>OY282476.1:4818970-7318970 GCA_958295575.1 Leucania comma | reverse complement strand
CTAAATAGGGATTGTGGTTTTACTTCATTCCTTTAGATGTGGTTGAAATGGAAGCTTAGAACTGATTTGTAATAAAAAAGAAAATACCGGCCAAGTGCGAGCCTGACTTGCGAACGAAGTGTTCCGTACCCTCCGTAGCAAAAACAGTCAAAACAATCAATCAATCAGTTATAATCCTTGTCACACAAGTTGAACCATCATGACATGTCAACCTTGAATGCGCAGTAACCGAATTTCGGGTCTGAATCGAAGTTGGGGGCTGCGCGTAACCATAGCCAATGGTTAAACTTATTAGCCGCGTACTGTATTCGTTGTTATAGCGGTAACAGAAATACTCGTACATCTGTGACAATTTAAACTGTCTAAACATCACGGTTCATGAGGTACAGAGTGGTGACAGACGGACAGACAAACAGACGAACGGACAGCGGAGTCTTAGAAATAGAGTCCCGTCTAGCATGCATGCTGAACTGGACTTATTTCGGTGCAGCCATACAACTGATATTTTTTTCTTTTGGTTTTTTTTATTTTTTGTTTCTTTATTTGTTATTAATTTTTTCGTTACCATATATTGTATGTATCTATGCCGTACCGAATAAATTCTTTTTCTTTCTTTTTTCTTTTCTCTTTGGATACGGAACCCTAAAAAGGGTTTGTTTATGGTACTTGAGGTAAAAGGATTGTAGTGTTTTGTAAATCAGCCGACGGCGTTACGGCGTCTCTTAATTAAAATCTACACCGTCATCTTTAGGTAGAATCCATAGTGTTTTATTTTGTTAATTTTAACATCTTTTCTTTATTTTTCTTATGTATTAATAGTAATGGCATTAACTATATAGGTATGTACGCTGTTTTTTTTTGGTTGTGAAGTCATCTGATTACTTCTTGCACTCAGGGTTAGCAGAGAGGGAGTGTAAGTTGCTGTTACTAATTATAACCCACCCGTTTTCCTTCAGTTGCCCTTTGTGTTCCTCACCCATCTGTCCGAGACGCCTGAGGAATGTCGATGCCATCGAGGTCTGCGGCGAAGATGGTGTGACGATCTGATCATGTTCGCAGAGCGAACTTCGCCAGAGATCTTGATCGGTCTAGAACAGTTTATAGCCAAGTTTCAAAGGCCTCCTCTTTCCTCTTCCAAGCCTAGAAAAGTTGGAAAGGGAAAGGGAAAGACTTTGCCTAGCAGTGAGACTCAAAATAGGCTTTAAAAAATATATTTCATCTCACTAGTATCAAAACCTTTCGATCCCTGTGGTTGCAAATTAAATGTGTCTAGAATAAGTACTAAGTAAAGCATAAAAAACCATTTCAAATAATAAATCAATACTTTCACTTCTTCCCATTCAAAAGCGAACCCAAGAAATGATAGCTAATAACTCTTAAATATAATGTTCAGTACATTTTAGGATGCTGTGGGATGCTTAGTGCGGAGTATCATGCGATACACGTCCTCGGGCAGACAAAATAAAACATATCCTTGGGCGTAAAACAGGTAGCCAGCAATCATTTAATTTGGTCGCAACCGCAGCGACTGAAAGGTTTTGATACTTGTGAGATGAAATATAGGGAAGATAATAATAATAAACAACATCTTTGTACTCTTTAATCTGCATTTGTTCTTTCCAATTTTAAGTAATTGTGTGTACATAAATAAATGATAATTTATTTTCGCCATAAGCCTTCCGTTACAAAATTCCTAGACGTTAGTTATACAGAGACATATAATAATCAAGATCATTTTTTAACGCCCTTACTCCTAAACTAGCTGTATGACCCTATGGCTTAAAAGTCAGTCAGATAGATGGATTATGTGAGGAGTGATATGAAAGAAAAGTGAGTCACAGATAGCGTGACGGATGACAGGCTAGAGTGGAAGAAAACAACGTGTTGCCATGTGTTTTGATGACCCCAAATAAAACAGGACAAAGTCAGGAAGATGACGATGAGATGAAATATAGTATAAATATTCTTTTCTTAACCAAAACTTTATAGCAATATATGTATGTACTTAAAACTTACTGCTACTAATGGAAATTTTAGACCTACAAGGGAAGATCAAAAGAAAAAAAAAATACCTAATAATTTCAATTAATTGATAAAAAAAAAACATGTTTGTTGGTAAAGTCGTTTTAGAATTTGTAGTAACATCGTTTTTTATACTAGGAACCCCTTTTCAGTTTTTGATTATTTAAAACGTTAACTTTACATCATTTTTATTATTCTATCGTTGAATCCTCAAAGTATCAACCACATTCGCACTATCCCACAAAAATAACGCGAGCAACCAACAAATGGTTGTTTATTGAAATTCGCCGATTATTTTAATAGGACATCCGGTTAAAAACGCGATGCATAGAGATCATGCATTAATGGCAATACAGAGAAAACCGCCAAAATCTTCTGTATTAGAATAATAACATGTTTTTCGAAAATCTCGGCTTTGAATATGCTCTATAATTAAGAAATGAGATGTTTTGAGCTCTAATCTCGTATGCTAATGCACAGGTGGATGTGCGATACGCACTTCTGCTAATAACCAGATGATACCTACTGAGGTATTGTTTGGAGGACTTAATGTGATCGGTGGGTAAAGGACCGGCAAGTAATCGGATGTGAAGAAATTCGCCAAGCAATGATTACGCTCTTTCAAGTTGATTCGTTCAGCTTTGTTCTTTTTTTGCGAAATTTTGGTTAGCTAATTTCTAAAAAGTATTGTACCTCTGTATGTGCCATTACCTCCGTATGCTGTGTTCATTTTGTATTATAAAAAGTACTTAGAAGCTGTTCTTAATCTTCGTTTGAAGGCTTCGGTTCTAGATTAGCGATTTCATCACTGCTTACCATCAGGTGGGATCACAGTCAAGGACTAGTTTATATCAATTAAAAAAATAATATCATCATCAGTGGCTAATCGGGTTTCTAAAAAGTCAACTACCTGAGACGACTGCTGGGGTCATGGGTCAGCCTGCTGGGGTCATAGGTCAGCTTCCAAAAGGAATACCCGGCCCCGGCACGATAGGCAACGAAGGAACGGGGTAGGTTTTTAGTCAGTAAGAGTCTGACACTACTTCCCGCTTTGCCCAAGGGCGGGATTTGTCATTAGATGACAAATTAATAAACAACCTTTTCCTTCGAACCAGATCCTTGTCTCTTTGAAATGTTTCGTCTCAGTTGGTTGACATACTGAAAGACAATTTTAGAAAAGAATAAAAAAAAGAAAAATAACCTGCCCAAACCGCGATACTTGAGAACCCGTACATTCCTACGAGTATTTGCAAAGCGTTGAACCAAGGATTTTTCCCACCGTGCCCAATCTTCCCCAACCGGACTAGCTTCGCTCGTAGAATTCCCAAAACGCCCGGACGTGTCCGAGATCCCTCAGAGGGTCTTGAGACCCTTTTCCTAATATGTCACACACGAGCAGAAAGATTGTCTGGCATTCCTTGAACATTTTACGAAAACTGTTGCAGGTCCACCTACTACGTGCGCGGCTAGTAATTTGAAGCCGTTGCAATGGTTACGCGTAGCCCCACCTCGATTGAGAACCGAAAATCTGTAACTGCGCATTCAAGGTCGATCGCCATTTTGTTTCAACGTATGTTTTGTTTTGCGTATTATACTATTGTTGTATTTTTTTCAGAGGCAATTGAAAGTTTGTATTTGAGTCTGTTTTTTTTTCTTTTCTTTTGCTTTCGCATTATTTATGCATTTAGTCAGTGTTAAGTTTAGGAAGGATTTAGTTTTTGATGTAAAATACAGTCATTCAGGATTCATTCAGGCAAGAAATGTATCGGAGTCAGCCATCTCGACAAGCTTCGCTCAGCTAGTCAATACAAAGCAAGTAAAATTCTCCGCTCTGCATGTCGATAGTTATATTATAAGTCACTGATCCGTTGCCAAACAATATTAATGACACCATTAAATTTTGATCGTTTTAATCCTGTGGAGGATCGATCCGGTACCGGTTCCGGTATCCGGTTTTTGATATACGTAGTATGTACGAAATTAATTTCTTTAAGTAAACCAATCAATAACCTCGTATGTAGTTGTCGGTCGTTGCGTACTAACTACCTACAGGTCGTTGAACTCGGCTAGCTGACGTTTACTTAAAGAAATTAATTTCGTACATAGGTAAATTAATTCGAGTTTTCAAAAAAAGTACTTTATTTTTTAATTTTATCTTTACAAATCGATAGTGTTTCATGTACCGAATCGACCCTTCACGAGACTAAAAGGATGAAAATTTAACGTTGTATAGTAATCTTTTAGTTACATTATCGGTTTCATGATTTTGTTGCTACGTTTCTTTAACAATATTGTTTTCATGTTGAAATCCTTTCCTAAACTCGTCACTCTTTCCAACAAAATTGATCCACGAAACGTGTTACCCATCCCGGCCTCTCCTGAATCCCGCACACAATACCCACGTATATGTCACCCGTCATTTAGATTGTCGCTTTTCATCACACGTCGAAGGGGACCCACAGAATCCATATTGACCCTCAGAAGTGGCATTTTGTTCCAAGTGCCCATTATTTTTTCCTTACCATAAAGGTTATGGTAATGCCATTTGGATGGGGTTGAGGGTTGGAAGTCGTGTACAACAGATGTTTTGAGCCGTTTGCCAGTTAGCTTGGCCTTAAGATTGGTATTTGAAGGACATGTCGTGAATTGAAATGGTCGTACTATTTCGGTTTGAATGGCTGAGAGTGTTAAATAGTTTATTTTGTGACGGGAGAATTGCTTTTTGCCTTCTTGGTTAGGAAAATTTGTTTTTTAGACTTTCTTATTTCGAAACGAGTAATTTGATTTTCGTTTGTTTCTCCGAGATGCGTTGAGATTTACAGAACAGATGAACTGTGTTGAGGTTCATTTCATCGGCGCTTTTACGGTGGTCGCCACTGTTATTTCTGGTATTCATGAGTTGTAGTGATTAGTTTGGCAAATTTCTTTCACCTGAACGATGATGATGGCTTTCCGAATGAGTTATCTAACTTTTTGCCAAACCTATAATTTGCTAGAACAAGACTAATACCATACCACAATCAGCCTTATAATGTTTCTCATGACTAGGACTCAACCCACGCAAGCTATATGACACGCAATGGACCAGAATACACCACGTGGACCCAGTTCGTGTTGGTAGATGTCACAAGTCTTTGAATTTTTGGTTTCAGAACATGGCCGGTTTCCTCATGATCTTTTGAGAGCCGCGGAGAAGAGATAAATTACACAAAGCAAAGTGCCTATCTAGGTTTCAACCCACGGCGTAAAACTGGTATTTTTTTAAGGTTGAAAATCATATGATGAATTCCCCCGCTCTCAAGCGGAGCGGGAGGACATGTCAGATATTTTTTCAAATAGTTTACTAAAACCACACCTATGTTCCTCCTTTGCCTTTGCGTTATAAGACCAAAGGTTTCCTTTTCTGAAGTCAACCATGGCTCCAGGACGTACAACTCGTAAGTCGGGGCTGCTCCGAATTCCGATACTTGTAATCAATTTCCTGATCATAAACCAGGAGCTCCCAGCGGTCCTTCGCTCCAAACACAGCCGATACATTAAAAACTTTATTTCCATATATTGGGCGGGCAACATCAGCAACGTGGCAACATGGAGGCCACATTAACACAACAAAGCGCGCCGATCCGTCATAGCATGACTACTGAGATATTTTAATGGAGATGTACTTTTGATCAGAAACTGAACTGTTAAGGGTGGGGGATTCGATGCGAGGATTTTTAATGCCATAATTTATGTATTTTGTTTTTGTCTGTCTAAGAGAGAGTTCTTAAAAGGCTAGAACTCAGTGTCTAAGAGAATAAAGGTAGAATTATATTGGGTACACGTGGGCCACGTACGCCGATCTGGGCGCATCGGTCTCTATCCACGCCACGCCACGCTACGCCACGAGACACGACTCTACGTACAAATGAGGCGTGGCCCACAGATGCGTCGGTCTAATGTCTAGAACTATTTGTAACATAATAAAATAGTACCTAATTTGCGTATTAGCATAGTATAGCATCAGTCTTATAATGTTCCCACTGCTAAGACTCAGGCCTCCTCTCAAGGAAAGGGAATGGGCCATAATCCACCACGCGGGTCCAGTGCGGATTGGTGGATGTCACATGTCTTCGAATTTTTGGTTCTAGGACATGCCGGTTTCCTCACGATGTTTTCCTTCACCGTTTTGAGAGCAGTGGTGATAAAATAAATTACACAAAGTAATGCGCTAGGCGCATTACTTTGTGTCCCCGACTTACGAGTTGTAGGTCTCGGATTCTTACCCGAGACCTACAACTCGTAAGTCGGGGCCGTTACCACTCGGCCACCACTGCTCTCAATGTAGGTATTAACTTTCTTCATATTTCTACACATCTTCTTGTGTTACAAATCTTTGATCTTGAATTGCTGATTTTTCTCCACTATAACATGCATATGCATTTTTTTGAACCATCTTCATGAATTTACCAGTTTATTGGTAAAAACAACAAGAAAATCCGTTCAGTAATTTTTGAGCTCATCACGAATAGACAGACGGACGCGGTCAGAAAAAAAATTGTGACATCCACTCACACTTGTTTGACCTTCGTAATAGACTACGATCCATTCCCTCTGCTTGATAGGAGGCCTGAGTCCCAGCAGTGGGGAGATTATAATGCTGGTTATGCTTAAAGAAATTATAACCCTCGACACACAAGTTGAACCGTCATGGCGGTAGACCTTGAATGTGAATGGACCGCGCGTAACCATAGCACCGGGTTCAACTTATTTGCTGCGTACTATAAGTACTTACCTGTCGAATATATACTACCAAAGGTTTTTCTATGAGAATTTTCTGTAAAGAAAACCTGTAGTCATAGAACACAAAGGGCAACTGAAGGACACAGGTGTGGTCACAGTTAGTGAAAGTCTTATATGCCCTCCCTCTCCACCCAGACTGGAAGAAGTCATTAGAAGATTTCGCGCCTGAAAAAAAGGTTCTTCCAGAAGTATATTTTCCGGATTTCTACACTTTGCCCAGCCACCGTAGGTGCGGGCTTGCGGACGGCGAGCAATGGGTAGCTCGCTGTCCGACCGTCCAGTACCTAACCGTCCGGACCAAGCCCAAATCGTCGACGGCGTGTAGTGTTCCACGCGCGCCTCAAGGAGTTGTCAGCAAAACATAGGGGCACGTACACCCAGCCCAGCAGGGTTGAAAGGCTTCAACCCTGCTGGGCATAGGGGCCAATATAGGCATAGGGGCCAAGAATAATGTGAAAGTGAACATCAATGCCCTGGAACGAAGGCAACAAAGTGAACAAAAGGAACAGGAGTGGGTTTATAAGACTTAAGTTTTCACGAAACTGTTTTACCTTTATAAATTTACTTCAGTGAGTTTTCCTATAGCTTATTAATTGGTCAAAGTCTAACACTATCTCCCGCCCCACTCAAGGGCGCGGAGATGTCATTGGATGATTTTCCCTCTAGCAAAAAAAAATGTTTCCCTCAGCATCAAATCCACGCACATAAACCAGAATACACTGAACGAGGGACTCTATCAATCACTTACGGAAACCTATCAGGGCATATCCATTATGCAAGAGATAAGTTTGTACAATAACTTGTGGTAAACTTGCAGACCCTTGGAGGAAATATACTTTTTGTATCATGACATTACGTAAGAACGCTGATTCTTCGGATAGATGTACAAGGAATTTTGGAAGTTTAATGAAATCAGATGAAAAATTAATTAAGTACGGTGAGCTATAGAAAATCATAAAACAACAAGCATTAAAATAGATTCTAAAAGTCATATAAATTATAAAAAAAAAACTGGGTACAAACTAACTCATGTAAATAGTTCAATTCCCGAATTGAGTCTCGAAGATTTTTCCGAATGAAAAAAAGTTTTTTTTGTGACGTAACTACCAATTTATAGTTTTACAGGTTTTTTCTTATACTTATGTTATAGGATCTTGTTTCATGCCAAATTTCAGGGTTCTTTGTCAACAGGAAGTACCCTATGAATTTTGATTCCTCTAAAAGTATTGAAATATATGTTTTTTGCGACGTAAACGGCCGTATCTTTTTTTTTCGTAAACTTATAAGTTTGATTTTTTTTTCACAGCTTCAAGGGACCGCAGACTTGAATAGTATATGGTTTTAATTACAACTCGATACCTCCACGCGTTTCCGAGATCAAGGGTCTTAATAGACAGACAGACAGACGAAAAACAAAGTGATCCTATAAGGGTTCGGTTTTTCTCCTTTTGAGGTATGGAACCCTAAAAAAAAAGTCGTGTATAAGTTTTATAAAACCAAGACCCTGTTGCCTGTCTCTCTATTTGCAATAAACCCAAAAACTCCAGAACCGATTTCCATGGTGTTTTCACCAATATACAAAGTGATTCATGCTTACTAAAGCAGAGATAAGCCGAGGCTTTCAAAGATTTGTAATACCCGTGCTCAGCTGGGGCAAATCTTTAGGTACTGCATAATTTTAACTTCCCTCCATTTCAAGAAGAAGAAAGGGTTAATCCCACTAACATTATAAAAAGAACAAGTATGTATGGATGTCTATATATTTTATACTCTCACCAAAAACTAAAAATCTGCTAAATGAATTTCGATGAAACTTCGTATATAGGTAGACAACAATCTTCCCTTATAATAATTTGTACTATAACGCGAGCGAAGCCTCTGTCAGCATTTAGTTTGATATAACAGTAAACTTAATACTTTAGTCATCGACATTTTACAGTAGATACAAAAATATTCCGTTCAAAATCAACCCCAAAAAATGCACACTTCTATCACTGCATTACAATTAAAGCTACCATCTTGCCACGTCATCGCGTCACGATTGTCTATGACAAATGATCTGTCACCGCAACTCCGCGAGGGAGGTCTGTCTAAAGATTGTAGACAGAATTAATGTTCTCCCTCACGCTTCGTTAATACTGGCCAGATTGGGAAGTGATGCCGTTTTGTTTTTCGAGATTTGAATTTGGAATATGAATTTTTAAAAATGACGTTTAGTTTTTTGCCTCGAGGAATGATTCTCTGTCGGCTAAGAATTATTTTTAAATCAATAATAAAATTATTTATTTGGATATTGTATGAGGTCACCGGGAGGGACCTCATACGATATCCAAATAAATAATGTTAACCTCATAGTTAGGTAACTATGAGGTTAATTTCGTACCCGCATCAAACTACTTATTTATTTATCAATTAATTGATTGCTATACTTACAAAATCATGTGTATGTTTATATACTCGTAGTTATGTAAAAATAAGTGACGTTAAAAATATGGACTGGTAAATATTCATCCTTTTATTCAACAAAAGCCATTTCAGAGGCGGTGAATAATAACAACAAACATAACATAAATGTAAATATGGCCACAAAATGACTTCCAGATGCAAATACAACCCAATAAACGTGTTTAGGGCGTCACAATTCTAATCCGCCAAATAGCAATGCAAATTCGATAGAGGTAAAAATTGACACCAAATGCTACAAACAAAAAGAATCGAACCGCAACATAAACAGATTCCGAAAGTCAATTTCTAAATTGCACCGAGTCGCGACTATAAAGTCAACCCTCCTTAATCCAATCACACCCCGTCCTTGTCAACGTTTTGTTTCCTCTTTTTGATAACCCACCAGCATAACAAGAACCCTAAACAAGCAAGGAGGATCCCTTTTACTGAAGGATTAAGTTGATTGGAGAGGGACGAGGAAAGTCGAGAGAAAATGGCCGTTGAAATAAAGGAACGTTCAAAAAGGTTGAAATTGTTTTTGAAAAGAGAACACACGAAGAAAATAATCCATTTAGTCGCGCGGCGCAAATGCCTCCGCCGTAAGGGGATGCAACACTAAAAAGATCAAAAAAAGGTATTCGTGTTCGAACCGGGATTCTATTATTTGGGCCAGTCAAAGCCGAGGGTTCGTTTAAAATGTACTTAAATTCAATTCCTATTTCCGTTTCGAGAATTTTATACTTTTTAATTTTACGCATTCGTACTGGTGGGTTGTTTTGGTTCATTCATAGTTAACGTGAGTGATCTTTTGTAGGGGCTCTCTCTGAAATTGGAGAGGGTTGTTTCCAACCTTTTTGCGAGATCAAAATTGCCTCTCCTGTGTCCTAGTGTCTCTGACCGTTGTATCGTGAATACTAACTTTTTATTTTTAAACTTCCAACGAATATGTCTGTTTCGGTCGTATTGGTTTTATGAATCGCTCGTATCACGAAACAGATGATGGGACTATTGAGTTTTAATTTTGTTCGTTGTAACTGGTTTTTTTGTTGAAATAAGTGCATTAAGCGCTCACTTTTCTATTTTGGTGGAAATTATTTTCACAGAGTAAAATTAATGAATTACAATATAAGTTTTGAAAAGCATATAAAATACTGCGTACGTATTTAATAATAATATTTTATTCAACCATAACAACTTGCATATAGTACCGATATCCGTCATATCTACCTATTTTGTATTACTCTAAAAAAAATATTGCTTATGATTGAACGGTAGACATAGGAGTCTATGCAAATGCGGAAAAAATTTTTGGATACTTAAACGCACTAAACGAAAATTTTCTCACATTCGCCCTTTTGCATGAACCCAAAGACATTAAATATAGACTACCAATAGACAGGATATAGCGAACGAAATCGTGATCCGATAATTGTTACCTGGGAGTGTAAGTCGCTCAGTCTAGTGTGGACGACTGGACCTAGCTTCAGTTTATTTTCGTAAATATTTTTCGTATTTACTCTGTAATTACTTAGAATTCAGTAATTTTCGCAAATAGTTCTAGAAAATAGCATAAATATAAATTACAAATTTAATTAGCATCCTAATTCTTAATTCTTTATTGTACACCAAAACAACATAAAATACAGTGGATTACAAAATTTATGTACAAAGGCGAGCTTAACTCAAAGTTGAGTTTTCTTCCAGCAAACCATTGAGTGATAGAGAGAGATTACATTAGAGGGTAGCATGTTTACTATTGAAAGCTAGCTGACAGTTTTTCTAAGACATTTCTTCTGATGTCCGCTCTATTGTATCTCTTTAATCTCTTTGCATGCACCTATTACGACGAATATGTAAGCAAACTAAATATTCACCATTTCCTCGTACCGTCAACTTTCAATCCACCTAACATTTGATTCAGAGCTCGTTTCCCTGATCCGGTATCAGAGGAAAACACTTTAAAATCCACTCGATGTCTCCCCTCGTTGTCGGTGAAATGTGGCCGACACCGCCGTGACATACATTCTAATAGTTTTATTGGGGGACCACCAAGGAAACACCGTCTTGGTAGAACTCACACAGAGCAGTTTTCATTTTTAAAAGGAACTTGATAAAATTTGGAAAAATTAACCCTATTAAAAGCTCACTTAGTGATTTTTTGCCAAAATTGTAATTGACAAAAAAAGTTACCCGCTCCGAAATACATGTGGTTCTTTCCTCAAAAGGCTATCTCATCAGCATGGTTTTCACATGATTTTATCACTACATGTTTACTATATAGACTTTAACAAAAGTTTTGACCCGAGTTTTTTTTCAGTGTTTCTTCTCATTGTATTCAACTAGAAACCACAAGCACCACCTATTTTAAGTTGATAAAAAAAAAAAATATTTTACATTTAAAATTATTTATCAAATTTTTTTTTTTTTTTTTTTTTGAAGTATTCCAATAGAAAATAAAAAATGTTTAAAAATATAAAAAAGAGCATCCCACCGGCATTAAGAACAGCCGTTATCATTATTATTATATCTAGCCTATACTGTCCCACAGCTGGGCAAAGGCCTCCGTCCAGTGTTCTCGAGTTTGAGCCACTTCTTGCCAATTTGTAATATAAATCACTGATTTATTTATTTTTTGTTATGTATAGGCTCCCGTTTAACCACTATCTAACCTGATGTATGAATTATTTACTCACTTAGAGGATCCGAAGAATCAGATAGCCCGAAAATTCATCAACCTGCAAAAATTGCTCGCAGAATAGAAAGTCCATAGGGCCGAAAGATTCTGGAGTGGCGAACGCGTACAGGAAGACGCAGCGTATGGTAGGCCTTCAACAAGATGGACCGATGACCTTGTTAGGGTCGCAGGATGAACATCTTTGGACTGAAATAATGAAGCCGCAATTAATACTTAAAAAATAGAAAATAAAGTAAAAAAAAAATACTCTGTGTTCCACTAGCAAGTCTGAGTCAAGTCAACCCCGTGACTAATCTAATGGAAGCCATTCGAAAAACATCGCTTAAAGGAATTCCCCGTTCGAGAAAAATCCGGAAATTTTTCAATCGAATTTCTAAGGGCGGTCACACACGGTAGATTAGTGGCGGTCCGATCTCGATACACTTGTGTGTACAACGTTAAATCGTGTGTGAGTTGATCTGATGCGGGACAGGGGTCAAACGTCCAAATTGAGTAGCTCGAAGTATTTTCAAGATAGGGGATTAATTTGAGCGGGATTTCTTCAACTGGAGTTTAGTGGCTGTTTAAATTATTTGCAAATTAATTCTTAGTGGATATGACGTCAAATTGGTATAGTTTTGTATCTCAAGTGTCTATAGGTACCATTGGTTTAATAAGGGAAAATACGTTACGCGCTAACATCGCAGTCGGACAACCTGAACTCGAAACTCACATATCTATAATACCTGTAATCACTGATAGACAAGGACAGAGATAAGAGTCGGCGCTGTCATACGAGCAAACCCTATTGCGTATGATCATCGCGACCGATGTGAAATCGTGCCATATAGACACAATTTCAGCGGACCACGCGCTAGAGGCGAGTCATCTATCTTTCGCTGTTTTTATATACCACTTGACAATATATGGAAGACCCTTTATCTCTGGAACGCGTAGAGGTATCGAGTTGAAAACCGATACACTCAAGTCTGCGACCCCTTGAATCTGTGGAAAAAAAAACTTCTAAGTCAACCGTAAAAAAAAAATACAGACATTTATGCCGCAAAAAACAGTACGTCCCGTTGGCACATAGAATCCTAAAATTTGGCATGGAGAAAGGTCATAAAGTACAAATATAGGGAAAAATCTTAAAACCGTAAATTTGTAGTTACGTCACCAAATAAAAAACTTTTTTAACGATTCGGAAAAATCTCTGAGACTTGATTCGGGAATTTAATTTTCATAGGTAAGTTTGTACATAACCCTCAATGCGCGAGTACGACTCGCACTTGCCCAGTTTTTTTATTAACCGCTTTTAATGAAAAAAGTGATTATTCTTGTTTCACTCGAATATGTAGTTTCAACTATTTGAAAATGACTAAACAGTTCGAACTACATATTTAACATTTTAATTCATTGTTTAAATTTTTTTATGATTTTAAATCACACTTATTTTTACCTTAATTTCTTTTGTAAATTATTCATTTGAGTCCCATTGTTTTGTCATAAATTGTAGTGGGTTTATAATACCATACTCAATTTCCACCATTTTCTTTAATATATTTTCATTATCTAACAACAAAAGCTAATGAAAAATCCAAAATCCAACAATAATTTAACGCTAACCCGAAAAATTGTCCATAAATTTATTAATATGGCGACGACAGCGACGCTACGAAACAAATTGCCATAAACACGACTTTGTGTCTGCCACCTATATTAAAATAACACCAAAATATACATTTTTACCAATTTACCATTACCGCTCAAAATGTAACGTTCAATTAAATATCAACTCTATTCCAAAACAAATAAGGTTCTTATTTTTAAAGTGTTCTATTTATAAGCAGCATCATTAATGTTGTTAATAATTTAGGGTGAGTCTCCCAGTTGTAGTCGCGTAGGTAAGGATTCATCTTCGCGACAGGAGGCCAAGTTTCCCGCGCCTACCCACTGTAACACACAGCTAATATCGGGTGTACCCACCTTCGACAGGATTTACTTTCGTTAAAGTCAGTTAATAAATTAAATTATTGCGAATGATTCGCAATCATTTTGGGTTTAATTTCATTTTTGAACAGTAGCTATGTTTAGTTTTAGTCAGGAACGCATTTCGGTTTCCTCGTATTTTTAAAACATCGTCAATACGAGTCACTCCGCTTAAAATCGAAAAGTCCCTCTGAAATTTTTTAAAATCAGTTCTGAACAAAGCCTAGGTTACTAAAAACCAAGATATCCAACATCAATTACTTAGATCAATTCAATTTTCGATAATTAATTTTCATTATTTTATTAATAAATACTTTTTACCTAAAACTTGATACAAAAATCTCTTAAAGATCCAACATATTAGTCAAAAAATATATTCACCCTATTTCCCACAAACACAGCACCAGGAAAATAGCCAATAAAGGACTTCTTTCTTCTCCTGTCAAACGTTTGTCTGGCATCCCGCAAATGTCGTGGCTTTGCTCCAAAATGTCGAAATTTTCGCCACGTAAACTTTTAAACAGATAATATTTCATACTTTATCAAGCCTGTACACTAGTGAGAGCTAAGCTATAGCCGTAATTCCACTCTAGGTGGAATGAAAGGGAGTGTCAGAATTTTACTGTTTAAAAGAAATAACTTTAAATAATTAATTCTCATAAAGATAAAATTTTGGGTACCTACAGGAGAATGAAAGATATAATAATAAACCTATTTCATTCAATATTATTTCTATGAGTTAGTGCCTGAAACAAATCAGAATAAAATTTTTGATTTTGTTACTTAATCGCGTTCTATGGTTCCAATTATAAAATTTGACAGTTGATATCGAAAACCGCTGAAACAGCTTACATTTTTGATATACGATGTTAAACATAATATAAAAATGTATTCCACCAAAGGTAAATATTCTTTTTAGCATAATTTGTACGAGTCCTTGGCAGGACAAACCGAAACCGAACCGACCTAGCTTACACCGACCGAGCTACTTTACTTGTAAGCTAGGTCGATGTTCTCGCCTGAGAAGCTACGTTAGAACAATATTCTCAGAAAACATAAAATCGAAAATGAAATGAAAGACAGTTCCTAATGACCAACATTTTCGGGTAAAATAAAATAGCTTAGACATAGCTTCTCTCCCACAACACCCTGGATATTCAACCTAACATTAAAATAACAGAACTTTCCCAGTCTTTTGTTTGTGGCATTCTTTGCCAACGTTTTGCACATAAATTAATTTAATTTTACATCTCTGTCGCTGCCATCTTGTTTTTTGTTTTCTTCTTTGATGAAGAATGTTTTGTCAACTTGGGATTATGGCTTTTGATTGTTGTTTTGCATTCCTTATTTGAATTTTTAAAATAACGAAACTTGTTATTGTCTCTGAAATGAAGTTTGAATGAATGTCTTGGTATTTCTGGCATCTGAATAAATTGTAAAAGTTAAATCTAGGTAGATTGGACGATTATGAAAAACTATGTTTATTTTGCAAATCACTACATAGTAAAAAACAAAGTCACTTCCCACTGTCTGTCCCTATGTATGCTTAGATCTTTAAAACTGCACAACGGATTTTGATGCGGTTTTTTTAATAGATAGACTGATTCAAGAGGAAGGTTTATATGTACAATAAATGCATAATATATTTAATATCACCATTGCACCCGTGCGAAGCTGGGGCAGGTCGCTAGTTAGTCATAAAACATCTATTAATCCTTTGAAAATTCTTTTATTTCTAAGTTACATAAATAATTAGTATTATTCCAAAAATCAGAAAAGCAGTGGTGGCCGAGCTGTAACGGCCTCGACTTACAAGTTGTAGGTCGCGGGTTCAAACCCAGCCAGGCGCATTACTTTGTGTAATTTGTTTCATCACCACTGCTCTCAAAAACGGTGAAGGAAAACTTCATGAGGAAACCAGCATGTCCTAGAACCAAAAATTCGAAGACATGTGACATCTACCAACCCGCACTGGGCCCGCGTGGTGGATTACGGCCCATACCCTCTCCTAGAGAGGAAGCCTGAGTCCCAGCAGTGGGAACATTATAAGGCTGAAGCAATGCAATGCTATTCCAAAAATCGGTCCCAACTTTGACGGCTAGTTCAGCATCACAAACTAATCCTCCGTGGCGCTACGTCATCCGGCGGGGCTGCGACCGCTCGCGTCATTTCCGCTTCCGCTGCAGGGTAGACGATATAAATAAACGGAGCGTGTATCACACTTTGCGTGGAATCAATCGCGCGGCTAATACGCGACGCGATTTATTTGTCTTTTGTCGTCAGTCTTGCGAGCAGCTGCCGTGATGTGTGAAGTCATCTTTATTTTGAGAGATAAAGTGGTCACCCATATGGAAATCACTAATCAGACAAATGTTATACATAAAGAAAAGAAGGTTCACATAAAATTAGTTTAAGTTATTACCACAATCTTGTTACTTTGTGTCAGATGGTTTCTTAATTACTAGAAACTCTCTTTTATATACATAAGTTTAGATTTATTATTTGGATTAAAGAAATATAAAAGTATCTTTTCTACGCCAGGGCTGCGGGATTGTCATGGAACGCAAAGAACACCCGAAGAATTAAAATGTTTCAGTCAGCTTGTCGTGTGTGCTTTACGTACCTATGAAGCTACGCGTTCATAAACAGGTCTTAATTAGCTCAGATAGAAATACTTATAACTTTAGAAAGAAATAAGTACTTTTTTTATTGCTTAAAAAGCTGGCTAAAACATCTTCATCATCATCATTTCAGCTGAAAGACATCCACTGTTGGAGATAGGCCTCCCCCAAGTGTCGCCACAATGAACGGTCCTGTGCGTCTTGCATCCACCGGATTCCCGCAATCTTTACCAGACCATCGGTTCACCTTGTAGGAACCTTTAGGAACGCTACGTCTTCCGGTACGAGGCCGCGTAAAACATCTTAATCAAAACAAAAGCGACACACCAACACCGCCACATCTATATGAAGGTGTACACAACACCACCTAATCAAGCAAAACGCATCCGTCCAAAACTTTCGCCACTTTATTTCCTCGTTTGGTACAAAATGACAGACCATTCCATCACGCCGAGCAAAAATACAATAAGTGTAGTTTCCTTGTCCTCTGCACCCCGGTGACCCAAGGAGGTCGTTTGGCGGGCTGGCTAATGAAGCAGCCATATTGGCAGGGCGCGACCAATAGGGTTCCATGATGTTCGGTCGCTGGATGTGGCTAGACGAGACACTAGAATATTTTGACACGAAATTTCGAACTCTTTAAAATTGTTTCCTCGAAGGGGCAATAAGTTGTCTTATTGCCCCTTCGAGGCAGAAATTTTAAAGAGTTGAAAAATCGTGTGATAACGAAATCATAATTAGGTGTCGTAATTACAGAGAAATATGGTGTTAAAATAAATATTATCAAAACTATGTAATATCGGCCTATAAGCGTAAAAAAGCCTAAACTAAATACTTTCTTCACTGAATTTAAAACACAAATAAATTCAATCATGGTGCATTTTCTTTATGTGTGAAGTCATTAAATGACTTTTCCCACTCTAGGTAGAGTGAGTGAGAGTGTCAGACTTTTACTGACTAAAACTCACCTGCCTTCGGTCATTTACTCTTTCGAAGAATCCCGCAGTTCGAAATATTAGTACTGAGCTCTAGCCGTAATAGCCGTAATATTATAATTAGCCAACTGGCAAGCCTGTTAAAGAGCCTGTTTACAACGTACAATGCGTTCCAAATGAAAATAGGATTGATTGCCATGTTACGACGTCACTTCATAGTGTTAAATCGAAGAATTAATAGGGTAGGTAAGCAAAACAAGAATTTTTTTAAATTTTAATTTATTCTGAATAAACTTTTTCGTTTTCACAGATCGTATCTGTGAAAACGAAAAAGTTTATTCAGAATCCAGTTCTTCAATTTTACTCATCCGAGTTCCTAAATTTTTCCAAAATTTCTTCGATTTGACAGTATGACGTGACATCACAACATGGCAATCAATCCTACTCGCATTTGGAACGCATTGTACTATATTATAGTTGATTCCTAGACTATAGCACATCTAGTTCCCTGACATCCTTGTATGCGGACACGCTCGGACATTGGTTAATTACGTGCGATAGTCGGCGGCTGCTCACGAGAGAATGATTGCCGCTCTGTAACGACGCTCCCAGCATAGAACAAGACGATGGGGCTGTGAGAAGAGCGGGCTTGAGAAAATTGCAGTAGACCCATGGAAGAAAAACTTAGCTGGTATTGACCTACTAGTTCCATCTTAACACTTTCAGTGTTAAAGTCGCAGCATCAGGGTTGTACTATAATTAAAAAATTGCTCGTCTCGCTAGTCTGGGCAGAAATCAACAATAAAGAATTAATAAACTATATCAAGTTAAAATAAAATACATAAAACATTACCTATGTTTATTTTGCAGATAGGTTTAAAAAGAAAAACAGTTTAATTTTTTCGTCAGTTTAAACTAGATGAGGCCAATGTTTCCTAGCTAACTACCCTAATAAGAAACACCGAAACAAACTTAGGAGTCAAAGTCTTGTATAGTTCATATGTACCGCAAATTTAGTGTTAAGTGTAGATACAATAAAGAATTAAGAATTAGCAAATATGTAATGATAATGATCAAATCATATGAAAAACCATGCAGATTAGTGTTTGAGATAGTCCTCTATGGAAAAATCCACACAGTGGTGCTACTCATTGATATTAAAAATAATTATAATTAAAATTCCTAGTGATTTTAAACATTTAGCTTACCATTAAGCACATATTGTGTGGGCAGTAGTTTCCTTATGCCCTAAGACAAATTGCATTTACTTGCCGGTGTGAGCTGTCCTTTCAAACTTGCACAGTCATTTCAAGCACAGAATCACAATTATGACAACTTTGGCTGACATTGCGGAGACCCAGCGGGTGGCTTTGTTGTCATTAAGTCAGCGGATGGCTGATTTTGAAGCACACCTGAAAGCATCATCACCTGGAGCAGACTTGAGCGGCCTACATAAAGATTTTTCGGCTTTCAAAGAGCATGTCTGGGGTGTCCTCAGTGCCTTGCAGCGACAGATTGCAGAGCTGAGCAGGAACATTGACGTTATAGAGATGCGTCACAGGAAAAAGTTTCTGTTGCTTGGCGGTGTTCCTGAGACTCCAGGTGAGAAAGTTCCTGAAACTGTGGCATCCATCCTACAGAGTAAGCTTGGCATAACGGACTTAGCGCCTTCTTCTTTGACCGTGTGCCATAGATTAGGTAGCTCTTCAGATGGACATGTGAGGCCAGTCTTGCTTCGTTGCGCGGACAGTAAAATCAGAGACCTAATTTGGAAAACAAAGACTAAACTGAAGGGGTCATCGTATGTAGTCTCTGAATTCCTCACGCGTCAGCGGCAGACTACGTTTACAACGGCTCGCAAGCTGTTCGGCGTGACGAATGTATGGACGATGGACGGCATAGTCAACGTTAAACTCCCGGATGGCAAGCGACGCCGTGTCTTCAGTCTGGAGGAGGTCATGGCGCTGGGAGCTGATCATGGTAGATTGCTGGACCAGGAGGTCCCTCCGGGGTCTAAAACCATCACTGAAATCGCGTCATCGCAGGCTTCAACTCGGTCAAGACGGATTGTTAAGAAGAAGTGATAATATTTTCCGGTATTTATGTTATGCATTGTTTTGTGCGTGTTTCCTGTGTAAAGTATGATAGCTTCTTCTTACATTTGTTATTTTTCTAGTTATAGTTGGGCACTTCACTGAGTTTTGTTCGACATACCGACTGTTTTGATAATTTATTTTTGTCTAAATTCGTAGTACATATATGTATATCAATGTCTAAATTGTTATGATTTGTCAGTGTCACTTGTCAAAAAACAGAGTGTTTACATTATTTTTTATTTATTATCTATGCCGTATAGTGTGATCTACGTTTGCGTTCGGAAACACGCACTAGTTTTATATTTTAGTTTGTAATCAGTCTGCCGGCAGGTTATGCAATTTTGTTGGTGAACTTTATTTCACATTTATTTAATATTAGTTTTGTATTGTATCTATCATATATATATATTTTAATACTATTTATTTTTATTTACAATTATTATGTCTGACGATGACTCATTCTATTCCTGCTATAATTCTTCTACGTCATTTTCATCTTTTGACAACTCTATTTCAGTCAATTCCTTCTTGAGTAGTGAGTTCCAGGGATTTAACAACTGTTTTAATGCATGTCATGTGAACGCACAGAGTATCCCTCAGCATCACTCTGAGATGTTAGATTTATTTTGTGGCGTTGCTGTACACGCTATCCTAGTCTCCGAAAGTTGGCTCAAGCCCGAACTTCCATCTACGTTTTATAGTCTACCTGGCTTTGTCCTAATTCGCAATGATCGCATGGGAAAAAGAGCCGGGGGTGTTGCCATTTACTTACGTAGTGACATCCCTTACAAGATCCTTTTTTCTTCGCCGGCAATTGCAAGCGGCAACCCAGAGTACTTACTCCTTGAAATTGATGTCAAAGGGATTAAAGCTATTCTTGGAGTAGTATACTGCCCACCTGCCATTGATTATTTCTCCAGTCTTGATTCTCTTTTAGATTCTGTTTCCTCAGAGTACAAACATCTCATAGTCATGGGTGACTTTAACACCGACCTTGTGAAGGATAACTCCAGATCGCGCAAGCTGAGAGCAATCCTGGAGTCATCGAGTCTATCACTCCTCTCACTTAATCCGACTCATCACAATCTTGATTCAGACGATTCCTGGCTTGATCTCATGCTCGCGTCTTATGCGAATCTGGTTGCTAATCATGGCCAGATTGCGGTACCTGGATTATCGAGGCACGACCTAATTTATTTGTCGTATAAAATTAAACCACCGAAACAGCGGCCTGCCATAGTGTTCCTTCGGAATTTTGCGAGGTTAGACGAGGACAAGCTCAACAATGATGCAGAAGCGGTTGATTGGTTCGATGTTGAACAAGCAGGGACTGTGGATGAGAAAGTGCAGATTTTGAATAGGACTGTATTGAAACTCATTGATGCGCATGCCCCACTAAGGGCCGTCCGAGTTAAGCGCCCTCCGGCTCCATGGATTACCCCTGGAGTTCGAATGGCAATGAGACGGCGTGACAGGGCTTTTCGAAAATATAGAAGAGATCGCAGTGAGGAGAACTGGAACCTGTACAAGTTGGCTAGAAACCGCTGTAATCAGATGGTAAGGGCTTCTAAACGCCGATACATTTGCGAAAATGTCCTCAACTCTTCACCGGCTGATATTTGGAAGTTTCTCAAATCACTTGGTATAACGAAGTCTTCCTCTCATACTTTTCCATCTAGTATATCCTTGAATGATTTGAATCAACATTTTTCAACGTCGGCTATGCTTGCGATTCCTGTTAAAAATACTACTATTCTTGACATAACTTCCAAGCCAATTTTACCTCATGATTCTTTTTCTTTTTCCTTAGTGACCGAGCCGGAGATCCACAAAACTTTCACCGCGATTAAGTCCAAGGCTGTTGGCTGTGATGGAATCAGCAGAACGATGTTATCCCTCATGTTTAAAACTTTGCTCCCTATTATCACACATATCATCAATTCCTCCCTCCAGACTGGGGTTTTTCCTACTAGCTGGCGTAAAGCTTTCATTATCCCTCTTCCTAAAATTCCCACCCCCACTTTGTCAAATCACTTCAGACCAATATCCATTCTCCCTTTTTTGTCAAAAATCTTAGAAGCAATTGCCCTCAAACAATTATCATCCTTTGTGTTTGAGAATAAGCTGCTATCCCCTTTCCAATCAGGTTTTCGACCTGGCCATAGTACAGCCACAGCCTTGCTTAAAGTTACAGAAGACGTCAGGAATGGCCTGGAAAACTCGAGGTTAACGGTGTTAGTTTTAATAGATTTCTCCAATGCTTTCAACACCGTTGATCACGACATCCTTCTGGCTATTTTGTCCCAAATTGGGGTTTCTTCGTCGGCACGGGATTGGTTCTCATCATATCTTCGTGGTCGTCAGCAAGCGGTACGTGTTGATCAGAAGTTTTCTGACTGGTGCGACCTGCAAACCGGCGTTCCACAAGGCGGTATACTCTCTCCACTCTTATTTTCTTTGTTTATTAATTCTATCACAGCTATCCTCAAATGCTCTTACCATCTGTATGCTGATGACCTACAGCTCTACGCACAAACTGATCTTGACAGCCTCGATGACTGCATCTCTTTAATAAATGCCGACCTTCTGGCAATTAGTGATTGGTCAAGCAGATTTGGGGTTACTGTTAATGTTAGTAAATGCCAAGCTATTCTTATTGGTAGTTCACACTTTTTACGACGCGTAGACATTGGCCGACTACTGCCGCTTCTTTTCGGCAATACTGTTATCCCTCTCTCGCCTCACGTTAAAGACCTGGGCTTACATATTGATGATAGGTTAAGCTGGAACAAGCATATTGCTCAGGTTAGCCAGAGAGTCACCTTCACGCTGCGATCTCTCTATAGATTCAAGAATTTCCTTCCATCAAGCACTAAAACCACTTTGGTCCAATCGCTTGTCTTACCTATAATTGACTATGCTGATGTTTGTTACTCTGATCTATCCCAAGAACTTCTAAACAAATTGGATCGACTTCTCAACAACTGTATTCGTTTCATATTTGGCCTTCGTAAATATGATCACATTTCTTCCTTCCGTTCTCAGCTTAAATGGCTGCCTATCCGCCACAGAAGATCCCTCAGATCCCTCTGCACGCTCTTCACTATAATGAACGATCCTTGTGCTCCTGATTATTTAAAACAATATTTTAAAGTATTGGGCAGTTCTCATGATCTCAACCTTCGAGCTTCCAAAAATATGCTTCTTCAAATTCCTTCTCACCGTACTGGGTTTATGGCTAATTCTTACACTGTCTCTACCATTAAACTCTGGAATGTGCTTCCCCTTGACATCAAAAAAGCTGTAAGTAAATTTTCCTTTAAACGTAAAATTCGGAACTATTACTTAAAGTCCTCTCAACCTTAGTTTCAGTCTTCGTCATAATTGTCATATTTTAAGTTTTCCTAATTCGTAATAATCTTATATTTATCATAGTATTTATTAGTTTATAATATTACCTTATATAAGTATTTTATTATTTTACTTAATTTATTTCACATTATATTTTGAAATATTTGTTATTTATTTATTGTGCAAACCTACCACAGTGTTTTCTTTTTTAACCCAAAGGTTGACTGGTAGAGAATGCCTTGTTGCATTAAGTCCGCCTATGTACCACTACTGTACATGAAGTTTAAATAAATAAATAAATAAATAAAAATTCTCTAAGAAAACGCAGCGCTGCCTCAACGACGAACACCCAAATAGGGTACATTGGATTGTCAAGCTAAAGCACCTATACATTGGGTTGTTAATTCAATGTATCCTATTTGGATGTTCGTCGTTGCGACAGCGCTGCGTTTTCTTAGAGAATAGCATCCCAGATTTGAGTGGACCTGTTCAGTCACTTCAGTCAATGCCAGCTTTTGTCAATATTCGGATTTGATAGAAAATATTGACACAACGTCACCATTTTCAGATTTATTAACGATTTCCTCAGTCACTCGCCGTTGTAATGGCCACACGTAGGAGGCACGTACTCAGTAATGTCATTCGGCAGTCGCACAACAACTAGTTTATGGCTCATTTCGTTGTCCGCACAACATCTCACACCAGTCTCCATTCCCACATACGTTTGTATAGAGTTACACATACACGTGAGCTTCTGATGGCTATCAGATGATTATATGACAAGAGGGCAGATTCAGCCTGAGGTAATAAGTGAGCTCAAAACATTATTCTATGTAATATCTAGGAAGATGGACATAGATCACAAGCTGAAACTTATTTTTCAATTGATTTTTTATTTATTTCTTATATATTTACTTTCTTTATTCATTTAATATACATATAAATTATATCTTTAAATATTTAAAAAAGAAATCAGAACAAAAACATTTAAAAATATAAAAAAATGTAACAAATATTTACTTTATTATTAGCACTTTTAGGGAACACAACAAAAAAAAAACTTATGCTTATGATGCAATGGTTTATTAAGAACCCATTCACTCTAAGCCCTATATTAAGGCCTCTACATCTAAATTAATAGGTTAAGTAATTAGTTCCAGAAAATAATAACGTACCTAGCTTTAATATTATAAAGTTTATTTTAACTTATAATTCCAAGTCAATCCAAAGTTAAAACATTTCAAAGCAACCCGTTTTAAGAAACTGCAATTTATTATAGATAAACTCTACTGCAATCATTTTCTCGTAATGTACTCGTAAATCGGAAAAATGTAGCTAAAATCCAACGCTTCTATTTTTCTTATAGACGAGACAATCATCGCAAAATCCAACAGAAATACATTATAATATACCTAGCCCAATTTTTAAAAGTATAAATAATGCCATTCATGAACATTCCATGAAAACAAAATGACAGATACACCATCCAAACAATTACGCCACAAAAGCACGTCAAAATTAAATTAAAAACACTCCACCATCAATAACATCGAACAATTAACTTGAACAAAATATTCGTACATCAATCTAAAAGATCATTAAACTGAATTCTACCGAAACTCATATGTCTCCCTGGGGCAGGTATGGGGAACAAGCCAACGAAGTACCCTCAGTGTGCCTCGATGCAGCGAACAAGTGACAAACTCATAAACATTTGTCACTGAACGGACTGTCCGAGTAATTGCGATCCAGCTACACACCCACCAGAATCTGAAGACCCCTTATTTCAAACCAATCAACCCCTCTTTTAACGTTTTCTTAGGTGGTC
The DNA here is from genome assembly GCA_958295575.1 of Leucania comma. Taxonomy (NCBI): domain Eukaryota; kingdom Metazoa; phylum Arthropoda; class Insecta; order Lepidoptera; family Noctuidae; genus Leucania; species Leucania comma. The sequence goes on along the minus strand of OY282476.1, from coordinate 7,294,227 downwards.
AGGGGAGGTGAGTAGGTCTTTAGAAATTGGTATTCGTATTACTTATTGGTGCCCCGAAACGTTTAACCGATCCCGTTCTAAATTTGAACAAATAATTTACGTACGGTCACTCTTGACACCGCTTTAAAATAAGGTTAGCAGTAAAATGGATGGCGAGAGAAATGCATTGGAACCTTAGGCTTAGATAACGAACAGATTTTAGTAAAATGATTGTATATAAATCCTTTACCTCTACCATGAGTTTTAAGCAATAGTATTCGTCGCTACTCGATATCGACGCCGTAAATATTTTGTATGGCAAATTTTGCAGCGCCTCTAGCGGTCACATGCAGAACCAAAATTTGCCATAAAAAATATTTACGGCGTCGATATCGAGTAGCGACGAATACTATTGCTTAAAACTCATGGTAGAGGTACTGGTCAATTAAGTTACGTTCGTTTATAGGTAAAAGCAAATAAACACTGTTGTGTTTTGTTTTCTTCTGATATAATTTCAACCCTGATATTTTCCGTAACTTCCTCCACTTTACTTTAAAATTGGAAATTCATTTTTTTTTTTTTGTACATTAATCTAGGGTTTTATTTTCCTTGACTCTCACTACTTACAGAGGAGTTGAGAAAACTAATTTATTTCAACCAACACTATAACGTATTCTTTTCTTCTTTAATAAACGTCCACAATTTAGTCATTACAAAACCTTATAAATCTCAAAATTCAACTTTACCTAACCTTGATTAAATGATCAATTTTTATGTTTCAGCATCAACCCTACAAAGCGATGAATAATTTTGAGTGTGTCCCGCGATCGTGGCCTGCGCTCATTATTGATGTGGACCTCGTCACAGCATCCCGTACATACAAGCGCCAACATAAAATTATAGAGCAGTAGGATAAATTCATACAATAACATATTTGGTATGTGTCTAAATAGTTCCCCCTATCTAGACACATACCAATAGCTAATTAATATTGATGGAAACCACGTCACTGCATTCCGCCCATAACAACATAAACATGAAGTGGTATTTTTTTTTGGTGTTACAATCATCCAATGACATCTCCCGCCCTTGGATGGACTAAAAAACCCACCCTGTGCCTTCGTTACCTTTCATAACAGAGCCGAGCTTTCCTTTCAAAAACATACCAGACGGATGGAGCTTATAAGGTGTATAACTCCAAACCTCTTACTTGCTCGCTCGCCTGACATTTTAACACATCATGGTAAGGCTCTTGGACTTGAAAAAGATAAAGAAAGGAATAAAACATGTTTATTTGGCATACAATGAAAATGGTATCCGGCTCGAAGGACTACGTTCAGATGTAAATGTGGCTGTTGTAGAAGTGTGAGACTTCTGTCTTTATCTGCACAATACCATTTTAAATCGCCTAACTAAACTAAAAAAATAATAGCAACATAAAAGTTTTGTAACATAATGTGACCGCCATAATCTGATAATACCTATAATTTCCGCTCATAAGGGTCGTTATGGATAAATTTAAATAATGTTTCCTTAGCATACTACATAGAATGTTTTGTTTTAAAAATCTTAACATGAATAGCGATGTAAAAAATACTAAAATGACTTTTTAGGTTATTTTTGATGTGAATATCGCATTCGATCGATGGTCAATGAGGCTGAAAGGTTCATGATGATCACGATCATTTGTTCTGTGTCTGGGTGTAATTTATCTATACGTATGTATTTAGAAATATATAAGTATGTTTATCAGTTATCTAGTATTCATAACACAAGCTCTACTTCGCTTGGGACAAGACGGCGTTATGTGATAGTTAAAATAAAAATAAAAAATATATTCTTGATTTTAGTACCTATAGGGCATAACAAGAAAAGAATGCTCTAGTTTGCACTAGAAGAATTTGGTGTAGTTGGATAGGATGTACGATATACATTCTATTATCATAATGTACATTGTACATTCCATCTAACTAAGCCAACTGCTGTAAAGCAGATTACGTAAGTTTGATGAGTAAAATAATGGTGATATTATAATTTTTTTTGTAAGTTTCTAGCATAAAATGTGTGAAAAAAAGCTCACTTACTTTGAAGGCATTTATTTACATTGATAATTACATGTATTTTTTCTTGAATGAATTCTTCTACATCTCAGACCGATTTCAAATACACGATGTATTCACGACTACTCTGTTATGTAGCAGAGATGACAAATCCACAAAACATTTGACTTAGAGTAAAAGGCTATTTAATTACAACTAAAGTAACAAAAGAATATCATACCCAACAAAAACAAAACCAAACTAAAGATTGCCACGTCCGAATCTCAGCGCGGGTTGCCAACTGCCGAGATAATTAATGTGAAGACGTCGTTACGTGTCTCGTGGCCAGGCCCCCCTCGCTTCACCCCTTCAGACCCCCTGGGAGACCCCACTGACCACAACGTTGTACTAGGAGTTCATAACATTAACAAGAGAGCTAATTACAAATGGCATAGTCTGTTTGTTCTATCTAGATTCTGGATCGACAGATTTCAAAAATTGAATAGTTATGTTTTATTTTTATTTCGACATGCATTCTCGCCGGACTTGTACTTTTTACTACTTATTCTGTGTCGCCGGTAACGAACATAGCTTCATGGCCAGAGATGAAAATGATTTATTCTAAACGGTAGGAAATTTATACACTACTGTATAATAAACGTTTTCGCAATCATCACATAATCAAGGACGACTGATTTTTATATAAAATACTGAGATTATTATGGCTCGACTAAGAATATTAAGGGCCGAAACACATAACCGCGTTGCGGCGCCGCGCCGGTAAAATCGGCAATGCCGCCCGCCGCAACAAAGAATTTTACGGTGTGCACCGCGGCGCGACTACCATAGCTTTATTAAGTGGATATAACCAGTACCTTCTTTGTAGTTTATTTAAAAGAGAGTCTGCTTAATAACAAATAAGCATAAACTTATTACGATCCATTACAGAAAAACGTCTATCCACACTCAAAAATCTCGAGAAACTGGTTATCCCTGTAGGATACGACAGTAAACGCTGAAAGTTGCGATGCGGCGACGCAAAAAAGAGCGGCGGGTGGCACTGCCAATTTTAGCGGCACGGCGCCGAAATGCGGTTATGTGTTTCGGCCCTATAAGTTCAAATAGACTTTATATTTAAGGCATGTTATTCCATTTTCAAAATTAGTCCTTAACTTGTTCTGTCAGAATAGTTATCACCTACATATTCAAACAGAGCTTATTTAAAGACTAAAAATCACAAAACGTAAATTAAAACTTTAAATGATTTTTAGATCCTAATACAGTAAATAGCCTTACCATGACGTGTTGAAATGTCAAGCGTGTGAGTGAGAAAGAAGGATGGAACTATACACCCTATATAGCTCCGTCTCTTTAACATTTCAGTTTAAGTCGTGTTCAGAGCTAGTGGTAGGACCTCTAAATTCCATAGCTATCACACATCTATATTCAAAATATTTTTTATCTTACAACAAAAATACCACGCACTGCAAGTGCCAACACAGCAGCCATTTTACATGACCAGAGAAACTTCCAAAACAACTCGAAATTAGAAACTAAACGGAAAAAGATCACGCTACACCTACCTACATAACATACCTCCCTCATGCGTGTACGTGGGACCTCTCAGCAGGGCTCCGCCTGTCCAGCCAGTAATTACAAGTACGATTGTCTTGCGTGACCGATAAATAACCGCCATATTTATTTGGAGCCAGTGACAAAATTATTTGCGAGTGGCAACTTTGGGGGAGTTTTTTTTTTTTGTATTGTGTTACTTTAGCAAGAGAAGTGTGTTCGTAAGAAGTACTTTTATGACTGAACTGTTTTAGAAGTCTCGTTTTCAAGAAAGGTGTTATATTTCTCGGTGACCAAAAAACATGAATTTTCATAATAGACCGAACAAGGTGGGCAGGCGGGCAGCGGTGGCAAACATGCAGATATTTCAATTATACTTATACTGCCCGTAAACCAACAAGCAGTAACTGAATGAAAGTGAGATTCGAGAAAAAAGAGAATTTGTCTCGCCTCTAGAGCGTGGATTTCTGAAATCACGATAGCTAGTCCTAATTTTACTTAGTCGCAATCGGCGTTACATCTATCGCTACGATCAGACATGCTAGGCGGCTAATGTTATTTCGCTCGCACGACAGCATCGGCTCTTATCTCTGTCCTTGTCCATCAGTGACTGTAGGTAGTATAGATGTGTCATCGAGTCCAGGTTTTCAGATTGCGATGTTAGCGCGTAACGTATCTTCCCTTATAATATATCATTGGTTTGTAAAGAACGATTGCGTCACCATTACGATATACTGGCTGCTGCCAGCAGCTTCGCCTGCGAGAAAGTAGAAAATAGTCTCAAGGCAACATATTCCCAGGATAAAAATATTTTAGTATTTCACTAAACAGCCTATGACTTTTTTATGGTAGGTAAAATCATCCAATAATAGTGAGATAGTGTCAGACTCTTACTGACTAAAAACCTATCTCGTTACTTCTTTGCCTTGGTTCCAGGGCCCTAGTATGAACTTTCATAGCTCCCCAGAGCTCCAGAGTAGGCTTCGACCCTGCTGGGCCTAACTCTAACTCTACAGTTTGCTGACAACTCCTTGAGACTATGACTTAAAATAGTACATAGGGTTATTCCAAATCATAGTCTGTTTACTGAAATAGCCTTTAATAAATGGATTGTTTTTTTTTTCAATATTCCGATATCGTTACGAGTATTCCTATTAACCCATTCGAAGCGAATTGTTTTAAGTATTGCGATAAAAAAAAAAACGAATTATCGAAAAATCTTGAGCTACCGCTTTTTGGCTGAAGCCAATATTTGTATATCCAGCGCTAGCTTTAGTACATCCAAGTGTTGGTACATGTATAAAGACACTGAGTCACAAGTTTTTCACCGACTTCGAAAAGGAGGAGGTTCTATGTTCAGCTACTGTAAGTATTTTTTTATTATCTTTTTGGTTCTATAATAGTTTGGTATCTTTGTTATTTAACACCGACTTCCGAAATTAAAATTATTTTTAATCTATTCCTATAAAATTTCTCAATTTATATTAGTTACTCGTGCATGCCATTCGTACTTGGATATGTATTTGAACAACAAGGACATAGATCCTCCCAAAACAAAAATGATGACCATGAACACCATAAACCACCTGTAGTAGGTAGCCTTAATGTTAAATTAGGCGATCCATCTAAGGACAAGGGCGCAAAAGGCCCAATAAATTATTTGGGGACACCGGGGATAATAAACACGGGCCGAAATGGCCGTGCCAAATAACTTGTTAGGAGTTGCCCTGTCTCCCCTATTGACTAATTACGACACTTTGTTTTAAGCCACTGGTCGGGTCGGCAGGAATTAGTTGCTGAAGTTCTTGCAGCTGACGAATTGTGAATACTTTGCGGATATTGGGATAAAAGTTGAAATGTTTATTTGTTTTAATTGGTGCGATAATTTTTGTTTTTTATGGTAGGTAAAATCATCCAACGACAAATCCTGCCCTTGGGCGGAGCAGGAAGTAGTGTCAGACTCTTACTGATTAAAAACCTACCCCGTTCCTTCGTTGCCTATCGTGCCGGGGCCGGATATTCCTTTCGGAAGCTGACCCATGACCCCAGCAGGCTTCGACCCTGCCTGCCTGCAGCTAGCAGGCTGGGCCTCTACGGTTTGCTGACAGCTCCTTGAGGCGCGCGGGAACTGTACGCGCCGTCGACGACTTGGGCTCTGTCCGGTCGGTTACCGGACGATCGGACAGCGTGCTACCCATTGCACGCCGTCCGCAAGCCCGCGATAATTTGGGTTATACTCGTAGATGAACGATATCGATAAACCCTTTGAATACCGTAATTAGATACACAATAGAAAGACAATAGGTGTGCGGACACCGGTGTCCGCTTAGGGCTTGAGTAACAAAGGGCCAGGTATTGATTATACGAATCTGTGCCACGATCTTGTCCATAGATATCTCGTAATAGTAACCGCGGCCCAGTAACGTAAAAGGCAACTGAAGGAACGCAGGTGGGCAGTAAACTTCTGACACGCTTTGCCGCATCAACCAGAGCGGGAGAAGTTAATTCATGATTTTGGGAGACTTGTGAGATGATATCATTATCACCATTTCAGCCGAAGAACGTCCACTGTCGGACATAGGCCTCCCAGGAAGTTCTTGCAGCTAACGAATTGTAAATACTTTGCGGAAATTGGGATAAAAGTTGGAAAGTATATTTGCTTTAATTGATGTGATAATATTTGGGTTAGATGAACGATATCGATTAACAAACGGCTAGCTAGTTCTGTTCAACGATATTTTCTATAGATATCTTATTTTTGTATCCGCGGCCCGTCACGTAAAAGGTACCTATATAAGGAAACACGGGTGACTTTTAGTCAGTAAAATTCTGACACCCTTTCACAAGTTATAATTTCATGATTTTTTGGAGACTTGTGATATGAAATATAGTTTTTATATAAATAGCCTATTTTATCTCCCGCTGCTAGGCACAGGCCTCCCCTTTCTCTTTCCAAACGTCTCTGTCTAGGGCGATCTCTGGCCATGATTTCTCATATCCAAAAAAATGAGGCTCCTTCTGCAAAGCAGTACTTAATGCTACTAAAACCGGCGACCGTAGGCGCGGGCTTGCGGACGGCAAGCAATGTGTAGCTAGCCGTTCGATCGTCCGGTTACCGTCTGGACCGAGCCCAAGTCGTCGACGGCGCAAATAGTTCCACGCGCGCCTCTAGGAGTTGTCCTTAAACCGTAGGGGCCCAGCAGGGTCAGAAATCAGAAATCAGAAGCGTTTATTTCAAATAGACCAATTACAGGCACTTTTGAATTGTCAAAATGTCGGTCAGTCCAAAAAAAAAAAGTGAAGCTAAATTGCACGTTCCAAAGCGTAGATCTCTATGGAGAAGAACGTGCAAGAAACTCCATGGACACTTTTTTAAATCATATTATTAGTTACATAATTCTTGGTTACATAATTCATGTTGCTTCTACTATGTGAGCACAATGTAGATAAATAATGAAAGAAAATACTAAATGCAAATATTTTAACAGAAATTGAAATAACAGAAATTGAAATAAGCCACTGGCAGCTAAGAGATGACCAGTCTCAAATGACGGCGCCCGTTCACGATCATGACGCGTGCACCAGCCCCACTCAGCTCAACCATAATAAAGGGAACCGAATGACCCAATTACACGTGCCACCATCAGCGAGACATTTAAGTGAGCATGACAAACTCTCAACTGCCATACTTGTAAATTCAAATATATTTGTAACCAATTAAAAATAAAAATGCTCCATGGTACTTCACATTCACAAAATTTGAAAAAGTGCTTCTACATTATACAATGCTATTGGTTCCAAATACAATAAGTAATCAATTGTCAAAAGCTTCATTAAAATAAATAAATTAAAAAAAAAACATCTCGAAAATAACAATACAAAAAGGGTCATCTCATCTTGTATATTTATATATTTAAAAAAACTAATTAGGCAAAAATGGCTGTGCACGTGGAGCCGGACAGGCATTTAGCCAAGCATTTTTATCTAGGAGATAATCTTCCAATTTATAATATGCTTGTCTACATAGTGTGCGTTTAATGCATGTTTTAAATTTTGACTCATTGAGATTGAGAATCTCAAGTGGTATTTGATTATAAAATTTTACACAGTACCCCATAAAAGAACTATGTACTTTAGCCAATCTGAATCGTGGTTGATCTAATTTGTCCCTATTTCTAGTATTAAAATTGTGCCTGTCACTTATCTTAGTAAAAAGATGAATATTTTTCCGAACATACAAAATATTCTCATAGATATATTGACAAGGGACCGTCATAATGTTTATTTCCTTAAATAGTTCCCTAAGAGAATCGCGTCTGCGAAGTCTATATATAGCTCTGATGGCTCTCTTCTGCAGAACAAAAATAGACTCTATGTCTGCAGCCCTTCCCCATAGCAAAATACGTCGAAGCCTACTGGGGCCAGGGTAGGTTTCTGAAAGGAAGATTCGGCCCCGGTATGAAAAGCAACGAAGGAATATGAGCGAGTTTTTAGTCAGTAAAAGTGACACTATCTTCCGCCCCGCCCAAGGGCGCAGAGATGTCATTGGATGATTTTCTAGGTGGAAAATCATCCAATGACATCTCTGCGCCCTAAAAAAAATATATCCAAAAAAAAAAATATCTAAGTCGATTGCATGAAATAGCATACCTCGTAAGTATACACCAGGAGCAACCCGCACTAGGCCCGCGAGGTGGATTAAAGCCCGTTCCCTCTCCTAGAGAGGAGGCCTGAGTTCCAGCAGCGGAAATATTATAAGTAAGCTACTCATGATTTGTACACCCGGAGCATCTCCTTCTCCTCTTATCTCTACAAGTTTAACAAAGTTAAAAGTAAAAGCAACTGCTTAAATTTTCAAAAAACAGGAATAAAATAATCTAGCTGGAGCACCATAGTCGCACTCCATGCATTAATTCCCGCAACAATACACAACTTGCAGTATTGTCACCTCGGCGATAAGATCCGAGCTCGCTATCTGCGTTGAGTGGCCATCCTTGTTCGACAAGGTGCTTGCTTTACGCGGCGCCCGCGCAGCCCGCCGCGCGGATTTATGTGCGCAATGCCGCATGCTACGTAGATTAGTCTGATAGATGCGATCCGAGGAGTTGTTGCGAGATAGGCTTTGATCATTTTTTAGACGGTGCGATTGTATTTTTATCGGAATTTTGGTACAATCACATACAATCTAGACGGTGTGATTGTTTTTTATTGGGATTTTCATACAATTTAGACGTTGCGATTGTTTTTTTTTTTTATTGAAACTTGGTATAACATTACCTAGGTAATCGTAATATGCAAATGCCAAAAATATCATCGATTAAAGTTTGAATGAATGAGTTTTGTCAATGAAACTAAATGTAAACGAGTGCATGATCATTTTTTTAAGTAGGGAATCATCATCGCTCATCATTCGCTCTGGATGGTGCAAGAGGGAGCTTTATACTTCTGCTTCCCACCAAGTGATTGAAATATCTATGTAACTTGGATGACAATCACAATATGACATTTCACGCTTATGTTATAAGGTGTTTGTAAGTGTGAAGAAGTAACAAACACACACTTGTTACTTCTTCACACTTGAACTAAACAATTTTTTATCCTTGGGATACTTTTCTATCACAATGGCGAAGGCGCTGATAACAGATCGACTGTCCCTACGTAAACTCTCGAATCTGAAAAATTTGCATTATTTTTTATTTGTTTAAAACTAAAAATATTTTTGTCTAATGATTCTTAAACCAAACCTTATATGTATGTAACCAAATTTATATACAGATAATAAATAGTTAATAATGACAAAGTTATCCATAATAAAACAAACTTCAAATTGCTCTCTGTAAAGTATTTTTTTTTTTCACTTTCGATAGTTTACAGAAAGTATTTTTTTCTAGACACAGTCGAGATGTGCAGTGCATTAATAAATTAATACCATGAAGCTGATCTGATGATAGAGCCGGATAGTGACTAAGTATAGAAACTACTGAGCGCAACAAGATAACCCCATCGTGTTTGATCTCTTCGTAATGGTCGTGATCAATACTAAACCACGCAGAAAAAGAGCTTGTTATGAAAGAACTTACTGTATTCTATTGCACACAATATTTTCCTCCTTTTTTGCTCCTTTCGCGGGTCTGCTGGAAGAAATTTCTTTCAGAAATAAGCAGTACCTTTGTACAATTTTTATTGTTTAATGTATCTTCTGCTGTATTTGTGTGTACATAAATAATAAAATAAATAAATAATTAAAATACATTGCTCGTTTTCAATATTTTAATAAAATATGGATGCACCAATGTAATACAAACTCATAAAATTATAGTAGGGTGACAATATTGTCTGCATTTCTCGGTACAGTCCGGTGTTATCGAATTACGATTTACAATGTTGACAATATCTGTTGAAGCGCATGTCGCCTTCGTATATTTTTATCTTTCTTGCAATGTCGTGAAATATCCGTCGTGGGTATACGTGTGGACACCCCAGGGTTTTGTTACAAGCTTATTTAAGATGTTTTAGTTGACATGTTTACTGGGCTTAAGTTTAACGCGGGAATAATTTAATATTCAGTTTGTTGGAAGTCTTGAGACACGACGTTGAATGTTTATTTGTTTGATCTTTTACTAGGTAATACCGAATGTAAGTAAATAGCGAATTTATTGATGTAAAACCATCTCATAAAGATGCTTAATGGCGGGTTTCTGAATTGAGTATTTTGGGTTAAGAACAACTCAAACCATACTTAAATGCCAAATTTTGACAGGTTTGCAGGCTAAAGTACAGTTTGAGTAATTCTCAACTTCAAATGCTTAAATCAGAAATCGGGGGTAAGTGTGTCAGTGATTTAGAGTTTTCTTAAACGATTTCGTAAATGGAGGTTTTCAATTCGGTTGCATTTTTCTTTTTTTTTTCTAGAATCTAACAAAAGTTTAAGACAATTTAGAGCCAAATAGGACATATGGGTATATTAAAGCGTAAACACATAAATGCTGCCTTAAGTATTCAAGGGTTTTTTGAACACGGGGATACAGCCAAAAAGGGCATTCATATTTTAAATACAACATTTACCCATAGAGATGAACAAAATTCTTCATCAAGAAAGTCATTGTGAATTTTGAAAAAAAATGTTGACTAGCTGATGAAAATTTTTAAATATGTATGTGTGTTAATGCATAAAAAACTCAATTGCCTCAACATTTCTCAAGACACAGGACCGAGCCCAAGTCGTCGACGGCGCGTTCTGTTCCCGCGCGCCTCAAGGAGCTGTCAGCACACCGAAGAGGCCCAGCCTGCTAACTGCAGGCAGGCAGGGTCGAAGCCTACTGGGGTCATGGGTTAGTTCCGAAAGGAATGCTCGACCCCGGCACGATAGGCTACGAAGGAACGGGGTAGGTTTTTAGTCAGTAAGAGTCTGACACTACTTCCCGCTCCGCCCAAGGGCGGGATTTGTCATTGGATGATTTTACCTACCATAAAAAAAAAAAAAAAAAAAAAAACATTTCTCAAGACCAGCAAAGAAAAACAATTGAAAATTCACATCGGCCACACACATCACATAAAGAAAAACTGCCTGTACTTATCAATTCCCTTTCAGGAAAATCACTCAAACTCCCAAAAAAAAACCGATAACCATCCGTAAGTTTTACGGTTAACGGTCGGTTCGCAAAGTCCTATCATAACCGTGTTTTACGCGCAACGTGTCGTTAGCTTGAATGTTTCAGTGGCCTGATGTATGTCGATCATGTCCGGTACAGAGATACTGATATGTCCTGTTACGGAGAGGGGACGGATTTGGGACTTTGGTTCGGACCTACGTGCAAAACTGAATAAGGTTAACTAAACTGAAAAAAAAAAAACTAAAATGAAAAAAGATTAAATAAACCGTAAACTTCTGGGCCACACTAGGAATTAGTCCTGTATCGTGGATGTAAAAATAAATGTGTAAATTCACATACTCAAAATACCCAGACTGAAACAACTATCTGTGGGCTATACAAATATTTGTTCCATGCGGGAATCGAACCCGAGACACGCAGCACAACAACCGACCCCTCAACCATTGCGTCATCCATGTCAGTGTAATTTCTAGGTGGCAATAGCAGCGTCATTAGCGTACCTACATCAGGCTCTAAAAATGGAGGTGCACAGGCACTTGAATAATTTCTTTTAGCAACTTATGTTTCAAATCATAGCACTGGTTAGTTTTATTACCATTGTAAAAGTAAATTTTTTGCTAAATTTAAAATAGATTTGTATAAAAATAAAAAAAAAATATATACATTTCAACTTCTTCCAAGTCCGTCACTGTACCCAACCATCAATACTAACGGTCGCACCCCAAGAGACTCATACTCGCAACGAAAAATCATTCCAACGCTAAAATATCAATAAAACACAAGCACAAGTACCACGCTTGGGACCCGTTCACTCGCGCCCCGGTTACTAACGCGATGGAGTACGGACCTGCCCTTTTTCCAGGACACTTTATTTTTTTGTAATGGCCATCGAGACTTACATTCACTCATGTTCTTTTTATAGGCGGGAAGAAAATCGGTTTGTGCGTGTGAGAAATCTTGAAAAGCTTACGTTTTGAGGTTTTATTTATTTACTAGCTTCTGCCAGTAGCTTCGCCCGCGAGATAGAGGAAAAAGATCCCAAAAGAACATACATCTAGTATTAAAAGTACTTATATGCTATTCCAGGATATAGTCTACCAGTATAGGTACTAAGTTTCATCTAAATCTGTTCAGCCGTTCGAGCGTCAAGAAGGAACAATTTTGACTGGCCTGTTGGTCTAGTGGTTAGTGACTCTGACTGCTAAGCCGGGGGTCGTAGGTTCAATTTGCACGGAGAACAAATATTTGTGTGATGAGCAGGATCATTTGTTCTGTGTCTTGGTGTAATTTATCTATAATATATATGTATTTAGAAATATATAAATATGTTTATCGGTTATCTAGTACTCATAATACAAGCTCTGCTTAGTTTGAGACTAGATGGCTAGTTAAAAAAAAAGTAGAAAATGATTTTGAGTTTACCTATGAAATAGCCGTTTTTAAAACGGGTTACTTTGAACTGTGATATCTTCAGATTAACTAGGACTTAATTATAAGTTCTCAAATAAAGTTTATAATAAAGGTAATAATAACTTTGGGGTTTGTATTTTTTGTAATATCCCTGTATTTATAACCATTTTTGTATGAAATCAAGAAAACTCGCATTATTTTGGAATATGGGTTCAACCTGAGGAAACGATGTGTCTCAAACGGACTTAGAACTGCCAAAGAATGGGATGTGTATTTCTCTTTCGATCGTTTTGACGTTGGAAATACTTATTATACCTATCGTTAAATGCAGAGTGTTCATTGATTTAGCTATCTCATAAATATCCTGATGTGGCGAACGGGTAAAGTTCTATAACATAAAATGCGACCATTTTCTGAAATTGTCAGTAAATTCATCAATTTCAAGATTGGCCACGACATTATAGATACATAAATGAAACTCTATTTCCCTTGATCACGCTATAACTTGAGAACGACTTTGCCGATTTCATTCTTCTTTTTTTTATGTTTTCTTATATAATACTTTGTGGAAGGTTATCACGGAAAGAAAAATTTAGAAAATTGCGCAGAATATTAGAAAGTTTCTGAAAACTTAACACTATTTAATTTTAACAAATAGTATAAAATGCGGACAGCATGCGCCAAGACAACATTACTGTCAATTTACACCCTTTAAATTTTAACATCGCTATTAGCAACAAGAACGCCATCGTAATTTTTTTCATTTAAGTTCTTATAAATAGTTGTGAAACTATTTTGGCATAATAAATTTTATTCAATTATATTCTATGAACATATAATTTTTTATTCCTGTGTTTGCAATAAGTTCTGTGTTTCTCAAAATAAGTTTCACTGAATAAACATTTCACCCGTAGTCTTAGAACGCAAAGGATAACTGAAAGACTCGTTTTTTTAACGTGTAAACCCAGAATAGGAGAAGTAATTCGATGATTTCCCACGTTAAAAAAAAAACATGTTAAAATTAAAACTTTTCATTACAAAATATGTTAAACACCGCAAAAATTACCATAATGGTTAAATTCTCTTTGTTTACGATTTATTGTCTCATAATTCAGGCCCAACCTTCACCTCACAGCACCCCGGAAGCTATAAAGCCACCAAATCCATCCCTGTGCTCTAATGGGACACTTTATTTTTGTAACGACCATCACAACCACATCGGAGTCACATTTACTCGTGTCTTTTTATTGCTATAACATTATGGACATAGTAGGGTACTGGAATTGCTCAGATCGTGTGAAAAATTCAGGAAGTTACGGAATTTAGTAAGGTTTAATATGAGGTACAGTCAAGAGTTTATTGAGATTAGCTGCACTTTACGAAAATTTCGTTTTATAGTATTAGGTCATATTTTAATAATATAATATTCGACAACTTTCACACAACGCCATCTAGTCCCAACCTAAGCAGAGCTTGTGCTATGAGTACTAGACTATTGATAAACATAGGTACTTATATATTTCTAAATGCATGTTATATATGAATTCCACCCAGATACAGAACAAATGATTGTGCTCATCCCCCAAACATTTGTCTTGCGTGGGAATCAAACCCACCACCTCCGGCATAGCAGTCAGGGCAATTAACCACTAGACCAGTTAAACAGACACAAATAACACGACTTGTGGTGTATATCACAATAATATTATAAAGGCGAAAGTGTATGTGTTTGTGCAGTGGTGGATTAAGCCAATACGGGGCCTGTAGCAATTCGATAAGGGGCCCCCTAGGTAGACTTTTTTATTAAGATATTTTATGTCAGCTGTATTTAGATTTCATGTAATGTAGATACATTAACTAATTTTTGTAACCATCAGGTGGCGCAGGGCTATGAAGGCGCGGCGCCCCGAAGGCGCGGGGCCCGTAGCATTTGCTACTTCTGCTATATAGCTAATCCGCCACTGTGTTTGTGTGTTACTAGTTCACGCCAAACGGAAGAAATACTTTCAATGAAAATTGTTACCTACACGGTTAGACCTTGTCCTAGAATAGCACCTTGGATTTTTTTGTCTTGTAGTGTTTCCTTGAGATAATTTTCAACTATAACACGGGGGCAGCCGCTAGCAGCAGCTAATGTGAACAATTTCTGAATTGGAAAGACCAAGAAACGAAAATTTAAGTTTTGCAACAGGTTGAATATGTTTTTTGATTCATACATCCTACTTCCATTTCACTGGAGTCTTTTTCTGCAGTTCGAGTGTGAATTAGTAGCACACAAACGTAGGTGTCAATTTATTGTCAATCATTATCTTAAAAATCAAGGAACAAAATCAAATAAAACAAGAAAATCACAACTACAAACTAATACCTCATCAAAAACCACTAGTTTATTTTCCCATCGACCAGTATGATTGTAAATCGAGGCACAGGCTCGGTGTCCAAGCGACCGATGTCTCCCCTATCTTAAATGGCGGCGGGCTGCTGAGAGCCTATTTATTGGAGGTAATTAAAAAGAAAACAGACAAAAGGCTCGCAGCTGACTGGAACGTGCCGGGAACACTAAGTAATAATAGTGATGGGAAAACCGGTGGTTGGTTGTCTATAATCGATTTTCTGATGAAAAAATTTTGTAGGCTGTGTTTGAGTTTATTTTTATTAAAACTAGAAAAAATATTCTCAAAGTTATCCAGAATTTCCTAAGAACTAAACTGAAGGAAACTTTATTTTACATACAATTTTAAATAAAGTTTTTCTGGTCTTAGACTTAACTAGACCTAGATCAAAGTCAAGGTAACTGTATAATAGGAACCATTGCCCGGTTTAAGGTTTTTTTTTTCTGAAGCCCATTTCAGCTTGACTATACTAACGAAACATTTTTAAAACCTGGACCTTTAATCATTATTTGACTCTGTGAAATCGTCTTTAGCCATAATGTGAAGCTATGACTAATTCAGTATATTTATTAATGCCAACCACAGGCTTTTACTTATTTACTTTTTTTATTAACCATTGCTGTCCCATTTCTAGTGCTTCCGGGAACAATTCGCCAAGCTTCTTACAGTACGTATCCAGACCATTGACTTTTAGTGTAAAAGAAACTTAAATATTCTATTTTCATCGATACAAAAAACATTTGTGAAACCAAATCTGTACATCACTAACAAAAGATCGCAAGTCGGTCGTGCGAAAGAGGACTTTTATCAGTCGCGACCGATACCAATACTCCTAGATTCCGACACCTTATTTATTGCCACCCTACACAACAAAATCTTACATATTCACACGCCATCGCTCTTATTTCCAGGTAATACGATCTATTTCAGCGTGTACAAACGCTTGATAAATATTGCAATAATTTTCGTAGTCTTCTTTTACATTAAAATGATGTTTATTCTTATGGTAGTAAGGATGATTTTGCTTTGATGTATTGACCAAGTATGGTTTGCGGAAAGTGACCCTTGGTTCTGGTGAAAAAGTAATTGACAAATAAGTCATTTTTCATCGTCAAAGAGCGATAAATGGTCGAGTTTGACCCATGATTGATTATTTTTTTAACACTCGACTTCAGTTAATCAATGTGTGTAATTCTGTGAATTTTCGAATTGCTGGTAGGGGTCAGATAACTTTCTGTAATAAAAAATAATTTTAAAACCTTTATCGTACGTGTCAATCGCCGAATAGCCTCTGCTGGAAAGTCCGATTCGTTTAAGAATGGTTAGAAAATAGATTTTTATTTCCAAGTTTGACAATGCTACGAGTACATAGATCACAAAACCAGACTCTTGCAAACCATCAATAAAGAACAAAAATCCTCCTTTTTGATATCCTACAGGCAAATCTTCTTGTGGTCACTGGTAGTTAAGTACCGTCCCGCAAGCCAAAAATCTTACCTGGCGGGGTACGTTAAGTTTTGACACTCCCTTATCACAAGACTGGTACAAACTACTGTAAACTAACATGCGCTGTAACACGCGCTGAAAGAATTTGCGTCCAATTGTCGCAATGTATCATGTAATGTAACGAATTCCCATAGTGAGGAGGAATTGCGCGCGCGTACCGTGCGCACTACGCGCATGAAAAGAGCATTTCAACTCAAGAAACAGATCATGCCAGCAGATACATGCTCGGTCCGTGCGTGCGCTGCGCCTACACTTATCAAATGCTCGTTTCATGTTACCTTCTATGTTACGGTAACTGGTACAGTAGACTCTTCTATACCAGGCTATAGTATGACACAAATAATACTTAAATATACACAAATATAGATACGTATATAATAATGTACCAACCTATATACGAGGTCTTGTAAAAGGAAATGGTCTTAAAGACATCCAAGAAAGAGCTATCTCTCACAGTATCTACGCTACAGGTAAATAGTGTGAGAGATAGTTCTAGAGACGCACTGCAGTAATAGCCAGAAGGAGTCACCACGGCTACGTTTTCACTCAATCCATCCAAAATTCATACTCAAAACTTTTCTCACGACCTGTCCCTACCACTGCTAAAATCCCATGACAAAAAATAATAATCTACCCGACCGAATTTCTATCAGATGTCCAATCTCTACGAAAAGTTGTTGCGCAAACGCAGATGTTTTTGTCCATAAGTTTGTGCCCAAACACTGGTCCACTCTCGTTAGGTATACGTAACTCTCAGTCTAATGGGACAGCAAGCTGACATGACTGGAGAGAGATCAAGCGCAGAACCAACGTCTTGACGTATCTTCCGAGGCAAAAACGTGTCGCACCACCAATTAACCAAACTCCTCGCTCATCATCATTTCACGTCGACTGTTAGACATAGGCCTCCCCCAAGTGTCGCCACAATGAACGGTCCTGTGCGTCTCGCATCTATCGGATTCCCACAACCCTTGCCAGGTCATCGGTCCACCTTGTAGGTGGTCTTCCAACGCTGCGCCTTCCGATACGCGGTTGCCACTCCAGAACCTTTAGGCCCCAAATCCAGGCTGCTACAGGCGCCTTTTTAGCCTCGCACCGATTATAACTTTCTTTTTTCATTTTATATTTTTAGTTTATAGGTGCTATTGTGTGAGGTATGAATAAAAGTTTTAACTTTTCTTTTTTTGAATAACTTTGGATATTGACCCGACCGGAACTCAAGACCACGCATTCATAAATCGCTCTTGACCAATACACCGATGAGGCAGTTATAGTGACAAATATAAATAAAACCAACCCCGCAATACGGACCTTCCATAGCACTCCAACAAAAGCACTCGGTTAGAATATAGAGCAGCGATACATGACGTACAGCACGTTAGGGAGCATATATCAACAAGTTTTTCCCCACACCTGAGCAACTTCTGCTAGCAAGTCGAAGTTGGCCAAGTATTTGACAAGCCAAGTAAAACTTGGGACGTTCCTTTGATTTATCCGTTCTAAGATTTTGGTAAAGAGCTGGGATCTTCGTGATATTTATAACCCTGAGTATAATCAGCCTTAAATAGGTTAAATAGGTGTTCCGAGTCTGGGTGTCTTGTGTACGTGAGTTTACATGTTTGTGAACGAACCCACGATACAGGAGTAATTCCTAGTGTGAGGCAATGTTTAAAAAAAAAGACAAGAAGAATGTTACCACTGCTGGGACTCATGCCTCCTCTCCTAGGAGAAGTCTCATTTAACGAAGTCTCTACAAAATAATCATTAAAGTATTTTTATTATTCGCACATTGGCACATAAGTCACATAATATACAACGAACTATACGGCATCCAGATCCAGCGCACTGGACCTAACCTTCCACAGGCTTGGCACATATCCCGACTCATCAAAAACATTCGATCTCCAAACTACGGAGGGCAGTTATGTAGCGACATCTGTGACGCCACAAAGGAACTAAAATTCGAAATCTTTCATCGCGGTATTACAGTTTTCTGCGCGATTACAATATAGCCTAAAATAAACTGTCGAACAACCTGGACCTGATAAAAGGCCCGTCTGGTCGGATGATGGTCCCTTTTCAACGGAGGTTGAGGGCCTTCATACTCTGTTCCGCCAACTACTAAAAAGTGTCATTCAAGAAACGCATCCAGCGTGCTTGGATATCATGCGTCGTCGGCCGCATCCCATTCGCCACATTCCGCACTGGTGGCGCCTAACACCAAATTACTTTAAGTGGAAATCCGTAGAAATATATATATAAATTAAATGTGGATACACACACTGACCTTGGCTTCGTCCGTCGAAATGAAGGTTTGTTCATTCAGGAACCACACACTCGAACTAGGGCTGACCACGTTCTTTGGTTAATGTTCTTAACACCAGCCTTGCTATAACACTCGTAACAGTTCGGAAATCCGTAAGAAAAAAATATGCATCAATTCACGGGTGCGACGGTGCGACACACCAAGATTTTGACCAGAGTGAAGAGAATCTTCATGGAATGTTTACAAACGACGATGACAGAGCAAAAAACAGTCAGCGTGCGCGTGGGATTCGCATTTTGCACAGCACGTATTTTCTACCCTACAATTGTAATTGTAAAAGTTACGAAACCCAACACGCACCTTTAAAGTATCCCGAAATTTTAGGGCCAAATTCACCAATAAACTAATCGCGATTATACTAAACAAAACGCAGTTTGAGCGCCTAATCGAGATTATAGCTTCATTTTACGTTTCACCGCGATGAATTGAACCTAGTTTATGCTAAACTCAGTTTCAATTGTTTTGTTGTCGCCCATGTTTATGACACTGGTCTTTAACCTAGATTACGTTGAGCTCAGTTTAGTTGAACTAAGTTTTTATATTGAATGATGAAATAGATAGTCCACAGCCAACGTTAGCAAAGCCGCGGGTAATAGTTAGTTATTTACAGTTATTGATTTCCTTTCAATCTGTTTTTATTTGACTGCTGTTATCTGTGAACTATACTTAAGCCATACGCTCGAGTTGACGACAAAAAAGTAGGTAAAATCAGAAGATGAACAAGTCACCTTTCGAGGTATGCGGAACAGGGTGTAAAATCTCGCAAACCGTTGAAAAGAGATCCTCCCTCAGATCAGTCATGTCTGTTTTAGGCAACTGCCCGATAGTTGATTCCGAACTGTTTTATAATGTTGTATTTTTATGACAAAAACACATATTGGAGTACACTTTGCAGCGCTCGTACGTCAAAACTATGTAGTTTTACCTACCATTTACGTATAATCATTTAATTTTGATCGCTTTAATTTCGTGGAGGGTCGATCAGGTACATGAAGCACTATCGATTTGTAAAGATAAAATTAAAATATAAAGTAGGTTTTTTTCTAAAACTCGAATTAATATACGCACGTACGAAATAAATTTCTCTAAGAGTCAGTAGTAGGTCAGTCGTTGCTTAGTAACTACCTACAGTTCATTGACCTCGCTCAGCCATGCAATGACTTCTACGGCTCTAGTTCTAGAGGGCGTATCAGAATTTTACTGCCACAAACCCACTCCTATATTCCTTCTTTGCCTTACGTCCCAGCCCGGTTTCCGATTCGGACAACCCGTAACAGTAAGCTTCGGCCCTGCTGGGCCCCTACGATTTTGCTGACATCTCTTTGAGGCGCGCATGCGTTGACCAGTCAGGCTCAGTCCGGACGGTCAGATGACGAGCTACCCATTGCTCGTCATCCGCAAGCCCACACCTGCGGAATATTGGTATAGGTAGAACGTCAATTACTTTAGGCCTTGTTATCATAAATGCCGATGGCGCTTTCTTTGCCTTCCAATTCAACACAGTTTCTTAAGTCCACTAACTATTATGCGTTATCAAAACTTATCAGTATATCTAGCGCAACCTATAAATGAAGTAGAAGCTGTCTCTCTTTACTATCTCAGAGATTATTAACGCTATTAATAGATATGGGGAAAATTGAATGGGGAAATAATCTTAGAGCCAGGCCAGGCCAGCATTGATGCATGAATTCATTGGAAATAAGACAGATACGGCAAAGCTCGAAGGAATAAACGTGTATGTATCGGAAGATGCTGCGTAGGAAACTCTTCCACCATATGGACTGACAAACGGATGAGGGTCACGGGAGGATGCAAGCGAAACACAGGATCGGCAGGCAGGGTCGAAGCCTGCTGGGATCATCGTTCAGTTTCTGAAAGGAAGGCCCGGCCCCGGCACGATAAGCAACGATGGAACGGGGTACATTTTTAGTCAGTAAGAGACTGACACTTTCCCACTCCGCCCAAAGGCGGTCTGTCATTGGATGATTTTACCTACCATAAAAAAATCTATGGCGACGCTTGAGGGTGACCTATGTCCAACGGCGAACATCTTTTGGCTGTAATGATGATAAAAGAAAATAGTCATCCATTGAAAAGCTTTTGTTTCGTCGGTTTTCTACTTAAATTTGAACTAACAGAACTCCACAAAATCCACAACCAAAAATACAAGCCATTAAAAAAAAACTCCTGACACCGATAAAATCTTCACACGTTAAATGTTACCCATAAACAATAAAAATTGCGATCATAAAGACAATTGATACGTTATGAGTGGAGCCGTGTTGGCACGACACATATTTATGGTTAGTGGTCCTCATCGACACGGGTTCGATACCCGGTTCACGCAAAAACGCGTCCGACACATCGCGAGCGTAATATAATGTGAAATGATCGTTCGTAATGTGTGTACGGCGCAAAATATTGCATTGGGGAGAAAGGGGCTCTACTTAGTTTTGAGCTACCCCTAATTTATATTATTATTCCTTTATAGTGGATGTGTTAAACATGTAAGATTCACATACTCAACACCCAGACCCTCTGTGCACCTATCTGTAAGCCATGCAAATATTGTTTCCGGGCAGGAATCGAACCTTCAATACGCAGCGCAGCAGGAAATCGCTCGACCACTGCGCTTACCGTGTCGTCAAAATCTTGTATATTAAGACTGAATTACAATATACCACAAGAAGTGTACCGACAATTTTTTTGCTACAATTTGAATCTGATGTTACTATATTTCACTTACTGACTTCCCCGAAGATGAAGAACTGAATGTTTTAAGAAATACAAACAGGAACTTATTCCTTCTTCTTCAATTCAAGTCGCTAAGTCGCTACAAGAACAAAAAACTGACCTAACTATCCGGCTAGATAGACCAATGTTAAAAGAATTTTACTAAGTCCTGAATATCATCTCATACACCCGTCACCACTTCCTTCTATCATGAAAACATTAAATCCAAACAAAGTAGAGCCTCTTACCCACATACCCGCCGTCATCGTCCCACGGTGAGGTTACTTTATAGTCATGTCATATCAGTTAATGGTGCGCGCCTTTGTCGTAGCGCCGCCGGCTGCTGGTCCCGTACATCAGCCATATCAGCCGCGACATCGGACGACACGGGAAACCGAGTAGAGCAGCCTTCGTGTCGGTTGATTTTGTTTTGTTTTTCTTTTCATGATTGTTTTTTAATAAGAGGTGTTAATGGTGATTGTGTGGAAATTCGGAGATTGAAATGGAGGGAGAGTTTGTCTGCAACCCTTTTTTTTTAAAAAAAAAAAGCTCCTCTACACTTGGAATTACTACTGTACCGTGGATGTAATCTCAAACATGTAAACTCACACACACAACTATCTGTAGACCATACAAAAAAATTGTTCTGTGCGGGAATCTAACTCGCGTCACACATAGCGCAGTAGTCAATCACGACGCCAACCGTGCCGTTGAATTTGTAGCTCAACTGTCGGGCAGTAGCCTAGACCAAACAAAACACCCACCTGGTCGGACGATCCTCCCTTTTCAATGGAGGTTTGCGGAAGTTTACACTCTGAAAAATTATTGCTTAAGTATACTAGACAAAATACTGAAGCAATACAATGTTGTAAGTACAAAATACGCTCATAAAGAATTATAGTCAACAAGATACAAAAGGGAATCCAATCCTGCATCAAAATCGCGACCCCGCAAGCCTGAAGTCTGCAATCCCGTCGATCCCGCGAAATTTGCGGGATTAGGATATTTTAAATAGTTTAGTTTTAGGGGATCCCAATAAAATAAAATATCAAAACCTCAAAACTACCCACGAAATTATTATTTTTTGTTTTATCATTTTGCAGGTCACAGTGCCCCCTGACCTACAAAATGCAAAAACTTAAAACCATTTGAATTTCGCAGAAGTTTATAGTAATAATTTAATCAGGAACTATAAAATAAAAGATTTCATCTTTCAGATTTAGGAAGATACTTAGGAGAGTACTTTAAATAACATTGATGACGTTTCTTTGTACTTGTGATTTTTTTAGACATTTCAAAATTTATGTAGCTGTAGGTAACAGAAAAAATAAAAAGAAAAATATTTTTCATAGGCACAAATTCTACAGAAAAGAGCGCGCTTGCGGGATTGGATTCCTTAATACCAACATCTAATTTAAAGATTGAAGACAGACATGGAAACAAGGCGTAAATAATTCTTTAAACATCCCTAAGGAAAAATATTTGAAAGCTAAACTTATTCAAATTAAACACCAACTTCAAGTCCTAAGTCAATAATTTGAAAGCCTTATATTTTATCTGTAAATCAAATTTTAATATTTTTAAGCGCAGGTAGGTCATAAAACACTAAAATTAATAATAAAAAGCAATAAACAGGGGTGTCACCCAATAAATTAAGTGCGACATTCGCGACAATGTAAGACCGTGTTCTTAGAAGCGGAGACCAACAGGCTATGGCGTAGGGTCACCAGCTTTTTATAAAAAATATTTTTTTACTAAAATACTGAAAGTACAGCCTTTAATCTAGCCGTCCGTCGATCTACTCTTGATGAGATAAATGTTTTTTTTTTTTCGGTGGGAAAATCATCCAGGAGGACGTGTCATCCTTTAACTGACTAAAAATCCACTCTTGTTCCTTCTTTGTCTTCGTTCCATGGCCCGGGGTTCACTTTTGCATAACCTGTAAGGCTTTGACCCTGCTGGGCCCCTTCGGTCTACTGACATCTCCGTGGAACACTAAGCGCCGTCGACAACTTGGGCTTGGTCCGGACTATTACCGGACGGTCGGAAAATGGTTCTAAGTTTTCGTTCAATATTTAAAAACACCGCAGGACTGCGGAAATGTTCGAAAACCCTTGAATGCAAAGGGCAACTGAAGGATTACAGATGGATTTTAATCAGTCTGATACTCCCTCTCGCTTTTCTCTCGATAAGGAGAAGTTATTTGACGTTTTCCCACTTCAAAAAACAAATCGCTGTACACTGCTTTACATACGATCTCCTATAATCATGGATATATCATAAGGGAAAATACTCGTAATTTACGCGCCAACATCGCAATCATGAAACCTGGTCTCGAAACTAACAGATCTATGACCAATGTCATTACAGTCGCAAACCTGCAGTCACTGATAGACAAGGACAGATATAAGAAGCGGCGCTGTCGTGCGAGCGAAATCACATTAGCCACAATTAGGCGACGGGCCTGATTTCAGCGGTAGTGGCAA
This sequence comes from Leucania comma, assembly GCA_958295575.1. NCBI lineage: Eukaryota > Metazoa > Arthropoda > Insecta > Lepidoptera > Noctuidae > Leucania > Leucania comma. Next base: position 7,270,170 of record OY282476.1, on the reverse strand, counting down.
GTTCAGAGTATCTTCCGCTATTTTGATTGAATCTTAGCCCATAGTATGTTCACCCCTATTTATAGAACAGAACCAAACACCGCATAAACGCAATCGGAAGGAATGGAATGGCAAAGAATAGGAAGATAAGGAATGTTCTATTTTTACCCAGCGCCTACGTTTCACCCACTTACCAAAAAATCTGCAACTGGCAGCCCTACTGATGTCTTCTCACCGGCTAACTTACTCATACTACTTTATGTGACATTTTATTAGAACCTTAAGGACTTAACAAAGGGAATATTCGGTTTCTTAGAAGAATCTCTGTCGTCGAAGTTTGTGAAGGTACTTAAGTTATTATATTTGCATACTTTGTATTATTTTATGATTAGCATTTAGTAGTGACACACGTGAAAAATCGGTGATGACTATTTCGTGACGACATTTGTAAAAAAATGTATCTTCGTATATCTTTAAACTAATTACAAATGGATTGTTCGAATGAAGAATTACCGCACCCCTGGAACAAAAAGGCAAGTACAGAAACACGGGTGAGTTTTAATCAGTGGGTGTTTCTTTGAAACCGAGAGGATTTCTCATTCATCTGGCTTAGTTTTCGTACTAACAATTTTATGTATTAAGTCACTAAGCGCAAATGAACGCCTTTGATACTGGTTGCGCTAATTTTGCTGTGGACTGTAGGTTTAAAAAGCGATCTAAGGTTTGTTAACAATATGCAGATACTGTGCCTGGATGGGACGGAAGTATTAGGAAGGAGCACTGACCTTTTAACCTCGAAGGTTTCACGTGGCGCCGGCCGGCGATCCTCGACTTCGCACATTTAACCACTGCCAGGTCCTGTTTACACTACACTGCACTATTGTTGAGTTTTGAATGGTTGGATCACGAAATAGTCAATTTTCTTGTAATTTCGAGCGAGCGATGTTAGCGGTGCGGTCACATTCACAATCGATGCACACACGTCAATGTCATTCCATTTCTAGAGGTCGTGCGGGGAAGGGAAACGGATGGTATAGGATTGCTAGGCCAAAAAAATAAATTACAAAAAACAAAGTCGCGGATCATAGCAAATTGGCGCAACTATTCCCCCCGGGTTTGAAGGGTTACCTTCAAAGAAAAGAAAAAAAACAAAAGCGAAACTAAACCCTATTACTAATCTAAACTATCAATACTAGGTAGCGAAACAACTTATAACTAACTATGCCACTACTACTGATTAGGCAGAAGGCAGAGGCGAATAACCGGACGCAGGTACGATCCAGTTGCGGTTTTAACCTTTACGACTCGCGTTATTCCGTTCGAACCCGGAAAAACTTCTTCCACTACACCAAGAGGCCAGTGCAGAGGAGGCGCACTCTCAGTCTTCAGTATCACCACAGTACCGACTGTGACTGGATCTGAAGGAGTGTTCCACTTTTGACGCGACTGCAGCGTATGCAGATAATCTGTCCTCCATCGCTTCCAAAAGGACTGAACTAAGCTATCTAGCAGAGCGTGACGCGGGTGGAGCTGCAGTTTGTCAGTCTCGACATCTAAAGCGGGCAAATATTTAAGAGGAGTCGTCGTCAAGAAGTGAGCCGGCGTCAACGCTAGTGGCTCCGATGGATCACTAGACAAAGTCCGACACAACGGACGCGTATTCATCAACGCCTCTACCTGAGCGAGTACAGTGCTCAACTCCTCGTACGAGAGAATCTGTTCGCCTATGTCCCGAAACAGGTGCGACTTAAGGCTTTTAATATTCGCCTCCCAATTGCCACCAAAATGACTAGCTGCTGGCGTATTAAAACACCAATCAATGCGATTCTCAGCTAAGACATGGGCGAATTCACTTTGGTAGTACTTGGAGCGTAAGAATGTATGTAATTCCGAAATATTGCGTCGCGCTCCAACATAATTTGTGCCGTTGTCAGAGTATAAGCGCTTAACGGGACCACGGCGAGATAAAAATCGTTTAAATGCAGACATAAAACCCTGCGTACTCAAATCACTGGTTAACTCTATGTGAACCGCACGAGTTGTCATACAAACGAATAGGCAAATGTATGCCTTTGTGGAACGTATACCACGACCACGGGCAATAGTGACTTTAAACGGTCCAGCATAGTCCGTCCCAGTATGTATGAAAGGTTTCACCGTCTGTACAACACGACAAGAACGATGGTCGGCCATTTCCGGCGCGTTGAAACGCGGGCGGAGCTTAAAGCAGGGCACACATCTGTGCACTCTAGCGCGTATCAAATTGCGAGCGGAAAGTATCCAGTACTTCTGTCGAAGAATGGACATTAATAAATCGGGACCAGCGTGACAATTCACCTTATGGTGATAGTCCACCAACAAATCCAAAACGTGATCCCTGCGTGGTAGAACTACTGGATGCATTTGTTCAAACTCTAACTTAGCATTTCGCAGACGGCCACCGACACGAATGAGTCCGTCTTGCAAAAATGGTTTCAAATGTTGAAGTGCGGGACTACAAGGTTTATGTGATTCTAAACTACGAAATTCTATTGAAAAATAAAATTTCTGCAACTCTCGAAGTACAACTGATTCAGCTCTATCCAAATCAGCTGCGATTATAGAACCACGCGATGGTAATAATCTCAAAAATCTTAGGACGTAAACTACACAGCGTAATAGTCTCGACCAAGACGAGACTCGATTAGACAACAACAAAACAACTGACTCTTCACGCGGAACTGATACTACAAGCGTATGTTTCTTCTCCTCGGGTGGCTCTGAAACAGTAGCGGGGTTAAACGGAGCATTTGGCCACTCGTTAGGAGTGGTATGAAGCCAGGGAGGGCCACAAAACCAAAGCGGATGATTTAAAATTTGCGCAGGAAGCAAACCACGTGAGAGACAATCAGCTGGGTTTTCTGTTCCAGCGACATGGAATATATTTTCCGGTGACAATTCAGCTTGAATCTTAGCCACCCTATTTGCGACAAACGTGCCCCATCGATGGGGTGAAGAGTGGGCCCAACATAGAGCAACGGTTGAGTCTGAAAACGCTACAATTCTCTCTATATTAATGCGAGGACGACAAGTTTTGACTACAGATGTAATCAATTGAACCAACATAAGAATAGCGCAGAGTTCGAGACGAGCAAGAGAGACAACCTTACGAGGAGATACCTTTGATTTTGCGCTAATGAGGAAAACTGAAATGTTATCGCCATTTTGGACCTGAAAGTAAACCACTCCCCCGTAAGCCCTCTCACTGGCGTCTGCGAAACCTACCACATTAACAACAGTGTCTGGTACTATACCAACATGGCGAGGAATCTGTATCTGATCGAGCATTGGAAGCTCTTTCCTATAGCGAGCCCACAACTTGGCAACACTGTCAGGAGCGGTGTCGTCCCAATCACAGTTGGAAAGCCAAAGCTCTTTTATAAGCAGCTTTGCATACAAAACGACAGGAGCTACAAAACCCATTATATCCCATATCCGAGCTACACATGCTAGGATAACGCGTTTGGTACAAGTTGGCGGAGTCGAGCTAATTTTAAGACTGAACATATCAGTTGCGGGTGACCAACTTAAACCAAGGATCTTATGCGAATCACTATCATCGAATTCCTTTACCGAAGTCAACCGGTGTGACGGTGGAATCGACTCTAATGTAGCTTGCGAGTTGCTTGTCCATTTCACCAGATCAAATTGACCGGACTTCATGAGGCTGATTACTTGAGCAGCGGTCTCTATAGCCTCTGCTTCACTAGGTACACTGTACACAAAATCGTCCATGTACAATCCGGTTTCAATAGTGGCCCTTGCTTTCGGGTATGTATCACCCTCGTCAGCGGCCAACTGCTTGATAGTGCGAAGAGCGTGAAAGGGACTAGACTTAAGCCCAAAACAAACACGATTGAATTCGTAAACCTTCAAAGGTTCCTGCGGAGAAAATCTATACAAGAAGCGTTGGAATCTACGGTCACATTCTCTGATTCCAATACTAAGAAACATTTGCCGAATATCGGCAGAGAGCGCAATAGCAAACAAGCGAAAATTTACTATTATTTCAAATAAGTTACCCTGGAGGTTCTGACCACAATACAAGATATCGTTAAGCGATATGCCAGTACTAGTCTTAGCGCTACCATCCATAACCACACGCAGTTTAGTTGTAAGTTTGTCTTCTCTAACAACTCCATGGTGCGGGATGATGTAAAACGGGTAATCACGTGTCTCCTCAGTCTCGGCAGGCGCTGATGAGATATAACCTTTATCTAAATATTCGATCAGCACATCATCATAGGCTTGCTTCAACTTAGGAGACGCCTGCATCTTACGTTCCAAGCATAGAAAGCGTTTTTCTGCGGAGGCACGGGAGCCACCGAGCGAAAAAATATCACCCTTGAAAGGGAGCGCGACAACATAACGACCATCTTTATCACGAGTAGTCGTGCGGGTATAAATCTCCTCAGTGACCTGATCCTCAGGGCTGAGAATAGGCGGGACATTGACCTCTTCAATCTCCCAGAACTTGCGGATGGTAGACTCAAGCGGCGGCTCGACGGTGCAACAGTGCGACACAGTCGAGTAACTATTTAAATAAGCGGGTGCGGAACCAACTATAACAAACCCGAGAACTGTTTCCAGTGCGTGCGGAGCGGGGTACATCGGAAGACCTTGAATTTTACGTGATAACTGGAGATGCGGGAGAATCGAAGCACCGATCAATAGATCGATATCTCCAGGGAAAGCGTAATTTCCGTCGGCTAACTGCAAGTTCTTAAACTCCGTCAGCATGGACGTGTCAACCGGTACCGTGGGCAACCGTTCCGTAATCTTATCTGCGACTAGCGAATCCATTTCAAACGAAATATTACGATTAAAACGTGAACTAAATATTATTTTAATGGAACCGTGAATGGTTGCCTTTAAACCTCCAAAACCTTTCACTTCTGAGCGGGATGACCAATTATTAAAACTAAAACCAAGGCGTTGACAACAATCCCGAGTAATAAAATTACTCTGGGAAGCGCCATCTAGTAGCGCTCGAACGGTGTGCGGTTTGCCAAAGGCATCTACAATGACAACTTGCGCGGTCGCAAGTAAAACGGTAGTGATTTGAGTACCAGCGGCGGAAAGCGAACACAATGTTACGTCGTTTGCACTTGCAGCAGGCCGCGCGTCACAAGCGTCGCGCGTCTGCGCAGGCTGCGGCTGCGATGGCAGCTTACTACTCTCAAAATGTAAGAAGGTATGATGTCTAGCTAGACATTTACGACAGCTAACACCACTGTTACATGACGTAACCAGATGTTTGTCACTTAGACAATTAAAACACAAATTATTAGTGCGGACAAACTTGTAACGATCACTAGGCGATAATCTCTGAAATTCCGAACACTTGTACAGCTGTGTATGGCTACCCTTACACAGAGAACAGTCAGGTGTTGAGGCGGTATTAACTAGCGTATGTGCAGTCTTGACTGACTTCGATGACGCGTCTATACGGCGATCGGAACCTGTCCTATTCGTGACTTCATGACGTGCCGACGTGCGCTGCAATACCTTAATATGGTCGCGAATAAAAGATTCTAAATCTTCGAACTTAGGTATTTCGTTACCGCGCCGAGTCGTTTCAAACAGACGAACAGTTTCAGGATCTAATTTCTTTAAACCGATATACAAAAACAAAAAGTCACAGAGGTCATTGACCTTTAGGTTCTTTACTGCACGAACAGATGATGCGAAAATATTTAAAAACTTCTCTAAATTATGATCGTTACAAACGGAAAAACTTTTCAAATCGAATAATTGATCTAAATATGCGGTGGCTACTAATCGCTTATCTTCGTATTTTGTTTTTAAAGTGTCCAAAACTAAAGTGTAATTTTCAGCGCTAAACGTAATTCCAGCACAGACAGCCTTTGCCTTACCGGTCAATTTTTCTACGAGATAATGCAATCTCTCGTGATCTGTCAGCGATGTGTTCCTATGTATTATATTTTCGAAACTATCTATAAATAAATTCCAATTTCGAATGTCACCATTAAATTCAGGTATTTGAATTGGCGGCAATCGTGGGCGTTCGCGAGGAGGGTTGGATAAACCACTCGCGGGGGGGGGAGTCTCTAAACTCCTAGCAATACGTTTGATACGACAATACAAGTCATCAAAGGACGACAATGCCTGATAACTCACACAGTAATCAGGATTTAACTCCAACTCTAAAATGTTTATATTATTAATTGTAGATTCAAAATCCGCGCGCAAACTATCTAAAGTTTCCAACGAACACAAGAAAGCATCTCTAATCGCCAGATCCGAGGTTTGCGAAGATTTATCACAAATCGATTGAACACGTGAAAACTGTGAGTCCCTTTTAGCGTATAAAAGCTTTAACTGAACCTTTAAATCAGTACTAACCTTGGTTCCCTTAAGAGACATCTTGTTTTGATATATTCACACTATACACTCAAACAAACACTTAACGAATTATTAAGTAAGCGATAATTATCAGATAACAATATGGTAATATTGTAAACAACAAAGTGAACGGCGTCGTTCATATGCGTATATAATCTATGGTTTATCCGTTTCCTACAAATATTCACTCAACAATGAACGGGTATTTTTGAAATGCGTCTACCTACATGCAATTTGTAGGACTTCCGAATGAATTTTGTCAAGAAAAAGAATGCGATCGATTTATATCTACGCTGATATTTACGTAGCTAACTATAATTATGCGGTGCGGTTGACGGCGTAGGTACCGTAATTATCAATGGCTCTTTAACTATACGAGCGAAATAACGTATAGTTGCCTAAATGCCTAGATGCGGGTTTTCTACTATTATATCTAGGTAAACAGGCGCGTTGCGTTTATTCCCTATGGAACAAATACTATATTGCGAAATTACAAGAAAATGATTCACGATCCTGCTCGTAGGACCAAAAGTAATGGTTGCGCTAATTTTGCTGTGGACTGTAGGTTTAAAAAGCGATCTAAGGTTTGTTAACAATATGCAGATACTGTGCCTGGATGGGACGGAAGTATTAGGAAGGAGCACTGACCTTTTAACCTCGAAGGTTTCACGTGGCGCCGGCCGGCGATCCTCGACTTCGCACATTTAACCACTGCCAGGTCCTGTTTACACTACACTGCACTATTGTTGAGTTTTGAATGGTTGGATCACGAAATAGTCAATTTTCTTGTAATTTCGAGCGAGCGATGTTAGCGGTGCAGTCACATTCACAATCGATGCACACACGTCAATGTCATTCCATTTCTAGAGGTCGTGCGGGGAAGGGAAACGGATGGTATAGGATTGCTAGGCCAAAAAAATAAATTACAAAAAACAAAGTCGCGGATCATAGCAAATTGGCGCAACCAGATACATTTAGTGATCGGGGAAAAGTAATATGCAAATAAAAATGTCAAATTATGAAGAAAAACCTAGGCCAGATGATGTTTGAATCACCCCTGTAACAGTCTGACATTCTCTCGCGAAAACTAGAGTGGTAGAAAATATTTGATGATTTGAGAAAAAAAAGAAAGTCTTAAAAATGAAAAGACATTTGCAGTGGTTCATTGATCGACCATTGTTGTGTGAAATCTAGTATCAAAAAGCAATAGGACTTTTACATCAAAGAATGTTTCGTGTATTGTTCAGAAATATATAAACTAAATGTCTACACTCGGTATGCGTAGGTAAGTAGTTTAGCTAATGCGAAACCAACTCTAATTCAAAACTGACTATTATTCCGTTAATCCCGTGAACCAAAACGACCTTTAACGTAAGTCAAATCCCAAGACTAATTAAGTAAATAGAGCCCAAGTCCGGACAACGACGGTAATCCCGAACTATCATCCTTCACATATTCTACAATCTAAACAAGTTTCGAATTAATTTCTGTGATGGGACATAAAGGGACAATGGCTTATAAATATTAATTTTGGTCAGGATCATATCTCGGACATGAATAAATTATTGTATGACCACCGTGTAGTGAAAATTATCAATTTCCCGGGCGGTCCCGCGGTCCGGGACCGGGAGTCCAGGACAGACAACCCTTAAATTTGGAACTGTTTGACTTCGTAGGGTTGGTGGTGTTGAGTAAAATATTTAGCTGTTTATTTTTATTTTCTTAAATACGTATTTTATTTTAATTTATAGATCGGAATCTTGTGATATCGGAAGACATCGAAGATTGTAATTACAATAGTTGTGGAAGTTTTTCACTTGGTCAATTTTTACCGCAGACATTCACTCAAACGTTATAACAGAATACATATTATGATAAAAGCTATCAATTTCATTGTCCCGGAGTTCGACTGAATAATATTTAACCAGTATTATAACATTTATGTTTAAGTTGATTTTATTAGCCATTGTATCCAATTGTATCCATTTTTTCCAATGGAGATAACGGGAGCAGGACCGAAAGAAGCAAAGTTCCCGTCAGCCAGGATTTTAACAAAATGGCAAATTAAATTAATTGGTTGCGATAGATATACAGATATTCCTTCCAAATACTTATCTTTTGAGCACGATCATTTGTTCTGTGTCTGGGTGTAATTTATCTATGATGTGTATGTATTTAGATATATATAAGTATGTTTATCAGTTGTCTAGTACCCATAAAACAAGCTCTGCTTAGCTTGGGACTAGACAACGTTCTGTGATAGTTGTGGAGTATATTATATTATTATATCTATCACAATAACTTTATAAATTCTCAAATGCAGCAACCCTATTCGCACCCCTTCCCTTCGGGCACATATCAAGTACAACATAAAAGCAATTCAGCAAATTGTTATTGACATGTTAATAGTTTGAATGTCGTGATGTCGCTACCGCGTCGCCCGGAGTTGCCATGTTAAATATTATGACATGTCCCTCGCTACGGTTAATAAGATATGGTAACACTGGCGAACTTAAGGTTAAGTTGTTCGTAATTATTTTAATTGCATTGTTAGTAATTTTGTGATGCTGTTAGGCTGTTTGTGTTTTGTTTATAATTTGGTTTTGAGAGGGGATTATGGGATTATGTGGTTAAATTATAGAAGACTAGCTTTTTCCCGCGGTTTCGCTCCCGCTCTACCATACTCTACCTCAGAACCTTCTGACAATAACGAATACAACAAAAAAAGAATTAGCGAAATCGGTCCAGCCGTTCTCGAGATTTGCGCTTAGCAACAGATTCAGCGATTCATTTTTATATTATAGATAGATTTATACAGTTAAGGAATATAATATGTACCGCAATTTGCCTAATTTATTCATTCTTGTAATCAGGGAAATAATAATAGATAAAAAACCATAATTATACCAATACATATTTTTAGTCAAATGTAACGTTTTGATTCTACTCGAAGTTGTGGACGATTTACCAGACTTCCAGAGGGTTTTTTTTAGGTTAAATCAACCAATGACAAATCCCACCCTTAGGCGGAGCGGGAAGTAGTGTCAGACTCTTGCTGAATAAAAACCTACCCCGTTCCTTTGTTGCCTATCGTGCCGGGGCCGGACAGCGTGCTACCCATTGCACGCCGTCCGCAGACTTCCAGAGGGTTATTTTTTAACACACAGCTCTTCATAATATTACTTTTGACACGAATTATACAACGTGCATCTACATATATGTCCTATCTTTGGTCATCATTTCTGCCAAAAGACGTCCACTGTTGGGCATAGGCCTCCGCCAAAGGGTCGCTATAACGACCGATCCTGTGCGCCTTGCATCCATCGGACTCCCGCGACTCTTACCAGGTCATCAGTCCAGCTTGTGGGAGGCCTTCCCAAGGCTGCGTCTTCCGGTACATGGTCGCCACTCCAGAACCTTTCTTCCCCATCGACCATCTGTTCTACGAGCAATATGCCCTGCCACTGCCACTTAAGTTTGGCGATTCTTCAAGCTATGTCAGTAACCTTGGTTCATGCGGATATCTTAATTTTTGATGTGATCTGGCATAACCCTTTCCATTGCCCGTTAGGTGACTTTAAGTCTTCTGATAAGGCCCATTGTAAGCGACCACGTTTCGTATCATTTCTGTGGTATTGTTTATAAATCATTGAGCTCCTTAGTAGACCGAGTTGAACTACACGAACAGTAATTCTGTGTGGTTCTTTCCTCAAAAGGCCATCTCAGACACCAATCTTCATGATTGTCATATAATTTGACTACATGTTTTCTGTATGGAGATTTAGACCTCTGAGTTTGTTTCGGTGTTTATTCTTTATTTAAACATTTCTAGCTTTCTCCGGCTTCATTTAGTTTTAACTGACGAATAAAAATTTTGTAATAAAATCCAGGAAAAAAGTAATACTCACATATACTATAGAGTTTTTATTTATCGTTAGTTCTTTTAGATCTTTGTATTTTTTTTTTACAATGTGAGAGAGAACCATAGCCAGATATTTTTTTAATCCTGTTTGCAAAATAAATATCATTTAGGACACCTTTAAGGACACTAACATTAATTATTAAATTTTCACTAACGCTATTATTTGGATTCATTATGGTCTGAAACAAATGTTATTATTAATATTTTGGACTTGGTTACTGTTTAGCCCCTGGCTCTCCGGCACGAACCACAAAGAATAATTTGTGACGAATAATTTGTGTGTAATAATTTGTAGACGAATAATTTGTGACGGACAAGCCACCCCAGGTGGCTTGTCCGTCACAAATTAACAATATCAAATACATTTTTCGATACAAAATCAAATTATAATATAACCCTTTATTCGTTTACGTTACAAGCTTCCAATTAGCCATGCAACCCGCAACTCCGTTCCTCCGCACCGTCTTCCCGCATTACCGGGATCCCGGGCTCCCGGGCTCCCGGGATGTTAGACAATTTTGAAGATAATGAATATCGCCTGAGGACATCACTACTGTTTGTGCTACGTGCCATCTGTCACAACCCTTTGATGTAGAGTGGCTCTGAGTTCTGATAATTGTGGATAGTCTTATTTTACAATTATCCACTGATTTGTTAGTTTTGGAAATCAGTAAATAAATAAATGATTAGAGTATGTACAATTTTCCTTATCTTATCCTAGCTTATCATATCACATTTTTCATTCAACGGCTGAACGGATTTAGATGGAATATGGCACACATTTAGACCATGTCCTGGAACAGCATATAAGATAGGACATGGTTTATCCTATGAATATAGTTCATTGGGACATTTTTTTAGCTTCCGGCGGGTGAAACCGCTGGCAGCAGAACTATTTTACATATAAAAAATTATTTATTTTATTTATTTATTTTTTTAATAACAAACAATTACATAATAAAAAATAACAATAATTAAAACTTAAAATTATACAATCATGTAATCAACGGCGTTATTCGCAACAATCGTAGGTATATAAATCATGCGCTTAATTGAAAATTGACAATTATGATATGAATTACTTATAATAAAATAAAATTTAACAAACTAAAATTATAAAATTTATAAAAAAAAATAGCCAATGTTGGAAGTAATTTCTTTACCTAGTTTACATATGTTGAGTAAATACTGAAATAATACAATAGATAAACCCCAAGGCATAACATACTCCAACCAAATAAGATTCACAAACTAAATAACTCTTTAAATAACATGACACCCACACCACGTACTTCTCTATCCCCAATCAGGCACAATTATCCTCAATGAACGCGTCGCGTGGTCGCCGCAGCGACTCTGTATACATTATTCAACTCGTCAAGGGTCGATTGTGACCACACGTCGCGCTTCGATCTCGGATAGTTTTTGTACATTACACATCATTATAATTATCTTGGAGTTTTTGATGTTGTGTCAACGAATACATGTGATATACCAATTCAGTTTTCCTCATACCAATATTTGAATGCCTAATTGCAGCATCATTTAAATAATCGTATTAGATAGAAAGCAATTTAATCTTTACAAACTATTATTTACATAATAAATTATGTCCCCACCTCGTCTGACTGTCGCTCAGTCTGCTATTTTCATAATATCGTCATTCCAACATAATCCCATTGTCATTTTGCTAAAAGTTCGTTATCATAATTGTCGATCATTGGTCGGTCAGTGATCTCGTAATGGAATTCTGGTACGACCTGCTACGAATTAAAAGCAATGATTGCACTATGACGTTTTAAGGTAGATCACTAATCAAAGAAACTCGAAATTTTAGCAGATTACTGCATACGTCAGATATTCATTTGTCATTATGTACCATTCTATGCCATTTCTCTGTAGTATCAGTGGTTGATCATAATGACGATATGTGAGTGGTTGATGTTGAGTGGTTGATATTAGTAGATTACCAAACTAGTCAATTTTAAAAATTATAAAATGAGTGAGAGACTATTCTGACACTATTGTAATAACAGACTTGAGGCCCTGATCGCAAAATCCTCAAAAACTATTAGTATGAATAGACAAAGTGATTCATTGTTTACGTGTATAATACAAAAAATACAAACACATACTATTTGTATTAGAGAAAAGTCAAAAATTTCATTAATTTGTTTTATGAACACATACAATTTATTTAACAGGTGTAGAATCAAGGTAACAAATGCAGTCGCAAAATAACCACACTCAGAAACGCCACTCAGAAACTGATCACTTACATATAATTATAATCCATGATCAGTCTTAAGCCACTTTTGGAGAACCGGCACAAGTTACATAGACGACAACACACTTAGTGCCACCCTCTGAAGATTTCTGACATCCATGCGAAGCTGGGTGACAGAAGGAATGAAGACGGATCGCTAGTGTAAAACTGTTGGTCAAAAATAAACACAGCATAGGTACAATAATGGTTTTAATAAGTCCCGTTAGGTACGTCTCGCCATAGCCCTTACAGATGATAATAGAGCTTCAGATGTAATTTCCAATTATCCGCCTAGGCGCGTTCTAGTAATTTAGTTAAATAACCCATTTCTCGAGGCTGACGTTTATAGCTTATTGTCTGGTTTCAGGTCTTCCTACTAAATGGAAAGTCTTACTGTTGATTAGCAGCATACCATTGTAAGTCGCAATTGCATTCCAAATCGAAGCTAACTAAAAGCTAAGTTACAAATGTTTATGTTTTTGACGCTCTTAACAGGAAAATCTGTTCAAAAATGATTTATGCAGACAAAATGGCGCCTTTTAAAACCTCAAGCCGTCGCTAAACCCCAAGACATTTAATTACCCGTAATTTATCGTCGACACTAATCCGCGAACTTCTGGCCAGCAAGCCAACAAGAAAATTTTTTAAAAAAATCTATCCCCTTGATTACAAGCTGTCACGTCGTAGGATTTTTCCTAAACCCTCATTTTAATTAGTCACGTCGGTTTTGTACGCGTTCTCGAGTGGAGAACATCCATTTTCTTAACTACTGTAATTGCCCCCACCTCGCGATGTTGCCAGCCACAAAATTTATTACTTAATTACCTCAAGAAAACGCGACGCGCTCAACATCCCCGACAGATGTTTTTTATTCGCCGTGGAAAAACAAGAACGGTTTAAGAATGACATTAATTAATTCTTAATGAAATTCATCTTCACCCTCGGTCTTGTTTTAAATTAAATGCTCGATTTATTACTTGTACAATTTGTCGCGAACACAACCCTCGTAATTAAAACACGGCCATCAGTTATTACGTTTATTAGCGACACAAAATAGTTTTAAAAACTCCATTTTATATTACAGGTTGATTCTAAGAATAAATACTACATCGAAATTAAATGCTCTAGAAAAGTTATAGCTTAAACGTGTTGCGGCGTTTGTGGCTATTTTTTCAAATTTCGATTCGTTTGAAAATGGAGCCAGAAACGACGGTTTACATAATTTCATATTATGATCAATATTTCCTCTGATACGGTTCGTCGACTGGTCCATGGAAGAGAGCTTCATCAAATCTAAGATATCCGTCGTCGGGTCGTAGAATGTCTGGATAACTTTTGTGTGTGATTGGCTCGTGATAAGTATCAGCGCTTTCATGGTACTGGTGGCTGTTTATAAGATTTCTATTTGCGTTCATGTTCGTTTTAAACTTGTCTTCTTTCTGTGGCAAGATTGGAGTTGGCGTTACTTTGTCCTCTACTTTCTTATCCTTAGCAACAGTTCCTGCTCCAGCCAGATCTCTATAGTTCCTTTCATCTTTTCTTAGTGGCGCGTAAGGATATCTGCTTCTGAATCTATAGTCGTACCTTCCAGTCCTTGCGTTTGCATACATATCATCTTCATAAGGACGCCTATAAGGATCTACAGAGTATCTGTACCTTAAATCTACACTAGGTGGAGTACGGACCACTTCTGGCAAATGAGCGTAATAGATTATCCTTTTCGGTTTCCTAGGTACCATGTTATCGTAAGTTTCATCAAATCTATCGACTCTTGGACCGTAGTATGGATAGTAACGTCTTCTATCAATCATATCGTAATAAGGATCTCGTCTGTATAGATCATCTGCAACCGGATAGAACCTATCATCGTAGAAGTATCTCCGGGATTCTTCTGGATATGGTGGATTATATACCGCTTGACGTGGAAAAACTGGCTTGTACTTAGCTCTATCTCTATCTTCATCGGGTCTTACAAATTCTGTTCGTAATTCGTCGGTTCTTGTCGGTCTTTGCACCGATTCTTTATCGTTTCTAGATTCTGAAGCCTCTAATGCTTTGTTTTGAGTGACAAAGTTGACTCTCGGCATGCGCGAATTGATCAGGTCTCCTGAAGGTTGTGGAGGTGTCAGGATGTTATCTCTTTGATCTCTCTGGTCTCTTTGGTCTCTTTGGTCCCTTTGATCTCGTTGATCCCGTGGGTCCCTCTGATCAGGTAGTGGAAGTTTGATCCAGTTCTCATTAGAAGCTCTTGCTCCTCGACCAGTCGGCTTGTCAGTCACTCTCTCTGTAGTCTGATACAGAGGTAAGACTTCTTTCACATCATTAGTGATGGATATCTTGGTCGTAGGGTCTTCAGGAGGTAAGGGGCCTGGTATCCAGGGTTGGTTCATGTTCATGTTAGTCTCTTGCCGATGGGATTGCATGTTGTAGTATTTCTCTTCTTCGATAACGCCTCGTCGACCTCTGACAGAATCTGACTCCACATTGATCTGGAATTAATAAAAGAGGAGCCATTATAAACACACAGTTTTCATATCGTGCTGTGAATCTGTCAGGAAAATGCCTGGAAAATTAATTTTTACGCATAGCTGCAAAAATGTGTACTTATTTACTTTGAGAGATTTTTCGAAATTCCACATTTTCTGTTGTAAAATCTATTTTTGTTCCGTGTTCAGATATACATAATTACGTAATGCTGACATTCTTTGAATCAGCTGTGTTTGCCACATGAAGAATGATTCTGAATTTCGCAGTCTAACCAGAGTACTAAAGGCAAACTTTCTTGAATTTTGTGTTGGTTATAAAACAGCTGTATCAAAGCAGGTGGTTTGAAGAATCCCGTGGGCGGCAGCTCTGTGACCTGCCTGGGTACACGTACACACTGACTCACGAGTTACTACGTCTACAGTGCAGTGCTATTCTGTATCAATAAACGCAGTTAATATTCTTGTAAATGATGACCTTCCTTTACGTGAACTTTGGCCCTCGATAATGTACTCATTTATTAAAAATATAAAAAGTACATCTATAGAGGCCTTGCACTTTTAATCAAGATGAATGACGACAATTTTTCTCAAAAAATTTGTAAGGGTTTTAAAAAAACACGTATTTCCTGGAACAAATTTTGTGAAATATTAGAGTAAATCGCGGAATTACCAAGTGCCAACAGCATTTTCAGGCGTTATCTCCATTTTTTCGTGTTGCCTCTCCATCAAACATCGCTTTAGATTGCTTTAGAAGAAGCAACAAGCTTTTAAACCATGCTCGACGTTGACGGCGAGTGAGGTAGGGCCACCTTAAGTTATTTCCATTCTAAGGCTACGGTCGCTCACTTTATTTTTGTTGGGTAAAAACCATCCAATCACATATCTCGCCCTTGAGCGGAGCGGGAGATAGTGTTAGATTTTTACTGACTGAAAAACCCAGCCCGTTCCTTCTTTGCCTTCGTTCCAGGGTTCTGGAGTTCACTTTCACATTAGCCATGGCCCCAGTAGGCTTCGACCCGGTTGGGCCCCTACACTTTGCTGACAACTCCTTGAGGCGCTCGGGAACAGTGCACACCGTCAACGATTTGGGCTCGGTCCGGACGGTTACCGGACGGTCGGACAGCTAGCTACCCATTGCTCGCTACAACGGTCGCTCACTGCGGAATTGTTCGAAAGAGTTGCTATGGCCTTGGCCCGAAAAGGCCTCAAGGAGGGGTTATTGATGATTTCGGTCAATTTAAAAGTGACGTAGATATTAGTACTTAATCAGACATGATTTTGAGAGCTTGTTTACCGAGTCGATTCAACGGCACGATCATTATAGACCCTATTAATTGCATATAAAACCGCTGTACCGAGTTCGTTCGTTAGTTTCAGAATAACTCTTCAGAACATCTTGTTTATTATTGCAGCCCGGGCTAGGTTATGCGGTCGCGACTGATAGAAGCAAGCAGCGGGCAGGTGTGAGCCGCTATGTTAGGACAAACAGTTTATTTATTGCTAATCTATGCGCTAACAGCTTTACTTTTGTGTCAATTAATACTTTATATTCTCAGTAGAAGAGTTATTAGGTGATTTCTGTGTAAAAGTTTGTTTGTGGATTTGTTTTGTTTTTTTAACTGATTGCGCCAGAAGGCGGGTTAATTTATCGAGTGTTTGTATATTTCTTTAGCTTTAGTACACCCTAGAGCCTAACGGTAGAGAGGTCACATTACTCTTAGTTGTGAGAGTGACACTGGGTATCTATTGCATTGCATTGCATCAGCCTTATAATGTTCCCACTACTGGGACTCAGGCCTCCTCTCTAGGAGAGGGAATGGGCCTTATAATATATCTATATCATTGATATATTATAAGGGAAGATATATATAAAAAAAAAAAACAATTAAAAATCTTACTGGAACCTTTTTCGACTTCTATGCGGACGAAGTCAATATTATAAAGAATTAAAATATTGCAAAATCAAAAATTGATCACTAAAATGTAGGAAATAAAGTGATAACAGTGTCAAAAAATTCGATCACAAAAATAACTAAAAAGTTGGTTTTCATTTTTTGGCATCGGCCCTAACTGGCTCTGTTCATTTTGCTGTCATCGCTCTGAGGTGCGCATGGAAAACAACGGGCTTGATCTTTACCGGAGAGCCTAGCTGGCTGGCAAGCCGGTGCCTACGACAGCCGGAGATTGTCCTGCGACACACAACGCTTTAGGCCTCTCCACCATGAGTCAAGACGTGAGGCTAGATTCCGCTTTACATTTTCGGTTCGCAGAAGGAGGTGTCCGATTTTCATATATTACATTATTTTTAGTACATGCGAAAACTGAATATAGTTTGTAAAGAATCTGTAACTGAATTAATTCCAATAATTTGTACATCATCTTATATTTTTTTCCCAAAAATATTTAAAAAAAGTTTCATGTTGGACACCACCGACACTAAGTACAATACTATAAGCGTGCGCCAGGGCATAGCAGGGTGCGGGAGCAAAACAATTCCTCAGTGGCTGGATGACCCGCTGACCATGTGTTTGTATGGACAACCGGGTAACAAAAAGAGCTTATAAATTTGTGATTTTTTATGATACAGTTATGATTATGATATTTTTTACATAGATTCTTTGTATAAAAATAAGGTTGTCTTGATAACTTACTTCGGTATGTTTCTCCAGCTCGTGCTGCACCTCCATCGGGAACACGACACGGATCAGGATCCCGCACCACAGCAGGACCGACTTCGAGTGCTTCATCGTTGACGCTGCACTTGTTTACTGGAAATTTAAAAATTTATCATCAGTACTAGGAATTAGCTATTTTCAAAACTAAGCGTCGAGCTAAATCGCAAATTCGCAACTGCTCAAAAGCCAAACCATTTGTTGGATATGGAATGAAAGTAAATCATTTCAGTTAGAATAGTATATTATAATAGAATAGAATACGACACGAACACGACAGGCATTTTAGTTCAACTTATTTACCGCGTACTATAATTTTCGGGTCTCAATCGAAGTGGGGGTCGCGCGTGTTCATAGCAACGGGTTCAACTTATTTACCGGGTACTATACCTGTATAACTATACCTATATATAATATAAAATAAATAGAGCTGGTGCAGTGACCGCGGGCAGTCGGAAGTGTGATGAAATCAGTCGGAAGCGGCGCGGCCGAGCGTGACGCTTATCTGTTGTGGTGCCAAACATTCGAGCTGGTGGCGCGACCTCGTGTTTTGGAATTTCACTATGTTTTCCATTGGTACAAGTTGAACCAAAATGGAGATTTTTGATATAAACTACTGCTTGACTGTGATCCCACCTGATGATAAGCAGTAATGCAATCGTTAATGGTGAGGCGAACTAGTTTATTGATTGATTGACCTTCAATGCGCAGTAAGTTTCAGGTCATAATCGAAGTGCGGCACGGCGGAGGCTGCGCGTAACCATAGCAACGACGGCCATTTTAGTTCAACATATTTGCCGCGTACTATACGATTTTTTGAAAATTTTTGAAGGTTTTTGTAAATCACCCGGGGGAATGGACCCAGCGGAGATCCATATGGAATATCTTGAAAACGGTTTGAGAGCCCCAGGATTTACTTTCCCATAACCCACGGGGGTTATGGGAAAGTAAACCCCGGGGCTCTGGAACGAAGGCAAAGAAGGAACAGGAGTGGGTTTTAATCAGAAAAAGTCCGACACGTCCCACCTAAATAAAAATCTGGAGGTTTTCTAAAGCCCGAGTGTTATCCCTATTCTTAGGTATGATTTGAAAATTCTGAATGTTAAAAAGGTTCAGAAAATAACATTTAGCTCTCCTTCAATAAAAAAAGATCCTAAATAGTACATTTTGACACAAATGGAGAAAGTTTGTCATTATGTCAGTGACAAATTTGCACATAGGTACATACCTATATCAAACGACATTTTTCAATACACCTACGAAACAAGGTCTACCCAGCGATCCGGGGCTGCTCAGCGACCAGCCTGATATGATCAATACAATCAATTATGGCGGATTCGAGCTCGTGCACTTTTCCGCACTAGTGCGTAAAACTGAAATTGTGGCCTAAAAGCGGTAGGGCAGTTACTTGAAAACTCGCTTCTAGTTTTCGAGTAAGTGTATTTATTGAAAAGAAATTTATTATGGTATAATTTCAGTATGTCTAAAATAAAATCACATGCGGGATAAATTGGAAATGAACACGTTACATATGAATAAATAACTACCATGTCAATAGCATGATGCGCAAATAATGATGACTATCATTTCAAACCAAGGACATAGAAATAGTTGAAGCACTATTATTTCTACATAATGCCGATTTAAACCCGAATAATCGGAAGGTAATGACAATATTGCACATCTACGCATATAGTCCAAATGAATAGGTATTCACGTCACATTGTATCAATGAAGAAATAATTTCATTTTGTTATGATATAGGAAATCACACATTATTAACAAGCTATTTCAATTTTTTTTTGTGAAAATACCAAAAAAGTGAATGCTCTACCTAATTAACTGCTTTTTAATTTCGAGTCGCCTTTGTTTACAAAAATGAAGTACAGACGCCAGCACGTCAATCTACCCCAATCTGTCAAATTTTACCAATCGAACATTAACCTTCCAATATTGTGATAAGGTTGAAAATCTAATAAATAAATTTGACAGATTTAGGTAGGTTGATGTGCTGGCGTCTGTACATCATAATTATTTTATATGAATGGCATTATTATTATAAGCTTATCTAGATAGCTAAGACCAAAATAGACAAGGTTATAAATAGGACACGACTTTTCAGTACCGTTAAGAGATCGAAAAATGGCTTCTATCGCTCTAGGTGGAGCGAGAGAGAATGCCAGACTTTTACTGACTAAAACCTTAGATTAAATCAAAACAGCAGAAGATGGTGACTCTCCTCTAGCGCGTGGACTGTTGAAATTGTGCCAATTGTCACGATTTCAAATCGGTCGCGAGGATCACAAAGATTCGACGGCTATCGCTATTTCGCTCGCACGACAGTGCCGACTCTTATCTCTGTCCTTGTCTATCAGTGACTACAGGTAGTGTAGATGTGTGAGTTTCGAGTCTAGGTTTTCTGAGTGCGATGTTAGCGCGTAATACATTTACCTTATAATACCTTATAATATATCAATGACTAAAACCCACCTATATTTCTTCAGTTGCGCTTAGAGTTCCAGGGCCGCGGCAACTTACCCACCTAACTTTGAATGCGACGATGCGATCGACTCGAGTGCGCTTACCTAGAAGTAACCTTTTCACTCTTGACTTAACGATTCCCGGGTTGTAGCCATCAGGAAATACAGACTCCGTCAGAGAACTCCGCTCCTTAGCTGTTCACACAATGAATGTGTTCCCAAAACTTCATATGTGGTGAAGAAACAAACCGTTGAAAGTTGAGGTAGGTACCTATTTCAGTTGCAAATCAGCATAAAGAACCACAACACAATGTCGACGAACCCCGAAAATAACTAAAGAAAATCATCACAATAGCCATCGCGACCAACAATAGCGCACCGGGATCCCACGACATGACAATTTGGTGACAAACCGATCGCCATGTCACGCTCCACAAACCTGACGATTGTATCGATGCCGTTATCCTGGCTATTGAAGGCACTGACCTAGATAAGGGTAAGGCCGTTAGCCCTCTGTATATTGGTGTAGCTAACAAAGAGCTGGGTGGGGTAACCCCAGGGCCCCATAAGTCAGGAGAGCCCCAAAACTTGATTAGCAAACCTCTTATTGAACTAGTCAAAAATTCTCCTTTGAAATCTAAATAGATTGCAACACTACTTTTATAATAGCAACACGTTTTAGCCAGTAAAAGTCTGAAATATCCACCCACTTCACCCTGGAAATGAGAAGTTATTTGAAGATTTGTCACAAAAAATAAGGGGGTCCCAAATTGTTTTTTGCTCCAGGGCTATTGGTGACCTAGCTACGCCACTGCCTCTGTATCATATATGGTAGGTTTTCATTCAGCTGGGAACTGGGTGGTGAAATCTTGACTAGTTTCATATTGATCGGTTGAATAATAAAATCGATCAAGTTCGATTGAAATCTCAGCTCTCAGAAGCCCAAAAGTGTTTAGTCAATCTAAGTTAAGCCCAGTCTTTCGGTGCTCTACAGGATTCATTTTAAATGCATGACTTGATGCTGCCAACGCCATTCTATCATCGGACAATACCACGTACAGTGAGTAGCCATCCCATAGATATGAGAAAGGAGATCCCACCCTAACATAGTTAACAGCTTTACGGTCCACACTAAGCGTTTCGCCTCATCGTTTATACCGAGTACATGAAAGGACTGGAACAATTTGCCTGCTGCGGTCTTCCCGTCCGATTATAATTTAGCAAATAGGCTTTTAATAAACGAGTGCGCCTCATCATCAACGATTGAAGTAGGATCGCAGTCAAGCACTAGTATTTTTGTTTAAAAGTGTGTCGATAAGAAGTGCCTTAAGTCTTTTTCCATATTCAGTTTAAAGGCTAAAGCGTAAGTACCTACTCTCGAAACTAATAAACTAAGTTAATTTCGCATTTATAAAATAAGTAAGTATGGTTACTGATAATAATATCTTTAAGAAGCCGATAGTCTTCAGGCCAACACAATAATGTTCTAAGCTACTTATGTTCTAATTAACAAAACGACTCAATCCATCTGCCTAAACAAAGGAACAAAACCTAGGTCACTTATGAGAAACAATGGGACATTGATCGTAACTGAATTGTTGATTTATAAAGACGACATAACAAAGACAAAAAACACTTCTTGCTTCTTGCTTCTTGCTGAAATCTAGGAAAACATACACTGAGAAATTTGTACGAAATCTTAAGGGTGCACTACTCACTGTGGAATGGTTCGAAAGAGTGGGTTACTCTCGTCTCGAAATGGAAAGGGCAACTTAAGGAACATAGGCGGATTTTAGTCAGAAAAATATGACAGTCCCCACCTCATGAATGTCGCAGTAAACGTGCCCCAAACCAATACAACAATGGAAAAATACTTTTAGAGGAAAAACATACCAGACCTTAGGTACTGCACAAACTTTCTGCAACATCTGGGTAAAGCACTTGTATAACCAACACGGACAGTAAGTACAGTGGCTGAGAGAGCAACTGACCACATCACACGTTTTAGGTTCAATTCCAGCTCGAACACTTAGTTGTATAATTTATAAACAGATTGCTTCTTTATCTCCATAAATAATTTCCACTCCGAAAAACTATAACTATTTATAAGGAGTATATTTTATTGAACCATTGTTACAAGTAGATATTTTCTTAACCATAAGTTTCTTCTTTCTTAACCATTATGGTAAATGCCAAAGTAGCCCGCGAAGTTCAAAATAATTTTGCTAGTTTTAGATATCAACAATATTATGTAGATATAACGGCCGCCATTTTTATATAACCATTAAAATCACCATTACAATTCTCTTTTACTCTTACCTTATTGAATGACACAAAGGTAATTTGAATACACTTACTTGAAAACCCGCTCTTATCCCGCCGCTTTTAGACACGCAATGGACAGTTTTCCGCACTAGTGCGAAAAATAGCGCAAATTTTATGGTAATAAAATTGTTTATCGTATCAGGCTAGGCGCGTCGACCACCACGAGATGCGTGTCAACCCCGACGAATCGTAGGTGTATTGAAAAACGTCGTTTGACACACGTGCAAATTTGTCACTGCAGCCCTCGACTCCATAACACATTCGCCTACCGACCGAGGCGGAATTCGCACGAGCCGTAGTCGTGCGAATTCCGCCTCGGTCGCAATAACAAACTTTCTGCACTTGTAACACAATGTAGATTCTATTGATTTTCATGAAATACCTTTACATTTGTTGATTCGTCTTAGTTAGTTATTTCGTTAAGGTTGTATTTTTAACAAAACTATAACAAAGAAAGAAAGAAAACATGTTTATTCTGGCCGAATAGACACATAATAGGTACAAAGAAAATCCAGTTTCCCTATAGAGCAATGGGTACCCAAACTAAGCGCCTTTATCTTGGGAGGCAACCCTTGCTTATTCAAATAAATATTAAGTATCATAATTGGAAGATGAGTCTTACCTTATCATATCCAGGTGAACACCAGCCTCGTCGAAGTTCGGCAGGGTAATGGCGACAGGGCCCGCGCCACCAGCGGTCACGGCAGCCGATCATATTGTTTGTCAGCACAATCGAACACCGTTTCCATTGTCAACATCGAAAATCTATGTGATACGGCTCATGGGAAAATATGGGTTTGAATACCTAGACTTGTTCGTTTGTAGAGAGTAGGCCGGTTTTTTTTTTATTGGGACATGTAATATAGTACGCGGCAAATAAGTTAAACTATTTGCTATGGTTACGCACAGCCTCCCGCTTCGGTTGAGACCCAAAAATCGGTTGTAATCCTCGTCACTCAAGTTGAACCACCTTGCCGACCGTAGCAAATAGTTCAATTTATTTGCCGCGTCATATAACTCCTGCTCTGGGTAGTGTGAGGGAATGTCAGACTTTTTTGACTTAGGGCCAAACACAAAACTGCGTGTAAAAATCATTGAGCTCGCACTACGCAACGCAAGAACATGCGAATTGTCGTATCGCACATTGTATGGTCAACCGATGCTTTGCTACACGAACTCGCATCGCATTCCTCGATGCTGCGGCATAGAGCAGTTTTATGTGTGATCCCTAAAAGCCTACCGTGTTCCTTCAGCTGCTCTTTGCGTACTAGAACCGCGATAACTGTTTCAAACAATCCAGCAGCCCTAGCAGGTAACGACCACGTCAGTCCTCGGTGTCCATTATGTATTTACATCTAGCTTCTGCCTCCGGTTTCCTCCGTGTGAATGGCAGTTATTGTGGACGCGAAGTCGAAGCCAGATAAAAAGTAGCCTATGTCTTTCCTTGGGGTTCAGACTTACTCCTTATAGAAGGCTGCAAATAACTTGACTCAAGATTTTGTAGTGGGGGAAGCTCCCACCGCCCATAATTCCATACATTTTGACATTCTCGAGCTACCACCAACATCTCTAGTCAAGTTATTTGCCGCATACTGTACCAAATTTCATAAAAATTTGTTGATTAGTTTAGGTGTGAAAGTGTAACAAACAGACAGAGAATTAATTACAATCACAAAATCTCGTATCACAGTGTTTGTTATCGAACTCCTCCGAAACGACTTGACCAATTTTTATGAAAGTTAGGTACCTTTTTTGATACAATTCATAAACAAAAAAAAAAAATTAATCAGCTACCCAAGTTTACGAAAATATCGATCAAATATGAGTCAGACTCGCGCACAGATGGTTCTGTACGAACTCTTCCAGAATCGACTATCGAAGATCGGCAGTCATTATTTTGTGACGTACTTAACTACAATCTTCAGGACTCTAGGTCAAAGTTTAGGTTTTAATTTTCTTGGGGATGTCAAAATATGCACCATAAACGGAGCATAAACGGCCTTTTCTTTAAATTGCGTTAGGTTTTTAACAGGACAGACGGACAACAAGCGATCCTATAAGGATTTTATTTTTGCCAATTGAGACATGGAACCCTAACAAAACCTCAGCTATGTGAGTTAACGCTAAGCTTGCCTTGGCCAAGCTCTTGGTCTACCACAAACTTTATCTTCAAGCTTCTTCGGTAAATCTAGTCGATTAAAGTGCCATGGGAATCAATCTCACACAGTTAGTTTGCTACTCAATGAGGCGGCACACAACCGATGGTTATCTCAACTACTCGAACGAGTCATGTTTACTACAAAAATTCGAACAATTAACTATGTTAACCTTACAGCGCACTAAAACCATCAATGGAAACAAACAAATAACTGTAGATACATTTGAAATGTTAGTAACAAAGTGCACGAGGGAGCGTGTCGCCTGTCCGCCGGCGAACTCTGCCGAGCCCCATCTGCGATCGGCGCGAGATTATCTAATGTTTGCTCAAAATCATTCCCCATAAATTGCGGAAGTATCCACATAATACTTTTGATATTTTAATGTTGTAATCTGTTTATTCATTGTTCATAGTTTTTTTATCCAATTCCGGATTAATCCGCCTCCGTACATATTTTGACTTTCTCGTTTCGTTAGTCTAATCGTCAAAAGTGATACCAAGCATGAGTCCCTGCGTTCGATTCCCAGGACTTTACTTTTTTTCCATCCGTAATTTCTCAGTAGTGTTTAGATTCGGATATTTTATTTTCCAGTCAACGCAAAATGTATGTTGATATATATATGTGGAAGCTTGTAATATTAGCGATTTTCCCCACCTATGTATAAATACTACATATATTTGTTGTCTGTAAGCTTTCTTAAAAATAAATACCTAAATAAATATCGTTGCTCGGTAGCAAATCCTTCGTAAAGCACTTGATTTAGATACCTTAATTTAGTTCTTATTTACCGACCTTAATTTAGATATTAAGGGGGAGATAAACTATTCTTGATGATTTTAAATCCAGCATCACGTCTAAACGGCTATAGTCGGTATGTTTTGAAAAACAATATATGTTAAACTACACTATTTGCCTAACAATTTCATACACTAATAATGACTTTTTTTCATACAACTTGGTGTAATTTATTTTCTAAGTTATGTCTAAGTGCTCGATTACGGAGACGAGGCGCGTTGCGCGGCGCGTCGGGCGGTCTGTCGCACATTGCCTTAGGTTTATGTTTGCGCGAGCGATGACGCGGCCCGCAGCTACAATGTACGACGAAACGCCTAACGCGCCGAGTCTCCGTAAACAGGGTTACATAGACAAAAAAGCAAAGATCAGGCAAAAACCATTGGGTGTATTTTTATGAAACTTTCACAAACTAAAAGATAATTTAATTACCAATCTTTTTATATACATAGATAGAAGGAAATATTATTATTCAAAAAATCTTGATGCGCGTGGAGCGACACCAGCTCGATCTTTTGTTAGTCAAGGTCGCTGGCCTTTAGTGTCGCCTTAATTGGCCTTTAGTGTTTCCTAGTGTAACGGTGATCAAATGTGATAATCCGCGGATTTGTGCAATTCGGATTAATACATCCACTAGTCCGTTGATCGTAGTGTGCGTGTACATGCCAACCAACAAATCGGACAACCTGGCGATGTTTACTGACTGCATGGGAACTGTAAGTGCTATAAGTAATGATTTTATAAACGAACCTATTTTTATTTTAGGGGATTTTAACGCTCATCCCGGAGAATTATTCTTTAATGAATTAAAGATTATATGTGACGAGTTTAAATGGATAATTATTGATGTAAATAAGTTAGGATTGACTTCGGAAACATTTACATACATAGATCAGGCCTGTGGGTCTAGGCGGTGGCTGGACCATTGTGTTGTGTCGCAATCAGCTGTTATCTCTGTATGCAATGTTTACGTAAACTATGACGTGCTGTGGTCGGATCATTTTCCGGTCATATGCGAATGTAAATTGGAAGGTTTGACTCCTCTCAGAGTTGTGTCGAGTATATCCGACAATATAGTTAAGTGGGGGGAGAGAACCTCGGACGATATTACACATTATCGACTTGAATGTCATGCGCGTCTCAGACTGATTGATTTCCCAGATGTCTTTCGGACGTGTAGTGGTCATTATTGTGTTGACCCTGTTCACAGCCAACGTATTGATAAACTGTACTCTGACATCGTGCTTGCACTATCACGGGCGTCGATGGAGGGCCGGGGGCGCGGGCGTGCACGGAATAAACGTCCACCTAAAACTGTTGTTGGTTGGAACAAGGTAGTGAGCGACAGTCACGGGGCGGCCAGGGCGAGTTTTCGGGAATGGCTACTGTGTGGTAGTCCTACCACCGGTGATATTTATACGCGTATGTGTGAGACTAGAAAAATATTTAAGTCACGTTTAAAGTGGTGTCAAAAACATCAAGACCAACTAAGAATGGACTTTCTGGCAGCTAAACATAGCTCGAAAGATTTCAGTGGTTTCTGGAAAAGTACCAACAATTTGAGGGTTCGTCCTGGTCTTCCCGTGAGTGTGGACGGGACGAATGATTTAAAGGATATAGCGGACAGATTTAAAGACTACTTTATTGTAAGGTCACCATTGGGACCATCCTCTTCACTGACGGGGGGAGGTGTGAGTGGGGAGCTTGTCGGTACTAGGATTACAGCCAGGGATGTATTAAGGGCGGTGAAATCGATTTCTAATGGCAAGTCCCCTGGTCATGACGGATTAAGTGTGGAACATGTCCAGCATGCTGGACCCCATATGTGCAGGGTGTTGGCCATGTTCTACAACTTCTGCATTTCACACTCATACCTGCCTGCTGATATGATGAGGACTATTGTGGTGCCTGTAGTAAAGAACAAGGCGGGAGATTTGTCAGACGTATCCAACTACAGGCCTATTTCTTTGGCAACAATAGTTGCAAAGGTGTTTGACAGCATCCTTAACACACAATTAAACAAATACATAAAGTTGCACGATAATCAGTTCGGGTTTAGGCCGGGACTATCTACAGAAACTGCTATATTGTGTTTTAAGAGTGCTGTGAAATACTACACTGAGAGAAAAACTTCTGTGTACGCTTGCTTCCTCGACCTTTCTAAGGCTTTTGACCTGGTCTCTTATGATGTCTTATGGAAGAAGATGAGATCATCCCAGATACCACTAGAGATTATTAACACCTTTAAGTACTGGTACGGGAACCAGGTGAACACCGTGAAGTGGGCGGGCACGCTGTCAGACCCGTATAGGTTGGAATGTGGAGTGAGGCAAGGGGGGTTAAGCTCTCCCTCCATTTTCAACCTGTACCTAAACGGACTAATCGAGGCGCTCAGTGAGCAACATGTCGGTTGTCACATAGACGGCGTCTGTTTTAATAATATCAGCTACGCAGACGACATGGTGCTGCTTAGCGCCTCGGTCTGTGGTCTCAGAAGGCTGATGGGGATTTGTGAGGGTTATGCAGCTGAACATGGGCTGATTTATAATGTTAGAAAAAGCCAGTGTATGGTTTTTCAGGGCGGGCACAATAAAGTCACAGTAATGCCACCAATAAAACTGAATGGGTTTCCTCTAGACAGGGTGGAAGTTTTTAAATACTTAGGCCATGTGGTGACGCCTACCCTGAAAGATGATGCTGACATCGAAAGGGAGCGGAGGGCGCTGTCGGTTAGAGCGAACATGGTTATCCGCAGGTTTGCACGGTGCTCAGCTGAGGTGAAAATAACTCTTTTCAGAGCCTACTGCACTACACTGTACACGTGCAGCCTGTGGACCGACTACACGCAAAAATCGTACGGCGCCCTTCGTGTCCAATTCAACAACGCGTTCAGGATGTTGTTGGGGCTCCCCCGCTATTGCAGCGCGTCGACGATGTTTGCAGATGCGCGTGTTGATTGTTTCTACACTACAATGCGCAAGAGAGGCACGTCGTTGGTGCGTCGAGCGCGGGGGAGCGCTAATAGCATGCTGGCCGTACTTGCGGAGAGGCTTGATTGTTGCATCATAATGCACTGTTCTATGCGGCATGTGACGGGCATGTGATGTAGCAACATGACGATAAATGTATAATTTAATTTAATGTTTTGTGATCTTAATTATTTATATGTACTATAATTTTTAATTGTGACTGTTCTATTTGTATTGATTGTGTATGAGTCATTGATACTTGAAATAAATTATTATTATTATTATTATTATTAATTTATCTCTACGATCGGCGCGAGATTATCTAACGTTTGGTCACAATCATTCCCCATGCATCGCTGAAATATTAACTTAATAATACTTCCACAATACTTTTGATATTTTAAATATTGATATCTGTATTTTCATCGTCCAAAGTTTTGTCACACTCACAGTTCCGTAGAATGTACTTTGTGTAGTCCTGTTTAAGGTTTCGGTCTGCTGAATAATAGCATAGCATAGCATAGCATAAGCCTTATAATGTTCCCACTGCTGGGACTCAGGCCTCCTCTCTGGAAGAGGGAACTGCTGACTAATACGAACTAAAAATCTTGGACGACTTGCTGCACGACAGAAGCGAACCGATGATAATCTGTAGGACCCTAATGTGACGGTTTAAAGTGCTACTACCCACCATGAGATCCTGTGTACGATTCCAGAGGCTTTTTTTCAAATGGAATTTCTCAGTAACGCCCCGGACATCGTCGCTGTGAAAATAATAACATATTTTCTTCAAATACTGTTTATAAATACACTTGCGTTTTTTTTACGACTATGGATTGCATTAATCATTTTACCACCCAATTTCTTCTCAAATTTTTTTTAGGAAACAGTTTTTCCTCCTTGCGATAAAGTTTTGCGAAGTGTATTCTTA
Source organism: Leucania comma (assembly GCA_958295575.1). Classification (NCBI taxonomy): domain Eukaryota; kingdom Metazoa; phylum Arthropoda; class Insecta; order Lepidoptera; family Noctuidae; genus Leucania; species Leucania comma. The sequence goes on along the minus strand of OY282476.1, from coordinate 7,240,784 downwards.
CAAGATTTTCTCTGCCGAGTTTCGATATTGTGTCCTCTTGATGCCGATAGGCTCACCATTGAGTTTAAACACAACAGCCAAAATGTGAATATAGTCTAGGTACAGCTCTCACTATCCCTTTAAAGTTCAGTCGTGACGTTACGTTTGTTATGACTTGTCCCCCGCAGTTACACCTATCTAGTTACTGCTCCGCTCCTGTTGGTCGTAGCGTGATGTTATATAGCTTCCTGAATAAATGGTATATCCAACATTAAAAAGCAAGCGTGCTCCATCGTCGACCACATCGTCGCTTTCTATCAGGAGAGATAGTGGTCAAAAGCGAGCCTATCAATATAAAAAAGCAATTCGATCCAGTAGTTCCTGAGATATCGCGTTCAAACGAACTGTTCAGCTGTGAATAGGCTCTTAATAAACTAGTGCGCCCCACCACCGGCGATTGCATCACTGCTTACCATCAGGTGGGATCGCAGTCAAGCGCTAGTTTATATCAAATTTTAAAACAGAAGTATGGACTTATGATCACACATTTCGTGGATCGAAGCCTCAACAATTTCCTAATCTCTTCTTAGGATGGTAATTTCCATATAATTTCAATTAAAATAACTCCAAGAAGCTAAGAAAAAACATTAGCATGATTTGAAACCAAGTCTTTACTTTTCACAGTAATTGAAACACTTTTTTAATAAATTACACAAGCTTTTAATAAAATATAGAAATTGAAATATTATTTCTTATTTCATAGGTGTAATAATCCAAAAGCTATATGTATTGCTTATAATTTAGAAAAAAAATCTAACATTCCTGAATTCACCTTCGAAGCCAATATTTCTGGCAAATAATTAAAGTGATAATATACATTTTCGTATTTAAAAACAAAAGAAAAAAAAACAAAACATTAGATATATAAAATTTTAATACTATTAATTGTTCAGTTTTAAAATAGCAATTAATGAACTTAAATGCACTCTTGTGTACAGACGAAACATATGATAAATAATAAGAAATACGTAGAGTAGTTGTTACATTAGAAATTATTTTATTAAAGTGATGGAACGCTTTAAATAAGGCATCGTTAGCACTAGATTATGCGAAAGCTATCTATACCATATCGTGAAACTGGTATTTTAACTTAATTTCACGAGAACTATAAGCTAGTTAATTTGTAATACAGTTCTGATATGTTCGAGAACAAAATCTGTAGAGAATACTTCTGAAAATATTTCCTTAGGCCTGCCTTTTCTTAGAAAATAAATTAAAAATAACATTTTTGGATGGATTCGAGTCAACTAGGGTGTGCTAAGGTGCTCTCGGGTGGGCTAGCGTTCTATACGTGCACCGTTACAACCTAAACTGGTCTACAAGCAACAACTTGATGTTACGAGTGAAAGTTACGAGCCTGAGACTGGTCAGTTTCTCGCTAGATGACGCTAAAATTAACGTTTTTACAATAACCAAAATGGGGATAGACATTCAATGCGCAAATTTTCGGGTCTCAATCGAAGTGCGAAGAATAACCATAGCGAAGGCCATTTTAGATCAAATTATTTGCCGCGTTATTGAACTTAATTAAATTCTTGCCACAAAGTTACCTCACCTAATTCGCCAAATATCCCTGTGCTAACATCCCGACTCTAGTACACTATAGTATTTAAGTATAACAAGAAAATGGCTACTCTCGGGGCCGTATCTTTCAACAAAAAAATAAGAAACTTTCATTGAAAGTGCGAGTATTGAAGACAGACAAGTATCGAAGCTTTCACAAAACTGAGTCAATCTTTGGAAAAATCCCGCCAAAGTATAAAATAGACAAGCATCCTTTTATTTTCATTATAGTACAGCACAAACCATAAACAATTTATCTAAACTCTCACATAGGTTTAATTATCTGCACCTGTAAGTCTGGAGCTAGGTCTCACTAAATCCACACACATTAAAACGGCTCAGAAAAAACCTACCCAATGATGCGAGGAATCATGTCTGGAGGTACAAGACATTTTTTAAGCGAGAACTACATTAAACCGTCGCGTGGCGTGGATCTAATGTAGCTCTACAAGTCTAGTTGCCATATAAACTATATGGAGACCGTTGCGCCCCGATAGGCGTACGTGGCCCACGTGTGCGCAGTGTAGTTCTACCTTTAAACTCTTTATTGAACAGTTAAACTGTATAATTCTAAGCAACTAAAATCAAAATAAAAGCTACCCCCATCTATTTCACACTCCAGTGTGCTACAGATTTAGTCCTCAAACATACAAATTGAATGTAATATCTAGTCTAGCGTTACTCCATGCCTCCCATCATCTGTGAGGGCGCGGCGGGCTCGTTGCCTTCCCTCTTCTTGGAGCCGGAGACAATGTCGTCGATTCTGAGGAGCAGGATCGCTGTTTCTACTGCTGTTTTGTATACCTGGAAATAGAGAAAGAGGTTTTATATTTTATGAGTCCGTACCATCATCGGACCACTACACGTATGGCGTTGCACCACCGGTATATGGTGGGTATCCCTCTCATCGTAAAGGCCCAAAAGGGTCAAATCCTACTGGGGCCACGGGTTGTGCTAAAATGAATCCCAAGGCCCTGGAATGAAAGCAAAGAAGGAACAGGAGTGGATTTTTAGTCAGTAAAAGACACACCCTCTCACTCCGCCAAAGGGCCGGTGATATAAACTACTAATACTACTACTAGAATATAAATTGGTTATAGTTTGGATTGCCCGAGTGACGCGAGTACTTGGTCGGACGCGCTGAATGCTAACCGCTAAAGTATTAGAGTATTGTTTGGATTGTTTGTTTTTGTAAACTGTTTTGATAGATGTTATAAAAAGCGGGCGTATCTCGCCATCAAACTGTAAAGTTTGGCGAGGAAATATTGTACAAAAACAAAAAACTGTTAAAGAAATAAATAAATAAAAAAAATATCATTGGATAATTTTCCCAGCTAAAAAACAAATATCCATATGTTTCGTGAACATATTCATTATGCGCACAGCTGAAGAGTGGAATTCATTGACTAAGATCCCAAAGCTATCTGACATAACTTATTTTCACACGGATGAAACCTTGGGTTCTCAGTAGCGTCTCATGTGCTTGAATACCTGTGTGCTTGTGAAGGTCCCGTTTGGGGGGCCCTGGGCAGGTACCAGGTGAGAAAGAGAACTAAAAATAAGAGTTACTTTTATATAAATGTTTTGTAGAATATTATTCTAAAGTAGTATCATTTCAATAGTCAGACAAATCGTAATGATCAAACATCCCCTAAACAAAAAAGATATTCAGCCGAGAGTATGAGCGCGGAAGCACGCATGCGTGTCAGATGGAGTGAGACAGTTTCAGGCATTGACTGGATGTTTGGTCACTACAACTTGTCTGACTATATAACTTTGTGATAGTTACCTGAACAACATATTTAAAAATCAGACATATAAAAATAATTAAAGTTTATTTAAATTTTGTGGAGCTTTAAAACATCTGACAGAAGGTTTGGCCCATGGAAAGTGTCTGACACTTATGTTAGTACTTTAGAATAATATTCTACAAAAGATATATAAAAATCAGCCATAAAAATTTAAGATAAGTAACTCTTATTTTTAGTTCCCTTTCTCGCCTGGTACCTGCCCAGGGCTCCCAAGGGAGGCTTCAACAAGTACACAGGTATTCAAAGCCCATAAGATGTTACTAAGAACCTAAGGTTTCATCCATGTGAAAACAAGTTATGTCAGACAGCTCTAGGATCTTGGTCTATCAGTCTGTCCAGAGTCTGTTTTCTGATAGCTACAACCTGAAAATCTTTAAGTAAAGAGTGAATAGGTTACTTCTAGGCAAGCGTGCTCCATCGTCGGCCACAATATCGCTTACTATTAAGTGAGTGGTCAAACACGAGCCCACCTTTTTAAACCTTTATAGACTAATGACAACAAAAATAGGTATATCTTTGCGATAGCTTTAGTTAATCCATTTCATTTGCGATCTGTATGGTGTTCAGCTTCTGATCTTGCCACTAAATAGGTATGTTTAATGTCTAAATATCACAGAGTGGGCAAAAATAGTGGTCCGTACCTGCAACTTGACAGCGAGCGGTTCCCAGATGCCCTTGACGGCCATGTCGACGATCTCGCCGCTCTCGCCGTCGATGCCGGCGGCGCTGCTGCCGGCCGCGTGGCGCGCGCGCAGCGCCGTCAGCGTGCGGATGGTGTTGGCGCCGCAGTTCTGTGCTAGCGTGCGGGGGATTATCTCTGGAAAAGAACAAAGACAAAATAAAAATCCACAAAAACTAACGTCACAATTGTATATCAAATGTAGCTCGCATACATTGAAACCAAATTACAGCTCTAATAACTATATATTGATATGTAGATATAACGGAAAGCGAGAGGAAGAAGACATCCTCTCGCCGCACGAAATGCTCTAGGCGGCAGGGGTTACAGGGTCATTCGAAGCCAAGACAAGCGCCAATTTACAGATGGTGAGCAATAGGTACCTCGCCGTCCGATAAAGACCAGGCCCGAATCTATAAGACACTCGAAAAAAAGTAAACATAATTAACGAGGATCAGTAAAGCCAATGCCTGCCGGAGCTACTAAAATTCTCCCTTTCGCTTTACCCAGAGTGAAAGAAGTTATATGATGATTTCCCATCTTCAAAAAAAAGCTACAATTCATTCAAACTGGAACACAGCCAGATTGCTTGGATTAAAAACATTTTTATTTTTTTGTAACAAGAAGATTATTTACCGAGCGCCTGTGCGACGGCGCGGTAGGGCGTGTTGTGCGCGGCGTTGGCCGACAGCGCCTGCGACACCGCCATCTCCACGGCGCCGCCGCCCGCCACTAGGCGAGGGTTCAGCACCTGTAACGTAAATTTAGCTTTTATCCAAATAATAGAAGGGAATAAACTTTATTGTACACAAAAACGTAACGTAATAAACGTATGGGTACAATGGCAGTCTTATCTCATACTCTCTTTACGAAATTGGAAGAAGATGAAACCAAATTTTATAATTATTCTCGGATGAAGGAAAAAACCGTTCAACTTTTATTAACAGCCATAAACAACCCACAAGGATACTGGCATGCGTAAATCTATTTGCCCGGCAGACAGTTTAGCCGTTACATGTTACATTTTTGCCCAAATTATGTACCGAGACTGCGTCAAAAAACACTATATTTGTATTGAAAATGAGTCACCATTCAAAATCTTTGTAAACTCGACAGAAACAGCAAAAAATAAACAATAACCTGATAGAACAATTTTATTTTATTTTTTAATGAATTCACCTTATTTTTAGTTATATGAACAATCCCATGTCAATATCATCCATTTTTTAAGAACGCTGGTTGTCACTCAATTTGTAGAAAACCATCTATAAATCCGGCAGCGTCTACACGCACCAATAGAATGGCGTGAATGACTGCTCTTTGTTACGCCGGACCGGAGTCCGTCGCACCGAGAGGAAGCGGCGGTGCATCCGGCGTAAATTGTTCGTCACAGTGCATGTACATTCATTATGAACCATTATACACCACCGCGAATCCGGAATCCGCAAATCCGGTGAAAAACACAGTCCGTTATCCGTTAATAAAACGGACGTCTACAAGCGCTCTAAGTATCTGTGTGTACCAAATAAAATATTTTTTCTTTTATCTTCATATTGATTAAAGATAGCAAAACCATTTTTGATGTATTTCTTAGGAAAAAGGTGATTCAGAAACAGGAAGAAGGAATGGAACAACATTTTCCATTTAAATTTCCAACTATAATTATAATAATTGATTGTACCAGCACTGGGCCCGCGTGATGTATTACGGCCTATTCCCTCTCCTAAAGAGGAGGCCTGAGTCCCAGCAGTGAGAAAAGGCTGATGGTATTATGCTATGCTAATTGTTTGTAGAAATAATAATGAAGAGATATGTAGCAGCAGCATCTAAATCATCATCACTCTACACATGTCCCATGTTATGATGATGACCATGATAGTCTGTTTTCTTGATTCCAGTTCATCCTATGACTTGTTAGCACTGAATTAAATTCTTTCATATTATTCCTCACGAAATTCATGATACATCTTTTCTTTGCCATAGCATTTGTTTATGAGGACTATACACAATGATCCACGAAGGTATAAGGGGCCGTATTGTGTGTATGCTCACTTTCGTATTACATTGAAAAATCGACATAGCTCTCTTAAAAAAAAAAAACTAAAAAATATATAGGTACTGCTGTCGTAATCACCATCCAGACCTCCCATCCCCTATATATATCAAAAAATAAGCAAAGCAAAGGCCCCCCCATACCCTGTAGTGTTTACGTAATACTTTTATGGCCCCTTTTATAAGATAAAACAAGTATTTGTTAAAATCGATTGCTTCTTGGCCTGTTGAACCACCTTTGTTTAGCATTCCATATTCTGATGCTGAACTTTTTTCAAACTTTGTCTAATTTATAAAATAAAATATCATTCTAATAATAAATGGTTCTATACTTAATTTTTTCAGGTACTTAACTAAATGTAAACAATCTTCTCATATCTTCTATCTAAAAATTGTATCTAAAAAAAATGGTAACAATTAGTTATTTACCCAAACCGATGTTAGGTAATTAACTAAATTTAAATAATCTTTTTATGTCTTTTATACGATTAAAAAAGAGACATATCAAGATTGTTTACGTTTAGTTACGTAGGGTAGTTAGTGTAGTATAGGCTAGGTGCTTACCAAATTCTTAGCGACGTGAAGAGCATCCTGGAGATTCCTCTCGATCTCATTAAGTACGTCCTTAGAAGCGCCGCGCAGTAAGATAGTACACGCCTAAAAATAAAATAAAAAATTAATATAATTATAAAAAATAAATGGCAGGTTTCCGAATGTACAGCTTAAACCTTCAGTCATCATCATCTACATTTAAGAGGAAACACGTCCACAGTTGGACATAAGCCACCCCCCATTTAGTGTCGCCACAACAACCGGTCCAGTGGTGCTATCTAAAGACTCTAAGAAAACGCACGCAAACGCATCCAAATAGGATACATTGAATTTAACAATCTATTAGGTTCCATTAGGTTGACAATCCAATGTATCCTATTTGTGTTTGATGCGTCTCGCATCCATCGGCTAGCCGCGACACTCACCAAGCCATCACACACCACGTGCAAGACTGCGCTAACACTACGTCTCTCAGCACGCGGTCGCCACTCCCAAAACTTTTTTTTTTTCACACAACTATCACACAACGCCGTCTAGTCCCAAGCTAAGCAGAGCTTGTATTATGGGTACTGGACAACTGATAGATATAATATATTTCTAAATACTAGATAAATTACACCCAGACACAGAACAAATGGTCGTGCTCATCTCACAAACATTTGTCCTGGGTGGGAATCGAACCCACGACCTCCGGCATAGCAGTCAGGTCCAATAACCACTAGACCAACAAGCCAGTCAAAAAGAGAGAGAAAGTTTAGAGATATTATTCGGAAAAGTAATCACACTAATATTGTAAAGGCACAAATTTAATTCGTAAGTATGCATGTTTTTTTTCCAATGACTTCTCCCGCTCTAGGGCGAAATGGAAGGACGTGTTAGACTTTTACTGACTAAAACCCACTTCCAGGACCCCGGGTTTTCCTACATTAGAAGTGAACCCATGGCCCCAGTAGGCTACGACCCTGCTAGGTCCCTACAGTTTTGCTGACAATGCATGTGTCTATGAGTATGTTTGTTACTCCTTCACACTCAAACGGCAGAACGGATTTAGATGAAATTTGACTCACGGATATTTTATATCCCGGTAGGAATTTCCCTTAGGGGTAGTTTCCTACTTTCACACGGGCGACGCCGCTAGTTCGCTATATTTTTGTATTTTAATAATTTTTACTGTAACCACTTATCTTGTAAATTTTATTGGACCAGCACATTACCTTAGGGTTCTTGCACTCAGTGACGAAAGTGAAGTACTCGTCTCCGATTTTCTTGATCTCAAACTTGCCGGCGCCAGTTCCCACGTCAGATTCCTTCAGCTCCTCAGTACGGTTCACGATGGTCGCTCCGCAGGCACGGGCGAGACGGTTGTTGTCGGTTTTACGCAGTCTAAAAGAAGGATAGAGTTTTTATAAGCTTTGCTTTTATATGAAAAAAATAGCTTCATCTGAGAAAATACTGCGGTATGTTTCGAGAGTAACGGGAAAGCTTTGCAGTGGTGCTAGATTGATATCAGTCAACGCTAATATTTCAAAGGGACGCGAGGTGGCGCTGAACGCAGTTTCAGTTGGTCTTCGAATTTCAAAAGTCAACTAGAATACCTTTATTTTTGAGTTGTAAATTATCAAATAACCTCTCCTGCATTGCTATTCTGAAAAGTTGATTTGCGAACTCACTTCTGAATCCGCAGTGAAATAATGTGAAATTAAAGTTTCGTATTCTTAAATGGAGTGAATTCGACACTAGCGCCACCAAGTGATGATCAAAGTGAGAGGAACTAAAACGTGTGAGTATTTTGACGTTTGTATTCTGATTTTGAATTCTGAAATACAATTCGCTTGTCATTTCGAAAGTCATCTCGCATGTCACACACGAATTCATCTGTCAAATCAAAAGTTACTATTTCTTGAGTGATTTCTAGAAATAAACAAAAAGAAAAATTATATATTCGCAAATATATACCTATTTGTGACTTTTTTGCAGAAAACTTGAAACGGTTAGTATGAACTAACTAATATACCGACCATAAAAAACTCTAAGCACTTGTGAACGTGTTGTGTTTTCATCTATTTCTAACTTTTGTAGATGTCTCATTCTTTTTTGATATTGAGCTTACTGAAAGAAGCTGAAATCTATATTTATTGAGCCGTGGTCAAGACTATGTGCATATGTTATTAATATTTTGATAATTTGTGATTTTACTTTAATAATCCGTAACTAACTATTGTATTGTCTTTACTTTGATTGCAGATTACAGATGCAGATTTAAATATAATACATGTGGATGCTTCGTATGGTGGAGCATCTCATGATAGTTTCGTTTTCAACCATTCCCAAGTTAAATACCATTTAGAAGAAGTGTCTAATGCGGGTGAAGTTGTATATTTATTAGGTAAATATATTGGGCATTGTTATTGATTTTGTATACTTCTTAAGATTGTTGGTTCGAAGAATACTGGCTCAAAACAGGGCTAGACACAACCAATGAAATACATTTTGTCAAATCCACTGTCATTGTAGAACAGTCTAACATCATCTAGCCAGAACTCTTAGTCTTTTAGTAACTAGTAATAGGTAAACAATCTTTTGAACCCTTGTACCATGTTGTTACATACTCAGATATTACTTGAAAGACTTGGTAAAATTTAGATGAATAATGGTATAATTCAAATTGTTCAGTTGTAGCTGTCTCAGGGCTCCAGTTTTGTCTGATTGCTTTACCTTAATGAATGCTTCTTTATTCTCTTCAGGAGATTCGGGATATGCACAGCGTCCATATTTAATGACACCGGTTGTAAATGCAGAAGAAAATTCTCCAGAGGCATATTACACTAAGCTTCACGCTACTGCACAACATATGTAATCGGGCAGGAGTACCAGCACCTGTGCTATCCCCTGAAGAAATGCTGAATGAAGGGAGACTACTATCAAGGATTCAGCATGATTATGATGTAGGACTAACGGAATTGGAAATGGGAAGAATTGCGCGGACAGACTTAATTAATAGATTATGGCAGTCAAGAGTGGCCTAATTTCACTGAGCGAGTTAGCAAGTGTTACAATTTTTATATTAGAATATTAATTAAATTTGAATTGAAATAAATTGAAAAAATATTTTTATTTCACACACATTTATAAAACGGCAGAAGCTATGCCATATTACCGCTTAATTGCTTCTGCCAGAGCTTTTAAGCCTTCTCCCACAGCTTTAGTAGCCTCCACAAGCAAATGATCCCTCTCACTGTTGCGTTCCATGAGAGCAAGCATTCGGCTATGGTTTTGTTACACACTTCACTGAAAAATCGCGGGGAAATAAGAGAAATCTAAACTGCTTGTTTGTAAACAAAAAAGACGATTGGCGACTTTGTTTGACTTAAGAGGTACAAGCGACGCGATGCGAGTGACTTTTTTTCAATACACGGATATGAGGCAAAGGTGACCTGCATTCAGTCTAGTTTTTTCATTCTCATCTTAAATAAAACTTGTAAATATTAAAACGTACAAAATTATGCATTTATATCGCATTTATGGCTGAAATGAACTATAAACTATTATTGTAGAGCGCAAATTCAGCTAAATTTAGCGAGTCGATATAAGTTATAACAAGACACAATTCAACGTCCCTACCCTACTACCATAGAGCAATATCACTTAGGTTCTCGGAAGTCACTTCACTTCACTTAGCCTTGATCTTGACGTGTGAATACCGAAAGTTGTACAGGCGAGATGAGAAGCGAAGTGAGTGTGACTTTCGAGATGATTTGCGAGATGACTTTCGAAGTGATTTACCATTTACAGAATAGCACTGCTGCTCTGGGTGGAACAGGAGGATGTGCAACATTTAGTGACTAAAACTGTGTTGCCTCAGCTTTTTATTTATTTTTTTTGGGGGGGAAAATCATCCCATGACATTTCCGTGCCCTTGGGAGTGTTGGGAGATATTGTTAGACCTTTACTGACTAAAAACCCACTCCTGTTCCTTCTTTACCTTCGTTCCAGGGCCCCGGGGTACACTTTTCACATTACCCATGGCCCTAGTAGGCTTCAACCCTGCTGGGTCCCTACGGTTTGCTGACATCTCCGTGAGGCGCGCGTGGAGCGTTACGCGCCGTCAAAGACTTGTGCCCGTGTTGCCTCAGTTGCTCTTTGAGTTCCAGGACCCCCAAACGTCTTTGAAATAAACCAGCAGACCTAATAGATATCAACCCTAGCTCTAAAGACATCGGACCTAGCAACTTGGTTTTACCGCCGATATAAGTTCCGATTAAAATTTATCGGAACGGAAATCGAAATCGGAGGCACGAAATCAATCGAAAGTTCAGAATTATATAGCGAAAAATATACATATCGCCAACTGAATTTTGTTGTCAGTCAGTTTAATTTTATTGTCGTTGGTTTGGTGTTTACCTGCGAATAGCCGTAATACCAGCCTTGACGAGGTAGTGCTGCGCGAGGTCGGACACTCCCTTCTCCGTGAAGATGACGTCGGGCTTCAGAGCGATGATCTCTTCGCACTGGCGCTGCACGTGCTCCTCTTCCAACTGAAGCAGCCTTGTGAAGTCCTGGACAAGATAAGAAAAATGTTTAAAATACATAGTCGTGAGTCTTCGTGTACTCCAATGGAAACGTAGAGCCGTTGTCAAATGAATACACGCAGCTAAAATGCGCCGCGTGCCCGTGAACTTGAACATAGATTTAAATGAAAGAGTTAAATATCCAAGTAAGTTATTTACATTGTGCTCACGTAATAGAAGCGACAAGAAATACGTAACCATGATTTTTGTAACTCATAACATTATTTAAAAGAGTGTCCATGGAGTTTTTGTATGCTCTTCTCCATAGAGATCTATGCTTTGGAATATGCAATTTACCTTCACTTTTTTGACTGACCAACATTTTAACAATTCGCAGGCACTTAGCCGGTAAATGAATAATGCCGTTTTCCTATTTTGTCGTGACGACAGATAATCGTGTAGTTTTAAGTGTAGGCTTATATATTTAAATGAAGCTTTCCACATAAAGGACGACGCGACTAATTGTCGTCTACGACTTTTTTGCGGTGACAACAGATTGTCATGATCGTGGAAACGGCTAGTACGACAGTAGTAAAACGATAAAAAATTGTCACTACTAAAACGTGATGGTAAATCATGTCTCGTTGTTGCGACTGCAGACAGCTGTTATAATGGGAACAGCTAGAGACGATAGTCTTAGGACGATAAATTAACCGTTACGACATAGTGGGAACGCGGCCTAAATGAATGCTTGAAGGTTATGATGTGATTTGCAATGTCACCTGTTCTCCCAAAATCTCGATATTGGTCTGGCTCTCTCCCTTCTTGTACTCGAGCGGGCAGTCCAGCAGGATGATGCGCGGGTTCTCGATGTAGCGCCGCATCTTCGGGTGCGTCACGTCCTTGTTGAACATCACGCCGTTCAGCACGCGCGACTCTTCGATGGATCCGCCCGGGATCTTTTCTACTTTAGCGTAGCTGGAATTTAGGTAAGAAATCATAGATTATCTAATCTAAAATCTCGTGTCACATCGTTTGCTATCGAACTCCTCCAAAATGGCTTGACCGATTTATATGACATTTTTTATGTATCTTTGTGTATATTTGGTAGGTTGAGAATAGTTCCTAGGCAATTTTTTACCCTCCTACCCTTTCCTACCTCCTACCCCCCTCACTTTTTTCTTTAATAATTTATACGTTAACGGGACAGCTAACAATCTATATTATAAAAGCGAATTCATCAAATCTCAGAAACATTACGAATTTGGCAGGTACATTTCCTATAGGATGTAGACATCTACTAATTAATACTTATTTTACGAAACTCCACCCCAAAGGGGATAAGGGCGGGATTTGTCATTGGATGATTTTAACTACGTTAAAAAAAAAAAAAAAACCCCAAAGGGGATAAAACGGGGGTTGGAAATTTGTATGGAGAAACCGTCATTCACGCAGGCGTAGCTGCTGGCAGAAGCTAGTCTTATATATAAAAACTAGCGACCCGCCCCAGCTCTGCACGGGTCCAATGGTAATCTATAATATAAAAATGAATCGCAAAATGTGTTGGTAAGTGCATAACTCAACAACGCCTGGACCAATTTGGCCAAATCTTTTTTTAAAATGTTCGTTGAAGTTCAAGGATGGTTTTTACGGCGAGAAAAATAGAGTAGGGTAGAGTAGGGTAGAGTAGGGTAGAGTAGGGTAGAGTAGGGTAGAGTAGGGTAGAGTAGGGTAGAGTAGGGTAGAGTAGGGTAGAGTAGGGTAGAGTAGGGTAGAGTAGGGTAGAGTAGGGTAGAGTAGGGTAGAGTAGGGTAGAGTAGGGTAGAGTAGGGTAGAGTAGGGTAGAGTAGGGTAGAGTAGGGTAGAGTAGGGTAGGGTAGAGTAGGGTAGATTTGGGTAGAGTAGGGTAGAGCGGGAGCGAAGCCGCGGGCAAAAGCTAGTATTAAATATATTTTGCATAAACAACCGCATCAAAATCCATTGCGTAGTTTTAATTACTCAAGCCCCAAGCGAACGCCGGCGTTTGCAAACCTTTTGTCTTTCTATTTTGTCTCTAATTACGGTATTCAAATGATTAAACATATAAGCATACAAAGGGACAGACAGCGGGAAGCGACTTTGTTTTATACTATGTAGTGATGTGATAGCTGTCCATTAATCTCACTAAAACTCAAGAATGGCTGGCCAACTATAGTCTTAAAATATTTGTGATACTCCAGGGAGTATTTAAACAGGTAAGAAAATATAGAAAAATTCATGAAACAAAAATCCGTTATCACAATATTCAAAACCGTTAAAAGGCACTCACTTTTTAATGTCAACTTCAACTCTGCCATTCTCGTTGATTGTGACAGTGTTGACAGCATCCAGAGAGATGTCCACAGCAAGGTCTGCCCAGCGACCAATGTACTTTGTGCCCACACATGAACGGATCTGGGAAAGAAAAAAAAAGTTAATTTTAAAAATGCCAGGACAAGTCACAATCAATTTCCTTGTGAATAAACTGTCTTTTTCTAGTAACACATTTACAGGCAGATTATATCTTTATTTAACTATACTGAAAAAACAGGAGTTTCATACAAGCAGTAAAAAATCTGACCAAGCGCAAGTCGGATTTGTATATAAAGGGTTCCATACTACAATACTAAAACCAAGCAAAACCACTGAAAATGTAAAGGTTCTTGTTTGGTTTTGTTACTTTAATTTTATTGTTTGTTGATATAGTGACAGTAGAAATACACATTCTGGGAAAATTTCAACTCTCTACCTCTTTTAAGTGATATAGCCCACTGACAGATGGACAAACACACATAAAATTGGTACCCTTCAGGTCCAAAACCTTATAATAGCAAAAGTTTCAATGAAAATACTCACCACTTCCTTCAACTTGTCTCTATCATTCAAATCAATGGGTATTGAGATCTTGTCCTGTAGCAACTTAATGGCATCCTCAAGTGCCTGTCGGTATTCTCGGATGATCACTGTGGGGTGGATGTTCTGAGTCAGAAACTGCTCAGCCACGGCTAGCATCTCTCCGGCCAGGACAATGACTGATGTTGTGCCATCGCCAACCTGAAGGGATAAAGTCATTAGAATTTATGATAATTTGAAACATTCAGTTTGGTAAGTTAAATTGCATGCCATGACTTTGCTATTCTTAAAATCAACAAGGCGGAATATACAAATATTTTCAATGGTATGAGTATATTGGAAAATGTGCCATGAAATTGTATTGTTTAGTTTTATTAAAATAAAAATTATTATCTTAAATCTAACCATAAATAATTTAATGGCTTTTATTTATTAACTTTGTTGCATAGAACAGCAATATCTTATATTTCTTTTGTTTTTAAATAGACAGAAAACTGACACTACATCTCCTGTGTCTACATTTCCCAGTAATAAGTTCAAATAATTCGGAAGAAACTTATATATATTTTACACCCACACACAAATAAACAAAATGACTCACTAATTATGAAATATTTTTTAGACTTAATATAATATAGAAATGATCTGTATTCTATAGTCACTCAAGATTGAATTTGAAAATCTTACAGATAGATGATGGATTCATAAAAGACAAAGACATGAAACCCACTCAATCATTGAGACAGTTAATTTTCTAACCTCTTCATCTTGTGTTCTGGCGATTTCAATCATGGATTTAGCGGCCGGGTGCTGCACGGTGATCTCACGGAGGATAGCGTTGCCATCGTTTGTCATCACGATGCCTCCCATCGGGTCCATCAACATTTTCAACATAGCCTGGGGCCCGAGGCATGTTCTAATAACGTCGGCTATTGTCTAAAATAAACACATTGAAACAAGTTTTAGTATTCCATCTGACAGATTTCAGTGAAAATATTGAACTAAGAGCAATTTTTGCGTTAATTCACCTTTCCAGCGTTTATATTCTCCAGTTGAACCTTCCGGCCGGAGTCACGTTTTGTGTTTTGGCCTGCAATAGGTAAACCACTTGCATAAAATCACGGATTAAAACGACAAAAACACAGCTTATAAGTCTTTATACTTACTGAGCACTAAAATAGGTTGGTTTCCGTACATTTTGATAGCGCTTTTATTTAACTAAATTCCGTGAATATAATTATTTCTTCCAGAAGAAGTAAGAATTTCAAGAGATTCACGAAAATCGCGTGGTGACTAAAATGTTGCCAGACAAAACAATTCTGTCAAACTTTTTTTAAATTAAGGAGTAAAATGAAAACAGGAGGTGCTGAAAAGTAAAACAAAAATTAATGGACCTTTCGTTAAAATTATTTCTACTAGATATAAATTCAACATAAATGATAGTGATTATTATTTTAGTTTGTTTTTCAATTAAATCTTTATTTATGCTGGTAACTTATCACAATTGCTGTCAGGTTAAACCTTGTAATTGCCAGTACTAATATTTAAAAAAAACCTTTTTTATTGTTTATGGAATTTGTGTAACGCTTGGTGCTACGCGAATAAAAAACCAAATAGATTGTTTTAGTACATTTTATTATTTTAAAGTTTTTTAATAATTGCTGGGTTCAAAGATGGTTGTAACCGATGCACGTTTAGATCTGATGAATATTAATAGATGGCGGTAAAACAGTTCTAATTCACAACTTCGATGTAGATGGCTGTCCGACTAATCTTGGACTTTAATTTGGCACCCATATGCCTTGAACACACGTACCGAGTAAAAGGGCGAGACAGTAAAATGTTGCTCGGTCGAGACAGTGATGTAAGCGAATGACATGCGCTCGGCCGAGCACTCGGCGCTATGGTTAGGTATACGTTCCGAGTTCGGTCGAGAGCACTGTTCCGCCCGTTTGTTCGGTATTTGTAATCTAGGCATTAGTGATAGGCTACCGTTGGGTACGGAACGAGTAGAGCAGAAAATATAACCCTACTATAAAGCGAAGTCATCCACCAATTTTATCCAGGTATTTTTTCTCAAGCCAACTCGAACCAAACATTGGGAATCAGAATCAGAATAGTTTATTTCAAATAAACTATTAGGAAATAATAAATAATATGGGGATTCGAACCTGATGCAAAAAATCCTGCAATGGAAAACCTACATAAAAACACAAGCGTCTTTAATTTCAGTCACTGTTTCTGGTTCTGTTTCTTGGTTATTTAACTCCGACTTTCGAAATTAAAGTTTTACACGTTTCAATGTTTTAGTATTGAAATAGGTTACATTTTTAAAATTTTAGACATTTTTGTTGTTCTTCCCCTCAATTAAAACTAAGTATACACCGTTAATTTTTGATCTGAAGAGTGAATAGGCTCTTAATAAACTAGTGCGCTTCACCATCAACGATTGCATCACTGCTTTCCATCAGGTGGGATTGCAGTCAAGCCCTAGTTTATATCAATAAAAAAATATAATTATACACCGTTAAATTTTGATCGTTTTATTCCCGTAGACTGCCGTGGAGGGTCGATCCGGTACATGAAACACTATCGATTTGTAAAAATTAAAAAATAAAGTACTTATTTTCTAAAACTCGAATTAATATGTGCATGTACGAAATTAATTTCTTTGTGTAAACATCACCAGAGTTCATGACTTGTAGGTATTTGTCGGTCGTTGCGTAGGTACTAACTAGTTTTTAATATTAGTCAGATAATTATACAAAACCTATAACCATTACAAGTGTGCCTTTAAAACAGATTTCCTTCGATTTCTCCAGGATCTTATCATTAGATCCTGACCTAATGACCATAGGACCACCTGGGACCCTTTTCAAAAAAAAATAATCCAAATCGATCCCACTAAGAATTACACATTAACATTAAATCTCTCAAACACAAGACACCCAGATCCGGAATAATATAATCTACAGGCCATACAAATATTTGTTCAGTACGAGAATCGAGCCCGTGACATGCAGCGCAGCAGCCCAATCTCTCAACGACTGCACCAACCGTGCTGTCGCAGTTAATGGACTTGACTACACTAAGACTTTAAAATTATCCGAGGTTCCTGAAGCATAGTACGCGGCAAATAAGTTTAACTAAAATGGCCTTCGTTGCTATGGTAACGAGCAGCTCGCCGCTTGGGTTGAGACCCTAAAATCTGTTTTTTTTTTAAGTGTGGAAAAATCATCCAATGACATCTCCGCGCCCTTGGGCGGGGCGGGAGAAACCCACGGGGAAAAGCCCACTCCTGTTCCTTCTTTGCCTTCGTTCCAGGGCCCACCGGGCTTCACTTACCCTAAAATCTGTTAATGCGCATAGAAGGTCGATCGCCATTTTGTTTAAACTTATATACCGCGTATTATAGCTACCTACAGTCAGCCTCGAAAGTTGTAAAGCTGGGTTTTCTTTAAAATTAATATATTTACTTTAGACTTTTTATGACGTAGGCAAATGAATAGACCGGTCTGTTGCTGTCGAAAATGGAATTACGATTGCATCACTGCTTACCATCAGGTGGAATCGCAGTCAAGCACTAGTTTATATTAAAAAAAAGTTACACAATGACGTCGGTGAATTTTGCAATTTCATTTTAGACTGAATATTATTAAAGTATGGTTCGTGCATTTGACATGGATAGTTATCACTGATCACTATCAACTTAAAATTACTAAGTATGTTCGTGCATTTGACGTGGATAGTTATCACTGATCACTATCAACTTAGAATGACTAAGTATGTTCGTGCATTTGATGTGGATAGTTATCACTGATCACTATCAACTTAAAATTACTAAGTATGTTCGTGCATTTGACGTGGATAGTTATCACTGATCACTATCAACTTAGAATGACTAAGTATGTTCGTGCATTTGACGTGGATAGTTATCACTGATCACTATCAACTTAAAATTACTAAGTATGTTCGTTCATTTGACGTGGATAGTTATCACTGATCACTATCAACTTAGAATGACTAAGTATGTTCGTGCATTTGACGTGGATAGTTATCACTGATCACTATCAACTTAGAATGACTAAGTATGTTCGTGCATTTGACGTGGATAGTTATCACTGATCACTATCAACTTAAAATTACTAAGTATGTTCGTGCATTTGACGTGGATAGTTATCACTGATCACTATCAACTTAAAATGAGTAATTATGTTCGTGCATTTGACGTGGATAGTTATCACTGATCACTATCAACTTAAAATTACTAAGTATGTTCGTGCATTTGACGTGGATAGTTATCACTGATCACTATCAACTTAGAATGACTAAGTATGTTCGTGCATTCGACGTGGATAGCTATCACTGATCACTATCAACTTAAAATGAGTAATTATGTTCGTGCATTTGACGTGGATAGTTATCACTGATCACTATCAACTTAGAATGACTAAGTATGTTCGTGCATTTGACGTGGATAGTTATCACTGATCACTATCAACTTAAAATTACTAAGTATGTTCGTGCATTTGACGTGGATAGTTATCACTGATCACTATCATCTTAAAATGAGTAATTATGTTCGTGCATTTGACGTGGATAGTTATCACTGATCACTATCAACTTAGAATGACTAAGTATGTTCGTGCATTTGACGTGGATAGTTATCACTGATCACTATCAACTTAAAATTACTAAGTATGTTCGTGCATTTGACGTGGATAGTTATCACTGATCACTATCAACTTAGAATAACTAAGTATGTTCGTGCATTTGACGTGGATAGTTATCACTGATCACTATCAACTTAAAATTACTAAGTATGTTCGTGCATTTGACGTGGATAGTTATCACTGATCACTATCAACTTAGAATGACTAAGTATGTTCGTGCATTTGACGTGGATAGTTATCACTGATCACTATCAACTTAAAATTACTAAGTATGTTCGTGCATTTGACGTGAATAGTTATCACTGATCACTATCAACTTAGAATGACTAAGTATGTTCGTGCATTTGACGTGGATAGTTATCACTGATCACTATCAACTTAAAATTACTAAGTATGTTCGTTCATTTGACGTGGATAGCTATCACTGATCACTATCAACTTAAAATTACTAAGTATGTTCGTTCATTTGACGTGAATAGTTATCACTGATCACTATCAACTTAAAATTACTAAGTATGTTCGTGCATTTGACGTGGATAGTTATCACTGATCACTATCAACTTAGAATGACTAAGTATGTTCGTGCATTTGACGTGGATAGTTATCACTGATCACTATCAACTTAAAATGACTAAGTATGTTCATGCATTCGACGTGGATAGCTATCACTGATCACTATCAACTTAAAATGACTAAATATGTTCATGCATTCGACGTGTATAGTTATCACTGATCACTATCAACTTAAAATGAGTAAGTATGTTCATGCATTCGACGTGGAAAGCTATCACTGATCACTATCAACTTAAAATGAGTAATTATGTTCGTGCATTTGACGTGGATAGTTATCACTGATCACTATCAACTTAGAATGACTAAGTATGTTCGTGCATTTGACGTGGATAGTTATCACTGATCACTATCAACTTAAAATTACTAAGTATGTTCGTGCATTTGACGTGGATAGTTATCACTGATCACTATCAACTTAGAATAACTAAGTATGTTCGTGCATTTGACGTGGATAGTTATCACTGATCACTATCAACTTAAAATTACTAAGTATGTTCGTGCATTTGACGTGGATAGTTATCACTGATCACTATCAACTTAGAATGACTAAGTATGTTCGTGCATTTGACGTGGATAGTTATCACTGATCACTATCAACTTAGAATGACTAAGTATGTTCGTGCATTTGACGTGGATAGTTATCACTGATCACTATCAACTTAGAATGACTAAGTATGTTCGTGCATTTGACGTGGATAGTTATCACTGATCACTATCAACTTAAAATTACTAAGTATGTTCGTTCATTTGACGTGGATAGCTATCACTGATCACTATCAACTTAAAATGACTAAGTATGTTCATGCATTCGACGTGGATAGTTATCACTGATCACTATCAACTTAAAGGACTAAGTATGTTCATGCATTCGACGTGGATAGTTATCACTGATCACTATTAACATAAAATGACTAAGTATGTTCATGCATTCGACGTGGATAGCTATCACTGATCACTATCAACTTAAAATGAGTAAGTATGTTCGTGCATTTGACGTGGATAGCTATCACTGATCACTAGAAACTTAAAGTTTTGATGGAAAATTTAGTTTTTCTATGGATTTCCTGAAATTTACATGAAAAGAGGAATATTTCAAATAAAACAGTCTTGATCGATTACAAGGATCAATTTAATAGAATATACATAATGTAGGTACAACATTTTCATATTTAGGATTAGGTATTATCATAAAAGGTTATTATTATTACAGAGACTAGACATTGAGATCAATTCGTTACAATTTCCCACATCGGAGATGATTTTAACATTTATATTACATTATCACGGAATAATTTAATCAAAGCTTTAAATCTTTTAATTGCTTTAAATATTTAATCTATGATATCATCGTCATCAACATCAGACGACTCAGCTTTAGTGTCATCAGTTTTGCTAATTTTAGCATTTTCCTTCACATCTTGCAAATTGTGGAGATCCTCATACACCCGTTTCAGATTCCTCATAACATACGACGTACCATTTACTTTACCAGCTGGTTTAGAACCAGAATGGTCGAAGAATTTCTCTGATTCAGCAGCCATGTTGCCAGAACGAACAGGCACGGAAAAAGCCGACACATGCCGAGGTCTCTGCCCGAAATCTCGCCCAAGCCTCTTGTCTAATCCAGACTCTTCCCTCGTCTCTTGATTATTCTCCATACCTTCAGGTAAAGCTCGCTTTCTGTCATAAATATGTCCAGATACACGTAGATCTATGAAGAAATTTAAAGGGTCTACGCCAAAACCTCCAGGATTGTACAGAGGTGGATACCACATCGGCGGTGGAGGTGGAAGAATAAGGTTTGATTGTGGGACTGATGCAGCCTCAGCGCCTCGGCCAACGCAAGGTGAAGGTTTTGGCAATTCTTCTGTTCCAACGTCAACGTAAGAAGACTGTCTACCAGGTGGGCCAGGGCTACTGCTCGGCTTGACTTGTTCGGCCTTAGGCGATAACCTCCTTGGTGAGGGCTCGCGGACCCTGGAATGCTTGTCAACAGTTAACTCCAGAGGAACTTCTGGTCGCGTCTCGGGTTCTTTCTTCTCTTCCTCATGTTTAGGCCACTCACGTCGCCAATCGTTTTCGTTTTCAGCGAAGTATTTGTGCGTGCGGCGCTTGAAACGTCGATGGTAGTGGGGTGGTCTACAACCATGTCGAGCATTCACAAAAGACCTCAGCATTTCGCTGAAGAAGAACGCATGTGGTTGAAGCGGTAAAGCGCTGTAGAGGTAAGGTGGTGTGGCGGCAAGGAGACGAGACACCAATTCTGTATTCCTCAGTTCTCTAACGTGCATCTTGTTCGGTCCCTCGGTAGGAGCCTTCTCCTCTTGAACGGAACTCATCCTGTAACAAAAGAATATGCGTTATAGAATGTGCCTAAATCAATTCGCAAATGAGAGTAAGCCCTACCGGGAATCGTGATGTGAATGAGATGCGATGCACTTGAATGAGGGGGGTTTGAAGCACTTTATACGACACGATTTTTAAAGTGCAATATTAAAGTATTTATTTAATATCTATGTTATTCGAAAGGCCTTCAAAAAAGGAGAGTATGAAGATGTACCCATTTTCTGTATACCACCTAATAAGATTATGTGGCTGAATTTTTCGGCAGTAAGTATTATAGCTGCCGAAAAGTCCCACGATACACGGAAAAGAACCTACACATAGTAGGTACGTGGTAAATAAGTTGAACCCGTTGCTATGGTTACTGCACATTCAAGGTCGACTGCAATGATGGTTCAACTTTGCGCTGAAGATTATACTACATATTTGTAAATTACACATAAATCGCATCTATCGTTTTTCAACATTCTACAACACGATTCCCAGTTCCCTCCAGAGATAAAATCGCACAGTATAAACGCGCCAATCTCAGCTAAGCGCGAGTGCAGAGTGAACGACTGAACAACTGAACGACTGTACGAGTGAACGAGACGGCCGGTGATTATCGCGGCGCTCGTCCACGAACAATGCGTCCGACGCTATTATGTCTAAGTACTGCATTTGTGTTGATGAGATACCCACTGCGACGTGCTTGTAAGTAAAGGATACGCTTTGTCTGCAGACGAATGAGAGATAGAATTTATAGTTGTGAACGTGGGGTGGTTATGCAGATGGAAAAAGGTGTCGTCATTTCCGTAACAATTTTTCTGGACAGCCAGGAAAATGAGTAAGATTAGTGACGAAAACCTTGAGTTCTAATAAGTACATCTGCAGTTTCTAAGAAACCAGAAGGAAAGAGTCTTTAGGAACATTCACATTCTAATGTCTCAATTTGTCAAAAAAATTATGTATGTTACTACATTTTTTGATCGTGAGATAAGATTGCGTTTTCTAGATATTTGAACGTTTAAGTATTGACACACGCTCGAATTTGGTTCGACGGACCAAATCCGAACCTGCAACAGATGACTGGATCAGAGAGTTGCTTTGCATACGACGTCAAGTGCTCGCCGTCTACTACGAACAGTAATAATTATTATGGGCGCTGGACCACTCATTAGATGGACTGATTTGGTTTGAAAGCGAACCGAACTCGTGGTCCGATAGTACAAAGTTTGACCGTGGTTATACTAATTACACTGCAATTACTATAGGATGGGGCAGGTGACAGCTGTCAAATTCAAACAATGTACCTATCCTCTACTCTTATCTTAAAGATGCATATTTTCGTCCTACTGTCATCCTACCCATCTAAAAAGATCTTAGTATCTTCTTCTTAGTCTTTTATCTTAGTAATTTTAGGTTCCGATTGCGATTTTATTTTTGGTGCACAATAAAGAGTATATTTATAATACCCTTATATCAGATTCGACTAAATTCTGTACAAAAAATTAAAAATCAAAGAATAAAGCCGTTGGATACTATTTGCACGAGTATTAATTACCGCCATGTTAACTAACAGCGCTGTGACGCTTGACGTCACAGCGCACCATCAAAAATCAAAATAGAACAAAATATTCCAAATTCAAACAGCCTCTACCGGTGCGAGCATAGAGCACAGAAACATCTAGGCGGTAGACCCGGCGCGTATTGTTCCCGCGCGCCTCAAGGAGCTACCAGCAAACCGTAGAGGCCCAGCCTGCTAGCTGCAGGCAGGCAAGGTAGAAGCCTGCTTGGTTCATGGGTCAGCTTCCGAAAGGAAGGCCCGGCCCCGGCACGATAGGCAACGAAGGAACGGGGTAGGTTTTTAGTCAGTAAGAGTCTGACATTACCTCCCGCTCCGCCCACGGGCGGTATTTGTCATTGGATGATTTTACCTACCATAAAAAAAAACAGTCCACAGATAATAAATCTACCTAGCCTTTTCTTAACTACCCAGTTGATAGGCTCTTATTGTGTGCGACACATAAGATAAACTAAAACAGCATCGGTTGAGACCCGAAAATCGGTGGTACACTTCGATTGAGGCCCGAAAATCTGTTACTGCGCATTGAAGGTCATAGTTGTCATAGGTTCAACTTATGTGCCGCGAATATGAGCGCTTCGCTA
The DNA here is from genome assembly GCA_958295575.1 of Leucania comma. NCBI lineage: Eukaryota > Metazoa > Arthropoda > Insecta > Lepidoptera > Noctuidae > Leucania > Leucania comma. The sequence continues at coordinate 7,216,972 of OY282476.1, read as the reverse complement.
TGCTCGATCGGTAGCTTTTTGTTAGAAAAACAACCCGATTGTAGCTAACCTACCTACCGGGACCATTTATATTTTAACACCATCCAGGCTCCTAAACTAAAAAAACAATCTAAATACACACAAATATACTTCCAAATCGGTCAAAACGTTAGGTGACAAACACAGTCAGTAAAAGTCTGACACTATTTCCCGCCCCACCCAAGGGCGGGATTTGTCATTGGATGATTTTACCTATGTTAAAAAAAAGAAAAACAAAACGTACAAAAGAATTATATAATTATAAAGTTAGAGGAACATTAGGTCTTGTAGTATCTGTTCTCATAAGAAAAACTCATGAGTTTATGTACCTATACACGTATGAATTTCAATAGTAGTGCCTTCTCTAGCCGCTGGTAGTGCAACAATTCCGTGCTTGATGGTCGCGAGTGATATAGGGACGTTCTACATCCGCGGTGGCGGTTCGTCTGTCCACATCGATTTTTCAGCTCATCGGTGTTTTATTGGCAATATTCGAATGACGATACATCCGCATTCCGATAGCTCGCTGCAGATTTGTTTTCGGTTTCCTTTTTCGATACGGCTCGCCCGACGGAGTGTAATTTTTAAGTCTCTTTTAAACTGAACGTTGGCATTTTCTTTCAATTTAGACTCGGTTACGGTATTTTTTCATTTTCGTGTTTGGACGGCGTATTTAATTGAATTATTCAAAAGTTAAAGATGACCCCCGATTTCAGAATCACTATTGAGGTTAAGTCTTAAACCCTGTCAAAATTTGACATTAAGCATTAAATTCGAAAACTGACAATAACTCATTTAAGACAATAACTCCTCCATACTGCCTTAATTTCATATCTTTTAATCATATCCCCACACTATTGAATCATCAACAAAGGACGTCTCTAATAAGGGTGGCATAGGAATTAAATGTCACATTACCATATCACTGAGTTTGAAGTGAAAGCGATATATATCGGATTTGCCACAATATAGCGTGGGTGGGGAGGCTGGGGAGATGTTCACAATAAATTCAGAGTGGTGTATCTCTATTCAAACAGTTGATTCGGAGCGTGAATCTTACGTACGCGACGATGAGCAAACATGGCGGGTACAGCCCCAAGTCTGCGTTTAAACGTTCGTAACGTTTTTAATATTGAGGACAAGGGATTTGTTACTTTTTGTGGGAAATATTTTATGGTAGTGTGTTTGCGTTACGGTTGATGAAATCACGAAAAGATTCTACTGCAAGGTGCTACGACGACGCTACGAGAATGCTACGAGCATGCTACGAGATGCTATGCAATTATCATAAACTAAATCATTTTAAGATTAACCTAAAATTATGAAGAGAAGGCTACGAAATGATACAAGAATGCTACGAAATGTATAATACAACTTAGAGCAAACTAAATAATTTCAGTATTAACCTTTAAATTATGAAAATAATCTACAAGGTGCTACGACGACGCTACGAGAATGCTATAAGCATGCTACGAGATGCTATATATTATCATAAACTAAATCATTTTAGAATTCACCTAAAATTATGAAGAGAATGCTACGAAATGATACAAGAATGTTACGAAATGTATAATAAAACTTAGAACAAATTAAATAATTTTAATATTAACCTTTATATTATGAAAAAATTCTACAAGGTGGTACGACGACGCTACGAGAATGCTACAAGCATACTACGAGATGCTATATATTATAATAAATATTCATAATTTTAGGTGATGCTATGTATCACCTAAAATTATGAAGAGAATGCTATGAAATGATACAAGAATGCTGCGAAATGTGTATTACAACTTAGAGCAAACGTAATAAATTTTAGCATCAGCCTAAAATTATGAAAAGATTCTACGACTACGCTACGACGAGGCTACGAGACCGCTACGAAATGCTAGAAGAATGCTACGAGATAATATGTGGCAAACTGATTCACGTAAAATTGTTATATACACAAGTTATTTTTTAAGTGCCCTTTCCTTTTTGACCCCACGATCTGAGAGTTTCAACCCCAAACGGTTCGAAAATATAACTTCCAACAAGGTATTTTCAGCGCTTGAGGTTCTTCGCAGCCGCAGCGGTAGCACCAGTAAAACCCGACGAGCTAGGAAGATGGGAAGGTGCAAGAGTATCGACGCAAGTAGCGCCCCATACTAAAGGCCTACCCAATAGACTAGGTAGACAATTTTTTAGCCCCCATTCTTCTCTTCAATAATTTACATGACAAAACAACATTTGCCGAGTTAGCTAGTAATTTTAAATATTTATACAACCTTATTTTTTTAGTATATACGAAACCTGAAACACGTGTCTAGTATTTTTATGTAAAGAATCTATGTACGAAATTTCAAAATCGTATCATGAAAAATCACAAAGTTATGAGCTTGCTATGTTACTTGATTTTCCGCACAAATACATAGTCGCCGAGCCATCCGGGCGAATGAGGGTTTGTTTTGCTCTCGCAAACAGCTGTGCGCTGGCCCCTAATGCCCGCTATGACCTGTGTTGTACTTAGTGTCGGTGGTGTACAACTTGTGACCTTTTTTTAAATATTTTTGGAAAAAAAATAACATCGTATAATAATTATATATCATATAATGTTGTATGGCACATTTTCGTACAAGTGGAGTAAGTTTCTTCTTACGACTGAGGCGGAATTCAACACACTAAAAAAATAAATAAACACCCAGCCTCGTGTACCTAGTTTTCCGCACTAATGCGGATAACAATAATTTATGTGCCTAAAAGCGGTAAGGAAAGAACGCCAGTATATTTTAAGTTTTTATGCTGGCCAGTATATTGAAAAATACTGTTATATACACCTTTTGAAACACAAAATTCTTATTTTAAACATGTAGACATAAAATATAAAAATGAACAAATAATAATTATTGGTTTGCGTGCAACAAAAATTTGCAAAAATAATATCTCAAAAGGTTTCCTTATAAAACAAACACATAGGCTGGATACACGATACGCGAAACAAAAGTAGGGACAGGAGTAAAATTGGAATCGTTACGTACTGTGGCTCGGGAATATTTTGAATAGTATGGAATTGTATACTTATAGCAGAAAATAATAATAACGTGTAGCTAAGTAACAAAGTAACAGTTTTGTTTCAGTGTACACACAAATTTTCTAAAGGCGAGCTTTTGTATGTGTGTATGTATATTCATGTTGGTTAGTATGCGTAGCACGTAAGTTGAACTATGACCTTCAATACACAGTAACAGATTTTAGGGTCTCAAACGAAATGCGGCACTGCGGGGAGTTGCTCGTAACCATAGCAACCACTGCCATTTTAGTTCAACCTATTTGCCGCGTAATAACAGATTTTTCAGGTCTCAATCAAAGTGCGGAAATGAACCATAGTAACGATCGCAGTTTTGGTTTTAATTATATGCCGCGTAAATACTCCTTCACACCCGAATAACTGATCGAATTTAGATGAAATTAGACACACGAGTAGACCATGCAATAATAAAGCTTTTATAACCTGGGATTATGTTCTTTTTTTATTGATATAAACTAGTGATTGATTGCGATCTCAACTGATACTCGTAGTAAGCAGTGATAAAATCGTCGATGGAGAGGCGCAATAGTGTATTAAGAGCCTATTCACTCTAGCCTTTAAGAGTAACTTTTTTTACTTTCAAGCGGGCAAAGTTGATGACGGAGCTAGTAGAAGGATAAGGCCCGGTTTTCACTAAAGCGGAGAGGAGAGGAGACGAGAGAAGATGTGTTTGAATAAAACAATCCGATTTCGTTATTTCCACATCTCTTCTCCGCTTAACTTTGGTGGAAATGGATCAAGCGGAGAGGAGAGGAGACGAGAAGCTGGCAGGTTATTTCCACAAAAGCAGAGATGAGAAGTGTAGCGGAAAGGAGCTATGAGCTTTGTGCAGCAGAGATGTAAGCTATGAGAGAAGAGGCGCAGGAAGAAGGTAACGGGTGCGGGGTACGCAGGTGCGTGCACCGCCCGGCCGCCCGACTATATAGACACTTCTCCGCTCTGCCACACAGCTTGCTCGGTCGCCGCACAATTTTTATAGAAAAAGAGACATCTCCTCTCCTCTCTGCTTGATCCATTTCCACCAAAGTTAAGCGGAGAAGAGATGTGAAAATAACGAAATCGGATTGTTTTATTCAAACACATCTCCTCTCGTCTCTTCTCCTCTCCGCTTTTGTGGATCCGTGGATACCGGGCCTAAAAAAGATAAAGAAGAAAATGGATGGAAAGGAATAGGGATGGGAGGGGAGGATGATTTCTATTTTTAGAGGTAATACAAAGGCATGCTTCATGTAAAATACTGGTTTTACGCTACATTCGATTAAAGCGGTAGCCGAGAAGCAGATGCGAGGAGGAGTGGCAAGCGGTCGCCTCCATCTGCGAAGCAATAATGCTAGCAAACGAGGACGCCACACACGTGATGCAACGGCCCTAACGCCCCAGTTGCCGCCGGGATTCCGAACCCTAAATTAGGAGAGTGTTTTACGAAAATATCTTGTTTATATAATTTTAACAACCGGGCCCTCACACCACACGCACACGATTTCCGGCCACCGTAGACGCGAGCTTGCGACCGTCCGGAAACCTTCCGGACCGAGCCCAAGTCGTTGACGACGCAAATAGTGTCACGTGCTCCTCAAGAAGTTATTAGCAAACCGTAGGAGCCCAGCAGGGTCGAAGCCTACTGGGGCCAGGGTCGGTTTCTAAAAGTAAGATTCTGCCTCTGCATGAAAGACAACTAAGGAACAGGAGTGGGCTTTTAATCAGTAAAAGTCTGACAAAATCTCCTGCCCCACCCAAGGGCGTGAAGATGTCATTGGCTGATTTTCCCACCGAAAAAAAAATCCGACCAGCAGATAATGGTGAATTGGTAATAACTGATTATAACAAACGAAATTACAGTTACCTATTAACTAAAAGGCTTGAAAAGTTGCACAAATATATAAAACCATCGCGTAAACCGACAGCAACGAATTAAACACACGAATTCACAGCAAAAAAAAATTCAAAGCCACTGTAAAAGTACATAAAAAATTCAATTAGGCGGCTCACAGCAACGCGTGGATTTTAGCGACAAATTCGCCCAACGTTGAGCAGAAAAACCTATTTTTTTCACAATCGAAGGAAATGCAACCTTCTTCCTTTGGAATAAGAGTGGTGAAGATGCATTGAGACTGGTAAATAATATGGTTGTGGAGGTGTTTCGTCACACGGCAGCGAACGTTAATTTCCATATTAAAACCGTCACAAAGGAAGCAGATTCAAAAACCGCTCCGCGGGCGGTGAAAGAGGAGCACGGACGTCGGAAGAGAGTAGTCGGGAAATGGATGCGGTTATTTAGTGCGACCAATTTTTGAACCTAATACTTTTTTTACGGTAACAGTGTTTTTTGTCTGATAACAGCAAGTAGAAAAATATTGTTCGTAAATTCTTTAACATATAGTGCAAGCTATAGCTAAAAATTAGAAGAACTTTATTCTTCTGTTCTGTGCTCCAAGCTGAGCTTGGTACATCTGTAACAAGCATATCTTGCTCATATATTTTTAAGTCTAAGTGCGTAACAGTTTCGTAAAAATATTATAGATCCCTAAAACACAAAACCATAACCTCAATTGGCTGGTTTAAAAAAAAATTATATTCATGCTCAATTTAATAAGCAAAAAATAAATACTTTTATCAAAAAACACGGATGGGATAGGATGTCCACCGTGTACCGGTGACACATCGCCGTACGTCTGATGGTCGGATAGTGGAACGGACTTAGCGGAATTAAGCTAGGCAATTCCGACGCATATTCACCGACAGATTAGCAATTTAGCGCCGATGCTTTAACTCGACGAGTGTATATGTGTTTCTCTTAGATACCGTCTCAATTGAATTAAATGTATTATGCTGGTATCAGGTACATCCAAATCGTTTAAATGAACTAAAATAAATAGCACCAGCTGCATTAGAAATTTGACTTTTTTGGATTTTTTAAATTCGTTTAGGTATCCATTTCGGCATGAGGTAAAAAAGTATTACATTTCTTCCACGAATTGCATTTTCAAGCACAATCAAATACAGAAAAAGCCCTGAACAACAATAAAAAATGAAGTCGCTATTCCTGCGACTGCACAAAGCCACATCCAAATCTACCCACCTCGGTAGCGCAAACAATATTGCGCGGAGATACCGGCGGGGTATGATAATCGCGTCAAAACGCACGTGAAGTGCCTCGGTACTGACGCTGGGGTTTGAGGCGAGGGGGGAGGGAGGTGCTAAGCCGATGACAGCTTTAAAACGCACAGATTATCCCACAAGTACGCTCTCAAAGAGGTATGATTTATTGCTACCTCATTGTGGAAGGCTTCATTTCTTTTTTATGACGATTTTATTTGATGTTTTAGGAAATTGATTGATAGTCAGCTATTTTACGACTCAGGTGGATGTGATGTTTTAGTTGCAATAATCTTTTCTGTCAGTAGACTGGGAGACAAAAAAATATTACACTGTCCTAAAACGATGAATTAATTAAAATAATATTCTGGTAATACTAAAACCGCAAGGACAAAAAAATGCAACATTCACAAATAATGTTCTAAACTTAAATTAAGATTGAATGATTGGTTATTGTTTTCTAGCCCAGTTTTCAAATCATTCATAACACGAACGAGTTTCATTACAGATATCTTACACACCTAAATATTAAATCAAAACAATATCCCTTTTTTAAAATCAACATTTTTGTTTTCAACATGATAGACAGACTGTCAACCGTGCCTCTCTTTTTGACGGCCGTCACCATTCACAAATATAAAACAAAAATGGCGTATGTTATATGACTGGCAGACTGGTATCACTTTGCGGCCGTTTGTGCACTATGCAGTAGCGTCGAGTTCGATTCACGGGATTTAAAAGGCACGTGAAATAGAAAAGTGTTTGAGATTATTGCGAACATATTTTATAGTGTTACTACAACACTATAAAATATGTCTCAGATGTATGTATGCCTTAGATTTTAAGTGCTGCTAAAAATGGAAGGTGGACCATTAAAGTTGTCAAAAGGTCTGATTAAACCCACAATTCCCGAAAACTGAAATAAGCTATTGCCAAATCTCTGTTCTTTCGTCATTTTCGATTTGACCACTCTCAAATCTGGTCAAATCGAAAATGACGAAAGAACAGAGAGGCTCGGTCATCAGTTTTTTTAAGTAATATCCACAAAGTATTGGCTGTTGATAATACCATCATTTGGCCTGTCCGGTCTATTCACGTGCAATTACTACGCTCTTTACCATTTTCGATGCGTCACTTCACCTGTTAAAACCTGGCAAAAAAGGTCCAAAAATACGATTACCCGCTTCTGCATCGAACCCGGAACTACGGCACAGTAATCAAGCAGCCCAGCCAACCAGAAAGCTGAATGTACCCAATTTCCTAACCAGATCCATCTCCAGATAGCAACGGTATTATGACCGAGTGAATGTAATGAACGAACTGAATGTAATGACGCTTGAATGAACGATAGCGGGTCGTTTGGAGGACTTTTTTGTGGTATGATGACAATGTACCTATGAAAGAATATTGGGTTCAATATTGAGTGGAAATTTACCGATTAAATGTTATTTTCTTTTTCTAATTCTAAATTTAATGCTGGCTATAAATAAAGTATACACGTGTACTTACAAAAAAAAGTTAGCAATAATGTATTTTTATTTATGTAACAAATCTCCACGTGTATCAAACGACGTTTTTCAATACACTTACGATGAAATGCGATGAAAAATCCACCAATAATCTATCTTCTATCGCATAATTACGGCGCATTTTTGTTCATTTTGTACTGAATAAAATTTTCCAAAGTTACGAGTACAATTTAGTTTTAATTTGATGGCAGCAGGCTATCGCAAGTATTTTTCACCTCAATCACATAATCTGGCGGCGTAGCATTTAAAGGATTCTCTTCGAATCTTCTTTTTCACAACTATCACAAATGAATAAACTGTTAGTTAATAATTGTTGTACAAATAATACAATACTTGGTGTACTTTTAATATATAAAAATATAAAATTTCAAATAATTTTGAATTTAGCACACAGATAATTGTTAATTTGTTGGTATTAACAAATTATTGCTTACGTAATCATGTCTATTTATTACATTCTGTTCAAAAACACAATTTAAATTTTCATTAAATATTAAAATGTTAAAAATATCTGCCTTTTTGCTAAAAAAATAAAAATAATAATCACCCTTGACCGTGACAAAATAGAATAAAAAAAAAGCACGCGGGTGATAAACATGCCATATTGAACCTAATCGTAGTGCGATGAGAGGCAGTTTTCGAATAAGTGTATTGAAAATAGCATTTCCTATATTGGTATGAAGAAGAGTGGGGGCGTCGTGGGAATATCTCGCTATCTCATTTGTGCACACGCAACCTAATGGCAGTGATGTCACATTCCAGTATGTCCATCTTTATTCTTTTACGTGACCGTTTCCCTTTGTACCAAATTTGAATGTTTTCTAACTTATTTAATATTGAACGGATTTATAAAATTATTTCTAGATATTTTTTGGTAAAGTCACAAAGTTTTAAATAATTAGTCAACTACCTTATTTTGTATAATGTACAAAAGATTCTGTGCATGTGTCGATTGCTGTTCGCTTACTAATTTCATCATCATTTCAGCCGAAAGACGACCACTTTTGGACATAGGTACTCCAAGTGTCGCCATAGCGAAAGCGAACGTTCTCGTGCGTCTCGCATCCATCCTTACTTATTATTGACTTGTTAATTACTAAGTAACGATACTGCCAAGAAAGGCGTGTTAGAAGCTTTATTGAAAAACACACACACCCTATGAGCGAGCGAGTGTGAGTTCGCTAATTGTGTGTACTTTAGTGTAATATTAATGAGACTACGAGCCGCGAAGTCTTCCCTCCGCTTAATCAAAGATGTGACTTGTTATTCAAAACGTGTGTACTAACGTAATAACAATATTAATTATGTATCTTGCTTAATATTATCTTTACAAGTAGTTCTCGGCCTTCTCTTTTAATGTGTAACATAAAAATTTAACGACACAAAATACCTATATAGGGTGACTGGTAATTAGTGACCGATACTTAAACACGTGCGTACTGACCAGCAGATTCTTTTCGCAATTTCAGGTCTGGTCCCAAAGTAAAAGTTGTTTGTTATCATGCATGACTACAATCACGTGTTTAAGCATCGGTCACTAATTACTAATCACTGTATATAATTTAATCAAAAATGAAGTGCTATGTAGTAAATAAATTTTAATGTCATGTATACATTTTTAGAAAGAGTTTTTTTTTTAAGTTTAAAAACTCCGAGAGAATAACAAAGTGTGTAACAGAAAGTCGAGAAAATCGAGATTTTTTTGTAAAAATAGAGTTTGGAGACGGTAGTGCCTATCAGGCAGCTTTACCTTCACGTTTTAAAATGTCAAGCGTGCTATCAAAAGAGGGGGATGGAGTTATATACCCTATATAGCTTTAACAATTCAGTTTAGGTCGTCCAATGTATCGCGCTAAGAGCTCGTGGTAGGAACCTTTGGTCTGCCAGTGGTGTGTTCTTTGTGAATCTTTCATTCTCTCTTTTAAGATATAATAATAAGTACTGCTAGTTAATGATGACAATTATCATTGAACAGCCGAATTTTAATAATATTTTAGAATATCTCAAAATAATATAATAATGTCGCTCTTACAAACAGAATCTCTTATACAACGGTATTTTTATGATGTGCCGACTACTGCCTTCCCCGCGTTGCTAATAATAATAAAAGCGTTATCGTATCGCTACACAATGCCACGCCGACGTTTACATTCCGTCAAAGCACAGAACAAGGAGCTATGAAAAGAATTTGATAAGCTATCTGGTTTTCAATTGGTAAAAAGTAATGGTTTGTATTGGTAGTACAGTTTATTTGTGTCCGATCATTATGAACATAAAATTAATATTGTTAAGTGAGATATAGATAATAAAAACTCAACTCAACAGGTGCAAGCTGAAATATCACGAAGTTTAAACTTAAACCTAGCTGCAGAAAACGCACCATAGGATTTATTTTGATAAAAATATAGTGAAATTGTTTTTTCTCGCTTGGTATATTTGTAAATTGTACTTCATTGTATAGGTATATTTGAACACAGAATTTTCTTCACTTTCATTTGAAATCTCTCTCGATACGTAAGGTTTTTTTTGCTTATCTCACTTTTTGGTCATGGCCTCAATATTAATTTTATCCTCTTAAAGCATTTATGTATATAGCATTTAAAATATAAAAACAAAATAAACATCATTCACCAAAGTTGGTTTAAGTTCTAAATTTTCCAAAGTTTTATTTCGTCACCTCCATTTTCTGAAACCTGTGCTTTCTACATCCTTGTACTTTCTATTCAAAACTGGGAAGCGCGGTTTCTTTGTGTCGTAGCCTCGTAGGCAATAAAGGTACGTGCTACGTTGCTACGACATTACATTGCTACGTCGCTACGCCGCTGCTACGGGCGTCGACAAAATCGCTCAATGACGCCCCAGAGTCAATTTGTATGCTAACTTTTATACTTCATGTATTTTTTCTTTCACAATAAAATGTGTCACGTATGGAAATGTTTTTTTTTTTTATTTTTCTCTCCTTTCTCTTATTTTCTATTACAGAAAATCACCGTAACTTGATTCAACTCTATCGAAATAAGAATACGGCAGCTTTCTATATCGGTAATCTTCAGTAGTTTTAATACACACATTTATTTTATTTATTACAAAACTTATATAACGACAACCTACACTTGCTACATAATTTAAATCGTACCATTTTTTGCTACAACCGAAACCGTCCACTAGTCAAATCAATGACCATATAAGATATTCACTCCAAATCAGAAACTTTTTTTGTATTTCAAAATTGGAACTACCTGCTTAGAATCAAAATTGGAACTACCTACTTAGAATCAAAATTGGAACTACCTACTTAGAATCAAAATTGGAACTACCTACTTAGAATCAAAATTGGAACTACCTACTTAGAATCAAAATTGGAACTACCTACTTAGAATCAAAATTGGAACTACCTACTTAGAATCAAAATTGGAACTACCTACTTAGAATCAAAATTGGAACTACCTACTTAGAATCAAAATTGGAACTACCTACTTAGAATCAACATTGGAACTACCTACTTACTTAGAATCTAAATTGCAACTACCTACATAGAATCAAAATTGCTCTTGCTTCATACCAGGAGTACCTAAAGCATTTCGATAGCATACAAGGATCTTGTATACCCAGCATATCATTGCATCTCAATAGAAGCAAGCTTACCCACTCATGAAGAAATGTCACGCAACAATATACTAACAGTCCCCAGTGGTTTCACCCGCGTCTTTGGTTACTGCTCCGGTTCTATTGGTTGTAGCATGATGTTATATAGATTCCTGAGTTTAGCCCATTCAACGAAACAAACAAAATATTCACCTGTACGTTATATATGTCTATGTATGAAAGGAAAAAAAAAAACACAATTTTATTTCTGCTACATTCAAATTACCAGGAACCAAAAGCTAACATTTTCAGAACGAGAATAAAAATGGCTACCGTCCCGTAGTGGGAGTATCGCGTTTCGACAACGTGTCATTGCATCCCAAAATCCCAATAGATGGAACACGCAAACCCACTCTCGAATTTAAATATCTCTCGACGTGTGATTCGGTGCACACCGATTCGGGACAAGCTTCAAACACTATTTTGCTGCTGATGTTAAATCAACTGGGTAAGAAAACATAGAAGTTATAGAATAAGCATTCGAACTATCATACACAAGAAAATAAATTAATTAAATAAAACGATCCTAAAAGCGCTTCTTATACTTTCTATCGACTTTAAAATGGCTTATGGCTGTGGCTCTGATAGTTTTGTGCCTATGAACTAATTGGTAACCGCGATACCTGTATATATCACATCTCAAAAAAAACCATGGATTTTTAAATAGGCTCACTTTTTGATTCCAAAAATTAAACAGATCTATGGAAAATGAAAATATCTTCTGTCGAGTTCGAGCCAACTAATGGTTTCCAGACCAACATTTGTCGAATAGGCCTTCTGTCCACGAACGCCCAGCTTCATAGATGCGTATTACTACACTTCATCGACAGAGTTTCATAGTTTTGTATGTAAGCTTCACGCACACCAAGCGTATAATAACGAATAAACGTCTATGAAGCTCCGCGTCCGTGGATGGTAGGCCTAAGCAATCACAAGTTGCACATCGTATTGACCAATATCCAGATTTCAAGTCTATTCAAGCATGCTGTGCTTTCCCCAAGATTGAAATGCCTTTGAGACGCGTTTGTTCCTTATTCGACTTGCCTATCATTCCCTTATTCGACTTGTTTGTCAAGCAAGGCACAAATACGAATACCTACGTGGTAGACGCACGCTCACGTCATGTTTAATATTTCTCTTTGTGAGACATCGAGACATGTTCCATTTCGACTCGATTGGAGATTGCCGATACGTGCTTGAATGCGTATCTGATATGGCATATTCCAGCAAATGAAATGTAAAATAAAAATATTTTGTGTGCGAAATTGGAATCTATACATAACAAAGAGTAATGAATAGACTCAAATACTGCCGGACTGATATTGAAATTTTTTTCATCAGTAGAACGTATGTATATAAAAAATAATTACCATTTGTTGACATAGGTATACACTTTCTGCTTACGCAGGCAAAGCCTCTGACAAGAGGCCACACAGGCTAGTCTACAATAATATTATATGGTGATGAAGTTTGTGAGTTTGTTTGTGGAAGTTATCTCAAGAACTACTGAACCGATTTTGAAAATTCTTTCACCAGCTACATTATTCCTACCTGCCAATTTGATTGTGGGTAGATTAGTTGGTAATATTTTTTACGCCAAAACTGTTCGAAGCCCAGTGAAGTAGGCACGGATCCGTTCGTTTTATCCAAGAAATAAGTACTAAAGAATATACTTTTAAAGTTTATTTTAATTAGTATATATTATGTTCTCATGTTGTGTTAAATAATATACCAATATGAACACAAAATAACTTTCTATTTACCAATACGATTTAAAAAAATCCAAGACGTCCAACTTTCTTTTCGATGTTCTTTATAAAAAGATGTTGCTTTCTTTTACTTTTCAGCTTGAGCTTATATTGAGTTCTTGTCTACAAAAGATCAAAAAAAAAGTTGAAAGGCATCACGTATAATACATACGTGATACTTTTCAATGTTTTAAAAAAGTTACAAACATACAAATAAAGTAAGTATCCTACATTCTTTAAATTTTAATTTCATTCCTCATCTACCTTTTTTAAGACTTTGTCACACACACCATATTCTAGACCGTTAACTGTCGTTAAGTGAAGTCTACCGCAAATCCTGTACCTAAATCAAAGGAGCAAACATTGGGGACGCAATTGAGACTTGGTTTACTTAGGGGACTTACCTGTCTACGTACGGAACTCTGGGTAAATTAAAAAAACCGGGCAAGTGCGAGTCGGTCTCGTGCACTGAGGGTTCCATTCCGTACAAACTTGGTAAATTGCGGTTTACGATTTAAGACGTATTAAAAAAAAACTACCTTCTAGATCTCGTTCAAACCAATTTTCGGTGGAAGTTTGCATGATAAGTGTACATCATATATTTTTTTTAGTTTTATCATTGTCTTATTTTAGAAGTTACAGGGAGGGGGGGACACATTTTACCACTTTGGAAGTGTCTCTCGCGCAAACTATTCACTTTAGAAAAAAATATATTAGTAACATCGATATCGTTTTTGATGACCTATCTATAGACACCTCACACGTATGGGTTTGATGAAAAAAAAATTAGTTTCAGTTCTAAGTATGTGGAACCCCCAAAATTTATTGTTTTTTTTTTCTATTTTTGTGTGAAAATCTTAATGCGGTTCACAGAATACATCTACTAACCAAGTTCACCAATATAGTTCTTATAGTTTCGGAAAAAAGTGGCTGTGACATACGGACGGACAGACAGACAGACATGACGAATCCTTAAGGGTTCCGTGTTTTGCTTAGTACGAGTGGGAGTCACGCACGAAGATTTCCATACCGTCTATAGCAAAAAACGGCAAAAAAAAAAACCAGTTTGTTGTAGACGAACTTAAAAAAATTTTGAGTCCGTTTATAGTATTTGTTGTTATCGCATCAGAAATACATCGTCTGTAAAAATAACTGTCTGTTATGGTTCATGAAATAAGCCTGGTGACTGACAGACAGACAGCAGAGTCATAGCAGAAGGATCCCTTACCCTTTAGGTACGGAACCATAACTCCTCCTGAGACCAAACAGTGGGAACATTTAAAAAAAGGCTGATAATGCTATGGAACCCTAAATTTTATTGAACTAACGCTTAACTACTAAACTAACAAAAGATGTTGTTAAAAGGGTACTTAGGTATGTACTGGGAATTGGACTGCGAGGAATTTCTGAAAAGGAAACCCGTAGTTCTAGAACGTAAAAGGTTGGACACAAGTCTAGGATTACTAAGTAAAAGACTGACTAGGCTTCCAGCTCAGGAGAAATCATTGGATGATTTCCCAAAAATAAAGTGAGGTGATGGATTTAGGGAGCTAAGAATCCAACACTCTCTGTTCTTTTCCCCAAAAGCCCAGATGCCTTTTGAAGGTTCACCCTCCTCTCTAAAGAAAAAATATTTTACCTAAACGAGTACTCATTCTTTGAGCTAGGTTCACCCACAAACTTTAAAAGTTGAAGTACGCATTGTTCCCAAAATGTGCGGTATGGAAATAGACAAACATGTATTAGAGCTATTTCATTCTGAGAATTAACAATAACCTGCAAGTTACTTAACCCATCTTAAACAAAATGCCAGTAAAAAGCAGCTTCGCAGGAGATGCGCTACCTGCTATGCCCGTCGTTCACAACTACATGCACTTTTCAGGATTTAAACGAGGCCCATAACAAACAGAGCTGCCAAATACTGATCAGAAGAAAATTAACACAAAAAAAAAAGAAAGAAGATTAAGCAATCGAATTTTCATCACCATCATCCATCCACCTACAGAACAGTCAGTCAGCTCCCTAAAACCCCAGCTACACGGTCCCCAGCGGATGAAGCGGCGCGACAATAGCTCAGGCGACGCGCGGGAAACGGTTGGAGCACGCATTGTTCGCGCGATGAGCGGCGTGGAAATAGACTCACACGAGATACGACGAGGAAAGAATAGGACCGTAATGATTTTATTTTTAAATGCTGGAACTACGTGAACATAAAAATGAAACTGCGGTTTTTAAGACAATATGCTATCTATCCTTATCACAGAATAATAACATGTAATTTTAAAAAAATCAACTCAATAATCAAGACACGCATTTAGAGCAATCTGATTCCGGAAACCAATCATAGTCTTTTTTATTAGGTGGCAAATCATCCAATGACTTCCCGCTCTAGAGCGAAGCTGGTCGTGTCATAAAACCCACTCCTATGTTTCTTATTTGTCTTGCGTTCATGAACCCCAGGGTTCCCTTTCGGCCTTATACAAAGCATATTTTATATAAATCGATGTATTTAGTATAATATGGTAGGTCTGACAAGCAACGAACAGCTTTGACCCTACCCTCTGAAGTAAGTGGTAACCTGTATCTCAGGAGAAAACTAAATAACTATTCTGAAACGTCACTTTATTGTTTAACTGAATGTCTACTATTTACTACTAACTATCTGGCAAAGCTTTTACTTCCATATCCGTCAAGGCAGAGTCTGCACTGTATCCCTTGAATGTCACCGCTCGCTACAATAGCGCGGCGACGGCACGGGAAGCGGCGCAGACGGATAGAAGCGACGCCGTATTGTTTGCCGCGCGGTAACGCGTGTGCACGGGGCTTTATTTGTTACATACCTACCTGGTTTTAGCTTTGCATTTAACTGTAGGGTTCAGTACTCTCACATAAGGCTATGTTTTAAAGTGAGGTTTTAATTATTTGATGAAGGTTTCGTTACCAAACTATTGTCCACAAAAAGTAATTCGCAATAATATAAAAGAATATTTTTAGTCAAGTTCTTACCTACCTACACCAATGTAAGCACCAACCTTAATAATTAATTCTACGAATAAATTAATACATAATGGACCTAATGACAGCATCAGTCATATACCGACTACAGTAACCGAATACTAGGCCTGGAATTCGAATAGACACGCTAAGAAAAAGGTAATACTTTTATTATAATACAAACATTTTTACCTTTGTTTTTAAAAAAAATATAAGTATCGTCTTGAAAAACTGCACGGTAAAAAGTGAAGAATTTTTCAGTTTTGCTCAGATCAACCGTAAGTTATATATATGTATATCCTTGGGGCACATGTAGACATATTATGTTTGCATTCAAAAATGGAATAAAAAAGGTGAATACTTCCACCCCACAGTGAAAAACACAATATTGACAGTTGAAAGCCCGGTTTATGCACCAGGGGGCGCCACACACAAGAAATGAAAGAGATCGTCATAATAACGCTTTAAAATGGCTGCGAGGATTTAAAATTGCATAGTCAACACACCTCCCACGGTGAAAAGGGATGATTTAAATATGTGGCTGAATCAATAGGTATAGATACTTATGTTTTAAACGTTGTAAACAATTTTTTTTATTTTAAATCGGATTAAATACTGCATAGAGCATATTTTTACCCATATCACAAACTCACTTTTTATAATTGGTGTATTAAAACCAGGGGCGTAGCTACCGCCGTATCTGCCGTATCAATTATACAGGGCCCCCGTGCTAAAGGGGCCCCGACGTAGGCAAAAATTCGCAACATGTTATCCAAAATCCGTCTCGCAAGGTTAAACAAGCATTTGTAAAAAAACACCATTTAATTTACACGGGGACTTTTGATACGGGGTCCCTGTGGGACTAGCTACGCCACTGATTAAAACCCTAAAGGCTACGAATATTGCTAATATTGTACACTGCAACAACATTCCTACGAGATGCCACATTATATTGCTTGCTTGTAGCATTTGTCTACGAGCGCAATGATTTGTAACGGAAACTTCAGACGTAATTGTTATTAAATACTAAATTCAAGATTTTGCTCATATCTCACACTCACATTAAGATTTACTTTTTAGAATTAGTGTATTGATGCCATATGTGCTACAATATTGCTACGCCAATATCAAGACATTGCTACATTGCTACGACATGCCACATCATTTGCTTGCTCGTAGCACTTGTCTACGAGCGTCATTGTTTGAAGTATCGTGCAGAGAAGGGTTTGTAATGGAAACTTCAAACATAATTGTTATTGCATAATTGTTTCTATACTTTTGTGTGTAATTTAAATTTAATGTGTAATTTCATTATTATTCGAGTAATTAATAAAAACACACGATAAAAATATTAAAAAAATACATATTTTTAGGGTTCCGTATCCAGAGGGTAAAAACGGCACCCTATTACTAAGACTTCGCTGTCTATCCGTCTGTTTGTCACCAGGCTGTATCTCAGGAACCGCGATAACTAGACAGTTGAAATTTTCACAAATTATGTATTTTTGTTGCAGCTATAACAACAAATACTAAAATTAAAATAAATATATAAGGGGGCTCCCATACAACAAGCGTGATTTTTACCGTTTTTCCATCGGACCGTACGGAACCCTTCGTGCGCAAGTCCGACTCGCACTTGGCCTGTTTATCTTATTGTTTCGAAAATAGAAATCTACATTAACATAAAATCATTTCTGTCAGGGGGTTTAGGCAGAGGTGTACAATACAATACAATACAATACAATAAACTTTATTGTACACCAAAATATATAGTAACAATTTACAGGAACTTAAATCTATGGGTACAAAGGCGGTCTTATCGCTGACAGCGATTTCTACCAGACAACCTTAGGATGGATTATAAGAACTTTAAAAAGAGGGGTAGTCTGCGGTGTACTACTAGCAAATATAACTAACATAAAACTAAAAATACGAAAAATGGATAAAATACCTGCTATCTACCCTATAGTTTATAGTATACACCTACATTTAGCCTGATGTGTGCAAGTCTAATGCAAAAGGAGCATGCCCATTGCCATCAACTGGACTGAGAAAATTTTAGATAGAAAAAATTTAACCAAAAAAGTTAATAAAACTTTTGACTTCAGCATTAACAATTCCGACGAGGTAATCAGCAGAAATAGCCGTCCATAACAATATTCCCGTACATTAAATTCATAAAATACAAATCAGCCTTTGTACAAAATTAGCTTCGCTCTCAGACAATAGCCGTGCCATGAATGCGACAATTCTGAATACCTTTCAAATCTCATCTGCAAATATCTGGAGTAAATCTTAATCCGCACCCGTCCTCCCCGCCCCTCCCCCACGGGCACCCCTCTCAGCTTTTGTCTACCGTTAATAACGTGATTTTAACCGCTGTGCAGAGAAGTTGTAGTAGGATTGAAGTTAGTTACAACTGACTATTAAGAGGGCCCTCCCCACTCCTCTGCACAACGCAGTGTTTGTTAAAATTATAAAAAATAAATAACTTCTACTCTGAGGGAACGAGTTTCAGACTTTTGCCCATTAAAACCAACCCGTGTACCTGTAGTTGTTCTTTTGCTCTAGGGCTGCGATAACTCTTTCAAACAAACCCTGGAAGGCAGCTCAGCAGGCTCAGTTACTTATTTTGACATTTCTTTGAGACACGCATAAAACTCGACTAAGGAACGTTGAAAGCCACGACTGTCAATCAAACCTGACCTTCTGCAACCTCCCTACCCAACATCTGGCGACATCCTTCAGATATTAATTTAATGTAATGGTCCCACAGACTGTTCTCAAGACAGGCACAAGTGCCCGCGGCCACTGACGTATGCTGTTGAATTGTTGATTTATCTACCATTGTCCCTTGTCTTATCAACCTTACCTCACTCACTGCTCCAGTTTTCAATGTGTTTGATTTATTAGTTTGACAGTGCGAAGATAGAGAGAAGAACTGGGTGTGGGGTGGAAATTGAGCTTTTATTTTGGTGGTGGATAGTTCTTAGTGTGTTCTCCGTCGTCATCTTATAGTTTGTTTGTTTTTGCTTGATCTACACTTATATTTTGCAACAGAAAAATCAAGTAAATGGTGTAATGGGGGTGCAGTAACTCTGCCTATTCCATGGAGTAGTACTTCTTTTTCTGACATCTGAATTCATGGTAACTCTTTCGAACAATCAATTTTCAAGGCCGGTTCAATTTCACTGGCCTGTTGGTCTAGTGGTTAGTGGCCCTGACTGCTATGCCGGAGGTCGTAGGTTCGATTCCCACCCCGGACAAATGTTTGTGTGATGAGCACGATCATTTGTTCTATGTCTGGGTGTTATTTATCTATTATATGTATGTATTTAGAAATATATAAGTATGTTTATCAGCTGTCTGGAACCCATAACACAAGCTCTGCTTAGCTTGGGACTAGACGGTGTTGTGTGATAGTTGTGGAAATATTATATATTAATCCTACAACCCGTTCACCTTGGACCAGCTGTCTTCTCCTTACCGTGTCGTTGGCAAAACTAATTAAATTCCTTGCCTGGCCCTGTATTCGGCAATGCCGTCCACGGATACTGTCGTACGTGAATAGGTAACTGTACACGTGATGCAGGTTAGAAGGTGGGACATGGTCTGCGGGGAGACGCTGCACAAACACTGTAGATCAGAACCGTCCGAGAAGTCTGTGGAGATTGTCTTTGCTGCACTTGGGTGCAGAGTCTCTATATAGTATTAACCGGTTGTAATTATATTTTATTCACGTAAAACATGCTATGACCCTACAGTAAAGTTCACTTTCTTGTAATAACAGTAAGAAAATAACAAAGTTTACTTGTTGCTCCTCCCCTACCGCGAAAATAATCAACCCTATCCCCTAAAACTCGTCGCCAAGAATATTTATTGCTGCGCCATAAATATTAAAAAGTTGGCGCATAAATCTCTGGTTTTATTAATAAAGGAGGTAAGTTTGCGGTGACGTATGCCGAGGCAATATTCTTGGTTTTCGCCGCCATCTTAGTGATAAATCAAAGATTTTATAATTCATGTTGTACGTTTCAGGTGTTTCTAAACTGTTTGAGTAACATGTTATTTATTATTAGTTTGTGTTTGGTATTACTTTCTTAATAAAAGTAGTACCTATGTGAAACGTTCAGCTAGTTTATTCGATCATGTACAAAGGCTTAAAAATTACCTATCGTATTTTTTGTTTTGAACAGAAAATTACACATAGACATCTTTTTTTTACTAAAGGCAGGTAAGTAGATAACTATACCAAGAATAGATTTAGAAAGAAACGCAAATACACTTCTAAAAGACCCCCAAAAATCCATGTCAACAACCAAGTAAACATAATAAACAACGGATTAAAACTTTACCGAGCCCCAGAGAAGCCCACAATAGAATCCTCGAGACGCAAAAACAAAAATTCAATCCCAAACTGCTTCACAAAGGAGACCATTAGCGGATAAACTTCGCGGGAGGTAATAAGTCTATGGAAAAAGTCTCTATGGAAATCAAGGGAAGGCGACTTTTGATTAATTAGCGGTATTCTTTTCGCCAGACGTTGAGATGGCGTCGGTTCCCGCCATTAATTCGCGGGAAACAATATGGCCGCTTTATTGGGACATATCCTGTTGCAAGAAGTTCTGGTTGTTAAGTTTAAAAGGGAACGCCCATTAAATGCCTGAAATAGACAGAATCAATCCATACAAATATAAAATGCTTTATTTCTTTAGAAACTAGTATATATTAGTTCATAATTGGAATCTCCTCCTGCATTAGGAGACTCCACTCCTCCATAACTTTAGCTGCATTCGTAATCCCAAATTCTAAATAAAATAAAATATAAGTAACTAAATTAATGTCAAGTTTGTTCAACTTAGGTAAAAATTTGACGATTAGTATATTTTTTGCCTAGATATTTAACTTGATATCCGTATTGGCCGGGTGACATTCAGTCTATGAGGAATCATCAAATTATAATACAATTACCGCTTTTTTTAGATTTTTTATTTTTTATTTAATGCACCGTTGTCGTCGATTTGATATAATTCGACTTGCCATTACGGTAAATTTAATTAAAATAATATACGCAAAAAACGTAACATGTACTTTTTCCAACTTTTGGTTCACTGTTCAACAATATTACAGTCGGTATTCTTACCTTAAAACAAAATACATTTTAAAATAAAGGACATCACCCACGGTCCATACATTTTTGGTCCAAATTTAAAAGTGCCGGCCAAAGAAAAAAAATACAATATTCTGTTAGAACTCTTTCTTACGAACATTTTTTATTATGGCAAGAATGCTGTGGGAGCATTAGCCTCGGTATTATTTAAGTTCAAAAATGATACAATTAAATTGTCACTAAATTAAATTAAATTCAATAAAAGCTTTGAATAAACAGCGGAATGGAATTATTTCGACCTATCAAGGATCTTATATACCCTATGAACAAACCTATTTTCAGCAGTAGGCATTACTTCAACAAACCCTGTCCAAGTCGTCAAAAGCACGGCACTTGAAAGTTTTATTTGTTCAAAAGAACATTACACCATGCCGCTGAGGTAATCAAGGAAGGGGAGGAATTAATATCTGTCAGCGTCGCCTCGATGCTAATTAATGACAGACTAACAATCCGAATGCCTTTCATTACATTATAATTGTTTTAAAAAGATATCCAGCGAGATTGGAGCGTTTGTTTCAAAGTTTCATGTTTGGTGACAGGTTGGGTTTTGTTACAGCAGTTTTCAGATACATATAGGTATTCCATCTGTTTAGGTACTTAACTAAATCTTCACATGCCTTTTATCTAAAAATTGTCTAAAAATGTTACATATAAAAATGTTTACAATTAGCTATTTACCTAAACCGATGTTAAGTAATTAACTAAATTTAAATAATCAATGTATGTCTTACGATTTTTTTTAAACAAAATACAAAGGGCAACTGAAGAAACAGGGTAGGTTTTAGTCAATAAATATAGTCTGACACTTCCTCTAATGGAAGAGCGGCTAGAGCGGGCCCAAAAAAGGATGGTTAGGATTTTATATTATATTATTTAATCATATCATAGCAAAAATTGGATCAACAATACACTTTCGAGTTCTCAATCCATGACGTGTTAAAAAGTCAGTCGCGCAAGCGAGAAATTTTTGCATGATTTAGTAAAGTAAAAGTTTGTTAAGTGCTTAAGGGCTCTTTCGATTTCTGCGTTTTTTGATAGCCTTCTGCGGTGCCAATACGATGCGTTAGTCGTATTGCGTACGGACAATCGTCTTTTTCATACAAAGCGCGCAGTGCAGCAACCATACCGCGAACGGTCGAGAACAGTACTACAACGTCACAAGCACCACGTGTTCAATTTGGTGTTGAATAGCGCGTCACTGACATACAAACACACGGCAGTCAGATACGTTTTCGATTTAGGCGCTTGTTTTCGGACTGCTAACGTACTGCAACGTGCGGCAGCGGTCCGATATGAAACGTCTAAATTGAAAGCGCCTTAAAGTTAACTAGTTCTACAAAACATTTTTTTAATCCAAGCTCAATAACAAAAATCACAATGAGCTATTTTTTCAAACTTCTGACCAACACAACATCTGTTGCAGTAACACGACTCTTGCATATGTCGCACAATGATTATTTTATTATATTCGTCAAAACGTCAACCTTCATACGATAAAATTATTAGGTGTGCGAAGGGCGTTGTAAGGGTCTATTCACACTAATTGAACCACACAAAAAAGTGCCAAATGCTAACGAATGGAAAATTATATTTGGACGGACGCAACTTTACTATTACAACAAAACGTAAAGGTTTTTTTTTGTTCAAACGTTTAAATAACAATAATCTCCGGAACCCCTAATCGGATTGAAAAAAACTTTGTCTATGGGATGGCCAGATTCATGAGCATGAGCAAGACTATATGTCCTAATATAACATCATGCTTCGACCCACGGAAGCGCAAAAGTAACCAAAGACATGGGTGAAACCACGGTGGTCACCCATTTGTTCATAATTGACTATGATTTTGATTACGAAATATCTATTGAAATTGAAACTCAATAATACTTACAGACACAGATCAACTATTGGAAGTTTTGCATTAAGTACGATTGTAAGGTTTAGTTTGTAAGTTTTTATTCTGTAATTTCTGTAATATTACACCCGTAATTATTAGTCTTATTAAGTAACCTGACAGACAGATTCGCCAATTATGCATAATTCTAGAAATTCATTGATATTCGACAGGAACTAGCATAATTATTTGTAAGTAACTATATCATTATTTACTTACTACTACCATATTTATGTTTACATTTGAAGAAAATCCCTGAACCGTACAGAATTAAAAAATTGTTGTTGAACTAGATAATTAAATGAATTTGATAAGTACCTACTTAGCTATTCCATATTTGCTGCATGAACTTTAGAAGACAATTTGATTCGGCCCTGAGTTTGTTTCGGTGTTTCTTTTCAGGGTAGTCAGCTAGCAAATACCGGCCTCCACTAGTTAAAACTGACGAAAAAAAAAGTCTTAAAGTGTTTTTAAAACCTAATTGAAAAATAAATATCATTTATTTTTCACCTCTCACAAACCTACAAAATTTTAATTACAATTTGTATCGGCGCGTCAGTTGATTTGTGACTGCGACTGTCGCTAGTTTTGTCTGAACAGGCTTTAACACACGAGGGTTGAATGGTGAATGATTTCAACCCCACAGTAATAATGATATTAGTTGTAACCCCGTACTTAGCGCAGGGGCGGGGGTTGACGTCGGGAACTTTATTGAAAACTAGACAGAATGTGTGACTTCAGACATGTGCTCTTTGTGACTACTGCTATGCAATTTTAACCACCTACGTCAGACATAATCATCATCATCAGCCTTTTTAATGTTCCCACTGCTGGGACATAGGCCACCTCTCTAAGAATGATAATGGGCCGTAATCCACCACGCGAGCCCAGTGCGGGCTGGTGAATGTCACATGTCTTTAAATTTTTGGATCTAGGACATGCCGGTTTCCTCACAATGTTTTCCTACACCGTTTTGAGAGCAGCGGTGATGAAAATTAATTACACATAGTAATGCGCCTGGCTGGAATTCAACCCGCGACCTACAACTTGTAAGTCGGGGCCGTTACCACTCGGCCACCACTGCTCTCGCAACACGTCAGACATAATACGACAAAAATGGCGATTGAATTGATGAAGCTAAACGAGATGAAGTACCCAGTCGCAAACACACGACCCTGGCGAATAGGACACGAAAATATTTGTCGGAACAAACCGGGAGATTTTAAAGACTGTCGAGTGCGTAAACTGTCGGTCCTATGATTATCAGAATTATCGTAGACGTTAATTACCTATGTCTCAATAAAAGACGGGGTAGAATACAAATAGAACGAAATTTTGCACACTGATACATCATGCGAAGCTTCTTGTAAAGTTAGCTTTGACCGCATGAAAACCCTTTCAGCAGATTTTGAGTTTATCGGGGACAGACAACTGCGGTGAAGGACTTTGTTTTATAGTACGAGTATGTCGGGTAAGGTAAACAGTTTAATGTGTGCTTAAAAAAGTCACAATAAATCCAAATTCAACACTATTCAGATCAATTCAGATGTACAAATAAGTATATTTTTCTGCATCAATTTTCTAAGGTTAGGGCGTCGGAAGGGGTCGGTAATGTCAGTAATATCAGCAGAAGTCCCCAAGCCACAAAAATGTCAGTGTCGTGATAATTGCCGAAACGAGCGCGATCCGTCGCGGTGTGTTGTGTGGGCGACGAAATGTCACACGGACGACAATTTTCACGTTCGCCCTATTATATGTGACGTAATTTTTCGATATTGAAATATGAAAGAGAAAAAATCAGTTGGGTAGGTAGTTTGTATTTAAAAACACTTTTCACCTGGTTTTGTTGAAATGGTCTTTTGTTTCAATGTTTTTAGTATTTATGTTTGTTTAGGTCAAATATAATATCTGCTCCCATGGGCGTCGCCAAGGGGGGGCAGGGGGAGCTACGCCCCCCCCCTTGAAGCTTGCTTTACAGCTTCAGAGTCCAGTTTAGGCACCAGTCTCCCACAATATAATGCTCATCCTATATGTTACCGTAAATATAAGGCTAGCAATTAGGAGTTATATTGCGGAGAAAATAAACTTTTATTATTATTTTAAAAAAACTTTTTTATTTTTCTCTATAATTCCAATAGCCCCCTATCATCATCGGCTGGCGACGCCCTTGTCTGCTCCGACAGACACAGACGTGTTAAGTTTGAATGACAATATGTACCTTTTATTTTTATGTTAAGATTAAGTATCTAGTGTTTGTCCTGTGCGAGTTAAAAATAAATGTTTTTTCTCTCTTTACCTACATAAAAAAATCATTCTAAATACCACAGAACAGAAGAATGTATATATATTTTCTTATACACCCCCATAATATGGATATAAATAAAAAGGTTTTGTTAAGAAGAAAACAAAAACAAAACAATGACACAAAAAAAATTGAATTATTAATATTATTATTTAAAATATATTAATACATCTGATAGTCAGTATCAAGCAGGTACCTACTGCTACTTTAAACTAGGCAAAAATTTGTACTGCACGTTTCAGAGTAATAGAAACGTAAATGCGTTTCCTAATCGATCATAATTGTGATACGATTTCCAATTCAAGGGTGTAAATATTTTTCGATAAATATTTTTTAAATTCATGCAAAAAAAAAAACCTAATCTAATTTATACGAAATCCGAGATTCAGATATAGGCATTGTAACCATTATGGATAAGATTTTATCAGGGCAATCATGATCGCTATCTCTTATCCAAATGTTTTATCATTTTTCAGTTTCTTTCTGTCAAAGAGAATTTGTAACCACGAAAAGACATTATCTTAAATAAGTTCAATAGCTCTTGCAAGCGGTTTCGCCTGTGTGAACGTAGAAAATATATATATAGGTATGTCTTTTATCCGGTAAAGTAGCGTTCTACTGATGAAACATTTCTTTTTTTATCGGTTCATTGGTTTTTAAGATTATTAATTACAAACAAAAATACAAATCTTGCCTCTTTATAAAATTAGTATAGAAGTATAGTCATCTTCATCTCCTACCCCTTTCCCAACTAGTTTGGGGTTTTTTTTTAGGTGGGAAATTCATTTAATGACATCTCCCGCCCTTGGGCGGAGCGGGAGGGTGTGTCAAACCTTTACTGATTAAAAACCCACTCCTGTTCCTTTGTTGCCTTTCATACTAGGGCTCCTACGGTTTGCTGATATCTCCTTGAGGCGTGCGTGGAACAATACGCGCCGACTTGGCTTGGGCTAGGTCCGGGCGGTTACCGGACGGTCGGACGAGCTACCCATTGCTCATCGTCCGGAAATAAGGATCGGAATCCCGGTGGTGGCTGGGGCGTGAGGGCAGTTGCCTCACGCGCGCGGCCACCTTCTTTGCTAGCATTACTGCTTCACAGAAGTAGGCAACCGCCTGCCTCTCCTCTCTCGATTCGGACCACGGCCTGTATCAAGGCTCGGCGTGAGACCGCTGCCGCCGATCGAACTAGCTTGGGGTTGGCTTTCAGCCTGTGGTGTAGCTAGGCCCACAGGGATCCCGTATAATAATTCCCAAAGGGATTCGTAAAAAAAAAATATGCTTTTTTACGCCCCTGCTTTCAGTCTAATCAGATGCGGCTGAAAACACATATTTTGCATAGAACGACTGCCAGTCACCGGGTTGGTTACTGGAAAATACGAAATTCTTGGATAGACTGATGGTTAGACTTTCTGGAGAAAGTTTAAGTCTGTAGTAATTAATATAGAAGTATAGTGTAGGATCCAAAAAGAACATGACTACCCATCATGCGTACATACATACACATAGCAATTCAAAACACTCGACCTAATACTTAATTACTTCAAAATCTACTTCTAAAACTACATCAAAATTATATTCTTCATCCATGATAAAGGTATAAAGTTACATGACGTCATAATGCACTACATGAATGAAATGCTGCTACATTGTATGAGAAGACGGGTCACAAGCATAGACAATACCCATCACACAATGGCCGCCACTGGCATCTGTATCAGATAATATGACACACGATACGCAACTAATAAAGCAATACATTTTCCACTAGTGCCAACTGTAGTTCAATAGTATTAAGGTTTAAAATACACCATTTTGAGTGCATTATATTTTTTGATGACAGCAACATTGACAGGGTCGTGATATGCGTAAAGGGGGAAATGCATTCGCTGATTTTGTGCGTTCATTCTGCTCGATTGAGAATTATTTGATTAAAAGCTTTTTATTTTGAGCAGGTATCGAA
The DNA here is from genome assembly GCA_958295575.1 of Leucania comma. Classification (NCBI taxonomy): domain Eukaryota; kingdom Metazoa; phylum Arthropoda; class Insecta; order Lepidoptera; family Noctuidae; genus Leucania; species Leucania comma. The sequence continues at coordinate 7,189,549 of OY282476.1, read as the reverse complement.
ATAAGACGTTAATACGATAATAATTATGTAATATGATCTGATAATATATGGTTAACAGAAATACACCTAAGCAGCTTTTCAGTTTTTGTAATAATTCCAGAGAACAAACAATTAAACTTACGAGATACGTACCTAAACCAAAATCTAATTCCAGAACGGGTGATGCCTTAATATATAAACCATTCGTCCGTGGAGTATGTATTAATCCACAAATAAATAGCTTCATCACTGTCCTTTGATATGTCACTGTCTACAGACACAACATAGCCAATTACCAGAATAGCCAAAAAAAGCAAAGTTCGGTTAAACCACTCGAGAAAATGGGAAAAATTAAAAAGTAATAAAAACACAAATGAGGTGCTTTCAATCATCCCTCTGACAACATTGTCGTGTGGAGGCAAAGAGAGGGGGAGGGAGGGAGAGGAGTGACGTCACATGAGATTAAAAAGTTTGACGAGCTCTCCCACGGAAATTAGCATTTTACCCGTGGGCTTCATTTGCATACTGTCCGATCTAATTTTTATCTTTTGTTGTTATTAATACCGAAGGGAATACGCATGTGAAGTGCTTCGTTGTTTGTAACAATTGTAGACACAATAGAAAGACAATAGGTGTGCGGACACCGGTGTCCTCGTGAAAAATACTTTCTATCCTTTTTAAAAAAATGATATTTGTTTATGTCTAAATAACGACAAAAATCAAAACCAGCCCCGTTATGTGGAAAATGTGCATAATTTTTCCCGATATCAGTTTTTTCAATTCCTGTTATATTATGCAGAAAAAAAAAATTGAAAAGCCTAATTGTAAAATGAGAGAAAGCGTCGGTACCGTTGTCGACGATGACAAAAAATATGGAAAAACTTCCCTGGAGACTTCACAAAATAAGTAACAAAATCTTGCTTCATTTTAAACGTAACTTCACTTTTGTCCCCTTCTGTCTTCGACAAAGGAATTTTAAAATAAGTATCGAGTTTCACGGAGCTGTCACTTAGCTGAACTGAAAACATTGTTAGATTTTGTATTAAGATTCAGAATTATGTGTTATTAGTCTTTTTTGGACATAATTTTTTAGATCAATATTTTTTTTTTAATTTTCAAGACTATATCATAGGGAATATGCAAAAAAAATGTTATCTAACCAGTTTATCAATAAATATACAGAAAAGAAATAATAATTGTGAAAATAATATCAAAATTGTTAGAAAAACCAACGAGAAGTAACAATTTTAAACACATAATATGTCTCTCTATCTCTTCAAGATGCCGTTTTCTATGGTTTTTTATGTGTGATGACTTGGACTCCAAATACATGTCGGACTTCACTTTCTTATTAGCGGCTTTGAAGCTTTATAATTCCGTTGTTGATAAAGGTTTTTTTTCATATCTGTTTACCAGAGCTAAAAAGTACTTACCCATGTTTTAGAAAACTATGGGCATCATTGCATGTTTTAAATTTAAACTGAGCACACCTACCTATTCTTATTGCCTGACCTTAACAGGTGACAAAACGATTCCTTTTTTCCATCAAAATAAAATCAAAGCGACAATAACTCACCGTTACAATCGACAAACCACCCACGCCAATTAATATCAACATAAAAAAAATACCTTAACCCACAAAAACGCACACTATTCAACTCCCCGACCCGGTAATCGAACCGCGACGTTCCGCCACTATAACCGCGAGACCGCGGGGCTCACCACAGCTGTCACTTAATAATTTAATTGTGCACTTCCCCCGTTTTTCACGGCGAGCGGCGCTTGTCGGGCGACGGCGATGTTCGCTCTATTATTATCGAAGCTATGTGTAGATATTAATTTTTTGCTGTGTGAATATTTGATACTTAAATATGGTGCTGTAGTGCACTGATTTTTATTTTATGTCCGGACTTGCTTATGCTAGCAACTTCGCCCGCGTGGAGGTAGGCATGTTTCTCCATCCAAACTTTTGTTCCCCGTTTCATGCTATTAGGGGCTTAAAATTGGAAAAACCTCTTTTAGTGCTCGCCTATGTTATGAAAGGATTACGCTCCTAGTTCCAGTTCCAATAGCTTGGCTATGCGTTGATATGTCAGTCAGTCAGTTTCTTCCTTTAGATATGTCCATAGACTTGTTCCAGTTTAGTGAATCTATCGTGCGTTAGTACCTATGTAAATCTGCGGGCGTGATGGGATATTGTTACTAAGAATTTTCCAACAATACTGTGTGAAAATATTACACTAGTCTTCAGCAGAAACGCAACAGAGTGGTTAGTGAAGTTCTCATAATAATTAATGGCTACCTACCAAATATGTTTTTTTTTTTTTATCCGGAACACGAACTATTATTGAGATTTTCGACCTTAAAAACAAAACATGCTTAAATTTTATACATAATCAAACATTGTTAAAATACAACAACGGATTTTTCTACGTTTATAGCTCTTATTCGCCTGTATGCTGCAGCTACATGAAAAAAAATTAACTATTATAAACTAATTTAGTATATCTTAACTATTTTCCTAATGTTCTAAAATGAACTAAGATCAGAGCTCTAAAATGTTAATATCTAAAAAAATTTACAACACAGTTACTATAAAAAATAAAATACATAAATACTTGTATGATCAACTCAAAATTTTAATATTATCAGTGCCATGTTAGCATATTTTTCATACTATTTATCGAGAAACTTTTAAGCAAATTAAAATCTAGTCGTGGGACCTGATGAAATTTTTGTATTATGAATTTCGAACTAAGGGCTTTTAGGTACAGCGATACTCCTATAGTCATATCTGTTGCATTCAAAGAAATGTACACTAATGTTATTTATAATGAAAGCGCTTGAATAATTGTACCCATATGTAATTTTCTTAGTTATTTCTTAATCTAAGTTAATCATATTTAAATGGTATTATTCTTTATTAAATTACTATTCAATTGATAATTTAGAAATATAAATATCTAAATACTTCTTTAGTTATTTCTAAATTATCAACTGGACAGATTGTGCTGTTCATGGTGTGCAACTTTAGAACTTATGCATTTTCAGAGTTTGAAGTCGCTGGAAAGCTTTTCCCATGTATGTTATCATTAAATCTTGTTATTCGTCCAATCTTATTATACAGGAAAAATTTTTAACCACTGCGTAAATTTTTTTTGGTGGCTCAGTGTAAGCAATAGAACACATTTCCATTTTTAGTTTATGACTTTTTTTTTTCTCATTTTTCCATTTTGTCCCAATTTGAAATAAGCAAGACATGGATATAATTTAATAGTAATACTATGAATGAGCATGAATGAAAACGCGAAGGCTGCCGGCCGCTGGACCACGCCCAGCGCACGAGACGGGGGTGCGGGGGCATGCGGCGCCGGCGTTTGATAAACAAAACGCATGCACATGCAGTACGTCACTTGCGGAAGTGGAGGTCGGACGTTCGCGCCCTTCGCCGTCCCTGCGCGTGTGCCGCGTACTAGACTAGCGTAGTGACAATGTCTCATTTTACTCACCGCGAGTATTATGAAATGGTGCGAGTGTATTTGTTAAGCAATGAAAATTTACAAGCAGCACGAAGAAGATACGAAAGGGAGAGCGTACCTCGTATGCGAGCCCAAGGGATCCTCAATCCTACGGTCCCTAATGAGAGGACAATTTTAGCAGCTAACCAAAGGCTGCTTGATCACGGCCAGTTCACCGAGCCACGCACAAGGGTCTGGCAGACCTCGACTGGCAGTCGAAGCCGATTTTTTTGAACGCAATCCAAGAGCCAGTACCTACGACGCAGAACGACGTTTTGGTGTTAGCCAAAGCGCAGTATGGAAGCTGCTAAATACAGCCGGACTCCATCCATATCACTTTCAGCCGGTACAACAACTCCATGACCCAGACCCAGCACCACGTCGAGCCTTTTAAATCACACCACAATTTTTTAAATACGCCAAAATGCAATTGTTTCAATCTAAATTGTATCATGTCTAAATACCTATCATACCTAAATGTTTTATTTTGAATGGATTAAAACGTATTACCTACTTTCTTACTTATTATGATTTATTTTCTGCATTTTGATGGTCCTAAGCCCATGAAAGTATGAAGGATAAATTGGAATTACGTTTACAAATAACTTTACACAGTCTAAACTTAAAAAATTGTAGCGCTAAACTGGGGTCAATAATCGCACCGCGTAAGTAGGTACCGTCGCATAGAGCGAGCGCGCGTGAGTACTTCTGATACCAGCTGGCGCGTCAGGCGAGCGGTCGACGCGCGGCGTGAATCGGGCGACCAGTCGACGGACTGGCAAGCGACGTCCATAAAATAAATTTCTGAGTAAACAAGTCTCGTATGCGTTAACTTAATTTTTTACTATTGAAACATATCAAAATAAAAAATACGTGTTTATTAAAATATATTCAAGTTTATTATGTCAAAATTTGCGCACTGGTTAAAAACTTTTCCTGTATAAGATAAGGAAAAATTACATTTGACATTTCCTTGGTTTCGGAACTTCTATAAATTGAAAGCAAAACAAGACTCATCCTTTTCTCTATCGCCGATTAATTACATTTTATAAAATGTAACCCTACAAGGAATGTGAGACCGACTCTTCAGCAAACTTAGACTAACGGAAAAGATAAAAAAAAAAAACTTAAAAAATTCCTCAAAACTAAATAATCGCAATATTTTATATGTATTAAAGAGACCGATGAAAGAACAATGATGCAGCCTTTCTTGAAATTGAGGCGACATTGAAAAGTTTTGAATTTTACAAGCCGATTTACAAGGACTGTTTCCCTTCAGTGAAATAAAACGAGTTTTGATTAGTCCCACTCGTATTAATGATTTAAAAAATATAAATTAGGTCAACTTTCCGGCAAAAAGGAACTTACATATCCACAAACGAACTCATATCCCTACTGTTGATGAAAATTACGAAGGTACGAAAATGTTCTGAAAATGTGAAAAAAAAATAAAAACCAAAATATTCATACACACCTGTTTCCAGTTCCACCGTAGCACGTACACACGTAAACTAGAATACAGTAACTGACAATTTAACGATGTGTTCTCTTCGACGTCTCAGTGCATACTGGCAGTAAATCCAGGATTTCGCGACAGCCGCCCAGCAGTGTAGGCGGGGCAATCGCTGGGCGGGACTGAGGATCCGCAAATCAGCTTCGTTTCAACTTCTTTTCTTCCCGTTCCAAGAAGCTTTGGTCAGCTGTAAGTGGGCAATACAGATGGTGGTTACCGCGTTCTTAAGTTGTACAGTAGTACGTAGCTAGTATCTATGTTTGTTTAGTATGTAAAATAGGATGATAGAATAAAATGAGATAATCTCTGTACAAGCTTACATTTTTTAAATGGAAAACATTTGTCTGGGCTTAATTTTTTTATTTTATTTTGTCTAAACCCCGAAAAGAAAAAGAAAGCCTTTAATTTAACAACACTCTTACTTGAAGAAGTTTGAATATGTATTAGAAAATCTTTGAACTTTTTGTTATGCCTAATTTGCAGACTAATTACAAAAACTACTGAAGAAATCTATGGCTATCTATTTTTTTTTTACCCCTCAAAAGCCCATAATTATGTAATTACAGGCTTCTAAATAGTAGAAAATCTGATTAACTGATTTAATCTAAATCTTGCTGCTATAATTTGCTGACTAATTATATTCTAAAGTGGAAGATATCTATGGCTAGATCCAGTGGGGGATTAAGCCAATGCGGGGCCTGTAGCAATTCGATAAGGGGCCCCCTACATAGACCTTTTTTATTAAGATAGATTAAATTAAATATTTTATGTGTAATCAGCTGTATTTAAATTTCATGTAGTGTATAGTGTAGATACATTAACTAATTTTTGTAACGATCAGGTGGTGCGGGCCCCCGAATGTGCGGGGCCCGTAGCATTTGCTACTTTTGCTATGTAGCTAATCCGCCACTGGCTAGATCTACAGTTCATTCAGAGTGTAGGGTGTATTCAGTGTGAGGAATTCATAAAATTACTTCTCCTGCTAAAAAGTGGAGCAAAAAGGCCTGTCGGACTTTTGCTGACTAAAATCTACTTATGTTCCTTAATTTGCTCTTTTCGTTCTAGAGCCACAGAAACTCTTTTAAACGCAGCCCTACCAGGTATTCTAGCAGGCCTCTTTAGTTTTTCTGAGATGGATTTAAAGCGCGCCACACTACAGGCCCGACGACTGAACGGCGAGCTAACCATTGCTCGTCGTCCACAAACTATGGTGGTCAAAAGTCACAAAGACTACATTTTTTTATTTGTTAAGAACTAGTGCTTGACTGCAATCCCACCTGATGGTAAGCAGTGATGCAATCGTTGATGGCGGGGCGCACTAGTTTAATAAAAGCCATTCGATCCTCTTCCTAGGTACCTATATAGCCCAAGAAAATAAGGATTTCATCCGAGCAAAATAAATAAGCTAACATTTTCGCATGGCAAAATCCATGCAAAAAAATGTAGCATATTTGCTTGAACAAGCTACAGTTTTGAACTTGTACTTAGGTAAGATGTGCCCCAAAAATCTAATATCGCATAATGTATGAAAGAGCAACTTGTGTTAGGTAGGTACAGTGATTTTCAATAATAAATAGTTCATCTTCTTCCACTGCATTTTCCTGAAACTGAAGAACATTTTAAGCCTGCTTTCCTTCATTCACCACTGGTATCACAGTCTTTTTTGTAATTGTAAAATATGACGTTTGAGTAGGTCCTTCGGTGATGGTTGTTTCTACTGGTACTAGGGGCATCCATCCCCATTCTTGTGGCTCATGCAGTGCTTGTGGTATGGTGTCATATTGATATGTGCCTAGTAGGCACTTATGGGTCCGGTTTTCATAAGTAAAAGCAATCAGGCCTAATGGCCTAGATGGCTGAACACATTTGCATATGAACAAGGATTATGATCATTTCCTGGATAGCCTAATCCATCCTGGAACCAGGAAAATTTCTAGTTAGGCCTTTAATTTTGAACCTAATTCCCAATCGCCAGACAGGCGCTTTATTTTGTATAATGGCTAAAGAGGTTTATACAAGTGCAGAAAGTTTGTCACTGCGACCGAGGCGGAATTCTCACGAGCCGAAGGCGAGTAAGTTATGGAGCAGAGGGCGCCAGTGAAAAATTTGCACGTGTATCAAACGACATTTTTCAATACACTTACGAAGAAATAGTTTCTCTGAAAATTACAACGCAGTTTTGTTCATTTTGTTTTGAAGAAAATTTTTCAAAGTTGTCAGACATTTTAGTTTTGATTTAGATGGCAGCTGGCTATCACAAATATTTTTTTTACCTTAATCATAATATCTGGCGACGGCGGCATAGCATTTTAAGAATTCTATTCAAATCTTAAATTTAACATTTTTTCACAAATAACACAAATAGGTTAGAAAATAGTATTTAATAGACTTTTTTTCCCGCGTTTAATCTTTGCAGATTGAAGAAGAGGTAAAGGTATCAAACCGCTATACCTACATCCTAATATTAATAATAAATAACAAACAAAAAAAAGCTTTTTTTAAAAACAAGCTTTAAATTAAATACGCTAAAAAGGCATATATTTTATACTAACTAGGAAATCCAAACCTATAGAATACTTCCCGTTAACCTAGAATTCTGAAATTTGCATGAAGCAATGTCTCATAGCATAAATATGAGCAAAAATCTGAAGACTGTAAATTCGTTGCCGTCACAAAAAAATCCTTCTTATAGTATCACAATTGAACTATTTACTTTCGTAAATTTGTAGGTACAGAACTTTGCATGCGTGAGTCTCAGTCCCATATGAGCGGTTAGAACTTATTTTATTCGATCCGAAACTTGATAGGAATGTATCGTTTTATTGCGGAATTCCTATGGCCACCTTCCAGCTCTATCATTAGTCCCTGGCTACCATATAGGATCAAAGTACTCGTCATTACGAATCAAACGAGCCTAAACTCAATAAGTTGTGTCATTTTCTTGCGAAATTCCTTTGGCTACCTTCCAGTTCCATCATCAGATCCTGGGTACCAAAGGAGAGCAATATACTCGATGGGGTTGTGTCGCACTATTGCGGATTTCCTACGACCACCTTTTAGCTCAATCATGAGACCCTGGCTATCATATAGGATCAAAGTGTGTACTCGTAATTACGAATAAAATGAGCCCAAACTCTATGGCGTTGTTTTTAGACGGGAAATCATCCAATGACATCTCCCGCCCTCCGCCACTCGAGCGGAGAGGGAGGAATGTTTCAGACTTTTACTCACTAAAACCCACTCTTGTTCCTTCGATGCCTTCGTTTTAGGGCCCCGGGGTTCACATTTGCACAAGCCGTGGCCCTAGTAGGCTTCGACCCTGCTGGACCTCTATGTTTTTCTGACATCTTGAGACGCACGTGGAACACTACGCGCCGTCGACGACTTGGGCTTGGTCCGGACCGTTACCGGAAGGTCAAACGGCGAGCTATCCATTGCTCGCCGTCCGCAAGCCCGCACCTAGATTGGCCGGAAATCGGGTTCGGGATCCCGGCGGCTGAGGCGTGAAGGCTGCTCACTTGTGCGTGCTCACTTCCTCTTTAGTAGCTGCTGGCATTGCTGCTTCGCATAAAAAAGCGACCGCCTACTACACCCCGTCGCTTCGGACCATGGCCTGTACCAAGGCCCGGCGCGAGAGAAGGCGGTGCTCTGCCCAAGCAGGGCACACCTCTGCAGTATGCTCCACCGTATCCTCCGGGCAGTCCACACAGTGGGTGACCTCCGGGCGGTACACATAGTGGTAACACCCGGGCATAACATCCGCACGAATCCGGTGAAGTGAAGGAACCTCACGAACTGACCGATGAGAACCTGTGTCACACGGAAGGTGAGGCTGCCGTGAGGTCTTTCAAGCCACTCCTCAAAGACCCGACTTACCATCATAATTATGGTGTGCCCAGCTTTGGATTGCTATGTCCCTGTCGCCATTTCACCATGAGATCCCGCCCGAACTCTGTCCACAATGGCTGCGACTTGTCGCGGCAACGGAGTTTCACCCCGGCGTTGTATTTCTACGCGCAAATAATATCGTGCATGCGTGCAAAGACTGTTGCTTCCAGACCCCATGGTGGCAGACCAGCAAGGTGGCTCGCCGCTTCGCGGGAAACCGTGCGCTATCCCTGCACCATCCGTATGGCCATGACTCTCTGACATGCGATACCTGGGTAGAGCTTCCAGCAAGAGGTGTCTGGACCCTCTAAATTGGGCAGGAGCTGCTTGAGAACTCTATGAGGTTATATTTTTGTCTTGCAAAGTTCCTATGGCCACCTTCCAGCTTCATCATCAGACCCTGGCTACCATATAGCATCAAAGTACTCGCCAATACGAATCAAACGATGCTAAACTCGATGGGGTTGTGTCACTTTATTGTAGAGTTCCTACGGCACCTTCCAGCTTCATCATTAGACCCTAGCTACCATATAGTAGGTTCAAAGTACTTGTCAATATCAAACGAGCCCAAACTTGATCGGATTGTGTCGTTCCCTGGCGAAGTTCCTATGGCCACCTTCCACTCCCATCATCAGACCTTGAATACCATATAGGATCAAAGTACACGTCAATACAAATCAAACGAGCCCAAATTCGAAGGAGTTATATTGTTTTCTTGCTGAGTTCCTATGGCCACCTTCGATCTCCATCATCAGATCAGCTCCATGTTATCATAATATTGCATTGTCACGCGATTTACATGTGTGCAAAATTTCAGCTCAATCGGTAACCGGGAGGTGGATCAAATTTCATTTGCAAGATTTGATCACAAACATCGGTGAAACTAATTTAAAGCACCAAGACAATCATGGGTGTCGCTCCGCCGAACACTCCAGTACCTATAAGGTGCGTTGGGGTAAGATCGATGCTGGGGTAATAACGTATAGATTAAATATCTCACATATTTAGTTATATTTTTAATGCTATCCACATTGCGTGCCACGTCATAATTTTGTGCCGCCGTACAATGTAGCTAGTATTAAAATATGTAGCCAAATAAGTGAGATATTTGATTTATATGTTCTTAGCCCAGCGTCGGTTTTACCCCAACACACTATACATCTCTCGCCTGCATCACACCACAAAGGTGGAAGACATCGTGGAGTACGTGCGCCAAAAGACAAAGTACGCGCTGAGGGTGCAGCTGCTGGAGTCGCATCGTAACGTCAATTTGTTGTGTGGTGTTCCGTCGCTTCCGTGGACAGGTGCCACAGAACAGCACGAAATTAATCTAGTGCAATATGAAGTGTTACTAACATAGTCCTAAGTCTTATTTACTAACTATACTGTATTTACTTTATATATTATGTTAGTCTATAAGGTCCAAGATGATGGGCCAAGATGCCTGAGAATAAATGATTTATTATTATTATCATTTACCTCCTATGTCTGCTATGAGCTGACCTGCCTTAAGCATGGCAATTAGTTAAAACATACTACTCATTATTACTCATAACTTTTTAGTAGGTAACATGCGTTTCATCCCTCATCTTTACAAGGTTTTACCAAGACAAACGATCCCCTTTCAACTCTTCAGTTACTGGCCGGATATGGGTACTGCAGCGACTATACATCGCTCGGATCAACTGCACTTACCTTCCAGGCACACCTTTCTCCTTAAGAGCCCACCACGGGATCCCACGAGGTATGTACTTTCGAGATCAACGAATACCATGTGCAAGTTTTTATGCGCCCTCTGTATTTCTTGCACAGGTATAGCGAAAATGGTATTTTGGAGGTTGTGGAACAGAGAGTAAAGTCCCACATACCTCCGTTGAAAAGGGAGGATCCTCCGACCAGACAGGTGTTATATCTGGTGGGCTACTGCCCGATAGATGATTTCGGGTTTGTTCTATATGTTCCAATCGCGCCGCGAATCTTACTTGCGCGATGCAGGATTAGTTCTTTTGTGACGACATGGATGTCGCTACATCACTCCCCTCCGGAGATCGGAGATCGATGGTTCTTGATGCTTCTTGAGGCGTCGTGATGCGTGCCAGGCCAATGGAGGTTGGTTCCAGTGAGTCGGAACCGGATTCCGCATAGTTCTCGGTGAGTCGGAACTGTCTGCGGTGATGCCCCAGTGAGTCGGGGTGGTGCTATCCCAGTGAGTCGGGATACGATGCTGCAGGCTCCAGTGAGTCGGAGTAGTGCGGCTGGCTCCAGTGAGTCGGAGCGGTGCTGTGCGACGTAGGGCTTGACTGCTGTCGTCGACCAGGAGAGGTTCTTCAATACTCTTCATGTGACTGGCCGAAGGTGCAAGTGCTTAGCCAAGGTCGCTGATGAGGCTGAGGGTGATGACCAGGTATGACCAAGTAGGCATGCTGGTGGTCAGGATACCCATATAGCCGTGGGTGCTGGCTGTATGGCTCGCTGCTCGAAAGCTTGAGGAAGTGATGATGACGTCACGAAGTAGTAGCTGCACGAAGGCTGCGCTGACGTTCTTTGTCGGGGTCACCAGTTTGGAGGTAGTTGAACAGAGAGTAAAGTCCCACATACCTCCGTTGAAAAGGGAGGATCCTACGACCAGACAGGTGTTATATCTGGTGGGCTACTGCCCGATAGATGATTTCGGGTTTGTTCTATATGTTCCAATCGCGCCGCGAATCTTACTTGCGCGATGCAGGATTAGTTCTTTTGTGACGACATGGATGTCGCTACAGTATTATAGTTCATAGTTGTACCCCGATTCAATTTAATTTTTTGGGTATATAACTGAACTGATTCTGTCAAACTTTCACTCTCTTCTCTCAGCCGCCTTTCAATTACTTTCTCCCAAGCTTTCATAGTTCTTAAATGTGACGTTAGCTTTATCTTTCTTACTTTTTTTATAAAAAAGCACTCACTCGGTGATTAATCACAAAATCTCAGAAACTATAACACCTACGAACTTAAAATTTGGCAAGTAGGTTCTTTATAGGGTGTAGACGTCCGATATGAACGGATTTTACGGAACTCCACCCCTAAGGGGGTAAACCGACTTTTACACGGGCGAAGCCGCTGTTAGAAGGCTAGTTCCTCTATAATTGTTACACTCAAGCACATCACCTTTGCTTTTAAAGATGGGCACCAAAGAGCTATTGCACCAGTCATCCGGTATGGCTTCGTCCCGCAACAGCTTATCGAAAAACAAAGCTAACTACGCCCATCTATGGCATCCATCCACTCACACTTCCACTGGTTCCACGCTTCAACTGGTATTCCATCTAGACCAATGGCTTAACCCGGTATCCGTGGCTTTATTATTCATTCCATTCACTGCTGTTCTGACTTCATCCATAATAACCATTCTCACTAACCCCACGTTCACTGTTTTATTCGTTAAAACCCCACTCCAATTATTTTCCTTATTCGTCTTTCAAAATAGTCATTCCACCTTTCTTTATATTTTTTCATCTTCACTTATGGTAATTTTACTATACAAATAAAACGAGGATAATAAAAAGTAAGTAAAAAAACTAAAAACCGACTACGACAAAAAAACGACGCTAAAAAAGTACTTATGTAACAAGATTTTCAGGATGCTGAAATAAACTAAACTGGAGAAACAAGAACAAAACAAAAAGAAAAGCCGTAGTCACACGTTTATAGGTACCAACCGTAACACTTTATTATAGTGTGACTATTGCTTTTCTCTTTTTTTTTTGTTTTGTTCTTGTTTCTCCAGTAAATTTGTTTATTTCAGCATCCTGGAAATCTTGTTTCATACTTTTTAGCGTCGTTTTTTTTTATATCGTAGTCGTGTTTTAGTTTTTTACTTTTTATTATTTAAACTAATTTTATAACTAAGCTTCTACGCTTTTTTAACATCGTGTTATTTGACCGCTTATCCTCAAGTGGTCAAAATGAATTTTTATGATAATATTTTTGATAAGCACAAATTAAGCCCTTTCAAATGATATCAAACACTTAATTTGTGTTTGTGTTATTTTGTTTAAAAAAAAAAATAATGTTAATAATTACATATACCTATCTAATATATAGATACCTTTTTTTAACACAGGACGTTCTTTATGGCGCCACATTTAATTTTGATGATATTTTTGATAAGTACAAGTGAAGTCCTTTCAAATGATATCAAACACAATGTATTTATCTTATTTTTTTTTAACACATCACTTTTTGTCCGCTACAGGACGTCACTTAAATTATAAAAATATTTTGGAAATGTACAATTATAGCCCTTTGAAATGATACCAAACACGGCGTATTTGGTATCATTTCAATATGTAATTTTTATTTTTTATGGCGTTACTTTTTGTTCACTAGAGGGCGCCACATCGAGTTTTGTGACACGTCAAGTAGCCTATGTTCAGCGGACAATTAAGACAGTTCTAACGATTTACGATACCTCATAGGCCGAGTTCCGATAAGTACAATAGATTAGAAGCTGTGAGGAAACAGATGAACGTACTCGCATACATACATACATAGTCTGTCAAAATCATAACCCTCCTTTAGCTTCGCCGTAGTCGGGTACAAAAAAAAAAACAAAATACTGAAATAGGTTCCGCATTTACTCATTATCCGACTGCTGCAAAAAGAGGAGGTTCTCATTTTAGTCAAAAGAAACAACAGTGCTGCAGTCAGAGCCCTCTATTGCCCTATTATAGCTACCTTATGTAATAATAGACAACCAAAGCGAGTTTCATTTCGATGCGTCATTTCACCTCCCGCCGTGTGAACACCGCTGAGTAAAATTAGAATGCGCGCAATCAATAAGTTCACGAAATAGACGTCGCAGATGGCGACACTGTTCAATTGTGCGCAGACATGTCAACAACATTATATGAAATAAAATACATTACGCGAAAAAATAACAGAGTAACATACTTAATGGAACTACTACTAGTATTGCGATTATGTTAGGCTGCAAAAAAATATATATTTTTTAAGAAAAAATAATGCTGGTAACTATTATGACTACGTAACAGCATCTCCATTAGAGCGTCAAACAAGCTTCGCGTTTCGTATTGAGGCCGCCGCTAAACACCGCCATCTTACGTCCACCGTGTCAACTTGTGTTGGATTTGGTGCAGTAATTTTGTGTTTGATTGTGACGAGAGCGAGTTAACGAAATACAAACTATTCTGTTTGGCCGATATCGGTAAGTTCCAAGAATAAAAACACTGCAATATGTGGCGGAAAATTCAAGTGAAAAGTTAAATGTGAAATGCTTTAGCAAAACTGGATATTCAGCATCATTCCGGTCAAACTAACAATGAAATATTATGTCAAACGTTCTCTGGATCAATAGTTGCCGCATTTAATCGCGTGTTACTTTGTTGATACCTATTTCTAATGGCGATGAATTTCTATTTCAGCGCCCGGTATGCTGCTAACGTAGTCGGTATTATGGCCTGTTAAAATCGCAACAATGTCCGACGTAAAGCAAGTGAAAGTTGACAACTGGGGAATATATTTCCTCCAAAGGCTAAAGCACTTTTTTAACCGAACAGACTACTGCGATCTGACACTTCAGTTTCAAGACAATGCCCAGCTGAAAGTACACCGACTAGTGCTCAGTGCGTGCACTGAGTACTTCGAGCTCCTGGAACGAACATGTGAAATGTACGAAGACTGCCTGGTGATGCCCGACGATTTGCAGGCGGACGTAGTCGTGCCCATCGTGAACTTTATGTATACAGGGCATTTAGAGTTTAAGATGGATCTACTTGAAAGATTGTATCAAACGGCTCAGATTCTCAACATGCCAGTGCTAAGTAAACTCCTCGAATCACATCGCAACTTGGTACCCAAAGCACCTACACACAGCTATAGTGGTATCAAAAAGTTACCTAAACAAACCATCCATATTGAACCTACTAAACCTATGAAGACGATCACACCTGCTAGTTCTAGTACTAAACGCTCCTATAGCAAAGCATTCGAGAATAATATAGTATACAGAGATAAAAAAACGTATCAATCTAATGCTAGAACTGAAAATGTTAACAGCATTGCATATCGTCCTCCATCTCCCATATCAAAAGAACATTTTGTTTCTCAAAAGTCAGTTGTGAGTGACCCACGTCCCACAAGATATGAAGTGCCCGAAGAGCTAGATACTGACAATATCTTTGACAACTCATTCTGCAGTATATCATACACTTCGCAGCCGTTAATGGTCCACCCTGATACAGTCAAACGTTATAAAGCTAAACGAAGCAATGTATTCACTGAAGCATCGGGCTCAAAGAAAATATCTAGTTTGTCAACAATTGATATTGTGGAATGCAAAAGGATTACACCAAAAGAAGATAATTTATTTGATGACAGCAACACTGAACATAATTTTAATGATGAAACTGATTTGTTCAGTGCTTCTTACATGAACAATGAAAAGGATCCAAACCAGCTTTTTGATCAGATCTTAGATCCTAATGATGGAAATGGTGGTCCCAAAGTCACAATTGAAACTAAGGACAGTAAAGCTGCTTCTAACCTAGACCATGCTAGGATAATAAGTGAAGTCTTAAAGAAATATCCTCATTTGGTTAAAAGTAATAAAAATATAAAATTGAAGATTCTGGATCCTGTGCCTAGTAGTAAAGGTAAAAAACAGCAAAAGCAAGTTACAGCCCCTGCATATGTAGAAGAAAAACCAATAAAGTTTAAAACAGAAGCTGCAGATGATTTTACATATGAAACTGATGTTATAGATTCTAAGCAAGCAGCAAAACTTATTGCAATGGGTGCAGAAAATACTAAAGGTCCGTGGATATGTTTGATTTGTGGTACACCAGGAAAAGCTCTGCATTTTAATTCATATTATAAATTCCGCCGTCATTTAGTAGATGTGCACAATGAAAAACCAGTGGCTAACATTTGTGAATACTGTGGTCTGAGATCTTTGAAGAGAAATTATTTACTGCACCACCTATATGCTCAACATGGTGTACAACCACCACCTCAGTATCACTTCCCTAAATGTAACTTGTGTACTTATATTGCATTGACCGATGCACTACTTACCAAACACAAACTGGGCCACAAAGCTGTAAAGAATTTCCGCTGTAATGTTTGTTCTGTAGCATTTTCTACTTCTAGTCAACTACTACAACACATACAAAACACAGGACACAAGTACAGTGCTGAAAAGAAATCTAATCTGCAATGCATTTATTGCATGAAAGTGTTCTTGCGAGAGATAAACCTTTATTCACATATAAAATCACATCACAAAAAAGAAGCTAAAACTGATGGTATCATTGACGATTCGGACGAAGAAAAGCCAACTGTTGCAGAAAGAACAAGACCAAAGGGTCCTGTCAAGTTTGAACCTAGTACAAGCTATGACAATGATTATGAAGAGGTGGATTTACAGTACCCAGTACAGCAAAGACCATCAACTGACAAACAAATCCCAGCTAGAAGACAGCATAATGTTATTTCTAATTTGAAACAAAAAATTTTAAATCCTGGCTTTGATACTCCAAAACCAGCAGCTCCAAAGCCCAAGACTAGTAAAAGTACCATTCATACTCCATCTGTGCACAATAGTTTCTTCCAAGACATCAAAGTGCCTATTGAATCCTTTTCCAATAATCAGAATGAAGAAATTGTATTAATAGACAACAATGAATATATCATGAAAGATAATCAACTTATTCCTAGAGAAAGAAAACCAAACAGCAGAGATTACATTATTTCGGATATAGTTGAACCTGATTCTTTAAAGACAATTCAACAACCTACTACTTCAGAATACACTCATGTTCAAAATACAACCATTGATGAAAATGTGCAGCAACAATCGAGTATGGTAATAAAGAAGTCAACGAACCTAAATCAACCAATACAAATTGTGGTTTCAAATGAAGAAGAATATAAAGCTTTGATGGCTTCAAACCATCCCATTATATTTGATGATGGTGGTACAAACAAGACCTTGACGGTATTAACTGCACCACACCACAGCCAAGCAATAGAGACAACTGCAATAGACTTAGATAATACTCAAGGAAATGAAATGATGATTCTTCCACATGAATATCCAATGAATGTCTCTGAAGCTGTAGCTACTGAAAACTCTAACATTGTAGTTGTCTATAGTCACCCTGTTGATGATCAAAATAAACAATTCCAAATTCTAACTACAGGAGGTATCGGAGCACAGTTTGTGCAGTCCTCTGCAATCATAACACAAAACTTTGAAACTGTAACTACGTCTGCGTCGGCCATGAATACACATTGTATAGATGCACAAGTAGAACAAACTTGGCAAAATAATATCCAAAGTTTAGAAGGTCAGCATATACAGTTACCACCACACACAGTAATGCTAGACTCTAATCAAATAGTAACTGGGCCAATTCATTCTACAGGTAATAATTTAGATGATCTTCCAGAAGTACATTTAGTACCTGAATCTCAAAACCAAATATCTCCAGATGAAACTGAAGTTACATTAAACCAATCAGATGTAACAATTGAACAAATAAATCAACCAGTTGAGAATATGTCTAATAATGTATCAGTTATGACTTTAATTGAAAAAGAGACAATTGTAAGTGAGAACATTGAAAGTCTTCCTCAAGCTAATTCAATGCCTGACATCCAAACAAACCATGACAATGTGGAGGAACCAATGGAAATGGGAAATATGCTAGAGCAACCAACTGCTTCAGAACATGAATTGGAACAGCCAATTAGAACAGAAAATATACTAGAACAACAAATGGAAGATGTGCAAGGTCAGCAAATACAAACAGAAAATTCATTTGAGCAACCAACAGAAACAGAAATTATACAAGCACAGCCAATGGAAACAGAAAATGTTACAGACCAAACCCTTGAAACAGAATATGTTGTAGGGCAACCACTGGTAACAGAAAATGTGATGGTACTAGAACAACCACTGGAAAATGAAATAGAACAAACAACGGTTAATATGGTGGAAGAACCGTTAGAAACAAGAAATATGATGGTGCCTCTACAAACAGAAAACACGATAGTACAACAAGTCGAAACTGGAAATGTACTACAACAACCCATTGAAACAGAAACTCCTATAGAACAGCCAGTGGAGCTGGAAAACATGATGAAACAAACAGCAGTATTAGATAATGTAATAGAAGAGCCAGTTGTAAGGGAAAATGTAATAGAACAACCAATTCAAACCGAATGTTTAATTGAAACTTCTCTTACCTCCCAAAATCAGCAAGAACACACTCTTGATCCTGTGACTATAAACAAATACTCTGAAGTAAGACCTGTGAATGATACCTCAGAAAGCGAACAACAGTCAGAGCTCATGGAATCGCAAGCTTATGATGAAATAGTAGAAATCAACCATGCTAATGATGAAGAACCTGGATATGCTAAAGATACAGAGAAAAAGATTAAAAATTTAACTTTAGATTGGTCTGAGGATGAGTATGATGTAGCTGAGGATGGTAATAGAAATGCAAAATCAGTTTCAAATGTACCCTCACAAAATGAACATTTGGTTGAAGAAGTGCCAGAAGTTGAAGAATCAATAGAAAACATTCAACAAGAAATGCAAAAACAAATGGCTAAGGCGCAACTTGATGTAGAGACAGCTGCTCAACTTGATGTAGAGACAGCTGCTCAACTTGATGTAGAGACAGCTGCTCAACTTGATGTAGAGACAGCTGCTCAACTTGATGTAGAGACAGCTGCTCAACTTAATGTAGAGGGGGCTGCCCAACTTGAAGTAGAGGGGGCTGCCCAACTTGAAGTGGAGGCATCTGCACAACTCGAAGTAGAAGGAGCTGCAGATGTCGATACTGAAGAAAGTGCTATTTCTTCACCAGAAGAAGACTCATCAAGCCAGGAAATGCAGCTACCTCCATTGCATGATTCACCAGTTCCAAATCCACTTGTACAAGAGAAATTATCATCACTGCTAAATGATTGGGAGGATAATGATTCCCAAGAAGAAAATGCTGATGAAAATGTTGAGGCAACGCCAGGAGAATCAACTAAAGGAACTGATGTTGTTTTAGCAGATATTCCAGAAGTCCCAAAAAATGACAATATCAAAAGCTTAGTTAGTGACTGGAGCGATGATGAGGAAGAACTTAAGGAATGAAGAGCATGCAAATAAATTTAGATGCCAATCATCTATTATTATTTTTTCATAACACATTTTGTCTACTGGAAATTATTAGCCTTCTAGCTATAAAACTTGAATGGTTTATATTTAAATTAGTTATAAGTAGTACTAATAGATTTTAAGTATATAGCTATATTTCATGTAAAAATCATGATTTTATGTATTCAGTGGTGGTGTATAATGTAAGAGTAAATTCTCTTTATATCAATTATATTTTATAAAACACTGAACATGCTATTTTTAACCTCAATACTATATGTATTACAGTAAAAAGGTGATGCAAACACAGCAAATGTTTTCTGTATCCTTACAGAATACATTGTATTTATGGCAATAATTATGTTGTACACAATTCTGTCTACACATTTTCATACAATTCTTTACTTTTAAATTATGGAAATGATACTGATTAAGTAGATGTGTACCTGTTGACTTAATTGATAAAGTTAATATAATAAATGGGTTCATAATAGTAAATAATATTTTTAATTTGTTATCCCCCACAAATAAAACAACATTTCATAGAAAAATACCATTTTACTAGATTTCAAACAATTTGCAGTTGCTAAAACCAATAGTAGGCTAGGTATAATGATTGTTATCATAATCACATTTGTATTTATATGCAACATTACATGGCAAAATATATATTGGCCCTACTTATACTATATGTATGTTGAGTAAACATATTGATTTATAAGATTTCACAAGGTAAAAACCTCATTGCCTACCACTTCAAAACAGTAAATGTGGATAGTGAGTTCTGTAATGGCAATATTAGAGACTGGTTAAACTTAAGTACTTTTAGGTATTATAAACAAGATATATGAGTGACGTGCAGTAACAACTTAAAGTATGATTTTCACACATCTAATAATTTCTGTATAATTATGTATATTTTGACATAAAATATAAAGTTCCTATTTTGTCTTTATGACTAACATGCCATAATATAAGTCATTGCACAACTTAACACTTCGATCCACAACTACCCAACTTGTTCATACAAAAGTAGACTCTAAACATCGGAATTAAGGCCTATAGTGGCGTGGATGTGAGAGGACACCGGTGTCCTCTGAGCTAGGACAGATTAAAATTAATAGCAGTGTTCAAAGGCAAAAAAAAATATTTTTAGCATATCTTTGTTTAATTTTCAATACTTTTCCTAAAATAGCTACAGGGACAACACAATTTAAATGCAATAGTAGGCTCAATAAAATTGAAAGATTACACAATTTCTACACAAGACAATACATGATTACTATTTGTAGATGTCAAATTAATTCTTGATGTGATACAACATGAAATATTTTTACAATCATATTTGGAATAATAATAATCAATATTGATTAAACAAATTACTAGCATACAAGCAGTAATACACCATTTTTGTTGAGATTATTACATTTACTTACTACAGTAAGTTTATAAACTTGATCATTGATCTCCCATTAAAAGCTATTTGCAATCTTGACTGAGAATATTTGCAAGAGTGAAAAACTATATATCACAATATACCTATATTCTTTCTCTAATTTGAAACACACTACCTAGCTATTCATCACAAAGAATATCTAAAAACTATGATTGTGTGTATGCTCTAAAATAGTTAATAAAAAAAGTGCATAGACACTGAACAGGTACCTATTTTAAATTAAATTATAAGATTTATTTTCATTTTCACTACAATAATTTTATTCAATTTACATATTTTTAACATTATAATTAAAAAAACAGGTAAACTAGCACTTTGGAACTTAGGATATCAAGCTGTGCCTTCCTAATAAAATATAGTATAAACAGTTGATAACAGAATGAAATAGAAGAAAGAGTTCAAGATATCAAAGAATTGTGGTAACTATGTAGATGCAAGATATGTACCTATTTACTTTAGAAAATTGAAAAACATTAATAATAACATTTTTCACAGTGAATTTGAATAAAACCACTGTTCCTCTTGCTTCTCTGGCCAATATGAATCACTAGTTAGTAGGTATGTCAAAAATGTACTAAACGATTGAGTTCACGCTACATCAATTCTGCATGCTCTGCGCAAAGTCAAATTAACTTCAAAATTTTCCTCTAATGGAATAAATGTATTTACAAAATAAATTACATTATTTACATAAAATTATAGCATAATTATTTGCCTAATCATTGGATATTGAGACTAACACATATTTGACCATGTATGCCAGGAATACAAACCCTACCAACACAAATAAATTGGTCAAAATATAGTACATGTTGGACTGTTGCTCTGTTATCACTTCACCTTCACTTGTGGTGGTGTTCTCTGCCTGCAGCATCGCCTCCTGTCGCTGCTTCAGTTGCGTCTCTATCTCTTCAACATACTCTGGGAATAACTCGCAAAACATCTTGTTCTTAATGTTTGTTTCCAAAGATTCCGCCGCCAAACATCGCTTCTGGAAATCCGACGTCTCAACAGATCCCAGTGTTGGCGTTTTCTCTAACATAAAACTTAGTAGACCAGTGAGAATCGTAGATATTGACCAGGCTGGGTTCCATGTGTCAGGATGGAAGTCCGTGATGCTGAGGCATAGTCGCGTGTTTGTCTTGAAACGACCATTCGGCGTGATCATGTAAATGGATGGCGGTTTGAATGGGAACTCCCTTGGAAATATGATTTTTCCATGATAGTATCCGCCCTCGTATGGACTCTTTTCTGGTCCTTTGACTACATAATGCCATTCTAAAATATTAGAAGGCACTGGTTCCGCTGTTACATATGGAACGGGGTCATTTTTAAGCCTAAGGTAGTCTTGCTTTAGTCGGCTCGTTGCTCCTGTAACTTTTATTTTAGCCATGACTTAGCACAAAACAAGAACCATAAAATACTTCAGTATGCAATTAAAATGCTTATCACTGCAATCATAAACTATCAATTCTTTATTAAAATCCACAATTCTTATTTTTTGGTCGGTTGGAATCAATCGCGAATAAATAAAATAATACGTCAAATGATTTGCAATCATACGATACGTCATTCCAATAGAGATGATAAAATTTACAAAATAATCGACTAAACTAAAGTCTATTTCCTAGGCCTCGCATCGTCTAAAGCCCTTATTTACTATACTCTTTGGTCTAAAGTGATTAGGTAAACAAAGCTAGCTAGAATAAACATATATCACTAACTAATCTAACTTCTTTAACCTTCCAGGTTAGGATGTCTAGTCAACTATTGCCAAGGATTTTTTAAATTAGGTTGTCCGTAGGATATATAAGATCCTTGATTAATGCACCTCAAGGATCTCATATATTGTTACGAACGTGAGTAATTAAAATGTCGGTTTACTAGAAGAGAACTTTAATAACCACAAACAATAACAAATTGTTCCAATCAACTTGGTCCAAAACACAATTATCAACACTAGAGTTCCGTTTCCGTATCGCTTGGGTCGTCAGATAGAATCACTAATGACTTCACTTAAAGCCTTATTACACTATCCTATTTATAGGATATATGTAGCAAGCTAGTGGATGTAATTGCTGTTAGGAGAGATTGGACCCGACTCACTCTACTTTCTAAACAGTGTACGATTTAGGACAGTGTAATCACAGCGTTACGATTTAGAGCGACTATACGCCAGTCGGCAGTCGAAGTCTGTTAGTCTGCGCTTTGAGCAAAAGGATCTATTACACCACTCGATAAAACGACCGGTTTTGTCGACGTCGCGTAGTGTAATAAGGCTCAGGCTGTCTTACTCGGGAGTAAACTTGTCTTAAAGTCTGTGTAACTTGTGCGGAATATCGAGTGGTGTAATAGATGCTAAAGTGATTTTCAGTATATTATAAAGTACTCTGTGAAAGTGATCGTGTAGACCACAGATTACAGAGAGATACTACGTATGTGTAGACTGCGCGTGCGCGTGTGATCCTAAGTAGTCTATGGTGTTTACATCATGGCGACTACATTTGAAACTGCAGCATTATCAACCGAAAAAGAAATGATAAAAAAAATAATTAAAATGTATGGGGAAATGCTTACTTTGAGGTTACATTAAGACTAGTTTACCATAATTATGCATTGATTTATTATTGTTTTAATTTAGTTTATAATACTCGTATGTAATGTTTTCGTTCAGAGACGCAAACTTGACCTTGGTGCCAAGCGCGCGCATCTTCATAGTGTCTACCCACAGCTTGACATTAATTGTGGAATCATTGAAACCGGCAAGATTTCGGTATAAAGGAACCGAGAATGCTATTGCCAAATACTGCAAAAACGTTAGGTCGTGTTACACCTACATTCTAATGAAATTCACAACGGCAATAAAAAAATGCGGCAAATAAGTTGAACCAAAATGGCCGTCGATGCTGTGGTTACGCGCAGCCACCCACTTTGATTTAAACCCAAAAATCTTACTGCGTATTCAAGGTCGATCGCCATTGTGATTTAACTTATATGCCGCGTGTTGGAAGGAACAAATAGGTGAAGCTAAGGGCTACAGAAATCGGATATTGATATCGATTTCAAAATTCGAAATCGGATATATATCCGATTGGGTTTAAAACCAAAACCGCCCATGTCTAGCTTGCTACATATCAGTAACAGTAAACGTAGTGCTTATATTCTCTTTGATCAGTAATCTATGATGTCTAGTCGTCGGTACGATTGGGTAATGATTTTATTCTCTTTGCGATTGGGTTCGATTTAGGATTCAATGTAGGATACAAAGAGAATATAAGCACTACGTTTGTAGGATAGTGTGATCACTCGCTATCAACTTTGCTTCCTAACTGTTCCTAAATTGGTTTCCTAAAAATCGGAAAGTGTAATAAGCCTTTAAGTACTCGCAGATCGCAGTTGAATCGCTGACGAATTCAAACTAACTGGCTCGAAGTCGGGGCCGCCTTTTTATATGCGGAGCTAGGAAAATTCTAGATAAAGACGTTTCAAGGCCATTCCAGAACAACAAAATCACATCGCGGAGAAATAAATTATTATCAAAAGAAACAGTAGTAATTGCGCTCATGCCAATTTCGACTCTAACGTATGTAGTTAATAATAGTAGGGAATTTGTACCTTCTGCCTTAGAAGGTACAAATTCCCTTATTAACTACCTACTCAAACTTTCTAATAATAATTCATTACCTACTACTTTATGGCGGACTTTTCTAGAACTTGCCAGGCCTAGTTACAACTTCTATTCTGGAAGCTTGCTATTGTGATTTTATTCAAGATACGGCGTGTTAAGTTTTGCGGCGTAACAATATCCAAGGGTGCGCAAAACGTAGTGCTTATATTCTCTTTGGGCGCACACCTCAAAAGACCTCAATGGCTGAAAGGCAATTCTTTAGAATATACGGAATGTCGCTAATTCAACTATAACAGTGTGTGTATAGGTGTATCACATAGCAAAAGGAGCGCGAAGCGCGGCTGTCCGCGACGGGTCCCCGCCATTACTATACTCTTTGGTCCCCGCGCGACTGTTGGCGACGGATCCCCGCGCGGCGAGTTCGGACTGAGCACTTTTGTATAGGCCCGCGCGTGCGCCCGCTTAACGCATCGTTGGCCCTTAGACAATTCCGATGCCTGCCAGGCCTACGGATTGTTATAAATATAGCTATTGAGCTATTCTATTGTTTTTTTTTAAACTAGATCCAACAAAAAAAAAGCCGACAAAATAACGTTTCTTTTATGGGAACCCCCTTTTATTTTGTTATTGTAGCAGCAATAGAAATACACATTGTGAAAATTTTTACTTTTTTTTCTTACGGTTTTTGAGATACAGCCCGCTGACAGATAGACTTACGGATGGTGCAGGCTAAGTTATAGTGTCCCATGGGCACCCATCGGGTACGGATCCTACAAAATTTTCATTTTTTTTTTTTTAATAAATATTTCTCCTCATATTGCAACTTTCTTAATTTTATTACACAATATCCATTCGATTATTTCACCCAAATGAAAAGCCAATGTTTGAGCCGGATAATGTCTGTCGCTATTACCTAAATTAAAAGCAAATGAACAGTTCCCTTTTTCTTTAATAAATAACAAATCTCTCTATTTTACAACAGCGTCAATTAATGTATTTTACAAATCAATTAACAATAGGCACCTAGTCAACGAAACATGATAATAAATATAAATAACATCAAATAATGATTGAACAAACTGGTAGGTAAACTAGTGGCATTTTATGATGGCAACTGTGACAGCTTACAAATGACCAAATTAAAGCTATAGGCGCAATAAATTATTGTAGTTCCAGAAGTAATGAAACTAGCAGCCCTTTGCGCAATGCAGCCATGACTACATGGCATTTTCATCATATTAAACTCACAAAAAGTGCAAGTCATGCGCTGTCATACTACCGCCGTTACAGTTATAATATTATGAACGGAATTTTAGGCTTACTGTCACGGACGCGTATCTTCATAGACGTCGGCATTATACGCTTGATGTACGCCTGCTCACAGCTCAAGGGCACCTGCAAATTAACTGCAACGTGTCGCGCTGCTTTGTTATCACTACATAGTGTATAAAAAAGTCGCTGCCCGCTGTCTGTCCATATGTATGCTTAGATCTTTAAAACTACGCAACGGATTTTGATGCGGTTTTTTTTTTTAATAGAGTGATTCAAGAGGAAGGTTATATGTATATTATGCATAATATATTTAATATCACTATTGCACCCGTGCGAAGCTGGGGCGGGTCGCTAGTTCCATATTAGTAAAAACGTCGACTGCCGCGCTACGTCACTTATTTAAAGGTGCCCTAATACAAAAGTATGAAACTCTATCGCCGGAGTGGCAACATCGTGCCGCCGGCTCGTTGCCGCTTCGTGTGAGCGCGCGTGGAGCAGGCGCACACCAAGCGTATAATGCCGAATACGCGCCCATGAAACTACGCGTCCGTGATAGTAGACCTTGCAAACATGTCCCGGATACGCAAACACCATAACTTTAATTTGTATTGAATCTAAATTGAATTGTATACTGATAATTTCAAATACCATCAATCACAATAAGTATCTATAATATTACTGTGACTAAAAATTTGAAGGTGTTTGCAATGAAATAACCTTAGGCTTAGATAACGCAAGTCGATTTTTCGTTTCTGTACTCGACTCGGGAACACATCCCTTGCCCAATTGTATGTATGTAATTATAACTGCATGGGTTATTCCTTCCCGAGTCACTTCGGTAACGCTCGTGTTGACAATCGATGTGTGCAAAACGCCCTTACTTGTGACGTCACTCAAATTGACACTTCCAGGGGTTGTTAAACTTGCACATATTTTCATTGCCCCGAGGCAAATGATTCGAATGATTGGTTTAAAAAATGAAATGTCATAGTACGGTGTCGTTGAGTTTAGCCGCAGTACTTTTCCGTAAGGCGGTGACGTCACGTGGCGCAGTTGAGCAGCATGCTGCGTATGTCGTGGTTGAGCTGCCGGAGCAAGTCTTCGTCCGGGTTGTCTTGTTGCACGAGTCGGTCGCGTTGCGCTATCAGTTCGTTGACTCTTTCGCTCGCCGGATTTTTTGGGGCGTTTCTGAAAGCGTACGTTACAAATTAGTTTGCGAAGCCATTAGCAGATCCGGAGTTGTACTCTCCTTGATATCGAGCATTGGGGTGAAAAGAGTTAAGCTAGCAGTGGAATATTACCCTGCAATGTTAATTGCAAAACACCACAACTTGTAGGCTAAACTGCAATTATCTTTTAAATATATGTCTGTTGTCTTGTCTGTCGTGCAAATAGGAATTCGACAAGAGAATCGAATCAAGTAGAAAATATTGGGCCACTGTAGGGTAAAATAAGAGTACTAAACAAAGTAGAGCGCACTCTAGACACCTCCCTCTCTCGAGGTTACTAACCTTATCAAGACTATTATGGTAGGCGCCAGATTTTGCAATAAAATACATTGACGATCTCTTAATTTATCTCTGCGTACTTTTTAATTACTAGAAAATGTAAAAGATCACGGTAGATACCGGTTCAAGACAGCTTTATGTCTTTATTTCAGTTTCATTTATCTGGTTACTTTAGTAACGAAGCTGGGTCGCTCGTGAACATTGGTAATGTCTGCTAAGAAAAAGAATGACTTGTATGTAATATTTAGGCTGTAAAAAAATTGGTTTTACTTACTTCAGATCGTTAAACATATCTAATTCGTCAGGGCCTGCAGGATCTGAAACCAAAGTATAATTTAGCTTATTATCATAGGCTATCCACACGTCATTCTAATTATTCATCCAGAACAGTTCTCGGTTCAGTTTGAGAGGCACAGTTGTTGCAGTGGTCGAGGGGTTACATTGTTGTGCTGCGTGAATGCTGTCCGCACAGAACTCAAACTTATGGTCTACAGACGGTTCTTACGCGTTTGGGTGTCTTCCATATGCGAGGTGTACATGTTTTTGGACACAACGGTAATAGATTTACCAATTAATAATAATAATAATAATAATAATGGTTTATTGACAAACACACAAGTTTATACAGAAATAAGTGGTATACAGTTGAGAAGAGGACAAAACGAGAACACATTAGAAGTAGCCGTGGGCCCCAAACTAGGCACAGCCTGTATCTTGGTGGCCCAGGATTTCATGACAATGTAATAGGATAAAAAAAAAAAATTACAAGAAAATTACAAGTATTACTGATAAAACAAAAATTACAGTAAATAATTCTAAAAAAAAAAAAAAAAAATAGAAAAGTTAAGGAAACAATATCTACAAATGCATACATATTATTGACATTGTATTATGCGAATTGTTAACACAATTCGTATAAATACTGTTTTAAAATAATAAAAGAAAATTTAATTCAAGATAAGCAAAATTACAATACAATTAAATGTCAAAATTAATAAATGAATATAAAAAAAAAAACAGATTATGATAATAATAAAAATTAAAAAAAAAAAAGAATAAATACTACTGAAAACTAAGACGTAATACCACAATTATAACACACAAAGAATTTTAGAATTTAATTACTTTTTTGACATGTCATTCAAAATCAAGTCAAAGAAAAAAAAAAAAATAAGCAAAAACAATACAATTAAAATGAAATGTCAAAATTTAAAAATAAAGTAAAAATAAATAATAATAATGTAGGAAGTCAATCCGTAGTACCATAATTATATTAGACACAAATACGAGCGTTGAGATGCATATATGTTATTCGAAGACCAGAATAATGTGAGAGTGTGAAAGTGTTAACGTGTGAGTGAGTGGCGGGCTGTTTAGGAATGCATTGGGGTGAGGGTGATTGTGTTTAGGTGCTGGTCAACTTAGTGGGCAAATGATATTTTCAGTTTGTTCGTAAGTAAGGTCTTGTAGCCATCTCTTTAAAACATTCTTGGCTTCGAATGTATTCCCAGGGACCCGTAAAGTGGATTTGTTTATGGTATTGAAGACTCTGATTGGGAGAAAGAGTGAAAACCGGGTGGCAAATGTTGTTTTGACCCTGGGAATCGGTAGCCTGTCTGCTCCAATCCTTCCTCTTTGGGTGTAAGTGAATTGTCTCCCCAACACGGCAACGAGTTGAAGGAGGGACGTCAATATATATAATTGACGGACGCTCAGGACGCCTGCCTCTTTGAAGAGTTCGTCTGTTGGGAAGCGCCGCGGTTTACCCAAGAGTACCTTTAGAACAGCCCGTTGAGCACGTTCAAGTTCAAGTAAATAAGACTTGGCCGCACTGCCCCAGATACCCACACAGTCCTGCAACAATGATTGGCACAGAGCCAAGTAAACCTTTCTGCACAAGTCCTTTGGCGCACAAACACGTAGCGATTTCACAATGTAAATAAATTTGCGGATTCTTTTGGATAGTTGTGATATATGCTCTCTAAAGGACAGATTTTGGTCAATTGTAATACCTAAGTATTTGGTTGACTTGACTCTATTCACGAAAGCACAGTCACAGTCAGTGACATGACAGTGGAAGCTGTGTATTTTGATTTTGTCTATATCTGGACAACGAGATCGAGTGATGTGAAAAGTAAGAAAATTAGTTTTTTCAACATTAAGGGTTAGTAGATTCTTGTCGAGCCAGTCCGTTATGGTGCGCATGCCGTTTTCCACAGCGTCCACGGCATCCCTCCACGTGTTACCGTAAAATATGATTGCTGTGTCATCTGCATAACAAATCATGTCCGACTGTGGAATGATTAATCGGAGTATGTCATCAATGTATATTGTGAATAATGTCGGCCCCAAAACACTCCCTTGCGGCACCCCAAAAACGACTGGGAGACACTCACCAACATCATCCCCGATCACAACATACTGCTGTCTTTCGGATAAGTAGGAACAAAACCAGTCTCGAGCGATGCCTCTCACGCCAAAAGATTCCAACTTCTTGAGAAGCATCTTAATAGAGACAGTGTCGAATGCCTTAGCAAGATCAAGGAAGACGCCAATTGACTGCTGTCCGCCATCAATCTTAGAAGAAATAATATCGGTAAAAAGTCTCACAGCTTGCTCTGTGGACCTACCTCGTCTGAAACCATACTGTCGTCCAGACAATAGGTTATGCTTTTCCAGAAAGCTGATAAGACGATTATTTACCAGTTTCTCTAAGATTTTTGACGTCACACAGAGCAAAGATATAGGCCTGTAGTTGTCTGGACAGTCTTTGGCACCCCTCTTGTGAATCGGTACTACGGCAGCTGTTTTCCAGGAGGCAGGAAAGGACCCCGTTGACATGCTCAAGTTACAGATATGCATTAAGGGCTCCAGTATAAATGATTTAATATGTTTAAGAAGGGCTGGACGGATCCCATCAGAACCAGGTGCACTGTCGTCTTTTAGATCAGTGATTATGTTATCTATTTCTTGGATATTAGTAGGGTGCAGGAACAGAGAGTCTCTGGAACGGTTTTCAAGATTAGTGTCGCTGCAGAGTTTGCTCTCCGTAGTCTCGAGTTTGGCTAAAATGTTGAGTGCCAAGCGCTTGCCTACTGAGACAAAATGTTGATTGCAGTTATTAATGGACGACAAGCTATCCACCCCTGAGTTTAGCAGTGCACGGTTGTCATTGTCTTTTTTCGGAAAATCGCAGATATCTTTAATCACTCTCCAAAGTTTTTGAGGTTGGGAGCTGTAATTTTCCAATTCTCCACTCTCATATTCTGTCTTCTCTATGTTTCTGTAACGTAAATACACTCGTTTTAACTCCAGGTTTAGAGGTTGCATCTTCACCTGAGCATGCAACGAGTCCCGGTGCCGCATGCACCGAATCAGGCCAGGGGTTATCCATGGTTTCAAATTAAATTTAGAACGACTCATTTTTACTTTTTTTGTGTGCTTTTCTATGGTGTCCGATAAGATCCTGTTGAATTCTAGGACTGCTTCACCCACCTCAGTTTTAGATAGTACTTCAGCCCAGTTGACACTACTAATCTCATCAGCAATCTTAGAGTAATCTATTCTACACCTGAACCTGTTGCGAGGTGGATTGTTAACTCTTAGTTTACTCGTACCTAAGATAACAAGGTCATGGTCAGTAATCGACGATTTACACACTATACCCTGTGTTGAGATTGTGCCTTTTGTTTTAATAAAAGCGTGGTCTAAGCAAGCTTTGCCCCTTGTTGGTTCAGTGATACCTGGCAGTAATCCATGCTCCGACAACAAGCACTGATATGCGATATGAGAGGCACTGGGGGTCCCATCGAGAAGGTCTATATTCATATCACCCGTCACGATCACGCATGGACAACCATTCAGACCGGTCAATGAGTGATCCAGTGAGTTAAGGAATCTGTCGATATTCCTAAAAGAAGGAGAGCGGTAGATTCCAAGAACTGTAATACTTTTATTAATTTCAGCTACCAGACAGTTAGCATCGTCAAACTCAGGTTCAACAACGGAAACTGACCAAACATCCCTAACGTATACAGTTACGCCGCCACTTTTATTGATTATTTTACGTGTGTGAAAACAGTTATAACCCGGTAGCTTATTAATTACAGAGTTATCGCTAAGCCAACATTCTGTTACAACTATCACATCAAATTGGCAATTGAAACGATGCAACACTGTTACTAGTTCGGGAAAATTTTTGTGTAAGCTTCTTATGTTACAAGTTAGTATCTTAAAATCATGTTTCACTAACAAATCCCGACATAACTCCGGTTTGTCAATGATGCAGCAAGGTAACGTAAGCGTGTCATCTAAATCATTTGATAAATCCGCTTTATCCATTATCTAAGAGGGCCGAAGCAATACGAAGATCTGAAGTACGAACATTTATTGCCGCTTTAGTATGTGTGGGAAGAGGTTGGCTGAGTTGGCCTACGAGTTCGAGAATAGGATTGCTGTGTGACTGGCGCAAATAGGCTGTGAGTTGATTGTCAGAATTATAAATTTGCTTATTTTGCGACAAAGTATAAGAATAATCTATTTTATGTTTTAGGAATAGGTGTAAGTGGTGTAATGTATGAATTTGTGGGGTGATTACAGTTAGAGAAGTCTTGCCAAACAGGAGTATTATAATGATTTTCTTGAATAAAATAAATGATAAAAAGTGGCAAGTATTTTTAAGAACGAGGTGTTTTATTACATTGAAAATAATTTTCATATACATAAAAATGGGACAGTGATATTATAAACGCCTAAATAGCTTTTACCAACATCTTTATCAATTAGTCGCGACTGGAAAGGGCCGCAGGATAGTGGGTGTTGCGCCAAATAAGTAATCCAGGTCACGAATATTTTTAATTTGAATTGCTGACTTCCCCTCGGCTTGACGAACGAGAATTTGGCCTTTACTCGTCCAGCAAAACTTGAACCCAGCGTTCTTGGCTCGTGTTCTTGCTTCACGAAATGTTATACGATTTTCCTTAGTCAGATGCTCATTTATATAAATTTTCCTAATCGGACCCTGAATTTCTAAGTCCTGGGATGTCAGATTACGTCTTGTTTTGAACGCTTTTATCAATTCATCCTTTTTTGCTCGCCGCAGAAGTTTGACTATAATCGGCCGGGAAAAATTAGAGTCCAGATTAACCGAGAGGGGTTTCTTCAAACCAGCACGAGCGACGCAGTCGATGTCATCTAAGGTTAGAGTGACACCAACCTTGGTTGCTGTCACCATTGCGATGTGCTGCAGATTTTCATTTGATGTTTCACTTATACCAATGATCTCAACCTCATTCCTCATGCCAGCCTGCATCTGTTGGTTCAATTGGTCTCTTAAAGACCATACCAGATCGTTCATTGAAGCCACTTGAGTGTAATTTTGTTCCAGCGACGCGATACGCTCCTCGAACTCGTCCAAACGGGCGTTACATTTATCCATCCCATCAAATAGTTTATTCAGAGTGGACTTGACCTCAGCCATATCTGAGCGCATGAGGCGTATTTCCGTGACCAGCTCAGAAAAAGTCACCGAATTTTCGGGGTCAACCGGGCTAGGTGAGCTCGAAGCCATGCGTTTGTGAGCGCGAGATTGTGTGTTAACATGCAAGACGTCTAACTCGACATCTGCGGCGGATGGGCGGACAGGCGTGTTGCTGTTGTCAGCCCGCGGCGCACTCGAACGACAAGAGGGACACAGCCACCCCGAATTTTGCTTCGAGGAGTCGTGTATCGTTGTATTTACACAGATCTGATGGTAATTTGCTTTGCACTGAGTACAGCCCACAGATCTTTTGGTGGTTATGTCTTGTTTGCAAGCAGCACAAATAGTATTCATTATGGAAGCAAAATGACGTCCGAATACGCAACCAAAAGCACAACTCAGACCGCTAGCATGACGATGCAGGCACAGTTCGCGTGGAGCCGCGTGATATGCGAGTGAGCGGTAAAGTCGTGTCGTAGGTCAGGGTTTAGTTCGTTATCACACTTTTCAAATTTAGAGTTTTTTTCCACAGTTTTAATTTTAATATAACTTTGTATTGCTTAAGCCGATCACCAAGAAGATTGCACAGTTCAATAGTTCACTTCACTAGCTTTGAGTTAACAGTATATTATTGTTACAATGTCCACTTTTTACCACCTTTCTTGTTTAAAAACAGAGAGCAAGAATAACAACGATCCGTCTTTACTCGCACCAGTAGGGTAATTAACTACTTTCATTAGTTCTTAGCAATTTGCTCCGAATGCGTAAACTCCGCGAATGTCCTTTTCATACAAGTAAAGTATGTATTGTAATGCGTTCAATACGCACGCAGGAAACGCTTTTTTTTACCTTTTGAAATTTTCTACATGCGGAGCAAATCTTATTGTATTCTGTAGACAAATGTTACACTATTGCCGAGTGTTGGGCTATCCTGAAATCTTATTTCGTGAAATCCCTTGGTTCCTGCAGAATAGAGCTTAGGAGCAAAACCGGGGGAAAAGCTAGTAATTTTAGCCATTTTTTGTACAAGAGGCACCTACCTGAACTTCGCCCGGGTGTCGCCACTGTGCGGAACACCCGGAGGACACGGTGGAGCACACTGTAGAGGTGTGCCCCGCCTGGGCGGAGCATCGCCGTGTCCTCGTGGGGGCGATCGGCGGCAGCGATCTCTCTCGCCGGGCTTTGGTTCAGGCTATGGTCCGTAGTGAGGAGGGATGGCAGGCGGTCGCCTCCTTCTGCGAAGCAGTAATGCTAGCAAAGGAGGAGGCCGACCGCATCAGGCAGAGGCAACGGGGCGCTCGCCCCAGCCGCCGCCGGGATTCCGATCCCGATTTCCGGCCACCGTAGGCGCGGGCTTGCGGACGGCGTGCAATGGGTAGCACGCTGTCCGATCGTCCGGTAACCGACCGGACCGAGCCCAAGTCGTCGACGGCGCGTTCTGTTCCCGCGCGCCTCAAGGAGCTGTCAGCACACCGAAGAGGCCCAGCCTGCTAACTGCAGGCAGGCAGGGTCGAAGCCTACTGGGGTCATGGGTTAGTTCCGAAAGGAATGCTCGACCCCGGCACGATAGGCTACGAAGGAACGGGGTAGGTTTTTAGTCAGTAAGAGTCTGACACTACTTCCCGCTCCGCCCAAGGGCGGGATTTGTCATTGGATGATTTTACCTACCATAAAAAAAAAAAAAAAAAAAAAAAACCTACCTGAACTTGAACCATAAGTTGTCCAAGTTAGTTTAAAATTAGTAACAATTAAATGAATTATACCAACGTTGATAAGGTAAATTACGCATACTGGAAGCAATAATTTTATAATGATCTGTGTATTAGCAATAAAGTTATTTATTATTGTTATTAGACTGTAAGCTTCCCTAAAATAAGCTAAGAAGTGGAATTCCCTGCCGGAGTCTGTGTTTCCTGATGGCTAGAACCCGGGAATCTTTAAGTCAAGAGTGAATAGGTTCCTTCTAGGTAAGTACTCTCCATCGTCGACCGCATCGTTACTTTCCATCCGGTGAGATAGCGGTTAAGCGCAAACCTATCAAAAATAAAAAAATAAAATTTTTTTCTAAAGAGTAACTGACTTATCAAAGAATGCGTGTTGAGCGCGGGCGTGTTGGCAAGTATGTCCACGTAGAAGTCATCTTTTAACTTCTTCAAATCGACCGGAATTTTGTTGACGCTGCTTTCTTCTTGGTCTTCGATCGGGTCCAGTCTGAAACAAATTGAAATGGTTTATGATATAAATAAAGTAAATTTGATGTCAATATTATAACTTGCATTATTATTGTTGTTTATTATCCAAATACTATAACAAATTTACCTATCACTTCGATAAGGAGTGGATTTTCCTGACAGCTACAGCTAAGTAGTCTTTTTCAAGAGTGAATAGATTAGTTCTAAGTGAGTATGCACCATTGCTGACTACATCATCACTTACCATCACGTGAGCTAAAGGTCAAACGCAAAACTACCAATAAAAAAACCCGGCGAAGTGCGATTCGGACAAGCGCACGAAAGGTTCCGTAACGTCCGTATAAAAAAAAGGCAAAAAAAAAATACGTTTTGTGGTCATGCCACTTAAATATTTATTTTACCCTATTTTTAGTTACAGAAATACATCATTTGTGAAAATTCCAACTGTTTAGCTATCACTGTTCATGAGATACAGTCTGGTGAAAGACAGATGGTCAGCGGAGTGATAACAATAGGGTCCTGTTTTTACTCTTACGGTACCCTAAAAAAAGGATCGCAAAGGCCTCAGCAACATACCCCATCTCGCCGAGTTCCCTCCTGTCCTGCTGCAGTTGCGTCAGCATCTGCTTCCTGGTGTTCAGTTTGACGAGATGCAGCTCTCTGACGGCGCGGCCCCATTGCTCCTTGAAGAACGCCTTCGATTGCACCGCACTGTCCAGTTTCTCTTCTAGGTAACGCTGGGAATTAAATAATAATATTCTACAACTTTCACACAGCACCATCTGGCCAAAGGCTATGTGAAAATAAAACCCGGGGCCCTGGGACGAAGGCAATGAAGGGAGCAGGGTAAGTTTTTAGTCAGTAGCTCTAAAACTATCTCCCGCCCCACCCAAGAGTGGGATTTGTCATTTGATGATTTTACCTACCATAAAAAATACCATCTACTCCTAAAATAAGCAGAACTTATGCAATGAGTACTAGACAACTGATAAACATCTCATCATCATTATCTCTCATCATCATTTCTACATACATAAATATAAAAAAAATATTACAAATTACACCTAGACAGAACAAATGATCGTACTCATAACGCAAACATTTGTGTTGGGTAGGAATCGAAACCACAATCTATCGCATAGCAGTCAGGGCCACTAACCGCTAGAGTCAAGTGGTTAGACACTGACTGATTAGACAAACAGGTCAGTCAAACAATACTTGGTATTATATTCGATGACGTTTACGCGAATTTAACGTGACACTGCGACTCTGTCTTTGCCCTCACTTCATTTAAAGCAAGCCACCGCAAAAGTTCACACGATAATATCATGCCACCAAAATAGAGTATTAATAGTTTGTTCGCTACGCTCCGCTTCGCTTTACGATCGCATGCGCGTCGAATTGCTTAAGTAGGACATCGTATAAGAAATAACAAATCCAGGACAACAGCGGTGGTGCAACCTATCGTGTCACCAACAAAATGTATTCAGTTCTAAAGAAGGCACCTGACTTGGTGTCCGCTTGATTGTGCAAAACTGAATATCTTTTGCCAAGGCCCTGCCGTCACTTAAAATGTGGATTTAGGGCCAACGCTTCGGTGCAAGCGCAGACGTCTGCGCGGGCACCCGTTGCGTATGCCGTGTGCGGCGGTCCCGTAGTGGAAACCGGATTATTTCCTGTGCAGTGTCACTAGTTCAACTTTAACGGTGTGCATGTAGTCGTGTCGATGGAGATCTTTAGCGGCATGGGCGCGGGGCGCGACTGCCCGCGCGACGGGCCCGGCAGAGCACTTAGGTATGGGACAACGCGTGCGCCCGCTTAACGCAGCGTTGACCCTAAGATTTGAAAGATTGGTTCTCTGATTTTCAACCGTCAGTAACCTAATATCTTTGAAACAGTGTTATGCAAAAGCGGTCTTTTATTTGAAGAATACACTTTTCTATGTATATTCTATTGACTCGTATATGCGACTGGAGCAAAAGGTACGGACTAATGGTGAACCCTGTAAAGACGCAGGTTATGGTGGTGGGTAGTTCTAGGCTGGTCTCGAGGATCGACTGGACAACTCTTCCCCAAGTGTCTTTTAACAACTCAGTAATTCCATTCAGTGACAAAGTTAAGAACTTGGGGGTATTCATCGACACGATTTTTTCTTGGACTGCCCAGCTACAGGAAGTTAGCCGCAAGTTATTCGCATCTGCTAGATCTTTGAGAAGACTACGTAATTTTCTGCCGACTGCCACCAAGATATCGCTTGCGCAATCTCTCCTTCTACCCATCCTTGATTATGCTGATGCCAGCTATCTTGACCTCACTGAAGTACAACTGGATAAACTTGAGCGACTTCAAAACTTTTGTATAAGGTTCATATTCGGTTTACGCAAATATGACCATGTTTCTGAATTTCGTGTTAAACTCAAGTGGTTGCCAATTCGCCTTCGCCGTAATGCTCATATTCTTTTCCTTTTGTATAAGGTGCTCTTTTTCCCTTCTTCCCCTCTTTACCTCAAAGAACGGTTCCAATTTCTTTGCGACTCCCACATGAAGACTCTTAGATCATCAGATAATTTGAAACTTAAAATACCAATGCATGCAAGTACCTTCCTGGATAAGGCATTCACTGTCCAGGCCGCTCGTTTATGGAATGCATTGCCTGTGACAATAAAACGTGCGCAAACACTACCTGTGTTCAAAAAGCTTGTGAAGGAACATTACTTGACACTGTGACATTGCTTTCGATGTATCACTTATTCTCTTGCCTGTATATTTTTTGTATGTATGTATATATGTATCTATTTTAGTATTAATAATTTATAATTTTTAGTTTGCATTTATATTTGCACCAAGTGCAACCCCATTTTGTGTCCTGGCAATTTCTGTCCCTACTAGGTTGTCTGGTAGAAATCGCCGAGTGCGATAAGGCCGCCGATTGTATGTTTTTCTTTTTTCTATGGTTTCCCTTTATAATAATTGTAATCTTGTTGTACAATAAAGTGTAAATAAATAAATAAATAAATTCTTCAAATATAAGTGGGCAAATCCGGAATACACATTATTTTTCTATATATCTACAAAAGGCAACTATTAACACACACCTCACAGAATGGATTGCGCTGCAATTTGGCACGTAGATAGTTACTATGAAGAGGCATGCGCTAAAAAAGAATTTTCCAAAAATCACCTCTTTAGCGGATGAAACAGAGGTTTGAGGTTTGTAAGGAGTAACCTACTTTCACGCGAGCGAAGCTTCTGTCAGAAAAAAAAAAAGGTAATACTTACTAATTCCTGGATTAAACTCGCAGTTTGATCTTTGGTCAAGCCGGAATACCGATTCTCAGATTCCTTTTCAGTATTCTTTATATTATTCTGAAATGTAAAAATTTTGGCCTATACTAATATTTTTTTTATGAGATGAAGTAAAGTGACAGCTATAACAATGGTTGTCTGACAGTTGGGCATTGTTATTTGACAGTTGGGCATTGTCCACTGCTGTCACTTTACTTCATCTAATAAAAAATCATAGTATAGTTTTAATCATTCAATGTTCCGTACTATTGTGAGAAAAAAATCCCTTTCTAGACGATTTTTTGTTTTAAATATCCGTTGCCCTAAATAATGGGAACAGGAGAGGACAAAGAAGTAAAGGCACATACATACACAAGACACACAGACCAAGAACAACTGTCTGTAGGGTTATGAATATTTATATGAATCGAACCTGCGACACGCAGTGCAGCAGCCACTCGTTCTACTATTGTGCCAACCAAGCCATCAAAATGTTAGACAAAAATAAGGTTACAATAGCAACTTTCAGCGACCAAGTATATCACCAGAGTGAGAATATGAAATCAATTCCTGTGTTTGTATCCAAAAGTACTGTCTTATGTTCGTTACATTTTGAAGTGTAAATACAGTGGCCTTCAAATCACCCATCATAGGCTAATAAAGTGAGGTCAATGAAATGACAAATTAAAATTTCTTGACTCAAATGATTGTACAATAAAAAATATAAAAATAAATAATTAATGTTATCTAACCTTGAGCAATTCCACTTGTTTCTGCAGCTGCTGTACCTTAGCCTCCAACTCTTCGACCTTCATGTCTTTGAGCTTGAGCTGGTGGTTCATGTCATCCTCCATCTTCTGTGACGCTTCCCGTAACTCCTGGTACTTGGCTGTATAATGAGACTCGAGGGCTTTCTTTGCATCCAGTAACTGAAATATGTATACAAATGATGAGCCTTTCATTAATCTGCTTTTAGGGTGTGTGTTGACGTATCCTAGAGGCGCGAGTGGAACAGGAAGCGCCGTTGATGACTTGGGCTCGTTCCGGACGGTTACCGGACGGTCGGACGGCGAGTTACCAGGGTTGGAAAAAATCATGTTTTTTTTTTTAAATCGAATAAAGTACGATTTTTTGAAAAAAATCTAATTGATCATAATTTTTTAAATTTTTTCGTTTGATTATTAAATTTAACTATAGTTTTGCGCAAAACGGAACGCGCCTTCAAGGGATTGCGCGGGCACAGCGCGGGAATTTCCTTTTTGTCTGACAATTGACTGCCAAGCAAAAGGGCAATCCCCGTGTAGTGTTTTGTTTATTTCGCTTGCAATTACGGCCTTATTTTCGTTCTAACAAGCGTTCATTCATTCAACCCTGCGAGTTCTCCATTGCTCGTCCTCCGCAAGCCCGCAAAATAAAAGACATATGGATAAATAATTGTTTGCACGAAATAAGAGTACCATTTTTTACATACTGATTTATAATTTGAGGCCATATCAAATATTCTTAAAGTTTAATTACAGATGCAATCACCGACGCCTTCTATTACGTCAATTAAGCTTTCTTTCTTTTTGGTGGGAAATCA
Source organism: Leucania comma (assembly GCA_958295575.1). NCBI lineage: Eukaryota > Metazoa > Arthropoda > Insecta > Lepidoptera > Noctuidae > Leucania > Leucania comma. Next base: position 7,150,090 of record OY282476.1, on the reverse strand, counting down.
TCGAATAACTTCTCCCGCTCTGGATAAAGAGAGAGAGAGATTACCAGACTTTTACTCACTAAAACCCACTGGTGTACAGACTGCAAAAAAAAATGCAAAAGGTAACTGAAACACAGGTTTCAGTTACCTTTTGCATTCCAAGGCCATGGTAACTCTTTCGAACAACGCGACGCAGCTCTCGGAACTACTAAGGAGTTTTGAATATCGTGCGGACTCCGCTAATCTCCATTTCATACAATTAAAGTATTTATTGTAATACGTGCAATCTCGGATGCGTGATGAAATCCGCATAATATTAAAAACATCCCTAGTCTTATGTTCTTAATTCAGTATCGAGAATGGTTAAAATCAGAATTGAGTATATTGGAGGAAGTTCAAAAGTGGCACCAGTGACAGAAAATTTGAAGGGGAGTTCGTATGTCTTGGTATGGCCATATGAAGAGGAAGAATGAATTGCATGTCACAAAAAAAGTTATGAGTATACATGTGGATGGATAGAGAGGGAAAAGATGGATGAATTAGAGGAGTGATATGAATGAAATGGGATTTAGTGACCGCATGAAAAGTGACAGAATAGAATGGAAGAAAAAAACATATTATGCTGATCCCAAGTAATACGGAAAAGGGCAAGCAGGGCGGTTTGTACATATTTGTAAATTACACAATTTTTAGTTTTAAGTAGAAAGTAACTTAAGTTTTGTTGTGCAAATGTAATATCCTCAAGTTTAAAATGTATTAATTTTCTTATACATAAAAATGAACAGCTGTTCGTTAGTCTCGCTAAAACTCGAGAACAGCTGAACCGATTTGGCTAATTTTAGCCTTGAAATATTCGTGATACTTCAGGGAAGGTAAGAAAAATTAGAAAAAATCACAAAAAAAAAAAATCCGAACAATATAGACTATTAGGCGGTACGAAGTTCGCAAGGTCAGCTAGTATACTTATAAAAGGTATGCTGTAAGAAAACCCATTTGTGGGTTAAGCTCGCCTGTGTACATCGCCTGTCCTATTTTTTTTTTTTTGTTAATTTTATAATCTGTGCGAGGATAATGATTTCAGTATGTTGTACCTTTTTCTCCCTCTCGGTGTTCCGGTACCCCCTCAGCCTAAAGTCGTCGGTGGCGCGACTCAGATCGGCGGCGAGGTTGCGACACTGCTCGATACCTTTGCTCAGCTTGCATTCCAACTCGACTTGTTTCTTCGACCACTCTTTAGCCAGGAGCTCCAGGTGGTATTCTTCTTTGCATTTCAACTGAAATTAAAAATACTAGTATTATAATATAAAGCTAGTTTGTTTGAATTAGACGTTGCAACAAACTGTTGTTTCCGTGTGCCACCTAACATCACGCCTACATATCAATATTTTTTATTTATTTTTATTAGCCTGTTCTGTCCCACTCCTGGGCAAAGGCCTCCCTCCACGCTTTCCATTTCAATATACACCGTTAAATTTTGATCGTTTTAATCTCGTAGAGGGATGATCTGGTACATGAAACACTATCGATTTGTAAAGATAAAATACGAATTAATATACCCATGTACGAAATTAATTTCTTTAAGTAAACGAGTCAATGAACTTTTAGGCAGTTGTCGGTCGTTACGTACTAATTACCTACAGGTCATTGGCTTAGCTCAACTGACGCTTAGTTGAAGAAATTAATTTCGTACATGCGTAAATTAATACGAGTTAAAAAAGGTACTTTATTTTTTAATTTACTCTTTACAAATCGATAGTGTTTCATGTACCGAGTCGACCCTCCACGGGATTAAAACGATCAAAATTTAACGGTGTTAACGTTGTTATAAAGTGTTAACTTACTTGACATTTAAACATTTCCTGTTGTTTTTCCTTCCAATCTTCGAGCTCGTCAACAAACCTCTGCATTATGGAGTCACGTTCTACTGCGGAGATAACAGCTTTCACCATATCTATAAAATATTAGTCATGATTATGTAAATTCTGTAAGAAATCATAAATTAAACTACCATATTTGCTATAAGAAACACAGAAAGTAATTCACCTTTTTCGTTGTGTGCATGTATATAGGTATCGCTTTTACTTGTCTCCAACGGTATTGGCCTGTAAAAAAGAATGAATTTGTAAATCGAATAATATTAATCGGATAGTTGCAAACATCACTATTGACAATGCTGTTTTTTTTTTAAAGACTTACCGCGGTCCGTGAACGCAAAGGGCAGCTGAAGGTCACAGGTGGGTAAAAATTTATTAGGCTTCACTCTAGAGCGGGCGACCTCATTTGATGATTACCCACCGCAAGAAGACGTGGTAATATTGTCCAGATATCTAAACTCTTGATTTACCCGGCACGATAGGCTACGAAGGAACGGGGTAGGTTTTTAGTCAGTAAGAGTCTGACACTACTTCCCGGTCCGCCCAAGGGCGGGATTTGTCATTGGATAATTTTATCTACCATAAAAAAACTCTTGATTTATAAAACTACACCAATTATCTAATAGGAATCAATTTATGAATAATTGAAGCAACAATTATTGAACTTCACTCCAAAAAGTCCCGCCAAAAAACCCTTGGATAAGGTGACTTTACGATAGAAATGTAATTCTAAAAAATAATCAACTGCCCTATGCTTTCTTTGACTTTATACTCACGTATCTGCCGTCTCTTTCCCACTCGTGAGCACATGTTCGCTCGTGCTCTCTCCCACGCGCTCGGGCGCGCCCGCCGGCGCGGCGCCGCACTGCACCTGCATGTCGGCCGTGGCGGGCCGCGCGCGCGCCGCCAGCAGCTTCTCCTGGCTCAGAGTGAACGACTCGCACATCTTCTTGATGAGCTCCGTGATCTCGCTGGATTGGAGCACCGAGTCGCCGGACGCTGTTTTGTATCTGTAATAACGCTAATATTATAAAGGTGAAAGTTTGTAAAAGTGTGATTGTTTTAAATACTATGCGAGGACATGCGCATACATAAAGCACACACAACCGAGGAACTTTTCAATGTGAGGAACTTTTCGTACGTCCTTGGATGGACGTGACCAATTCATCGCATTCTACGTTGGATTATGAGCTTTTCTATAAATTTATTATGGAAATCTTGATATTAAGCTTGATGGACCCCGGTTTGGTTGCGAAATTTCATACTCAAACACGATCGTGTGTAACCGCTAGGCGGCGACGCTTATAATTTTAGCACACCATATTAAACATTTCCGCCATGTTTTTAGTACCTTAGACTCTCATATCTAAATCTTCATGAAAATGTCGTCGGGGTGGTAGCTTTTCCGGACAGGGAGTATATAAGTAGATATAGGTTGTCGTTGTTTTCACCTGGCAGTATTCGTGGGCGCCATGTTAGTATACCCTCCCCCGACGGCGTGGCGCGGCAGGTGCGTGCAGCTGCCGGCGCGCGGCGACAGCAGCTCGTCCGCCACCGCGCGCCCGCCGCTGTCCAGGTGGGTCACGCTGCGAGCCGTCAGCTTGTTTGGTTTCTAGAGTGTAAAATATAAATAGGGTATTCGTAATAACCAAAGAACCTGGGCAAGAGCGAGTCCCAGCCCCGGATCTTCAATTTTTTTTAGGCGGGGCAAAAACTGAAAAATGCCGCCCCCGCCCACTTATATTTATTTTTACCTTTATCATCCATATAATTTTAGCTATCAGATGTCCACTAATTGATTGAAATTTGGACATAGCCTACATAGGCCTTCCGGTAAAAGTAAATATTACTCCACATATTAGTAAACAATACTCCTAAATCATAGTAAATCATTTTTAGTATTTTCTACTTCGAATTCGGTAGATTTTACTTCCTCGAGTAGTATTATTTACTCCTACTAGAAGTAATTTTGAGATTATCGACGATTCTTTTTCTTTCGTCAAACATTTTACTTCTTTGACTAGTAAAATACACTCCATCAATGAGTATATTTTACTTCTTGATGGAGTAATTTTTACTCCACCGCCTGGTAGCCTAACTTTATTATTGTTTTATATACATAAAAATGTAAGTCATATTCGATTGTTTCGGATAGCCGAGCGGGCTAAAGCGTCGGTTTAGTTGCGTGCGTTAAGAGCCCTTTCACATTTCGGCATTACGCAAATTTAGGTATTTTATGCATCGAGCGGGCGGCGAACTACGTGAGCGATATTTTCATTCATGCTTCTAGCAGTCTCGCTCGCACTATGATATTGTGTATACGGCGGCTAAACGATCTTGATCTTTCGTAATTGAAGTATTCAGAAAGAGGTTAGAAGATGGATATTTTTTTTAAATGTCGTTTTAATTTAAATATGTTCAAACAAATATTTTTAATATTCTGCAGTATTCGATAAACAATCGATTGTAATATATACTATTCATAGCAAAAATAGATTTTTAAAGTTGTATATATTTATTTTTAATTCATATAAATTAGTGCTCGACTGTGATCCAACCTGATGGTAAGCAGTGATGCAATCGTTGATAACTAGTTTATTAAGTGTATATTCAGTCTAGCCTTAATTGTATGGTAGTATGGTTGAAATCTTATCGAATAAATGAAACAAAAAAATGTATTATTTATTTTATTATTTGGTACAGTCAGACATCATATTTTTACATCAGAAAAATATTTCCCGCAAAGGCATTGATCGAGCTTTTCTTGAGTCGATAACTTCTGGCAGTACACAGTTTTCATAAAACAGCTTTTAATTTGGGTAACATTTTTAACGACCAAAGTTCGTCGTCTTTGTAGATTGTTATAGTTTTTACAGGAAAGTCTGGTCCAGTCCATATGGCAAGTATGCAGACATTTTTATTGGATATATAAAGCTGTCCTTGAATTTGGTAGCACCAGTCATGACTTTAACTAGTCTAACTTTAATAATTTCACTATCTGGTATACTAGTAAAGTGTGAACTTTATACTTATTGAAATATTATTTCAATTAGTATAAAGTTCACACTTTATTATAACTTCAATATAACGGTATATTATACCGTTCGAAAATAAATATTTACAAAGATCAAAAACTGCGTTCGTAGTTCACACGCACACAATAGCAATGCGGCAGCGTCTACGCGACAGTCGGCGCACACGACGGTAGTCACGGTAGTATCGGAACGAAAGCGCGCGGGAAAGAAACTGACATAGGTCCGACCTCGACAAGCGCTCGCGCGATACTAATCGCAGATGACCGGCGCAGTGAAATATAAAGTGTTTTTATTTATTTTATTAAAAAATAATAGTAGCGATTTAAAAAATAAAAATCATACTATAGTTTAAGCAAATGTTGATGATTATTTTGGTATAAATTTGAAGTCTAAATAATGTAGAACTTTGGAGATATTGGGGCTTGTTTTGAAGCCTTTTCGGTAGATAATTGAATTACGTAGTTTTTTTTTTTCTTTACATAAAAGGCATATAACGAAAATATTACCTGTTATGATTGAAGTATAGGATATTTGAGAGCTAATAATATTTTTGTTATTGACTGATATTTAGTAGAATCTCAAAATTAGAGCTCAGAAATGATGTCTCCGTGAATTTTTGCCGAAACATGTATCGGGAGAAAGCTTATTACTAAATAATTAAATAATTAATCTAAAATCAGTTTTGAGGTAATTGTAGTAGAGAAAACGAACTATATCAACCAAGAAATTGTTATTTTATACAACGAACATAAAACCTAAAATTTCAACGTAGAAAACTTGCAATTTCGTGTTTTTTTGTAATACGCCTCTTAAGCGATCATACGTTCGAATCTCCCCAATAGAAGAATATTCTTTATTTAGGTCTAAATCAGCGTTTCCCGCAATCTTTAAACTGCGTACACGTAAAATTGGTGTTTAACATATATAAAATCTAATAAAAATATTTTTTTAATTATTCAAATTATTTTTATTAATTAGTTTTTAGCCATTACTGTTTTTTCTGTCTACCCATCGAAAGACCCGCTAAACCCTACACATCTTATCTATGGAGTTAATGCTATTATATGTATATATATATATATATGTATATAATAATTAAATAATTAATTTGGAGTGAATTCTACTTGCTCTATAAGTAAAATTAGTTAAAATTTGGAGTAAATACTACTTCTTGAGAAGTAAAAATTACTCGAGGAGTAGAAGCTACCACGCTAGAAGTAGAATTTACTCCTCATTTTTCTCCGTGCAAGCGGGCGCGTATTTTGAACTATGCCTATGCGCCTGGCGAGTAATAAATGTTCGTGCAGCACGTCTCACTCCGCGCTCTGAGTATCGGTCGAGTTGATATGGCCATGAAATTTCTGTACTTGTACTATTATTTATTCCGTGGTCAAAGTTAAGTAAATGATGAGTTGTCCATTCGTCTGTAAAGTGTGAATTTGGCCGCCCTCTGAACTTGCCGCCCGGGGCATAGGCCCCGGCTTGCCCCCCCCTAGATCCGGGGCTGGCGAGTCCGACTCGCATACTGAGGGTTTCGTACAACTAACTTATGTAAATAGTTCAATTCCCGAATCGAGTCTCGGAAGATTTTGTTTGTGTTTTTTTGTGTGTGACGTAAGCACAAATTTGCAGTTTTCAGATTTATTTCTATACTTGTGCTATAAGACCTTGCTTCATGCCAAATTTTAGGGTTCTAGGTCAACGGGACCCTATGAATTTTGATTCCCTTGAAAGTGACAAAATGTTCATTTTTTACGGCATAAACGGTCGTTTCTTTTTTTTTCGTTAACTTAGAAGTTTGATTTTTTCACATATTCAAGGGACCACAGATCTGAGTATATGGTTTTAATTTTAACTCGATACTTCCACGCGTTCTCAAAATAAAGAATCTTGATAGACAGACAAACAGACGGACAACAAAGTGATCCTTTATAGGATCCCTTATGAACCCTTATGGGTTTCGTTTTTCCTTTTGAAGTACGGAACCCTAAAAACCACCTCTAATTTAGGACTGGTAGAAATCCAAACATAAATTTCTTTAAAACTAATCAAGCAAAGGCCTCTTAACATCAGCTGTTTTACGTGGACTTTGTTTAGCCTTCCATAGTGTTCACATCTTCTTCTTCTTCCTGCCCTTGTCCCATATTACTTGGGGTCGGCGCAACACGTTTTTTTCTTCTACTCTATCCTGTCAGCCGTCACACTATCACTAACTTCCTTTTCTTTCATATCACTCCTCACACAATCCATCCATCTCTTCTTCGGCCTCCCTCTTCCTCTCCATCCATCTACTTGTAAACTCAGAACTCTTTTAGTAACATGTGTTTCATCCCTCCTCTTCACATGACCATACCAAGACAAACGATTTCCTTTCAACTTTTCAGTCACTGGCGCCACTTTCAAACTTCCTCTTATATACTCATTTCTCACTTTATCCATTTTCGTCACATCACACATTCACTCAACATTCTCATCTCCGCTACATGCAGTCTTTTTCATCCATCTTTTTCACAGCCCAACATTCTGATCCATACAGTATGACAGGTCTTATCACGGACTTGTAAATTTTACCCTTCAACTTGAGTGGCATCCGTGGGTCACAAGTTGTTCCCGTGACCTGTCGCCATTTCATCCATCCGTGTGTTACGTCTCGGTCTACCTCACCATCTCCTTGAACGAGCGACCCGAGGTACCGAAAGTCGGAGCAGATTGGTATGGGCGTTCCGGCGAGAGCTAAGGGCACAGGACCAGAAAGACCGCCGAAATCGCAGAACAAGTACTCCGTTTTGGTTCTACTTAATTTCAGGCCAACACTCTCCAGTCTGTGCCACCACACCTCCAATCAATTCTGGACCTCTAGGCCACTCTCGGCAACCAGCACAATGTCGTCGGCGAAAAGCATACACCAGGGAGCCTCTTCCTGAATGTCCAACGTCAGAGCGTCCATTATCATCAGGAAGAGGTAAGGGCTGAGTGCCGACCCTTGGTGTAAGCCGACAGCCACATTGAAGCTGCTAGTGGTGCCCACTGTAGACCGGACTTGTGTTCACATATGTTAAAAATATAAAAAGTACGTCTATAGAAGCCTTGCACATCTAATCGAGATTTTGAATGACCCAAAAACTTTGAAGGGTTTAAAAAAAAAAGTATGACATATTTTCAGAAACAAGTTGAAGATGTGAAATATTCAAGTAAATCACGGAAATACCGAATGCTAACATAGTTTTCAAGCGTACTCTCTTTATTCGCGTTGCCTATTCATTAAACATTGCATTGGATTGCGTTAGATGAATCAACCAGCTTTTAAACCATGCTCGACGTTGACAATAAGCGAGAGGGGAAGGCCCCTTTTAATACATCACCCACATCAAGTCGAAAACAGTAAATTAGGTACTTCTGCATTTATTCAGCTAAATTCATAATCGGTTTAAGAATCAACACAGAAAAAAGCAGCATTACGAATGCCTTACCTGTATATTACTATCGGTCTTCACGCCAACATATCTCAGACTCATCTCCACGTCCACATAGGGTCGCCTGCCGCACTCCTGCGCCGGCGCTTCGTCACATCGCAATATAAAACATCGCTCGTGTATCGTCAACGCGGAATCTGAGTTACAGAAGTTGTCTAGAAAGTGTCGGGTTTCATCTGTAGGGATTAGCTTGCGGAGGTCCATACTGCAGATTCCTGGAGAATTTGTATAAATTGTGTTAATAGTTTTTTTTAATATCGCAGTTTTCGCTGAGATAGGAGCCGTTTTAGCTTCACATAGTCAATGGTATATTTTATGAATAAATAATTATTTATTTTTTTATTGTCGTTTGTCCTGTACAAGTTTTTTTTTCTTTCTTTACAACATTTTTAGTATATGCGAAACCTGAATATAGTTTGTTTAGAATCAGTAACTGAATGGATTCCAATAGTTTTTACACTATGTTATAATTTTTTCCAAAAATATTTAAAAAACGTCACAAGCTGGATACCACCGACACTAAGTACAACACAGGTCACGGAAGGTCGTAGCGGGTATTAGGTGCCAGCAAACAGCTGGGTGCAAATGCAAAACAACCCCTCAGTCGCCTGGATGGCCCGGTGACTATGTATTTTTGCTGACATAACAAGCTTATAACTCATATGATTTTTCATGATACAGTTATGAAATTTTGTACATAGATTCTTTACATAAAAATACTAGACACGTGTAGGTTTCGCATATACTAAAACTAATGTTTTATATGCTAGAATGCACGGCAGGCTAAATTGCTACTCAGACAGTAAGTAAATACACATACCCACGTCCTTCTCACTAGCACAGACCCTAGTGACGAGGTGCGGACATTCGGTGAAGTATCTCCCCAGTGAAGCGAGGTCAGAGAGTAGCCGTAACGACGTTCGTTGATTGAACTGGACGTTAACGCCGCCATTATTACTTGGGGTTGCAGACATCCTGAGGGGCATTTAAGCGTTTTATTTGATAGACTCTTAGGTAGGTAAGTACTGTTCACTCTCAGTAAGATTCAGTTGAAAACCAGCGTGAGGCAACTACCACTGACTATGACATTGGCTACTGGACCCATTCGCCGCAGCCGTGAGACACACATTGTGTCTGATTTATATCTTTTTTATTTTAAGTTTAATAAATTTGGTTTTACAGTGTGTGTATCCGAATATAATACTTTTTTTTAGGTAGATACGAAAAAAATATTATACTATTATACATTAATATTTGAATTTTTCCAGTGATAAATATGTGAAAATAGAATGCAATCCCACAAAAAAAATTCCTAGTGCTTTTAATCATGTAATTACACTAGCAGTCTTCAAGCGGAAATACAACAGCACTAACTGTTCGCCTTTTTACTATTATTTATCCCACTAATTTCGTAGAATTTTATTTTGCCTTAAATCAGATGGTTGATTGTAGGCTTCCTGTTCTGCTCCCTTATGGAAACCATGGGTGAACTTCCACCCGTATTTATAAACAAGAAAACCGAATTACTTGAGTAAAAGTAACTACTTAAGTAACAATTTGTATTATAAAGTTTTTATTTAGATTTCTAACCTCAAGTAATGACTTAAGAAGAAAATACTTAGCACCAAGTAATTACTTCTTTATAAATACAGGTGTCAGACCTTTAATAATTCTGACCATACTTACCTATCAGTCATAATGTCGTTTGTGAAAACAGAATAGCTGACGAAACAGTCAACTCCATGAGCAGCACTCGGGTCTGGTAACAACTGGACAACATATGGAATAAAATTAATTAAAAAAAAAAAAACAATTTGGGTAATAGAGAAGCCATCTACAAGATCTTTTACTTTTATATGTGCATGAATTATGTTGAGTAGGCGTATGGCGTCTGCTGTCGCTAGCTTTTAGAATAAAATTAATCCAATGACTAAGAGTTGTATAGGCACTAAATGGTTTCTTGGTGCCTGTAAATAGTTCTTTATATTTGCGGTATTTGGAGAATAAGAAGCATTTATTTGTTAAACATAAGCACGGTCAGGGGTCAAAAGTGCAGTTGCACTCTACCAATGCTTAAGAGATTGAAATTTATTTGTAAAAGAGGGCTAATGGGCCACAACTCGTTATTTAATTCTTAAGGTTCCTTCTATGAAACAAACGAACTGAGTGATGATCTATTGGTCCTCTTCTATTAAAATTCTAGACACTTTAATATCGGTAGAGTGCAACTGCACTTTTGAACCCTGACTGTACATATAAATTACATAAAAGTCTACTGAAAGGTCAACAAGAAGGAAAATATCCCTGTTCTTTACTGGGCATAGATTTTTCTTTTTAAGTTGGGTAATCATCCAATTATCCTCTCGCATCCGCTCTGGTTGGAGGGAGAGGTAGTGTCAGACTTTACTGACTAAAGCCCACCTATGTTCCCTCATTTATTGCCCTTTGCGTTCCACGGTCACGGTAACTCTTTCGACCAGTACTACAGTCCAAGGCTGCAAGGAGTAGATCTTGGTATAAGTCAGCTCAGAAAAGTACAATCCAATTTCTTCACTGATAATATATACCTTACTGTGTAGAAAACAAAGTTTTATATTCTTTCGCATCCGATGGATGTGAGACTTACAAATTCGGTCGTTAAGGCGACACTTGGAGGAGGCCTATGTCCAACAGTGGTCGACTTTCGGCTGAAATGATGATGATATTGCTATTATAAAAAGCGTGCGCAGTGTCACAGCGCGTCTTGAAATGAGCTGACCCTAACATCTAATTTTATTACACAAAATATGCATGTGCAGTAATTCTTACCAAATCCAGATTCTCTACTGAGCCAATAATGAAGCTAAGAACAAACAGCTCCTTGCCACTGCCGACCTGAATGAGACCTTCATCACACAACAACTTTGGGAGAAGATCCGGAGATGACACGCACTTCTTACTTTCTGATATGTACTCCTCTGAAAAAAAAAAAACGGTTTAGGATTCATTAAGATGCGGAAATGTGGGACAGCTCTATCTATATCGTAAGCAGCTATACCTCACTGCGCCAACCATACCGAACTTAAAAAGTAGGAGATAAAATTGTTAATTTGCTTTTGTTTGTATTTTATTTATTTGATCTGTTTAAGAAAAATTTTCACTAAGCAACTACTGCTGCGGTTTCGCCCGCATAATAGTAGAAAATTATCCCAAAGGAACATAGATACGCCCGGGATAAAAAGTAACCTATGTGCTTTTCCAAAACATGGTCTACCAGTGTACCAAGTTTCATCGAAATCCGTTCAGCAGTTTCAGGGTCAAGGAGTAACAAACAAACATGATTTCCCTGAAGATCGAGGTAAATATTGCCATCCTCATTTTGTAAACACTTTTAGGTCAGAGTATATAAAATGCTTAGGTATGTCAGCATATTCATATTATTTGCATCCAATATAAATAGAATCTGAACTTTTTTTTTGTTGGGGTGAGAAATTATTTGAATTCTCCCATTCTGGGTAGAAAGAGAGAAATTATTACTGACTAAACCTAACTGGGCAGTCGTGAGTCCTTCGAACAATTCCGCATCCCTGGCAGTAAAATCCTAACCCTGGCTTGACTGTCGCGCAGTCGGTCGTGGGTAGTATTGATTAATCACCAATTTTGTAAACTTGTTCTATAAGTGTTGACAAAGCTAAACATTGAGAAGAATGGCCAGGAAGCCTACACTCAGCATTAGGTCAACAAAAGCCATTGTGTAAGAGTTTAAACAACGTACAACTTATTAAAATCTCTCATTCGACAAACAATACTTTTCTTATATTAACTTTATTCTGCTAATCAATATCAATAAAAATATTACTTATGGGCCTACCACACGCCGGTTTGAACAAGAAACACCGTGTAAAAGTGTATGAGTTTCACCAACCACTCGCACGGTTTTCCGTGTACAAAACGGCCTGCACATCTAAAACTGTGGAGAAGCTTGTGCGTACAAGTAGTCCCAAGTGATAGTAGTAAAAACGCTGAAAAAGCGGAATTCCCTCATGTAATAGGCACAATATCACTCTGTTTTTTTAGCAGTGGTAGCACAGTGGTAACGGCACCGACTTAAGACTTGTATGTCGGGGGTTCATACCCAGGCAGGTGCTTTAGTTTTAGTCTGTGTAAATATCATCACCACTGCTCTCAAAACGGCATGTCCTAGAACCAAAAATTCGAAAACATGTGACATCTACCAACACGCACTGGGCCCGCGTGGAAGATTACGGCCAATTTCCTCCGAACCTGAGTGCCAGCAGTGGGAAGTTTATATTGCTAATTATGCTATAATGTTGTTGAATTAAATATGCCTTATTAGTTTGAAAGGTACAAAATAGTAGGTTAACATACTTACTTAATGTCATCATCATAGATTTAGGACTGGGCATACTGGATGCTGAGACGGCAGGTGGAAATGCTATCTCATTGCTGTGGAACATTCGAAGTTCATTTCTCTGAAATCAAAAAAGTCAATAATTAAGTTACTAAACGAAATTAAGTAAAGATGGGATCTTATTAATCTGACCATTGCATTTCCCGGAAGATACTTTTGTTGGTTAGGTATATCAAAGATAACAAGAGATATCATTTAAGTACCAAAAAACTTCTAAAGGAACGTAACGTTGGAAGAGTTACCAAAGTTAAGAGAGGCTCAGAAACGCAAGGGGCAACTGAAAGACACAGGAGGGTTGTAGTCAGTAAAAGTCGGACACTCCCTGTTCTATCGTAGAGCGAGAGAAATCATTTGATGAATTCATAAAAGAAAAATAGGGAAGCGAAAATAATTATCAACTTATGATTCTGAGATTTTATTTCTGAATTACATAAAACTGAGAAGTTAGATGATATTTGCCAGTCGATGTTTAATAATGGTTTAATACCAAACACATATAACGGTTTAATAGAAGTGTATCATCAATCTTACTAACAGTATACCTACATGTAAAAGTCTATATGTTTCGTTATTAATGCCTTAACAGATTTAGATGAAACTTGGCACACAGATAGGCCATGACCTGTATGGTATGGTACAAGAGGGTGTAATCCTCGTCACAAAAGTTGAACCATCATGACGACCTTGAATGCGCAGTAACCGATTTTCGGGTCTCAATCAAAGTAGGAGGCTGACCGTAACCATAGCAAATGGTTCAACTTATCTGCCACGTACTACTACTATTGACAAATTAAATGTGAGGGATCGGAAACAGTGACGTCGTGGCCTTCGATTCGACAGGTACAAGACAAGACGACACTCTTGACTTGTACCTGCTTATCGATAATGCGGTTTTTTAATTTCATTATTCAGCCGAAAGACTTCCCACTGTTGGACATAGGCCTCCCTCAAGTGTCACCGTAATGACCGGTCTTGTGCGTCTCGCATCCATCGGAATCCACCGACACTCACCAGGACATTCGTCCACATTGCGGGAGGCCTTACAACGCTGCGTCATACGGTACGTGGTTTTCACTTTTATCCCCATGTGCCCTGCCCACTGCCATTTAAGTTTGGTAATTCTTTGGGCTATGCCAGTAACCTTGTTGTTAAATTTATAAATCCTGTTTTAAAACTAAACTTTTTTTTTTATAATGATTTTAGTGAACACCACATCCTCCATTAGGACATGGAATACTTATTTTCCTGTTAGTTCGTTCCATTGGGATAATTGCAGACTTTCAAGCGAGCAAACCTGAGAATATAAGCTAGTCTATATATAAAAATGAATCACTGAATGTATTGCTAAGCGCCAATCTCGAGAACAGCTGGACCGATTTCGCTAATTCTTTTTTTTTTTTGTTGTGTTCGTTATTGCCAGAAGAAAGTTCTTAGGTAGGGTAGGGTAGGGTAGAATATAGTAGGGTAGAGCGGGAGCGAAGCCGCGGGAAAAAACTAGTAAATCATAAATCAATTCAAAGCACTTTCTTCCTCATTCCAAACAATGTAATCAGCTAATAAACTTACCTAATTGCAAATGTTTCTAAACAATATTGACTTGATAATTATGATATAATTACAGGCTTGCAACACAAAATTACGTACCTATGAATAAAGATGATGTTTTTGTCCATTGTTTTGTTTCCTGACTAACCGACTGTCAAAATGGTTGTTAATTATTTCCAGCATGATAATAGGAAATGACGATTATAAATATCTTGCTAAGTATGAGCCACAGCCGGTCAGAAAAATAGGGTTCGTTAGGTACCTTAGTCGGCAAAAAAGAAACTCTTATAGGGTAATTTTGTTATCTGTCAGTCAAGACTATTATCAGGCACACGAAGAGGTACCAAGATGAAGTTAATGCCAAACACGTACCTACCTCAGATCTGCTACTCCTTGAAGCAGTGAAAAAATCTAACTTCTAAGTCAACGAAACGTAAAGAAAAGGGGAATTTTTCACACCCGCAGGGAAATCAAAACCGTACGCGTACCTACAGTACGCGGCAAAAAAGATGAACCAAAACGGCCGTCGTTGCTATGGTTACGACCCGATTGAGACCCGAAAATCTGTTACTGCATTGAAGGTCGATCGCCATTTTGGTTCAACTTATATCCACTGACCTAGAATCATGAAATTTGTCCACGAGCAAATAATTTTCAATTTGGAAATATCTTCGAGAATATGCCAATGAACAGTATATTACAGTACATAGGTACATAGTAGCATTTGGTAGGTGGTGCTTTTTTTAATGTGGGAAATCATCCATTGAATCTTCTCACTCTAGGGCGGAGCGGAAAGGCGTGTTAGACTTTAAGGCCTCTACCGCAAATCTTGCGGGCAGCGGGGTGGCGGCGGCGGTGCGGGCAGTCACCAAAGAGTATGGAGTGCACCGCTCGTTACCCGCCTCCGCGCCGCTGTATTCGAGGGCCGGTCCATTTGATTTTACGCATAAGATTCTGCCGCTACCGCGCCGCCACCACCGCCGCCCCGCTGCCCGCAAGATTCGAGGCAGGGGCCTTATTGACTAAAATCCTATGTTTCGTCTTTGACTTGCGTTCCAGGACACCACGCGCCGTCAGCGACTCGGCCTCGGACAATTACCGAACGCAGTACGGCGAGCTATTGCTCGTCGTCCGCAAGCCCACGCCTACGGTGGCTGGAAATCGGGGTAAGGATCTCAACTGCTGGGGTGTCAGGATGTCCGTTCCTTCACGCATGCGGCCACCTCCTTCGCTAGCATTACTGCTTTGCGAAGAAGTTGGTGACTGCCTGTACCAGGGCCGAGCCCGAGAGATCACCACCGCGGGGACACGAGCTCCACCAAAGCGAGGCACACCTCCGCGGTATGCTCCACCGTGTCCTCCAGACGGTCCTCACTTTGGTGACACCCGGGCGTTTCTTCCGCACGAATCTTGTGAGGGAAACTCTTGAAATTACCAGGTCGTTACTCCAGCCACTCCTCAAAGAGGGGATTTCGGTAGATGATGCTGCAGTCAGGTTTTTTTTTATATTAAAATAGATGACGAATAGATGAGAATGATTAATCAGCAATCAGCAATAAAAGCCAGCAATGTAAAGTCCATGTTGGTATTTTTTCTGCCGTGGAAAATTATCCAATTACTTTTCTCGCTCTACAGTGGAGCAGTAGTTTGCACTCTAGTAGGGCTA
This sequence comes from Leucania comma, assembly GCA_958295575.1. Lineage (NCBI taxonomy): Eukaryota > Metazoa > Arthropoda > Insecta > Lepidoptera > Noctuidae > Leucania > Leucania comma. Next base: position 7,134,107 of record OY282476.1, on the reverse strand, counting down.
TGTTTCCCCTTTCAGAAATTCCCCATAGCCCAAGTAAATATCCTGTGATCCAGATTATGATTTACTTATGTGCCAAATTAATTTGATTATCAGCCATTTAAAAAGGATTGTTCTGATCAAACATAAAAACCAACTGTCATTTAAATTATTAGTAGGAACAACAGGATGTTTACTTACAGGAGTCGGTGTGTTCACCCTGTCTTCGATTGAGAGGCTCATCATCAACTGTGGATGGCAGCATTTCCCTTGAGACTTCACTCCTAGCAGTCTATGCCATGAATGTTTAATCTGAAAGTATATAAAACTTAAACAAAGGGTCTTGAGTAAATTGTTGTTGGTTTTATTTCAGTGTTACAAAAGGTTTACAATTGATTTTTATCATTATGACTTAAGTACAGAATTTTTGTTTTTTCAGCTTTTTCTCTCCCACTCCTAAGGCCGTCTCCAATCATTTCGTCTTTTGCAAGTTTGCATTTCCTCCGTTTCTAATATTATTTTTCATTTGTAACTTAGCAGCTCTCAGAGTACAGAAAACAATGCAAAGAATGCAGCTTCATAGATGTATAGTATATGGCGAATAAGTTTAATCATTTGCTATGGTTACACTCAGCCTCCCACTTCGATTGAGACCAGAATATCGGTTATAATCCTCATCATACAAGTAGAACCATCATGATGGTGAACCTTGAATAACCGCAGTTTCAATTGAATCCCACTTTGACTGAGACTCAAAAATCAATTACTGTGGCTGTGCGTAACAATAGCAAATGGCTCAACTTATTTGCCACATACTATATCCATTATTCTATAATAAAATTCTCACTGAAACTAATCAAGAATTAGATATGATAATTTAGATAACATACTTCAACAATCTTATTGGAAGGGCATGGCTGTGCACCAAGCAGGCTCAGAAGTAAGTATCCCACTTTATCCTTACGTCCCTGTGTGCTAGTTGTGTACACCTCCACTTTGACCGGCACATTCTGGACTCGTAAACTGGCATATTATGAAAAAAATATTTTTTTAAAGGTTTTTGAAGCTTATACAATATTGAAGATTTTTGGTTTTACAATAAAGGAAGCTGCTTGTGTTTTAATAGATATTTAATTTTATTTATTTCACTAGTATTTAACTTGATTGGCTTGAATTGGTCAGTCAATCAAGGATATGATTCATAACAGGATCTTGCTAAATGATGCAAGGCTGTGTATTCAAGGATTTAATAACAACAGGTAAAAGCTGTTTTTGTTTTGTACGAAATTAAATTACAAGAAAAACAAAAGTTTGTTTACCTTCGAAACCTTCTTTTGTCTGCTTCCCAAACTAGTTCAGCATCAAAAATAGGAGCATGCGAAGGCACTACAGGATCCGTCTCAAGCATATACCCATTAAGGGATCCACTTACTATAAAGGGGGAACGTAAAAATCCAAAACCAAGACCTAAAAACATTTATAAAATGAGTACAGATGTTTATACAAAGAATGCTTCATGTTGTCATATCTGAAACTTGAAAATGGGTATACCTTCTTTCACGTGTAGGACTATTTGAATATTTGGTCCTCGTAACTCGTCCATGAATATTTTATTTGAAATATAACTAAAAATTATAAAAATTCAAATCAAACGCAACTGTAAACATTGCTTTCCAAAATCAAAGATGACATGCATGACATAACAAGGTCAGTGTTGCAACAATAACTAACCACAGACTAGTAACAAATGGGAAGAAAAAGTTAGTTGCCATTTAGTTGTACAACTGAATTACAATATAAAATAAACTAAATTTAACAATAAACATCAATAGAAAAAACCTTTTCTCTATTCTTTGCTGATGTTAATAGTAATAGAAGCCTAAATATGCTTCTTTTATATTAACTGTTTGTATTTTCTGTTGCCTACTTTGAAAAAAGTTCTGTGAACATTCACCATTACACCGGAAGTAAATCATATCTAAATAAAAATAGCGGCCAGTCTGGCGCAACTCCCTAAGAAAAAAACGATCCGTCCAAAATGTATGAAACGCGTACTAATTTTAATGGCGGCCAAAATGGCGGCTATCGCTGTCTCGCTCTAACATCTATTCGACTCTGTCGCAGCCATCCATCCGCCATATTTATCTTTTACTTCTCAAGAGGTGAATTGTAAACAAAGTTTAATTTTTGTTTTTAATGTGTTTCGTGAATTTTAAGCGAAAATTCCTAATAAAAGGACGTTTACGTGTACCCATGTGAAGCAATCTGTTGATATGCACTATAAAATCTGTGAAATATGTGGTTTACGAGCCAGCCGGTCGGACGGTCAAAAGCCAATGTTCATGGCTAAATATCCATTACATTAAGAGAGGTAAGCGTAAATAAACGTTCATTTTCAGTTACAGAAAAGGATTTGGTGATTTACAAATCAATTTTAATAAAAATCAGTCGAAAATCTATAAAATAACCTATTAACAGTGCTGTGTAGTGGAATTTTTATCGACTATATCGATAGTTTTAAATATTCATTATTAAAATTTACAAGTTCGTGATAAAAAATGAAATTCTTCAATTTTAAAAATGATCTATCACTACTGCTGGCCATGTTTAATCGACTATCGATACTCTTATAATTTAAACTTTATTTAGTATAATTCAAATAGAACGATCATGCTATTCGAACAATAAATATTTCAGGTATCTCAATATGAAATGCTAATAAGTAATGCAATACATTTTTTTCTTCTAGATGTAAACATTGGATTGGACGTTCGTACGTATTGGTGGAGCTTTTTAGCTCCACCAATTAAACACGTTAGTAGCAAACATTTTCTGCCAAGGATTTTACGAAGACACAACTAAAAAAATCTGCAATTCCTTCTGTGGGACTTACTGCAGAACCTTAGGGAGATGATTGGATTTCTTCTACACATTGGCAAAACTGATACTGATTCGACTCTTAAACGCAAAGGTAAGATTCTTAATTAGAGCATCATTCATGTAAACTTTGTTATATTTACAATTACAGATCTAATAAAGATCAGAATCAGAAATAATAAAGTAAGATAATGATACTTTTAAGGTTTATGCATTATAGAGAATAGGCAAATAGGTTATAGTTTCTGTATTTGTTTTACCATAAAGAAAAATAAAATAAACTGTTATTATTAAAATCCGTATAATGGTGTTTCCTTTAGCGTTAACCACACCCCCACCCCACCTTTGAAACCCAACCTCATTTGCGTCAACGTAAATTCGCTGGTAAGTGGAATATTCCATATCAATTAATGAAACCTTGGGTTTTGTTTTTTGATATGGAATATTCCACTTATTCTTAGTTAAACTGATGGATAAAGTTGGCGTAAATAGACCTTAATTCAGATCCAATAAATGGACCTATATTTTTTTTTTTTAAATACTATCGATAAAAAATTACCATGAGCACCTAGATACACCACTATATCGGCCGTTATGTTGGCAGCCCGTTACGTCATGTTTATGGTCATCTATGTCAAAGTTGGTATTGAATCTTAGTACACGTTTTGACGTTTCGTGTTGAACCATTTTTTTCTATGGGAGTCCCGTCTCTTAAACGTAGTGCTTATATTCTCTTTGATAGCGGCCTTTTTATGTATTACCAGGTTGTCGCTATATTTAATTATTCAAATATTAGACAATTATAAAGATAAAGAAAAGAGTTATGTTTTATGTATAGATAAATAAGCGTTTGTTTTATTTACGCAAATAAACATATTAAAGTTATTGCATTGATTTTATAAATTTGATTTGTTTCCGTGTAAAATAGTAAAAATGACAACTTCAACTGAGTTTTCTTGGATGAGTTTTTTTGAATATCGTTATCATTTAGATAAAATAAGCCTATAAAAATATGTACCATTAATTTCGTGTTATATTTTTTTATAAACTTAGAGATTATTCACTATGAAGAAGTTTTTATATGAGTACAAAGCCAAAACTATAAAAGATCGGAGTCAATCAGATACAAACACTGCACTAAGGTAAACAATCGTCGAGACTATTTTGTTAACTTCGTTTCTAACTACCCTAAAAGTATTACATAAATTCGAATCAAGTATTGTACGGTAGCAAGTCAAGTGCACATTGTACGGTTGATGAGCCGTCTGTGACCGCAACAGACTAGAGCTGACGAGGGCCGACGCTCGACAACGCGCATGAAGTGGATCACCGGAGCGCAACGAAAAGTAATTTGTACAAAAAACCAAATTCAACTCATTGCGAATGCCGCGTTGTTCGTGATGTTTTGTCTGACCGCACAATATATCGGCGGTCATTGTTGCTAGTCGTTTTTTATAACGATCGGACTTCTAATGCGCCGGTAATGTTCCGCGTGTTCCTCGCATCGACGGACTTTCCGTTTTAGTTTATAAACTTATTTATATTCGATAAATGTTATTTAGTTGCTAATTCCAGAATTCTTGTTTATTGTGCTACCGTTTTCGAACAAAAAGTGGATTCTTTGCAGGACATGGGAGTTTTTAAGTGGTTGCGCCGGTAAGTACGTAAACTTTGTTGTTTTTTTTATTCATAACCCACATTTTAACGCATTTTTCGTAGTCGTGTAAAAAAAATAGGTTCAGAATCTAGCTGTATCATTTATTTCTAAATCTAATTTATTTATTCCAAAATTAAGCTTCTAGAGTTCTAGCCAGCTGGCTTGAGATGGCGCTATGCGCTACTCTAAATCGTTATTTTCGCACAACTTTGCGAAAATCGTACCTACTAGTTTTTTTTTTTTAATTCGTACTATCCAACATGCTATTATGTATCAAACGATTGTACGAACAGTTACTTTTATACCGTAAAACTCGATAAAATGCCGATCACAATAGCATAGGTATGCACAATGTCCCAGGATGATGTAAGTGGTCCACCTAATGTTGAATCATCGGAACTGTATCCACAATAGATTTGATTTCATTCCAATAGAGGCCAGAAGCTTTGTGTACCATTGCCAATACAATTCTCAGATGAATGCAGTTAATTATTGCAACAAAATCTAGTTCAACCATCATGTCTAGTTTAGTCATTTTCCGAACTTCAGGACACGCGTATCTTAGAAGACTCACTGGTGAATATTTTATTCATAATATTCCATGTAATTTTTAGTCAGGTGATAAAAACAGTGGCTCTATTCAAAACTCTATTACCTGAATTAGGTCGAAAGCTAGAGTTCATTGACTTTTCGAAATAGGTTTGTTAACATTAGTCACCTTTATCTACTTTCGTAAGGAACAAAAACTTAGCAAAACATATTACGGTAACGGAGCTCAATGATAACTTATCAACGTATTGTCTTTTTGTAAGTTACATTAATTATTTATTCATTAGCATTGGCCAGTAGTTACCCTATTATGATTCTGATAAGAAAAATCGTATGATTTTCGTATTAATTCAGTTCACATTACAATGTTGCTAGGCTGTGCACTTCACTTAGAGAGAGCTTACATTTACATCTTCCTACTCACCAGGTGGAAGGTCAGAACATCAGTACCTCGAGTGAATAAAGAATAAAGTAGTAAGCATTAGCCTGGCTTGTCTTAAATTCCGGATTGTGAAATTTGCGGAAGATAAACGGTACCCATCCTGACTCACATAAGCCTCTCTTTTCTTGAACGAAACTTCACTCTCGTCTTCCATCCTGTACCACCCTCATCCAGATTGGCGATGGCATCAATGCCGTCTGCCCTTCTCGCTGCTCATCCTACAAAAATATATTCAGAGCATGCTGGACGAAACGATCTTTTTTTGAGTCGATTTACTGGAAGAACCTTTCAACTGGGGAGGGTAGTCGAAAACTCGAGAATAATCTTCGTCATGTACTACTTACTTCCTAAAGGATTACTTTCACTGTTTCCCGTTAGGCCCCTTTTTCCCACAAACACTTGAAGGTAAATACTTAAGTCTACTGCTTTGTATAAGGCGCATATTTTAACACTCGCAAAGAAATTAGAACCTATTGGGTACTTTCCAGTGACATAGAATCCTGAAATTGGCTAGTAAAGGAAAGTCTGAGAACTGTACCAAATTTACGGTTTTCAGTCTTAAACCACAAAATAATTACTTTTTTTGCAATTCTCTCTCGGAAAAATCTTTGAAAATCGATTGGGGGATCGAATTATTTCTCGTACATAAGTAAGTTTGTATGGTTTGTACCGAACCATAGATATAAGATTTCTATGTACGGAACCGTTGGTGCACGAATACGACTGGTTTTTTTTTTTTGCTTGCCAGTTCCACTGGGCTAAGGCTCACGTCCATCTTTTGCGAACCCACGCTTCAGTCAGTCTGTTATTGTACACTGTGTCGCTGATCATCAGTTAGATATCATAATACTCAATAGCTCAAGAAACTAATTAAGACTTGGAGCTCAAGATTCTTTACTTAAGGTTCCTCATAGTTAGGTCAAGTGAACCTAGACCCGGTATTATTTAACTTTATTTACAGTAGTGGTACATGGAAGGAATTAATGAAACAAGGCATTCTCTACCTATCAACCCCCATAATCCCCTTTTGGTCTCCAATATCCAGGTTACGATGTTCAGAATATAAATCTTCCAGAGCTTTTAACCTACAATGACCAGTTAGGTACTTATATCTGCTGAAACTTAATACCACGACATAGATATCGAAGGCCATCTTGTTAGTAGAACAGAAACTCCCTCTTTTTAAGGTCCCATATAGGGTCACTTTATTGTCCGTCTGTCTGTTAAGAGTCTTTATCTCGAGAACGCGTAGAAAAAATGACCTTTTAAAAAAAGTATATTTCGACACTCTCAAGGGTATCAAAATTCATAGGGTACTTCCCGTTGGCATGAAGCAAGATCTTGTAGCACAAGTATAGGAATAAATCTGAAAACTGAAAATTTGTAGTTACGTCACAAAAAAAAATCTATTAGGAAAAATCTTTGAGAATCGATTCGGGAATTGAACTATTTACATAAGTTTAGTTTGTACGGAACCCTCAGTGTGTAAGTCAGACTCGCACTTGCCCTGTTTTTTTAAGGGTTACTTTCATTGTAGCAAAGACGAAAGGCGTGCGAAGATGTCAATTGGTGATCATCAATTAACATCTTCTGACTTCTAGCTTTAGGATTTCAACAAAACCGTACCATACCGTCTGCCAGGGCCATTTTTTTTTAAATAGTTACCGTGTCTCTAAAACGCAAAGAGTACTTAACTGAAGGACATGACACGCCCTCTCGTTCCACCCTAAAGCGTAGAGCGGGAAAAATCATTGAAGATTTCCCACCTCAAAAAAAGGGGTCGAAATCATGAGTTGAAAACGGTAAATCGAAAGTGCAGTGCTTTCTAGCAAGTATTTTCAGGAATATTTCGCTTGAAATGGCCTGAATCTACCTCTTTGCTACCCATTGAATCAGATTATCAGTTTTGTACTGAAAAAAAAGAAATGGTGAAAAAAGATATTACAATCAATGGAAAACCGTGGGTCTGTAATCAGATCGCATTTTGTCTAATCCCGAAGGTGTTACTCAATAAGAACTTGTTGAAAAAGGTACTGTTTTTTTGTCTCACCAATTTCGTCTAGACTAATGCTTATCATCACCTACATCTAGATTGTCTGTCATTCATAAGAACCAATTGCTGCTAATTTGAATGCACTTTACAGTAAGATATAAATACATTATCTTTTAACAAGATGATCAATCTTAGTAATAACCTAAAAGATCCATTCATCAAATAAAATAAGGAAATAATACGAGTAAGTGCTTTCTTTCAGGTTTTCTAGCTACATTAAGGCTCACAATACTTTCGTTTATTCAAATTAGACACACAGGAACTTAAAAAAAATTGTGTCCATGTTTTTTTCGATGCTTCATTTCTTTCATTGCGCACGACTGGGTAATTTCGAAAAAGTAACTACAAAAGAATACCTCGCAGTACTCAGTCGTGATTGATGCTTCCATTAATTACTGCTTCGATTCAATCTGAAGCCTTTCAATGGTTCTAAAACAGTATTATTGAAATTTCACTTTCACCAAACTTATTTGTGATAGCCAAGCGATGTGGTCTTATTGCTTTACAAATAACCAAAATTGTTGGTTGGACAGCTTCTTATTTATGTAAGCATTATCTTCGTGTCACTAGATATGGGCTGCTGGGACGTGCTTTCTAGTTTAATTACAATATTACGTAATGTATTGTTTGTATCGAGATTATAAAATCAAGCTTTGTTACAACTTCCGGCGTATCGGAGATTACAATGGATGACTTTAGAAAATTCTGGTGTAACAAAGAGTTTGTTAACAAAGCAGAAATGTTGCTACGTTGCACGTTGCTGAAACTGCTTTGTATAGCAGAGGCCACGAAGTGGAAAGTACAGTTAAGTGGTGTCCAAGAGGTCACATGAGTAATAAAAGCATTAGTGCCGTAATTAATGAAGCACTTATACTTAAAGAGATAAAAACTTTAGAACAAAAACCAGGGACTGCATACCGATATAATTTTGGTATCGATATAAAAATATCGATATTATACTGATATTTTGGTATCTCTTTATCGATATTGATATCGATATTGTTTTTCAGTACAGAAATATCTATACTTTAATGTGCTTATATCAGTATCGATACCGGTATTAGATACCGATATATTACCAGTAAATACCTGATTACAAATAAACAAAACTTATTTCTTTATCAATTCTTTACTTTTTACGCCCCATCAACAGTGGCGTAGCTACTAAGCGGCTAGGCGGGGCCGTGCCCTGAGGTTTCCAAGCCCAGGGTGCCTCTAAAACCCGATTAGAATTAGAATTTCGAAAATCATACATGAAATATAAACTAAAAGAAAAAAAAACTAATTATAAATTGTATCTATTAAGAGCACATAACCCGTGATACTACTCTCATACATCTAGATATTTTGGATACACAGTTATCTTGCGGATCAATTAGGTTTTTATGTAAATAAGTAAATAAAAGGAGAAACCGACTGTCTCACATATCAACGCATCGACGAAATTACACTGGGACTAGGAACATGAATATTTACATTAGGCTTCCTTTTATAACGTAAACCCCTTCTTAATGCTCACCGCATTAAGAGGGGGTTTTCGGAAATTCAACTTTTAAGGACAATGCTTTAAAAAGAATTCAAACTTATTACAAATTTCAAAATGAATAAAAAAGACAGTCATTATTAGTTTTTCAAAAACTAACTGCAAAATACGATCTGCGTTATCACTCTTTTCTCATAATAATAATCATTTATTATTTCGCAAACGTAGAGTACTTAAGTGTTTTTTATAAGCTTTTATTTAGTTCCACCTGTCCCGATGTGTGTCTGTGATCAAATCTTGCAAATTAAATTTGGTCCACTTCCCGGTTACCGATTGAAGTTATTTTTTTTTATGGTAGGTAAAATCATCCAATGACTAATCCCGCCCTTGGGCGGAGCGGAAAGTAGTGTCCGACTCTTACTGATTAAAAACCTACCCCGTTCCTTCGTTGCCTATCGTGCCTGGGCCGGGTATTCCTTTCGGAAGCTGACCCATGAGGCCATGACGTCAGCAGGCTTCGACCAGGCCTGCCTGCAGCTAGCAGGCTGGGCCTCTACGGTTTGCTAACAGCTTCTAGAGGCGCGCGGAAACAGTACGCGCCGTCGACGACTTTTACTCGGTCTGGTCGGTTACCGGATGATCGGACAGCGTGCTACCCATTGCACGCCGTCCCCAAGCCTGCGCCTACTGTGGCCGGAAATTGGGATTGGAATCGCGGCGGCGGCTGAGGAGAGCGCCCCGTTGCCTCTGCCTGATGCGTTCGGCCTCCTCCTTTGCTGGCATTACTGCTTCGCAGAAGGAGGCGACCGCCTGCTATCCCTCCTCATTCCGGCCCATGGCATGAACCAAGGCCCGACGAGATAGATCGCTGCCACCGATCGCCCCCACGAGGACACGGCGGTGCTCCGTCCAGGCGGGGTAAACCTCGACAGTATTCTCCACCGTGCCCTCCGGGTGTTCCGCACAGTGGCGACACCTGGGCGAATCCTCCGCACGAATCCGGAACTGGAACTTAGCGAACTTGCTGTGTTCGGTAAGGACCTGCGTCGTGCGGAAGTTTAGAACGCCGTGAGGTCTTTCCAGCCGCCTGTGAGCTCTTTCCAGCCACTGCAAGCCTGGGTTAAAAATCAGATGACAGCGCAAAATTATTGATACGAAGCTCATATGATGATGGAACCGGAAAGTAGTCAATGTGGCCATAGGGATTGAGATAGCGTTATCGTGTTTGAGCTTTTTGGAGTAATCTTAAAAGCTTGCTAAGAGAAAAATATTTTCATTAAAAACTTGTTTATAACAGAGTTCTTCATATTTTATCATCATATGGGCATGAATTTAAAAAAAAATTGATATTGAAAATGTGAGGGAAATAAGACTTTATAATGTCAAACGAAATAAAAAGTAATGTCAATCAATTTAGTGAACCGATAAGTAAGTTTTCTAAATTAAAATTTCATTTGGTGCCCTTTTAAATTTTAATGTAGTCATATTTTTTATAAAATTAGGAACCCTAATACGCGTGGGTAACACCAAAACACTCAAATAAAAAACTTTTTTTTCATTAGTCTAGTTTTACATTTTGCATGACAAGACTGATTTTTTTAAATAGTTGTAGGTTTCATTTCACAAGCAAAGTTGTTTCCAAAATACAATAAACAAGGAAAAGTTAAAAGTTTTAACGATTTAAAATAGGGAACATAGCTATCAGTTGTCTTAAGACCGCACGTTGAACTAATGCATCTCTCCCTACTAGTAGACTACCACCAGAAAACAATTCCATTTCGCAAAACTGACGCAACCAGTCCACGATACGCCGTTAAAAGAGCCTGACTGTTAACTTTCTTTGAGAATTGAAAAAGAGCATACGCGGATGTTTCTTACATAGGTCTACTATATGAGGCTTCCATGTAAGTTGGCTATCGATTATGATAATAAGAACTTATCCTTATTAACTTCTTCAATATCCTCCTCCTCCTTGCGTCGTTTATCCTCAATGCTGAGGGTCGTGACCTCGACGAATAACTTTCTTATGGACTATTTTTCGCCATTTTGTCCTATCTTCGGCGATGTGGATGGCGTCGCAGACTCTGGTCTCCAGTGTAGCACGGATTTGGTCTGACCAACGTATTGGACTCCTGCCCCTGGGTTATTCCCGTCTACTTTCCCTGTAAGTAGCAACTTTTCCAGGTTATCACCTCTCTTTCTGGCAATGTGGCCAAAGAAATCAAAAACTCTTCTCAATGGCAATGGCCGCTGTTATCTCAGATCGTAAAATTGCAGGCTCTAAATCCATATCGCTCCAGTTTGAGCACGGTGCATGTGGTGTGAGCTGCTGGTAGTCGTACAGTTTTTCACAATAGAAGCGCCATCTCTCAGCTATGGCCTCAAGATCTGTAATTTCCGTCCCATCTTCGTCGGTGACCACCCACGACTTGGGTTTGAACTTTTTGGATATGAGCCGAACTTTCTTGAACAGATCTGATATCTGGAATTTTAGGGAGTGAGTTTCGATTTCAGTGCAGATGTTCGATAAAAAGTTATTTTTGTCCCTGCGACACTTTTTTTTAACTGCTTTCCAAAGGTTGGAGTATTCCTTCCTGACATTGGAGTGTTGCTGATCTTCAATATCACAGCTATTTAATTTGTGCAACAGAATGTTATTCTCTACATATTCAAAAGCTTCGCGTATGTCAGTACAGTATAAATTGCACAGACTGGATTTCTTATTTCTACGGACGGCATGATGTTAGCTAGTAAATCAAACAGTGCTATATTAATCGTAGTATTCTTACGAAAACCCTTTTGTTCTGTGCATAACCCTCCTTTGGCATTACTTTTTTGAGTTTTGAAATTATTATTTTGTGCTGTTTGTGTTAAGTTAATAACTCTCTCGTAAAGTTTGGTGTAGTTTTTAAGCATTTATTAATTTTTTTAATCTGAGTTGCTCAAAAAAAAAGCCCATAGTAACCCATTTGCTTGTTAGTACACTTTTTTATACCATGTGATATCCATTTCGTTATCTTGCTCGTTTTGATAGTTATAATTTTCTTTAGAAAACATAATCTATAAAAAAAAATGGGAAATCATCCATGCTATGGTCAAAAGTTTCGATCGCATCCTTAGCTTCATATACTTGCATATAAGATAGACAGCAGAGATGTCTTTTTAAATTAATTAAATATTTCCATACATATGTCCCACTTTTTTGTTTTCCAAACTTTTAATTTGCAGGTTTTGTGTATTGGTACTTACATTATCTGAAATTTATAATACAAAAGAACGAGATCTACAACTTTAGCTTTACATTTGTTTCAATACTTGTGGGTAAAATGGTCAATACTTGTTTTACTTTTCAACCTACAAAGCGCTAGTTTTAAATTGTACTTCATAAGAGAATATTCAAGTTCAAGTGTAGTTTTGTTCCTTTTCAAGACTTATTAAAATCGAATCACAACACGATTTTCTAAAATAAACTGACTGTATTTAAAATATAATCTAATTTATCATAAAAACATTGTATTTTTTTTCTAAATTCTATATATACAAATAATAATTTTTAAGCTATTATTTCTACAGCGTAGCATTTGAAGATGCCTCAATAGATTGTTTTGTCATGTCCGATATTTCTGTAAACTGCAATCCTACTCTTAAGAAAATACCTCGTCCTCCTCTTTATGTATTCTTTTTATTAAAATACCCAAAATTGATTGTTTAGTCAACCTCAACAAACAGTTTTATACCAAATATTTCTGATAGTGAATCAGATTATGTGACCACTGGAGTGTTGGTTGAAAAGATTACTCAAGAAGATTCAGTATTCGGTAAATAAGCAGTGCAAGATACCATCACCGGTCATATTTACGATCACGATGCCTGTATTTTAAATGTATTATTTTTAAATATATATATATATATTTTTTTTTAATATATTTAAAATATACAAAGCTACTTTATCTTCAAAAAAAATCCCAAGTTTTAGGACACATGCACACACAATGATATGCAGACATCGTGGTCGTAAGTGCATGACTGTAATCCCAACTGACGGTAAACAGTGATGCAATCGTTGATGTACTTGTTACCGGCAATCTGTATAATCCGGCATTATATACAATACCTAGTCAATGTGTAGAATACCTAAAACGTGTAGGTACCGGGGTGAAATTCCGCTGCCGCGACAAGTCGAGGCATTGCGGACAGATCTCCAGCGGGATCTCATGGCGGAATGGCGTCAGCGACTATCGCAACCTCGTTCGGGGCGCACCACAATTGAGGCGATAAGGCCCATCCTTGAGGCGTGGCTGGAAAGACCTGACGGCGTTCTCAACTTCCGCACAACGCAGGTCCTTACCGAACACGGAAAGTGTGTGTTCCCGCTCCGCCCAAGGGCGGGATTTGTCATTGGATGATTTTACCTACCATAAGAAAAAGACGTGTAGGTAATGTATAAAATATTAATTATTTTAAACTTCGCCTAAGTATTCTATACAATGCCGAATACGCAGCCGTGTAAAAAACGAAAGCAGATATGAAAAAGACGCAATTTTAGGGCACCCCGACACGGTCAGATTAAGTCAGAAGGCCAAATATACAGATTACCGGTAGTATAATCCCTAGAAGTAAATGTCTATCACAACGTAAAATACACATTTAACGCACTTCTTAGTGGTGTAGCCGGTCTACTTGGTAATGGTCGTCATGAGTATAATTTATAAAACTTTCAGTTTAGGGGCCCAAATTTGTTTATGACCTAGAGCCATTAAGCTGCCTAGCTACGCCACTGCCCATCACATTTATCACAGAATATTATTGGCGTAGATACGTATTATACCTTCATTTATTTATTTATTTATTATTTATCATACACTTTATTGTACATACATATTAAAATAAACAAAGGAAAACCATTTAATTAAAGCACATACAATGGGCGGCCTTATCGCATTCCGCGATCTCTTACAGGCAACCAGGAATGGAAAATAATTTTCGGGACATGATATGGGGCTGTCACAATAAGCACCAACACTTATCACAAAATATACAATAATAGAAAAAACAGATACATACATATGCTATATAATAGATACATAAATACATACATACAAAAATATATACAATAAAAAGAAATGGGAACTTTCGATAATCTTCATCAATGAATGTAAAATACAATAAAAAAAAATTGACTTTCAAACAATAACCTAAGCACGGCACCGGGCGTACGATTCCTCAAACATTCTGCGTACAAGCTGCATTTGATCAAATAGTGCTCACTGCGCTGTTGCCGTTCTGTTTCGCGAGGAGTCGCGGGTCGCGGGCCGCCGCTCGCCCGCGCTTCTGGCATGATGGGCGATCTGGCAACGCCGCGTTGCAGCCTGATATCAGTACTAGGTATCGATAAAATTATCGATAATTTTATACTGATACTCAAATAATTGATACAAAATATCGATATTTAGGTCAGTTATCGATTCTGGTATTGGTATTGTCTTTAAAATATCGGTATATTTCGGATATCGATATCAGTCCCTGACAAAAACGGAAACCGGCCAAACACTTCTTAATGAGAATCCTGAAAATAAAGCCGAAAAATTCGTATCATTATTGGTGTTACTGGTGGTGTTAATTAAAATTGATTGTCGAAAATAGAGCAACACTTTAACTAGCTTTTAAAAGCTACAAGTGTAATAAACTTCTTAAATGATTTTTAAATTACTTCAAAATTCAAAAGAAATAAAATTCCTTTCTCCACTCGCTTTCATTGACAAAAACATGAAGCGTGACAAAAATAGAGTATCAAAATGACCATATCGAGCCTGTTATGGAAGAACATCGTAAGCGACACACATACAATTTTACAGGAGAGATATTTTACTGTTTATTTTTTACTGGTTAATCAGACATGTCCGGTTTTAGTATTATGTTCAAAACACGTTAGGATCTACGTATAATCAATTAAATAATTGCAGAAAGAGTTAAATAATGAGTACTTTTGTCGCTTAAGATAAAATTGAAGGTCGTAATTTCATCTTGTTTTTAAAAAATCGTCATTTACGCTATCGCTTTTCGTTATAATATCAGGTAAATCAATATCAAGATTTATTCACATTAAAACGAAAACATAATAAATCAATTTATATTAATAATTGGTACTTAAAAAAATTTCCTTAACATCAATAAATCATACATTCAATCATTCGTCGTCACTTTCTTCCGGTAGTATAAGTCTCTTGTAATGTCATCATAAGGCAAGGCAAGGTATTCCTGCGCATATTGTGCAGGAATTATACCCTCGTCACACATTTTTTTCAGATTCATGTACTTTGGTTTAGCAATAGGTATTTTTGCCGAGTATGCCGCCGTGGGTGACTGGAGACGTTGTTGACTTTGGCGAGATCTAATTAAAAATCTCAGATCCACGCATTGGTTTTCGCAATCAGTACTAAATCCGTAATTAAGTTCAATTATTTTTGGCTTCGCTCGTTTAACGCAAGCTGATCTTAGCTTTGTAACTGGAATTTTAATTGATTTTGGTAAATATAGATCTGCAAATTTTTTCCATTCCAAGACGTCGGCATTTTCTAGCATTTTAATTTCATAATTCTTTGGATTTGTCCTGGCATTAGAAATTAACGTGGGCCATTGGGATGGTGCCCAAACTGTCCTTCCTTTTATGAAGGTTTCGATAGTTGAATGTACCGAATCTACCGGCATCATTGTATGCCCAGGAATCAAAAAGTTTATAGTTATGTTCTCAATGAATATTGCAACATTACTTATGAAGTACGACAACATCGAAAACATCGCTCTATTTTTATTTTGTCCGCAACAACTATCACAGTACAAAGCTAAAGATGAATGCTCGCCCTTCTCATCAATCATTTTGAGGTACTACTAAAAACCACCGTACAAACTTCACGCAGGGTTGCAATGGTCGTTAACAGGATCCAGCAGTTGGGACTCAAGGTGGCACTGCACAAGTCCGAGGCCTAGTGTTTTCACGGCCCTCGGGGTGCGCCACCACCGGGTTCCCAGCTAACGGTAGGAGGGGTTCACATCAGCGTCGGGTCGACGATGAAGTACCTGGGACTCGTCCTCGACAGCTGGTGGAACTTCAAGGAGCACTTCCGACGTCTGGCTCCCAAACTGAATCGGACTGGGGCTGCTCTCGGGCGGCTCCTGCCCAACCTCAGGGGACCAGACGCCTCCTGCCGGAAGCTCTACGCGGGAATCATTCGGTCCATGGCCCTCTACGGGGCCCCGGTGTGGGCACCGACGTTGACACAGCAACCGAGGGCCCAGCTGAATGCGTGCCAGAGGGTCATGGCAATACGCATGGTGCGAGGGTACCGAACGATTTCCCGCGAGGCGGCGACCCTCCTTGCTGGCCAACCGCCATGGGATCTGGAGGCAACAGTCCTTGCACACATGCACGACAAGCGCATGGAGATGCAACGCGGGGGCGAAATTCCGCTGCCACGAAAAGTCGAGGCATGGCGGACAGAGCTCCGGCGAGATCTCATGGCGAAATGGCGTCAGCGACTATCGCAACCTCGTTCGGGGCGCGCCACAATTGGGGCGATAAGGCCCATCCTTGAGGCGTGGTTGGAAAGACCTCACGGCGTTCTCAACTTCCGCACGACGCAGGTGCTTACCGAGCACGGAAATTTCGCTAAGTACCTGTTCCGGATTCGTGCGGAGGATTCGCCCGGGTGTCGCCATTGTGCGGAAAACCCGCAGGACACGGTGGAGCACACTGTAGAGGTGTGCCCCGCCTGGGCGGAGCATCGCCGTGTCCTCGTGGGGGCGATCGGCGGCAGCGATCTCTCTCGCCGGGCCTTGGTCCGTAGTGAGGAGGGATGGCAGGCGGTCGCCTCCTTCTGCGAAGCAGTATTGCTAGCAAAGGAGGAGGCCGACCGCATCAGGCAGAGGCAACGGGGCGCTCGCCCCAGCCGCCGCCGGGATTCTGATCCCGATTTCCGGCCAACGTAGGCGCGGGCTTGCGGACGGCGTGCAATGGGTAGCACGCTGTCCGATCGTCCGGTAACCGACCGGACCGAGCCCAAGTCCTCGACGGCGCGTTCTGTTCCCGCGCGCCTCAAGGAGCTGTCAGCACACCGAAGAGACCCAGCCTGCTAACTGCAGGCAGGCAGGGTCGAAGCCTGCTGGGGTCAAGGGCCGTTTTCTGAGAGGAAGGCTCAGCCCCGGCAGTATAGGCAACGAAGGAACGGGGTAGGTTTTTAGTCAGTAAGAGTCTGACACTACTTCACGCTCCACCCAAGGGCTGGATTTGTCATTGGATGATTTGAACTACCATAAAAAAAACCGTACAAACTTCATTACAGCCTCTTTTGGCTTCAGACTCATGCCATAAGTAACAATATCCATTCTTGGTTCCATTCTCGTAAATAGTTTCATTAAAATAGGCCAATTTTCTTGAGTAATATAAATTTATACTGTCTCCATGCGGGGCAGTTAGGACTTTTTCAAGATCAAAACTCGCACACAAAAATCACTTGAGTTTTTGCTGCGAGCCTGATCATCCAAAAATACAGATTTTGGGCAGATCATTTAAATATGTTTTATCGTAAGTGACAAGCGTTACTTACGATAAGTTGGTTACGATAATTCTGATTGTTCTACAATTTGAAACTTTAACTTTTGTCGTTTGCGATACTATTTATTTCCTGTTATAATTTTGACATTTATGCAAATATAAGTTTAGGGGTCTTTGCGTTACAGTCTAAATAATTTTAACTTGACGTTACGATAAAAAAGTGAAATACCTATATTTTGTCGTTTACGATGTTTTTCCATAACAGGCTCGATATCTAGAATGTCCGAATTTTCTCTTTAAAAATTTTAGTACTAGACATTTCAATGATATAAGTACGCTTTGTTAGACACGATGTATCAGTTTATTGGATCTAGGAGCTGTTTCTCAAGAGATCAAATTGATGTCAGGTATACAATACCTGGGAACAAATTTGCGAGCCTGATCAAATTGCTAATCGGTAAAAGTGTATCGATCGTCCCGCGTTGCTTGGTACTCTTGATTATGATCGCCTCTTACTTTGCTCTCTTATCTCGGAGTTCATTGTTTTTTTTTATTTGCAACCAGGTGTTATTTAACCAAAGCTTTGTTGCTGAGACTCAGAATAACAGATTTACTAGACACGATGGTAAAAAACGTCGATAAGAAAATAATTTAATCACAGCTAGTGCGCCAGTAGATTAAAATTTTCATATTTTTTAGCTCTAATACCTTTCAAAGCGTTACAATTCAATCCGAAATTCCAATTATTTCGAGCAGATCTAGTCGTGGCGTGGCGTCGCGCCGCTGACCCGCGACTGTCCCACGCTTTTGCTGCCTGAATGACGTCCGAACTACCATTAGTTGCTGTTATTTGTACTTTTATATTGTTGAGATTTTTTCTCAGACCATTGTTGGTTTTAGCGCCTTACATAAAAAAAGATTCGGTGTATGGGCCTCATTGAGAGACAACCGTAGAAAGATTAGGCGATGATGGATGATTGTAGAATAATTTGTTGTATGTAATAAGTTATTTATACTCGATGACAGCTTGTAAGGTTTTTGTTTAGCCAGATACCACTTTCCCTCAAGGCAAGGCATAAGTTAACAGTATGAAGATTTTATGAGGTATCTGAATCTGTTAACTGTTTTGGTCCTATAACTATGTTTACTTAGTTCCTCTTAGGGACACTCATAGGGTTGGTCTACAGTGTATGTCTGTAATTAAATTAAGTTTTTGTGTTTGTTGGCAGGGAGCGCGTTACTGTGACCACTCATCACAGTGTGAACCCTAACTCCACTACACCCGAATCGCAAGCTCAGACCACACATAGCACCACACACATTGGTACTATTCGCACAGAGGAATACAAAAGAGATTTAGCCGAGTTCCAAGCGAGAAGATCCTCGATAAACAAGGAATCACAAGAAACGCCTGTAAAGAAAAAATGCGGTAGACATTCCTTACCCGTCTCTTGTACCGACTGCACCGCAGATCACGATAACACTTTCAATTATGAGAAGAAATCAGCCGTTAAATACAAAAAGAAACCGCATCAACGCGCTCGAAGTACGACCCCTGAACGAACAGTTTACGGAGGCGTCCCGAACATACAGTTTTTATTTCAAAATCAGGTGTTTATGCCCGGGAATCTGTATCCGACGACGTCGTCGTTTTCTGAACCGCACAAATACAGACGTTTATCACGCCATAGAATAAAAATATCTCCAGACATGGATTTCTTAGGTCAAAAGCAATTACATTTTAAAGATGACAATCAGCAGGACTCTCCGCCCGAGTTCTATAAGAATAACTCACTTCCATATGATGTGAAGAACTTTTTGGAAGGTCATAAAAGTGAGGATAATATCGATGGGTTGAGTGCAGCGGGGGACGTTAATTTATCTAGTCAGAATAATTCCATTAGCCCCACTAAGGATGGGTGCGATGATAAGTTATGGGAAGTGATGAGTGAGTTGAAGAACTTGGATCAATGGGCAGACGAGCAGCTGCAGGTGCGGTCACCGAACACAAGCAAGTCCGATGACAGTAAAGTATGTTTGACTGGGCAACGCCCCGCTGAATCCGTTTATTTCTTAATTTTGTTTGCATGATTGACTTTAGTGAATACAACAAAAATGAATCAAATGCACTAGTCACAAGTTTTGGATAAAAATCGTGGTTGATCGGTATTGTAAAAAAAAGTAAATTCTCAACAAGATTTTCCTTAGCATAGTTAGCGTTACGTGTGATTCATTTAATTTGTCTCAAGATGGTCTCAAGTCGGAAATGAGATCATAACGATTTCCTGTCTTAATACCTACTTTGGTGCTTAATTTTAGAGCGATACGAGCGCTTACGGTTTGCCGATAGCAAGTGCAAGCAATGTCGATGTGACGGTAGACAGGAATAAAACATGGAACCTTGGAAAATGGGGCGTGGTTCCCGTTCAGATAAAGAAGTTAAATGGTGTCACCTCTGAACACGTTAGGAAGAAACGCAACACGGAGATAAATATATTGAGGTGAGGATCTGACATCACTCTTTGAGCTCGTAAAGCCTTTTTAGTGCTTCTAGTTTGTGTTGGTTTTGGATGTCATTGTCTTTTTGATGGAGTGAGGTGACACTTAGATGTTTCATAAGCACTAGAGTACAAATAAATTATTACTCACCTAAAAACAATTATAAGAAACCATAATGAACTATTTAGGAACAAAATCGTAAGCAACAGTTTGGGTTTTTTCCAGAAATACTTTTTCACTTCTCTAATTAAAAAGTTTTAGTTTTTTTTCCTAACCGTTACTGTCCCACTGCAGGGCAAAGCTCAGCCCCGAGTCCTGCTGTGAAATTCTTCTACCGCGCCGTCTCGAACGAGTCCTAGTGGTACGCGTCTAGATCATCTCACCATTTCTTTCTATATCGGCCTCGAAAACCCAGCTTGCCCATCGATCCAATTTTGTGTGTATATTTGAGTAGGTCTCAGAATGCTTTGCAAATGCAATTAAACTCTGTCGGCTGCGCTGCAATTGTGTCCTTATTTTTTTTTCTGACAATGCTTTTGGGCAGGACAATGTCTGCCTAGACCACTAGTATTATTTTAAATACTTTTTAATTATGGTTTTTTTAGGTGGGAAATCGTCCATCCCGCTCTATAGCATCCCGAGAGTGGGAGGGCGTGTCAGACTTTTAATGACTAAATCCACTCCTATGTTCCTCCTTTACTTTGCGTACACCGTTGACGACTCTGGCTCAGTCGACGAGCTACCCATTGCTCGCTGTCCGCAAGCGCAATTAAATTACACTTACGATATTCTTCCTAAAAGAGCTCGATAAGTTGAAGGTTTCTTAGTTGCTTTTTTGTTTCAGAAAGTGTCGCCATCCTAATATAATACTCCTAATGGGAATCTATCCAGACATTCACGGCAATATGCACTTGATTTGTGAGAGATGCGTCGATTCCCTCTTCGACATTCTACATGTACAGGTATTTTTGACATTCACCCTTTCATTATCAATTTTTTAGTATTATACGTAGGTACCTTACCAGTCCAAAAACGCCATCCGTTTTTGGACTGTTAGGGTACCTATTTTAATGCATGAGGTAACCAATAACCATAATCCATGTTATCATCATCTTCTTTTAGACTTGATGGTTCTTCTGAAAATACTAATTTACTAACTTTAGTCAAACTTTTATTGACTAAAATCAACCTGTGTTTTTCCGTTGTCCTTTGCGTTCTAGGGCCATGGTACATCTTTCGAACAATCCTGCAACCCTGGCAGGTGATTATTTATAGTATCGATCGACACGTTTATGACGTTTGGTGCTCCGATTGGCTCGCTCCAAGCTCTTAACCAATCAGAACCAAACGCGTAATTTATACAACTCACACTCAACGCACAGATCTAACCGGATACGGCTGAGTACCCCTTTTTTGCATGGAGCGACTGCCTATCAGACCTACACAACCCATTTACTGCGCATCACAATACTCCCTGAATAGACTGATGGTCAGAATTTACAAATGACAACCGGACCAACGGCTTTACGTACTTTCCGAGGCACAGGGTGTCAGTAATATCCTAGCTAAAATTATAAAAGTATATATGGAATAAAAAAATCACATTTCAACGCCTCCGGGAAATAAGTCGGTAATCGCAAAAAAATGTTTACCGACTCATTGTTCGGATAATAAAGTCGGTAAACTAATTTCTGCGATTACAGACTTATTGCCTGAAGGCGTCAATTTGTACCTTGGCCTCTTACCGAGTACCGATCTTGCAATCAGATGCATAAGAGGCGCCTTAACCACTGGGCCATCACGGCGTGCGTCGGTTATGATTTGTGTGTATTGTGTTATATCTATAATTTATTAGTATATCTATTTTTTGTTCGCCTTTTTGCTCTCTTTTATTGCACTTACCACTATTTTTCTCTGTATTACCCAAAGGTTGACAGGTAGAAAAGCCTAAGGAGTCTGCCTCTGTACCCTTGTGTGCATAAAGTATTTAATAAAAAAATAAATTTAGCCTTTACCATTTAATTTAAAAGTTCTTCGTCCTCATTACAACATGGACATCCTTTCCAAAGATTAGTGGTCACAGAAACCTTTTAAAATTAACATGTTAACCTTAACAAAAAACCGATGTTTGAAAGTATTGTGTCTTTTCCAGGGTCGCATTTTAAGTGCACAAACCGCAGTGCAATATGCCCTCGACATAACAAACGCTCTCGTATTCCTGCGTATGCAAGGTTTCCTGCACACGGAGCTGTGTAGTACCTGTGTGATGATCACAAGTCATGATGCTGCTAAACTGGCAGATGTGGGTTCCTGCGTTAAGTTGGAGAAACCGGAGAAGAGGGTGCCGAAATGTTATGAGATATACTCCCCTGAACCACAGTATGTAAATATTGAAGGTGGGTTTTGTAAAATACTTGGTATTTTATAGTTGTTTAGGTATATTTTTAATTTAGAATCTCATGAACGAACTGCAAACTCGTATGTCATATTTACATGGCAAACTTCGAATTCCAAACAATTTTTTTTTGTGATTGCAAATGGTCATAAAGGAACTTAGTTACACTATCCTTCCTTATAAAATCGAAGTCCCCCACCGAGTCTGTCAGTCTGTTCGCGATAAACTCGAAAACTACTGAACGGATTTTCATCCTGTGTTCCCCAATAGACAGAACGATTCATGAGGAAGGTTTAGGCACATGAGTACGCATCACTTATGTGGTTTAGGTTTGTAATGCGTGCATATTATAGTAGAAAAATGACGAGGATTTCAAAGATTTCCAACACCCGTGCAAAGCTGGGGCGCGTGGCTAGTTTAGTGCTTCATAGATTGTTTTATCGTAACTGCCAATCACACTAATTTTATAATGGCGTATATTTTGGAGTGTATCACGTGTTTATGTTTGTTACGCACGGCTGATTTTTTTTTATCCCGCTGGGAGTAAGTTTCCTTGGGATGATCTTCTACTATTACGTGGGGGTTTGTTGATTTGCGTAATAGTAGTAACGAATCCGTATAGGTACCATTTCAGTATTTAATTGCATCTGTCTCAAGGGTTTGTAATCACCGTCCAGTATGCATGTAAAATTTACCAACTTATTACAAAAGTATGTGTTAGGTCTAGTTCAAGGTCAAAGACAACGAAAGAGCACCTGAAGGAGCAATACTAACCGAACATGGCAAGTTCGGGCCGTACCTGTACAAGATCCGTGCGGAGGTGACGCCCGGGTGTCGTCACTGTGCGGAACGCCCGGTGGACACGGTGGAGCACACGGTAGAGGTGTGCCCCGCTTGGGAAGAGCATCGCCGTGTCCTCGTGAGGGCGATCGGTAGCAATGATCTGTCGCGCCGGGGCTTGGTTCAGGCCATGCTCCGGAGCGAGGAGGAGTGGCAGGCGGTCGCCTCCTTCTGCGAAGCAGTAATGCTAGCAAAGGAGGAGGCTGACCGTATCAGGCAACGGTGCTCACGCCGCAGCCGCCGCCGTAATTCCGATCCAAATTTCCGGCCACCGTAGGCGCGGGCTTGCGGACGGCGGGCAATGGGTAGCTCGCTGTCCGTTTGTCCGGTAACAGACCGGACCGAGCCCAAGTCGTTTACGGCGCGCACTGTTCCCGTGCGCCTCAAGGAGTTGTCAGCAAACCGTAGGGGCCCAGTAGGGTCGAGGCCTAGTCTGGGGCTCTGGGAAGGTATGAAAATGCATACCAGGGCCCTGGAACCAAGGCAGCGAAGGAACAGGGTAGGTTTTTAGTCAGTAAGAGTCTGACACTATTTCCCGCCCGGATTTGTCATTGGATGATTTTACCTACCAAAAAAAAAAAAAAAAACCTGAAGGAGCAAACTCCCTCTAGCTCTGCCCTGAGCGGGAGGCAGTGGCGAAACTGTAGGGTAACAAGACGGACAAAATGCCGTGGGTCCTCAGTATTTAAAAAAAATATAAATTTCCACGGGTCTCAGATGATATAGTTTCGCCACTGGCGGGACGGGTTATTCTATGGTTTCCCACGAAAAAAATGTAGTTCAATGTTCGCCTAGTTCTAAGTTGAATGTTCGCTCAAGCTATACTGCCTCTACAAACTCAGAATGAAAGCGAGTTTAATTACACAATTACAGTGACTTCACACAATAAAATTTAGACGAATTACATTTATGGAAAAGTTGCCAACTAAACAACAGCTGTTAAAACATCAGCATAGCTCAAAAAGGCGTGAAAAGATTAAAAGGAAGCATCCATGCAAAATCGCCATTGCCAGTACAATTTCATTGTTCTATGTAAACTCAAGGTGAAGCATTTCATTTTGCTAAAATTATATCTAACATATGTTACGGCCGTAATTACTTAGAAAAAATGCGTCGGCTTACGTAGAAAAACTCTACTCTAAGCAATTAACTTCATTTTAACTACTTTTGTAATGATATAAATATGAGAGGTTCAGAACATTATGAGGTGTCGTTAAATTAGTTTTAATGGTAAATAGAAATGCGTGTAATTTGATGAAATGGTAATAAAGAGATATGGCTTATTGCCATATGAAATGTACCGTGTGATTTGATACGACACTGTATGCGGTAAAATGCAACATTACTTTCGATATGATAGGATGCTAGACGCGGTAAAATATTACATTACTGTCTTTATTCTGTCTATGGACCCAAACACAAAACTGCAATGCGACTTCGCATCGAGAAATCTGCGAGGTCGCATGACGCAAAATAAGAACTTGTGAAATGATTCGCATCGCACGTTGTATGCTCACCTAGACCTTTGCCGCACAAAATCGCATCGCAGTTTTGTGTGGCAGTCCTTAATCCATCGTAGCCCTCTTGCTAACATAAAACAAGAATTACTACAGCCCGATCATGCCAGGTAGTCTCGCCGGAATATTTGAGCTGCATATATGGTCTCTTTTTCTTTAACATTTTCTCCACGATTCTATGCCATCATGCTTCTCAACTATTTACCGCAGCTTTGATGATGTCGTCGAGACAACCCGCTTTTAGACGTCCTGACTTTTTGTGTTTAACTTCGCCGCCCTTTAGTCATCATCTTCCTGCCCTTACCGGAGGCGCCAAAAAGGACGTTTTTTCTTCCGTTCTGACCTGTCACTCGTCACACTGACGGCACTCGGCCTCGCCGTCTTTCAGGACAACACTAAAAAAACCTTCTAATGTCTCGTCTTGTAGGGCAAGATGAGACAGTGTAAGGTTTTTTAGTGTAATAGATTAACCAGAAGCGAAGTTTTTAGGAGTGAATAAGTTACTTCTAGGCAAGTGTGCTTCATCGTCGACCACCTCGTCGCCTTCCATCAGGTTGGTTCAAACTGATGGAAAGCGATATAGTAATACGAAAATAACATAAAAAGCTGACTTTTTGATGTTTTTAGCAGCTTGTACACTTAGGCCGTGTTTATGGAGACGCGGCGCGTTAGACATTTCGTTGTACATTGCAGCAGCGGGTCGCGTCATCGTTCGCGCAAACACAGGCAATGTACGACGGACCACCCGACGCGCCGCGCAACGCGCCGCGTCTCCGTAATCGAGCACTTATTGCTGATTTAGTTAGGTATCGGTAATTTTCCGAAAACGAAACTTTTTATTTAGGTAATAAAAAGTTTCGTTGAAACCGTTTTACCCGCATTTATTAGTACGTAATGTAAAAGTGTTATCTTTTATTGATGAAGGCGACACATTTATTGTTAGTTACTGAAAGATTTCCTAAACCAACAGATACTATTTCGTTTTACTGATTCTGCGTCCGATGCATTTAGTAAGTCTTAGCTAGCCAAAACGCTAAAGTTAACTACCATTGTGATGTAAGATTTAGGAGGGATTTAGGTTAGGCTTTAGTTTGAAGGCTCGAATTTTCTCTGAACAGAAAAACAGTTTTATTTTGTGACGTAACTACAAGTTTTCAGTTTTCAAATTTATTTCTATATTTGTACAATAAGTTCTTGTTTCATGCCAAATTGCGGAGTTCTAGTAGGTCAACGGGAAGTACCCTATGAATTTTTATTCCCTTCATAGTGTCGAAATATACATTTTTTTCGACAAATATTCGAGATCCGATTCCGAAATTGAACTATTTACATACGAGTAAGTTTGCTTGTACGGAACCCTCCACCCTCCCACTCTCCCTCTGTGCGCGAGTTCGACTCGCACTTGCCTAGTTTTTTTTTCCTTTTGAGGTATGTACCCTAAAAAAAGCTTTCAAAATTCAACCCATAAGGGAATGAAACGGGTCTTCGCAGTTTGTCTGGAGAAACCTACTTCCACGCGGGCGAAACCGCAGAGAGAAGCTAGTCTTAATATACCGTTTTTAATTCAGTGCATGCCTGTAGTAACAGAACGCTTCAACGTCGAATGAACAACGATTTAACAGTTATTTGGTACAAAGTACAAATTAAATTGTAGAACCACAAGATAACTGATCTCATTTAATTTTTTATAGTCACCACGTCATCAAGTTCCTAATAAACGTAAAATTCAGCATACTATTCGCCAACGTCCATACCACGTTGAATACACCGGTTCTCGTCCGATCACCGAAGTTAAGCAACATCGGGCGCGGTCAGTACTTGGATGGGTGACCGCCTGGGAACACCGCGTGACGTTGGCTTTTTGCACTTTTAAAAACAAATACATAATTCCTGTATTAGGTTCATTTTTCTAATTTAGATTTAAAAAAAAAGTTTATTTTGCATCGTTAGCGTTTAGTTGCTGCCCCTATTTACTTCATTCAAACGCAATTATAATCCCCTGCGCTAGGTAGCCGTCTAAACGGAATTATAAAATATTTTTATAATTTAAAATTGATAAATTAGTATGGAATGACGTCTCAAAGTTGATAATCAACGAATAATTCATTTTATCATTCGCCAACGTCCATACCACGTTGAATACACCGGTTCTCGTCCGATCACCGAAGTTAAGCAACATCGGGCGCGGTCAGTACTTGGATGGGTGACCGCCTGGGAACACCGCGTGACGTTGGCTTTTTTGGAAATTAATTTTGATTTGCTTAAATTATTATTAGAAAATTAACTGTTTAAATACTTGTTCTACACGGCATTCTCATTTTTCAATACACACGAGCGGCATGTTGCCAATGGCAGAGGTGTATGAGCTGTAACATTCGTTTGAAAGAAGGGTCGTTAGTAATATTAAAGTTTTTGACGTGGTCTGAATATTTTTACAGATACCCGCGAATCAGACGTTACAGAATTCGAGCCACTCTTATCAGCGCATCCATCAGAAACTTACATGTCATCCAATTCCACTCCGAAGGAGTACAAAATGTACCAGCAGTCTGATCGATACAGGTGGCATGCTCCTGAATTATTTGTACCAGACGATGCAGGCCTGGTGTATCCGTGTTCGAAGAGTGACGTCTATTCTCTATGTCTTGTTCTGTGGGAGGGTTGTAATGGTAAGTAGTATATAAAATTATGTATGCACAGGCCGGGCGGTGAGCAATGGGTAGCTCGCCATTCGTTCCAAGCCCAAACTGACGGCGCATTTTGTTCCACGGGCCTTCTAGGGCCGATGCCTGCTAGGTGTGCGTGGGCCTGGAACGCAAAGAGCAACTGGATGAAAGGAAGGGAATGGTTGTGGCACGCGAGAATAGCTTACTATTGTTTTAACCCATGGGTAATGTGAAAGTGAACTTCGGGGTCCTGAAACGAAGGCAAAGAAGGAACAGGAGTGAGTTTTTAGTCAGTAAAAGTCTGAAAATATCCCCCGCTCCGCTCAAGGGCGGGAGATGTCGTTGGATGATTTTCCCACCAAAGAAAAAAAAAGCTATTGCTGTAACAATCTTTGTAACCATTTCAAAGTTTTTATAATCTTTTCCTTTTACTTTTAACAAACGTTTTAAACTTATTTAATTTACTTATTTCGTTTTGTTGATTATTTTCCACAGCTACCATACCATGGAAGAATTTCACTCAAGATAAACTACAGGAACAGTACACATTATGGAAAACGGGTATATCACTACCCAAAGACGGGACTTACCCAGGATGTTTACTGTCCTTGCTCGAATCTGGACTAACACTTCAGCGTCATGACCGAATAGATCTATTAACGCTGCAGAGTACTCTACAAAATGTGAAGGTAAATACATATTACAATACAAATTTCTTCATGTAACATTATTGTGAAAGTAAATTGGGTCATGTGATTGCCAACGTCCATACCACGTTGAATACACCGGTTCTCGTCCGATCACCGAAGTTAAGCAACATCGGGCGCGGTCAGTACTTGGATGGGTGACCGCCTGGGAACACCGCGTGACGTTGGCTTTTGCAGTTTTAGAAACAACTACATAATCCTATTTAAGTATTTTTTTCTAATTTATATTGAAAAACGTGTGCATTTATTCTGCAGCGTTAGCATTTAGTTGCTGCTGCTATTTACTTCATTAAAATGCATTAATAATTCCTTGCTCTAGCTATCCGTTTAAACGTAATTTTTAATATTTTTTTACAATGTACAACCTAATTTGATTATCTTATAAAACGACGTCACTAAGTTGATAGTCAAAGAACAATTCGTTATGTCATTCGCCAACGTCCATACTACGTTGAATACACCGGTTCTCGTCCGATCACCGAAGTTAAGCAACATCGGGCGCGGTCAGTACTTGGATGGGTGACCGCCTGGGAACACCGCGTGACGTTGGCTTTTTGCAAATTAATTTTGAATCGCTATAATTATAATAAAATCATCATTTCATTTTGCAGTAGGTACATTTCATATTTTATCAGTTCGATACATAAGTGCTAATTGCTGTCTTAAACATTGCGCAGATATACAACTTTAATAGTATGTAGTATATTTATGCGATTCAACGATTGCATCACTACTTACCATCAGCATCAGTGGGATTGCAGTCAAGCACTAGTTTATAAAAATAAAAAAGAAGACGTGTCTTAGTATTTTGATGTAAAGAATCTATAAATAAAATTTCATTACTGGGTTATGAAAAATCACAGAGTTAAAACTTGTTATGTTACCTGGTGTCCGCACAAATACATGATCACCGGCCCATCCAGGTGACTTAGGGGTTGCACCCAGCTGTACGCCTGGCGCCTCATGCTTGCTATGGCCTACCGTGACCTGTATCGTACTTCCCTAATTCTTTTTGTAAAACAAAAGCCTAAGTTACTCCTTGTATGTATATTAACATCAGCTATCTTCCAGTAAAAGTCCTCTCTAAATCAATCCTGGGGCTTACTTTCGAGTTTAATTCCGATCGGTCGACATTGGAATTGTGACGTTAGGTACTCTTGAATTCGATGCTAGGGCCAAATTGCATGACCTTTTTGGAAAACTAAGTAACATGGGGATTGGGTTTGGCGTGTGGTCACGCAATTTTAAACCAATTTGGCGCTAGCATCGAATTCAAGAGTACCTAACGTCACAATTCCCATGTCGACCGATCGGAATTAAACTCGAGAATAAGCCCCCAGGTCTCCTTTACGGAGATTAGCCGGAACAAACGAATTGACAGACATTATAAATGTTGATTTTTAAAAGGTATCGAATTTACTTTCAAAAAAATTACAATTTAATATTACAAACAAACACTTCAATTTTATTTATATCATGGTGTGTTTTCACTTCTCCAAAAACAATACAGCTAATGATTTGTTAAAAATAAAATACATCTAGCCGAACATTGAACCTCCTCCTTTTCGAAGTTGGTTAAAAAAAAAAAGGAATGATTCACGACATAATATATGTTTGGCCAGAGGGCTGGCTCGTTCTTCGCCCAAAGAATTAGCATTGCCATTGAACGTGGCAAAGCTGCCAGTCCTGGGTACATTTCTGGATGACAGCGATGTGGAAGAGTACTTCGACGCCTGAGTGTACTGTGTTTTTGTATTATATGTACATAGGTAGGTTTTAGTATAAATAGTTTAGTTAATATTTAAGGTTTGGTACATTTGTAGATATAATTTATTGTAAATGTAAATATTTATTATTTTGCGGTATTAAATTATGTTCTAAATTCATAATACGCGTCTCCAAACCTAATGGAATGACGTAATTCAACTTCATGATATATGAAACGACAAATATGCCATGGCTTCCGCCAACGTCCATACCACGTTGAATACACCGGTTCTCGTCCGATCACCGAAGTTAAGCAACATCGGGCGCGGTCAGTACTTGGATGGGTGACCGCCTGGGAACACCGCGTGTCGTTGGCTTTTTGTTTCTTGTATCTAGAACTACTTTCTAACGATTATTATCTACGTAACATAATATATGAAAACATTTTAATAATCTAAAAATTTTAATATTTATAAACTGCTTAGAATATCTGCGACTATTGTGAGTGTCAGTCAACGTATACCAAAGGGTAACATAGAAGCAAAAGGCATTGTGGTGGTATTGAATAATGAACCTTACTATCAACAGATAGAGCAGTGATTTTTCTGATGATATTGAATATTAGACTTGGTTATAAGTGTCACAAAATGCAAACGGACTCGCACTTAACCGCGCCTGAATAGACACGTTTTTTTAAGAACGTTAGAATCGCGACGGTAAGTCCTCTAAGGGCCATTTCCAATAATCAACCGAAGTTCATAGATAGATAGCTATCCCCGATAAGCTGTAAGATTCTATCTATCCATAGTCTGCGTTTCACAATTAAAGATAAGTGCTATCTATCTTCAACCAACGACAGATAGCTTTTTCCCTCTCATCTATCTAAGCCGTACCAAACGTTTCGTTCTATGCTAAGCATTAAAAAAAATCACGCTAAAAATGAAATATTGTTAATTTGATTAACATTGATAAACGTATTAAATTTTAATAGTGGTGTGGTCGGTCAATGAGGCGCCTGACACAGGTCCTTATCGGACATGGCAACCCTTTTTTTTACTTTATTGATTTAGAACACTATAGTTAGAGACAAAAGTAAACAGTCGGAATCAAAAGGATTTTGAAGAAATAATTTGACAGTAGAAAGTCCGATTTCAGCAAATACCATTTTCTTGAATTAATAATGCTCCTAACCAAAAACAAAATAAATCAAAAGTATTGAATTTGCGCCATCTAGTGGCAACATGACCACGTTCCGGCCCATAGTTTTCACTTTATGTATAGTACGCTGCAAATAAGTTGAACCAAAATATCCGTCGTGGCTATGGTTACGCGCAGCACCCTTCTTTTGTAATCCGAAAATCTTTTACTGCGCATTGAAAGTCGATCGCCATTTTGGTTGAACTTATATGCCGCTTATTTTATTATTTTTGAAGACATGTTTTCTTTCAAACCCGAACGAAAGAATAGCAATTTGGTTAGTGTCAAGATTTTTTTTTTTCAGTTCATTCTTTGCCAACTTGATTTCTTAAATTGTAGGTTGACAGAAAAAGTTTACGTTCGTTACAATTCTTACGTCAATCATTTTTCAATGGCTGTGACAGCAAAATTAAGTGTTTTTTTTTTTTATTATACAATATAATTTTCTGTAAAAAATGATTTTAAAATCGAGTAAAGCAATGAATTAATTAATTTTTTCCCAAAACTTAAGATTGTTTAAAATCCTAATTAAAAGAAATCATGGAAACCTTTAAAAATTTGATTTTACTTACATGCTGGTTTTGATGTAAAAATGTTTCATGAAGCAGTACTTGCAGTTTTAAATGGACTGCTAACTGTTTTACAAGGGCAAGTGATCATTATTCAACAGATCCTAATCATAGGTTTGCAAATAGAAAGTATACACATTTGTTTTAGGTGAGTAGGTAAATATGTTTTTTTTTTATGGTAGGTAAAATCATCCAATGACAAATCCCGCCCTTGGGCGGAGCGGGAAGTAGTGTCAGACTCAAGTAAATTAGTTAAAAACACATAGAAAAGTACATTTCTTTAAAATTTAATCTAGTGAAAAGTTTCCCTTTCACTAATAACTTAGTAAAGCCATGGTGTTTGACCATATGAAGAGGATACAAACCAGTTAATTTCATTGTGCTATCGCCAACGTCCATACCACGTTGAATACACCGGTTCTCGTCCGATCACCGAAGTTAAGCAACATCGGGCGCGGTCAGTACTTGGATGGGTGACCGCCTGGGAACACCGCGTGACGTTGGCTTTTTGCTTTTTGATACAATACACTATTAAAAATAAATTATGTAAAAAATATAAATCTTTATTTTGAAGCTCAATTACTACAATCAAAGAAAAATAAAAACTAAGAAAGATTCTTAGTATCGATGATGACATATATTATTATATTATGACTTTCAGTCAGCCTAATTTTCATATTATGACTAGTGGACTACCGATTCTTATAATAATAATATAAATTATGAATCAGCTAAATACAACTAGCCTTTATTTCTGATAATACAATACATTACAATTATAATTTTTAAATTGTTTACTTGAATAAATAATTATACGTAGGTACTTGCTTTAATATGATATATGTAATTATAATTGGATGGTATTTAAAAGTACTTCTATTTATTCCCATTTCATTTACCTAATTTTGCCTGTGTTCCACCAAATATACTGAATGTGCACCAAAATATGTTCATTAAAATATGTCATAACGACCATCTATTTAACAACTGTTGCAAATTTGTAAAAATAGTAATACACCTAATTTTAAAAACAAGCATTTATTTTTTTAGTTTTACTTCAGATAATGCACTGCAAAATGTATTTGAATCAAACACCAATTAATGTCCAATGTAGCTTTATTAATAAAAAATGAACACATTATGTAATGCTTACTAAAAATGTTCTTTTAATACTAATCAGTACGAACCATAATAATTCAAAATGTTAAACAAAGTCTTTACTCCTACAATGTTCACATTATCAGTCCACTCAATCTCTGCAGTACTTCTTTAAATTATTGCACCAATAAAGCGCACTTTGCCTTTGTAGGACGCCCACGTTTTCGTTTTTGCCCGATGGCTATGTTTTTGGCTTCTACTGGAGGTGTTATGTATTTCAGCCTGATCGCAAGTCCAGTAACATGTTTACATTTATAATTTTTTAAAAACTCGGGGCAGTTACATTGACCCTTTACCCAGTCACTATTTTGGGAAGGCAAGACAACTGTCCAGTGAGTAAAGGCAAATTTCTGGAATTCATCGAATGTCTCCCAACTTTGCCCGTTTGGAACATTATTGGTTGCTGAACCTTCGACTAGATAAGATTTTTGTATCGCTGTTGTTGATATGGTTTTCACTTTTTTGTTCAATTTCGCCCATTGGTATGCTGATGTCCAATCAGATAGTTCTATCAAAGGTGTGCTTGAAAACGAGTCCACTTTATAATTTTCGGACCACTGCTTGACCATGTCAAGAGTAACAGCACGAAACCGGGACAGTGGAATTCGTTCTCTAAGGGTGTGGCTATCTTTTATGCTCCTTTTGAAAGCCTCGAGTGCATTATTCGTAGATGGAGATCCGTCCGAAGCGCCTAGGTACCAATTCGGGTTTTGTATTACCCATTCTTCCTTGAAGTATGTAATAAAAGCCTTTTGACTTTTATATTTGTTCAAAAAAGCTGCTAAAACGGTGTTGAACACGCCCGGTGCTGTGACAGAATGTAAAATGTCGATGCCTTGTAGAAGATCTTTCTGCAGTCGTTTGTCTACTAGTTTAACTACTTGTTTCTGAATATTCTTTTTAGCGTGAGCCCAGCACATTCTGAAAACCATTTTCAGTAAAATAAATATAAGTCTTAGAAGTAATGTTTTACGAAATGCATTATTTGTTCTTCAATTATAATTATTTCAGTAACATAAAAGTTGTACAAAACCGTTTTAAATGGGTATACGGTACTAGGATGCATACTAAATATTTTGTGTAACATTCAGGAATATTTGGTGCACGATCAGTATTTTTCGGGGAAGAATAAAATAGTTATTGTTACAATAGAATATTTGCAGCGCACTACAATAAAAAAGTGTTATATCTTGGTGTTAATTTGGAATTTGTTTGATGTAACATATTTTGTTGGCCGAGTAGTTTAATTATAGTAAAACAATTAAACGGGTTTAAGATCAATATTTTAGAAATGCATACTTAGATGTATCTTTAGATTTTTGGTGAACACAAAAATATTATCCATTATAATTGTTTAATTGGATAAATAATTATACATACATGCTTTAATATGATATAATATGATTTAAAATATTGTCATGCATTTAAAATTTCCTATTATTTATTTTATTAGTATTATACGAAGTTATTGTAATGAATCTGCTTCTCAGTATTAAATTTTAAACTCTTCATATCAATATGATTAGTTTTTTTTAAATAAATATTTAAAACCTTCTTGATAGTGCCATCAAATGACCCCTGGTGTAAGCGCGCTCAAATATATATCCTAGGGCAGAGGCCCCACTTTATGAGTTAAAAAATAGTGTATTATAAATAATGTCATTAAGGGCCGGTTGTAGTCACTGTTTTTTTTATGTATGAACTCCGCTCGGGACTATGTCGACTGCGCGGCCTAAAACAGCAGTTTTATTGTTATAAAAAAAAAATAACTATTCAAGTTTTGGTTTTTGCGAAGCGCTTTTAATTTACAAACTTTTTTTTTTTACCTTTCAAATATTTCCGTAACGTAATCTCGTAGATATAAACACTTTTATAATCGTATTTGTGGATTTTCAGAGATTTAAAAAAGTTTAAAATAATTAGAACCTGGTCTTAGGAAACCCTTGCAATATTTTGAATGTAAAATTTGTTATTTCAATCGCCAACGTCCATACCACGTTGAATACACCGGTTCTCGTCCGATCACCGAAGTTAAGCAACATCGGGCGCGGTCAGTACTTGGATGGGTGACCGCCTGGGAACACCGCGTGACGTTGGCTTTTTGATACAATAAACTAGCACTAAATATTTATGTAAAAATATAAAATAATAATATTTATGTAAGATAATTATAAATCGTTGTTTTAAAGGGAATTTTGCGATGATAATAAATATTAGACTTTCAGTCAGACTAGTCGAAACATCGATTCTTATAATAATTCAAATTATTCATGCTGAATTTGAATTATAAATCTGCTACTCAATATTTCATTTAATTTTTTTGTAAATAAAACCTTTTTTGGTTAGTGCCATAAAAAGCAAAAGAACCCTCGCGTAAGTGCGCTCGAATACACCCTAGCTAGGGGAGGGTCCCTATTGATATGTAAATTTGTATTGTTTAGCACTTAATGAGTTGTATTTTTGAACTATGTTATTATGAAATCCTTACAATATTTGAGTGTAAAATTCGTAATGTCTTTCGCCAACGTCCATACCACGTTGAATACACCGGTTCTCGTCTGATCACCGAAGTTAAGCAACATCGGGCGCGGTCAGTACTTGGATGGGTGACCGCCTGGGAACACCGCGTGTCGTTGGCTTTTTGCATTTAAAAAAAAAATATTTTTTGTGTATTTTTTCTATTTTTTATTTATTTTCTTAATGTTGTAAGATATTCTTAAAACTATTTCTTTATTTTACAGCGTAATCTGGACGATCTTGGCTACATAATTATCCCGGCTCGCTTAAACCCCAAAAGGCCGACATTCAGTTCCACAGCCTGGGACACTACATCTCCTACCGACTCCGAGTGTGTAAGCCCACAACAAATTGAACACAAAGTCGTCATTCATAACGCTCAAGAAAGTTCCACAGAAAGCGAGAAAGAATGCAGCAAAAGCGACGCCAGTCCTCTCTACGAAACTATAAGAAATTCACATACTGACACTATGTCCGTGGCAGAAAAATGTTTTATCTCTGACGATGATCAAAACGATCACACCCCACTAATAAGATACGAGCATATACCAGAAAAAGACTTCTCCAGTGCTTGTTCTACCCCTATAGCTAAACTTAGAGCAAGAATCAAAGAAATGGACACCCCAGGCAGTTTGCATAGGAGTGATTCTACTGAGTACTGCAGCATTTTCAGTCCAAACCGTACTGTTAACTTTGCGAACGACGACAATACGAATGACCAAAGTGTGGAGCGCCCAAACACAAAACTCAGCCGAAGCTTCACTCCCAAGTCATACAAACCTCTTCATATAAAAGTTCCTGAGTTCAACTTTGATTCGATCAGACCACTGCTAAAAGATAGAAACAGTAATGAGAAGTCGTCTTATAATTTTGATATAAAGAACTACAGTTTACCGACTACGCCTATTGCTCGCAGTAACAAACTTAGAAAGAATGCGTGGCTGTCCGGAGATTTGAGGGCCACAGAAAAAACTATTGATGATTCGGTGTCGCCAGAAAAAGAAGGTAGGAAATCATGACTACTCGATTAAAGTACTTACATTTTTTATCGATTTTAAAAACTGATGAGGTTTTCAGTTCGTCGGGATCTTTGTTTGTGTTACAATATATTTCCCGTTTGCTCGAAGACGCTTGGGCCGATTTCTATTTTTTTAATTGATAGGAAATGCTTTCCAGGTGGTCCATGGTCGGTATCTGATGATGTGATCCTGAAGAAATCTAGGGAAAGTTTCTTTAAGGGCACAATGTCTTGTTGTAATGTTTCTATAGGTACATTTTCTATAGAACAACTAAAAGGTGTAAAATAAAAAAACTTATAACAAAAAAATAATACAACTGATTTAAAAACAAAAAAAAACACGAAAATATGCAAAATAAATTGCGATTTCGGAAGTCGGTATTTAATATCGAAGAAACAAAATCAGAAACTAGAAATTATTTTGCACTTATATGTAAAAAAAAAATGTCCACAAAATATTACTAACCAATCTTGCATGTGATCGAAATAAAAAAAGTAACACTCGATGATATTATGTATTTAAATTTGATTGTTTACAAATATTTGTTCTCTTTAGATTTTGTGTAGATAACGAAAATAAAAAAATAATTAATTTTGTATAAAATGAAAGAGTCACTGATAGTGTGACGAATTGACGGTTGATAGGACAGAATGGAAGAAATAAACATGTTGTGCCGCCCCGGCAGCCCCGGATCTTCAATTTTTTTTAGGCGGGGCAAAAACTGAAAAATGCCGCCCCCGCCCACTTATATTTATTTTTACCTTTATCATCCATATAATTTTAGCTATCAGATGTCCACTAATTGATCCGGAAATA
Source organism: Leucania comma (assembly GCA_958295575.1). Classification (NCBI taxonomy): domain Eukaryota; kingdom Metazoa; phylum Arthropoda; class Insecta; order Lepidoptera; family Noctuidae; genus Leucania; species Leucania comma. The sequence continues at coordinate 7,096,912 of OY282476.1, read as the reverse complement.
ATACATCCATCGCTGTTTTTTTTGTGTTAAGCCTATTTATTTACAAATATATAGACATGAACGTGTAGGATATATATTTTATACACCGCACAGGATAGGATTTAAAATAAAAATATGTATAATAAAAATAACAATCAAATATTATTGCATTTGTGAATTGAAATTACAATTTTACTCTTCGAGCTTTTTGTTCAGCAAATAAATCTATGGCCTTGTCATAATTTAACTCGTGTGCAATTCGATTTTCTATCGCCAAGATTGCAAGACTCGATAAGCGTTCCTGGCTCATAGAAGATCGCAAATAATTTTTAATTAGTTTTAGCTTGCTAAAACTTCGCTCGCAGCTTGCGGATGTAGTAGGAAGCGTAGAGTAAATTCGCAGGGCAATACAAATATTAGGAAAAGCATCCTGCAAATCATGCGCATAGATCTGTTGCAAAAGATAGAAACCGTTAGCCTTTTCTATATCACCAAATAAAAGCGTACTTGTACTAGTATTGCTTGTACTATTAAGCGTACTTGTAATACTGTACTTGTACTATTATTTATTCCGTGGTCAAAGTTAAGTAAATGATGAGTTGTCCATTCGTCTGTAAAGTGTGAATTTGGCCGCCCTCTGAACTTGCCGCCCGGGGCATAGGCCCCGGCTTGCCCCCCCCTAGATCCGGGGCTGCGCCCCGTGTAACACGGGACAAGGGCAGGAAGATTATGATCATAACACATTAGATTTACTTTCTTTACAACATAAGTAAAAGATAAAAATTTTGCTCATTTCTTACGTTTCCTCATTCCAATCGTTCAGGGGCCTTTCAATAATATATTAAAATATCAGTCGCGCGAGCAAGTAAGAGGGATGGCGTTGTTCACCCTATATAGCTCCATCCCTTAAACAGTTTAGTTTAGGTCGTCAAATAAATTGCGTTAAGAATTCGTGGTAGGGTTTCTGCTCTCCTATAGTCATGTAAGTAAATCATTGACCATTTCACTTCTAGATCTCAAAAACACGACGGACATATTTTCCGACCCTACTAGTACGCCAGTGAACACATCATGTGATAATGCTGCCAACAATTTGGATAATAACGACCAGCAACAACCAACAACGCCAGTAAACGACTCCCCAGAGGGTATCGACACGGTGATTCGAGACAGCTTTACTGGACTAAAGTAAGAACTTTTTTAAAATACATTAATTTTCTAACTAGTAACTGGGAGTCTTAATGAATAGATGTTTCTGAAGATTTTTAAGAGAAAAACGATGTCAAAAATTGTAGAAAACTATTTTTAAAATTAATGATAATTCTAGTTTTGCAACCGCTTAATTATGCCAATTTTCAAATCGCAGACATTCATGTTTCTTGCTTTGAATAAACTGATGCAAACTTTATATTACAAATGACTACAATGATTTTACTCAATTCTGATTACTGAATACAATACATAAATCAAAAAGTCAATAGATGTCATCAAAAATCAGTGTCACAAAAATAAATCATAGTTATTCGTTTAATCGTAGTCGTGAAATGACTCATCCGATGTTGCTATAGTACGCGGCAAATAAGTTGAACTATTGCTAAGGTTACGCGCGCCCACCTCGATTGAGACCTGAAAATCTATTCAAGATCAATCACCATTTTGGTTCAAATTATTGTTTCGCTATAAATATTGAAAAACAAAAAACAACGTTGATGTGACATTGATACAATGTAAACCCATCAAGCTAGAAATTAAAGATGTATTTGTTATTTTGCTTTTACCTATAAAACTTACTGTTGGTGGTTTTTATCGATAAAAACCAAATTTCTTCTTAAACATTCTTTAAATATATGACGTCATTTTTAAACAGTTTGATACTACTCGTCTAATTCAACCTTGAAACCGTCAACGTCCATACCATGTTGAAAACACCGGGTCTCGTCCGATCACCGAAGTTTAAGCAACATCGGGCGCGGTCAGTACTTGGATGGGTGACCGCCTGGGAACACCGCGTGACGTTGACTTTTTGCATTTTTTTAATATTTTGTTTTTATTTTTAGTTCAGTTTAGTTTTTTGAAAGTAGAAAATCATATATTATTATTTGTATTTTTGTTTTATCTAATGGAACGTAATTGTTTTTGTCAGATATTGGATTGACGCCTCGAAAAATAATGTAGATAAATCGTTTTTTATGCTTGAATTTTTTTTATTTCGAATTTTATTTTAGGTTAATTCGGAAATAAAATACGTACAATCAATAGCAATCAAGTATCAATTTATGCAATGGTTTTAAATTCGGTAGAAATATTTTTCTAGCCTGGACGAGATACGCCTTCCTCACACTTTTTTTTTTAGTATTTTTATACTAATCGATCAATCGATTTTTACAGGAACTGATCTCGCTGTTTGTAAATCTACTAAAAAAAGGCAAAAAAGCCAACGTCACGCGGTGTTCCCAGGCGGTCACCCATCCAAGTACTGACCGCGCCCGATGTTGCTTAACTTCGGTGATCGGACGAGAACCGGTGTATTCAACGTAGTATGGACGTTGGCATTCTCTTGGTGAAAAATTACGTATGGTTTCTAAGCATTCATCATCATTGCTGTAGTGACGTCATTCACATAATTATAAAAATATTATTAAAAGCTTTTTGTAACAAAATAGCAACTAAATACTCACTCGTGTAAAAAAAAAAACAAGATAAATAAACTTGAAAATATACATATAAACTGTAGTAATACATAGGTGATGATGTTAGACAATATAAATAGTAAAAAAAATATTGTAATATACGCCGCGCCGTCCCTTTACTCACAATAATTATCAATCAACGGCTGTTGTTGTAGCTAAGCACATCGTCAAACTCGCCTCTCGGGTTCACCGTTCCACACGGCAACGACCGAGGACTCGGCTCCCGAGTCGAGAGTACTAGGGCTGCAGAAAATACGAGGAGATTGATCGCGGAACTAGAATCAATTGGTGGCGCCGCGTCTAACTTGTGGCTGAATTTGGAACTAGCGAGAGAACTGTGTTGCGATATTGTTTCACTTATAGAATCATAGATGGCGCTAATCTACGTTTTTTGTACAAGGCGATTTGGTCTAGGTACTAAACTATGGCGAGAATTAAAATATTAAAATAAAAATAGCTGTAAGGTAAAGTTTGTACTTCGCGTCAGACGAGTTTAACCTTGAGACGAGAAAATTAAGTTAAGTGTCGGATTAATGTGACAATTAACAATGAAAGTTGTATTTGTATTTTTACAGAGTATATGTTTCTATTTTTACAGAGTAGTAAATCCACCTCAAGATTTCCTCTCGCCGAAATGTGACGAAGTTAGAGACCGCATGTCTTGTTCCCTAAAGTCAAACAATCAAGATCGGAACGTCCTCAAGTATAAAGTGGAAGAGGATATCCTTGCAAGTGTCAACGTGAAACCGCTAGTCGCGATACACGAGAGGTGGATCTATGAAGCCAACCGTAAAACTAGCCGGTCAATGTCTTTGCCTGAAGATAACAGGTTAGTAATAACGTCATTGCATTTGTACCGGTCGACTATTTGAGCTAAGCTGTCGCCAACGTCCATACTACTTTGAATACACCGGTTCTCGTCCGATCACCGAAGTTAAGCAACATCGGGCGCGGTCAGTACTTGGATGGGTGACCGCCTGGGAACACCGCGTGACGTTGGCTTTTTGTTACAGTGTACGTCTTTTAATTTTTAAAATATTTGAATAATTTTAAATTTTAATATTGTTCACACGGATATTCTCAACCAATAACTTAGTATGTTATAAGCAACATTTTGAAACATCCGAAGTTGACTTTTTGCTAAAAAGGTAATGTTTTTATCTGATTACTAATCGTTATGTTGAATTTTTGTTTCAGGAGCCAAATAGCAGCGGTAAAGCCGGCTTCCCATTGCGTTGATACGTTACAGAAATCTCTGCCCCAGTTGAACACGAAGAAACCAGGATGTAAAATATATCGCACGCGTCCTGCTTCGCCTAGCAACGGAAAAAATGGTCAGTCGCCACTACATAACAGCATATAACTACTCTTACTTGGGGAAAAGAATTTCTTTTACGCTTTTAAAGCAAAAATACATTTTGTTTGGAGACTTAAAGCCTATGCAGACCGGAATGATAAAAGTGCAGAAAGTTTGTCACTGCGACCGAGGCGGATCTTGCACGAGCCGTAGGCGAGTTTGTTTTGGAGCGCGACTCATGGGGGTTGAGGCACGCCCCGGGGGGGCGACGCGCGCCTGGTGCGTTTAGATACCGCGGCATTATACAGCAATGCCGTGCAGCATGCAGCATGCCGTGGCAAAGGCATACCAGCGCTTTGCCACGGCATGCCGCGTCACGTCGAAGTATGATGCCGCGGTAGTTTCTAGTGACAATACACATTTCAGTCATAAAGAGCGTTTGATAGTGTTGGTGGCCGCCCGAATCCTTCGGCATACCGTAGCCTATCGCAGCGCGCCACGTCATCCGCAGCCAGTGACGCGTCTTCCAATGCCGTGCGATGATATCCCTTTATATGCCACAGGATCATTTTAAAGCATAGGAATTTATAACGAATTTCTGTATGGACAAGGTTGAATATCAATTGGTAAAAATTTAAATCCTTTGCCATGCCGTGGGCGTAGGCCTCTAACAATCGATACAAACAAATAAAATCTACTTTTGGGCAGTTTTTGTAATATGATAATGATAATAGTAAAACATATTCATATTAGGCACACTTTTTTTATATACGAGTGTATATGAAAAAGTGCGCCACAATAATATTTTTTTCATATTGATAAAAAAACTAGGGTCGTAAATTGCAGAAATCCTGCCCTATTTTACCCGACCGCTACACAGCCCAAAAGGGGGATACGTATATGGTTCCTTTTTGTTGTAAAGACCATAGTAATTGTCTTTTTAACTTTGCATGTCTGCATGTTTTTAGTTTCACTAGCATGGTGTTGGTAACACAATAAAGACTTATAATTGCATGAGGCTTTTATTTCTAAATTTACTAACTAAACTCTGTTTTTATACACACTGTCATAAGCAGGACTTCTGTTTTTATAAGTAAGTATAATTTGTTTATTTGATGTTTGTTTCGCAGTCTCCCCCGTAAAGTTCTTGAGAATCTATTCTTTTCAGAAAAGGTTTTTTACTTTTGGGCCTAATTTCATCAATTTGTCTAAAGAATTAAGATAACCGCTTTAGTGGCAGTATTTGGAAAAAATAAATAAAATGAAAGTAGTTAAATATTAATTGATAGTTGTATGATAACATAAATTTTTTTACAGGATGGGAGCAATTTTGTCAAGCGCGGGACGTAATAGCTAAGAGCGTCAACTTTTCTCGAAGCCCTGAATTACGACACCGGAGCCCTGAACAACAACGGCGCAGCCCTGAACTTCAACGCCGCAATACTGAACTGGAATTAGGGTAATATTATTTAATTTTTATACTTCATTCTTTAAAGGTTTCATGTTTTTTAGTTACGCCATTGTCAACGTCCATACCACGTTGAATACACCGGTTCTCGTCTGATCACCGAAGTTAAGCAACATCGGGCGCGGTCAGTACTTGGATGGGTGACCGCCTGGGAACACCGCGTGTCGTTGGCTTTTTTATTTATTATTACCCATATTTATCAAATAACGTTTATTTCAGAACAATAAATGAAAGCCAAAAATCCGAACTAAAGATCGATCAATCAACTGACACGAGAAGCATCGAAGAATTTATCCGAGAGATGATACGCAAAGAATTTCAACATCTACTGCAAGAAATTTCTGACGAGGCTTCTACCGTGTCAAAGAACGAAGATATCGTGAACAAAGGAGTCGCGAATATCATGGAGTCTTTAAATAATAACGAAGATATAAGAGCTTCAAAAAAAGAACCAATAAAATCGTTCTCTCGAGTCAAAATCAACGGGAATAACAAACCTTTACTACAAATTACTTTCACACGTTCAGGAGAGAACAGTTTGCAAGTCCTAGACAACTGTGTGAACGTCACTATCTGTGATAACGGCAATAACAATGTTAGTACGACCAATATGACGTATACCAAGGAGAAACTGAACCAGTCCATGGAAGACACGCTGACTGATGATGTTCATGTTAGCTCTTTGAAGAGGTGCCAGGCTTTCAATGCTTTACAGGTGAGTCCAGCGTACAGTACTCATATAATTTAGCTTTAGAGAGACATACAAATCCTTACATGTCATTTATTTATATGAAATAAAAAAATCAGCGCAGCGGCCGCGCTGCCATCGCGCCATTTAAACGTGCAAAAATTTACGTAAGACTTCAAAATATGAGAAGAGAGATGTTGCTAATATATGTTTTTTTTCTCCATTGCAAACAGGAAGCTAGAAGTACCGAGGACTTGTACATAGACGACGACCTATCAACGATGCAGGACAACTTCGGCGGTAAAGTGAAACTGATACCGCTGCACGGCTCCCTGCACGAGATACTGTGCGAGAAGGAAGACGAATGCTGCCTCATCAAGGTCAAGCAGGAGAACGGTTGCGACACCATCTACTTCCGCTGCGACAACTCCGATACTGAATCCCGCGACGCCATCGACGGCTGTATGCGAGACCAGCACACCCAAGACACCGTCGTCTTCAAACGAAGCATATCACTCGTTGAAGAGAGAATCCAGCGCATATTCCCCAAAGAAAAACGACCACAAACCCCACTCGCTCGTAAACAGAAACCATCCAACATCAAAATAAGACCCAAATCTGAAATATTCATACCGACTGTACCGCGACTGAACGTAGAATCTCGAGCTCTTAGCAATAGTAGCCCGTCTTTACCCACATGCGACAGGAATGACGAAGTTGAGGTGAACATTGAAAACGTACTGTGCTACCAGGACTCTTCGTCCGACGAGTGTCTTAGGTGCCAATCGGAGAACGATGACTTCGAACTACTTGAGAAGACGATAGAAGAGGACCTCGCGAGCATTAAGAATGGGATGTCTCCAAAGTCTTGCTGCTTGCCGAAGATATCTGAAGAAAACCTCTCGAACCTGAACGATGATACGGACTGATTAATTCTGTTGATCCGGAATTAAGAATTTTTGATTAGTTTTTAACACTAATGTTGAAGCCATAAGTACAAATTACAATACTGCATGATGAGGAATCGGAAGAACCTGTTTGTTTTCTTCTTCACCGATTGTTATCGAAATATCCAGTTTGACAAGTACAAAGTTGTTAGATTGTTGTATTACGCTTTTATTAATAAATCGTGATTATGTCGCTGATATTGTTATCACAGTAAACAATTTTACTCATCCGTCCAGTTTGTACGCGCATTTAGAAAACCCAAAGATATTTTCATAGGTTTTCTTGTATTTTTATAATGTTTCCGTGTTTTAATTTGTATCGTTTTTAGTGATTATAGCGCAAGGCTACGTGATTTAGAGTAAGTGGCACGAATACATTCCACTGTTGTGATTATAGAATAGATGCACCTTATGAAGGTCTTGCCTTGTTTTACTTTAATATTAGCACTTTTAATCTATCTAAAATATTTAAATCTTCATTTCTATATTTTAAAATTGTATTGAATACACCAAAGGTTAATTAGTTGCCTGGTTTGGTACTTTTCTATGATCCTTTGATTTTTTAAAGTGTAAGTTGATTTATAAAATGAGTATAATGTGATTTCTAAAGTTTCCATTTTAAATACTATTGTTACTCAAATGTGTGGTTGATTTTAGATTTAACTGTTAAAAATAAAACTTTGTACTTATATTGCTGTTTTTTATTTTACAAAAATAAAAATTACAATGCAACAGTAAATGGCACAATATTATATTATGGAAATACATGCTCTATATGATACATACGTGATACACATACTGGAAGACATTTGGAATATAATTTCTTGATTTTTATATCCATATATTTTTAGGATGTAAATGCACAATATTATTTCTTATTCTATTAACATAACTCTTAAACGATAACAATATTAACGCGATATAGAACTTAAAAATCTAATGTAAGTAGAAAAACGTAACAAATACAGAGCATGGTAGTACTTTATACTACATTACACCGCAGAAAATTCTAATAATTTCGAAACAATATGGCAAAACTGACTTCAATTAGGAAAGGACGCAGTTCATTATTTCTTAGTCTAATAAGATCCACTTAGGATTTGTGCAATGAACGTAAAAAATTGAGAACATAATCTAACAGTTCATGAGGTCTACAATCTTAGTCACAGAGTATTATGAAATGGAGTACTAATATCGAACCTTTTCAGAAAGAACATCGTAAGCTATAGTTTGCGCTTTTTGTTGAGAGGGATTTTTGTTTTCGTATTTAAAGACATAATATGTAAATAGAAACTAATAAATCAGTAGTTGTATGAATAACATTTTTTTTTTAAGATTTAATTAATACTTTTTAATTAAGGAAGAAAAAACAGGCAAAAAACGCATTGGCGTACGATATTCTTTGTAAAAATGGTCGATATGATAAATGAAAACACTCGCTTGATGCATAATTTTCTTTAAAAAAAGGGCGAGCAGTTTCGTCCCTATTCAAAATATTGCTTGAGCATGTCTTACGGCTGAAATTACAAACACAAGATGAATCTACAACTCCAGGGCATTTCGCTTCTGTTATATCCATTAGGACAAATACGGAATTATTTTCTATGATATTCTCCATGTCTTAGGGTGTTTTTAATATCATGCGGATTTCATCACGCATGCGGATTTGCTCCGTATGCAGAAAAAACTCAAAAAAAAAACGCGTCCCGCGTGCGTATTGCATGCATTACAATAAATATTTGTATGAAAAGGACATTTGTGGAGGTTACGCAAACGGAGCAAATCCGCACGATATTAAAAATACCTTTCATATTACATTCGAAATAAGATTAGATATTTAAACAAGCCTTTTTTTAATGTCCTTTCAACCGATTTTGACTTTTATTGCGTTGGCGGCATGATAAATGGCAGCTGCAGTATATAGATGGTATTGTAAACACTTTTGTGCTTTGTGTGCCATCCTTATGCCTACGGAATAAAAGTCAAAATCGATTGAACCGACAGTAAAAAAAATGTCTAATCTTATTGCGAATGAAGTATAGTGTTCCATATCTACAAAATGAGAGTAATATTTACGAAGTCTTTTCAGTAAGCTTAGTGATGACTGCTTTGACTTCGGTGTAGTTCTTAATGCCGTAGGGCCCGTTCTCGCGGCCGATGCCGGACTGCTTGTAGCCGCCGAAGGGCACCTGGTTGCTGAGCACGTTGTAGTCGTTCACCCACACTGTGCCGGCGCGCAGTCTCTGCGGAAAAAAATATGATTTAATTTTTAAGATATTTTCTGGTTGATTGTGGTTTTCTGTGATATTAGATTGGCATAGTAAATTGTGTCTTGACAAGGGCTTACATCTCGTCACAGCCGGCTCATAGAGTAGCAAAATATTTTCCCCACTCTAGAAAAAAAAAAACCCAGATTTATCTTCAGTTATGGAATGTAACCTATCATTCGCTTAAAACCCATGCTCGCAATAATTGCTATTGAATATAGACTGTTTTTATGCTCTCGTCATTCCCGTGACGAAATCTATTCATTCAGTACAGTATAAATGCAAAGAAAACCAGGAAAGATTTTTCGAACGGGGAACCACGTTTTCAAAACACTTACCCTTTATTAAAGGTTAAGCCAGAAGCTCAGGACCAGCTGATTCCGGACGCTTGGGAGAAGCACATATGCCCAAAACTTGACAGTTTTTGACTGATATGATTATTTACTGTTTAAAGAAATGATAATGATTCTCACACACCTGCACGACATAGTTTGCTTTGTCGATGTCCTGCGTGAAGACAGCGGAGGCGAGTCCATACTCCGAGTTGTTGGCGCGCTCGATCACCTCGTCCACCTGCGAGAACTTCAGGATCTGCTGCACGGGACCGAAGATCTGGAAGCACAAGAAAAAAATATTGTATGGTCTCTAAATCAGCCCAGCTGTATATGAGCATAATTTCATGGCTAAAATATTGATCAGTCAGTAAGGAGCTGACTACCCACAGCTGAGCATCAACCGCCATCCTGGCTATTTGAATTGGGGCAGCAGTTCACGACTTTTATGATTACAACTATTTTCAATCAGCCAATAATAGAAGTTCATCATCATTTCAGGCGAAAGACGTCCACTACTGGACAAAGCGATTCCCGTGACCCTCATCAGGTCATCAGTCGACCTTATGAGGCCGCGCCATCACTGCATCTTCTGGCAAATGATCGCCACTCTAGAATCTTTCGTCCCCATCGGCCATCTGCTTCAGTGAGCAATGTGCCCACTGCCACTTAAGTTTGGCGATTCTTCGGGCTATGTCATTTATTAGAAGTTAAATGCCATAATAATGTCTTCGAAACACTAACTACATTATTACTACATGTTAAGTACACAGTACGTACCTCAGTGGTAGCGATGTCCATGTTGTCCTTGACGTCACTGAACACGGTGGGCTCTACAAAGTAGCCGGTGTCCGAGCCGCGGTTTCCTCCCGCGACTAGCTTAGCTCCCTGCTTCTTGCCTGATTCGATAAGACTTAGGATACGGGTTTGCTGTTCCAAGTCGATCTGGAAATTGTAAGTTTACAAACTATTACTGGATATGGAATTATGTTCAAGAATTAAAAAGCAGCATTTAATGACTATTTAAAGGCAGTTTTGAAGTGTCAAGAAGTCAGTCAGTCAGAAAAATGATGCTAATTGCACATTCCAAAGTGTCGATCTCTATGGAGAGGAATATGCCAGAAACTCCATGTCTCCATTGCTTGATCCAGGCATCTATCAACAGACACTTTGTGACCAATTTCAATATTTTTAGAGTGAGACTAAGTTGATATCAAAAAGTCCAAATGGAAAAAGACGTCAGAGAGTGATATCTATTGTTAATTAAGCCTTTTCCTTTCGTGTGTTTTTTATTCTTAGTAATTAAATATTAAATGCGATACCGAAAATATCTTGTACTCTTCCAAAATAACTTGTACTCCTGCCACACTTTGAATCTTTTGTCTACTGTAACAGGTAGGTATAAATATTACCTGTGGCCCCTGCTCGGTGTCGGGCTTGAAGGGGTCTCCGACGACGCGTCTCTTGGCGCGCGCGGCCGACAGCTCCACGAACTTGTCGTAGATCTTGTCCTCCACGAAGGTGCGGGAACCTGCCCAAATCAACATTATAGTCTAAGTCACGTTAAGGAAATATTTATTCATCAGTGCAATTGCAAAGTAAAGGTGAATTTATACTAAGGTAATAATTAAACCTACCTTTTAATAAGTATTTTTAAATATTACGTAATTACTTTAAAATTTAATCAGAATTGTCACCATTTTTACTTAATTTTCATGAATAGGTGAGGTAGTCATTTTTAAAATTGCTGTTTGAAGGCTTACTTTAACTGATCAATGTGAAAAAGGCTTTCTAATTTACTATGCTCTAATTAACGATGAGTCACTATTTTCTTAACGTGAATACGCTATAGTTAATATTTTTGACACCAATCTGAGTTTAGGCATCCAGCAAGAGGAAGTTAGTATTATTTGTGCAGGATTTGGAGTCAAAGGTTATTTTAGCATTTTTCTGATTTTGCTGAAACTGAAATGTGTAGATGATCCGTACCAGCGCAGCAGCACTGCCCCATGTTGAAGAAGAGCGCGAAGTGCGCCGCCTCCACGGCGCGCTCCAGGTCGGTGTCGGCGAAGATGATGTTGGGCGACTTGCCGCCCAGCTCCAGCGTCAGGCGCTTCACGCTGCCCGCCGAGTTGCGCTGGATTATCTTGCCTACCTCTGTTGAACCTGGGAGAGAGATGCTAGTTTAGGGTTTGTTATTTGTATTATAGCTTTTTTTTATTATTATTGATAGGCTTGCGTTTAAGCGTTTATAAGTAATCGGAACCATAATATAAATCAATATACACATTACTCTATTCAGATTACTATAATATATTTCATTACCGGGATACTATTCAGTGTTTATTTTTAATTAATTACACCGCTTAGGTTTTTTTTTTACTACAATTGAGAAAGTAACTTTTTTTAACATATCAGCTAGTGTTTGACTGCGGTTCCACCTGATGTTAAACAGTGATGCCCTCGATGATAGTGAATCGTACTTTTCGCCCACAGAGCGATGAAGTGGTCGACGATGGAGCACGGCTGCCTTGTCATTAAAATGTAACTATCAGGAAACACAGACTCCGGTAGGAAATTCCACTTCTTAGCTGTACCTACATACACAATAAATATGACCCCAAAACGAAATAAATGAATGGAAAAGGAACCGGTGGGATGTCCACCACGTACCGATGGAGCAACGCCGTACGTCTAGTGGCCCGATGATGGAACAAGGATAACAATGAACGTGACTGTAACACAGAACTCTATGCCCTTTTTTACGCGGGAAATCATAATTATATTATTATTATGACTCCTCGCGCTCTGCGTCTCTTTTCTTTCAGCTGTGTTCTTCCAGTTGCAGTTACTTTTAAAAAAACTAGTGTTTGACTGCGATGCCACCTGATGGTAAACAGTGATGTAATCGTTGATGTGAAGCGCATTAGTTTATTACAAGCCTATTCACTCTAGCTTTGAAGACACCTATATTATATTCGGACGGAAAGATCGCAGCAGACAAACTGTTCCAGTCCTTTGATGTATCTTTGTAGATCTTGGCTACTCAAAGACAGAAAGAAAAGAAAGAAAAACATTTATTCTAGACTCACGCATGGCAAAAAATATATACAACAACAATTGCAAAATCTATAAAAACCGAAAAATTTATTACCTACCATAAAAAAAGCAAAGACAAAATATTTTAAATTGATTATGTTTCCAATGTACATTTTATTGATAAGAATATCCTTATTTATACGAGTTTACACTTTTAACAAGTACATGTAAAAACTAATACTGTGATAAGCGATAAGCACATTTGCACTGTAAATGGTCTTCTACATAGTGTAAATTAAACTTTGTCAATCTAATCAGTTGCAGTAGTGTTTGGGATATGCAGTGTGTCAACATTTACCAGAATTTAACATTATAATAGAAAACTAAATTTTCTTTGACTTGTACAAAGTGTAGCTGAAAGAAAAGACTTGACTGACACTGACCTAAATTGGAACTTGCTTGCTAAAACTTAAATAAAAATGCGGTCAAAGGAAATCTTATTTTAAAAGTAGGAAATCATCAAATAAAGTCTCTCGCTCTGGGTGGAGAGAGGGAGTGTCAGACTTGTAAACTAAATTCCACGCATCCTTCAGTGTCACTTTGTGTTCCTGGGCCGTGATAACTCTTTCGAACAATACCGCAGGCATCGACCCTGCTGAGTGCGAGTTGTTTTAATCTGTCCTAGCTCAGAGGACACCGGTGTCCTCTCACATCCACGCCACTATAGGCCTTAATTCCGATGTTTAGAGTCTACTTTTGTATGAACAAGTTGGGTAGTTGTGGATCGAAGTGTTAACGTTAACGCGATCGAAACGTTTACCGCGTTTGGCTCTCTGATTGGCTAAGAGCTTCGAGTAGGCCAATCGTTGCGCCGAACGTCATAAACGTGTCGATCGCGTTTACGTAAAACAAACTCACACTAGGCACTCTGAGCTACCTAATGTTATTAATACACTATGACACACATTCGCTTGAAACTCGTACTTTTGTATTATTGTATAGGTAATCTGAACCACATTAAATCAGCAATATTTAATTAACCGGATACTAGGTGTATTCAGAGATTATTCGTTAAAGAATTATGCTGCTCATGTTTATTTCTTTTAAAATTAGGATTGTTACACAGTTGGGCTGTTACATTTTTGTATTTATTTATTCATCAATCAATTAAATAGTATACCTTATTGTGATGAAATAAGAGTCACATGACGCGCGTTTGTGAAATTCTAATATTTACCTGTAAATGCAATCTTATCGATGTCAGGATGGTCTACCAGCGCGGCGCCCGCGTCTCCATATCCAGGCAGCATGTTCACTACTCCCGGGGGGAAACCGGCTTCCTGCAAATGTTATTTATTTATAGAATAAACATTTATAAAAAATAAGTGTACAATAGGCGGTCTTATTGCACAGGGCAATTTCTACCAGACAACCTTTGGATGGACTAAACGAAAGAAAAAGATTTGGAGTTATCAGTGAACAACAACATAAATAAAGAATATATATATATAAATAATATAAAAGAAAAAAATATAATACATAAATAAATTACCAAACAACAAACTAATAAATATTAAAATATACGATAAAGAAAGGAGAAGAAAAATATATATAATATAAATAAATAATACAAATTATATGAATAATACAGATACACCTTACAATATATCACACTTATTTATTCTCTAAATAGCGTTTTGCCCCAGCTACACTAAAAAACCCACCTGTGTTTCTTCAGCTGCTCTTTGCAACCAGGACTACGATACCTCTTCCAGAAATTCCCGCAACAATTGACGTCTCTTTATGCATATTGGTCATTCCGTGTAAATAAACTGTTTTTCTTTCTTTAAAAGTATAACTAATATTTATCTTACTCTTACACTTTTCTGTTTAATTTTGTTTCGGGACCCAAGGCAGTAGAATCGTTTCTCCGGGACGCGTAGAGTATCAATGCTTCGGTGCTTTTCTGGTCGTCACCATTGTTGGTAGCTGGAGATAGTGTTTGACCGTAAGTCCTCAAGCCATAGGTTACCTTGACGAGCTGCGCGAGGTAGAGCGCGGTGAGCGGGGTCTGCTCGGCGGGCTTCATGACCACCGTGCAGCCGGCGGCCAGCGCCGGGCCCAGCTTCCACGCCGCCATCAGCAGCGGGAAGTTCCACGGAATGATCTGACCGCATACCCCTGCAAAATTATCATGTTTAATAAAGAAGATATGTTTAATGTTTATATTTCTTATGTATGTGTACTTATTGCAAGGTGTATGAAGTTTCCTAGCTGGGGTCGTGGGGCTCTTTGGGCCGGGTCCGCAATCCCAACTTCACCAATAAAAATATTTTATTTGAGGAGTATTTTGGGACCACAAATAAAATAAATACAGTTTTTTTGGTAACTGTAATGCCTTTTTGATTGGTGCCCAAATTACTACTAAAAAAAAAAAAATTATAGGTGATCGTAAGTGCGACTAATTGGTTAAGGCTATAGTGTAGCTTCGTAAAATATTGTGATTTTGATGTTCCAATAATCTTCGAATCGTTATGAGGGATGATAAGATAAGATTTAATATTATGGCACAGATGAAGAAAGGCAAGTGCAGGTACCCTTATCATCTAGATTCAACATTGCTACCGTACGTACGATATCAGTGACAGAATCTAGATCTTACAAGTAGATTGAATTATTAAATTACATGATAAACAAGATGACTTCTCTTCTACCGTCAATAGCCTGTCACCTTGAAAAATAATGTTAATATCATGTGTGTGTGTTCTACGGTGTTGTGTGATAGTTGTGGAATATTATTATTATTATTATCATAGTTGCGCTTGGCATTTTTATTATTTTTTTAATTTTCTACGGCTATTAGTAAAATACATCATATTATTCAAGGGTTTTAAATTATAATTTTGAAGATGTGCGTAACAAAGTGGACAAAATACGCCTCCGTCACATTTTTAAACCGATCGATTGGAGATAGAAGAACGTCCCAATAACATCGTATGCGTGTAAGATTCACACACACACACACACTACACACTCGAACAAGATCAATAGAGCAAGATTAATAGAGCATCACTAGGAGGAGTGGCAGGCGGTCGCCTCCTTCTGCGAAGCAGTAATGCTAGCAAAGAAGGAACGGCGCTCACGCCGCAGCCGCCGCCGTAATTCCGATCCTTTCCGGCCACCGTAGGCGCGGGCTTGCGGACGGCGGGCAATGGATAACTCGCTGTCCGTTAGTCCGGTAACAGACCGGACCGAGCCTTAGTCGTTTACGGCTCGCACTGTTCCTGTGCGCCTCAAGGAGTTGTCAGAAAACCGTAGGGGCCCAGTAGGGTCAAGGCCTAGTCTGGGGCTCTGGGGAGGTATGAAAATGCATACCAGGACCCTGGATCCAAGGCAGGGAAGGAACAGGGTAGGTTTTTAGTCAGTAAGAGTCTGACACTATTTCCCGCTCCGCCCAAGGGCGGGATTTGTCTTTGGATGATTTTACCTACCATAAAAAAAAAACTAGTAGATTTCTAGGCCAATTGCCTGAAAAATTTCTTTACCATACCTACCGCTCTCTTATCACATCCTTAGTTTATACATACATCAGTTCTACGTTTTATTTTTTTTGAGGTGGGAAGTCATCTACCTAATGTCTTCTCCCACACTAGGACGGAGCGGGAGGGCTTGGCACACTATTTTACTGACTATAACCAAACCTATGTTCCTTCAGTTGCCCTCGTTCCAGAACCACGGGTTTCCCTTTCAGAAGTCAACTCATGGCCCCAGTAGGCTTGGTCCTGCTGGGCCCTACGGTTTTGCTGACATATATTATCTCTTTGAAGCGCGGAACACAATTTTTTTTTCCATATCATCAACATTCTATTGTTCTTTTGTTTCAGATATATGGTTCTAAATGCGACTGTATATTTCGCTTCAACTTAACCTTGAGCCTTAGGTAAGGAATACTAAGATAACATAAGGCGTATGTACTAAAAAAAATTGCTAATAAGTAAGAATCAAATCTAATATTTTCTGGGTATATTTGATGTGCTGTTTTTCAGGTGTAAGTAATGTACTGTCACAATAGGTACAGTTAGTAGGCAATTGTTTTTATCGAGTCAATTAAGAAGAATTGCGATTATCTCTTACTAATCATGAACCATGTAAGTAAAGACTAATTACTTATGCTTTCCTATACAACATCACATGTTAACATGCAGCAATACGATAACATAACAAAGTTTTCAAATTATCTCAGATGATACAGCAAAATGAACGCTATCTGTGTAAACTGGAGTTTGTTTATTTGCTACATATATCTACCTATCTATAAGCTGATTGTACAGAGGGCATTGCTATCTAAAATCAAGTTTGTCGTTTTAATTAAATTTGTTTAGATACAGCGCATCCCTGAAATTAAAGTGACATAACTCAAAAACAGCATTTTCTGTAAAATGAACTAGTATTTTTTTATGGTGGGTGAAAATCATTCAATGACATCCCCCGCCCTTGGGTGAAGCGGGAGATAGCGTCAGAGTCTTACTGACTACAAAACCCACCTCGTTCCTTCTTTGCCTATCATACCGGGGCCGAGCCTTCTTTACAACAGCTGACCTTTGGCCCCAGTAGGCTTCGACACTTCTGCAGAGTCCCTACGCAAGAAAGTATTTCAGAATTTCTCCTTGTTTCTTTTTTACTAACAATTCGGACTCTTACAACACAGAGTATGGCAATGTTTTGAGAGTGACCACGGTCTTAGAACGTAAAGGACAACTGAACACAGGTGGGTTTTAGAAAGTAAAAGCCTGCGACTCCCTCTCGCTTCGCCCAGTCCGGAAGAAGCTACTTGATGACCACCCACCATCAAGAAAAAAGAAAACCATGGGTTGTGCGAAAGTAAACCCCGGGGCCCTAGAACGAAGGCAAGAACAGGAGTGGGAGAAGTCATTGGATAATTTCACGCAAAAAAGAACCCTCAGATAAAAGGAGGTTACACAGTAGGTTTTTTAAGATTAGTTTGAGGCAAAATCAGAGGTTTCAAGAATTTTTAGTTAAATTACATTTATTCTGTGAACGATAAGATATTCGAAACGCTATACAAACAATAAATTATCGGTTTTGATCGTATAGATGTCGATCGAAATACCTACCTACTGATTACACAATACACATGCTGGTATGCAAACACCTACAAAAATATGTTTACACATGTTTTAGATAAGTATTTTTTTCTTTATCATGCTGTAATTTATTGTAGTGGTAATTTTACAATTTTGTATTATTATTTATTTATTTTTGGTTGTAATTATGATCATCACGATGATGATGACCTTTAAACTTGTTTGGAACGGATCTCAAAATTTGAAGTTATTCATCGCACAGGGCAATCTCTTACAGACGACCATTAGAAGTACTGTACCTCTACCATGAGTTTTAAGCAATAGTATTCGTCGCTACTCGATAGCGACGCCGTAAATATTTTGTATGGCAAATTTTGCAGCGCCTCTAGCGGTCACTTGCAGAACCAAAATTAGCCATACAAAATATTTACGGTGTCGATATCGAGTAGCGACGAATACTATTGCTTAAAACTCATGGTAGAGGTACAGAACAGAAGGAGATGGATTTGGGGCTGTTCCTGTACCAATATCATAAACAATACTTACAGGGCATGATATAAAATACATGATTACAATATCAATTATACTAATTAAAATTAAATAAGTATATTATTGAAAAAGGAGAAGAAAAAAATTGAGAGAAGCGACTTTACTCGTCGGTAGCCTTTGTGCACGCCACACTTCTACACACAGATAAGCGTTCCACAAACGAGCAGTTTTGGGCTTATTTATGGAGACGCGGCGCGTTAGGAGGTCGTCGTACATTGCCATTTTTTATGTTTGTGATCGCGCGTGCGATGACGCGGCCCGCACTGCTGCAATGTACGACGAACGCCCAACGCGCCGCCTCTCCAAAACACGGCCTTAGAATTGTGAAAGATTTGTCAAAGAAGGACGTGGAATGCATGCGAATACTTAATTTTCCATTTTCTAATGATCTGAAGGACCTAGAATGTGTCATGTGACACATTAATTGAAAAGGATTAACAAGCGTATTATCAACCGTCGTTACTTTTTATAATTAAAAGGGTCGAATAGGAATTGTCGCCATACTGCAATGCTACCCCGAGTTCTTCACGCAAACTGAACTGTTAATAGGATGGGCGATGCGACTGTGTGAGGCACAGTGATAGGGTGTATAGTTCTATCCTTCTTTCTCGCTCGCACGGCTGACATTTTATCACGTCATGGTAAGTCCCCAGTCTCACGATAACGAATCTATACATATTACGAATTAGCTGATAGAAACCACCTTGATCTTGAATCTAATTAGATAACAAAGTTTTCCTACAAATCATTTGAATATGAGCTTGCAACTTGCAACTTGGGTTCTAAAACTACGGGACTCAAGATTTTCTAAATCCAGAACTCTGGACCCGGACACGAGAAGATATCTGCATTTTTACAAAGAAACACATGATTACTTTAAGCTACGTAGTGAGGTTATGCCAAGACAAAAAAGGGCTAAATTTTGGAAACTATTGTATCAACCACCCGGTCATAAAGATATTTACAAGAGAAATGTGTATAATATGTGTATATTGATTTATAATAACATCCCAAATGAATTGAAATTGTTACAGGGGAATGTATTTAAGACAAAATTGGCAGAATGGCTACAAAAGAACTGTTAAAATTTAATACGATAAAATTGTATCAAATAATAATTACATTAATCGAATTTATGAAAATTGTATACGATATTAATAATTTTATTACATGGAGAATGACATAAATATAAATAATTTGCACGCTTGCTTGCAGGCAGAATACAATGACTTTTAGATTATAAGATCTTTCCTTGTAAACAATGTATTTCTTGCAAATAAATATTTGATTGATTTGATTGATTGGCTCTTGTCTGCTTAGCCAGCAAATAGCGTAACTTGTACATCACGCCGGCGTAGTACGCTTATCATGATGTAGTTGTAGATGGAGATTAAACGCGAAATATTTCCTATCTGTCTGTAAGCACTAAGCACTAGACCGCGACTCTTGTTAGCCCAGTTGGCGTTGTACGCCTGTACCACGTCACAGTAGCACGCCTATATAACACTTACCGACAGGCTCATGGCGAGTGTATGCGAAGTATTTCCCATCTGTAGGCAGCACTAGACCGTGACTCTTGTCAGCCCAGCCGGCGTAGTAGCGCAGGTTCTTGATCACCGCTTGCACGTCGCCATAGTACGCAGCCGTGAATGGCTTGCCGTTGTCCAGGGTTTCTAGGCTCTGGGGAAATATTTATTTATTTAAAATTGTATTCACAACGGTACAAAGACGATCTTAATGCATTAGGTATTTCTTTACAAGTCCACCAAGGGTGGATCGTTAATTCTGTTGGAAGATTTTTTTTTAAATATAACCTCAATTTAAAAACTAGGCTACCGATGATCTAAAATAGATATAAGTGGGTAAACATGTATTTAATACATAATTATATCCATATTTTTCAATCATTCAATTATTATACATGTATATCTATTCAATTCAGTAGAAACTCTTTAAATCATCTGTGATTGAAAGAGGATGATATTAACTTTCTCGCCTATTAATCTATTAGGATCAATTCATTTCAGACACGGATTAAAGATTCTGTTCTGTGATTTCAGACTTTAGAGTAGATAGGTATTTCTTGGAAGGTACCTATTCAAAGAAAAGGTTGGCGATGCATTATTAATTTTAATTGAATCTTCGCAGCTTCATTAAAACATCATTCTCGCATATAAGATGAGAGATGGTCTTTAGTATAACTACCTTGACTCTTACCGGAGGGACTGACGCGCAATGGCTGAACTGCTGAAGACAGACGTGTGTGGTCAAGGGAGGGGGAGGCCTTCGCCCACAAGTTGGCGAAGAAGTAACAGCGCTAACTGGTAACTGATTCTAGTTCTAGTAGGCCTATTCAAGGTGTTACGGGTTAAGAATCATAAATTCTAATTTTAAATCATAATCTGCGTAAGTAACTGTAACTACACTTTATTTACTTCCTATCCTAACTTCGTGGGAATAACAAAATATGTGAACATAATTTCAACTTAAAACCAGCTAGTTTCGAAGCGAGTGGTGGCAATAAACTTTGCATCAACATAGCGATTACCTACAAGTCATGTAGCAATGACTATACACATGTAGGGGATCGCATAGCAAAAATATTCATGCAATGAGAGGGTGAATGAACGGACACTGACCACTCTCGCGAGCACTGGTTTACCGGCACGAATAGTACTTGCTAAGTGCCTATAGGTACGTCTACTTGATGTGATATTTTATTACGTTGGTAATGTCTAAGCATAAGTCAGGACGACACGCGATACTCTGTATTCATAAAGAAGAAGGATGAGATGACTGTTTTCTAATCTTCTTGCGATGGTCAAATCGACGCGACAGGTGCAAAGTGCAAAAAGTTATATGCAATTTTGCAATTTTCTGACAATTGCAGTAAGGAGGTAATTAAAATTATCGTATCTTTCACACGTGCAAAAAAAAATAATACAAATAACTTTTTTTCACTTTCATCCGCCGAGATAGACACTAGACCGAAAACATACATAAGAACTCGATTTAAAAGTAGTTCGTACGGCCAGGCTATCCATACCTACCGATTTGGTACGGAGCGAATCATATTCGTATCGTAACTTGCTAGAATATAAGTCGGAACGTAGGAACATTCTAGACGGACTCGAATAATAAAAAAAATTTTATACATTCATAGATGTATTGATTTGGTACGGAAGCGAACCAACTCCGTGGTCCATCATACTAAACAGTTAACACTATCAGACGTGTCCAATTGGACTGAAAATTGACATAGTCTAAAAAAAGAGAAGTTGGATATTATTTTTTTCTTTCATTGGCCCTAGTTAAATAGACAAAGCTACTGTTTAACTCATAGAAGACAAAAGTTCTAAGTTAGAACAAAGAGATTGTAACATAAAAAGTAAGATAGCGAAAGTCTTGTATTCACGGAACACAGAAAGAACCTGGAAATAGTAAGTAGGCGTGGCACTGTCGCCGCTAGTGAGTACTGCAATACGCACTTGCTGTTCAAGCGCTCTCATTCGCAAACTAGACTACGTCAACATACAATTTACATAAAATAATAATAAAATGCCTTATTGTGCCATTCTGGACTGTAAAAACCATAGTCGGACTAAAAATCTAACTCATGGAGGTGTATCATACCACCGGTAAGTATTATTTTCGATTTTATTTTAATAAAATGAAAAAATAAAATTTCGTCAAACATTGCAAAAGATATACAAACAAAAATTGTCCTTAACTTCATGCAAACAAAGTTGATTTTCTTTTCCCGGTTATAAGCCTTTCTGGAATATTCGCATCTCTACCTATACTTTTGACGCTATCCAAATAGTGCGTGACTTTATCGATAAAATCAATCGACATGATTGTATTGCATTGCCTTTTTAACATAAACGTATTTATACTTGAGAGTATTAGTATTAACATACAGATAATTATTAAATTAATAAAGTTAATAAAATAAATATTGTAGGATGATATTCGTGATGCAATTTTAAATAAATCTAGTTAAAGAGCTTGGAACAACATAGGGCGTTTGAATTATACCTTATGTTTAGTCGTCGCCGGCTTCGTCCGATCACACTTTTCGTAACTCTAATTTCGGAAGTCAATGTCAAAAAATGAAGAAACCAAACCGTAAACACCGACTTCCGCAATCAAAGTTATTTTACATTATTTAGTTTTTTTGAAGTCAGTTGTATTTTTTTGTAATAGAGTTTTTTTTTTGTATTTTCAATATTAAACACACAATAAAAATAAATTGCCTTTTTCACTACGTATTTATACTAAGTTCTTATTTGTGAAATTGCAATACTTGTTACATTGTTACACCTATATGTCCGTAGTATTCAACATAAATAACATAACCTAAATTTTAAAAGTGTTCAACTTCTTACAACGGGCAACTAACTTAAAAGTGCCAATTTAAAAGTGCCCGTTAATATTTTAATTAAATTCTTTGATCAAAATCAAACAATATAAAACAGTGAAAAGATTATTATACAAAATATAATAATCTTTTCACTGTTTTAACTCAAATAGCAATGTAATAATAAAACATTGCGAGGTTCTCAGCATTTTTTTTTCATTTACCCTCTATAAAACGAACAAATACAAACAAAAAGGTATTTGATTTACATGCAAATAAATACCCTTTTTACTACGTTTAGAAATTACCCTACTACATATTAATTTCATTATTTTAATACTATCGCATACGATATTTTTTCGCATTATATTTTATATTTGTTTTCATACTATCGATATTATTGCAATCGAATTAGGGTACGTCACTATTTGAGTAGCGATCTGCATTTGTGTCAGTGATACGCCATTCAAATACCACCCTTATTTTTATAAAGTTACAGTTCATACTGAACAACGCCATCTAGCGACGAGTGGCGGTACTTGGTAGTCCAAGAAGTATTTCTTTCTTGTTTTTGTCAATTTGATTTATAGTTCGTTGACATTAAAGTTGCATTTCGTATAACATTTTTTTTTTTAATTTGTTTACGCCCAATTTTTGTTTTAGCCAATCGTTTCTTCCGGTTTGCAGTAAGAGTAAATCGTAAATGTGTGAGTTTGGCGACACCGGTTCTGGTACAAACATTTTCTCAAGCTAATTCTAGTGTCTTTCTGTGTTCTGTGCTTGTATTATTGCCTTTTGGCAGTAATAAAAGATTTTAGCCGTGTTTGAGAAAAAATATCTCTAGATAACTTACTCTGATAAGCGGAACAGAAAATATACGTTATTCCAGGACGCTGTCTACCCGCGCGTAAAATTCTATGCATATCCGTTTAGCCGTTTGAGCGTGAATTAGTAAGAATTTTCTACAGCCAATCGCATCTCTTGACTTGTTTTTATTTTGTGACGCCTCCTTATACAATTTCTCTCCAGAAACTGGGGGTTTGTATATCCCAAATCACTTTCAGGCAGCACGTCAATGAGCATAGACAGATTACAGTCAATGAGCCTAGGTTATCAAAATGTTTGGAAGCGTTCTTAGGTGAGATCACACTTATCAGAGGTCACTGTGATAAACTTTGATATTCTTAGATATTTTGTAAGTAAGCCGCTTACATAATTCTATCTTGCCGTTGTTCATAATATTATTTGAAACTCTGTGTGCTATGCAGGATCTTTTCTAAATTCTAGGAGATGCTAAGAAAGAATTTTAATACAAAAATAAAGTCTATACATATTTTCATGTGATGGTCAATCAGGCCATGTGGCTGGCCATCACATAGCTCATAGGTACGGTGGTACGGTAGATATAGTAATGATATAATTTTTTACGAGGGATGTCACTAAATGACGTTTATCGCTCTAAATAAATAAATAATTTATTGATAAGCTTAGGACTAGTTTGGGTACATTGCAGAGTTACACTGCCACATAGTTACTTAGTCTTGTTAGTGAGTAGCAGTACTGTTCTTCTACTAAGATTGCGCTGTCTGTCCGTCTGTTTGTCACCAGGCTGTATCTCAAGAACCGCGATAGCTAGACAGTCGAAATTTTCACAAATTATGTATTTCTGTTGCCACTATAACAAAAAATACTAAAAACAAAATAAAATAAATATTTATTTACATACATAAAAATTATTTTGCCCTTTTTGCTCGATATCAATAATGGTTGGCACTTGAAACCATCACAAAATACTCAATTGTATTTTTACCTTAAAAATAAATAATAAAATAAAAATTTAAGGGGCCCTTAAATTTCACCCATACAAAAAACGCCATTTTATTTTCTATTTTTTCATTACTCGTCGACCTTTAGCGCAGTTGTGACAAGGGCCGCGGGTTCGATTCCCGAACCAACACAAATGTTTGTTGATGACACAGACAAACTAGTTTCATAATGGTTTCATTTTATGTTTTTATCAAACATAATTAGTAATTAATTACGCAGTGTGTAAGTAGGATATTTATTTATTTGTCGGTCGATCAGTGTGTGCGTTCTTTTCACACTTCGCCAGTTTTTCGAGCCACCCATGAGGTTTTCAAAAACCCGGCGCCCCTGACTACGACAGTCTCATTATACCCGTTGTGCTATACCACTGTATTCGTTTAGTTGTTTCTGTAATATATTCATTCTTACATTTTAATTGTATTGTATTTTTTTTTTTTTGTATCACAGAGTCAATAAAATGCAAATGTTATGTAGATACGATGTTAATGTCACGTACAATACAGACTATTTTTGAAGCAATTGGTTTTGTTTCTGTACAATATTTTGTACTAAATATCAAAGTTAGTAATTATTTTGTATGAACTCCGCTCGGGACTATATCGAACGAAATCTCGTAGATAAACACGTTTGAAATCGTAAATTAGGGTCAGATTCGCGATTTTTTTTTATCGAGCCATCTAATTTATATCATGTTTTCATTTTTGCCAAACGCTTGGTCATATAGTCAATTTTATTAAAGTAAATTTCCATGGCGTTCTCTTCTATAGGTATTTGTGGATTTCCAGAGGTTTAAAATGTGGAAGCATCTCCTTATCTCTTTTGTACGCACATAACATATTGTCGCGGTGACGTCATGGTTCAATGTGTGCATTCTTGTTCTGTTATATGACAATTTCCCTTTCTACCATTTGAAAATGCACTTGAAAAATTCTTTCTATTCGGTATTATAAAGTTACTTTTATTTATTGCATTCATGTTGTGTATAGATGTTACATTATTCTATCGTCTATTTTTCATACAACTAATAAAAATATGTGATGTGGTATAAATAGGTAATTTACCTACTACTATTTGAATTTTGAAAGGATGGCCAGAAAGTATACCAATTCCGAGACGAGCCCATTGTCCATGTTTAAACTAAGAAGCACCGAGTTTAGTACGCGGCAAATAAGTTGAACCATTTGCTATGATTACTCGCAGCTTCGCAGCTCTCCACTTCGATTGTGACCCGGAAATTGGTTACTGCGTATTCAAGGTCGACCGCCATGATGGTACAACTTGTGTGCCGAGGATTATAACCTTAAATCTTAGATTTTCTGCACGTAAACCATAGCAAAAAGTTCAACTTATGCAGTGCTGCGTACTGTAAGTAAGTTTGCTAAGTAGGAGTGCTATTTTATAGCACAACTCGGCGTCTAAAAAACGCGCAGTAGCTATTTTTACCGATACTCAATCTATAGAAAGAACAAATAGCACAATGCTAATATTTGCTTTTGCTATATAACTTCGAACACGCTAAGTTTGTCGAAGGTTTTTCTATAAAAAAATAGTTTCAAGTATTACTTACAGCTAAGTAAGTCCTGTCCCTCTCAACCAGGTCGGCTAGTCGGCTGAGTAGATACCCCCGCTCTGAGGCGTCCATTTTCCTCCATGGTGAACCCAACCTATTAAAAACAAAAACAACCGAATTGAGAATCTCCTTTTTTTGAATTCGGATAATATAATGTTTATTGCCCCTAACACGCGAAAAGATAAACTGAACAGTATAGATAAACTGCGGTGTTTAGCGTTGAAGACAAAATACGAGTATTATTGTACTATACACTGGACGAGGAATAGTATGTACTTACAATATGGACGTCCATTAGGTGGTGCGTCGCTATACGCCTGGTAGTTCAATAATGGAATGGACTTGGCGGAATTAAATTATGAAAATCCAACGCACCAGTGCAGTGTCTTCACTAGCCTTTTAAACGCCTGGTGCAAGCTTTTTTAACTACCCCCTTTATAAAAAATTAAATGATAATAGGCTCGAAAATGAAAAATAATTAGATATAAAAAATACGCAAAATGTGTGCAGACCTATGCAATCGGCACTCCAGCTCCAGTCTATGTAGCTACACGATAAATAAAAGGTATTATAGGTAAACTACCAACTATCAGGCATACAAGATCCAAAACTTGGCCCTAGTTTGATAATTTCTGTGCTCCTCCAGGGCCTGGGCTCTGTGCCTAAGCACTTCTCGCAGTGCCCATAGCCACCCGGTAGAAAACCAACAGACTAGCTACTCGTTGTCAATGCTCCAGACTTTGAAGCTTGACTCCATGAGTGTGTCATTAGTTACCAATGATCCACACAAACCTTCTTTATATATAATTTATTTTTATTAGTGAAATCCACATCAAAATCCTCTGCATAGCTTAGGAGGAGTTAACCAATATCTGATTGCACATAATCCATACCTGAAAGCATCTTTGGCAGCTTTAACCGCCTTGTCTACATCAGTCTTGTTGGCCTGTTGGACCTCAGCGGTCACCTCACCGTTGGTGGGATTCTCTGTCTTAAAGGTCTTGCCATCTGAAGACTTCACCCATTCATTGTTGATGAAGAGCTGAAATATTATGAATAGTTTAGTATTTTTCCTCCTCCTCCTTGCATTGTTTTCTTCAAAGCTGAGGGGCATGACCTCCCTGTAGTTTTTAATAGCATGCTAAAGATATGAATGTCTAGGAATAGCAGAACAGCCTGCATAATTAAACTAAAATAGGTGAGCACAGGACCGTTAATTGTGGCGACATTTTGGGGGAGGCCTATGTCCAACAGTGGACATCTTTGGGCTGAAATGATGAAGTGAGCATTCCAATGAGATCAGAATATTACTCAAAGAAAAGCTCAGTAATCAAAGTATAAAAATAGATAACAGTTGGTACAAGCTCAGCTGATTTATTTTCTTATCAATATGTCTAAACCTACATGCCACCTTTGGTGGTCTAAAATGAATAGAGACCTCTAATTAGCCGATTTTCCACAGCCCACATTCCAGTTGAATATCCTGGCACTGGTTTGTGAGGGGACCCAACCCCAAATAATTAGATCAGGAGAGGACAAAGAAGAGTGACCTAAACCTACATGATTGATAATGAGCAATATTAAATTTGTTATGCAGTTGAGATTCCAATGTTATCATTTTATGTTTGATGCATTGAATGAGTGAACAGCTACCAAACTGGTAAACAAATAATCTCTATTGTGTGACTATTGTATGATGTCAACAAAGCCTTTTGTGGTTAACATAGCTAAAAACTACAATACTTTATTTTATTATGTATTAATTGTTTAAATATTTACACGTTTTTTTTAGCACTAGTCAACCTAAAATAACAATTATTTTTGTTTTGACAAAATTTTAAGTAAATACTTCTGAGCTAAACTTATTTTGTGAATGCCCTATTATTTTATATTGTATGTAATAAGTAAAAATTTTAACTATTAGTATTTTATTCATTTACATCAGAATTTAGTTACATCTACAATTGAATATACCTACATGATAACCATAACAAGCAGTCAAGTAAGAGTTCTATCCCACTTATGAATATCATACACACAAGTTTAAATTTTATTTATGATTCTTTAGAATTGATTCAATAAAAAACATATTTATTGAATGTGATAGTTGTGGGCAAGGAAACTTAAAGCAATTTATGAATCATTTTATACATAATTATAATGATTACCCACATAATAAATTTTATTTATATCTGGAGGTAAACTGCTTCATTAATTAAAACGTTATTAATAGATACTGATTAGTAGCGTTTTATTCTGATTATGAATAACATTACATCACACACTCTACAAAACTTGAACTAGAATTTTTATGGCCTTGCACGTCAAACCGGTATGTTCTCTGAGTGCCGGCAAGCTGACCTTGAAAATTGATAATAAATAATAATATAGCAAAAAATTTCCTTGTAATATTTTTCGTGAATGGAAAAAACTTCCTTGTAATATTTGTCGTGAATAGAAAATATTAACATGCATGTCACCGTGCTAATTGTTCTATACAATTTATCATATACCATACACATATACATAACGAATGATTGGTAATACATTTGTTTTTCAACTATTTATTCGTAATGATAACCTTTACTCAGTACGTACCCCAGTATATAGAATTTCAGGCTTCGTTTGAGGTAACGGGGCAGCAGCTGAAGCGAATCTCGCCTTTTGCTGAACCACTTTGCTAATTTGTCGTAACATCTTGATAAATACGTGTAAGTTCTACTGTTACGAATACAGAACTGGAAAGATTGGCTGCGGCTGGCACTTTATTTACTATACTCTTTGCTGGCACTATTCCAAGTTCCCGCGCGACGTGTATACGAGCTTCATTATTCATTTCACTGACACTGACAACTGACAGGAGTGAGAAGTGACAGAAACGAGAAATTGACATTTTAATTTTGACAATGGATGTAATCACCGCGTTCTGAAATGCGTCATAAGCCACAGATTACTGATATGTAGCAAGCTATGTCATAAGCGATAACATCGCGAATCCGATAAAATTTAATAGTCACAAAATATAAGGACTATTCAGCAATAATTGTGATGTTGAGCTTGTTGCAATCACTTTTGATGCAATTTTTAACGAGGGAAATATTTAATAAGATCCTTGGTGCGAAGCACAGAATCCCTATAAACTCCCTATTTTCTAGGTTCTTCCGATTTCCTAAATTGGTTTCCTAAAAATCGGATAGTGTAATAAGGCTTTAACCGATATATTATCCTCGTTCCGATATGCGCCAAAAGTGATTATAGCGCGAATCCAACCAACGCACAACTTTACAATTATTACCTAATAGTACATAATTTGATTCGTCCTATAATCGCTTTTGGCGCCATTCGGAACGCGGGGATTATTTTCGTTGTTAGGCGTTAGCTGTCAGTGCTGACACTACAGGTCTGTCAGTCATCCTATTCATCAGTCTGGCGCAACTCCCTAAGAAAAAAATGATCTTCGCCAAATGTATGAAACGCGTACTAATTTTAATGGCGGCCAAAATGGCGGCTATCGCTGTCTCGCTTTAACATCTATTCGACTCTGTCGCAGCTATCCATCCGCCATATTTATCTTCTACTTCTCAAGAGGTGAATTGTAAACAAAGTTTAATTTTTGTTTTTAATATGTGTTTCGTGAATTTTAAGCGAAAATTCCTATTAATAGGACGTTTACGTGTACCCATGTGAAGCAATCTGTTGATATGCACTGTGAAATATGTGGTTTACGAGCCAGCCGGTCGGACGGTCAAAAGCCAATGTTCATGGCTAAATATCCATTACATTAAGAGAGGTAAGCGTAAATAAACGTTCATTTTCAGTTACAGAAAAGGATTTGGTGATTTACAAATCAATTTTAATAAAAATCAGTCGAAAATCTATAAAATAACCTATTAACAGTGCTGTGTAGTGGAATTTTTATCGACTATATCGATAGTTTTATATATTCATTATTAAAATTTACAAGTTCGTGATAAAAAATGAAATTCTTCAATTTTAAAAATGATCTATCACTACTGCTGGGCATGTTTAATCGACTATCGATACTCTTATAATTTAAACTTTATTTAGTATAATTCAAATAGAACGATCATGCTATTCGAACAATAAATATTTCAGGTATCTCAATATGAAATGCTAATAAGTAATGTAATACATTTTTTTCTTCTAGATGTAAACATTGGATTGGACGTTCGTACGTATTGGTGGAGCTTTTTAGCTCCACCAATTAAACACGTTTGTAGCAAACATTTTCTGCCAAGGATTTTACGAAGACACATCTCAAAAAATCTGCAATTCCTTCTGTGGGACTTACTGCAGAACCTTAGGGAGATGATTGGATTTCTTCTACACATTGGCAAAACTGATACTGATTCGACTCTTAAATGCAAAGGTAAGATTCTTAATTAGAACATCATTCATGTAAACTTTGTTATATTTACAATTACAGATCTAATAAAGATCAGAATCAGAAATAATAAAGTAAGATAATGATACTTTTAAGGTTTATGCATTATAGAGAATAAGCAAATAGGTTATAGTTTCTGTATTTGTTTAACCATAAAGAAAAATAAAATAAACTGTTATTATTAAAATCCGTAAAATAGTGTTTCCTTTAGTGTTAACCACACCCCCACCCCACCTTTGAAACCCAACCTCATTTGCGTCAACGTAAATTCGCTGGTAAGTGGAATATTCCATATCAATTAATGAAACCTTGGGTTTTATTTTTTGATATGGAATATTCCACTTATTCTTAGTTAAACTGATGGATATAGTTGGCGTAAATAGACCTTAATTCAGATCCAATAAATGGACCTATATTTTTTTTTTTTTAAATACTATCGATAAAAAATTACCATGAGCACCTAGGTACACCACTATATCGGCCGTTATGTTGGCAGCCCCTTACGTCATGTATATGGTCATCTATGTCAAAGTTGGTATTGAATCTTAGTACACGTTTTGACGTTTCGTGTTGAACCATTTTTTTCTATGGGAGTCCCGTCTCTTAAACGTAGTGCTTATATTCTCTTTGCTATTCATAAATATCAGGTGGTTGTTTTGCTGGTTATTGTGGTGTTTCAAAATATTGGAGTTTTAATATAATAAATTCCTGAGAAAATGGATAAAATTTTAAAAGAATCTCCTCTTTATCAGAAGATAGTCGATTCAAAATTGATTCGAATTCTTGTATCAGTTGATAAGCAAATATCACATAACATAATAAGCGGTGAAATCGCCACAAGGTATGTTGAACTTTGAACACTGTATTAATTCCGGTTTGTTTATCGTTAATCTTAATTCTTACCTACAGAGTCTATGATACTTTCCTTTTTTTCAGACCGTCTAGCACAAATGGACTTTGGTGTTGTTTACTACTGCCAACAGTGCTTATAGTATACTCAATCCTGTACACAGTTTCAGAACTATACATCTTTCTAACCTTCATATCCGTTGGATTACTGTCTTATTGCTTTTTATTTATTGCATTTATGTCTGTATCATGCTTGGTCCTGAAGGAGAATTTTTATGGAGGTTGTGAAGCATCAAGTCTTGTGGCTACATTGTTAATTTATGCACTGCAAGGGCAAGGTAATATAATTTAAAGTGATAGTAAATAAATTAAAATCTCCTCAAAGTAAATCTACCTGAAATATGAACAAAACTGCATTATGTTTCTGATACTTTTATTAATTTTCAGGTATAATATTTTCTCTGACTTTTTCTGTGATAGCAGTGTATTCATTCAGTACACTGTTAAGACTGGCCCTCACAAAATGCCCACACACATTCACAATTGGGGAGGCAATGGTTGTAGCACAAAGCATTACATTGTTCAGCGTCATGGCCATCAGTGTGACTTTGTTTAACATGGGTGATGAGCAAGATGAAGAAACCCAATTTGTAAATTCTGTTATTTTTGTAAGTATTCTGATAGAATAAAACATTGTTTTAACCTCTGATATTCCATAATAGTGATATTATAATCAATTTAAAAAATAACCAAACTTACTCTCATAAATTAATTCATTATTTCCCAAGAGGATGCCGGCGTCCACACACCTATTGTCTTTCTATTGTGTCTCTAATTACGATAGTCAACAGGTTAAAATACTTTTTTTTACTTGAAGAATGTATCAATAATTGAAAACAATGTAAAATAACAATGAAAACTGACAAATTGAATTTATCATAATTGAAAAATTTTGTTGGAATAACAAAATTCAATTTACATTGCAACCCATCCTTTATAAATGTTCATCTAAAAATTAACTTTAAAGATACAGAGATAAAGTTGATACTTGAGTTGGATTGAAAATAGTTCAGTAATGTCTTTTTTAGTTTAATTTCTCATTTTTAGTTAATTTACTTTTTTGTTTGATTTAACTGTAATTTTATTTTTTTTATATATTTTGGACCGACACAAATGTGACAAACTATCACTATTGATTGTATGTATTGTCACAAGTGTATACATTTTTTTTTATCTATCACAAAAAATATTCCCTATTTTCAGACCATATTATCTTCAGTGGGAATTATTGTTACAGCATTATCATTTTTGGGTGAAATACAAAAAACCCTTGCAGTCCTTGGGTATATAGTAAGTGTAGCTGGGACATATGCACTTATGATCTTACATGTGCAAATTGGAGCTGATTGCATAATGAGAATTGTCACATATATTGTGCTGGATATTAAAAAGGTAAGTAATTTTGCCAAGTTTGAAACTCCTTCATAATGTATAGCTCAGAAGGAACTGTATTTCCTGTTAGTAGTCAATTACAGAGAATTTCTAAATCTCAAGTGAATTTCGAGCACCTTCACCATAGACCATATATTTGTTTAACATCTTGTGAGTTATGATCATTGATTTTTTAAATTACTGTTGATTGGCTCGCATTTGACCACCAGGTGAGATAGTGGTCAAATGCAAGCTATTTAACCACTATCTCACCGGATGGTTAGTGATGATGTAGTTGATGATGGAGCTATACTTGCTTAAATGCAAACCATACAGAAAGTAGTCTTTGAACTAAAATTAAAACTGCAGTTAGCATAGTAATGATTCTATTAAACTGTCAAGCCCCAAGCGGGGACCGGTGTCCGCACAACTATTGTCTTTCTATTGTGTCTCTAATTACGGTATTCAAAGGATTAATTAGAATCATCACTATTAGCTAACTAGCTACTAACTATAATAAAGGCACATGACTGTAATAAATTTTATTATTTTCAGTTGAAACTTATTCTGCTTTGGCTCGTCTTGGTTGGTATAGCTGTGTTTGTAGTTCTAATACGAACTAAGCTCAATGTCAAAGCGAGCACTGTTACCCGCAAGACATTCCATGTGCTTGCATCAGTGGTGTTCCTCACTGGCATCCTGTATGACATCAAATTGATGAACCTAGCCACTGGAGTTGGGTTTGCTGCTCTCATTTTAGTTGAGGTTTGTAGTACAATTATATTGATTAATTAGAGCTTTCAGCATAATTAAGCGGCTTTTAATGAAGCAAAATCAGAGTCTTTGAGTTAAGCTCGCCTATGTACATGACATTGCTTTTTTTTTTTTTTTTGTTAGTGATAGGTTCGCGCTTGACCGCTATCTCACCTGATGGAAAGCGACGATACGGTCGACGATGGATCGCGCTGACCTAGAAGAAACCTATTCACTCTTGACTTAAAGATTCCCGGGTTGTAGCCATCAGGAAACACAGACTCTGGCAGGGAATTCCACTCCTTAGCTGTACGCATAATAAAAGTGTTCCCAAAACGCTTTGTGCGTATAGGTGGGATGTCCACCATGTACCGGTGGCGCAACGCCGTACGTCTGGTAGTCCGATGATGGAACGGGCTAGGCGGAATTAGGCTATGCAATTCCGACGCACACTCCCCGAAATGTAACCGGTAGAAAACCGACAGGCTAGCAACTCGGCGTCGATGCTCAAGACTTTGAAGCCTCGACTCGACGAGTGCATCATTGCCAATGATCCTCTTGGCTCGCCTCTCAATAGTCTCAAGCGCATCAAGCTGGTATCGGGCAGATCCGTCCCAAAGATGAGAGCAGTACTCCATACACGATCGCACTTGCGCTTGATAAAGTTTGAGCAGCTGATCCGGCGTGAAGTACCGTCTGACCTTTGCGAGGATTCCTAGCTTTTTTGCAGCCAGTTGAGCCTTTGCTTCGATGTATGGCCCAAAGTTGAGAGTAGATGTCAACGTTACACCAAGAAGATCAAGATGGTCGGATATCGGCACGGTTACACCCCGGAAAGTTGGAGCAGGGCTGAATTGACTCCTTTTAGCGGAAAATAGACACGCCTGGGTTTTAGCAGCGTTGAACCTGACCAAATTGGCATCGCCCCATTCCGAGACAGCCTCCAAGGACAAGCTCAACCGCTCAACCATAGCCTCTCGAAGAGTCCGGATCTGGGACCCACTGGCTCGTGCACTAGATATGTAACTCTCAGCAACAGTGCTGTCGTCTGCATACCCAAAGGTACCGGGTTTAAGCAGATCGTTTATATGCAGCAAGAACAATGTTGCCGAGAGCACTGACCCCTGAGGGACCCCGGCATTAATGGTCATTTGACCAGACGAGCAACCATCGATGACCACTCGGATGGACCGGTCCCTCAGGAAGTCTGCGATCCAAGCACACAATCCAGCAGGTATACCGAAAGAAGGAAGCTTACTAATCAGGCTTTCGTGCCAGACCCTATCGAAAGCCTTCGAGATGTCGAGGGAGACGGCAAGCGCTTCCCCGTGCCTCTCGATGGCCTCACTCCAGGTGTGGATGGCATACGCTAGAAGATCACCAGTTGACCGATTTCGGCGAAATCCGTATTGTCGGTCACTTAGGATATCATTGGCTTCTAGGTATGCCAGGAGTTTACTGTTGAGTACACGTTCCATTGTCTTGCAGAGAATGGACGTTACTGAGATTGGCCTATAGTTTGCTGGGTCAGCACGACTACCCTTTTTGGGCACGGGCTGTACATTAGCTTGCTTCCATGCAGTCGGCACTTTTCCGGTCTCAAATGAGAGCCTAAATAGGCGTGTCAGGATTGGAGACAGTTCAGGCGCACACGTTTTCAACACAACTGCCGGTATCCCGTCAGGACCACTAGCCTTGTTCACGTCAAGATTACGTAGCACCCTACGGACTTCCTTCTGATGGATGCGAATATCCGACATACTCGTCTCGCAACTATCAGGATAAGCAGGGGGCCGCGCGTCACCAGGATCTAGACGCGAAGATTCCGCGAAGAGAGAGGCAAACAAATTCGCTTTCTCCTCAGCAGTGTGGGCCAGCGACCCGTCGGGCTTCAGCAGCGGTGGTAGTGAGGGACGGCAGAAGTTCGATCCAACCGACTTAGCCAGGGACCAAAACGCTTTACTACCAGCAGGGTATGAAGCGAGTTTGTTCCCGATGCGGCTAATGTGGTCGAACCGAGACCTCCGCATCACCTTCTTGCAAGACTTGGCAGCCCTGTTGAAGGCTCTCTTCTTCTGACTCACGTCACTCGCCTTGTGCATACGAGCGTCGGCCCAAGCCTGGTATGCCGCGTGTTTAAGCGCGTTAGCGCGATCACACTCCGCACCAAACCAAGGGCGAGCCAGGCTAGACATTGTGACGTCGGAGAATGGAATGTAGTACTCCATCCCCCGCCGCAGCACATCTGCCACAGCATCTGCGCACGACGATGGATCATCCGAAGAAAAGCAAGTAGGCTGCCAAGGATAACATGCGAAAAAAGATCGCATGCCATCCCAATCTGCTGACCTATATCGCCAAACCCGCCTGGTGCCTCTAGGGCAGGGATCGGGCGGAGAATAGACTGATACAGATTTCACCAGACAGTGGTCGGAACTCCCTAACGGTGATGATATCGACACTGAGTAGCGGTCTGGATCTGTTGTCAGCAGAAGGTCCAAGCAATTGGCCGTGTGCGAATCAACATCTGGTACCCTCGTAGCTCCCTGGACCAGCTGAGTGAGATTTAACGTTAGCGCAAGCTTTCGCGTCTCACGATCAGCATGGTCTGTGCACTGGTATGGGAAGAGCCACTCCTGGTGGTGGGCATTAAAATCCCCCAGTAACACCAATTGTGCGGAAGGGTACCTCTGCTGAGCCGCATCCGCCGCCTCACTGAGGTACTGTGTGAGCCTGGTCGTCTCCTGATCTCCACTGTGCGAACGGTAGACACAAGCATAGATAATTTTATCCATGCCTGTGTCCACCAGCGCCCAAAGCGTTGAGAACCTGGAATCCTCAAGGTTGCGGAGACGCCGATAGCAGATGTCGTCCCGAGCGTACAAACACACACCAGCGTGTGGTTTAAAATTGTGCTCCAGGATAAACCCTGGGTAAGACAGGTACGAAACATCTGACGGACTTTTAATCTGCGTCTCCGAAAGAAAAAAGAGGGATGGTCTCTCAGTCTCCAGGTGATGATGGACTGCTGCGAGATTGGAGTGCAGACCTCGAATATTGCTGAGGTGCACTTTAAGTGAGAGGGAGTGCAGCCGCTGTTTACCGTTCCTCTTTTTGTACCTTGGCATATTGAGAGTGAAGGTAAGAGGAGAAGGAAGTGAGATGGAATCCCATGCTGCTAACCTTCAGCCACGCACTGGCAGGACGGCATCATTGGGGTACTAGTCTGGAGACTGCGGGGACGCCCGAGCCCCCCCGGAAATGACCATCGGGCCCTCTCATCTGGTCGCCAACCAGCACGATGGTGCATTCCGGGATTTTTCGTCAGTTGGCGGGGCAGCCTTTCATGTGTGGCTAGCACATTACTTGGGCCCCCTACTAACTGCGGTCGGCCAGCGGTGCACCGTGCCTCGGATCCCGCTACCCTCCGCGACTAGTCTCCCGATACGTCAATACCAACGCGAGGCATGCTGGTCTGCATGCAATGGAGCCGCCACTTCGACCCAAATCCTCTGAATTGGCTACACTGGGCATCGTACCGGAACACGGCTAGGCCGCTTGGCGGTTCGCCTTTGCCCAGTGGGTGGTCACAAGCCATCGGTCGAAACCTACCACCAGTTAGTGTCACCTGATTAGCACCACCCGGGGACCACGTGTAGGGCCTAGCTGTGGGTATCCTCCTACGGACGAGGGTGACTCAGTCCCCAATGCACAACAATGCAACCATAACATATTGTACACCATAACAGCATGTCAATTGCATTTGACAAGCTGTTATGGTGTACAATAAAGAAATAAGAAACAAAATCAGAATATAGGACAGCATTTGAGGCTCTACTATAATAATGTTAATCCCTAGTGTTGCATTAGGGGCCGTTCAAGTATTACGTTAGCAGATTTTTTTTGCAAATTTTTACCCCAGCAAAAGTTGACCAGAATAGAATAGAATAGAATTGAATATAACTTTATTGTACACCAAGAAAGTTAATTAATCAATACTAAACTTAAATCTATGGGTACAATGGCGGTCTTATCGCTGAAAGCGATCTCTACCAGACAACCTTAGGATGGATCGTAAGAACTAAAATAAATACAGGGTAATAATAATTTTTTTTAAATTTAAGTAAAGATCTCTACCCCCTCCCTCACGCTTAAGTAAATATTGATACATCTATTTCTCAATGTGTTCTGGTTTCGTTAGTAATTTATGAGGAGTGGTTATATATAAGTCTAGAAATAAGGAATAGGCTTGAAATATAGCCTGAGAATCTTCAAGGACATTGGATGTTTGTTGATTTCGTGTGATTTTGGAACATCGATATCGTTTTTTTTTAATAAACTAACAATTTATACTGGTAATGTAATCATCATCCAGAACCCCCGCCCCCATGTCATCAAAAATAAGCAAAGCAAAAATCCGCCACCCTCCTGTAGTCCTTACGTAATACTTGAATGGCTTCTTACCCACATAGTAAAAGCTACTGGCCACGCGCATTGGAGAGCTTTCCTTTGGACATACAAAAACATGTCAAGGTGTCTATAGCATATGAAATCTATCCCATTCTGGATTATCCATAAATACAATATAAGCAGCTGCTTATATAGGCCCATTGCCTAAAGACCCCATGGCCTGTCAAAGATCATTTTAATTCGTTATTTTATACTATTGTATACATATTCTCTCCTCTTTCTCGTCTTGGTATATTTAGCCACAGGCCCCACGCTGGTTTAACGTGATACTGTCAATTCTAACTTGATTTTGTTGAGAGAGAGATGGAGTTATACATTACGAATAGCACTATCCTTTTCTCACAACAGAAATATCACGGCATTGAATGTCTTAGTAGGGCATTGCATTTTTACAAAATATATATAGGGTAACTGGTAATTAGTGAACGATACTTAAACTCGTGATTGCAGTCATGGTAACAAAAAACTTTTACTATGGGACCAAACCTGAAAATGTGAAAAAAAATTGCTGGTCAGTGGTCAGTACATTTATGTTCACCTAACTGGTCATAATGTACTGAACTTGACTGATTTTTTTCGCTATTTCAGGTTTGGTCCCATATTAAAAGTTGTTTGTTATCATGACTACAATAACGTGTTTAAGTATCGTTCACTAATTACCAGTCACCCTATATATATACCGGGTGTAATTGACAGGTTGGCAAAAACGAAAAGTATGAATTCAGACTGCTATTGTTAATATTTTGATAGTGAAATTGGTTGCGCGAATTAGCTTGGTGGACTGTATGTTTGAAAAAGCGATCTAAGGTTTGTTAACAATATGCAGGTACTGTGCCTTTATTTATTGATGGGATGGATGTATTAGGGAGGAACACTGACCTTTTGACCTCGAAGGTTCCACGTGGCGCCGGCCGGCGAACCCTGACTTCGCACCTTTAACCACTGCCAGGTCCTGTATTGCACTACACTGCACTATTGTTGAGTCTTTGAATGGTTGGATCACGAAATAGTCAATTTTCTTGTAATTTCGAGCGGGCGTTGTTAGCGGAGCGGTCTCATTCACAATCGATGCACAAACACGTCATGTCATTTCTTTTCTTGAGGTCGTGCGGGGAAGGGAAACGGAAGGGATAGGATTGCTAGGCCAAAAAATAAATTACAAAAAAAACAAAATCGCGGATCATAGCAAATTGGCGCAACCAGAAATATTTTCCCGGAAATGATAGGTGAACGTTTTTCAATTTTATTTCGGCTACGCAATGTATAACGAACATTGCGATACGCGCGCGACCCTGTACCTCGCGCGTTGTCCATTCATACGGTAGGTACTTCGGGGCGTGGACCTTGTTTGGAATAAATACATAGTACACTACACACACAAACACACCTATCAAAAAATTTAAACACAAATTCAACACCTATCAAAAATTAAAATAGTCACTTACCTAAAGTCTCTCGGGTCGTTCACCCGTGAAACGAATTGGCGATTTAGCTGCTGCCGATGTATCAGCTATCTGCAGTACGCCAGTCTGCAGTGCGTTGAGTCACCAGGTACCAGAGCCTGCACTTTATGGATCCGATATGGACGTTGCTTGTCCTTTCGAAGGCCTTTGTGCACAGCCCAATGTGAAACACGGGGTCCGTTATTACCTACGCCTTACAAGTTTTGCAGCAGTACGGGTTCCCAAACGCGGATTTCGACGGACAACATCTAAAATCGCCTGCTCAGAACGAGCACGGATTGTCCTTCCAGCACCTTCCTGATGCGGCACAATAGGTAAATTTTCTAAAACACGCTGATATGCCCGTGTGATAGTACGACTATTAGCTGGATGTCGTTCATTTGGGTGTCTTTGAACATAGAGCCTTAATGCCAACGACGCGTTTCCTCTAGCTTCACCCAAGCACATTAACATCTGGCCATATTCGCGAGCACTAAACGTTTCATTACGCCGATTCATGACGATAAGTACTATGCGGTCCAAATGAGAATAGGATCGATTGCCATGTTGTGACGTCACGTCGAACTGTCAATTTGAAGAAATTGGGTACAGCGAGCAAAAAAAGAAATTTTTTAAATTTAATTTATTTACGAATCGTGAACAAAAAAAGTTTTATCAGAATTTAGTTCTTCAATTTTACTCATCTCTTCGTCACTGTGTGAAGTGTCTGATTAGTGGAAAATGGAAGAAGAAGGCGAATTGTTCATTACAATGAAAATAAGAAAGAAAATATTTTTTATTTTTAAGTAATTATGACTTAAAACAATATATTTACCTAATTTATCATAAACAATAATGTTTTTACTTCACCTAGACCTAACTAAGACTATGTAAGAAAGCAAAAAAGAAAAAGCCTTTATTGATACGCAAATAAGTTTTTTTTGCAAACCGTACTTTTCACTCAAAATTTGACAGATCGAGGTTATTGGCTTTCCTATTCTTATTTGGATCGCATAGTACCACACAACACAAAAACACACAACTCAACTGAACGCAACACACAGTCCCGAACTCTCGACAGTTGAAAGAAAACGAAATAGACGTCCAGATCGCACCATCAATCGCGGCAAACTAAAATGGCGGCTCAGCGCCTCAGCGGCTTCGTTTGTCGGCACGCCTTTGAGAGTGTGACACGTGTAGCAATTAGGGCTGCCCACATGGTATGAAATTAAACATTTTTATTTCGGTAATAGTAAGTACGTTAGTCGAGGTGCCCATGGCGCAGTAGTTACAGTGGTCGGCCTGCGATTGAGATAAAGATGAAGAACTAGGTATTAAAAAATAATCGTATCGTAATCGTATGATAAACATTGTTATTAACCGCTATCTTTTGTAACTTTTACTCATGGTTCTGCTTCCAAGTTTAAACCTAGTACCTGTCAATCCCCAAGCAGCACGCGCGCGATTTTGCACCATTTTCTAAACACTAAACAAACGTCGGCGTTCGCATAGATTATAAATTAAGTTTTTTTTTATAGGGTATTTATTCAAGAACGTAAATAAGAAGTTTTTCTTATAGTATGTAAAAATCGAAAATAAGCAAAGATTTTCGTAACTACACGCGCGTACGCCGGCTTTCGCTCAGGGATTGACAGGTTAAAGAATGTGAATCTGGCAATATTAACACGATGTTTTTATGTTTTATGTACCACTAAATTGTCTAAAGCAAACAATTTACATTACTGTAATGCAACGCGTGTGTACAGTTCGGGTAGCTTCGTAATTGATACTGTAGATCATTAACGATTTAAAATAAGGTTTTTGGAATTAATAAATAATAAAGTAATCATACTCCTGAGTATCTAATTATTATTAAAGCATTTTACATAAAGAAAATAAAATTACAAGTATTAAATTCCGTACGCGGTACAACCCTAGAGTGTCGGCGAGTAAGCAAAGGCGTACCATACAAAAGGAGCGAGCGAGCGAGCGGTATGCTGTCTCTGTCTGTGGTAGGTACTACGGAGGCCAGTAAACTTTTACAGCTAACAGCTGATTCCACGCGGGTTGAATGAATTTTCTTTTACGATTACATTGCCGAATTTAAGTTTTTTGATTTTTTTCACTAAAATTGTGTTTTTAGGGCTGGATTTTGTTGTAACAAATGAATAAAACACAAATCTAGTTGAAAAACGTTAAACGTTAAAAAATTGTAGAATTTTCCTGACGAAAATTCCAACGTTTTTCAGTCATAATCATGGTCATGAAGCTACTGTTTCAGTTTTTGCCAACCTGTCAATTACACGGTGTATATATATTTTTCTTATGAGAATAATTTATTTTACTATCTTTGTTTTTCAGACGCTTAGAAAGTCTCGAATAGAAACAATATCACCAGCACTACAGGCTGCATTTTTAGTGTATAGTGATGAAAAGGTAAGTGTAACTTACATATTTATAGAAAAAAAAAAAAAATAAGAGCCATAGGATATGAAAATCCTGGAATTAAAATAGCCTTCAGCAGGGCTATTGGCTAACTTTTTTAAAACACTTGACAACTGGCATTTGATGTACATTAGACTTTGTTGTCAACAATTTCATAACTTTGGTATTACGTATGACATCAAGTGCCTAACAAACTGCAGTGGATAAGTGGTGGCTAACAAAAATTAACGGTGCTTATTGTCTTGGCTCTAGTTTTTATCGACTATTATACAGCTAAGTTAAATATCGCATCTTCAGCTTAAAGCTCACAATCACAATTTTAAAAGTATAGATACAATTTTGTTGATTTGGAGATGGCGCTGCCGTCACGTAAACAACCCGCTCCGTGTAATTAAATAGAAATAAATGATTAAAGTGATAGTTTTGTAGTAAACATAATGTTAAAATAATCCAGACAGTGTAAATATTCCGAGATATCGTTATCTTCATAGAACTCTCACCTTAGACTGAGTAATAACGTGTTTAAATTGTGAACTACGAGCAGTTGCAAATTCAGTGTTTGTGGTGTTAAAGTGACTCTAAAATGTATAAAAACCAAAAATAACCTGCTCGCCCTTTTTCAAAACAAAACAGTAAATAAAATAGGTGCCAAAAATATAACGAATAACAGTGAAAAAAATATATAGCTTCGCGTCGGTTTTTTGAATTTGACTCCAAGAATTAGCGTCATAACGAACTTTAAGAAAAAAACGCAACTAAGCAAATAAGAAATTCACCACCTTGTCAGATGCAGAGTTTGTCTAGACCGTTGTTTAAAGGACTGCAGTGTGTGACGTCTCGAGTTCAAATCCCGCGTACGAAGTGTCTCTTTTTGTACCACACAAACTTTTTGTATCATTTGACGCGCCTAAATTTAAAGTAAAAACCTACAGTATTCTTACTTTAAATCAACAAACTAAAATTTTGAGTTTAAAAGTGATTACGTGAACTCAGTGACCCACGATTTATGTACTTTTATCAGCACGCGTAAGAGACGTGTGTAACAAGGTGACCCTTTAAACACGCAAGTTCCAAGAAGCGCACCTTCGCTAACTCTTACCTTCAATCCAAACATCGCTGTACTGTCATCGTGCTACACTAAACGCCGTCCACTGCACACATCGCTTAAAGCGCTGGCGTTGTATGACTAGCGACGACTTTATCGAACAATTGTAAACAAATATAATAATAAGTATGGCGAACACCTGCGCGTTGTGCACTAAGCCATTAAGGTCAACGAACGCTAAATGTTCGAAATGTTACAAACTTTTTCACGTCAGTTGTATAAAAGGCGGAAACCTAACCAAAATAACCGAAGAAAATAAAAATTGCTGGATATGTCAGTTTTGCCACACTAAGCAACCGGATAAAGGTACTTCCAGTTCTCGATACTCCGCAACTGATGAGCACGCCACTTCAAATATTGTACCAAGCTCTGAAGGATCTAATTCCCCAAGCACGTCGCAAAAATCACCTGGCACAGGTAACTCCTCAAACATGATTATTCGTTCGCCAATTGTTGCGTCCGACGGCAGTTCTGATACTTTAAGCATACTGACATCTGAAATCAAATTACTCCGAGGTGACATGGGAGACCTGAAATCTCACATAAAACAACTGAGCGACCACCTCACTCACTGCTACGGCCGCCTGGATGAGTATGACGAAAGAATTAAAACTCTAGAAAAACGCGAGGAGGAAATCATCGCTCTAAACTGCACAATCGTCAATCTTCGTGAGCAACTAAACTCGCAAGCCCAGTCATATATTCGGAACGAGTTGGAAATATCTGGAGTGAATGAATTCAAAAATGAGAACCCGCATCACATTATCCAAGTTATGGCACACAAATTTGGAGTAACGGTGGAGGATCATGACATTGACTTTGCTACAAGAGTGGGTCCGCGTCGCCAGGAAAACAAAACTACAGCTGAAACCCCTACACGTCCGCTTGTAGTCAGATTTGTTCGCCGCCACAAACGTGACGAGTTTCTAAAGGCTGCCAAAGCTAGAAAAACCATGACATCTTCTGATATGCAAATAGACGGGCCTTCGAGAAATGTATACTTCAACGAGCGACTAACACAAGAAAACCGGCAGTTATTTCGTGCCACTAAGCTGGCTTCAAAGCAACAGGGTTATCGCTACTGCTGGCATAAGAATGGTGCCATTCTTATACGGAAACAGGAAGGCAACCCTCCTATTCATGTACGCAACATCGGAGACCTTGAGTTCCATTTGGGCCCGTCGACCATGGAGCTTCATCAGTCCTCACCCTCAGCTGAATTACGTGACTAAGAGTCACCCGCCACAGTTCCTTTTTTTTATTTTTATTTCTAGTTTTATTAGTTTTTACATTGTAATATT
The DNA here is from genome assembly GCA_958295575.1 of Leucania comma. Classification (NCBI taxonomy): domain Eukaryota; kingdom Metazoa; phylum Arthropoda; class Insecta; order Lepidoptera; family Noctuidae; genus Leucania; species Leucania comma. The sequence goes on along the minus strand of OY282476.1, from coordinate 7,052,593 downwards.
TTTTTTATTACTTACCAATTTACGTTATGTATTAACACAACCGCACCAATTACTACACAAACGCTCTTATAACATGAAAACACACCACACTCACACCAACACAATTTTACCCACTTATGCCTACCTGCAATTATCCACACCACACCATGTCGTCGTGACTAAACTTCCTATACACAGTACTTCCTCAGCTTTTTTCAGCAAATATGCTCATGGCTTCATTTGACATTATCCAAAATATAGAGGAAATTACTGCAATAGATTGTCACGACCTCGAAAATTTGGAAGAATGCAGGTTGTACACAAATGATTCCGAGCCAAGCTTCAAAATACTTTCTTATAACATCAGAAGTTTTCAACGCAATTTTGATAATTTCTCAGTAGCATTCAATCGACTCGATATTAACATTGACGCCGTCGTACTAACTGAATGCTGGCTAAGCGAAGGTTCTATACTGGATAACTTACCTGGTTATAATGTGACACGAACGAATACCCAAAATAATAAAAATGGTGGGATAGTCATCTACACAAAAACAAACTACGATGTAACTACTATTGAATCTAAAATATTGGATACTGACAGCCTCCTTTTAATTCTTAACAATAAAGTGGCTATACTCGGACTGTACAGATCACCATCTTTTACGAACCTCTCAAATTTTATCGCATCACTAGACATTTTTCTTAAAACGGCAAATAAATATCCGACACTTATTATCACCGGAGACATCAACATTGATATATGTAGCACCACAAATAATAAACATCATGATTATATGTGCCTTCTGGCCTCATATGGCCTACTTCCCGTCATCACCAAACCGACCAGACAAAAATCTTGTCTTGATCACATATTTGTTAAGTGCAATACCAAACCAAAAGGCATAGTCTGTAAAAGCTCCATCACAGATCACGACATAGTAATAGCAAACATACCTCTTAAAAACACTTACACTAGCTGCAATAAAAAACGACGAGTGTTCAAATTAAACGAGGACGACTTAGCCACTGACGTAGCTAAAATAGATTGGACTAATACCCTTAACCAACAGTGTGTAGCTTCTGTCGCTGACTCTTTTATTGGAACCTTAGCAAAATTAATAGAAACACACACACACGAAGTCAAAATTCCTCGCAGTAAACGTAACATCCAACCATGGATCACACCCGGACTCATGAGATGTATGAAACACAGGGACAAGTTACATCTGTCAGTACGCGGTGACCCCACAAACGAAACAAAAAAACTAATTTATCGCCGTTATAAAAACTTCTGCAACAATCTTTTGCGCAAGCTTAAAATTGAATATGACAGTCGACAAATCCAGGAAAATAAACAAAACTCCCAAAAGCTTTGGAAAATTCTAAAATCAATATACGACCCCAGCACCCGAAACCGCAATACGTCTAATTTACTGACAAGCTCACTGGACCCCGTCGAGTCTCTCAACAAATGCAACTCCTATTTCACTTCCGTAGGCAAAAACCTGGCTGATACCATACTGACAAGATTATCAGAAACTCAGACATCCATCATCAGCAAGCACTCATCACCAATAACGTCACCGTTCTCCTTCTTCCTACACCCTACAGATGAAACTGAAATCACAAACTTCATCAATCAGCTAAAAAATGATAGCTCCCCTGGTCCTGATAAAATTGGCGTAAAACTCATAAAGAAAATACAAGTCTCTATTATAACACCTCTAACCCACCTGATTAACCTCAGCCTAGAAACAGGTGTATTCCCCGAACAGTGGAAGGTAGCAGCTGTGAGCCCGATACACAAAAGTGGCCCTAAGGACAAACCTGAAAATTACAGACCAATAGCCCTTCTGAACATTCTATCTAAACTTCTAGAAAAGGTTGTTAACACCCGGCTAGTAAATTTTCTTGAAAAGCATAATCTTATATCAGAGAGGCAATTTGGTTTTAGAAAAGGAAAATCTACCGAAGATGCGGCTTTACTATTAACTAACTCCATATCAGCAACTATAGAAAAGGGTAACCGCTGTATGGCGGTCTTTTTAGACTTAGCCAAAGCGTTCGATACCATCTCAAAAGATCTTCTTCTTAAAAAACTTGACTCAGTTGGAATAAAAGGGAAACCACTTGAGTGGTTTCACAGCTACCTCACCAATCGCCGACAATATGTTAAATCTGACAACCACTCAAGTGATCAACTTCCTATTAATTTTGGAGTTCCACAGGGTAGCTTACTGGGTCCGACATTATTTATCATCTATATGAACGACATACTAAACCTCGAACTAAAAAATGCAGAGCTAATATCATACGCAGATGATACTGTTATCATATTTCATGGTAGAAACTGGGAACAGGTCTACTATTTTGCAGAAGAAGGATTAGAAACAATTGCTAAAACACTCGACCATAATTTACTAACACTCAACATAAAGAAAACCAAATACATTCCATTTTTCAAAACAGTTTCATCTAGCCCTCCGTCCAACCTAATATTAAAATTTCATACATGTCAGCAAAACACAAACACTTCGCTCGACGATTGCACATGCGAATGTATTGACCGATCTCAGTCTATTCGTTATCTAGGTCTACTGATTGACGAAAATCTATCATTTAAAGCCCACATCAAACAATTGTCTGGTCGAGTAAGGAAACTTATACATATAATTAAGAAATTGAGAGACCGCACCCCAATAGACATAATGCGAACGGTTTATTTCTCTATATGTCAGTCCATCATACAATATGGGGTGTCTATCTGGGGTGGAACCGGGAAAACAACCATGATTGAGCTCGAAAGGGCCCAGAGAGCTGTTATAAAGGTTCTTTTAAAAAAACCGTTTTTCTTCCCTACTGACTCCTTATACAGTGAATTTCCAGTTTTACGTGTTCGTCAATTGTACATTCTCAATGCTTTCCTCCGTACTCATAAAACTATAAAGCTCCGACCCGACTATCACTCATTAACTTCCAAACGTGTTTTTCGTGTGCCACTGCAACGAACAACCTCCCTTCTAGCTAGACGATGTCCCTCTTACTTACACACCTTCGTGTACAACAAAGTCACTAGTAGCTTAACTTGCGATACAAAAACACTGTCCCTCGCTGCGTGCAAAAAAGCAGTCAAAAAATGGCTTTCAGGTCTTACATACGATGACTCAGAAAACCTTCTTGCATCACTTAACTCGGAATCCTATCACAGACACTAACATACAACGTACTCACTCATTTCACACTCACACATTTCACACTCACACATTCACACACTCACACATTTACACAATCACACACCTCATTTTTAATTTTTAATCTTTATTTTTCTATGATACTTTTTTTTTTGTTTTTTCTCGTAATTCTGTGCCAAGTCCAGCACAATTTTTAATTCTATTTTTTGTTATTGTTTAAACTAAAAAAAAAAAAAAAAATAGGCAACAGCTAGTTAAGACAACTTGATCTCCAGTTATTATAATTTAATAGATTCTACTTTTATACCTTTATTTTTATAGAAACTTACATTTTATAACATTAACTGCAGTGGCAAAAGAAAATTTACTCATACCTCAACCCTGGTCCCCAAGATACAGGCTCGGCCGAGTTTGGGGACCACCGTATAGACTACACAATGAAGCTTGTCAACAGTTACAGACTTACATTAAGTTACGATAATTTGATATAAGGCAACTTTTGTAACAATGGTTCAATAAATTTATTATTATTATTTATTATTATTATTAATAACATCTGTCAAAACGTGTTACGGTGGATATCAAAGGCACCGGTGGATAATGACGTCATATCAGTTGGTCACTAAAGATAGGCAATACGAAATTAGCAGTTTGACAGTTATACGATGTACATTCTAGTAAGTGATCTTCACTTGAGCTGTCAACAGAGTTACGCAATAGCCCCGCTGAAGTTCAGATATCAATATCATGTTATCTCTACATCATCGGTGGTTAAGTTGTAGCCCGCCAGCCCGCAATTGTAGCTTTGTGCATGAAGTTTCAAATAAATAAGGCGTTATTACATACAACAACCATGAGTAAAATAATACGATAGCGGCGGATGTATGGCCGTCGGAGGTCAAATGAACAGACAACTTCAAATATTTTTTACGGGAGAAGGGTTTGTACCCAAAAACCTTTTCCCGTTCTTGGTGGAACGAGAGGGAGTGTTAAACTTTCTAATATAATTTACTTGAATTACCCCATTATAGTAGGCTATGATGGGGCTGCTGGGCAAAGGCCTCCCTCTCCCTTTTTCACACGCGTCTGTCTTCTACCAGCTCAAGAACGTGAAAACTTTACCGACTGTTACTTTAGTTGCTTTTTGCGGCGAGAGACCCATCGATCGCCGTCCGCAAGCCCGCAATTTAAGTAGATGAACATGAGCATATTGATTTGAATTGAGCAATATTGGATCGATGAGGCGGTCGTCGCTTGTGGTGGACCTTAGTCTACCTACTACATACTTCAAACAGCGTCCTAACATTACCATTTCTTCTCTCTTTACTTCAAAGCCATAATTGGCATCTTTCAATTCTTGAAATTCACTGCAACTGCTAACGTCAACTAATAGTATTACCATCATATGAAATCGCAGTCAAGCTCTAGTTTATACAATAATAAAAATGTTTTCTAATTCCCCAGGACGCAGGTTGTTTCGCGATGACCCCAATATACCTGTACGTGGGTCTGGCTTGCCCGCTGCTGTTGGTGCCGGTACACCCGGGGTATGAGCTGGAACTGCTCAGCGGAGTCCTATCCCTAGGCGTCGGAGACACCGCTGCTAGCTGGTTCGGATCCAAGTATGGCTTCAATAAGTGGGCAGGTGGGATATGCAATAAACTTATATGGATATGCACAGTACTTGAAGAACTAACCTGAAAATCTGACTGAGAATGGCAATCAACCTCTAAAAGCCTATTTCCTTTCAAATACGACCGACCACAACCTAAGCACTTCTGAACAAACGTCAAAGTTCTTTGCGGTTGTAATATCAACTGTTCATCAGTGGTAAACACTTTGACTTTAACAAATTAATAGCGCCTCTATGTCATAGTATTTAAGGCGGTTTTCGTAGCGGACGTGTATCCACTAAAGTGCCATTGACTATACTTTCATGCTTAACTCACACTGAATAGTAGAATTGAAATTAAACGTTTTCACAGAGACGTAGCGTGGTCTAATTTATACGTGGGCGAAGGCGCATTTGCGGGCCTTTTTCTTTCATAAAGAGAACGAAACAGCGACTGTCGCAACCGAGTGTTCGACCACATTGTCGCTCACCATCAGGTGTAATGGTGGTCAAACACGCTTTCGGTGCGAGGCCGCGGGCGAGAGGTCGCTTCGCCCACGCCTATCTTCGCTACTGAGTTCTAAGTTGAAATATCTGTTGCAGATGGCCACAAATCAGTAGAAGGGACAGTGTTCAACATTTTATCGCAAGTGGCGGTAGTTTATGCGCTTGAGCTTTTTGGTAAGTCAAACAATTTTCTTAGAACGCTGTTTTCCAACATGTACTATCGCGGTCATTTCTGACATTTAAAAAAAAATACTTGAATCCTGCGGCACGGCGCGAAACTAAACCCTTTATAGTTTTCGTTTCATGCAAAAATGAACAAGTTCATTTTTGAAGTGTCTTTGGTGGTAAAGATGCCCTGAAGAAGGGTGCGGAAATCCACTGGATACTAGATGCACAAAACCGGTCAACTTATTTTTTATATGTGAGAAACCATCAGTAGATCTCTACAAGGAAGAAAATAAGAACGTGCAAGAAACTGCACGGATCGTGATTCGAGTATTTGACATATGATTTTGGGTGGGTTTTTGAATTGGATATTTCGAGTTAAAAACGTCTCAAATCCTACTTGAATGCCAGAATGAGAAATACTCGTCTTCAAAAACATAAATCACTTATTATTAGTTAATTAAAAACCTATTTTTTTTTACAGATTACTTGGTTGTACCGCAGGCTGTCTTTCGTGTCATCGTGGCCGCAGCCATCTCAGGCCTGGTCGAGGCGAAAACAGATCAAGTCGACAATTTGATCTTACCTCTAGTTAGCATCTTAGCGTTTCAATTTACAACGGTAATCCATTTCTAGCTGTTTATTTTGTTTTTGTTGTTAAAAAATGTGTTTCGTTATGTGACTTTGCAATTCAAAACCGGTGAAACGCGAGTAGGACTCGCAAACGAAAGGTTCTGAAGATTTTTATTATTTGTTGTTATAGTGTATACACACATTGAGAAACAGACCACTGACAGACTAACGGACGGACCGGATGGAGTAGACGTTTAGTAATAATTTATATAAAACTTCTTGCAACACAAAGGTACAAAGATAGAGTTAATAATTAGTTCTCTACCAGTCAACCAAGGGTGGTGAAGAGAGAATATGGCAGATGCATAAAAAAAAAGATTATGAAGAAAGCATAAGGATAAGGTTCCATTGATTACGCTTCGAGTGCGGAACCCTAAAGACGAATCTGAAACTATAGTATAGTGTAGGTATAATTCGGTACTTCAATATTTTTATACAATTGACATTTTAACTACTATTGCAATGTCAGTTTTCACTAAAACTGATCAATCTTAATTATGTAACATGCAAGATAACATGCAGCACCGAGCAAGTAGCACGTAGTTGAAATGCTCTGTTCGCGCACGCAGTGTGCACCGAGCGCGCGCAACGCGTCCACACGATGTGAATTCTGTTATATTGTATGATACATTACGACAAAGTGGACGGCAAATTCTTTTATTGCGTGTTATAAATTGGATTTTCTACTCTCAACACTGGGGTGAACATTGAAAATCCAACAGCGGGTTTTAATTTTGCAACCATATAGGTGTATCTGTATAGTATGGTGAATGTTTGTGAAAATTGTTATAAAGCCTGCTTGCACTAGCTAGGGTTATATTGACTCCGCGTTAGTTGTTAACACGAGCCATACCTAAAGTATGTAGTAGTAGTAAAATTCCTCGAAAAAAGTTACAATTTTTGGTTCAGGGTATTTTAAATTCCAGAAAGGTCTACTCTTTGTGAGTTAGGACCTATACTGGGTTCGGGACCTGTTTAAGACTACTATCTAGGATTTTGTAATTTAACCTGGTGTTAACAATTAACTCAGAGATTAGTTTTGTCATGCCAGTGGGTTAAAGACTTTTTATTGTACCTTAAATTGTTAAAAAAGAAAGATAGATATGATATTTTTAAACATTCCCATGTTACCAAAGAGTAGCCATAACATTTTGTAAATAAGAAAATATTTTTTATATAAATAAATTATTTATTTGACTATACATTTTGAGTGTTTTATTTATTACTAGCGGTCGCCCGCGTGGATGTCGGTTACCGCTGCAAAGAGCCTACCCAGGAAAGACACGGTCAGCAAAACGATTCCCAGGTCAATTCACAGACACCGACACTAACATCGACGACGCAGGCTGCATAGATTGTCTTTATGTGGATGTTAAAGATGAAAATATTTAAATGTAATTAATACTAAGTTTTCACTTCTGCCGGCAGTCCCGGAGTACAACCCGTTGTTTTAGGATAGATAACGATTATTGTAGAGCTTCTCCATAAACAACATTTGACGTTAAATTATTTTCAGGTAACAAAATATACTGATGGTTGGAGCCCCGACCCGTGATAGGGCAACGTAAAGTTGCCCATGCGTAAAACATTCTTTTCGTAAATCAATTCCTACCTAATTTGAATGTTTGGCCCTGGGATTTGTTTATCGTTAGTGCGAACGAAATTTTTACTGGAAATTGGAGCCTTTTGAAGGGTATAGGCAATCCAGTAGGAATCAAGGGTATTCTTGGTATATGAGCTAATTCACCAGCTGCAGGGCCGTACCTTACTCATAGATCTAAACTCCCCTCCCGCACGCGCACCCCCGCCTTGATGACGCCCACTTCGCAACGGGCCGTACAGCAGAAATCGTAATATTTTAATTTCGCCATAACTTCAAAACCAAACGTCCAATTTTAATCATTCAAAGACCAAATATTATCTACATAAACTGTACTTAGTGATAAAATATTAAAATTTTTCATTTTCATTAAATTTATTTTGATAAGGATTCAAGATTTTTAAATAAAAAAATGTTTGTTTTGCCTCACTCGACATGGATAGGTATAGTGTGTCGCGGACTTTTTTGTAGGTATTTATAAGATCTACAATTAATTAGAACATTTATTTACACCTTGTGTCCGATAAACCCAAATATCTTACGGAACCCTATTTTTTTTTCAAAATAAAATTTAGCCTATGTTACTCGTGAATAATGTAGCTTTCGAATGGTGAAAGGATTTTTAAAATCGGTCCAGTAATTTTTGAGCCTATTCATTACAAACAAACAAACAAAGTTTTCTTCTTTATAATATTAATATAGATAACATAATAATTGTTCTTATTATATTTGTTCTATTGAAAATGATTGTTATAATGAAATAGGAAACAAAGTCCTCTGTGGAATGATTTGTACTTACTACTAAAACAACCTTCGGCGTGAGGTATATAAGGACAAACAGTTGCCATACGAAATGCGCGTATAAGTAACAACAGCAATATTAATTGAACCACCAATTGGAAGAAGGGAATAAACGCCATATTTTGACATATTCAGTTTTCTACACTTTTACATTCCTTAGACGTAGGCTTAATTTGTGAGTTCGAAGAAAGGAACAAAAACCATTCGCTTCGTATAGATTCATGCGGCCGTAAAAATAGTTAGTTGGAAGAAGGAAATAAATCCTTCCTTTATTCCCTTCTTCCAACTATCAACTGTACGACTGAATATAAATAGTGTTTCTACCTTTTTTTTTTTGTTTTTCGGTAAATAAAAACGCATAATAATAGTCGCCATTTTAGTTGTGTTTGAGACTGCATTCGTTTAGGGTCGCGACGTGAAGATTATTTACCTATAAATTCGAGTATTTCATTATTAAAGTTTGAATATGACCAGTGAAAGTAGCTGTAACGATTCACCTGATAATGAGTCAGAAGTTGAGACTCCAAAAAAGAAGAGAAAAGGTGTTAGAAATACCCATTTGTATAAAAAAGAAAAACAAAAGTCACAGCGTCTACTCGGTCAATCTTATGTGAGTACAAGCACTGGGAGGTTAGTGTCAGCTAAGTCTAACAGTAATAATGACTGTAACTGTAAAAAATACTGCACTCAACAGTTTAGTAGTGAGCAAAAACAGCAGTAGTTAGAATTCGTTTACAACGGACGACCGAAAAATGAACAGGACATATATTTGATGAGTCTCATTGAATACGCAAAGGTTAATCGCCGCCGTTCAAAACGCGGAAATCCGAAAAAACGTGACAATACGTTCACGTATTTTGCTATGAAAGGAAATGAAAAAATTCAAGTATGCCGTAAAGCTTTCTCTATTTTATACGCTATAAAAAATAAGGCTATTTTTCGCCTTACCTCCCTTATATCGGTGGGAAAATTACCTGAAGATAAACGAGGGCAGCATCGTAATCGAGGTAATGTCTTAACAAACGAAGCAATCATGGCTATTGATGAACATATCCGGTCATTTCCCCGAAAACAATCTCATTACAGCAGCAAAAATATACAATATTTAGAAGCGAACCTAAACATCAAAATAATGCACGAACTTTTTTTGAAAAAATACCCTCAATATCAATGCGTAAAATACGACTATTACAGAAAATATTTTAATGAGAATCATGGCTACAGATTCGGTCGGCCACAAGTAGACGTTTGCTCGACTTGCGAAGAGCTCGAAGCAAAAATAAAAAGTCAATCTCTCAATGAGAATGCGAAGAGAGTGGCGGTTGCGGAAAAAATGATACATGTTAAACGCGCTAAAAAGTTTTATAATAAACAGAAAGAAATTTTGGCCTTATGTCAGGAAAGAGAAGATGTAGGAGCCATTGTATTTGATTATATGCAAAATCTGCCCATTCCAAAGATCCCAGTTCAAGAAATGTTTTATTTAAGAAAACTGTGGCTGTATGTTTTTTGTGTTCACGACTTAAAGACGAACACAGCTGATTTCTACACTTACCATGAGGGTGAAGCGAAACGGGGCCCGGATGAAGTATGCAGTTTATTATGGAAAACTATACAGAACATGGATCCCTCTGTCAAAGAACTACACGTTTTTAGCGATGCTTGCGGGGGACAAAACAGAAACAACACTCTCATAAGATTCTTTCTCACTCTTGTTGCAACGAATCGTTTTGAAAAAATATATCAGTACTTTCCTGTGCGTGGCCATTCGTTTTTACAGTGTGACAGAAATTTCGGGACCGCTAAAAGACTCATTAGGAGAAAGGACAGAATTTACGTTCCAAATGAATACAATAATCTTATTTCGGCAGCAAAAGTCAGGGGTTTTTCAGTTAAGCCCGTTACATCTAATGACATACTTGATTTTAAAAACTCATGGCAGCGATGTTTCAAGAAAAGCTGTAAGTCATTAGACAAGGCAACAACCTTTAAGATTTCGCAATACAGAAGCTTTGAGTATAGTGCAAGTCATAAAGGTTACTTGACATGTTCCCAATTTATCGATGGTTTCGTTAAAGCTACATTTTTGCTTCAAAAACCTTCAACAAACCCGAAAATACCAGAAACCCCGGCGTATATTACTAAAATACCCATAAATGAAAAAAAAATGAACGACATACAAAAAATAATACAATATATTCCTGACGATTTCAAAGATTTTTACGATATTATTCTGACCTGGCCAACTACAAGATCCGAAAGTGAAGAAGTGGATGAATAATAGAGTGTCTTTACGATTTTTCTAATAAATAAATAGTTTTTGTCATTATATTGTGTATTATTTCAAATTATTTGTGCATAGTAAATGATAAATTGGAAGAAGGGAATAAATCCATCATATTTACATTTACATATATACAATAATATTATATATTTCTACTAAATCTATTAGTAAATAAATCAGAATTTATATTTTCTTCATTATCATTCATATCACATGAACCTATATGTCGAAAGTAAATAGTTATAAAGTTTTTTTTAATTATCTCCATTCTTGTTTTTTGGATTTATTCCCTTCTTCCAATTGGTGGTTCAATTCTCATTCAATTAAATACTTTCTAGAGGTTTAACCGAAGTTGTTGAAGATATAGAAATACAATCATCATTATGTTCATTCTTAACTTCGATACAGTCATCATTTTGCCGATTCCTAACTTCTACATCATTTTGCTCATTTCTTACTTCATTTTGCTCATTTCTAATTTTATTTTGCTCATTTCTAACTTTTACATCATTTTGCTCATTCCTAACTTCTATATCATTTTGCTTATTTCTAACTTCTACATTATTTTGCTCATTCCTAACTTCTATATTATTTTGCTCATTTTTAACTACTATACAATCACCGTTTTGCTCACTCTTAACTTCAACACAATCGTCTAGTTCTTCCTTTTTGATTATTTTTCGTCCTTGAAAACAAGGCTCCTCGACGGCGCCATCTGTGCCAAGTTCAGTATTATTTGATTTTCTTTTAATTAAAATTCTTTTCTTTTTAACCCCTTTGCATTTGGCTTTGAAAATCTTTTCTATTTGTAGAACATCCCGCCTGTCTATGGTCCATTCTAGAGGTTGCTGCAATGCTTCTAGAGTGGGATTTTCTTCTTTACAATATGTTGGTATGTCTATAGCGAGTATGTCCATTACTTTTTCTAGTACGTCGTCGACATAGTAGTTTATTACCAAGTCCGCTTTGTTGTCCTGAAAAAATAACCAAGGTTATGTAAAGTCATATTTTAGTGATCATTATCAGTTTCTTTAAATATACTTAATTAATTTCTTTGTCACTAGCGATCCGCCCCAGCTTCGTGTCACGCATGTGATAAATCTTTGAAATTCTTGTATTTTCTCTTCTATAATATGCTACCTAAAGGATCTATTACACAACTCGATATACCGACCGGTTTTGTCGACGTCGCGTAGTGTAATAAGGGTTAGACTGTTTTACTCGGAAGTAAAATTTAAGACTGTCTGTGTAACTTGGTGTAATAGACGCTTTAAGATTTTTTATGAATCATATTGTCTAAGAAGGGGGTAGTCTGTGGTGTATAGCTAGCCAATTAATTTTACTCACGTGTTTGGTGGGTTGCAAGTTGCAAATAACGAGTTTCCCTCCATACTTGACTGTCTCCAGAGGTAAATTACCACTTGGCACAATTTGTAGAGTTGTCCCTAAGCAGATACTTAAATCTGCAATGCTGAAACAGAAATACAGTATGATCATGGTCAATAATTATTCAGAATTCACTAAATTGTTAATTTTTGTCATAAACTTTATAACTTATATTGTATTCTTTTTATTTTTATTATACAAGAACAGATAGATAAAAAGGTATAGATAAAACTTGAAATATTGAAAAAAATAGCCAAGAAAACGGAATCAGCAGCAACTAGGGAATACTTTCAATGTTTGTGACCACATAAAGTCAAATCCCTACCTCTTATTCAATTATCACCTACATCTTATTCATATTATAACATGAAAGAAAAATTATTTGTCCCGGTTGCAGCTCACATTTGAATACTTACATGTAATGAGATGATGTAGTTGATATGTCTCTGCAGTTCTGACATCTATATCTGTTCACACACATGTGACATCTATCTGTATATGGATTTGATTTTTATACTTATAGTCCATGGTGGACCATTGTGTGTGAAAATATCTCAATACATTTGCCTACATATCAGTTTAACATAATATTTTATAGTTTTGCGACGCAAAACCCTTAACAAATAACAGATACCTGGAATGTAATTCGGCCATTGTCAGATCACTCTCTGGCAAGCTGTGCTCCCAGTCTAGTACTCCATCATACAGCTTGCCCCTGCATGGCCTTGATGCAGTATAACCAGCAGGACATGGATTCCCGCTGCACTTTTTGCCCACAGTTTCTACTGGGAAACCTCGTATAAATTGCCTGAAAGTTACGTAAATATTTTGGTATAGTCACATCTGTGGACTGTGGTAAGGATTACATTGTTCAGCGATGGCGATCTCAGACTTTCCAGTCCTGTACAGTAGCAAGAGGAAATGGGAAGCAGTCAGCTCTTTCTGCAAATCAGTAATGCTAGTAAAAGAGGTGACTGAAACTGTGGGGAGAGAATATGCTCACGTCCCAGCCGCCGCTCCAATAGACACCTCGGGAGTCGGGAGTCGCAGGTGAATCCCGGCCACCGTAGGCGGGACCTTGCGGATTTGCGGACCGTTCGGAACATAGATATCTGTGGTTCGATACCTAATTACCAAGCCATGGTCGACAGCGCGTTTTATTCCATGCGCATCTCAAAGAGATATGTCCGTAAAATGGACAAGCCCATTTAGGGCCGACGCTGCGTAAAGCGTGAGCACGCGCGGTCGTCTATAGGTCGGATATAGGATTGTTTTATCAGGCAGAAAGGCAACTCCCAGATTGAAAAAACAAAGAGGTTCATGACATCACCTCTCCACCAACATCTTAATTATCTGCAGATATAAAACTTAGCTTAGGCATATGGCGTTGGCTTTGAACACTTACCTTTTACACAAATTGCATTCATCAATGAACATGTTCCCATGTAGCTCAGCCAGGTACTTCCTCGGCAGACCTGACTTTAGGTGCAGTCCATCAATGTTCTGGCTGACGATGTAGTGTACTTTGTTACATTCTACCAACTTCTTCAAAATCATGTGGGTCTTTGTGGGGATGGCATCATCAAAGGAAATGTTTATGTTTGGCTTTTGGCCTTTTTTTTCTAAAGTCCACACTCCATTGGGTCCTCTGAAAGTGTTGTTTGGTTGTTAAAAGGTTTTTTTGGGACAGACCAGGATTTTATATAAATTGTCAAGGAGATAGATCAGAGAGATTATGATTAAATTCATGAGAAATTTTTGTTGCAAAAGATGGAGTAAGTGAGAATCAGACAACAAAAAAACAATGTTTCTTTTGTTTTATTTTAAACCTCATTTCTAACACCATTATAGTCATAAATGTCTGCAGTTTCTTGACAAGTATTTATCATCTCGTGAATTAAAGTATCCTTTTAATGTAAAAGATAACTTATTTACCGGAAGTCCGGTATCCCTGCTGATGTACTAATGCCTGCTCCAGTGTGAACAACCACATGCTTAGCTTCACCTATTAACTGCGCCAACAGCTTACATTTTCTATGAAACTTTTCCAATGTATCGAATTTCTAAAACCATAGAATTACAATTTTTATAATTATGCAATATTCCACAATTATGAAATCTTTAAAACTAACATGAGTGCGCGGGTAATAAATTAAATGCTTGTATACCTCTGGAACTCCTAGTATCCCCTTGTTTTCATAAGGGGATAATCCGTCAGCGTAATTGCAAGACATTCTGAGAAGAACATAGAACTTTTAGAGAGTAAAATATTTTAATAATTCAGTTTTGATACACAAACAAACAAATTAAAAGGAAAACCAGTTTATTAATTTATTTTGACTTCAACTTCAACTTCAACTCTTCATTAATGGCCTTTGTGGAAGAGACACCACAATTTTGCCAATAACACGTACGAACTATTAATATACCGTCAAACGCTGGATAGTATTTAGCGAGAATTAACAGTAAAATGAATATAAATATATTTTTAAATTAAAGAACAAAATAAAAGAATTTCTTCGCAGACAGAAACCGTCCGTCAGTCAGTCACTCTTATGACCACAGATTATGAGTAAGTAAATTATAAACAAGACAAAAACTCTAAAGACTGGAAAAAAAAGTATTTACAATAGTTACAATTTAATTTTGTTAACTTCAATGAATTTACATAGTTTAAATATAAAACGTGTAAACACAAAAGGAAGAAGACATTTGATCGAGGTGGGACGAGGGATATGTGAAGGAATGATATCATGAAAAGAGAAACGCAATTTAGGACAGGAGAAAAATAAATGGTCCACGTTTCCTTCATCCAAACCGCATTCACAAAGAGAGTTATCCTTAATCCTAAGTTTGGCCAAGAAATGAGGAGAGCAACAATGATTTAAACGTAAACGACAGATAATTGAGGTGGTGATTTTTTTTTGCAATTGATATTTGAAAAACCACGGTTTGTGGGGAATCTCGGGTTGAATATCTCCATAAAATTTACCCTTTACGGATTTAGAGATTTGCCATACCTTGGACCAAGATTTAAATAAATTTAAAGGAAGGGTAGTACAAATATCATGGGAATAAATTGTAGAGTGGGCAAGAGAACCAGTGAGAACAGCATTTTTGGCGCATGAATCAGCTGACTCATTACCAAGAATACCGACATGACCAGGAATCCAAGCTATGACAACATTAATACCAAGTTCATGACATTGAAATAGTAAATCTCTAATTTTTAAAATTATAGGGAATCTTGACTTAGATCTGAAAGGATTAGATAAAATGGCTTGAAGGCAACTTTTTGAGTCAGAGAAAATTATGGAGTTATTTAATTTATGAGACATAACAAATGAAATGGCTTCAAATATGGCAATTGATTCACCTGTAAAAACAGATGTAACAGAAGGGCACTTATAATTTAAAATAATTTTTGTATGAGGGATCCAAACAGCAACTCCTACAGGGCTATCATCCGAGACTTTGGAAGCATCAGTGAATATAGTAGTCCAATTATTATAATTAGAGGAAACTTTTTGGACAAACATCTTATTTGGTTCTAAGGTATTTTTGTGAATTCCAAAGTCCAAAAGGATCTCCGGTTGAAATACCAGAGCATTATAAGGCACCGAGTACAAATATAAAATGGGGTTTTGAAAAAGTGGGCTAGAAAGACGAGTGAATTGAAGGTAGGCACGAAGAAGACAAGGAAGTTCAATATTAGAACGACGACTACAAGAGTCAAAGATTGATGATAATTGATCCAGCTTACCAAGAAGGGGATGCTCAGAATTTTGCACAAGTTTAAAAATAAATCTATTTGCCAGAAATTGTCTTCGAATCGAAAGGGGAGGCTCAACACACTCAACTTGCATGGCATTAATTGGGGACGACTTCATCGCCCCGAGAATAATTCGTAAACATTTTGATTGTATTTTATCAAGTTTTTGCAGGCCAGATTTGTTACAAGGATCTAACAGGAACATACCATAATCAAAATGACTACGAACTATAGCATTGTAGATCAGTTTTTGAGTATATGGGTGAGCACCCCACCAAACACCAGAAAGAGATCGAAGAACATTAACGTTTCTTTCGCATTTTTGAGAAATAAAGTCTGTGTGAGCAATACCTGATAATTTTGTATCTAACCAAACTCCTAAAAATTTAACATTGTTCACCGGAGAGATATTTTCACCGTTAACTTTTATATCAACAGGAGGAACAATCTTTTTTTTTGTAAACACAACTACAGAACTCTTAGAGGCTGATAAGGATAAACCGTGTTGTAGAAGCCAATCAGACAGATATCCAAGGGCGGAATTAAGACGATTACTAGCCTCATCTAGAAATTTTCCAGAACAGTATAAAGCTAAATCATCAGCATACTGTAATATTTGACAAAATGAATCTGTAGAAAAATGTAAATCATAAGTATAAAGGCTAAATAGGAGCGGACTTAAAACTGAACCTTGTGGTAAGCCTTTCCAGATAGTCTTAGGGGGAACAGAGGAGTCTTGAGTTTTAATGGAGATGGTTCTCTCCATTAATAGATTACAAATGAAACGGACTAATTTTTTGGGAACATTCAACTGATGCACAAGTTTATCCCTGAGCACCGGCAGTAAAACATTATCGTAAGCTGAGGCAATATCCAAAAAAGCTCCTACTAAAAACTGCTTACTTAACAAAGAAATACGAATATCGGAAATTAATATACTAAGACTATCCATTGTGCTCATACCTTTACGGAAACCAAACTGGGAAGCGGGCAACAAGTTCCTATTTTCCACAAACCACTCAAGTCGATGCTTCATCATATGCTCTGCAACCTTGCACAAAACAGATGACAAAGCAATAGGCCTGTAGCTATTTGGGTCTGATGGGTTTTTGCCAGGCTTAATAACCGGAATTATTTTTTGATGTTTCCACGGTTGAGGAACCAAACCGCACTCAAAAAAGTTATTAACAAGAACTAGGTAATATTGCTTAGTACTTCTTGAGGCGTTTTTTAAAAATGAGTAAGGGATCCCATCTGCACCAGGAGAGGAATCAACGAGACCATCAAGTGCCAATCGAAGTTCAGAAAAAGAGAATGGGGCATCAAAATTATTTTCGGAAGGAAGAAAAGTCGGAGAAGAGGGAAAACAGTCCAAAGTTGGAACTGAGGGAGGAGCCAGTTTATCAGAGAAAGATTCAATCCAAGAAGAAGGATCGTTAGCTGAAATAGTAACAGAATTACAGGATCCTCTATATCTTTTGATTTGCTTCCACACTAGTGAAGAAGGCGAACAGGGAGATAAGCTCTGACAGTAGCGTAGCCAACCATCTTTTTTCTTTTTAGAAAGAAGTCTCTTAGCAAGGGCTGCTTTTCTTTGGTAGACTAAAAAATTTTGAAGAGTCATTGAATTAGAATAATTATTCTCAGCTATTTTTCTTTCCTTGACAGCTGAAGTGCATTCTTTATCCCACCAAGGAGTTGAAACTTTGAACCTGTAGGGTTTTTTAAGAGGAAAATTATCATCAGCACTACAAATAATGGTGTCTACAAATTTAGAATAGCAATCAACCAGATTGTTACTGTCAGGAACGGCAAGAGAGACCAACTTATTTTCAAGAGAATCAGAATAAGAAGACCATCTTGCATCATTTAATCTATATTTAAGGGAGGGATTAAAATTGCGCATTGGTACTACTCTATCAGAGATAGAGATAATAATAGGAAAGTGATCACTACCATAAGAATGAGACAAAATATTCCAGAAAAGAATGGAAGCAAGAGAGGCAGAGCAAGCTGTAATATCCACAGCTGAACTAGGGTTTTGAGTAGGGTGAACTCTCCTCGTAGGGGAACCGTTGTTAATAACACACAGATCAGCTTCATCAAAAATTTCAAGGAGGGCACGACCAAAGTAATCATCATGGCTCGAACCCCATGAGCGATGGTGAGCATTTAAATCTCCCAAAAAAATTATTGGAGAGGGAACTGAGGAAAATATACATAAAAGGTCTGGAATTAACCTAGAATGAGGATGGGGAATGTATGCAGAAATGAAAGTTATATTAAAAGCCCTAACAGCAACGATATTAATGTCAGGAGAAGTAGGGGGAAGAGGTATAAGAGAGAAAGGAAGGGAGCGCCTAACAAAAAGGGCACTACCTGCATACCCATCAGCCCTATCATTCCGAAGACAGGAGTAACCTGAGACCCTAAAGTGAGAACCAGGCACCAACCAAGTCTCCGAAATGGCAATGACTGAGGGGTGAAATTTGTTTATAAGAAATAATAATTCAGGCTTCTTCGGCCTAATGCTTTGAGTGTTCCATTGAAGTGTCGAGACTGGGTCCATTATTAATATTAGAGAGAATAAAGGAAAGTTTATGGGCAACGTGGGGCGGTAAAGAGGAATTATTACGAGAAACTAGACTAATGATTAGAGATAAAAGTAGTTCTAAGAGGTTATCCTCTTGAGGGGACTTAGGAGATGAATTTTGAGAAAGAAGAGAGAAGCCATTGGGAAAAGATGAAGAATCCTCAGCAATGATGGATCTATGGGCAGCTTTGTCATAAGACTTGCCAAGAGGAGCTCTAGGCTTAGGAGATAAAAATACAGTTTTTTTATATGAAGAAGCCTGAGTAAGGCTAGAAGATTGGGAAGATGAGTTAGAAGATTGAGACGGTAAATTTTGAGTGACTTCGGAATATAGTTTTTTAACACTAGGAAGTGAACGAGAAGCCTCATCGTAGGAGAGATTTTCCTGAGACATTAATATTTTTATAGATTTTTGTCTCCCTTGCTCGGGACAGTTACCATAAATGGCAAAGTGACGGCCCAAGCAATGGATACAAGAGGCTTTGGCCTCTACCACATCACAGCTGTCACCAGAGTGAGGTTGTGAGCACCTAAAGCACCTTGCCTTGGACCGACACTGTGCCTTAACGTGCCCAAAGCGGCAACAATTTAAGCATTGAATTGTGGGGTATTGATATACCTCCACAGGAAGAGATGTGTGGTACAAAAAAACCCTTTGAGGAAGAGTTTGCCCCTTAAATGTGATGACAATTGTCTGCGTTGGGATCCACGAGATCTTGCCGTCCTGTTTGTTTTTTCGGTTTAGTCTCCGAGCTTTTAAGATCATTCCACACCCGTCGGGAAGAATCACTGAATCAACGAATTCGTCCATAGACATGTCGACCGGCACTTGACGGACGATGCCCATCTTGGTGATATTATATGATGGAATCGTTGCTAAATATTTGGTTCCTAAGACTGCGTTACATAGAAACAAATTAGCCGCCTCACCAGAGGTGAATTCGACGGAGATTTTGTTTCTGCCCACTTTTTTAATACCGTCCCTGCAGATGTTGTTTATTTTATTTTGAATTAATAATTGACCAAACTTAACTGGGCGAATGGATGTCCCAGCAGACGGATCCGGTTCGGATCGAGAAACGTGGACTATGAACGGGCCCTTTTCTAAAGGACTGTAAGACTTGATGCCCTCCATCAGAGAAGGGTGAATAAATATTGTCTGAATGGCCGCAACAGCCATGTCTTTGTCGATTATGGTTTTTTTTGAAACAACCTCAATTGTTTCTGCGTCAATCTTATGTCGTCGCTTACCAAATGTAGAGGACGATACAGCGTCAGGAGGGTCAGGAGGAGCTGGAGGGGGAGGCGGATGGTCCATATCTGAATAAATAAATAAAAAAAAACACTAAAATCTGCGAAGAAAACGTAACAATTCTAACCGTTACTTTTTAAAATAAGTAGATTTGAAAAAAATTGAACTATCCAGCAAGGCTGACAGCTATCAAATCCAATTTATTTTGACAAAATGGCAAATTGACATGAACATGACTGACAATGACAGTAAAGTTGTTTGGCAGAATGGCAAAGGAATTCAATTTGAAATGCAGTAACAAACTTGCAATAGAAATAGGAACTGACTAAACTTAAATTATACAGATACTGCATAGTGGAATTCACAGAGTCAGTGGCGTAGCTACTAGGGGCTAGGTTAGCGCCCCAGGGCCCTCAAGCTTGGGGGGGCCGATGCTTAATTAAAAAACCCAAATCACAACTAATAAAGTAACTCCTATAAAAAAAAAAACAGTTTCCACTTTTATTCGTTTGTGGGGAATGACCCTGTACTATTTCTGTTGTTTGTGCAGTGTGGCCACCGGGGCTGTTGCGTAACTCTGTTGACAGCTCAAGTGAAGATCACTTGCTAGAATGTAAATCGTATAACTGTCAAACAGCTAATTTCGTATTGCCTATCTTTAGTGACCAACTGATATGTCGTCATTATCCACCGGTGCCTTTGATATTCACCGTGACACGTTTTGACAGATGTTATTGTATTAAAATTTTGATTGTTAGGTTTAAGCTGAAGATGCGATATTTAACATAGCTGTATAATAGTCGATAAAAACTAGAGCCAGGACAATAAGCACCGTTAATTTTTGTTAGCCACCACTTATTCACTGCAGTTTGTTAGCCACTTGATGTCATACGTAATACCAAAGTTATGAAATTGTTAGTTGACAACAAAGTTTGGTGTACATCAAATGCCAGTTGTCAACTCTTTTGAAAAAGTTAGCCAATAGCCCTGCTGAAATTCTTACTAAAAGTAGCAAATTCTAAAATCTTAAATGGTATAAAATATTAATAGATAAAAAACCTACGTAATAAATTATATCTATTAATATTTTGGTCACGGATATCTTGCGGGTATCAACTAGGTTTCTATCTTTGAACATACTAAAGAGAAACTGACTGACTGTCATATCAACTCACGGTGAGAAAGGGGACATTCGTTTGTTTATGTACAATAGTGTTGTAGTGACCAATGACCACTGTAGTTAGAAATAGAAGTCGTAAGTAGCGATGAGCTATTCCGAGATGTTTTAACAATCGACTCGCCGTTCGACAAAACAATTGAAATGTTTTTTCGATTGTTTCGAGTCAACCATCGACTCGCCGTTCGACGACAGTCGAGACGTTTTTCGATTGTTTCGAGTAAAAGGACGCGACGACGCGGATCAGTGGATTGCAGGCATCGAGCCGAGGTGCATGTAGGTAGGTGTGGGGACGGCTCGGTTGTAATCTTGCTGGTTTATATTGATTTCTTATAATAAAGGTTCATTAATCAGGGAGATGTAGCTCTGATTACACCCGATAGTCCCCAAGGTTATTATAATTAATAAATCTTGTACCTGGATTCCTCCTTGGGTATATCTTGTCACTGGTTATGAAGAGTTCTGCTTCGGTTATGATTCCTGTTGTATTCTCCTTTCTCCACCTGTGTTAATTATAGCAACATGAGTACATCTGGGCAACCAAGCAGCCACCGAGTGACGCCCGCCTTACGTCACCTTCGTATCCTTTGTCCGTCATAACTGAAAATGATAAACACACATATATAGCTTCTTTACTTATATAAATCATCAAGTTCCTACCCTCCCTCCACGAGGATCTACGGAACAGTCATCCAGCATCAATGAGCCCATCAAACCCAACGCCATCGCGTCGGGACCATTACATGACCGGACCCATAGATGATAATCTAACCTCTCCTCTGAGAGTCACAGGAGAACATCTCCATTACAGGTTCCTACCCTCCCTCCGAGAGGATCCACGGAACAGTCATCCAGCATCAATGAGCCCATCGTACCCAACGCCATCGCGCCAGGACCATTACACGACCGAACCCACAGATGCCAATCTAACCCAGCCACTCTGGTTAGATCATGACTTGGTGATCACCATAAGAACCCACACCTGGCCTTACCGCGAGGATCATTACGTGGGATTTACTTCTAGAACTTACGGACGATACTAATAGTCAACGAAGACGCCAGCTACACCCGGCGGCCCCGGTAAACCCAAATATACTCAACTTAGGTGAATGCTGATGATGCTGATGAAGTGGTTGCTCGATCGTTGTTTTAGCCGACAAGTCACGACACGTGCGAACTCAACTTTTTCGCGGTTACGGAACTATAGAGTAAACTAGAAGGACAATCTATGGCATCTCTCTTGAGTGTTGCCACATAAAAGTGACAGATAACCTTACTCACGTAATTAATTCGTGCTTGTCACGACACTCCCGGGCGGCGAAGCTTTGGAGTGAAGTAGTGCCGTAGTCAAGTTGCAAGTTGTTGTTGTGTTGTTGTAGTTGTTGTTGTAGTAGTTGCGTAGTAGTTGGGTGCTTTTCTGTCGCCTTTACAGCTGCAGCGCGCTTAGTTCTCGCGACTGTTTCTACTTCTTTATCGTTTGTCTCGGTCGTGTTAGGTAGCAGTTCTCCTTTTTCTGTCAATGAATATTCTTTGTCTCCGTCCGGTATATCAGTTTCGCGTTCTTCAATATTAACGTCACGATTCTCAGTCCCTTCTTTGAGTGGGGTGTCATTCGGTTTGATCATATGGTTTGACCTCTGCTCTGGTATAACTGGTGTATCCACTTGGTTGATTTTCTCTGTACCTTGGAAGCTTATCTTGTTAATATCTGATGGGTAAGTTTGTTTTTCCTGCTCATAGGTAGGTTCTACTGTATCCTCTACTTCTAGCGGGTAGAGGTGAGCGATGGATCGCGTATATTCCGTTTTTCCTACTTGGACTTTCGCGGCTCTGTACTGTCCATCGGCACTTGGAATCAGAGATATGATTTTTCCCACTTTCCAATCATTCCTATTTTTTGAGTCGCCTTTGATCTGTACAACTTGACCAAGGCTAGGTGACAGTTTTGATGTTACTCGTGGTTCTCGAGGTAAATGAGCATATCTCTCACGAAGACTAAGCAAATATCTGTTTGAGAACATATCTTTAAATTCTCCCAGTATAGTCAGCGCTCTCTTCCATCCTTTTACGAGGTCTGTTTTTGTAACGGATGTGCTCGGAAATTCACGACCATCTTCGTTTCCTTCTAACGAGATCACTCTTCCTAATGTTAGAAAATCTGACGGTTTTAAGATATAGTCTATTTCCGAATCGACGCTAGTGAGTGGTCGAGAGTTAACTACGGCTTCTATTTCCTTGATAATTGTCGAAAGTTGTTTATCATTTAACATATGTTTTTGTAGAGTCTTCTTCAGACAATTTTTTACTATGCCAACCAGTCGTTCATAGAATCCACCTGCCCATGGTGATAAAGGGTTAATAAATTTCCATTGTATTTTCTTCTGTATGCAATATTGACTTGATATTATCTCTGCTATCAGTTTGAAGTTTTGGGCGTTGTCTGATATTACTACTGATGGCACACCCCTTGTGGAGATCATTCGTCGTAATGCTGATAGACCTTCCTCAGCCGTGAGATCTTGCACAACCTCAAGGTGTACAGCTCTGATCACAAGACAGGTGAATAGACAGATCCATCTCTTCTTGTTACCGTCTTCATTGTTTACCAAAAGTGGTCCCATGTAGTCTACACCTGTATATGTGAATGGTGCTGTATAGTTTATTCTCTCAGCGGGTAATGCTGGTGCTGGAGGTAGCTTGAATGGACCTCCGCTGTGCTTAGTGCATTCTGGACATTTCTTCAGTAGTCTTTGAACATAGCCTTTTCCCTTTGGGATCCAAAATGACTCCCTTACTTTACTTAGAGTGTGGTTTGCTCCTACGTGATAGTTTTCTTTATGTGTTCTGAGGATGAGATTGCTGGTGAATTCACACTCTCTAGGTATCAGTATTGGGTGTCGTTTGTCGAACGGCCATTCCGCGTTCTTCATACGACCACCGCATCTCAATATTCCATCTATATCTTTAAATAGGTCCAAGTTGATTGCTAGGCTTGTTTTCTTACCGTCACTTTCTTGCGGGAAATATTCCTTTTGTAAATTCTTAATTTTTTGCATAGTTCTATCTAGAACTGTATTCTCTTCTCTAAATGTCTTGTCTGGTATTCTTTCTTCGGTTTTCATAAAGTTAACTATATCCGAAGGACCCTGCCCCAACGACGGACAGGAAAAGTCTAGCAATGAGTGGACTGGCCAATGTCTCTTATCTTGGTGCAAAAATTCAGGGCCATTAAGCCACATACTCTTTTTCTTCTTCCATAGATCCGGTCGAGTCGCTAGATCCGCAGGGTTTATTTCTGTATTCACATAACGTACTTTCAGCTGTTTATTCTCTTTTATAGTGTTCACTCTTCTATTAATAAAAGGAGGTAACAATTTATTAGAATGTATCCAGCTTAAAACTATTTGACTATCTGTCCATAGATATTCTTCCTCTATCGGGACACCAATAACACTTTTGACATATGCTATTAGTTTACTACACAAGTAACATCCTAGTAGTTCTAGTCTAGGTATACGTAGGTTCTCTCTCTCTCCCTTTGGAGTAACCTTTGACTTTGCCATAATGAAAGAAATATTTCTGTTATTTTTGTTTTCGGCTGTTATATAAATTACAGCAGCATATGCATGCTTAGATGCGTCACTAAAGCCGTGTAGTCTATATGTTACTGTGTTTGTTGGCTCTGTGAGCCCCATGTAGCGTGGTATTTCTATACTCTTTATTGCTTCTAAATTCTGAATTATTTCTTCCCACTGTCTTTGGAGTTCGTCTGGTAGGACAGTATCCCATTTCACTTTCAGCTCCCACAACTGTTGAAGTAGTAGTTTTATAGGTAGTATTAATGGAGAACCTAGTCCACATGGGTCATACATAGAGGCTATAGTGCTCAATATCTTCCTTTTACTCTGCGGTTCTTTTATGTTGTCTGCTTTGAAAAGTTCATTCTTAATATTCAAACGTATTGTGTCATTCTTAATGTTCCATATTAGTCCTAATATTTTTGTCTGTTCGGTTTCTTTAGCTTTGAATTCTGTAGGGATAGTTCGTAGAAAAGCTTCATCGTTGGACATCCAATCTCTAATATTCATAGCGATCTCTCCGAAAGTTCTTCGAGTTGTATCGTATAGCTTTATTGATTCCTCAGTAGAGTCTGTACCTGTCACGAAGTTGTCTACATAACATTTATCCACTATCTTAGGAATTAGTTCTGGTGCTTTCTGTGAAATATGGTACTTTACAACAGCTGTCAATAGAAATGGACTTGAAATAATGCCAAATGGCACTCGGCAAAAACGCATGTGTAAAATATTATCCATATCTAGGGGTTTATTTTCGTCTTTTATCCAAATGAATCTGGTAACATCTCTGTCCTCGGCTTGTAATCCTAGTTGTAGGAAAGCTTTCTCCACATCCGCTGTAATTGCGACTCTATTTGTCCTGAACTGGATGAGCAATGCTACTAAATCTCCAATCATTGATGGGCCTCTATACAGGCACTCGTTTAAGCTCTTATTATCTTTTAATTTTCCCGATGCATCGTAAACAATGCGGCCTTTCTTTCCTTCTTGATGCACCATGTGATGTGGAAGATAATGTATTGGAGGGACTCTTTGATTGTATACATTATCCTCGGGGTTAACAACTTCTATGGTACCGTTCTTCAGTTGTTCTTTCAGTATGTCTTGATATTCCTTCATTGAGGCTTTGCTCATTCGTTGTAGTAGGCCTTTTAATCTTCCATACGCTAGTCCGAAATTGGTAGGCATTTCTGGAGGGAAGTGAATCCATGGCCATTTAACCCAATATCTCCCCTCTTTGTATACTATTGTATCATTGAGATGTTTAATGGCTTCTTCTTCTCTGGTTGTTTTCGGGTTGTCTGTTATTCCTATACTTTCTAGAGTCCATAAGAACGATATATCCATGTTTCTGAGAGGTAAATCTGGTTCTGTAAAATAAATACAGTTCAGATCATGATTCTGGCAATATGTAATGACTGATAAAGTATATTCCTTTTCTTCAGTATTCAATTTCCCACTAAGTATCCATCCAAATTCTGAGTTTACCAGGTATAGGTCTCTTCCTATATGTATTTTTTCTGTAGACATCAAACTAAAGTAGTAGTCATTTCCAATAAGAATATCTACTCTATCTCCAAGAGAACCATCGTCGGCTAGGATTGTACCCCTTTTCTTTTCGATTCTGATATCAGGTAATGCTACACCTCTTGTAATCATTGGTACTTCGTTAGCATATAGTGTTATTAATTTGTTCGTTCTTGTCGCCATCTTCAGTTTGACTCGTGGGCTACTATAGTCTTGCGGTGCCTCGCTGGCAAAGGTAAAGATAGATAACTTATTTTCTTCTCTAGCTGAAAGATTAAGTTCTTTGGAAATCCTTTTCGTAACATATGATCTTTGAGATCCTGAGTCTAATAGTACTCTGCATTTGATGGATCGGTTAGGTTTTTTTTCATTCTCTATTGTTACTATAGCGGTTTGCAATACCGTGAAGCCACTGCTATCTGATGTGGTTAAAGTCAATTCCTTTTTTACCTTGAATTTTTCTGGACATAAAGCTTGATGGTGTTTCCCCACCTCTTTGCAATAGTAACAATTTCTCTTGTTTGGGCATGACTTGATCATGTGTTCTTCTGAAAAGCAGTTGAAGCAGCGGTTTTTCAGGCGTGTCCTTCTCTCTTTTGTATTCTTGTATTCTTGGCACTGATCAGAATAATGCCCTTGGTTACAAAATATACAGCTCGGTTTCCTTTTCTTGCTAACTATATGGCCTTTTGTTTTCCTCCTTCTCTCTCGGTCGCTATCTCTTGTTTGGTCATACCGACGCTTTCTGGATTGATTATATTTTTTAGTTTTAGAGCAATGTGGTTCTTGGACCCAATGCTTTTTATTGAATTCCTTTTTCTTGTCTCTCGTTTGTATATTCTTCTTGTTGGAGTTTATTATCCTTTTGGAGTTGCTATTGAATTTTCCTGTAGGTTTATCTGATTGCCACGGTTTTTTCTCATCGTGTGCTGTATGTAACATTTCTACTGTATGGTTTTCTGTTATAGTTGAGTTATTTCCTTGTGGTGCCTTATTTGCTTCCTCTCTTGCAGATACTATCTCTTCCAGGTATGTCCTCAACTCTTCCACAGTATTTTCTTTCATCTTCATCTTCACCTCATAGATAATATCTCCTGGAAACTTTTCCATTATAAGATGTCTCAAATGATTATGGTTAGTATCTTCTCCAAGTGACTGTAAAACCCTGAGATGACGTTCCACCTCATTTAAAGTACTACGACATTCTCCAACCGATGTACTTGCAGTCTTTACTTTGTTCAGTGCACTGTAGTGTGCGTCTATAATATGTGATTGCTTGCCGTACCTGCTTGTTAATACTTGAATGGCTATAGTGTAATTCTTGTTTGTGGTTTCCAAGCCGTCTACAATCTTACGTGGTTCGCCTTTAAGCGTTGACTTAAGGTAAAGTAGTTTATCTACGTCTGGCAATGGTCTGTCATGTATATTGGACTTATAAATATCCCAATATTCACACCAAGTAATTATATCTCCACTGAATTCTGGTAGTGTAAGTGTTGGTAATTTGGCAGAGAAATTACGGATCTGATCCCCATCGCTATGGCCATATGGTTGGACTTCGTTTGATCTGTTCATTAGGATACACCTTATTTCAGTTAGGATCTCTTCACTATCCAATTGGATATTACTCATATTCGAGATCTCGTCTGGTGACGGATTATTTGAAATTCTAAAATATTCATTGAGTTCACTCGTGAATCGTTTAATCATATTTTCTAGCTTCGATGCACATATCTGTGCCTTTTGTATCGATTCTCGGTCACTGCTACCTTCTTTACAATAAATTTCAGCTTGCTGTCTATGTTCGTTGATTCTTTTAATTATTTGATAAAGTCGCAACTTGATTGTAACCTCCAACGAGGAATCCTCCTCTTCATGCTCCATCTTGTCCCGAATTTCCTGGAATTGTTTTATTGGTCCATAAGTTTTCCAAATATTATAACTCATTATCATTTATAATATGAGACGAGAGTGAGGTAGTAATCACTTTGTTCTGTGTTGATATATTATTATTAAATTATTATAATTATATATAGTATATATTTCCTCTATATACCTATTGTTTTTCAAATAAATGAAAGTTTAAAAATCTTAAGTCCAGTTAGGTAAAATAGTGATAATAATCCTTAATCATAAGGCAACTTAGTCCTGTACACATATAATCATTATAATATCAACATAACATATGTTGAAACTTGCCCTTGGCATTACCATACATCAAGCCTTTAATATCCTATTTGAGTTTCATAAATATCAGAACTTGGCCTTCGGACTGCCACGCACCATGATTCTAGTATTATGATGATATTTGTCTCTATCCATTTGAATATAATTTCTGAACTCTATTGTTGGATGCTATAAAGTAGTTTTCCCATAATATTAATTGAATATTAATAAAACTCAAGTGAGCAATTATTTACACCGCACAACTATTTCTATGTATTTATTTATTTATTTAAAACTTTATGCACTATCAGTGTATACTTGAAAGGAAAATTTTCTATTTTGTGCTTACTGTAAAATGTGGGTCAAGGTGCCCAAATTATCTTGAATAATTAGGCAAATCCCCTTTTGTTTCACTTACAGAGAAACATAGTATTAATCCATTGATAAAGGTAAGAATATTCATTTTAATTCTATTATGCATTTATTTAAGTTTAATTGTTTTATTAATTTTATATTTTTCTTTCTAGAATAACCATATTAAAATGAATAACTTATGTATTTACAATCTATTCATATACTTCACTTAGCCTTTATGATAATGACTAATGTCTAATACTTATTTTGTTTATAAGAATAAGCAAATTTATTTTATCTTGAAGTCATAACAATTTTGGAGAGACTTTGTGTATTTAATTTCATGTAGGATTAGTTAACCTTTCACATGGTATAGTCATTAATCTATGAATTAATTTATGAAATGATTTTTGGTAAGTCTTGACTTTCAAACATTACTTCAACTGAATCCTAGACTTTACTAGGTCTGAGTAAATTGTATGTAGGTATAATTTATAGTGTGGAGGCTATTCTTTGTTTTATCTATAAATTATTGTAAATGGAACTAAATATTTTAGTTTGAGAAACCTTGTTCCTTCATATTTTATTTTTTATTACTGAGTTAACTTTTAGGTTATACCATTATCTTTATCTCGAATGTTATCTTATCTCGGGGGGTTTCCCAGCACGATTATGACCGCTCTTTTAGGGCGTGGTCGTGGTCTCGATAATACTTTTGGTCTTACAAGAAAGTGCAAACCTTTCTATAGTGGTGAATAGCTGATATTAGTACTTACTATCGTAGGTATACTCAATACATAAAGTATCTCAAATTATCCGGCGAAGTACCGAGTGCAAGGTACCTACCTTGCATTCTTCCATTTAAATCATTTATATCGGTCTTACGGATTACCCTTTCCGAGTCTCATCGTATTTAATCATAAACCCTGTAATTTTTATGATAAATTAACAAGACGTTCATTTGTTTTATCACATTTAGACTTCTTACTGCTAATAACTTTATTTCGTAATTTAGAAAACTTACCACGTTTTCCTCGAAATCACTCTTTGATAAAGTATGGGCCAAAAATATATATTACACTATTAAACTTCGTTTTAAACTTCAAGTTTTTAATTGCTTTTACGATTTTATCTCTAGTTTTACAATTTATAATTATGATCGTTTCTTGCCGTCGATGTCCTTTGAAGAAAATAAACATGGCGTACTAATTCAGGACTTATTGAAATACTCATTATATTTTATCGTTAAGTTTATCCTATATTTCCCGTCCTCCGAATGTGTATAATTACTTTTAAATTATGTACTACTTAATTAATATTTAAGTTTGTAAAATAGCTTACGTATAGATTATATTTCAAACTTTTCCAAAGAAGAATTTTATTCGGATTGATACTCCCAACGCCATCTGTCATCGAGTAGCGGAAGTTAAAAAACGAGCTTTCTAGAATCACCGCGGGAATTTCAATCTTGACACACTATTGACATGCTCTTGTTCCTAAGTTAAGCTAATGCCACAGAATTACATCTTTTAGTAAATACAAGAGTTAGGAACCCAATTAAGAACAATAGTCTTGTCCACCGTGTCACTTAAGGTCGTTTTCACTAGTTTCATGCACAATTTAGTTCATCTATTGCGTCATAGATGTCCTTAGTAGTCTAGTTGTACCCAGTTGTACCAAAACTTGCTTTCATCTTAATCTAATTAAACAAACTTTATTAAGGTGTTAACTCAAGAATTACAATCACATTGATTACATATATGTGTAATCAATACACAAGCAATACTATGCCTGCAGACAGCTTGACATCCTTACAGGACCCTCCGGAACAGGCGAAAAAATTCGTATAGCATAAATTGACCACATATTGAGTGCATTATCACTTCACGTTCCAATATATTTAGTTTCCAATCAACAGGTAATCGATACCTATCACCGCTTATGTACATTTTCATGTTTAAACCAGTCTTTATACCCGTGACCTTTTTATAGCATCACTGCCATGTTGGTCAGGTTTCGTGGAATATTTTCCTCCATATCTTAGCGCACTCCAGACTATGGGGTCTGTCTGGCCAGCATTGTCACCATGCCGGTGACGCATATTTGTAAACCAGCATCTCCACCATGTGGGGACGGCTCGGTTGTAATCTTGCTGGTTTATATTGATTTCTTATAATAAAGGTTCATTAATCAGGGAGATGTAGCTCTGATTACACCCGATAGTCCCCAAGGTTATTATAATTAATAAATCTTGTACCTGGATTCCTCCTTGGGTATATCTTGTCACTGGTTATGAAGAGTTCTGCTTCGATTATGATTCCTGTTGTATTCTCCTTTCTCCACCTGTGTTAATTATAGCAACATGAGTACATCTGGGCAACCAAGCAGCCACCGAGTGACGCCCGCCTTACGTCACCTTCGTATCCTTTGTCCGTCATAACTGAAAATGATAAACACACATATATAGCTTCTTTACTTATATAAATCATCAAGTTCCTACCCTCCCTCCACGAGGATCTACGGAACAGTCATCCAGCATCAATGAGCCCATCAAACCCAACGCCATCGCGTCGGGACCATTACATGACCGGACCCATAGATGATAATCTAACCTCTCCTCTGAGAGTCACAGGAGAACATCTCCATTACAGGTTCCTACCCTCCCTCCGAGAGGATCCACGGAACAGTCATCCAGCATCAATGAGCCCATCGTACCCAACGCCATCGCGCCAGGACCATTACACGACCGAACCCACAGATGCCAATCTAACCCAGCCACTCTGGTTAGATCATGACTTGGTGATCACCATAAGAACCCACACCTGGCCTTACCGCGAGGATCATTACGTGGGATTTACTTCTAGAACTTACGGACGATACTAATAGTCAACGAAGACGCCAGCTACACCCGGCGGCCCCGGTAAACCCAAATATACTCAACTTAGGTGAATGCTGATGATGCTGATGAAGTGGTTGCTCGATCGTTGTTTTAGCCGACAAGTCACGACACGTGCGAACTCAACTTTTTCGCGGTTACGGAACTATAGAGTAAACTAGAAGGACAATCTATGGCATCTCTCTTGAGTGTTGCCACATAAAAGTGACAGATAACCTTACTCACGTAATTAATTCGTGCTTGTCACGACAGTAGGCGAGCGCAGAAGAATGTAGTCAGAAATAGAAGTAGTAAGTAGCTATGGGCGATTCAGAGATGTTTTAACAATCGAAAGAATCGGAGTCGTTTAAATAAAACAATCGAGTCAACCATCAACTCGCCGTTCGACAAAACAATCGAAATGTTTTTCGATTGTTTCGAGTCAACCATCAACTTGCCGTTCAACGACAGTCGAGATGTTTTTCGATTATTTCAAGTAAAAGGCTTACTACACTTTCCAATTTGTAGGAAACCAATTTAGGAACAGTTAGGAAGCAAAATTGATAGCGAGTGATCACACTATCCTACATTGAATCCTAAATCGTAGCCAATCGTACCGACGACTAGACATGGGCGGTTTTGGTTTTAAACGCAAACGGATATATATCCGATTTCGGATTTTGAAATTGATTTCAATATCCGATTTCTGTAGCCCTTAGCTTCATCAATTTGTTCCTTACAACACGCGGCGTTTAATACACAAAGCACGCGTCATATAAGTTAAACAATAATGGCGATCACCCTTGAATACGTAGCAAGTAACCAATTTTTGGGTCTAAATCGAGGAGGGGGGCTGCGCGTAACCCCAGCAACGACGGCCATTTTGGTTCAACTTATTTGCCGCATTTTTATTGCCCTGTTTGTGAATTTCATTAGAATGTGGGTGGTTCAACCAAAATCTATTGCACATTATGCGATCAATGTTACCCTTATTTTGAGGGAACGCAAAAACTAGTTTTCAGTGATTATGCGTTGATTTATTTTGGTTTTAATCTAGTGTATAATATCCAATTTTTTCGTTCAGAGATGCAAACTTGAACTTGGTGACAAGTGCGCGCGTCTTCGTATCACTTTTTATCAGTGAAAAAAAATTCCCGACTTTTTGTATGTGTTAGTTTAGAGTGGATTAATTAAAGATAATGAATAAATGTAAATAGTTAAGTACTTATTAAGATTTTTTGGTTCAGACTTTATTTTAATTGATTTGTAATGAAATTCAAACAACAGGGTAAATCAAAAATGTATAACTACTATGTGGTAAGTAAGTTGAACCAAAATGACCGTCGTTGCTATGGTTACGCGCAGCCGTCCACTTCGATTTAGTCCCGAAAATCGGTTGCTTAGAGCGCATTCAAGGTCGATCGCCATTTTGGTTTAACTTGTGTGCCGAGTATTGTAAGGAACGAATTGGTGAAGTTAAGTGCCACGGGAATCGGATATCTAAAATCGGATATTGAAATCGATTTCAAAATCGGAAATCGGATTATATCCGTTTGCATTCAAAACCAAAAACGCCCATGTCTACTAAATAGTGACGGAAAAAGGATACGCAGGTAACGTAAGGTGGACGTCACTCGGCGGCTGCCTGGTTGCCTAGAAATATAATTAAAACAGGTGGAGAAAGGAGAATACAAAGGGATTCATAATCGAAGCAGAAGTCTTCATAACCAATGATAAGATATACCCAAGGAGGAATCAAGGTACGAGATTTATTAATTATAATAACCTTGGGGACTATCGGGGGTAATCAGAGCTACATCTCCCTGATTAATGAACCTTTATTATAAGAAATCAATATAAACTAGTAAGATTACACCCAAGCCGTCCCCACAAAACCCTTGAAAAATATAATTAAAAAAAACGGTAATTTAAAAATCAAAAAATCCCGAGTGCTTTTCTGAGTATTCATGAAAAAGCCCTAAAACAAGAAAGTCGTTGTACCCGATTGCGCTTAACTATATAATATTTTAAATACAAGATAAATTGTAGCAGTCGGGACAAATTTAAATATGATATACCCGTCATTGTGTGAGTTTACGCACGATGGTCCCGATACAAAAGAAGTGCTATGCGATTTGTAACTACTTTCTTCTGTTCTGTGCCAGTGACCGCTGATGTGTTGATTGAAAAGCTTACTCAAGAAGATTCGGTAACTAAGCAGCGAAAGATACCGTCGCCAATCTTAAGCGATGACGACGACTGTCGTTGATCGTTTTTAAGCATATGAACGATCAATTTTCTTATACCTTAGATTTTTTTATAGATAAAGTTTGTAGCGACATCTATGTCGTCACAAATGAACTAATCCTGCATCGCGCAAGTAAGATTCGCGGCGCAATTGGAACATAAAGAACAAACCCGAAATCATCTATCGGGCAGTAGCCCACCAGACATAACACCTGTCTGGTCGGAGGATCCTCCCTTTTCAATGGAGGTATGTGGGACTTCACTCTCTGTCCCAAATACCTCTAAAAGTTGCTTTGTATTATTGAAATATGTATAGTATATAAATAAAGCCTAAACAGTTTAGGGGCCCCAAGTTGGTTCTTGCCTCAGGGCCCTTGGTCATCTAGCTACGCCACTGCACAGAGTACTTTGTAATATACTGAAAAATTAGTTTTACAATGTTCCCACTGCTGAGACTTAAACATTCTTAATGTCTTCGTCTTTTTTGTTGTAGGATATGGCTAAATTCGTTGTAGAAAGGTAAAAAATATTAATCTAGTTTTAATCGATTATGTTCTGTTGGAGTTGGACGTCCTATGACAGCGCGTCAGCGAAGCAACCGGTAGTGAACGTAGTGCTTATATTCTCTTTGACCGGTAGCACCTCTAGTAATGTCAAGATACGTAGTATCTCTCTGTAATCTGTGACAAAGAGAATATAAGCACTACGTTTAATCTGTGATGTCAAGTTCGATTTCGTCCGTCGTCGTTCATTGACTTGTTTGTTGGCGTTTTGTTAAAACTTAATTAAAATACTGCATTAACACAGTCTTTGAAATAGTTTTTGTGCATCCTAACTTTTGAAAATGAATCGCAGAAGGGCTCATGATGATGAAGATGGCTACGGTAAGCTATAAAAAAAATAACTAGTACTTTATAGGTTAGAAACTGTATTCGTTTGATGACCCTTTAACTTTTATTTTAGAGCGTCTCAATCGCAAAAGACGTCGTGTATCGGAAAACCAAGAGATTGAGGATAGATTGGAGTCTTTGATACTGAGAGTTGGAGAGAAAAGTAGCTCGAGCTTAGAGAGTAACTTGGAAGGCTTAGCAAGTGTATTGGAGGCAGATTTGAGTACGTTTCGAGTAAAGATTTTACGTATTCTCACTGACTGTGCCATTCGTATGCCGGAAAAATGTACCATATATGCTACATTAGTCGGTCTTCTGAACGCGAAGAACTATAACTTTGGTGGTGAATTTGTTGATTACATTGTTAAGACTTTCAAAGAGAACTTGAAGATCGGAAAATGGAACGCGGCGAGATACTGTCTCAGGTTTATAGCTGATCTGGTGAACTGCCATGTGCTGGCTGCATCCTCCCTGCTGACATTGTTGGAGACCCTAGTGGACTGTGCCAATGAGGATGGAGTACCTCAGGTTAGAAGAGATTGGTTTGTGTTTGCTGTGTTATCAGCATTGCCATGGGTTGGAAGAGAGCTATATGAGAAGAAAGAATCTCAACTAGATCATTTGTTAACTACTATTGATATATTTTTAAACAAGCGCAGTAAGAAGCACTGGCCAGCTCTGAAAGTTTGGTCTTCTGACACTCCTCATCTTCAAGAAGAGTATCTAGATTGTCTATGGGCTCAAATTAAAAAGTTGAAGCAAGACAACTGGTCTGAGAAGCATATCCCTAGGCCTTATCTTGCTTTTGACTCTATCCTGTGTGAAGCTCTACAACATCAGCTTCCTACAATACAGGTAAGGTTTGCATACTTATGTTTTATGATATACCTGGTTTATTTTCATTACTATAGTTTATAACTATAAAATCCTATATAAAAACTGTAATTTCTAATAAGAAAATTATATAGTTATTCTTACTTTTTAATTTTATTTAGTGACCAAACATAGATTATAGAATATGCTATTTACTAACTAAAACAAAAAATATCTGTTTCCAGCCTCCACCTCACAATGACACAGACACATACCCCATGCCGAGGGTCATATTCCGCATGTTTGACTATACTGACTGTCCCGACGGTCCTGTACTGCCAGGAGCACATTCTATAGAGCGGTTCCTAATTGAGGAGCATCTTCATAACATTTTGGAAGCATATCATTTGGAACGGAAGGAATGTGCTGCACAACTACTCTGCTTTCCATATAAAGCAAAGATCCCGCTAGAATACTGTATTGTAGAAATTATATTCGCTGAATTGTTCAATTTGCCGAGACCTAGATACTTGGAAATTTGTTATGGATCTATTCTGATTGAGCTGTGCAAGCTCCAGCCTTCAACCATGCCGCAGGTATTGGCTCAAGCTACGGAAATATTGTTCATGAGGATTGATACAATGAATATTGCTTGCTTTGATCGGTAAGGAGTTTTATTTTTATTATGAAAGTACTTTCACTCGTTAGCTTCACTCCTGTGATCTATCTGACAGACACTGCACTGCAAAATTATCATAATCACATCAGTACTTGCAGAGATAACATTACATATAAACAAACAATCTCTTTATAATTATTTATGCATAGATTACCCAGCAGATAGTTGTTAGTAAAGTTTATTATTCAATGTTTATTAGTTTCTATTACATTACCTGATAATTACTTGATATGTTTTTTCAATTCCAGGTTTGTCAATTGGTTCTCATACCATCTGAGCAACTTCCAGTACCGCTGGTCTTGGGATGACTGGGAAGCATGCACTCAGATGGATATTGATCATCCTAAACCAAGATTTGCTAGAGAGGTGCTCGGCAAATGTCTTAGGTATGATCTAAATTATTGGAAATTTGAAAAATCTGTAAATTATTCATAACTAGTGACACCTGGCTTTGCATCATTGCTGTTTATAGCTATTAATGAAAAACGCATCAAAGCCTGCCATGCCGTTTAGGAAAAAATTGACAAATAAACGGACAGACACAGAAAGGGACTTTGTTTTATACTATGTGCCCATAAATTTACAAAGCAACAGTTTTAGTAATTTTGTGATATTCAATTTACTTAAATACCTACATGTTCAAATTATTCAGCAGAATTAGTTTTAGTCTTTAAATTTTGGCATTAACTTTTGTAAGGTAATAAAGAGAAAAATTGTTAAGGGATTGCGCCTCGTGTAGCTCAGCTTTCCTGCATCCAACAAGTCATCAAAAATAAATAATAATCCTCGTCAGACAAGTTGAATCATCATGACGGTCGACCTTGAATGCGCAGTAACCAATTTTCGGGTCTTAATCAAAGTGAAGGGTGTGGGTAACTATGGCAAATAGTTCAACTTATTTGCCGCTTACTATCCTTCTGTTTTATGTTCCTAATAGATAAACTTCTTTCTATGTTTTTAGGTTGTCCTACCAGCAGAGGATAAAAGAAATGGTACCAGAGTCTTTTGCAGCATTTGTACCTTTAAAACCAGAACCTATCTACAAGTATTCCATGGAAGGGGCAGGTGAGAGCAAACAGCCAAATAAACCATATTTATAATAATTTATTATACAAAAATATAATTAATCTTATTTTAAACTTAATCAAACTTAAATATTTACATTCCGGTAACACAGAAATTAGGATTCATGCAAGTTTTAGTACTTTGAGATTCTAGGCGTCACGTAAGCCTAAAGGCGCACTCGAAACTCTTGTATTCGAAAACTGCTTTGATTCCTGGTTAAACATTCCATTTTAGTTTAATAGCATTTTACAAAAGCAGCAAGAAAGTTTCACAAACAAAAGTTTCCAGTGAATTTGGGAGCTAAATGCTTCTAAATTATTTGTATCAAAATATTCCTTAATAAATAGCTTACATTGGTCACTGCCAGTGCTCAGAGATCAATGACTGACACAGCATTTAAAGCTACAACACTGAGTATGAGTATTACATTAGGATAACATTCAGTCTATTGCATATCCATTAATTCTAGTAAGCTAAACGGCTGATCTTGACTTTCCTGAGCATCTTCGTAATAATCATCCTTAAATTGTTTACTTTCTTCATCAATGTTGTATGGTGAACTTTCGTCATCTGTATCATCATCTTCATCTTCATCATCATATTCTTCGTCTAAGTTATCATCCTGTTCTTGATGGTTACTTTTCTGATCGAGGGCGTGCAGAAAGACGTTAAGGTCATTGTCGAGGTGTAAGTAACGTTCGTGTTTCTCGCTCTCGCTTGTCTTTTGTTCTGGAATAGGTGTGGTGCGCTCTGGTGCAGCCGTGGAACGATCTGGTGCAGTTGTGGAGCGTTCTGGTACAGGGTCTTCTCTAGCGTCGTCCATAGTGAACCCTCCGAATAGTTCGTTGAATATGTCGGGTGTGACCGGCCGTGCTGTTGTCGTACTCGTGCTAGAAGTTTCAGGTCTATCAGTAGCTTCAGGTTCACTCGACGATTTAAACGCTCCTTCAGAATTTAGATTATTATGTTTCTTCTTTTTACATTTCGTCTTATTCTTTGTAGCTGAATATGGTGATGCAACGACAGACACTTCCGTGGTCCCTGCTTCATCTGTTAGACCGATATACTCTTTGACTTCTTGAATTACGGATGCAGTTGGAAAGATGTATTCGTTATCGTCTTTAGATTCCTGAATACCTATTGGTGTTTCTCTATTATCTGACTCTGTTGCACTTTTTTCTTCTTGTTGTTCTGATTCATCATCATGTGACCACTCTGAGTGTGGGTCGTCCTTTATTTCCAGCTGTTCATCAGTCGGAAGAGTAGGTTGTAGTATTTTTTTTACCAGAATGTCGTCATCTACATTTTCAGTGGTGCTGCTAATATTTTCTTTTTTTAAATTATAAACGTGATCTCTGTGATCGTCTTTATTTCTTTCAACTTCTGGACTTCTAGGAGTACTCGCTGTTATATATCCTGTGAATTTAGACGCTTTTCTTCTTAAAAGGTATGACTGGGTTGTAGCGGTATTCGTTCGGTTCTTGTCGAGTGTACTTGTTGACCATTTGTCGTGATTCACCGACGTGCCTTTTTGCATTAATGTGGATTGTCTGAAACGGTTTTTACTCTTCGGTTGCGTAGTTGCAACCGGCTGTTCGGTGTCCACGGTGGGTCTCGATGTGCTGCTAGTGCTAGAAGTACTCGATGTTGTTAGCATAATGGTCGTAGTAGTTCGTGGAGTAGTACTACTTGTCGTAGTACTTGCAGGCGGCTTGTGGGTCTTTGTTTCCCGTATAGAGTTAGTGGCGCTTGTTGCTGCAGAGCTCGCTTGAGGCGTCAAATCATCCGTGGGCTTCTTTGAAGAATACTTTCGCATAGGTTTAAGCGTCGTCGTGGTTGTTGTCGTCGTCGTCACGCGTTTGTGTTTTTTGATCTTCTCTGTTTTGTTGAACTTTGGTGGCGGACGTGTTCGCTTTGTAGGCTTAGGAGTAGTGGTCGTAGTAGAGGTAGTGGTCGTGCTTGGTGATGTAATCTCCTCCTCTTCAGTAGGATCTACGAACTCTTCGAGATTCTTAAAAACATCTTTGACTGTTATTGATAAAGGTGTTGTTGACGTAACTAGGTCAATGTTTTCCTTTGTACTGATCTGAGACTGATCTCTGTGTGCCATTGGTGTAGTTTTGGTAAAAGCTCCTAAAATGTTAGCCCATTCCATCTCATTATCGTCAGTAATATCATCGTCTTGAATAGTTAGACTCTCAGCTGTTATTATTTCGGGTGTTGCTGTAGTAATATGAGTAGATTTTATATGTTCATACTTTTTTCCCGGTTTCTTAGTCGCACCAATCTTTTGAATGTTCTTGTTATTCTTTGTAGTAATATCGCGATCTTTAACATTTTCTTCGTTGAAGTCCATAGTAATGGGTCTGAATACAGTGTCTTCCAATGAATCCTGTTCAGAGTATTCAGCGTCGAGTATTTGCGGACTAGGTCGGAAATCCGGAATTGCTTGTTTTTGTGGTTTGTTCGTGTGAGAATACTTCAACGGGGGCATTGGTTTGAAGGGTTTTTTGTCCATAGTAACGAAT
The DNA here is from genome assembly GCA_958295575.1 of Leucania comma. Taxonomy (NCBI): domain Eukaryota; kingdom Metazoa; phylum Arthropoda; class Insecta; order Lepidoptera; family Noctuidae; genus Leucania; species Leucania comma. Next base: position 7,012,916 of record OY282476.1, on the reverse strand, counting down.
ACGCCCGGTGGGGCGTTATAGACTGGCGGTCTGATGTGGTCGGTCACGTAACTTATCTTCATTGGTGATTGTTGTTTCTGATGGTAATACATTTTGTATGTAGTTACATCTGGTGCTTTTGTTGTATATTCTGTGGCGTTCAGTTTTGTTTTGACAGGTACCTCCATAGTTGATTCTTTGAGAAGTAGGGGATAATTTGTGATGGGAGTTGGCAGAACGGCTGGTCTAGTGGTTTTTATTACGTTCGACGGTAAGAATCTGTTATCTGAGTAAGCTTGTATGTATGGGGGGTTCCCTGCAGAGTCGAGGTTCAAATATGGATGTTGTACGTATGTCGGAGGGGGAGGTACGATTGGAGGGTGCGTGTACCTGTGCGGTTGAGGCTTCATCGGATAAGGCAACAGTTTCTTCTGATTGTATGGCTCTCGGTCGTCTACGTGTGCTACTTTAGCATGCTGAGGGTATATGTTACCAAAGAAGGTCTTCGGTTTATGTCTGTACGGCTCCTCGTAGCTGTCTTCATCTGAGAACAATGAAGAGAAAATCCTGTCTAAGCCGTGCGTGTTTGGTGCTGGACGCTTATGATAACTTGGGATAGGATTGATATTCCTGTGGACCCATATAGCCCTTTGCTGTCTATCCTGGTGGTAGATTGTCTTTCCATGTGGACGTATCTGTTGGCGCTCAACGGGCGGTGTGGTCTCTTTAATAGTGAATGTTCTGATTGGATTTTCATAAGGTTTTTTCACCTTCTTGGTTGTTTGCGAGGTCACTGAAAATGTTAACTCATAGTGGTATTTTCCGGGCGATGTTTCTCCTTGCCTCATCCGTTTTACTGACCATAACGCTTTGATTCCTTTCCCACAACCAATGTCGCTGCAGTTATTCTGCGCATTATCTTCAACAAACCGGTAGCCCTGTTCATCTTCGAGCAATCTACCTCTGGCTAATATAGTAAGGTCGGCTGGTGGAATAGGCTCTTCTTTCAGCCTGTCAAAGCGAGCCGTTTTAATTTTATCCCAAAGGTCGTGATCGTCGATTTCTTTCGCCACCGTGTTGCCTGGTTTGCTGTCGGGTGAAATGTAGTCTCCTTTTGCTATTAACTGATCTATTTTGTCTCTGACTAAAGTTAGATAAACACTATGCCGAAGCGCATCTTCCCAGTAATGCGCGGGCACTGCCGCTACTGCCGGTGCTGCGTCAGTCTTGATGATCTCCTGTAACGTCCCTGCAGGCTCTTGTTGGTCCCGCGGCCAGGCGCTTAGGGGAATCGGTGTCGGTTTGAATTCCTCCTCATTTTCAGCGCTTGCAGTACAACTTCCGTCTCTCTGCACCTGTAACGCGAGTAATGTTCTTTTAATAATCGTGAAGCGACAAATCAAACGCACGTTAATTAGTGGTCGGCGACGACTATCATTAGAATTGTATCTGACGAAAAAAAAATGTGGACATTTCAGTATGCGTTTGAAAGTAAAATGGCGGTGGGCGGGAAAGTGCGCCGGAGACGTTGGCGTGTTACAAATCGGTTGCGTGCCGGACGAGCCAACCCCTCCGCGATGAGTTTCCAATTGAATAATTTCAGCACAATCCGACATATTTGGCTCGAATCTTACCACATATTTGTTCTTGTTACGTTACTTTATCTTATTTAATTGATCATTAATGAATTGATTGGTTTCTCAAGGTGATAAAATATATACAAAAACTGGCCATCAACATTTGATTAGAAAAGTTATTCAAATTCAAAATGAAGTTCAGAAAATAAGTGAATCAGACAGTCGATTAATCAATGACTGTCTGATTCACTGTCTGATTGCACTCTTTCAGACATTTATAAACACACCAACGAATTAAACACAATAGAACAATCAATTGGGCTTAAAAGGGTATTTACTATAACGCCTCAGTTGTGAGCATTTTTGTTGAACAATCTTTGATCAGCAACACAATCATATTGTGCGTATGTCTACGAGATTTCATAACATTACAAGGCGATCTTAATCTCGCGTTTAGCAATTTCTTTGTATCTCCTAACAATATACGGACGGATTATAAATAGCTTCTCCGACTGATCTAGACCTGAATATGCATTCACCGTGGCAATATATATATTGTTACATTTAACATAATATAAAAGATGCTTTTAGAGAATTTGTGATACTGCAATGTTTATTGATGAATGAGCGATTTGCGTTACGCTTTTCACTTTTATGATGGGTGGTATAGCAAAGATTGAGAGTGTTCCCTAGAAGTATAGATCACTGTCATTCAATCATTTTGAATTCATCATCATCAGCCTTTTAATGTTCCCACTGCTGGGACACAGGCCTCCTCTCTGGGAGAGGGAATGGGCCGCAATCCACCACGCGGGCCCAGTGCGGGTTGCGTTAATTTTCCCTAAAGCCCTCCTTATACAGCCTTTAGGCCTTTTTGAATTCGCGACTCCTTTTTTAGTAAAAATTTTGTGACAACCCTCTAGAATCGTAACGACGCGGTAATCGATTTCTGAAAATTGATTCAAGTCACAGTATTTGTGTGTCGAAAATTGAACTAAGTTTTTTTTTTTTTTAATATATTAGCACATCAAAATAAAAGTACATTCGTTTTTAATTTTTACCTGGATTTAGACCGCGACCCACCAAAAAAGCAACGGGGCCCCCTTGAGAGTCGAGACACATAAGTTGGAAAACACTTCTAATGATGTCACGTAGAACATAGATACCTAAACTCGCGTATTTTTCTTAGGACGGTAGACAGGCTACAGAAAGCTTGCATTCACACATCACAACCATATAGAAATCATTATTTATTTATACTTAACAGAATATAATAAATCATTTGTTTCTGAAACTCTCAAAACATTCTTTATTCTATTCTAGTAACATGTGACATTTACAGTCCCTGTACTAGGTCACCCTTACTTATACCTGCCCTAAAGGCTGTATACGGGCTTTAGGGAAAATTTACGCAACCAGCTGGCGTCTCTAGGCGAGAAGTCTCACGATGAAATATATAAAGTGGATATTATGACATTGATAATTGAAATAGTTCGCGGCTAATAAGTTGAACCATTTGCTATGGTTACGCGCACCCCCACTTCGATTGAGACCTGAAAATCGGTTATACCCCTCGTCACACAAGTTAAATCATCATGACATTCGACCTTGACTGCGCAGGAACCCATAAGCGAATTAATTACTTGAAAAAATATGCCGTTGTGATGGAGTGGCCAATGCTGTTCCTTCCACTTATAGAAGGTAGGTTTATCTTTAGCCTTTTTATCACCGCAGTCGGATTTAACAGCTCGATAACTAGGGGTTCAGATGTAACGTTATCCAAGTTGAGTTTTGTATCGCTCAGTTTTAGAGCTCCCTGACAACATATTTAGTTGTAAGGGAATGAGCGGGTCTTGGTATGGTCATTTGAAGAAAAGGGATGATGTTACTAAAAGAGTTATGAGTATACAAGTGTGGATGGATGGAAGGCAGAAGAAAAGATAGATGGATTGTGTGTGAGGGTTGATATGAAAGCAAAGGGAAGAAAAAGAAGTATTTCGCCGACCCCAAATAACACGAGACAGGGCAGGAAGGTGATGGTGACTGACTATTTAGATCTAGATGTCATAATTCTATTCTATTCTCAAAACCATTGCTTGACACGAACGAACTAAACGAAGGTATTTGCTTAAACTTTAGAAATTTTTTTTTCTTGTTAAATTTGGATTATAGCTCACCTATGACTTGCATATGTAAGCTACGTTTTCTGTCATAACAATTAATTGTTCAGTTATTTTTGTCACTACTGTGCACCTTTGTAAGTGACGAGTTCAATATGCCTAAAACTGTGTATTTAGTTAGTGTATGTTTTAGTGACTCGTTAAGTTGCCTACTCAAAAAATAAATAAATAATTTCTAGCAAACCGAGGCGACCTCTTTTATTCAATGAAAAAATCTTAAGTTGTTAAGCCTATTTAAAAATATTTTTGAACTAAAGTATGTAGTGTAAAACAATAAGAATACATCGTTATTGCTCAGAACTCGGTATAATTCACATGGCTGGCCATTGAGACGATTCGCCTACTGATAGTGTGGGACTCAGTTGACTAGCTTATCATTAGCTGCATAGTTTTATAGACAGGCTCTGTTTTAGACATGTTATTATTTTTTTAATGAATAAACATTGCGCCTGTATTGTTTGAGTAGGCCCGCAGAGTTTGTAAGACCTATAAATATAATCCAGAGACAGTCATAAAAGGCAGAGCTGATAGTGGTTCCTCTCAATATCACTTCATCGTATTGCTATTGTCGCTCTTTTCCCAATTGGTTTGAGTCAGCTTGATTTATTTATTCATTACGTGAATTACATCTCTTTTAGCTGTTCCGCCCACTCCGTTCCATCATTGGACCACCAGATGTACGGCATCCCACCCATATGCACATAATGTTTTGGGAACACATTAATTATGTGTACAGCTAAGGAGTGGAAGTCGCTTCCGGAGTCTGTGTTTCCTGATACCTACAACCTGGGGGTCTTTAAGCCAAGACTGAATAGGTTTTTTCTAAGCAACTTTGCTCCATCATCGACCACTTCATCCTTTACCATCAGGTTAGATAAAAAAAGCCATAATTTCAGCATTGATTTACATAACGTAAAAAATCACACAATAGAGGTATTTTTCTATATTCTATCTCGATCTTTCTCCATTCGTTTAGCTTTCCACATTCCATTCCACAAGCATCTATTTAATTTGCAATGTTTGTATGTATGTACCCATGTTTGTTTAGGGCAAATCTTGTTAATTAATTTTTAAAAAGTTACCCCAAACCAAGTGAATAAAAATTTTACAAACACTTTCAGTTTGGATGCATGATTCGCTAAGTGACGTCATTCTACTCGTAAATTCAATATGACGGACTTTTAAAGACATTTTCAATTACCCATACGATATGGATATAAATTAAAATGGTGTAGGTAACATGTCCACAGATAAAAAAAATGATAGTTAAAACAAATTCAACAAGCTTTTACATAAGCCTGTCGCGAGCTGGTTTGTAATAAAATAATGATCTTGATTTAATTTAATTTGGTTTTTATAGAATTTGCTAAAAATCGGTTTAAGATATTATGTTTTTCTCATGTCATACGCCTATATATATATCTTCCATTCTCGCCTATCAACTCTACTTAGTACAAAACAAAGTCACCTTCCGCATCTGTATGTTTATCCCCTAAGTTCTCCTAAACTACGCCACAGATTTTGATGTGGTTTTCACTAATAGAAACAGCAATAAACGAGGAAGGTTTGTGTTTATAACATAAACCTGTACGAAGTAGGGACGGGTCACAAGTTTTCAAAAATGCTAATGCCGCATTATTACGTCATACCATTTTAATTTCTGTTTATGTAAATAATATGTAAATAAAAAAGTTTTAACAAAAGTTGTTTGTATCCTGTTTAACACCTGAAAGTGTATCACAATTTTTTTAAATGATTTTTTTATTTTATAGAAACATATGATATGCATTACAAGCTGAATGCATTAATACACAATATTATACATAAATATGAGCAGGTATATAATACATTAGGTGTGTCTATGTTAATGTGTTTGAAGAAAGTTCACAAGTACCTTCTTGATGCTATTTTAGATGTTATGTAAACCTAATTTTTAAGTGTATGTCAATATTGAAGCATGGGTTTGGTAACCGAATTATAATATTTTACCATGGTTCTTCGTGGTTACGTACCATTTGTCTTGGTATGGTCATATGAAGAGGAGGGATGAAAGATGAAACGCATGTTACTAACAAAGTTATGAGTGAACATGTGTATGGATGGGGAGGGAGAGGAGAGGCCAAAGAGAAGATGGATGTGTGAGGAATGATATGAAAGAAAAAGAAGTTAGTGATAGCGTGACGGATAACAGGATAAAATGGAAGAAAAAACGCGTTGAATCGACCCCTAATAACACGGAATAAGGGCAGGAAGATGATGATGATGATGCTCATGGTTAAGTAATAACAAATGCTCGAGTCGATTTTCAAGATAAAGCAACACTTGCCGCGGTCGGTTGGTGGAAGGGTGAACGTCCTATGGCATACCAAGAATCGTATGATCGTAGATAGCGGTCAAGCGCGAAACTATCAATAATAAAAAAAAATGTACATCGAAAAACTGTGGTTTCCTACTGTCTTTTGACGATCTTTGATAACCGTTACGGGTAGTTTGATGCCAGAAAATCTTACACCGGTTTTGCCAGTACAGTTACTAAGGGGTATTGTCTTGCCCAGTGGTAAGAGGGTGGAGGTGGTATTTACTCCAAAGATCGACAACAACGTAGATGGGAAAAACTAGGGAAGCGTGCTCCATCGTCGGCCACATCGTCGCTTACCATCAGGTGAGATAGTGGTCAAACGAGAGCCTATTCATACAAAAAAATAGCAAGGCACATTGAACGTCTATGATCCTGAACGAATGCGCATACAGCGTTGTTTAATTATGGTTATGAATAACCAGCCGTATTGTCTTAGACTCAACAAATAATAGAAAAGAAAAATGGTTTGTTTGGGATAGATCAGTCATTACTACTGATTCGATAAATAAAATCCTTTGTCTAGCACTATAGCCGGGTGTCTAGGATACGTTTTTAACCCGGTAAATGGACAGTTCTTGTGGAATATGGTAGTGCACACGCGTTATGAAGACTTTTTTACAAGTTTTTATGTATTTAGTTTCACCTGTACCGATGTTTGTCTTCAAATCAAATCTTGCAAATTTGATCCACTTCCCGGTTAACGTTGAGTTGAAATTTTGCAAGTATATGTCAGATGGCAATTGCAAAATTATTATGACATGGAGCTGATCTGATGATGAAATCGAAAGGTGGCCAAAGGAACTCGGTAATTAAACGACACAATCCCACCGAGTTTGGGCTCGTATGATTCGTTTTGACGAAAACTTAGGTGATTGGTAACCAAGGTCTGATGATGGAGCTGGAATATAGCCATAGGAACTCTGTAATAAGCGCAATAAAATAAACCTATCCTGTTTCAGCTTTTGCTAATGGTCTTGATGACTATTATTTAAATAGGTGTATACTGCGCTATAAAAGCTTGCTATGAAAAAATGGTTTTCGTTGAAAACTTATTTTAGTCTTTGTTCCACAGGAATTACTCCTGTATCATACGGTGCGTTCACAAACATTTAAACTCGCATGTACAAGGCACCTAGATCCGAAACAACCATCTACACTGTGCATTATACAAATATTTTTGTTCCGTAAATGAGTCGAACCCGGGACACTAAGCGCAGCAGCTAATTGCTCCATTATTTTAACCTAAGGATTTTTGGAACATAATCTCTTTTTAGACTAGAATTCCTTATTGCACGACATTATTTGTCTAACGAAAAAATACATCTTTCACTACTTCATTATGGCAATGAATAGCAGTGAAAAAACCTCTAACAACGCATTATTTTCTATCTTTTGTAGTGACTTTGTGAGTAAGGTCATCCACGAACTAATTCTATTGTCTGCACCATATATTTAATTTAAAAAAAAACCTGAGACTGTTTAATGTCAATCAACACTTAATTTCACACTTAAAGCAACAAATGTGTCCAAAAACTCCCATTAACATTCCCAGGCCGTTATCACCTTTAAAGTAGCTATTTTTGATATTTTAATTGATCATTATTGTGTGTTCTAATATGATTTTCGAAGCAGAAAGCTCATAGTGTTAGATGTAGTCGATTGCTCCACTTACATGAGAAAATCTCGTCTATTAACAATAGCGTAACTCTAGGTCATTGTCTATAACTGTTGTATAATTTTTTAAACAATATTGTTATATATTAGTGGTAGGTTATTATTGTGTCCATCGTGAATTAGTGTTTACTATGCTAGATTTGTTATTGCACCTGTGAATGAAGAATGAGCGCATATGTTTGATGTAATGAAAAACATATCTTTGATTAAGACAAGCATCTTAAGTTATCATCTGAGATTTGGTTTATAAAGAGTCTATCTATTAAATGCTTTATAGATTAGACGATACATTGATCAATGATTCAAACAGCTTGTAAGGAAACACTAGATTTTATGGTATCTTAAAAAAATATTGGTAATTGTGTATATCTTAGCTAGGTATATACATTTTAGAAAATAAGTGTAGTTCTACTTGGTAGCACTCATTCTTAAAACTTATCAGTAATTAGCACAATAATCAGACGCCACTTATTAGAGTATATTAATAAAAGATGCCGTAATTACGAACCGCGAAATCAGTCACATATCATCGCACGTTTTGCTCAATTAATTCGTCGGCTCGCAGTTCGGTTTCTAATTTAAAATATTTTATTTGAGTTTCACTTAACTAACTTTTAGAAAAACTTTCATTTTTTATTTGATTATGATAATAGTTTGTCGATGAAATACCGGCTTGTTTCAAGGTTATGCATTATATTTCTTGTATCACTGTTTATTTGTAAACATAATTAAAGTTTGTATACTTACAACAAGCGTAAAGAAAACGCATATCAATGCGGATCTCATGATTCACTGTGTCACGGCACTGCACGATAGTTCCCCACTGTGTTGGCGAGTACTGGTGCGTCTCGGGCGCACTGGCGGCGCTCACTGGCGCCCGGCGTTCAAACGCTCCTCGTACCACCCACCCTTACCACGACACATCTCTTTCGAGAATAACTGAAATCAACATTCTTCCATAAGTTTCAATATATTGCCCTATTTACATCGTTTAGCGATATAGCAGTAATAAAATAAATTATGAAACAAAATTAATGACATGATTAACAAAGGATTTTTTTATATGGAAAACTTCTATCATATAAGAACTTAAATGTGGAAAAATAAGATTAATTTAATGTAAATAAAAAGAAAAAATTGAAGCAAAAATGACTGAGGCTTTCTGCCCTTTTACGTTTAAGCTTCTAAAAAATGTTTGAGATTTTGGCATGAATTTACATTATATAAAAAAATAAGTCACCTTCGCGACGAGTAGAAAACGGTTCACCAGTATCTTCATTCATAGCTATATAGAGATTCACACCTACTGAATGTTTGATACATAATGAATACAAAAAGTTTATGGAAGGAGCTGAAAAAATATAAAAAATCTAACAAGGACTAAATTTTCTTAGATTTTTAACAACATACATAAATAACTATCTCTTATTTGTGGTTATGGGGTCAGTGGCAATGGGTATTTATGCTTATTTACTACTTTGTCTGCTAATAATAGGTACAAAAAAAAATAACTTAGGCTTAGGATTGTTTTCAGTCAAAAGAAAATGCGGTTTGTTGATTTCTATATTATATTTGCACTGATTTATCACTTTCTTTTTAGTTTATTTTTATTACAATCCGTCCCACTGCTAGGTCTACTAATATTAATATATTTAATATATTAAATTTATTATTTATATTTTTCGACCAAAAATATTAAGATCAGTTTGAGAATATTATGTCACGTCATTCACTGGTAAACTTAGCACTGGTACTGCTTTTACTCCAAAAACCAAACACTGACTGCAGTAGGTTTTGTTTATTTTATAACGAGATGACGATAACTGTATTGTTAACTTAAAATCAATAATACAATAGCCGATTCACAGTTTAGTTGATATACCTAATTGTTAGTTTTTTTCGGTATCCATAAACATTTTAGCATAATAATATGGATACAGACACGTCAGATTACGTGTTAGTTACGCTATCCATATGAATTATTGGCCGGCAGTAATTATGGAAGGTATTGGAAAGTGTCGCTGTGAAAAAATATCGTTTCCATATCAATGTTGCGTTAGCTTGCACGAGTGTCCGATGACATTCGTGTTATACTGAATTAAAAGCTTGCTTTGTGTTCATCAATCAATATTATCTCTATTTACGTATTTATAATACTTGACTAATTATTATATTGTAGGTCTTATAAAAATCTAAACTAATAAATAAATTAAAATATATACACAGTATACGGCTCGTCTGAACATAATTAATTTGGCATCAAAAAATTAATTGGGAAAGGTGCATGGGCTGACAGCGTTGCCAACATGGCAACGCTGATTAGCAATGTTGATTCGTTGGCCAAAGAAAAGCCCAGCCCCCTGGTCACGTGAAGAGTTTACTAGCTGTTTGCTTGGTCCTTCCTTATGTCGTATCACACACAGTACATTTTTAATAACAATTACTTACTTCGAAGAAATGACCTTTTTGACTATTGCTCGTATTTCAACAACCATCCAGGTACAAGTAACATTAAGTAGACAGGTGGAATCGCAACACTGTAGACTCATCAGGCTCGTACATTATTTTTATTTTTTCACTTTTTTTATTGTACTTTTATATTTAGTATCGACTACCTATATTGACTGGCTTGCACTGCCACACGTCTCCTCTCATACCTGTTAATATGTATGTATTATGGAGATATCAAATTCTATTTTTTTTTAAAGGAATAATAGTGGAATTGCTTGCCGGTTCTTCTCCATAGGACTCGATTAATTGGAACCGTGCACTAGCTTTAGCGTTTTATAAGTGCCCATGTAAGCCTGTATGAAATAAAATATGTTAAATTCATTTAAGTCAACTTAAGGATAGATAATCTTTAATTTGATATACGAATATGTAAAGCTGCCTGTAAAATGAACAATCAATCCTAAAAATAGATGATTTACAATCATTCCGCACCCAGGTTGGGCGCAGTAAAGACAGCAATCTCCACAGGTGGGGTTTCTCGGACGGTTCTGATCTTCAGTGTTTGTGCGGCGTCTCTCCGCAAACCATGTCCCACCTTCCATCTTGCACCACGTGCCCTATTACCTGCTCACGTAGGGACCTAATGACAGCATCAGTGGACGGCATTGCCGTGGCCGAATACTGGGCCAGGCAAAGAATTTAAATAATTTTGTCATCGACACGATAAACAGAAGAATCATTTACATTGCAAAGCTTGTGTCTGCGGCTAGTTTCACTGTACACTCACTTTGTTGACTGTGCATTGAGAATACAGTGTATTAGGTAATATAGATTAATTAAAAGGCAAAGTCCTGAATCAGTCAGAGCCTCATGAACGTCCAGCCTAAACCTTTGGACCTAAAACGCTGAAATTTTGCACAAAAGTTCTTTTTATGATGTTTGTTAAGAATAAGAAAGGATATTCCAAAATTCACTAATGAGATGAAACAGGAGTCCAAAGTTTGTATAGAAAATTACTATTTTCTCGCAGGCGAAGCCAGTGGGAGAAGCTAGTCAGGTATATAGCTTATAAACTCTTAGAGACACAAACATTTGTACTGCCCTGGCTCCTGTACTATACTATGATTTTTTATTAGACGAAGTAAAGTGACAGCTATAACAATGGTTGTTTGACAGTTGGGCATTGTCCACTGCTGTCACTTTACTTCGTCTAATAAAAAATCATAGTATAGGCGATCCTGGACCTGCCTAAAGCCAGAGCTGCGTTGTTAGGTGCCTACCTGGAATAATATAATAGGGCCACTAACCACTATAGCAGTAGACCAACAGGCCGAGTGCATTGACATAAGAAGAGGAAGTTAACAACGTGCGTTACTTATCTTAATATAATCCTTTTGTCGGTAAATAAGGAAACTGTCGTAACATTAGTTGAACGTCCGCGAGTTAACGACTTTTTAAATACGCCATTTTTGTAATGAAGTGTCTCGATATTCATCGAAATAAAATTGTGCGCTGTGGTACAACTCGGGAGAGGTTTGTGATTGATTGCCATAGGTACATATTATGTGCTTATCATCATTTCCGTATTTCCTCAGGAATTAGTCATGTCACAACTCAAAAAAAGGTTTTTGGAAATAATCGAGTGCATGCAGTCTATCTGCTTTTACTAAAAGACTAATGAAAGATTGTGAGACTATTCTTTATTATTTTATAAGAGCCTACTTGGCTTTGCGAACAGGAACAATTTAACGGAGCCTAAAACTATGTAAATTGCAAAATCTGCAAGAGACACATTCAATTTGTTAACTGTGTAATTTCTTGAACGAACAATTTAGACAAAACTAACTGAAATCAAATCCAATAATATAAGAGTAATAAGCATTATAATTTTTCTACTGCTGGGACTCAGGCCTCCTCTCTAGGAGAGGGAAGGGGCTGTAATTGACCACGCGCGCCCTGTGCGAATTGGTTGATGTCACTTGTCTTAGAATGTTTGGATCTAGGGCACACTGAGTTTCTTCACGATGTTTTCCTATACAGTTTCAGGAGTAATGATGATCATATAAATTACACGAAGTAATACGCCTACCAGGGCTTGAAACCACGACGAACTACTCGTAAGTCGATGCCTAACCACTGGACCAAAGAATAACAAAACATTAAATATTTAAATACGATGAAGTTTCTCTTGTTCATATGTCTGAACGAGAGACTAACCGAAGATTTGGTTTCGGTTTTGGGAAGGAACAGTTAGACCCTCTGACTAAAAGTTGTAGTGTTCCTTTTTCTGCAGTAACTCTTTCGAACAATCCAATCGCAGCTCACGTCTTATTCTGAAATTTACGCCCCCCCCACTTTTCCAATCGACAATATCTTATGATAATATTTACTAACGACGTCCGATGAAAAACTATTATCTTCCACGCGAGGGGTAGACGAGTGAAATTCCTACTTTGCGTGCACACTTTCCATCTCGTGGACTTTTCGCCATTTTTTATATACCACTCGCAATAGCACGCGGAACGCTAGTTTGTTGTCTGCTTTACAAAGCGTCCTGATATTTCAAAAAGCTTCATTGGACTTTGTAACTTGGTTGATGTAGTATAGGGTTGGTTTTTGTTTGTTGTTTTGTCACAATCAGGTGCACATATTACTTTGACAATCATTCTTATTATTGGTTCGCGTTGAATAAACGAAACACATGAGATGTTATGCATGAACGAATAGGGAATCCGACTGCTTTCCTTGTTGACTCTGTAATTTATGTTTATTTTACGAAATTAGATTTATTGTTCATGAATTTATGATAATTTGATAAATGTGCAGAATCGTTTCGATTTGTAAACTATATTTGAGGACGAAGCCGCTGGCAGAAGTTAGTAGCAAACGAAACTTACAGTGTTGTGAAAAACTACAGTCCAAATATATGATTCAATGCGTTAATTTTTTTTTAGCTCGAGGAAGCTAAAAAATGTCGTCCACTGTGTCCAAATTAGTCTTAACTAATGAACCACCTACTATCTATATACATATCCTCGCACAATCGTTACTATTGGGACAAGGAGCATGAAATTTTGCACAAGTTTTCCTTTTATGACGTAAGTAAGCAATAGGAGAGAATTTTTCAAAATTCACCCCCCGAAGGGGATGAAACAGGGGTCCAAAGTTTGTATGGATGAACCAACAATCACGCGGGCGAAGCCGCTGGCAGAAGTTGTTAATTAATAAAAACCCGCTCCGCTTACTCTTTGCCAGCTGACTCCATCCAGTTCTCATGATCTCTGGGCGCGCGATAACGGGTGTTGCGCAAACGCACGCGCAACACCCCGGTATTGTTCGCGCGCTATCTCTCACAGAATCTATGTTAATTATCGCCATATTGCTCTTAGCGCACCCTCTTATTGTATCTCGGATCGCTCGAACTACTGAAGAATTGCATGGTGGTGTTGGGCAATTTAGTATAGACGGCGGAATAAGTTTTATGTAGGTATAAACTTACGTATTTTTCACATGGCAGTTGTCAGAGCAATAAATACCTCATGTATTTTTACGGAGTTATCGTTCATACAGTTGAACATAGTCGGAAACTAGAGAGCGCAACGTGCTTTATTTTCGCTTCTCCCGTCTTCATAGATTTGGATTAGGAGGAGTTTTTTGATGATTACCCGCCTCAAAAAAAAGGTTTACTTCTCTTAGGTATTTTCTGTGTCAGTTTACTCGAAAGACGTCCAATGTGTAGACATAGGCCTCCCCAGGTGTCGCCATAACGACCGGTCCTGTACGTCTCGCATCTTTCGGATTCGCGTAACCCTCACCAGGTCATTGGTCTACCTTGAGGCCATAGCGGTTCAGTGTTAACTACTCCAGAACTTTTTCTTATCAACTAAAATATTATTTTTCTTACAGCGGCTCTCCCCGGCACAGAAGCAGCTCACCAGCTAGTAGTCTGCGTTCGCAACAAGTGCACTCCAGAGGAAGCTCTAAACGTCCTCCGCGACCTCCCCAACCCTCTCCGGGAAGGCGAACCGGCGGCGGCCGCTCAAGCAGCGTCCTACAACCCGCTGAAGATCGATGTCTTTGTGCAGACCTTATTGAACCTTGGGAGTAAAAGCATATCGCATAGCTTTGCTGCTATCTCAAAGTTTCATTATGTTTTTAAGGTTAGTCGGAAGATTTTTGTGTTGTTAAGTTTTTGTTAAGTTTTATACTTCTTCTTCGGAAATCGACGGTATACTCGTTAAACTGACTCTGTTAACTGCAGCATCGGCGGTAGTAAGTCCTCCAAAGAGCAGGTGTGTGGGCATATGGGACACTCCGGCGTTTGCGTGTGGCCCATGTTCTGAACTCGGGCACCGCATTTATATTGAGTAAACGGCGGATCTATAAAACCCCATTTTACCAAGTTTTGTTTGCAGCAGCCTACCTGGGTGAGCAACCAACATTTAGTGCTTTCCATATAGGCCTCTGCAATCCAAGTTTTGTACTACGAATGCGCTATAAACATTTTTTATTTTATTTTACAGATTTTAGCCGAATCTGAGGAAGCCCAGATCTGCATCCTCCGCAACGTGTGGGAGCTATGGCAGCGTCACCCTCAGATGGTGTGCGTCCTCGTGGACAAGATGCTCAAGACACAGATCGTGGAGTGCAACGCCGTGGCCACGTGGCTGTTCTCCAAGGAAATGGCGCCGTTCTTCACACACAATTACCTGTGGGAAATCCTTCATCTGACCATCGATAAGATGAATAAGCATGTCTCGAAACTAAGTAAGTTGATCTTTGTTTTGTTAAGTTCAATCGTTAGAAAAATCGTTCTTCGCCCAATTAGAAAACTATAGTTTTGTGGGTGACAAACCTTGAATACATAAGGAATCTATTTGTTACACAAAGGTTCTACTTCGACCTAGAATAAAAAAATCTGAATGCGTTTTATATCGCATTCAGATTTTTTTATTCTCTTCTTAAAAAGGATTTTGAAAAAAAAAAAAACATTTGGGTCCGACTCGCACTTGGCCGTTTTTTAATATGTAATAATTACTTCATAAACGCTAATACAAATATAACTCTATTATGTATAAGTTTTTTGGGTATGTCTCTATATTTTGTGTACTTTGACTCCTAAGGTCATAAAAACTTAAAATATCTAAATTGGTACTTGTGAGTACTCATGCATTTGTGTAAAATTCAATAATAGGCAGATGGTCTACTAATTAGTTTTCTGGTTTTTAGGGTTCCGTACCCAAAGGGTAAAAACGGGACCCTATTCGTTCGACTTCGCTGTCTGTCATCAGGCTGAATCTCAAGAGCCGCGATAGCTAGACAGTTAAATTTTTCACAAATTATGTATTTCTATTATGTATTTGTTGCCGCTATAACAACAAATAATAAAAGCAAAATAAAAAAATATTTAAGGGGGCTCCCATATAACAAGCGCGATTATTTTCCCCCCTTTTTTGCTCGATATCAATAATGGCAACAGGTAGGCACTTGAAATATTACAAAATACTCAGTTGTATTTTTACTTTAATAATAAAATTAAAATAAATATGTAAGTATAAGTAATATGTAACTTTTTTTATTACAGTATATAAGGTGTTAAAAAATTAACTGCAAGAATTTTGTCCACTTACTCGCCATCGAAAAACGAACACATCAAAAAAAAAAAAACAATTTTTTTTGAGCGTTTTTATATTTTCACATAAATAAAATAATTACGTATAATATTTTTTTGTGCGCTGTACCCAGGGCTGCGCTTGAGGCTTGGGCCGCCATCATACCGCGCGCGAGCGGCTTGTTAGCGGTTCCCCCGCCGCCCGCTACTCTTCCCGCAGCTCTCTCTACCCCTCCCGACCCTTAGTTGTCCGAAATCCGTCGCGCAGTAAGGGTGTTTTCTTGTGTCATTACGGCGAATATGTGTGTTCGTGCAGTTTCGTGCTTTTAATAATGCCGTTTACGTATTCCAATCGAGAGAACTTAGATATGGTAGTGTCCTACATTACGACTGGTCAAAGTTTAGCTGCGGCACGTAACCGTTACCGTGAACTGTATGGTGAGCAACGACGAGTGCCTGCTGTCCAAACAATCCTAGGAGTCTACCAGTGCTTTTAATAGTCCTATAGGTATAATAAAATATGCTATTTGTAAGTAAGCTCGATAATTTGCCAGTCCAAAGTCTGAGAAATGTGATGAAAAAATTAGAATCAGCTGTTTACGAATTTGCGCCGTCGCGTGTCGTGTCACAGGGGTGAACGACTCACGCGTACCTACGGCGGGGCGGTCGCGCCGGCGCACGTGCGGTGTACAGTGCGCATATTCAATAATTTTTTGTGAAGTGAAAATATTGCATATCTCCGAAACGGGTTGTTATTTATAAATCATTTTTTCGCCAATTTTTTTTATTTGTAATTCTAAACCAGTTCTTACTTTTCTTGCAGTTAATTTTTTAACACCTTATATACACAGTATGGCCAACGTAACTTGGCGAGTCTGAAGTTAGGCTCTACGAACTTTAGCGCTTGTGCACTCGTAAAAATATAAATGCCAATAACAATTATTGCTGTTAACAACTGTTATTTTTTTTAACATTTTTGTCTGCCTGTTTGTTTCGGGTAATTCTACACTACTAAATCCTTTTGGACAGATTCTAGCGAGACTTTCACTGCTATATAGCTGATGTTAGTAACTAAGGATACTATTATTTTAGAAAAAAACTGATTTGCACATAAAAAACTTCCTGAAATTCTGACCGAAAAAAGGAACACATATACATTATTTTACAACTAATTTTATTTGGCTATTTAAAACAAACTAAATGTATTTATTTTCAGGTGGTGAGCTCCAAGAGGCGAGGGAAGCTTTAGCTAGAGCTGATTCCAGTAGTTCAGATTCCGAAGATGAAAATAATAGCAAAAAGAAGAAGGACCAGGATAAACCTACAGAAGAGGTATTATTATTTCACTATTCTGCCGTTGTGAGTCCTTGAAAATCGAACGTTTGCGTCTCAATACTCAATTTTTGAGTCATTATTTCTCATTAATGCCTCAAAAAGAGAAGGCTATAGGCGCACACGCCGCATGGGGGCACTCTCGCTCACTCTCGCAGACGTTCAAACGTACGACCAAAAATATAAATTTGGAATGTTACTGCGTATTTGATTCTTCTGCAGGTATTCAATGACTCATCATTATATAAAGAAAACATGTGATTGCTTGATTGCAGAATTTGAAAACCAAATAATTTACCTGTTTACAGGCTGTAGAACGCATGGAAGAGCGCCTCGAAGCAGCCCACATGGACCAGAAGCGGCTGTTCCTGATCGTGTTCCAGCGCTTCATCATGATCCTGTCGGAGCACCTCGTGCGCTGCGACACGGACGCGCGCGACCCCGACACGCACTGGTACCGCAGCACCGTCGGCAGGCTGCGCCAGGTCTTCCTCATCGTTAGTATTAACATCATAACCTAGTCTAAAGTATTCCCACTTAACAGCCTGGCCAGGACTTCACCGCTATCAGCGAAAGCTTAGCGCGAAGCGGCCATCGGTAAGAACAAATGTACATACAGTAGGAGGCAAATAACCTGACTAGAGATGTTCGTGCTAGGGTTAGCTCGAGTGTGTCAAAATCAGTAGTGGGAATTTCCCGCATTACAAAATCTTGAGTCAAGTTATTCGTCTTTTGTACTAGTGTTAATTTATGCCACGTTTTGTAGTCGGCGACGCGCTCCAGTAGCATGGAGCGCGGAAGGATCCAAAGTACGTGCGACCCAATACCATGACATAGCGTTGCAGACAGCGGTAGCGCAGGACGAAATATGCGGCGACTCGTTAAACAAAATATTTTAGACGAATATGTAACAAAACGCTACTACGTGCGTACGTGGCATGACATGACCACCACTCCGCTCCAATCTTGTTTTAGATGTTTCTTGAGTAACTATAATATTTTATATAGACCACTCCCTTCAGGCCTCTTAAAATCTATTAGAATTTCTTCTTTCAGAAACCATAAAAGTGATTTGTCCAATAAAAGAATATGTCATTGATTGCCGCTGATGTCAAAGACTCCAATACCTCATTCAACTCCTTTCTAATATGAACCCTTTTCCTTTCAGCACCACGAACAAGTCCAGAAGTACAGCAGTACCCTAGAGACGCTGCTGTTCACCCAGGACTTGGATCCTCACATTCTCGACGTGTTCCATCAGTTTATCGCTCTCACAGCTTAGACTTACTTGACTTAGAGAAAAAACTGAGTTTCTAATAGGTATAATATGGGCTGGCGTTGTCCAATATGAATTATGTAAAGGGATGGCGAAACCGAACTTGTTAAGAGCTTTCTATTCTAGCCTAGAAGAAACACCTAAATTGTAATCAGGTTTTTAAGACTTGAAAAAAAATCTTATACTCCATTCGTTTAGGTACTTAACTAAATGTAAACAAAGTTGACATGTTTAATAACTAAAAATTGTCGAAAAATGTTAATGTTTACATTTAGTTAACTACCTAAACTGATGTAGTATACTGTTGATGTTTTATGAAACGTCGTTTTTTTTTTGGTATTTTTATGAAATATTTTTGCGTGAAGTTACAAATACAGTAATGATTTTGCTTGAATAAAATAGTGCTCGCGACTGGCGCACATTTATGATCACATGGGTAACATAGTGCAGTATCTAACTTTTGATTGTAGCAAATAATAGAATCGGTACCATCCTGCTGAGGATGGTATGTCAGTGGGGAAAAGTAGTAGAAAATTCATCAATAAGACAATAAAAGTTGATTGTTTTTACCATATTCACAGTTTCGCCATCCTCGAATATCTCGGGCACAACGCTCCTATAAAGGAATATTATTGACTAAACTATAATTAGGTGTAAGTAAGGTGTGAATAATATTTATGAAATTGCTATAAAGTAATGGTGCGTTAACAATTATATAATAAATGTTACGTGGTTTAATACTATTTACCATGACCAGTTTTACATATTCTCCCCATCTAGCTGTGTTGCCGACATTAGAACTTAAAGCCAACCGCAAGTCATGGTACATAAAACACCATTTACTTTCAAAATATAAGACACTATGTAGATATTCCTTTTCGCGAAGACGGATTGGTCCTAAATGTGTGTGTGTAGATGCACGAGCAAATTATTTGTGTGTGAGTAAGCTGGGTCGTTAAGGCTTCACTATAAACATCTAGGGTTGCACGTAAATGAAAATATCGATATGAATATCGATTCTTGTATCGAAAGTTCGAAAATATTGATAATCGATAATATCTACAGTTGCAACGCGATATTATTGATAATTTAATATTTTCCAAAAAGTTGTTAAATAAGCAAAAAATACACACAAAGTAAGCAACAATTAGACAGAGATAAATAAACCGTACATCTATCATGAAATCAATGTTGTAATGTTTAAAATTACCAATGCTTGGTAGCATATATTTTTTGTTTTTATACAAATATCCATAAATCTATCATTTGAATACCGTAATTAGAGACAATAGAAAGACAATAGGTGTGCGGACGCCGGCGTTCGCTTGTGTATCGAATCGCTAATGCAATAATATTGACATTTTGCTGTCAATATTATCGATATTATTGAACATTCGATATATTATTGCATCGCTATGCACATCACAACTACAAATATTGTTCACCAGCTTTCGAGATATAGAATATTTAGACTAAAATGTAAATTTTACTGTAAAACTGTTTTTCTAAAACTCAAGTAATAATATTGAGTCAAGACTGGATGTAGAACCTTTTGAGACAACACCAAGTTAGGTGAATAATTAATGTATTGTATTATTATTTCGATGTAAATAAATAATATTCAAGTTTAACAAGTTCTGCTGTTTACTTTACACACTCTCGGAAATGTTAGGTCGACAGAAAATGACATAATAGTTCATTATACAAAGTGAAGACGACAATACAATAAATGAAAAAACTGGCGATACTTCATTATTGAGTTAGAGTGTTCCCACAGCTGGGACTCAGGCTTCCTCTCTGGGAAAAGGAATGGGGCACGCGGGCCCAGTGTGGGCGGATGTGCGAGGTCACATGTCTTCGAAGTTTTTGGTTCTAGGACATATACCGGTTTCCTCACGATGACTTCCTTCACTGTTCGAGAGTATTTGTGCCTACAATGCGGTCCAAATGAGAATAGGATCGATTGCCATGTTGTGACGTCACGTCGAACTGTCAAATTCAAGAAATTGGGTACGGCGAGAAAAAAAGAAATTTTTTAAATTTAATTTATTTACAAATCGTGAACAAAAAAAGTTTTATCAGAATTTAGTTCTTCAATTTTACTCATCTCTGCGTCACTATGTGAAGTGTCTGATTAGTGGCAAATGGAAGAAGAAGGGGAATTGTTCCTTACAATGAAAATAAGAAAGAAAATAGAGTAATTATGACTTAAAACAATATATTTACCTAATTTATCATAAACAATAATGTTTTTACTTCACCTAGACCTAACTAAGACTATGTAATACAAAGCAAAAAAAAAAGCCTTTATGGCTACGCAAATAAGTTTTTTTTGCAAACCGTACTTTTCACTCAAAATTTGACAGATCGAGGTTATTGGCTTTCCTATTCTTATTTGGATCGCATAGTACTGCCTGGTGTTTGAACCCGCGATCTACAACTCATAATTCGAATCGGGGCCGGAATCATTGAGCCACTTCTCTTTTTATCGAGTTATGGAAACACAAGTGTATGGAGTAGTTGAATTATTTTCGTAATTTCTTTGTTTGTCTCATTGAAAGTTTTTCATAATCATGAATATTGCTAGTGTCATAGTAGTCATAGTAGTCATAGTACTTTATTGGTAAGGGATTCTTACACGTCATATACAGAATTTAACATTTATGTCAACAAATGAATACAATTAAGTTCCATTACAATGTCAATTAATAAAAAATTACAATGTCAAACAAAAAAGAAAATACACGAAAACAAATAAATAAAAAGTCAAGTTACAATAAAATAAGTCCAAATTAATATTTAAAGTCAAATTAAATTAAATCATAAATTCGTCAAAAGAATAAAAAGCTTGCTCGATAAGCCATTTTTTCAGACGAGCTTTGAAGCTGCCTATAGTCGGGGCACCAGAGATAGCCTCAGGTAGTTTATTATACACGTTCGGGCCCATAACATGAGTCGTCTTGGAGGATTTGGCAAGCGTTCTCGAGACCGTCGATAATTGACCCCTGCTTCTAGTACAATATAAATGACGGCTGCCTACTTTTGGGTAAAGGTCCAGGTTAATCCTCACGTACAATGCGACCTGATATATGAGTATAGCAGGTAACGTAAGGATGCCTAGCCTAATAAAGTGGGGTTTAGCGGACATGTCCTGCGGTATCCCGACGATGGCCCGCACGGCACGCTTCTGCATTCGGAAGGCGCGCTGCCAATCAGCAGCACGTCCCCATAGCTCAGCGCCGTATTGGAGTAGCGAGTGCACCGTCGCGAAATAACATGACCGCACATCGCGTTCGGGTAAGACGCGCGATATTCTGCCAAGAGCAAAACATGCACGTGTTTTCATAATTTTTCTATTGTTGTCTCCACGTTGTAGAAGAAAATCGGTTTAAACGTCTCTAAGTTGTATAAGCTTTTTTTACTCAACTGCGATACCTACCAAAAAAAGGGTACATATATAGGGGCTTACTACATTTATGTATAAGCATATTCTTTTCTAAAAATGGTCACAAAAACACGGCCTTTCAGTCTTCTTACATAATATAATTACAATAAAAAAATTGTATAACATCTTACAAAATATTTTCATATAAACATATTGTTGGTGGAATTTACCAATGTGTTGTTGGATTTTCAACCATCAGCACTGAACCTAGCGCTGAAAATCCCTTACGGCATTTGAAATTCCCACCACAATCTAGACCAAGCAATTATATACATTTTCTTCTAGTTCAAATATTCGAGTAGTTCTTCGACGTCCTTCTTAGAGCCGAGGTAGCATGGTGCTCGCTGGTGAATAGCCGTGGGCATTATGTCCAGGATGGGGATCTGGCCGTTGCTGGCTAGGCCGCCAGCTTCCGTTACGATGAACGACATTGGGAGACATTCGTAGAGGAGACGTAGCTGGAAATAATAACATATTTAGTTTGTGGTCTTTTGACCACTGCCGCTCGCGGTACCACCCCGTTGGAATTATTGATTGCCTTATAAAGCATTACCCTAACTATTATAGGTAATATTATAAATGTGAAAGTATATTTGTTTATTACTTTATCATGCCTAAAGCAAAGCACAGTCAGAAGCTGGTATCTTATTGAATTGTAGTATGTTTTATTTAGATGTAAAAGCTAGTCCTATAAAAAATCGTTAACTAAATTTTGCGTGGAATAAAAAGAAACACCCATCCACCAATCCTACAAACGTTCGCGTTTATTATTATAAGAAATACTAGAAATAGGATCAGTTTGAGAGTTACCAAAACAAACGCCTGACGACTAATTTCAAAATGGAGAAGCTTATCTAAACGCCTGCGGTTGCCGAAAATGAGGCCCTAACACGAGTTTCTGTTGCGATCCTTTTTACGACCTAAATTGAATTGTTGAAGGGATGAAGCTAAACACGGCTAATTTTAATAATTTTAATCCCGTGGAGGGTCGATCCGGTACGATTGCAATGACCTATAGGTAGTTAGTACGCAACGACCGACAACAAACTACAGGTCATTGGACTCGCTCAGCATTAGAAATTAATTTCGTACATGCGTTTTAGAGAAAAATTACTTTAATTTTTACAAATCGATAGTGTTTCATGTACCGGATCGACCCTCCACGGAATTAAAGCGATCAAGCCGTGTATAGGTTGTATAACTCCATCGCTCTTTCTCGCTTGCACACCTGACATTTTAACACGGGATAGTAACGGCTCTGTATCCCTAACATAATATTCGAAGAAAATATTTGTCATATCAAGAATAGCTGCTCCGTATCGAAGTTGTTTACAGTCGCTGATGAATCTGTGCCCTTTCAGATAGCCTGCTGGTACGGGTCACGATTATATTGTGTCTGATGCAAAGTTATCGTGCTACTGCATTACTCACTCACGGAACAAAGTTCATGAATGAAAAGTCTGTCAGACTTCATATTCAGACCCATATCTATAAATAAAATTCTACTATTCGGCTTCCATGGGCAATAGCATGATGTTACATAGACTTTTTCTCTAATCCGACTTGTAGTTGCAGAGACTAGCGTGTTCAAACAAAACTTTTCCGTTTTATATACTATAAACCTTTCTTCATCATCATCCTTTTGCATAATAAAACAACGTCCGTCACCGCGTCTGTCTGACTGCGACATACTCAAAAACCACGCAACGGAATTTCATACAGTTTCACCAAAAGACGAAGTGATTCATGAGGAAAGTTTAGGTGCATATTATAAGTAGTAAAGAAAAAATTATAATTTCATAGATTTCTAACACCCGTGCGTAGCTATGACGGTTCTCCCCTCAAGGTCATTATACCATTCAAATCTTTTGATTGTTTCTTGAGTTTATTGGGACTACTGAAGTCATTTTGTTCTCAAGGAGCTGTCAGCAAACCATAGAGGCCCAGCCTGCTAGCTGCAGGCAGGCAGGGTCGAAGCCTACTGCGGCCAAGGGTCTGCTTCTGAAAGTAAGGCTCGGCCCTGGCATGAAAGTCAACGAAGGAACGGGGTGGGTTTTTAGTAAGAGTCTGACACTATCTCCCGCTCCGCCCAAGGGCGGGAGATGTCATTGGATGATTTACCCACCACCAAAAAATAGTAATTTCGTTGACATTTATTTTTTACTTTAAAATTCTTAGTGGATGTATTTAATGAGTTGATAAGCGTGATAATTGGTTTTAACTCACATTTTTACTGAACTCGGTACTTTTAAACTGCCCCACATTAGGAATTACTCCTGTTTGACACCCAAACCTGTGTAACCACTATCTATATGCCTTACAAATATATTGTTCTGTGCGGGTACCGAACCCGCTATACGTACCGCAGCAGCAAAACGCTATACGTTACCAATCGTTCCACTACGTTATATAAATATTGTATTTGTTTTCTTATTTATTTACTAGCTGTGCCCGCAACTTCGTTCGCGTGAACGACGAAACTTATCAATGAGTTTTTTGTGTGAAGTGCTATTTGTGTAGAACGTTATCTATCGAGCATACCGGTATTAATACTTCTGTCTCGGCGCGGGCCCTTTGTGGCTAATTACAATAGAAACGGGTGATGTAACCCACGACAAACTTAATTTTTGCGGTTGGTACAGTAATCGGGTGTAGGGATCGAACCGCAAAATTAAGTTTGTTTTTTATTGTATACACTTTTCCGGGATAAAAAGTACACAGTGTGGTGCCCGGGATATTAAAGAATAATTATACCAAGTTTTATCGTAATCGAACCGGTAGTTTTTGCGTGATGCCTGAACAAACAGACAGACAGACAGACAAATTTTTTTTTAATAACTTTTTTGGGTTCGGTGTCGGTCTAGTAACACCGTGCCATTTATTTTTTTGATATTTTCAATGTACAGAATTTTTACTTCACAGATTTATTATAAGTATAGATTTAGGGATTGTAAGATAAGGTGATATACTCACTTTTCCACTAGGCGCCGTCTTGGTAGCGGGGTAAATGAAGATGCCTCCATATTTGATAGTTCTGTGCACGTCAGCCACCATGGAGCCGACGTATCGGGCGCCGTAAGCCTTGCCGGTCTTAGGGTTCTTCTTATCTTCGATGTATTGTCTGAGGCCTGGAGTCCATTCTGCCGCGTATCCTGAAAAAAGGTGCCTGAGTTAGGGCATATTTCTGAAATGGCCGGCTGCTAGGTGCATTGGTAAATCTTTTCTATAGATCTCCTACAGACAAGAGTTTACGTAGTTTACGAAATGAACCTTATCAATTGTAAATATAATGTTGTTGAGATACGCTTTCATAAAAATGAAAGCGTATCTCAACACGCACTCCGATCTACATATAAAATCCGTGTTCATATGCATCGCTTACCCAATACTCAACTCTGCGGAGTACCTAAATTAAATTGCCAGAAGTATTATGATTATGGACAAACTTATGCCTGTGCCATAGACCCCGATATCTCGATAAGTAATAATAATAGTTCGATTGGTAGAAAATGCCTAAGTGTCGCACACGGGCCTAAAAAAAGCGCCGCCACAATAAAAGGCCCCTTCAAAAAAGAGCCGCCACCGCCGCACACGGGCCACAAAAAAGGCCGCCACAAAAAGAAGCAAAATTTTTAATGTTCTAGAAGTCGCGAGAATGTGGCGACCTCCAAGATCACTATGAAAACAATCCAGTTATCAACAAATATTTCCTTGAGATAACTTGAAATGAGTAGGTATAAATTATAATAATCATGTTTTTAAAGTATTTAAAAATAAATCTAAAGGTCAGCTGTTGAACTTCATAAACTCGATTTTTCGCACACCCACAATTCCATATTTTGAGATTAGATTATGAATGGAATCTGGGTACTCATCGTAATTTTATTGATCGAAGGATTTTGTACAGTCACCAACGAAAGTCGGACAACTCTTTAGTTTTCTTAATTATTTCTAGACCCTGCTATGTTCAAACTTTTTTTTATAGTGAACCACTAACGGATTACCGATCAATGTGTACCTTTAGAATAGAATAGAATAGAATAAACTTTATTGTACACCAAAACATGACAATACCTATATACTTTCCTATATAACAATTCACAGGAACTGAAATCTGTCTTTAGATACCAGTGTTGAATTTGAAAAGAGAATGGAACAATAAATCGTCTTTCTACTACAAAGCGCTCGTCGCTCGAAGACAACGCCACATTTCGAGCCGAATAAATTATTGTACCTAGAAGGCCAAAAGAGAAATGAAAAAAAAAGTCGGTATCTTTGATTTGTTGACCGTACCCATAAAGTGCATTATGTTGCTGTGATACCTTGTCTTTGATTTGATATTTATCGTGAAGTGCCTTTAAAATCATGACAAACTGATAAAATCAATGGATAGATAGATAAGTAGGTATATGTCGTGGTCGTAATACTGAGTGAAGTTTTCACGATTGATTTTTTCATTACGGCAGGTGCCTCATTAGTCATTACTGAGTGATTCAATCAACTGGTAACTGAAAAAGCATTAGTTTTTGCGATATGCTAATGAGGTGGTCAAACACTGACATCTCTTGTAATACCGAGTTGCTTGAAGTTTTATTAGAGTAGGAATGCTAGTTTTGTTTTGTCTTCCAGATTCTACCTGTAGTACCTAGGTAATGTCCTAATCCAGCAGAGGTGCAGAAATGCCTGTTGATGGTGACATTGGTATACAGGGTTATGTATGTGCAATCGGTAACCTACATATTTATAAAATTATTTAACTTCTTATTCTACTCATAAAACTATTTTATAACATTGATAATTTTTATTCTATTTGCCTCAATGAATAAGTTTTGTAATTAACGCGACCCCTGTACCTCTACCATGAGTCCATGAGTTTTAAGCAATAGTATTCGTCGCTAGCGGTCACTTGCAGAACTAAAATTTGCCATACAAAATATTTACGACGAATACTATTGCTTAAAACTCATGGTAGAGGTACTGATCAGTACGACATACTGGGTGCGATTCCCGGATCGGTCATTCGGGTAGAGCAATTTTGGGTTTTGAAATTCTAAGTAACAGACTCTGCTGAACGCAGGTTTTGTGTCTGGTAGATGGCAAATTGCCATGGCAATATAGACTGGACTACTAAAAGCGACTTCAAACGGTGGGGCCTTTGGGGATATACTTTACAACTGCACCTGCAACAAGAGTCTCCGCGGCTTGGAACGACGTAAAGGGCAATGGGAGTGTAGTGTTTGTGTACTTGTGTCGGAGTCATGGGCGTTGGGCGACCGGTGGCACGCAACAGTTGACAGTTGCTTTCGGGCGGTTGACTAAGACGGACGTCTTAATCCTAACTGCTGGTGACCTAACGAGCCAAGGTGTTTACCCCCTGTACTTTCACTACAGAGAGGAACACGGGTTGGTTTTAGTCAGTCTGTCAATCCCTCTTGGTCCACCCAAAGCATAACAGGTGACGCTTGTCCCGTGCAGCGGCCCCACACTGGCACTGGTTTAGAGATCGGTTGAGGAAGCCCTATTTAGACAGATTATTTATATAGCGGCCAACCTGGGTCTACAGTCGTTTAAGAGATTTCCAAATTGGCCACTGCAGTTAGCCTCCAGAAGGGAAATATTCTGAAGTAATGAAGTGTGGAGGAGTTGGGCATTTTCTGCTTCCGCAGCACGCATCTCGTATACGTTATTTGATGTTTTCCCACCAAAAAAAGTTGCGTGATTTTATGATAATTAAACAAAATTACCTTCATTAATAGAATAGATGTTCCCCTTCTCAGGTATCTTCATGCTAGGGTCCGTCAGTATAAACTCTCCGAGCGAGGGGTCGTACATGAAGCCGTTGACGCCCTTTCCCTTGCCAAGTGACAGCACCAGCATGGTTGCAGAGCCGTACAGGGCGTAGCCAGCGGCCACCAGCTCTCTGCCCGGTTGTAAGGCGTCCGCTAGCAAGGGGTCGCCACTTGACTTCTTTCTGAAAGAAAAATATTGTTGCTTTAATTCAAATGAAATTGAAGGCCGATTTCGGATGCCTCAAAGAGATGTTAAGAAAATGGATGGACCTTTGACCCACTACGGCCGATTCGATGTTTGCCCGGGCTTCAGGATTTACCGAACGAGTTACTGTGGTTCCAGAACGCCAAAGGCAATTGAAGGAACACAGGCGGGTTTTAGCCAGTAAAAGCCTAGTCTGACACCACTTAAAAAACTTTGACCCATGATAAAAATCGTGTCATTTTGGATTGGGGCTATATTTGTTTTGTATGGCCCTTTCTGGCAGGTACCTGGCCTTTATGGCACCTTTTCTATTAGTTTTTAACTGATCATGTAGATGCAGGAATACAGTATTTTTTTGACACTAATGTCGAGTAGAGTGGTAGTTGGGGAAAATTCTCATGAAATCCATAGTCGGAACGCGTAACTATAATCAGAGTACTCGTAACTCTGAGCAAGGAAAAATTAACATTCGATAAAATAATCCGTTTTCCTCTTACTGTAAGTAGAAAACTTCAATAGTGTGGCTGTCGTTTTTCTTTACGAGTTTTATTTTATGACGATTACCAATTATCGTAATAAAACGATAGCTCGGTGTATAAATCTACCCACTTACCTAACTTATTATTATTATTTTAGTTCAGCTAAGCTGCAATTACCTTTATCTAATCATTATATTGTAAACATTTGAAATCAGTGCATATATTTGCTATTTATTTTATGGTATATTAACTTTTTATTACGGTTATTATGGCTGTGCCTCACACAATATGGAGAATATAATAAAAAGTGTTCTAGTATTCACATAGGGACCGAAAAGTTCAGAATTTCGAGTTTTTCGAAATTGCCCTGCTATATTATGGTTTACCTCTTTTACTAAACCCACATGCATAAGATAGTTACAGTTTATTTTCTTAGAACTTCACAAAAAGCTTATTTCGACTAGATATATATTTTTTTATTATTCCATTTCTTATGTTTTATTTCTGCAATGCGAATATACGGAAAATAAAAGCGCGTTATCGAAAAAAGAACTACATCCTAATCGCTGTGTATCCTACCTTACCTTTATACGAAACTCGGAAAAGAAAGACACAGCCTTAAATACAATATGTCCATTTATACTTACTTGAAAATAGAGAAGATTGAACCAACTGATACGAGGCACTCGATGTTCGAGGAACCATCGAGTGGGTCAAAGCACACCACGTATTTACCGCGCTTTTCACTTTCTACCTGTGAAACAAATTTAAGAATGTGTTCGGGGTACTTAATTAAATAATTAATTGGACTAAAATCATATGTAGCCAATAATTTATTTTTATTTATTTGGAATGCGAGAAAGGGGAACTTTCCCCCCAGGCGGACTTTTGATTATAAAGTTAAGGTTGTTCCACAAAAGGAATAGACTTATTAAAATAGGTAAAATATATTGGGTATAAGTTTCTAGGCGGGATTAATATTATTTTAGGGTCTGGTTAAACTGGTCATATTTTTCTTCAAAAACCTTGACATTATTAAAAAAAAAACTTCCGTTTTTCCTTTTGAGGTACATACACAACTGTATAAAAAAGTGGTATAGGATCAAACATTATTTTTTTATCTGACCTGCCCTTTGGTCTGGCTTGAAATAAATGTATAACTATTGTTTTTAATTAAAAATAACGGATTCTCGAGTTCTTGATAGTTTATAGAAATTTAAAACCTGTTTACTCAAGGTGGCGTACAATACTAACCCTGACTGATAACTCAATATTATAAAAATGTCGTAGAAGCCGGCATTAATATTTCATGAAAAAAATCAAATCAGTTCGACTCATTAAATAGCTCATAAGGACTTGGTGCAAAGGGCAAGAGTATTACTCAATACTCAATACTGTTCATTAACGCGGTATTATATTATGCGGCTAAATAAAATCTTTTATATCTCGTTAATTGAAACCTCATACTACTCTCACAATGAGATCCTAGTTTTATTTCAATGTCGGGAAAGGGATCATTGAAAAGGAAACATTAGCCTTATGATTTTGTAACAGATGGAAGTCTAAAAAATTCTTGCTTTTGAACGTTTTCATCGTAGGATACTTACTTCTATAACGGTGGGATTCTCTTCTGACACCAGCAAGCACGTGGTGAAAGAAGACTTGAGCATATTGATGAAGAGGTCATTGGACAAGACGTCCAACTTCTTAACCTGCTCGCCTTGGACATTGGTGTCTCCGGATATACCGTGCCTGATGACAAAAATACCTTTCTATAGTTTTGATTTGAGTTTCCTAATATTTCGCCGCCGCCTCTACAATATCAGCAGCGTCATTGGCCGTGAATTATCATGTTTTTGTGAAAATTTTGAAGTTCTGAATTAACTTGGAGAAGAATAGATTACAAATGGAGTGTTGAATATTATACGCGGTCTTGCCCGAGGACAGTTTCAGCAAAAAAATAACGCAATACATCGGCAAGTACCTACAATATGTTGTTGTTTGAACTTGTAGCTTTGAATTAGCTCAGTCATTCGACATTGAAGAAAAGAAAGCAGTGGGTTACATCACACTGTTTCGTAAGCGGCGTACGATTGAAGAGACCTATGATTAAATTAGATGTATTATACCAACTGACGATGAGACTACACTAGGGGACTAAATTACCCCCAAAATGATGCGCAACGCTGTCAAATGTTCCAACAATACATCCGCCTCACGTGAATAATCCTGTTGCGTCAGCGTCACGTAGCCGCGTAGGTTGCATGTCACGTTATGGGACATTTTGTCCTCTATACTAGGGCCTCTATCTATCTTAGGCTTTATAGTTCATATCTAAATATTGGATATCCCGCAACTTTATACACACTTCCTACCTACTTTACAAACTGATACCCGGAACTTTACACGTCTATTTCGTCTAGTTTTTTAATTAATTCTCATTATGTGATATTTCCTTGTCTGAAGATAACATTCGATTGGTACCTACAACCAGTTTTGATTACAACTCGTTGATCCGGTCGTGGGTGTGTCTATTACGTATTGATAGATTTTGGAGGTGTGGCAAATGCATTACCAAATTGTGTTGAGCCAATATGAATTACTGTTCGATGGTTGTCAATATAATACTTTTTAAAAGTAATAATATGCTGGTATGCCCACGAGTTTATTTTGGGAGTCGTCATTAATATAAATCCCTTTAATCGTCATTAATATAAATCGTTTGCATTTTAGCTGTTTAAACGTTGCCAGAGGGACAAGGTCAGGTCTTCATCATTTGCATCGATATCGATAAATATTATAAACATCACTTAGAGTATTGCTTTTTAACCGGCTTGGGTACAGGCACGGTACAGGTTTAAAAATGGAATTAGAGAGATATGATATGAAAGTAACGACTGTAAGTTACACGTATATGCCTTTTTGTTTGTTACACCGTTCCCTACAATAAATATAGATACTGCTGCAATAGATAAGTAGAAATCGGTTTTACTGAAGGGAATTAAGTTTTATACCTAAGATGAACACGTAGTAATCTAACACGCGTTATCTTTGGAAGTTTAGTGAACATTCTTAATTCTATAACGATGGAATGTAGCTAGAAATTGATATAGGTAGAAATAAAAACAGTAAAAAATAAATACGAACAGTTTAGCGATGCCGGCTTTCCTCACGGCCGACTGAATAGCCTTGACTGCAGTCTGGATGGAGTTCAACAGCTGAGTCAAGTCGCCTGTAGCTGTTGGTGCCGTCCTCTGCTGGTGGAGCACCCACCGAGTCAACGTCATTGCGTTGACGTCAAACGCCGGGCCTCGCTCAGACATTGTGACGTGGGAAAATATGATAATTGAACTAAAAACACGTGGTGCTCTGCCAGCTGCCGGCAACCAACTGAAGCTTGCCTTAGCTTACTATCGTTAACTGGCCGTGCCTCCCAGAGAAGGTTACTAGTTTTTGTAATTCGGCGTTATGATGTAACAACCAGTTATTTTATGATATTATATTTTGTTTATGAACTTGTTATCAGACGTAGAATTGGGGGCGTGTACTCAATGTTGAATGATAGTGACTGTGAGTGTATGATAGTCGTCGAGGCCGAGTAAGGAGCCATTCGGGTATGAGTTGATATTTGGAGCTCGAAAACAATATTTTTGGGGAAATACATTTCATACGTATACATTATATAAGCTTGGTCGAGTTAACTATTATAATTTTTAATTCCCATTCCCATTCCAAAGGATAGAAGAAAAAAAAATTATTACTTGCAAAAAACTTAACCGACTTTAAAAACTACCTAAAAATGCAAATAACTTAAATCTCGAAAGTTGTTGTTTGTTTTCGAACTTGGTCGAGTAGGTATAATTCATCAACTAGTACCACAAGCCTAAGGCCCGTTTGATATGATTTGACGACAGTAAAAATAAATTAAATTTTTATTCTGGAACACGTTCCACGTTACTAATCAAATGAAAAGGTACAATTCAACAATACAATACGTAAACAATACAATAGTTCAGTAGCAAAAGTTTTAGTGTGGAAATAACCACAATTTACATGCAATATTAACCGGTCAAATATCAGTGGTTAAAAAATAAGACATTATTATAGCTTACTTAAATATTATTATCGCGGATTTCATCACGCAAGCAGGTTTGCCCCGCCTCGCACGCGTCCCGCGTGCGGATACCCCGTATTACAATAAATACTTCTATGACAATATGCGTAATGAAATCCGCATGATATTAAAAACACCCTCATTCTTTCCATAGATCTGTCCTACCTCTAAAGTACCTAACCACCGCTGCACCGTTTACTTGCGTATTTTTTTTTCGAGGTGTGAAAACATCTAATGATTTTTTTTGCTCTAGGGTGGGCGAGACCGAGAGCGAACGGGGTGTCAGATTTTTACCGACTAAAACCACACCGTTGGGGCCGTTCAAGTATTACGTAAGCAGATTTTTGGCAAATATTACCCCCTTCCCCCTTGTCAGCAAAAGTAAGCAAAGCTCTTGCCCCTCCCCCCCCCCATGCTTACGTAAACATTTGTACTTATATGCATTTTTCAATGTGCTCTGGTTTCGTTATTAGTTAATTTAATGTGCAAAATTTACAAGTTTAAAAATAAGGAATAGGCTTGAATTACAGGAACTAAAGAAATAACTCTTATTTTGGCATATTAATTCCAATTAATTATCAGTCGGCAGTCTATGACACACGAATCCATGACTCAATTACATTGGATGTTTGCTGCTCAGTGATGTGTGTGTAAGCTTACTTTCGTGTGATTAAGAAAACTCGACAAATATGAAAAATATAGGTGCTGCTGGACGTAATCACCATCTAGACCTCCCCATCACCTCACCCATGATTTTTTTTTATTGTTGGTAGGTCCGCGCTTGACCGCTATATCACCTGATGGAAAGTGACATCAAAAATAAGCAAAGCAAAGGCCCCCCAAACCCCTGTAGTGTTTACGTAATACTTGAATGACCCCTTTGTCCTTTAGCTGCTTTTTGACTTCCAGTACCACGGGTTTAACTTTCCAGAAATTCCTTGTGGCCCTAGCGGGCAACGGCCTTGTTGCGGTTATTGACATCTCTTTGAGGCGCTTGTGGTTTATAACGTCGATGACTCGGGCTCGGTCCTTAGTGAACGGGTGGACAGCGAGCTACTCATTACTTATTCTGTGCCATTATTCGTCGTCCGCAATCGCGCGCCTACGGTGGCTTGAAATCGCCCTACGACTCCCGATACCTTGTCCGTCTCCTAACGGCATGATGGAGCGTGAAGCTGTCCGTTCTTTCCACGGGCGTAGCTACCGCCGTATCTGCCGTAACAATTATACGGGGCCTCGACGTAGACAAAAATTCGCAACAAATTATCCACAACCGTCTCGTACGGTAAACCAAGCATTTGTAAAAAGCACCATTTTTTTTTATACCTACGCCCCTGGTTCTTTCATAAGTCACAGTCTTCACAATCATTGAACAAGTTATAAAAAAAAATCTGGTTCTTTCTTATGTAGCAGTCTTCACAATCATATAAGATATAAAAAAAAATTGACGACTCAAGAACCTCCTCCTTTTCTGGAAATTGCATAAAAAGCCGATCCACCTTAGAGGTGGACAAGCATTTTTTTTTTAAACATTGAAGCGCTTAATAAAGTTTTTCAAGAGCGAATACGAAAAGCGCGCGCAAATACGGTCGCGAAACTACCGACAAGAATTGCTACAAACCCATTTGATTTATTGAACGATAAAAGACGAATATTGATAAGATCTATTACTTACCCTAAGTGTATAGTCTATGACTTACCCTACATGTTGATCGCCAAGAAAGTTTCGGGCAACAGATGGAAAAAGCTTGGAAAAAGTATCCACAGGAAAGGAAACATGAATCAGACGACCACGCGACGGCCATAGTAAATGTGTAGCTAGCTACAAATATGTTCCAAACTATCAAAAATAACTTATGCAACAGATCACACAATGATTTTCGGAGAATAATAATACCGGTATGCAAAGAGAATATAAGTACGACGTTTACCGGTATGAGAGAATCAGTGCATCGGACCAGAATTTGCTACCATTCGACAAAAATGCAAAATACGGACAAAATATTATTTAAGTTTCGCGGGTACATCTATTATCTATGTCACAGTATCGACTAAAATTAAAAGTTGACTAAAGGTAGGAACGATTTTGGTGCCTTCACTTAGTACCACTCTAATCATCATAGACAAGATAGCCAATATCCACAGATAAGTAAAATTTGGGATTGTCAACTGTTGTCAACCGCCCGCCATTTGTAATTTCTCTAATTTCTGTAAATAAATAAAAATGGCACCGAAGTTAAAGTTTGCTGATGGTAAACAATATTGCTGTTTTAACTATAAAACTTATCATGCTTTAGTCTAATAGTTCATATATTATATAATAGATGCCATTTGCCTCTTACAATTTCAGGTGAAAAAGTGCTATGTTTCCATGGCCCTCTTATTTACGAGGCAAAATGTCTCAAAAGTTCAGTGACGAAAGATAAGCATGTAAGATATTTGATACATTACGCCGGTTGGAATAAGAAGTAAGTAATCATTTCACTAACTAATTATTTTATAATGATTTCTGTGTGATTTCCTCTTAACAATTTTGTGACCTTTACTAAAAGTATGTTTTAATATAATTTATAATTACAGTTGGGATGAGTGGGTTCCTGAGAGCCGTGTGCTGAAATACAACGAAGCGAATGTGCAGCGGCAGAAGGAGGTCCAGAGGGCACACTCAGCACAACCAACTAAGACTAAAAAAAGTAAGTCACTGTTTTTACATACATGAAACTGATCACCGTAACAGTGATGAATTGCATTTGTGGCAAGAGGCAACTAGACTTGCTTCAAAAGTTGCCAGACAGCGCTTGTGATGAATCTGCAACTAAATTAGCCCATTTCTGGCCTTTCTTGGCTGTTTGGTTTCACATAAATATTCCATTAGGTCAAAAATGGTAAATGTTTACATTTTGTTGCTTACTTGGTTATTTTTTTATGTTATAAACAATGTAAAATGTCTTGATGGCCCACATAACAAATTAATAAGTAATTGACTTGATAGCTATACTTAATACTTCCCTTATCCTAATTAAGTTTACCAAGGTTAGTTGTTTTCTAATGAACTTTGTACTAATTTTTTTGCCTATTATAATTTCCTTCACTTCAACTTTCCAGCTCCTGCTAAAGGTCGCAAGTCAGAGACGGCGGCTAGTGCCACCCCGGCCAGAGAAGAGTCCAGGGCTTCTACACCTGCAGGTAATTTTTGTCTATCTAAAACAAGTTTTCAATGAAAAACATTTTTTCATAGCAAGCTTTTATAGCTCGGTTTATACCTATATAATTAATACTCATCAAGACCATTCTAAAAAGCTCAGACACAATAGAGTTATCTTGTTATGCTTATTACTGAGTTCCTATAGCCATCTTCCAGCTCCATCATCAGACCCTGCTTACTATATAGCATCACAGTATTTGTCAAGACGGATCAAATAAATTTAAACTAGATGGGGAACGTCATATTAGTTTTATATTGTCATAGGCGAGTACTAAGTATGAATTTTTCAAAATTCACCTCCTAAGGAGATGAAACAGGAGTCCAAAGTTTGTATAGAAAAATCTACTTTTACACAGGTGAAGCCGCTGACAGAAGCTAGTACAAATATAATACTTCTTGTATCTACACTATTTAAGTTATACTTAGATTATTTTTAAAAAGTAAGATATTATTTTTACTGTTTCTCATAAATCTGTTACAGGTAAAGAAGTGGAAACCACACCAGCACCGGCTAAGGCCACCAAAACACAAAGTAAAGATCAGACTCCAGCCGACTCAGGCTCTGATCAGCCCAAGTGAGTTGCTATTATAACGGTTCTGCTTTTTATAGAATAGAATAGAATAGAATAGAATTTATTTTATTTCGGACACACAAAGATCCATAAAGTGTTAGTAGCTTAATAAATAACTTATTATCTAGTGTTAGTACCCATTACCCTTTGCACAAGAAATTTTACACTCGGTGAGCTATAGCTCTCCGCTACAGTTCTCAGGATGCTGTTGTGACTATCTCTCACTCTCCTGAGCAGCGAAGCGCTTTTCTTGCGTAAAATCGCGTAGAACCCATCAGTACGAGCCTGCACAAACATCTCCGACGCACTGCAGTAGCGAGGCAGTCCCAACAACATCCTGAAGGCATTATTATATAATGCCCCTTTTCAAACACAATTGTTATGTTATTCCTATTCTTATCTCAATTAATTTGGTCTACAAGCATGATTTTTCTTACATTAATTCACCATTAAGATAAGAGGAATAGAGATTCCTCTTATCTCACTGGTGAAGATCTGGAACTCTTTTTTTTTTAACACGGGGCAGGATTCAGAGTTGAGTATTTTGATTTAAAAATGTCTTAAATCCTTTTTTAAAGAAAAAAATTGACAGGTTTTCATGTTTAAACAATCTGAACACCCGTCAAAATACATAATTCAGAAACCCGCCCTAAATCAGAAATCAGAGGCAAGACCAGCGGGCCTAAAAAGGTCACATGAGAAATTCATCTGGAGCAAATCATTCCGAATTCCTAGCAGATCATAAGCATTCTTCTAATGTTCTTAAAATTCCACAAATTAGTCGAATCATACTCAATTCACTGAATATCAGAATCATATTCCTTGTAAATATTGCCGTATACATGATTCTATAAAAGTGGCCTTTTTATACCTGCTGATTTTTCAATAGTCCAGTAACTGGTAACGAAAGATTAAAAATGACAGTTTAATATATTTTATACGAAAACTGTCAATGCGTCCTTTTTAATCCTGAGTTAAAAACTGGCTTTTGTAAAATCAGTTAAAAAAAAGCTTTTTTTTTATCAATTTGTTTTTTTCTTTTTTGCATGGCTTTCTGGTTTTAAGTTTTCATCCTATAATGGCTGCTGAATAACTGTGTGTACTGTAATGGTGGTTTCGGGTCTATAATACTTTTGCACGTGATAGTGCTTGTAAAATGCTCATAAAATTTCTGAAAAATCCTAACATCCTTCAAGATCAACTACTAATGCAGAAAAACAGTTCAACAATCATGAATCAATGTTGTGCATGAAATTCTAAATAATACTAACAGATGGCGCTAGTGGTTTCGAAAAGACAGCACAATTTAACCATATTTTTGCAAAAGGCTGAAGGCAGTTCTGGCGGAGAATACGTTAATTTGCATGCTTACCTTCTCGCTTTATTGCCTGTTTGCATACTAAAAAGGCGATTTTGCATTTTGGCTTGCTTTTTCGTATGGTGGGATCTATTTTCTCTGCTAATCTGCATGTGGGCTTTTGCTCTTGTTGGTTTTTTAGTTTTGTACTTGCATGTTTCTAAGACATAAACTGCTATTATATTTTACATAACGAAAATGATAAATTGCCTATTAGTAGTAATTATTATAATTTTTATCAGGAAAAAACGTGGCCGCTTGGACTTATCAATCGAATCTGAAGAACAGTACCTAGCTAAGGTAGAAGTGAAGATCAAGATACCAGAAGAACTGAAAGTGTGGCTGGTCGACGACTGGGACGTCATCACGCGGCAGCAGAAACTGGCTATCCTGCCAGCCAAGCTCACTGTCTCACAGATTGTGGACAACTACCTAGCTTTTAAGAAAAGCAGTAAGTCGCACAACCAAGCTAAGGAGTCAGTATTAAATGACATCACAGAAGGTATCAAGGAGTACTTCAATGCGACATTAGGCTCGCAACTTCTATACAAATTTGAACGGCCACAGTACAGCGAGATATTGTCAGAATACCCTGACACTCCAATGGCACAAATCTATGGCTCCATACATTTACTTAGATTGTTCGCTAAAATGGGCCCCATGCTTGCCTACACGGCCTTAGACGAGAAATCGTTGCAGCATGTTTTGACGCATATTCAAGACTTTCTGAAGTATATGGTAACTAACAGGTCTACTTTGTTTAATTTGCAAGATTACGGTAATGCGACGCCCGAATATCATAGGAAAATACAGTAGTAGTGTAATTTTAAGTTGACTATAATATGAATAAAGGACTTTGAATCTTCAATATTTTCGTTTAATTTATATTGTAAATTAATATTATGGAAAATCATCACATTTTCCACTACTGGTGGCCTTCCCTAAATGTCGCCACGACTGGTCCAGTGCGTCTCGAATCCATTGAATTTATGCGACTCATCAGCAGTGTATCTAGTGGGAGGCCTAACAAGGCGCGTCTTCGTAAGTCGTTACTTCTGAGATCCTTTTGGCCTCATCGACCATCTGTTCTGCAGGGAATGTGCTCTACTCTACCTTGTGATAGAATCGAATAAAAATAAATAAATATATCCACTAGAAAACCAAGGTTATCGACACAGTCCGAAGAATTGCTGAACTTAAGTGCCAGTATTATGTAATTATAATTATGCCACTCAATTATCTGTACAAAAATATGTAGAACAAAAACATAAATTAATTTTAATGAGAAATTAACTGAAACATATCCATTTCACCTTTATAACGAGATCAGTTTAGTAAACCGTGAAAATATTAATAGGTGTTTATTACAAAAACGATAATTAAGCACCTCAACGATTTTAAATATTACGTTTTTAATTGCTACACGTTTATAAATGCAACACAAGACTGGTAGCTGGTTCAGTCGTGAGTCAGCGCGGGAAAAACTCGACCGCGACAAAGATGGCGGCCCGGCCCTTACAGTAGCTGTTTATAAGTTTTGATTATCTCGTAACCATTTAATTGACAGAAAAATAATATCTTGGATTATTAAAGCTGTTATTATGAAATTTCTGATCGCTTATTAAGGCTAATGAAGAAGTTTTAAAGGAATTTTAAATCTTTTAAGGAAATCTTATTTGAATACGGCAACTGTTTATTAAAATCTTGAGATCCCTATCTCTTTTATTCAAGCCGTCCTGGGTTAGATAAAACTAGTCGTGTTTATTATACCTAAATGCCCTAAGGCGATGATTTACAGTAATAAAGCACGTAGCCTTATCGCATTACAGCGGCTTAACACATAAGGCTTAAGGATTGTAGAAATAGAAAATATTTTCTTCGATTAGTCATCAACTCGTCTAATTATTGACAACCGTTGTTGACCATACCGGTACAATAATACTAAATTAACTTTATATAGCATTACAAGGCTCTACAACATATGGCTGCAACGTAATGTGTTGCAAGCGTCAACGTTTAGATGCCAACAATATGCTTGAGTGAACAGGATACGAATTACTATTAAGTGAGTGAGAATAACAATAAATGGTAATTATATTGGCGCCTTGTCCGCATTTTATTGCGATAAATGGGTAAAAAACATTCTTTTGGAATTACTTTTAACTCGAGCCTGGCACAACCTGATGGCTCTCTTTATCTATCTATTGTGGATATTTAGGGCAATCTAGTTCTTGTCTAAAACTATGGCACTAGAGTTTGCCTGTTCTATTTTAAGCTTTGGCACAGAATAAGTAATAGGCTTTGGTATGTGCATCCGTCGGTCGTAACCGGGCCTAAAGTGCCCGGGGACGTCACTGTCCGTTTTCATGTAGGTATTCATCTGCACATGTATCATTGTCTAAATTAAGTATAATAAATCCGCTAACCGCTAACCATCCGGTTTTTGATGGTTATTTTTTATTTATTTTTATTAATCTTTGGAATTTCTCCTGTATCGTGGGTGTGTTCACCACTATCTGTAGGAAATATTATGTCCAATACAAATATTTGTTCCTACGAATTTGTGAAAAATATGCCATTGCACATGTTTCCAACTTCTCTAAGTATTAACGCTGCTATGAGATAATTATTTCGATTAAAACGCAACTCGCCAGCCGTTAACACTCGGTACATACTTGTGAAAACGATAACAGGGTCTGCGAGTGCCATAAATGGCAGAAACCATGCCGTCGAGTTCGCGCCAGTCGGTCGGAGGTCGGCGCCGCAGCGGCCGCCGTTAATTGTCCCTTGCAGTTGCAACATTATGCATTGTCCACTGCGGTTTTATAGCACTTAGTCAGTATCGTTGCAAGGTCTGGATGAATTATTTATGATAATAGAGGTGTTGGTATTATGTTTGTCTTTTTGAGATATATCCTGGACGGGTTAGTCAAAAGATAAGCATCTATCCTATAGGTACTAGGTACCGAGGTAGGTACTTATAGCGTAGACGTTTGGAGATCGCATTTGATTATTTTGGATTTGTTTGATAAAAAATAGCAAGTAATGAGCTTAGAGTCATTTAAAACATACATGTTACAAAGAGAGGAGTATTATATATTCAATGTAATTTAACTCTATACAAGGGGAGCTGCCCAATTGTTGATGGACGAGAATGGGACATTTCATTCCGAACAAATTCCTTTCTAGAATTAGGTACTTAGAGGATATCCAAGACCCCTCTGACATTTTGTTTGTGTTGAGATTTGGTTTACTTTATACACATCAACAAAAAATCTCCCCTCAATCAGATCCTACGTTACACGTTCCCTCATTCACCATTTACCCAAGCTTCTAAACGTCTCTCTGCTCGTTTTTTAAACCAGCACATGAACGTATGGTATGAAAATAAAAAGCTGTAGGCAAGTCGATTGTGTGTTATGATGAAACCGAGTTATTTCAGGCATGCGCCCGAGCACGCCTCGGACAGAAATAGTCGTATGTTACATGTGCTGCATTGCTTTATCTATTGATGAGCCGCGGTTTGATAGACTAACGATTTTTAAAACACGTTTTAAGAAAGGTTATCTAAGGTGATCACGTCAAGGTTGATTTTCTTGGAATATTTTTACCGATTTATTTTGTAACTTACCCATACAAAAATTAATTAGCACTCTTTACCTAAGATGGCGCTAATTAATCTAAGACGGCAAACATCTTTCGTCATTATCATCATCATAGACTTCCCCTTCTTCTCTTTGGCCTCTTTTTTCGTGTGCCAATCCCAACGTTCCTGTAATAACCTCATTTAAGTTTCACGCATCGTTTTCATCCGCATCGAATTCATCAGTCCATCTCCATACCATAACTTTGCATAGCCTGAACCATTTTATAAAATTGATACCAAAAAGATTCTTGTCGATTACTCGCAGGCCGCAGGAAGTACAATTCTGTGCAATGCATTGCCAATATAATTTATATTTGTAGAGCTTCATACACATGTCCGTCTGTAAGACGTCAATGTTTTTCTATTATGCACATTTATATTTCGTTTTGAACAGTAACAAAGCGAAATTTATGAATGTATTCCGGTTGATGGTTTCATGTTAAACGTGTTCTTTAAATACTCTGGCAACGTAGACACTTAAACTGAACATACCGACTACATATGTATATGTAGAGATACCAATACCTACGAGTACATAGCTGTGTAAGTTATAGACTTGTAGATCTACTACTGCTTGCATTATCACACTGTCATTGGTTCCTGTACTTACCAAGTTTGCGGTTAATTTGCAATTCTCCTTCATAATTTTCCTATTCTTGTCTCAATTTATTATTGTTTAGTTTTACGCAGCATGTCTTTTTCTTTGAGATTCTTCCATACACCTCTTGTAGTGATCATCATAGTGGTTACCGCCTTTCTAGCCGCATCTTTTTTCCCACAATGCATCTATGTATAGTTTCTTTGGTTTGCCTCTTTCGTAATGGCTATGATCATTCACATTCGTAGCTTCCAGTAGTCATATATCATTACTTAATGTTCCATTCGGGTTATCTTAACAATATGTCATGATATTTTTTGTTGCTTCGTCTCCTTATGTTGGCATAGTATAGGAAGTCTCTAACATAGAGTTATTATGCCGTGCTATGCTTACGAATTTTCACTGACATTACCGGAAGGTAATGATTACGATTAGAATATTTTTCTACGAAGGAAACCATAACTTGTGCGTGTAGAATGCAATGTTTGTGCAACTAAAATCAATACTAATCGTGAAGCGCGTACAAATGAATACAAATGAGCGTTTTATACTATTGAAGTTCTATATTTCGTTTCAATTAAGCAATGTGCCCGGTGAGATTTGTCTTTGGCTAAAAAAAGGTTTCTTAAGTTTTCATCCCCAATTTTAAGTACACGAAGTTTAAAAAA
This sequence comes from Leucania comma, assembly GCA_958295575.1. Lineage (NCBI taxonomy): Eukaryota > Metazoa > Arthropoda > Insecta > Lepidoptera > Noctuidae > Leucania > Leucania comma. The sequence continues at coordinate 6,970,399 of OY282476.1, read as the reverse complement.
TACTCCTTTAAATTTTACCTTATTAACATACATCGGGGCTCTTGTGCAAAATTGTACCCATGCTTCTTGACCCAGCAGTTTAGGCTGTGATTATCTGTCTGTGTCTAGTACTGACTGTGGCTTAAAGACAGAGGTACAGAAAGCGGCAAACACTCGTAACTTTTAGGTTGGGGAAGCTCCACCACCCATAATTCCATACATTTTGACATGATTGAGCTTACCCCATGATGAAAATCTCTGGTCAAGTTATTTGCTACCTATTGTACAAATTTTTACGTAAATTGCTTACAAAAAGGTTTTGAATATTATAGTTTTACTGTTGTTTAGGAAATTGAAAATAAATTGCTCACCCGAATTTCAAATAAAAATTAACTAACTAGCTCGTTTCATAACAATTACAATCCAATGATAAAGTGGTTGCTCTATTACAAAACTTTGGAAATATTGTCATTTTAATCACACGCTCCGATATCGCGTAGAATGGTATAAAAGAAAGGCGAACAAAAATCAAATATACGAATGCAGACAAAATTGAAATTACAAACTCTCCGTGTCGTAAACTGGAACATCGAAATACCAACTCGATGCGTCTGTCACGCTCACGAGTTGAGTAACTTCTTTCCGAACTGACTTCCTATTGTGAGTCAAAATGTTCTTCATTAGCCTCCTTATGAATCACCGTCTTTTGGTAATGCGCTGAGGTACAAGATGCCATATGTCTGCTACATATGGCATCTTGTAGGTACCCCAGCGCTTGCTCATAAATATTGCGTAAATAGGAACGTTTTAACTAACTGTAGCTTAAACACCTGTTTAATAAAATGTTTGTTGTTTTAGGTAAAATTTTGTTTACTTACCTGCCTTTCTATGATGTGGTTAATGACGTAGTGATAGACTATCATTTACTTATAACATTATCTTGCCTTTATAAATAAGAAAAAAAAAACTTTTTATAAAAAACATTCAAATGTTTTTATCATTGAAGTCGGTTGTATTTTTTTTGTAAAAAGTTTTTTATTTCACACTTTTTAGTTGTAGTACCCCTCAGTCAAACTTAAACCTTCCGCCATTTGGTTCCATCATCAAATCATCATGACAATTCTAATAATACCAAAAACGGCTAGGATACACGGATTTATTACAGAATTCCGGTTCTTCACCTACCTTCCGATTTCATCATCAGATCAGTTCAATGTATCCCCAAGGAAGAAGGGGTCTTCCTTCAGTCACTCACCGACTACATGTATAAGCAATTCTACTTTTAAACGTTACTACAGTTCTGCTATGATTTTTTTAAGAGTTCCGTTCTATATCTTTGAAGTTCATCATCAGATCAAAACAAAATTTCTATGGAACCAACTCGGGAGTATAATCTTTCAATCAAAACAAAAATTTTCAAAACCGGTCCATAACTGACCGAGATATCGGTAAACATACAAACGACAGTTCTGCTATGATTTTTTGAAGAGTTTCGTCCTATATCTTCGAAGTTCATCAAGGGATCAAAAATATATTTTTATGGGACCAATTCGAAAGTATAATCTTTCAATCAAACAAAAATTTTCGAAATCGGTCCACAATTGGCCGAGATATCAGTGAACATATACATAAAAAAAAAATACATACAGCCAAACATAGAACCTCCTCCTTTTCGAAGTTGGTTAAAAATGAAATGCTGATCTATTAGGTACAGTGTTGGTCTGCGTATAAGTAATAAGTACAAGTTATCCGTGTCCTATGCTGTACCTGGCTAAAAATATAAGCTTCCTAAGGCTACGCCTTTTTCTTCTATAGATGTGCAAAAATTATGGGAACCAAGTGTGCTTGTACTAGCTGTACTGGCCATTTTTTTAAATCTGAAGTAAGGCTGATAAAATCAAATTTCTTGTGGGTCCCTAAAAGTCAATGTTGTGATACGGCTTCCACGCTTCCACCATAGTACATCATTATGCAGTAGCATTGTAAGTATCACTCGTATCCCTGCTACAGTCACGAACGTGCACGTGCACCTGCCAATGTTACGCTTTTGTTTTTCATTTTATGATTACACATTCCTAAATATTTAATGTCTCCATTACATGTGTTTTTGTGAATAACTTATCACGTTTCTTTTTTTTATAAAGATTGCATCTTTAATCGATAAGATGAATTCACGAATTATGCAAAAATGCATATTTCGTATCACATCAGATGCAAGCCTTTAATTGCATTGCATAATTCATCTCAAAAGAAAAATAATATTGATGCTAAGGAATATTTCACATAAAAATATTTATACCGATGTTGCACATAAGTTGTAGTAGGTCATAAGCTCATATGACGAAATATGTTCTCGTTGTAGGTACTTACCGATTATTACCTCTAGATAAATAGAATATGATGGATTGCCACGGACCACTTGTATAATTATCTTTTCTCCTCTGTCAAATCCATCCAAAGGTTGTCTATAAAAATACTTTTAGTGATGGGACTGCACGTTGTAACGTTACCCCATTAATTTCCAGGTCCTACTGCATTTTACATGACATGCAATAAAGAGTATATCTATCTGGCTAGGTATAGTTTTGCCTAAAAAAACTATTTTATATTAAATGATAACAGAGTGCTAGTCTTTAGGAATGATCTTTAACCAGTCGTGTGGTTAGCGTTCAAGATTTTTAAAAATACTCCGGGGAAAGACGTCGATTTCGCTTGAAGCTTATTAGTTTTCATCATAGAATCAAAGTGATAACCACATAGAAGTACCAACTCTAGTTGCTCCCTCGTTTTTGTATGAAGATCAACCGGCCTTGAGTTAAGCTCTTTGAATCTTTACTTCAGCATGTGGATATTTACGACTTTTTATTTAAAGAGCCCTGAATATAAATAGGATGTCTAGAGCAAGCTGATAGCGTCAACCTTGTGGCATCGATAGAAAAAGCGGTAGCTTATGAATTCTTTACAGCGGCTCTCAATGTGCGGGCCTGTTTTACTTTCTTGTGAACTCTAATAATTGATTTCAACTATAAACTATTTACAGGCGTTTTTAAATTTTCAAGTAGACGGACAGTTAAAAAATCTGTAGCGATTTGCTATTGTTATCTCTAAACCAGACACTGGATTCGATCCTCTGCAAGTTGCAGTTAGGATATTTGTTACGATATCACGAGGCACTTTATGCCTGTACTGTGTCAATTTTCTTGTTTTGTTATTACATTTTTCTTTCAGATTTTTTTTGTTGGATTTCCCTTAGGTGGTTTTTCTTTCCTTGATTTCATTTGTTTTTTTTTACTATCGGATCTTCCTTTAGTATTCTGTCTGGATCTGGGACCTTACGATGACGTGTTTATGTCATTCGTGCGAGCGAGAAAGTGGGATGGAGCTATACACCCTATAAGGCACCCTTTAACAATTCAATTTAGGTCGTCAATTTATTTTTTATTTATTCTCTCATAAATTTTTAAAAAAGTTTAACATATTTTTAACTCGCCAAACTTTATAGTTTGATGGCGAGAAACGCTCGTTATACAATCACTTCAATGACATTTTAAAACAGTAAAAATATGAGGATGGTGTACAACATATCATGTAAAGTTAATACGTAATTTATAATACTATATATTTGAGTAAGCTATGTAGACATATTCTATTTACTTTTAACAAAATTAACCTTTTTTTTTAATACCTTTTTTTTTTCTCTTTGACGAATCTACGGCAAACATTGGCCGGAAATAAATGGATCGCGTAAAGAGCTCATGGTAGAGCCTCTGTTTGCTTTATTTCTTAGGGATGTTTTTTTCACTGGATTTTTAATGTTTTAAGTTGTTAGGTAACCCGATTGTAGTGCTCACTATTTTCTTTTACCTTTGCGGCCCTAAAGAAAAACAAGTTGACTACCGCTAATCAGCAACCTAGACCCAGTAACAGTGTAGCCGGTGTCGATCGTTGGCGAACATGTGCTCTTGTCGCGCCAACTCTTTGGTTACCAACCTGGTAGATAGCCTACTTACTAACTGGTTCTGTTAAATTAAATGTTTATAGAGCTGTCGATAACGGAAAAAAGCAATAACTAAAGAAAATATATAATTTATTTACTCCTAATTGTTAGGCTAAAATAACCATTATGTGGAGCCCTGACAAAGCTAGAAGGCGACGAACCACGCAGATACCCGCGAGACGAGCTAGACCCTAGATAGAGCTAGTTTCTAGCACTGAACCGAAGCATGATTGACGGAGCCCCATAGGGTCGATGCCATACAGGGCAGCGGGATTGTTGCAAAGACTTAAGGAACACAGTCACTAAAAGTCTGATATCCTCTCTCGCTCCACCCTGTTTCAAGTTATGGACAGAGATTGCTTGGATAAAACATTATTATTATGAGCCTGTAGTCTCCCACTGCAGGGCAAAGGTCTCCCTTCCAATCTTCCACTCTTTTCTGTCTTTAGCCACTTCTGGCCAATCCTTTAGAAAAGGTTCTAAATCGTTACGCCATATCCTTCTGGGAACAATGGATTGGATGAACATGGGATTGCATTAAAACAAAAAACTTATATGATGATTTTCTGTACAAAAAGTGCCTTAATGTATCGAAACAGCTGGAGTCTGGGGATAATGCGCCTTAAAAAATTAAATCATTTTTTCACTATCAACGTTCATAAAATTCGTTTTCACTAGAATACCTACAAAGTTAGTCGATTGACCTAATTTCCAGTTAGGAATAATGACAGTAAACTGCAAAATATACCACTAAAGTTATGATGCTATAAAGCTTCTAGAAATAGCTTGTTAGTTATTCTATATTAAACCCGTGATACAGTTTTTCTTTGAAGACTTTAGTGACGTTAGTTGTTTGGTTTAGGTAAGTAGGCACATACATACCAAAGCAGGAATCCCAGACTTACTCATGTTTATAAAACAATTTGACGACGAGTTCAAAAGTCCTTGCTGTTAGGCTTTGGCTATAGGAGTCAAGCAAGAATGTATCGGTAAAGAAGAATTACTTGATTTATGAATCAACTAGGTAGCCATATAATAGATCATAACAATTTTCATTATGATTGCAATACATTTTTATGCTTTCAAGTATAGGTCTAAAATATCTTAATAAAAATATCTAACGTTGTTTTACTGCTTGTGTCCACCTTTTTTTAAGGCGGGAAATCATCTAAAGACTTCTCCCGCACTAGGGCGTGTCAGACATATTGACTAAAACCACACCTATGTTCCTTCAGATATCCTTTGCGTCCCAGGACCGAGTATCCGTTTCGGAAGTCGACCCATGGTCCCAGTAACCTACGGTCCTGCTGGGCCTCTACGGTTTTGCTGACATCTCTTTGAGGCGCGGGGAACACAACGCGCCTTCGACAACTCGGGCTCGGACCGGCCGGACGGCGAGCTACCCATTGCTCGTCGTCCGCAAGCCCACGCCTACGGTGAATAATTGGATATATCGCGTTATCATAACAACCTACAAAGTATTTAGAAACATCGAAAATTAACCTTACCAAACAAAACAAGTTTTGAACAATAACGATCTCCGATGTGTAGATAAGCCAGTTACTGCATATGACCACAGACAAGGTCAGTTAATTGTGGCATAGTGATCTATGGTGAGGTCTGTCACACTCCTATACAGCCATCTGGGTCAACTGTTTACATAAAATGGCACGTACAGCTTGACTCATCGACGTACGTTGAATTATTTCGAAATTCATTAATTATCGACATGGTTTCTTCATAATTTAGGTGGACGTCATTGAAATACTTGGATTTATTTTTGATTGGTATTTAAAAACAATTTTGTCACTGTAGTACATCTGTTTTATACAGGTGTTCAGAACATTTAAAAAAAAAATACTTTGACTTATTTTGAGTCAGTTCAACGATTTGTGACAGAGGGAGGAACGGAAGGATGAACGAGAGCGTTTGGGTTTGGCTGCGGAACCCTAAAAACAAATTCGTCCTCAAATATCCTACACTATATACTTAGTAGGGTTTGAGAGGCATTTGGGGCACTCCAACGAGTGGGCCAGCGTCAACCATTTAAATTGCGCTAACAATCAAACTTAATAAATAGTAGGTACTTGAGTTTAATTTTTTCATGTTGAGTTCTATTTAGCTACATAAAAATAAATCTAGTGCCTAGACAAAACTTTGATAAAAATTGAAATTCGTTGTCAAAAAATGTACCTACTTATATTAGTTTACAAATGACTTCAAAGAAGAGCTATGTAAAACATTCAGCAAATTCGGGTTATTATAAGAATTTTATCAGTTCACAGTATAACGAATTTGGACCAAGGTAATTATTGTTGTGGTTACAATAAAATTAACGCTAAATATCGCGTAGTTATGTAGGATAACTACGCGCTACTGACACAATACAGTAGGTCTCATACCTATGAGTATCAATGGCATATTAGGTCCATAGACATTGTATTGTTTTATTACAATTTTGTTATCTATGGTTTCAATTTTGAATTGGCTCAAGGCCTCAACCGAAAACACTTTTATCTAGCAATTGTCCTAATATTTTCATAAATATAAATCCCTATTTCCCTTGGTCACGTTATCACGCGTGAACGGCTAGATTTTTGCTAATACTTTTTACTTGTTTGTTATTGTCAGAAGGTTTTTATGAAGATTAAGAAAAGTGCGCAGAAAATTAGGACGGCTATCAACTTCATTGAAGCCTTTGTGGAAGAATCACCACAATTTTGCCAATAACACGTACAAACTTTTAATATACCATCAAACGCTGGAGAGTATTTAGCGAGAATTAACAGTAAAATAAATGCTATCGCGTTTGACAGTTCATAGTTAAGACGTGTCAGACTTTTACCTTTTTCTGACTAAAACCCATTCCAATGTTTCTTCTTTGATTTCGATCCAGTTTAAGAACTAAACTGAACTGTTAAAGAGTTGCTAAAAAAGCTGTATAGGGAGTATAGCTCCATCCCTCTTTCGATATTTTAACACGTCATGGTAAGGCCCTTGGCTAGCCCTCTCGTTGCCTTCGTTTAAGGTTCCACCAGAGATGTACTAGACTATGTTGCTATGGATGTGTTTGATATCTACAAATCATATTCATTGCTCCATATAGCTTAACGCTGGTGGAAACGGGCACAAACTATTTTGATGTAAAGAAATGAAATGATACATCACAAAGCTCGAGCGAGCTGCGCATCTTTCTCGCACAACTACCTCGCGGCGGTGCATCTTCATAGCATATCTTACTCGCTTCGCTACAAAGCTTAGCATTAGTGAAAATGGTCACATAGTTTCATAGCTTAGCTTTCAGATCCTTGCAGTATGGCTACATAGCGTGTCTCTGGTGGAAATGCACCCTTAGTCGTAGAACATGCAGTTTTTGCATAGTTAGCAGGAAATGAGGTGACGCATACTTATTCTATAAAGGGGTTTGACAAATTCCATCTCATTTGGCCAGATTGTTTTTATAGCGGCCAAACAGAGCCCGCAATTACTTAGTGATTGGCTTATTGACTGCAACTGCAGATCATTGGAGGAAGTCTTAGTCCAGTAGACGGGTGTCACAGGCTGACGGTATCCATCCAACGAGCTTCTGTTGACTGACCTGTTGGTCTAGTAGTTAGTGAGGTCGTGGGTTCGATTCCCACCCAGGACAAATGTTTGTGTGATCGATCATTGGTTCTGTGTCTGGGTGTAATTTATCTATAGTATGTATTATGTCGATGAGCGTAAACTCGTCGACATGTGTATCCTGCCCGTCCTAACCTACGGTGCTTAGACGATCACTCACCGAATTGCAAAATTTTCGCCTTGGGGTTTGTCAGAGCTATGGAGCGCAGCATTCTGGGTGTAAAAAGAACAGACCGAATACGGAATGATATGTTGAGCTCCAAAACGGGCGTAATAGACGTGGGGAGAAAGGCTGCCAGGCTCAAATGGATTTGGCGGGCCACGTTGGCTGCATGAGTGGTGACCGCTGGGCAAGTGTCGCCACGCGGTGGGTTCCTGCAGAGGGCAAGTGCCGTCGAGGCCGGCCTAGAAAGAAGTAGCGAGATGACCTGGACGCGTACCATAAGGACTGGTTCGAGACTGCGCGGGATAAGAATGTCTGGAAGGATTTGGGCGAGGCCTTTGCCCAGCAGTGGGACAGTAATGGTTAGAAAAATAAAGTATGTATTTAGAAATATATAAGCATGTTTATCAGTTGTCTAGTACCCATAACACAAACGGGGTAGGTTTTTAGTCAGTAAGAGTCTGACACTACTTCCCGCTTCGCCCAAGGGCGGGATTTGTCATTGGATGATTTTACCTTCCACAAAAAAAAAACTGCTTAGCGTGGGACTAGACGACGTCTGATAGTGGTTGGATTTATTGCAATTATTCTCCTAATCACAAAAACAGGACACTATCAGTCAATCCCTATTTCCATTGCCGTGCAAGTTTCTCCCAGAAGATTTTCTTCATAGATAAAACATCACGTTAAGTTAGAAATCTCACGCTCCTCAAGGCACTTCAGGCATAACCTCGAGAAACTGAAGAATAAATAATAATATTTAGCTATCTCACAAATGCTTCTAACCAAATGACACCTTATTTATCAACATTGGTTTAGGTTTTAATGAGAAACTGATTGTTACTACGGCACGAATTATGGATATGTCAATATTTGCCTTCTTTTGAATGTTGTTTCGTTTTCAAAGCGAAAATTTTACTGCAGAACCACTTATAGTTATTTAATTCAAACAAATAAGGCTGTTATCATCTCCTACATTTTTGCCTCCTTGAAAGAAGCATGCAGAGCTCTTTTAGAAGCAATCGCTCAAGCATTCGTAATGCTTTTTCATAAAACAGGTCAACAACTTCATATAAGCATATCGCATGACCCCGTTACTTGTGATCGGGCACGGCCTTGGAAGCATCCTTTAATCATGTTCGAAAATTAAAGTTTTTGAAGGCTTTTCCCCATGAGCTGTATTCTCGGAGCGGGGTGAGACGGCTGCGCCTCATCTCCTTTCGCGGCGGTAAGGCGACACCGCGAGAACTCCCGCGTCTCTCGCCAGTCGCACCACAGCACGCGTCGACTCGACATGTAAGTACGACTACGCTCTGTCAGTGCCCCATAGTGTTCAAGTGAAAAAAAAAATACAAGTGTTTTTTTTAAAAGCCAAGGTGCATTGATCTTGCCTCGTCCTATAATCAATTATCCGTTCTGGTAAGTAGGGTGCTAGTGCAGTGCTTATCGACGTTCTGGTGCATTTATCGGTAATTTACAATTATGTGCTCGTAATTCTTAAAAGTTAATTTTGTTCAACTCGTTTTATGATGGGATTAAACGTTAAGATAAAATATTTTTCAACAGAATTAATTATGCGGAGCCTTTCATTGTAGCAATTATTATTTTCCATTATTTTTGTTAAAACATGTATGCTGTATAAATACTTTTTAGTTCGACCTACGATACGTCTCCTAACATGCCAGCAGTTTTGTAATCATGTTCCATTTCTATTTTTGAATATCGCGGTGCTCGGTTTCATTTTCGGTTAGCCAATAGGAGCGGGCTACGCCGAAGTTTTCCCGCGCTTTTGGCAGGTTGCCAGTTGCCGACCAATAGCGTGGAAGCGCGGGATGTGGGGGCGGCTGAGGAGCATGCGCGGTGACGCGCGGCCTGTCAAACTTCTATGTCGCCTATTTTATTTTTCTATTTTATATTTAGATTAGAGATAAATTTCTAGCCAGCTGGTGTTCTATATTTTGTGAAAAGAGAGCGCATACCGGAGCTTCCTCCTTCAACAACTTTATTATACTATTATATCTTTTAGGTTCTTGTCCTTACTAACTTATTTGTTAATTAATTTTAGTACACAACGTTTATTAAACAAGACATACTATACAGAACAATTTCACAATTAAACACCGAAACACTTGAAATACCGGAAAATTGATGGCCGCCTCGGGACCGAGTCGATTGTAAAGAAAGCCAAGGTCATGACGAATTTTAATTATTGTCACCATAAGTTGGGAATTTTGTAAATCTGTTAATTGAGTAAATCAATTTATTTAAATTACAATATCGATTGACGAAATGGGAAACGTAGTCTCAATGCTGACCAGATGCCACAGGTCTTCCTCCAATTTCCACACATTGTTTGCTGTTGACTGATGTAGTCGAATTCTTCATGAAACACTACCCATCAAAACTTTCACCGGCTGGGCGCAAAATCCATAAAAACGCTCCAATATTTATATATATTCCTCAAGAATGGATTGACTATTAGCACTAGCACATAGGTACACTTCAATTGCCATTAAGTATTTTATTTTTTGCTATTTCTTTGGTCTAGGTAGATACATCTAAAAAAGTTGGCATTATGCTCGGGATTGGATTCCTCCGCAACGCAATCAAATAACAGTTTTGGAAGCTTAAGAAAGGTTTTACCGCTTGAAACTTTCCACTACTGTATTTAATTTGGCAGAAACTTGGCCCTGATCATTCCAATTATAAATCCCTTTGATTGTGGCAGAGATATTTATTCCTTATAATTTGATCTGCTCACTAAACATGATGCTGGTGTACCTATCTATGTACGTAAATTCGGGTCAACTCGGCATACTTTGAAAAGAAAACTAATGTTTTTGGACCAGGGCATAAAACTATTGTCTGACGTCACCCTTACATCTAAACAATAGCACACATAACCTTAATATTCTAATTAAATTGTATACAATGAGCTATATATTATAATCGCTCAATGCTACCATAGACATGCTTCTAGAATCCTTAATCTTAATCATTTGTAAGGTCATCTGTGTATTTTTCAGTCTTTTACGAGGAACTATAATTAAAAAGTTCATTTGTCTAAAGTTTTGGCAAAGTTTAATGTATCATCACGCCAGACGAGACCAAACAATATTTATTACTAAGGTATTTTTACATAGCAAGAGTAGGATGATAGCAGGACGAAAATATGCATTTTATGCTTTATAGTACGCGGCAAATAAGTTGAGTTATTGCGCATTCAAGGTCGACTGCCATGATGGTTAAATTTGTGTGTTGAGGATTATACATTTATTTATTTAGTCACACTAAATAAGAAAAGAAAAGAAGATGGAAACAGAAAAAATAGGCCATGCTATAGCAACTGCAGTGTAGCCCTTTAAAATAAAACTGTTCAAAAAATGTAATGCTGTTTTCAATGTTGCATTATGTGCATACAAGAACGAGCTTGCAAGGAATGTGAATGCAAGTATATAAACAATATTAGCTTACGATTACGACGTTTATATTGTAGGCATTGTAGGAAACAAAATGCCTGCATTATCTCGAGAATGCAAATATGGCGAGCATGCGTCTATTTGTACGGCGCGTGCTGGAGACGAATCGTGACAAGTAGTTCGATGGATACATTAAGAAATACTTTTCTTTTTATTGTTATATTTTATGATCCGTGTCTTTGTTACTGCTCCGCTCCCATGGGTCATAGAATAATGTTATAAATGGCTTTCCTCGATAAATCGGCCATCCTACACTAAAATAAATTTATCAATTCTAACTAGTACTTCCTAAGATTAGCGCGTTCAAATAAACAAATAGCTTTATAATATTTCTAGCTTCTGCCAGCGGCTTAGCTCGCGTGAAAGTCGGTTTCTCTATACAAACCCCCATTTTACCCCTATTATGGGACGAGTTTCGTAAAATTCGTTCTTAGCGGATGTCTACACCCTATAAGGAACCTACCTGCGAAATTTTAAGTTTTTAGGTGTTATAGTTTCTTAGATTTCGTGATTAATCAGTGAGTGGTATTTCGCTTTTATATATATAGATTTATAGATTGTTTATGACTTCTAGATATTATTTCGGATGAAATAGCCATGTGGTTACTGGTCAAATCAGACACGAACATCTCATTTCATCGATGAAATACCCAAGATCAAAGACCCACCAGGAGATCTTAACGCGATCCATTTGACGACCTAAACTGAACTGTTAAAGAGACAGAGCTATATAGGGTATAGAGCTCTATCCCCCTTTCTCGCTTGCACGCCTGACATTTTAACACGTCATGGCCCCCTATGATTGCCTTTCTCGAAAATCAATCTTGCAAAGACAACTTTAATTTGTTTTTAATAAACAATTAAAATAAAGTAGATAATAAGGCAATACAGTGGCTCTGTGCGATAAAGTCGTGCCTTAAAATAAAGACAATGAGCCATTGAATAATCGAATTATTCTTTGTCCGAATTCGAATTCAATCAATACTTATAGATGTAATTGATTAAAAAAATGCACAACAATGGCTACCGTTCACTATTATCACAGCATACCGGTTTGAGAGAATAAGGTACATCATTCTACAAGTTTATATCTAGAGGCTAAAAGAATTCCATTAATGTCTCTGGTCCATTGACCGCTGAGTGGACCCTTTGAAATTTATCGCGAAATGTGACTCACGTGCAAATGCTTTTCTTTTGAATCACGCACGGCGGGATTTTGTGAGATGATGTTGATTTAGGTGTGTGAATGAGTAAAACAAATAATGTTTGAGTAAGGTTTATGTATATATTATAAATGTTAAAATGAAATTTCCTGGGCTGCTTTTGTGGTAGCTCGGTCAAATTTTGCTTGCTTCATATGTCGTGATTATTTCTTTTACACCAAAACGAAATATAGTGATTAGATCATCCATGTACAAAGACGAGCTAAACTCAGCGATGAGTTTTACTTCTATGAGTTAAATTTATTGTTCACTACTTCCACATAACTATATCCCCATCGTGCTTTCCTCACATCTTTTTCTCTGTCTTATTAAACTACTAATGGCGGGTTTCTGAATTGAGTATTTTGGGTTAAGAACAACTCAAACCATACTTAAATGCCAAATTTTGACAGGTTTGCAGGCTAAAGTAGAGTTTGAGTAATACTCAACTTCAAATGCTTAAATCAGAAATCGGGGGTAAGGATCCTAACAATAATTGAGAAATCTAGACACGTATCATAAATTGTTAAAATGCTGTCATGTTAGTAGAACGTAGGATTAACTGAATCCGAATTATCCCTTTATAAAGAATTGTCTATGTAAGGAGAACGATGACCTCGCAATGAAGATTTGGAACATATAGACAATGGGATCTATCGGTACTTTTTTAATCCGCCTGTTCGTGGTTGGTTCGTGGTCATGGGACATTCTACGATGCAATTCGAATTTTAAATAGTATCCCAAAGTCTTTCCATCCTGCCAGTCACTGCTCAATCCGATAAATCGACTAAATCTGGAGATTATTAATTTATATAAAAATTGACACATAAATAAACACATATTCTCACGTTGAGCGTATTTTTGCATGTACCCACAGCATTTAAAAATCCGTGACGGAATTCATGACCTGCCCAACAATAAGTAGTGTGTCATTCATAGAACTTTATTTCTCTATAAATGCATTCTAACAAGATAGGTAATATTTTGCACTTTTCTCCCATCGGTTTTTGCTTTTTAATCGCCGTGAAGTATTACCGTTCGTTCGATTGCCAGTGATATAGTTCTTGGCAGAGGTTCTTAACCTTTGTTTGCAGTAATGACTAGAAAAAATTAATGACTTGTTAACTCATTCCGATAATCGGTACACTTATTTTACTTTATCGGAATAACTTTGTGCAGTCATTAACTGGCTGAGTTTGTTACATTTTGTGATGAATATAGATTATTTACTGCGCTATTGCTGTTTATCCATGGGATTTGTAATAAATCGTTTATATTTTTCTGTACCGAAAATTTGAGCAATTTTAATAAGTTACCAATAAGGAAGAAACATGTTGCACCGACCCCAATTAATATGGGATAAAGGCCGGAAGAAGAAGACGACCAATAATTGATCATTACAAAAATCACCCTTTAGTAGCAAAGTGGACATAGGCAAAGTCCAAAAGTAAATGCAGAACAAATTGTAATAAGTCTTACATACACAAGTAACTCAATAAATGTTAAAAATTATGAACGTCAAAGCAAGAATGAAAAGGTACGTTGGTACCCTTTCATTCTACAAGTACCTTAACCAAAAGTAAATCCCTGCACTCAAGATCAATGCACCCCCGGTTCCATAAATAGCTAGTGCTGTTCCACAAACTTATTGACATAATATGCTCTGGTACACTGGCACTTATGCATTTTCTTTAAATTTCTTCTATGCGGCACAAGGCAGGCAGGTCGCAAAACTTGACTTATTCGTGAGTTTTTACACGTTCCAGTGAAGGTTGTTTATTTTTGTGGCAGCACAATATTTCACGCTGTGATTTTTGCTTCCAATTTACAAAAAAATCAGTCGTGGTTTAAGAATACCAGTATAAATCAGAAATGTTTTGCTGAGTCAGAGGCACAACAATGCTCTATTTCCAAGTTATTGTTGGGTTTCTACCACTTAATTGTTGGGCGATGAAATATGTTGAATTGAAAGTTCTGAAAAACTTAACAAGTAAATTTAAGGTGTCGATGTCGACTTGCTCAAAAATGTACGAGTATGAAGTTATGAGGAAGCCGTACTGCCTACCAAATACCCTATAACCAAATAAAAAGACCAGACAATAATGTATACACTGTACTGTTGTAAACAAATGTTCACAATCATGTTTCATTACAGCTTTTGCATCTAGAGGAGTAAACAAACACAAACCGCCAAAATGGACGCGATCAAAAAGAAGATGCAGGCGATGAAGCTGGAGAAGGACAACGCGCTTGACCGCGCCGCCATGTGCGAGCAGCAGGCCAAGGACGCCAACCTCCGTGCCGAGAAGGTACGCAACATACGACGCCGTTTATGGTTAAAGGGCACCGTGTGCACATTACTTTATTTGTAGTTTTTAATAGTCGATTATAGGTAACCCAATTATACCACTGCAAAGATAAAAAAAAAAACATAAAACTGTGTTCCAAATTCAAATCGAGTCAAAGACCGTCACGGTTATCAAGATGCAGATAATCATTTTGCTTGCATTTTGCTTTGTAGATCTTAGCTATTAACAGTTCGTACGTATTATTGGCAAAATTGTGGTGTCTCTTCCACAAAGGCCATTAATCAAGAGTTGAAGTTAAAGTAGATCTTAGCAGTCCATTATTGGCAATTTATTTACTCTACTGTCAAAGATAAAATACGTAAAATATTTAACCATCAGAAACTCGGCTTGATATTCAAATTTGATCACAGCCCTTCGTGATCAATGATCATTCATCAAGATCTAAACCAGTCAGAACTAAACTATCATTATGTTTTGGGTTTTAATTTAATTGTCAAAAATTAATTATTTCTAATAAACCGTTACAATATCACATATAAAGGGTTTGATATTAATGCAAATAATATGATCCAAAAAGTATCGTAAACAAATTCTTTAATTACAGATTTTATTAAGTAGGCTAAATCTAAAACTATGAGAAATAGCGAAAAATACTCAAAAGCTCGAGCACGATTTCGAAAACATGAAATTTAGAAAAAAAAGATACACCGTATTTATTATACCATTCTATGGAAAGTGACAAACTAAAGCAAATAGCTGTTACTGGCTTGAAATAATGATTTTTCAAAATTCTAATGATGCAGTTTTCGTTTTCATCAAAATCGGCTCGAGAGACTCCTTTGAGTATTTTATGCTATTTTTCATAGTTGCGTTTGGACCATCCTACTTGAAAAAATCATATAATTTTTTTGTCATAGGAATTTTTCATTGAATTATTAGGTTATTGGTTATTAACTAGTATTGACTGGTGTCAAATGTGAAAAATCTTTTGTTTTTACAGCTGCAATGCAGGACACTGAACTTTGATAAAAAAAAACATATTTATGTATTAATTAATTGCAATAGTATTGTCACGTTGGGATCTAGTTTCAACGTGGATTGAGTGTCTGTTACAAACAATAGGTACATTATAAAGACACATATAATTGAAACAATACTGGTAACAATTTTCTATAGGTTTTGATTTTAATTATTTAAAAACAAAACGGATTAATGTGTACCTGTATTATAAAAGTATTAAATAAAAAACAAAATACCTGGAATACTATGAGAAATTATTATTTTTAAGAAATTCTTTTCTTTATTATTAAGAAATTCTTTTATTAATTAAGAAATTATTACACAAGGGCAATCGTAAAAAAATGATTTAAAAGCTATACGAGAGTAATATTTTGCATTTCGTTTTGTTGTGTGACGGCCCAAGCCTTGACCACGGACGATGTGTCAGGGCTAAGGACACCAACCTCCGACAACTTAGATATATTACTGTCTGTATGTGGCTTATTGCATTATGCGCTTATGTTCTTACAGTTCTACGACTATATCTGCGTATTAAAATGTTGGTAGTGTATGTACTGATGCAGTTTGCGAGCCTGCATATTATATCCAGTGTTAGGTATGCTTATGACTCACGGAATGGTTATGAAAACATAAAAGAAGTAGCATAATAATGTTTGTATGATTCAAGGGTTGATTTTTCAATAGTCGTCTAACTTTTAGCGAAAGCATGAAAAATACGATTTGACAGTTTTTGGGCAGGTTTCTAACAGCAAAATTATTTCAAAGGAATATGTTCACGTGATAAAAAAATGTCCTGTGGGATTCCCGTGTGCCAAATTTCATCCAAATCCGTTCAGCCGTTTGAGCGTGAAAGAGTAACAAAACACACATACATACAAACTTTTGTCTTTATAGTATTAGTGGGATATCAAACTGCCATATTTATTTCGCAGTTAAAGTTATTTGACTATTGGAAAATCAGCCATACCTAATTGAAATAAATATAGAATATAATATTACGTAGGAATAAGTAGGTAATAACAACTCAACAGCTGGTATTGTTATCGACAAGTTGTAAAATAGTGTAACGACAAATATTTAACACAACACAATATTTTTCCCTAAACTTATGGGAGCTACTATAAATTATTAATGAAATTAGTAAGTATACCGGAAAGTAAGTTTACAAACCTCTGTTTGCCAAGATCTCTTTCCTGTTGTTTGTATTCATACAATTTATCCTGTACAGCTTAAATCTGGATAAGCTGCCAGACTTACAGTAGTCATGATTCTATTGTAAACTATTAAAGATTTCGAAAAGGATGGCATCGAAATCAAAAATCTACAAAAAGCTTTTTATCTGAAATCTTAAACCTTATAATTCTAAATGTAAAAATTTAATTGGTTTCAAAAGGGTTTACTACAAAGACAACTAGATAAAATGAGAGATACAGAGTACATGTAAAAAGAAGACATAATAGGAAATCCTAAAAGAACTGTAAAACGTTTAGAAGAACGATGATAGTAATGATAAAGGCCTTAATCATATTCAACAGCAAACACTGATATAGAATTTTGATACTAATTTGCTTTATTACTCTCTCCTAGGCCGAGGAAGAGGCGAGGCAGCTCCAGAAGAAGATCCAGACCATTGAGAACGATCTCGACCAGACCCAGGAAGCTCTCATGCAGGTCAACGCCAAGCTTGAGGAGAAGGAAAAGGCTCTGCAGAACGTGAGTACTTATAATGCCCTGCTGTTGGTTATATAGAGCCAATTTGATAAATTGATTGTTGGAGTCCATTGGTTTGAATTTCTTATGAGTTGATAAGAAATTACTTTTTTAAAATTACCTTATCACCTGTACTATTTTTTTGTAGAAGCTGTAATTACAGTTCATAAATAAGAATTCCAAAAAAAAAATATGTTCTCGGTTCTATCTTTCCGTTTATAAATGAAAGTAGGTATTTTTCATGATTTATTATGATATATTGACATTCACTCTGTACTCGGAGTTTTTCGCCCAAAATGAAATGAAAATTATGCAATTCATACGAGGGCACATAACAAAGCAGCAAATCTAAGCTCCCGATCACATGAGGAGACAAAGAATGTAATCGTAGTGGCTGAAATCAGTTAGATGGCATCATCATGAAGGTAATTATTGTGAAGAAATCAATTGTCATATCATTGAATATATTCATAAAAAAAAAATATCCGCCTGAGTGAAGCAGGGCATTTATTTGATCTGCAATTTTATTTATCGAGATCGTCGACCTACTTGTACTAATATATACTCGTACGTATCCTTCTTTCTACTTCATTACCTAGGATCGTGACCGTGACTTCTCAGGTGATGGTTTAGCATAAAACGTGTCGGTGTCACCTTTCTTGGGCATTGTCCGAGGAAAAATATACTGGAGTATATTTCAAACGTAAAAAATAATCCTTTGTTGATCTTTTTTTAAGTCCCATTGCCACAAATTAAACATGTCAAATTGTCAATGAGGATTAGTATTTTACATGACTTTGGGTTCAAAATCTCCGAGATCAGTGTTTCTCATCGTTTTTATAACTTTTCGTGTTTAGCCAAGTATCAAACAAGATTTGTCGGTGTCTGTTTCACGGAATATGAAAATGTTGATGCTGTTCGTTTAATACAAGAGATAATCAAACAAACTTTTAGTAACTGATTTCTAGAACAAATTTTAATGGTTTGCCGCTTGCAAACAATTGACGAGATCATCGAAAAGAAATAATTGTATAGTACCTACCGACATATTTAATTAGATCACGCATGTGTCAATAATGAGACAAATTATAAAGATCAAGATGCGAGCCAAAACCTTGGCCAATTGGCAAAGAGACTGCACACAAGAGAATATCTAAATGACGAAGATGCCGATCAGTTGAATGGTCGGCGATAAAAATATCATCGATAATGACGATAAAATACCATTGTAATGTCGTGTCGCGCCTCTACCAAAATAAACAAGGAAAGACAACATGCGCCATATGTAGCCTTGAATTATAATCGTCAATCATTTAGGAAATAATATTGATTGTATGATTAATTAATAGGTACTGAAGCTTCAACCTATTTACCTGGCTGCTACAGTAATCAAAACTTGAATGGATCTCAAGAATTTGATACAATTAGGATGTTAATGCAATGAACAAAAAATCTGAATTCTTTTGTTTCTTGTTTTATTGTGTCTCAAAGATATCACACATCGAAAAGTTGCCTCACAATTTTTAAAATGACGTCAAATTATTGTAATAGAGTTCCTATGGAACACGTGTAGTAATACCAGATGCCCTATATCCCGGAATGCCGCGCTGTAGGGGGCTGCGTTCAGTGCGCACCGAGTTATTTTCAGCGCTCGGCACCTAATATGGGCCCGCCGCCCGGTGTTTCAGTAAAAATAGACGCTGGACTCACTTGATACGTCAGCCACCTACATTAGCTAAACTATGGAATTTTTTCTCAAATAACAGTTTAGAAACAATTAACTGTACATAAAAAAAAATTAAACTAATTTAATTGGTAACATTCAATTAATTCACAAGCGTTTCTTTTTTAATTTTATTTTTTTAAATTTATTAAACTAAAATTGATCTGTGATAAAAACAGAATGGAAGCTAAATAATATCAAAACATTTAGAAAGCATTTAAAATTCCCGCGTCTAACGATAAACAAATGAGCACAGCTCAGTGGGTAAAACAGTGTAAGAAAAACAAAAGATGGCAGCTTGTTAGGTGCGACTACAGCGCTGCGGTGGTTCATTAGGAGAGTCAGTCAGTCAACATGGCCGCTGGCGCTGCGCGGCCGGACGGACCGCGCCGAGCGTAGTAATGTCCGCGTCCGCGCCCCACGCCCACGGGCGCACCCCCGTGCGGCGCAGGGGCCACCAGCACCACCCGCGCTTGCGGGGCGACCGCCTGCCCGCCCCCGTCGCGCCCCCCAACACTGATCCGTCCACAAAAGTGACCTTACAAACAGACGATGTTGTGCCTTGTGTCAATAGTGTTAGTGAATCTCAAGAAGTGACAAGGACAAATAGTGACGATGCACTTTCGAATCAGAGTAATATAATCGAGGACTATGTGAATATTGACGACGAGATTGATTTCGAACCTAGAATAAAGGACCCTGAGTCGCTTGATAACTCGGATGATGAATTTTCTTTCCGAGAAGAGCGGACGGCGGGAGACGGCGCAGAATTCATTACGACTGTAGCCTCAGATATATCAGATGATGACCCTGAGACGGCAGAGCTCGCGAAGCTCAGGTGTACAAGTGAGTGCACGGAAGTCTTAGCAGAAAGAGAGAACAGGCGGAGGCGAAGATGTGCCGACTACCCAGGTTTGGCGTTCGGGAGCTCCATTTTCTCTTCGGATACTATGATGAAGTTTTCAATCATCAAGAATGAGTTGCAGAATATCAAGAACACTGCACTGAAAAGGGTAATGTCCTATGTTATTTAAGCTTCTGTTCGGTTGTGTGAGTGAGGCAGTCGTGGGCCAAATGCGCACAGAACTATTTTTAATCGCGTACTGTCGGGAAAGCGTTGAATCTGTTTCACAAAGCGGGGCAGAGGCAGCACATCTCGCGCGTGGCGATCAGCTGAGCCACTGACATTCCATTTGACATGTTTACTCGGATGATTACACATGACGCCGCTAGATGTCGCTGCTGTCGATAGGCGCACGTGGCTTTGTCTGCCGGCCCTTGCCCTTAATTTCGAAGTTATCACCAGTTATCACTGACTTTTTTTTTTGGTTTACCCGTTTTGATAGAAGAAGAAGATAACTCGCTTGCTCCATGTTGTGATTGTGATGACTCAGATTTTGCGTGGATTACCTTTTTATTCTTATTATTACATTTTTTATCAAAAAAAAAAACTAGAATTTCGAGATGATGCGTAAGACAGTATTTCGTTATGGCGAAAAATATGTCGATTTCGTTTGGCCTTAAGTCCAAACGAAATCGTTGTTATCATTATTATTTATACTCATTAAAATTAAGATAACAATAGTCAATTAGTTCGTAGACATATTAGCTCTTACTCAATTAGAGTATGTATAGTTAGCACGTATCTACATTCCGCATGATATTACATTCTGTTCTTTACAACTTTCTAAATTATTCATGAACAATACGTTGCGATGGGCAATCGTATTTACAAGGCGTAAAATTCCGAATTGATATAAGAACATAGATATTGATTCAATGTTTTACACAAACGGATATGAAAATTGTTTTAAACCAAATACCCATTAGTCTTGCGTGCAACCAATTAATCTTTGCAACGAATTATGAAATCGCATAAGTATCTAAGTATGTAATTAATTTCAGAAAACATTAATATTGGTTCGTTAGGACACGGTTGTAATTGCAACTTGCAGTGACTCTTTATTTATTTTACACACAAATATTATACAGAAGAAGATATTTAAATCATCAAAAAAAAAAAAAAATGTACAAAAGTACTACTCATTTAAAAAAATAATTTCTTCCAGCGAAAGGAAATATTAGAAGAGATGTAGACAATAGCGTGTAGAAATAAAAAAAGAAGAGTTCGTGAAATCTATGTATACATATAATAAATCTGTAGAAGTTTTTAGTTGTGCGCACATCACGTAAAATATACGAAATCGAAGTAGATAATTTTTAAACATTAAAATTGTGTGTAACTTGATATATTATTTAGGCTTTGTTTCATCGCAATCTGTTGACTATATCTAAAGATATTGTAGGTGCTATTTTCATTGATTGTTAAGCGGTAACGAAATACGCTGGGTCAGCTAGTCTTAAATTAAAGTAATACATACTTATATAACTATACATATACTTTATAGTGAAAATAAATACATAATATATACATATAAATTATCACGCAAGAGAGGAAAGATAGTGCTCTTTTACTTGACTTTTACGAATGCAAGGCGGTTGAGAGTTCCATAACCTTTCTGCATGGACAGGCTTTAGACACAGACCATCCAGAAACACTATTGTCTGGAAGAAATCTAGATTAATATATATTCGTAGCTGCAAGCCCACATCATACTACAACAGTGAATACTTTATGATGAATGTTACTTACAAACGAAAATGAAAATGGAAAGTAATCATATACTCAAACTGAGATGAAAAACACTTGAAACGGCTACATAAACATTAGCAATTACTGCCATATTAACGAATAGACACACGTCTGTTATTTAATTACACGCTTTTTATGATACTACTGCCTTTGTAACACATTAATTCGTATAGTTATAATCGTAATGCATTACTTGTAACATTTTAAACTACCTTTGTACTTATAAATATGTGTCACTTTATACACGTCAAGAAATTTATACTCGTCATGAAAAATACAACAAGTGTAGAAAAGAATAGCAGTAGTTTGCTACCTACATTTATTCTTATTGGATTCAACGACAACTTCATTCCATTCATCACCAACACTTCGATTACTTTCAATTGTTCTCTTTTATTTGCTCATTAACCAACTCACACTATTTTGTCGACTAATAAAGACACTTTTGAATTGTTAAGAAGTTGGTTAGTTAGAAAGATGAAGCACATTCCAAAGCGTAGATCTCAATAGAGAATAACGTGTAAGAATTCACGAAGATCTTTTAAATCATGTTATGCATAATAGTATCTGACACTCCTTGCAATTAGATTATTCGAAGGAGGGACTACTTCAATTCGATTGGTATTATCTTGTTTTTTTTTAGCTTAAATGTTCGGTCTTTTTAATGGAACGTTAAAAAGTATGATCTGTGTTTACTCTCAATAAATGAAAGAAATTATCAGATGTTCAAGCTCATTTGCCAGCTGAAAACTATTATTTGTTTACGTACATTTGTCATGAATGAGTTTTTTTCATTAATGGCAAATTTGTTAGTTTTATGAAAATGAGTAGCTTTTGTTACAATAACAGGTGAAAGTACCTACTTTACGAACATATATGTTTAAATAGTTGTTACGTAATCTGTGAAAGTGGGAAAGGGTGACCAAGTAACTATCGGCACTCTACACACTATTCTGAACCACATTGCTCAAATTGTGCTTTATCAATAGATACGGGAAATAAAACATAGGGGCCTAATGTTGTTAAATAGGACTAGGGAAAAATGCTCAGTTTTGAAAACGCAAACCAGTTTGCCAAGACGTTTAATGGTTTACTAATTGTGAAACAGCAATCAACATTCTAATAATAAATTTATAGGAGGCGTTTCGCTCATTGTGTTCCGCTTATTGTACGGTTTAAAAATGATAGCGCTTTCTGCCAAATTTCATGATTTAGCATGTTTTGTTGAAGCATATTGTGCCAAAAAATCCACAAAGATCGGTGGAATTCACATAAATTGCGTAGTTAATGTGTACACAGTTGAACTTAAGGGGTCACTAATAATTTTTACATTTATACTTTGTTTTAAAACTTCATACAAATCCCAGTGATTTGTACGTCATAAACTAATGATGAATTATGTAATTCAATTAATGCTACACGTTGTGT
This sequence comes from Leucania comma, assembly GCA_958295575.1. Taxonomy (NCBI): domain Eukaryota; kingdom Metazoa; phylum Arthropoda; class Insecta; order Lepidoptera; family Noctuidae; genus Leucania; species Leucania comma. The sequence continues at coordinate 6,947,112 of OY282476.1, read as the reverse complement.
AATGTATTAGTAACTGGCATATGTCTATGTACGTCACACTGAGCCATTCAGAATGGTTATGTATCATAACAGAAGTATGTAATTACATTGCATTCGACCATATGGACATGCCCATGTACGCTATAGCCTTCAGGTACGTCAATAAGTTATTACTGACCATATGGCACTGACAGATGGATGACCAACTTTCTACCATATATTGAAGCATCTTATATTAGGAAAACGGGCCTTGACTTTTATAATGAAGTATCTCAATTAGCTGAAGAAGCAATAATTAATACCGTTGTTACGAAACTTTCAACATACTTACCAAAAATGGCTAATGATGTCATTTCTCTCGATGTTCTTCAAAGACTTTTTGTAGAATAAGAATTGGTCAGTCTGACCGTTTTTTATCATGTCTTAAATCGGAGCAGTTGAGCTCAAGATTTTTTCGATGTGCACTAAAAAAGAAGACAGATTCCAACGAATAAAGATACCGTACACCGTGTAGCTGAAAACCAGCAAGGTCAATAAAATTAGTGCACATATTTTGAGCTTGTTCTTTGACGTGAAATGAGTCACCTTTGCAGAGGTTATTGCTCAGTTAATGTCGCATAAAATTAAAATAACAATTGAGTATTAGAATCATCTATTCATATCCATTGTATTCAAAAAGCATAACGACTAGTACGAAATGTCGGACGGTTATTGCTTCTTCAAGAAACAGATCTGACAGTAGGAAAAATAACGTCTCGACACTGTTGAAAAAAGTTTCGGCGGCAGACAAGTCATGCAGAAAACCTGTGCGGTGTAAAAGTTTAATTCGACCGTGTTTCATTACCTGAATTTCACTTTAGTTATCATTGGCCTCGTTGGAGTACAGTTTAGCTGCTTTACCGACCGATTTTTTGTTGCAATCGCTCGGTTACTTAACGGAATTTAAAACAGGCACATACTTTCCAAATGACGTCATATAATTTCGGCAGTCTTGTGTAAATTGTTCATGTTCGTCTGTTCTATCATTGGCAGACCAGACAACTTCCTTTAGTTGCGAAATTTCTAACTAGATGGCGTTGTTTATTTGACTATGATTTAAATTTCCAAGAAAAGTTTTCATAGAAAGCATTTTTATTTATTTACAGGAGTCATCTCGTATCATGTCATCCTTTTCTCTCTGTATTTCGAAATGACCGAGCTCATCCTATTCACTATAGTCTTCGTAATTCCCATGATTCAAGTACAAAAGCGGTAATAGCCCTCCACTAAATCTAAAAAATTCCACTTCCGTAGTGTTTATTGTATAAGGTCAGTCTACCGTTTCGCCCATCCCACATTTTTGGATTTTCTTCCCAAACAGCGCTTGTGACCCTACGGATGTAGTTTCCGATGAATTCAAACAGGTGGAGCTAGTTGCCTTGCAGGCAGTACGGTCGATTGTGCTTATCGCGATCGTCGTGTCCGCGCGGGTGACGTTTCTGTCCATGTTTCGCTGTCAAAGTCATTTTGAGAATGTCTAATTGAGTGAAATATTAGTACCTTTATTTCCAATTAATTGCTCGTGATCGTTTACTGATAATTTAGTCAGTGGTATAAGTTAGAAACGTAGCTAATTAGCACATTTCCGATAAAGTTGCAGCATCTAGGTTCGGTGGCGGCCATTTTATTCGTTCGCCGGCTGTGTTCATTCGTGCCGTGCCCATCTCGACGATACGGGGCAATAACGAGCGGGGCCAGTCAGTTGGCATTTTCGCGAGTAGAGCGAAGGTGTTTCTAGTTTTTAGCATTTAAGCATTCCATTTAAACACAAAAGTGCATAAAAATGACGACAAACATGCAGCAAGGAACGATCCTGGACGTTTTGAAAAGAAAAATGCGCCAGACAAAAGAGGAAATGGAGAAATATAAGGACGAGTGTGAGGAGTATCACAAACGTTTACAAGTGGAAATAATGCGGAGAGAAGAAGTAAGGAAACGTGTTTTTAGTTTGTGCTGTGAATTTTGTGAAACGTTGGTTCCTATGTGTACCTGTGTTGAGTTCATATTGGGTCATAATATGAGAGTTATCAGTCTTGTACTATCTACCTATAGTGAGTAATGTCCGGCCATACTTAGGTGTGCAAGCAACGTACGCATATTGACCTCTCTTTCGGATTCATCTCAGCTTAGTCTCTCAGAAAGAGAAGGCGAATAATTATTCTTTTCGTTGAACACATCCTTTCGTCGACTTTAGTGTTGTTCCCAAAAAGTGTTGCTTCTTAGATCTGTGTAGGGATATGAAGGTTTTCTTGAAATGTGTCTTTACATAATTTTATTGGTGCTTGGTTGAGCGCCGGTTTCTGTTACACGTAACAGGTTTCGTTGCGTTGGAGGTCGTATACCGGTCTTTTGTAGCACATGTAGAGCGAGCCGGCTGGAGTCGTGAAGCTTAACACCCTTTAGTACATTCCTGTTGTTCGGACGTCCTCGAAGGACCGCTGGCGCCGTGAAGGCGTGTCCGACTTGCTCGCCGTTATCGTTGTATGACGTAACTCCACTAACTAGCAATGCTTCTATAGATCATAAACACCTGAAAATAGACAAGATTTGACAATTGAACGTTTTAGTGGTCATCGAGTGCCAAGTAACTCATGGTGATGACACGCTTGTTCACCTACCTTAATGAGTGGCCCATAAATCTTTGCTAGACTATGTTAGTGATATCTTGTTTAGAACATTACACGTCTTATCGCCTTAAGTGTATCAAAACGATGATAAGGAAATGTTAAATTGAGATAGCGTGAAAGAGTAATTACGATTCGAGGAAAAAAAGCGGTCTTATAGAATTGTTTTACTAAAGAGTTGTAAATGGAAAACGTTTAAACAAATATGAGATAGACAATTTTTGTGACACGATGTGGGCGTGTACTAACATTGGGAGCTGACGCTGTTCAAACATTGATAGTTGAGGTCAATCTAAAGTACCGCTCAGAGGAAACACTATGAGGAAATAACAGTTGCTAAATAAACAATAAAACGCAACAAACATGCTGTCAAAAACAAAAAAAAAAAACTACTGTAATAAGGATATGTAAAAACAAAAGTTTAAAACGAGTACATTATTTTACAAATACTTCTTCAAACAGAGTGATGTGCTAAATAGTTATCAAATTAGAACTCATTAAATTAATCAAGGCATTGAAATACTTATTAAAACAACCTCGCGCTATATCTTCCTAATTTTAAGAATGTAACATTGAAAAAAAATAGTTTGAGGCATAATAAGTGCAACAGGAACTAACAACGATAATGAATTCGTTTCATTGCACCCAACACCGCATCCAAAATTACGGGCCCTTCGCGTGACGGTGTTGTATTACAATTTATTGAGCTTACAAGGGCTAGTCTTTTGTGTTCGACGTTTCAATAGACACAATGCCACCGCCCTAACCAATCCCACAAAATTTAAACAATGTGTTTTGACTAGATATCGGTGAAAGTCAAACTTGTACAAGTAATACGTACACCTGTCGAATTTAAAGTACACAACCTCCCAGTAATTGATTTAAGCACATAAAAATGATGTCCAACACTCTCCGGATTCCATTGATCAAAAGGTAAAGGTCGTCGAACTTTCCATAAGAGGTTTAACTCATCAATTTTAAAATAGACTCAAGTAAACGTCAATTTGAATTATACCCGAAGTTCAAGGTGACTCTTGGCTACTGATCTCTAAGACAGCCTCGAGTCCACGACTAGACACCTATTTGTCTTGTATTCTCTCAACAAAAAATATATATCGAACTTATAGTTTTCTTGTCGACTGATTCGCTACAAGTGGAAGTATTTTTTATTACGATACACTTGGTGACTCGGTTAATTGGTGTTAGTATCGCGTGCGAAGAAAACTATTAGAATAAAACTGATTTAGTTGGCTAGTCCCGTCAGGACTATTATTAGCACGCACTGATGACGACACAGGATAAAAGGAGTAGAAACTGGGACTCGGTGGGCTTCCTCGCAGCAAGGACGCGTGATGTCATGAACATGCAGCGACTGAATATAAATAACGTAACGCAAAATGTTCCATGGTTCTTATGGTTAATTCCTGACACGTATAGTGTTCCAACGTTTAACAATGTCTATTGTACATTGACATTCTTACGGCCAAAAGCACTCATGTATCGGGCGCCAACTTTGGAAACCGAAAATGCCAGAATATTTAAGCTGACTACGTTGCTTGCACAAAATTTGTTGAAACCTGTTCGCATTTGCTAATTTTAATATCCTAGAAGCATTTGATGTGCTAACCATAACTTTCAATTAAACACAACTATTCCGAATACTTGTCGTACTTTTATAAAGTAAATCAATACTCGGATTAAATCAATATCAAACGTAATAAGCCGACGTTGAAATTGTAGAAAATTCCGTAGAATAATGTGCATCACTATAAATAGCTGTGAGCATAGATTTACTAAGATTTGTAATCTGCATTGCTAAGCTGAGTGTTGAAAGTTCTTGGAATTTGGGGAATCACAGCTTTACTTTAAACCTTTTGGTGGCACCAAAAGTGTATAAGGCGTTGTTTTTGGGTTGAGAAATATTTTGACCATTATAATTATTATTCACCATATATTTTTAGAAATAGCTACTGCATCTACCTGAGAGAATATCTTATGGGACCTTTAGACTCCAACAATCTCCAAAATTATTTGTGTTTATTTACCAGCCAAAGATAAAACATATTTTGGAGCTTTTAAATAGTTACCTGCTACATCTATCCAAATCCTAACCAGTTTCTCGTTGATCCAGGCCGAATCAGAAGTAGCTGCCCTCAACCGACGCATCCAGCTGTTGGAAGAAGACCTGGAAAGGTCTGAGGAGCGTCTCGCCACCGCCACCGCCAAGCTGTCAGAGGCCAGTCAGGCAGCCGATGAGTCGGAACGGTGAGTCCACACCGTAACAGACGACCACTTAGCTTAATGGAGGATATAGGATGTAACGCTCACTTTTTATGAGCATATAGAACTCTATACAAAACAGCTATTATATAGATATTTGAATGTAGGTTTGCCTAGGTTCGAATCCTGGAGTTTCAATTGCTACGAAAAATATGTGTTTTTATTGCAATCCCTTGTTTAGAAGAAGATAAATCGAGTTCGATCTTGCTATGAATTTGAAGAAGTACTTATTTTGAATAGTACCTACAGATTTGATAATCTATGTTTAATCTCTTTGAAATCTAAACGTAATCTCATGCGTAAGGTACTGATAAATTCACGTGAAGGATATAGCCATCTGTTGTTAGTAACACAAGACAACGGCATTGAACCCACATACACACATACCAACCCATTGAGTGGCTTCTTCAAATTCAAAGCTAAATTGGATTACCAATCGAGTACAGAGCTCTATTTTTATATTTTGTTGTAAATATTTATCCTTTTGTATAACTGTGTGCATGATTGTTTCTATTGTTTTTATTTTTATGCCCATAACCACCATATTCTTGATTATTACAACTGTTTCCACGATTTCTGTCTTTCCTAATCTGTTTTCTATTCAAATCCATGACCTTGTTTTCGAAATAATTTTGGAAGTTGTTTATTTGCCACTGAAAATAAATGATTTTCAAAAAGGTTAATTTAAATTAAAAAAGCCACATACCACATAACGAGTGTTTTTATCGATGTTATAACACGCATGTGTTTGACCCCGCACTAACCAGAATACGGAAGGCGTTGGAGAATCGAACGAATATGGAGGACGACCGCGTCGCCATCTTGGAGGCACAGCTGTCGCAGGCCAAGCTCATCGCCGAAGAGTCCGACAAGAAATACGAAGAGGTGAATGCTTGCCCGACGTCCAACTCGATATAGAACCCGCCAATCGAAGTTCCTTCAAATTTTCTCATTCCTTTACTGTATTTTAATGATGTCACAATTTAAACACTCCATGCTTACTTACGATGGAATGCGAAACTGAAAAAGAAACTTCTGTTGACATCAGTGACGTGTTATTATGAGCATTGTCCCCTGTGCCACCAAAATTAGCATATTTTAGCACCGCAGTCGTGCCGTGATAATTAAGTTAAAATTCATCAGTGGAGAGGGGGAGGTGTTCCATATTCAAATGACTATGACACCATAACTTATGAACCGTTAAATATTAAGTTCCATTAAAAAGATAGCAGTGGTGTTCAAGTTAATCTATAACATCATCAATCGCAGTCAAAAGACAAAATGAATACCAAATTGATTAATAATAAACTTCGGTGAATAAATTGAAGAGTTTTGGTGTCATGTTGATAAGAATATTAGTAATAACACAAACTACATCAGATTTATGACATTCTAAAACCTGATAATCTAGCTTTTTGTAATTATTGTAACAGCAATATATTCACATTAGTGACATAAGAGGGACCTAGATTATTTGGTTTTGAATGTTAATATTCCGAATATTGCAGAAAGATTATTGAAAACTTCGTTTTGGAAAAGGTTAATATCGTATAATCTGTTGCGAATAATTTGTGAAATTGAGTAAATACAATTTCAAATAAGTCTAGTTTCACTTTAACGAAACTAGCTAGACTTATCAAGACTATAAGGACAAGCTAGTGTGATATTCGGAATATTCAAAGTTACGTTTGCATTTTTAAGCAAATTAAAATCCAGCCACGGGTTTTCGTTTGCCAGTTTATATTGAAGCGGGCAATAAACGAAACATCGCGCACACACGGCGATGAGCTCACTATTGCTCGGTTCATTTTATATTTCAGCTGTCCGGTTCCAGGTTGTTTGTCGCTTTATATGTTTCTCTCTAGCGTGTTCGTTACTTGCATGTCTTCTAACAAATGGGTTACCCTTGACAACGCCCCCACTACAGATGCCGTTCGATCATTTACTAAAGTTGTATTTCGTGGTCCAGCGCCCGTAAGATCCTCGAGAACAGGTCGTTGGCCGATGAAGAGCGTATGGACGCCCTGGAGAACCAGCTCAAGGAAGCCAGGTTCCTCGCCGAGGAAGCCGACAAGAAATACGATGAGGTCTTTATATGGGAGTTTAGATGTCGTTTGGTTTGGCTTGTCTTGCTTGCAATACGCATGTAATGAATATTTCATAGAGATGCCATCTGTTGCATCGTCTTGAATAATCACATCGCTATTTTTCCATATTCGGTCAATGTGTTTCAGTGTTTATCGTAAAGCTGTTAAGTTCTTTTGAACTAGCCGTGTTTCCAGTGTTGAATTTGTTTCCCTACTTACTGACATTGTTTTTTTTCCTTCAAAATAACTCTATTGATGTTTTCATCATGAAAATGACCCCCAGTGAACCCTTTGTAAAATTCAAAATTGTCCCTACTAAACATTGAGGTGTGAATTTCAAAGTGATATTAACCAAACCCCGCAAATTAACTCCGTGTGAGCTTGATTTCGAGTTCGTTACGTCATTGAGCAAATAGTCAGTAATACAGAGCGATGATTCTCGAAAGCGACGTATTATCGCATCATGATTAGATACTGCTATCCATCTACAACGTGTTTTCTTTGAAGAAGTAGTCACAGTGCTTCGATGCCAGATGGTTAGCAGAGCAATGATACGTCCTAATTCCCCTGACATATGACCCTGCGTGGTGAAGTGAAGGCAGTCGTAAAAGTCAGCGTCCCAACAAGGAATCGTATCGCGCCTGATCTTGCTCCGTTCACCTTATATGGTGGACTAGCCTCCTTCGTCGCACATGTTGTTACATAAGCATTACTTCCATATATGTAGGGTGTACTTGCCCAAGACTACGCCGTGACAGACATTAAACCTTAACGAATGACATACATGTTTGTTGGTGTCAATAAAGTTGTGATTACTGGTTGTATAACGTAGTGTGGTATCTCCAGGTTGCTCGTAAGCTGGCCATGGTTGAGGCTGACTTGGAGCGCGCGGAGGAGCGTGCTGAGTCCGGCGAATCGTAGGTTTCCAATCCAAAGCGCTAACGGACCACTGCCGCGCCAAAGCTGGTATGACGCCGAAATAAGAGTGACACGAAGTAGTTTCCCTAGCGCGTCTCAGTCGGACATTGTTATTCCGGCGTGTCACGCGATACTGGTCGTTAGCGCGGTGGTCCCGACGCGTTGTTTTGCAAGTTTTCGCCTTCGTTCTGCATGGTTGTTCATTTGCATTCTTAACATTCTGCACAGTAACCCGATTTACCTCCATAGGTATTTCTAACATCGGTTCTCACTGTTATTCTTATTGCATGCCCCATTCTAGGTCGCGTTCCAGACGGAAGCTGCTCAACAGGACATTTAATTAATTTGCATTGTCATGACATTAATACGGTGCTGCCGGCTCAGAGCTGATTGAACCGGCAGCACTGCTTAATTATAAGGACACGGTGCAGATCAGTGACCCTCGACTAGCACTCGAGCGTCGCTGCTCTCTATCAAACTAAAACAAGGGTTGCCCCATTTCATGGATATTTCTTATGCAAATGTTAACTATCATGTCCATGTGTCGACTAAACTTCTGTCTTCAGTGTGTGTATAAATCTTAAACGTGGCTATAGGTTAGGATGTCAGGAAATATGTGTGGTATAGGGCAATTTTCGTTTTCAGATATGCACCGCATTACACCAGAATTACTGGCCGTATGCGTGCCGCACATATGCAAGCGCACACATCACCTAATGAATACGATAATGCACTAGATAGCACTTAGATAATTAATAATGTTTTATTGAAAAAAGTAATATTTAGAACTAAATGTTTTGGGACAACCCTCGTTTATTTTTTAATTATGTGAGTTCTGACACCGCTCTCGACTCCCCCTGCTTTGTGTGATCCTTTCTGACTTTGTTGTTTGTGTTTTTGCTCAAGTACCACTGCTTTGCTTTTTAGTTTTACCAGGACATCACCAGGACACTTATTTCTGCACTTAACTTGCAAATGTCTGCACTTGAAAAATACGTGCACACGCTACGGACGAAAGTCCATTAACATAAAGTGCGAGTCTCTAAAGAGCTCGACAAACACTGGTAGTAAGATTTCATTTTCTCGAATACTTTCTTCTTGTAACTTAGTCATTTGTTGTGAGCCATCTGGCGTTTAACCATGTAGCTGAATCAGAATCATTGGTGCACTAATCTTCACCTGCATTGTAACACAAACGTTAGCACAAAGTTGGACACTTGTATGTAGCGTGCACTGCGAAGCGCGTCGAGAGCGGTGCCCGGCTCGGTAGTTGTAGTGTTGTGTGTGTGTGCGTTGGCGTGTACTAACGCTCGGCTGGTAGGTGGCGCGCAAACTTGTGCTGATGGAGCAGGACCTCGAGCGGGCCGAGGAGCGCGCCGAGCAGAGCGACTGGTGAGTAGCGCTTTAAGTGAAGATATGGGCAATCGATGACTTTAAACCGTATCGATTGTCTATCTCTATGGCACGACTGGCAGAGATAATATGATCACTGTTAGCTAGCAAGCAGATGTTTTGCGATTTACGAGAATTGATCTAATAACGGATTTTTTTTTTAATTGAGGAATATACGAATGTTTTAAAAAGCTAAAGAAATAGAACACTTTGTTACTTCTCCAGCTAGTGCCCACAGATTTACTCTTATTCCTGATCAAAATTACAATGATGATACCTTCTAAAGTGGTTAGAGTTCTCAAAATCCAGTAGTCATGGAACAAGAGTAGAGTTCTGTTGTACGCAGTTAAAGAACTGTTGATATCAACAAGAGACTTGTTGATGTAGATAGTTCTATAGTTTCAGACGACATTGTTGAATTCACTAATGAATTTGACGAAAACTTCGATGCACGAGATCATGCTATAGTAACAGTACGTGTCAGTGAAAACGAGAAAGTCTTAGCGTGAACTAATTAAATTGCAAATTAAATTGTTATCTGTATGCGTTTGAATTATTTTCACTGATACATGCTGATAAATTGTACATATCGTAAGTTGCCGAGGCGATGATAATTGTATCGCGCGTTAGTCAAGGCTTGCCCACTTCAGATTTGAGATTAAAAAGTTGGGTACACCTAAATTCATCGTCTTTGTAACACTGCATGATAGTGTTGTTTGATAGCTGCTCGAATTTCTTATCAATAACTGTTGTGATGATTAATAGTCTATTTTTAGAAAATCAAGCAACTACTCAAATACCAAAGTTCATTTTAATTATTAACCCTTACAAGCACGCTTATTTTTTTTTTTATTACAACAATAAGTAGATATAAGACGGATACTTTAAATTGCCAAATATGTCGGTCACTGATCAAGTGGCCGTCGGTTAATTGATATTGATTAGAAGCTGTTAATAATTTCGAGTTAAATAGAGCAAATAGTTAAATGTAACGACTGTATTTATCTTGTCGAATAACTTAGTGTTTAGAAAAAATATAAATTGAAACTTGTTAAATTACGAATAGTACCATTCAATAACAAATTTTTATTCTAGAAATTCCAATATAAATTACTTATTAGGCTTTTGGATTACAGTAGAAGTTGATTGTTTCCACTTTCTGTTCCTCAGCAAAATCGTCGAGCTTGAGGAGGAGCTCCGTGTCGTTGGTAACAACCTGAAATCCCTGGAAGTCTCCGAGGAGAAGGTATATTTCTGTGATTTTATACTTAGACTATTTAGGCTAAAAAAATAAGCTAGGAATCCAATCCATGGGATGATATCGAAATCCCTAGTTACAAATGAAGTCGTATCTTATTGATATTGTTATTGTTAAAAGTAATGGATGAATTATTTCCCAATGATGCACCAACCTTTGTGTACATTTCAAAGTATCGCATTATGTTTCCTACATTGTCTTCAACTCTATTTAATGAATAAGGTTAGGACGAAGCTGTTGAACTACCAAGTAATGCTAATTATATGAATGATGCAAATGAACGAGTGAATGGAGTGTTGATTGTTCTTCCCGATAATAATATACACTCAGAGTAACCAAGTGACGTTCTATACAGGCCAACCAACGCGAAGAGGAGTACAAAAATCAGATCAAAACCCTCACCACCCGCCTAAAGGAGGTGTGATAACGAACGAGATCTGTTGATATAGCGAGTGGTTATGTTAGCTTGCCTAACTGCATTCTGCTGCACACATAGTCTAGTCTCTCTGTCTGATTTACCATTCTAATTACCAGTCTTCCGACTTTGGTGATGGTAAATAGGATTTAGAGAGTATTGCGTCTGTAATTCGTGTTCAGTTTTCCTCCATATTGATACTTCCTTCTTGTTTGCTGTTTGAATGATTTCTTTCTTTAACAGTTATGTCGCTGTAATATAGTTTTAGCGTACTTTATATCCGTTTATTTTTAATTTAGTATCGTACAGCGTTGTCTGTAACAACTGCAACTCTGTGCGATGCAGCATGACTCAGTTTTCGCTGTTTTGTGTTATTTTCGTTAACAAATAATACTCGCAGGCTACGCAAAGAGAAGAGACATACGAGGGTCAAGTAAAAGTGCTGGACGCTCAACTCAAAGAGGTAAAAGGACAGCCGGACCGGAGGATTTACGTAGATAGACGGTTTCGGTTGTAGTTTCGTTTCATGTTCATTACCATTCAGTGTTTGGGATAGTACGAGTACATCGGGCCGTGGACTGCAAAAATGTCAACTTAATCATAGATCATTTTCAATCAATAGTTACATTTTATTCATAACCATTATTACCTATATTGTTAAGTAGTCATTTTTGTGCGTTCATAGCTTGGTTTCGTAAAGGCTACGTTCGTTGGTGTAGGTCCTAGTCTCGAGTGGCTGACGGCGGTTGGTGCTTCATCTATGTATCTATGTACAAGACTATCTCCTATTTCTGTACCTACCTGTGTATTAATTACTTCTATATTAGCTGTAAGATCTATGCCTGTGTTGTGATTGTACGCTTTGATTAGTTTGGGGTTGTGTATTATGTACGAATTGTGATGGGAATACTTTGCTATTTTAATTCCTGCTTTTTAGTCTATTTCTTTTAGAATATGTTCAAATTCTTTATCTACTTTGGTATTTTTTTATTGCATAGGACATTATCAAGATTTTTTTTAAGTGCACATTCAAAATTGTATATCAATTTACACTTATTCAAAAATCGTTCGTATTTTTCTTACTTCAACACAGGCATCCAAGTGCTGAGCCTGGTTTCACAGATAAAGCGGAATCCTATTTTTTGGGTTAATCTAAGATACAACACACCTTTAATTTCATAAAAATGTTTTCGAAGAACACATGTTTTTGGGTTTATCAAGCCATGCCGCCTGCAATTCCACAATAATCAGGCATGTTTTAGGCCCTTCCATTACATAAATGTATGTCCATATTCGGTAAAGAGTACAGTCACAACACGGTAGCGGCTTGTCGGTGGCTAGCCGTTAGTAATCCGTCCTGTGTGGCTAGGCGATGGCGACTCGCGAGCACGTCGAGGATAAGATACACAGCCTCTCGCAGAAACTCTCGCAAGTAAGTTGTCATCGATATGGGGGTTCTGGTCGTCCCAAACGTAATAAAAAAAAATAGAACACGTAAAAAAAATTATATAATTATATTATAATGTAAGGTAAAATAATAATAATGTTTATCCCGTGACACATAACTTGGGTATGAGTTATAATTTGAATAAAGGTGTGAATATTACTCATATAGCTAAAGGATAAGTTTATCAATTCAGATAAATATTAGTCATCATTCTAATATTATTATTAATAAAATATTACGAGGTATTTTCAATTCTAAATATGTACTCGACAATATAGAATTGTTGTATCTATGGACGACCAGGGCACCTTGTTGGTAATGTGTTTTATATATTATTTTCACATTCATTTTTATATACTTTGGGTAAAATGGTATTTTGGTATCTAGTGTTGTAGTTTCATCACTCAGCACTTAGCCGCTTTCGGTAAAGGTAAAATGCATGGTGATTGTGTGAGGCTTTAAATGTTTATAACATAGTTTTTTTTTACCTAATTGTACATATTTTGTCATTTTTGCTAATAAGTTTTTTGAAAAACAAAAAAGAAGTTGATAACTGAAAGTAAATTCAATGCATGCCAGATTGTGGAGTAAAACAGTCTATTTTCTGATGAGTAGAAAAAAAATATAAATTATTTTTTTAAATTTTTAAAATGATATTTATTTACAAAGATTTATAAGAAATTTTATTTTACTTACATATTGATAAAAAATATATTATTATACAGAAAATAGGCTGTTTGCTTCAAGAACAGAAGTTTAAATAGGCATAAAATGATTTCAGGCTGAGGCGCGCGCTGAATTTGCTGAGCGCTCCGTGCAGAAACTCCAGAAGGAGGTCGACAGGCTTGAAGGTAATCTATCTTTTCATATATTTACAATGACTTACAATCTGTTGATATATTTGTCCAAAGAGACAGTCTATTCAGAATATATGAGAAACAATTGTAGCTATGTATTTATATCCAATGTTTTTAGAGCAAGACACAAAGTTCTAAATTATTAATATTAATTACATTTATTGATGCTAGTTTTCCAAGTTTTCAAGGGTCTCCAGATGTATTACAGAATACAACGTACAGCAGTTGGTTAAGTTTTAAATTGAAATATTTCACAAGTCAAGTTGAAATAACATGTTTGAAAATAACAATGCTTTGGACATTACGCACTTAAACGTTACCATTTCAGCCGTCATTAGATCTGGCTTAACGAGTTATAATGCTGTACAATAGATTTGAAAGCTTTTTTCTGTCAATTCTGCTACAATCTCAAGCTTATTTTTTAATTTAATTTCATAGTAACAGTGTTAGTTTATTTTTGTATTTCTCACAGAATTGTGTTTGCTATTCACGTTTGATACACCAAAACACCGATTTTCAGCAGTATTCATTCCTTTTATATCACTTTTTGGCTGCTTGAGTCGCGAATTCAATTCTGTGCTATATTTTTTGTTAGCATGACTATAAGTGTCTCCTACTAGACTGCTCGATCCTTTGATGTTTTTATTTTTTCTGTAATTTTGGCATGGTTTTATATTGATGTTGTTTTTGCCTGTGCTGTTGGGTTCAAATGTCGAAATCGGATGCTTTTCGTCACCAAATATTATGACGTTATTATACCTTCATATGAAGTTATCAATCACCCTCTTTCGGAAAGCCTTTTTAAGTAGTCGGTCAGTTAATCTCGCAATATCTATTGCAAGTTGATGACGAAAAAAAAGCAATGAAATTAGATTCACTTAACCGATAAGATTCTCCAGAAAAGGGGTTAATATCCGATGATTCGAACGTTTGGACCAAACGGTTGTTTGTTGTGTGTCCTACTGACCGTGGCCACGTCGCCCTTGCAGACGATCTGGTGGCCGAGCGCGAAAAGAGCAAACTCCTGCAGGAGGAGATGGAGGCCACGCTGCACGACATACAGAACATGTGAACACCTCCCGCTCGCGCCCGCTCCGCTCATAAGCCTCGCGCGCTAAACTAGCACTGACACAACACTGACACCTGTCACTTTATAGTTGCCAACGCGAAAACAAGGCGCAAAAGTTAATGTTGTGCAGTGCCCTAGTACGAAAGAAGTTTTATTTAATTGACAAATTTTCCAACTTCTTTTTTATTCCAAGACTACAGTGAACCGAGCGGGCGCCTAGATGTTAGTAGCTATAGAATAATTGCCAGCCGCTTTTTAATGTAACTTCAAAATCGAGTGTTTGCTACGAAAGCACTGCCATGTGCAATTTTTTTATTTCATCCACATATTACTAATATTTATGTCCGTATAGTTGAATCGTGTAATTTGTTTTATAGTCATTACTATAGAAGCGTGCCTGTTATGTCAATGATCGATATTTATATGGCGTATGCAGTAATCGCTTTCTCTAGCACTCTAGTGTAAGGTATAAAATGATAGTATCGACATTCCAAAAGGGGTCCAAAAATGTTACACATTTTACACTCAACTTAAAAAGACATTATTTGCATTATTTATAAAGAAATGCACATAGTTTTTGTAAAATATTTAAACTGTCTATGTTTCTGTAGAACAAATTAGTCGCTGTATTCTGTTTTGATAATTTAATATTTCACTCGAGGGGATAGTGCATACAATACGTCGTATGCTATATTTTTCATATGCACTGTTTGCAATTTATTATGAACTTAATTTACTTAATGTTAGTGAAGAGATTAGATATTTTTATTCAAGAGTGACGGTAATACAATAAATAATGATATTTATAGGAATATTCTTGCTAAATTGGAAATAATTGATATTCTATTATGTTTGAAGGATGATTTTCTCGTGTCATAATTGAGTTTGTTGTTATTTATTTAAATTAATCGATGAATAAATGGCGACTATTCCAAGTTGCAATGTTCGCGCGTTTATTTGCGCTCGCGCTGGCAATACCGCGAGGACTGCGTGATCACGTGTGGCGTGTGACGTCACCGGTACATACATTCGTCCGTACCGATACAGTAATGTAGGGAGTCGGTCTTTTCTAATGTTATCGATTAATGAATTGATAGATAAGTTCGTGAAAAATAATTTAATGATTTTTAAGAGTATTCTAATAAAAGTGTTTATGAATATATATTATTATTTTTAACCCGTTGTATTTTTTTACTAACTCGTGTGCTCCCTTGTGGTTTCCATTCAACTAACGTCCCGACGACGATTCTATCAGCTATAACGTCGATCATTAAATGTAATATAAAGTCATCTTCATCATCATTGAAATGCAATCACTTCGGGAAGTTCGGGGCGAACCAAAATTAATCACAAAACGAAGAATAGCTCGGTCGCGAGCGGGGTCATGAGTCATGAAGCATTGTACATTACATACCACGTCCACGGCACGGGGCATGAGAGGACCCTGCACGTCCCCGTAGAGTAGCGCCGTGCTAACGAACGAACGCATGCGAACACACCGCTCTCACGCGCCGCCTGATGCAGATGACCTCAT
The DNA here is from genome assembly GCA_958295575.1 of Leucania comma. NCBI lineage: Eukaryota > Metazoa > Arthropoda > Insecta > Lepidoptera > Noctuidae > Leucania > Leucania comma. The sequence goes on along the minus strand of OY282476.1, from coordinate 6,931,213 downwards.
CGACGAGATCAAGGTCTTCAACGACATCAACGACGACATCGACGACTCCTTCGTGGAGCTCATCCCCGGCGTCGACCCCAACGACCGGCAGATGCAAGCCATCCGCGAGGCCGCGCGCAAGGAGTACGAGCGCCTACACCCCAAGGTGCCCACGCCGCCGCCCAAGGAGCCCACCCCGCCGCCCTCAGAAGCCCCCGCGCCTGAAGCTGCCGTACCTCCACCTGAAGGCGCCGCCCCGCCCGCCGACGGAACCGCTCCGCCCGTTGAAGGAGCTCCCCCGACAGACGGTGCTGCCCCTCCGGCTGAAGGTGCTGCGCCGCCTGCAGACGGTGCAGCCCCACCTGCTGAAGGTGCAGCACCAGCGCCACCCGCAGACGGAGCCGCCCCACCGGCGGAGGGAGCGCCCGCAGCTCCCCCAGCCGATGGCGCCGCTCCCCCGGCCGAGGGTGCCGCACCTCCTGCTGACGGCGCTGCCCCGGCCGCTCCGCCAGCAGAGGGAGCTGCTCCTCCCGCGGAAGGTGCTGCCCCTGTTCCTCCCGCGGACGGCGCCGCACCCGCTGCCCCGCCTGCGGAGGGAGCCGCGCCCGCACCTCCCGCAGAGGGCGCGCCGGCTGCTGCACCCCCTGCAGAAGGAGCTCCCGCTGCGCCCGCTGCAGAAGGAGCTCCCGCAGCAGCCCCAGCCCCTGATGCCGCCGCAGCACCCGCGCCTGCGGCCGACGCGGCGCCGGCGCCAGCGCAGGCCGCACCTGCTGCGGCCGCCCCGGCCCCCGCGGCGCCGGCACCCGAGGCGGCCCCGGCGGCTCCCCCAGCGGAGGCTCCCCCTGCCGAAGCCGCGCCGCCTTCTTAAACACGATAACCTTTCGCTCGTAACTTTTGGACTCTCTATTACTCTGTTACCGCGTACCGAGTCGTGGCCCCGGTGGAAACTAGTGCGTAATACCCCCGGAGATTTATTTTTTATGTTGACAATAAATGTCTGAAACTATAGCTGATGGAATTTCTGTCCCCCCGTTCTGCCCCTTGCGGCCCGCGTCTGCATGCGTGTGAGTTTGGCGATTAACGCTGTCGAGCTACTGCGAGTGACCGCCCGGTGTCCGCAGACGATCTGATCGCCAGCAAGGAGGTGTTCCACGAGATCGGCGGCGAGCTGGACTGCGCCTTCGACGACCTGGGGCTGCGTACGCCCGCCGTGCCGCCCGGCCGCGCTTGCGAGCGTTGCACCTGCTGCCACTGACGCGGCGCTGCGCACCACGCTCATATGCATTTACGTTACACGAAAAACGCGTCTTGATATTCTAGTCAATCATTAAACCATAACAAAACTACTACTGAAAGCTTTCTAACTGAGTTTGCATGCTAGACTTCGACGATTCGGAACCTTTTATTGTCGACGCAAAAACAAACAAGCTTATAACCCAGCGAGACCGACGCATGGCTTCAGAATAACAAGGATCTAAACATGTAAGCATATGACTTTATTACTACTGCTGCGCTGCTCTTAATGCGTTTACAGACGGGTAACTCGCCAGCAATGAGTGATACATCGTGTTGAACTGAACACTGAAACTAGGATCAAATCATTGCCTTACAATCATCAAGCATGAGGCTTTGAAGGAATGCGCTTGCGCATAGCACAGTTGTGAGTCGCATACAACACCGTCTGTAACCGCCATTACACTGAAACTAATTTTGCTAACGACTTGACTTGAGGAAAGAGATATTATCATCTATATAAATTATAGAAAGGAATCACAGGATGTTATATTATTTGAGATAATATTATTGTATTAAAATATTTGGGCAAATGATGTAATGTTGTGTCCAATACGCAGACGAACTTGTCGCCGAGAAGGAGAAGTACAAGGACATCGGAGACGACTTGGACACCGCTTTCGTGGAGCTCATCCTCAAGGAATAAACTGGCAGAATCGGCTAGGTTCGGTAAAGTTCGGGTCCGTCCGCCACACGGCTACTACCACCTGCCGCCATTCAAATATCCGAATACGTGTATTTTACTTTATAATTTTATACTCCTAATTTAAAGTATTAAAATCCATAGCTTTATGGCGGTATTTATTTTCGAGTAATATAATAAATTAATTTATTATCTACTTATGACTGGTTTTCTTTTATTTCCTGTAGATATTACCTTGCTTTGTAGATCTTAGTAGTCAAGAGTAGTAATTATAGAAACATTTGCTGCTAATGTAGATATGGTGACGTGGTTTTAATATTGACTGTTTTTGCATTGAGCAACTGTATTTTGCCTATAAATATAAACAAATTTGTGCTGGTAGCACACAATTTTTCCGGCAAATTATTGAAACGTTATTGCTTCAATAATTTGACTATTGATCATATCTCAATATACGATCTCATCCAATTTCTTCTAGAAAAAACTTTCTGCAAAACTTGGTAAAATATTTTTCGCGGAATTGGCAAGACATAGGCATACCTCTAATTTGTATTTTTACAACAATTTCAATTCAAATATTCTTAATTACTGAGAAATCTAACGCAAGTACAATATAAACTAGAACCATGCTTGAAGACCAATCACGATGCTTTTAGAGTCCAGTATGTATATATGTAAAGCTTGTAAATCTGCTTCTATTGCGTAAGTAGGTGAGTAGCGAGTTTCCTTATTGCAGTAAATAGAAAGCTTATCTCGTTTTAAGTTGCACTGCCAGTATTTAAAAGCGTATTAGGAAATATCAGAGAATTTAGGGGAAAACCAAGAGACCACGTACAATGGTCTATCATATTCATAATATATCATAGACTGAGTGCTGAAACCAAATCCAATAGGTAGATAGAAACTAAGAGACCCTACTCATTTTCCTTCATTTTCGATCATTTATCCTTCCTGGATCTATCATAAATACAAATACTTATCAATTAATAACTCATTGTATTCATGCTCACATTTTGTTATTAACCTACTAACATTACTAACAGACGAGGTGGTCGAAGAACGCAGTAAATACAAGGCTATAGCGGAGGAAGTGGACCAGACTTTCGCTGATCTGTCAGGATACTAAACTGAAAGTGGCCATCTTGGGCCGGCCGCCATCTTGTGGAGAAATGGCGGAAAAACTGCGGGCGCACGCAGTGTACCTTATATTGCTTCGAAAACGTGCCTATTATGAAAGAACAACACATGAAGTCTTAAAAAAATATACTCATATTGGATAGGTATATAAACAAAGAGTAGTTTTCATGTATTGTACTTTATAATGGACTCCATATTCTTTGCACAGAGCTCACGTTGAGAAATGGACAAACTAATTCAACGATAGTTCACTTTGGATGCTTTATTTGTAACTGATTTATTTTCGTAGGACTGCTTTATTTAATTAGATACTATTGAACTTTCAAGTAATGAAATGTGTTGAACTGACCGAAATAGTCTGTTGACGGTATTAAATTATAAGGATCCTTTAGGCAAGACTCATATGAAGTAGGTAGGTATCTATATTGCAAAATGAATGTGTTAAAGCTAAGTATGGACGTTCGCCAAAAGAAGTTTACGCTTAAGAGTATTTCTCGCGAACTGTTTTATTGCCTTACTCTAGACTTCTGGAAAATATTATTCCTTTTAAAACTAAGATGTAAAAAAAAGTAGTCTATTGTCATTCGGGCGCCTCATTGCTATAACAGCGGTCAGGCGAAAAGATCTTTTAAAAAATTTAACTAAATGTTGAAATTGAAAAGAATGTTGCTTTTTTTTGTTAAAACTATTTATAAATCAACAGTTGTATGATTCAAAATTAGGATGTCCAGAATTATCGTTGTTATCAAGATGTCTATTTGTATAAATATTTTTGAGAATTGTACAATATGTGTAGTGTAGTATTGATTAACTACCTATCATTCTAAATATCCTATGTACCTACAACTTAAAATCATTTTTGCTTTTATTATTTGTCAATTATTGTCTTTTGGGATGTTCCAAAACATTTGGGGATTATTTGCTTGCCTCAGAAAATTATTCTAAATTATTTTGTCTATAGCTAGAATGTGAAGCTTTAGCATCACGTTACTATTCCGGATCATCCTGTTGCCGTCTAAATATCAGCAATTGAATTACGATGTTGAAGAATAGCAAATGATGAGTCAGCGCTAATAGCATACTTTTGAGCTCGCTTGAAAAGCAAACCATTTTGCTCTGTGGGAAGTTGTGATTACGGATTATGATTGTCGACGTCGAGTTTGAAAGTGCCATGGTTGCGGATTTTTCGAAAGAGTTACCGTAGTCCTCGCAAAGAGCAACCGAAGGAACACTGTGGATTTTATTAGTTTGATAAATCTGACACATTCTCTCGGTCCACCTGCAGCGGGAGATGTCAAAAAACTCTTTGTACCTAAAGTTGTCAAACAATAATAGGCTCGTTTTGAAATTTGTATTTTGACTACCTAGCGGCTTATCCGGTGCAGTGTAGCTACTACTAAAATAACTATTACTACAGTACGGCCGATGGATCTTGGCGCGCCTGAAGTTAGGCTCTGCGAACTTTAGCGCTCAAAATAAACGCGCCAAATAAATGATTTATAAAAATAAATAGCAATAACTTGTTAACAGCAATAACAACTGCTGTTAGCATTTATTTTTTCAAATCATTTATTTTTTTACGAGTGCACAAGCACTAAAGTTCGCAGAGCCTAAATTCAGACGCGCCAAGATCCGTCGGCCGTACTGTACACCGGACCCTAAAATGATTATTTTAGTAGTAGCTACCACTTCATCGGATAAGCCGCTAGTCAAAATAGAAATGTCAAAATGGGTCTATTATTTTTTGAGCACGTATAAAGTATCGGTTTTCGTTCTATTTTCAAAATAAATTAGGAAATGTCTATACCAAAGAGAGGAAGAGAAAAATAAAACATGATAAATATGAAACTTGAAACTATGGCTTCCGTTCTCTCACAATCGCCTTCGGAGTAGCTCAAACGCTGTCGTTAACTGAGTTTGTGCAAAGAAAATTATATAGTTAGATACAGCTATCTTAATACTTCAAAGCTCACTTTTGTAGCATTGAATGCGCCTAATAACACTGCCGAAGTTTTGTGTATCTTCGCCGCTAGTTTTTTACGAGAATCGTTTTATATGATGTGTAAAACATATTCTTATGAAAATGTGTAACGAGTTTTTTTGTTTGAGTTTAAGTCACTATTTTTGTGTCTTGATCACACTTTGAGATACATTGATAATATTTTTCTGCCATCCATTAGTTGCATTTTGCTTCGCAATGAAGAAAGCTAAAAAAAGCTCTTAAGCAGTAAACAACAATATCACAATAGGTAATTTAAGGATATCTATAACAGAATAAAATGAAGATCTAGAAATTAAAGTTGTCCATCCAGAATCAAAGTGTGATTAAGACAGCCAATTACACGTAATCTTATGATCGTAAATAGGTTTTGTGAAATTTTGTACTTGTTTGTACTCATTTAGCTTAGATTTTGTACGACGATATGATTGTACCTCCAATTATTTATTATACTTCTATGCTTCATACTCTTCGTAAATCCTTTTCTTCATACCAGTGAGTCTTTCGATGACAGCTTCTCAGGAAGTGTATCTATCAGCGCTTTAAACTGTTCACTCTTGTAAAATAAATTTATATTAAATCTGATTAGTGTTTTATTTATTTTGGGAGTTAGGGGATTGCTGAGGATGGGTATGTTAAGATCAACGCTCTTAAATTCAAGAAGGACGCTACTTACTGTCATCGAGGTCAGGGTTCCGGCGGCTAAGGCGTGAGGACGTCCGTACCTCAGGCAAAGCAGGGCCGAAGCCTATTAGGACCATAGTTTACTTCCGAAAGAGAAACTCGTTGTCCTGGAACGCAAAAGCATAGAAGGAATATAGCTGTGGCTTTAGTCAGTAAAAGTCTGCCACATCCTCCAGCTCCGCCCTAGATCAAGAGAAGCCATTAGATGATAAATATAAATACCTTAAAAATAAGACCATACTTACTGAAATTGGATAAAGTTACTCTCTTCTATTTTAAACATTTTCAGTACCTAGGTAGTCTGTTAGAATTCAGTCCCAAGGTAGCTTACCTCTATGCTAATGAATGGACTTTTTATTTTCACGTGTATGCTTCTGAGATCTGGTGTGTATGAAGAGACACTTCGAACGGCTTTTATGACCTGACCCGGCAAATTTCGTGCCGCCTGATAGATGATTTTTTTTCGTGGCATTTTCCATATATTCTCATCATGTGAACCTTCCCTGGAGTATCCTGGAGTATAGGAAAGGTTTACACGAATATTTCAATACAAAAATTAGCCAAACCGGTCCAGCCGTTCTCGAATTTTAGCGAGACTAACAAACAGCCATTCAGATTAATTTTTATATATAAGAAGATTATGTAGTTACAAAAAAATACAACCGACTTCAAAAAAACACCAAAAAGTGCAAAATAACTTAAATTTTGGAAGTCGGTGTTAAATAACGAAGAGACCAAACTATTATAGAAACACCGAACTTCAAAAAAGATACATTATCGATGTATCTTTTTTGAAGTCGTAGTCGGTTGTATTTTTTTTGTAAAAAGTTTTTTATTTCATATTTTTTAGTTGTAGTACTTCTCAGCGAAACTTAAATAGACAGGTACCTTCCACCATTCGGTTCCATCATCAAATGATCATGACAATTTTAATAATACTAAACACGGCTAGGACACACTGATTTATTACAAAGTTCCGGCTCTTACCGACCTTCCGTCTTCATCATCAGATCAGTTCTATGTATCCCCTCCCCTTCGTCCTTTAGTCAGCCACCGACTACATGTATAAACAAAGCAATTTTACTTGTTACGGCAGTTCTGCTATGGTTTTTTGAAGAATTTCGTTCTATATCTTCGTAGTTCATCATCAGATCAAAACAATATTTCTATTGGACCAACTCGGGAATATAATTTTTCAAATAAAACAAAATTTTCAAAATCGGACCACAATTGACCGAGATATCGGTGAAAATACATAAAAAAAAATACATGCAGCCGAAAATAGAACCTCCTCCTTTTCGAAGTCGGTTAAAAATAAAATACAACACAACATAAGGTAATTGAAGATATACAGTGTACAGATACTTAATCTGTGCCTGAAGTGTACTGAACACTGGGATCATTAAGACTTATGACATACCGATATTATATGTTACTAGTGGTACCAGCAGACGTTGTCCTGCCCGAAAGTCTGATTGCAGCTCCACCTAACGGCTTCAGTTGTATTTTCAAACCATCCATGTTGCTTGGGACCCATTCCATGATACACAAAATTTCAACACACGTACAGAAAAATTCCGTATAGCCAAACTATTCTTGGGACTTTTGGGTCTGAATACGCCTCTACTGCTGTGGCTGTAGAGCCACAGCGTGCTAGCGTAGGCTAGCGTATAATTTTATTAGGGTCTGTGCCTTTGCTACGCCGCGCTACGAAAATGCTACGAACGTCGTAGCACATGTAAATTACGAAAAAGGTCTGTTTGCATCGTCTGCACTCTTTTAACGTTTAATTTTATCCATATAATATTTTTTCTTGCTTGGATTTAGGTATCTGTTATCCTATTGAATGGCTATTCATGAAAACGTAATTTAATAGGGTAAGACAAACTGAGAGGTTGGTACTGATGATTATCTTCTATCTATAGATATACAACATATTTTTTAGTACATGCGAACCCCGAATATAGTTTGTTCAGAGTTTATTAGTAACTGAATTGATTCCAATGATTTTTACACCATGTTAAATTTTTTCTCAAAAATATTTAGAAAAGGTCACAAGTTGGACACCATCACCCACAGAAATATAAAAAAAACAGTATCTGTGCCATCACCGATACTAAGTACAGATAACGGCAGGCCATAGCGGGCATTCGGAACAGGGTACAGCTGGGTGCGGGAGCAAAACAACCCCTCAGTCACGCGGATGTCCTGATGACCATTTGTTTGTGTGGACAACCAGTTAACATAACAAGCTTATAACTGTGATTTTTCATATAGAGTTATGACATTTTTTGCATAAAAATACTATAGACCTGTATTTTGGTCTTAGCATATATTAAAAATAAGGTTGCATATAAAAGTATCAAGTTATGACATCAATCCACAGCCGAAACTACTACGGCTTAGCAGCGTGAAAATATGATTGCGTAAATACATATCATGTTATGACCGCCAATCGTATTTTCATCAACACTGAAAAGGAGTTGAAATAATTCGCTTATTTACTGATCACAATAATATTATTTATTAGAATTTATTATCTGTCAAGTCTATGTGACAGCAAAGCTAGAGATCAAAACTTCGCGATCTGAGTATAATTTTACTCTTATATCGTTGGATGTGGCTTGATCAAGAGGCACTGGCTGGCTTTGCTGAAAGTTTGACTTTGGCTCCAAATTGTCGTATGATGGGGTTGGCATGGCATGGCATTGGCTTGACTTGGCATAATGTGGGTCTACTATATGTGCACCTTTGCCTAACCCTTCCAGGCGTGAAGTCATCATCATCATTTTAGCCGAAAGACGTCCGCTGCTGAATATGGGTCTCCCCCAAGTGTCACCACAACGAACGCTCCTCTGCTAGTAAATAATAATAAGTCATTATATTTTTAGTAATTGTAATTATTTTCTTAATACATATGTTTTAGAACTATGGTAGCAACCCTTAACTTTTTTTTACACAACGACCGGTACTGTGCGACTCGTGTCAATCGAATTCCTGCGACTCTCACCAGGAGATCGGTCTGTGTAGACCACGTGGAGGACACGGTATAGCATATGGCAGAGGTGTGCCCCGTTAGGGCAGAGCACCGCCGTGTTCTCGTGGGAGCGATCGGTTGCAACGACCTCTCGCGCCGGGCCCCGGTACAAGCTATAAGATAAGGGCAGGCGGTTGCCCCTTTTGCGAAGCAGTAATGCTAGCGAAGGAGGCAGTCTCATGCGCGAGGGAACGGCTCTAACGCCCCAGCCACCAGGATCCTGATCCTGATGTCAAGCCACCGTAGGCGCGGGCTTGCGGATGGCGAGCAAAGGGTAGCTCGCCGTTCGGACCGAGTCCAAGTCGTCGACGGCACGAGTGTTCCACGCGCGCCTATACTTTTAAATTCATTTTTTGTTAGTAAAAAATAAATATTATATATATTTTAATTCAAAAAGTGTACCTTTTTAAAGCGCAAAGGATAACTGAAGGAACACAGGTGGACTTTAGGCAATAAAAGTCTGCCAGCGTCAGACGCTCTCAAACAACTTCTTCCAATCTGCGGCGGCGGGAGAAGTTTTGTATAATTGCTATAAACCAGTGCTGGACTGCGATCCCACCTGATGGTAAGCAATGATACAATCGTCGATGGCGAGGCGCACTGGTTTATTAAGAGTCTATTCACTCTAATCTTGAAGACACCTAGATTTTAATCGGACGGGAAGGCTGCTGCTGGTAGTTTAACGATTTTCCTTCTCAAAAAAAATTGGTACGCAGCTGCCATCTCATGTATAATGACTGAAAAAACTCAGTGTTCCTGATAATGAGTCAGTTCGTAAGTTTAGCGCCACCGGGTGCTTTAAAATAGCCTCCTCCATGAGTGGAGATTCTGAAATGTCCGGCATATCCTGGACAGTCAGTCTCGCTTCTATTTTGCTGACTCAGCAATATTTTTTTACGTTGTTTGTGTAGGCACAGGAGAAGGAGAGACACTTTCTAGAACTTCAAAATGAATAGTTGTAAAGGATTTTTTTTTTCTATATTAAGGATCATCAAAAGATCTCTTCTTCTTCCTGCCCTTATCCCACATTACTTGGGGTCGGCGCAACACGTTTTTTTCTACCACTAGCCTGTCACCCGTCACACTATCACTAACTTCCTTTTCTTTCATATCACTCCTCACACAATCCATCCATCTCTTCTTCGGCCTCCCTCTTCCTCTCCATCCATCTACTTGTAAACCCAGAACTCTTTTAGTAACATGTGTTTCATCCCTCCTCTTCACATGACCATACCAAGACAAACGATTTCCTTTCAACTTTACAGTCACTGGTGCTACTTTCAAACTTCCTTTAATATACTCATTTCTCACTTTATCCATTTTTGTCACACCACACATCCATCACAACATTCTCATCTCCGCTACATGCAGTCTTACAAGGATCATCAAAAGATAATTTATTTATTATTATTAGGATCGCCAACATTACATGCACTGGGTATTTACAGGATCACTTTATAACACGATTCAAGTGCTGCAACATTTAAAGACAACAACAACATTATCACAAAAAAAATCTTTTATAAAGGTCACGCATTAAAAATACAATCCTTACTGTTTTGTTTCATAAGTCAGTTTTCGCAACGAAAAAGGACTTCACATCAAGTCCAATAATGATTTTTCTACGATTGGTAAACCTAACAAAACAACGGTACATATATAACCTACCTACTATTTAAAATCAATGCGATAGAAAATATGTATTTTTGGAGGAAAAACTAGCAGCGTCATGTTCTAAAAAAATATTTAACTAGCGTATGGGAATACGTAAGATTAGCGTGTAGGTTATTAACGTCAATTTTTCAATTCGGCAACCGACCATCAAAAAAAAAAATAACGCTGCGGGAAAGATGAATAAAAAAAAAAAAAGTTACATACGCTCTAGAATAGAACAGAAAATATTTTTCAATACAGTTACTCGAAAACTGCCTCTTATCGCACTACAATTAGGTTCGACATGGCACGTATATCACCCGCGTGCTTTTTTTAAATTTATCACACCAAGGGGTTTTTTCATTCCTATTTCGTCACGGTCAAGGATGATTATTTCTTTTTTTAAAGCAAAGAGGCGGATACTTTTAAGGTTTTAATATTTAATGAAAACTTAAATTGTGTTTTTGAACAGAATATAATACATAAACATGATTACCTACACAATAATTTGTTACTACCAACAAATTAACATTTATCGGCGTTCTAAATTCAAAAATATTTGAATTGTATTTTTATTAATATTAGGCAGTATAACGGTTTTTTCTTCAGTATAAAATGAACAAAAATGCGTTGTAATTTTTAGAGAAAGCATTTCTTCGTAAGTGTATTGAAAAACGTCGTTTGACACACGTGCAAATTTGTCATTGCAGCCCTCGGCTCCATAACACATTCGCCTTCGGCTCGTGAGAATTCCGCCTCGGTCGAAATGACAAACCTTTCTGCACTTGTATCAAAATGTACTATATTCGACACAGACACAACAAACACGGAGTAAAGTAAAATGACAAGTAACAAAATGTCCATCTATCCAAAATCCTTCTACATAATAATATACTTATCCGAATATTTCTTCAATTTTCCCTGATGACATAGTTTCCTCTATTTCTAGAAAAAAATAAGCAGCTTATTCGTCTCGCACTAGTGACATTGCTGTCGCTGCCCTTGAACGCTGGCTGGGTATTTAGGGTAACAAGTTGGATGTATAACTCGCACTCTGTCCATCGTCAGAGGGGAGCAAGTAGTGGAGCAGGCGAACAAGCACCAGCTTGAGGTGATAATTAAGTAGGGAATAGAATTCTTTTAATAAAGGTTAATTAAGATTTATTTTGACTGAATAATAAAGTCAAATAATAAAGGATTCTCGTTGCGCTTTCTCAAGCAAGGTTGTTGAGAAAAGCCATAGTTATAAAGGTCGTGTTCCTCCGTAATATAATCAGCAATCCTGGGTATTGCGGGTCTTACAAGAGACCCATGCTTATAAATGGAAATTTACATGGTGTGTCATCGAAAGGTATCCTATTACTTCTGTCCCCTGTCCTATTTGAGATCTCCGGAATCTTATGAATGAAATATGTCTCTAGCAATTAAGAGCCAAACAAACATGAATCATGGCTGGCCTTATTTAAATGCAAATAGTTTGATTTTATTAGTTATAGCCAGATGAAAGCCGCGTGTCGATCTCAATGAGTTCTGTATTACGCTAAATTTAGTAGAGTCGGCCAGCCGGATGGCTCTTGGAATTTGGGAAATCTGCAACACGAATGTTAGCGTCGCGCGAGCAGGACAGTGCCACCTGATCGATTTAGCCGGCATTGACAGCGAGCGTGTTTTTATATCAGCGATCTATCAATCTACTCGATATTCACATCCGCCGACGTCGTCACAGGTCCGTCTGTTAACGGTCGTGGCGAAAATAGTGGAGAACCGGTGTGTGGGAGCGTGACGGCTGGCGGTTGGCATGTTCGCTGCGATTGCTATGCTGGATCGGAATCCTGGATTTTTGGCACCGAAAATAGTCGGGTGGGAGCGCGGCGAAACCGCGAGGGCGGGCGCGGCGCAGTGCGTGTCGCTCCGCCGTTTGAACAGCCCGCTCGTGAGGTGAGTGCAGCCGCGCGCCGCCACGCCGGCAGCTTGGATACTTCACCTGGACCCCCAGGCACCAGCACAGCCGCGGCCAGGACCGTGACAAGTGACACAGCAGTGCCATCATGTGTGGAGTATCCAAGCTCCTGGATTTTGACTCCGGCAATTCTGTGCTTTCGTTCTGTGATACGTTGTTCTGTATTTTCTGGCTCGCGTTGGCATATCTCGTGTTAATACGGCAGTTGATCAGTGTGTATTGAGTGTCAGGCGTAGCGTACGGCCGAGCGGTGAGCGCGCGCGGTGAGCGTGTTCCATGGATATGACTCGGGTTTCATCGCGCGCGCGTCCTCGCTGAAAATAGTGAGTCCCCGCGCGCCGCCCACGCCGCGCGCTCACACCGCTTGTAACCTATTTGCGGCATGCCCGAACATCAGTATTTATTTAGCGAGATGAGGAAACTCGTCTCAATTTTTATTTAGCCCCAGTCGTGGCCCATATATCGTGTAATTAGGACGTTCGGTCCACAACTATGTTGTTTACTGATGTTCGGTTTCCGATTACAACTCCCGACTGTCCAGATATATGGACATTGTTGGAAAGGAACTGGCATAATGGATGATAGTTTAAAAGAAATAGCTTTAAGAAAAAATATTTTATTTAAAATTCACGCAAACACTACACACGTTCATATTTGAATTCGTAACCACTGAAAAAGTTCGAAAGTAGAAAATACTTAATACTTTCGTTTCAATCAAAACAATAGGACTTTTAAACAACTATAAGACTATAATAACAATACTATAGCCTTATTTATAAATAATTATTTACAATTGTAACATTAAACATAGCACTCAAATGAAAGCTACACCTCAAGCTATATCATCATGGGATTAAAGTATGAGCGATAGCGGTTGTCACTTGAGCACGCCTCGATTACCAGCGCACCTGGAACTCGGAGTGTTGGCACCTCTTCAAAGCGCCTACTATTACACACAGGCTGAACTATCCCTGAAATTCGGGAGATAGTTACAGTTATAGCTTTCATATTAACTACTTTACACTTAGTGACATCGTTTTGAATCTTTACATCATAGTTTTTGAGTGCAGTTAACTTGTAATCCATCTTTGTATTTGGTATTTGTTCTTGTCGATTATTTAATATTGTATAGCGCATTTGTATTTTTATTGTCATATTTGTCACTTCCAATATGAACTTTAGTATTTGATGAATAAGTATCAAATTCAGAAATGCCTCCTTCATTCCTTCTCCAACAATGTTCTTACGCCCTGTTAATTATTTCGCTACACTGCCCGTGTATCCACCCTTACACAATGATTAATTACTTTGAGGAACTGATGCCACCTGTCATGTCATTACACCTGGTCAACAACCTCCTCAACTGACCATCATTACATGCATCAATACATAACTTTGATTATACACGTATACGTATGTACTTGTGTTTCGGAAGTTCTCAAATATCATCATTATAACTGTATCTACTTCTTTTTATCTTTACTTCTATTTCAATATTTACTCAGACATTGTCTTAACAATACAATACAATATTCAAGTTATTGTTTACATCAAGAGGTTGCCAAGTTTTCTCTAGAACAAAGACTTCTTCAAACTTGAAGTTTTCAAAAGACTGGATACAATAATCATAAAGAAAATTTCCCTACGGGCATGTAGCATTGAATATACTCGTACTTGGAACAACTTTAAGTAACTTTGTTTATTCAAATATGAATGATATGATCGTCCAAATCTTGAGGAACTCTAAACTTATTATAAAGTTAAAGTTACTTTCTGATTTAGGATCAACACCCGGATCATTGGAAGCGTTTATCTCAACAGATTGATTCGAGATTTATAGATTAGATTCAAGTTCATTGGATACAAGTCTATAGATTGATGAATTTAGTGACGTAGACCCTGCCCTTGGATTAAGAGTTAGTATTGACACTTCGAACTTAATTATATTATGTCAAATTGTTAAAATCTCTAACCAGTTTAAATTGAAAGGACTAGTAGGTAGAATTCTAGTCTTAGCACTTGAGGAATTCTTTTATGAGAATTTCTGAAATGTTTTCTTGACAATTTAATATAAACTGATTTCAATAAGTTTTTTTTTTTTTAAGATGAGCTTCAATTAAGCCATTCATTGACTCTTGTTTGTTTGAATTCCTGATAGTTAAAAATTATTTGAAAATTTAGATTCAAAAATTGGGCTAAAGTATTTCGGGATAACACGCACCAGTACCTAGCGAATCAACAAGACATCTTGTTTATTGAATTTGGGATAATAGTTTTCAGTTTAGTAATAAAAGCTGTAGAATTGTATTTATTAAAAAATGGAAAGTTATAAAAAAAAAATCTAAAAATGACTGGAGGTTTTTTTTATGGTAGGTAAAATCATCCAATGACAAATCCCGCCCTTGGGTGGAGCGGGAAGTAGTGTCAGACTCTTACTGACTAAAAACCTACCCCGTTCCTTCGTAGCCTATCGTGCCGGGGCCGGGTATTCCTTTCGGAAGTTAACCCATAACCCCAGTAGGCTTCGACCCTGCTGCCTGCATGATTGGAGGTTATGATAATTATGACTTCTACACGAAAGCTATACTTTTTATGATTCCTAGTAGAACTTTTCCTTCAGATAGCAGAAATACTTATAAATCTAAGTTATTACTTTCAATTCAAACTTTCTTGTATTCTGATATTTGTACTCCACTATTTCTTATTCAAATAAAGCTCTCGAGGATAAGGTTTAAATTGAACAAACAAATAAGAACCCTTGAACTTTTTATCTGCAAGATAGAATACAATTATAGAATACCCACGCTTATCATCTCCTATCTTAAGGTTTCCTCGTGATCTATCTTTATTCTAATCAGGAGGAAGGGCCTTTGTTAATTGACACTACAGATCAACTGAAACCAATTCAAAACTTTATTTAAACTTTATCTCTTTTTTTTTTAAAATATTAGGATAATGATAATGATTTTTCACAGACAACCTTTCGATGGATTTGACAGAGAAAGAGAAAAAGATAGCACTAATATGTATAGTTGAAATAATAAGTTGCGTAAATTAGTTGAACCATTAGCTGTTGTTGCGCGCGGCCCTCCACTTCGATTGGGACCAAAAAATCGGTTAGTGCGCATTCAAGATCGACCACCATGATGGTTCAACTTATTTGCCTGTATTCTGGCAAATAAATCATTCATTCATTCACTCATTCATTAGAGTGTATTCGCGATATACCTTGATTATTTGAATGGCACATGTGAGCAGTATCACAGTTCAAATAATAAACTGTGCCAACCAAGTTAGGGAAAAGCGTAAACGTTACATAAATTAGCGTTCGTTCTAAAATTCCGAACTTTATATTTAGTCTCGGGCTGCAACAGCTGTAGTGATGTGAAAACACGGTTATTTTCGTGAACAATATGTCGGTGGTGTTGTCAGTCCGCCAGCACCACGTCACTACGTTATTTTCGCAACTTCGCCAGTTTGCCGACACGCGCGGAGTTTGTTCCGTTTCGTTTAACCCGAGTTTTATAGCGGCGAGCAATGGTTGGAGAGTATTGATGTTTGATCGTTAAATCTGTTGCTAGCTGTTGTAATATGATTCGGGTTTTCAGAAGCTTTTCAAGTGTCGCAATACATTCTATATGCGAATATTACAAAGTACACAATATTTGAACACTTACAGCTAAAATTCAATTACGAGACAAGTTTCAAATAAATTACACACAAAAAAAGAACAGAAAAACACATAACAAATAGCTCACATTTCATCATTTACGCAACACTCGCGAATAAAATGCCCTTCAAAAATTCTCCAGCGCGGTGCGTTTTCCGTGCACACATTCGCTGATCTATATTTCTTTATAAATTGTAAACAAGCTGAGTTCTCATCACATAAACCAGCCAATACAAATATGGTGGAGCTAAGAGAATATCGGCGATTGCTGTTCTACGAAAAATTTAATCATAAGTCATATTTTTGTAAACAAAAACCATGAGATTTATGTAAATTTTCTGTTTTCTCGTTGTATCGATTTTCAGAAGAATTCTATAAGAATGTTTGTATCTAACGAAAACATTGTAAATGTATTATTATTATATACTATTATTATCAGTATGAGAAAACTCAATGGATATTGGTTAGATTTGTTTGTATCTAATTAATTGGTTGTCTATCACTTGTGAGTCCGATGGGAGAAGATTTCGTCATTGGAAACTGGCAGTGGGTGTACAAAAGATCGCATCTACCCACATGAAGACTAAACTAGGAAACTGATGTCCATTCTATCCTACGGACCTAATAAAAAGTAGGAAAAAGATACGATTAACGAGTTTCTATGTACGACGACGCCAACGATATAATCTATTTTAAAAGATTTCTCAACCCAATACATTCTCACATGAAATGTGTAAACACAGACGCCATTACTGACGTCACACCATAGTTTCACACCCACTCTACATTACACCCACCCATAGACATAGCTGCTAATATTTTTAACCCTGCCAATACTAACTACTAGAGTAAAGATTTAATTACTATAGCCAAGTGAGAGCAAAAACAAATAAGAAGTATACCCTAACATTTGGTTTCAAAATTCTGAATATTGAATTACATTGCAGAAAAGGATTAGACTTTCGCCCACAAGTCGCAAACAAAGGGTTGAATTATACAGCCAATAAAGAATTAAGTTGTAGCAAATAAAATTACAACTTTATCGTCATTTGTCTTTTGACACGAACTTTGTTTTTGGAAGTGTCTACCGAATTGTAATTGTGTTGGCTACAAATTTAATATTTACTTGAAAATCGAGACGGAGAGGATATATTTTTAAATTAAATTTGAAAAAAAGAAAAATGTGTGGACTGGTAGAAATTGCTTGAAGTATTAACAGTATATATTATAATATTTTTAGTATATGTTAAAATTAAAAATTTGGTTACAATGGAGCGACATAGTCAAATTAGTGACAAAGCTCCCTAACTAAAATAAATAAAATAAAAATCCAAACAATTGGTAATTAAGTACTCATATGTAAGTAGGTTTATTTATTTGTCGGTCGATCAGTGTTCATTTCTCTTCTCGAATTTTTCGAGTTCTCAAATGAGCATGCACATTGCACACCCAAGGAGGTTTCTAAAAGCCAGCGCCTCTGCACAGGTAAACTATGTCCTGAAATCCCCTTTTTATTCCGGGAATATGTTTACCTTGACAATATTCTACTTTTACTCGGGTAAAACCGCTGATAGCAACTAGTAAATATTATAAATAAATACACATTTAGTAAAATATCGCACTTGAATAGTAAGAAAGACAGGAAATAGAAACGACATTATTCGAAGTTTGGCTAAAGTTGATGCCCTGTTTCACTGTCTACATACATATATTATACTTCAGACATTACACAAACCTATTTCACTGCCCGTTCAACCGATTTTGACTTCTATTCCCTAGTCGTAAAGATGTCATTAAAAGCAAAAAAGTGGTTAAAATACTATATTTATACTATACTTTAATTAATATATATACTATACTTTTTACTGCACTTCTCATTTGTCATGCTTTAGTAGCATAAGAAATAGGTACATACAAAATGGGTTGAACAGACAGTGAAAAAGGTTAGTTCAAACGACTAATTTTATTATATTGCGAATGAGGTACTTAGGAAACAATAACGTAGAACATAACAATCAAGCAGGTTTCATAACATACATACTTTACAAGTTCAGTTTCCTTGTTCGGGGTTATGAACTCCCTCAACAGGGGTGTGCTCAGCACTAATATTTCAGCAAGCCAAGTGTGCCATGTCCCTTTGTAATTAGGTTGGAATATAATTTAGTATCAGGAACATAGACCTAATAATTATGCACTGCCACATCTGGCAAGCTGGCACTGTGCCATATCGAATGGCAGAGTTAAAGTTTTGAAATTGAAATAGTTTGTATTTTTAAACTTTATAGGAATGTTTTGCTGTTATTCAACGGATGAGGGCGTATTTTTTACATTAGGTATAGGGTTTAGAGACAAAGGAAGTACCTAACTATGCGGGTATACCTGTCATGCAATGGCTACATTGTTAATGGATTTGGTGTGAAGTCAACCACGATTAGTAGTTTTATTGTTGTTACCATAATTTTGCCATCTTGGGTCATGGTTTTACTTCCAAAGGGAAACCCGTAGTCCTGGAACGCAAAGGGTAAAGAAGGAACTTAGGTGTAGTTATAGTTAATAAAAGGCTGACACGCCCTCCCGCTCCCTAGAGCGAGAGAAGTCATTGTAAGATTTCCCACCTCAAAAAAAAACTTTTATTTTGCCATATTCACGTACAAGTTAGAAGAATGATCAAACAAAGGTTTTGCTTCACAAACCGAAGCAAAAATATGCGTACCAACTTATTTCTGTATAAAACCGAAGTACGGAAGTACCTTGTACCTTTTGAAGTCTCAAGAACTGAAATGTTATGAGTTTTCCTCTAAAAGCACAGCGGAGCGCCAAACGGTTTAAACCGTGATCCGAACTGTATTGTCACGATTTCAATTAACTCCGTACCTATATGTGCGCCTAGTACCGTAGCAGTGGCTTTATTAAACCCTGCTGCACTGTAGGTTATGTCGTATACAGAGAGTGGTTTACTGAATTGATCCAGTTACTGTGTATTTCCTTTAATCTACTGTGGAAAGCACAAACATGTTTGTACAAACAAGAAACTGCGAAAATAAAAATGCTTTATGCAATACCGACGATACATTTTTATTTAGGTTTAGAAAAAAACTGAGAAATGTTTATTTGTCAAAAAGAAAACATGCCAGTCCGAGTCGTTTAGCCTAAGATTTTGTGTCCTTTTAAAATGTGTACTTAAACAAGTCATGCTTTTTTTCCAGGCCGTAACTGGCGTATTTTTTGACCGGACCGTAGAAGACACACAGCCGCCACCATGGACGCGATTAAGAAGAAGATGCAAGCGATGAAGCTGGAGAAGGACAATGCCATGGACAAGGCCGACACCTGCGAACAGCAGGCTAGGGACGCCAACCTCCGCGCCGAGAAGGTAACAACACTTTAGAAGAGCCTACTAGAGCTAGTATCGTCAGCTTTACCGTATCTACACAAACCAAGGCCATTCCACGTTCAAACAAATTTATTTCCATCACAATATCATCTCATCAACGACCATCAATGTCAAAATGTGTTTTTCAATACACTTACTCGAAAACTGCCTCTTATCGCATTACAATTAGGTTCAACATGGCATGTATACCATTGCACCCGCGTGCTTTTTTTAAATTTATCTCACCAAGGGCTTTTTCATTCTTATTTCGTCACGGTCAAGAGTGATTATTTTTTTTTTAAAGCAGACAGGCGGATATTTTTAAGGTGAACAGAATATAATAAATAAACAAGATTATTTACACAATAATTTGTTATTACCAACAAATTAACAGTTATTGGCGTTCTAAATTCAAAAATATTTGAATTTCTATTTTTATTAATATTAGGATGTGTAACGGTTTGATACCTTTGCCTCTTCTTCAATCTGCAAAGATTAATCGCGGGAAAAAAAGTCTATTAAATACTATTATCTAACCTATTTATTTGAAAAAAATGTTGAATTTAAGATTTGAAGAGAATTCTTTAGATGCTACGCCGTCGCCGCCAGATATTGTGATTAAGGTAAAATAATACTCGTGATAACCTGCTGCCATCTAAATCAAAACTAAAATGTCTGACAACTTTGAAAAATTTTCTTCAGTACAAAATGAACAAAAATGCTTTGTAATTTTCAGAGAAAATATTTCTTCGTAAGTGTATTGAAAAACTTCGTTTGATACACGTGCAAATTTGTCACTGCAGCCCTCGGCTCCATAACACACTCGCCTTAGGCTCGTGAGAATTCCGCCTCGGTCGAAAGGACAAACTTTCTGCACTTGTATCAAAATGCATATCTTTTCTTTTCAGTAAACAATTTAAATCAGGTGGTAAATAATATCCACTATATACAAGTTGTACAAACATGAACACTTAATCCAAAAACAACAACCATAATCTCCTTTTCGGAATTGGTATTTAGATAAGTTCGCTGAGATACTCAGGATAATCGAGGTCAGAGGGTCGCATTTGATGATGTCGCTCTAAAACAAAAGGGCAGCCATATTCTGAATGTTTCAAGATAAATATACGTTTTTCTAGGCCTCCTTAAACACAATCGATAAATCTATTCCAGTCCTAAGAGATTTGTCCCATTTTTACCCACGCTAAATGTATTTTAGTCGGTATTTGAGTGAGAGAAAAGAAATAATTCTCGATTTTTCGAGATAAGTTTCGTTGCAATGGATTGGTGTTAACATATATTTATGGTTTTCATGAGGCTGAGTAAGGGTCGGAAATATTTCCCAACGGGATTTGTTTCGACTTCTAATTACTCAGCCGTCAGATGGGCGCATACTGCAAAAAAAAAATTTCACCTCAATCGAATTATTTTACCAATAAACACACAAATTCGAATTAAAAAGGGATAGTACTCGTAGTAGTATTAAAGTTAGTGTAGCATAAATATTTTAAATAATTATTTTGAAATGAGATGTTAATCTTTTTTAAATCATGGGTCCCACAGGGGACTATTCTGAGCCTAATACTGTTGGTTCTAACTCCAAAATCTGTTCCCCATTCCAGGTCAACGAGGAAGTCCGTGAGCTCCAGAAGAAGCTCGCCCAGGTGGAGGAGGACCTGATCGTCAACAAGAACAAGTTGGAACAGGCCAACAAGGACTTGGAAGAGAAGGAGAAGAATCTGACCGCCACCGAGGCTGACGTCGCCTCCCTGAACAGGAAGGTGCAGCAGATTGAGGAAGACCTGGAGAAGTCCGAGGAGAGGTCAGGCACCGCCCAGCAAAAGCTGCTCGAAGCACAGCAGTCTGCTGACGAGAACAACCGGTAAGATATACCTATTCTCAAAAAATAGTCTTCTTGATCATCATTTAAAATACTGTTTGTGGACTAAACTGTATTTTGAATAATGATCATCATGTAAATTGACAATATAGAAATTTGACGGCACGGCTGGGGCTGGAGCAGTGGTTGGGCGATTGGCTCCTGGATTGTGTTTGGCGGGTTCGATCCGCGCACGGAACAAATATTTGTGTAATTTACAGACAAGTAACCCGGGTCTTTTGTATATCAGTTTACATGTTTGTGACGCACCCACGATACATGAGTCAATCCTAATGTGGAGCAATGTTAAAAAAAAGCCTATCTACAGCTGTTGAAATAAAAATGATTAAGAGGAAACTGTAGGTAGTCATGTAAATCTCTACTAAAATTAGTGTAAATAGTTTACTTTAATACCACCTTCCTTCATGTTTCAGTAAGTTAATCAAAACTGTTTTGAATGTGAATATATTTTTATAATTCAAGAATGCGACGTATTTTCCGGCCGCATACGATTTATTAGTAAAGCAACAGTTGGATTACGTGCGCCGCTATAATTAGAAACTTGGTGTGAATTAGAGATTAGCTCATGAAATATTATAATTTCGTGAAATAACAAGAAGTCAAGAAACATTTTCGTTTATGTAATTCTATTTGAGTTAATCTGATATACAATTATTGAAATAAAACTTTTGCTAGAATGTTATTTTTGGAATCCCAGCGACTACTGATATCTATTTATATTCAAACGCCGACCTATTTACCAAACGCAACTCTTAGTACTTGATGGAATGGCAATTCTAATATTACAGAATATCGGTAACTCCTACCATTATTATACAGACCAACAATATCTGAATGACGTACGCTATCCGAAATCATTTAATTCGACGTTATTTACGAATTCAAATTTAGCCGACGAACTGATTTAACCCTTAATATGGATACATATTGAACACGCTTCTTATTAGAAAAAATTGTGAGGAAACTGGCCTCAGGCCGGCCGGGTATGAGAAAAAAAAAGTTGGCATTATATCCCCCCCCTCCCCCCGTTCCGTTTTACGAGATCCGTGGGCATGACCAACCCACACTGGGCCCGAGTGGTGGATTGTTATTTTGACAGTATACTGTTGTATACTGTCAAAACTTATATCCCCCTCTCTGTGATATAGAGAGATGATACGTATCTTGAGCGTGGTAATGTTTTTATACACTAAATTATTAATTATTTTATTTGTTCCAGCCCACATTTTATTTAAATAATGGTATATATTTATGAAATGTATTGTTTATTCCAGTATGTGCAAAGTGTTGGAGAACAGGGCACAACAAGACGAGGAGCGTATGGACCAGCTCACCAACCAGCTGAAGGAGGCGCGCCTGCTCGCTGAGGACGCCGACGGCAAATCTGACGAGGTACACATCTTCATACTAGTCTCTAATTGCACGTTTATCTGCCAATATTTCGTTCCAATCGTATTTTACTGCTAGTTAGAAAAAAAAAAAAAATTGTGCATTACGCCATAAGATCCGGTTACTTTTGTATCCAAATACATGTATAATTAATTTTTAGTCACCCTAAATTTTTCAATTTCTACAAACTGATTTTCATCCCATTTTTTTTGCTGTAGTCTATTATTTGACTGCGTTCCCTCATGTGGTAAACAGTGATGCAATCGTTGATCTTGGGGCGCACTAGTTTATTAAGAGCCTATTTACTCTAGCCTTGAAGATATCTAAATTATAATCGGACGCGAAGACCGCAAATTGTTTTAAATCTAACAAACTTTGAAATAAATTCTAATCACTGTCGTATCTCTACGCGTCGGCTCACTCTCTCTCTCTTTTTATTTTATACAGAAAAAAAAAACAAAAGCACAATTTACAATTAATGATAACATACACATATCTAATGAATAAAACTAATATTAAAATGATGACGTAAAATGTCCAGGTATCCCGCAAGCTGGCCTTCGTTGAAGACGAGCTCGAAGTCGCTGAGGACCGTGTCAAGTCTGGAGACGCCAAGATCTCAGAACTTGAGGAGGAATTAAAGGTAAATAAAATAGTTTAAATGTTCAAAGAAATATTAGATTTATGTGAACTGATTGTGACTGCAATACTACATATTGCAATTATAATAGTAACAAGTTCTGTAGATTTTCAGAGCAGTTTCATATCCACTAACGTAACTTGTCATCCAGGTCGTAGGTAACTCCCTTAAATCTCTGGAAGTATCGGAAGAGAAGGCCAACCAGCGTGTCGAGGAGTTCAAGAAGCAGCTGAAGACCCTCACCGGCAAACTCAAGGAGGCTGAGGCCCGCGCTGAGTTCGCAGAGAAGACTGTCAAGAAATTACAGAAGGAGGTCGACAGGCTCGAAGGTAGGACTCTAGCCAAGATACTCCCTAATCAAGTAACATAAGATCAACTTAAAAGAAAAAAAAAACTAAGAAATTTTTATGACTGATTTCAAAGATTCAACTAAAACAAATCTAAATATCAAGTAACGAAATCTTCTTTATTGATATAACTGTTCTAACAAAACGAGAATACTATGGCTTCTCTCAATTGCAAAAGCTTCTTAATCAAAACTTTTCTAATAAAAACTCATTTTCTTACTTATCCTTTAAGTCCAGAGGCCGGAATAAAGTTCGTTCGTTACGTAAGTTGTTATCAAATCACTAAATTTTACAGACGCATTATTCAGCGAGAAGGAGAAATACAAGGCGATATGCGATGACTTGGACGGCACATTCGCCGAGCTGACAGGATACTAACCTGCCCTACAGCACATAGTTTAAGACAAAACCGTCCGAATCACTTTACCCCAAAGTCCATTTTGATACGTCACCTTGCATTGCCTGCGATCCTTTACAAAATTCATCGTTTAGCCCGACTGTAGATTAGCTGTCAAGAACGAGTTCCATTTTTTTCAGTCTCTAAACTGTTTCTTCTAATGCCTAACCTCTTACTGGATGTTTGAAGGGTTGTCTCTGTACAGAATAGCGTAGCTGTATAATATATTTACAAATAATTTGTGACAACCCTTGAGACATCTTGTGTTGAGCCCGGCTTTTTTTGTTTGTGATTAACATGTCTATCGCTTTGCTGCTACCGTCGCGGACCAATGCTTCCAAGGTAATGAAGGTTGTTTCTTAATGTCTAATTACTTTCTATATAAAATGATCTATAAAGCTATCCGCTTCGCCATAAATATGTATTAAAGAATAACTAAAATATAATTTGACAATGATTAAAGTTAACATTTCTAATTCTATTGACACTGTTTCTACAGCATTATTTCTATTTCTTTAAGTTATCGTTTTAAATTTAAGGTGAAAAGTTTTTCCAGGTTCAGGATAGTCTTATTCCTTTTCTAGTTCATAGTAGTAGACAAGGGCTTGCCAAGAACATTTGCTGCCATTCCATCACCAGCCATTTTGCATTAAAATACCCGTTTCATATTTCACGACTGCCCTTTATGTTGAGTCTTCTATGCTAGGAGACCAGTTGCTCATTAGTTTGAAGACCCCAATATCTAATTGAAAGAGTAAAAGTTGTTGGCACAGCCTCTTCTTGTCCACGTATAACTTGTATTCTAACATTGTTATCTAACATTAACAGATGAGCTCGGAATCAACAAGGACAGATACAAGAGCTTGGCTGACGAGATGGACTCGACCTTCGCCGAGCTGGCCGGCTACTAGACACCACTCCTTCCACACATTCACACACACACGTACACACACATGCAGTCCGCTGCCACGCCACAGACACACAACACAACAAACAATACGTTTGTACACGTGATGTAATATTTATTAATATTTTATGTAAATTTATTTACGATTTTCAATAAAATTAATTTATAACAAGTTAGTTTTGGATTTGTTGTTTCTCCTTATAAATACTGGCCATTTTTCCTTCAAACCCAAGTATTTTTATATGATAAATGACTTATTCCAGCAGTTTAACTATATATTAATTCCAATTATTAAACAAAACACTTAGAAAAAAGTATATCTAAGTTAGGTGGAAGTGATTCGTACTGCTTCCGAAAAGAGGAACTGCAAGCAGAATATTTATCTTAAGAAACATAATAGAGAAAGATTCGAGCTGAAGTTTTTTATATGAATATATTTGATTAAAACTCTGTTTAGTCCGGAATTGACAATTTTTAATATGGTAATGAACAATTTGCTAATGGCAAAGCATTAAAAGATATTGCTGTTTGCAAATTATAATCAAGAGAACATGTCTTGGTACCAATGTAAAAATTACTTTATGTTAGTTTCAAATTGTTTGAAACCAGTTATAAATGAAGCATTTTATTATCTCTCAAACATTAAACTCTCATCTAGATAACTATCTAAAAATATATCTATTTTTTTAACAATCATTACAAAATGGCTTTATTATATCAATCCATTTTCCTTACTGAAAGCCAGATAAACTCATTAGTCATCGGCAAATAGGATTACACGTCAATTATTAACAGCGGAAACGCGCCTTAAAACTGTCAACTGTCACATGACGCCTTTCCGGCTCAACATGGCGGCGGCGCGGGGCGCATGCGCGCGGCCGCCTGTCACACGCATGCGTGACTACCCTCAGAACCAGATCGATAGTGCAGTGTAGAAACAGCCTGTTGGGCTCCAGTTATTTTCCCTTATTTTCCCGATTAACCGTCGTTTTTTCGGTGAAATTGTGAAGTAATTCGCCACGGTGTCGGTGTCAAGTAGCGTGCTACCTGGTGCCATCACTATGAAGATGCTAGCGCCCCACGACGGCCCCGATATTTCTCCAGTCGACTCAGGTCAGTGGAAAACAATCATTAATATTACATTATTGTTGCATATTAAGTACATTGTCTCCAAGTCACCAACATTTGAAGTAAATGAAAACGTTGGGTTATTAAAATGCTATTTTAAAAGGAAAATATTTGATGCGTAATACATTACATATATAAAAGGGGCTTTGTTATGTCGACACCCCATAAATAATTATTTAATGACCAGTGTTAGTTACCAGTTATTGACGGTATCTTAGAGCTTTCGTTACAAAAAAATATTAAATATGCAAACGTGCGAAAAATCTAGGTTTGAGATATCTTGGACTTCGGATGAGTGTATGTTTTTATCCTTTATGCCAAGAACTACGCAGAAGACTTACGCAACTTCCTTCCTTTATGGACCAGGAATTACTGATTATTTAATTTAATATATAATTTTGAATATAATGTATTAGTACATTAAATTAATATGCACCAATTCGTTGCATTAACTAGGTAATATTATATTCTTGTCTTTATCCTTTCATTATGACCTCATACTTTTTATTAAACAGCATTAAAATAAATTTAACGGAGGATAATAACAGAAGGTATGTCAAAGTATATTGTACCTTTATAAAATATTTATGTTTCATAATATTATTATACGACGTAGATGATACCATTAATTTTCCGGTAGGTGAGATGTAACATATTCGTTTTATTTTTTAATAATATTACACTGAACAAGTTCAGGTAACGGTTCGTCTTTTCTCTATGGCTCACTAAATTCGATTTACGTTTCAGTGTGAATATGAATCATATTGCAAGAATTTTAGAACTCAACTGGGTAGATATTTTTATTAAATTAAGCGTACCTAAAGTGAATTTAGTTTATATTTTAATAAATAATGATGATTTAATTTCTATTTCTAAAATTATAAATTATAACAACAGGAAAATAATTATTTTACTATGTTTATATTCATGCAGAGCTGTAGATTAATTTTTGTGATGGAAGGAAAAAGCTGAAAATCTAATTATTATAACCGTATAAAGCAGGTACCAAATGATTACTAGTATATTGTATGATGTTATAGATACGAGTATACGAGTACTTTCTCATGGCCTGTAAAATGCAAGAGTCTATCAATATAAAAATATATGAAGTCCTGATGTAATCATTACTATGGGTGAGAGCTGTGGTAACGGCCTCGATCTAACTTGTATGTCGGGCCAGTTATCACTGGTCGTGGAATGGATCCCAACCAGGTGCTTTACTCTGTGTAATTCATTTCATTACCACTGTTCTCGAAAACAATTAAGGAAAACGACGTGAGGAAACCGACATATCCTAGAACCAAAAATTCTAAGACATTTGAAATCTACCAATGCGTACAGGGTTCGCGTGGTGGATTAATTCCCATTCCTTTTCCTAGAGAAGAGGCCTGAGTGCCAGCCGTGGGACCATTATAAGGCTGCTTATGCTATGGCAGACAAAAAATTCTTTGGCCCGCTGAAAAAGGCCATCCCTTCCTTTTTGTCTACCTTTCCTTTACACTTACTTACCACTCAACTCGACCATGATCCAAAATGGACCAATCTCACCCATTGGTATTAAACCCGTGCTGCCTACTCCTGGGTCTCTCTCGAATACTCTCGATGTCGTTGGACGTTTTAAAGGACCCACGTCATTATCATAATCATTTCAACCGAAGGACGTCCACTGTTGGACATAGGCTTCCCCCAAGTATCGCTACAACAAACGGTCCTGTGCATCTCGCATCAACCGCATTCCCGCGACTCTCACCAGGTCATCGGTCCACCTTGTGGAAGACCTTCCAACACTGCGTTTTCGGGTGTGCGATTCTAGAACCTTTCGGCCCCATCGACCATCTGGTCTACGAGCAATATGCCCTGCACACATAACCGTCAAGGACCTACATAGTTTAAACGAAAGTCTTCTTCTTTTCGAATCGATGGTAAACTCGTTCAACTGTTTAGGCTCAGTAGGCGGCTGCGTTAACTGCAGCAGGTACTCATTACATCCTCCATTGAAACATTATAAAGCGGTTCATACTATGCGGTATCATAGTATAAACAGCTTTAAAATCATGTAGGATGACACGTGTTTTTCCAATAAAACATGATGTTTCCATCAAAATGTTACCGCTTTTGTTTACATCGTGTAAACACAAAAATAACCTGGTATGTAAGGGGATAATTTTCTCTGAAGATCAAAATAATTATGAGCGCTTAAGACGCTTTGCTCTAACATAGCTTTGTTATTTTTAATTTTCCGCTGAACAAGGCATCATTAGGGGCTGGCTACCCACTCGGGCACAGATACGTACCTACTAGAAAACTCTTATTATAATCTACCCACACAAGAGTACTATTCAGATAGTTACTGATTTGGAAGTGGGCTGAGAGTATCTTATTGATCTGGGCTTTTTATTTGGAATTACCTACCAATGTCAGACACTTAGGTTGTTTGTATAACAAACTTAAGAGGGCCCTTCACGGCCCGTCTGGCGTTCACGTTAACATGGCTTGTTGTTTTGCGAGTAATGCGAAAAAAGAGATGTTAGCATTCAGTTTCTTTCGTCTCTTACTTGATTAATCACAAAACTTATTCCAGGAAATAAATGTTTTTCGAAAAACCTTAAAAGTTTTCGGAAAAAAATATCATCATTCAGAATCTTGATTTAATGTGCAAGGTTTCCATAAATATATTTTTTTACTTTTTTAATTTATGAGTACCTACATTATGACGGACTAATGTTGCAAATTAGCAGATTTTCAGAGATATTTTCTGGATTAATTTGACTCAAATTTATGTTTTGTTTATAATGGAAACCTAGATAATAATCACAGGATATCGTTGTTTCCAAAACATCTAGAGAAAGGTGTGTAATAACGTCATAATCACGTAAGAGCGGTTGTATGGGATTGTGGCACGGGTCGAGCGCTTTTAACGTTAGATTCATTTAGATTGAAACCTTCATCCAAAAGAATCATATCCTTTTACTTCGGTAAGGTAGATAATTTTGCTCGTTATATGGTCTATAATTATATAGGATAATTCTAACCTACATAAGCTTAAGTAAACAATAACACACAGGGCAACGTCAGCTTGATGTATTTTGTGGCAATGACTTGCATTCTGTCAACCCTCGTCCGTTTTGTAGACTTAGTGTTTGGCATAAACACGTAGTATATGTTACTTATTTAATGTATTTGGACTAATTGTTAAAAGCCCTATTTCATATTAGCTTGTGCCAGTGGCTTCGCCCGCAAAACTGTGAAAATAATTTTAGTATTTTTTTAATAGGTCAACTTCATAGTTAGTAAAAGAATTTGTAGAATTGGTTCAGTACCTAGTGTCAAAGATTACCGAAAATACACAAACTTACAATACCTCTTTATAGTATTAGCATAGACCAGGAATGTTATAGATATGAAATTAGGATACGGAAAATTTTTTAGGTGGGAAAATCATCTAATGACATCTCCCGCTTTTGGGCGGACGGATATTAGAATAATCTATTCTATCGGTTTCGGATACAGTTACAGATATGAAATTATTACGGATTATCCGCTTTTTTATTCGTTTTTTTCATAGTCCAACACCCGTATTTATAAACAAGTAAAATTAAATACTTAAGTAAAAGAAACTACTATTTGTATTCTATAGTTAAGAAAAAATTGAATTTTTAATGCAGTTTTCAAACGTCAAGTAATGACTTAATAATATTTTTCTGAGTAACAAGTAAATACTTCTTTATAAATATGAGTGTAAATTATCATGTTTGACCGGATAAAACGAACAAAAACCTGTCATTTTGACTTCGCCTATATCTGAAACTATTCCAAACTTTTATATAGAAGTTTTGGTTACGGACCTCCATAGCCCTGGTAGACTTTAGATTATGCAGCTGAAAAATGAACTAATCTACTCTAAATTCAGTAAAAAGCGATTGTCTTTTCAAAAAGCAATAGCGCTTCATTTAGTAGAAAGTTTTGAAAAGTACTGCTTCGCAAACAAGTTAATGCTATATCCTTTATCCGCGACGCAGTATTTATCCATATTGTGTGGAATTATTACTAGGCAGCGATTTCGAAACGATAACGTTTTCGAAGAAGAATAGACACAAGACAAGAAAACTATATTCATTATAGAACTTCAGAAAAAGAACCTCCTCACGTCTCGTTTTTAAATATCTTCACTAACTTCAATAGTCATTACTTTGTCAATTAACGGAATATAAAAGTTCAAGTCGCTTCCCTCTCATCTGGCAGATCTAAGAATAGTAAGAGGGAAAACCCTTGAGATATGGGACGATGACACAATTACGTTGCGTGGGAAAACATGGATTAGTCACCAGAATATGTAAGGAAAGGGTATAATAGTAAAAATTGCAAAAGGCCTTTATCAAAGGGCGCAGAGATTAATACTAATATCACACTAGCACGTGTTAGTGTGAGATATCTAATATTTTTAAGGTGAAAGTTTCTGAGTATGTTTGTAGGTATGTTTGTTACTCCTTCACGTTGAAACTGCCGAAGGGATTTGGATTTTTGGTACACGGGTTGATCATGTCTTGGAATAGCACACTTTTAATAGAATAACTACTTCATAGCCCTTACATAAATACACTAAAATAATTTAGAATATTGTACCAACGTCTGTTTTTGAAAAATGTAACTTGAGTGAAAAATATATCTTTAGTTAACGATTTTATATTTTTATAGGATTTCAAGCTATGTATTTTATTCAGATGCTATAAAAATAACCAACGCTTTGAAGCCACTTAGTAAACTTTTCGATTCATTAGGCAATTTTTACAAAGTATAAAAGCCCAAATGGACAACACCCGACAGATATGGGTTAACGAGGATATTTGGTGCCCTTATCTGATAGACATGTCGATAATATTTGTTTGTTCTTGAAAAATATTATATTTGAGGTGTTATTAGTAGCTCGTGTAGATTAAATCATGTAGATAGTGATAGGATTGGAGTGCAACCGTTGGAATCTTTCAGCTAATTTTATTTATTTTGTACTGGAGGTCGTTATCATTTCAGCCGAAAGACGTTCACAGTTGGAGAAGGAACCCTAGTGACGTCACAACGAACGGCTCTGAGCTTCTCACAGCTATCGAATTCCCGCCACCCTCACAGTCATCAGTCCGCTTTGCGGTAGGCCTTCCAATCCTCCGTCTTTCGGTACGTGATCGTCACTCCTGAAACTTTCGTCCCCATCGTATTACATGATTGTAATATATTTTTATTTTTTCACGTTTTTAGATTTATTAATTTTTGTTTTGGAAGTAAAAATAAACAAGGCTCTTGTCCATTTTGGTTAACTACGGTTCATTAGTCAATTCTCGCAAAATATAAAAGCTTGGGTGGGCGAGACTCGGCCGCTATCGACTAATGAGGATGTTTTGTCGCCATTCGTAGCCCATAATCTGGCAGATATAATGATAAGGTTTTATTGAAAACGTATTATTTATTTATTGAGGACCGTCAACGTCGATCGAAGATATCGTACAAAGGTTTTGGTTTGTTCCGTACCAAGTTCAAACATGATTAAATGTAAGTTTGGTCCATAGACTATGGATCAAACTACAGACAGGGGTGTAGCTACCGCCGTATCTGCCGTATCAATTAGACATGCGTCCGATATATCAAATCGTATTCAAAATCTGATACCAGTCACAAATCGAAACGTATCGATATCACACACTTGAAAATCCGATTTCAAGAAATCCAAACCAAACACAAAACTAAAATCTGAAATCTAGCCGAAATCGCGATATATTCGCCCTGTCCTTTTTGTTTCCACAATGTTCCGCTTAGTTAGAAAGAGAGGAGGTGAATTTCATATCACATCGGTCAATTTGCGTTTGGATATCCATTCGATTTGGATTTTTGTAGTTTTCTGATATTCAGATACGATTTGGATTTTTGTAGTTTTCTGATATTCAGATACGATTTGGATTTTTGTAGTTTTCTAATATTCAGTTACGATTTGGATTTTTGTGCGATTTGGATTTTTGTAGTTTTCTAATATTCAGATACGATTTGGATTCTTGTACGATTTGGATTTTTGCAGTTTTCTGATATTCAGATACGATTTGGATTCTTGTACGATTTGGATTTTTGTAGTTTTCTGATATTCAGATAGGATTTGGATTTTTGTAGTTTTCTAATATTCAGTTACGATTTGGATTTTTGTGCGATTTGGATTTTTGTAGTTTTCTAATATTCAGATACGATTTGGATTCTTGTACGATTTGGATTTTTGCAGTTTTCTGATATTCAGATACGATTTGGATTCTTGTACGATTTGGATTTTTGTAGTTTTCTGATATTCAGATACGATTTGGATTTTTGTAGTTTTCTAATATTCAGATACGATTTGGATTCTTGTACGATTTGGATTTTTGTAGTTTTCTGATATTCAGATACGATTTGGATTCTTGTACGATTTGGATTTTTGTAGTTTTCTGATATTCAGATACGATTTGGATTTTTGTAGTTTTCTAATATTCAGATACGATTTGGATTCTTGTACGATTTGGATTTTTGCAGTTTTCTGATATTCAGATACGATTTGGATTTTTGTAGTTTTCTAATATTCAGATACGATTTGGATTCTTGTACGATTTGGATTTTTGCAGTTTTCGGTTTTTGAAGTTTGCTTTTGGATTTCCACACAAATCGTTAAATGATATCCAGATTTTTTGTCAATTTGGATTCGTATGGCTATCGGTTTGTTGGTTATCGAAATCAAACCAAAATCACACACATCATGCGATCAATGTCACCCTTATTTTAATTAACATAAAAACTAGTTTTCAATGATTATGCGTTGATCTAATTTAGTTATAATTATCTAATTTTTTCGTTCAGAGATGCAAACTTGGCCTTGACAAGTGCGCGCGTCTTCGTATCACCATATCAGTGAAAAGAATTTCTCGACTTTTTGAATGTGTTAGTTTAGAGAGGATTAATTAAAGATACTTAATAAATGTAAATAGTTAAGTACTTACTAAAAATTTTTGGTTCAGATTTTTTTTTAAATTGATTTGTAATGAAATTCACACAGCAAAACGTATACCTATTACGCGGCAAGTAAGTTGAACCAAAATGGCCTTCGTTGCTATGGTTACGCGCAGCCGTCCACTTCGATTTAGTCCAGAAAATTGGTTACTTAGAGCGCATTCAAGGTCGATCGCCATTTTGGTTCAACTTATATGCCGTGTATTGTAAGGAACGAATTGGTGAAGTTAAGTGATTTAGGAATCGGATATTGATATCGATTTCAAAATCAGAAATCAGATATATATCCGCTTGCATTCAAAACTAAAAACGCCCATGTCTATACCATGATTTTTAATTAGACGAACCAAAGTGACAGCAGTGGACAATGCCCAACTGTCAAATAGCAATGCTCAAATGTCAAACAACCATTTTTATAGCTGTCACTTTAGTCCATCTAATAAAAAACCACAGTATAGTATCAATGATACGGACGGGGCCCCCGCGCTACAGGGGTCCCGAAGTAGTCAAAAATTCGCATTATGTTATCCATATCCGTCTCGTAGAGTAAACCAAGCATTTGTAAAAAAGAACCATTTTTTTAAACGGGGCCCCTTTGTGATTAGCTACGCCACAGTCCATAGTACAGAAGCAAAATAACTTGGCTCAAGATTTTGTAGTGGAGGAAGCTCCTACCACCCATTCCATACATGTTGACGTGCTCGAGCTACCCTCCCCACAAAAATCTCTAGTCAAGTTATTTGCCGCCTACTTTACCAAAATAATCGTTAATTACGCTAAGTCACGCTTGACCTTGGTACGGACGGACCATGACCTTGTTAGGACGGACCAAAACTGTCGTACCAAGTTGGAGCGTGTGGCTAGCTGTACAATTACCAAAGTTTGTCTATGGATGGGAGACTATTTTATCATACCAAGATTTCTTCGTACCTCGAAACCCCTAAGCCGTTAGTGCTGGCTGTCATATCTTTCTTTGTGATCTACAAAAACCTGACCTGACATCAGGCTTGCCAAAAGGTTACTCAAGTATCGAAGATCAGTATCAAGTAGTGTAGGTTATGCGAAATTACGCTCTGTGGGAACTTTTCAAAGAGTTAAGTACGCGGCAAATAAGTTGAGCCATTTGCAATGGTTACGCGCAGCCCTCAACTTCAATTGAGAACCGAAAATCAGTTATAATCAGAAGTTGAACCATCACAGCGGTCGACCTTGAATGCAGAGTAACCGCAAAACCCTATGGTAACAAGGCTATGGATTTATAGGGCTATCCGTAGAACGAAATGGGCAACTCGAACACATGTGGGTTTTTAGTCAGTGAAAGTCAAAAGCCCTCTCGCATACCTAGCACAGGAGAAGTCATGATGATTTTCCTCCTAAATAAAAATTAGGTTTGGTCTAGTGTATTTGAGGCATTATTACTCGTTTAGATTAAATATCAGAACATTTGTTGTTAAGGATTGGAGCCCCGTCGCGTCGGCTATACAATAACTCTAATGAAAATGTTATGTTCCACTGTTTTATTTTCATGGATAACATTTATCTGGTGAATGAGGATGCTATTGCTGAGATAGCGATCCTTATGTTTCTGGCACGCTTAGAACAACTGTAATCTTTTTTATTATGTTGCCCCCTTAGGGATGGTGTTTCCTAAAATCCGTTCTGAGCGAATGTCTACACCCCATAAGCAACCTACCTGCCAAATTTTAAGTTTGTAGGTGTTATAGTTTCTGAGATTTCGTGATTAAACACTGAATGTTATTACGCTTTTATATATACACCACTATTTTTTAATTATGGCAAATACTTAAAAGGCTTATTAGAAAAGGTCTTGTTATTATTTAAGTAAAGTCTCAATGCATAATATTCATAAACAGCAAAGTTATGAGCGTTTGTATAGATCCCAAAATCTCACTCAATTTCTGGAAACATTGTACAGGTTTATGAATGAAAGAATGTCAATAAAAATAGAAAAACACTGCGCTTAGTATTTTCTAGTAGTAATTGTTATGAATAATGATTCAATGTTGAATTTACCAATAATGACAAATTTTCGTGGACAATTTTGGAATTTCTTTATTTGTACTTTTGACTACACAAATATGATCAGTAACGGGTACTGATTGCGCCCCATTTTTTTGTGCACTAATTAAAAAATAGGGGTGTATAGATAGATATTTATTGGAAACAAACTGACAGACACATCAACGCACAGCAGCCGAAGCTACTGGGACTAAGAACATGAAATTTAGCACAAAGTTTCTTATGACGTAGGTGAGCACTAATGAGAGGACTTTCCAAAATTCACCCCCTAAGGGGATGAAACGGAGGTTCAAAGTTTGTATGGAGAAACCTTTCAAGCGGCCAAAGTTTCTGGTAGAAGCTAGTTCGGTATATAAATATAAACACGTATCATCATCATTTCAGCCGAAAGACATCCACTGTTGGACATAGGCCTCCCCCACATGTTACCACAATGTACGGTCCTGTGCCTCTTGCATCCATAAGATTCCCGCAACTCTTGCCAGGTCATCGATCCACCTTGTAGGAGGCCTTCCAGCACTGCGACTTCTGGTACGCGGTCGCCACTCCAGAACCTTTCGACCCCACCGGCCATCTTTTCTGCGAGCAATGTGCTCTGCCCATTGTCACATTCTTCATGCTATGTCGGCAAATTTGATTCTCTTGCGGATATCTTGATTTCTGATTCGATCACGCAAGGAAACTCCGAGCATAGCACTTTCCATTGCCCTTTGGGTGACTTTAAGCTTACTGATGAGGCCCATTGTGAGCGACCATGTTTCAAAGCCATATGTCATCACTGGCAACACGCCCTGGTCATAGACTTTCGTCTTGAGACACTGTGGTATGTTGGACGAGAAGATACCGTGCAGCTTTCCGAATGCCGCCTTCGATGGTCGATCTCTTTCTCGAAATTAGATTTACGACTGTCTGTCCGAGGCAAACGTAATCTTCCACAATTTCGAGTGTAGAGTCTTCCCAAACACATATATGAATATATATATTTAATAAGTACATGTGACCTAACAGTGGTGTTGTTACTGAAAGCCTAATTTCAAAATGTTTGGGGCTTATAATAAATAAAGTTATTGTTTTAAACTATTCCATTAACGAGAATAAGCTTAAAACGAAATTAGGTCCTCCAAGGAATAATTTCTTAATGCGTTCTTAGATTTAAGCCTGTGGGATTATTAATCTATTAATGGACCTCCAGGCTGCTGCTCAAGCAGGTACTTAAGAAACCTATTTCTAAAGTACTTTGTCAGCAGCAATTATTCTGCAAATAACGTTTCATTATACTAATATTATTGAGGCGCACGTTTGTATGGATTTGTATGTTTGCTATCAATTCACGCTCTCGAACCTCTAAACGGAATTGAACGAAACTTTACCGTAATATATCTTATGCATCAGAATAACATACCCGTACTAATATTATAAATATTACAATAAGTCTGTCTGTCTGTTACGTAAACTGCTGAGCTGTTTTGATGAAATTTGGTGCGGAGTAAGCTCGGACTCCAAAGAAGGCAATACACTCGTACTTTGTATCTGGTTTCGACGTCACGTCTTCAATATCAGACATTCACGCGAACGAAGATGAAGCCAAATGCTATCATTTAAAATAGAGAGAAATACCCGTTAATGACGGGCGAAGCCGCGGGCAGAACTATTATTTAAATATTTCTTTTACTTAGTTTCTACGAGTAGCTAGATTATATACTTAGTCAAAAGAATGCCTTGAACATTCCGCGATCACCATGATGTCCTTATCCCTTATTATTAACATGTTATACGCATATTCTGAAACTACCCGTAGTATGTTCCGAATCGGATACGGAATCGATTTTAGTTATTTTTAAAATAGATATATTTTTTTAATTTTCAAATAATGAAGAATATAATGTGCGTAGATACAAAAACCGATCTGCTACCAATATAATGCGTCGATGACCTTCACAATGCCCAATGCACAAGAACTCATATTAGACTACAATTAGGATAACCAATTAATTAAAAACACTACCTAAGTCCTTTTAAGTAAATGACAGTGCTTAAAATATGATTGTAACGTAATTTTGTAATTGGAGTGAGCATTATTCCAGTCACAGATTGTATATGATGTACGTCTTTACACCACCTCGTCTTTATATAGAATTCACCCCTGTTATACTAGGAGCGCACGTGCCTTTTCCAGGCACTAATGTAATTGATTGACACCAGTTGTCATGATTGATAAGGTCAGGCGTCGCACTCGCACCCGGCACGCGTGCCGCGCTACTGATGTTAAGTATACGAAGCAAAAAGAGTGTATAAATTATTATGTAGCACTTAAACGCCTGGTTTAAGATCTACACGTTTTATTTAGTTTCTAATTAGATTTTGCATAAACTAAGAACTCATATTGAAGCAAAAGGATTTTAATTACTCAAGCCCCTAGCGAACGCGCGCGCCGGCGTTCACACACCTATTGTCTTTCTATTGTGTCTCTAATTACGGTATTCAAATGATTATCTAATAACTATGTAATCACCGTAGCAGGCAGTATTCTGTAGTTTTTGATTAATAGCGTATAGTATTACCAATACCTCAATTGTATACCCAGTTATGCTCGTGTCTTTACCAGGCTCTAGTGTTAATGATTGATACAAGTTGCCATTGTTGATAAGGTCAGGCGTCGCACTTGCACGCGGTACGCGTGTAACACTAAAAATCTATGGACGTACAGGAAGCAAAAAGTGTATAGGGAGTGTAGCACGTGTCGACCTCTAGTTTATACTCTTCATATCAGTTAGATAGGCTAACCGATTTAAAAAAAGGAGGAGGTTGAATCCTTTATTTTTTATTATCTTTGTTCCCCTATTACTCAAAGCCGCCTTGACCAGTTTGCAAATTTCAATTTTCAAAATCAAGTCAGGATCGGATGCTGGAATCCTGTAATTACACCCTAATTATATTCCCAGAAATGCACGTGCCATTTTCAGGCGGTAATGTAATTCATTGACACAAGTTCTCATGGTAGATAAAACGCATCGTCGCATTGCATCCGGCACACGTGTAACGCTACTGATGTATAGACTTACAGGCTGTTATATGGTATGCTATGTGTACGCGTTTGCTAGTGATGTAGTCGTATGGACGTGGACGTAGCATAAATAATATCTATGTAGGGGGAGGGGGCAGCACGTGGCTCTGTAGTCAGAGTACTCGTGGGAAATAGGTGTGAGTTTATGGTCTCAGACGAACGGTGTACTGTAAGTTATTGTCAATAGCTTTCACTGATGTTTCTTCGATGTCTGTGTTCTTGCTCATAAGATATAAGCCGTAGTTTTGTCATTTTCTATCTTTATATGTAGGCCGTTAAGTGACTCTTACCGAAGTCGACCCGAGGATGGGTTAACTACGACTATCTTAACATAATGTTTCTCCGTATCTCAGATTGCACGTTAAGCAGTTGGTCTCGACTGTCTTTTGTAGATCTTTGACCGTAGTTACGAATATTCAAAACCTAAAAAATATCTGCCACCTGTCTTGCCACGGCGTACCGTTGTTGCTCAGTTCTTAAATTGTTTTTTTGGTGTGGAAAATCATCCAATGACATCTCCCGCTCTTGAGTGGAGCGCGAGATAGTGTCAGACTTTTACTGACTAAAAAACCCACCCCGATCCTTCCTTTCAGAAACAGAACTTTTGCCCCAGTAGGTTTCGATCCTGGTGGGCCCCTACGGTTTGCTAATTGCTGATAACTCCTTGAGGCGCGCGTGGAACAGTACGCGCCGTCGACGACTTGGGCTCGGTCCAGATGAAAACCTTACGGTCGGACAGCGAGCTACCCATTGCTGGTACCATTGCCGTTCGCAAGCCCGCGGTCACGGTGGCTGGAAATCAGGATCGGGATCCCGGCGGTAGGTTGTGGAGGTCAGACCGGCAGTGGCTCCATGTAAGATACTGGCATTCAGGTGCGTCCGGTTTTACTGGAAGCCGACCTTTACAAAAAAATAAGTTTGGAAAAGGCTAGGCAAATTGTATGTACCAATTTATTTAGCAAGACAGTGTAAGTCGCAGATGATTTGTTAAACCAGCTGTTTTACATAACCGCTAGCGATTTTACAAAATCTGTTGTGGAAAATCGCTGAACGACGTTTAACAGTTTTTCACAAATACTGAACCAGAACACGCACAATTGTATAACATACCTATAAAAGAATACCTCTGTTTGTCTAGCCAATAGTAGGTAGGATAGAATAGAAATACTTTTATTCGGGACAGACTCAGCACAACGGTTACAAACACAAAGTAAAAAGAAGTAAAGTACAGAATGCGCCGAGCTTGTTCGCACCGAAAGGGTGACCACCTCAGCATCTGCTGGGCGTCACACACCCAGCGCTGGTTTTCAGTTGGCACCCCGCAGTGACGCACAGACAAGGGTAAACACAATATAGTAGGCTTAAAACCCCAGAGCCACAAATCCGATTTACGTGATTTTTCTCTTATTTCATAGATATGTGCTGTGGTTTTAGTATTTATTTTGTGATATTTGGGGAAACAATGGAAACGTGACCTATCTATATCATTTATTCTTTATAAAGGTTATTGACCGCATAAGACTCTAAAGCATAGCAG
This sequence comes from Leucania comma, assembly GCA_958295575.1. Lineage (NCBI taxonomy): Eukaryota > Metazoa > Arthropoda > Insecta > Lepidoptera > Noctuidae > Leucania > Leucania comma. The sequence continues at coordinate 6,891,425 of OY282476.1, read as the reverse complement.
CAAATATATTAGGGGACTAAATGACAATGCAGCGAACAAAGTGACTGCAACGTTTTCCAGTGTCCTGTAACTTGTCCCGTAAAATGTTGGGGCAGTTTACAACGCATTCACTTGATGCGAGACGTGTTAGACAAATTGACAGCGTTGAACGTCATGTTGGAGGATAATTTGTCCCCTAATGTGTCTGCGAGTTAATAATTTTCAATTAATTTAATGTAACGTTTTAAATATGTTATGAAATTTACTACTTGCAAATGGGCGAAGACACTGGCTCCTGAGCCGAGGCTTCAAATAAGTGTGTTATATTGATATTTTGTGTTAAAAAAAAAGGTATTATTGGTATTATTTAACCCCCGACAGAAAAGAGGGGCGTTATAAGTTTGACCCGTCTGTTTGTCTGTCTGTATGTCTGGCCGTGGTATCGTAGCGCCCAAACGAATGTAGACATATAAAAATATATTATTGGTATTATTTATAAGTCTATGGTAGGTCAGAACTAGTCAGAAGTAGAATGTGACTGCCATTTCTGAAATTTTATGTTTTTGGGCTTTTTTGACATTCTGTGACTTTCTTTGTATGTTGTGGAAGGAACGCAGACTATAATTTTACTAGTGGGGCATATTACCGACTGGGTTATGTTTGACTGGTTTACCTTACACAAAATTCCTAAACCCGAATCACCTATCTGTAGACTACACAATTATTTTTTCCGTGTGGGAATCAAACCCGCGACCATACTGCGCCAACCGTTTCTCTAGGAATGCAACATGTATTTTTAAAATCAGTTTTTGATGTTACTTCATGTTGGGATAAGCGATTGAAACTAAAAAAAAATGTGTAGATGACCTTGAGGTTTAAGATGAAGAAATAAATATTAAATTATGTTATTGGTTGCAACAGAAGTATTGACCTACATACCTAGTTGTCCTGTCTGTCCCATATAATTGGAAACTCATTGGATATGCTGAATGCGTTTCGCTCCGGTTAATTGAATTCAATCATGATTGCAAATGGTTTCATCTGTCTGACATCCCCGCTTTTAAAATGTCAAACCAATTTCATAGAAATTGCGTTGTCAGATAAAATTGTGCGGAAAGTGATGGGAAATTGAGATTTATTTCTGAATTAACTTTTATCTTGCGTAGTTTGTCAATGTCAATGTCAGACTTAACAAAAACTTACTCCTGTTCCTTCGTTGCCTTTGAAGCAGACCCTTGGCCCCAGTAGGCTTCGACCATGCTAGGCCCCTACGGTTTGCTGACAACTCCTTGAGGCGCGCGTGGAATAATACGTATCGTCGACGACTTGGGCTCGGTTCGGAGGGTTACCAGACGGTCGGACGGCGAGCTACCCATTGCTCGCCGTCCACAAGCCCGCGCCTACGGTGGAATTTGATATACCCTGGAGTTTGGGTTGTATTATCTCCTTCAATTGATTTTGGGATATTTAGTTTGTGTGTAAATAATTGTACTACCTTCTGTCAGCGACTTCGCTCCCGTGAATATTTTCCCAACGGACCATGCTGTCTCCTGGTATAAAAAGAGATATTTCAGGTCATAATCTACCCGTGTACCAAATTTCATCTAAATCGTTTAGCCGTTTGAGCACACATACATACAAACTTTCGTCTTTCTTTGGTGTATGTAATGCTATTGAATTAAAGTATAGAACATAATACTCTATCAAGAAAGGTTATGTTTCAGACGATGCCTTATTAAAATTGCCTTAGTAAAGTGACTTTAGGATCTTTTCCCAAAAAAATTAGAACATTTCTGCAATAATTCTAGGATCTATGATCAGACGTCCTGTGCTACAACCTGGGAGTATTTACCTAAGTCATGAGAAAAAGTGGCGGAAATATAATAACCTTGTTGAAAGTTATATTTTCAAGCCGTTTGGGGTTGAAACTCTCGGATCATCATAAAGATCTTGCAAAACGTCTAATTGATACTTCGCGTGATCCAAGAGTTGGCTTTTACCTCGGACAGAGGATAAATAAGTATTGCCATACAGTCTTTTGGGCACATTGCCGGTTGACAGCGATGTGGAAGAGTGTTTTTATTCGTAGTTAGCTTAGGGTGTTTATTATTTTACTGTATATATAGGGTGACTGGTAATTAGTGAACGATACTTAAACACGTGATTGTAGTCATGATAGCAAACAACTTTTACTATGGGACCAAACCTGAAATCGCGAAAGAAAAATCTGCTGGTCAGTACATTTGTGTTCGCCTAACTGGTCAAAATGTACTGAACTTGGCTGATTTTTTTCGTGATTTCAGGTTTGGTCCCATAGTAAAAGTTGTTTGTTGTCATGACTACAATCACGTGTTTAAGTATCGTTCACTAATTACCAGTCACGCTATATAGTTAGTTAAGAGTGGTTATTAGTTTACAGCTAAGGTAAACATCATCGACCACATCATGATTACTTACTACGAGTACCACAAAAGACAGTGGTCCAGCGCGAACCTATCAATAATAATAAAAAAAGACGTTTCCGTGCTCAACTCATTCAATAACTAAACTACATTCATGACCGATTTGTGTGTAGACGTCTATGGACTTGTCAAACGGATTACTCGTGTGATCCTATTAGCTCATAAACGTTTGCGGAGGCCTAATATAATCCCTTACCGGACCGCCCACTACAATTGTGTGAAAAGGAGGGAGAGATGTTATGTCTACTGGAAACTGGGTGGGTTCAAAAAATGATGTGATGACGAGTTTCGTCGAGGCGATTAATAAATAGTGTAATTATACACACATACACTACACACACATTATTACACTATTTATTTTCCCAATTTGTTGAATATTTTGTGATCGTTACTACAAAGGATCACCGACTTCTAAAGCGTCTATTACACCACTCGATATTACGCACAAGTTACACAGACTGTCTCAAATTTTACTTCCGAGTAAGACAGTCTGACCACACTACGCGACGTCGACAAAACCGGTCGGTATAACGAGTGGTGTAATAGACCCTTAAGCCACGAGGACTTACACTTAGTAAAGGAGTCAGAGCATTTAAAAAATACTTAATTATTTTAAGCCTTTTTAGGGTTCCGTACCCAAAGGCTAAAAACGGGACCCCTATTACCTATTACTAAGACTTCGCTGACTGTCCGTCAGTCTGTCACCAGGCTATATCTCAAGAACCGCGATAGCTAGACAGTTGAAATTTTCACAAATTATGTATTTCTGTTACCGCTATAACAACAACGACTAAAAACAAAATAAAATAAATATTTAATGATTTCCATACAAAAAACGTGTTGTTCTGTTTACCTAGTTTACCTAGTCAATGGTGCGGGAACCCTTCGTGCGCGAGGCCGACTCGCACTTGGCCTATTTATTAATTATTTTTTTTTTACTTTTTGTAACAGTAGGCTTGTGATGAAAAAAGAATAAAAACAAATATTATTCCTGTTCGGTAGTTTTTTTTTTTTTTTATGGTAGGTAAAATCATCCAATGACAAATCTCGCCCTTGGGCGGAGCGGGAAATAGTGTCAGACTCTTACTGACTAAAAACCTACCCCGTTCCTTCGTTGCCTATCATGCCATTCCTGTTCGGTAGTTAGGATTAGAAGTCCAATGGAATGACTACCAGACTTCCGAAGGGGTATCGAGTTTATTCTTGGGGTCAGATAGGCAGCTTCTTGTGAAAAACTTGTACTCAGGTGCATCTGATATGATTAAGATTAAAAGCCGATAGTAAAAAAAACATAACAAAATATGGACATGAACCTGTACGAATAATGTTAAACTAATAGCACTATCCCTAGAGGTCCGTGTCAGAGCTTTGCCGTGTACAGATCTCCCGGGAATCTGTGTACGTCAAAGCATTTGCCAGCAAAATGAGGGCACGGACATGTGTGACGTATGTTAAGCATGTCCATAAGCTCTCTGTGGGTTACGTCAAGATGTGGTTGGCGTGGAGGTGGCACTTATAATCAGTTAAGAAAGATTAGCCCTACAAACTGATAATGTAGGTACTCATAATTTCTATTATTTCTTTTTTTAGATTTTTTGCATTTTTTTTTATCTAACCGATAATGTAATGTAATTTAATTTCAATTTTATGTAATTTAATTTATCTGACATAATTTTATTGAAATTGGAAAACATGTTACTTATGATGTAAATATCTTAAATGAGCCTATTGTAACTTGAAATAAAAGTGAAATTTATAGCATCGTTTACCTGTGTTCCAAAAACATAGGTAAACGAAGTCCTGAATTAGGATAAACGAAAGATTTTATCTATCGGGATGTTATCGCAATACCAAGTCTAATATCGTCAATTATATAGGTAATTCCTTACACAAACTCATGAAATTCAATATGTAACAAACTGCAGATAGCAATACGCTTGTAAAACAATTGAAACTGTGTTTCTAAAGAAAATATATACTTGTAGAGTTTTTATTAGTTAGGATATGCAACCTTTTCTTTATTTGCTTCGCAATAAAATTTAAAAGGTGTGTTAACTTTGAGGAAAGATCAGGGAGTGTGTTTCTTATCTCACTAAAACCACTCCAATGATCATCATCAGCACATACAAGGGCAATAAACCCGATTCAGTCCATATTTCTCGTTCCAAACGGTTTCGAAAGAAATTATATACAAGGTAGCTATGTTAAAAAAAAACCGTGTCATAAGCGTTTCATTTTGCTGTCCTTACTTTTTTTTCTGGAGCCGTTGGGAATTGAAAAAACTCAAGTGGATGGGAATAAGTCATAGGCCTCGTAATCTCTCAAAAGACCACACCGAAACCCCCTTTGTACAACGACTGTTAGGGCACAGGCTGAGGAAACTGTAAAACGGTCCCCCCGAGTCTCGCTGTCCACGACAGCACATGATCACAGTGTGACCGTATTCCCTAGAATAACTCAATGGCCGCATAATTATACCTACTCTAAGCTGCAAAATGCAGTCTACAAACAATTCCTATTGGAAATACAAAGACATAGAACTTTTCTATATTAAGAATTCCAAGTCACCGATGCCTAAGTATAAATAAAACGTCACGTAATAAAAACTACTGCCTTATAATTAACTCAGTTGTACTACAATATTTCTCGGAGCACGTTTTTGAAGTCACGTGTTTCAGATATCAACGTCGTCCGTCGTCGCGCCCCTTGACGTCTTTTCCAGAACTATTTTATTTTTATAAATAATGTGGAGGTAGTGTAAGAGAAATTTTAAATGAAAAACGTGACTTATTTTGTCCTACCTTACTGTAATATAGAACTAACCTTTCCCCATTCTCATGACGTAGCTGTCATAAAAGGTGAGTGAGTCAAAACTATGACTCACTCACTGAATCATCAACGTGTCCTAATACTTGGACCAAGAACGCTGAAATTTTTCCCAGAGGTTCCCATTAAAATGTCTACAAAGATGAAACGATTATCCGAAATTCAGCCCCTAACGAGATGAGATAAGGTATGAAACTCGGCAAACCCCGGACAGTAATCTGGAGGTTGTATCGTGAACTGTAGGATTATTCGAAAGAGTTAAGTCAAAGATCAACAGAATGAACGCCGGTGGGTTTTAGTCAGTAAAAGTCTGCCAGTGTATCTTGACCCAGAGCGGGAGATGTCATTTAATGATTTTCCCCATCAAAAAAAAAAAATGATTGTACCATGTTTTCTTTCACTGTCTCACTATAGCAATATGCATTACACCAAATAATCCCCAAAAAAGAGCCGTATCTTTCTATAAACTAATTACGGCCCTAATAGAATCAGCAGAAAGATCTAATACATCGTAATACGTAGCTTTTGGGCCCAAATTAACTAATTTAGTTACGTGAGCAGCCGCCAGATGGCGACGCATGGCTAATACAATTAGACCTCGTTTGTTCTCAGAGGTCGAGTAGAGGTAAGTCTGCCTGAATTTATTACAAGTATAAAAAAGTATTGACGTATGGGATTTTATGTGTTGTGTCTGGTTTAGTTTGATCGTTAAGTCGGCAAAGCTGAGTAAGAACATGAGTAATTCTTACGATGGTAATGCCTGTCAAGATGGGCGCTGCTATGTAGTGATAATTTCAAGGAATAGTCGATACGAAAGTCATTAGTTGGTGGTCAATTAGTGGTCGGTAATGGCCCTGACTTATAAGTTGTAAGTCACGAGTTCAAAATCAAGCAGGCGCTTTAGTTACTTTGTCACTACTGCTTCCAAAACGGTGTTGGAAAACATTATTTAGAACTGCAAGTCCTAAAACCAAAAATTCGAAGACTTGAGACAGCCTCAAACTCTGGGCCCGCGTGGTGGATTACGGCCCATTCCCTCTGTTAGAGAGGAGGCTTGAAGTCCCAGCTGATGCAACATTGTAAGGCTGATTATGCGTAAAGACACAACAATTTGATTACCATAAGTGTAAGCTAGTCAATTTAGACCAGTCTAGTTTTTTTTTTTGTAGTCAATTCAATTTGTCAACATGACAATCTGTTCTAATTCAAAGAAAACATTTGTCATACAGTTACAGTTTAGCCGAGCTGCCACGATTAAGTAGACAACAAGCAACAGCCTCAAATTTTTCAAATTCCATTAACACATGCAGACGTATCATTCTGTTCCTGTCACCTTTCATCATCATCTTCCTGTCCCATGTTGCTTGTGTTCTGGGTGGAACAAGAGGGAGAGGAGTGTGTCTTTTACTGACTAAAACCCACCTGTGTTCCTTCAGTTTCAGGGCCTCTATGACTCTCTTATGCCATCCCGCAGCCTTAGCGCACAGATGCCTGGAACCGTTAACAAAACATCCGCTCGATAAAACGAATATTCTATTTATAGAATACAATAACAACGTGAACAGATAACACGCAGCGAGCTCATCGCACCTTCTACCGGAAGCCACGTTTCCTCCGGTTCCTCCAGCTGGCACTCCCTATTGCCTTATTCAACAGGCTTTAAATAACTGAGTGTTTATTGTGTTTCTATTGATATTACGTAAATGATAACGATATTTTGAATATTGTAATACCTTTGCTATACGCGTAATCGAGTAGTCTGGGGCCAGGGTCGGTTTCTGAAAGGAAGATGAGCCTCGGTATCGAAGGCAACAAAGAAACAGGAGTGAGTTTTTAGTCAGTAAAAGTCTGACACATCTCCCGCCCCGCCCAAGGGCGTGGAGATGTCATTGGATAATTTTTCCACAAAAAAATAATCGGATAAGTATTTAATTCAGTTTTATTTGTTTAAGTAATGGTTTATAGAGGAAAAGCTCAATTGTTTTGTTTTTGTTTGTATATCTCTAAAACTACTGGTCCAATTACTAGGTTTATTTTACCGAAAGAAAGCTGCTTCATTCCTGAGTGACATAGGCTATATTTTATCTACGCGGGCAAAAGCTATTTAAATATAAAAAATAAACTTTATCTAAAATCGAAAATAGAAAGAATTTTTCAAATCCGTTCGATAATAAACAAGTTATAAACCTTCTGGAGAGCAGTGGTGACCGAGTGGTAACAGCCCCGACTTACGAGTTGTAAGTCGCGGGTTCAAGCCCAACCTGGCACATTACTTTGTGTAATTTATTTCATCACCACTACTCTCAAAAACGGTGAAGGAAAACATCGTGGGGAAACCGGCATGTCCTAGAACCAAAAAATTCGAGGACATGCGACATTCACCAACCCGCACTGGGCCTGCGTGGTGGATCACGGCCGATTCCTTCTTCTAGAAAGGAGGACTGAGTCCCAGCAGTGGGAACATTAAAAGACTGAAGCTATGCTATGCTAGAAACCTTCTTACATCTGTTGGACGGGGAAACTCTCAAGTAGTAGAATAAGGATGTGCAATTGCACATACTAAAATATGACGTTATGAACGCGAGCCTATCAACAATAGAAAAAAAAAACAAAAAAAAAGTTAATGCTATTAATGACGTTTACGTGAAGACGAAAGTAATAGTTGTTTAGTATAAAATATTGTATAACATAAACATGGACTAATGATCAGTCTTCAATGGAAGGCTTATTTATGTTACGTAAAGAATTATATTTTTTTCTCAAATTCAGATATTGTCAGTAACAGATCATGTCAACTATCTTTTTGACAATTTATTTTTTTGTTTCAGCCAACAATTGCTTCCACAATACATTTATGTAATATTAAAACTAAACTTACATTAATGAGTGTAGCAATTAATTATGTTAACACCTCATGCATTAATTTGGTTATACATATTTAAACATTTGAATACCGTAGACATAATAGAAAGAAAATAGGTGTGCGGACATCGGTGTCATCTTGGTGTTTGACAGTTTAATTCATATTTTACTAAAAAACAATATGACAAGAATTACTAATTTATACAAGTCATAAAAAAGGTAAGGTTTTTTTCTAACAATTTTAAGCTTGTTTTTATGGTGTAAAATAAAGAGTGTGTCTATCCGTGTTTTTGAGCCGGTAAACAGACAAAATACAGACAGACGACGACCTTCAGTCTAAGAATGTAATGCGATCTGAATCATTTCGTCTAACACCGGCTATAGAGTGTCGATCTAACCTTGAGTGCAGAGAGGGCGTCCGATCTAATCCGATTTATTTTATACGTCATTAATTACATTCAATCAACTTGGTTTATTGGAAAACACAGCTGGATGAGAGCTAAACCTGATACATAAGTATAAACAGCCTTATAATATTCCCATTGCTGAGACTTGAGTCCCACGGCTGGGACCAGAGACCAATTGGTTAACCAAATAAAGGTTAATATTTGGATGATTACCAGAAGCTTGAGCACAAACACCCTTATAATGTTTGAACACTGCTGGGACTCAGGCCTCCTTTCTAGGAGAGGGAATGGGCCATAATTGACCACTCGTGGACGATTAAAATAACTATTCTCATCACCTGCTCGCAAATATCACAATGTGTTTTGTTAATATTAGTTTATTACTTTCTCAGAGCAGATGTGAAAAGTAAAGTACTTTGCTCGGGGATAAAAGTGCGTCCATTTTGGGTTAACTTGATTCCCTCGTCACACTTATCATCCTTAACTCCCTCGCTTTACTCGGGACTAAAAACATTTTTGTTACACTTGGGTTTCTATACATATACCCGTGACATAAGGCACTACTTTATCCCCTTGCTGAAGAATCTACTATTTCCTTTCTAACAAGTAATTTTAAACAAATAAATAAGTTTTAATATGTACAGTCTATAATTATACTGTCGAGAGATTTCGCATGAAATCAGACGCGACCCCCTCTAGTCTACAACAACTTCTATCTTAAGCTAAACCGTTGAGTAATAAATATCTTATAAGGAAAATATGTAGAAAGCTAAAATCCCAATAGAAAATCCTTTGAAGAAACAGTTATAAATCACCTTAATACATACAACAGACATATTTACATACACTCACGTATCTTTCCGTCGCTTTTCACACGTTACAGCCAAAACTTTTTACATACGCATGTATATTTATGATTTCATGAAACTCTTGTTTATCGTAAACCATAAACACATAACTTGAGATGTTCATTTTTGCTATAAAAGGTTTATGTGTTAGGATGGAAATATTATGCTAACTGGGGAGAATAATAACTTTTTTACAATATGACATAACACCTTTTGCTAAAGTCGTCATGGCCCAGTGGTTAAAGTACTCGCATCATATGCATTTTTTTTCCGGTGGGAAAATCATCCAGTGACATCTCCCGCCCTTGGGCGGAACGGCAAGTTGTCAGACTTTTACTGACTAAAAACTCACTCCTGTTCTTTCTTTGTCTTCGTTCCACGGTCCCGGAGTTCACTCTCACATTACCCATGTTTCACATTACCCATGTTCATTTTCACATTACCCATGTTTCACATTACCCATGTTCCCTTTCACATTACCCATGTTTCACATTACCCATGTTCACTTTCATATTACCTATCGCCTCTCATGTCTGGTTTCGGGTTCGAAACTGGGAAAGAACCAATGCTAATTTTTCAATTCATTATTTACTTTTCTAAGTTTTGTCATTTATCGATTTTTGACAGTCGTTATAGATAGTCAGACGTCAGAAAGTCTGACCATCAGTATTGAAAAAGAATCGTGTTGCCCAGTAACTGGGTTGTGGAGGTCTGATAGGCAGTCGCTCTATTTAAAACACGGGTATTCAGCCGCATTCGGAGGCAAAACGCTTAGTCCGGACCGCAGAGGTTTCAACGACGTAAGGATTTTCGTAAGGTTGTTTCGTTACACGTTGTTCTGCCATATAAATTTATCAAAGAAGAAAATGAGCGGTGAGAGTAGGAGGATCAAAAATAGCCAATGACCTATTTTTAAATTTACCAAATGTTCTACCGTCGTCCCTGGAATTACTTGATTGCCGAACAGAGTTCACAATCGAGTACCCAAAATTCCAATAGCTAGGCGTGGGCGATGTTGGCCCTCGCTCTCGGCCTCGCCACCAATGGTGACTCGCGCAAACCCTTGCTTCTTCAACACCGAAGGCTTGTTTTTATACTAGATAGGCTCTCTTTTCATTGTTTTTTCACCTAACAGTAAACAACGATGTACTCGAACGCTGGGTTGCAACAGTGGCTGTCTCGTTTTCGAATTTATGAAAGAAAAGGCCTCGCTCATGCGTCTTCGCCCACATCTAAATTAGTCCACGCTACGCCTCTGCATACGGCTCCCAAGTAATGATATGGGCCAAAGTATTGATCGGAGAACGACCCGAGTACATTACGCTAAACGAAACCCTATACTATTAGAATAACATCATGTTATCCGTGCCTGTAATTGCGTACATTCTGACTTTCTGACTGCCTGCCAAAAGATATTAGCTGGAGGCGAAGCGTTTGGAGAAATCAATATTAGGTTTGGTTTTGTGAACAAGGTTCGTGTTTTTTTATATCATTTCAACCAATTTCTTTTTTCAAAGAATTTTGTCATATTTATCTTTTATTATTTAATGAAGGTCAAAAGGTCTTCCTTCCTTTTACTTCATAAACAATGTAAACAAAAAGTATACGTTATAAAATGTATAATCTATACACAATAGCAAAGGTTATTAATACGCAATAAATATTGGTTGGTAACCGCAACATCATACTCAACGATAATAATATTATCATAATATCGTTTATTCGTAGCAGTGCTACGGCGTAGCGCTACGAGCTACGCGTCGTAGTAATTACTGATTTATTTATTTGATACGTTTGCCATTTGTGTTGCATGTTTAGCGATGTTATTAAGTAAATTAATTTCACTAACATAACATAACATCACCCGAAGGGATAAATAGAATTGTAAGTATAGTAGTCACATTTCGTCTGATACTATTAACAATTATTATGGTATCTGTTGTAAGCAGTTTCGCTTGGGTAAATTCCTATCGAATAATCTTTATGAGATAGGAACGTAGTACCACGATAAACAGGTATCCTTTGTACTAATCCAGGCCATGGTCCTGGATAGATTAACAAAGATTCAGCAGTTATTTTTTGTTATATAAAAAGGTCAGTTTTTTAGAGGTAAAATATAACCAACAACGTCACCCGGTTTATATGGAGCGAGAAATCTCACGTGTGTTTCTTCAGTTGCATTTTGCGTTCCAAAGCCAAGATAACTCTTTCGGATAGCCCCGCAACCCTCAGCCATTTTAGCTTCGCGACCGCACTTTTTCCAGTGACACAAATCCTATTGAATCTCGCTGGCCAGACTAACTAAAGCACTTAGGAACACGTCCAGATGTCCAACATTCACTCACTGAACGGACACTATTCCATTACGCTGACTGTTCCAGAGCGGGACAGGCTGCTTGCTAAGTGCTGACACATGTGCTCTGAAAGCGAGGTCGTTAAGAGTTACAGGACTTTGTTTTTACTAACTTGCTTATCAGATTCTTATCAGTTTAGAGTTTTTTGTTTAGGGTTTCGTACCTCAAAAGGAAAAATGGGATCTTTAGACGATCACTTTGTTGTCCGTCTGTCTGTCTATCAAGAACCTTATCTCGGGAACGCGTGGAGGTATCGAGTAGAAATTTAAAATATATACTCAAGTCTGCGGTCCCTTCAAGCTGTGAAAAATCAAACTTTTAATTAACTAAAAAAAGACACTCAAAGAAATCAAAATTCATAGGGTGTAACCGTTGACCTAGATTCCTGAAATTTGGTATGTATCAAGGTCTCATAGTACAAGTATAGGAAAAAATCTGAAAACAGTAAATTTGTACAGAAACAGTGCATCGCATTAAAAAAAAAGGGTTCGGAAAAATCTGCGAAACTTGATTTTGGAATTGAACTGTTTTCATAGGTATTTTTGTACGGAACCCTCGCATTTGCCCGGTTTTTTTATTTATTAATTCATTATTCCCCGAGAGGACGCCGGCGTCCGCACAACTGTTGTCTTTCTATTGTGTCTCTAATTACGGTATTCAATAGGTTAAGAACTTTGTCCTACATCAAAATACCTTTCGTATCGTGGGCGCGTTCACAAACATGTAAGCTCATATACACAAGACATTCAAAACCTATCTGTAGGCCATACAATTTTTTTCCGTGCGGGAATCAAACCCGCAATACGTAGCTCAGCATCCAATCGCTCAACCACTATGCCAACTGTGACGGTATGAATAACAGTTGAGTTTTATTTTGAAACTAGAAGGTAAAAAACAAATAAATAGCTTTATCCAGTTTCATAATTATATACTCACTAACTTGAAACGGCCACGAATAGTGGCGGTAAAATTAATATAATTATTTCTAATCACTAATGTTAATAATAAACTGAGCCATCAACTCAGCGAGTTAATTACAAAGAGCTTATCCACAAGAATATATACAACACATTAATGATCAACGGCTTCATTCGCATAAAATACTTTTTTTATTAAAAGAGAATAGATTAAGTGTGAAATGAGTACATATATTAAGAAAGTTTGAAAGTGACGCCAGTAATGGAAAAGTTGAGAGGGTATGGTCTTGTGTAGAGGAGGGATGAAATGCATGTTTCTAAAAGAGTTCTAAAGTTAACATGTGGATGGATGGAGAGGGCGGCCGAAAAAAAGATGGATGGCTTGTATAAAAAAAGGGTGATAGAGTTAGTAGGAGTAGCGTGACGAGTGACAGGATAGAATGAAAGAAAAAGAAAACGTATTTCGCCGAACTCAAATAAATTCCTGATCTGATGATGATTTTAAGAACAAACCCTCTCAAATTACGCGTGTGCCATATTTCATACAAATCCTTCTAGTCGTTTGAAAGAGTAACAACATACAAACACACACACAGACACACATATGCGATCTTTTGCCTTTCTAATATCAGTGCGATTGAAATGAAACTCTTGAATAAGTATTTAAATAAATAAGTACAAAATTACTCATGATTTTACTTTATATTTGGACATTTCTGCTTGTACAAAAGGGCATATTTTTATAACACAATAAGCCTGCGTATAGCGAGGGACAGACCGCACGCTTCCCACCGCTGCTTGAATTTCAAAGCCCTCCCTTTGAGTTTTGGGAGCAAAGAGGACTGTATAATGAGTATGTCATTAAGTATGGTGACAGAAGAAGATTAATATTTTATACGGTTTGTGCTGTAAAGATAATATACATTCGAAAGAAATAAATTATAAGGCCTACCTTACCTTTAGGCCTTTGGGTTATATCAGATATTGTCTGATATGACCCAATGTACAACCACAACATATAGTCACATAAAGAAACACACTATAACATACACACATATACACAACACATGGACACACACACTTATCACACAAGAGCAAGATTGCACTAATTTTACACAATTTAGTTTCAATTTTGTTGCATAAATGTTAATGTTCCACAAACCAGTGAAGACACTGACTCCTGTAACACAGGTACCTACTAACTCAGGAGTCAGGGTTTCAATTGCATATACAGTATCAGCCTGTTTATTTCAATATAACATTATTATTATTCAAAGGTGAAAGTTTGTGAGTGTGTGTGTGTATATGTTTTCTAATTCAAGCGTGAACAGTTGTACGGATTCCAATGACACTTGGTACATGGGTATACCATGTCCTGGGAGAACGTATAGGATACTTTTTATCTCGGGAGTATGTTCTCTGGAGACAATTTTCGGCGAAACGGGCCTTGAGACTATTTTACACTTCCACCCGAAGCCGCTAGCAATAGCTAGTATTGAATAAAGTTATGGGCAAGACATCTACCTACCTTTTAAAATAAAAAAGAAAGCTATAACTTCGCCTAAATTACTCTCTTTAAAAAACGCCCAAGTTTTTATAGAACAAAAAATACAAACGCACCTTACCCTTCAGAAGACATTCATAAATTTTCATAATTGAGCTTGTTACGGAGAAAACTCCGTCTGTTGCCAGCTGAACGTCGGATATCGCACGCGATTCAGAACGGACTTAATTTTATTACTCTGTGACCGGACCTCACGTCTGGTCCTCGTTGTGACCTGTAACCACAAAACTCCCTTTAGTAAACACAGCTGTTTTTAAATGAGACCATTTTCATTGTAACTTTTCGTGATATTATTTTTGGGCATATTTTTGTCTCTGTAACTTCAGGTGTGGTTAGCATAATGATTGTGTACGTGCCTTATTATTTCAGTTTGCCCTTGTTTGTCAAGAACTTTACAGTATCTAGATTTCTAGTAAAGTTATGTTTTATGTGGGGCTGTAATATTTTTGAAAAAGTTTGCTATTTTCCACTTTTTTGTTGTGGTACGAGTATAACATATCATAGGTAAACCCAGAGTTCTCATGCTTAATTTTCGGCTTCGTCATGAGATATGTTTGATGTTACAATTTTCATCATAACCATTTACCCATAGGTAATCTACTAACTGGATCGAGATATCTATGTTTGTGAATTTCTCTTGGCCATCTGTTGTCTGCTTCATCAATTCCACTTCATAAAGTGATACTTTCTTAATGTTAATGCTATAATAAATACTAAAGTCAGTGGGTATACTTTTCAAGTAACAAAAAAGTTACAATCAGAATTTAAACAATCAAAAAAAAAAATCTAAATTGAGTACATCTTCCTTTTTTGAAGCGAACAGCGCCATTTTGTCGCCAAACTTTTATTTTCTCATATTTGCAGTCTGAAATTTTATTGACCGATAGCGACCCGAAAGTTAGCTTTCTTTTTTCCATTAGTGATAAAAAATCATGTAATCACTGGTGCCGACATTATCTTGTCACCCCATTTGACGTTACCGTCCTTCTTTCAGAATGAATTGCCCACTGAGGTTTTCAGAGCATTCACTTCGTATCCAGATTTCATTGCTGAGAATATAATATCAAATGTCACTTTCAAACAGCATATTCTCTATCATACACACAACTTATATCAAATTAAAATTGGACAGTTTGTGTACTCATGTGAGCTTTAAGCTGCAGCAAACCTTATAATATCAATGATAAAGCAATTTTGCAGTTGAGGATAATTATAAATGTACAACAAAACATAAGCACATAATTAAATCTAACTTAAAATTAAAAATATGCAAAACTAATATGTGTACAGCGCACGATACATTAACCTGTACATACCTTCATATTTATGGGTTATGTTGAAAGGAAATGTTCCCTCATACTTCCCCTGAAAACCTTCAACGAAATCTAGCCTACTCCAGCCTACTAGGGCCATGGCTTATGTGAAAGTGGATCCGGTAGCCCTAGAACGAAGGAAAAGAATGAACATGAGTAGATTTTTAGTCAGTAAAAGTCTGAGACTATCTCCCGCTCCACCCAAGGGCGGGAGATATCATTGGAGGATTTTCCCACCTAAAAAAAGCCCTTTATGCAACATTTCTATTATTCGTTTTTTACAGACAGCAAGATGAAATATTAATACTTTCTAAAAATAACTGTTTGTAATATACACGTTGAGCAGCTGACCTTTAGAGTCTATTGATAATAATCCCATTTGAAAGCTGCGACACTCTTCAGGAAAGTGTGTTTAGTAAAAGCTTCAAGATTCAGGGTTCTAGGCATGTTGAAACCGTTATCGGTAAGTACTACTAATATTATTTCTTGCTTAAAAGACCCTTGTGAAATCTGTTAGCATTACGAGCGCAAACGTACGGTTATAAGTAAGGAATTTTTGAATAGGTATTATCTTGAGAATGTTAACTTTGTTAGTTTGTTTACAGAGATTCTGGGGTGAATGTATCTTTAGGATAAGCTCTTCTTAGCTAGCTGGGATTATTATAAAAAATTGTGTAAAGTTATTTATAGAGGAACATAAAGGTTGAATGTTTTCGATGAATATGGACTGACATATGCTTATATACGTTAGCGTTTCTTAACATGTTTAGGGCTTATTTGCATAAGAGTAATTAGCCTACAAATTAGCAGTAAAGTGCTGCACGACGGCAGCGCGGTCGCAGTGCTGCCGTGCCACGCAAAAGCCACGCGGCCTTAGCGTGGATGTAGCGCGGCAGTCGCGCTGCCGTCGCGTTTTTTATTTATGTATATGGAGAAACAAGACAGTGAGTGAAAATTATAACTACAAAAATCCTCCTCCCCCCTGTCGTCTCGTCCATACTAAGGTAGATATAGCTGTCGGCGATAAGACCGCCTTTGTAACCTTATATTTAAGTTTCTGTAAAATTGTTACAATTTCAGTGTACAAGGATTTTCTATTCTATTTTAAAATCATCATTCATCATTCATCGGACTACCAGACGTACGGCGTTGTGCCACCGGTACATGGTGGACATTCCACCTATACGCACAAAGCGTTTTGGGAACACTTTCATTATGCGTACAGCTAAGGAGCGGAATTCCCTGCCGGAGTCCGTTTCCTGATGGCTATAACCCGGGAATCTTTAAGTCAAGAGTGAAAAGGTTTCTTGTAGGTAAGCGCGCTCCATCGTCGACCGTATCGCCGCTATCCATCAGGTGAGATAGCGGTCAAGCGCGAACCTATCAATAATAATAATTTTAAAAAAATGTTCCCATTTAATACTTGGTTACTAACGCGAAATAAAATACGCTATTCGTAAGGCCAGTTTGTATAAATCATATCCACAGTAGCGGCAAAAAGATACTATGAATCGTAAATGAGGTCCATCAAATATACAGAAGGGTCGTAGCAAAAGGCTCTCTGCTCTATAGCAACAAAGGATACATGTACATAGGTAGGTATAACTATGAATAACAAACCTGGACTACTCTAGCCCTTGAAAATTGTTTCATGAATATCTTTATTGAGTGCCAGAATCTCTTTTGGAGATTTTGGCTGGATTTTCGGTCTGTATAGGCACTTGAAAATTCTTGTTGTTATTTTTTGGGCCGCCTTATAGTCTCTTGGGTGTTGTTACGTAGTATCTATAGCCGCTAGGCTTGTACTAAATGGCATAGTAAACTTTCGAAAGATATTGTCACAAAGGTATAAGAGACAGGCAAATAAATTGCCTACAATTCGACGTACTAAAGTAACGCTAGGTTTCGTTCTTTATCTCTTTATTTTGTAATTCTTTTTTATTATTTATATGGTCGTTTTGAATATTTTCTCACTTAAAGATAAGCGATGATAGACTAGCGTTAAAACAAGCTAGTCTAGAAATAACCTATTCACTCTTGACTTAAATACCCCCTGATTGTAGCTGGCCTATAAGGCCTTTTTTATGGTAGGTAAAATCATCCAATGACAGATCCCGCCCTTGGGTGGGGCGGGATATAATGTCAGACTCTTACTGACTAAAAACCTACCCTGTTCCATTCATTGCCTTTGTCTCAGGGCCCCGGGTAACATTTTCACATAACCTTTGGCCCCAGTAGGCTTCGGCCCTGCTGGGCCCCTACAGTTTGCTGACAAGTATAACTACCGTATAACTATAATTATTATTTAATTATTTATTTATTTATCTATAATATGTATGTATTTAGAAATATATAAGTATGTATATCAGCTGTCTGGTACCCATAACACAAGCTCTGCTTAGCTTGGGACTAGACGGTGTTGTGTGATAGTTGTGGAAATATTATTATTATATTAACTACCGAATATATCAAAAAGTTTTCATAAAAGGCAGCATGGATGATTCCGTTTGCTTATATGTATAAAACCTTCGGGGAATACTATATATCTGTCTAGAGTATTGTTTACGACAACAGATATATCACAAATAAATTATTGTATAGCGGTAACTTTCTACAGGAACCTAAATCTCTAGCCACAAAATTAGAGCCAGTTAAACTACATATTATACTATAATATCCTTATACTTACATATATAAAACAAAGACCCTCCACCGTGTCTGTCTGCCTGTATTTTTGCGCAAAATTCAAAAACTACAGAATGGATTTTCACGCAGTATTCACCAATAGTGAGACAAATTCAAGAGGACGGTTCAGATTATAATTAGGTTTAATTTTCTTTTTTTTCTTTTTCAAAAACACAATGACAAGATAACATGACGTTAACCCGGTTAGATTACATCAAAAATACATTTCAAACAACTCCCAAACTGAGCAATGCCCGTATCTTAGGTAGTTGGCGGTCCACCGTTTTATTAGGTATATAAATATAATACACGCATAATATACCTAGCAGAGAAAAAGCCGATATTTCTAACACCTGTGCAAAGCTGGGCTGGAGCTCTTGTTAAGTAATAAAGTCGGTTGCCGATTCAAAAACAGAGAAAATAAGAGGCTATAGAAAAATTCCTAGAAAAAAGCTTCTCATTTCCCAGAAAAGTTTTCTATAACAAAGTAGGAATTTATAGATAGAACCCACACCAGTACCAATGATTAATTGGCGGCCATTTTAAACTAGTGACGTCACTGGCGAATGCGCCATAAATTACTCTGCAACGTAGGTATTGACTGCTAATAACTTCTGTGTGGAATACATTATAATTACAGACATGTACTCTGGTTGATTGCTATCTATATATTGTAACGTTTCCGGACTACGTAATGATTTGAATATTTTATGAAACCGAAACTAGAGTTTAGACATTTGATGTTACGTTTTGAAATTAAAATGTAGCGTTTGGAAATGGTTTTCCGAACATTGTATTACGTGCTCCAGCTTAAACATTTTTGGAATCATCAACTTTTCTCCACCGTAATATACATTTTTTTTTGAGAGCTATGGTGGCCGAGTGGTAACGGCCCCAATTTACGAGTTGTAGGTCGCGGGTTCAAAACCCGGCCAGGCACATAACTTTGTTTTTCATCACTACTGCTCTCAAAACGGTAAAGGAAAACATCGTGAGGAAACCGGCATGTCCTAGAACCAAAAATTCGAAGACATGTGACATCCACCAACCCGCACAGGGCCCGCGTGGTGGATTAAGGCCCATTCCCTCTCTTTGAGAGGAGGCCTAAATCCCAGCAGTGGGAACATTTAAAGGCTGGTGATGATGATGATGATACATTTGAAACGACGTTTTTTTTTTATGGTAGGTAAAATCATCCAATGACAAATCCCGCCCTTGGGTGGAGCGGGAAGTAGTGTCAGACTCTTACTGACTAAAAACCTACCCCGTTCCTTCGTTGCCTATAGTGCCGGGGCTGAGCCTTCCTCTCAGAAAACGGTCCTTGACCCCAGCAGGCTTCGACCCTGCCTGCCTGCAGTTAGCAGGCTGGGCCTCTTCGGTGTGCTGACAGACAGCTCCTTGAGGCGCGCGGGAACAGAACGCGCCGTCGACGACTTGGGCTCGGTCCGGTCGGTTACCAGACAATCGGACAGCGTGCTACCCATTGCACGCCGTCCGCAAACCCGCGCCTACGGTGGCCGGAAATCGGGATCGGAATCCCGGCGGCGGCTGGGGCGAGCGCCCCGTTGCCTCTGCCTTATGCGGTCAGCCTCCTCCTTTGCTAGCATTACTGCTTCGCAGAAGGAGGCGACCGCCTGCCATCCCTCCTCACTACGGACCATGGCCTGAACGAAGGCCCGGCGAGAGAGATCGCTGCCGCCGATATTTGAACCGACGTCATGTATCACTCTGTGTCTTGGTGAAAACTGCATGAAAATCGGTTCAATAGTTTCGAGTTTATCACGTTCATACAGTCAGACAAACGCCGTGGAACACTGTTTTATAGTATGTAAGGATTTTATTTTATAAATCTTCTTTCCATAATTAAACATTGCTTGGTTTTTGTTTGATAGTAATTTCCTAACCTACCTAATATTTAAAAAAAACGAAATTCCATTCACTGATTACTCAAGAAAACTCAAAAACTATAACAACTAAAAACTTAGAATTTGGTAGGTAGGTTTCTCATAAGGTGTGTGAAGAACGGATTTTACGAAACTCTGCACCTAAGGGGGTAAAAGGGGTTTGGAAATTTGTATGGAGAAACCGACCTTCACGCGGGCGATGCAACTAGCAGAAGCTAGTAATTAATAAGCTATCACGTAATTTTGTGTTTTATTCTCCATACAAAAGGGAAAGTCGTTGACTACGTATTAGTGTATAGCAATATACCTACGGTTCTGTTTACTCTCATGGGACCGAAAAAGTGAGCAATATTTAATGTAAATTAAATATTAATCCGTCATAGGTAATTCATTGAGCGCTTACTGCGTTAATTAAAAACGTGTAAACACGATGTGACTTGACAACTTAATTAATGAAAGCTTTCATCACGTCGCTCTCTTAAAATATTTTTATTTTTCCCTAATCTAATGAAATATGTAATTTATTCTAGAATCAAGATTTTTTAACATAATTGGGATTCCCTAATCTTAGAATACATCTTAAGGATGATTCTAAAGTTTTATTACAATCTAGCCTTATATAAGTAAAGTTTTTTACTAAGAATGCGTCCAGTAGCACTTTTCTTATTGTACCTACCTGTATCTATTAAGCTGAATAAAGCAAGAACTATATTACACCAACGCACACATATAACACGCCTGATTTGTACGTAGAACGACGTCGCGTGGCGTGGCTCAAGTGTAGCTCTACGAGTCTAGTTTCCATAGAAAATGTATGGAGACCGACGCGCCCAGTGTGTGTGGCACACGCGTGCGCAGTGTAGTTCTAGCATAATACTTCGTTCTTGTGTTTATTAGATAGCACTAAACTAGCTTTTGCCCGCGGCTTCTACATGAAAGTAGAAAATGATTCCAATTTGTGTGTGTGTATTTGTTACTTCTTCACGATCTAACGGCTGAATGGATTTGGATGAAATTTGGCACACGGGTAGATCATGTCCTGAAATAGCACATAGGATACTTGTTACCCCGGGAATAAGTTTCCTTGGGTCAATTTTGTACTCCGCGGGCAAAGCCGCTGGCGCCGGCTAGTTGGATTATAAATGAATCGTATTGGTCACATATGAAAGTGTCTCGTTTGCCTGAACAAAGCAATATAAATTAAAAATCATTATAGTGCCACGTTTGTTTTAAGGGTATGACCTAACACTTAATTTCTTTTACAGTAAAACCATCGAAGATCAAAGCATTCTAGAGTATATTGAACTGTTTAAAACAATACTAAATGATTATCAAACGAACAAACCTATGATTAAAAACCAACAGTACTTAGATGGAAACTCGTCAATTCTTTAAATGTCGAGTAAATGAAAAGATGAAATGGGTGCGATTATTATTTGAACCCTCTTTTTTTTTGGGGTGGGTACTCATTAAATAACTTTCCCGTTCTGAGTGCAGCGAGAGGGTGTGTCAAACTATTACGGACTACCAACTCACCTGTGTGTGTAACTCTTTAATACGTTCCCACAGCCCCAAAACAAATTGTTGTTTTTTTTTTAAGTGTTTAATAAAACTTTGCCCCACACTGGGAACTACTTCTTGTATCATAGGTGCGTTCACAAATATGTAAACTCACATATACAAGATACCCAGATACGGAACAACTATCTGAAGGTCACATAAATTTTTGTATCATGCGGGAATCGAACCCGCGACACACAGCGCAGCAGTCAAACAGTCAGTCACTGCGCCAACCGTATTGTAATTAGAACCCTCTGCGTAATAAGAACTAGGCCAAGTCAAGTTACGACCTTTTCGTTTCGATTCTCTTTCGTCGATCGCCTTGAGTGGGCAACGCCTCCGATTCCTTTGTTCCCACCATGTGACTGAGCGTTGAGATGACGTCATTTTTTTAAGAAAAGTTCAAATGTATGGGACATTTGAAGTTTTCTAAAATAATTCCTTTCGTCGAAGTTAATTTTAACGCTTCGCAGAATCGTCAATTTTCTGTTTCATTATCTCGAATATATTAAGTTCACTTCTTCAGGTGTATGAAAGAAACCTTCCAGGATTTATTCATTTTGTTTGGATAATATTACTGAGAGGGAAAATTTTCCTTTGACATTCTCACTACGAAGAAATGCTGAGGAAATATTTACCGATTTAATGAATTTCAGGAATGTAATATCCATGAGATTTTTTTATTTATAAAACTTTTTGATCTTTTTCTATTTGTAATAAAAAAAGCCGGCCATGTGTGAGTCGGACTCGCGCACGAATGAAAATAAAATATACGGCAAAAAAATATATATTTTATTCTGTTTTTCAACTATCTCGCTTCATAAGATACAGCCTGGTGACAGACGGACAGACAGACAGGCAGACGGATAGACAGCGGACTCTTATGGGCCCTGTTTTATTCTTTGGGTACGGAATCCTAAAAAAACTTTCTTTGAATGATAATTGGCAATTTATTGAACATGGACATTAACGATATCAACGTGAAGAAGAATCTCTCAACGATTTCCAACAAATTAAAAATATGAAAGCTGGTTGCGCCAATTTGCTATGATCCGCGACTTTGTTTTTTGTAATTTGTTTTTTTGGCCTAGCAATCCTATACCATCCGTTTCCCTTCCACCCGCACGACCTCTAGAAATGGAATGACATTGACGTGTGTGCATCGATTGTGAATGTGACCGCACCGCTAACATCGCCCGCCCGAAATTACAAGAAAATTGGCTATTTCGTGATCCAACCATTCAAAACTCAACAATAGTGCAGTGTAGTGCAAACAGGACCTGGCAGTGGTTAAATGTGCGAAGTCGAGGATCGCCGGCCGGCGCCACGTGCAACCTTCGAAGTCTAAAGGTCAGTGTTCCTTCCTAAATACATTTATCCCATTAATGAACGCCAAGCACAGTATCTGCATATTGTTAACAAACCTTAGATCGCTTTTCAAACCTACAGTCCACATCAAGCAAATTCGCGCATCCATTACTTTTGGTCCTTACGAGCAGGATCGTGAATCATTTTCTTGTAATTTCGCAATATAGTATTTGTTCCATAGGGAATAAACGCAACGCGCCTGTTTACCTAGATATAATAGTAGAAAACCCGCATCTAGGCATTTAGGCAACTATACGTTATTTCGCTCGTATAGTTAAAGAGCCATTGATAATTACGGTACCTACGCCGTCAACCGCACCGCATAATTATAGTTAGCTACGTAAATATCAGCGTAGATATAAATCGATCGCATTCTTTTTCTTGACAAAATTCATTCGACCATCCTACAAATTGCATGTAGGTAGACGCATTTCAAAAATACCCGTTCATTGTTGAGTGAATATTTGTAGGAAACGGATAAACCATAGATTATATAGACAGGTTATTCCGTTCGTTCGCCGTTCGCTTTGTTGTTTACAATACTACCATATTGTTATCTGATAATTATCGCTTACTTAATAATTCGTTAAGTGTTTGTTTGAGTGTATAGTGTGAATATATCAAGACAAGATGTCTCTTAAGGGAACCAAGGTTAGTACTGATTTAAAGGTTCAGTTAAAGCTTTTATACGCTGAAAGGGACTCACAGTTTTCACGTGTTCAATCAATTTGTGATAAATCTTTGCAAACCTCGGATCTGGCGATTAGAGATGCTTTCTTGTGTTCGTTGGAAACTTTAGATAGTTTGCGCGCGGATTTTAAATCTACAATTAAGGATATAAACATTTTAGAGTTGGAGTTAAATCCTGATTACTGTGTGAGTTATCAGGCATTGTCGTCCTTTGATGACTTGTATTGTCGTATCAAACGTATTGCTAGGAGTTTAGAGACTCCCCCCCCCCCGCGAGTGGTTTATCCAACCCTCCTCGCGAACGCCCACGATTGCCGCCAATTCAAATACCTGAATTTGATGGTGACATTCGAAATTGGAATTTATTTATAGATAGTTTCGAAAATATAATACATAGGAACACATCGCTGACAGATCACGAGAGATTGCATTATCTCGTAGAAAAATTGACCGGTAAGGCAAAGGCTGTCTGTGCTGGAATTACGTTTAGCGCTGAAAATTACAATTTAGTTTTGAACACTTTAAAAACAAAATACGAAGATAAGCGATTAGTAGCCACCGCATATTTAGATCAATTATTCGATTTGAAAAGTTTTTCCGTTTGTAACGATCATAATTTAGAGAAGTTTTTAAATATTTTCGCATCATCTGTTCGTGCAGTAAAGAACCTAAAGGTCAATGACCTCTGTGACTTTTTGTTTTTGTATATCGGTTTAAAGAAATTAGATCCTGAAACTGTTCGTCTGTTTGAAACGACTCAGCGCGGTAAAGAAATACCTAAGTTCGAAGATTTAGAATCTTTTATTCGCGACCATATTAAGGTATTGCAGCGCACGTCGGCACGTCATGAAGTCACGAATAGGACAGGTTCCGATCGCCGTATAGACGCGTCATCGAAGTCAGTCAAGACTGCACATACGCTAGTCAATACCGCCTCAACACCTGACTGTTCTCTGTGTAAGGGTAGCCATACACAGCTGTACAAGTGTTCGGGATTTCAGAGATTATCGCCTAGTGATCGTTACAAGTTTGTCCGCACTAATAATTTGTGTTTTAATTGTCTAAGTGACAAACATCTGGTTACGTCATGTAACAGTGGTGTTAGCTGTCGTAAATGTCTAGCTAGACATCATACCTTCTTACATTTTGAGAGTAGTAAGCTGCCATCGCAGCAGCAGCCTGCGCAGACGCGCGACGCTTGTGACGCGCGGCCTGCTGCAAGTGCAAACGACGTAACATTGTGTTCGCTTTCCGCCGCTGGTACTCAAATCACTACCGTTTTACTTGCGACCGCGCAAGTTGTCATTGTAGATGCCTTTGGCAAACCGCACACCGTTCGAGCGCTACTAGATGGCGCTTCCCAGAGTAATTTTATTACTCGGGATTGTTGTCAACGCCTTGGTTTTAGTTTTAATAATTGGTCATCCCGCTCAGAAGTGAAAGGTTTTGGAGGTTTAAAGGCAACCATTCACGGTTCCATTAAAATAATATTTAGTTCACGTTTTAATCGTAATATTTCGTTTGAAATGGATTCGCTAGTCGCAGATAAGATTACGGAACGGTTGCCCACGGTACCGGTTGACACGTCCATGCTGACGGAGTTTAAGAACTTGCAGTTAGCCGACGGAAATTACGCTTTCCCTGGAGATATCGATCTATTGATCGGTGCTTCGATTCTCCCGCATCTCCAGTTATCACGTAAAATTCAAGGTCTTCCGATGTACCCCGCTCCGCACGCACTGGAAACAGTTCTCGGGTTTGTTATAGTTGGTTCCGCACCCGCTTGTTTAGTTAGTTACTCGACTGTGTCGCACTGTTGCACCGTCGAGCCGCCGCTTGAGTCTACCATCCGCAAGTTCTGGGAGATTGAAGAGGTCAATGTCCCGCCTATTCTCAGCCCTGAGGATCAGGTCACTGAGGAGATTTATACCCGCACGACTACTCGTGATAAAGATGGTCGTTATGTTGTCGCGCTCCCTTTCAAGGGTGATATTTTTTCGCTCGGTGGCTCCCGTGCCTCCGCAGAAAAACGCTTTCTATGCTTGGAACGTAAGATGCAGGCGTCTCCTAAGTTGAAGCAAGCCTATGATGATGTGCTGATCGAATATTTAGATAAAGGTTATATCTCATCAGCGCCTGCCGAGACTGAGGAGACACGTGATTACCCGTTTTACATCATCCCGCACCATGGAGTTGTTAGAGAAGACAAACTTACAACTAAACTGCGTGTGGTTATGGATGGTAGCGCTAAGACTAGTACTGGCATATCGCTTAACGATATCTTGTATTGTGGTCAGAACCTCCAGGGTAACTTATTTGAAATAATAGTAAATTTTCGCTTGTTTGCTATTGCGCTCTCTGCCGATATTCGGCAAATGTTTCTTAGTATTGGAATCAGAGAATGTGACCGTAGATTCCAACGCTTCTTGTATAGATTTTCTCCGCAGGAACCTTTGAAGGTTTACGAATTCAATCGTGTTTGTTTTGGGCTTAAGTCTAGTCCCTTTCACGCTCTTCGCACTATCAAGCAGTTGGCCGCTGACGAGGGTGATACATACCCGAAAGCAAGGGCCACTATTGAAACCGGATTGTACATGGACGATTTTGTGTACAGTGTACCTAGTGAAGCAGAGGCTATAGAGACCGCTGCTCAAGTAATCAGCCTCATGAAGTCCGGTCAATTTGATCTGGTGAAATGGACAAGCAACTCGCAAGCTACATTAGAGTCGATTCCACCGTCACACCGGTTGACTTCGGTAAAGGAATTCGATGATAGTGATTCGCATAAGATCCTCGGTTTAAGTTGGTCACCCGCAACTGATATGTTCAGTCTTAAAATTAGCTCGACTCCGCCAACTTGTACCAAACGCGTTATCCTAGCATGTGTAGCTCGGATATGGGATATAATGGGGTTTGTAGCTCCTGTCGTTTTGTATGCAAAGCTGCTTATAAAAGAGCTTTGGCTTTCCAACTGTGATTGGGACGACACCGCTCCTGACAGTGTTGCCAAGTTGTGGGCTCGCTATAGGAAAGAGCTTCCAATGCTCGATCAGATACAGATTCCTCGCCATGTTGGTATAGTACCAGACACTGTTGTTAATGTGGTAGGTTTCGCAGACGCCAGTGAGAGGGCTTACGGGGGAGTGGTTTACTTTCAGGTCCAAAATGGCGATAACATTTCAGTTTTCCTCATTAGCGCAAAATCAAAGGTATCTCCTCGTAAGGTTGTCTCTCTTGCTCGTCTCGAACTCTGCGCTATTCTTATGTTGGTTCAATTGATTACATCTATAGTCAAAACTTGTCGTCCTCGCATTAATATAGAGAGAATTGTAGCGTTTTCAGACTCAACCGTTGCTCTATGTTGGGCCCACTCTTCACCCCATCGATGGGGCACGTTTGTCGCAAATAGGGTGGCTAAGATTCAAGCTGAATTGTCACCGGAAAATATGTTCCATGTCGCTGGAACAGAAAACCCAGCTGATTGTCTCTCACGTGGTTTGCTTCCCGCGCAAATTTTAAATCATCCGCTTTGGTTTTGTGGCCCTCCCTGGCTGCATACCACTCCTAACGAGTGGCCAAATGCTCCGTTTAACCCCGCTACTGTTTCAGAACTACCCGAGGAGAAGAAACATACGCTTGTAGTATCAGTTCCGCGTGAAGAGTCAGTTGTTTTGTTGTTGTCTAATCGAGTCTCGTCTTGGTCGAGACTACTACGCTGTGTAGTTTACGTCCTAAGATTTTTGAGATTATTACCATCGCGTGGTTCTATAATCGCAGCTGATTTGGATAGAGCTGAATCAGTTGTACTTCGAGAGTTGCAGAAATTTTATTTTTCAATAGAATTTCGTAGTTTAGAATCACATAAACCTTGTAGTCCCGCACTTCAACATTTGAAACCATTTTTGCAAGACGGACTCATTCGTGTCGGTGGCCGTCTGCGAAATGCTAAGTTAGAGTTTGAACAAATGCATCCAGTAGTTCTACCACGCAGGGATCACGTTTTGGATTTGTTGGTGGACTATCACCATAAGGTGAATTGTCACGCTGGTCCCGATTTATTAATGTCCATTCTTCGACAGAAGTACTGGATACTTTCCGCTCGCAATTTGATTCGCGCTAGAGTGCACAGATGTGTGCCCTGCTTTAAGCTCCGCCCGCGTTTCAACGCGCCGGAAATGGCCGACCATCGTTCTTGTCGTGTTGTACAGACGGTGAAACCTTTCATACATACTGGGACGGACTATGCTGGACCGTTTAAAGTCACTATTGCCCGTGGTCGTGGTATACGTTCCACAAAGGCATACATTTGCCTATTCGTTTGTATGACAACTCGTGCGGTTCACATAGAGTTAACCAGTGATTTGAGTACGCAGGGTTTTATGTCTGCATTTAAACGATTTTTATCTCGCCGTGGTCCCGTTAAGCGCTTATACTCTGACAACGGCACAAATTATGTTGGAGCGCGACGCAATATTTCGGAATTACATACATTCTTACGCTCCAAGTACTACCAAAGTGAATTCGCCCATGTCTTAGCTGAGAATCGCATTGATTGGTGTTTTAATACGCCAGCAGCTAGTCATTTTGGTGGCAATTGGGAGGCGAATATTAAAAGCCTTAAGTCGCACCTGTTTCGGGTCATAGGCGAACAGATTCTCTCGTACGAGGAGTTGAGCACTGTACTCGCTCAGGTAGAGGCGTTGATGAATACGCGTCCGTTGTGTCGGACTTTGTCTAGTGATCCATCGGAGCCACTAGCGTTGACGCCGGCTCACTTCTTGACGACGACTCCTCTTAAATATTTGCCCGCTTTAGATGTCGAGACTGACAAACTGCAGCTCCACCCGCGTCACGCTCTGCTAGATAGCTTAGTTCAGTCCTTTTGGAAGCGATGGAGGACAGATTATCTGCATACGCTGCAGTCGCGTCAAAAGTGGAACACTCCTTCAGATCCAGTCACAGTCGGTACTGTGGTGATACTGAAGACTGAGAGTGCGCCTCCTCTGCACTGGCCTCTTGGTGTAGTGGAAGAAGTTTTTCCGGGTTCGAACGGAATAACGCGAGTCGTAAAGGTTAAAACCGCAACTGGATCGTACCTGCGTCCGGTTATTCGCCTCTGCCCTCTGCCTAATCAGTAGTAGTGGCATAGTTAGTTATAAGTTGTTTCGCTACCTAGTATTGATAGTTTAGATTAGTAATAGGGTTTAGTTTCGCTTTTGTTTTTTCTCTTTTCTTTGAAGGTAACCCTTCAAACCCGGGGGGAATGGTTGCGCCAATTTGCTATGATCCGCGACTTTGTTTTTTGTAATTTGTTTTTTTGGCCTAGCAATCCTATACCATCCGTTTCCCTTCCACCCGCACGACCTCTAGAAATGGAATGACATTGACGTGTGTGCATCGATTGTGAATGTGACCGCACCGCTAACATCGCCCGCCCGAAATTACAAGAAAATTGGCTATTTCGTGATCCAACCATTCAAAACTCAACAATAGTGCAGTGTAGTGCAAACAGGACCTGGCAGTGGTTAAATGTGCGAAGTCGAGGATCGCCGGCCGGCGCCACGTGCAACCTTCGAAGTCTAAAGGTCAGTGTTCCTTCCTAAATACATTTATCCCATTAATGAACGCCAAGCACAGTATCTGCATATTGTTAACAAACCTTAGATCGCTTTTCAAACCTACAGTCCACATCAAGCAAATTCGCGCATCCAAAAGCACTTCAGTTAAAATCAGTGAATTTTTCACTTTGATCATAAGTCTTGATCAAGTCGAGTGTAAGTGCGGGGGGGGGGGGTCGCTCTTTAGAAGGGCAAGGACGCACTTAAATAAGTGCTTCCTGAGATTTATTGCTTCAAGCTGTCTGTCACTTCACTCTTCTCGCTTTCTAAACATTAAAGATCCAGTAATTTTAGACTAAGGTGAAAGTTAGAGCTCGACTGTCGTTATTTTTATTTAATTCTTTATTATACACAAAACTTAATATTAAAACATGGTGATTTGAATTTTGACAATTCATATACAAAGGCAATGAGTTTTCTCCCAGAAAACCTTATTTTCTCGCTAGATGTCGCTGACACTTCTAGTCTATTTGGTTTTTCGCATAAGGAAGGAAATGGTGTTAATTAAATCAGATATTCCGTTTTAATTAACTTAATCAAATTATTCACCAGAATTCTCACTCTTATCCAGGGGCGTAGCTACCGCTGTATCTACCGTAATAATTCAATGATATGGGGCCCCCGTACTACAGGGTCCCCGACGTAGGCAAAAATTAGCATCATGTTATCCACAAGCGTCTCGTAGATTAAAAAAACACCTTTTTTATAAAAAAGGTGCTTTTTTACAAATGCTTGGTTTGGTGCGTATACGGGGACCCTGTGTGACTAGCTACGTCACCTAATCTTATCCAGTCTTATCTATTAACCAGTGAAGAAGATAAAATGTTCCTGATTAATGTTTCAGTGGAGAGTGTATAGACAAACTTTTATACTTGAAATTTCTTTTAGCATTTACAAGCCCTGAGAGCAAAAATATTGGGGTCAATTCTTTGAATGTACAGGACTCTCTCACACTCTAGGATAAGTGAAAGAGAATAGAAAAATAAATATCTCTTTTTAGGTTCTCCCCTATCCAGGGATCACTTTATACTTCACTACTTTATAGACTTCTAAAACTTGAAAATAAGGCTTTTATCTTACTTTATGAAGATTACCTTCTTAAGAAAAGTGTCTAAACTTTCACTGATACTGTTTAATAAAATTATCTCGATTTTCGAACGAAAGGAAAGTTTATTGTAGTTAATAGTATTCCTAACTTGAGTTCACATTTAATCTATATTTTCTCGAGGGGGTAAATAGTGCCATCCTAATTTTGTAATTTATTTCTCTTTAGAAGTGTATTGAAAAACGTCATGATACAGGAAAGAAATTAATGATTACCGTTCTTGGCTCTCTCACGGCTCGGATCTAATACTGCCTCGACGGTAATCAGTAACATTACATACTTGTATCATAATGTATTATTAAGGTTCCGTGTAGTAATCAAAGATCAGTAATAAACAGTGTCAGAGAGACCAATCGCTCTATATAAAATACTTATATACTGTATCCCGTGAGACTAGAAGCTGGGTTGGGAAATCATCAAATCACTTCTCCCAGTTTAGGGGGAGCAAGAGGGAATGTCAGCTTTTACTGAGTAAAACTCGAGCGAGTTCCTTAAGTTTTTCGGGCGTAGCCCTAGTAGAAGCCGGCCTTAATTATTATTTGGGAAAAGGCTTGACAGCTGTTGATGATGATGATATTTTAAGTTTACCTATGACAAATAAAGTAAGTAGCTTAATGAGGCATATAAACAAACTGAAAATAATAATATGTACAAACGGGTAGAAAAAAACACATTATGCATTAAATAATTCATCCACATCTATGTCAATGATAAAAATGCCCAGAACGCTGGCAGCATTGCCACGTTGGATAGCAAAGCTGCCAGCTTATAAAAAAATAAATGAAAATATCAAAGATTTTAGCCCTTGTACCGCTTGCGTTGGATATTGGTTTGACGAGTCTTTTGTGTTTTAGAGATAACGAAACAGAGAATAAAGTCCCGCAAACCTCTATTGAAAAGGGAGGATCCTCCGACCAGACAGGTGTTATATCTGGTGGGCTATTGTCCGCCAGATGATTTTGATCTCTTCTATGTTTAAATCGCGCGGAAAATTTTTACTTGCGCAATGCAAGATTAGTTCATTTGTGACGACATAGATGTCCCTACAGTGTCATAATCGTGTGTTTGCGACTGGGTTCTCAATCTCGTTTAGCTTTTCAATCTCCATAGGTGACAGAAGAGCTGATGAGACAGAGTATTTAGTCGTAGATGTGCGACCCTGGCGGAATAAACACGAGATTGGTTGTCAGATATATCCGACGATGGCGGTTAAAAGGTTAAACAAAATATCATAATTCCTTCACATTTCACCCTCCATTTTCCCCCTGAATGAAACCCTCAAAGGTGATTGCAAAGAAAACAGCCACTTTCGTCAAAAAGAAACAGCGCGGCTTTTTCCTGTAATCCCACAGTGGCACGTCTCTCCCGACGACATAATAACAATTTCCTAAGGAAATGTGCCACTCGGTGCTTTGTGAACGATGACGGTAGCACTGTGACGTCATCACGTGCTAACTACCCTTGTTTCAAGAATTTACGCGCGCTTGTGTGTATGTATTTATTTATTTTAACAGGCACTCTCTGCACTAACAGAGAGATTTCAGTCAGTATTATTTTACAATGCAATAAAAAATTTACATATTATTATTTTATACTACATTATAAGTAAAAATCTAAAAATTAATAAATTTTAAAATAAAAATAACAAACAAAACAACAAAAAGAAATAATAAATAAATTATTTAATTAATTAAATTTTTAATAAATAGAATATTATAGGTCGAATCAAGCTCCGAAATGTTCATATTATTTTATAGAAGTTCTTTATTTAATTATATATGAATTATTTATTCTATTGGTTGTAGGTCAAACTTGGCTTTCGTAATTTTGTATTGGAGATCGAGTAGACTTGTCTGTGTAATTTATAATTCAAATCTATTTACTAATTCATTCAACAGAAAAGTAAAATAAAGACACTTATCATTGTATTAGTTTCTAAATAAATTGATAAGAATTTAACCGGAGTATAGAGTTGTTCGATTTATTAATTAAGTAATTGCAAGCACCTCTTTTTTGAGGTGAGAAATCATCAAATGTTTTTTCCCGCTCTAGAGTGGTGTGACAGGGCGAGTCAGACTAAAAATCATTCTTACATTTTCCCTTAGCGTTTTAGAATCACGATTTAAACGTTCACGCCGCCCGTTTTTGCACGTTTAACCTTTGAAAGTATAAACACATTATAAAATTTCCGCAGATGCTGTTTAATAGGTAGTATTTAACTCGGTAGTACTCATATGTTTCCTTGGAACCATTTTCCACGTTCATACGGGTGAAGCAACTGTCAAGAGTATAGAATAATATTCCACAACCATCACACAATGCCATCTAGTCCCCAATTAAGCAGAGCTTGTGTTATAAATACTAGACAACTGATAAATACACAACATATTTACACATAATATATTATACTCGTAGATAAATTACACCCAGACATCGGACAAAAAATGATTGTGCTCATCACACAAATATTTGTATCAGGTGGGAATCAAATCCAGGATTCAGCATAGCAGTCAGGGCCACTAACCACTAGACCAACAGGTCAGTCAAGAATTTTTAAACAACATAGGTTTACTGCATAACGTAAACCTTTAAATACCACCACAATGTCATCATTATCATCAGCCGAAATATATCTATTGTTAGACACAGGCCTCCCGTAAGTGTCGCCACAATGACCGATCCTATGCGTTTCGCACCCATCGAATTCGAGCGACCCTCACCAGGTCATCGATCCACCTTGTGGCAGCCGTGGCAGGCCTTCCAAGGCTGCGTCTTGCGGTACGTGGTCTTCACTCAAGAAACTTTCGTCCACATCGACTATCTTATCTGCGAGCAATGTGCCCTGCCCATCACCATTGCACAATGTTCCTATTTTATAACAAACCATGTCACGTTTACCTCTCTATTTAACCCGTCTGCTAGTAAAACAAGGTATTTGGACCGTCACAGCCAATGTTTACTGAAAGGGTGGAACGGGGCTTATTGGAAATCTCATCGCTCCACGGTAGAGGGGAGGTAAGGGAGTTATGGCCGTTGCGTGCGTCACCAGTAATGCAATTTGATCCTTGAATTAACTCGCCTCGGTTACGTAGGTATCTCACTGTAATCTCTATGCTAATTAAGCTTGAATTCATTGCGTTTTATAGTCAAGTCGTAAATTTTAAACCTTGATAATAATTTGATGCATTGTGTTTTTGGTTCATATAAATCTTACTACTTACTGTTTCTATTCGTAGATAAGAACCTTTCTAACGCTATTTTGGCTTTTTCCTAAATAATACACGGGTAAATTTTGATCGTTTTAATCCCGTGGAGGGTCCGGTACATGTAACACTATCGATTGGTAAAGATACAATTAAAAGTTAGTAGGCAACGACGATACTTACCTACAGATCATTGGACTCGCTCAGCTGTTATTTACTTACTTATAGAAATTAATTTCGTACATGCGTATATTAATGCGAGTTTTAGAAAAACAGGTCTTTATTTTTTAACTTTATCTTTATAAATCGATAGTGTTTCATGTCATTTCAATCGACTCTCCACGGGATTAATAAGGCCAAAATTTAACTGTGTATACAAAAACAAAATGGCTGAAATTAATAAAGTAGTTTTAAGTTACCCAATCATGTCAAGTAAACATAAAAACACAGACGGTCAACTCTAGATTCCTTTAGATTCTAGAAGTAGAATTTGACAAATAATTTGGTCCTATAATATTATAAAATTGCCCCACTAATCTAAACTATTTGATTATAATGGTATAGAATACAGTTTAACATTCAGTGAGCAGTAGTTTAGTTGATATCTCGCATATTTTAGTTAATTCTTCTTGTAACATTGAAGCAGCAATTCACATTCCCTAGTTCAGGAATTTCATCATGGCTTATTGAGAATTATAGACGTAAAGTTAGCTAAATTATTTGTGAACCTTTTGACAAGAATTTCCGATAATTTGAATTTTAAACTTCATTTCAAATTTCAGATCTCTGTTATATAGATAAATACAAGCGACCCGCTTCAGCTTCGCACGGGTTTTACAAACTTTGGAAATTAGTTTATGGAAACGTTTCTTGTGTATAAAAAAATATTTTATTTTAATTTAATTATTTATATTTTAAGTGATTATACAACTACATATTCTGTGAATATGTCAAGCGTCTTCTAAAAAAACGGCAAAAAAAATCAGGTTTGTTGTATGGGACCCACTTAAATATTTATTTTATTCTGTTTTGTATTTGTTGTTATAGCGGCAACAGAAATACATTGAATATGAAAATTTCAACTGTCTAGCTATCACGGTCCATGAGATACAGATAGATGCACGAATAATATAGTATTAGTAATTGGGTCCCGTTTTTACCCTTTGGCTACGGAACCTTAAAAACTATGCATACGTTTGTTGAGACAAAAAATGACGACAAAAAATAATAAATATAATATTGGACATAATTTACTAATACTTTGACATAATAAAATAATGACACGTATTCACAATTTAATTTAAATCTATATATATAATTCAATAATAATGATGACAAAAATAAATTAAAATCTCTGACATAATTTACCAATACATCATACCTATACATCTATTAGATTCTACGCACAATAATTAATTGCATGAATTGTTACTTAGCCTTCATCCTCTCTCCTAACTTTGCTGTGCCCGACAGGGTCCATATTGATCTTGCAATATTTCATAGCATCTATGTACATAATATGGAATGCAATAAAGTATTGAATATTAAGAATACAAATATATTATCATTGTGTGCCATCTCCAATCGATATTTATATCTGGACCAGACACTGCGAAATATGACCTAGATCTTTTTATAGACCGGTAGGTATATTGATTGTGTAGAGATCAAGTGGGCAGGGAAGGCACGAAGATAAATGACGCCTGTCCATGGCTGTGGAGAGTTTGAAAGCGATGTTCTCGGAGAATAAGTAAAGCCTTAAAAGAATAGGTACCTATTAGTTTTGTTCTAAGCTTGATTTATTTAAACTTGAATAAGTATGGTATATCTTGAAGGTACGATTGGCGATTGCGCTTCTTATCGCGGGTTCCATGCTAGTACCTCTACCATGAGTTTTAAGCAATAGTATTCGTCGCTACTCGATATCGACGCCGTAAATATTTTGTATGGCAAATTTTGGTTCTGCAAGTGACCGCTAGAGGCGCTGCAAAATTTGTCATACAAAATATTTACGGCGTCGATATCGAGTAGCGACGAATACTATTGCTTAAAACTCATGGTAGAGGTACAGGTGCTTAGCTACCGCTGTATCTACCGTATCAATGATACGGGGCCTATCGCCTCGGTGGCGCAGTAGGCAGCGCGTAAATCTCTAATGATACGGGGCCCCCGCACTACAGGGGCCCCGACGGAGGCAAAATTCGCAACTTGTTATCCGCAACCGACTCGTAGGGTGAACCAAGCTTTTGTAAAAAAAGCACCCCTTTTTTTATACGTCGCCCCTGTGGGACCAGCTAAGCCACAGTTCTATTCCCACGCGGGACAAACATTTGTCTGGTCTACTAGCAGATAGGTGTCCTGTCCTGGGTCTGGGTGATTAGCGTATGTGAATTTATTTATGATTTACAATTTATTTGTGGGGGTAACGTTTTAAAAAAGAAAGATTGGCTTAGCACACCGCACCTTCAGTCGAGTTTTGGAGGTAAGCGGAACAGAGAGTAAAGTCCCACATACCTCCTTTGGAAAGGGAGGATCTTCCGACCAGGGGGCTTACTCTCGAGTTTAATTCCATTCGATCGCATTGGAATTGTGACTTTAGGTACTCTCGAATTCGATCTTAGGGCCAAATTGCGTGACCTTTTTGGGAAACTAAGTAAAATGGGGATAGGTCTTGGCCTGTGGTCACGCAATTTTAAACCTATTTGGCGCTGCCATCAAATTCAAGAGTACCTAAAGTCACAATTCCAATGCGACCGATTGGAATTAAACTCGAGAGTAAGCCCCCAGACGAGTGTTATATCTGGTGGGCAACTGTCCGACAGATGATTTCGGGCTGTCGTATATTTTTTTTTTTTATTAGTGGTAGCTTCGCACTTGACCCCTATCTCACCTGATGGAAAGCGACGATACGGTCGACGATGGATCGCGCTTACCTAGAAGAAACCTATTCACTCTTGACTTAAAGATTCCCGGGTTGTAGCCATCAGGATGATGATGAATTGCGTGATGCAGGATTTCGTGTTTTTCTTGTAGCTCTTACGTGGCGCCATAGATGTCGCTTAAAAATAAATAAAAGTAAACCGCCCTCTTTTTAATAGCATTAATCGCCACTGATAATCTACATTGCCCAAAAATGTTTAATTACTAAGTCTGCCACAATTAACGAGCGTTGAATGATACTATATATGTCACCTTTGAGGGTGTTTAAAAAAAAATGACCATCTTCTAACCTAATCTTAATAATTAAAAACCATTTAGCCGTTTCAATTTAAAAGTGTAAACAATACATAAAAGTATACAAACATACAACACACACGTACAACTTTCGTCTTTATATTTGTGTTCACACACAAAAATTATTGCACATTTCATTTGCTGCTTTCACATTTATATCACTCTGCCTATAACCTAAAATTCTGGACTCAGTTTTTACTATCAAGTTTAGAAACCTAATATAAACTTAGAAGTTTGGAAACTGGCACGCTATTCGCTTTGAATGTCAAGTTAAATGGAACGGGAAACCTACACAGATGATACCTATTAAAATAAACAGCTGGATAATAATATATTCCACAACTACCACACAAAGCAGACCTTGTGCTAAGACTATTAGACAACTGATAAACATACTTATATATTTTTAAATATATATATAAATTACACCCAGACATAGAACAAATGATCATGCTCATCACACAAACATTTGTCTTGAATGGGAATCGAACCCACGACCTCCGGCATAGCAGTCAGGGCCACTCAACCCTAGACCAAAAGACCAGTCTTTAAAAGAGAAAGATGAAACAGCTATTAAGATCTCTGTCTTCACCAGTCCAGTTTAAGTCTTCAAGCCTTTTTGTTTACTTAACCTAAAATTGACATAGAGCTTATTCTCTCCGGATGCCAGAGAACATTTTATTACCCGACTCAACATACATCTAGTCTCTACATAGAGTTCGTATAAAAAATGTATAGTTCAGAAGTAGGGCGCAGACGTCTCTCGGCTTTTCTCTATAAAACTATTTCTTTTTTGTGAAAGCACTGCGGACTCTATGTAGAGATCCAATGTACTTTATTTATTTATGTAATGGTGTCGTGTTGTTTTTGTGTCTTTTGAGGTTAAACATGATGAATGGAAAAGTTTCTGATACGATTAAATTCGTAGTTACATGACCTAAAATATGTAGTTGTTATTTTTTTGAGGAATTTTGGGATAGACCATGTTTAGCCAGATTTAAACGCAATATAAGCGGCGCATGATGTGTTGATATCACACTAATACGTGGGAAAGTTTGTGAGTGTATGTTTAAATATACATGTGTGTGTGTCAGCTCGAAAGGCTGAACGGATTTGGATGATTATTAGCACCCGAGTAGACCATGACTTAGATTTTTTTTTTATCCCAAGAGTACTTGCGACAATTTTCTACCTTTGAGCTTATGAAGCTACTAACAGCAGCAATGAATCAATAAAATAAGAGAAAATAGCTTGCATTTTGCATAATATATGTAGTTTGGTACATAATTTATGCTCGTTTATGTACAACTTTCTCTAATTGTTTGTCTACACACAACATTAGGAATGTCGTCTCGGCAGGGACTAATTCCGTTGTGAGTACGTTGTTACGTAGGAACTCTGTCTGTTTTTATTAACAGTTAAGTACTCACTTAACAGGGATATGTATGTAGACTGCTAATAAGGTGTGCTTCTCATGCGATTTCTTTCGATATCTAACTTATAAAATGAGTCATTCTTACCTTTGCTGTATTGTTTTTAGTATAATATTAATAACATTTTTATACTGCACGCGATGTTAAGGTACACGTGCACTACTCTGCGCACACGTGTGCCACACACGCCGATCTGGGCGCGTCGGTCTCCATACATTTTATATGAAAACTAGACTTTTAGAGCTACACTTGATCCACGCTACGTGACGCCATGCGACGTCGTCCTACGTACAAATCAGGCGTGTTACGTGTTACACGTGTTCGTTATGTAGTTCTAGCTTTAACCTATAATCAATTGCTACATTAATTAATGTAGGTTTTGTTTTCATATTATATAAATACATTGTGTAAGCAGCTGTTGGCTAAACAAATAAATAAAGAACAAATATCATAGTATTTACGAAACGTATGGCGATACGCCACATAGCACCCATATGCACAAAACGTAATCGGAACAGATTCATTGTGAGACATTGCATTCCTTAACCATGAAATTTTCTGCTAGAGTCTATGTTTCCTGATGACTACAACCTGGGGGTGTTGAGTCAAGATTGAATAGGTTACTCCTAGGTAAGCTTGTTCCATCGTCGGCCACATCATCACATACCATCGGGTTGTCTAGCGCGAGGCTATAAATAATGCAATACGAAACAACAACAACATTATTAAACGAGAAAATCGCTTATGAATTTTATGTATTGTAAAGTTATTTATGTTGGTGACTGTACCTATATGCGAGCGTCACATTCTATAAAATATATGCACGTATAAAGTTAGGATTTAGTATAATATGATTAGTACACAGAGTCGCGTAGAACTTACACAACGACGTGAATTTATTGGAATGTTTGTGTTTTCCGCGTCCAAGCGATGCGTCATGTTTTTAAAGCTACGGATTTAATAGATAAAACTTGAAAAAGGGTTGCTGTTTTTCTTCTATTTACAAAAATCTCAAAGTTTCAGCACTTTTCTAATTCTGTTATGCAAATTAACAGTATGAGTTTTTGGTTGTTTTTGTTCTTATGCAAGGATAGTTTTAGCGAGAAGAGTGGAAAAAGATGACTGATTAAAATGAGAGAAGAATGGTATGAAATACTACTTTCTGCCTACGTCTTCACCCGCGTGACATTAGATTTCTCCATACAAACTTTTCCGGACCTCCTTTTCATACCGATAATGATAAATGATATTTATTTTGTAAATAGGTTTTTTACAAGAAATCTTGTGCAAAATTTTGCATTCCTAGACTCAGCAGTTCCGTCAGTGCGTTGATATGTCAGTCAGTCAGTTTCTCCTTTAATATCATAGATACTGTCCACTTGGACGACAATTAGAGAAGCATGGGCGACAAAGATGTTGGAGTAAAAGCAAGAGATTGATTTTTTATCTAGGTATACACTAAAATTGAGCTGCAAGATTTTTCGAAAGAGTTACCGTAGCCCTGAAACGCAAAGGGAGAAACACGGATGGGTTTTAGTCAGTAAAAATCTGACAGTCCTTCTCGATCCACTCCCAAAAGTAGTGTCTTTAAGTCGCAGGCATGTTGAATTTTGAAAAAAACGAAGATTGCTAAGTTTTAATCCTGAAAACAGTGAGGGATTTATATAATTTTCTCCCGAGCACTGCGAGGGAAAGAATTACTGTTTTAGGTAAGGGTTGTAAGATAAATAAAAGGGCATTATCAAGCAGGTGATGTAAAATGATGTTATTCACCATATTCTTGACACGTAGGTAAGTGTCAGGAAGATGGTGAAAAATAACTTTGCTTTATCCTCTGTCACAAAATCTACTATTAATGATTTCCCTAGAAATAAAAAAAAAATTAAAATTGAAACTCAAATGAAATTATGTGTTAGCTGACATTAACACTATTACACGCAAACTTAGGCAATTTCCCTCTCCACAATAAACGATACTACTCGTATGAATGTTACAGCCTGCCTATTGATCGGTTATTGGGTGGTTATTCTCATTTCGTATGCGAAGGGCTCATCAAATCACGGTAATAGGCCATCTCCACATGAATGAGTAATATTGAATAGATCGATGTGAGGTAACGTGATTATGGGCGTTTAGTGTGTGTGAAAAGCCTGGTATGGTTTCATTATTGGTAATATGTGGCGTACTAAATTTTAATAATAAATTGTTAAGTATCTGTACAGACACACACTCCAATGGTTACGTAACTCTGCTTCTGAAGCAGTGTTGGAGCAAGATCCTCCGACTCATGAGACGCTCTTTTCAAACCCAGCAATGCGTATTACAATGCAATATAAATTTAAATTTCATTACCACCGTATTTCGACACCTGCAAGGAATAACATTGTAACTCAGTTTTAGGCAATTTGCATTCTGCACTGTATGCATCTAGAATATGATTGTAATTTAAAATCACCTCAAAGGTACAAATAGACTACGACACTTTTCTATGGTACACCCAGTGTATCCATCGAGCGTCTCTGTATGAACTCGAGTATCTCTAATTGCATACTCGTGTTTATACAAAGACACTCGATGTATACACTAAGTGTACCGTATAAAGTGTCGTAGTGTAAACGTACCTTATAACTGAGTTATAATGTTATTCCCTGCAAGTGTCGATTTGTATTTTTTTAAGAATTCGTTGTTAAGTATTTTATATATTTAAATAGTACACCATAAACTACCTGAGTATCTTTTTCTCCTTCTCTGTGAAATCCATCCAAAGGTTGTGTGTAAGAGATCGCTTTTGGTGATAAGACCACCCATTGTGACATCCTATTCATTTTAAGTTTTTTATGTAATTTTATTTTTGGTGTACAATAAAGAATACATCTATCTATCTTTCTATCTATCTTTGTCAAACCGTTTTGTTAGAAGTTTAATTGAAATTAAGTTATCTTTATATTTTAGTCTAAGAAACGATAGTGCCTTTATGTCAGTTGAGCCTAATAACAGTTTTTGTTCTTGTTACAGCTGGTGAGCTGCATGGCGCCACCCTATGGCTGCTGGTATGCGGTGCTGCTGCTATCGTGGCTGCCGTGCTCGGCGCGATCGCTTGCTGGGTCGCGCGTCGTCGCAACTCGCTGTCCCACAAACTAGGTGCGTACTAACTTTTATAGCTGTATTTACATAATTATACACATAACACATATATACTTCGAATATTAAAAAAGTCTAAACATTACACTATGGCTTATGGTTTGCAAGCCTGACGTTAATGGCGGAACCTTTGAATTTCAAAGTCTTAAAACCCTTAGGTATCTCAAGCTTTAAAACAGCGGGATTGCTCCGCATGCGTCCCCCGCAAATGTCCTTTTTATATATACATATAATGTAATGTGTGGAATACGCACGCGGAATGCGGAGCGTGATATCGGGTAGCAGGCCCGCATGCGGAGCAACTCTGCATGCGTGATGAAATCCGCATGATATTAAAACACCCTT
The DNA here is from genome assembly GCA_958295575.1 of Leucania comma. NCBI lineage: Eukaryota > Metazoa > Arthropoda > Insecta > Lepidoptera > Noctuidae > Leucania > Leucania comma. The sequence continues at coordinate 6,849,607 of OY282476.1, read as the reverse complement.
AATTGGCAGATGTTGTATGTGTCTGTGTTTCGAAGTATATTGGATGCTGTATTTGTAGTATCACCATTACCAGTATACCTTGTTCATAACATTTCTTCTGCGTAGGCGGAAAGCGCGGCCCGGACAAGGCGCTGGTGTTCCAGCCTCCGCGCCGTGCCACGGCCGTGCGCTCTCCCGGCTCGGCGACGCACTACCTGCGCAAGTCGCCCTCGCCCACTGCGCCCGCGCCGCCCGCCGCCTCCTCTCCGCCACAGCCCGCGCCGCATCCGCCCACTGTCAACTCTGCTACCACGGTAAGAGCATCACAGATTACGCTTATTGTCCGGGCAATAGAGTCAGTAATCAAAAAACATTTTTTTGCGATTACCGACTCTCGTGAAAGACGAAGCATGACCCAGTTTTTTTTTTAAATTGATATAACCTAGTGCTTGACTGCGATCCCACCTGACGGTAAGCAGTGATGCAATTGGTGATGGTTAGGCGCACTAGTTTATTCTTAAAGACATCTAAATTATAATTGGAAGGGAAGATCGCATCAACCGTTCTAGACCTTTGACCTTTGTATAAACGACGAGGCGAAATGCTTAGTCCGAACCGTAGTGGTTTTATCAACATAAGGGTGGACGCTCGCCGTACGTGGTGTTGTCCGATGGTAGAAAGGTTATGGTGAAATCAAATCGTGCAATTACCGTGCACACTCCTTTACTCTTCCAAGATTACTTAACTTCATATTGAGTTTCATGTCGTTTCTCCAGACAAGCATAAATAGTTTCTCAGAGTTATTATGACAACCCGTTTCCATACACTGGATGTAATTGAAACAACCGATTTCCTGAAAGGTTTCATTGACTTATAGTTATAGAAAAAAAATATTAACTTTTTTTATCAAATGTGTCAATAGGAACATGATAAAGGTTAATTACTTTGTTTAATATGTCCTTGCTATACGTACTGACAGGTGTCGATATTCCCATGCTAGCCCTCAATTTGTAAATGATGTCATATCTAATGGCATAGCAACGTATTTCTAAAACCACATAGTAAGGAAACTGGCATACACCCAAAATTTCAAAGACCATCACAAACTGCAACTACTTGATAAATTACAGCACGTTTCTCTCTCAGAGGCTGATATGGCTGTTATATACTAACTCCTTTGTTGTTCTTGTCTCCTGGTACAGCCAACTGGCGGCAACAGCCCGCACTCGCCCACCGCTCCCACCGAGCCGGCCCCGCTCAGCAAGGAGCTTGCCGATGCTAATGCTACCGAGAAGACAAAGACCGCTGAACCCGAGAACAATGATGGAAAGCTGGGAGATCTGCACTTCAAGTTGCGGTGAGTGGCTTAAAAAACTACACTGATCAAACTTGTCCTAAAAGTATTTACACAAGCTCGAATTTGGTTCGACGAACCAAATCCGTTCTCGAGACAGACGACCGTATTCCGATACGATAACTGTCCGCAGTTACCATCCATCGTCATCATGTCGTCGTTATCTGATCAAGCAAATCTTATGGTGCTAGCGGCAACGTTACAGCTACCAAGTAAAAAGCGACAAAAGAGAAGATAATGGGCAAAACTGCATTCAAGAAAACGGGATAAAAGTTTCAGGAAGTTGATAAAACTTTAGATGGAGATGATTTTGATAATAATTCTAGTCGCTGGAAGAAATCCAAGTAACTATGGACTGATTTGGTTCGGAAGCGAACCAAATTCGTGGTTCGATCGTACCAAGTTTGAGCGTTAACTATTAAAAAAGTTCCAGATTCAAGGTAAACGCTCAAGCTTTTTTTTAAATGCTTAGGAAAATTATCTGTCGGTGTAGGACATTGATGAAAGTTTATAAATGTCGATAAGGGATTAGTATAACCACTAAAAACGTGCTGGAAACTGACAATTTCAATTAATCGAATTCGTAGTATCTAATTTACAGGGTACCTATTGAAACTAGTCTGAAAATCACTAACGCAAAGTAAATGGACGGTCTCTTCGATCGAATTCCCAGCGGTTACATACACACAGTACTCCTACGGACCACATCGTAGTTGCCTGGTTCATAATCCGGTTAAACCCGATCAATCTGAACATCCAATGTCAATAAGTGCTCTATTCATTCGTCCCTGATCTAATCTACTTCGCAATTTATCAGAAGCATTATTCTGATGGACTCAGACATCTTCTTTTTAATGTTGGAAGCCGGATTCTGTTTGCTCTTCGTGAAATATTAAATGAATATTCAATTTGTCGGGACAGCCGCCGGGAATTTCCATGATACGTCAAAATGTAATCAGCTACACAGATTTTTCGTTTTATTCAAGTAGGCTCTTATTCCTTCTTCGTTTATAATTTAATATCTCAATTTGTTTTTTTGTAATGAGATTATTTATAAACTTTACATACTTTATTTTAGTCTAGATATTTTGTTCGCAATATTTTCAAACAACGCACATTATTTTTAGACTTAGACCCTTATCTTGAAAGTTCAACTTAGCAACATGTTACTTCTAACGGCTACGTTTTTAGTATAAAACACGAGTTTGGGGTCAGTATAAATATCTTTCCTAATTTCGTTAGCAACCCACACGTTTAATAAGATTAGTGGCCATTAACAACCCCTAATTACCAGCAACCTGAAACCTCATCGAGCCTAACTAGGGGTCAACTCAATTATTAAAGTGATTTCTTAATTAATTGCTCCACGGACGGCTCTAGGCGCCATGCCATGTATCCGCCATACTTAATATCTGCGTAAGTAGAACGAAAGTGCCGTGGAGTAGTGCAATTATTTCTGAGTCATATATTTTTTCTGTATCCGTAACAACATTTTGCATTTTTCCTATGTTTGCTTGTGGAAAAACACTTTGTTATTTTTTCTTATTTGCATTTATATTGGAATGAAAGTGTTCTTGAAAGATAGAAGATTATTATTACTACTTAGATTATTAGAACTTGTATTAGACTTGACTTACTTGATGATTACGAATGATATCTTCTGCTACTGTTGAAGTTTAGTTAGTTTTATGTTAATTATGTTGCCAATATTTTTTGGCGCCGTACTTTGTGTAATTTATTTCATCACCACTGCTCTCAAAACGGTGAAGAAAAACATCGTGAGGAAACCGACATGTCTTAGAATAAAAAAATCGCGTGGTAAATTACGGCCCATTACCTCTTTCAGAGAGGAGGTTGAAGTCCCAGCAGTGGGAAATTTGTAAGGCTGATAATGCTTTATTTACATATTTACGGATATATTAAATCTCTTTACGACAACACACAACACGGAAATACATTTATGCCCAAGTTTCCCAGGCTATGACTCACGAATCACGAAACGATAACATCGCCACACAATTCCATTTAGTATTTCATGCCGACAGTCACAACAGTGAAGTACTCACAGACCATGTATTACAAAGCCGATATTCCCACATTATCGACACGTCACCACTCTGTAATGGGGAGGCTAAAGGAGAAAACAGACTGGAGCATTTACTTGTATCAGGATATCGAGCCACTATGTGTCACCTTATCACGATCCAACAATGAGAACGCGCTTGACTATTGGTTTCAATTTCTTCTTCTTAGTCTATTGCTGACAAAAATACTGCAAAAAAAATTGTTTGGACCATCACTCAGCTACGGTAAAACCTTTTTCCGACACAGTCTTTAGGTCCTCAGATGACTGTCATTGTGTGGCGCTTTAGGTGATCACAGGAAACAAACCAACAAAAATCAAAGGCAAGATAAAACTTGAAATAGATGAGGATGAGAGAATGTTGCAAGCTCACTCGCCAGGCATTACTTCGCACACCGAAAAAAAACATGGATATTTTCGATAAAGTCATCATCATTTCAGCCGAAAGACATCCACTGTTGGACATAGACCTCCCCCAAGTGTCGCCACAATAAACGGTCCCGTGCGTCTCGCATCCATCGGATTCCCGCGACTCTCAACAGATCATCGGTCCTACTTGTGGGAGGTCTTCCAACGCTGCGTCTTCGGCTACTTGGTCGCCAGTCAAGAACCTTTCGTCCCCATCAACCACTGTTCTTCGAGCTATGTCGGTAACCTTGGTTCTCCTATCGATATCTTCATTTCTGATATGATCACACAAGGAAACTCCGAGCTTAGCCTTTTCCTTTGCTCTTTGGGTGACTGGATAAAGTGCTCTAGTGTAAACTCACCTTACGAATCAATAACCACCCTCCTGCCCCGTCTCCCACAATTACTTTGTACGACAACGCACGACATCGCACGAAGTTACACGAGTCCGCACGACACAGGATTTGTTTTGTGTTCGCTTTATCGTAACGTGTGCCTCTGAAGTATGCCTTTGTAATGGCAAGTCTTTGTTTACGATAACTTGTACGGTACCTTTGTTCAGCGTAGACCTCCTGAAGCCGGCTTGTCCTTCAGGAAAATAATAGTATTGTGGAAATGGCAGGGATTGTATAATGGAATCAAAAATCATTTTTTCATACAAATTTGTTTTCCGTTTCTTAACTCCTTTCGCAAGTCAATTTCAATGCTTCGTTATCTTGGGTAGATTTAAAAAAAAATAACTGTCTTTGCAACACTCAAAGGGGTTAGAGGCTCTATCTTTCGATTCTATAGAGAAGTACTACCACGCTAATTTTTTTAATGCTTTGTCTTAAACCATTTTCGCACTTTTGTTTTTCAAATTCTACGTCGTAGGTTTCAAAGTCCGGTACCATTACCCTAATGAGCACAGGTAAAACTAATTAGTGTGTTGTACTATTAGGATTAGTTTATTAATTTGTGTTAATTTAATATAATTTTATTGTATTTACGAATCATTTGTATTACATATTTATTTATTTATTTGGTTCAAATATTTACAAATATTCTTATGGGCTAGACCCAATGCGATGTTGTAGTTCCCTATTTTAAATAGTGCCACTGTTTAAACCGCAGCTAATTCTGTATGTAGCTATCCTAGTTATTGTACTTAAACCACATCAGAATAGAGAATATCTTTTTGTATTCCACATTTTTCTCTCTTTTATTGCATTTACCACTATTTCTCTGAATCAATCAAACAAAGGTGAAGGTCGAAAATGCTTAAGATATTAAGTCCGCCCCTGTACCTTTATGTGCATAAAGCATTAAATAAATATATAGTACCTATACACTAAATTACTTAGCTTTAACATACTGAAATGAAATCAATTTTGCGCTCTCCGTTTCAATTTCACGAAATATATTCCACTAAGCAATTCCAATGCACTTAAGTAACACAGATTTTCCGTGTGATATAAACAAATGAAATGCCAGTGGAACAAATGAAATGCCGCTATGCGTCCAAGGTCTTCAGCTAGACATGCACTCTTGCCAGTCTACCATGACCATGGCCAGTGGCTGACCTTGACTGTAAGCTATAACCGTGTATGTGGAGAATATATTATACGAGACTTATTATTGAAAATGAAAAAAAAGTTGTACCTAATAACATAAAATCTAATTTTATTCAAATAATAAACAAAATGTCAAACGTCATTAAATAACCACCAATGACCGCATTGTCTCGCTGAACAGTGATTACCAACCATTGCACCAAGAACAACCTAGACCGGGAGTCAGCTGTTGCCTCCCAGAGCCTCCGGACCAAATCCCTCTTCTTTTTTAGGTGACGCGCTCCGGTTTTGGGAGAGAATTGAAGATGGTGTTCTTTCTGATAGGATAAGATAAAAATAACCCAAGAATATATATATAATAATCGATTACATTCATCATCATCAGCCTTTTAATGTTCCCACTGCTGGGATTCAGGCCTCCTCTCTAGGAGAGGGAATGGACTCGCGTGGTGGATTACGATCCACCACGCGAGCCAGTATGGATGTCACATGTTTTCGATTTTTTTGGTTCTAGGACATGCCTGAGGAATGCATGAGGAAACCTCACGATGTTTTCCTTCACCGTTTTGTGAGCAGTGGTGATGATATAAATTACACAAAGTAATGCGCCTGGCTGGGTTTGAACCCGCGACCTATAATTCGTAAGTCGAGGCCGTTACGACTCGGCCACCACTGCTCGTCCATACGACTCGGCCACCACTGCTCGTCCATCCATCATAAAGTGAATTGCAGTAGGTATAACAGACTTGACTTTCAAAAAGAAAAAGGATGGCTTATAATACGACTAAAAATAACGTGGGCGCAGAGACAGTAGAACCAACTTAAATGTATTTTGCAATATACTTTTTCGTTATCAAATTAGATTCATTTCTTATTTTATAAATTATATTTTAGTTTAAACAATTCTAACATGTTCATTGTCCATTACCACAATAGTGTTTGAAAATTAAACACCAAAGATAGAAAAGATAAGAATGAACTATGGTGATGACACAACTTTGCTCGAAATATCTACAACCGACTACTGTAAGCTCCTCAAATAAGCCAACATACATAGCATTTGGATATTAATCTCAAGCGAGGTTAGCTAGCAAATCTAGCATAACGTTACTAACCACCACAGCTGTGATTACGGTCGTGGCTTTATTAAAACGTCTATCGCTTTCGTTGAAGCAGTTTCTTTACCCGTATATTCAAAGATAATATATCATACCTATAGTGACATAACAATAGTGATGTACTGATAAAATTTGTTGCCGAAACCGAAACCGCAACCGAATGTTCGGCTCCTCGTCCACTTTCGAATAATAGAAAACTGACAAAAAATTATGTTTCGATAATTCATCCTAACTAAATTTCAATATTGTTATACTTTATTATAAACAATTAAGAAATTTGTTTCTATAATAATTCAGTATTGGCAACTTTCTAACGATATATTTACCTTGGAAACTTAAACATTAACTAAACTTATTAACCTTACATAAATATAACCGATAATATAACGTACATAAATATAAAAACATGAAATACACTTAAGCTTCGAAGTACTGTGCAAAGACGACTGGCATTGCCATTGCCACGTTGAATAATAACATAGTTTTAATTTTCATAAAATAATCAATAAATGAATAAATATGATTACACAAGAATGATATCATACGTAGAAGAATACCACAATAATTTTTTATGTCTCTATCACAACTGTTAGCTCAAAGAAACTAGTTTTGGTCGAGCCGAACATTCGGCCACTTTTATGCCGATACCGAAACTGAAAGAAATCAAAACCGAATCCTGTGTCGGTCTCTAAATATAACCCCTCTTTTCTAGGAAAAATCTCGACTATGTCCATCATTTCTCATTACCGTTGGAAGGATCACAGCGAGGGTCGCATTATTGTCAGATGATTATACGCGACGAGATAATGAGAACGGAATATTGGAATAAAGATAAGAGAGATATTCTTTGAATAGTTTTCTGTTGAACAATTATTTTATGAGAATAACTTAAGACGCTTTTCATCTTGATTCCTGAAAGCATATGCGGTGTAGATATTTTGTTTTATCTCACGAAGGCAGGTTGGCCTCGGTTGTGTGTATATTCATGTGTGTATTGTTGGTGTGGTGTACGAAAAAATAAATACCTTTGTATTTTCTGGTATTACCAACGAAACCGAGAGCCGAGAGTATTATAACTTGCATTGCAAAAGTGTACGTGTTCACACACTTTCAAACCTGAATTCGTGAGAAAGAACAAATACTCGTGCCGATAGAAACATTAGACCGTAAAGAATAATTTAAAAAGTTGAGTCATCTACCCAATTTTTGTCCATTTTGTCGACGTCGGAGCTAGCATTTTTTACACCGCCTCCCTCCTGTTGGCTTATCTCCCCGTATAATATTATTTAATAAAAATAAAAAAGTAAGAAAGCACAAGTAGTGATCATAATAAAGATAACATTTTCTTAAGACTTAAGTCGCACTATGGAGGGGCACATCTTCAAGGGTATTTCATAAACTGACCTTCCGAGGGTCAAGATTTCTTCAACTTCAAGTAGACAACGTCGATAAATTATCTTGCCTTTGACTTAAGATTGTTATGGCCTCAGTTTTTTCTCTAGATTATATTAGCTAACTTTGTTTTGGCCCTAGTAATATATACATCATGCGTAATGAAACATATCTTACAACCACAGTTGGGTGATACCTACTGGACCATTTTTAGAATTTAATATTTAATATGTATATATTTTATTTCTAACAGGTACTTATAAGAATTCACAGTTATTTTCCATGTTTCTCTCACTCGTTAGAACTTTGTATATTTCGTAGTCCAGGTAGCAAAAAGTTTTTCAATATTCATCATTCAGTGGGAAAACGCCCGGCTTTTAATTGTGTGTGATGCTAAAAGTATAACTCGCATGTCCACACGTCAACAGACCATAAACTTTTTTGTACAAAGTTAAATTGTCTCATTAAACAGTTTCGGCAGTTAACGCACCGGCGTCGTTTTGTTTGTCGACTCGACTGCGAAATCTCCGGAGCTCCGGTAATTTGCGGAGTCTTTGCCAACCCTACTATTGAGGTTTTGCCAACCCTACAGTTTTATCTGAACATTTTAACTTAATTATATAAAACAAAACGCAGTTTGGGCGCCTAATCGAGATTAAAGCTTCATTTTACGTTTCACCGCGATGAATTGTACCTAGTTTACGCTAAACTGAGGTTCAATTCTTTTGTTGTCGCCCATGTTTACGACACGGGTCTTTAAACTAGATTACGCTGAGCTCAGTTTAGTTGAACTAAGTTTTTATATTAAATGATGAAATCAGCCCTCAGGGCTGATTAATTGAGCGATAATCTCGATTATTCGCTAAAACTGCGTTTTGTTTTATATAATCGTGATTAGTTTATTGGTGAATTTGGCCCTAAGAAATAAATGTTATCTATTTTATTCATACATTTTTGATATTATCAAAAGTTTTTTTTTTTAAGCTTGTAGGTAGGAATATGTAGTTTTTCGCTAGCACAGGGGTTGGCAACACTGTTACCAAGTTCCGGAGTTCATTTGCGGCCTTATAACAATATTTGTCTGCGACAGCCACGCGCACCCTGCGGCCATTATGGCCACTTGAATACTTCACGCCGCGTTCAAATTGAGTTCTCAAAGGAGATTGTTCAAAAGCAGTCTCACAAAGTTGCATGAATGAAAATGAAATTAATATATAAATTATTTGCTTATTTTTTTGCAAGCTTTTCACTTCAGGAATATTGTTTTCGTATCCGGAATTATGATTTTAAGATAAACAGTAAATTAACGATTGCTTGTTGACATTTTCGTATAAAGTCATTGTCAAGCTAGATGACAGACGGACCGGCCGATAGGGATGGCGATTATTTATTTATTACTACTGCACAAAATCGATTTTTAAATCTATTCGAATCGATCTATTACTGAATTGATTCTTTAGACCAAGTCTAAAGAATCGATTCAGTAATAGATTTCCTAAAGAGTAAGGGAATAATCGAGTACAAAATCAATTAAATAATATTTTTGGTTGTAGAAAACAGAATAAATAATCCGATTACGTATAATACCTAGTAGTTGTATTCTGCACGTAAAAACATTGGAGCTCGTTTTCGAGTTTCTAAAATCGATTTAATTCGAATTTATTAATTGTTTAAGATCGATTTAAAAAATCAATTCACTTGACCTATAAAATCGATTTCAGTTCGCATCCCTAAATCCCTAAGCCGGCGCGGCGCCTACGGAAGCCATATTTGCTGTGTATGTGTTGATTGAGAATTTCTCCACTTAAAAGTAATAATTACAAATTCTTTGGTGTGTTTGTTTTAAACAACGTAGCGGGTTTTTATGTAACTTACGACGAGACGTTTTATATCTACTTAGTTGTTTTTTATTACGCCTGAACGTTGTGTTTTGAGTCTTACAAATGATGTCATGTCGATGCTTGATTCTGATCACGGAATACAGAAAGAACATATTCTGATCAACCGATACTGGTGGTAATGTTATTAACTAACATTAATGTTTTGTACCTACATTAGTGATTGTGGTTATTTTAGAAGTTGCGAGTAGGTTAGACATAGTTTGTAGGTTATCTCCGTTTTTGTTTAATTACTTCAAAACTCGGGTATTTGTGTAAAAATGAACACTTTTATTTAATAGTATATAAAGCGTTCTCTATAATAAATAAATATTTATTGTATTTCAACTTGAGACGGATTTCCATACATTGTTGGTCATGATCCTTTAATATACTTTGTATGATGTCTTTGTTTGAAGTGATAATTAAGCTGTGGTTTGTACCGTGATAGTTATGTTTTTCCTTGGTTAGTTTTATTTTTGGTTTGTCGACAGCTGGAAGGTTGCTTTAGTTTTAGACAACGTTTTTTTGGGTAAATTTTATTTTTTCTTTAGTTTCAAGATTGGATGGAAAATATACAGGTAGGGAAGACGTAGTGATGAGACAACAGATAATTTTAAATTTATTTCTATCGAAACGCGCTTTCGTCTTTCGCACTACTGCGACGCATCTACGGTAAACTTATACGGAATTTTATAACTCAGTCGTGTTAAAGTAAATGTCGATTTGTACTAGAAATGAATAAGTGCCGCCTGGAGGCAACTGGCAACATCGGGAATTAAAAAAAAAATCTGTACGATTTAACTTTTTTTGAGGTGAGAAATCATCAAATGACTTCTCCCGCTCTAGTATAGAGCTAAAAGGCGTGTCTGACTTAATAACTAAAATCCATCTATGTCCTTCAGTTGCTTAAAAAAATCATGTTCTAGTCGATAGATTCAAAGACTTCACCGAGTGACCTAAAAGGGATTTTTTAAAACCCGCTTTTCCCTCGGTCAAAGATTAAGCATTGCCATACAATACAACTTCGCAATGCCACCAGCCTTTTGGGCACACTTCCAGACGACAGCGAGGCGGAGGAATTGTTTTGACGCCATATTTTAAGATATTTAGTTGGGACTGTTTGTTTTTAGTGAATATACAGTGTTCTCTTATAGTCAGTTAGGTTTATAATGTTATAGTCAGTTAGGTTTTCATAAATTCGAAATTGAGACAGCCACTGTCACCCAGCGTTCGATCACATCGCCGCTTACTGCCAGGTGAAAAAGTTGATAAAAGAGAGCCTATCTATTATAAAAAAAGACCCGAGTGCTTGCGCGAGGCCCCTTTGGGCGAGTGCTCACCATCACCCACGCCTAGCTACGCTCCTGTACAAGGCTAGATAGTAGAATGTTGTAAGCGCAATTTAATAGTTTTTTATTGAGGTGCTAAATCAATGACTTCTCTCGCTCTAAATTGGAGAGGGAAGGCGTGTCAAACTTTTACTGACTGAAAATAATGTTATCCAAATTAAGTACAGAAAATTAAACTTCCGAGGTAAAAGCTTTTCACAGAACAATTACCTAGATAGGTAATCTTGTAATGCGCCATTTCTTGAATATCACAAAGTTTAAAGCTTTCTTAATCTTATAATCTCATTTATAAAGCTATTGTACACCTAAACCTTACAGATTCGAGGATTTATTACTCGTATTATTAAACTCCCTTTTCAGGAGAGAGACATAATTAATAAGTAAAAAAACACCTGTCTAAAATTTCTTTGTAGTAGAAGTCCAGTGTTCTACAACTAGTTTATTCAATATTTTAGATTCTATGCTACAAACTAAATCGATCATGATCCATTGACCCTCTTTTAAAAAGAAAATTTACATACTTTAGTATCGGTAGAGTGCAACTGCACTTTTTAGCCCTGACTGTACATTTGCGAACATAGAGGTCACAGATAGCAGAAATCACAATGACCCAGAGGTTTCTTTAACGTTTGTGTTATCCTCTCGATGTTTCATGCAAGCTGTCTAGATCTTCTCCTTGAGCGGGGTTTTTTTTTTTTTTTGGGTAGGTAAAATCATCCAATGACAAATCCCGCCCTTGGGTGGGGCGGGAAATAGTGTCAGACTTTTACTGACTAAAAACCTACCTTTCCGTTCCTTGCCTTTATCCCGGGGCCCGTGGTGACAGTCTCACATAACCTTTGGCCCCAGTAGGCTTCGGCCCTGCTGGACCCCTACAGTTTGCTGACAACTCCTTGAGGCGCGTGGGAACGACAACAACTCCTGAGCTCGGACCGGTCTGTTACCGGACGGACGGACAGCGAGCTACCCATTGCCCACCGTCCGCGAGCCCGCGCCTACGGTGGCCGGAAATCGGGATCGGAAACCCGGCGGCGGCGGCGGCGTGTGCGCCTTTGCCTAATGCGATCGGCCTCGCAAAAGGAGGCGACCGCCTGCCACTCCTCCTCGCTCCGGAGCATGGCTTGAACCAAGCCCCGGAGCGAGAGATCGCCGCCGATTGCCCCCACGAGGACACGGCGATGCTCTTCCCAAGCGGGGCACACCTCGACTGTGTGCTCCACCGTGTCCACCGGGCGGTCCGCACAGTGGCGACACCCGGGCGTCGTCTCCGCACGAATCTTGTACAGGTACGGACCGAACTTGCCGTGTTCGGTCAGCACCTGCGCCAAACGGAAGGTGACGACGCCATGGGTCCTTGGGTGGGGTGTGAAATAGTGTCAGACTCTTACTGACTAAAAACCTACCCTGTTCGATTTATTGTCTTCGTCCCAAGGCCCCGGGACTGCGTATAGGTGGATGTCACATATCTTCGAATTTTTGGTTCTAATACATATGTGGTGGTGGATATGAGGTGACAATTTCAAATAAAATGATAATACGCTTATTATGAAGTAGCTTCTGCCAGCGGCTTTGCCGCGTGAAAATCGGTTTCTCCATTCAAGCTTCCAACCCCCGTTTTTCCCCCTTAAGGGTGGAATTTCATAAAATCCATTCTTAGTGGCTACACCCTATAAGGAACCTACCTGCCAAATTTTAAGTTTGTAGGTGTTTTTTTTTTATGGTAGGTAAAATCATCCAATGACAAATCCCACCCTTGGGCGGAGCGGGAAGTAGTGTCAGACTCTTACTGACTAAAAAGCTACCCTGTTCCTTCGTAGCCTTTGGTGCCGGGGCCGGGTATTCCTTTCGGAAGTTAACCCATGACCACAGTAGGCTTCGACCCTGCCTGCCTGCAGTTAGCAGGCTGGGCCTCTTCGGTGTGCTGACAGCTCCATGAGGCGCGCGGGAACAGAACGCGCCGTCGACGACTTGGGAAGTTTGTAGGTGTTATAGTTTCTGAGATTTCGTGATTAATCAATTAGTGGTGTTTCGCTTTTATATTTAGAGATTATATTTATGTATTTTGCAAATGGGTTTTTAAAATTTCGTGTATATAAATGTCTAACCAAACTGTTTAAAATACGGTACCTACGTTATTAAAGCAGCCGTAGCCGTGACTGAATGGATATTAAACTCGAGCGCCACCGGAGACTTTATCGTTTTACATAAATAATAAATTCAAGTTTTTTTAGGGTTGTGCCTACATCATAACTTACTGTACCTCTCCATTCGCTCGCACTAAACCTTTCAGGATATTACTCTAGTCTCACTAAAAAGTAATCCATTTGTACAACCCTAGGGGGTGTTTTGTTACACGGGGCATAAAAGCCTTTAATGGTATCTAAGCCTTTTTACTGTGTTTTAATAATATACTGTCGCAGCGTCTGGGCGAGGCCGTAAACTTGGAATATGTTCGTTTTACGATAGTCAGCCGCTTGTGAAATGTCCCTTATCAGGTACAAATCAACTATTCTCAGGATTATTGTTCTGTAAAAGTTTTTAGAGGTTGCTGTTTTGATAACAAGTGTGATAAATTGAAAGTACATACTTAGATATGTACAAGTTTTCGGGAGGTACCTGTGTCTGATTCAGTGGAAAGAAACGCTAGGGTTTCACCATTATGCGGATCGGCTGGAGAACACGGTGAAGCATACGGCAGAGTCTGTCCCGCTTGGGTGGAGCACCGCCTTCTCCTCGTGGAAGCAATCGGCGGCGGGGAAATTTCGCCTCTGGCTCTAGTTCAGACCATTGTACGGTGTGAGAAGTCGGTTACCTCTTTCTGCGAAACAGTAATGCAAGGGATGGTCCTACCCCCTGCCAAAGACGCCTCAGACGTTGAGAGTCCCAGGGCAACTACCGGCCACCGCAGGCGCAGGTTTGCAGACGTGGCGAGCCATGGGTAGCACGCCATCCAGCCGGTAAGGAGCAAGCGCAGGCCGTCCGTGCGCTGTGTTCCACGCGCCTTAAAGAGATGTCATCAATATTGATGGGGCTAGTTAGGGCCGATTTCTGCCGGGGTGTGGATTGTTCGCAATCCTCGCAAGAGGCAACTGAAAGAACTCTGCGGGTTTTGGTCAGTAAAAGCCTGGCACTCAACACAGAGTGGGAAAAGTTATTATTTTGATTTCCCAGGTAAACATTTATGAGCAAGTGCAAACTAAGGATAAATAAAGGTTTCATATCAAACCTGAATAAACCATTTTAAATAATGTTGTAGGGTGCTTGCTTTATTACATCATTTTGCCATAAATCTATTCGTTTGCCTCCAAGGTACTATTTGTTACGAACAAAACTTGATCCCAAGATAAAAAAAAAACATTCGTGCCCGTTTCCTGAAAGTAATTACGACGCGATTTTCCTGTCTTACTTTTAATTAGAATATCTACTTTTCCTGTCTACAAGAAATTTATCATCTTTCCCAAGTTTCTTGCTTAGATGCTACAAATATTTACAGAGATAAATGTTTTCTCGTTTACCTAAGTTAAACAAAATGAAATAACGAAGTACTATATACCTACGATTGGTTCTACGTATACGTTGAACATTTTTTTTTTATTGATGTAAACTAGTGCTTGACTGCAATCCCATCTGATGGTAAGTAGTGATGCAGGCGTTGATGGTTAGGTGCACATGTTTATTCCTTTCTCTCTAGTCTTGAATACACCTAAATTATAATCGAACCGGAAGACCGCAAGCAGGCAAGATCGTTTGTCATTTTCATGACATGACATTTTTTGTTGACATTTTTCATCCACTTTTTAACAATAATTGATTGATTCACTACACCGGCACGTTATGTAACACCCTCTCACATATATTTACCAATAAAACGTAAACTAAACCAGCCTCTAGAGGGTTAATCGTAAAATATAGGGAAAGTGTCACCCGCGCCCACACCACTGCGATCTCTATAAACTTCGTAACGTGTTTCTTTTGACCCCTATTCACTCACAGAGTACAGTCAAGCAGACAAATATACACAATGTCTAAAACATCGACGCACACGCGTGTACCATGGATCCAGTACATGATTGTGAACTCCGCAGTGGTGGAATTTTTTGCCGCCGTTATTCTAATTAAAATTCTTTTTTACACCTAAGCATCTGAGTGCCAAATGCGAATTGTGTTTAATGTTAACGCGATTGAAATGTTCGCCGTATTTGGCTCTGTGATTGGTTAAGAGCTTGGAGCGGGCCAATCGCATTGCCGAACGTCATAAACATGTCTATTGTGTTAACGTAAAACGGACTCGCACTAGACACTGGGCATAAATGTACACCGCCACTCAGACATTGACGCCCAAACCTGTGTACCTTGGTTGGATCTAGTAAATGATTCTAGATCTTTTAATGGTGGAATTTTTTGCCGGCGTTTTCTTAATTAAAAAGTAATTAATACGCTTTTTTCACCAGAGTATCTGAGGTCAGCTAAGTAGATAGCTCCTTCTAGTTTTATTTACATTGGATTTTTTAATGAAAAATGTAAGTTATTTACTTTTTCATAAAAAGTATGGTTTGGGTTGATTAGGACAACGATTTTATACAGTTTAAAATAAAAAAGTAAATAATTATTTAGCACAATTATTCGTGTTCGAGTTAGAGGTTAGCGTGTTCAAACAAAGTCTTTGGTTTTATAATTTAATATAAACAGAACGTCTGCCTATCAGATCTCCACATTTGGCTCGATTGTAAAATCGTCCATTCCACTAACATAGGATAAGGAATACAAACGAATTTATGGATAACCAACCTGAAATAAAAATTATAATCTTTATCAACTGGATCATATTATTGTCTGTACAGTTTGTCATTACGATACTTATTTTGAGCAAGCTCATTTTCAACTTGCTGTTTTACCATATATTTTTGTCCCTGACAGTACCTGCAGCTACAGGGCTCACGTACGTTTACAGGAGTATCCTTATCTATTTGTGGCCACCAAATAGAAAGTTTATTAGCTTTCGGGTTGTGGAGGCTACTAGATTACGAGAATGTGTTTAGGTAAAAAAAAAAATTGTTGAGAAAATCTAATCGAAACACGTGATATTCTTTGACTTTGAAGATAGTAAAAATTAAATTGTACGAGTATTTCTCACAGATATTTGAAAAATCTTAAAATCTTCTGGAAAATACAATTCGATTCAGTTATCTTAAATTAAAAAAAGTAACAACTTAAAACAAAGTTGCCTACCACGGGGAATTACTCCCGTATCGTGGATATGTTCATAATGTAGATTTCTAGAGGCAAATAATACTATAATTATATAAAGAAGTCTATATAATTAGCATCCATAACTGATTACTTATTCAATATTATTATACTTTTTTTTTACTTTGCCTCAAACTAGGCATAGATCCCGTATCGTGGGTGCGTTCGCAAACATGTAAACTCACATACAAAAGACACCTAGACCCGAAACAACAATTTGTAGACTATACAAATATTTGTTCCGTATGGGAATCGAACCAGTGACACGCAGCGCAGTCGCCAATACGAGTGGTTTAACCACAGCGCTAACCGTGCCGTCGAGACTAATCTTACTTTTAATAGGAACAGATGAATACTCTAAAAAAGAGCCCTGTTACAGAAACACCTAAAAATAACAGTTCTTCGTATCAACTTTCGATACCATACCGAACTAGTATAATTTACAATAGTGCCTGTTCTTCAACTTGGTGTCCCGATATGACCTAGTTTACATGTACTGTACAGCCTAATGCATATCTACAAGAGGTTATTGCTTTCGTTCACGACGGGGCATAATCGATAACAAATACCAGACGCAATTTGGAGAGTACTGGATATTCGTGTTTGACGAATATCGGTTTCCGTGCAATTTGGTCGTATTGGGGAAAGATATGGAATGAGTTTCTATTTGTATCTTCGTATATTGATTTGTAAAACGCATTGATATTGTAGAGGCCTAGCTCTGGTAAGCCTTGGGTCCAGGATGAGTATTTGGAGCAGAGAAGAGTATTATCATTTACCTAGTACTTATAATGCAACCTCCGTTTAGCTTGAGACTTCTTCGCCCGTGTGAAAGTTTCTATACAAACGCATACAACCTCCAACCCCGTTTTACCCCCTTCGGGGTGGAGTTTCGCAAAAACCGTTTTAAGCGGATGTCTACACCCTATAAGGAACACCTACCAACCTGCTAAGTTTGTAGGTTATAATTTCTGTGATTTCGTGATTACTCAGCGAATGGTATATCGCTTTTATAAACATAGATTTTATGATGTGTTTTTATTTCATCCTCAGATATGAAAACGAGAAGAACGCTCTGGTGGTATCGGTGGTGTCCTGCCAGGGTCTGCCAGGTCGCGAGCCTGCTGGCCCGGACCCCTATGTCAAGCTGCAGCTGTTACCCGACAAGCAGCACAAGGTTAAGACAAGGTTAGTAGATTCAAGATTGAATATTAGATTTGAATACGATATTAGTTGCTCAAGAAAAGTAACTTTCTCGAGCACTTCATAATCTGTTTTAATTCGTAACATTTGCAGAGTTGTTCGCAAGACCCGCTGCCCGGTATACGATGAGGACTTCACTTTCTACGGCATCGCCCCTCACCAGATCGCTGCTATCACCTTGCACTTCGTTGTCCTCAGCTTTGACAGGTAAAAACTCATCTTTGTCTACTTACACAGTGTCCATAGACAACATTTTGCAACAACCACCATTCAACAGCAGCCATCATTTGACTTGGTAAAGGACCATCGCAAGTTAAATTTTTTATCATATCTATTTAGAACTTCTATAAGAAACAAATCTTTAACGATTTGTTTGCTATCAAAATTTAAATCAAACCTACAGACTGCGCCGATTGTACAAACGTGATTGTACATCTTGAATGACCATGAAAACGTTTAAGCGTCGTACTGTACACACAGGTTACGAAATTGATTGGTCGAAAATTTTGGTATCTAAGTGAATCTTCGTTGTTCCTAAGGTTTACCAACAATTGTTATTTTTTTCTTTTTTTGGGTGATTTTAGTAAAAAACACGCAATTACGTAACAATAACACGCGCGTACGCGCGAAAGGTTAAAAATTGGCTTCAAGTTTATATCTTTGTGTTCCAGATATTCCCGTGACGAGATAATTGGAGAGGTGGTGTCCCCGCTGACGAGCCTGCAGCTGCAGAGTGGTGAAGCCATGGCGCTCTGCCGCGAGATACAACCACGCAGTCTCAAGGTAAACAGAATCATCATCATCATCATCATCATTCGGTCATTTCAATAGATGCATTATTTCATTGTAATGAAATAATGCATCTATTGATTATTGATCTCTGTGTTATTCGGTTTCTTAATCTTAACTATACGCACAAAAAGTTTAGGGAACTCATTCATGGTGCATACAGGTAAGAGCGGAATTCCTGCTGCATTCTGTGTTTCCTGATAGCTACAACCTAGAGTTCTTTAAGTCAAGAAGGGATAGATTGCTCTAGCAAGCGCACTCTATCATTTCTTTTCATCAGGCGAGACAGTGATCAAGCGCGAGCCTACCTACAATAAAAAATACTAATGAAACGCACTGAAGACACCACGGTTTTTGATTCAGTTTTAAGATATGTAGGTATCTAATATAATTAGGTAGGGGTAGCTAAGCCAAGACAAAAGGTGGACGGTTGCAATCTAATGTTCCAACCAAAGTCACCTTAGTTGGAGCTTGGTTTGTGTTGCGGCTAAATGGATGTAAATCACGCGTCAACACGTTCGGAAATTAGTCACTGCAAGGGCGTTGAAGGTCGTGGTTTACAACTGTTGTCTACACGGATTGAAATCAGCAAGGTCACCTCTGTTGGGACATTGGTTTGCAACCGTCTGGTCCACTCTTTACAAACATGGACATGTTAATCTTGGGTACACTACATAAGTACGAAAAACTTTATTCCGACAGTCACAAATACGAATTTCAAAATACCGATTTTCATAATTCCGAATGGTTCAAAATTCCGAATATAACAACTCCGATTTATTATTTATCTCTATTTCTATTTTTATAATTCGTAAATTTCAATATTCCTAACGTTTATAATTACTATTCTCAAAATACCGAGTTTCAATAGATCGGATAGAAAAAAGTCCGACTTAATGATAATTCGAAACATAAAAAATACGAATTCCGATTATTAAAATGCCGATTAATACAATTCCGAAATAAAACCTCCTTGTAAAACTGAATAGCAAGATAAACACAGAAGTGTGCAAGCATACATGCAACATGCAAGCAGCTATGCAGCATGCAAGCAGGCAAACTGCAAGCAAGCAGGCATGCAACATGCAAGCAGGCAAACTGCAAGCAAGAAGGCATGCAACATGCAAGCAGGCATGCAACATGCAAGCAGGCATGCAACATGCAAGCACGCATGCAACATGCAAGCACGCATGCAACATGCAAGCACGCATGCAACATGCAAGCACGCATGCAACATGCAAGCAGGCATGCAGCATGCAAGCAGGCATGCAGCATAGAAGCAGGCATGCAACATGCAGCAAGCATTGTTTCTGCCACGGCTCCGGCGCTGCAGGGTTTGGGCGGCCCCCAAATTACACTGTAGGGGTAGGGCAGACAAGACTGCGTGAAGTCGTTTTTGCAGCGATTCGTTTCTGTCACTAAATTTTGTAGCACAACATGTTGATTTTTAGTTTACTCGAAGTATTGAAAATTGGAATGTCGTTTTTCGTACCGAAAACCCTTCGAGCATTTGATTCTTCGAACGTATGAAAATCGGAAAACTAACAATTCGCATTTACAACTTTCGGTAAAATAAATTTCGTGATTTTTAATAATAGACATTATTTTTTAATTATTAGTTATTATGAAATTCGGACTTTCGAAAACCGGAACATCGAAATTCGGAATAAAATATTTCGGAGTATTTGGGTGTTCCCGTTAATCTTGGATCATGAGGCATGACGCCTAGAGATAATGAGAAAATTTCCAAACTATACGACACTGGATGGAGTCAGGTTGCCTAAAATATAGTTATTACACTTATAGCAATGCAAAATTACTACAATTACGATCGGTTTATTCCGTATTGGCTACCATTTTGGCCCTACTTTCGGAAAATCCTTATTAATTTTTGGGCGAATGTGGAACAAATTATGCAATCCATATTGCTTACGGTCCTGGTCTTTCTTATGATTCCGTAGATGCGTAGCGTGGGTCGCGGCGAGGTGCTGGTGTCGCTGTGCTGGCAGCCGGCGGCCGCGCGCCTCACCGTGGTGCTGCTCAAGGCGCGCAACCTGCCCAAGATGGACGTCACCGGACTCGCTGACCCGTTAGTATTCAACACTTCGGTTATCCCTGTACATCTTCATCGAGTTCTTCTCCTTTTCTTAACTTCAGTCTACTTATGGGAGTCACAAAATTGATGCCTTCGAAAACAAACAAAAACAAACACACAAATAACAAAAACATGAGAACTTTGAAAGAAAAATCTTGAAATCCAATAAACCTATACTTATTCTTAACAATATTAATATTATACAATTTTAATGTATAATTAAGTAAGTTCTATCTCTTTTTCTTTATTCTGTTAATCAGCCCTGTCTGTTCTTTATTCACTTTAATCTAAAAGATTAAAATTTAATGTTTTTTTTTGCTTTAATTTTTCGACATGCTCTGAGATTATTCTGGGCGGTAAAAATTCCAATTTAGCAGAATCATAATATGAATCATATTTTTTTATACGCCAATATTTACAAGGAATATGATTCTGATATGCAGTGAATTGAGTACGATTCGACCAATTCATGCAACCATTTTACGAACATTAGAAGAATTGCTTATGATCTGCTAGACATTCGAAATATGATTTGCTCTAGATGAATTGCTCATGTGACGTTTTTAGGCCCGCTGTACCAAATTCTGCTGATGAATTCACCCGAGTGGAAACAGAAAATGTATGCAGGTATAGCCTATATCATTTAGTGACCAAGTAACTTTCGACTGGTGACAGAATTTTTAAAATCGGTCCAGTAGTGTTTGAGTCTATTGATTACAAACAAAAATCCAAACCTGTCCTCTATTGGTGGAGCACATTGTAGAGGTGTGCCCCGCCTGAGCGGAGCAGCTCCGTGTCCTCGTGGAGGCCATCGGCGGCAGCGATCTCTCTTCCCGGGCCTTGGTTCAGGCCATGGTCCGAAGTGAGGAGGGATGGCAGGCGGTCGCCTCCTTCTACGAAGTAGTAATGCTAGCAAAGGAGGAGGCCGACCGCATCAGGCAGAGGCAACGGGGCGCTCGCCGCAGCCGCCGATTCCGATCCCGATTTCAGGCCACCATAGGCGCGGGCTTGCGGACGGTGTGCAATGGGTAGCACGCTGTCCGATCGTCCGGTAACCGACCGGACCGAGCCCAAGTCGTCGACGCCGCGTTCTGTTCCCGCGTGCCTCAAGGAGCTGTCAGCACACCGAACAGGCCCAGCCTGTTAGCTGCAGACAGGCAGGCTCGAAGCCTACTGGGGTCATGGGTCAGCTTCCGAAAGGAATACCCGGCCCCGGCACGATAGGCTACGAAGGAACGGGGTAGGTTTTTAGTCAGTAAGAGTCTGACACTACTTCCCGCTCCGCCCAAGGGTGGGATTTGTCATTGGATGATTATACCTACCATAAAAAAAATACCTGTCCTGTATAAAATATTATTATTAGTACAGATAACCTAATGGTAGCATGTGCTATCTGGTTATAGGTACACAATTACTGACACAATTTACTTAGTTACTATCTACACACCCAATTCGCACGTCTTCCCCAAAGTAGGTTTTTTTTGGTAGGTAAAATCATCTTTATTATTATTTATTCATTTAACAATTTGCATTGTGTTTGAACTTTTCCTTACATTCATTAATTAGATTATTACATTCAAAAATAAAAACAGTAAATTAACACTAAGTAAATCAATAACTAAATAATCAATCAATAATATTAATCAAAATTCAATAAATACTAGTCAATAATCATAATCATAATTCAATAATAATAACAAAAAAACGGTAATCGGTAAACAAGAAAATCTGGCAGTCGAGACCCATTCTAGAAAGTCAGCCGACTAGTCAATAGATTGGAGTAATCTGCAATGTGATATAGGTATGTGCTCTCAATTCTAGAATGGGTCCCGACTGCCAGATTTTCTTGTTTTAGGGCTTTTTCATGAATGCTCAGAAAAGCAGTCGGGTTTTTTAGTTTTTTAAATTACCGTTTTTTATTTTTTTTATTTTATTTTATTACGATATCACTTTCAAAGTAATTACGAATCTAAAGACACCTCTCAAACTAAAATCCATCGAGCCGTTCAGGTCGCAGAGCGTGCCAAACATTTGAATTTGGCGCAACAAAATCCGCCATTTTGTTTTTTTTTATTTTGATATACCCAGTGTCACTCTCACAGTAAATACGAATCTAACGACACCTCTCAAGCTAAAATCCATCGAGCCGTTCAGGCTGCAGAGCGTGCCAAACAATTATACATACATACATACATACATACATACGTAAGTATGTATACATACATACATACATACATACATACGTAAGTATGTATACATACATACTCTCGAAAAACATAACCCTCCTTCTGGCGCAGTCGGGTAAAAAATAAAAAAATACAAATCATTAACATTACAAATATGATGTCAAACAAAAAAAAAATCCAATGACAAATCCCGCCCTTGGGTGAGGCGGGAAATAGTGTCAGGCTCTTACTGACTAAAAACCTACCCTGTTCCTTCCCTGCCTTGGTTCCAGGGCCCTGGTATGCATTTTCATACCTTCCCAGAGCCCCAGACTAGGCCTCGACCCTACTGGGCCCCTACGGTTTGCTGACAACTCCTTGAGGCGCACGGGAACAGTGCGCGCCGTAAACGACTTGGGCTCGGTCCGGTCTGTTACCGGACAAACGGACAGCGAGCTACCCATTGCCCGCCGTCCGCAAGCCCGCGCCTACGGTGGCCGGAAATTTGGATCGGAATTACGGCGGCGGCTGCGGCGTGAGCGCCGTTGCCTGATACGGTCAGCCTCCTCCTTTGCTAGCATTACTGCTTCGCAGAAGGAGGCGACCGCCTGCCACTCCTCCTCGCTCCGGAGCATGGGCCGAACCAAGCCCCGGCGCGAGAGATCATTGCTACCGATCGCCCTCACGAGGACACGGCGATGCTCTTCCCAAGCGGGGCACAACTCTACCGTGTGCTCCACCGTGTCCACCGGGCGTTCCGCACAGTGACGACACCCGGGCGTCACCTCCGCACGGATCTTGTACAGGTACGGCCCGAACTTGCCATGTTCGGTTAGTACCTGCGCCATGCGGAAGGTTACGACGCCGTGAGGTCTTTCCAGCCACGCCTCAAAGAGGGGCCTTACCGCCTCAATCGTGGCGTGCCCATCCCCAAAGTAGGTAGTGTCGGAATTGCGCTCGTTGCGTTCTGCCTGAAAGTTGTCACCTAATTTTAGGTAAGGTAAATGTGAAATAATGTTCCCACTGCTAGGGACTCAGGCCTCCTCTCTAGAAGAGGGAACGGGCCGTAATCCACCACGCGGGCCCAGTGCAGCCGTGGGTTAGTGGATGTCACATGTCTTCGAATTTTTGGTTCTAGGACATGCCAGTTTCCTCACGTTGTGTTCCTTCACCGTTTTGAGAGCAGTGGTGATGAAATAAACTACACAAAGTAATGCGCCTGGCTAGGTTTGAACCCGCGATCTACAACTCGTAAGTCAGGGCTGTTACCAGTCGACCACCACTGCTCCTGTTACCACTCGGCCACCACTGCTCTGTGTCGGAATTACATCAATACTTTTCATAATTCACAAAACCACTTATTGTCCGTCCACAGCTACGTAAAGATGTACCTGCTGTACAACGGGCAGCGCATCGCCAAGAAGAAGACGCACGTGAAGAAGCGCACGCTGAACCCCGTGTTCAACGAGTCGTTCGTGTTCGAGGTGCCCGCCGCGCCCAACGCCACGCTCGACCACGTCTCGCTCGAACTGCTCGTGCTCGACTGGGACAGGGTTACTAAGAATGAGGTTGGTCACTTTCTTCTTCTTCTTCTTTGCAAAACTCGTCAAATAACTTCTCCCATTCCGGGTGAAGCGAGACCGCATGTTCTGAAGGTAACTCTGCGCGGGAAAAAGTAAATTAATATTATTTATGATTCGATCAAAGATTCTACGTTGCTAGTTAATATTGCTTCCATCCAAATCAAAACGAAAATGTATGGCAACTTTGAAAAAATTGTAAATTCGTGAGGTACATTGAACAATCAAAGCAATGCCACTAGTTTGGTCGCTCTAACTCGAAGGGCCCTGCTGGATAAAAAACACATACGTGAAGCAGGAGGGAAGGTGGGTAATGGTCTGCGGAGAGACGCCGAACAAACTCTGAAGATCAGAACCATCCGAGAACACCCTGATCTGATGGTGACTTTTATGTGGTACTAACTGACTTGACAATCGAGGAGAAGTTCGATAGCAAACACTGTGGACACGAGATTTTTAAATAGGTACTTACTGATTTTCCTGAGGTTTGGTAAACGTAATGATATGCTAAACAGGTGAGTTCGCTACCACACCAGTAACAGGATTGTAAAAAGGTTTTCAATAAAATCATCATCGAGATAATTAAGAGCCGACAGACATCAGCTGCTGGATATCCAACAGCTGATGGAAGGCTGGCTGGCTGGCAGGTACATACCTGCCTAGTTAAGTAAATGCTAGAATGATAAATATGCAGACATTAGAAGCAGTAGATAATTTAAAGCATAGTCAAAAAATTACTACTATTTTATAATTTAAAGCCTTACGTCTTTAATTGATCTCATAAGCATAGCAATAAAATCTAAGGGTTTTGAGGTACCTCCATAGCTAATCGGATTTGGAAAGAGCTCCTGGTAGAGCCTCAGTAGTACCTATATCAAGATTGTAAGAATAAGAATGTGTTCGTATCGCAGGTGATCGGTCGGCTGGAGCTGGGCGCGGTGGGCGCCGGCAGCACGCGCCACCACTGGCGCGAGGTGCAGGCGGCGCCGCGCCGCCAGATCGCCGACTGGCACAAACTCAAGGAGTGAACGCCCCCACACACACGCTCCCACCATCCCATCCCGTCCCGAGTTCATACTGCACTGATCATCTGTTCTGTAGGAGGCCTCCAGATACCACCTAACAAAATGAAGGACTTGTAATATATTCCATTTGATTTAGTACGTCTTGAAGAGGTCAGCAATACTCCTGACCTCTTCAAGACGTACTAACTACGACTCTACTATCTATAAATGTGTTTGAAAATAGACTGTAGCGACTTCTATGGCACCACATATGAACTAAACTACGAAATCCTGCATCGCGCAATTAAAGTTCTCCGTGCGATTGCGCCTCAGGACATTCTGATCTATGATCCAATGAAGTGAAAACGAAGTCACGACTAATTCGTAAAGACAAACAGCAGGTCTACAGGGTCGGAAGGCTGGTGCAGTATCAACAAGGACTTCACGTATTCCCCTTTCATCCTTCAACATTTTTAATTTTTTAAGCTTAGATGCGTAATACTTTCTATGTTCAGAACATTAAGCTTCACGATTGCCTTAAATTTCTGAACAGGAAATTATTGAAAGAGTATCTGAGTCTCTTGTCTATAGCTCACTAGAATTCCATCTAATTTTGATGTAGTCATAATTAAATAAATTTTTCAGAGACAGACCTGACTCGGAAGATCTCAAGTTTAATTTCCTACAAAATTTGGCCATAATCGTTTGGTTGGTTTCTTTCTCACTTATTATTATTGCACAGAGTACGGTAAGTAGGATGGCAAAGCCAAAGTCCAGCGGAGATTACGAAAAGTTTGTTTTAGCGTTAATTTGTAAACTAAAAATGATATTGTATATTAGATAGACGAAATTATTTGGAATTTACTCGCGTGAAATATTTTGTATATGTTTGAAAGCGCACAGCGTCCCTCCCCCTCCCCTATGTTGTAAAACATTGATGTATTATGTGTAATCACAAGACACAGTGCAAACTCGTGTTTATTCCAATGTAGATTAACTTAACGTTTTGAAACGGGAGTGAAGTAATGGCGGTCGAGAAGCCAGAAAGAAATCCAACAAAGAAAAATAAAGATTTTGATCTGCATACAATTATCTACGTACACCATTTCAAACTACTTCAATAGTCTGCTGAGAACCAAAAGCAGAATGCTCAAAACTATTCAAGATTATTGTGGACTTGACAGCCGAATATTATATTTAAACAATCTCTCCCGTTTCAATATCTTCTAATTACTCTACATATCTAAATGTAAGAACACCTTGATGTAATGGAAATTCACTCGTTATGGATATCTATGTAATGTCTGACAAACTAATCATAAGCCTAGTTGTATTAATTTTCAATCTAGCTCTCATCAACCTTAGTTCAAGGTTTTGGAGAATTATTGACAAAATCTAGGTTTGCTCTCTTCTTATATATGGTTTAATTACATTACACGAGCAACAAAAATTTCAATTGTGTTCGGAAAATTTGTTCTAAATTTTTGTACAGAGTTTGCCGACTTGTTAAACTTTCAGAAAGCTTATGATAAGATTAACTTCAAACAATTTCCGTATTTCCAAAAATAAAGTCAGAAAAAGCCAGTCAAACGTCGGATAAAGTCATTAGATTCTGTGTTTGTGTCTGTTTTGACTATAGCATCAAAATTTTATTTTGAGCAAGAATAGGAATAGGCGCCAAACTACCGATCGGCTATCACTTTGGTAGCTTGGCGCCTATTGCTTGTTGTTCCACCGGCTTTGATAGCACTAACCTTTGGAAAAATATTATATATGGCAACAAAGCTAGTACCGAGAACTGGGGAAGTATATTTATTCCCAATTATCACTATTGAAAAGCTAAGGGCTAAGATAAAGTAACAATTGGGAATGGATAATCATATAATTGACGATCTCGTTACAGATAAAGTTAATATTACTGAAGTTGTTTGGAGTTAACCTTTCATCTACCGAGGGCATACTGACAGTTCAAGGATCGAAGAGTTAATAAAAAAAAAGTTTATCATTCACATGTAGTCAGTGCATTCAATACTGTTCATGCTATAGGCGGGAATAAAGCATTCGATTCTCAACCGCAAGCATGCGCAAGATTGGATGGAAGTAAATACTCATTGGTCGATTAGAACCTAATATGTATAGTTTATAGGTTAGAAAAATAAATCTATTTTATACCTAATGTTACTTTGATAGTCGTTTAGGTATGTGTAAGCTCAGGACGAAGCTTCGAGCTTTCTGTCTCGTAACGTACTCTCATAGTGTCGCTGTGTCACCATAGATGGCGCTTTCACGAATGATCTCATTTCCATGATATAATATACATATTTTTGAAATTGTCGGATATTGTAGGGAATATATTATTTATTCGTTGGTAATGTACTTGACGATGTCCCAGATCGTAGAGACAATATACGAATTACAGATATGATAAGCATTTCCATAATGTGTACGGTCTCCCGCTATGTATTCCGATATTGAAATCAACGGTAACGGTTGAATTAGTTAACTTTGTTCTCGTAGTAAAAATTAAAGCGTTGTAGCTATATGTTACTAATTAACATCACTATCCCTTTGTTTAACTAAATCCATACTTAAACATTCCAAAAATAAGTAAGTGAGTAAAATTGTAAATAGTCATTGCTTTGATCATCGATAAACCGCTTTCTCATTCTAATTGTTAAAATAAGAAATTATAATTAGATATAAGTACTTTACTATCACTAAATGTTTCTGTTTTAAAGATCTCATGTGTTTTACTTTGTATAATTTCATAATGTTCATGTGTAGTAGATGAAACTCATGCGAAACTGGTTCTTATCGCTAAAGACTTACGGTCTGTTTCGTTACTAGGATATGCTGTAAGTAATTTGAAAAGTCGACGAAGTTTAATTTTTGTATGATTTTGTGTAAGCAATGAAACAGATCCTAGGTTTAATTAATATATTATAATGCCATTTTATCAAGACATTATAAATTAAGCTGATGATTTTGAAAATATAAGTAATAAAGTAAAATCCTCATTAACCACTATTTGCTAAAGGCAAATTACATATAGCAGACAAAGATAAACTAGAGAAAAGACAATTCATTTGTATTCGGAAAGAATAGTCAAACAAAAGACAATCAGGACCAAGAACCTACACCGTCAACATTGGCACAATTTGGTTAGATCTTCACTGAAACTATAGCAATCAATAGGTCCACTTAATCTATGATGTCTTAGTAAGACTGGCAGCAGATAACCAGATGTACCAGCACTTGTAGTATATAGACCACGTCATCCACATCACCAATATCAGATTTGTATACTAAGGGAATTTTAGTGAATAAAATTTATTGACTGGTGCTTTCACAATAATCGTTCGTTTTATTTCTAGTTTGCTGTTTCTTTCTAAAGCCATGAATGCACAAGAGAGCTTGGACAGAGTCTGGCTTAAAGTCACCAAAACCCTGACACAGGAGAAGTTACTCTTCCCTGATCCCACTCTCAATAAAGGCCCATTTAGTCAGCAAATTACCTGCGATATTGCAGTTCAGCTGCAGTATTCAACTTGTGCAGTTTTGAAATGTCATGCTCTGCAAAGCAACCATTTTAAAAGTCGATCAATGATATCATAAAATTATGTACGTCAAACGAACATAATGTACGCATTTCATTACTGTACGTAATGATAAAATAAACATTGATTGTGGCTCTGCTACAGAGCATACTCTCTAGCAGAGTCACAAAGAAAAACTCAGGAAAGACAAACGCTACTGTGTTTTGATAAAAACTGTTGTACGAACAGTGTCTATTACGTACAAACGTGTTGAATAATATTATTATTATACAGCGGTTTTCTTTATTTCACTTTTCTAGGTTTACATATAAAGCGCCTGGTTATTTTGTGTCAGCAATATGATTTGCAGCCATTGCTATATTTGTGATTAGGTGTACAACTATAAATATTATGATCGAGGAAAATTTGCATATTATTTATTTCTTCTTTTTCTTTTTTTTTTAGATTTGTTTACTTTTCCAACATGCACATGAATCTATTATACTTACCTGTCTATTAATCTTAATAATCTGTTGATCGAATATGTCACAATGTCCCAAGTCCCAAGAACCTAGTTAATAAGGGGCAAGTTTAAAGCCACGGTGTATTCCGAGGTATCTACGAAACACTCCCTAATCGGAAAAAGTCAGTTACACCCGTAGTGCTATTTTGCAAAAATCTCATTGTGAAAACTAAGATAAAGCAAGTTGTCAACGATCCCGGGACAGTAGGAAATCAAGCTCGGCAATCTCAAAACGGCGAAACGGAAGGTGAGAGAGACCTAGGAATTTTGAAGTCAAGAGTAAATAGGTTACTTCTAGGCAAGCGTGCTCCCTCGTCGGCCACATCATCGCTTTCCATTAAGTGAGATAGTGTTCAAACCGAGCCTATCGTTAATTAGAAAAAGACGATGACAACAGCGGACTACGAGTATGGTGATATCAGTTTTCAGCTCAAATGCAGGTCTTTCTACAGCCTCAAATCAACTGTTTTCCAACTATATTAGTGACCAGATGCAGTCAAATACAATTTACCTATTATAGGTAGGGCCCAGTATAAGCACTACTGAGCCCCTACGATTTGCTGTTCTCTAGGCTGTCATTGTTAGCCTAGAGAACAGCAAATCGTAGGGGTCATTAAATGTCGGACTCGCCCTCCTACTCAACTTAAAATAATTGCCAAAAAACCAGACCGAAAAAACCATTACAAACACCATTATTTTCAAACAGAAATTTGGCTGTGAATGGTACAATTTTCTACGATGTTGGGAAGTAATGGTATTATTTAGGAAGAAAAGGGTTACACGAATATAAAGCAAAACACAGCCCGTGTGCAACGCACACCCCGCACTATAGGTAAAGCAGGCCCTGCCAAACTCTTTTGTTCTAATCACAATCTAGAGATAACCCTTGTGTGAGAAAGAGAGAGCGGTCACGCGTTTGCGATAGGAGTTCAGCGCTCTCTGTCCTGCATACGGTTTCTAGAAACTTCGTGCAAACGAATAGTCCGACCGCAGCGGTCAATAGGAACGCACGCTTGCCGCGTTCTACGCGTTACTCCCCGCCAACGTAAACAAAGACATCAACGCCATGTCTGAAACAGAAAAGTTGATTGAATTAGTTAAAGAAAGAAGTTTTCTATACGATATGAATGATCCGGATTATAAAAATCGATCAAAGCGACTTGCAACTTGGAAGGAAATCACGAAAGAAATGGGCTCAGGCAACGGTACGTAAATTAATGTTCTTCACAGCGCCATCTATGTTTCAAATGTTCTAAAACCGTTTAAGTTCGTATTTGGTGATACTTGGTGATACTACTGCGTGGAAATCGAAGGGTGAAGGCGAAGGGCGACGACGCGTTTATTGAGTAAAAACAAACAATAGTATCCTTATCGTTTTTAAACAGTGCCGACCGTTGAATAAAAAACATTTAAAAGTTTTTACTTTTTTACTACCTGTATTAATTAAAAGTAGGTTGGGTTAGGTAGGTTAGGTAAAAGTAAGTTGCCTGTATTAATTAAAAGTAGGTCAATGAACTTTATTTACAAACATGGTAAAGTTAACATTTATTTTAGAAATAATATGTACCTACTATAGAATTAGTAATTTCAGTAGCCTAATGAACTAAATTGTGTTATATAATTGTATCTCGAGTTCAACATACAAATATATAAATTATCTTCTTAGATACTTAGTTGTAGCACAAAATCGCCCTAAAGCGGGAAAACTTACCAGCGCTAGTTGCTCACAGACCAAAATATATTGTATTTTTAAATGTTGTTGAGTTTCTCCCGGGTATACCGTGAAATTTAATCAAAATAATTTATTCTATGACGCAAGACTTGTTTGACTGACTAAATAATAAATTAGTTAATTATTCTTGGCCAATTCTATAGGTTACATATTTATTTTCCTTGTCATTGCACGTGTAGGAAAACTAGCATAAAATTAATGCTAAGGCGTTGAGTACACCGTACACCTTAGCATATTTACGTTTACTTATAATAAATAAATTCTGAAAACCGGCAATCCATCACGCAATATGGACGATCAGGAATGAAGCGACACCTCCGTATTTACGTGGCCTCCAAAACTCGGCATTGTCACCTCACTACCTTAAACGGTTCAAGTCCAAGCTAAATAAAAATAATTGACCAGGCCGCAATTGAATTTATTTTAGCGAAAAAACACTACTGCTCGGCCTGACCACTAGAGTGACGAGCCACTAAGCGAGGTTATTAAGAAAACATCCATCAGTGACTACTGACTGAACAAGTGTTTTTATTATGGTTTAATAACAGCAACAAATACAGAAAAATTACACATAAGTACCAATTCCAAGGTTATCTAATTACTATCCTCGGCGAATATGTCAACATGTTTGTCTGCCGATTAGTTATACCTAAATTATAAATCGTCATTCAATACTTAAACGAAAAACTTTCATTTTCAGCGGACATATGGAGTGCCAAGTGGAAAGGCCTGAAAGACAACTACGTAAAATTCAAAAAGTCTACAGAACCTCCTTACTCAGAGAATTATAAGAAGTATAAAAACTGGCCGTGGGCGGAACACGTGAAATTTCTCGATGAATGCGGCTTTACCAACGGGAGAAGGGTGATATTTAAAGCCGGCACGACCACTAGCATTGCCGATAGTATCCCGGAAGACTCAAACGACGCGACACAAGAAGTGACAGACAACAGAAGAAGAAAAAAGAGACATCATTTCGAACTGCCTGAAGTAGATCAAGAGAACCATAAAATTAAAAAGAATAAAAGGCCTCCACCGGACAGTGTAGACCAATTCTTCCTAAGCTATGCACAGTCTTTTAAGAAGTTACCAAGCAGGATGCAAATTATGTTAAAACTAGAGATAGCAACTTTGTTTACTCGGTACGAGTTACAGGCGAATGGAGTTACCCCAGATTCAGTAGATAATATTCCTCGAGTAGTACCACATCCAGTTAAACATGAATTCGATTTTTTAAATACCATTGACGACTAAAATAAAACTGATTAAACAAGACATTAGAAACTTTAGACTATTCACTTCTTTGTCAGAACTGCGGATTGCACGGAGGACTTAGCGTGGGTAAATGAAGGAACACTATGTGTTTTAGTCAGTGAAAGTGGAGTCCACCGCTCCACCCAGAGCGGAAGTCATTTGATAATTACTTCGTAAAATAGACTATTCCCGTACCTATGGCAAAAAAATAAATAATGTAATAAATTAGAAATTATCAAATGTCTGTTTATTGCTCTTATTATAATGCTTTAATTATATAGGAAGGTTGCTATAAATTCGTTTCAAAAATGGGGTGTTATGTAAAGTATGGGTAGGTATTTAGATTTTGTTTTCTAAATAAACACCTGAAAACTTTTTGTGAATGTCTCTACGGTTACATAACATTTTGTAGCATTAAAATTACCTCACGAAAAATGCGTTGTTTCATTTCAAAGTAATTTGACTCGATCTTATAAAAAATTCTTGGTTTTCGTAGGTACCGCCTTCCGAAACGAAAACATTTTTCATTTTGTAACCTAAAATCGTAATGTGTTTATTTGATTCTTTTATTTGTAAATAGGTAGTTATTCTTTAGCAGCGTGAGAAACTTTGATTGGGTTTACATTTAGAGGCCAAATTAATACTCGTACATTAGACTAAAAAAATCTGGCTTCAATTTAAAGTCAATTCTTTTATGCCACTTAAATACTTACCTACTGTCGACGACTTAGGTCGAGATTAGATGATCCTTCCGAGAGTACCACGTGAGATCGACAAAAATGGATGTGCGATTAACGCTTATGCGACAAAACTGCCCCCCTAGCCAAGTTACAATCGTTTCGTTTTGCGTTAACGCTTGGCGTTGGCCGCGCCCCCAATTCGATTGTTCGAACAAAGGAGTTGGGGGCGTGGCTTACTACAAGCGTTGACGCAAAACGAAACGATTGTAACTTGGCTAGGGGGGCTGTACTGCGACTGACCGTAGTTCGAATGCACGCTTGTTCGACACTCTGAAGCTCGATATTACTCTAGTGCGACATGATGAATTAATATTTGTATTCATAATCTTAGGTATATCTGATGACCTCGATAGCTCAGTAAGTTACCAGCTCTTGTTAAGGTTAAAAAATTCCGGGTTACAAAACTTGTTAGTTCTAATTTGGTTCCAATAAACCTAATCTATTTTTACATTTTTTTTTTTTCACATAAGTAAAATGTAAGACATAGCATTGCTAAACAACATATGTTTTTATTTACGTCACGTATACATTATATTTATACTTCGTATATTGGTAATGGGGTTGGTGAATGGGATATGACTAGCATAACATCCTTATCATCAGTACGCCAACAAATTGGATTAATAAATCAACAAGTAGATTTAGGTTTACTGATTAAAAATATGAATTACAATTTTAACTGTTGATAATAATCATCATCATCATCAAAATTTCAGCTGAAAGACGTCCACTGCTGGACATAAGCCTCCCACAAGCGTCGCCACAACGACCGGTCTTGAAATTAAAAATGATCAGAAATAAATCGTCACAAATGAAGATATCTGCAAGAGAACAAAGGTTGCCTACATAGCACGTAGAATCGTCAAACTTAAGTGGCAATGGGCAAGGCACATTGCACGCAGAACAGATGGCCGTTGGGGCCGAAAGGTTCTGGAGTGGTGACCGCGTACCGGAAGGTGCAGCGTTGGAAGGCCTCCCACAAGGTGGACCGATGACCTGGAGCCCAAGTCTGCTATTTTTGTAAATTCGACATTCCAACACAATCCCTTTGTCATTTTGGTAAAAGTTCTTAATCTGCTAAATCATAATGGTCGATCATTGGTCGGTTATTGGCCTCGTAAACGAATGGTGGTAGAATCACTTTGTCGTATTCAGACAAATCTAATGGTACTTAAGTCACTAATCAAAGGAACTGACAAAATTTTAGCAGATTACCCCATAAGTCAGAAATTAGTGACGCCATTATATTAGTAGATTATCAAACTTGTCAAAATCAACCATGATGAAATCAATGATAGAAGATTCTGACACTATAGTAATAGCAGACTTGAGGCCTGGATCGCTGGGGACCGATGAATGCGAGACGCACTGTTGATAATATTTGAATTCAATTAATAAATATTGTGTGCACCTAATACCGTCGACCGCAACGTTGCTTTCCAGGTGAGATAGCGGTCAAGCGCAAACCTAGCAACAAAATAAAATCTATAACAATAGACGGCAGTATCGCATAACCGTTTGTCCTACTTGAATAATGTGAAATTATTGTAATACTGCACCAACATACTTGTCGAATTACAGTACGCACACAAGTAGGTAGTAGTCACACAATTATTTGTCGCACTACTGTAGTGTCGAACTACTGTCGCACAATCGTTTGTCGCACTAGAGTAGGTAATGTCGAGCTTCAATGTGTCGAACAAGCGTGCATTCGAACTACGAGTATGGTGAATCGCAGTACAGGGGGCTTACTCTCGGGTTTAATTCCGATCGGTCGACATTGGAATTGTGACGTTAGGTACTCTTGAATTCGATGCTAGGGCCAAATTACGTGACCTTTTTGGAAAACTAAGCAAAATGGGGATTGGGTTTGGCGTGTGGTCACGCAATTTTAAACCAATTTGGTGCTAGCATCGAATTTAAGAGTACCTAAAGTCACAATTCTAAAGTCGACCGATCGAAATTAAACTCGAGAGTAAGCCCCCAGTTTTGTCGCACAAGAGTTAATCGCAAATCCATTTGTCGATCTTACGTGGTACACTCGATTCTTCCTGAGCTACGTTGTTTTTCTTGCAAAAAGAAGAGCGTTTATTAAGTAGTCGTTGTGACTTGAGGTACTACAACTTCTTATTTTAAAACTTTAAAACTCGAATAAAATGTCTGTCACAAAAAAAACAAAAAACAAAAACTTGGAACAAATATATCGTCCGAGGACTATCAAA
The DNA here is from genome assembly GCA_958295575.1 of Leucania comma. Lineage (NCBI taxonomy): Eukaryota > Metazoa > Arthropoda > Insecta > Lepidoptera > Noctuidae > Leucania > Leucania comma. Next base: position 6,814,401 of record OY282476.1, on the reverse strand, counting down.
TTCTCATCCAATTCCTGCATTGTATATGTCGGAATATGGCAAGATATTATTTTTCAATCTATACACCGTTAAATTTTAGTCGTTTTAAAGTTGAAAGGAAATCGTTTGTCTTAATATGGTCATGTGAAGAGGAGGGATGAAACACATGTTACTAAAAGAGTTCTGAGTTTACAAGTAGATGGATGGAGAGGAAGAGGGAGGCCGGAGAAGAGATGGATGGATTGTGTGAGGAGTGATATGAAAGAAAAGGAAGTTAGTGATAGTGTGACGGCTGACAGGATAGAGTGGAAGAAAAAAACGTGCTGCGCCGACCCCAAGTAATATGGGACAAGGGCAGGAAGAAGAAGAAGAAGAATCCCGTGGGGAGTCGATTCGGTACATGAAACACTATCGATTTATAAAGATAAAATTAAAAAATAAAGTACTTACCTACTTTTTTTCTAAAACTCGAATTAATTTACGCATGTATGAAATTAATTTCTTGAAGTAAACGAGTCAATGACCTTGTAGGGAGTTGTCAGTCGTTGCTTATTAACTACCTACAGTTCATTGGCCTCGATCAGCTGACGTTTACTTAAAGAAATTAATTTCGTACATGCGTAAATTAATTCGAGTTTAAAAAAAAAGTACTTTATTATTCATTTTTATCTTTACAAACGGGTAGGGTTTCATGTACCGAATCGACTCTCCGCGGGATTGAAACTACCAAAATTTAACGGTGTATATATTGGAAAGTACGTTATATCCAAAGAGTCAACTATTTTCATTGAAGCTGACCTCGAAAAATACGAATTGCTCGGCAATAACATTTTTTGATTGACGGTAAGGCGATTATCACACGGCAACGCGGTGTGCCGTGAAGCGGATCTCATGTCGCATTGGCTTCTAATAAATCCATTCGTGCATAACACACGCACACCGCCCGACCGGACGAAATCTGCTTTACATCCACCGCTTTCCGCGGCAGTTCGCGACTCGCGCTGCCGTATGTAAATCGCATAAAAAAGTTATCTAGCGATGCGTAACTCATACTTTAATTCAGGCGCCGTACCTACTCGAACAAGGAACACTCGGCTGCATCGTAGCGTAATTTGCCCAAAATAAAGTAAAATGACTTACCAGATATTGTACTTCAAACCTTCAATGTATATTGTGATCAGGTTCGGCGCCGTTAAACGGAGGCTACATCATCTTCACTCGAACTTGAACTTGAATTCAATTCTGATGAACTTACTCAATAGACACATTCACTCGCACGTTAGGTAACACTTTTACATGACCGAGCTCAGTAGGAAGTAATTAACGATTATTGACCAGCGACTTAAAACGCCCACGCGGTCGTCCATTTCAAAAACGAACGAAATAATTTTACGTTACGGAAAAATAAAAACGGTAACTTTTACTTTACACTCAGAAGTCAAAACAAGTAGGTATTTTAATAATTTTTTTTTTAACGAAATGGAGGTTTGTAAGTAATTGTTTTCTAAATTCAAAATCTAGCGACATGCGCGCGGTATGAAAAACAACGCAACAATAATAAAGAAATGGTTGCTCTGTGCTGATAGTTAGTTCCAGATGCGCCCGCGGAAATGGCTAAATCTAGCGAGTAAATGTGGAAAAAAGACGATGTACTCTCTCATAAGGACTTTGGACGTTCGTTCATCATAAGACAGACAGACGGACGGACAGACATCGGAGTCTTAGTAATTGGGTCCCGTTTTACCTTTTGGGGAACACTTTCTTCTTCCGTTCTGTACGAGTATGTCTCCCTACTCAATGTTCAATACTCGATTGTTTCAAGACGATATTAAACCTACTATTCTATTTTATTTTTAGTGGACACGTGGTTGGCCAAATGGAAAAGCCTGAAAGACAACTTCGTAAAGCACAAGAAGTCCTCAGAACCTGCCCACGCCGAAACTTATAAGACCTACAAAAACTGGCCCTGGGCTGAACACTTGGTGTTTTTAGATGATTACTTCTCCAGTAGAAGAATGCCAAAGTATATTCCTAGACCTAGAGAAGAGACGCAGGCTCCTAGTATTGTCGAATATATCATTCCACATGAACACACGACTAACACGGAATCAGAAGATCAATCACAAGCGTCAACTGATGATGAACAAAATAACCAGAAACTGGACGGAGTAGACCATTTTTTCCTAAGCTATGCTCAGTCTTTTAAGAAGTTACCAGTCAGAATGCAAATAATGTTAAAACTAGAGATAGCCACTTTGTTCTCTCGATACGAATTACAGGCTGACGGCGTTACTCCCGAATCAATTGATAATATTCCTCGGATAGTACCGCATCCAATTAAATCTGAATTTGACTTTACTTTTAACATTGATGATTAAAAGCTCATACACACGAGCGGCATGTAGCCAACGGCAGAGGTAACTGCAGCCGTCGACACGGTTCGACGGCAGCTGTTGACACGGATTGACGGCAGCCGTTGACACGTCAGCGGCAGCCGTCGTGTCTGTCAAGTGTCAATGAGCCGACAGCTGCAGTTAGCTCTATAGTTGGCAACATGCTGCTCGTGTATTTGAGCTTGGTTGATCTACATTTGTCAGCACAGTGTATATGCTTCTATCCTTTTCTGCCACTTAGAACCGTCATTTACTAGAGAGACAGAGCGCGAATGCGATCGCAAGAGGTCGAATCGATAGCACTATGGTAGCTGATGTGCTACATCATCTGAGTCATACTGATATGGCGGCAGCCAGCAGTGACGCTGGCAGCACTTTCAGTGTAAAATAATTTTAAAATTTATTTACAGCCTCAAAAGAACAGTATTTCTTGAAAGATTCCAAAACGCCGCGTGCAGTGAAACAGCCGTGCGCAGTTGCCGACCGCAACCAACTCCGCTAGCCTCTTCGCGTCAATGCCGGCCGCTGCCGTTCTGATGTAAAACAGCCCTTACAAACCAAGCGACTGTATTTTACAACTTACTTTAAACTAAAATGTGAGGGATTTGTAATTTAAATAAAAACTCAGTAACTCTTATCAATTGTATATTTGATATCAAATCTTATTACAATAACACAGCTTAACAAAAATTATTACATTTAAGTTTTCCGCTCCACCCGTCTCGAACGCTTTGATGACGTTCCTGAGAAATAAGGTGAAATAGACCTACGATCAGTAAAATGTCATGTACGTGCCATTATGTGCAGAATTATACGTCGGTTATAGAATTATATATCTTTAACGGTGTTGAAATTGAAGAAAAGAAAAAAATATTATGCTGTTAGTTTTCTAAAAATACAAATAAGTCAACAATAAATAAATAACGGCATAAAATAATACATTATTTAGTGTTTGAGTAAACAAATTGAGTCTGAAGAATTTCATCCTAAATCAAAATACACTCTGAAAATAAATATTTTTCAATTTCAATACCGCCTAACAAAGTGTCATAGAATGCTTCTCCATTATTTTTGCAATTAATGTGTTCTGAAACAAAGTGGTAATGTGAGTCTCTATTAGAATTTTAACTTGTTTTATTAATTAAAAATATCTAATAAAGATTTCTTTCATTTCAAACTGACTCAACCTTAGAACTTATCATTTAATTCACTGAGATTTCGTCGTAAATTTCATTCTTGTCTTTCAAAAAGTATAGAGAGTTTGTGTAACATAATGATTCGAAGGACTAACGCTCACCACCCTTGATTGTCAGGGTCTAGAAAATACATTATAACGTTATATATAATCGTAAACCAAATTAGTTTTTTTTTAATACAATATTATTGCATGTTAAGACCGAATTATAATTCCTCCTCAGAGAGGGTACTAGCTCCTTTAACACGGTTAATCACCTAGCACAAGAGTCAAGGTCTTCACTGAATTTGTATACTTTCTTATTTAAAAATAAAGACAACTTACTTCGGCTTACATGACTTCACCGAAATTTGAAAAAAAAAAAGAATGTCATGAAAAATATAACACATAACGTCAATACGGTGAACGTCATCTCCATAAAGTATATATACAATAAAACACTTAGAAGTTGAGAAACTAACTCCTAACATATAAATCACACCAGTTTTGTAAAACCAACTAACTTTAAACATTCATTTCACATCAATTCAGTACACCTCGTAGAGACGCGTCTAGGAATCAACATTTATTATATTACACATTGATATTGTCTTTTTTAATACAATCCCTACTTGGACGTCTCTTTGATTTCATCTAGCTATGACATTTGGTGGCTCCCATTTAGAGATGCACATACGAAAACATGCATTACATCAAGAATCTAATGTGAAGTGACTAGATTCATACATGAAGTTATTTAAAAAAAATCTCATTCATTCAGGGTAGGTGCGAAACGTGGAAGGTAATAAGGGATATCTCAAGCCATATCTTGGTCTTCGATAACCTATGTTTTCGTTGCAACCTCGATGTTTACTGGCTCAAGACCATCTCTAACGTAGGGCTATTGGAAAGTGCCACGAAAGCCCAATCGTTCACCCGATAAGTATCGTAAGTGGAGATGGATGGGTCAAACGCTTCGAAGGGATTTCGATCACATACCTAAATAGGAGTTCTGGAGATTGGAATCCTAAAGTGAAAAGGAAGCGTGGTCGTCATTGGCAAACTTGATCTACGTTCCGAAGCCAAGAAAGAAATGCCAATGATTATTTCCCTGCAAAAATCACGCATGAAGGGATACGTGCATTCTCGAAAGAGAGTACGTGCATTCTCTAAATGGAAAACGCCATAACACCAACACAAATAGTATAAAACACTAAACAGTGACACGATTAGGCAAGAGAGTTAGAGATGTGCGTTCTACAGTGAGAGTACCGCACTAGACTACAAATAGTTTTACAAAACAATATACGTTACTACTATGACTATCCATTTATTCAAGTTTATTGCTAATAAAATAATTAAGATATGAATTCTAGTTCAGATATGTTAGAACTGTGTAGATATTAAAGTTTTGGTCCAAAGTATTTTATAAAATTTTGCAAGAGTCCGATTTTTTAAGATAAATTTTTGTGTGATTTGTGTTCGATTCAATGACAATTGAATTATACAAAAATTATACATATATCATAAATATTTCTACGTGTTATAATACAGATATGAAGAATACAATAAGAAGATACATTCGATCCAGATTTGATCATAAAATATTCAATGGAACATTAGAAACGTGAAAGTTACTAAATCAAACATTCTGATCAGAAAAGTACAAACTCCAAAATGACATATTAGTATTTAGATGATTTAATTTTATTGAGTAATGCAATAGGGCCTTAGTTTGATAGATTCCGTATATTCGTAGATGTGTAGGCTTATGTTTGTTTTAGTCTATTTTTTCGTTTACATACGTTAACATATCAAGGCTTCACAGCCAGATCCATAAATAAGTAATTTCTTCAAAGGAAGCATATATATTTTCATTATTCCGTTTGAAGAAATTTATTGACTCATAAAATATCTACGGATCTGAATATAAAAATGTTAAACACACACATTATTGATATTTCAAAAGAACGGCTTACCTAACTGGTAACTGTCCTCTTATACGTATATTGCATAAAACTAAAATATAATTACAAAATTAAATTATTCGAGTATACCTTATAATATGTATTATATACAAACTATTAAATGCATTCTAAAATAATAATGCTGTGTAATCTTAAAAGTCGTGAGACAAGGCAAGATAATATGTTTCGACATAGTCATGAATATTATACTCCTAACTTCTTCAAATCAATCGATAAAGTTGGCAGATGTTCGGCAGGCAAGTTTATATTGGAACGAAGCATTACTAATATAAGCAGTCAAATATTACTGGCATTGTATTTTTGTACTGCAACTGTTAGCATTGATCAAATACTAATTCAGTATAGAAAGAATGTTGTAAATGCTGAGGCTTATACAGTCGTCAATATAAAAATCCCTAATCCAGTTTTACTTGTCGTCACTTCGTCAGTATGACAAATCGTTGGTGTCAAACCACAAACAGTAATCATCTATTTGTGTTTATATGCACATAGTTTATACCTGAGGATTAAAACCCACTAAAGTGCAAAACTGTAAAAATATTAAATCACGGGCATCTGGTGTTAGCCAGCAGCAAGATCCAAAAATAATGCCACTAAAATAGTTTCAATTACACACATAGCGAACATTATACATAGTAATATAATAATTTAATGTCAATACATACATATTTCAACATAAACTCACTGAGTATTCTTAGAAGTCTTGTAAATTACCACTGACTCCATATTCGGAATCATAAAAGCCTTCACCGCGGAGAATAAAGAGAGCTTTTCAATGGCGTTTTTATGGAACATTTTGTGTGCAGTAAGTGAAACGAACGCTGAAGCGATAATGCCCTACATCGCAGTGCCGGCTTTGATTCCACTGATGCTATTTCTATCATATCATATCAATACACGTTTTGTGTTTAAAAATACTGACTATTATATGTCCATGTCAAATATTGTTTCATTTATAATTTGTAAGTATAAAAATTGTTCGCAAATGTAAATCATAATTATATGCATTACATATCAATTCGTCATCGAATTTTAACTTTATCAATGAAACAAGCAAAACTCAAAGCCGGCACATAATCGAACCACCGACTGTGCAAATTGTATATACATACAATCTAACTAGAAATATTGTTAATAATAAAAAAATCAAATCTCCATTTGTGGAGATAACGATATTGTAAGTGTTCCCATAGTCGAGTTTCAGGGAGCTGAATCCCGACGGCATGAAGCCTCGTCTGAGGAAAATCGTCCAAATACGTTGGTACGTCTAGCTTTGGTTAAGGACGGCACAAGATGTTTGGTAGTGTGAGATTATAGAAGGCCTCTGTCCAGTTCTTTGCGTAGCATCCTGGATAGTTTTAGGACATCCTCATCGACCTGGCCGGCGAACAGTGCATCCAGGAGCTCACCTCGAGACGCGATGGCGAACACCCCGGCCAGCCTCGACACTGACTTGTCTGTGAGGTGTCGCTCTACTACAGCTCTGAAAATGGAAAATAACATTATTTTAGTAATCACGTTGGCAATGGATCCCGGTTATTAAATGAAGAGTGTCCATTAATTTTGAAGCTTTCTGCGATGTCCGATGAAAATAATAAACTTTATACAAAGAAATAAATAAGTCAATTTTTTTTTTTGTACAAATATTAATAACCGACTTTACTACCAGAACTATAGAACAATCAAAATTAATTTAATTTCGGAAGTTGGTGTTTCTATTATAATTTGTTTGTTATTTATTACTGACTTCCGAAATTAAAAGTTGTTGTTGGTTTTTTTTATTTAATAAAACAAACAAAAAAAATTCTTTACATATAAAAGCTACACTGTGACAGCGTTTCAAGTGTTTTTACATGCTTATTGATTTTCCTAATCAGGTAATTAACAATTTCAAACTTATCAAGTGTACATTAAAGCGCAGCTTTTTGTAAAAAAAAATGTCTATTACTCACTTGAGAGACTGATGAGATTCGCGCAGGGCATCCTGGAGGAATCCACGGTCGTATGAGAAGTCGACCTCGCAGAAGGACACTACAGCCATCAGCACAGTCTGGAAGATAAGGCGGGAAAACGTAAGTATTGAAACATGCGGTAAGTTATCAAGTGAGTAGGGCGACGATAAACATAAAACTAATGAAGATTTAGCATCCTCATATGCGTTGTCGTCGAGATCGACCATGGCGAAGTGGGTGTCTCACAAGACCGGATCAAGTTTGCGGGTCAAACTTGACTAGAGATCGCGTAAGATAGGCTTGAAAGGAGAAAAGGCAGCACAGCAGAGAAACACCAACTTGACTAGCAAAAAAGCGATGTTAAATCATAACTCAAAAATTTTTCAATAATTCGGGATTTTTTGGTTTCCCAAGTTTTTATTACTGGCGTAAAAGTGGGCTTTTGACACGATGCTATACTTACATCTGCTTTTTTTTTAGGAAACAAGTCAGACTTTTACTGACTAAGCCTGCTCAGGTATGTTCTTTGAGTTGCCCTTTGCGTAACTTTTTCGAATAATCCCACAGTCCACTACACCTATACCATAAACAGTATTTTCATTTAAACTCGGGTCATTGTTACTTACATGGAACTTAGAGCGGAAGGCGGCGAGTGCACGTTCGTCGGCCGCCGACAGCTGTCCATGTCGGCGCAGTACACCGAGCTTCACCGCTGATTTGATGACGTGCTTCACCAGCTTCTCCGCTTCCCGCTTCTCCAGGCGCTCTCGGAGTACCGTCAGAAACTGAAAGTGAGAAAGTTGAATATATGTAGAGATAAGGCAGGTAATGAAACTGTCTCAGAAGGAAAAAAATAAGAGTTGGGAAACGCTTATGTCCTCCTGTAGACTGTAATATAATTTAAAAAGAAAAAAACTGAATAATAAACTGTGCCACCTTCATTTTATTTGTCAATTCTTTAGCTTCCTGTAGGTAGAAGATCTATCATGAATGTATGCTTCTGGGCATTTTATTAATTTTAATAAAAAATGCCCAACCCTGGCAAGGGACCACCTCCACGATTTGTAGTGTGCCAACCACGCGAATGTGGGTTATGTAATCGGCCGTAGATTATGAATTTATGATAGTATAGGCTTAGTTATTAACTAAGCCAATTTATTGGGGACCTCACAGTCATCTTCTTTACAGATGTAAAGCGAAGTATCAGTTTTAATAGTACCTGGTCTAGCAGCTTGGCGGCATGCTCGTCAAGAATGAGCGCACGCGCACTGGCAGCACCGCCGACGCGCGACAGGAACTTTTTCTGTGCGCGCAACGAAATGTCGCGGGCGCACCACGCGCCGCCATCCATTGCTGTTGGTAAGAGAAACATAATCATGAATAAATTAAGAATCAAGAAATAAAATTTATTAGGAAAAGTGGAATCACATTTCAAGCATCGAAAAAATGCTATAATGACGAAGAGGATTCTTTAAATTTATTTTTATATTGTGCATATTTTTTAACATTATAGTTATAGTATGCATAGGCTCGCCTGTGACCACTATCTCACCTGATGGAAAGCGATGATGTGGCCGACGAGAATACAACATACTTGCCTAGATGTAACCTATTAACTCTTGACTTAAGACCTAGGGGTCTATAGGGGTTATAGCTATCTGGAAACACAGACTTCGGCAGGGAATTCCACTCTTCCTTGCTTTCTTTTTTCTTTCTATACTATAGAAAACCGACAGACTAGCAACTCGGCGTCGGTGCTCAAGACGTTTGTTTCTCGTATAATTTCGAAAGCAGACAACAAATAAAGAAACGGATAGGTAACCAATAATAAAAAAAACACTACAGGCGAAAGAAAACATGAAAACAATTTGCAACACAGCAAAGATAGAAGAAAAACATTTAATGTAAACGATTTAAAGATAAGCAATACCACGCCATTACTAGAGCATTCCAACGTTCCGTGATCATAAGAATAAACTTTTTGCAATTTCACCGTTCAATGCTCATTCAAATTATTCGTAATTACTCGCGTACCAAAATCCGGACTAATAAATTGGAAGCGAACGATGATCAAAAGATCGATAATTTATTCTAAAACAAAAATGTGACCTCGATAGACTAAATTAGATTCGCTAATGATGAATGATATATCCACGCTAATGCAATTGGAACACTAGATCAGGAAATTTTGTTGGAACTATGGAACATTCGTCATGAATATTAATTTATGCAATCGCATCTGCCCACAACTGCCATCTCGACTGTTTACAATACCCCGGAGGAATCTATTTCAATTCTGTGCAATGAACAATATTGTTTTCAATTGAATCTCCGTTAACTAGGACAATGCATAGTGGGCTGCATGCTTTCATTGCATCTGTATATCTAGCTGCATCTACATTCTACATTAATATTATCGTGTGATATTTTCTGTTCTAGTGTTATTCATATATTTAAATTGGTTTTAAAGGATATATGTGTATGTTTACTTTACTAATTAGACTAATATTTAAATATTAATTTCATCCAGATTTTGGATTTAGTTCAAGAGGAAAATGTAGCTTATTATATTACTAACAAGAACACGTACCATACACTTCCATAATTGAAAATATTGTCGATGTCGAAGTCAAAATATTCTTTCAGTAAATCAGTTTAAAATACAGTTTCTATATTATCAACTTATTTAAAAACTAAATCGACCAGCCAGCTAAACTCAGGTGTCTGTAAACAAGAAAGGTTATCCCTTTGTCGTCGGTTACCATGGCAACCGACGCGATGGTAGCAGACAAGTCGTCGAGAGATATTGCGATCTTGGCCGAAGGGTTGAGTTCGTGAAGCGTGAGCGTGTGGTTCGAACAGGTAACAGGTGTACTTGGCTCGTGAAAGGCCATGTTACACGATGATACGAAATCTATTCATAGTTCTTTTTTTTTCTCAAAGATATACCTATTCTGAATTTGTTAAAGTAGAGGCTGCTAATATGGCACATCGGATTTCAGAAAAGATTTGGCTCTGCAGAGCTTTAAGCCAATTTATATAATAGCGGTATTTTAAACTCCATCTGCCCTAGTAACAGCTAAGTACAGTATATCAATTTGTCATTCATGAGATGACATTAGAGCAGCTGCACGTTGTAAACACTGACTAACCAGCTTTAAATGCAGTTGCTAAAACTTCCAGCTGTTGATTTTTACAATTGACTTGGGCTGAACCATTTTACTTATTTAACTGTCATACTTTAGCAAGCTTAACTATTAAGAATATTTCAATAATTCTTACACTTATGCCTTCTTACCAGAATTGTATCCTATGTTATTGGCAATATTATCAATCAGTACAGGGATAAAACTGCATGCGTTTTCTTCCAAAATTAATGGGTTTTTTTTCCTGGCTAAGAATATTGATTTTTCAAATATGCAATGTTTTTTTGCTGTAATATAATGCTACGTTTCATCAAAATCGAGCTCGAGATTCCTTTTGAGTATGATTCGCTTTTCTTCATTGTTTTAGGATTTGGTTAGTCATATACGAGTACTTGTAAAATTCATGCTATAGAGCAGTAAAAATAGATTGACCACTTGTTTACATTATACTTATTTATTTAAAGTTATATTTATAATTAGAATTTATTTGATGACTTCATCTATGTCAATAATAAATCGGGCTTGGAAGGACAAAAATAACCTATAAAATGAAGTAAATACAACATAGTATTTTGTAGAGTTTAGCGGTCTCTGTTACAAAGGCCTAAGAAATACGAGTACATACAGTATTCAAACGCGCGCAAGACAGAACAATAGATGAGAAACTGAACTAAAATAATAAGATACTGCAAGAGTATCAACCTAGCAACACATCGGTAACAGGTGAAAAAAATACAACCTATTTTAACATAACCCACACGTACTCAAAAATCAAAACGACCGATTGGGGGTAGAAACAACAATTTGAAATGTTGCCAAAACCGATATAATATTTTGTTCTGGCAGCACTGGTTACCAGCTGCGGGATGCTGGCAGAATGTCCAACTAGATCGTATAAACAGACTCTGTTACATACTACCAGGTTTACTTTAAGTATTTGACGTGCATTGTGTCTGATAATATTGATTTAATGATCCTAGCATGGAATAGCAATCGGATGTCATGAGACGGTGTTTGAAACCGCTTTGGATTTTGGCTTTTTTTTTGAGTAGGGGAATCTTCAAATGACTTCTTCCGGTCTAGGAACGAGAGAGCATGCCAGACTGTTACTGATTAATTATTTGAATACCGTAATTAGAGACACAATACACAATTGACTGGCCTGTTGGTCTAGTGGTTAGTGGCCCTGACTGCTATGCAGGTCGTGGGTTCGATTCCCACCCAGCAAAAATGTTTGTGTGATGAGCACGATCATTTGTTCATGTTTGGGTGTAATTTATCTATAAGATGTATGTATTTAGAACTATATAAGTATGTTTATCAGTTGTCTAGTACCCCTAACACAAGCTCTGCTTAGCTTGGGACTGGACGGCGTTGTGTGATAGTTGTGGAATATTATTATTATAATAGAAAGACAATAGGTGTACGGCCGGGCTTGACTAACTACAGTAAGGAAAGCAGCTTATTTTCTTTAAGTCCCGCCGAAAGTCTCTACGAATTAAGCAATCTTAGAATAACTTCTCTTACTCTGGGTGAAAATAAAGAATGTGTAAGATTTTTACTGACTTTATCTAACCCACCCGGTATTACTTCATAATATGCTCTTTGCGATTCAGACCCCTGGGGATTTTTAAGACAATCCCATAATTCTAGTTTATAGTCATTTCAAATGTACACAGTTCAAATAGAAACATGTTGGTATAAACCGCTTTTCATGTTGTTTACATATTCGTTTTCATTTATTTGAAGGGAAATGACAACGGCATAATGGCTTTTTAGCCGGAGCATTAGTTTCTTTAAGTTTCAGCCAGTCATGCCACCATAGCTTAGTCATTTGTATTCAAAAGTTCATTGTCGAAAATATAACCAAGGTCGAGGTAGGGCATCGATTTGATTGTGAACGCAATTATTATCGTTTAATGATATTTGTCATCCACGTAGATTAAACATGTTACTTTAATGGGCATCGACATTGCTTTCAGTTTAAGTGGTTTCTATATTTAAAACCTATCACTTTTTAGTTGAGATGACGATTAGCTGAATATAAGTACCGATAATACGAAATTTTGTCTTTTTATTCTTTTATTCTTTATTGTAAATACAGTTTTAACAAAACAATAAAAAGGTCAGTGGATGTACATAGGCGAGCTTAACCCATAATTGGGTTTTCTTACAGCAAACCGAAATACATAAAAAATGAGAACGAAACCTTACATTTGAGGATATACAATCATGCACAACAAAACTTAATTACATAAATGATTACATCTAACTTAAAAATAAAAGTATACTAAATAGATAAGTGTACAACACACTATACATAAACATAATATATACAACATATGTATAAATATATAAATAATAATAAAACATATACATACATATTTACGGGTCATGTTGATAGGAAATGTTCCTTAATTCTTCGCCTGAAAACGTCTAACGAAGGGCTAGCCCTCAATGTGTGTGGAAGAGAATTCCAGAGGCGCACTGCACGAACGGTAAAAGAGCCACTGTATCGACTTGAAGTGCGGGCAGGAAAACGAAGGAGAAGAGAGGATAATGAGCGACAAGGCTTTCCTCTCGGAACAAGATACTCAAAGCGTTCCCGAAGATACAAGGGGGAGTTGGGATTATGAAGAACAGAGACTAGAAAAGAAAGAGTGTGACAATCCCGACGTTGCCGAATAGGCAGCCACTTCAAGTGCTTTCGAAATTCTGAGACATGGTCATACTTTCGAAGGCCAAAAATGAAGCGGATACACAAATTCTGCAAACGCTCTGTTTTATCAAGAAGTCTGTCTACCCGTAGATCGGTGACTGACCATAAGTATTGTATAAACGAGATAATTAGATGAATACACCACTATTTTTTAATTAGTACAAATACTTAAAGGGCTTATTAGAAATGGTCTTGTTATTATTTAAGTAAAGTCTCAACAAGTAAACAGCAAAGTTATGAGCGTTTGTTTATATCGCAAAATGTCACTCAATTTATGGAAATATTGTTCAGGTTATTGATTATGAATGAAAGAATGGCAATAAAAAAGGAAAAACACTGCGCTTAGTATTTTCAAGTAATAATTGTTATGAATTATTGATTCAATTATAAATTTACCAATTATGACAAATTTTCGTTGACAATTTTGGGATTTCGTTCTTTTTACTTTTGACTACACAAATATGATCAGTTAAGGGTACTAATTGAGCCCCATTTTTTTGCACTAATTAAAAAATAAAGGTGTATATAGTCTTTCATTACTCGGCTCGGCCCCTAACAGTGGTGAGAAGGTAAGTACTATTAATTTAGAATTCGTATGATGAAATGCAAAGAAATATTTTGGGATTTCGTTCTTTTTACTTTTGACTACACAAATATGATCAGTTAAGGGTACTAATTGAGCCCCATTTTTTTTTTCACTAATTAAAAAATAAAGGTGTATAGTCTTTCATTACTCGGCTCGGCCCCTAACAGTGGTGAGAAGGTAAGTACTATTAATTTAGAATTCGTATGATGAAATGCAAAGAAACATACACTTCAATCAGTTTTCCTATTATAAACTAAAAACCTTGCTTATAAAAGGCAAAGGTTAGTAAAGTTAGAAACTACTTCAAAGTTAGGTAGTCAGTGTTAGCTTTTATGACTAAGTCTGCTCCATTTCCAGTAGTTTGCATACAGATTATCAGATAGCCCGTCGAAACTTCTTCAAATACTGTTTCAACAATGTTTTATAACGGTTCTTTGAAAGTGCATGATTTGCATGATAATGTTGCAGTCTTGCTGCATTATTGAAATAACGTATATTTTTAACTGGCTGAGCGTCAGCAAACACGGGGCTATGTTTTTATTAAATTTATTTTAGCAACAATTTTTCTATTTATGTCATGAGTATTAAGTCATTTTGTGCAAGGGTCTTCAAACTACGGTCTAGGGGCCAAATCCAGCCCGCCACAGCAGTGCCATCAATCCGACCCGCAACAGTACTAGAGGTGGGCCCCCTGTGCGTTACGGCGCCGCGGCACCGCAAACATTTCGTCGAATCTGCAGGCACACAAGAGACTGCGACGCCCGCCGCCACGCTCCCGATTCGTCGGAATATTTGCGGTGCAGCGCGCAATCTCGCCGCGACAATCAATGACGTATTGTTGTTACTATTACTAGTCATAATTTCAAAAAGAAAACACGAAATGATAATTACTCTGTTTTAATTTACTTGCAAGGTAAAATTTAACGACAGAAATGAAGACGTCAAACTTAAGTAGATAGTTAGGTTAAGAATATTAATAACTAACGAATAATTAGATGTGATTTTCCACTAACAACAGTTTGTATAACTACAAACTTAAACAAGTTAAGGGCAGGAAAATTAAAACTGTTTTGGCCCTTGGAACATATTTAAAAAATCACTATGGCCCTAAGGCTTCAAAGTTTGGAGACTATTTATACACTAGAATAGGGGGTTCTAGTACCTCTTTCATCTGTTCTGTGGTTCTAGTGTATAAATAGTACAAGGTAACGAATCCCTGTATTCCTAGTACTTCCGGTATCCCATTCTTAAACCAAAACCTTCAAATTCAAAATATCTAAACTGTTATCTGAACTCCAATCAAGATCTCGATTGTCAAGCCTGCTACCGTTCTTTATAATTTTATCCTGTTATAAAAGACCTGCCGATCGTAAAATTTAATATTACCTTTGAATTCTTTTAAATCAGATCACAATTATCGATAAAACTTGAAGCGTAAAGAGCATCCGACTTAAATGAGTCGTGTCCCGAAGTTGTCAAGCTTGAAAGTTAAATTCACCTGTTTTTTAATGAAATATCTGGACTGCAGAAAGCTAGAATGGTTATCGTTATAGGATCATTTTCTGATATTGGACAACGCTATTGTTCCTTCCTTGATTAAATTTTTAAAGCTCAAATTTAAACTGTGCTGCAAAAATATTATTCTGCACTAAAAATACTAATTGTACACCAAATATTAATGGACTTTTTACAAGACTCGGGCCCCTCCTACTCGGAGGAATGAGAAGGGGATGGCGGGGTCTTTTAAACTACCCAGAAGAGCATATTTTAGTGCACAATTAGTATTTTTGGACAAACAAAGGCATATTTTGTAGTAGAAAACAGGATATCAGGAACAGTTTGCCCTTTTTAAAACTGGTAGAACAACTGGTAGGAAATAGACCAAAGACAAGGCAAAAGATCAGAGACAAGGCAAAAGCGGGTATTATTTACAAAACCTATTAGACAGCTATTTGTAAACCACATGACTCACAAGTCTAAATTAAAATTCTAAATACTTAATCAAACAATGACTAACCTTGGTAGGAAACAGGTAATAGTGACTAAGTATCTACTAATTGTTGTGTACTAAACATACGATTTGGAAACTTATCAACAACAAGGTAAGGTTGAAAGTGAGAATGTAGAACTTAAACTTAAAGTGCTGAAGTCAAACTGATGACTAAGCGAGTAATTTTCTCAGTGTATGAGTACAAAAATGGCGGGCCTATATACTACTTTCCGCCGGAAACTGATAAGGTAATATTACCATATAGCGTGCTCCACAAGCCTTGAAGATTGGAGGGGTGCCAAACTTTCTACCTATACCAGCGTCTAGTCATTTACAGTAGTTTAGACCTGCTATAAAGGGGATGACACATACGCGATCGTCTGCCTCACTTTATGAGAATGGGTGTGTGAAAGTTTCTTATGAGCTAGGTTTAGGAGGGGACAAAGAGAGGACAATGTTGTTATATCATTTTATGAAGTGCGTGTGAAATATGTGCTATAGAAAGGATGAGATTAGAACATCAGAAGTTTGTTTTGCTAAACCGTTTTGAACGATAGATCAAAAATAATAATAACTGCGAAGAGGCTAATTGGTGATCCAGATTTGGTTAAGTCTAATCTTCAAAGCCACGAGCACAGGCGTAGTCTTTCGGTTTTTTACAGGATTCATTTTGAAGAGTGTGCGCGGAAATTGCATGACTTGATTCCGCCATCTCCGTTCTACCATCAGACAACCCGACGTACGGTGAATATTATGATTCACCGTACGTCCGGTCCGGACTAAGCATTTTGCAAATTTCATCCAAATCTCGTGTTAGTCTAGCTCCAAACTCTTAGGGCTAAAATGCGTTGTGGTTGCAATGGTTGCGGCGTCGCAACGCGGTTATGTGTTTCGGCCCTTAAACAATCAGAGAGCCAAACGCGGTAAACGTTTCGATCGCGTCGATCAACTTATAAACAACTCGCACACAGCACACAGGCGTTTTCTCTCTTTTTTCTTGTTACCTCTTCCTCATGACCATTTTAAACCATACTCACGTTGATGATAGACAGATCGTAAAGGGCCCCCTTAAGTAAGGTTTTACGTTCTTAACACGAAATACTCAATTTAGATTTCCGCCCTAGTGTTTTGATTAGCTAAAACCACCACTACAATTTTCCTTCAAAGCCAAATACTGCTCAGAGTGAACCCACTGTTTTCAAACTAGGCGATATTACGGGTAAAATGTCAAGTTCTAAGCCCGCCCCGACAATGTCAATGTGCTGATTTAGCTGGCCCAGACCTTGGTCCGGCCATCTTGATAACGGCTTGCGTAACATGGCCCTTCTATCCCGATGGTAATGGCTTTCGGCGAGGCTAGATTACCTCATACCAGGGTGTGAGGTGGAAGGAGCTCTTTTTTCGGTCAAGTTTAGATTAGAAGGATCAATGTGTCGCTGTTAGCCGAAAATCACGAACTTCGAAGCTTTTGCCAGCTTTGAACTTCCAATATGAATACTTACACATTTATTTATTTATTCATATAACAATTTGCATTGTGTTTGTATTATTTCGTACAGTAAATAATATCTAACAGCTAAAAAATAATAAATACCTAGTGAATTTCATACAATAAATTAACACTAAGGAAATCAAGTAGAGAGTAGTGTAGAGTAGAGCAGTGGTGGCCGAGTGGTAACAGCCCCGACTTACGAGTCGTAGGCCGTGGGTTCAAACCCAGTCAGGCGCATTACTTTGTGTAATTTATTTCATCACCATTGCTTTCAAAACGGTGAAGGAAAACATCGAGAGGAAACAGGCATGTCCTAGAACCGAAAATTCGAAGACATGTGACATCCACCAAACCGCACTGGGCCCGCGTGGTGGATTACGGCCCAGTCCCTCTCCTAGAGAGGAGGCCTGAGTCCCAGCAGTGGGAACAATAAAAGGCTGATGATGATGAAATCAAGTAAGTAAATACTAAAAGTAATTAATAAACTAATAATGAACAAACAATAATAAAAGAAAAATAATAATCTATAATTAATCAATAAAAATCACTAAAACAATATGATAAATATTATGACAATTGATGGTGGGGTGGGTCTGTTTAGGTAAAACCAAATTTTCTTAGTATCATCAATTCATCATCATTACTTCATCCAAAAGATGTCCGCAGCGGGACTCAGGCCTCCGCCAAATCGCCACAAAGATCGGACAAGTGGTGCTATTCTCTAAGAAAACGAAGCGCTGCCTCAACGACCAACACCCAAATAGGATACATTGGATTGTCAACCTAATGCACCTATACATTGGATTGTTAATTCAATGCATCCTAATTCGGTGTTCGTCGTTGAGGCAGCGCTGCGTTTTCTTAGAGAATAGCACCACTGTGCGTCTCGCATCCATAAGATTCCCGCAACCCTCACCAGCTGTTCAGCATCGGTCCGTTATTTACCGCACTTATTTTTTGTCAATAATAAATTTGGTACTATATTGAGCCTCAACTAAATTATTGCAAAACTTGATTATACACCGTTAAATTTTGGTCGTTTTAATCCCGCGGTGGGTCGATTCGGTACATGAAACCCTATCGATTTATAAAGATAAAAATGAAAAATAGCGTACTTTTTTTTAAACTCGAATTAATTTACGCATGTAAGAAATTTATTGTTTTAAGTAAACATCAGCTGATCGAGGCCAATGAACTGTAGGTAGTTAGTACGCAACGACCGACAACTCCTTACAAGGTCATTGACTCGTTTACTTAAAGAAATTAATTTCGTACATGCCTATATCAATTCGAGTTTTAGAAAAAAAGTACTTTATTTTTTAATTTTATCTTCACAAATCGATAGTTTTTCATGTACCAAATCGATCCTCCACGGGATTAAAACGACCAAAATTTAACGGTGTATATGAATATGTTATCTGTAACTGTAGCCTTTTTAAAGAGGAAAACCAAAAACATAATAACTCCTCCCGCTCTTACAGTATTCCTCACATCTGCCACACACATCAACGTGATATGGTTGCGGATGAATTGCCAATACACCGGAATACTCGTATTACAATTGATTTATGCTTTACACACAGAATTGAGTTTACTTGTCATGTAGAACTACATACAATAGACGAAACTAATCTAACCAGATAGCCTGAAATCCATCAAAAACCTACAACACTAATTAAGTTTTTTTTTTTAATGATTTAAACTAGTGCTTGACTGTGAACCCACCTGATGGTAAGCAGTGATCCAATCGTTGATGGTGAATCGCACTAGTTTATTAAGAGCCTATTCACTCTAATCTTCATGACACAAATTATAATCGGACGGAAAGATCACTGCAGGCAAATTTTTCCAATCCTTCGATGTACGCAGTATAAACGACGAGGTGAAAAGCTTACTCCGTAAGCACATAAGAGTGCTTTTAACATCCTGCGAATTTTATCATGCATGCGGGATTGTTCCTCACGCGTAGCCTCCGCAAATGTCCTTTTTCATACAAGTATTTATTGTAATGCGTCGAATACGCACGAGGGATGCTGGGCGTGATATCGGGCAACAGCCCCGCATACGGAGGAATTCCACACGCGTGATGAAATCCACATGATATAAAAAACACCCTAAATTAATCACACGGGAAGACCGCTTCATGCAAATTGATCCAGTCCTTCGATGTACGCGGTATACACGATGAGGCAACGACGCTTAGTCCGGACCTTCGAGGTGTAAACAACTTAAACTTACTATCAATCTTTTTTGGATGGGAAATCATCAAATAACTTCTCCCGCTCTGGGTGGAGCGAGATGAACAGTGAGCTTTTACTAACTAAACCCGCTCGGGATCCTTCGACGACCTTCTTTACGTTCCAGGGTCACTTTCGTACAAACTCGCAGCCCTGGCAGGCATACTTTCACCCCTGTGATAGGACTACACTGATAAATGCCATTTTGAATCAAACTAACTAAATTACATTAGAAATTCATGGATCGATATTTCAGAAACGAACAGTTTTGGGTCGCAAAGCCAGCACCCCACAGATTTCAATACTGACTCGGTTTGATAGGTACACCAGTAGGGAGTAGGTAATTCCATGATTTACTTTCCGGTTCGTACATAAGTAGTATACAAAGAAAATGTTAGTAAACCTATACTATGATTTTTTATTAGATGAAGTAAAGTGACAGCTATAACAATGGTTGTTTGACAGTTGGGCATTGTCCACTGCTGTCACTTTACTTCATCTAATAAAAAATCATAGTATAATAAATTCGGTAAATACGATACATTCCATATAATACAAAGGGTCCAAATTAAGTACTAAAGGATCTTATTTCTAGCAGAACTCAAAGGTCAAAAACCTCATTAAAAGCAGGACCTTTTATTTATGACTTGTATTAAATAAATTTGTTCACAGACCTCTGCTCCCAATAACGCTCCGATTTTGATCAGAGCCCCAAAATTTTGTACGTTTCAGTCTAGATTTAATTTAATTTATGATAATGAGTTTTCCCACGAAAGCGTGCAGTTATTGCTGGATATAACATTAAGTCATCTTTAAATTAAAGTAAAACAAAAAATAATATAGTTCGCCAATCTAAAAAACTTAATGGAAAATAAAGCATTACATATCTAATTTTCCGACTCTGACTGAAAAATTCATCAATGTCATGCTAAAATTATTGGAAACGGCGAGCGGTGAATTATGGGGTCTAAAGTTTTGAATAGACTATTTTTAAGTAAGCTAATACGCAAGTCAAAGTCAGTGGACTACGAAACACCACTCGTTTGGCAGTGGTCTAACTGTATCAAATGGCTTGCAAGCGCGTAATCTGGAAGCTAGAATAGCCGAAACGAAAACACATGCCACGTAGACAGCAACCTTGGTCAGATTGAACGAGTAGTGACTAGGGCAGGTGCGGGTGCGGTGGCGGAAGCTGCGTAGTTTCCACAACGTGTCAGTTATGGCGGACCGAAGACATTTAGACGTGTGTCCTCAGGATAAACAATGGGTGGTCGCTGGCTAGTTGGCCACTACGGACACTTCATTAGAAACCATCTGGCGGTGTCATATGTTTAACCTGAGAATGCCCGTCACTCTGGCTGAGGCAAAAGATGATCGTACCGCATCGAAACTGGGAACCGGAACGAAGCCAACATGGGCATGCCACGTAGATAGCATAGGCCTTGCTTAGAGTGAACAAATAGTGACTAGAGGAGACGGTGGCGGAGGCGACAAAGTGGCCACAACGCGTCATGAGTTGTGGCGAACTAAGGACACTTAGACGTGTGTCCTCAGGATAAACCAATTAGTGATCGCTAGGTATCACTGACGATATCATATGTTTAACCCGCGTCAGCTCGTCACTCTGACTGAGGCAATAGGCGATCGTGCCGCATTGGAACCAGGGCCTATTAGTGAGCCGTCAGTTTTAAGCGGAAAACTAAGCTTTGCAGAGGAATACTAGTATTGATCTCGTTTATATGAACAAAGGCAAGAAATTAAGGGAAATGGACGGACGACTTTGTTGCGAATGAGGGTAGAGCCTCAAGGATATAAATAAGAGAGCGTGGAGGGTGGACATGGAGCATGTAAAGGAGAGGCTTATACCCAGAAGCTAGAAAAGACTAAAGATGCAGAAATACATAACTGTGTCATAGAGTTTAGTTCACATCCCTAGGTGACTAAATGACGTAGCTTGGTACTTCATCGAGTGAAGAGTTCTCCATCCACATAATCATATTACCATAGATATTACTGATTATGTCGCTCAAAGTAAAATACTTTTATTTAGCCGCATCTAATCTGGAAGCGAATTCTAAAATACTTCAGCAAAGGCTCTGTAGATGAAGATCGATCGTTATGATTTAATCATTTTAAACATATTTCTATAGTATCATTCATACCTGTCTCTTGTCGGAAAATTTTCATCAGATCTGTCTTTCAATCCTGATAGATTTTCATCGCATTTTCCTCATAAATTTACGCACATCACATAAATATATATTCTAATTATAGAATGCGTTAACCCCTCGGCTGGCAATTCAACCGCTCCTTGGATCGGCCGCGTGTATTGTGCCGGTGTAATGACACAAATATTTGAATAACAATCGCATGCGCATACGTAATAGACGCAAACAGGAAAAGTACAAATGAGAAAAAATACAATCAAATTGTGTGTATTTTTGGAGATTTTAAATACTCGTATTTTTCTAGTTTGCCAAAGTGTTTTCAGAATTTGTAGAAATTTATTTTAATTTTTATCACTTTCTTTGGGTACAAGTTGGGTCAATATTTACTGAGAGCACCTGTTGCTGCATTAATAACTTCCATATTATTGTCATTAACCTTAACTCGTTTGGGACTTACCAGTAAATTGTTTTCATAACAGACGGATATTTTGCTAGTAGCGTTATGATAATAATAATAATAATAATAATAATAAAACGCTTACACAAACGATTAACAAGTTAAAAGGAAAAACTGTTTTTCATGTCATTCAACCTTCACTTACTCAAGTCCCAAGCGAACAACGGTGTCCACACACCTATTGTCTTTCTATTGTGTCTCTTATTAAGGTATTCAAAGGGTTAACACTATTTTTACCTGACTGCAACGGAACTCAAAAGGAGCAGCAGACTGTATTGGAACAGTTCATTTCTCATGCTTAAAAATTTGTCAGACTGCATTGGTCCACTAAGGTGTCATTAAATATAGCCGATATATTATGCTCGACTAACAATGAAAACTTAGTGAGCTTGAAGTGAGTTATGGGTGCTAACCCATGGGAATGATAACTCACTTGAAGCTCATCGAGTCCGTAGCGGACACCTAGCGAGTACCTAGCGGTACTCACTTCATATTCACTTCACCTAAGTCACCCCGGTGAAGCTCAAGAACCTACTAGAGGTTACCTTCTAGCTTCTGTAAGGTGTGGGCCAAAACATCGGGTGAAATAATGATGTGGGGTTCTTTCAATATAAAATAACTTGACACACACATTTTTTACAACCAAGCTTCTATCCGCACGCAGGGGTTCCAAACAGCCAGAGGTCGTGCTAAAGGCAAATAAAATAAAAAGGTCACCCTATAAACACTTGCTTATACAAACATTGCGGAATATAAACAAAACGTGGTCAAATTACTGAGTGGCTTCCCTTACGCGTTGCTTTTTATTGTAATTTTGTTACCGCGCCGCGTAATAAAGTCATTGAACGTTAATTGATATTTTGATGGAGTACGATGTTTGGTTATTGCCTTTATGTTTGAAATTGAACCGCAATCAAGCTTTGCGAAAATTAAATATTTGGCTAGGCTGGAAACACATGCGTAATTCTGCAATAAAAAAAATGAAAACAAAACAGAAACTGTAACGATCAAATTCTGTTCATGTTCATCAGATTAATGAATAATAGCGAAAGTTTGCGTGGTTGTGTGTATGTTTGATACTTCTTCACACTCGAACGGCTGAGCGGATTTAGATGGAATTTAGCACACGGGTAGAGCATATCCTGGAATAGCACACAGGATTTATCTCGGGAGTATATTCCCTATAGAGCCTTAGGACCTTTAACGTGGGCCAAAGGTCGCCGACAGCAGCTTTAAGAGCGCTTTTACAAAATCGCTGACTACAGTTGAACACCGCGCGTCACAGTATTCATATTCATTTTTTGAGTCGCATACTACAATTATTTAAAAATATTATTTTACTTTTGATTAAACTGACTTTTTTTTTGAAGCGTTGGAACAATGTCAACTTAATTATTAAATATTTATTATTTGAATTTGGATTATATATTCATAGATAAAAAATATACTTTCATACGGAAAATTATCAATAACTCTCGGTTTTACAGAATTATTTTTGGTGTTTTACTGTATGAAACTTAATAAATTAAATTGAACATTCTAAAGTAGAAGATACATTTGCACCATGGACATTTTTATAAATTACTGAATTATTGTATCTTCGGTGTACCAAAGGATCAAAAGATTAGTGAAATTTTATGAAACTTCCTTTGCAGAGATTAGGATTTTACTTATGTACGTGAACAAATTGAAATATTTATTTAGAACACTCCCAAGATAAATTACCATACTTTCTCAGGCATTTTTTGTTTATTTTTTTGGGCTATATCTTAAGCCTCATCACACATCAAAGTTCGGTCAAATTCAAGAAAAATTGTGATAGCCCTCTTAATGCAAGTTTAAATCGTGTACACATTCATGTGCTTGAAGGTACATGAATGAAAATATGACTATGAAAGTATCATACAAAAAAAAATACATTAGGTATACCAAATTCGAAAATAATTTGATCACTTTTCCATCGGCCTAATGAAATGTAAAGTCTCCTCACACGAATACTGAAGCTCATTCGAAGTGATGGGCAGTTTGCAGCCGACGTAATTCCACCTCGACACCTCTTCGTGCCAACATTTCAAGGCTCTTTGGGATCACTGGCAAGCTCTTAGAGCCCCTCTATTTGTACTAAACATGTGCTAAGAGTATGTTTTTTGGCAGCGAGAATATAAAGGGCAAGATCGTAGGATTTTCGTTGACACCATTTTCCGATTTTTGAGGACGAATAAAAAATAACGGTGCCAGCACTAAGTTTGACTAGGGTGTTATTTTTTTCTTTTCTTTTATGTATTTGGACACGCTAACGTAATTATTTTTGCTTTAGTGGTTTACCTACATACATACATATATACAGACACCGTAAAATTTTGGTCGTTTTAATCCCGTGGAGAATCGATTCGGTACTTGAAACACTATCGATTTGTAAAGACAAAAATGAAGTACTTTTTTTAAAACTCTAATTAATTCACGCATGTACGATATTAATTTCTTTAAGTATACGTCAGCTAAGCGAGGCCAATGAACTGTAGGTAGTTAGTACGCAACGACCGACAGCTACCTACAAGGTCATTGACTCGTTTACTTAAAGAAATTAATTTCGCACATTAGAAAAAAAGTACTTTATTTTATAATTTTGTCTTTACAAATCGATAGTGTTTCATGTACTGAATCGACCCTCCACGGAATTAAAGGTGCAGGTTATCCCGGCACCAAATTTCATCCAAATCCGTTCGATGTTTGAGTGTAACAAACACAATCACAATAATTAGTGTGTTTATTCTATACTTGCCCGCGTGAAAGTTGAAATATACAGCCTATGCATCTCACTCATGAGCTAAGATCCGTTGGAAGAAATATCGTCCTTATCTGTTATTTGATTATGATAAATATTATATGGCAAATAATGCATTAATTGATACATGGCGAATAGGTTGTCCAGGCCTAGCTAAATATGGTGCCAATGATGTTAAACAATAAAATTTGTTATTACATATTTTTTTTTATCAACTATCCTGATTATTTCAGAAAGTCGAGCATCAACTGATAGAATGTTCCCCAAGGAACTAAAAAAATATAAGTTGCCTACTTTTCCTCGGTGCAACTATGTGGGTTGCCTGTAGTATTTTATTGATTACAGATTTTTTTAAATCGGTCCAGTAGTTTTTGAGTTATTACAAACTACAAACAAAATACAAATCCTTCCTCTTTATTTATTTATTTATCACTTGCTTGCTATACTTACAGTATTCACCAAAGCGTATAACAAGTCAACAATCTACGAACTTTTTTTTGTATTTATCATTTCTTTAGTGTTCAGTAGATTGAGCGCCTGGGCCTGGGTTATTATATTTGTAAAGAAGTATAGATTTTTTTATATTACACTTTAGATAGATCCAAAAGGTAAACCACATACGACCAAAAAAAATATACCGCGTGTAATTTAGAAAAAAAAACAGCTGGCAATGGCAACAGCTGGCGTTCTTAAGTCAAGTTTTAAAAAAAGCTTTTGTTATCTTTTCGGCGTTTACTTTTTGTAACAGACAGGGTGTAGTCAAAGCTTTGTCAATATTAATAATGTGTAACACAGGTACATTAAGTTCGTCCATTACACACATTCGACCTTGGCGGCCCGCCCAGGAAATTGCTCCCTAGGGTAGCCGTTAACCCCTTAATAAAAACACTATCTGCTGAATTGAACTAAAATACCCTTTTTGTGCGCAATTTATAACTTTAGTTTGGGATTTTATTAAATAAATGGCATGCTACTGAATTTTTTTATTCCCTAAAAATTGGGACTCCATTTTGGATCCTCAAATGGGCGTACCTAAATGGCCTACCTGTATTTTGTGAGAAATATTTCACGAACAATACTTCTAAAATATATAGACAAGTTTTCTCATAAAAAGAGACCAAGTGAGCTTATACATCCTTAAAACGGTAACCGCTCTAGGCAAAATCAGGGATCCTGTAGAATAAAAAGGATCTAATTCCTTTTTTTTTGTTACCTTGAAATGAAAAACGATAAAGAAAGGATTTATCGTTATAATTTACAACTGGAGGAAAAAAATACTTCTTTTATGTTGTTCAGCCAAGTGTTAAGGTACCGTCTTGCCGAGAGTTTTCAGCTCTTGAAAATATTTTATGACCACCGGTTTATTATAGATTTTCTTAAGACCTCCTTAGACGATTCTAAACTTGGCATAGTAATAATAAGACTTTTTTCGGTGGTAAAAATCATCCAATGACATCTCCCGCTCTTGCGCGGAGCGGGAGATAGTGTCAGACTTTTACTGGCTAAAAAACCTACCCAGTTCCTTTGCCTTTCATACCAGGGCCGAGCTTTCCTTTCAGACGTTACCCCTTGGCCCCAGTAGGCTTTGACCCTACGGTTTGCTGACAACTCCTTGAGGCGTGCGGAGTGCGCAACGTCGACCACTCGAGTTCGGTCCTGACGATTACCAGACGGTCGGACAGCGAGCTACCCATTGCTCGCCGTTCGCAAGCCCGCGCTTACGGTGGCCGGGTAATAATATGACTTGTGATTTCATTTCATTATGATTAAATAGTGGATTATTTGACGTTTTACTTATTTATTATGTGACATTCAATATAATTTTATGTACTGTAATAAAATTGACAAAAATCTTATTGACATTTAGTAATAATAATTAATTAATTGAAATTATCTCATTTATTTATTGAATGATGTTATAAAATGAACATAATAATGGTTTTTACAGGACGGAGCTGTAGGCCTGTAGTCCACTATAAAACCACTTTAAAACTAGATGTTTCAGGGGTTTAGAAAACTTAAACAAAGCAAGTAAACTAAGTATTCGTATCAAAGTTAAACTCTCAAGTTCGACGAACCTAGTTTCACAAAACTTAATGTTGAGATCTTTAACATACAAGCACACAGGGATATAACAAAGTTACCTATATGCCCGTAACCATGGCAACGCCGGAGAAACCAGCAGATAGTTTGTATCGGGTGTCTCACTGTTCAATATTACGGATATTGAATGCATGCACACAGTTTAAAACTCGTGTCGGGAATAATAATAGACCTGTCCGTAGAAGTAGGGTACTGAGAATGATTTGTTCCAAATAGTTATAGTACGCGGCAAATAAATTGAACCATTTGCTATGGTACGCGCAGCCCCCATTTCGATTGAGACCCGAAAATCGGATATGGTGGTTCAACTTGTGTGACGAGGATTAAAACCCATTTTCGGGTCTCTACCAAAGTGGGGGGCTACGCGTAACCAAAGCAAATGGTTCAATTTATTTGCCGCGTACCATACAACCGCTCTAGGAAAAATAAACTAATGTCCCGAAATGTAGCTGGAGTTACCTCCCCTATACCACGTGCTAACGATGCACAAAGTGCTCGTGGTAACCAACCCTGACATGGACTTATTTAGGCCAGTTAGAGTAGACGCCGGCTGGCCAGAGCTGCAGATTATTAGAAGGACTTACCGTAACTACAAAAGGCAAGTGAAGTACCACTTTGGATTTCAATCGGACAAAATCTGACACTCATTCCCGCACCACCTAGGCGAGAAGGAGAACAAAAAGAGCACTTGAAAGCATATTCACGAAACGAAAGTATCTAACAATGTTTTTGAAAGAAATTATGATTCTTGTATACCTCTATATTGGTTCCTTTTTAATATCATGTGAAATTAATAAAATTGGGGGCATAAACATGGGTTGAATACTCGTGGAAACGTTTATTCAGCCTAATATCATTAATAGTTCAGATTTCAGCTGTCACTCAACAATAAATGCACGTTCATGTTGCCAGCTTTAAATTTCTGTCATACTTTATTTCATTACACCTGAGACACATTCTACAGACAACCAATTCTACAGCTGAGACAAAGTTGAACATTACACTTCTGCAGTGTTCTACTTTATTTTATACTCGGAAACGACTGGAAAGCCGCATTTTCATTAAAACTACACGAGAAATTAAATTGTTATTCGACTCAACCTCGAGCGAGCAGTCAGGGTTAGTTCATGCGCTTAAAACTGAAAATAATATTGAAACTTTGTTTTTATTGTTGAACAATATACAATGGACTAATTTATTGTTTTAATAATCGTGACGAAGTCTTTTGTTAATTTAATTCTAATAATCATCATCATTTCAGTCGAAAGAGTCTATATTGGACATAAGCTTCCCCCAAGTGTCGCCACAATGACCAGTCCTGTTCGTCTCGCATCCACCGTATTCCCGCGACCTTCACCAAGGGGCTTACGTTCGAGTTTAATTCCGATCGGTCGACATTTGAATTGTGATGTTAGGTACTCTTGAATTCGATGCTAGTGCCAAATTGGTTTAAAATTGCGTGCCCACATTGGCTCTAGCATCGAATTCAAGAGTACCTAACATCACAATTCAAATGTCGACCGATCGGAATTAAACTCGAGAATAAGCCCTCTTGGTCGTCGGAACACCTTGTTGTAGGCGTCACAACGCTGCGTCTTGCGGTACGTGGTCGCTATTCCAGAAACTTTTAGTCACATCGACCATCCATATCCGAAGATACCCGCAGAAGAACCAAGGTTACGAAGATACTACTACATACCTACTGGATAAAGCAAGAATCACCAAACTTAAGTGGCAGGGCAAGGCACTTTGCTTGTAGAACAGTAATCTGTTTCACAATGAAATACTTATTGCATTTATCGCTGGATTTTTTGTAAAATATCAAACCAAAACGATTTTCTTCTGTTTTATTTTTCTTTCTATAGGTATGCTAGATTGGAATGATAGGACTTATTTGTAAAAATATAGGTACTAATAGATTTTTCTCAAAACTTACGATGCGATATCACGACTGCGCAGACAGTTTCCAAGAAAAAAGCTCTTTCACACCGGTGCTGTTAACATGCTTTTGTACACACCCACAACAAAGTTTAAGTTCAAAGACCTAACTAAGCTTCAATTATTTTGATTTTCAAACATTTCAGTTCTTAATCCCTTGAATCTACCAGTCATTTCAAGCATTCCCCTAGTGATATTATAGTTGGAATATTTAGTCATAATTAGAATGTCAAGTTACGAAAATAGCCTAGTACATGAAAACTTGTCCGTGGCAAGAAAGTTTAAAAGGTTATTTCCATAGGGTAGAGTTAATATTAAATCACAGACCTTTTGCTTAACGGACTTTCGGACTTATAGAATATTATGTTACTTGTAACTGAAGCTGCGCACGATTAAGTTTCACCAACTTATTTTCTGCCAAAAATCAATCACTCTTTTCATGCATAAATCATCTTCTTCTGCCCATGTCCCCTGTGAATTGGAATCGGCGCAACACGTTTTTTTCTTCCACTCTGTCCTGTCACCGTCACGCTATAACTAAATTCCCTTTCTAAACTCCTCATACAATATACTTATCCATCTTTTCTTTGGTCTCCCTCTTCCTCACCAATTATCCACATGTATAGGTACTTATAACTCTTTAAGTAACGTGCATTTCATCCCTCCTCTCCCATTGACCATACCAAGACAAACGATTCCCTTTCAACTATTCAGTCACTTGCATATGCAATACATAAATAAAATGTTTTTTGCATCTAAGTTTTATGTGCATAGTACATGTACAGCGCATGTTTATGTGTTTTATTTTTATCCGCATCTAAATTAAAACTACCATATAAAAATAATAGCGCAATTTAAAAATTCCATTATCGTACTCAATCATTGTACTTACGTATAAAACAGAATTCAGAAATCGTCCCTTCGTCGCAGGGTCTCGGCAGACCATCATTAGCGATATACAAAGATGAATTATTGCGGATATTAACACTGTAGGGTCATCGTACCCTGACGGCAGAATTTATGGAATCGATTCATAAATGTGAACGACTGAACGTTCCTCTTTTAGGAGAATTTTCTATATCTTCCTTGATCGCACGATTGCAATGCTAAAATAATTATTGTCGAAAGCCATCGCCTATATGCCTACTTAAAAAAAATTAAGATAATAAATCGTTATTCCGAACTTGGAAAAATTACAACATTTTAAGCAAAAAAATTAATTATCTGTTCAGGCATTCATCATTAAAAATTGTTAACAGGAAAAAAGCGATTATTTTCTAAAGAAAGATTCAGAATAGTATAATTAAAACATTTTTCGCCAAATCTCCTCGAACTTTTCCTAACTTCGCTCAAACTTGGCTTGTTATCGATAAACAATCGTTATTTACGCACAAAGACATTTGAAACTTGGATGGAGTACACACTCAGCTCGAACAACTCTTAACAATGGATGATTACGGTACAGCCCTAGGAAGAGGGATCAGTCAATGACCTCGCCGAAGAACACAATTAAGAACAATGTTTTGTTAATTGGAGTAAGTGAGAGTTAGATGCTTAAGTGGACGGCGTTGAAGCTGGGAAACAAATGACAAGCAATATCAGCGATGTTCACTTTATAATAGAATGAGGCATAGAGTAAATGAAGCTAGCGTTCCGATTGAAGATTGACCAAGATTAACTTTTGTGTTATAATAAATTATATCATATAAATTATATAATACAATTTATACTAATAACTTTGAACAACTTTTCAAATTTTGGATTTCATACAGGTATTGCTGTAAGTGCATGGTTCACGTATATTTTTTCAAAAAACTTCGCAGACGAAACTCATTTGTGCCAGCACTTCAGCAGCAAACTTAAAATAAAGTTGTTCAATGTCAATAAAATTAAGGTACTTTCATAAGTGAATAACTTTTTGTCCATAACTCGGAAAAATCCCTCACTCCCTGTTTCACGTTGAGAGGAAAGCAAAAGTTTCGACAAAACTTAGTGAAACTTGTCGTCAACTGCTGTAAGACACGGGTCTTAGTTGATATTCCGATTTACAAGTTCTTTTATATACTTTCACGAATAATTATTATAAGCATCCCAGCAACGCTATCCTACAACTAGACTAACCTGTAATGGAATTCATTCAACGTTTGTTATTCCCGTTTCAGATCTAGAATTCAAGCGATAAGGAGCTTAGGTAATCGTAATTTCTGGTCCAGTACCAATTAGTTTATACGATACAACTTGATGAGAGATAAATCTAGGTAAGTAATTTGCATAGATTTCTAATGTATTTACAAAAGTATGTATAAAATACTATTGTCCGCAGTATTGGAGACTTTCACAGGGGACCTGTTCAAAATTCATGCCGAGTCTGGGATCCTTAACAAAAAGTGTTTAGGGCCGTTTCCATTTGAGATTTGTGTCCCCGAAAAGTAGGACAAGCAATAAGCAAACAATGAAGTCCATTCGACAGGAAAACGATATTTGTTCAAACCTTTGTTCGACTTTGCTCAACCTGATTTTTTTTATCAGATCTTAATATTTGATTCCTCATCTCCTGTTCAATAAATCCGTATTGAATTGATTGAAGTGTGCGCAGCTTTTTATTGCGAAGGCAAAGTTTCTTTACAAGGAGTTCATAAAGTAAATATTTACTGGAAAATGTCGGTGTTTATATCTCGGCTGTCAGGCAGGTTGCCATGAATGGTGGAAACTAGTTCCTGACATGACCTAGTTTTATCTTATTCATGACGCTTGGTAAACAGCGCTGGGATATTAATGTTACATTACTGACAAATATCTCAGTCATCTCTAGCGAACCCGGAAGAACAAGAAACAATATAAATATACTTTTTATTCTTTATTATTAATTTGAGATTTACTATCCACAAGGATACGTCAACCCCATTGTACCTTAAAAAATATAATTAAATAAATTTAACAATACTTTTATACTATGAATTAAATTTAATGATTCCGAGATTGCTGCTTAACTGCAATCCTACCAGATGGTAAGCAGTGAATTAAACCAATATCTAATCTATTCAAACCATACTCTCTTTCCGATTTTTCTCTTTCAGTCTTATTTTCAACACACTCCGTCAACAAATGTTGTATGTCCTCAATTTTATTACATGTAGTGCAATTTGGTGATTCGACTGTTCTCATCAAGAATTCACACTTAGCCGATGGAAAGTGTCCAGATCTAAATGATTTATGTTTCATTCTTATCCGTCACGATATCCCTTCGAAAAAAATTTTTAATGGTTTTAAGTATTGTCAATTTTTGTGTCGACTGCTCTGAATAATAGATGTGCTAGAACCACCGAATCAATCTACACTCACAGCTTATGATTGAACGAACAAACTTTATAACTGAGGACGGTCCCTGTTTCAAAACTTTCCGGTACTCAATTTACGTAACAAAATGTATATTTTTTATTACAAGAAAAAAGTAGGTGGAACTCTTGGGGCATAAATGATTCACAGACAATGTCCCTGACAGCCGCAGTGCTGGGTTATTTATTATTTTGTATCGTAGGCTCAAATGTCTTTTACACGCCCTTAAGGGTGATTTTCAACCAGAGATGTGCTGTCCAGCTATGTTGCTAGAATGTGCAATGTAAGCAACGAAACTGTGTGAGCGTTTCCACTGATCCTAAACTATGTAGCGGAGCGAGTAAGATGTGCACGCATCCAGAGCACGCCTCCAGGGCACGCATCCATTCATAAAAAAAAAGGAAGCTTTGTTGAACCAATTTCAACCACTGCTAAGCTATATCGACCAATGAATATTGTGTGGACATCAAACGCATCCTCAGCAGCATAGCATAGCACAACGCTGGTGGAAAAGCTCCTTAAGGCTGCATTCGCACTATACATTCGCAATCGCCAGTAATGGTCACCAACAATCGTTTTTCAATACTTTTTGCCGTAGCAGCTAATAGATACATTTACTATAAACGTTTGAAGAGTGGTCGTCTTTAGTGGTCCTTGAGCGAGTGGCCTAATTTCATTTAGTTCCCTTTTTCAAAAGGGACAATCGATATAGGAAAGCTTTCCTTTTACTCATAATTTGTGCTCATGAATAATAGAATATCAGGCAAAAGCGGTATTATTTTGTACTCGTTTGGTATTCTATTAGCGTTTGTGGCATAAAGATATTATTTCGTGGTCTTGTACGTCTTTATGTTATGTCTGGCCCTATCAGGTCCCTCGGTTCTTTCTTATTATTCATGTAGAATGATTTATGTTTTGTTGGGAGTAAGTACATTACTACTCAATAAAATAAAAAAAGTGAAATAAAACGGTATTTCCTATAAGTAAATTTTTTTGTGATTTGTAGAATATTAAACTACAGTTGCAATGTTTTTTTTTTTATTTAGCAAATCATAAAATAATTCATCACGCTCGGGTGGACCGAGATGGAGTGTCAGACTTTTACTGAATAAAACTCACATGTCTTCTATCAAGGCCATAGTAATTCTTTCGAGCAATTTCACAACCCACTTGCAATGGTTCAAGAACTTATCAATGTTTAAATTTAATCTTTTATAAAATATGTTTTAGACCTCATTGAAAACAATATTTTCCCCATACATTATGTGAACTTATAGAAATCCGAGAACGGCGTATATTAAAAGCACCCACGGTTAGGTGTTGCCCATCAGTGTTTCAAATAGGGATGTGACAATTAAACTAAAAGCTTAAACTGCAGATACAAAAAAAAATAGAATTAATAAAAAACTTAAAGTGGGTCTATGCTAAAGGAGCCGAGCAGGAGCCGATCTCAAATTCGTATAGTGTCGCTCGTGCTCGACTTCTATAAAGTCGGTCCATACTACATGCATTTGAGCTCGACTCGTACTCCCCTCGTGCTCGGCTACTCTAGCTTAGACCCACGTTTAACTGTGTTGCAATACCTACACATTCCTATTACTTTGATCGTGTCTATTTGAACATCATTATTTAAATATAATTTTAATATGTCTTAATTGCTATTCCTGTGCTAGAACTTGCTTTATGCAAAATTTTAGGATTCTGGGTCAACCGGAAGTACCCTATGAGTTATCCCTATTGCTATTTGAATAAACTAATGGCAGATATCCGCTATATTTACATAGTTTTCCTGACAAGTAAGATTGAATTCCAGAAAACTAGGCAAGGGAAGTAAAGACGCTGTAAGTTTCAAAAAAATATGGCGTTAACAACAAGAAGCTGATACCAAGCTTTATTCACCAGTTATCCGTTGATATCCGCAGATATGAATACGGGATTTCGGATACTCGATACTGACCCTAACTACTAAGTACATCACTAGTTGCGTGACACACGCCACCATATCGATCCACGTGCTTCCAGAACGAAACTGTCTCTAAGTATATTAAATAGATTTATTTATAAAGTCGCCATAGGTAGGTAAGTCCAACTTTGGTTTTGAAAACAGATGCCTAAACATTTTTCAACAGAACTGCACCTGATTTTTATAAGGACATTAAAGGTTTTATACTGTAGTAAAAAAATAATAGATGACTAGGAAGTTACATATAATTATGAATTTTGACTAATCACACTAATATTTTAAGGATGAAAGTTTGTGAGTGTTTTGTTTTTATTATGGATAGGCGTTTTAAGACTATCTCTCAAGACGGTAGGCGATGATGTGGCCAACGATAGAGAACGCTTGCCTAGAAGTAATCTATTCTCTCTTGACTTAAAGACCCGAGGTTGTAGCCATCAGGGAATTCCACTTCTTACCCGTACGTGAGTGTGTTTGTTACTTCTCGGTCTCGGTCCTTCTTTGTCTTCATTCCAGGGCTCCGGGGTTCACTTTCGCACAACCTGTGGATTTTAGGAGATAGAATACTATCTCTAAATGCCACAAGTTATGTTTTATTCCCGAAATAGCTAGGTCTTAGTATTTATTTTTTATTTTTGACCTCCTATTATGAAATGCTCCATATTACTTTTCACGGTTCCTTGTAAACATACGACTTTGGTTACTTCCGAATGGCTTTTATTTTGATAAGTTTCTATATCATATAAAAGCCATTCGGAAGTAATCAAAGCACCTATATAAATCCAGCCCATGCTAAAAACCAGCGCTGTGGACTCGTCGCATTTTGCGTGTGGACACGGCAATACGCTGAGCGTTCGGCCGTTTTGCACAGACGTGACGAATATACTTTATTTTTTCCAAAATGTATGTAGTGTTATAATTATGTTAGTCTTAAGTAGGTGTCTATTCCGGCAAATAAAATGTTTTTCTTTTTTCTTCTTCTTCTATATACAAATATTGGCGTAATTCAACAATTAATTAGTTAATTTTTAAGTTTTGCTTGCGATAAGTATGAATAAAAAAAAACAAGTCCTAAGAAACCGTTATGGTAAGAAATACATTTTTATAGAATTGTAAATGTCAAAGTAACTAGGACAAACGTCATTCCGTACTATAAATACTTTAACATGACCTATAGATCAACACGATTATTTATTTACTTTAATTGTTGCAATGTTGTGTGAAATGGAATTCGCACTTTATGCCATTTATCGATACAGGGCCTTATACTAGCTTCTGATCTGAGAAAACACCAAAGTTTCATTTATCAGAGGGTTTTTATAAATATTATAAGAAAAAAAAAACAAAGGTTTACAAAGATTTTTCATATTGTACCGTCAAATTTCCTTTGTAAGAAAACCTGTCGAAACGGTTAAAAAAAAAATATCAACCGACTTATATTAACGAAAATATTTGAATTGTTTTGTGAGACAATAGCCCCTTATCTTCACAAAAATGTGAATTCTCCTTTAGCCAGATATGGCCTTATTACAACGACATTGGTTTTTATTACACAATATTTCAAGATCACCCTAGCCATCATATTACTTGGGATATTTCGTATAAAGCTCCTTGTTTAGTTTTACGAGCCGTAATAAATTAATATTGACATATTATTTACTTTTATTAGAACATGTGTACTTTTATAAGTTTATCTAGAACATTACTGACGCCCCGTGACTTGAAAAGCACGTAAAACCGATGGTCCCGGTTGTCATCCGTCGATATTTGACAGTTGTTACAGGTGGTCAGACGCCAGAAAGTCTGACCATCAGTCAATCCAAGCAGTAGTCTAGTCATGTTGTACAGTAACTAGGTTGTGAAGGTCTATTAGGCAGTCGTTCCATGTAAACACAGGTATTTAGCCCTATCCGGTTAGATTGGATGCCGACCATAAGCTAGTTGGAAAAAGGCTAGGTAGACGATTTTTATTTAAAAAAAACCGTTACATGATTCCCCATGTTTACGACATGTTCGTTTATAAACAGACAGGTGTTCGAACGGATATATCGACAGTGTTTAAAAACGATGCCCAGCACTATAATTTCCCGTTGTTACTAAAATTAAATCCAGCTAACGACTAGTTGGATTTAATTTTATCTTTATTAGTTAAATGAATTTAATAAATGAGTGAGAGAATAATTTTACATCCTTCTATAAATGTTTATTACTGTAGTCGACTTTAACTCTAGGTAGAAAGGCAACACGTATATACTCGTAATAATATGTACGTATAACAGCGTACTGGTTGGATAAAAATAGTTTTCATGGAAAAGATTTTTTTTACAAAAAATTACAACTTAGACCAAGAAGATGACTTAGATTACTTCCTTAGGAATTGACAAGAAGTTGCTCAGAACCGGGAACAATGGAAAGAATTGAGGGCGGTCTTTGCTCAGCAGTGGGTCAGTATAGACTAGACATAATAATATTATAATAAAAAGGGCCCGACACGATAGTGCGACAACCACATCTCATACAAATAAAATTCTTCTACAGATAATATACCCGATAACATACAGCCATAAAGCGAAAAATACATCGATATTACACCCCATTTCTCAGTAAACCCTTAAACAAATTAAAAAGTCATCACATTCTTTAAACATACAAACAAAGTGAGTGATGGCTGTGCGTCAAAGAGACCGATTACGTCGGTGTCACACCACTAACCTAATTGGACTGGGCACAAACTGGTGAACCAACGTGAAATAGTCTATGACTAATGGATTACCTATTATCTAAACAACTATAGACTCACATTATTAGTACCTATATCAGGACTGTATAAATTGGCAATACTGAGTTCTTACATCAAATTTTCCGACGATCTTTACGAAAGCTCTTAAGCTCTACGAATATATTTTCTTCTTTGTCTCATTATTTCTCATTATGCGGGGTCGCTTTGTCATCCGAGTGCCTAGTGCGTGTATGTTTTAGGTTTACGCGATTGGCATCTTTATGACATTCGGCTCTCCGATTGGCCCGTTACAAGCTCTTAACCAATCAGAGAACCAAACGCAGTAAACGTTTCGATCGCGTTAACGTGGAAACAATTCGCACTCAGCGCACAGAAGGACCAACTTCATAATATGACGCACTCACGATTGGCACGATACAGGAGTTATTCCCAGGTCCAGAGAGGTATTTTTTTAAACGGGCAATGTTTAATAAAAAAATCTTTGGACATCCAGAATGCTTGTGGCCTGTCTTAGCCCCTCTATTTTCATGCTCGTATCTATTTACTTTATCTACACACAATACACTGCTTTAATCAAAAATAACATTACTAAAAAGGCCATCAAAACTAAGCGATTAGTTTTCGTTAAATCGCAAGCCACGCCAAACGGATATGGAAAAATATAAAAGCTCGTTCACTATAAAGAAAATACAGATTATGGCGAGGTGTTTTCTTCAAAAGAACCGACTTTTACTTTCATGAGAGTGATTGACCTCATGGTCACGACCGTGAACGTCTTTCATGTGGCCTTTAGGCCGGGAAATCATTACTTAATGCTTGTGTACCGAAGAAAGTATTTTCTGATTACATTCAGTGAGTAACAAAGGCCATTTATTTATTTAACGTTTAACAACCGTATTTAAAAACAAGTAAAACTAATTACTTGATTAAAAGTAACTACTTAAGTAACAATTTGTTTTCTATAGTTTAGAAAAATTTAAGTTTTTAGTGAATATTTCTAACCTCAAGTAATGTCTTAATAAGATATTATTTAGCAACGAATAATTACTTCATTATAAATACGGGTGTTAGTGTTATATAATTCACTGATTGGTTTATAAAAATAAAGTTTTTTTTTGTAAATAAAGATTGCTATAATAAAGAAAAATGTTTTAATTGACGTGTTACGTGGTTAATAAGGAAAGTTTAAATTGCAGTTTCTTCAAGTTATACTTGAACCAATCAATCTTTTCCCTGAATAAAGGCATAAAATATACAAAAATGTTACGGCACTGCCGGTTCTGATGATAAAATATCCGAATCGGCCATACTTTGTATGGTAAAGAGTCGTAACTCGTATACTTCGCTCAATGGCCGTAAATGTGGAACAACTGCAGCTGTTTGCAAAACGAAAATATGAAATGCCAATGTTTGTATTTTTACCGGTATAAGTTTGACTCCTGATACGCTTGGCTCTTTGAAAAACATAGTATTATGTGTTATAAATTACTTATGACATTACTTCTCTCATTTTTAGTGGAGGAGCCAGAAGGAAAACCAAACTTTTACAGCCTAAAACCCAAATGTTTTCTTTCAGTTGCCTTATACTTTTCAGAGCCGCGTTAAGACTTTCAAAACAATGCCATAGACTGCAACATTTTGTTTTACACATATACACCGTATCAAATTTTATGCAACAATATCTAAAGAAGCCAAATCGAATACTTACGCAATAATATTACGGATGACGACTATTATCTACGGATATAAACAAGCTAATAGAATGATGTATTGTCATAAGAGCTAAACAAAACCATATTGATCTTACATATGTGTAGTGACTGGTCAAATGATTGCTTTCAGCTGCGTACAGTAACACCAGAGTTACTACAATTCAGTAGATGGTATCACAAATAAAAAGATTTTTTTCTAATCCATTCAATGGTATTAAGTTAGAAACATTTCAAATCTGGTGGAAGGAGAAACAAACAAGTAACAGAAAAAGGATGCAAACCTGAAACGTGAAGTCACCGCCATTAGGTTACGTGCGTACAAAAGAGATAGCGAGATGTTCCCATCACACCATATCACTCTTCTACATACCAATATTCAAAATGCTAATTGCTGTTTCATTTAATAATCAATATTGATAGGTACTGTTTTTAGTGTTGTTTGTTATAAAATATGAAATCAGAAGCGTTTATTTCAAATAGACCAATTACAGGCACTTTTGAATTGTCAAAATGTCGGTCAGTCCAAAAAAAAAAGTGAAGCTAAATTGCACGTTCCAAAGCGTAGATCTCTATGGAGAAGAACGTGCAGGAAACTCCATGGACACTCTTTTAAATCATATTATTAGTAACATAATTCTTGGTTACATATTTCATGTCGCTTTTATTATGTGAGCACAATGTAGATAAATAATGAAAGAAAATACTAAATGCAAAAATTTAAACAGAAATTGAAATAAGCTCAACTGACGGCACCCGTTCACTAGCATGACCCGTGCACCAGCCCCACTCAGCTCAACCATAATGAAGGGAACTGAATGACCCAATTACACGTGCCACCATCAGCGAGACATTTGAGTGAGCATGACAAACTCTCAACTGCCATGCTCGTAAATATGTTACAAAAACCAAACCAATTGGGAAAAGGCAAACATTACTATCGATATAACGATGACGTTTAAATTAGAGACGAGGATGAGGATGTTCAGCGACCTTCGTCTGAAATGATGATTGAGGATGATCATAATAACAACGGTTTCTTGCAAGAACGTGAACAAATGTCAAAACAGCCAGCAAGAATGAATAAGTATTTTTCTATCCCTTAATCTTACTATAGCAAAAGCATTAGCCAAAATAATCGCTTAAAATGTATCATTGAACAAAATTCAAAATAGAACGTTCTATAACGTAGATCAACAACATGTTTGTTCACTTGAACAAGTTAAATATTCAAAGGTAAGTCCCGTCTACTCATTTATTAGTCTGAGCCCATTTGTCGCCAAGCAGTCTGAGTGATAGATGCGACACCTTCGTTTATTGCTCTTTCTTAACTCTTTATTTGTACAAAGAAAAGAAAAAGACGGGTCATTTCTTTTTCATCTTTTTTCTCAATCATTACTTTTTCTTTTAAGCTTTTGTTGTGGTTTGGACATGAACAAATGGTACTCCCATTTTTAGCTGTCTAAAATTAACAAGTATGCTAATTACGGATGCTTTCAATTATTAAAACACATGTTTTGGACGTACAAGCACTGAATTAGTGCGCCACTGCGCGTATTGGCAAACGGGACCAATTTCAGAACATTGTATCATATATATATATTCTTACCTATGTACAAACATGAGTGTTTTTGCTCTAACAACAGCAGTCCTCGCCACTCTTCTGATGTAAATATTAGAGACCGACCAAAAGTACGGTTTCGATTTCGGTCAAATAGGAGCCGAACGAAATTCGGCTTGACCGAAACTAGCTTCTTTGAGTTGATGGTTGTGATAAATACCTAAGAAGTGACTGGCTCGTTTGTCTATATATGTCATATTTTCTATGTAATCCTCAATTTATTCGAATGTTTAGTATTTTATGAAAATTATAACTATAAAATTAAGCATAAAACTATATCGAAATATAGTTAGGCAGAACTGTATTTGTATCGGTTTCCAATTGTGT
This sequence comes from Leucania comma, assembly GCA_958295575.1. Lineage (NCBI taxonomy): Eukaryota > Metazoa > Arthropoda > Insecta > Lepidoptera > Noctuidae > Leucania > Leucania comma. The sequence continues at coordinate 6,773,601 of OY282476.1, read as the reverse complement.
TTCGGTCAGTCACTAATAAATACAGATATAATAATTGAGTTACAAAAGTGCTGTACATATGTATGTATATCGCAAACATTGTGTCCAATATTGCTGAACTATCCCATTATTATTACATACAAAAGAAACCGCTGATACCACAAAGCTACTGTATTTCTTTTTTGTAAAAAATATTTCTAGTGAAGAGCTTTTCGCAATATGCAGGTAGATTGTCATGAATTTTCAACCTGAATCTCTATAGATTCCCAAACAGATCTAAAAGTTCCCAAATATCTCTTCCGAAGCAATCGAATCAAAGCAAACACTCCAACGCCACCACAAAAAGCGTTAATTAAGCCCCAGAGGTCTGAAATCCTCTTCAAAATCACTCGACCTACATTTCCGTCCTGAAACATCCGTCCCGAATGACAGCAGGCTTCATTAGAACTCTTCATTGAAGCAAAAAGCGTAAACAAACGGCCGCTCTCATTACAACCATCGTAAAAGTCGGTATAACGAACTACTTGACATTTACCACACCTGCTGGACGAGAAACGTGGGGGCTTGTATTCATTAAGTTATTTGAGACTTTGTTCAAATCACTTTCCATAGAAATAACGGACAAGAATCTATAAACATATACGAGTAGAGATCATTCTCATACACTTCTCTCTTCTTTTATGGGTCAGGAAAACTTAACTTTCTACTATACTTCTTTCAGTTATCATATCAGTAGTTGCTTCTTTTTTTAGCTCTATCATCTTACGTACAGACCCTCCAATTGTTTCTTTGTTCTTCCTCCTTAAAGCCATCCAAATTAATACTCATAACTTTCTTTAATTCTTAAAATTTTCATCCACCTACTTACTGTTCCGAACCCCCAAAGGATCCAAGGGCGGGATTTGTCATTGGATGATTTTACCTACCATAAAAAAAACCCAAAGGATCTAAGGGATTAAAGACATCTCCTTAACTACCGCAAACATTAATGCCCGCTTCAAAAACCGGTCTAAAAGAAAACTAAGAATAGATCTAGTTAAATTAACGTCCATTATCTCTTACAAATTGCAAACTAACTTAAAACGGAAGTTGAAAAACTTAAAGACTTCTACTGTCCACATCTACAGTTCCACTGGTCCAATGTGCGACAAGATGAATAATGTATGAACATCCTTCCTTATTCACTGTCCAATTTACCGATGTTACCCTAAGGGAATGGTAAACAAACAAAGCAACACTTCCTTTACACTTCGGTGACGCTTAAATCCAATATAAATTTGCTCTGAAATGAAACTTCTTTCACTACTTATAGGTAAGTTGACTTGTGTCGTGTTTCGGCTTAAAATAGAATACCCCATACATTTCCCATGGGCGACGTAAAAAGCTGGTGGGGTTATATCGAGAGGTCGGGTCTACCTGTGTACGAACTAGGCTATCTATGTTTGCCATGCGAGGTGCTGTTGATATACTCAGCTCATTATATATTTACAAACGTTACAGACCGCTTCGGACGTTGTTCTCTACCATCAATCAATTAACCCTGACTTGTGCTGGTCGTAGACCCGTACCAAGTTACACCACACCACCACGTTCTCTACCATCCGCGTATTGTATTAGAGCAAACTATGACATTCCCAAATAATCAAAAGATGATGGACGCATAACTAACCATTTTCAATTATTAGAAGAAAAAAGGTGAATGGCTGCTCATCTTTTTGATATAATATAACGTTATTATTAACACCCACTTCTAATTAAAAGACTAATTTGTTACCGAATAGGATAATATGTCTTAGATATTATTAATAATTGCGTAGTCTCAATTTCTGGTACAATTACGATCAAGATCTACCTGCGTGAAAATTGGGGAGTTTTAGTATTAGGTGCTAGCGATAAAGCTTATTTCGGCCTTCGTGTCAATCACCTTTAGATCTGATTATAAGTAATCTATCCAGCGACCCGTGATGAAAAAATATAGCGATACGTGTCTAATAGAAACATTTTACCAGAGCGGAGATTTAGTTAAGTAGATTTTGGCAATATTACTTAATGAAAAGAATTTAAAGGAGAAATCTGAATCGAATTTAATAAAAAGAGATTACAGGCATAAGACTCGCTTTTTAAATCTAAAATGCGCTGAAATTAAATAACTTCATAACAGATGATTCCATCATTTAGATAGAGGTAGTGTCAAAATCATCAGGACTATAGGAAAATTAAGAACTAAGTAATAAACTGAAACAACTGGTTTTTTTAGGTGGGGAAATCATCCAATGACATCTCCCACCCTTGGGCGGAGCGAGAGGGTGCGTCAGACTTTTACTGACTAAAAACCCACGCCTGTTTCTTGTTTGCCTTCGTTTCAGGGCCCGGGGTTCACTTTCACATAACTCTTGACCCCAGTAGACTACTGGGCCCTTACGGTTTGCTCACATCTCCTTGAGGCACACGTGCAAGGTGCATGGGCAAGGTGAGGACGTTGTGAGGTCTTTCAAGCCAAGGGCGTCGCCAAGGGGTGCCAGGGGGTCTACGGCTCCCCCCTAGAGGCTTGCTTTACAGCTTCAGAGCCTAGTTTAGGCACCATTATCCCACAATATAATGCCCATGGATACTATATGTCAATTTTAGTATATGTACTGCCGAAGCAAGTACATATACTAAAATTGGAACGCTTCACGCCGTAGATATAAAGTTAGCAATTAGGAGTTAGGTATATTGTGGAGAAAATTAACTTTTATTATTATTAAAAAAAAAACTTTTTTTTTTATTCTCTATATTTCCAATAGCACCCCCCCCCCCCCCTTGGTCGTCGGCTGGCGACGCCCTTGTTTCCAGCCACTCCTCAAAGAGGAAATTTAACAGGTTAATATCCTAAAAGGAGACCTAGCCTCGGCAGTGGCGGACAAACGGTTGAAGACTCATCATCTCTCTAGCCTTTTACCCAAATAGCTTGGGATCCATTTACAATATAACTGCACGCGAATGAATACCTGTGTTTTATATGGAGCGACTGCAGATCAGGTGGGTCTAAAAAGGCCACTTTAGCAGAATCGTATTAGGATAACAATACGAATCATATTACAAATCGCAAAATGGTCAGAAATTGGTAATTCATATTATTATCTGTAAACAATTCATATTCTGCAATTCATCTGTTTGACAGTTTTGTATGGGATTCGTAAAACGGTTCACCTAATATGAATTGCTCATTTGTAATTTATCAGAATCAGAAAGAAAAAAAAACCGGTAAAACAAAATCCTATTTTTTTTCATGCGGCAACATTTTCACGAAATATGATTCTGATATGAATGATTCGGCTAATTGACATGACTTGAGTTTGATTCGGCTAATTTATGCAACCATTTTACGAATATTAGAAGAATTGCTTATGATCTGCTAGGAATTGGAAATGATTTGCTTTTAGATGAATTGCTCAATGTGGCCTTTTTAGGCCCGCAGATTTCTACAACCTAGTTACTAGCCGACACGATACTGCTTGGAAAGATTGACGATAAACCTTTCTGTCGTCTGACAACATGTAACGACTATCAACGATTTACGAACACACACACACATTGATCGAAGTGCCCCGGAATGGCGGATTACTTAATAGCACTAACAAAAGATGCTATGAAATCAGACATAGCTGTAGGAAGGAATGTCATTACCAAAAACAACGAAAGAAGCGTAATAGAATTTAAAGCTCTGTCTTCGAATTTATTTTGTGAAGTAATAGGACGCGGGGAAGCGGGTTCAGGGAATAATGCCGGGTCAACAACCTCAAATACTCCTTTCCCTGATTTGCCCCAATGAGACCCGTTACTGATATATACTCGTATATTTGTAGGTACTTTGCTGTATACGGAAGTAATTCGCCAAATATATTTCCAATTTAACACATACTTGGGGTGTGATTTCGGAATTTGAACTCAGAATGATTTTATACCAAAGGTTAAGTAGGATAATATTCATGAAATTATCTTTCCTTTTGAAATATCAAGGCGGTTGATGTTATAGGCTGATTATAACCATGATAGACGACATTTCCTCGACTGCATATTAATAATCTAATTAACACTTTGGTATCCTTAAAATAAAATAAAAATTAACTGTTTTAATTTTATTTTAAGGATACCAAAGTGTATTGTAATACCCTTAATATTTTGTGAGTATATATGTCGTGGCCATAGAAATTGATCACTTCATGATATGGCCAACTAAAATTGGCCAGACCGTTTAAATGCTAACATAAGATGAAATGTCAATCCTCGTTTGACCATATCATTGATGTAGGATTTCCATGGTAATAAAAGGTAAAAAGGAAGTAGGCCAAACGAGGATTTAAATATCATCAAACTTTAACGATCTGGCCAGTTTTATTTGTCCATATCATGAAGTGATCAATTTCTATGATGTGGCCACTACATTTTTTTTTTCTTAGACCATATCCTGGAATAGCAGCATAACATATATATAGGATACTTTTTATCCTGGCAGTATGTTCCGTTAGGATAAATTTCTTTTTTCACGCGTTCGAAGCCGCTGACAAGAACTAGTTATTATTTACTTCTAATATAGTTAAGTGCTACTAAAAGCTACTAACAAATATTGTGGACAAAAAGATGTCTTATAATTTACTACTACGATCAATATTACCCTTATATCTTTATGTTTGCTAAACCGTTAAAAGAAATAATTTTGAGCGGCTGTTAACCTTTAAAGCTGTACTTCCCCAAATTATATTGGACAGCTATGCTTTCCAAAAACAATTCGATTTAGCAAAGTTAAGTCACTTTGATCCTTAGTTACGTGACAGTATAAAATTCAATTGTGTTCAAAGACAGGTGCTATTAACGTGCCTCGACAGTCGACAGCGTCACAAGAGAAATACGATAGTCTTAGGTAATACTGAAGATAAAGAAAAAATACTCATTGATTTTTTGTAAAGGAAACACCTGTTAGGAGCACATTTGGGATATTATACTGGTTATGAATTGAGATATTTGCAAACCCATTACGAAAGACACGATGAATATAAAATTGAGTATAGTACGCGTCAAATAATTTGAACCCGTTGGTTACGCTCCGCCCCCGCTTCGATTTTGACCCAAATATCAGTTACTGCGCATTCAAGGTCGACCACCATAATAGTTTAACTTGTGTGCCGAGGATTATACTAGCTTCCGCCACCGGCTTCACCTGGGTGAAAGTAGCAATATATCACAGGGGAACATACAAGATAAAAAGTATCCAGAACATGGCATACCCATATGCCAAATTACACGCAAACCCGTTCTGCCGTTTGAACAAGAATAAGTACAAAACGTACATCATAGAAACTTTCGAATCGACTAGTAAGGAGATGAATAAGTAGATATGAACAAGTAGATATGCAGTTGCAGACATGTAGTTGAGCCAAACTAAATAAAAGCCGCATAATTATGTTAAAGACTATGAACGCTAACTTATCACTAAGATCATAATGGATTGGATGTGACAAATGAAAATCAATAAACCTCAAGATTTTACTGAACAACATATAGTCAAGCTTTTGAAAAACCTTAGAATAGGCAACGACGTGGCTTTCATGATCTTCCAACATGCTTTATCTACAAACCAATTAAAAACTTAATAAAAACCTTGTAAATACTAGCAGAGAATAAACAAGCGAGACTGCGACTAGACTACAAATTCACGGAAAAAACGTCATCAAAATTCTACGATGAGTTATGTTACAATACTTTGTCCAATTTATTGCTTGGAGAGATTTATGCCCGAGTCTCCGTTCTGCATAGCTAAATAGTTCATGCTTTTGCACAGACTGTGTACATTGTTCAACGGAACCATTCATACTGTAAAATTCTTCAAATTTTAAAATTACATTTTACCCTAATTGTATATATTCCTTTATTCCTTCCTTTCATAAGTCTTGTTACGTTCCATTGTTTCAATGTCACTTGTTTGTAATACTCGTATATTTTTGTCATGAACGGGTGAAAAAAATCAATATTTTACACTGCCCACATGTCGTTACAGTTAATAATAAATTTATTAACTTTATCAACATAACGACTCGACTTGAATCGTAACTTGAAATAAAAAAGGATTATTCAACAAAAATAAAAAGCGAAACAGTCATGTCATATAGAAAGCACAGCGAGAACAGCTTCATTAGTGCATACAACTGTAGTTAAAAACATATTAGAGAAAGGTTACTCATTATTACATTGTGAGAGTACCATTTCCATAGACACGACATAGATATGTAAGCACACATAGATTCTGTCTGAATGTGAGCGTGTCTCTAAGTCAGAGGTTCTGTACCTGATGCAAGATAAATCACGTACGGAGTAACGTCATTTGATAGTCTTGTTGTGGAAGGCTTGGCTTTAGTTAGTCGGATGAATGGAATATATTGTAGGTACAGATTGTGAAAGGAAAATTAGCAATACGTAATGGCTATTGTTCATGAATGGGTAAATAATATTTACTCTTATGACCCAAAGTCAATGTTTAAGTATAATAGCTTGACTGTTGTTCACTTGTAGTCCTATCATTTTTTCACTTAGTAACAATATTCATTCGCTCATTTTCTTTTACAAACAGAATTTATCTATAAATTTTCATGATGGTTTTGGAATGACAGATAAATATTTATTTATTTTATTTACAAATGTACTGTCAAGCATTCAAAACTGCCATTACTAACAACAATGAAATATTTTACAGAAGATATTTCAACTGAAGACAAGAAAGCAGTACAGCAAAATTTATCTCAAACAATCATTCTTTTACTCCACGATTCGTTTAAGATAAAAAGCAAGCCCACAATCCTAAAATCGCCACATTTAATTGAATCAGCTAGTATCTTACACATAAAGGCGTTATCTAACCCTGTACGACCTGGCTTCGAGGCTCCGAGTCTCCAAGGATACCCTAACGACCTGCCAGCAAAGCCTTATCATGTTCCACAAGATATTACACCGAGCGAAGACAATATTATATGTACACTTAATTTTTTCGGATTATATTATAACGTAAGAAGAGAAGCCGCCTTTATTTTGCCTCCCTCATAAAAAACTGCTCACATTTTTCTACGCGCGACAGGGCTATTAAAAAAATTCGCCTGTGAAATTTTATCAAGGTAAATTAAATTGGTAATATGTTGCCTGAGCTTGGCTTTAAGAGGTAAGAAAAACAATGGTGTTGTTGATTGAAATGTTGATTGCATTTAGAAACATAACTTTAATTAAACAGTCTTGCTTATACATGATATTGTTGTTATTATGTTCTAAGTTTATTTTCAAGCTTCAAGCACATTGAATCATCATAAAATGCTTGCTATGTTCATTTTCTAGGAAGTTTCCGAGAAATTAACGTTTCAGTCTTCTCTGAACCTAGAAACGTTTACTTTTAATTGTTAATTTACGATATCAGCATACATAAACCATCAAGGTTAAACAAGTTATCTTACTTATAATTGAAAGGAAGACTGAATAATGTTTCAAAAACCTTCAATTTAAAATCGCATTAATTTGACTAATACGAGTAGTACACGGTACAAGGTAATATCCTGTTTATGAACAACCTTCTAATCAGCTACTTATCTCGATGATCTACATATTTGTAAGACCTGCAACTTGCAATGGAATTTAAAGACACTCTCGTAGATATGGAAAAGACAAACCTACCTATTATATGGAATTTGGAATAGAAGGTGATCTAAAGTTGAAGTAGACGATATATAGGGTAACTGGTAATTAGTGAACGATACTTAAACACATGATTGTAGTCATGATAACAAACAATTTTTACTATGGGACCAAACCTGAAATCGCGAAAAAAAATTGCTAAATTCATTTTGACCAGTTAGGCAAATATAAATGTACTGACCCGCAGATTTTTTTTTCACGATTTCAGGTTTGGTTCCATAGTAAAAGTTGTTTATTATCATGACTGCAATCACGTGTTTAAGTATCGTTCACTAATTACCAGTCATATAAACGGCAATTGATGAAGTAGGGGTAGATATGTTTTTGATTGGAGGTCACGAATCGGCTAATACTTTCAGGCTATAGAGCAACAATCCTTGCAGGTGACTTACAGCAGTAGAATGAGAGTAATCAACTATAAGCCATTGTACAGCCAGGGCTGATTGTTAGAAAGGGTAATCGCGGCCCTGAAACGTGATGATGATGGTGAAACGTGAAGGACTACTGAAGGAACACAAATCAGTTTTAGTCAGTATGTCTGACACTCCTTCTGAGAGAGTAGTTATTTGATCATATTCCACCCCAAAGAAAGGTATATTGGCTTATGATGATGCTATTGAACTGGTGACCTAGATATACATGTATTTTACGAGTGTTGTGACATTAAAAATAAAACAAACTCTCTTGCGCCTTCATCCACATTAGCATATAAGTTTCCTCTAATGATAAACTCGAGTAAACTTAAGAGACATCGTTGCCCTACGGAACCAGAAAAGCATGTTTAATAAACCATTTACCATATCAATGTTTACCGTACATTTCCTTAGCACATGTGACGCGGTCACCTAGGGCGTGTCAAGGATGTGCTGCTCCAGTTATTACTTCAGACCTTCAAATGCAAGGACCATGCTAACTGTTACTTATTGGCCAAGAATTTCTAAATGCATTGTGGTTAATTTTACCTTGCAATTCGAGTTGAAAGCGTAATTATTTTAAAAGGCTAGGTTTCGTTTTACTGCAAAAATTTTTTTGAAAGAAGGTTTTCTCTAACTTTGGTCCTTGGTTAAATGAGTAATAGGTATTCCACAACTATCACATAACGTCATCTAGTCCTAAACTAAGCAGAGCTAGTATGAGTACTAGACAACTGACAAACGTACTTATATACATATTTCTAAACACATATACACCGTTCAATTTTGATCGTTTTAATCCCGTGGAGGGTCGATTCGGTATATGAAACACTATCGATCTATAAAGATAAAATAAAAAAGGTACTTTTTTTCTAAAACTCGAATTAATATACGCATGTACGAAATTCATTTCTTTAAGTAAACGAGGTAATGACCTTGTAGGTAGTTGTTGGTCGTTGCGTACTACCTACCTACAGGTCATTGAACTCGCCAACCTGACGTTTACTTAAAGAAATTAATTTCGTACATGCGCAAATTAATTCGAGTTTAAAAAAAGTACTTTGTGTTTCATGTACCGAATCGATCCTCCACGGGATTAAAACAGTCAAAATTTTACGGTGTATACTATAGATAAATTACACTGAACAAATGATCGTGCTCATCACGCAAACTTTTGTCTTGGTTGGGAATCGAACACACAACCTCCGGCATAGCAGCTAGGGGACTAACCACCACACCACAAGGCCAGTAAATGAAAAGAATTCTGAAGTCTTTACACCAAGTGGGGTTGATAATAATCAAGAACGGAAAGAGCATATTACAGTATCATTGCTTCCGCTAACATTAAGAAATATTTATCTGCAGACACAACGAATCTTTTTTTACTAGCCTTTACTTTCCCTCTGCAGGGCAAAGGCTTCCCCCAAATTCTTCCAGGTATTCTTTTCTGGAGCCACCTCGAATCAGGCCTTGTGGTAGGCATCCAGGTCATCTCGCCACCTCTTCCCAGGTCGACGTCGGTGGCATCTTCTAGGGTCATCCTCAGGTACCCACTCTTTGGACACTCTTGCCCAGCGGTCAGTGTACATAAGGCTGATTTTAGCCTGGCAGCCTTTATTTCTACTTTCCTATGACTTATTTTACTCCCCAATATTAAAAGCTGTTTTACCTAATAACGGCACAACTATCGAGGCAAACTAGCGTCCTCAATTAAGACTTAATTGCTTTTGGAAAAGTTTCTGAGAGGAAAGCTCTTTGACAATCAGATATTTTGATACTTTTGCGAACAATGTTATTCAATCAGTAGGGTGGTCTGCAGAAGTGGTTATTGATTTTAAATTAAATAACGATGAAATATTATTCGATGATTAGATAGCTTTAAGTTATTTAAAACTGTGGCAACCCATCTTAAAAGTAATATGTTGTCATCCAAATAAAATATATTTACTGATAGGTAATCAAACATGAGAATCTATGTAGAACATCACTAAAGCCAGTTCTTAGAAAACAACATCCGGCCGGTACAGCTTCATCAAATAATTACATGCCCATAATAAGGAAAAGATTAAACTTCCGCACTATACAACCTATAGCAATTACTAACCTGTATGAAAAGATCGATAAATCTCACGAATAGCTATATGCCACATTGCCACGCTATATGCCCTTTTCCGGGGAAGTAGGTAGGTACGTCACTTTGCTGCAATGACCTTGGACCTTCCGGGTGGCACTCGGTTACCTTGGTAGGTTACCAAGGAGACACCTTGGAATTGGGAGGTTTTATGGTCAACATAAAATGTTCGCAAATTACTGAATGCTTCCGTATGGCTTTTGTCATGCAAAGAAGTTATTGGGCCTCGTTTTAAGTGTTTTTTTTTTCTTTTTGTAGGCGTCGTGTTTTGTTTTATTTTATAAAGTTGAGTTGTGATTCAACCTTTTTAGGTAGGGATGGGTTGAAAAATTTAGGGCTATAATTAATCGAGCAACTGAGATATTATTTTGGCGACTCATGTCATAAACGTCGGCATTTTATTATGCTTGCGATTTTTTTTTAATTATGTACTTACGAAGGTTAGACTTACTACATTTCAAATATGTAATAGGAATTACTTACCTAGTTTGATTATATTTCAAAGATGTCAACTTTCAGTCTCATGTATTGGAAAAATCTATCCCTCTACGCAGAAACGATAATAAATATGGCGAATCGATCAATAACCAATATCGCAAATTCACTACGCTTCACAAACCCCAAATCCGTCAAACCATATTTCAACAAATCCTAAAGAAATCTTCATGAAATTCCGCATCTAGACCTTCCGGGAACCCTGTTATCTCAACCCGGTAGATAGATTCCAATAGCTGAGATGCCGAGCCCGGTTCACCGGATTATTTTTACGGCATCTCTCGTCAGGGCGAGCTTTATGTCAAACATCCGGAAAATAACGTCAAATTGAATTGTCTCGGTAGTCATGGGCAGGGACTTGTCCGTTCACGGAAGTGGAAAAATTCCGCGTGACATGGTCCGGATTTTGAGGATATGGTCTTGAGGATACGATTAGTTTACAAAAAAGGAGCATAAAGGACCAGAGGTTGTGTATGGTATGGCCCTTATGCTCTTAAAAAATTATAGAATTAGTTTCTGCGAAGAAATGTGTTAGTATACATATATGAACATAAATAAAGGATAAAAAATAAAAATAAAGAACCAAAAATAAAATAAAACTTACATGATACCATGAAGAAAATTTAAAGAAACTTGTTGTAAAAATAATAATATCAGCTACACATCCAGCTCCTGTAAAGAAAAAGAAAAAATAAAGTTAAAAAAAACAACAAAAAAAAAAGTAAAATATAACAAAAAATCCCGCCACGTATTTGGTTTCGTCATTACTAGTACATATAGTTAATATTTTTTCAGAGTTTTTCGAGCAAACAATTTAGCGTGTATGGGGAGCTTGGCTCTAGCAAAAATTAGCACCCTAAGGCGGATACAGGCTGCTATAACGTGTAGCGACATCTATGGCGTCACATAAGAACTAATCCTGCATCGCGCAAGTAAAGTTCTCCGCGCGATTTGAACATATAGAACAGCCCGAAATCAATCGGGCAGTAGCTACCATCAGACATAACACCCGTCTGGTCGGTGGATCCTCCCTTTTCAACAGAGGTAGGTGGGACTTTACTGGCTGTTCCGCATACTTCCAAAAACGTAACATGCAAGGTAACATGAAAGAAGAATTTCCGCGCGTGCACGAGCCCAGCATGTACCTACTCACATGGAGTGCATTCACAGCATGTACGAAATGCTCTGTTCGCGTGCGTAATGCGCACGGTTCGCGCGCGCAAGTCGTCCACACTATGGGAATTTTGTTACATTGTATGATACATTCCGATAATGTAGACGGCAAATTCTTTCATTGTGTGTTACATTGCACGTTACGATACAACAATCTGTACCCGGCTTTAAAGTTTAATACTTCTAAATGCAATGTTTTTAAAAGACTTATACAACGATACTCCACATAGGATAGAAAATAAACATGCCCACTTCACGTATAGGATAGGAAACTAAGGACCCTAATTTTTTTACCCATGGTTTTATGACTTTGTTGACGTGATCAATTTTATACCCTTTTATGCATACCCTTACAAAATTAGTTTTTTATTTAGTATTAACTTTTTATCTAGTCACGAACTAAGCCGCAGACGGACGGACATGGCGTCTATAAGGATTTAAAGATATATAAGGGTGTCTGGTTGGCTGGGTGACTACGGAACCCTAAAAAAGAGTTTAAAATTTGAACTCGAAACGGCCGCCGCAATATTTCGCTTTATGCTTCTATCTAATCAAAATAAGAGCCAAAGCAAATTAGTTTTTGAAGTTAATTTCAAGCTACTCAACATTAATTTACAGAACGTTCAATCACACAGACAATCTCCATTTCAACGTTCAGTTGAAACGTAAACAACTCGAAACGAAAATATAACAAACAACAAGCATGATTCACAAATGACTTTTATGTTACCAGTGTTGCTAATTAAAACAAATTAAAACACGCATTATAATTAAACAAATGATAAAAACATTTATAGTTCAGTTAATATTTAAGTTTTTTACGTATTTTATAGATATACAGTTCGAGAACTGATGTTTTTCGACTCTAAGGCCGTGTTTACGGAGACGCGGCGCGTTGGGCGTTTCGTCGTACATTGTAGAAGCGGGCTGCATCATCACTCGCGCAAACACAAACATGTGGCAATGTATGACGGACCGCCCGACGCGCCGCGCAACGCGCCGCATCTCCGTAATCGAACACTTAAAGTTATCATAATCAGTCTTGTGAAATACAATTATAACAGGACTAAATTTGGTCGCTATACTTCAGCAGAGAAATAATATCTTTCCCTGGGTATACAAAGTAAGGTATCGGTTGCACCACTTCAATGAGCATATTGCGGTAATCCAAGCTTTTACTAACAAGCCACATGAGTAACAAAATAGCCGTTACATTTTCCCCGTTCTATATTTAAAATCCTTTTATCTCGCACGTCGCCACTTGCGTCCGGATGCAGTGGTCACGAATAAAAAAAAAAGAAAATGCACCCTGCGGTCGATGCCATATGCGACGCAGTTTCTGACAGACGCCTAGAGCCGCTTAATCGCTTTATCGTGTTAATTCTGTATACGTATAAATGAAATATAAAGCGCTTTTTATACGACAGCGGGAAATTGTCAACTTCCGATATTGTAGTATCGAATGTTGGCATAATATTCATAGGTTATTGGCATTCACATGTGTTTGTCACACTGTATTCAAAGTCTGGTTTTATGTACCCTCGACGTTCTTACGGTTCACAACAATTTAGTTAACGGCACAACGTGTATTTGCACTTTTAACATTATCTAGCCATCTGATGTTTTCAATCTCTTCCTTATTGGATTTCACACATTGGTTTTTGTTATATAATATATGTATTTGTTTCTTTGTAAACGAGACGACAAGCTCATATTTCAATTGGCAAACGCGTGTCACTGAAAGTCTGCCAATGTTGATACAGAATCGCACTTGACCGGTTTTCTGGTCTGTTGTCCGAGTAAATAAGGGAAACGTTATTAAATACGAACTCATTTGGCACGAATTGTGTCAGTTCTAAACTTAGGAATACAGCACACCTGCAAATACCTGCTTGGTTTTTAGATCACGTTTAAGAAAACGTAAAGTGCTATTAGACTTCGATTTGAATACTCTATGTCCTATTTTCGTCTTAGACCTTGCTGAAAAAAAGCACGACATATGTGAATATAAAGCAGGATTTACATGCAAGGTTTAAATGATCATAATAAACATACATATTTTGGTAATAAAAGAGTTTTATAAACAACTAGAAGGAAGCATTGAACTCACAAACGCTAAACCGACAGACGAAAATCGCAATGATATATGGATGACCCAAAATTTCATTTGATTGAACGTCTAAAAATACGAAGGAATTCAAAAATATGCCAGAAGCCCACTACATAATATTTCAACAGAAACATTTAAATGCATTAGCGAACTCCAGATAGATTTATATTGGTAAAGTTTTATCCGTATGCCCGACAATTTATCCTCATCTGTTTCATAGGATTAAGCATACCTACGTGTTATGACAACGATATAAAAGTTATTTACATCAAGTATTTCACTCATCTGAAGATGTAATTCGAGAATATTCGATTATATATTTAAGAGTTGAAACTGTGAGACCAGTTAAAATTCTCTCAAAATAACAATTTTATTCTTAATATCAACAGATCCTACCAAGGCGAAAATAATCTGAATTTTACACACGCACTCACTTAACTCTCTGTTCGTATTTGTACTATTCACTCCTTAGTTTCACTGACTAACGAGATATATCCACTAGTCCTAAATAATCATGATTGACTGATGCCGTTTATTGTTAGATATTTCAGACACCGATGAAAGGCCAACTACAAAGGCGTCTCAGATGACTGGACACGAATACAATGATGTATTAGTAAACATATCTACACACAAACAGACAGATGCACAAAGATTCTGAGTCATCAAAATGGAAACATATTTTGTTGTTTTTTTTAAACAAAAGCAGTTTAGCTAATATCTTAAAAACAACAAACAATAAAATGAAAGATACTAAGATACCAATTTAATTGCTTTAGAAAATACTTCCAATAAGTTTCCAACAGACAGTAGACAAATGTATAGGTACATATCCAAGTGTATAATTCATAATCATTGTCTCAAGAAGTCAATACTTTAAAAATACTGGCACTCCCTACACAGTCAGCACAGCCTACAACCTTGCTGACTGGGTTAATCTTAAACACGGCCTGAGCTTTTCTTATATAGCCATGTCGATATAAAAACGAAAAACAATTCAATAAGCTTTTCTAAAAACCGTTTTAAGAATCACAAAACTATGCTTACTCACCATGAGCAGGACTACATTTTTGCCGAGCTAGGACAACAAAAGGACATAGAACTTAGCGAGACAATCACGTAACAAGATTTCACGGTCTTGAAAACACCTAGGCTTAATAAAAAACACGCCACCAGTCAAACGAGCACAAATTCTGAGTCACAACTGAACAGACGGTTAACGGTGACTTAATCATTGTTTACACCATCCTTGAATTGAACATGTATCTCCTACAACTGTATTCTGCAAACTGTTGTTATTTTTATACCATTTAACGTACGATGAGGACTATTGGGGTCACTGTTTTCCTTGTAAACGTTTAATTGAGTTGTATTTGTAACTTTGTAGTTTATTGATAGAATTAATCTAAATCAAATGAATATAAAAAGACTTATGATCATTGCAGAAAGCAGCAGATGGTAATATTGTAGCTAGAACTTACTCAACACAGAAACATGCTGTAGTTACTATAGGTAAAGGTGAATTACCTGACTCACATCGTTGAGATCCCACGAGAATCAGTAGATACCTAGTTTATACGTAACTGCACGATTTACATATGAGCAATACATTATCGTAACAAGACTAAAAGAAAATTTGCATCCGTCGTATCTAGACGGTCGGCAGGCAGCCAGTTTGTGACACAATACAATATGATTATAATAAGGAAACCGTATTAACATAACTGGATATGCGTACCCATAGACCAGGTACTTTTTCTTTTCGAATCATGAAATCTACGTGAACTGTAATAAATCCATAAAAAAGGTCTCAGTTCGATTCAAAACAAGCTCTCCATAATTGTACAGAGCTGGTTGAATCATGATGTTTATAAATGTTTGAACAACAGCGACACGGTCGTTCTGCGGTCGGTTTTATTTTTTTTTCTTCAAACCCAGCTTTAGTATATTCACGTCACTGAGACGGTTATATATGTACATATTGCTACACTTGTTGTATTTATTTCATAAAATTGATGAAATAATTGATGGATAGATCAATCGAAAAGAAGTACAAAAAACAATATTCAAAAAATACGAACACAGGAAACTCAACAATGAGCAAAAATGTAAAGACCATTCCAGATTCAACATAATAAACGAACAATACGAAATAACAGACCCGAGAGCAGTACAACAGGCTCCAATAAGGCACCTGAGGAAATCCCTTCGCCCATTGACACATAATACCGTCCCAACGGCATGGTTGAATGGGGACCCATCCAATTACATACATAGGTGGTGCTACTCCTTTGATCACGAACGACATAGCGTACCCTTCTGACACATAATCATGAACGAGTATTCGCAACGGTGAAGGTTTTGATCAATTGCATTGTGACCATGATGCTTTATTTTAAAATCTGTCGCGCTTTATTGATTCAGGTGCTAATAAGTTTTATGATAATAAAGTGAAACCTAAAGTTATTCCAACAGTTTTAGATTTTGAAAAACATAGTATAGAGGCAAAGCAGATGGTAAAGTTAGATTAAAACCGGACGGCTTACTTTGACAAAAGTTGAAATTAATTACGTCTGAGAGCAACAACGATATTGGAAACTTAAAAAACGTAAACTTAGTTTATTTATTTTTATTTATTTATTTTATATGCCTTTTCAACAATGAGTACAGAATACCCAAGTTATGCTTACATAAATATTTGCGAGAGCCAGTTTTGCTCCTTCGCTTCCTGCCCCAAACACAACACTTCAATGGATTCACATCTGCCTGTTCAACTTTCCATAACAATATTCATATTCTTTCGGTGTAAACGCAACGGGTTGAGATAGAATGCCGTGCGTGAGAACATTCGATATCACGGCCTCGTCTCACACCGTTCCGGTTTCATTCCGTCCCATTCCCCACAAATATAGATGTTCCGTCCTTAAGATTAAACTGCATATTTAATTACGGCATTATCGTTCGTGCGGTCAATGCCTGATGTGGAGCAAAAACTCGTTTCAGTGTACTTATGTAGCAGTGACAAGTTTCTTAGCGTCCGGTTGTAAGCAAATAAGATTAGATACTCATTTGAATATTATGTTACGTTGGACTTTCTTGTTCTTTGGTTGATGGATTTTTTCATTAAAATATCAATCAAACTGTAAGTCAAAGGCTACGTGAAGGAAATACACGATGAAATACATGAAGCCTTTAAAAAGTTGAGGAAAAGGTTCCTGATTTCGGAGTTTAATTAACTTTTAGAGATAAGTACCGTGCCATACCAATTTCAATCCAAGTCGAAGTAAATAAGCAGTTATTGCCATTAAACTCTACAATAAAACTCAATCTAGTGAATTTGTTGGTTACAAGGAGATCGTATCGAAAGTGAAGACGAAGTCTGTCAATTAAATAACAGCGGAAACACTGTTTGAGTACAAACATAATAAATGAATCATTTCCCCTGACTTTCGAGAAACAAGTAAAATCGTGAGAGATGTTGAACAATAAGCAGCCGACGCCGCTCATATTACGTCTCATAAGAGCAACGCGGTTGCAATTATAGCAGAAATTAATACGCTTCTTGCTAACATATGTTAAATAGAACGAGACAGTATCTCCTCTACTTTTTATATGCGCACACGTTTCATGCAAACCTATTCAAATCATTTTATCGTGGAGAATTTGTAAAGTACTTACAAATAAAAAATATTTACTAAGAGTAGTAACATTTAATCATAAAGATAACTTTAAACAAATAAAAAGATTGGAGAAGTAAACTATTAAGTAAACACAAATGAAGATCAAGTTAAATAAATCGAGAAAATCACAAAATCCACAAAGTACTCGATAACATCACGGCATGACTCAAAGTAGTAACAGGATTTCACGAACACTAGAAGTCATTGACAAGATTCACCTGCCCTTTCATTTGAATATGTCACATATCGGCAAAAAACACTTAACGTAAAATATGTAGCAGTATAACTTAAGTAAATCACTTTAGTGATTCTTAGAATCGTGACACCGAAGCGACACAAACATTTCCCTCGACATCCTGCCACAGACTTAAAAGCGTATGAAAGCCAGTCTAGTCAAACAAAAATGACGTTACGCTCCCCATATACAACTCTAATGGACTCCCTTTGTACAAAGAATGTCCCTACACGCAAGGCCAGAAAGTCCCTATTTCATTATTAAATATTATACCAGAAAATTGTCGTCTAATAGGAAATAGTTATCATAATGCGCTAGTTTTATGTCAGTCATAAAATGCGCAAACATATTCAGTGGACCAGCGCACACAACTTTATAGCTGACAGATCTTGAAAGATATACGTACAAAGTTGTACGTTCATTTCATCTGCTAAGCGATTTCCCGTTTAATCAAATTGTAACCAGAGGAATTCTGAAAAGATGACAGGGATTATTGAAGAGGAGTAAATGTAAAAAGCACTTACGCAAAAGACCAAAAACAGTTTAGCCTTAATTTGTTTAGAAGTAGCAAAAACGTTTGGTTCTTTGCAAATTAAATCTCAACAACAACATCTTGTAGGCTTTTTTCATATTATGAATTCAATTTGTCTTACTAACAAACTGGTTACTGCCGAAATTAAATTTAAAGTTGACGTCATTATGCTCCTGCCATGAGAGCGAGAGGACCACGTCGAATTATTTGAGCGAAGAAACTGGACTGGGGTCATCGGATGGCTAATCTTGGTCCACCAATAAAATTGTGTTCACCATAAACTGAATAATTCACATTAAAATTAGCCATTAATATGGATAGGAAGATACGGAAGATCAAGACAAAAGTAATAACTCGAACGGGATATTAACCGTCGTTGAAGAACGATTAATCTTTTGTTTCGGAAGTGTGTCTTGGATCGGTAACCCGGAACAAGTCGGCTAGTCTTACAGTATTGTAATACAATCTTTCACATAACAAAGGCCAACATTGTGGTGACAATGGAGCTATCAAGTATCCGAGTATGTTGTGTAATGTGGATACAGGGCTAGTTCAGAGACGCAGACAATGGGTAGTTTGGGATACAAGCTTTCTAGAAAGGATGTTCGATATTACAAAGTTTTTATAAGTGTTTGACACCTTAAGTGGTCACAAATGAAATGAATATAATAAGTAAACAAAAGACAGCGTATGTACATATATATATAACGAATTAAAACATCTTCACACAGTGTACCAAAGCAGTAAAACTTCCTTAGTTAACAAATCCATTAATCATGAATGTAAAATTCAACCGCCAAGTATACACCAGGCGCCAGATCACAATAACAAATGAATTAAAATCGAACATGTGCAAGTATTAACAAAACAAAAACGATCGATACTCGAATTCAGCGGTCAATTTCGCAGAAGCATCGAAACTGTTCATACTGAAGCGGAATAATCAATTACGCAGACCAGCGGCGCGGGCGCATCGCGGCCCAAAAATTACCAACCGTTACCATTACTGTTACAGAATCTTGTTTACAAGCAACATCGCGATTCGCATTTTGAAAACCAATGTAGGTAATAAAATTAATACCAACATAATTAATTTCATTTTTAACTTGAATGCATATGCATTTAATGAAAAATGAAATTGAGAAAGAAATATGTAAATCTTTCGCTCTTTTCCAGAATTTGTCCGACCAATATTTAGCCACCTGGATAGCTCTGTCGTTGGCATCTTACAAGTCATTGAAGGTAAAGGTGGTAGTGCACGCTGGACAGAAAAGGAGGTTACGCATATCCTGTGAAGGAACTCCACACTTGCACTGTATTTGCGATGGGTCTAGGAAACCTCCTTTGGCCACATTGTCTCTGCAACTTGAGCCCGCATTCGGTTCAGAGATTTCCAGATTAATGCATATACATTAATTTATTAAAATGTCTCTACATAGCTTACCCCTAAATGATCCGCTAATATTTATAACTCAGACATAAACATATCATTAAAGCTAGAAAAACAGGCTGTCTGGAGGCTAGACTTAAGGACCTTGTCAGTCTAACCTCACCTCAGCCTACGCATTATAGTTCCTCAGGAAATAGCTATAAGGACCAGAATTTCTCAAATGATTCTGTAAGATTGTAATACAATACCTGTATTGTATGGCGGTGTGGACTATTATTTATCACTTGAATAATTGACAAACCATTATAGTCGTTGTAACGAAGTACTTAAGATGATCGACGATTGAAAATAAAATATGGGCAGTCAGAAAATATGATACTAAATGTTGCAACAGTAATTGGAGATATGATTTAGTTGAGTACTTTATAATCGCAGACAGGAACTTGCGTGGAGCTATTTGCGATTAGTCAGTGCAAGGTTATAGCTTCCTCGAATATAAATTCTAGTCACTGCTTGTTTATCAAACAAAATCATGAAAAGTTCTAGTCATGACAAATTCTATAAGTAAAATTGCGATCTCGTTAAATTCATAATTTGAAGGAAAAGACTTTACTGATGAATTCCTTTGAATATGAAAAAGACGCTCGTAGACTGGACATGACCACACAAAGGTTGATAAGACTAGCGGTAGACCACATCACTTAATGTAGGAAAGTCCATGTTTGGACAATTCCTAGTATAGCAACACAATTGGTTGTAGGTCGACAATAGAATATTTTATTCAATAAACCGCTTAAACTGCTACCAACAAAGTGGAAGCAAGTAAATACCGTTTCAATTCAGACGTGTCCAATTTCACAACGGACATATATAAATCATCAGCCATTGAAGAAGCCCACACCAAGTTAAAACTAAAACAGACTCCTTACATTGTAAGTGCAAAGGTTAGGAACGGTAGTCGCCGTATAAAATCGATCGGTTCGACTAAGTTTATGCCAGATGAAATATGTGTGAAGAGTACTATAATCATAAAAACGTATAATCTGCTAACGGTTACAAACCGGACTTACTACTTGGCACACCTACACAGATTAATATGAAGTAGGTGTATCGAAAACACATCGAACAACAAACCTGCATGACGAATTTGGTAAGTAATAAAGATCCTTTTACTGCGGTACCAATTTGATTGCGTCTTCATATTTGTTGTTAGAGAACAAATAGGAACAAGACAACAGAACCATTATAAGCGAAGTTGCTCAGTAACATCTTGGCTTCAAAGTTTGCAATAAAGCTTGAACATCCGTAGTTATGTTGTGAAAGTTACAAGGACATATTTTTACCTATACATTCGTAAGATCATATTATTGCTTACAAGAGAGAGCAGAGGACTTTTCATCTACAAAATGAACTGCTACACGAACTATTATACCTTTAAAAATCCTTCTTAGCTAAAAGAATGTGACCTGTTCAACATTTTTTGCTTTTAGACACAACGGTTCCGTTTTAGGCAGCTCGTTGTCTGTCAGTGTATGAACTAATTTAAGAATTGGTCACACTAGTGATAGTGTGTTAAATTCTTGAATATTTAATATATGTTTTATATATGTTGGTTACTCATTCACGCTCGACCGGTTTAACGGATTTTGATGAAACTTAACACACAGGAAGACCATGTCTTGCAACAGCGCATATACATATAATTTTATTATTATTTTCATTTTATTTATTTATTTATATTATATTTACTTTTTATACAGGAGTATATTTCTTGAAAATAACAGCTAACAGAAACTAATGTTAAATAAATGTATAATATAATGAGTTTTGTCACAGTACCTCGGACTAGTTGGTTAATTTATCAGCTAAGAAAACCGTAAGCATTAGTAATTCGCCACGTCCGCTGTGACTGTTGAGACATACTCGTTTCTTTCGCAGATAAGCGAACAAATTCACCATTATTGTACAGTAGGTTACTTGTAATACTTGTATAGTGAGTAATGCAGATAACACGATTCCATTCAGAAACAGTGTGTTTATTTAGTTCTTTGCAAGAAGATTAGAAATAAATTTAGATTAATCCATCCAATAGACTTGTACAAATACAGTGTGGGACACTGAAAAAGCTAAACCAACGACAATCCTATTTTTATTTTCTTCGTTTAGTCTATGACTATCTTGAGAATGGCAAATCGTGTTTGTGTCCAGAAGTGTTTTATTTTGAGTTGCAAACAACAATAGAGTCTCAAGAATGACGATGAAAACAATAACCCAAATGACGTCACAACGTAACCATTCACTTTTGGTATTTTTGCAAAAGATTATTGCGACAGTATCAACTGCAACGTTTTGATTAATGCAAAAACTTGCACCAACGGTACATAATATATGTATATATTTTGTAACACAAGAGAATAACTAAATGTATGCCAGAATATTTATTTTTCAATATGACTGATGGTTTTTTTTTCAATAATTCAATTGTTCTTTTGCTACTGAAAAATGATGCTGGACAATGACAACCATATCAATATAATTTAGGTAAAATAACTAAAAATGAAAACTTATCAATTTCGCCGATAGCCAAATCTTCTTCAAATACAACTAAAGACTTTAAGTACAATATCACTTGAACGAATGATCTAGTTCAATAGCGTCCTTAAGCGCGAAAACCATTTGATCTGATTGCTGAAGTTAAGAACTCGTGAAGAAACCAATCAAACTTCTTGTTTGCCAACTACGATTGAGTTTTGAAATATCTTTCCAAAAAGCCTTATTTCCTCCCAAGAAACTGTGATATTAGTTTATGTCTGCGTCTATTTTGGGTTTGTTTTGATTTAAACGCAAAACAGGATCATTAACTGGAAAACATTAACTCCAAAAAAAAAATAAACAATCGGGGAAAAGATGGTAAGATTCAAAAATACGTTCGATGTTTTTCTCCTGAAATCAGGCAAATTACTTGGAGGAGAGTAAGAAGATCTCCAGGCAAAGAACAATGGCGGATTAATGAGAATACCGGGCCTAAAGGATAGAGGTTAAAAGGAGTAATTATATTTGATGCTACATTAAAAAAGTCATCCACTTCGCGTAGTCCTATTAATGTGTATAGACCGGAATCTTGCGAAAATATAGACCTCAATTAATTGAGTTTTATGACCCCTGGAGAACACAAAAGTATCGTGTGCAAATATGCAAAAACCTTTCATTAATAAATACCTCAACCACCATACAGTTCTTGACATAATTTTAAGGGTCATTGCTTTGGTAGCTGAAGGGCGAAGAAATTTTCAAAGAAAACTGGACCGCCCACGTAAATACTTGATCTAAATACTTTAGCAGGAGGCGAATGAGATGCCTTTATTAAATCAAATGGATGGGCTGTATCATACCGATTACCAATCAGCTTGTGAAGAGAAGAACTAATCATTTGACATGAACTAAATTGTCAACATGCAATTATCGATGAATATAAAATCTCATCAATCATTATATACAAATCTACGTTCATTAACAAAAATAGCATTGTCCTTACAGCCACTAACATTGTAGATTTACCACAAAGTGCAAAATTCCACGGTTCACCTCATGGCGCGTGCTGCCGTCACCACATGATACTGGCAAAATAGTCGACACCGGATCAGTTACCAAAGAGAAAAAAAAAATCTCATACAAATATAGCGTTGGTAAATTTTATGAACAAATTGTTTGTTCCAAAAATCTTGTTCAAAAAATCAATACATTATACTTTTTCTATAAGTTACAGAATAATCTTTTTATGGTTCTCAAAGTTAGTTTAGTGCACAAAACTAAACTAACTTTGCATGAAGATATGAACATCGTCAATTTTTGTTTTTCTTTTTTTATCATTATAATAGGCTTATGCTTGACCACTCATTTACCTAATGGTAAGCGAAGATGTAGTCAATGTTGGATAGAGCACGCTTACTTACAAGTAACCTGAATAGGTTAGGAATAGGAATACTCTTGACTTTATGCTTGACTTAGCGTGGCTTGGCGTTGCTCTTGGTCTTATAACCTTAGCTAAAAAGAAACACAGACTCCGAGAGGGAATTCTTGATATCTTCAGAATGCTGAGAAATTGATTGTTTTCATGGTTCTCCATAAAGACATAACTATCGCATCGTTAAATGTACAATATCGCAAACGTGTATAGTAAGCTCGATATTAATCATTCATTACGAAATATTCCACACGCGGACTCGAGACAATGAATTTATTATGTTCCGATACAGACAGACACAAGAATTTTATTTATATGGGTAGCCGACGCGCTGGTCCCTTGTGGATTTGTCGTCGTTTTAAATGTGAATTATTGTTTGTTTGTAAGTGCGGAGTTAATATGTTTAAGAAAGTTATATGTGCATATTAACTTTCAACTTGGCACTTAGATATGTGTCAGTCCTTTTATTTTATCCTTGAGGTGGGAAATCAACAAATAACTCCTCGCGCTTTGGGTTGATCGAGAGTGAGTGTCAGACTTCTACTTACTAAAATCCATCTGTGTTGTTTTGTGTTCCAGGGTCGCAGTTATTCTTTCGCAACAAATCCGCAACCCTGATACATGTCACTCCTGATCCGAAAATGCAGAGCGAAATTCTGAGTTGGGGCAGCAAGGATAATATAGATAGGCGATGCCAAGGGGAACAAAAGGCACACAGGTAGGATTTTGTCAGTAAACATCTGACACACACTCTCGCTTCTCCCAGAAACGAGTAAAGTTACTAGATGATTTCGCAAATTATAAAAAGGTCAACAGCAAACATGGTCAAATCAAATCATATGAGACCCATGTAGATTTGTGCCTGAGATGGTCTTTTGAGGAAAGAACCACACAGATTTGAGTGGAGCATTCCATTCAGTGCAAGCAAATGCCAGTATTCGTATAGATAATGTTACCAAATAATTAAAGCTTTGTAATGATTTATAAACTGTCAATTCACGTTAAGCCTGTACTTACGAGATCAAAAATAGATTTCCCCTATTGATTTTCATAACACCATTAAACGGTATTGGGCGACCCTGACCTGCAATCATTATTGGGTCATGAAACAATCTACCAAGCTGTCACACGATACATTTTTTGCTGTCGGATCTTACAATAGGATTCTTACTATGATTTTCTAGCTTTTTACCACGGGTCACCCTAGTAGAACAGGAATGTTTTTTGCGTGACATTAGGTTAGGCTAAAGCGCCCCATACACCACACTATAATATTCAACAATATATCTGATTGTACTATCGAAATCAGTATTGAAATATTGAGCAATGATTTTACAAAGGTTTGAGAGACCTTAATTTTTTTTTGTGCAATATTATTGTAGTTGTATGGGGTGCCTAAGAGAGAACTTTCATTCAGAATTTTGCCATGTTAAGTTTCTGCACCACCTTAAGGTCGGTTGGTAGAAAATCTCTAGAAGTAATAAGTCCGCCTTTGTACAATGTTTTTCTAGTGCATTAAGTTTTTTTTTAATAAAATTTGAGTAGTTATTCTGGCATGAAGTACTGTGACTGCTACAATTCCCAACATTTTGGGGCCCAGCTGAACGTTAAATAAATAAAGCATAACACTGAAGTAAACTAAAGTTACAACAAGTAACTAGTACAAGTTTGTTAATTGACAAATTCTAAAGTTATGAACTTATGACCTTAGAGATGGAGTCGATTTCTACTAGCAAATCAATCAAAATAGAGCCTCCATGTTGAAGCCAAGTATTAATGATCTAGCCGGCAGATGGACGAGCTCTTAGTTATTTAATTAAGGGGCCAACCTGGCATGGTTCGGATTACATCCAACAATAGAGATTCCTGGCTTACACTTCAATCGAAATGATAGTTCCAATATCGAAATTGTGGGGATTCCTGTCTATCTACCAGACGAACAGTTAGGACCAAAACATTTTTAATGGGCAGAGAGAAACTTTAAAATTACTATCCTTCAACTTGATAGCTGTGTCTTAAAGAGCAATCAGTTGAAAGGGTACAGCAGTAACAGTTAAAGTAAAATGACAACTTACGAAGTTGCTCTTGTTAACTACAATGAAATTCGTGAGAAATCGGGTAAGTAGACTAGTCTCTATAACTTAATTAACTTTGACTTGATGATATACTTAATTAAAGGGAAAATATTGAACAAAAATATTAATTTGATTTAACTCATGAGGATAATGACAACCACATAATGTAATGTCATTTGAAATAGAGTACGAGTACATGTCTATATTTAATGCCTAACTAAACGAGTCACGAAAACATTAAAGTTAGTGTACCTACTCGTAAGTATAGGTACCTTAAATTCCTTCAATGGATATTTAGGGAATTTGAACCGTGTCTATATGGATTTTGACTTTAAATGTTTTCTGTTCTAATTAAGATTTTAAACCAGATCTTGAATACAAAAAATGCAAATCAGAATGCTGACATTTGCCTTATCGTTGATAACATTAATTTACTCATTTAAACAAGTATTTTAAAGGTAAGTAGATCCAGATCGAATTCTAAACAATCCACAGTTAACCGAACAAGGTTTGCGAGGCGGCCATATTCCAATTAAAATACATACCCGCTTAGTCACGGTACCTTCGCAGTGCAAACAGAAAAAAATACGAATCTTGATTGATATTAAAACATAGAAAGAACTTTTCACCGTAGTGCTTTTGAAAGCATTACATTTTTAAAAGCAAACAGTTTCTTAGTTTGAATTTTAAAGAGAAATGTCGGGCCGCACACGCCGGCGACCGTTACATCGATGGGAAGGGCAGCTGGGATCGCACCTGCTACACAACAGCTGAGCAAGGAACCAACATATTATTAAGTTCCCATAAGGACTTGTAGACGAAGGGGAACTCAAAATGAAGGAACATTTTCGCTCACGTTTCAACTTCCAACGTCTTTAGGATATTTTCAATTTTTGTTGGCTGTAATCTTTTAAAACTGAGGAACTGACCGAAATTACTGAAATAGAGATAATTAAAGACATTTAGTGATCTTTTGTGCCCAAACAAACATCGTGGAATGGTACATAAAATCCTCCGTTAGGGAATGCAGGTCGGCCATACGTGGCAATATTCCGAGGTGCGAACACTGGACAAAAGCTCGTGACCTTCGGAATTCGGGCTCGGCATTCCACACGTGGAATTCAGAGTAATCCTTGGTCGAGCACTTTAGTAAATTACGGTCAAACCGATGAACTGCGATATTCATTCAATGTAAACTTTTCACGGTTATGTAGAAACGGGGTTAAAAATTAAAACATTTCGACCAAAATGATGAAATCTACGATTCCGTTTTTGCATCAAATACCAAGACTATCTTTATGATGTTTCTTTGTTAGGAAATCAGACTGTTTCTTATAGCAAAAGCCAATTTAGTACCTACACTTCTTTCGAGAACATTAAATTATTCGTATTTTTTATGCAGCTAAAGCTCAAATATTTTGTCGTTTAGTCACCATTGGATCGTTTCTTAGCCCTTCTTTTTCTTTGGCACTACTATCTACAAGATTGAACCATCTCAACATAACCCAATAACATTGGAATCGTCTTAATTAAAAACATGTTTCCACCTTTTTTTGAACACTAGACTATTTCTCAGCCTTTACTTGCTGCAGATCTGGTTACAAAGATCATTTCAAAGCAGTCAACATTAAAGTTACAAATAAAGTAAATACTCATGAGCATATTTTATAATACCATGCACCATATCAGACGTAATCCCCGCATGGTTGCCTTTGTTGGTATTGCTACAGCCAATTACACCTTGTTGTCCTAATTAATTTTAATGAACGAATATCATACTGAGTCCGCCGTAATTAATCACCTACATGAATACAACATATAAGCTCCAAAAATAATAAGATATTATGTAACAGATAGGATAGGTACGCTTGAAGTTTCCTTGCGTGATAGAATCAGAAATTAAGACATGTATATCCAATGTTACCGTCGTAGTCCGAAGAATTGCCTAGCTTAAATGGCAGTGTGCATATAAGAGACGGTCGATGGGGCTGATAGGTTTGTGGCGACGCCTGGGGGGGGCCTGTGTCCAACAGTGGATATAAATGATGATAGTAAATGATAGTAAATTCGATTTCAAACTTATCGCAAAGGTTTAAGTTTTGTTTTTGAATAATCTACTGCTTTTTATAGAAATAAAGAAAACACGTTTATTTGGCCAACCATTATAGAAACTTAATTACTTAAACTTAAATATGTCATCACCAACATCATCATCATCATTGTAATCATCAAGGTATGCTTTTCCTGTGCCACCTTGAACCAGCACTGGCGGTAGGCGTCTACATCGTTAATTAAGATATTAGTTATACCTTTAACAAAACTTAACCAAGTTGTTACAAGAAACATACTATTTCTAAGAAATTCTAATCCGTGGCTTTGAAATCGAAGGCGGTTTGCAAACATTTGGCGTAGCCACAACATTTTCATTTGGGTTTAACCCAAATTTGGAAATTAATTTATCTTAAGGACTCTATTTTAGCGTAAATAAGTGCTGAACTAAGAAGTTTTTGCAGATAATCTTGTAAAATCCTTTTGCGATTTTTGAAGAGATATACATGGGCCTTTTATATCCGTTATCTTGATTTTAGGAACAATATAATAATAATATTTCATTTATCTGTTCTCTATTAATTCCTAACATGTTACAGCACATTTTTAGAGATGATAGTTCATTGATTGGCTAATATTGTGATTCTTATCTAAGCACATCATACGACGTGGGATCGTTCGAAAGAGTTACCGCAGCCCTTGACCGCAAAGAGCAA
Organism: Leucania comma; assembly: GCA_958295575.1. Classification (NCBI taxonomy): domain Eukaryota; kingdom Metazoa; phylum Arthropoda; class Insecta; order Lepidoptera; family Noctuidae; genus Leucania; species Leucania comma. The sequence continues at coordinate 6,744,946 of OY282476.1, read as the reverse complement.
CTGAAGTTGTGTGACTTTTAGTCAGTAAAAGTCTGACACGCAGGAGAAGTTATTTCATGATATTGATGATGTGGGAATGGGAACATAAAACATAAGACGCAACAAATGTATATTACCTTTGCAACACCAGTTCTCTGAGTTAATGTTAAAAATAGCTTTATAGGTATGTTATGGCAGTCACGATTTTTCCTCAACAACTACAACAAAATTGGCAATTTAATTTTAAGTTTGTAAGTGTCAATAGGTCTTATATAAAAGTCGTCTCAAAGTTGCTGTTGTTGTATTTTTTAGAAAGTTTAAAAACTGTAAAATATATTTTTATTTTCTACTTCTTAGATTTCTAGACTTTCTAGATTCTTGTAACAAAATTGAATGATGTTATTACTTTATTGGTCCTCAGCATGAATCTTGCAACATAAGGATCGACCATAAATCCAATATGTTACGCCATTGACTGGATTTATTCCTAAAAGTTCCTCACGTAAATGTCTTTAATTATTTTGCTGGATAATTAAGTTCTCCATTAGGTTTAAGTATCGCAATTATTAGGCAGCGCTCCTTGATCGATGTTGAAAATTCCTTCTTTGAACCGCAGTACCTCCTATCTGGATGTGATATTATACCAATTCGCTTTTTTTTTTCATAATAATATTTTCCCTGAATATTTCGGTGATTTTCTAGAAGAACATCACGGTATCACGTAGTTATCATGTCTGACGTTCTTCCGGTTAGCCGTATAATAAATGCTGTGAAAATATACAAAAATGTAGCATCTGGAGTAAAGGGAAGGAAGCGTAGCGCGCCTTACAACGCATTTTGTAACCGCGATAGAGGCAAACTGCGTCACATTATACATGTAGGTAGGTACTCACAAACGTAACACATTGTCAACAAACGGGTGTGTCTTGAAGCGAAGAACAAAGTATTAACCTGGCGTATTTATTGAGTACGCCACAGTAAACATAAAACGCTGTATAGTTTACGCGTTCCATGTCGTTCGGGCTGTAAAGACTTGGCCGATATCAAGGACGCGTCCTTCGTGAAGCTCCTGTATGTCATAAAGACATAATCGATCAACAATTTACCTTGAAATCACGCCAAATTTATAGCTCAACTAAACAACAGAGACAGTGAAAAAACAGAAAATAGTTGAATTGCTAAATAAAATGCAATCTATACTGAGAATTTTTCGGCGCCAGTTTCTAAACCGCTCTTAGCAGTAAATTCTTTAGAGATGGAAATTAAATTAAAGCTAATCTAGTCATGATTAAGATTTTTCGGCATAGCATTTTGTAAACTCAAAAACCTTCCAATTCCAACCCAATCTCAAAGACCCAGTATTCGAGAAAAACCGTTGAAACATGAATCCATTCTTACAGATTTTCCGCGAACTTGCAGAGCCGTTTCATGAACCCAATTTGCTTGTCAGACAGATTATTATCAAGACAGTGTATGTAATAGGAAATGGCAATGCGTTAGACATCGAGAGCATGTTTCTGATTGGGATCAGAAGTGATTGGAGCCGAGTAAAAGCCTCTTCCGGGCAAGTTGTTCGCGCACTTGTTGCACAAACTGTTAACGATCTTGTTAATTCTTATCTCAGCCTTAATTTAATGTTCAGGAGGTTTAATACATTTTCGGAAAGAAGCTCTTGTTCTTATGAAAATTACGAATTATACATGAACGTCCTTGTTTCTACCTCTGCAAGGTAAGGAAAGTTTTATTCGCATTTCTATCTTCGAATGATTTCCCTCACTAAATCATAACTTGGGTCTTGAATCTTGGTCCTATATTTCTTCTTCGTCTCTAGTCATTCCTTAGACAGTGCCATAATGATTCTTTTAAAACAAAGACACATTCTGGACTGGTTCACAGATCTGGATCTGGCTGTATAGGTAATGAATTAGGCAAAAATAAATCCCTTCTCATATCTTATGGAGTGAATCAGGCCCAAATTTAACTTGGTGCTGCTATTCAGATATTCTGGTCAGAAAATCCTGATAACACTTTACAAAAGAAATGTTATAATTATAATTAGCAGACACGCTCCCTAATGCTCTTATGCTCCATTGAGGACTAACAGACACCGTTTCGGACAGGGCATGTGTTCGTTTATGAAGATGGCGAGCAATTAACGTTAATTAGGGGTTCGTCCGACCGTTCACGATAGCCCGTGATCGTTACTTGTTTCTAAGAAGCGCCACTTATCTAAAGAGATTGTTCATGGTCCATTTCGTAATAGGAATTGATTTGTTTAAGCGGTGACGATTTTTTTTTGTGATATTCTTACTGTCATTTGCCATTAAGAGGGAAGTCCTTAAAACACCTCAAAAGGCATTTACTGTTTACAAAATTTTTAAAAATACACCGCACTGAATTACACAAAAAAATAAATAATGAAGAACCTAAATAGATGTGACAACAGTGTCACCGCAAGATATTTTCAAACCTATACTTAATTTCAAGAAAAAATACACGCGTATTTTTAGATTTTTTTAAAACTGTAGAGGTGTTTCTTAAGGACTCTCCTCTTAATAATTTCATCCGATTTCATGATGATTTTATGAAATAACCATATATAGACTGTTCCTCTGAGGTATTGTTCGAAAGATTTACTGTAACCCAGGACCGCTAAGGGCAACAAAAGTGAGGTAGATGGGTATTAGTAGGTAAAAGTTTGACACTTACTCTCGCTTTACACAGAGCGGAAGGTATCATATGCTGATATTTCCTGTAAAAAAAGCCCTGCTTCTGGAATTGATCGTTTCTGGAATTGATCGTAAAAAAATATGAAAAGATCGATGCCGCGTAAAGGAATAGAGATATAGGGTGTGAAGCTCTATCGCTCTTTCTTGCTCACACGTCAGACATTTGAAAACCTCATAGTAGGGACCCAGGTCTTCCTTAATGATGGAGTAGAAGTCAGTTCGCATAAAACCTGAAAATTATGAGGGCACCTCAGGTCAACGGACGAGAAGATGGGTTTTCCTAAAGATAACAATACTTCATGTGAATGGCAATTGAGTTGTGAAACTGTTTAGGTAGATAACTATACTCTTTCCTTATTGCGTAGAAAGAAAGAAAGAAAGAAAAGAAAGAAAATAAGTTTATTCTACTTAAAATAGACGCACAAATTATTTACAAAAAAACAGTTTCCCTGTCAGGCCGTAGGCTTCCAATAAACACCCAAATGTTTAGTAGCTTCCGTCTCCTTAACCTGGTTCCTTCTTTAATCTCCTGCGTCCATTTGGGCTAGTTTTGTCGCAGTAAAAATTTTATACGAGTTGGTCTTCATGAGATCACTTGGTTCGACCCAATAATTTCAACAGAGGACGTTATGACTATATGAATAAAATTGAATTCCCAATGCAATTAATTGATTCCATGTTTGTGTGAGTCATAGGACGTAATTCCCGACCTGTACCTAGATGGGTATTGTGAGTACCTACTTAAATTAAACCTATTTAATGCACTGATAGTTGCAATGGATATTGTTGTTGTTTAATCAATATGTTGCCGTTGTTGTATGATTTAATTAAAATATTTAAAAAAAATATTATACTACCTATACCTATTCTAGAATATTTATTGTATGCTTCGTCCTTAATCAGATTTATAATCAAATAAAATATCATATTCATTTAAAATTGTGGCTTCAATTCTATAGAACAACAAAAATAACAAACCACGAGGTTACGGAAAAAGGAACAATACTCATAAACAGAAATAAATTGAGGAAACCAGTGGTTTTTTTAATAAAAAAAAAACAAATTATTACAAAATATTTGACGTGATTAAGCACGCGTCGTGTCGTGTGGTGGGTATCTGATGAATTAATTATCATAATAATTAATACGATTACTTACAGCTGCTGGACACATGGCATTCATTCAGCACACACTGGTAGATTATCCAGGATTCCAATTCAATCATCGTGGAAGCGGTCATTTTCGACACAAAATAATATTCGCACACAGTCAATAAGTCAAAAGTCGAACTTTATTATGACAAATACCACTTAAATATATCACTGCATCTCTGTAAACGTTAAAAGCTTAATATTTTCAGTCAATGTTTTCAATTTTTAATTTGTAAATAAATCGCGCGGTCTACAGGACAGAATTGTTTTGATAGGTATCGCCCACATAGGATCGCGAGCTGAATGATTTGATTGGACCTTCAAGCCATATCGGCCCGCCCGACTGGAACCCGGAAATTCAGATCGGTGTTGCCATTTTATTTGTGGTTCTCCCCAAAGTTACTGTCAAACGTCAAAGTCGTTTTTTTTCATAGTATTTTTATTATTTCAATTGATGGTAAATGCTGAAAATCAGACTGAAAACGATACAAGAAAAAAAAACAATTATTCTTAAAAATAACTTAATAAGTCAAAAATTTCTAAGTATGATGTCATAGTGTAATCTCGGTGAAAAAACACATTTCTTTTGATTATACTAATTCACACAAAAAAAAAATCACATCGATATTCGAAATAATTTGTGCCTTGAATATTACAACCATTCCCCATAACAATGAAAAAACATTTAACTTGGCAACATTTTTTTCATAGACATTGCGCTGCGACATAGACGATAAACAAATCGATTTAAATGATTATGAACAACAAGAACTAAATTTCACTATTACAATAATTTTGCTATATGTTTCGATCATGTTATTAAACGTAGAAAACAGTATTTAAAAGGTGCGCTAGAATAGTTCAAAGCTCTAGCTATTCAAAAAATTCAAATATTCGGACAATTTTCTCAGTATTAACAATTTTTGCATTACTATTTCATGGAATCACATCATTCTTATAAAAGTAAAAGTTTGTGTGTTTTGGTAAATGCTGCGTAGGTTGCAGGTGGTTAAACACCCAATGATTTCTCCCGCTCTAGGGTGGAGTGATCAGACTTTTACTGACTAAAACTCACTCTTATATTCCTTCTTTACTTTGTATCCTAGAGAAGTTGCCTTTCGGTCAACTTCCAAGGCTGCTTTCAAATTTAAGGCTAGAGTTAACTCTTGTGACGACATCTACTGAACCCTCGCATTTTTGAACGTAGAGAACTGTCAATGTCAAACAAGTGTCATTATTTTTAAATATTTGTTATTTTATTACCATTTAAATTTTTCATTTTGATTTCCAGTTTTGTTTTTAAGATATTTGTTGTATTTACGTCCTAAATTAGTATTTTTAGTTAACATGGATATACATAAGATGTCGTCGTGTTTTACTTGCCGCTAGTAACAACATCGAGGCATAAAATTGTCCTTGACTCACTAGTAATTTTCACAAATATGCCTTATACATATGTCGTTTTACAGTCTATTTACAAAGTTAAATGTTTGAAATTTAGAATTTTAATATAGCCGTTTACACCAACCTACCCTGCTTGAAGTTAGAGTTAGTTTAGGTTTACTCTAGGGTAGCTACACGGGTCATATAAGAAAGACTCTGGGTTGCAACTCGAAGCATTTTTAACCAAAGTAGGGACTCTACCCTACTCTGGTTATTTTTGAACGCAGGGCGGGTGAATCTGTATGTGTGTGATTGTTACTTCTTTACGCTAGAGCGCTTGAACAGATTTTGATGAAACTTGGTTCATGGGTAGACCATGTCTTGAAATAGTTTATAGAATATTATCTCTATGTCATATATTAGCCATCACATAAAGACATAATTGTAAGAAAATTTAAATTACGCATACGTACATACGTACGTACTAAGTTATATATTAGGTTAAAAGTTTAAACTGCTGAATCTATTGCACACAAGAATGTTTAATTTGACTAATGGCATCGAATGTAGAAATCGATTTTGCATCGAGAGATCCATTAATTTACTACAGTGCTCAACACTAGACATCCCAGCTGTCAGAGCAGTCAGTCTATTTTGTTTTTGGTTTTTACAAGTGCTGCGCGCAGTTAGAAAGTGGTGTTTATTTGTAAATATTGCTAAATTGTAAATATTCTTAATTGTCAGTGTTTTATCGTTTAATTTGTGATATTACTTGAAGTGAAAGTGTTTTATGGAAATACTGAACATTATAAGGACTTTTTGCGTTTTATAAGGTGAGTTATTTGCGAACCATGTTCAAACACCTGTCGTATCGTACGTAATTTTCATGCAAATGCAATTCATTGTTAAATATAGGGTCATTATAATTTCGTATTGAGTTTAATTCTGTTGTTTTGTCTGGAACGTCGGCCAGTTGCGCTGTTTTGTGTAACCTTGAGCGAGCGAAGCGGAGTGTCATCGTCTAATTCGGCCTTATGCTTGTGCCCTACAAGTATTTATACGGCAACGTAAATACTTCAGGTACATGTATGTATGTACTTGTCGAGAAAACAAGCAATACATATCACGCACGTGTTATAACACGTTTTTTACGCTTACCGACATATTATTTTGTTTGTCAATAGATTTAAAAAAAAACAAACTGTGGTTCAAAACCTATTTATTTTGCCTGTATAACATTGTGCTAACTAATTTGTGATTGAAGTAGTTTATAAAAGATACCTTAATCAAATAGAAACCTATATTTTCAGTATCTACTGTAATTTAGAAGAGATTATCCTCATTAGACAGCTCACAGACCGAATTATTCACACCCTCATAAATAAGTAGACTATTCTACCATATTACACCTCTTTGATGGATTATCATTTATCAGTGTAGAACCAAGTACCTACATAGGTTGCTGGTTTTGTATGTCGATCTATAGCCCATAATTAATTTAATTGAGTTTTACATCTGTGTTAGGTCGGGTTACAAAACCCAACCATGAGTTGCTCATGGTTTAGTAACTACTTTCATAAACTTGTTTGTACTACTTAATATTGATGATAAAACAGTTTCATAATTCTATTCTTTTATGTTTCTAATGTTGTAAACTGAAACACTAATAACTAAAACAATATGTCCTATGTTAAAAAATGAACTGGACAAATTTTATTTTATTTGGATGTAGACATAAAAATCAAGTGTATCTTGTATCTAGGCATTTAACAAATTCTCACTGGCCAGTAAGATTTTACATACATGATATTAATACTCTGTGGTTGAATTGAAGAATGTTTAAATCTGGAATTTATGCTTTTTACACCTTTGTTGAGATGCTTTTGTTATTTTTAGAATACTTGTTACATTACATAGTACAATGCAAATAAGTTGAACCCGCTTCTGTGGTTATGTGCAGCCCCCTGCTTTGATTAAGACCAGAAAATTGGTTATTGCATGCATTCAAGGTTGACCTCCAGGATGAATGTTCTTTTGTTTATAGCCAAGCACACCAAAAACAATAATCTGTGTCAAAATATATTATTTTATGCTAATTCTACAAGTTTTTTCTTTGATGAGTGTGTTTGAAACTTAAGAATTTATTAGAACAGCTGTTGTTTGTTTGTTTCAAACTGGTTCCAATGATGACCTTGTTATGTTATGTATTCCACTAGAAAACAGTCACTTCATTAAATAATTCAAGTTCAGCCATTATATATGTATTTATAGATCGTAAAGCAGTTAGCTAATATTTTTAAATAACTTGTCACCTTTATTATAAATCTTTCTTAATATTACTCATGTCTCCTTAAGATTAAAAATAATAATATTTCTTGCATTCCCCAACAGCAACATAAACCGAACAAAAAAAAATCCAATTCAGATTGCAGCATAAAAACAAAATTTTACCTTTATAAACTTTTTAATATAAGTTATTACAGTCCATCTGAAGGTTATCGGGTAGATATCGCTGTCAGCAATAAAACCACGATTGTACCTGTACATTGGATTTTGTATAAAAACTAAAAGAGGAAGGAAATGTAAGACACACTAGACTGAGAAAGCGTAATGTCTCCTCTCTAACCAGCAGATTCAACTGAATCGGAGATCCAATAGTAGAAAGAGCACTCACTGGAGTCCCTTCTGAGTTTCCAGTACAATACAGCTTATTAACACACATACATACACATTTTATTTTGTTCAACACAGATCGCCATATAGCAGCCATGAGAAAAAAAAATACTTTTGTCTTCCCTAAAGTTTATTCTATGCAATCAATTCAAATTAAAAGCCAGTGTTCTACACAGCCGTAAAGATAAGGCTTCTAATCAGGCAATAGTATGATGCGTCATGTGTGTAAACCCATCACTCATGGCTTAACTATCTAACAAATAATGTAAAAAAGTAGTACACAAATATTAGTACCAAGTACTGATAAGCTTAGTTAAATATAATATATTAATATAAGATTAATACCTAAGTATGTAAGCATGTATGATATTTGTTTATTAAATTTAATAATAAAATAAATATATAATGAAATCAACATGATGTCTGTTAGTAACCTGTGGTGCTATTCTCTAAGAAAACGCAGCGTTGCCTCAACGACGAACACCTAAATAGGATACATTGGATTGTCAACCTAATGTACCTATACATTGGATTGTTAATTCAATATATCCTATTTGGATGTTCGTTTTTGCGGCAGCGCTGCGTTTTCTTAGAGAAAAGCACCACTGCACCCAGAGTTGCTTGCAAAATACTTGCTGTTACATGTGGTTTTGGTTTTTAAACGTATAGTGCAGCAAGTTGTCTACACACATTAGACAGACAAGTTATTATGTTGAGGGCAAATGAAAGAGAATAAAATAATAAAAAGATGTAACAATAGGTGTGAATGTTCGAAGGACCTAGCTGTTTTCTTTCAGTTGCCCTTTGCGTTCCAGGGTCACAGTAAATGTGTTTTTAATATCAGTAGCAGAATATTTAAAAAAATGCGTATTGTGCACCCTCCCACTCCACCCAGAACGAAAGAGTCTATTTAATCCCATTTAAAAAAAGACTAAATACTTTAATATATAATTATAAATTGTTCTTTATCTTATTGGCATCCATACTTCGATGAAACATGCATCCATAGAACACCAAACAGCCAAAAATAACAACATCAACTAAAACCATTATACTTATCTCGTGTCTAAATAAAACAACAAACAAAGGAACATCTGTGTCAAAAAAAGAAACGGTATTGTACGATTATTTTTTTTCATAATCTCCATCGTATTTTTTGTGTACAATCTTTTCATGCGAGTTGACGTCATTCGTTCATCATTATCACTCGACCACTCGTTTTAAAAGTGTCTGGCGATATCCTGAGTTTGTCAGAGCGTATTTTTAAAATTATTTGAATTTGGAACATTCTTTGTCCTTGATTGTTTACTCATTTTTACTTTTTCCTTTTTTTTAACAGAAGCTTTTGTATGTTATTAACTTAGCATTTTTGCTTTCAACTGGCTACATTTAACGGATCAGAATCTATGATCAGAATGTTGAGCTGTGAAAAAGATTGCATGTAGTGAAAATGAGAATGTTGAGTTAAATATGTTTGACGAGAATGGATAAAGTGAGAAATAAGTACTTATATTAGAGGAAGTTTGAAAGTGGCAGTGAATGAAAAGTTGGAAGGTAATCGTAAGTCTCGGTATGGTCAAATGAAGAAAGAAGAGGAGGATGAAACGCATGGTAGTAGAAGACTTAGGATTATATGGATGGAGAGAAAGAGGGAGGTCAAAGAAAAGACATGGATTGTACGAGTATGAGAAGTGACAATATGAAAGAAAAGGGAGTTAGTGATTGCGTGACAAGGCAGAATTGAAAACAAAACGTGTTGCACCGACCTTAAATAACACAGAACATGGGCAGGAATATGATGATTTTTGTACTTTCATCCGTACCGTAGTAGGTAGGGTAGGGTACTATAGATGTAGACTATCACGACTTGTTCTTATCCGGTCATATGAAGTACAAGGAGATTTAATGCTACGTTTACATGTGGGCCCAGCCTCGGCCAATCGCTATTGTGTAGCCATTGTACAAACGGGGAAACCCTGTTAACACAATGGCGATTGGCCGAGGCTGGGCCCACATGTAAACGTAGCATTACATTTCCCTGTTGGGCAAGCATCAGTATACACCCCACTTTAGTTTGAAGTAGTAACCTGTAAGGAAAATCGTTCAGAATTTAAAACTACAGATAAGAAATGACGCTATTCGATAGCAACTAGTTATTTTTAATCGTTTGATTAGATTGTTTAATCTATATTCTCTATCACGTTATGTCCCCAATTAAGCCTACTGTCCACGGACGCGTACAATGCGTTCCAAATGAGAATAGGATCGATTGCCATGTTGTGACGTCACGTCATACTGTCAAATCGAAGAATTAACAGGGTGAGCAAAACAAGAAATTTTTAAAATTTAATTTATTTATGAACTGTGAACGAAAAAAGTTTAATCAGAATCCTGTTCTTCAATGTTGCTCATCTCGGAGTTCTTCAATTTTGCCCAATTTTGTCGATTTGACATTATGATATGACGTCACAACATGGCAATCGATCCTATTCTTTTTTGGAACGTATTGTAGTTTCATAGACGCGTTTTCGTTATGATGCACTTGCTGTACGCCTCCGTGAAGCTTACAAACAAAATTATGAAAATCGTCAAGATAACTCCCGATCAGGGTGGACCGAGGGAGTATCAGATTTTTTCTGCCTAAAACCCTACGCCACGGTCCTTCAATTGCCCCTTGCGTTACAAGCTCACGGTGACTCTTTCCGCAGCTTATAAAACATCGATATGAAGGTTGAAGTTCATTTTGAAGCATTTCGGAGAGAGCTAGGTTTGGTAGACACTATTTTCCGGCGGCGATTTCTAACAACGAACAAGTTAACTAATGTTAGCTAGATACTGATACATAATCGATGACTAGAATCAAGTCAACATATTGCAGCTCTAGTAATACTACTAATGGAGATGGAGAAAGCTTTGCGTGATCAAGTAATGAAGAGTCGTCAAACTTATATGGCAGTGGACAGACATTGTCCACTGAAAATATATTCGATTGGGCCGCAGGGTTCTAGAGCAGTGACCGCATACTGGAAGTTGCAATGTTGGAAAGTTGTCAAAAGAGGGATGCGGGAATCCTATGGATGCGAGACTCACACAGAACCGACAACTGTGGCACTAGCAGTGATCGCCTTTGGGCTGCAATTATTGCAGCCCAAAGATGTCATGATGATAGCAATAGACTCACCCCCTATTACATGGGACTTCAGTATAACCGTGATTGTGTTATAAGTACGCCCCTGTATAACCCTCCAGGAAATAGGTACAGGTGTAATGTTATGTGAATTGCCAAATTCAACGAGACAAAAATTTAATTTAATAAAGTGGAAAGATAAAAAATATATATATTAAGAAATTTATTAAACACCTACATTAATTATAATTATAAGGTGGTTCGTGTCATGCAATGGACCCGAGGTTCGAAGCTGGTTAAAAAGCTTCGTACGGAATATGCTTAAAGAGTTAGAAAAGATGTGGACGCTATTGGATTGTGTAGCGATTTAATTATAATTTCCCATTAGACCCACCTCAAAACAAAAAAAAAGATCTACTTATTGCTTGACAAAGATAGACCTCTTCCAAGTAATTCCAAAACACCCGAGGCGGGCCCGGCCTTGCTTGAATGTTGACCTTAATATTGTCAAAGAGTCCGTAGTACCAGAACGGCGGCGGCTTGAGCTTAGTTTTACAAATCCCTGGAACACAACCGCTTCAGCCTCAAGATCTCTTCATTATGTGTGTCAAGGATAAAGCTGTATACAGAAAGAACCCTTTGCATTAAATATGAGATTTTTATAGTTAATTCGCAAGAATGCGGCATTTATTGTAGATTACTTATTGACAGCAAAGCCACAATGCTGATCGAAATCTCACAGCTTATATTCTCATCTTTTTGTTGAAGACCGTCATCCAAAAAGAAGAAGACAAAATTGAGAATTCGATTGTACCTACAATATCTAAAATGAAGCTAGACAAGTAAACACTAACGACGACTAAAATAAATCTACGAAGGGAAGTGTGCACCGCCCCTGTGAAACCACTCTCAAATAAAGTGGGATAGGCATAGAAACAGAATAAAGACAGGTGAAGCTTCCAGTGCCAAACCAATACAAATCAAGCTGAGGATACGGATCATATACAAAGTCCCTCTCCACTAGAAATTACAAGACTATACTTATCACGTTCGAACTGCCACATACCAATACCTAATACAATGTAACTTTCTCTCGTGCAATGACATGTGAAGAAATACGATTCGGCTCGCAAGTACCATCAGTCTTCACAAAAACTTGATGCGAAAGTTGTTCAGACTGATTACTCGTTGAGGCTTTAATATGGATTGATTTTGTAGGTACTCTATACAGGTGATGTTCGACCTGTACCAATGCGGCATCAAAACCTTTCACTCCTAAAACTAACGTATGATCTATGCTGCGAATGAGGTGAGATATTTTAAAAGGACAGCCTTGTCAATAGGACTTGAATTTGGAAATTCCTGTACCAACTTTTCCCCGTCAGATTAGAAAAGCTATAATATCGTCCTGAGATGAGCATAAATACCTCTAGTAGATTCTGGTGTTTACTCCAAAAGTTCTAGTGTCTCCATGATTCGATAGCCCTAGTTCCCAGTAAGTAGTAGGACTAAACGAAAAAATCGGCCGTGACAAGCCATGCACAATAAGGTCAAAGATTCCTGCAGTGCGACCAACCAGAACCCTAGAACTGAGAATAGCGTGTATTAGTATATTATTGTATATCTACCTTCTGATGGAGTGTTCTCGATCGCATGATTTAACCAATATGAGGCCATTATTGAGCTGTGAGAATGAAAACCGCGTGAGATTATAAAATAAAAACAAGAGAAAGTGTTGACGCTGGTGGATAAAGAATCCAATAAAACACGAGTTTGGCGCAGGTGCTGACCGAGCACGGCAAGTTCGGTCCGTACCTGTACAAGATTCGTGCGGAGACGACGCCCGGGTGTCGCCACTGTGCGGACCGCCCGGTGGACACGGTGGAGCACACAGTCGAGGTGTGCCCCGCTTGGGAAGAGCAGCGCCGTGTCCTCGTGGGGGCGATCGGCGGCGATCTCTCGCGCCGGGGCTTGGTTCAAGCCATGCTCCGGAGCGAGGAGGAGTGGCAGGCGGTCGCCTCCTTCTGCGAAGCAGTAATGCTAGTAAAGGAGGAGGCCGACCGCCTTAGGCAAAGGCGGACACGCCGCCGCCGCCGCCGGGTTTCCGATCCCAATTTCCGGCCACCGTAGGCGCGGGCTCGCGGACGGTGGGCAATGGGTAGCTCGCTGTCCGTCCGTCCGGTAACAGACCGGTCCGAGCTCAGGTCGTCTACGGCGCGCACCGTTCCCGCGCGCCTCAAGGAGTTGTCAGCATACTGTAGGGGTCCAGCAGGGCCGAAGCCTACTGGGGCCAAAGGTTATGTGAGACTGTCACCAAAGGCCCCAGGATAAAGGCAAGGAATGGAAAGGTAGGTTTTTTAGTCAGTAAAAGTCTGACACTGTTTCCCGCCCCACCCAAGGGCGGGATTCGTCATTGGATGATTTTTACCTACCACAAAAAAAAAAAAATAAAAAAAATAAAACACGAGTGTGATCAAGTGACTCGATGACACTGAAACATTTTAAAAGTCATGGTGATTATTGATGGAAGTTTGGCAGAGCTCCAAAGTTTGAAGATACTTCCCGAAAGTGATACGGTCAAAAGTGAATAGCGGCTTAAAGTTTTCTCAAGCATCCTTTTTTATTTCAAAAGTTTAATCTATAGACTTTTGTCTACTTAATTCTTAATGCCTGCTCAAAAAAAGTAATTTCATTGATTTTTTTAGAAGGCATTCACTCATTCTCAAGTAGATAGGTACCTACTTTCAAGGCAAATTCGTTGACCCTCGAACATTCATTAAGCAAAGTTGAATTGTTATAAAGTAATTTGCTTACGCATGCTAAAAATCAATACAGCTAAGTTAATTAAACTTAGGCATGGTAAGGTAATTAGTCAACCGACTTAGATTTTAAATACTTAGGTACAGTTTCGTATATACTCATACAGCCAAAATAGTTATTTTTTTACAAAGACACAAAACGAAATTTAGAGATTTATTCGGCTTACGTACACGTATTTGGTTCGCCACGCTCTCCCAGCTCTCTATAAAAGGCCAAAAGTAAATTTATTCGGCTGGAAGCTGGAACAACGCAATGTCTAAAAATAAAACACAAAAACCAAACGCAGACAATGAAAATATTCTCGCTACTGTAGACAGTAGACACGCAACGAATCCAAAAGGATAAAAATATACTCCTGATTCCCACCAGCCACATGGTCTTTCTAAAAGAAAACTTTCCATTCCCAGTTCCCACATTATCTGGGTGGCGTCACTGGCACGACGTCAATATCATCTGTACTGCATTAATTTTGAAACTACCACAGTTCCATACAAAGTAATATGTCCTGCTCTCGCATTATGAATTCCACGATGATGAATTCAATGTCATCCCCATTCATGGGTTGTCCGCTTTAATCTGGCCGTGACGTATCCGGCGGTCTACGTCATCCCGCTCAATATTTTTATTGTATGGGATTACGGTCATCGAGTTCCATGTACGTCAGGATGTAATGGGAATCTCTAGGAGGTAATGTCATAATATGAATTCAAATACTATTGAGATCAATTGAGTCCTTGGCAGTTCATGAATTAAAAACAGAAAGTAACCTTGCCTAGCTAACAAGGCTTGCTTGTTCACTGCTAACAACAATTTTTGATATGCCTTATCAAAGATATTACGAAACTACACATGATTGCAATATTATATCCAGTAAACACCTTGAGAAACTAAACACTTGTGTGTATCCTAGATTCGCTACATATGAAGCCAGAATAATATGTAGAACTTACATAAGTGGTGTAAAATGTGTTAATGTTGTCTACAACCACATTCTTAGCACTTAAGTGTTAATTAAGTAAACAAAAGCGTAGTCAGGACCGCCAGATTACTCAATTTGGGAAATATATCGCTTTCAGTTTGAGTAATTAGCAAAACTGACCTCCGTATTTCCTCCTTTATTGCTTTGTTTTTGTTTTTTTATTCTTCAAGGAAGGCGATGCCGGTTCATTTCCTCATGTTTTGATACGTCGGAACCAATACAAACGTGAGTCATAGCTAGATCTCAGTCGGCCTTGTTTCATTCGCTCTCTTATCTACAGACTGTTATGTGTCACTAGAATATGAAGTTATCGTTCAATCGCGTATGAAAACCTCAAATATCCGATACATAGATACATACAATTGCAAAGGCCTCTGTTGAAACAGCTCTATCATTGCAAAACATGCACCATGATTACATTTATATGTATACCAACAGTTTTCAATGTCTCCTTATCAGGTATTAACAACCATTAGTCGAAAACAAAGACAGGCAGAAACGTGATACCTACACAAATCTTAGTCAAGATCTACTTTTATGGGCATTCGCAGCAAGCTAATGTATGTAGGTGTCGTTTAGTGTAGGATGTCAAATTGCAAACATACTACAAAAACATCGTAACTTAAAATAGTATATTATTAATAATTCTACAACAGATCTGTTCGACTGGTGGCGTGTTCAAAACATTACTGCTTTTGCCGTACCATCTTTGTAAACAACTAATATGGATGACAGAGGAGGTGCAAATTGTCGTAATTATTTAATGGCATTTATTTTCCAATAATTTATCATTTGCTACGCCATTGCCGACCATAAGAATAAATCACGATATATAATTCGCTTAAACACGATATACACGCTACTTACATCAGGCTTGATCCAAGAAACTATAAGTAAACATTAGTGTCCGTTTACCTGTTCGATCAGGTATTCTAATGAGGTTTGTTTATCGATATCGTCACCATAATTATCATGTAAATAAAAGAACACCAGTTCTTTAAGACCTTCTGCCTGGTCTTGTTGACTTCTAAATAAAGCGACGTAAGTCACATCATGTGTTTGTTCAAGAACACAATTAAATGGACCATCAGATCTGGCAATTTAAATCTATTTAAAATCCCATGTGGGTGGTGGGACGTGTTATTATTGCTCATGACGATATTTCTGGACTTAATTCGTCATTTTCCACGCTGGCAAGTCTCGCAGTAAACACTGTTTTTGTCCAATAAGTAACGAAATATGATTTGACTTGTGTTTTTGTGGTTGGCGCAGTTGGCTTGTTGGCAAGCAAGGTACTATCGTTTCTCATTCAAACCCTAACGAGAACTATTTTGTGACATTGTAGTAGAATTCCTTTTGTATTTTAAACAAACAAACAAATTCTGATTGTTGAATTTCTTTTGTTACAGGTTTAATAAGCCGGGATGGTAATGGAAGCCGACCCTATTGCTGGCAAACATACAGATGGTAAATATAAAAAAAAGTACTTCTTCAATAATTTTGGCTTCATGTCCTTTTAGAAGCTTTATTAATAACGATCTGTATCTATGTATCTGTAATTGAATAAAGTCGAGGTCTCTATGACTGCCAGAAAGTAAATTATGGACCACTTACTGAAATAACGCTAGAACTATTCAGAGTTCGTACCGTTTTACTTCTATTCGTAGGCGTATTCATTTACATATTTTTACCACAAATATGTAATTGATGCTTGGTTTATTTTGTGATTTTCTTTCAGACTCGTTAGAATTTTTCCAAGTCCTACATAGAATGGAGTAATAAAGTTTCTGTGTCCGGTAAAAAAATCATGAAATATGCGAACTTTAGTTTTCGTCGTCATTCGTTGACCGTGGTGGAGTGCTAATATTGTGTTGCTATGTGAATGCTGATTATTTGATTAATAAAACGTGTCAGGCGCGTCATGTCCCGTTTGACGAATATCGTCCTATTTCCAAGCCTCCCATTTTCTACTTTCGCTCACAAGTCGTTGCCCCAAATTTTGTCTGCTTGGTGCCTCGCTATAAATACTGGGCACGTCCCTGTTTTATCTCAATGTCTGGCTTAAGTTATAAACACGAATTTTTGACGTATAAAATGAATCATTTTTGTTTGTGACCACAATACTAGATTATCAATATCATTGGTATTTGACGATGGCAACGCCGACGGTTCGATCGTTATCAATTGAATTAAGACTCGTTCAACATATTTCCTAGATTTATTATTAGAATGATATTTGATAAGCCTGTTTTTTCGCGTGTGGGACGTTTCGATAAATCTATTTCTGATTTACGTAAAACTAGTAATATTTTTAAACCATCTCATGTATTTTTTGTAGTTAGGGCTATCGCTATGAAAAACTTTCACCCAAAAGTTCTGTTATCATCATCATCTACCTGCCCTTGTCCCGTGTTATTTGGTGTTGGCGCAACACGTTTTTCATGCTATCACTAACTCCCGTTTCTTTCATATCACTATTCACACAATCTATTCACTTTTTCTTTGGCCTCCCTCTCCATTACCATCCATCCACATGTATAATACATACATAACTCTTTTAGTAACATGCGTCTCATCCCTCCTCTTTACATGACCATACCAAGGTGCCTCTGAGCTCTGGTGCCACGTTCAAACTTGCTGTAATATACTGATTTCAACAAAAGTGCTGTATATGCAAAAATATATCGTTCCCATAAATCAGTACCTATACCATTAAGTTTACTGGTTATGTAGAAGAATCTGTTCGAATCACCTAATTTGCAGGAACGGAAACTAAAATGTCGGGATGTGGACACAAATCAGAGCCAGACATTACGTTGCTTTGATCTTCGAGCGTGATTTGTAGCCATGTCTCCTTGAAAACTTCTGTCTAGTATCTCGGTCTTCCTGTGCCCAGTTCACTGCATCATTATAAATAGCTTTACAGTAATCAGGTTCTTGTTGTCTATATTCAAAAGTAATAAACGCTCCAAGCGAATATCGGGCTGAAACGTTTTTTTTAATGGTCTATTCCCATTATGCGTTCGCTTTACCTACTATTGAATCCTTTTGAACATTAATCTCTAGAAAGGGACAACATACACCGTTAATTTTGACCGTTTTAATCCTGTGGGGGTACCGACACCTACCTACAGGTCACTGAACTCGCTCAACTGGTGTTTACTCAAAGAAATTAATTTCGTACATGCGTATATTAATTCGAGTATTGGAAAAAAAGTAGTTTATTTTTTTAATTTTATCGTTACAAATCGGTAGTGTTTCATGTACCGGATCGACCTTCCACGGGATTAAAATGATCAAAATTTAACGGTGTATATGAAACGGCATCAATGTATCTCTGGTAAGATTTTCCATATATCTTTACTAGCTTCTTCTATCAACAAATCCGAAGTTGAGCGTCTCGCTGCTGTTGAATTTATGCTGTTTTGCATCCTAGTGAGAGTGACTCGTTCATCGCTTGCAGCTTCCAACCACAACATGTAGCAATAACGCACTGATAATATAGTCAAAACACAAAGTTAGATATGCACATTGCATTTTAAATTGAAACAACGATTTACAAAGATTCAATGTAGCGTAACTTTAGACGATGACTTTGAATGGCGGTCATTATTCAAATTGGCCATTGATGTTGTCAATCGAATCGAATCGTACGGTTTTGCTCCGTCGCGTCTTTTCTGTTTGATTTTTATTTGAATATCGAAAACATCTCTGCGTGGCGCCATTGATAAATCAATTTAGATTTTACTCATGGTTTTATTATGTAATTTTGAGTAATTACTATAGGGCTTTGATTATATATAGGGTTAGGTATATCATTCTGCCATCAAGCAATGATCTTATGGAGATTTATGGAATGGTAGATATTGACAGTTTTTCCAGCCTCAGCTAAAATGATTCAATGCTACTATTGTATGTCGACTATTTCCGCAGCTTGCTTTACTTTTTCATTTATTCCAATACACGCTTTCTCCCGCGGTTTCCCCCGGTACTTTGGTTGCCCTACCCCTATTATAAATAGGTCGTAGAGTGATGTATAGCCTATAGCCTTCCTCGATAAATGGACTATCTAACACTTAAAACAAACACTTCAGCTTTATAATATTAGTATCTTTCAAAATGTTAAGCATATAGTATCCCCGAAACGGTCAATTGTGATTGACAATACTTACGTGAATGACAATGAAAATATATTGACAATTGCTTCAATCGTTTAAATTGATTGTTTTGTTACAAACATTAATCGTTTAATCTACTTTTAAATCAATTGGCGTCAATCACGTAAATATTGTCAATCGCATTGACCGTTTCGGTTTCCAGGCATGACCGTTTTAATCCCGTGGAGGGTTGATTCAGTACATGAAACACTATCGATTTATAAAGATAAAATTAAAAAGTAAAGTCCTTTTTTTAAACTCGAATTAATTTGCGCATAGTACGAAATTAATTTCTTTAAGTAAACGTCAGCTGGGTGAGTTCAATGACCTATAGGTAGTTAGTACGAAACGACCGACAACTACCTACAAGGTCATTGACTCATTTAATTAAAGAAATTAATTTCGTACATAATTCGAGTTTAAAAAAGAAAGTACCCTATTTTTTTATCTTTACAAAGCGATAGTGTTTCATTTACCGGATCGACCCTCCATGGGATTAAAACGATTAAAATTTAACGGTGGATAAGTATATCGATGTGTTGGAGACCCTTTACTAACTTTGATGTCCGGCTATACTTATCTGCTTCGATAATGTCTAGAGGAAGTGGCCTAATTATCCATAGCTCCAAAACGTTTCGAATATAAAGTTACCAAAAATTGAAGTCCATAATGTCTCCAGTTGAAGGACTGTCCCCAATCAAGCGTATAAAGTAGTATCCAATCCATTGTTCGCGACACACTTCCCCGCAGGAAATGTAAATAGTCGCCATTGCGATACATTTTACGTGACTTCTCTATCGCGCTAGCACCAACAGCATTTCGCAAACGATTGCATTCCACCACGACTGTCTCATGCAGGCAAACTAAGTGGGAATAGTTACGGAAAGATTTTATGGGTGTTCACCCTTAAAATCTTCCCATTTCCCGTTCTTCTTCTTCTTCTAAACACCCTTTTCCATGTTCTGTCAAAAAATGTTTTTTTTTTTTTTTAATTAAAATATATTAAGATCTTAAAAATATTGTAACTAAAAATCATACTGATTTCAGTTCCAAATAAATGGATATTACCTATCTATTATTATATTAATTATCTAACGACAGCACTGAAATTATCCTTATTATGGGCTATGGCATTAGCGTCATATCCCGGGTTTTTTCTTTTATTATAAATTATTTGGATGGGTTTTTAATAATAGGTAGAATTTTCCGTTCTAGAAATTCAGTATTATTCAATGCTTAGTTAGTATTCCATGTGCAATCAGTCACAGCATTGTGTTTAGAGTGTCGGCACGTATTGTCAAACAAATTCCCTAATAGCTGCCTAGTTTTACAATAGGTCAGTGCTAAATTTTATTAGGAGCTTCAGTAGAATTCTTGAAAACGACCGTCAAAATGAGTAACGAGACAAGCATGTCTATGACTATGTTTATGTTTTACTTAAATGCTAAGTTAAGCGCAGTTAGTTAAGTCATAAATTTAGCTCATGTTTGTAATATTGAGACTCCAACATTCTCAAAATAAACCCTTGAATGTACACGCAGATCGCAAACTAAAATGTATAATATGATTCAGTGTTTGTTATAAATAGTCGTACGTAACACAGTGATGCGTTTTAATCACGAATTGTCTCTTTCAGAGAGAGTGCACGGCGCATCGTTGAAGGCGCGGGCTGGCGGTGACGTCATCTCTCCGGAGCGCTCCGTGGGAACCCTCGACCTCAACATGTCGTTCACAGCTCCTTCCAACCTGGTGCTCACACCTGCTCCTGAATGTAAGTGAAAAACTGTATTAATAATTGAGGTCAATTAGCTTCTTGAAGCTGTAGGTAGGTACTTCCACAATGAACTAGTTGAGCCTGGTTGATCGATTACATAGTAAGGGCACGGGAAGCATAGAACCTTAGGGGACATCTAAAAGTCGCCCATGGTTGGATATTGGATATAGCCAACTACACACACCTTTTCTACTCTAGAATACGATGGGCCTGGTATCCGAGTACAGCCTAAAATTAATGTCCAAACTCTGGATGAGCTTGTTTTACATCAACAAAACAGCTCGTAAATTAGTTTTTTTTTTTCTATCAGGTCGAAAGTTATCCCGAGGCATCTCCCGCGCGACAGACAACGAGGGACTCGTGTGGGCGTTACGCAACAATACAGAACCAGAGCCAAACACAATCAATTCCGATCACATACTGCTGCTTCCAGATATTTCTGTCTACCCACCTGATTTTAGGTAAGCACATAATCACAGTAATTTAATATTATGCGAACAGACTAAGGTCGGACAACTTAATCTGGTACTAAAAGTGGATTGCCTTTTGGCTATATTCGACGCAAGGCCGATCTGGCATGCTGAAACATGACTTGACAGCTCATCACTGGCAGCCTAAAATTAGGAGCACTCCGCGACTCTTTGTTTTGATTACTAAATGGATTTCCGCAAACCGATGTCCGATTTGATTTATTGCTTGGTTATTTCAAAAATCCAACTCATCATATGAACGTTTCGAGAACGTTAGTACCAAACAAATATGGGAATGACTTGCTAGACAGAAAAATAAAACGTTGACAAGAGCGTGTGCCGCGCACGCTACGGTTTGCATTTTTTTTTGGACTGATGCCCTTTTAAATTAGTCACGAATGACAAATATAGTGTTAGACTGTATACCCGTAGGTATACGTAAAAGTATAATGTCCGTTGGTTAGTGCGTACGTACGGTCGGCAGCTCGCCAATATTCATTATCGTTGCACACGCAATCAGACCGTTTCTTGTCGTTGAACTTTCTGTTATTGTTTATCGTTCTTTAACCTTTTCGTGTTTCGGACACATGAATCCGACATGGCCACATTGATTTTTCGCGTAAATGGAATTCTGGCAATGTGCGAAAGGAAATACGAAGGTTCTCATGGTTACCGTTAAGGAAAATTAATGTGTTCCACTAAAGAATAAGGTAAAAAAATAATAAGTTGGAGTTCCGTATTAGATAAGAATAATCGGTATTTTAATCTGTAGGCACAGAAGCAAATACGTGGGTAGTTTACTTTTGGTAATAGACAATTACTAAAGTTCAAGATCGTCCACGACACATTAAGGTTTTACCAGGCTTTACGTACTGACAATCAGCTTTATTCGTCTATAGCCTAGACGAGTAGCGAAGTGAAACTAACGTTCGTAAATATTCGTAACCGAAATGCGTGCTAGACGCATTTGTATCGTAAGTCGCCTGGGGCCCTACCCTGACATGTTAAAATGTCAATCGCGCGAGCGTGAAAGAGAGATGGAGTTATATAGCTTATATAGCTCCATCCCTTTAACATTTTGTAAATGCAAATGTAGGCTGTCAAATGAATCACTTTAACAACTCGCGTTAGGACCTTTAGTCTATAATAGGATTCATGGTTGTCAAAAAATAAAAGGCTCATTTTGACATTTGTATTTTGACTACGTAGCGACTGGCCCGGTAAAGTGTAGCTACACCGGACAAGCCGCTATCCTTACTTAGGATAACATTAATCTTACTAAGGTTAACGTCATTTGATGAAGGATGGTATCAAAGGCTACGTAGGCACTGACACTATTAAAGTTGTCAAAAAATAAAAGGCCCGTTTTGATATTTGTATTTTAACTACCTAACTCTGATGTTATCCCTTTTAACATTTCCAGAACATTCTTAGAAAAGGACCTCTTAGAGACTGCGACACTAGTTACTCTAGAATCCGCGAACATCCTCAATTGGTGGCGCCACGGTCGCGTCCCGGGGGCCCCTCGTTTGCTTCCATTGGCCACATCAGGCGACGGCAACTGTCTGCCGCATGCGGCATCACTGGCTGCTTATGGCTTCCATGACAGACTGCTTGCGCTGAGGACAAAGGTTCAAGCATTACTGTCTGGAGAAGGCGGTGAAGTACTTACTAGTAAGTATACTCTGTGAACATTAGGGCTAATTTAATACTGAAATCTTGGGGTCGTAAAAGTTCACACCCATTGCGAAACTAGTCACTTCACCTTAATCGACGGGTCCCAAGAACAAAATCGTATATGAAAAATTTTCGATTTACGAAATGAGGTTTTGTAGTTCAGTGTAAATAATAAGATAGTGTTCGATTGGTTGTTCCAATGAGTAAAAGTATATTAAATAAAAATAAAAAATAATGCCATAAATAGTTTTTGGTATGTACAATACGAATACGTAATAAAATACAAGTCGTCTCTTTTTTCGTAACTCGTCAGTCGTCGAGGTATACTTTGGGGATAAAGAGATATTTTATGTTAGAACATGAACAACAATATCTTGGAATAAGTTGGAGGAACTTTTGCTCACGAGTCGAAGTGTTTTGAAAAACGTCGTTTGATACACGTGCAAATTTATCACTGCAGCCCTCGGCTCCATAACATACTCGCTTATGGCTCGGGCGAATTCCGCTTCGGTCGCAATCACAAAGTTTGTGCAGTTGTATCAAAATGTAGTATTTCGGTTGCAGATGCAATAAAACGTCGCTGGCGCTGGTCAGAGAGCATCTCGCTGCGGTCGGCGGGGCTGACGCCGTCGGAGGCGGAGTGGGAGCGCGAGTGGGCGCAGTGCGTGGCGGCGGCGTCGCCCGAGCCGGCGCGCGCGGCGCCGCTGGCCGCGCCGCACTACGCCGCGCTCGAGCACCTGCACGTGTTCGCGCTCGCGCACGTCATGAGGAGGCCCGTCATCGTCTTCGCTGACGTCGCGCTCAGGGTTGGTTCCTTATTTTTTTTTGTTTATTTAACTGCGATCCTATTGGCCATATAAACAACACGGTCAAAAAATGTGAACGATCTATGTCGGTTCTTAAGGCCTTGGCAGGGCTGTGGTGGGGAGCTCACTCATACACCCTCAAATTAATCTATAATGCGTTGGCCAGAAGCGCGATAGATTATCGCAGCTTCCTTATTGAGCTCTGCAATAGAAATGCGCTGAAAAGATTGACCAGCATTCAGGCCAAATGTTTGCAGATTGTTATTGGGGCCATGAAATCCTCTCCCGTAAATGCGCTTCAAGTTGAATATGCAGAACCACCCCTACACCTTAGAAGACAGTATTTGGCAACCTAAAGCTTTTTCCCTTTCATCCCATCCCTTACTTCCAATTTTAGAGCAAATCGACTTATCCTTTAATAATTCCCCTTATTGGAACAATAAAACAGTTCCCTTATTGATAAATAGGTACAGAGAACTTAAACAACTCTCCGCGCCTGTTGGTCAATATCCAACTCTCCCAGTTTTCTCCTACGCGTATGAGTCGATTCATTACGAACCAAAAGCCGTCTTGGGACTGGGTATATCAAGGAATACCCAGAGCGCGAAATACGACTTTGAGTCAGCTTGAGAGCTGACTTAAAGTCGTCTTCCGCGCTTATTTTATGCGCGTTACTGGGTAGGATGGAACTTCTTTACACAGACTTCAAAATTGTCCGAAACAGGAGGTACTGGGGTGGCAGTATTGAGTATACTTCCAAAATTCTAGAATTGCGCTACTTTTCCTATGTCCACCAGAGACGTCAGTGTTTACAGTACAGTGCATTGGTATTCTAGAAGCCATACACTATATTAAATCTCATCAATAACAAGATCAGTCATTTTTTCAGATTGCCTCAGTAGCATTCAGGCCTTAAAACAAAATCAACTTTATAGTAAAATCCATAGCCAAATCATTGTAGAGATTAAGAATTTGTTATTTTATTGTTCTCAAAACGGCTTGGACATCGAGATAGCCTGGATCCCCGGTCATTCGGGAATTGTTGGCAATGAGTGCGCTGATTCGTTAGCAAAGTATGCCACATCGAATCCAGTTGATCGAAAGCACTACGTGGTTCATAACTACGATTTGCGGAATGGTGCCAAACTCAAGTTATTTAACTCGTGGACTGAAACATGGAAGACGACCTCCAAAACGAAGGGCATTTACTATGAAGCCATACAGCCTGAAATTCAACGAAGGCCTTGGTTTTTTAATGCCCTAAATTGTCAAAGAGAACTGTTTCAGTGTTTCTGAACAAAATTCATGTCTGGGATAGTTCTCTGTGCGAGTGTAGTCTTGCGGAGGGTACTTTAGACCATATTTTTTTCTCCTGCTCCCTAAATGATAAATCTTTTGACCTCTACCGAAAAATTCCCAAATTTAACATTCCTCTTCCTACCAAATTCCACTCCCTTCTATCCCACTTTTCTCCTAAAGTTATAAACCTTTTGGGTTACTTCTTAAAAGAACAAACTGCGATCCTAAAAAAAAAAGTGAACGGGGTTGATAATATCGTTATTCTGAACAACCCCGATGATATTTTTAATTTATAAAGTAATTATTTATTTATTTTTTTACTAAAAATGTTAGTAAAATGATTTTATACAGTTTACATTAAACAAAGTATTTTATTATTATTAAAAGCCGACGAAAATTTCCACCACTAAAAAAAAAACCACTGGGGGGTCCAGAATGAAGTACTGGGTCCATAGTATTCGTTTGTGCGTCGATGTCTGACACACCATGTATATTTTTTTGTTTTCTGTGCACAACGATCATCAATTTAAGAGGGTCAACTTGCCTATAAAATTCTCTTTTACAGTGACCACATACTTAATATCCTGAAAACTTATTTACTTCATTTTTAGCCACACACATAATGCCAAACCACACAAAAACCATTCTAACAATATCTAATTTCAATCTTTGTAGGACTTCCGCGGTGACCCCATAGCCCCCATCCCGTTCGGCGGAGTCTACTTACCTCTGGAACTCGCTCCGGACGCATGTAGTAAGACACCCATACTTCTGGCGTATGATGCGGGACATTTCTCAGCATTGGTACCTTGTGAGCCACTGCCCACGGATGGCGCTAGAGTACCGCTAGAAGACCATGCAGGAAACCCTATGCCTATCAGGTAAGTTACTATGTGCTTACAAAACAACCAGCCTTATGGCGTATAACGCGAGACAATTCTCAGCATCAGTTAAGCTCCTTAGTGATCTTGAGTTGAGCTTCATGAATACTGACAAATGCTTGCACTGACTGTTCAGGTCCACTCAAACCTGAATGGTTCTTTCCTCAAAAGACCATCTCAGACTCCAATCTGCATGGTTCTCATATGATTTGACCATTACATGTTTATTGTATAGACTTTTACATTGTTCCCTTGGGTTAATTTCCTAATTTTTGGTTGATAATATCACGCGGGCAACAGCTAGAATACAAATAAATACAATAATTTCAGATTCAATGTCGATCCGGGCGAAGACTTCCGCTGGGACGTCGAACCCGACCAGAAAACCATAAACAACATCCTACCCGACGAATACCAACGTTCCGCCATGCTGGCAGCTTACTTAGACCTCGAACCAATCGAATGCATCTCCCTAAGCCAACCCCCTGAAGAACTCCGAAGATCACTGGACGCTTTATCGACCAAAAGTTCGAAGCAGATGAACTCGGTAGCCAAACAATTTGGAAGTATTGGCAGGTCTATGAGTAGTAAGCTAAAGAAGAATTTCGGTTCAATGGCGAAATTGGCTGGTAAAAGCAGTGGGAGTCATAGCAATCCTGAAGAGAGTTTGATGCGGACGCAGTCGACTTGTGAGGTGTTGTGCTGTCGAGTGTTGGCGGCGAGGGCGCCCGTGCAGGAGGAGATGGTCAAGAATTATTTGAATGAAGCTTGGATTGGGTAAGTTTATTTTATGGGCGCCATTTATGAGGGTTATTGTCAAGTGAAACCATTACTATAAAGCTTTAATCACTGTAATAATTTTAAAATGCGAACTTTTCGCAAAAATAAACAGAAAAACGTTAAAACAAACAGCTCGGAATAAACGTTTTTTCTTTCTTTCACTAAAAGGGGTACGAAAACCTAATTAATAAAATAATGTTTTTCGGTAACAATCTAAACTCGCACATGCAGATTTTTGTTGTTTGAAATAGCACTTTGCCCGCAACTTCGTTCGTGTTTATTTTGAATAGGTTATTTATTTAGATAAGTATTCATGTCAAATTTAGCAGCAAGAAATAAGGTTATTTTATACAAATTTTAACCCTACCTAAACCATTTTTGGAGATACAAACAAATAACGATCATGTTTATTATTATATTATTCGTTTAGGTATTTGTGCCAAATGTCAAGTTTTTTAAGCCCAGAAGTAAGTGTCTTTCATTCAATCTTTAACGTAATTCTTCTTATGAGGGTAGTTTTCAAAATTTAATACCGACAACTTTTATTTCAAGCGAGCTTTTATTTTTGTTTCAAGTTTCAAGGATTTTTATTCTAGGAATAAGATTTTACAGAGGAACGAAATCACTCCAGCCCCTTTAGAGTTGAATTTCTTAGTGTTCGATTACGGAGACGCGGCGCATTGGGCGATCCGTCGTACATTGCATTGTGTTTGCGCGAGCGATGATGCGGCCCGCTGCTGCAATGTACGACGAAACGCCCAACGCGCCGCGTTTCCGTAAACACGGCCTTAGTGCAGTTAAAAATTCTTTCTTAGCGTTTGTCTAAACCATACCTCGTGCAAAATTTCACGTACTTATGCCAAGTATCTTCGGCTGTGCGTTGATAAACCGATCAGCCAGTTTCTTCTAACTGTTTTTTTTTGTCAATATGAAAGTATCGCTTAACTGTGCAATGCTGAAACTTTATGATTTTTTTATTGCCTATTATTTCATGATCGCAACTAAGTAATCGCGCCAGCATTTAATCGACCTACATCAAAGAAAATGTCCGTTTTTAAGCATCCATTGAGTAAAGATTTGGTAGAAAGTGTAGAAACCCATAAACATTGATTTACATTACCATAATTTTGTTATAAACTTTTCATACTTACTTTTGGAGATGGTTTCTTACTTACTTAATATTTTGGTAAAATATTCAGGTACACAGCCGACAAGAATCGCAAAGAGCAACCAGTCCAGCCCAGCCAACCTCGATACGGCACTGGGCGCTCTCAATTCTACGCCGATGCAGAGCGGCCCGCGCACGAGTCGGCGCGCGCCGCCAGCAGCGCGGCCAGCAAGTCGGCGCGCGCGCCGGCGGACCGCACGCTGTACCTGAGCCGCTCCACGTTCTACGACGACCGGCCGCCGTCGCCGACGCCGTGCCGCGCGCCGCTGTGCATGTACTACGGCAGCCCCGCCAACGGCGACTACTGCTCGCGCTGCTCGCGATTGCAGTGACACCACACAAACTGATCAACTCCGCCAGGCCACTTCCACCAATGAAACTACTTAATCACTACGTCTAAACTGCGTCCGGAACCATTGGCGTAGCACCAAAGGGTTAGTAGTGGCAGTGCCTCGGGGCCCCCACGCTCGAGGGCCAACAAAACCTTATTAACAAACCTTTCTTTTGAAGTAACAAAAAAATTTCCCACCTTCGAAATCTAATTAAACAAAGTTGCAACACTACTTTAATTATGTCACCTCGCTTTAGTCATTAAAAATCTCAAACACCTGCTCCACCAAGAACAGGAAATTTTGCTTGATAATTTTCCACTTTACCTCGGAGCCATTGGACACCTAGCTGCGTCACTATGCAACACTTATCATTGCGATTAAATAATAACAACTTTAACGTAGTTTAGATGTGCTGTGCTGATTTCGTTATTTCATTGGTGAAATCGGACCTGATGAGTCTTAGGTTAGTATGGCTAACAACCCGTGAAACTATGTTTTATCAAATTTTAATTTAATAAAAGTTGATCTAAAATATTTACTGTACGTCGAGTATTCAGAATTTTAAGTACGATCGGAAATTAGTAGTTTTAATTTTTTTTACGATTTTATTTTTTGCCCGACTACTTTCGTCTCATACTAACTTCACGTTAGATTCGAATTAAGCTTTTTACTTTAATAATAATGAATAAAAAGTAAGTTATATTATCGTTTGCGTGGGTGATATTTTTTTTTATTGTTAATTAGATTTAGTAAGTCACCTTTGTGTTTGCCCCACCACTATTAATAATGCATAATAATAAGTAAGCACAGATAATATCTGTGATTTAATAATTATATTATTACTGTCATTACCAGGATAACCAACCATGGGCGTATAAAGGTGTATTCATGTAACGGGAAATAATATTGTAAACTAAAACAAATGACCAATGAATGTCGATCTCTCATTTAATACCAAATAGTGTCCCAAATTCTAAGGGAGACAGTTTAATAAAATAATAATTACCATTTTCCCCTTTATATGCGTCTATGGTCTGAATGAAGTATGCGACTGTTATTATATTATCAAGTGCCAAAAAGTGGCTTCTAAACGTATTTTACAAAAAGTATTTGGAGGATGTAAATGTCTATGAATGTTTAAGTAACAAATGTGTTCAAAATTCAGTGCCAGGTTGGAAATGGGAAGTAAATTTTGGACAATACGGCGACTATGATGTTTCATACATTTTTATATTATTGTTTAATAAATAAAATGTATTTGAAAATTGACAGTGTATAAAACAGGGTAAAATCTGTTCAGATACCAACAGTGTATACCTTAAAATTATGTTGCCTTTGTAATCGTGTCTTCTCACATTGAAAAACGAACCATGAGTATTTTATTATATTTTAAATTGAGGATTTTAGATATTTAGGGTGTTAGTTATAAATGTTTAATTATATTGGCGGCTAAACTTTTCAGACTTAAATTTAACAAAATAGAAAGGATGATAAAAATATAATACTTAAAAAGAGACAAAATATTGTAAATTATATTTATCATTTATGGTAATAATCATTATAAATGTTTAGGAAGAGTTTATTACTAAAATATTATCATAGTAAATCCCTACTGAAAGTAGGAACTATTGCAGCTTGAATTCTGACCATAGCCTTGTGGAATTGTGATTTAGAGGTTATGTAAAAAATAGAAACAGATGTATATTTTTTTATTTAAATCATCCGACTACCTCATTGATGCAGCAATTTAGTGTTAAAAAATAGAAAAGATTACGGCTGATTGTAAAACTATGGTGGAAGATAGTGCTTCCTCCTTTTTTTATCCTATTGAGAGCAAAACTTGTTAATTTAAATCTTCGTGCCAACAAATATGCTCTGGAACAGAAACTTCAAGAAATTATACTTTTCCTTTTCAGATGAATATCAGTATCTTTCCTATCTTTCCTTATAAGATATATGTCATGTTATAGAGACTACTGTGGTATTTTGATCAGCCATAATCACCTGATATATTTTGGACTCAGGGTATAAAAATCGATGCACTAAAATTCCTAAGATGATTTATAGTAGGTGATTAAATCCTCTCCAATATAAAAATAACGAGCTTGGAGTTCATCTCCGTCCTTAAGTTGCTGGTTTGGCGTTATTTGACCACTGCTGAACTATTTCTCAACTTGTAACATGGATTAAATATCTCATCAATGTGCTTTTTGGTAGTGGTGAAACCCAGCCTTTATTATAAAAAATTTGATCTTCTAGTCCCGTACGATAGAATACTTAGTTGTTAATGTGATAGTAATAAGTGCAGTGATTTATCAATTACTGATGTTATAAAACTATTAAAAAATCAGTTGCATAGTGTGATCATGTTGTTTATGTTTTGACTCTAATTGTTAATTTTCAAACTTCTGTCCTACTAATATCTGTTGTTGTCTAATAAAATAAGTACCTTTTGTATAGCTTAATAGATCTGTGAAGTTGTAACAAGATTGCAAGATATCATGACAAATGTAAATCTTTCATATTATAAGTAAAAAGTGTACACAATAAATCATGCTGAAATCAGAGATAACATTATATTTTTTCATGTTTAACAATATAGAGACAGCATATCATGTTTTGTAGAAATATAAATTGATATTACATACCTAATTATGCAAAATTATGACTGTATTTTATTTACACCAATCACACTTATACACTCTCCAGGCATCGGCCCAACCTGCAGGCAAGTTGTAATTAGGATGAATAATTATGATCAATACCTACTGTAATGCATGAAAGCCTCGAAAGTGCAACATCAGGTTTTACTGAAGTCTGAATTAATTTGGCGCCTAAAGGCTACACTTGCCCCGAATAGGTGCATACCCATAATTTGCAACATCACTCAAACTTTGGTTTCAATACAATGCGAACGTTGTGAACCTAAAGCCGTGTACGCACGTACGAACACAAACATCAAACTAGAAGAAGACCGTCCCAGGGCACTGCATTATGAGTAGTATGTTCTGTATGGATGGACGGTGTTCTTTGTGAATCACTGTGAACACCAAAACATGCGCGAACTTGATTCGAACCTTCGAATAGTTTTGATTTTTGTGTTCGTTATGTTCGTGTTCGTACGTGCGTGCTAGGCTAAAGAAATAATTTTTAAATGTAAAATAAACTCCGCGCGCGCTTTTTAGGGTTCCGTACCCAAAGGGTAAAAACGGTACCCTATTACTAGATAAAACTCAACTGTCTGTCTGTCATTAGGCTGTATCTCATGAAGCGTTATAACTAGACAGTTGGCATCACAAATGATGCATTTCTGTTGCCGCTGTCAAACAAATATTAAAACGAAAAAAATTACTTACGTGATTTTTCAACAAACAAACACCGGAACAGGTAAAACTAAAAAAAAAAAATTGTGGTGTGATTTAAAAGGCTCGACGTGGTGCTGGGTCTGGGTCATGGAGTTGTTGTACCGGCTGATAGTGGTATGGATGGAGTCCGGCTGTATTTAGCAGCTTCCATACTGCGCTTTGGCTAACACCAAAACGTCGTTCTGCGTCGTAGGTACTGGCTCTTGGATTGCGTTCAAAAAAATCGGCTTCGACTGCCAGTCGAGGTCTACCAGACCCTTGTGCGTGGCTTGGTGTTCTGAACTGGCCGTGATCAAGCAGCCTTTGGTTAGCTGCTAAAATTGTCCTCTCATTAGGGACCGTAGGATTGAGGATCCCTTGGGCTCGCATACGAGGTACGCTCTCCCTTTCGTATCTTCTTCGTGCTGCTCGTAAATTTTCATTGCTTAACAAATACACTCGCACCATTTCATAATACTCGCGGTGAGTAAAATGAGACATTGTCACTACGCTAGTCTAGTACGCGGCACACGCGCAGGGACGGCGAAGGGCGCGAACGTCCGACCTCCACTTCCGTAAGTGACGTACTGCATGTGCATGCGTTTTGTTTATCAAACGCCGGCGCCGCATGCCCCCGCACCCCCGTCTCGTGCGCTGGGCGTGGTCCAGCGGCCGGCGGCCTTCGCGTTTTCATTCATGCTCATTCATAGTATTACTATTAAATTATATCCATGTCTTGCTTATTTCAAATTGGGACAAAGTGGAAAAATGAGAAAAAAAAAGTCATAAACTAAAAATGGAAATGTGTTCTATTGCTTACACTGAGCCACCAAAAAAAATTTACGCAGTGGTTAAAAAATTTTCCTGTATATAAGCAAAATATATGTTAATTATTGTTAGTTTTAACAGTCACTATGAGTCACATTAGAGTGCGGAATGTAACTCTATTTCTCAATTTATTGTGTTCTTAGTATTTGGCAGCTAATGCATTTTATGCTTTGATTATATACCTACAGGTATATAATCAAAGATTTTATGGGTATCAAATTCTGTCAATGTCTAAAGTAATTTGGATAAGATTTAATGTACCTAACGTGTCCGCCTTCTTGGCAGCTTCCCTTATTTTTATTTTATTGTTGATAGGTTCGCGCTTGAGGCAATTTATACTAAAATTAAAACTTTAAATCCTTTTTGCCGATATTGCGCTTGTTTCCAGTTCATCAATTTGCAAATAATTTTAAAAAAATTCACTCGAGTAAAAAATCACAAAATCCCGCCAAACAAAAGTCGCGCGCCGTTCGGTGTTCTTTTTTTTTTTTGTTAATATTTTTGGCTTGGAAACTAAGTTCTTCAAGTAATCACTTCGTACGAATACAGAATAGATACATTAGATTAGCATGGGAGAGTTGTAGTCAGTGACGTAACTATATAATCTGAGGCCAGTTTCAAATTCATTGGATGGGGACCCAGAAAAATCGACATGTTGTGATTTACATTGCATCAGCCTTATAATGTTATAATGTTCCCACTGCTGCGGCTCAGGCCTCCTCTCCAGGAGAGATTTGTGTGAGTTGTGATTTATTTTTAATCAATTTAGTAAAATATGGTAGGTAAAATAATACAATGACAGATCCCGCCCTGGGGTGGGGCGGGAAATAGTGTCAGACTCTTACTGACTAAAAACCTACCCTGTTCCATTCATTGCCTTTGTGGGGACGGCTCGGTTGTAATCTTGCTGGTTTATATCGATTTCTTATAATAAAGGTTCATTAATCAGGGAGATGTAGCTCTGATTACACCCGATAGTCCCCAAGGTTATTATAATTAATAAATCTTGTACCTGGATTCCTCCTTGGGTATATCTTGTCACTGGTTATGAAGAGTTCTGCTTCGATTATGATTCCTGTTGTATTCTCCTTTCTCCACCTGTGTTAATTATAGCAACATGAGTACATCTGGGCAACCAAGCAGCCACCGAGTGACGCCCGCCTTACGTCACCTTCGTATCCCTTTTCCGTCATAACTGAAAATGATAAACACACATATATAGCTTCTTTACTTATATAAATCATCAAGTTCCTACCCTCCCTCCACGAGGATCTACGGAACAGTCATCCAGCATCAATGAGCCCATCGTACCCAACGCCATCGCGCCAGGACCATTACACGACCGAACCCACAGATGCCAATCTAACCTCTCCTCTGAGAGTCACAGGAGAACATCTCCATTACAGGTTCCTACCCTCCCTCCGAGAGGATCCACGGAACAGTCATACAGCATCAATGAGCCCATCGAACCTAACGCCATCCCGCCAGGGCCATTACACGACCGAACCCATAGATGCTAATCTAACCCAGCCACTCTGGTTAGATCATGACTTGGTGATCACCTTAAGAACCCACACCTGGCCTTACCGCGAGGATCATTACGTGGGATTTACTTCTAGAACTTACGGACGATACTAATAGTCAACGAAGACGCCAGCTACACCCGGCGGCCCCGGTAAACCCAAATATACTCAACTTAGGTGAATGCTGATGAAGTGGTTGCTCGATCGTTGTTTTAGCCGACAAGTCACGACACGTGCACTACTCAACTTTTGGCGGTTGCGGAACTATAGAGTAAACTAGAAGGACAATCTATGGCATCTCTCTTGAGTGTTGCCACATAAAAGTGTCAGATAACCTTACTCACGTAATTAATTCGTGCTTGTCACGACAGCCTTTGTCCCAGGGCCCCGGGTAACATTTTCACATAACCTTTAGCCCCAGTAGGCTTCGGCCCTGCTGGGCCCCTACAGTTTGCTGACAACTCCTTGAGGCGCGCGGGAACAGTGCGCGCCGGCTAGTATTTCACGCGCGCCTCACAAAGATATCTGCAAAACCGTAGGCCCAAGAAGGCCGCGGGGAATTCGTAAAATGGAAACCGTGGTCCGTTCCAGAACGCAAGGACAAGTGTTTATAGTCAGTAAAAGCCTAAGCTAGGTCCTCCTGCTCCACCCTAAAGCGGAGAAGCCCTTGAATAACGTTCCACCTCAAAAAAGTCAAGGAATATCTAGGTACACCAAAGAGTATACACAGGCGGAAACTGATATTGATTACGTTCCGTTCAACTTACGATCACGAAAAATAAGATTTAGCTGGAAGGTAAAAATTGGACCAACATTGTTTCCCATGGAATTTTCTATAGAAAAGTCAAGAGTTCCAAGTAAAATTGTCTTGGTAATGAGACTGTGCTGGGCCTAATAAATACATATTCAAAATGGCGCGTCATTCGTCTAAACTCATTACAAAAATCAATCCTGCCTACGTATCGGGATCTCGCATGTGACTAAACCTAAACGTAGTGCTTATATTCTCTTTGACTAAACCCACGAAAAAGGTGCGGTATGGGATTCCCTAGTAGAGATTAATTTAAAAAAGCTTTCTTTTTTTTAATTTAGAATATTAGAAAAATAAATATAAAATCCCTGTATAATATAATAACATCGAGATTTATACACTTTTGAATCGTTCAAAATCGAAACGATTTATATGAATGATCTGAAAACATACCTATAATTTAATTTCTGTTTGCATAATTCAGTAAAACATATGTAAAAATATACTGCAACTTAAGCTTATAAAAAAGTATTCAACAAAATCTTCTGCACGTTTTAATCTATAAAGTAAAATCTATACATTAAATAATGGTTTTTATCCTGTTTTTTCGAGGTTTTTAGTTAGGTTTTAGAACGAAACGCGTCAATGTCAAAAGCGCTTTTTCTCCCTCCTGTACAAGAAAGATGCTTTTCGCTAAAATCACTTAGATACTATAGAATTTTATAAAAATCTTGTTTAAATGATGTCCGGTGGTCTTATAGATAAAGTTTACATCGGTCTCGATAATGCGCCCGCCGCATTTGATATCAAAGGACGTATTTTGGGACCTGTAAGTTTTGTGTTTTTTGGATTCGAACTCTGCATTCTTAACCACATACATTACAATGTAATCAATTTTCTTTCAGAACGGTACTAACTTGGAATATATAAGGTCAGAGACTGGTGTTGTAGCCGTGCTAAAAGGTGATAAACTTGAGCCATTGCATTTGGCTCTGCATCATACTAGATCTGAAGCTTTGGCTGGCGCGAGGTCACTCGCACAGAATTTGATAGAGACTATAAGAGCTGAGTTGGCGCAATGGAGCGCGGCGCAGGCTGGGGGGCCGCCGCCTGCGCTGAATGTGCCTCCACCAACATTGACGACGACTAGCGCGCCTCCGACCGTACCACCACCAGTTGTGACAGCGGCACTATCCACTCCTCCGACGTTAACGTCCACCGCTCACCCCAACGTCATCCCCCCAGTGGTCAGCGTGGCGCCTGCGACAGCCCCACTCATGACCGTTCGTCAACCCACCATGTTACAGCTACTTCAACCTCAGCAGCAGTATGTATTGAACCAAGAGAACGGGCAGCTAATACCTATAGTACAACCTGGGATGCAAGTTTCTAATACTAACTTTACATCTCTACCTCTTGGTCAAACATTGAGTTTGCAGCAGCCAAACTTTGGGACACAGATAGTGGATATATCTAGTATGCAGCCTGTGAATGTGACTCCGTTGAGGCTGAGCGGTGTGCCATCTTCAATGTCAATGATTTTACCAAATGGGTTAACATTCCCTCAAGCTAGTCTTTCAACATCTGAGAATACAACTGTAAGCACAGCTACTTCTACTCCTGTTGTTTGTGCGGCTCAGAGTACTAATGCTTGTCAGAAGATCCTGTATAGTACGGACAAGGGAGACAAAGACATCAAGTATCACATACAAGGGGCTGACACTGTGCAATGGACTGTGCCAGGCTCCCAGACTATGTTAATACCTTATCAACAGCTGCAAGACTTGGCAGCAGGGCAGCAAGGATTGACCAACTTTCAACCTCAGCAGTTTGTATCTGTAAGTAATCTTGTTTCTTAATTGACTACATAAAAGTAAGAGCAAATTCATAAAATATCTAAGAGGCTACTATTGTATTGTATGGTCAACATAACCTATGTTCAGACTTGTCAAGTTATGTTGGCCATATTAGTATATATTTAAAACACCCCTTTAGTAGAAGCAATATCAACTGAAACATAATGTATATCATAATACAGATAGCCCCAGCTGGTGGTCTACAACAAACATCTCTACCCCTGACGGCAGGTCAGTTGCAGCAATTACAAGCT
This sequence comes from Leucania comma, assembly GCA_958295575.1. Classification (NCBI taxonomy): domain Eukaryota; kingdom Metazoa; phylum Arthropoda; class Insecta; order Lepidoptera; family Noctuidae; genus Leucania; species Leucania comma. The sequence continues at coordinate 6,708,205 of OY282476.1, read as the reverse complement.
ACCGGCACTTTCATGCAGCTAAACCAGAAGGTAACACTCATATTCTTTTTGCAATGATGCTACTATTCTAAAGTTATTTATTATTTTATTGTTTAGGTGTATAATGTCAAAAGCTTAAAGAATTAAGAATTAATTAAGCTAATTAGAACTGTTTTTGAAACTCTTTCAATTTGTGGCATGTGATTTGAACTATGAACTTCAATGAGCAGTAACATTTTTGGGTCTCAATCATAGTATGGCACCACAGAGGACTGCATGTAACCATAGCAAAATCTCCATTTTAGTTCAACTTATATGCCGCGTATAATACCACTTGTCATTTTGCACATTATGCACCTAAACCTGAAGCTTTTATGTATAGTTTTAAAAAAATAAAATATTTCCATATTATATTTCGGCTAGACAATGATTTTAAAATGTCTAATTACATGACAATAAACAATAAAAAACAAACTATTAAAGTAAATCATTATAATTTAATTTGTTTACTGCAAACATGCAATAACATTTTTAATCTCTAGTACAATAAAATGGCCAAGACATAACATTGATAATGTTTTAAATTTTCCCAACAGCCAATAGCAAGCAGTGGTTCTTTGATAAACATTATATCAACAGGACAAGCATCTTCACCACAAATAATTTCTGTGAGCAGGTTTTAATATTAGCACATACTAATATATGATGCTTAACCTCACATGCCTTTGGTGTTTGGTCTAGGGTTTTTGTTTCATGGATTATTTAGCCATTTCTTTTGTCGTCATCCCTGCTGAAACCTGCATTTTAAGTACTTTTCGTTCGTTCCTTAATTTCGGCGGTTGTCTTATTGAATATATTCTTTTCCATTCATGTTTTAACATTTTCTGGTGGCGTAGTTTGACAGAGTGAGTGAGTGTGTTTGGTAACAAGATCTCGAACCCACAAACAATCACATAGCTTGCTACGTCACTGTGGAATCATTTGCTTTTTTAATTTTCCTAATTTCTCCGCATGCTTAATAGAGAACAGACCTAACCCAAACTTGGCCGTAGCTAGGGCGGAGGGGTAATGTGGGGCAATGACCTACCTTGAAATCACAAGCCCTACCTAAAAACTACCAAAATCTAAGATAAATTATTATAATTAAATGGTTTGTTCATAGTTTGACTAAACTAAACATTTCCGAAAATACCACAGTTTTCTTATTATAATATTTTTTTTTGTTCTGTGTATATTTTTACATGATGATTGATTTAGAAGTCCGTGCTTTGTGGGCAGATTAATTATAATATTTTTTTACTTCCACCCTATCTACAACCAAATTTTAGTTTGCCTTACCTCAAATTCGACTCTAGCTACAGCCCTGAACTCAAATAAGAAGGTATTTGAATTGAAAAATATTATTCAATAATAAGGTCCAATTTTGAAATACCTCATTTTTGAGTTAGGTCTCTTTTCTAAGTTTGCGAGTCATGTTTTTCAACCCATTTACTTTCTTCAGAAGTACGCAACACCTTTGCATCTATTTTTCTGTATCCTTCTTGTCTGTTTGTTATATGTCTAAATATTAATTGTTAAATAAAAAAACTAATTGCTTTTTCCCTAATCAGCGCCTGTTCATATATCACCAACAAATAACATAAGATACTTTCGCATTTCAGAACTCGTCAACTCCTACAAAAAGTGTTGGTCAAGAGTCTCGTGGTCAAAAGAGATTGTCTGATGGTACTCCAAGTCAATTGCAGTTAAGACCTATAGCTCCCGCTGTGTAAGTTACTAAATTTTATGAAACTCATTTTGACTTATCTTTTATGTCTTTCAGATTATTTTATTAGAAAAGACATTTGCTGTAACTGTGTGTGCACTTTCAATAAATTTTTGATTGTAAAAATTAATTAATACTTGACATAGTTTACTCATTTCCTATTAGAGCAACTATCTTTTCTACAACATTTTAATATTAGCAAAATATTAATACATGGAATTTTATTTACTTAATATATATTTTTTACGAATGACACTAAAAGCGTTAAGGCAATTGGCGTTAATTACAATCATTACTATCGCTTTTTTTTTGCAAATATTAAAATGTTTTCCTTTGTTTGAAGAAAAAATCATCAATTGGAAGACAGAAAATACTCAATTTTAGATTTTTCAAGCTATTTTTTATGTTTTTGTTTACTATTGTGAATTAGATAGGTAGGTCTTAACTTTGAGAATAAAGTCAAACGTTGAATCGAGATGCTGTGTGGTATCTTCTTGTCTCACATACCATGCTGTGTCAAGACAAAAGTGTGTGTTGTTGCCAGTGATGACACGTTGAACTAAAACATGGTCGTTCTCAAAGAGCATCATTAGAAGGCTTAAAGTTACCCAAAGAGCAACGGAGGGGAGCTAAACTTATCTGCAGGAAAACCAATCTACTGAAAATCCCGAAGAATGGTCAAACATAAGTAGCAGTAGGCAGGACATATTGCTCATAGGACAGATGGTAAACGGGGCCCAAAAGTGTCACAACTGCGCGTTAAATAGCCTCCCACAATGTGGACAGATGTCCTGATGAAGATCGCGGAACCTCGACGAATCGAAGACGCCCAGGACCTGTCGTTATGGAGACGATTGCAGGAAGCCTATGATCAGCAGCGGGTGTCTGTCGACTGAAATATTACCATTTTGACTGTCTTCCTATTTGTATACAAGAAGCATCTCTAACTTCCCTCATATTTAAATTCTTTTTCAATAATATTGTAAACCGTTAATCTACCGCTTGGTCACAATAGTAATGGAACATGCTATTAACGACTTCTACATAAGAAGAGGTTCTATTTTCAACGTGTCTCCCGCAATGAATACAAACCGGCCAGTTCTACAATACAGAAGAATCATGGAAGATATTTTCGTTACAGAAAATGACTTCTACAGGTCTTTGAACTTTAGAATCCTTCGCCTTTCTGAAGAATTCAAATGAAGAACTTCCTTTGTTTGGTTTTAAAATGCTTATTTTTGCCATGTTCGTGTATTGAAACGATGTGATGCTCCAGGTCGCATGTGAGCCATGACAAGAACTCCACAAGAGACTCGCGCACCTGGACCGCGGCACCAGGTACATTGAAGATTATCTGCTGTTTTTATACGAGATCACTTGAATGTAGCATTGCCATTGCTTATTTCAAATGCAACGCGTACGCCTATACTTCCCTACAATCGCATGTCAACTATCAGGTTTTAACCATGTAAACATAGTCGTGGAATGTTGCATACGCGTACATAGTTTTATTGATATTGAGATCAACTTAAGGGGATTACATCGCCCAAATCCAAAAAAACACCTAGGTTGAAGTTTCCTTATGTACGATTACCATATAAAAAATGAAGGGGATACTTAAGGACATTACTAATAAATTGTATTGATTACGTTTCTCAAAAACAATACCCTAACTCTAGAAAAAAAATCTGGTAAATAGGCCTTTTTTGAACATTAATTCCATATTTTCTCGAAAACGGCTCTATATTTATACATTGAATTTATACCAAAATATATGTTACGATAAATTGAATAACTTGTATTGATTTTTTTTCGAATTTCATTGAATATCGATAAGTAATCAAGAAAAAACTCGAATCAGTACTAATACCCCGCGCGCAGCACCCCCTGCAATGCCTGTTTAGAGGTCAAATCTTCTCTACTAGTGTAGAGGTAAATTGTTGAAGGTCATTGAGCGATGTAATACCCTTAAAGCCATAGCTCAAACAAGCCTCTCAGTCAAGCGTCAGATGCGTCGTTGTGGAAATCTTATGACATTTAAGTACTTCAGAAAATTTAGTAGGAACACTATACTCTATTCGCAATAAGATTAGACATTTAAACGAACCTGTTTCACTTTACATTCAACCGATTTTGACTTCTATTCCGAAGCCGTAAGGATGGCTTTCGTAGCAAAAAAAGTTTGTATTGTAACAACTTTTTTCATTGCGAATGGAATTTAGAATCGTGTTAGGGACTCGAAGGCACTCGAGATTATATGCGTAAAAGCTTCCAATCGTATAGGAATTTAACTTCTGCGTAGATGAGAGTTTCAAATTGATTAGAACAAAATGGCAACTGGTTATTCAAGTCATCTCGTGTATAAAATATTTGTGTAACCAGCACTTGCTTACTTATATTAATTAAGGCTACATTTGCGTATTTTAATTTGTATTATTTTTAAAGCACCAGCGTTTTGTCAGGATTAACTTCACGGACAAAGCGAAGGGTCTTGCGATTTATCGTAATTTTTACTAGCATTTAAAGTCAGTTTTCCTGAGTCGAGATCTGGATCCTGAAATGGTCACTACAACATACCAGTTACGTGGCTGCACGAAGCACCTGAGGCTACGCAACAATCCCATATTTAAATTTTATAGCAATATAATTTACTATAGCGTAGCCTAGCATTGCAAGATGCTGAACACTTTTCCAAATACTTTTTATAGGTTCCAACCCTAAGGTTCTTATTCTAGCTTGCAAAAGGTATCAGCGGGTCTAAGAACTGGAGGCTGAAAGCAGAGTGACCCACTGCACGAAACCCTGGATAATCCAGAGCACGCAAGCGTCAACAGTAGCCAGGCAGCAAGCAAAGCTTTTTCTATAACTTACAGGGCACAGTCCAGGAATGTTTGCTGATGGGTGAAAAGAAAACCTATTACATAATTTAGAACTGTATTTAGGTACTTACGACGGCCCATGCGTAACTGAAATGCGAGTAGCCATCGTTTTTTCTTGCGGGTATTAAAGGTGGACCGATGACCTGGCAAGAGTTGCGGAAATCCGATGGACGTCAATTGCACAGGGCCGTTCATTGTGGCGACACTTGGGAGAGGCCTATGTCCAACAGTGGACGTCTTTCGGCTATGAAAATAATGAAGGGCACTGGGTTTCTATCAAGTGCAAAATGAAAACAGCTAAGTTTGGGGGCTAAAATGACACCCTATTAATTTTAAGTTCTTAATGTAATTTTACTTTTTGGTGTACAATAAAAAATACATCTATCTATCTATCTATCTAAAATGTATTTCCAGTACAATAGATTTTATTAATAAATTATTGTACCCCAAAATAATAATTACATAGAAAAAATATCTTATACAACAACAAGACAAAACTCACTTATAGTCGCAAACATTAAAAAGTTATTTTTTTGTAATGTACAATTTCTTCAGACTTTTACCGTTACTTGTTCTATGAGACCTTGTTTCTAGCAACATTTCAGTATTTGTTAACGGGAAGTGCCGTATATATAGGTTTTGATTTCTTCGCGAATGTCAAAAAATGCTTCAGAAATATTATCTTCTTCATTATCTTCACATTGCAATAGAAGTTTGATGTTTTCACTGCTCCAAGGGGTACCAGACCTGAGTATTCGATATCAATTTCAGCTTAATATTTCCACGCGTTCTTGAGAAAAAGTTATCAAAAAGTGATCCTATAAGGGTTCCTAAAAACATAGCAGTGGCTTTAACGCATTCCGCGATGTCTTTCAGGCAACCTAGCGTTTCTGCGTTGTTTTCTGCGCATGTGAAAATTGTTTGTCTTTTCTGCCAGACCTCTTTTTATTAATTATTTAATTTAATTTTAGCACTAGCAGCACTTTTGCGTAATGCGTAAACTATTTTAATGTTCTGCGTTTTGATAGTAGTGTCTATTACTAAGTGTTTTAATTTTATTTTTTGACTAGTGTCTAATATCATTTTTTTTTTCGCAAAGCGTATCTCATACATTAATTTTATTACTATAGAACTTTTTTAATGGTGGTGACCATTAGTGGTAGCCTTTTTAATTTTTGCGCTTTATAATAAAGTACTTTTACTTTAATAAGTTACTTTAATAGCGTAAATGCATCAGCGTTAAGATGTTGCGTACGTGGCTTAATGCCAGTTTATTTATGGCTTATACATAGAAATAAATTCCTAAGATTGTTTACAGAAAGAACATAATGAACGAAATAAGGGCTTCGACAGTTTTTTTTCTTTATCGTCATCTACATATACCAATTTCAACCATATCTGAGCACCTTATCCTTTTCAGAATATCTTCTTCGAATAATGAAAAACAATGGTGGAGCTTTTACCCAGTGTAAGAAACCGAAGAGATTGTCTTACAAATATCTAATCATTACTAACGATTGCCAAGCGTAGATATTACTTTTTGTGCTGCAGTAGATTGCGTAATTAATTGGTTTGAAAGGGATAGCGTAGCTGTTGACAAGATAGAATGGAAGAAAAAAATGTCTTGAGCCGACCCCACGTAACATTGGACAAGAGCTGCTTGTATAAATCTACCACTGCTATTCTCAGCGTATATATTTTTTACAAAACCATGCGTATGCGTCGCCTTACTAGTTATTTTGTACCTTATTTCTGTTAGCATACAAGCCTCGGCCCGAAGATAATGCATGAATGATGCAGAATAAATAATACGTTGTAGACTTTTGTTTTTAGGTGAGAAATCATGAAAATAACGTTTCCTGCTCTGGGTGGAGCGAGAGCAAATGTTGTACTATTACTGATAAAAATCCACCTCTGTTTCTCTACTTGGCTTTTGCGTTTCAGGGCCACGGTAACTTCAGAAAATTCCAAAAATATATAGCAGAATAATGTAGCATTTAAATCATATTATTTACAGGTTCCAATTGAGATTCCGAGATGAGATATTTTTGCAATGCGTAATTTTATTCAAGCCAATGTAGCAGTACCTTACTAAGTATTTATTTCACTAACAGCATAGCTATAGTAGCAACTTAATCAGTTCTGCAAAGCCTAAGCGTAGAAAACAATGCGTAAATGAAAATCACAGATCTGTTACTATAACTTGACATTATTTTACAGCTAAGGACAACACCATTGTCAGTATGGGAATGAAAATTAATCCAGCACACGGGACCATTATACAAGTATCTTCGGGTCAGCAGACTAAGTAAGATACCATTATTTTGACCCTAAATTATGGAGATAACCAGCTTGAAAAGTTTCTAACTAACCTATTTTGTTAATGTTTCACAGCAAGCCATAGGTTTCTGTCTCACTTATCGTCGATAGTTTGTTGACTGTATGCAGGCCTCTTAGTAGAAGAATAACATTCCGCCTTCTTTTGTTTCTTTTTTTAACTATAAATATTTTTCCACAGTGCCTCCTCCCCCGGACTGGGCCAAGATGGTACAGGAATGTACATCCGCCAGATCGACAGAAACGCGATCCAAATCCAGACCAGCAAAGACGGACAGAAGCAAGACCTCAGTAAAGTGCAGAATACTGCACAAAACGTGCAAATGATCACAGTACCTCAGGGCATGACTGTGTTACAGAACCCTTTGAATATTAGTCAAGTTCCTACAATGCTTGGGCAGTCTAACAGCCAGGTTTATATGATACCAGCAAATCATCCAAACCTCATGCAAAGCGCTTTACCTCCAGGTTTCCAGCAAGTTCTCCAACCTGGTCAGAATGTCACAGTGATGCAACCAAATCAACTGGGCATGCCAGGGGGAGTCCAGTACAATGTGCCTTTGATGAATATGCCAGCTACTTCGCAATATATGCCCACAGGATTCAACTTTAATACGCAGCTATCTGCCCAGCAACTAAACGCAGCTCTCGCTGGACATCAACTGAACCCTAATTTAGGGACAATACCTATTGTGCAAGCTCCCCCACCGTCTTCTCCTCTAACAAACCCTGGGCAAACAATCCCCGGGACGCAGCCGCCTATGCAACAAATAATTCCAAATTCGTTCCTGACACCGACGTCACAGTATGCAGGGATGCCCCAACAGTATATGATGCAAGGAAACTCTGGAACGATCACTGTACCAACTAACAATCCGACGGTGCAGTATAGTATACCAGCGACACAAAATACCTCAAACAATGGCAATGGACAATCTACATCCACAGAAATTGATACAAATGGGGCCAACAACCAAACTAACTACATTACATCGTCGTCACAAGATAACGGGTATTCATTAACGGGTACAGTGCAAAATCAGCAAACGTTTACGTCAGACGGCCAATCAACGCAGACTACAGGCTTTACACCGACCAATCAGAATGGCACTCCGACGTACGGATCATCGAATGGCAGCCAGACAGCAACTTACGTCACTCAAACGACGACTACTCAACCGCCTCCCACCTACAACCCTACAAACGGGTCGAACCAAGCTTCTAACCAGACGTACGCGCCGCCAAGTACGCCAACATCACAAACTTCGCAAGCGAATTTTTCTCCATCGACAACGCCAGCGCCACAGACGTATCCTACTACCAACCTTCCGAACATGCCTAACGTAGCTTTCGCGCCGAACCAAACCCCTCAAAATCCTTACCCAAACGCCACTGGACAGAACTTGGCAGCTTACGCGAGTAACCAGTACCAGTATACAAGTAGGCCTTGGTTCAGACCGAGGTATGGATCACCGCAGGGGTCCCCATACAGTGCGGGCACAGGACCTCCACCAAATGGGCCGCCAATGCCCGTTCCCCCTCCCTCAGGAAACTACAACTATTGGCCGGATAGCTGAGAGTTAGAAAGTTTTATTGAGATTGAATTTGACCAGTGAAAAAACTATAGAATATTATTTGTAAGAAGAGAGACTGCTTTATAAACATACATTTATGAAATGTAAAGAAATATTTTAGAATCTAGATGAAATAATGAGTATTTTCTATATTTATTGTTTTTTACTGAAATTATGTAAGCAAAAGTGAAAATTGTTGTAATGCTGGGTCCACACTGACAGCAATGTCAACAATTGTATTAAGTGAAGTGTAGTTATTATAAGTATTGAGGCGTGGGCGCTCCGATTTATGCGTTAGTGTGACCATTGTATTATAGTAAATGAATACATGTATATTGTTTAACCTAGCACGTCATTGTTCACGCACAAACTTGCAAGCATTTAGACAGTAATTAAAGTAAAAGATGCACTTCCATGTGCACAGCCTCGAATAAATTGTGACCTATTTCTTATTGCATGCCATTTCTTTTAAAGTTAACACATAGTCTCTTCATTGATGTAGTCGTCACCATTGTACACTGAACTTAGTGAGTTTAGTGTACGATGGTAAGTTTAACTTACCCATAGGGGTACAGCCCGGAGGACACGGTTGAGCACACGGTAGAGGTGTGCCCCGCCTGAGCTGAGCATCGCCGTGTCCTTGTGGGGACGATCGGCGGCGGCGATCTCTCGCGCCGGGCCTTGGTACAGGCCATGGTCTGGAACGAGGAGGAGTGGCAGGCGGTCGCCTCCTTCTGCGAAGCAGTAGTGCAAAGGAGTAGGCCGACCGCATCAGGCAACGGCGCTCACGCCGCAGCCGCCGCCGGGATTCCGATCCCGAGTTCTGGCAACCGTAGTGCGGTAGACGGTGAACAACGGGTAGCACGCTTTCCGACCGTCCGGTAACTGTCCGGACCGAGCCCAAATCGTCGACGGCGCGTACTGTTCCCGCGCGCCTCAAGGAAACTGTAGGGGCCCCGCAGGGTCGAAGCCTATACTCTGGGGCCTTGGGTAAATGTGAAAGTATACACCAGGGCCCTGGTACGAAGGCAATGAAGGAACGGGATGGGTTTTTAGTCAGTTACAGTCTGACACTATCTCCCGCTCCGCCCAAGGGCGTGAGATTTCATTGGATGATTTTACCCACCATAAAAAAAAACCCATAGGGGTAGCTTAAACCACGTGACGCACGTATCGTGAGAGTGAATACCTTACAATATAGAACTGTATAATACAAGTATATGTATACCTATATTCCCTTTGCCGATTTGGGCTATGATGATTGTTATCTGCAAGCCTTGCCAAGTTATGACGGTTTCGGTGTCGAATCTCTTTTTACATAATGCCTCAGCGTAAGAAAGATTTTTATTTTTTAACTATAATATACTTAAGATGTAGCGATCAATGAACATCGTAGAAACGATTACATTTAATTCTGTAATTTTGAATGTCATTGTGAAATTGGCTACGAATTTTGTTCAGATGATGAATGCCGTTCCCATGCATTTGATTAGTTTTCTAATAGCGTTAACGTCTTCAGCTACGTTGTGATGAGTTGCACGCCGCGCCGCAGCGCGAAACAGTTTGCCTCTTCGAATATTGTCATATAACGTCGCGTCTCATTGTGGGCTGATAACCTTAGGCCGTGTTTACGGAGACGCGGGGCGTTGGGCGTTTCGTCGTACATTGCAGCAGCGGTCCACGTCATCGCTCGCGCAAACACAGACCTAAGGCAATGTACGACGGACCGCCAGACGCGCCGCGTTTCCGTAATCGAGCACTTAGTTAGTACGGAAACTTTCGATCTGTATAACTATGAAAACGAATTTTGTAATATGGCTAAAAAGTCGCAAATAAAAAGTTTACAAATACCTACGTCAAGTAAAGTGTGCATTAGATTATGGTGGACGCTCCAGGGGTAGGCACTATGATAGGCAAGCTATATTATGAAGAAGTCATTCAATAGGGTTAAACGAACTGAAAGGGTTGATGGTCTTAATGATTATATTCCACAAATAAGTTAGTGATACGGCCGCCCATCTTATATCTTAATCAATATACAACTTTACACTGACCCGCAAAATCTTAAGAAATGTTTGTAATTCGCGGGCTACCCTGGCGGTTCCATTGCCATTTGATATGTACAATAGCGTAATATATCTACACCAAAGCCACGCAACAAAATCCTTTCACGTTTGTGTATTGCGCTTTATAATAGACGTCTTTTCACGCTATCTACATATTATAGTCTCACCATGAGCCACTTCTTTTACTGTCTAGAAGTTTTCCGAGATTTTTACGAAGAGTTTGTAGTCTACAAAAAGTTGCCCTAGGCATATAAAAAAAAAAACGCTAAATTTATTTTTCTCACTGAAAGCCATCATTATCTTTGACAATTTAAAATTGACAGATCGTCATTATTCCTAAAATCTCTACAAAACATTTTTCAAAAGAGTAAAACTTTGCTACAAAACATTTTTCATTATGAATGAGAACCGATACCCAGTAACGGCATCCCTCTTCATGTTAAAAGAAATAAAACATAGGCAGGAACAAGTTAACCGTGGGTATCAACTCCTGAAGCGCAAAGCTGAAGCCCTACGCATCAGAGGCAGGCAAGTGGCCTCAGAATTGGCCTCTACTCAAGCCATTCTGGGCCACACTCTGAGAGAAGCTTACATAACGTTGGCAGCTGTTAAGTTCACTAATGGAGAGTCAAATGCGTTGGTGCTTGAAAATATCGGTCAAGTAAGTTATAGTCTTCAAGTATAATGCTGATTGAGAATTATGGCAACTACTCATACAGTCATAACAGTATGTTAATAAATTTATTTATTTGGTAATACTATTGCTGCTAATTAGCTAAACATAAACATGCATACCACAACTTTTGGCGATACAGATGAAATTACATAAAAGTGCGTGCCCACTACCGAGAACTAGACAAAATATTTTCAAAAATTTTGAATTTCGCGGTATTATTAGGGATACCAGTTAAAAATAGTAAAACTTCAAATTCATTAAAGTATCCAATATATCCATTCATACAGGCTCAAATCAGAGTTCAGCGCGTAGCCGAGAACATATCAGGTGTTTCCACAGTATCGCTTCTAGCTGTAGAAGAGGATGGTATCGGCGATTCCTTCCGATACGCAGGCCTCGGCGCAGGCGGCCATCGCACCGGGGAAGCTAAAAAAGCTTTCAGAGAAGCTGTGCGAATACTCGTCAAGTTTGCCTCATTGAGAAATAGTTGTATACTCTTGGACGAGGCTATTAGGACCACATTGAGGTAGTAGAATTCCATCTATTTCAATGATCCATAAATATTTACTGATAAAATTCGACAAATTCATTTAAAATCTTCACAGGAAGGTAAATGGTATTGAGAAAGTCATCCTGCCAAAGTTACGCAACACTGAAAATTATATTTTAACGGAAATGGATGAAAGGGTAACCTCTATCTTCTCTAATTAAAAATAATGCTATTTGAATATTATGGATTCAACTTTTTGTCTGTATTCAGGAGCGTGAAGAATTTCATCGTTTAAAAATGGTAAAAGCGAAGAAAGTTAAAACTCGAACCCGCCTCCTTTTGCGGCATTCTAGTAGCGCGTGTGGTGCCGGGGAGGCAAAAGGCATGTATCATTTAAATATTGAGAGCTAGAATGTCCCTTCTGTATGTATCAAGTGGGTTTTCTACTGATCATAAGGCGTATATTGTTATTTATGAGGTTCTACCAACTCGTCTCTACAAGATGGTTTTCCCAGATCTTGGCCCCATTTTTATATTTACTTTATGAGATAATAGAGACCAATTGGTGAAAAAAGTGATAAAATAACAATTCCTCTTAAAAATAAGTTGCTTTTAAGAATAACAGTTGCTTTTAAGAATAACAGTTCCTCTTTTAAAAGTATCAAGACTTGGGACAGGAATAATTAGCATTTCCGTTTCTCAGAGGAATCAGGGGACGAAAGCCCTGCACCGTTGCCAGTTCGTCGCCATTCCATCGAGTGCCTCACTGGCATTCTGACGTGCACCTCTACCCTGTCCATGACCACGGAGTCTGGAGACTTCAAACCAGTATGTTATCCTCACAATTGGGATGACGATGATCTGTTGTTTTAAGTTGTAAACCGAGCAATATTTAATCTTATTCTGTTGCTTTACCTAATACTTGTCGTGTTTTTATGTGTTCATGTTTTTTGCTGTGGTAAAAATATTTATTTGAAAACCCGAATGGTTTTTCATTTTAAGATTTCAGATACAATGTAATTCAATGTCAGGTACATATACTTTAATATCTGCCCACTAGTATTTTGTGAAGGCTGTCAATTTAGAAATTAACCTTGACCTGGCTCAAGCTTCATAACAAAGAGTATAGCTTCCTGTTCGCTTCATTGCTTTATGCAGATTTTTTGGGTTAATCACTAATCACGATTAATCATGTCACTATAAAAACGTTGATGCGAATTATTTACGATTCGACTTAAATATAAAAGTGGTTTTGTAAGACTTTATTAAATTCATCATAATTTTACATCACATTATTTTATAAAGAAAAGAATATAAATAATCTATAAAACCCAGCCATCGTCTAGCCTTTCTTCCATAGGCCGAGTAAAGTATTGGCATCTTCGGAACTTCTCTAGAATTTCCCCCTGTAAAAAAATACGCTGGTAAAAATTGAGATCCACATAGAGTTTTGGAATGATTAGCTAGATAAAACCACGCAGGTCGACTACGGTCTGTATTAGGATATCCATAGTTGCCGAAGGATTATTTTTTATTTTAGGTGTATGGAGGCGGAGTACGCGGCGCAAATTGAGGGCCAAAGCTGCGGGGCACGCGCGGGCACTCGTCGCGTTACGTCGCGCGTGTGTCGTTAGCGGCGATCCCAGTAGCGTTATTATTACCTGCGCAGTGTCGCTAGTTCAACTTTCGGTGTGCATGTGGTCGTGTCAATAGAGAACTTTAATATTATTACGTAGCAAAACGGGCGCGAGACGCGGAACCCGCGAAGGGCGCCCGCGCGGCAAGCCGCGACGGTACATTTTTGTATGGGATCGCAAGTGCGCCCGCTTAACGCAGCGTTGTCCCTAAAAGAGAATAGTTTGGTGGGTTTTTTTTTTTTATTATTGATAGGTTCGCGCTGACCACTATTCCACCTGATGGAAAGCGACAATGCGGTCGACGATGGAGCGCACATACCTAGAAGAAACCTATTCACTCTTGACTTAAAGATTCCCGGTTGTTTGGTATTACTTACAGGTCCTGTCTTAGTAGTTGTTTCGCTATAATAAGTAATGGCGCTGGATCCTGTACCGTACAGTGGATACTTGAGGTGCATCTGAAACGATACTATTTGGTGAGATTAAGGTCAATATTGTTGTTGCCCCACACTAGGAATAACTCCTGTATCGTGGGTGCATTCACAAACAGTAACGATAAAAACTCCCACCGCCTTATTCCAATACTACGATCTAAAATAGTTCCGATACTATTACTAGGTTTAATCCCGATTAAACGCTATCTAAATGTAGTTTTCGGGATTTTTATTAAATTTAATACCAATTAAAAGCGATCTAAATTTATTTTCGGGACAATTATTAGGTTTACTGCCAATTTAAAGTAGTAATAGTCCCGGAACTATTTTAGGTCGCGTTTTAGAATAAGGCCGCCATACACAAAACACTCGACCCGGAATACGTATCTGTAGGTCTTAAAAATATTTGTAACGTGCGGGAATCGAACCTGTGAGACCCAGCGCTGCAGCAAATCACTCAACTATTGCGCCAGCTATGCCATATGCCGTTATAATTATGCAAAGATACAAAAACACATTGATTGACTACTGAGTCAATCAACGGCACTGGCCCGGCTTTAATTACTTCTTCTTTCTTCGCCGGCGCCAATGCAGAGGTCGCATTGGCTACAGGTTTCTGAGCACAGGGGGGTAGGGAAAAAAATGGAGCCAGTGGCGTAGTTAGGCGTAGGCTAAGCGGCCCCTCGCTCACAGCCTCATATCTAAAGGGGGTTCGCGCAAGGGCACTTCAAGAACGAGGGTTTTTTTATAATTGATAGGCTCACATTTAATCACTATTTCACCTGATGGTAAGGGATGATGTAGTGGGTGGGTAGGGTACACTGGGCAACGACAGTCGCTGTATCGTTTTCGCATTAAGAAAGAAAAAGGCCTTCGCCGATGTCTAAATTAGTCCACGTTTTGCATATGGATGAAACCTGACTCTATTAAATCGTTTGTGTAGCCACCAGTATCAATGTTTCGGTCAACACAGTTTTCAAGGTAACTACCATAACTAGTGCTTATGTTATATTATTCAAAATGTTGCACGTCGTAGTAAAAATAGTTCGGTTAGGTTTTTTTTATGGTAGGTAAAATCATCCATGACAAATCCCGCTCTTGGGTGAGGGCGGGAAATAGTGCCAGACTCTTACTGACTAAAAACCTACCCTGTTCCATTAATTGCCTTCGTCCCACGGCCCCGGGTGACATTTTCACATAACCTTTGGCCCCAGTAGGCTTCGACCCTGCTGGGCCCCTACAGTTAGTTAGGTTAGGTAGGTTGGTGCTTACATATAAAATGAATTACTTACATTTTTATCAGCAGTAACTTCTAAATTGCGAGGCTCAAAATCCTCCTTGACGTAATTGGCGTCATATTCTGTGCAATACTCGGAGACGGGCTGAGATGTCTTAAGCTCTTCAATCACTTCATCCAGCATTTGCTCCCAAAAGAAGTCAGTGAGCATTCGTTTGCGGATACCTAGGAATAAATTGGTAATTTGTGAGTTCTGATGGTCTCTTTATAAAAGGTATAGGGTCTTCATAATCTATTCAAAGGTAAATTAAAAAGCATTTGCTAAAAAATTAATAGCAATAAATCACCTTCCCCGTATTTCGATTTCTTGGGAATTTTATAGCAGGCGCGCATCTCACTCCCTTTTTCTGGAGCTTCACGTCCATCTTGTAGAATCCAAGGACGGCTAAAGTTCTTCCCTTTACCATACGCAGAAGGTTCAATAGGAACTTTGGGATGGAGTTTGATACGTTCTAGTGGTCTTATCTTCAGTGTTTCTTCTTCATTTTCTGGTTCCGGAATATCAGCTTGAACTTCAGCATCGACGGCTGCAGAATTCATGTTTTAGTGAACTTATTATTTTATGCGAAAAATGTACTCAAAAGCTTCTAATGGTTGTTATGGATACGAATAATAAAGTAACTGAAAGTACCTAACAGTAATCTGTGGTAACGATTATATATTTTTTTTAACGGTGCTTTCGAGAATTGGAACGCAAACGTCAAAAACTGGCCGTCAGTCAGCTGTTGACAAATGACAATTGCTGTTGATCAAAAATCAGCTTTCATCTTTCATTGTCAAATCGAAAGATGGAGGCTTGTCAGGTAGCCCGTAAACAAGATTTGCCCCCTCCGGGGGGCTACAAACCGATTCCTTATAAAAGGGTGCCTGCAAAAACATTCTTTAGCGGTAAGTAAAATCATAGATTTTTCATTTTGAGTTGTACATAGGACTAATACCAGATTATGTAATCCATGTTTATAGGTTAGGTTGTTGTTTTCCAAACGTTTTAATTAGTTTTTCTGTCTATAAAACTATAAAACAATCCTTGTGCTGTGTAAAATATCCAAAAATTGGTAGAAAAAGTGTTTGTAATTAATGCTGTGTTCATTATAATTCATGTTTTGAGTTGATTCATGACCTCTATAATATTGATCGATTTTTACTTTTAAAATGGTATACTGAACGATAAAAACTATTTTCAACATTCTGGTTACATTTTGCATTAGTATACTCATAATTTCTGCCAGATCTACTACATTAATCCCTGTTTTATATTCATTTTAGGGTATACAATGTTTGCTGGCTACTTGGGCATCACAGCATTCGCAATGTATATGTATGCTAAGAACTACAAGCAAATAACTAAAGATGAGATTGAGATGCGGTCTGCTAAGATGGCAATATTCCCTATGTTAATGGCCGAAAGGGACAGGGCATACTTGAAGCAGCTCCGTAAGAACCGTGATGCTGAGAGAGAACTCATGAAGGATGTTCCTGGATGGGAGGTAAAATGAACATATTTGCACCCAGTTGTTAAGTATAGACGGTCAGATTACTGAGATTACTGTTCAGCTTCATCCAATTAGACTTGAAGTGAAACTCAAGTTGGCCAAAAGCTAAGCATATCAGGTAAAATAGGTATGGACATTGAATAAAAAGATGCTAGGGACAGGAAATAGTTTGAATCATTGAATAAATAATAAGGAGACTATGTATGCTAAAACTTCAATCTATTATTGTTTATCTTTCCATTGTTGACATGGATGTTATCCATAGTATTTTTGTGACTGATCACAATTAAAGCCATTCCATATTCAAAATTATAGTAATACAGTCTTTTTTTATTAATATAAACTGCTGTTTGACTGCAAACCCAAATGATGGTAAGTAGTGATGCAATTGTTGATAGTAAGGCGCACTAGTTTATTAAGAGCCCATTCACTCTAGCCTTGAAGACACCTAAATTATAATTGGACGGAAAGACTGCAGCAGGCAAACTGTTCCAAACCTACACAATAAAAACAACAAGGCAAAGCAGTCCATACTATAGTAGTTTCAACAACATAAGGGTGGATATTCACCGTACCGTATCCGATGGTAGAAATGACATGGCGGAATCAAGTCTTGTAATGCTTGCCCACACTCTCCAAAATGCATCCTGTAAAATACTAGATATGTAGAACAGCTTTGTAGATTGGAATTAACTAATTGATCACTAATTGGTCTCTCTGCATGCGTTTCCACCGAGTCCGAAGCTGCCAGGTGGCATTTTGCAGCACCAGCCCATAAGTGGCTGCAGTACTCCACACACAACCGGATCTGTACTTTGTATAGCATAAGAAGCTGTCCCGGTGTGAAGTCATTCAGTAGATGTTTCCATAAAGCCTGTTGAGTTGAAAATTCACCAAAACACCCTAACAGTGTTTTAAAAAGTAAATAGAAAGAGACTAAAACATTTACTAAATTTCGCCTTCGGCATTGTCCGTGTGAATGTTGGTTATTAGAGTGCAAAATCATTGCCTGATGAACAGTTAGACCTTACTTTGGGGTTCAAGCTTACTCCATACCCAATTTCAACAAAATCAGTTCAGTTGTTTAACTATGAAAGTGTAACAGACTGATAGTTACTTTCTCCTCATGAGAATAATGTGTTTTTCTGGGATAAAAATTACCCTATAGCTCTTTTTCATAAAGTAGCTTTCTGTCAATGAAAACCATTTTCATAAACAGATCAGTATCTCCAAGGATTTCCTACTTCAAACAAACTATCAATATACCTATTTTTATTTTTTTCATCAACTAATCCCTGCCAATGGTTTCACCCATGTGAAAGTAGCTAAAACATATACTCTATGTTACTAAAAGTAGCATTCTACTGGTGAAAGAATTTTTGAAATTGGTCCATAAATTTTTAGTTTAATTATTAAGGTAGGAAGAATTAGGAGGTATCAAATATATTGAAATTAAAGCCATATACTCAGGTTTACGGTCATTTGAAGCTGTGAAAAATCAAAAAAGATACGGCTATTGCAAAAAACGTATATCAACACGCTCAGTGGAATCAAAATTCGTAGGGTACTTCCTGTTGACCTAGAATCCTGAAATTTGGCATGAAGCAAGGTCTCATAGCACAAGTATAGGAAAAAAAATCTGAAAACCGTAAATTTGTAGTTACATAACTAAAAAAAAAATTGCGATTCGTAAAATCAAAGAAAGACTCGGTTCGGAAATTGAACTGTTTTCAAAGGTACGGAATCCTCAGCACGCGCGTCCGACTCGCACTTGCCCGGTTTTTTTTTTACCTTATTTGTTTAGTTTTTTTTCACATAGAAGCAACAAGAAATATGTAACTGAGATATTTGTATAAAATGATATGAAACTTTCTTAAAATAAGGAGTTTCTTGCACATTCTCCTCCATAGAAAATATACTAACTTCTCTTCTTCTAACTTCTTGACACTGCAAACAATAGTTTGTGTAAATGGTTTATTTGGAGTACATGCTTTGATTGATTGAAGAAAGGACCTAATAAGTCACTCTTTTAGCCCACAGCTCATCTGAAAAGGCCCATTAATTATTTTAAAATTAACCAACCCAATCAGGCTTAACCCAATTGTGGGTTAAGCTTGCTTATGTACATCGCATGTCCTATTTTTTTGTTAACTTTATGATTTGTGTGTACACTAAAGAATGTAAGAATAGATATAAGAAAATACATTTGTTCCCAGGTCGGCACCTACTACGGCGAGAAGGTATACAACCTCCTCCCCCCTGATACCCTGGTGGACCCCATCTACCATGAGTACTACGCTCACTCCAGACCTTATGAGTGGTACCAGCGTGCCTATCTCAAACTGCGCTCTTAAGAGGCAAAGACAATGGGCTTGTACAGCTGTTGGTGATCTAAAGAGCCTCATTGGTATAAATTATTGCTTGTGACAAGTGCGGTTACTGTGTATTTTAGGTGATTTCATTTCATTACAATAAAACATAGTATGTAGAGGTGGGTTTTATTTGTGTGAAAAGTGATATACTTCACTATTTTTATTATATTATACTAAACTAGCTTCTGCTAGCGGCTTCGCCTGTGTGAAGTTTCTCCATACAAACTGGACTTTTGTATGAACCTTTTTTCTTTCTTTATTCTTTGTATATGTTCCCGGCAACCTGTACAATCCGGTATTCTATACAATACTCTGCCGGTAATGAGTGTGGAATGTAAAAGATGAGAGCAGGGAGCGTGGTGACGTAATTTAAGGGCACACCGACTCACAGGTTAGGTTAGAAGGCTAAGGCGGGAGCGGAACCTTCCAAATTATTTTTTCATAGCCCCCCTCGTAAAATAGTACCCGAGTACAGTACGTTCGACGGTTCTTGGCGCGCCTGAAGTTAGGCTCTGCGAACTTTAGCGCTCATAATAAGCGCGTCAAATAAATGATTTATAAAAACTAAATGCCAATAACAGTTGTTAACAGCAATAGCAACTGCTATTGCATTTATTTTTTCAAACCATATATTTTTTTACGAGTGCACAAGCGCTAAAGTTCACAGAGCCTAACTTCAGGCGCGCCAAGAACCGTCGAACGTACTGTACTTGTACATTATAAAATTAACGTGAAACTAAAAATTCTTCTTGCTAATAAGTAATGTAAATTGTTTACAAGAACTCAGGTCTTATTTTTGTTTGCAGGCCTTTAAATTAAAGCTCCTATTATTTACTGGGTGGTAATAAAAAATACCACTTAGCCCTTTAACTAGGTACTTCTAAGAATTTTTTCCCTTCTCTCGTCTTTTAGGGCCAACGCTGCGTTAAGCGGGCACACGCGCGGTCCCATACAAATGTGCTCCGTCGCGACTCGACGGCATGATGCACAAACTACAATGTGATGTCACCGCCATTAGATTACGCGATACCCATTGTGTAAATATAATTGAAATCTTTATTTTTATACTGAAAGAAGTTGCTAAAACCTTACCTACAAGTGCAAGCATTGAATAGATTAACGTACAAACGTGGGAATAATTTTAAACAACCATTTCATTTTATAAACAAAACATTTATTACTTTCACCATTCAGTATACAAAAATGTTAACATAATTCTTATAAATAATCATTAATCGCTTCTCACAAGTTCATCATTAATTTATTGACGTGAGAATTAACATTTTCAATTCAATAAAACAAAGAGATAAAATTAATAGATCACATCACCAAAAAACAACTAACTTTTGCAAATCATATGCAATGCTAATCCTTAACCATATAGCCTAAGATAAAAGATTGCGTTTCAGTAATACACAAGCTGTTTTCAGCTCTATAACACTATCATAAGGTTCAAATTGAAATGCAACATCTGTAATGTACAAACATTAAATCTAAGTTTATTAATTATAATGTATGTAGTCTTATCACTTAAGAACATAAGGAGGACATAAGACTTTCATCATAATTCGTAATTTTTATTAAGAGTAGGTACTATAATAATCCAACATTTATTTATAAATATATAAATGCCTCCTTTTTGTTGACCATATAATTGTGCTAATCTTTGATTAGGTATTTTGCAAATTATTATTATAATAATAACATTAAACTAAAAAGTTATTTCCATTTATATTTGTGGGTAAACAAACGAGTGACACGACCGAATGGAAGAAAAAACGTGTTACACCGACCCCAAATAAATGGTATAAGGGCAAAAAAATTATAATTTGTGGACAAACATGGACAGCATAATTTTTTGTTTATCTGTGCTACAGATTCTAGATACAAATCATCGTTTACGGATGGACCTAGGCCACCCCCAACTGTGGCGCCACAACAACCGGTCCTGTACATCTCGCATACTTCAGATTCCTACTACCCTCACCAGATAATGTGGACGAAGCCTAAGCTGATATATCAGACACGAAATATATCACACATCAATCAGACAATGCATTAAGCCGCGTTTTCACTAGGAGACATTTGTAGGGACATATATCTGGCTAGGATAATTTACATGGTATGTCTGACTTTGTGGGGTAATATTGGTCAACATTAGTATTTGCCTTGTCCGACTAGTATGTCGCCCAAGGAGGCTCTAGTTGGACGACACTACTGCCATTGCGCAGAACACAGCGACACTCGTCCTCACTATTCAAAGCTTATCAGAACAGGGACAAATGGCCCCTAGTGAAAACGTAGCTTTAACTTAATGCGACATTATAAACCCAGACTGGGTGATATCCATACCCATTACTCAAACAGTTTTTAAATTTAGTATTTATTTTACCAAGTGAAACATGACATAAATATTGCATGCATATTTAATCAGTTTTTAATTTAGACTGTATTTAACAAAGCCAGAAAAATATTGCACTATTCTAGTATTAAAGGTCATGGCAGGAGAAATGGCTAAAATGGTATTTCTTATTGTTGAGGTAAGTAAAGTTTTAATTGCATGAATATTTATTACATTATTAATTCTGTTATCTTTGGTTACTTATTATTTAACTGTCTATGATATTGCGAAAGGATACTTTTACGTTTAATTGGCTTGCAATATATGTTTTGTGCACAATACGTATTATGAGTAAATAATCAGTTTTCTAAATCAGGTCTTCCCCTTTAAATGTTCATTATTTTAATATTAAAATTTGACTTAAAAGGGTTCCCTTTCACCCATACACTAAAAAAAGTTACACTGTTTCAGTAAAAAAAGGTGGGAAACGCCTCAGCCTTACCTATTTGGACTTCTTAATAATAATCTTTGGTTTCAGCTTATGAGTCCTGAGTTTGTGCATATGACTCATGACGAAGTACATGCCAGGGAATGTTAGGAACAGTAAATAGACCCTTAAGAACGTTGGCATATGGAAGGCGAAGTTCCACTCATTTGGCATCCCAACTGTGAATCGTTCTGTTTCCTCAAAGTATGGTATGTTCCGGAGAATGACTATAGCTTCGCACATAATGCCTATGGGGTAGAGAGGTATCCACATCGTGTAACGCAGCCAGGTCAGGATGTAGATTTCTTTTTTGTATAGCTGGGAAATATAGTATGGATACCTGGAATAGAAGGAATTTACAAATTAGTAAGATCAAGCGAGCAATAAGAAGAGAAAAGGATATATCGACGCCTCCGGGCAATAAGTCCGGGTAATAAGTAATTACAAAAAATATTTTACGATTAGCGACTTTATTACCATGATAATAGTAACATAAAAATCGCAAATAAATAGTTTTTCGATTACCGACTTATTGTCCGGGTAATAAAGTCGGTAATCGAAAAACTAATAACGCCTGGAGGCAATAGCAACTACACATTCTGTTAAATCAGTAGTTTGGAGTAGTTAAATGCTAAAAAAATCACACTAATATTATAATGGCGACAATTTGTGAGTTATTATGTGTGTGTACGTTTGTTAACTTCACGCTCGCTAAACGGGTTTCGATGAAACTTGGTACACGGGTAGGGCATGTCTTGGAAAAGATACTGCCGTGTGATATGTGCTAACAAAGGATACTGATATCCCGGGAGTCTGTTCTCTTGGGATAATTTTGCCTGGCAGCAGATATTATTTAAAAAACGTGAAAATATTTTTCTAAGTTTTGTTTCTATTCACCTCTGCATACCTATAAGAACGCGAAGGTTTATTTATAATTATATACTTTATTGTATACCAATATGATACATTAGTACACTTTGAGCCTTAAACTTAAAATATACAATGGGCGGCCTTATCGCAGGTTGAACGAATAACCCAAGTCAGTTCGTGATCATTTCATACATCGAATATTTGGATATGAAATGATAAATTAAGTACCTTCACGGCTATAAGTAAAAGGACCCTTAATAACTTAGTGTGATTCATCATCAACGATTGTAACACTCTTTACCATAGAACAAAATTATAATGGGTAATCCTCAAAAAGGTTTTTCTAAGGTTGCCTTACCTGACGACTTCAATGACGCTCCACATGACGAAGAGATAGAAGACCACAGGTTTCGTATGCATGCGCGGCTCGGCTTCAATCATCACGAACAGGACAAATGCTCGACCACTCACTTGCAGGAACGGCACTAGTACACCACCCTGCAAATATGTTATTTAAATGAAATTTTAAAACGAAATAAAGAAAGAAATTGCCAATTGCAAGTCGGACTTATAAAAGAAGGGTGCCGTACATCATCATCAGCCTTTTAATGTTCCCACCTGCTGGGACACAGGACTCCTCTCTAGGAGAGGGAATGGGCCGTAATCCACCACGCGGGTCCAGTGCGGATTAGTGAATGTCACAATTCTTCGAATTTTTGGTTCAAGGACATGCCGGTTTCCTCACGATGTTTTCCTTCACCGTTTTGAGAGTAGTGGTGATGAAATAAATTACACAAAGTCATGCGCCTGGCTGGGTTTGAACTCGCGACCTACAACTCTAGTCGGGGTCAATTACGACTCGGCCGCCATTACTAATTACCATTACACAATT
This sequence comes from Leucania comma, assembly GCA_958295575.1. NCBI lineage: Eukaryota > Metazoa > Arthropoda > Insecta > Lepidoptera > Noctuidae > Leucania > Leucania comma. Next base: position 6,684,616 of record OY282476.1, on the reverse strand, counting down.
ATTAACTTTATTATTTGTTGTTGTAGCGATAATTTCAACTCATTTATGAGATACAGCAAGCTGATTGACGGACAGCAGAGGTTTAGTAAGAGTGTCCCGTTGGCATCTTTCCGGTACGGAACCTCAAAAACAACTGGTATAAAATAAGAACACGGGTCAGTGACAGAATGGTTATCATAACACACTAATTCTAAAGGCGAAAGTTTGATGTGTTTGTATGTTTGTTACTTCTTTACGCTCAAACGGCGGAACTGATTTCAATGAAACTTGGCACACGGATAAACCACGTTCTGGAATAGTACGTAGGATATTTTTAACCCCGTAGTGTGTTTCCTTGGGATTTCACACGATTGAAGCCTTTGGCAGAAGCTAGAATATATTCTAGAAAAACTAATTTGATTGCATATTCATCTTTAATTCTAGGTAAGTTTCATTTGATTTATTGGGTAGACTGCATTGGTTTTGAACCTGAAGAAATTATTGTGTGACTTTTGTCCCTAAAAATGTACATGTAATATTCAACTCACCCTAGTATACCCAAACAGCGGATGCATAACTTCGAGGTACTGTAACAGCTGCAAGAACTTCATAGCAGGTCCAACGTGCTCATACGTATCAGCGACTGAATCATACTCCAGCTTAGCGTATCTCACGGCCATAACAGCCAGGACGTACGTGTAGCCGATGAATTGGAAGAGGTTGTATAGCTTCAGGTATACTTTTTTGAGGTCCTCTGTAATCAATCAATGACCTTGTTTTGAGAACATTTTCGATTTTTGCGTTAATAGAGTACTTTCATCTGTTTAGTTTTAGTACAATATTTTATACAAAATTTTGAAAGATCTCTTTTTCTGAAAAGAAGGCGACATCATCTCTACCTCAGTGTCTGTATCCTTATTCTGTTATTTAACAGTTTACCCATCCACCAAATTTTAAATATTTCTAAACTAACAATTTCCAAAATTATTGAATGAATTTCTAAAATTATTTCTATTTGCTTGCTATTTTTTTGGATTAAGTTTTTTTAAAGGGGGGAAAATCGTCCAATGACCTCTCGCCTTTGGACGGAGCGGGAGATAGTGTCAGACCTTTACTGACTACAAACCCACTTCTGTTCCTCTTTTGCCTTCGTTCCAGAGCCCCGGGGTTCTTTTGGATTAAGTTACCATTCGGTACAAAAACATAAAAAATTTGAACAGCTACCCAATTATTGTGATGTTTACAGAATGTCTCTAAGTTCAGTGTGCCCCTTGGGAAATGCCTACTCAATAGGGAATGCAATCCCGATCTCGCGAGATCCCGTGTAATTTTTCGGGATCAATCCCAAAGCATAATATGACGAGATCCCGTTCGAGATTGACGGGATTGAGCGGCAATGGTCAGCGATACTACACATATCCGCTCGGGACTGCGAGAGTCTAAAAGTCCTTTTACACGTGTATCCAAGGTTACATAAAAAAGAAATGGATTTATTTGAGTGTGGAGGAACAAGGAAGAGATTTTTGCAGTCTGCATATAATTGCTTAGTAAACGCTGTTTTCTACCAGTGTTGAGTCGGAGAGGCATTCTCAGCAGCTGGGTACATTGCAACGGACATTAGATGCCGGTTAGCAGATAGCACTCTTGATACACTTTGTTTATAAAAAAGTTACTTTCAAAATCACCCGTAACTACTTTTTAATCTCCTTGAGCTATACCTACTTTTGCTTTGATTATGTTCATGTTAGTAAATCTGTTAATTATTTAGTTAGTAATATTTAAGGATAAAGGCTTTTGTTTTCTTCCAAATAATATTTTGTTTTAATTAACCTCACTATCACAAAGAAACAGTTTTCATGGTATTCAGTCATGTGATTTTTTATAAACTAGACGAGATCCCGAAAATTTCGGGATCCCGCGGGATTGATATTTCTAATCTCTCTCTCGAATTTACGATCTCGAGTCGGGATTGCATTCCCTACTACTCAACATCTTCCATAGTTTTTTTATATTTAGCAACCCTTCTCAAATTGGAAACAGCAGTGCCCTAACTGTGTGCATTTGAAATAGCAAATGATGACAAAAAGTAATGGTTGTGCGAATTTGCTTGATGTGGACTGTAGGTTTAAAAAGCGATCTAAGGTTTGTTAACAATATGCAGATACTGTGCCTGGATGGGACGGACGTATTAGGAGGAACACTGACCTTTTGACCTCGAAGGTTCCACGTGGCGCCGGCCGGCGAACCCCGACTTCGTACTTTCAAATCACTGCCAGGTCCTGTTTTGCACTACACTGCACTATTGTTGAGTTTTTGAATGTTTTCGCATCATCTGTTCGTGCAGTAAAGAACCTAAAGGTCAATGACCTCTGTGACTTTTTGTTTTTGTATATCGGTTTAAATAAATTAGATCCTGAAACTGTTCGTCTGTTTGAAACGACTCAGCGCGGCAAAGAAATACCTAAGTTCGAAGATTTAGAATCTTTTATTCGCGACCATATTAAGGTATTGGAGCGCACGTCGGCACGTCATGAAGTCACGAATAGGACAGGTTCCGATCGCCGTATAGACGCGTCATCGAAGTCAGTCAAGACTGCACATACGCTAGTTAATACCGCCTCAACACCTGACTGTTCTCTGTGTAAGGGTAGCCATACACAGCTGTACAAGTGTTCGGGATTTCAGAGATTATCGCCTAGTGATCGTTACAAGTTTGTCCGCACTAATAATTTGTGTTTTAATTGTCTAAGTGACAAACATCTGGTTACGTCATGTAACAGTGGTGTTAGCTGTCGTAAATGTCTAGCTAGACATCATACCTTCTTACATTTTGAGAGTAGTAAGCTGCCATCGCAGCCTGCGCAGACGCGCGACGCTTGTGACGCGCGGCCTGCTGCAAGTGCAAACGACGTAACATTGTGTTCGCTTTCCGCCGCTGGTACTCAAATCACTACCGTTTTACTTGCGACCGCGCAAGTTGTCATTGTAGATGCCTTTGGCAAACCGCGCACCGTTCGAGCGCTACTAGATGGCGCTTCCCAGAGTAATTTTATTACTCGGGATTGTTGTCAACGCCTTGGTTTTAGTTTTAATAATTGGTCATCCCGCTCAGAAGTGAAAGGTTTTGGAGGTTTAAAGGCAACCATTCACGGTTCCATTAAAATAATATTTAGTTCACGTTTTAATCGTAATATTTCGTTTGAAATGGATTCGCTAGTCGCAGATAAGATTACGGAACGGTTGCCCACGGTACCGGTTGACACGTCCATGCTGACGGAGTTTAAGAACTTGCAGTTAGCCGACGGAAATTACGCTTTCCCTGGAGATATCGATCTATTGATCGGTGCTTCGATTCTCCCGCATCTCCAGTTATCACGTAAAATTCAAGGTCTTCCGATATACCCCGCTCCGCACGCACTGGAAACAGTTCTCGGGTTTGTTATAGTTGGTTCCGCACCCGCTTGTTTAGATAGTTACTCGACTGTGTCGCACTGTTGCACCGTCGAGCCGCCGCTTGAGTCTACCATCCGCAAGTTCTGGGAGATTGAAGAGGTCAATGTCCCGCCTATTCTCAGCCCTGAGGATCAGGTCACTGAGGAGATTTATACCCGCACGACTACTCGTGATAAAGATGGTCGTTATGTTGTCGCGCTCCCTTTCAAGGGTGATATTTTTTCGCTCGGTGGCTCCCGTGCCTCCGCAGAAAAACGCTTTCTATGCTTGGAACGTAAGATGCAGGCGTCTCCTAAGTTGAAGCAAGCCTATGATGATGTGCTGATCGAATATTTAGATAAAGGTTATATCTCATCAGCGCCTGCCGAGACTGAGGAGACACGTGATTACCCGTTTTATATCATCCCGCACCATGGAGTTGTTAGAGAAGACAAACTTACAACTAAACTGCGTGTGGTTATGGATGGTAGCGCTAAAACTAGTACTGGCATATCGCTTAACGATATCTTGTGTTGTGGTCAGAACCTCCAGGGTAACTTATTTGAAATAATAGTAAATTTTCGCTTGTTTGCTATTGCGCTCTCTGCTGATATTCGGCAAATGTTTCTTAGTATTGGAATCAGGGAATGTGACCGTAGATTCCAACGCTTCTTGTATAGATTTTCTCCGCAGGAACCTTTGAAGGTTTACGAATTCAATCGTGTTTGTTTTGGGCTTAAGTCTAGTCCCTTTCACGCTCTTCGCACTATCAAGCAGTTGGCCGCTGACGAGGGTGATACATACCCGAAAGCAAGGGCCACTATTGAAACCGGATTGTACAAGGACGATTTTGTGTACAGTGTACCTAGTGAAGCAGAGGCTATAGAGACCGCTGCTCAAGTAATCAGCCTCATGAAGTCCGGTCAATTTGATCTGGTGAAATGGACAAGCAACTCGCAAGCTACATTAGAGTCGATTCCACCGTCACACCGGTTGACTTCGGTAAAGGAATTCGATGATAGTGATTCGCATAAGATCCTTGGTTTAAGTTGGTCACCCGCAACTGATATGTTCAGTCTTAAAATTAGCTCGACTCCGCCAACTTGTACCAAACGCGTTATCCTAGCATGTGTAGCTCGGATATGGGATATAATGGGTTTTGTAGCTCCTGTCGTTTTGTATGCAAAGCTGCTTATAAAAGAGCTTTGGCTTTCCAACTGTGATTGGGACGACACCGCTCCTGACAGTGTTGCTAAGTTGTGGGCTCGCTATAGGAAAGAGCTTCCAATGCTCGATCAGATACAGATTCCTCGCCATGTTGGTATAGTACCAGACACTGTTGTTAATGTGGTAGGTTTCGCAGACGCCAGTGAGAGGGCTTACGGGGGAGTGGTTTACTTTCAGGTCCAAAATGGCGATAACATTTCAGTTTTCCTCATTAGCGCAAAATCAAAGGTATCTCCTCGTAAGGTTGTCTCTCTTGCTCGTCTCGAACTCTGCGCTATTCTTATGTTGGTTCAATTGATTACATCTATAGTCAAAACTTGTCGTCCTCGCATTAATATAGAGAGAATTGTAGCGTTTTCAGACTCAACCGTTGCTCTATGTTGGGCCCACTCTTCACCCCATCGATGGGGCACGTTTGTCGCAAATAGGGTGGCTAAGATTCAAGCTGAATTGTCACCGGAAAATATATTCCATGTCGCTGGAACAGAAAACCCAGCTGATTGTCTCTCACGTGGTTTGCTTCCTGCGCAAATTTTAAATCATCCGCTTTGGTTTTGTGGCCCTCCCTGGCTTCATACCACTCCTAACGAGTGGCCAAATGCTCCGTTTAACCCCGCTACTGTTTCAGAGCCACCCGAGGAGAAGAAACATACGCTTGTAGTATCAGTTCCGCGTGAAGAGTCAGTTGTTTTGTTGTTGTCTAATCGAGTCTCGTCTTGGTCGAGACTATTACGCTGTGTAGTTTACGTCCTAAGATTTTTGAGATTATTACCATCGCGTGGTTCTATAATCGCAGCTGATTTGGATAGAGCTGAATCAGTTGTACTTCGAGAGTTGCAGAAATTTTATTTTTCAATAGAATTTCGTAGTTTAGAATCACATAAACCTTGTAGCCGCGCACTTCAACATTTGAAACCATTTTTGCAAGACGGACTCATTCGTGTCGGTGGCCGTCTGCGAAATGCTAAGTTAGAGTTTGAACAAATGCATCCAGTGGTTCTACCACGCAGGGATCACGTTTTGGATTTGTTGGTGGATTATCACCATAAGGTGAATTGTCACGCTGGTCCCGATTTATTAATGTCCATTCTTCGACAGAAGTACTGGATACTTTCCGCTCGCAATTTGATACGCGCTAGAGTGCACAGATGTGTGCCCTGCTTTAAGCTTCACCCGCGTCACGCTCTGCTAGATAGCTTAGTTCAGTCCTTTTGGAAGCGATGGAGGACAGATTATCTGCATACGCTGCAGTCGCGTCAAAAGTGGAACACTCCTTCAGATCCAGTCACAGTCGGTACTGTGTTGATACTGAAGACTGAGAGTGCGCCTCCTCTGCACTGGCCTCTTGGTGTAGTGGAAGAAGTTTTTCCGGGTTCGAACGGAATAACGCGAGTCGTAAAGGTTAAAACCGCAACTGGATCGTACCTGCGTCCGGTTATTCGCCTCTGCCCTCTGCCTAATCAGCAGTAGTGGCATAGTTAGTTATAAGTTGTTTCGCTACCTAGTATTGATAGTTTAGATTAGTAATAGGGTTTAGTTTCGCTTTTGTTTTTTTTTTTCTTTTCTTTGAAGGTAACCCTTCAAACCCGGGGGGAATGGTTGCGCCAATTTGCTATGATCCGCGACTTTGTTTTTTGTAATTTATTTTTTTGGCCTAGCAATCCTATACCATCCGTTTCCCTTCCCGCACGACCTCTAGAAATGAAATGACATTGACGTTTGTGCATCGATTGTGAATGTGACCGCACCGCTAACAACGCCCGCTCGAAATTACAAGAAAATTGACTATTTCGTGATCCAACCATTCAAAAACTCAACAATAGTGCAGTGTAGTGCAAAACAGGACCTGGCAGTGATTGAAAGTACGAAGTCGGGGTTCGCCGGCCGGCGCCACGTGGAACCTTCGAGGTCAAAAGGTCAGTGTTCCTCCTAATACGTCCGTCCCATCCAGGCACAGTATCTGCATATTGTTAACAAACCTTAGATCGCTTTTTAAACCTACAGTCCACAGCAAATTCGCACAACCAATGATTTTTTAAGAAAGAAAAACATTTTATTTGGCAGAAAAAGGCGCTTTAGGACTAACAAATTATAATTTATACTTTTTGAAAAATATGCGCCACGTACGCGCAAAACGGCCGAACGCTCGGCATAATGCCGTGACCACACGCAAAATGCGAGTCTTCGGCGCTGGATAAAATTGAAAAAAAAAAAAAAAATGAGAGGATTACACGCTAAAGTTAGGGAGAAAAAGAATACTTATGAGAAGCACACACACTACTTGGACTTCTGAGTCACTACCAATATATGGCTATGGGGTATCACTACATAGTATAAAACAAAGTCGCTTCCCGCAGTCTGTCCCTATATGTATAGATCTTTGAAATTACGCAACGGATTTTGATGCAGTTTTTTAAATGGATAGTGAATATATTTAACATCGCTTGCACCCATGCGAAACTGGGGCAGGTCGCTAGTTTTTATATAATTAATAGGTCCAACATGAACTGATTTTCTTAGTGATTGCTGATGGCTGCCTCATTTTTCATCAACACTTGAAGTGAGCAGTTTTCAAAACGTTGGTTTACGTTTTCAAGGCTCTGACCTTGTCAATATTAATCAAATTATTTTTTAAATATTTCTGACGCTTAGAATCAAAAGCAACTTCGTAAATACAGTAAACATTTCTGTAATATATGACAGTAGTCATTTATATATATTCGTTTCATCATTCAATTCAAATTAAGTGTTTGAAATGCACATTTCGGCAACGCAATGTTTCAACGAAATCCTTCTTTACATATGTATTTACATATTATAAAACAAAGTCCGCTACCGCGTCAGTCTGTCTGTTCTCAATAACTTTTATTGTTTGTTGGTTTGTCAATAGACAGAGTGGTGGCGAAGGTAACGGCCTTATCATACTAGCGGATTTCGAGTGTTCTTTGAGCGGAGCGGGCGCGCAACGAATACGCCGCGCATAAGCAGCGGATTTCTTGCGGACGCGCTTTGAGATTCAAATTCGTCGATGCTTTTGAATCTATTTTGTTACTGAATGTATTGTACGTTGTTAACTTGCTATAAAGACGCAACGAAAACGTTGCGAATTTGCCACACGTCCGCGAAATCTTCGCTTTGCAGCCGCGGCGTGATCGCGACGCATTCGCTGCGCGTCTGATCTACCCCGCAGCCACTCGCAAACCTCTAGCGTGATAAGACCCTCGTTCTAACACCGGTGCGAAACTGGGGCGAGTCGCTAGTTTACTAATACTGTAAATATATAGGGTGACTGGTAATTAGTGAACGATACTTAAACACGTGATTGTAGTCATGATAACAAACAACTTTTACTATGGGACCAAACATGAAATCGCGAAAAAAAATCTGCTGTACATTTGTGTTCGCCTAACTGGTCAAAATGTACTAACTTGGCTGGCGATTTCAGGTTTGGTCCCATAGTAAAAGTTGTGTGTGATCATGACTGCAATCACGTGTTTAAGTATCGTTCAGTAATTACCAGTCACCCTTTATTTAGACTTGGAATTGTTTGGTGTCACTAGAATTCAGTGACCAGACTGATAAATGAGGCAATAATATCTACTAGCTTATTCCAGTCGAAAATGACTTTAAGGTTTCATTTTTCGCTAGCCATTACTGTCCCACAGGGTAATGGTCACCCCAAGTCCTTCCAGACATTCTCCTCACGCGCCGTCTCGAACTAGTTCTCGTTGTTCTTACTATGTCATTACTACTTACAAATGTGTACTAATTCAATCAATCAATCGATCAAATAGTTTATTGACAAGTACAATTGTTTTACACAGCAAAATTAGCGTCACTATCGAAAGTTTTAACAATATGTATTATAATGACAGCTATTTTTTTTTTTTTTTAAATCTACGTTTTTGATTCGTGGCTTCAGGTTTGATAGATACTGATATTAAATGTTTTGTAATGCCAATTATCTTATATACTTTTATGTTTCATAAAAATCGAGTCAGAGACAACTATGAGCTTTTTCGCTATTCCTCAAAATTTCGAATTTAGCCACTAACGCCCACTTGAAAAATTCACGCTGTAGTAGAATATTGACAAGTTACCTCTTCTGTAGCCCATCTCCTCTTTGTGCAGCTTATCGTACATGCCAGGGTAGTCTTTCATGACGTCACGTTTCTCGTCCTCACTGTCCGCTGCGTCTTCTGACGTCCACAGGTCGAAGTTTATCTGTTTAAATAATTTTTATTTTTTCAGAATAACATCCAATAAATTAAACTCTCTCTAACTTCACTTTCTATTGATTGGATTTGTCAAATCAATTAAAATATTTTGAGTACAAAAGTATTCAAAACTTCTGAGAGAAGAGTTTGAATAATTAACTTGTTGGTATATATCAGTGGTTTCTTGACGGCTGTTGCCAATTCATACAACTAAACTCTAAATACACAATGCCTTCGTGGTTTTTATTATAAATATTAGTAAGAACCAAGTTCTTAACAATTATTACAATCTAGTCTAAAAGACTTATCAATTTAACTCAAACTTTATTCCGATTATTTATTCTTCTTTAAAATAATCATAAAAAAATAAAAATGATCCATTGATGACGGAGCTAGGTTAGGCCCTAGTTCCGTCACCAACTGCCAGGCTGCTAGTTAGGGTTTTAGGGACAGGAACTTCCTCATGATGCAAGCCTTATCAAGGAGCACTGTTATTTGCATTAGGTTTCACCGCGCAATGATAACTTTATCGAAGATGGTGGTCGTTGAAGCTTTTAGCCATCAACTTATGTGCGGTAACAAGCGGCGCAATGTTTGCAGAGTCCTAGCAGGCTCGGCTGGCAAAGAACGTTGTACTGGCATATTTATATTCTATTCTATTCTATATATTACAAAAAAAATGGGTGTGTGGGGGTAGGAGTGTAACAAATAGCGTAAATATTATTTTTCTCAGATCTACCAAAAAAAAAACATAAAAGTTGGTCAAGACGTTTCGAAGTAGCTAGTGTGATTTTTTATTGTTGACTGTTTTGGCTTTAGCATGCGGCACTTGCGTACCATTTCTATAGATTGCGTGGTAGTCGCAATGTTGGTTCGTGAAGTCAACGTGAATTGATCTTCCATTTTTTTATATAAGTTTTGTTTACAGTTAGTTGATTTTTTTCTACTGCTTCTCAGTAATTCGATCTGGTAATCATAATAGCAGTGTCATCTGCAAAGGTCGCAATGGTGTTGGGATGTCACCATATGTATGACGAAGTATAGGATGGGGCCTAACACACTTCCTTGAGGAACCCTAGCTTATATAGTTTTTTAGCTTGCAATAACCAATTAAAATTAGGTAAATACGACAAGAGAATATCCAGAAATTCTGGGAGCAGCATGCATCAAAGCTTGAATATTAGACCTTCATTCTAAACTTTGTAAAAAGCTTGCGCGACATCTAAATACGGTGCGGCAGACTTCCTCATTTTTGAGCATTTTCAGTAATGTTTGTTATTCTGTATACGTGGTTTAATTAGTTTTTTCTCTGAAACAAAACGATTTGGGATATGGTCTTTTTCTTCTATTGTAGGGTTTATCAATTATAGTTTCGATAGCACGGGCAGAAAGCAGAGGTCTCTATTATGACGCTTCATGGGGTTTCACAGGCTTCACAATCATAATTAGATAAGCCACTTTCCATGGTTCTGGTACGTACATGTTTTAGAATTAACGCAGCAATGATCATCTTGGTCAGCTATAGTGTGACTTTGCGTGGGAATTTTTATGGGATTTCACCTGTTATGAGGTCGAGCCCTGCGACTATTTCGAGCAAATGTTGTTTTGAATAACATCTTTTGCTCATTGCATATAGTTCATTTTCCGTCTGTATCTCTGTAATGCAGTACTTATTATAATGAAAACAATGTTAGGCAACAATTAACTAAAAATATATATATTTTTATGTTTCATTGTTATATTGTGACTATGTTAATTTCAAGGCCAACAACGGGCGTTGTATACGATCTTAAGAATTATAAAAATTGAAAACAAGAATGTACATACTGCAGACTGCAAGGCTATAATTTAAACTAGCTGTTGCCCGTGACTTCGTCCATAGATAGATAGATAGATGCATGCTTTATTGTACACCAAAAATAAAATTACATAAAGAATTTAAAATTAATAGGGTGTTACAATGGGCGGTCTTATCGGCCGTATCTAGTTCGTAAAACTTCATTCCGAAAATATACGTTACGTAAATGTGTGTATGAACGTCAACGAAGAAAAATCAGTATGCAAGGGTTGGTTGCTGGGCACGCTACAATCGCGGTGGCGCTGTGGCGCCTCTTTAGCCACTCTTCGAAGAAGGGACTCTTTGAGGAGTGGCTAAAGAGGCGCCACGGTGCGGTGTCTTCACTTTCTGCCAGACGCTCACCGGACATGGCAAATCTGGGAGTTTCCTGTTCCCGATTCAGGCAGAAGAAAAGCGGATCACTCGGAGAACACAGTGAAGCATATAGTAGAAGTCTGCTCCGCTTGAGTGGAGCTCCGCCGTGTCCTCATTGAGGCGATCGGCGGTGGCGACCTCTTGCGTCCGGCCTTGGTTCAGGCCATGGTTCGGAGCAACACGTAAAGAGAAACGGCCGTCTCCTTCTAGCAGTAATATAAGCGAAGGAGATGGTAGCACCGTGATTTTTTCTTATTTCATATTTAACTAGTGCTTGACTGCGATCCCATGCGACGGAATGGAACGGATAGCCACTATATGATAAATCATAGCCAGCGGTTTGCAAGAGACGCCCGCTTGCGGACGAGGAGCAATGGGTAGCTCGCCGTATTTGAAGTTATTTTAAGAAGCTACATCTATGAATGATATTGCTAAAAGCAATGTCACTGTAGTATGTTTTAGAAATTAAAATGACTGATTAACGCATAAATCGAAATACATAACAGGTTTTGTACACTATTTCAAAGAGTTAGAACGCCAACGACGCTTACAAGCGAAAAATAACATAAACGTAAATAGGTAAACAAAATATTGAAAAAAAAAAAAAAAATTGTGATCTCTGTACTTGATTACTACTAAAAAAATTACGATATTTCATGTTGTAAAACAATTTTTTTACGATTTACGGTTGGATTAATGGATGTTTTATGTAAGGAAGCTAGTGAGTATTGTCTAATTCACTTCCCGAGCTCGTCCTATACATGTTAAGTAATCACTCTATACAGCTAATACAGTGTTGAATATAAGTACGTATTGACCACGAAATATAGTGCATAAAATTGGAAATGGAATTCGCGCCCGTATTTATTAAGGACCAGCATACATAACAATCAGCCTTATAATGTTTCCATTGTTGCGACTCAGTTCTCGTTTCTAGTAGAGGGAATGGACCGTAATCAAGCACGCGGGTCCAGTGCTGGCAGATTGGTGAATATCACAGGTCTACGAATTTTTGGTTTCAGGACATGCTAGATTCCTCCCAATGGTTTTCTTCACCTTTTTGAGAGTAATTAAGACGAACGAATGATAAGCTTAGGCCTTGTCACTGGGCCACCACACTGCTCAAAGAAATGACCACCATGCTCGTTAAAATCTCTTTGAATATGAGAACAGTCAGAGAACCATTTTCTATCTCCACTAACTCCGTAAACTCTCTGAAGATATCGGAGATAGATATTTCCTTACCTTTCTCCTAGTTTTCGAATATACGCTTCGTCTCCTATTGCATGTGCAACAAAATCTGGACTCATCGGAAACCAAATGTCCATTTGACATGTTATTCAGCAAACTTCTTTTTTCTTTTTGTAATTCTATTTTTTAAGCTGTACCTTTGGCTAACCTCAGCGAGTTTTGAGCTCATATTTTTTTATTGAAAAGGTTTATGTCTAAAAAGTAATTATGCAAATAGTTTTTGAGAAAAATAATCAAAAACATGGATCTAGAAAAAAAGGATTAAATATCGATAATTTTTCGTATTATTTGACGCCATTTTGATAGGTTTTGTTCACTTTTTAATTTATTTGTAGAATCATGACAAAAGTATTAGTTCATACAGCCACAATGAATATTTCCAATTTTTTTTTTTTACTATAATGTACATTAAAAATGACAAAAAATATAGCAAAATGACATATTATACATAACTAAGTGAATTTAGCTTTCCCAATGCAAGAATAATGATACCTATCTGAAAAAAAAAAACTTTTTTTGTTACGAGACACGAAAGTCGATTGTATTTTTTTTTGTAAAAAGTTTTTTATTTCACACTTTTTACTTGTAGTACCCCTCAGCCAAACTTAAATAGATAGGTACCTTCCGCCTTTCGGTTGCATCATTAAATCATCATGACAATTCTAATAATACCAAACACGGCTAGGATACACTGATTTATTACAAAGTTCCGGCTCGTACCTACCTTCTGTCTGCATCATCAGATCAGTTCTATGTATCCCTCCCCATCTTCCTTTAGTCAGCCACCGACTACATGTATAAACAAAGCAATTTTACTTGTTACGACAGTTTTTTTTGAAGAGTTCCGTTCTATATCTTCGTAGTTCATCATTAGATCAAAACAATATTTCTATGGAGATAATCTTTCAAACTAAACAAAACATTTTCGAAATCGGTCCACAATTGACCGAGATATCGGTGAACATACATAAAAAAAATACATACAGCCGAACATAGAACCAAATATTTTTAACCGACTTCGAAAAGGTCCTCCTTTTCGAAGTCGGTTAAAAATACTTGCGCTAGCGCAAGTGAGTGGTTGTCAGTCACTGTTCGTTCGCCTTGTAGTTCCTCATAATATCTAGACTTTATTTTTATTTTTTTTAACACCCAGACTATATTTTTGATACTCAAATATTTTTATACAATGGTAGAGCCATAACGGGGCACCACCCCCTCCCTCCTCCGCCCTAAAAACCTATTATTTCGCTGTCCAGTATAGTACCCACAGTTTTGCCGTATCTTTTAAAAATAAAATCACTTTTATGATTTGTACAAGTGATCTATGAGAATGCGGGAAATCCAATGGATGCGAGATGCGTAGGACCGTTCATTTGTGGCGACATTCGGGAGAAGCCTATCTCCAACAGTAGAAATCTTTTGGCTTAAGTGATGATGCTAATGATGATGATGATCTATGAGATATTGCAGTTTTTCTATTTGACCAAATAATTTTGCAGCTTAGTTTAATACTTATGATAAATAATAGTACCATCGTCGTAGCCAGCCATGGGCTCAGGTCATCCTTTAGACTGCTGCTTCACAGCAGCAGTCTAAAATAATATGTAACTAGCAAATTAAACCCGCGGTCTTACAGTGGGAAAGTAACTTATTTAGTCGAGAGAAGGTGTTTGGCGTCCGAGCGTAGCGAGGTCGCCAATAGTTCGAGGGACTAAATAAGTTTTTAGCCCGAGGTAAGCACTGTGCTTTTCATGAATACAAGGAAAGTAAAATTAAACCTGAGACGTTGTCAAAGGTCGCCATATGATTTTAGGTGTGTTTCTTTTGATTTGGATGGTAAAAGGTTTTCCACGACTGATATAGCCTCTTCTCTGTTAAATCTTTAACTGAATCTGATGAACTTATTGTGTAATTATAAAATCTCTAATTTTTTTTATATAATTTGACAGCCCTCAGTTGAAAGTGATTCTCCCTAGATATGAAAAGTATTACTTTCAATCCGCTTTTCAGGCAACTTCAGATCTACTTTCAGTGTTACATGAGTACTGTATAAAATTTTTCAACAATAATCTTGCATTGATAGATAAGTAAATCTATAAAGTTATGTAATTATGATTATGAACACATGATTATTATGTATATTACAATAGATAAAATAATTACATTGATATGAAAATTAAATTATAAGTTAAATATTTAACACATATTATTTTGAATTTATGTAAGAATATGGAGATATTCACGATTTGGGTCTTAGCGGTGAGCGGGGCCATATCGGTAGGCGATTGGTCGACGCCGCTAAGACCGAAGTCGTAAAAGCGCTGTAAGGGTTATCTATTGAATAATATCATAAAATAATGCACTTAACATTTTACCTTAAGCCATGCAGGTTTCTGTGGCTGAGCAGTCAGTCGGGGCCACCAAGCTGGCTTTTCCTTCTGCAGAATAAGTTCCACTCTGTTTTCAAACACACGGACAGTGGTAATGTGGTCATTTTCAGCCTGAAAATACAATTGTTGAGATATGGATAATTTTGTAGTGAGATAAGATAGGAAATGGACTAAAGAGTTTAGACCCCAATCGCCAATAACTTGTATCCACCTACTTGCTTCTAGTCATCAAACTGATTGCAGGTATAACACAGAAAAACAAAAGGGTAGTGTTTGCATAATACATGTTTTAGTTACAGCCTCTATTTGGCAGCTTTCAAGAGAGTAGTGGAAACACAATAGGGGGATAATGTCCTGCAGTGAGAATCCAGTTTTTTATTATTATTGTCAGAAAGCTTTATTTGTTGGTGCACTTCAAACTTGTGTTAGAAATCTTTGAAATTCTCAGCTATTCTCAAATATGCATGTATCTCACTTTTTGTATGTATCCACCTACCTATTATGTGAAATAGTGGTCAAGTATGGGCCAATCAACAGTAAAATAGAAAGTAAAACTGCAAGAAAAATAATCAGTAATTTTAATATTTATCACATTTATATTATACAGACAGATGAAGTAGAGGACTATATTTTAAAATATATGTAATTATATGTCATATTTTCAATACCCATATAACCACATTATGGTTATTTGGAATGAATTGTACATTCTTTTTTAAAAGAGTTTCTTTTCTAAAATGTAATCTTGGTGTACAATAAAGTAGGTACCTATATAGAAATAAATGTAGGTTTCATCATAGTTTTTATTATTTTAGTGGATATTGTTTAGTCATTAGTTTTACTGCAACTATATGAATGATTGACTGATATGACAATATTTAAAGAGCTATTTCACTCATGTAGGAACCTAATCTGCACAAAATATTCCTAAACATGTAAAAAGTAAATGTGCACTTTTACGAGCAGGGGCGGACTTTGAATTTTTTAGGCTCTGGGCTAACACTTCTTGGGGGCCCACCTCATTAATCAAACTTATTGCCATTTTGTCAAAAAAAAAATCTATTTTTCGCAATGTGTTTTTTCGACAATGCTCTATCAAAGAAAAGATGTAATCCCATTAAATGATAAATGATACCTATTTAGCAAATGGGTTTTTTAAAAAACACTTTTACAAGTTAATTTTTTCGTCAGTTTAAACTAGATGAGGCCATTGTTTCCTAGTTGACTACCCTCAGAAAAAACACCGAAACAAACTCAGGGGTCAAAGTCTCTTTTAAAAGTTTAAACAGCAAACATGCAATGCTCAAATCATTAGAGGACCAGCAGATATCACCTGCAGACATTACCTGAGAAATCTCAACTGGTCGTGAGTTATTATGACCAACTTGAAAGTGTTTAAATATACTTTGGACATCAACGTTGACTGCTTGTTAACCATTGTAATATCCCGCAGAGATGTCAAAGACTACTTCATATACTAAAAACAGTACATACTCCATTTGTTCTGAAGAGTTTTGTCGAAACAATAAAACCATATTATTGTCCATTTTTTTCAGTAAGACCTGGGGCCCTTTATATCCACGGGGCCCTGGTCTGCAGCCCATTTAGCCACTAGGTAGATCCGGCCTTGTTTACGAGCAATTTCAGACATGAGGATTTGCATGTTTTGCATTTACCATTGAGAAATTTGTTTACATAATTCAGGATATAATCATAGATGAGTTCAAGATTCTTCATGAAATCTGTTACTGCAACAGTGATTTCTGCTGGAATAATTTTAAATAGATAGCTAGTTTCTATGTAATAAACTTAGAAATTACGTAGTAACAACTTTGTCAAAGGTCAGTATAATAATAAGTAATTACGATAATATGTACCTTAGATAAAATGGATTTAGTTAAGCGTCTAAAAACGTGATAAAACCATGATCGTATGATGATACTTACCGTTTTTACTGGTGAAAATAAATCCAAATTAAATTCATACAGACTCTCGCCACGGGCGCCAATACCTTGTGCCGAGAATTTCAAGTTATTCTCTAGAACTTTCACATCAGGTTTTACAACATTTTTTAATTCTATCTTCAATGAAATTACACTCTCAGTCTGTGCCCAATAAACAAAAGGGCTTGGGATGATCATTATTTTTGACACAAATTCACTACACAATGGAATGTAAACACTGCACCGAACCAAACTAACAAAACTTGTATTAGAATCAAACTTGAACTGCTAATTTCAGAAAAGCGAAATAAAATTTATATTTTTAACCTGTCAATCTATCAACCCACCGGCTGCAATTGTTGCCAGCAAATGTGAAGCAAATTTTTTTTTGGTAGCTTTGGATGGCATTTCGCTTCAACTTCAGTAACAATGAATTCAACTATTTTACATAAACTACCATCGACTAAAAGAAGGCCACATCTCTATTCCTTCTAGTTATTCTTTATACATGATTTAAAAGACTTGGTATCCAAGCCAAAATCATTACAAAAAAATCTATCTTTTTACATTCTGTGAATTTCTGTCTGTCAAAAAGCCGTTTGCTGCTGTTGATGGGTGTTGAGTTTCTATAAATTTCTCATTTTAATCGCCTTTCTTTGTGATTCAATATATTCCCCGTTAACTAAAAATGGTTTAACTATTATCTCGCGCTATAAATTACGTACAGTGGTTGATCTCTGACTCTGGTAGAAGTTGTAAACAAATCCAAAATGTCCGTTCCTAGCACTGGATTGAGCAAATTGAAGAAGAAACACATTCGTGTAAAACATCAGAAAGTGAAACTGTTTCGTGCAAATGAACCATTACTATCTGTGTTTATGTGGGGTGTGAATCACACGGTAATTACTTTATATTTTATGCACTAATTGCAATAGTATGGCGGGTGTATAATCCTATTTGAAACGATCTCGGCGAGCGAAGCATCATTATTATGTCATTTCCCACACAACTAGTTTGTTGTGGTTTTACAATGTTTACATATGAATTTATCTCATTAAAAAAACTTTACATAAACACCCAAATCTTATAGTAAATTCTGGCACATTGTCAATAATGTAGTTTTTATATGTCTCCTTGCCATTGAATATAAATAGACTAATAAACTTTATTGCGTTGAACGCAGGTCCAATAAATTTAAGCATGTTGGTCACATCAACATTTATTTGCATAGAGTACTATTGTTGATAACTAAATAATATTTTTGTTTTCAGATAAATGAGCTAAGTCATGTCACAATACCAGTCATGCTCCTCCCGGACGACTTCAGAGCTTACTCCAAGCTCAAAGTTGACAACCATTTATTTAACAAGTAAGATTCAACCTAAATATTACCCCTAAGTTCTTATTAGAAACTGGATTTGAACTCTGACCAATGTATCTGTCTAGAAAGATATATTGACATGTGCTGTAATATCAATACAGTCAGAAATCCCTGATTTAGATGATCTTCAGTTGTTCTTATCTGGGATGCAGCTAAGAATGTTTGCTGTGACAATAGTTTTGTCACAAAAGAAGTCAGGGTTCAATGTAAAATGCAATAACAGAACCCTATTGTAAAATTTACCAGATATGCACAACATTTAAATTATTTTACAAAATTGAGAGAATTCACAATAGGTACTGCAAACAAAGTAGGGTCTACTTTGTTTACAGTACCTATTGTCAATGGCAAATTATTTACATATTAGGTGTTGCCCTTGACTTCATCTGCTTCATATAATGCTCTTTGGCTTCAATTTTTGCCTAAATCTTTTTCTAAAATAAAAGTGGCCCAAGTTACTACTTTCAACCAACTATCTACTAAAGAAAGGCTTGTCAAAACTAGGTCCTACCATTTCCGAGATTAGTTGGAACAAACAGACAGACACAAAAAATTAAAAATAAAATGTATTTTTGTTATAGTTTTACTTTTATATCATTTTTTTTTGTTATTACAAACTTCAATATCGAAAAAACAAAAAAATTCAAGTACATATTACTTTTAATATTATATTTTATAGGTATAGAGTAGTTATTGCTATTTTCTAGTGCATAAAATAGATTTTCCTTCCAGGAAATAAGTGTCAAGGTCTCCATTAGTCCTATTGATAATTGAGGATAGTAAAAATTGAGAATTATATGTTTTAAATTTATGGATTGAAATAGAAAGAATATTAAAACCACAGTTTCTATCCTTCTATGTATTAGCTTGGTATACAAAATGTTCAAAACTCAAGAGTTTCAACACTGAATTTTAAAGAATAACTCAAGATGCTTATCATTGATGATATATTATAATGTACTGCTTATACTGCTCATTCAAGATGCATGACATCTTGCATTTTGTCCTTCATCAAGATCCTTGTCTAACAAAACTGAGCACCTAGAAAGGTTTCTTAGAAAAATTTACCCCAAAAAGGCTCAGCTCAGCATGTGATATCAGGGTGGTCACTTGTTTGAATGTATTTAAACTGACATTTTGGAAATATAAAGTTATTTACCTTTGTGTTGCATTAATTTTTAATAAATAAATAAAACACTCTTTTTCGCTGCACTCAGACTGGGAGAAGATATTTGATAATTACGAATAAATTAGTCACTTTTTTTATAGCCTACATTTAAAAGGAGTTATGTAGTGTTACTAAAAACATACAGCGTGTTAATATGCTTTTTTCTGACACACAAACCATTAAAAAAACATACGACGTTGTTTTACCAGAACATAAACATACATAAACTTATGCTTTCCTTTGGGTTAGGGAGAAACACCTATTAATACAACCCTTACATACTCTTTCCAAGTGTCGCCAGAATGAATGGTCCTATGCATCTCGCATCGCATCCATCGGATTCCCGCAGTCAGAGTGGGCGCTACATGGCTGTTTATCATGATTTTGGTTTTGTCCATGTTCATTTTAAGACCCACTCTTTCGGAAACTTTGACGTTCATATGTACATAATACATAATACATACTCGTGTATGTAACACATGTTTCCTGAAGGTAATTTGCGTTTTTACCTTTAGCCGTTTTATGTGAAAGTAAAACAAATAATTTGGATGCGTAGTGAATTGTACGATCAGAATTATTGTACAAATGTACAGTTCTACGAAATTAACGCGGACGAAGTCGCGGGTAACAGCTAGTAAATAAATAAATTAAGGGAACTTTTAATCACAATTGTTTTGATAAGAATCTTGTTAGAAGATTATGTCTTGTTATTCAATATAGGATAAAGGATTTAATTGTAACTGATAACAACATTTCAATGTCTAGTTTCCTTATATTCTAATCACATGTTAGAAAACTGAAGAGCTAAGGTTCAGGCTCAGAGAGTCTAAGATCTATTCAGCCATTACTGTTTTATCCATCTTGAGCTCACCACAAAGTAAACTTCCGAGAATATGCCTGTCTGTCCTCAATCCTCTATAATATTTTCCAATCTTATTATCCTTACCCTTAAAAACATAAAACAATGTTTTCCACCGCGTCGGTCTGTCTCGTGCGTGTGGTCGCGAAAACTCAAAAATTACTAACGGATTTTCATCCGGTATTCAACAATTATAGACAGGGTGATTAACGAGGAAGGTTAAGGTGTAATACATAGTGTAATACATGCATGTTTTATGAGAGAGAAAAATATAGAATTAATTTCAAAAGTTCGTGCGGACACCCATGCTAAACTGGGGTAGGTTAACTGAAACATCCGGCTCGAAGGACTGAGTCTTGTTGTTTTGAAAATCATAAAAACTGTAATTACTGCCAATAAAGGAGAAACTGACTGACTGATATATTAACGCTCAGTCGAAACTACTGGGACTAGGACTATATATTTTGCTCAAGGTTAGCTTTTATGATGTAGGAGTAATAACCGGTGTTAAAAATTTTTGCTCTTATTTAAAAACAAATTAAAAATTGAATTTATAATTAATGAACTATTTAATGTATACATATACATGTTAATATAGCATACCTACCAGTACAGTGTTATCTCCTAGAAATAACTTCTCTAAACAACCAAATCAACAATTTGTGAACATGGAAGCACTCAGGATCTCACTGACTGAAATGATGACACTTTTCGAAGATAGAATGTCAAACTTTGAGGCAGAGTTGCATAAGAATCCTTCAAGCTCTTCAAGCAGCACTGACACTTTGGTGGAGGACTTTTCATCTTTCAAAAAGTTTATTCTGGGGGCACTGGGTTGTCTACAGAAACAGATGGATGTGCTGGCACTTGGGCTGGATAACCTGGAGATGCGTGGACGGCGGAAGATGGTGTTGCTTCATGGTGTCACGGAGCAGGCTAAAGAGGATACAGCGCAGGTAGTTGCTGAAGTGGTGAGGTGTCACCTGAAGCTTACAGACTTCACAATTGCGGATATAAGGCGGTGCCATCGGATGGGGAGACAGACAGGTGCCAGCAAGCCCAGGCCTATACTTTGTAAGCTGCGGGATGTGAATCTGAGAGACAGCATCTGGTTTGCCAAGACAAGATTGAAGGGCACTGGCATAACGGTGTCTGAGTTTTTGACAAAATCGCGGCATGTACTGTTCATGTCTGCGCGTGAAAAGCTTGGCGTAAGCAATTGCTGGACGAAGCAGGGCCTTGTTTATGTTCTCGGCTCCGACGGTTCCCGGCATCGAGTCCAGTCTCTGGATGACCTCAGCAAAATCGAGCCGGTCTGTGATAAGGTCTTGTCACCCGTTGCATCGGCCCTGTCGTCATCGCCGTCCCCATCACCAGCACCTAAGAAGGCCCGACGTGCTGCTGCGAGGAAGAACTGATTTTTGCACATAATTTACTAACACCGTCCGGGTAACGTTATTTAGTTTATATCATGTATAACTCGGTATACCCTCTCATGCAGTACTTTAATTCCACTACCCTTTATGTTTCGTGGAGTATTTTTAGTTTTGTTTTAAAGTTTTGTTAGTCTCTTCAGTTCTGTCAACAAACCATTCCGTATTTCGGTGTCATTTTTGTGTCATGTGAATGACATTTACATTTCGTTCAGAAATTAGTTCAGACAGTATATTTTATACTCTAAGAACAGTATGCCCAGTATATTTTGTAAATACATTTAATATCTTTCTGTTGCCCGCAGGAGAAAGTAAATCTTTTTTTTTTTGTTGTTTGAAAGTTTAAAAAGCCTGATTATTAATGTAAGCACTCAACTGGCAGGTGGATTTATTTAATTGCCCTTATATATTATTTTATTTTATTTTTTATTTTATTTTTTACACAAAGTATTTATCTATTTATTTATTAGTATAATTTTATTATTGATGTCTATAATCAATGACAGTGACACTGAAAGTCTTGTGTCGCTTTGTAGTAATGATAGCTTTGTTAGTTTACCGTCTCTTGCTGACACACTTGAGTCTCATTTTTCTGATGTACCTAAGAATTTTAATGTAGTCCATATAAATGCCCAAAGTGTTCCGGCTCATTATTCTGACATGCTAGCTACTTTTGACTGTAAGAACATCCACGCCATCCTTATTTCAGAGTCTTGGCTAAAACCATGTCTCCCTTCAACTTCCTATTCCTTACCAGGTTTCCAACTAATAAGAAATGACCGTGCGCGCGGTGGCGGGGGTGGTGTTGCCATATACCTTCGTCCGCAAATTCCTTTTTCAATTGTCGATATGTCAGCACAACCTCCTCCGCAGGACGCGGGTGAGCATCTCTTTTTGGAAGTAAACCTGAATCATGTGAAAGTTCTTCTAGGTGTTTATTATAGCCCTTCGTCTCGTGTAAATTTCTTTTCATCCTTTGATAAAATCCTTGAAAATCTTACCCCCTCTTACAGTCATACAATCATCATGGGGGATTTCAATACTTGTCTACTGAAAAATGATTCTCGCTCTTCCCTACTTCAATCAATATTTCAGTCATCAAACCTGTCCATTCTTCCATCAAGTGCCACACACCACTTTCCAAACTGTAATCCCTCACTTTTGGACCTAGCCATTATCTCCTCTCCCCAACATGTCAGCAAGCATGGCCAATGCGCAGCTGACATGTTTTCCTATCACGATTTAATATACCTCTCTTACAAGGTTCGTCCACCTAAACTCAAACCTAAAACTCTCCTACTACGCAATTTTAGTGCTATGAATGTTGAAAATCTCCTTAGGGATGCCAGCAGCATCGATTGGGCCCCTCTCATAAATACTGAGTCAATCGATGATAAAGTAAACCTGCTCACGGATAATCTGGTTCAGCTGTACGATATTCATGCTCCCATCCGTACAGTGAGGCTCAAGCATCTTCCAGCGCCATGGCTAACGGAGGACGTAAGAGCTGTCATGCACGAGAAGGCACGGTGTAAAGCGAAATTTAAATGTCGGCCCTCACCAACAAACCGTGAGCTTTATGTCAAAGCACGCAATCGCAGCAATAGAGTGTGTAGGGATGCACTACGCCATCATGTTCATGATTCTGTTGAGAACGGTGATCCAGCTAAAGTCTGGAAATTTCTGAAATCCATGGGAGTTGGAAAATCACGCCAAGAGTCAATTCCTAAAGACTTAGACTTAGATCTACTGAATCAACACTTCTCATCTTCGTCCTACTATAATGGGACCACTAAGGCAGCTACATTAAATTACCTTTCGAACCTTCCAACTCCGGATCATTCACCATTTAATTTTAGTCAATTCTCTGATTGTGATGTTAAGAAGAGCATAGTTTCAATCGCGTCGAACGCAGTTGGCAGTGATTGTGTCAGTCGGAAGATGATTCTCCCTGTCCTCGACGAAATCCTTCCTATACTGTGTCATATCCTTAACTATTCCATTTCCAAAGGCGTCTTTCCATCAACATGGAAAGAGGCCAAAATTATTCCTTTGCCCAAAAAATCAAATCCTACTTCCTTTTCAGAATATCGACCAATCTCCATCCTGCCTTTCCTCTCTAAAGTCCTAGAACGCCTTGTCCACAATCAGCTTAGCGCTTTTCTTTGCAAGAATAGTCTGCTGAATCCATTCCAATCCGGTTTTCGTCCAGGTCATAGCACCACTACAGCCCTAGTAAACATTTCTGATGACATAAGACTAGGTATGGATAAAGGAAATATGACGGTACTCTGCTTGCTAGATTTTAGCAACGCCTTCAACACCGTCGATTTCGATATCCTGCTCGCCATTCTTTGCTCTCTTAACATATCTCCAACGGTGATTGACTGGTTTCGTAGTTACCTGTATGGCCGCCGGCAACGTATTTCCATAGATGAGTCTTGTTCTTCTTGGTGTTATACTTCTGCCGGTGTACCTCAGGGTGGCGTCTTATCTCCTTTACTCTTCGCAATATTTATAAATTCTATTTCCAAAAAACTTCTTTCCTCCTACCACCTCTATGCTGATGATTTGCAAATTTACAGACAATCTCCCCTTACGGATTTGGATGCTGCTATTAACATCATTAACCAGGACTTGTCCTCAATCTGTGAGTGGAGTGAGGCACACGGACTAAGGGTAAATCCATCGAAGACTCAAGTCATTGTTATTGGCAGCTCTAGGTTGATGCCCAAGGTAAACTGGTCCCAGCTTCCTCAGGTTTTATTCAAAGGCACTGCTATTTCAATAAGCGAGAAAGTTAAGAACTTAGGGGTTTGGATAGACAAACATCTTTCTTGGGGTCCCCAATTACAAGAAGTAAGTCGCAAAATATTTGCTTCTGCCAAGTCCCTGAGACGGTTGCGTAACTTTCTGCCAACTGCCACTAAAATTGCTCTTGCTCAGTCCCTTTTACTCTCCATCCTTGATTACGCTGATGTCAGTTATCTCGATCTCACTGAGGCACAATTAGATAAACTTGAGCGACTTCAAAATGTTTGCATACGATTTATATTTGGCTTGCGCAAGTATGATCATATTTCCGATTTTCGTACAAAACTCAAGTGGCTTCCAATACGTCTTCGCCGGAACTTACACATATTGTCTCTGCTCTACAGTGTTCTGTTCAATCCTAAAACCCCCGCTTATCTTAAAGAACGTTTCATGTTCCTTCATGACTCACATACTAGATATCTTAGGTCATCGGAAAACTTGGGGCTAGAGATGCCTAGCCACTCCACCAATTTTTATGGCAAGTCCTTTACAGTACAAGCGGTGCGGCTGTGGAATGCTTTACCCGTGTCGATAAGGCAAGCTCAAACACTTACTATTTTTAAAAATATGGTTAAGGATCACTACCTCTCCTCTTGAACATCATTAAGTAAATTATTTCGCTGCTTTTATTCATATATATATATATATATTATATTGATTGTACTACATGTATTTTTATTAATTATGTATTGTATATATGTAAATAGTACACCACAAACTACCTGCGTATCTTTTTCTCCGCCAAATCCATCCAAAGGTTGTCTGTAAAAAATCGCTTTTAGCGATAAGACCGCCCATTGTGACACCCTATTAATTTTAAGTTCCTATTGTAATTTTATCTTTGGTGTACAATAAAGAATATATCTATCTATCTATCTGTAGTCCTAGTAGTACCCGTAAGAAGGGGTATTCGAAAATCTTTGGGTCCTTATAGATATATATTTGAAACTTTGTAAGTACGAGAGTATCTTATTCCATGGGTTAATAATCTTGTAAGTTTGCTCAAATGGTGACCTTAATAAATGATACAAACTTTCTTTATTCGTTTTTCAAAACTACCCTCAAAATACGTTTTAAGGGGTGTTAAGGTTTTTAAGAAAACGTTCTGGCGAATGATGTTCGTGGCAGAGTACTAGCTAATACATACATAAATTGTAATACCACTGCTCCGCCATTATATCACGTAGACACTAATCTGTAGATTGTTAAGATCTATTAAACCATTTTATAATCTCGTTGCTAATAATTAATAAACGACTTTGGTGCGTCAATGCTAATAAAATTGATTGAACTAAATGATTCGCTTAACGTTATATTAATAGCTTTACACCGTTTATTCTGGTACCTACCTTAATTAAATATACAAGAAAATCTACTTTGTGTACTATGTCTACTATATTCTAATGCCTTGTTCACACGTACAAAGTAAAAGGGCGAGACAGCAAAAAGTTGCTCGTCCCAGCACTTGGCGCTATGATTATACGTACCGAGTATTCGGTCGAGAACACTGTCTCGCCCGTTTTGCTCGGTACGTGTGATCAAGGCGTTAGATGTCAGCAAAATTGATGGTGCCAGTTAGGGCCGATGTTACTGTAGCCCTTACAATAAAGGGCACTGAAGGAACACTAGGTTTTGGTCAGTAAAAGTTTTACACTCCCTCCCGTTACACCAGAGCAAGTGGGAGAAGTTATTTGATGATTGTATTCGATTCTTGTGTTACCTGCAATTTTACATGTACGTGAACACACTCACGATACATGGAGTAGTACTAAAGTTGTCAAAAAATAAAAGGCCCTAGCGGCTTGTCCGATGTAGTGTAGCTATGACAAAAATTATAATAATTAGGGGTCCGATGTAGTAGTAGCTATTTTCACTGCTGGACAAGCCGCTAGGTAGTCAAAATACAAATGTCAAAATGGTCCTTTTATTTTTTGACAACTTTAGGAACTATTAGTGGGTTTTTTGTTAAATGAGATAGAAAGAACAGATACTACTTTAATGCCAGTGTTTCCTTCTAGATTAGGTAGAATACGTAATCAATCTCCTGATTATAAATATTTATATGTTTTAGCTATCTCTTCTTCGAAATTACTTTTTCTTTCTTGTTATCATAATGGATTTATGGTAATTATATGATGAAGCGAAAATACAGGTGTTTTCCTTAAGTCGAGCTAGGGTTTCTCCTTATTAAAAATAGGTACTTATCGATAAAATATTAACAATATTATCGATTGTTTCAGAGAAAACATGCCATCTCACTTCAAGGTCAAGGAGTACTGCCCCCTTGTGTTCAGGAATCTACGAGAGAGGTTCGGAATCGACGATATTGACTACAAGGAATCACTTACAAGGTACAACCCTTACTATAGAACCCAACCATAGCCAATACCGAAGTCAAACTCGCATAGCACGAGTGATACGCTAACGATAATTTATTTCTTTATTAATTATGTATTTATTTATGTTTATTTTTATCCCCATATTGTATTATCTGGCATCCTCGATCCCACATCCCATCCTGTGGTCCCTAGGTTTAGAAAGCCAGATAACTACCTGTGTTCGCGGGCTCAGAAGAGGCCTAGCAGTATGCTGCGACGCTCGGCGACGGCGCCCACCGGGGTTGCCAACATGAAAAACGAAACACATCAAGAGAGCATATTCCACGATGCAAGCGAGTTCGTCAAACGAGGGCTGACGATAAAACGCCTGAGGTCAGCGGAGTTTTACTTAGCAGCTGTACGATTTTTTTTTTTCAGTTTTTTTTTTCTCAAATAACTGTATGTAGTGTGCCTTTCGAACTGACACGGCGAGCATAAGCATTACCACGATCACTGGCTGTACTGTGAAGTCATTTCCCTTGTCTAACCGCTTGAAAGAGAACTCCATGAGAGTTTCTAAAGTTTGGATATGAAAATGGATTTTTGTTGGATTTTGGTTTTTGTATGCCTACATCCTCTTGTCCATTCCAGTTTAGGTCAAATGGGTGTCAAGGGTGCCTCGATCCTTGATTGACCGTGACCTCCATTGACGTTCCTTAACCTCCACAATTGTCCCGTATGACTCCATTATTAAATATATCGTATATATATATATTTTTCTTTGACATTAACACTACATGTGCACATTAATGCTGTGAGCACATTCATGTGCACTTTCACCGGTTGGTAAGTATTATGTTAATATGCGCATCTCTTTCGCACGTAACACGAAATAGAAATTAATGAGGGAGACGTAACGAATCAAATTGCATATATTACAAAAGGATATTCAAGGACCTAGGTAATGACTGACAGTGAGGTTGAAATACTTTGGTTGACTTTTGTGGAACGTCCGCGTGCTGTTATTTTTTATGTTCCTTTAAGGGTTGACGCAGACTACAGACTATTTGATATGCAATTTTTTATCCATTAAAAAGGTTATAGTCGATCACAAAATTAGAGCCAAACATAACCAGTGTACATCATAAATAAGTCCGTCACAAAAATAAAATTATTTTTTCTGTCGTCTATGTTACCCCTTATTCCAAGACCTGCAATTTTCTTTGAGTGTCCTTAATTTCCTATTTGTTAGGGTGTGTGCGAGAAATAACGTCACCAATTCACTTGCAAGTCACAAATCACTTTTGATTGTAATTACATACACTTTGACTCCATAACCATATACAATGTAAAGTAATTCAGTTTCATCATATTATAAAAGATAACTTGTGTGTACCGAGTTCTGCTTTTCTTGGGAAATAATACTTTGCACTTAAAAAATTGTGGGAAAAAAAGAAAAGGAAAAATCTTGGGATTGAAACAAGGGCTAATGCGCCTAATGCGTTAGAAGCTCCTGCTCTAAGAAAAGCCTGTCGTCTCCTTTCGTTGTTTTTTTTTTTAATAAAACTAATCCTAAATCAATCAAAATAATTTCCCGCTCGATTCAGGGATAACTATAGATAAGTAATAGGTAATTATTTTATTTTAGGTACATACACCAAAATAAGGAAAATTGCAAATTATATATTATACTAGCTGACCCGGCAAACGTTGTTTTGCCTTATAAATTATTTTTGTTATCACTTAGGGGTATGGAAAATAGATAGTATCCGATTCTCAGACCTACTGAATACGCATATAAAATTTGGTAAAAATCGGTAAAGCCGTTTCGGAGGAGTACGGTAACTAACATTGTGACATGGAAATTTTATATATTAGATTATACTATATTACATCCTAAGATAATTATGGTATATAGTTTTTTTTAGGATATATTATCTGCTCACTTTAGAAAACTTGGATAAAATATAGGCCAAAATAGTTATAAATGACACACAAATCATTGAAATTTTACTTCGGTTTGATAAAATGTCCAGATGCGTGTGGTTTGAACGCACCGAAATTGTCCAAGGGATTGTTTTGCTTGGGGATAATACCGGAACCGACTGGTAGCAGAGTCGTAAAGGCCTCGTAAAGGACTTACGAGTTGTAGGTCGCGGGTTCAGACCCAGCCTGGCGTATTACTTGGTGTAATTTATTTCATCACTCAAACTCTAAAAAGTGAAGGAAAACGGAAACCGGCATGTACTAAAGCCAAAAATTCGAAGACGTGAAATCTACCAACCCGCATTTGGCCCGGGTAGTGGATTATGGCCCATTCCCTCTCCTTGAAAGGAGGCCCGATTCCCAGCAGTGGGAACATTATAAGGCTGAAGCTATGCTATGCTAATATATCAGAAATCTAAAATGACTAATTGAATTTTTATAGTTTTTTTGAAGAGTTCATAAAATTGCTTTCAAGTCTGCTTTACTTCATTATTTCAATTAAAAACAAGGTCAAGGCAAGGTCGCCAATGGCGCCATAACCGTAAAATAATCATTAGGTCTTTTGTTGTCAACTCGTGAAAGAAGCGTTTTTATCTTTTCAATAAACATTTTATCTTGTATCTTTTTTATATTCTGAGAACAGTTGAGGTTTTATTTTATCGAAAGCGTCGTAAATATGCAATGTATATTACATAAAGGAAAAAACTTAAATTCGCGCGATAAAAACTGAGTAATATTGCTGGCATGTTCTTAGATTTGTAAGATTATTATAATATTTGTACAAATCTTGTGAGTCATTGATAAAAGTGTTCTTTGTTTGTTGAAGAAGTTATACAGGTGTTGAGAATGCGATCCATTTTGGTTTAAATAACACCTAGTATTTTCCCGAACGTGAGCGAAGCAATGATTGAAAACTAACTTATGCCGCTGGCTTCGTTTGCCTAAAAGTGGTTCTCCATATTGAAAAACTGTGGACCTCAGTTTCATTTCGTTCCTTCATCGTAATTTTTTCGAAGAATCTAGTAACTGACTGGTATTAAATACCCCTAAAACTTTATTAATCGCGAAATCTAAAGATTTCTCCAAAGGTTTCCGCATTTTTTCTCAAACATCAAACTAACGTGTAAAACTTTTCCAATTTCTTAGAAGTGTCGCGAGCTCTCGATGTCTTTCCCCGACATTCTGCAAAATAGTACATATCCGAAAAATACGGTAAACAGGAAAAATTTAAAGAAAACTGCTTTGTTTAAAGTATTTATCAAAGCAAAAACTACTGCTTGAAGTTATTTCGACCTTTTTTTTTCATGGCAGGTAAAATCATCCAATGACAAATCCCGCCCTTGGGCGGAGCGGGAAGTATTGTCAGACTCTTACTGACTAAAAACCTACCCCGTTCCTTCGTTGCCTTCCTTTCGGAAGCTGGGCCAAGTTATTTCGACCTTATTTATTGTGCACACATACCACAGTGTAGTATTTTTTAATCAAAAGGTTGAATGATAGATAAAGCCTTGTTGCATTAAATCCTCCTATGTACTCCCACTAATGTACATACAGTTTAAATAAATAATTATTATATGAGAGAGATGGACTGAATTGGTTCAGAAGCAAACCAAATTCATGATCCGATCGTACCAAGTATGGACGTGTGTTATTTTTTTAGAATAAAAGATGAAATATTATACGTTGTCGACAGCATAGCTTGTCCTTCGAAAATAAAAGCATTTAGAATACATTAAAATAATGGAGCTGTTTTGTTTGGCTTCAGAATTAATGGGAAATTATTTTCATATCAGTGGAAGTTCCGATAATACTTACCTTTAACACGAAAGTAAACTTTAAATTACGTGGTAATGGTTATATAACAGTCAGTAGCAACAGGTTTACTGTTATTTTAATAATGAATGGCTGGCTTTTCCTGCTGCATAGCATTACCCTCGTAGGCTGGAGTGGGAAGAATTATTTGATAATATCCTATGAAAAAATGTTGTCATGCTCTATGACTCGTTTTGCGTTCCATGGTTGCGGTAACTCTTTCGAACAATCCTGCCGACCTGGCATGGCACTTGGTTTATTTTCAATCCATTGAATAATTATCGGATTAGGATTAGAGGCCCTACTGTGATTTGCGGACGGCGAGCAATGGGTAGCGCCGCCGTCCAAACCAAGCCCAAGTTGTCGACGCGGCGACGGCGCGTACTATTCCACGCGCGCCTCAAGGAGATGACAGCAAACCGTAGGGGTCCAGCAAGGTCGAAGACTACTAGGGCCGTGTGTAATGTGAAAGTGAACCCTTGGGCCCTGGAACGAACGGGTGATGTCATTGGATGATTTTCCCCCCCTAAATAAAAGGACTTACAGAGATTAACTCACACAATAACTATTTTTAGCTCTACTATACTAGCTTAGATTTATCCACTTAAAACTTCTTTACTTACTGCGATCAAAGTATACCATCAAATTTTTATACTAGAATTACCGCCATTAAAGGTGATAACGACCGGAATTTATGTCCTTTATCAAACTTTTCTCCTAAACGGGACGGACTGCTATCAATTTCCTTTGATTCTCAAATAAATTATTATCACACTAATATTGTAGAGGCAAAAGTTTGTATGTGTGTGTATTTTTGTTAATTCTTCAGGCTCGGACGCGTGTACGGATTTCGTTGAAACTTGGTACAAGGGTAGATCAGGTCCTAAAACATCATATGGGATACTTTTTTATTCCAAGAGGATTTTCCTTTAGGACAATTTTCTATTAACACATGGATGAAATTGCTGGCAGCAGCTATTAGTTACCTAAATAATATAGACTCGACTGGCCTGTTGGTCTAGTGGTTAGTGGCCCTGACTGCTGAATGCCAGAGGTCGTGGGTTCGATTTCCACCCAGGACAAATGTTTGTGCGATGAGCTCGATCATTTGTTCTGTGTCTGGGTGTAATTATCTATAATATGTATGTATTTAGAAACATATAAGTATGTTTATCAGTTGTCTAGTACCCATAACACAAGCTCTGCTTAGCGTGGGACTAAACGACGTTGTGTGATAGTTGTGGAATATTATATTATTATTATATTTCTTAGGTCGAGACGAAAATTACCGGAAAATTAATGTGACAAGTTGCCAAACGCACGTTAGCTGCTGTGATTGGTTGAATCAATGTTCAATAAATCAATCTCATCACATGATTTTAGTTTAATTAGTGTCGTTCTTTCCAGGAACTGGGCGTTAATCAATCAATAATTATTTTTTAGGTAACCAGCTTCACTAATAGCATAAATAAAAAGAGTTCATGTGTTTGTTAATATACTAGTTTAATTTAAACTTCACGTACAGTGATTCCTGGATCACTGGGAGCTCATGGCACCTAAGATTTTGTATCACTTATGCAGTCACACAGTTTCCAGAATATGTAGCTAGGTTTAAAGTGACATTGTCAAACACAGTTTCGAAATATATAGCTGGGTTTAAACTGACATTGTCTAAGGGCTGATTTCACCATACAATATAAAAACTCAGTTCAACTAAACTGAGCTCAGCGTAATCTAGTTTAAAGACCCGTGTCGTAAACATGGCCGACAACAAAAGAATTGAAACTGAGTTTAGGGTAAACTAGGTTTAATTCATAGCGGTGAAACGCAAAATGAAGCTATAATCTCGATTAGGAGCTCAAACTGCGTTTTTTTTATATAATCGCGATTAGTTTCTTGGTGAATTTGGCCCTAACACAGTTTCTTAAATAAGTAGCCAGGTTTAAATTGACATTGTTTAACACAGTTTCTTAAATAAGTAGCCAGGTTTAAAGTCATATTGTTTAACACAGTTTCTTTAATAAGTAGCCAGGTTTAAATTGACATTGATTAACACAGTTTCTTAAATAAGTAGCTAGGTTTAAATTGACATTGATAACACAGTTTCTTAAATAAGTAGCCAAGTTTAAAGTGACATTGTTTAACACAGTATCTGAAATAAGTAGCCAGGTTTAAAGTGACATTGTTTAACACAGTTTCTTAAATAAGTAGCCAGGTTTAAAGTCACATTGTTTAACACAGCTTCTGAAATAAGTAGCCAGGTTTAAATTGACATTGATTAACACAGTTTCTTAAATAAGTAGCCCGGTTTAAAGTCACATTGTTTAACACAGTTTCTGAAATAAGTAGCCAGGTTTAAATTGACATTGACTAACACAGTTTCTTAAATAAGTAGCCAGTTTTAAATTGACATTGTTTAACACAGTTTCTTAAATAAGTAGCCAAGTTTAAAGTGACATTGTTTAACATAGTTTCTTAAATAAGTAGCCAAGTTTAAAGTGACATAGTTTAACACAGTTTCTTAAATAAGTAGCCAAGTTTAAAGTGACATTGTTTAACACAGTTTCTTAAATAAGTAGCCAGGTTTAAATTGACATTGATTAACACAGTTTCTTAAATAAGTAGCCAGGTTTAAATTGGCATTGATTAACACAGTTTCTTAAATAAGTAGCCAGGTTTAAATTAACATTGATTAACACAGTTTCTTAAATAAGTAGCCAGGTTTAAATTGACATTGTTTAACACAGTTTCTTAAATAAGTAGCCAAGTTTAAAGTGACATTGTTTAACACAGTTTCTTAAATAAGTAGCCAGGTTTAATTTGATATTGTTTAACACAGTTTCTTAAATAAGTAGCCAGGTTTAAATTGACATTGTTTAACACAGTTTCTTAAATAAGTAGCCAGGTTTAAATTGACATTGTTTAACACAGTTTCTTAAATAAGTAGCCAGGTTTAAATTGACATTTTCTAATACAGTTTCTGGAATAAATAGCCAGGTTTAAAGTGACATTGTTTAACACAGTTTCAGAAATATGTAGCCAGGTTTAAATTGACATTATCTAACTTTCCATCAGATTCGAAAGGTTTCTAATTTAGTTAATTTAGAAAGTATTTGAATAATGCTTTCTATTTTCTAATCTGGATAAAGTTACTTTTTGATACAAAAAATTTGAGTCAACTACTCAGTTACATAGGTATTCATATCACATCAATCATCTTAAAACACTCAGGTCCGTGTTCTAGATCGATACTGAGTCATGAATGTGTTTCAAAAATAGTTTAGCATCTCATATTCTAGTCCTAGTTTCATAGAAAGAAATGTTTGACATTGTTCTAGATTCTGGATCTATTAGAGGAACTAGGCAAATATATAAAAATACAATGTGGCTTGTGTTCGTGTTGCTTTAAACTGGCCTAGATTTTATTCAATATTCAATACTTTATTGCAATCCATATGTAGGTACGCAGACGGTTTTCAAAATTGTCATAGAGCAATATGGACCCTGTCGGGCACAGCAAAATTAGGAGAGGAGAGGGCTAAGGAGCAAATCATGGAATTCAATATAAATAATGTCTGATCATGTCTTGACCGATAAAGAAGCTGAATTTAGTTGTGATATGTTCCCAATTTGAATTATTTGAGCATATACTTTAGGGCTGTGCCACATTGAGATGCCATGGCGGCGTAACCAGGTTATGACGTCAAAAAATGTAAGGATGAGTGCGTGTTCAACAGTGGGCAAGAGAGGTACACCAAAGAGCTGCATGCATTTTCTTGGCTGCTTGAACTAGCAGCATCGCCACGGCGTCTCAGTGAGGCATACGCCTTATTGTGATGCTTTTACACTATTTTTAACTAGTGACCTGACCTGAATTTTTGCGGGCTATCAGCACTTTCACTTTTAAGGCAGTGATTGGGAAAATTGTTTATCTATGTATTAGGGTTTTAGCAAACACGGGGGAAGCGAGGTAGGAAACTGACTGACATATCAACGCACAGTCAGCCGCTATTGAACCAGCTAGCTATTGGGACTAGAAACATGAAAGTGTGCACAAGGTTTCCTTTTATGACAGGCACGCACTAATACCCATATTTATAAAGAAGTAATTACTTGTTGCTAAAACCCGTATTTATAAACAAGTAAAACTAAATACTTGAATAAAAGTGACTACATAAGTAATAATTTCTATTCTATAGTTAAGAAATTTTTTAATTTTGAATGAAGATTTCAAACGTCAAATAATGACTTATTAAGATTTTACTTAGTAACAAGTAATTACTTCTTTATAAATGCGGGTGTAAGTAATTTCTTATTAAGTCATTACTTGAATCTTCATGAAAAAATTCTTAACTATAGAAAACAAATCGTTACTTAAGTAGTTATTTTTACTTAAGTAATGAGTTTTACTGGTTTATAAATACGGGTATAAGAGAGGAATTTCTATAATTTAGATGAAACGGGGGTCCAAAGTTTGTATGGAGAACTTACTTACTTACTTTCATGCGAGTGAAGCCGCTGGCAGAAGTTAGCTGGTTAATACCTGTCTTAGCTCGAGCGGACACCGGTGTCCTCTCACATCCACTCCACTATAGGCCATAATTCCGATGTTTAGAGTCTACTTTTGTATGAACAAGTTTAGTAGTAGTGGTACTCAAATATTAAGTCATCAGAGAAAAGTTGTATCAGATATATTGATGTCAAAGATATTACTCTAAAAAATAACTGCAAATTGTCGACAGATCCCAGCCGATCCCCGACGACTCGTCCGGCAAGTCGGGGGCCAAGTTCTACCAGAGTTACGACCGCCTGTTCATCCTCAAGACCCTGACCTCCGAGGAGGTCGAGAGGATGCACTCGTTCCTTAAGCATTACCATCCCGTAAGTATCACTGGTGTTTTTTTATCCACAACGGTGTGTATGTGTTTTGGGTTTTGAAATTAATTCTCAATTAAGTTTATTCGCTGTCAATGATGGTAATTG
Source organism: Leucania comma (assembly GCA_958295575.1). Lineage (NCBI taxonomy): Eukaryota > Metazoa > Arthropoda > Insecta > Lepidoptera > Noctuidae > Leucania > Leucania comma. The sequence continues at coordinate 6,649,211 of OY282476.1, read as the reverse complement.
ACTCAAACTCTTTTTTTTTTCGGGTGTGAAATAGATAGATATATTCTTTATTGTACACTTGTACTCTATAAAAAATACAGGAACTTTAAGTTGATAGGGATATTTCAAATTAATTAATTAATCATCAAATAACTTCTCCTAATGTAGGATGGAGCGGCAGGTTGTGTCAGACTTTTACTGAAGAAAACTAAACAGTGTTTCTTCGCTTGCCTTTTGCGTTTTAGTGCCATGATAACTCGTTCGAACATTCTACTGGGCCCCTTTAAGATTATAAACTACTGCCACCATCAACGATTGGGCTCGGTCCAGATGATTACCGGACGGTCGGACAGCGAGCTACCCATTGCTCGCCGTCCGTAAGCGGGGCACACCTCTATCGTGTGCTCCATCGTGTCCACCGGGCGGTCCACACAGTGGCGACACCTGGGCGTCACTTCCGCACGAATCCGATGCAGGAACCTTCCGAACTTACCATCCGGTGAGAACCTGCGTCATGCGGAAGGTGAGGACGCATTGAAATCTTTCCAGCCACTTCTCAAAGAGGGGACTTACCGCCATAATTATGGCATGCCCAGCACTGGGTTGCGACACCATTCACCATGAAATCCCGCCGGAGCTCTGGCCGCCATGCCGCACTTGTCGCGGTAGTGGGGCTTCACCCCGGCGGTGCATCTCCACGCGCAAATCGTGCATGCGTGCAAGAACTATTGCCTCCAGATGCCATGGTGGCAGGCCAGCAAGGAGGCTCGTCGTTTCGCGGGAAACCGTGTGGTATCCACGCACCATCCGTATTGTCATAACCCTCTGGCATGCGTTCAGCTAGGCCTTCGGTTGCTTTCGCAGCGGCGGAGCCCACATTGGTGCCCCGTAAAGGGCTATAGACCTAACGATGCCTGCGTAGAGCCTCTGGCCGGAGGCGTCTGGACCCTCCAGTTTGGGCCGGAGCAGCTTGAGTGCAGCCCCAGTCCGATTCAGTTTGGGAGCCAGACGTCGGAAGTGCTCCTCGAAATTCCACCGGCTGTCGAGGACGAGTCCCAGGTCTTCATCGTCGACCTGACCCAAATATGCTTATACGGATACAATAAGGCACACAGACAATAAGCACCTTCAGAGTAAACAGGCCCGATTTTGCGTCATGTACTATTTTTACCTCAGCAGAAAAATACAGGCACATAAATATGCATTGTAAATGTCGACAATGGTGATAAAAAGTTGTGTCTACTGCTAATTAATTAGCGCATTGTTATTAGGTAATACCTTTGTTGTAAAACAAGAGGATTTGTTAAATTATCTATGGGACCATGATGGGACCTTATTTTCTATCGACAACCGACTAGTACAATGAAGAAAATTATAGTACGCGGCAAATAAGTTGAACCATTTGCTGTGGTTGCGCGCGGCCCCCCCCCACTTCGATTGGGACCCGAATTTATTTTATTATTATGCGATATTTTCAAGGGAAAAAGAAAAACGTCCCCATATAGATTAGAATAGGATACCCTGCTGACTTACAACCAAATCTAATTATGTAGCCGTCGTCTTATTCATTTTGTCATACATTATGCTGATTATTCATGCATTTCAGGCGTAAAAGTCAGTCGACAAATAAAATGTTTGACTCATTTTGGTAGCAAACAATAATCTGACGGACTACGTGCGTTTTTCACGTAGACAGGTAGATATAAAATCAGATATTGGCAAGAATTCAAAGTTTTGACTAGCCTGTTGGTCTATTGGTTAGTGGCCCTGACTGCTATGCCAGAGGTCGTGGGTTCGATTCAAACCCAGAACAAATGTTTGTGTGATGAGCACATTGTTCTGTCTGAGGGTAATTTATCTTTAATATGAGTATTATTATATATAAGTATTTTTATCTGTTGTCTAGTACTCATAACACAAGCTATGCTTAGCTTGGGACTAGACGGCGTTGTGTGATAGTTGTAAAGAAAAAAAAGACCAGAATGCATATATTATCTGACTGAGACTGAAGTAAAGTTGGAAGCACTATGGGAAAGATGATATGTCTAAAAAGGGATGGGCAACGGATGATAACTAAAGAAGTAGAAGAAGAATTATTGAATAACGAGATATATTGTTCTGACCACAAATAAATTGGGAGTGGAATTCCCTGCCGGAGTCTGTGTTTCCTGATGGTTACAACCCGGGAATCTTTAAGTCAAGAGTGAATAGGTTTCTTCTAGGCAAGCGCGATCCATCGTCGACCGTATCGTCGCTTTCCATCAGGTGAGATAGCGGTCAAGCGCGAACCTATCACTAATAAAAAAAAAAAAGATTATCATCATTACTGTGGACTGGGCTGGACATTTTTGCCGCATGCCAATCGAGCGGTGGGCCCGTAAAACAAAGTCGGTGTCCAGAAATCGCACGACAGGGTCGCGCCAAACCATGAAGGCGATGACGGGACGACTTAGGCGCCTTCCTTGGGTCTGCCACTTTGTTTGGCGATATTTCGGGCTGTACCGGTAACCTCGGTTCTCCTGCGCAAAGTCTCATCTGCTTATTACATTTCGATATCCAAGGCGTAGATTATTACAGGCCAAAATTAATTCGATATCCTTTTGTATCGATTATGAATATATTTGTCATCATGCTGAATTTTTATCATCGAACCCAATCATCTGATATGCCTAAATGCAGCAAGCCAACATCTCCCCATGCACTTGAATTTATCATTATTCAAATTTTGAAAGATAGCAACATCATTGACAAGTTATCAATATGCTTGTAAATAAAAGATATGTTATCGTAGAAAGTACGTTATGTGAATTTATATATGTTACTTCCGATAATATGTGAAAGATAGCGTCATTGTCACTGTGAGTAATTTAGAACAATTTTGTGTAATTAACTGTTTGATATTTAAATGTAAGGCAGGTTATCTTGTTTCTAAGACAGGTTGGCTTAGTTACAGATGAAAGTGGAACGTCTTTATTTGTGGTTTGTTACTAGATTTTTTCGAGGAGATAAATCAACAAATAACTTTCCCGCTTTGGGTGGAGCGGACACTTCCTGTCAGAAATTCAATGTCTGAAACCATATGTGTTCCTTCAATTGCCCTCTGCCTTCTAATTGTTCTGCTACTTCCGTCGCTTGGAGCATCTCCTGCGGCGCATGCTGAGGCGCGAGGATCTCCTCTCCCTTACGGTTTCAGCCACCTGCTTCGCGCGCATTAATTCTTCGCAAGTGACCCATTCCTTCCTCGTATCTCTCTCTACCCGTACCATGGTCTGAATAAAGGCCGGCCATGAGAGATAGCCACCATCGATTGCGTCTACAAGGACACTTCTTGTAATTATGTCTGAGAATAGCTTGCGAATTCTCATGAGGACGGATCAATAACAGACAGACAAATTATTTAAAAGTATAATTTTATAAATCGCCTTTTCGTATGTCTCAATTGATTTTGAAAAAAAAAGAGCTGAGAAACCTTCGATATTAGGGCTTAGGGCTTAAACAGCTGGCGAAAAATGAGCCTATTGTGGATGGCCAAAGAAAACCAATTGAAACAGAATGCCTTGTCTCTGAAAGAGCCAACCTCTCGAAGGCCGATTGTACATACATTTATTGAACTTGAATGACCTTGAAAATCGTTAATTGTCTTACTGTACACAAATATAAGATATTAATTTTTTTAAATATATGTTTATTTTTCCTGAAAAAAACCTGAAAAAGTTTTTTTTTGTTATGTGATTTTCTAAAAAGGGGGCGATTACGTAACAATAATACCCCCTGGCGTGCGAGGGGTTAAACAGAAACTGATTCACCTTATACAGCTCACTAGCTTTCCGTAAAATGGCACATAGGCAGAACTATTGTGATGAATTGCTGGTGATGTCAGATCCGATACAAACGAATAATTTTCTCATAATTAAAACGATATTGTGATTATTTTCAGTACATAGTGGAGCGTCACGGCAAAACCCTGCTGCCTCAGTACCTGGGCATGTACCGACTGACAGTGGACGGCATCGAGCACTACCTCGTTGCCACCAGGAATGTGTTCTCCAACCACCTCAATATACACAGGTACGGTTGTGCAAGACCCTGTTGTCTCAGTACCTAGGCATATACCGACTGTGGAATCGAGGACTACCTATCAAAATCCGTCTTTTAGTTTATAGCGGTGTATTCAAGGAGTCATATTTTAACTGGGTACTTTTTATGGTAGGTAAAATCATCCAATGACAGATCTCGCCCTTGGGCGGAGCGGAAAGTAGTGTCAGACTCTTACTGACTAAAAACCTACCCCGTTCCTTCATTGCCTACCGTGCCGGCGCTGGGTATTCCTTTCGTAAGCTGACCCATGAGCCCAGCAGGCTTCGACCTTGCCAGCCTGCAGCTAGCAGGCTGGGCCTCTACGGTTTGCTGACTGTCCTTGAGGCGCGCGGGAACAGAACGCGCCGTCGACGACTTGGGCTCGGTCCGGTCGGTTACCGGACGATCGGACAGGACTCACAAGCCACTGGCCGCACTTGAAATGTCAATAGAACCTGACAGGGTCCAACTATTCTGTCGCCATTGCTCGTTTATATTTTAGGCTTGAAATTCCAGGAGAAATTACGGTCCCGATATTTTTCATCAATACCCACACAATTTTGAACCATGCTTAAGATAAATATAGACTTATCTCGCTTATCAACATTTTTCTAGGAAATACGACTTAAAAGGTTCGACAGTAGACCGTGAGGCTTCAGAGAAGGAGTTGGAGAAAGACCTGCCCACGCTGAAAGACAACGATTTCATCAAGCAAGGAGTGCGTATTGACATCGGTGATGCCGCCAAAGACAAGCTGTTGGAGACCCTCACTGCTGATGTTGAGGTCAGTTAGTTTTTATATTATTATGCTTTTTTATTGTTTACCCGTCCCAGCTTTGTACGGGTGTATTTCGTACATTGTTTTGATAAAAAACCTATAAATATATTTGTATATAAAACAAAGTCCCCTAATGCGACTTGTTAAATACCTGTATGTTCACGATAAACTCAAAAACTACTTAACGGATTTTCACGTGACATTATCAATTTTCTTTATATTTCAAATATATTTTTAAGCATAAAAGTTGACAGTGAAAATAAAACTATGCTAGATTGTGCCAGCAGCTTCGGCGTGTAATTTGAAAACTATCCCAAGGGAACATACTCCCGATACCATGATGTTAGACCCAAGAGTACAAAATAACCTACGATCTATTTTTATAATACCTACCAAATACAAAAAAAATAAATAATAAAAATCGGTCGAGCGGTAATGAACACGAGGTTTTATGTAGTTTAAGAATTAATATTCGTTTTAACTTATCAGCATATAAACAAAACATCCAAAAATCATGTTAGGACTGTGAATACAACAAGGCGTAAACAACTTGCCTAAATTATTTAGGGTTGGGATCGTCAATAGAAAGCCTGTTTTAGGTCTATTGGCAGCAAAAACTTTAACGGTCCAATCAAGTAAGGCATTCTTTCAAACGAATCGTTTTTTTTTATTCGTAGTTCCTAACAAAACTCCACCTGATGGACTACTCGCTACTACTGGGCATGCACGAGTGCGGACGCGGTGAGGCCGAGGCCGAGGCGGCGCGCCAGCGGGACGCCGAGAATGACAGCGAGAACGGCGACACCGACACCGACAGCGACACCGATAACAGGCATCATGGCGATCGGTAACACTTCTTTTGTGAAACGAACTGAAATATGGTTGTCTATCTATTGCGGTCTGGTTTCCGCATTTAGTCCTTAGTGGACCATTGTGCGTGGGCCATATCGGCCTTCACTCCAACCAGCTCACTTCACTTCAGAATAAGATGAGTCTCTTCAGTTTTCTCAGGACGTCTGTGAGTGAATTCGGTGTTCCCAAGGTTCGTGTTCTTATTTCGCTGACGGCTGTGCACTCGAGGAGCACGTGCGCGACTGATTCCTCTGACTCCATACATCCTCTGCACAGAGGACTATCCGTGATATTAATTGTGAAGAAGTGTCTGTTCAGTGTGCAGTGTCTGGTGATGGTCCCCGCCACCAGACGCAGGCTACCTCTGTCCAAATATGGTAGTCTGTTCAAGTTTACACGCTCCAGCTTTAGATGTACACTGGGTAACACCGGCTGGTATAGTGAACTTTCACAGATTTTAATTTAGAGCACATACGAGCGGCATGTTGCCTTTAGCAGAGCTAACTGTAGCCGTCGATACATGTCGACGACGACGTTCAGCTCTTACTTCACATAAAACTAGAGCATCGTTGCATCGGCATCGACGCCGAGTTGCTAGCCTGTCGATTTTCTACCGGTTGCATTTCAGGGAGTGTGCGTCGGAATTGCATAACTTAATTCCGCTAAGTCCGTTCTATATTTATCGCTTGCTATAAGGTAAGATAGTGGTCAAGTGCGAACCTACTGATAATAATAATTATTATAATTCATCATCAACTTGCTTTATAATACAAAGTTGTGGACTCTAAAGTACCATATTACAAGTATATGCCAGACCCAGTTCTTGAAAAGGATCATGTCACATTGTGCTGGGATCAGTCTATAATCACTGACCGAACAAAATATTGTTGCCAATATACCGGATATAGGAGTGGAGTGCAGTAGGATATATTAGCGTGCTGCATAATCATTTCAAAAACGAGAATCTTGTGATAGTTGAGAAAGAGAAGCAAATTAAATATCTCTAATTAGCACACGAGGTTGCCGACATGTGGAATGTAGACTCGTCTGTTATTGTACCGATTAGGATTGCCAATGCGTCAGTTATTTTGTTGGATAGTTAAAATTATGTATTTGTCGGACATCGATCGATGAACGAGAAGAGGCTTAGTAATTTTGTGACATTCGATTTTTCTGTAAGCGAAGTTTACAAAATTTCAAGTATAATGGGGTTGTTGTGCTTTTTTAATTTGTGTCGTAATTTGAGGATGTATCCACAGATGGGGCTACAACACTCCTCCGGACAGTCCGCGCGGCTTCGCTCGCCAGTCATCGCTGCGGTACGAGGGTATCATCCCTGAGCTCGACATATACGCCATACCCAGTCAAGAAAGTAAGTCAAAACTAAAATACTTCTGTTTACATCTGTTCCATTCAAGGCGAGCGTGACTAGATCGGACAATTTATATTTTATTGCGGCGGCCTGCATCACCTACCGCGGGCGTGTGGGTGCGGCGATGAGCGAAACAAAGCGGTCGCATTCAGTTGGTTTGATATTTTCGCGCGAACTCTTGCGGTGCAGTGACTTGTTTTGATATATAGTTCGTTACGTCCACTGCTGGACAAAAATCCCTAAGCATCGCCATTAAAAACGGCTCTGAGATTGTTGTTCTGAAGAGGGGAAATCCGACTGGGAAATTTCGCAGTAACTATACTATACAAACAGTTTGTACCGAATTAGTTACAAATAAGAACCGATCAGCATTTATTTGTGCTCAAATTAGTATTGGAAGTGAATGAACGTCGTTTGATGTTCTAAATGTTTCTTTACTTCCATTTCAGGTGCCCCTAGAAAGGAGATTTACTTCGTCGCCCTCATTGATGTGTTGACGCACTATGGTGTCAAGAAACAGGTAAATACTGACTCTATATAAAAAAAAACCTTATCTAGGTATACACGGTTAAATTTTGAACGTTTTAATCCTATGGAAGGTCGATCCGGTGCATGAAACACTATCGATTTGTAAAGATAAAATTAAAAAATAAAGAACTTTTTTTTTAAAACTCGATTTAATATATTGCGAGAGGAGGCTTATTGATTAAAGTAATTAATTTCGTACATGCGTATATTAATTCGAGTTTTAGAAAAAAAGTACATTATTTTTTAATTTTATCTTTACAAATCTATAGTGTTTCTTGTACCAGATCGACCCTCCATGGGATTAAAACGATCAAAATTTAACGGTGTATAATATATGGTTTACTATCTCTATTTGTATCCGAGTGTATTTGTCGCGGGAATGATGCTAGAACTGTGACGTAAGTATGCTCTGTAGATGCGTTATTAAACAATCAGATGGAGTCGGTTCGAACGCTACTCAAAAAGTTTCTTTAACTAAACAACTTCCTACAGGCGGCGAAAGCAGCAAAGACAGTGAAATACGGCAGCAACGTGGACGGCATCTCTACTTGCGACCCGGAACAGTACGGGAAGCGCTTCATAGAGTTTGTGGCCAAGGCCATCGAGGGCAACTAGGCGGCCCGCAACCACTGGTGCTTCTTTTGGTACTTATACGTCACTGAGTAGTAGTCACATGGAGGACTAAGGTCAACAACACTTGATATTGAAAAATTTTAAACTCAACACCAATCTAAATCAGATTTTAGGAAGCGCATTTCATGGCACACTCTTTCCACTTATTGACTACTGTGCTGTTATTTGTAGCCTGCTTTACAGTGAAAAACTTACGCAACGCGAGCTTTAAAACAATTTCTATACCTTTACTCAAAAAGTTTGCGCTCGCACTTTAGCACTCCATTTGTTTACTACTCCGTGTTTTTACGACTTATAGATGGCGCTACTGTATCTTGAGATATTAATAACATTGCCTAACTTTAAGATTACAGTTTATTTCAACATTGGTCGGATTTTCAATAATTTTTTCTTGGATACAATTGTTGGTGGATATCATGGTCCCGTACTTTAACAACATTGGGTGGAGGATATTCATGAGGACTTTCAGAGGCCGAACGAAAACGATCCCTATTTTGAAAGTGTTATAAAACAAAGAAAGTATTACACAAAAATTTAAAATATAATTTCAGAAACAGTAGCGTCATCAAACGAATATTTTGGACTGAACAGATACAACTTTTTCTAGTTTCTCTTTCGAAGTGTTTTGATTAGTATGGATACAACTTTCGTAACGAAATAAATAAATATAGTGAAGTATAAACGGTTTCCGTAAGTTTCTGATGTTTTTTGCTACATTCATCGTTTAGTTCCCGCTAGCTCATTTACTAGACCTAATTAAGTTCGCTCTCGATCCTTTGTTATTTAATAATTGGAGTTTACAGGGTGACGTAGATTATAAAGGGCTGGTAGTTTATTTAGACGCGTTTTCAGTTATGACAGTTGAAAATAATGATTCGATTTACTCGACTAATATCAGTGAGAAGGTGAAAAACTCTCATCAACATTATCCAGTATCTCTATCTCTTTCTGTTACATAGAGCTGTGAATTGTATGAGTGAGAGATTCGCAAGCATCTCACAAATCAAATAAAGTGTTTATTCGTGCGAATGTACTTCCCGCTCTAGTTTATTGTACTTTTGGGAGACAAGAAAGAGATAGCATAGCATCAGCCTTGTAATGTTCCTACAGCTGAGACTCAGGCCTACTCTCTAGAAGAGGGAATGGGCCGTAACCCACCATTCAGGCCCAATGCGGGTTGGTGGATGTCAAATGTCTTTTGGTTCTAGGACATGTCGGTTTCATCACGATGTTTTCCTTCACATTTTGAGAGCAGTGGTGATGAAATAAATTACACAAAGTAATGCGTGTAGCTGGGTTTGACCCCGGGACCTGCAACTCGTAAGTCGGGGCCGTTACCGCTCGGCCACCATTGAGAGATAGAGATGAAGGTTTAAATGCACAGTTTCTGAATTTCACCCAAGTATTGACATTAGTCAAGTGACATCAATAAATTATTAGGTGGTTTCGGCTTTTGAAATTTATTATTAGTTTTCCACGTAGTTACGTACTGAAAGAAGCACCGCTTAAATGTTGTTATATCTTGTCAAAGACAAGCTACGATACAGTAAGTGTAATAACGTCGATTCTTATTGAGAAAATAAAAAAAATGCAAATAAATAAAATTTCATAAAATATGTTAAAAAAAAATTCGGTAGTGAGGAGGTATGTAATTGATATTAGCGATTATGTGAAACTATCGGACAGTTTGGCGAAAAGTTTGTCGTTTTTATCAAATTAAATATCGTATTTTATTCGCTTTGCGTGCGAATTTACACAGTTGTGCAATAGACACGTTTCAAAGCTCGTTTGTGCTAGATCGTAGAAAGCTGGAAGTGAGATCAGAATTACCTAATTTCGTCCGAAATCTACGGTTGTAGGTCGGCAAAGTAAATAAAAAAGCTTCGATGTTCAGAAAGATCGTCAAAATGGAACGAAAGCGAAATTATCTCTGAGCTTTTAACCCTTTCCACTCCACATTATAATATATGTGACAAATCAATTTGGTGCTTGCACCGCCACAGTCTGATATACGAGACAAATAAATAAATGCGTTAAAACAAAATTCAATTTTATGTCAACATACGCAGCTAACAATAAAAGTCTTGGCTTTTCAGAGCCTTTAAATTTTTTTTGGGCTGTGTCGTTTGATGAGCGTTTTTTTACGAATATCCGTGGCGTTGAAAGGTTGTTAATGTAAGTACATACGGTACAAGTTTTGACTCTCATCTCATGTTTTCTGCTATCTAGCATAATTCAAGTTCCAGGTCGGTCATTGTCCGAAACAGGGACGGTTACGGGTTGAAAGGGACCCATATTTTTACAATTATAATGTTCTACACTTTCTTCTTGATGTTTGCAATAATAATAATAATGATAAGTGGACCCTTTTTGACAATATTCACATTTTATTCTTACACTTGAGTCCCTGTTTTGTGCTAGTTCAATCTATTATAATACTAATTTCGAGGTTGTCTTGTAAGTGATTTTTGATGTTTTGGTAATAAGACTGTTGTCATATGCACAGAAGTCACAAATTGTGACTCGCGTATAACCGCGGACACTTATTTTCAACCTTATTTATAAAGTCATAAGGGTGATAAGTGTTTAACTGGCACTGTCCGAGGTTGTACATTTTAGTTACGCATACGTGTTAGATTAGATAGGGTTGGTTGAAATCAAAGATGGAGTGGTTGTAAAGATAGTGATGAGAGCTTTGTGTTTGATATAAAAAGACTTTGAGGCAGCCTCGAGTTTAGTTCTAAAGCTACTGCGCACTTTCCCCCAATACCCGATGAAATATTCGCTCACAAAAAACCTAAGTTCAATTTATGAATCGGTCGCGTCTTTTTGCCAAAAGGGCGAGTGAAATTTGATTCGAAAATTGAACTTATAAAATTGCGTACATGTTGACAAACACGCACGTAAAAATGCAAGTCGAGTTGCTCACCACTGCTTAGAAAACGTTGCACGGGTTGTTCATTATTGTTGTGATTTGTCATCGCCTCTAGATGCTGTATTGAATTCTAATGCCAGTTTGAATACTTCAGCGTTAATCAGCCATTGTAGTACGGTATCACTCCCCGAATCACGATATTGGTATAAGATAATTTTGAAAGCGTTATGTGCAACGTATTGACGTGTAAAATACGACGTGTTTGTCAATATATAGATACGTATCTAAATTTTGTGTACTGAGACTGTCTTTCGATTGTAAACTGCATCCTTTAGCCAGTCTATCCAAATGCAATGCGCAGTCGTAAAATAGTCCATCGGTACACATTATTCTTATAATAAAACCTCGGAGCACGTACGCAATAATTTTTCATAACTCGTTATTAGCTTTTATAATGTTCCGCTAACGCGTAGTTTAGTATTGAAAAATTATAATTAATAAATAAAAATGTTAAATATCATTGAATTAGGATGTTGACGTGTTACGGTTGGCCAATTTAAATTTATAAATGAAATTACGTGTATACTATTTATAATTGGCCGTTGTATTATATATCTTATTGTAATGCCTTCGATATATAGTATATTGTTTGAAGTACATACATGTTTTGTTCATAATAAATGTTGTGAGGTAATCCCCCTGGGGAGTATGGATCGACTCAAAGAACAAACTTATGAAATTGTCAATAAACGATTTTGAATTTGGTTTTTTAAATAAATAGTAGTGAATCTAGACGTGAAATGTTGTTATTATAATAAATAGATCTGGATCGATCCATACTTAAAAAAAAACTTATGAGGTATATTGTTGCCTGAATTTTAAAAAGTGTATTGAACCTGGCACGATTGTTCCAAATATTCGGAAGTCTAGTTCTTTGTGACCCTCATAATGTCCAATTCCCAGGGAAGACTGTTATCAGTGTATTCTGTATTGTACTCGTTAACTAACATTTAACTATGTATTCTATTACAAGGACAGTTGAGTCCAAAATTGTATAAAAAGAAACGGCCATTGTTAAGAGTCGGTGTTTCACCCAATACATAATGTACGTTTTTGCCAATATACCCATACCTAGTTCGCTTAGTTTCAGTCTAGTGTAGTGTTTTTAATAGTACGATATGTAAGATTTTGTTATTTATTATTCTATATTTCGAATAAGACTTGGATTGTTCGGAAGTCTTTGTGATTTAGAGTCTGGTTACATTACCAAGGTGCGGCGTCATTAACGTGAAACGACACGACAAGATGCCGATGTTGCCGTGTAGTGCAAATATACGGAGCCGTGTCCTTCCACGACATCGTGTTGTTCGGGCGCAGAGTCGTCTAACATTTTGCGATCAAGTTTTGTTTTGCTTTGTCGTGCAACTTTAATAGTGTTTCATTTGACACTTGCCTCCGATTTCGGTTCTGAGCCCGATAAAACAATAATAAAAAAAAACTGGTTGCGTTACATCCCTATTTTACACGCCGCTGCACCATATCGTGCATCCGCTCAACGTATCAGAAAGGCGCCGCCTCGCTTCTCAATAACGACTCCGCACCATGGAAATGGCCACGCTCTTATTCTGTGAAAACCATGTGCCGTTTACGGTAAACTAATAATATTGGTAATTTTATACTTTTTAGGCGTCGTTCCCTCACGCATTCGACTAGCGACTGAACGCGCCATATCGAATGTTTAGCTGACCTCAGAATAATTATATCGCTCTTCACGTAATTCTTTTAAACCGACTTCAAAAAAAAAGGAGGTTTCTTAACTTTTGACTGTTTATCGGGGAAATACTAAAAGATCGATTCATGAAAAAACAGTATTCAGGGCTCCATTCGGTAGGCCTTTGATTTGAAATATTTTTGTCAGACGTTAGTTTTTTTTGTGATAGATTATTGTTTACTTTTAGATATTAATTTTATATTAGATTCGGGGTTGACCACTGCTTCGTGTTTCTAAATTAAACCGAGGTGAAGTCGGTACTGTTTTGTTACGGGGTGGTCGACTTAGTAGTATTAGAAATCTTTTGTTAAAAATCCTCTCGGAGCAGAGGTTTTTTTTTTAATTTTATCCTGAACCTCTGTCTACATATTCCTGAACAATGTGTTAGAGTCTGTCTAACGAAAGCGCGACCTGAGAAAATGAGGTCAAATCAAAAAATATTGAATATGGTATTACTGTCATACTAGGAGGAAAAATTTTTGATACTTGATAATTTTTTTGTATTTGCGACAATCGTATAATTCTTTTTGACGAACTAGATTCCTAATAGCAAGTTAGAGAGATTAGATCCTATGTTTCAAACAGAAAAAAGTCAAACAGGGCGTCCCGTTGTCCCCAAAGTTATTCACCACTTCTTTCAGACATTAGCAGTCGAATGGGAAGAGAAGGGCATTGTCATCAGCGAAGCTAAGTTAAGTAATTTGCGTTTCTCTGATAATATTGTCCTGTTCTCTCCTACAGCCACAGGACTAGAGCAAATGCTGGTTGGTCTACATATAAAAATGTTGAAGACCAAAATCATAACCAGCAGCTCCAAAAGGAACGGACACGTAGGCGGACAGAATATACAATACGTCTTAAAATATATTATTGTGTACTTGGGCCAAGTAGTCTCTTTCTGGGCCAGGTAAGAAAAAGAAATAACGTGTCGAACAGAAAATACCTGAAAAAGTTACTGGTCCATCAAGGAACTATGTAAGGGCACTTTGCCCATATCACTAAAGCGTAAGCTTATGGACATGTGTAATCTCCTCATTTGACCTATGCTGTATACAGACTTGGTGTTTGACTAACATCTAAAAGTCTAAACTCAAGGTTTGCCAACCGACCTGGATGTCTTTCTTAAGAAATGGAATAACCAATACAATACAAAAACGAGTAAAGATTTATTTATAGGTATAATTACTATTCTATCAAGAAAGTCACTGGAAAAGGTGAATAACACAAAATGTTGAATTTTATCATCCTCAAAGTATGCTATTTCATCACATCAATTCGACCGCTTTTGAACGTATAAAGTGCGGTAGTGAAGATATTTCTTCTTAAAGCTTAGTTTTAAGTGTAAAGGTTTTTTCTCCAAATTCCTTAACGCTTCAATGTTTTTTTATTTATTTCGCGCAGTCCTTGAATATCTTCAAGATTATCTATAAACATAAGATAAATTATTATTATATCGTAAAATATATCTAATAGTCAGTCAACAATGATCAAGATTATAATGTCATACTAACTTAAAAACCCGAGATCAAAAACAACTACTTTCTCTTCTTGTTTTTCTTTTAACTTACTAATCATAATATTTCACAGCTTTCCTACATATTTTTTTATTGTTTTACCCATGATAAGCAATTATATTTTTAAAATCAATCTGTTACAAAATACTGACAATTGACTTTGACGTGCTTTTGACGGCAACATTATGTTGCCAATTTAATTTAAAAAAAAAACTCCAGGTCGCGCTTTCGTTAGACAGACTCTAGTCATGAAATGATTCAAATTATGTCATATGTGTTGCCATTGTTTAGGTCGATAATTGTATTTTAATTTGTAGTTATGTTATTTCGAATAGGTTTTATCTTGTTATCGGTGACGGTTGAAGCCACGAGCCCGCAGTGTACGGCATATATTTATTAAACGATAGCTTCGCTACATACAAACATATTCGGCATGTAAGCAACACGGTTGAAATGTTAATTCTCTAGTCTACTACTCTTGTAAAGACAAAAAAAATGTGTATGAAAAATTAAAACTTAATTTTTAAAATATTCGGTTTATAAAGATTCTGCATTATAAGAGTTTTTTCATTTATTCCCTGCGTAATCCTCTCTCTATTTTGAAATTTGCTAATATTTGTGGCTGAAAATAAACCTAAGGATTTTAGAAATCCTAAGGTCGTATTATGAAGTAAGTATACCGTTGCGAAAATAAGATAGATCATGCATAGCCAGTCACTTTCGCACTGTGCTCATGCGGAGATTTAGGGCCAACAAGTGTGCGCGGGCGCGTGTCGGGTGCGCCGGTCCCCGTGGCGGAAACTGGATTATGGGTAAAAATCCGGTGTGCGCAGTGTCGCTAGTACAACTTTAACGGTGTGAATGTAGTCGTGTCGATGGAGAACTTTAATGTAGTTAATGCAGCGTTGGCCTGAAGAGCCACACGAGCGACATGTTGGCAACGGGAGGTAACTGCAGTCATCGACACGTGGCGGCGGCAGTTACCTCTGCCGTTGGCAACATGCCGTTCGTGTGTTTTGAGCTTTAAAACTATGGCACCAATAGATTAGCTGAAGGTTTATACTTGAACATATTTTAACTGGGACATTACTGACTTGTACAAAAACCGGTTTACAAGAACATCCATCATTTGGATTTAATTTAAATGATTGATTAGTGCATTGCATTGCTCCAACAAAATAATGTTTATTGTCAATCTGACTGTAAGGGCTAAAGCTGCGTTAGGTGGGCGCACGTCCCATAGAAAAGTGCTCCGTCCGGGCTCGCCGCGCCCCGTTTGCTACGTAATAATACATTAAAGTTCTCCATCGACACGACTACATGCACAAAGTTGGACTAGCGACACTGCGCAGGTAATTAAAACGGTTTCCGCTACGGGGACCTCCGCAAATGACACGCGATGGGTTGTATTTTACTGATGAAAGAATGTTTAAAATCCGTCGTTATTGAGATAATTATATTAAAAATAAATGAATAATAAAAATCTTTTTTCCTTATGATATTAGTATAGATAGGGCGGCACGTACATATATGTAAGTCATAATGAAAACACTTCTAAAATTTTAGAATAATTTTATTAGTAAAAGCTCCCTGGCCATAGTATCTTACAAATAACTAGTCCATCCTCGTCTTGACATGCTTCTCGGTGATCTTATCCTTCTCAACGATGTACACCACGGCGCCCCAACCGGAGATCGCGTCACGGTCAGCAGCGTTTACCAGCGCCTGACCAAATAAGTATTGTTTCATTAGCAAAAATGTCACCCCACAAGGTGAAAAGCTTGGTAGGATAGGCTTGATAGAACGAAGGCATGGGGTAGGTTTTTAGTAAGAGTCTGACACTATTTCCCGCTCCGCCCAAGGGCGAGAATTGTCATTGGATGATTTTACCTACAATAAAAAAAAAATCCCACGAGGTGGACCAGTAACTTGGCGAGGGTTTGTTAGAATCTGATGGATGCGAAACGCACAGGATTGGTTGTTGTGGTAACAATTAGGGAGGCTTTTGTCAAACAGTGGACGTTTTTGGATTGAAATGATGATTATGAGGAACAAGACCATTCTCTAGGAAAGGCATGGTTTTTGATACAGAAAGGAATAAAGATAAGTTAGTTAGACATATGGTCTTTTAGCTGCAAGAATGTTGGAACATGTTGAGTGACATGTTCTGAAAGCTGGTTTTATATAATTTGATAGGTCAATTGATGACAAGGACTATGAGCGCTTTCAAATTCTGTTTGAGTGGCTGCTGCACTGCTTTGTTTTTTTTTATATAAATATGTGGTGTGCGGTTGTAGCGCGGCAGCTGTACGTTTTCATTTATATGGAATAACAAAGCAGTACGGCGGCAGCGCTGCAACCGCACGTTCCGGCTAATTTGAAGGCGCCTTGTATCCTGGCCCCTCAAATCCGATTTAGCTTAAAATAGAAGAAACAATTATCGGCAGGTATTACTTTGTTCAAGAAAGTAATACCTGCCGATTATTGCTCTTTCACAAAACATCATCTTTCTGCCCTCGTTCCAGGTTACATGGGGTTGGCGCAATACGTTGTTTTCTTCCATTCTGTCCTGTTACACTTTGTGCTATCACTAACTCCTTTTTTTAAACATTTATTTATTTAAGCTTCATGCATCACAAAATTGTAAAGTTGGTGATGATGGTGCCTTAGGCATTCTCTACCAGTCAACCAGGATGGTGAAGAAACAATATGGTAAGTACATAAAAAAGAAAATTTTATTAAATAATTACTCACATAATCCTTCCATCTTTTCTTTGGCCTCCCTCTCTCTCCATTCATTCACATGTAGCCTTTTACAAAGCTAAATCTATTTATATCAAATCTAGAAACTTGTCAATATAATCTTACCTGTGAGATGGTTTCAAAGAGTTCATCAGGTGACAGATTGGGCTCCCACAGAGCTTCACACATACCATACAACTGTTCTGAACAGGTTCCTGAAACTACGAAGTCCTCAGGCTCATTGGGGCAGCCAATCTGTTGAACAAAACATGAATAATTAGCAAGTTATGATTAGGTTGGCAATAGACATACATAGGTAAATAAGCCAGTTGTAATTGAATACATAATGAATGCTACAATAATAACATTAAAAATCCAAAAACATAATCCAAATCCAATAACTATTTGATTGATTTTCATTATAGAATGTAACAATTTTATATCTTTTTAATATTTTTAATGAATAGGTTTGAAAAGTATCTACATAGTGACAATATACATATATATTTTTCAATAATGTACTAGTAAATAAACTAATAAAGAAAATTTTAATAGAAAGTATAACAAAATGTGCTGATTATGAAGCTTACCAGATCCATATTGCACACATAGGGTTGGTTATCATAAGGATCCAGTCCAGCAATGACAGGCTCAATGAAATAAGGTCCAAAACGCCTCTCATATAACAAGTTGGACAGCATCGCGGAGAATGTCTTGGGTCTCATCATTCTGTTTTCTTTCAGCTCATAAAGGTTCATTCTGGAATTACAGTTATGAAATAATTACACAAAAGGTCTTTGGTACATGATTTGTTTGTATCATAAGATAAAATCAAAATCAACTCTTTTATTTCAAATAGACCATTTACAGGCACTTTTGAATAGTCAAAATGTCAGTCAGTCAAAAAAAAAAAGTGAAGCTAAATTAGATCTCTATGGAGAAGAACATGCAAGAAACTCCATGGACACTTTAAAAACAGTTAGTTATTGAGTGTAGACACTTATTAAATAGGTCTTATTGCATAAAACAACAGTTATGTAGGTAGTGAAAATTAGACTCATTCAAATTACATAAAATTTTGTGATGGGACTGTAACTTACCTGAATTTTAGTCTCTGGAACACAGTCTGTGTGTCAGTGGCTAAGCCAGGAAGGCCAACGTACAGCGTAGGTCCCATCTGATATACCTTTGGGAAGTTGGTTGATACAGTTTGAGCCTGTATACCATAACGTTTGTCTGTAGCAATCGCCACGCAGTCCTTCCCCTTCATTGCCACCACGGCGCCTCCATTATAGGCTAAAATAGACTGTAAACCATTTGGGATGTTAGAAAAAAGAAAGTGGGAATCGACACTGTTATGGACATTTTTAAAAAATAATGTTAGAAAACGGTATAAAAGCTGGAGAATATAAGAATTTGTAATGGAATGAAAGGTATTAGAAGTCTAAAATAGTTAAAACCAAGTTGTTTTACAACAAAATACAAATATGCTTCGTAATGTTCATGACGCTATCATAACCAATAATCATAGGACTCTTACATTAGTTGGTCTAGAACAGCCAAAATGAGTTAAACGTTGTAAAATATATTTACCATTTTGCTTTATGTAAATAAATCCAGTTATTTTCTAGTAAAAACAGCAATAAACTTTATACGGAAAACCGAAAAAGTGACAATTCATCGGCGACAATTTGATTTGAAGCACAGATAAAAAATTAAAAATGTTTATTATAAAAGTTGCCATTAACATGTTTTTGAAGTCTCTGGACTTAATTTTGTCTATGGATTTATTACAATAGTATTATTCTGCAAGAAGAATAGGGCAAAACAGTAGGAGCCCAGCTTCTTTTTTACTGTTTTATTTGATCAGTGGGTGGGCTCGTAAAACATAAAATTGATACAAAGGTACTCTTAGGGCAATATCACACTAGCGGTTTGCGAGCGTCCTCAAAGCGGAGAGGGTGCGCAACGAACACGTTACAGGCGCGCAAAGTACACGCCGCGCATGCGCAACGAGTTTGTTACGGACGCGCAACAAGATCGCCGCGAATAGCATGTACGCCATTTAGTAATGACTCGTACAAACACCACAAGGTGTTGCTGAGGGAGGACAAAACAATTCGTTGATGTACAAGCTAATTGTTGTAATTAATTAATTCGTGCACGAATTAATTGCAATTAATTTAAATCGAATTAATTTTTAATTCGTGCTAATTGTTGTTCAATTGCTGTGTTATAATAGCAGTCAATTGTTGATAATTCGTACTAGCAATTCATTGATGCTTTTGTTTTCGCCTCCGGCGTCTTCTAAATAACAAAGCTAACAGCAGTGTCTGCTTCAGAATCCATTTTGTTACTGAGTGTATTGTACGTCGTTAACTTGCCACAAACACGCGACGAAAAGGTTGCGAATTCGCCATGCATCTGCGACGTCTTCCCTGTGCAGTCGCGGCGTGTTCGCGACGCATTCGCTGCGCGCCCGCCTTACCCCGTACCCGCTCGCAAACCGCTAGTGTGATACCGCCCTTAAATCGCGATTTGTTATGATTACGCGCAGCCCCCACACTTCTATTGAGACCTAAAAATCAGATATAATCCTTGTCGACAAGTTTAATTATCATGACGGTCTCATTCGAAGTAGGAGTAACCATAGCGAATGGTTCAACTTATATACCGCGTACTTACTATACCAATGTGTAAACAATGATGATGATGTGATGATGTGTGTGTGTGTGTGTGTGTGTGTGTGTGTGTGTGTGTGTGTGTGTGTATGTGTGTGAGTGTGTGTGTGTGTAATGTGTGTGTGTGTGTGTGTGTGTGTTTTATTTATTATTATTAATGTGTAGTACGCGGCATAGAAAAAGTAACAATTAACATTTTATATTTACCTTAACTAAGTACTGCCATTCAAGAAATATATGTACAGACGCCAGCACGTCAATCTACCCCAATCTGTCAAATTTTACCAATCGAACATTAACCTTCCAATATTGTGATAAGGTTGAAAATCTATTAAAGAAATTTGACAGATTTAGGTAGGTTGATGTGCTGGCGTCTGTACAACAGACAATTAGTTCTAAATTACCTCACATAATTAGGTAATTTTGCACCTATGGTCATGTTTAGATAATAGTATGTGTGTAGTATATTAAAAATTAAAAAAAAAGATTTGTTACCTAACCAGTTTATGTATAAAATATACAAAAATAGACATATCCGCTAACCCGAGAACGCCCGTGTTTTAAAAACGCTCATAAAGTTACGACATCCGCATGACATCTGCCTCCACTTCCGCGCGTTCACTATAACGACGATATCTCAGAAAATACGCGTCCGAGCTCTGTGAATCTTACGGTTTTGAAATTGTTATGAAATAAGCTATTTAATTATATAGGTTTTGTGTAGAATTTAGGGATTTAACATAAATAGAGATATATATTGGTTGGGAAGAGCAAACAAAGACGTGGTTCTGTTAGACCCGTATATTTACGACTGCTTTACTTAATAGATGGAACGCAGACGTCTCTATAATACGAGTATAAACATGCATACATCATAAACCTGGCATACGTCACGCGGTCATATTTCATCTTTCATTATGTCCCTACATTATTCCCCCTTTAAAACGAAAAGTATTCTTAACTAAAGTTAAAGTTCGCACGCCATACGTTTTTATCTCGGTGCCGTTTGCCGCGTAAAGTTTATAATCATCACTCGCGGCTTTTTAACGTTCACTTTTAAAAACGGAATTACTGACACGTTTGCACCCGTATCGATCAAGTATTTTAATCTACTAATTTGGTCTACAACACATAGGGCGAGTTTCTGAATTGAGTATTTTGAGTTAAGAACGTCTCAAACCATACTTAAATGCCAAATTTCGACAGGTTTACAGGCTAAAGTAGAGTGAGTAATTCTCAACTTCAAATGCTTAAATCAGAAATCGGGGGATATGCGATTTGACGAGTTGATAAAAACCTCCGCCACAGGTTGGTTCGGCGGGCGTTAGTTTTCCAACGCGGTCATATTTCATGTTTTATTGTGTCCCTAAATAGAATATCTATAGAATGTCTTTAGCGTGGTACACTGGTACTGTGACTCAGTTTTTACTGCTTTATCATCATCATCGCTAGCTGGGACCTTATGTGTTTTACCCATCTTTTAAAAAGAAAGTTCTCTCTTACCTTATGGTTGCTAAACTAGTTCTAGAACCATCTAGTTTCATGTAGTTCACCAATATTTTCTTACTTTACACAATAGAGGCATTTAATTAATTGGTATTATCAGAAATGAATAAAAAAGAGAAACAAGGCTTAATTACTTTTATTCACTGGACAATGCATTTTTTATTTCATTAGCATACATGTCCAGTCGTGCAGTCATATTAAATCCCCAATGGTCTTTTACTTGACGACAAAGGTTTAAATCCATTTCTACAATGAGAAGACCATCTTTATCTCTTGATAAGCCGGGAGTTCTGTGTCCATTAGGAGCTGTGACGTAACTCGATCCATAATAACTTCTTGTTATCTTTTTCTGATCGGCTTTGGTTGTAAAATCTTCAGTGCCAACTCTGTTGAGGCTACAAGTAAAGTAGCTGTTAGCAATCGCTGCGTTACGGGCTTCTATGCCCCAAAACGACTCTCCAAATTCAGAAATTGTTGCTGCCGGATTAAACACGATCTCTGCTCCATTTAGTCCAAACATCAACCAGTTCAAAGCATGGTGACGACCGTAACAAATATTAACAGCAATTTTAGCGTACTTCGTCTCAAATACCGGATGACCAGTGTTGCCAGGTAAATAATAACCCGTCTCACTGAAACTACCAACACTGGGTAAATGATTTTTGCGGTGTTTACCCAAGTAATTCCCATTTTCATCTATAACGACTGCAGTATTCCACCATTCTCCATTGTCATTTTCCAAAATTGGTGATACAATTACCATTTCGTACTTTGTGGCTAATTTGCTTAGAAAGTGAAAGCTTGGGCCATTATCAGCTGCTTCTGCAAATTCTTTCCACTCTTCTCTCTCACCGGTACACAAAAAAAATGCTATAGGCCATGTTTCTTGTAAACATAAAATATTGACCCCTTCCGAAGCTGCAGCATCAATTAACTTTTCCACCTTATCAAAAATAGCACCTCTCTGTTTGTCTATGGGCTCATTAGTCGGCAAAACAATTGAATGCTGAATTAAACCGACCTTGACGATCTTTGGAGCTCTAACCTCTTTTGCTGCATCAAAATAAAAGGCTGCGACTTCAAAATCATGCACCTTACCTGCAGCTAGTGTTGAATCTTGAAGTTTTAGCTCACAATGATCAGTTCTTCCATAGTAAATTCTGTTGTACTCCTTCAATTGTTCCGATTTCAAATTGTTTTTGATGATTTCGTCTAAACTTTGCACTGGTTGCACGTCCATGTTAGAAGTTAAATGATATAAATAGCTCTGGTAGACAAACAAGTGATAAGTTATGTAACGCTGTGTGCGATGAAGTTAAGCGTGGCTTGTGTATATCGGCTCGCGACTCGTTATGTTTTTTCAACACTAATATATTATTCGAGATTGGTCAACATTTGATTAAAGATTTGTTTACATAGATCGGTATTTGAGCTGTTTTGAGAGATACATATTTGTTGTTTGACTTTAATCGACTTAAAAAAACCGGCCAAGTGCGAGCCGGGCTCGCACACAAAAGGTTTCGTACCGTCCGTAACCAAAAACGGCCAAAAAATCATGTTTGTTGTATGAGAGCTTCAATAATTACTTTATGCTTTTTTAATATGTTATTAAAGTGGCACCAGAAATCATTATGTAAAAATTTTTAATTGTCTAGCTATTATGGTTCATGAGATATAGACTTGTGACATACGGACAGATAGACAGATGGATGGACAGCAGAGTTTTAGTACTAGGGTCCCTTTTACTCTTTGGAGATTGTATAATCCTAAACTAAAAACGAAAATATTTCTTTTTTGTCTAGTGTTGAAGTAGGTAGGTAGCTTAAAGCATGAGATTATATTGATAGTTCTCCTTCGCGGTTACACCCGCGTCTTTGGATACTGCTCCGCTCCTTTTGGTTGTAGCGTGATTTTATTCTTGATTAGAGAGCAGTGGTGGCCGAGTGGTAACGGCCCCGACTTACGAGTTGTAGTCAAATCCGGCCAGGCGCATTACTTTGTGTAATTTATTTCATCACCACTGCTCTCAAAACGGTGAAGGAAAACATCGTGAGGAAACCGGCATGTCCTAGAACCAAAAATTCATGAGACATTCACCAACCCGCACTGGGCTCGCGTGGTGGATTACGGCCCATTCCCTCTCTTTGAGAGGAGGCCTGAGTCCTAGCAGCGGGAACATAAAAAGGCTGATGATGATGTGATTTTATTATTATAGCCTAAACCGTGGGGCACAGCTAGGTACTTAGTAAAACGAAGTAAATGGGCAGTATAACAAGTAGAATGGTACTTTTGCCAGGCTGATCCTAGTTTTAGGGTTCTTTATCTAAAGGTTAAAAACGGGACTCTCTTACTAAGACTCCACTGTCCGTCTGTCTGTCACCAGGGGCCCAAGTCTGCTATTATTGTAAATTCGACATTACGACATAATCCCATTGTCATTTTGGTAAAAGTTCTTAATCTGCTAAATCATAATGGTCGTCACACGGTAGAGGTGTGCCCCGCTTGGGAAGAGCATCGCCGTGTCCTCGTGGGGGCGAACGGTAGCGATGATCTCATGCACCGGGCCTTGGTTTAGGCCATGGTCAGAGTGGCAGGCGGTCGCCTCCTTCTGCGAAGCAGTAATGCTAGCAAAGGAGGAGGCCGACCGCATCTGGCAACGGCGTTCACGCCGCAGCCGCCGCCGTAATTCCGATCCCAATTTCTGGCCACCGTAGGCGCGGGCTTGCGGACGGCGGGCAATGGGTAGCTCGCTGTCCGTCCGTCCGGTAACAGACCGGACCGAGCTCAAGTCGTTTACGGCGCGCACTGTTCCCGCGCGCCTCAAGGAATCGTCAGCAAACTGTAGGGGCCCAGTAGGGTCGAAGCCTAATCTGGGGCTTTGGGGAGGTATGAAAATGCATACCAGGGCCCTGGAACCAAGGCAAAGGAAAAACGGAGTAGGTTTTTAGTCAGAAAGAGTCTGACACTATCTCCCGCTCCGCCCAAGGGCGGGGAATGTCATTGGATGATTTCACCTACGTTAAAAAAAAAACCCGAAATCGGGTGAAATCATTTGATGATTTTCCACCTTGTCCAGCTATGGCCACCTAGGCAGGTACATAATTACACAGCTACTGGGTAGGACAAGAATAGATACCTAGGTAATAGAAACATCTGTGTCTTAATCTAGGGCGGCCTGTGGTAAATGCATAACATAATCTGGTCGTCTAAGTTGCTATAACCGCAATATTTGATACACTTCGTCTATTTCGAAAGATAAATGGAACAGTTTTATAGATACTGCAGAATTTCTGGTTATATAGGAACCTGGTTAGTTAATTTTACTTTTCTGAAATCAAATTATCTGAACAACTATAAGGGTTTTTTTTTATGGTAGGTAAAATCATCCAATGACAAATCCCGCCCTTGGGTGGGGCAGGAAATAGTGTCAGACTCTTACTGACTAAAAACCTACCTTTCCATTCATTGCCTTTGTCCCAGGGCCCGTGGTGACATTTTCACATAACCTTTGGCCCCAGTAGAACTTTAAGGGTAAAGATAGTTCAGATAATTTAGGTAATAGGGCGTTTCTTCAGCAAAACCGGTGCTTGCGAGGGCTGTGGTAATGTTCAAAAGAGTTACCGTAACCCGTAGAATGTAAAGGGAAACTGAAGGAACACAGGTGAGTTTTAGTCAGTATAAGTCTGATAAGTATGCCCTTCCGCTCCGGGAGAAGTTATCGGACGATCCAACTTAAAAAAAAAATCCTGTGAAAAAGTGGTCTACGTTGATCAATATGAGCTACTTAGAACTTCAGTAAGTTGTAGGTACGAAGTTAGTGTAGACGGAAAATTGTTCTCTGACTGCTCTCCGATACATAGAGGATTTTTATTTTTAAGCATGTTGATCCTTTCTCAGTGAATTACATTATTGCGCAAGAAAATGTGCAGCCATTAGTGCTCATTTTGCTAATGCGTGTATTCAAGAAGTCGGTATTACCTGTGTATAATGACCAACTCGCAGCCCAAACTTAAATTTCATAGAACATGCATGGAACAAGTAAGTACGGGAGAAGCGTTAGGTAACGCTCTACTACAGCTTTCTCTCAAATTACAAATTTAAATTTGGACTACCTACTTTAGACGAGTTAAATAGCACTAGCTACTTCACGTACAATGGCCCACCAAGGATTAAGACCGGAAATTAGACTACAAATAAATAAGAAGAAAAGCACTAACTTAGCGCTAGACCAAAATCGTATTAAAAATTTGAATTGTAGTATGCCCCATCGTTTTATTGAAGTATTGCAAAGAAACGGGTTCTTAGTAGAAAAACAAAGAGGCCCAGCCTGCTAGCTGCAGGCAGGCAGGGTCGAAGCCTGTTGGGGTCATGGGTCAGCATCCGAAAGGAATAAACCGGCCCCGGCACGATAGGCAACGAAGGAACGGGGTAGGTTTTTAGTCAGTAAAAATCTGACACTACTTCCCGCTCCGCCCAAGGGCGGGATTTGTCATTGGATGATTTTACCTAGCATAAAAAAATAAAATACGCCATAAAATGATACAAATATGATCTTTTATTTTAGATATTAGATACTATGTGTATTTTTGTTTTTATTTTCATAAGTAGTAAATTTGTGTGTCAAATATGTTTCGTAAGTTCTTTTATGTATTATTCGTCCTATGTAGACTTATTCAAAAATTATGACACTATTTATTATTGACCCGGAATTTTTTAGCTTTAACTGCCAACTTTTACAAATTAAATTTACTGTAAACAAAATCATATGACTTTACATTTATCATCACATGAAACTTAGATAACTGCTAAAATTCTCAAAAATAAACATCCAAACAAAATAAGTCTTAATAAAAACAGTAGTTACTAACTAGATAATGTAATATCAAAATTTATTTTCCACTATTATCGTCCGACACCCCGGATAGCTCTTATTTCTCCGGTCACGTAGTCGGCGAGATAACCAAATATTTTTCAGTGACACTTACTTACTTATCGCGTAGGGTCGAAGGTCGCCCACAACAGCCGGACCACACAGATAAAACAAACAAACCTAGGGCCAATGCATAACTAACAACCTCCAAGGTATTTAAGCGCCAACGTAGGCTGAAAAGCGCAGTCGTTGGCAGGCAATCCAAGGGAGCAGACACATACACATAAATTATTCAAAAATGGAAAACGAAACTCTCAGCTTGGAAGCCATTATCAACAACAACCTCAGTGGTCGTGATCTTGAAGAGTTCAACAGAATCCACTATGGAAGAATCGACAATCATGAAGTTAAGCTAAAAGATTCATCAATCGCAGCGGCAAAAGAAGCCGACTTCGAAATCGCTGCCTACGCTTTCCCCGCCAAGAAAGAACAGACCAGACCTCCAAGGATTGTGAAGGTGGGTGTCATCCAGCATTCCATCGCCGCCCCCACCGACCGCCCAGTCAACGAGCAGAAGAAAGCCATCTTCGACAAAGTTAAGAAGATCATCGATGTCGCCGGCCAGGAAGGAGTCAACATTATCTGCTTCCAAGAATTATGGAACATGCCTTTTGCTTTTTGCACGAGGGAGAAGCAGCCGTGGTGTGAGTTTGCTGAATCAGCTGAAGATGGGCCTACTACAAGATTCCTGAGTGAGTTGGCAGCCAAATATGCTATGGTATTCGTGTCCTCTATTCTCGAAAGAGACGAGAACCACTCTGATATTCTATGGAACACTGCTGTGATCATCAGCGACACTGGCAGCGTTATTGGCAAACACCGCAAGAACCACATCCCGAGGGTGGGAGACTTTAACGAATCTAACTACTACATGGAAGGCAACACCGGGCACCCAGTCTTTGCGACCAGGTACGGTAAGATTGCTGTGAATATTTGCTTCGGGCGTCATCACGTGCTGAATTGGATGATGTTCGGGCAGAATGGAGCCGAGATTGTGTTCAACCCATCAGCTACTATTGCTGCTGAAGCTGGCAGCGAATACATGTGGAACATCGAGGCAAGGAACGCTGCGATCACCAACTGTTACTTCACGGCGGCTATCAACAGAGTTGGCTATGAGGAGTTCCCTAACGAGTTCACATCGGCTGATGGGAAGCCTGCCCACAAGGACTTGGGTCTTTTCTATGGGTCAAGTTATTTCACCGGACCTGATGGCGTTAGGTGCCCAGGACTCTCGCGTACCAGGGATGGTTTGTTGATCAGCGTGATGGATCTGAACAAGAACAGACAGATTAAGGACAGGCGCTGTTACTACATGACCCAGCGTTTAGACATGTATGTCAACAGTCTCAGCAAGGTACTCGAATTAGACTTTAAGCCACAAGTCGTCCATGAAAATGAGAAATGAAACTGTAGTAGGAGCTTTGAAACCACCAGCGAAAGCAATATATAGAAATAAAGCCGAATATTTATGCAATACTAACTAATCTCATGTATTGAATGTCAACGTAACAGCTTTAATTCCCTGTGGAAATATTTAAAATAAATATTTACAACTATAACTGGTTGTTTTTTTTTTACATAATTGATTTAATTAAAAACATGCCTACTGTGATTTATCTTTGGAAGTAAACATAAAACTTTGTAACATGACAAAAGTAAACATCCTTATATATTTTTCACTAAAGTTTGCCTGTGAATTTTCGGCCTAAGGTTATTGTCAATGTTTAGATAGCTATAGGTTAGCACCTATGTATATTATGATCAAATATGAACCTGTATGCTTCTAACTTAGGTAAAGTTCTTAAGATAATATTGAGGTACTATAAGAAATATAAAAAAGATTCCGTGGGTACTATACAAAGAGATTAAAGAGATAGTATAGAGCGGACATCAGAAGAAATGGCTTAGAAATCTCATCTAGGTTCAATAGTAAACATGCGATTTTTTGTAATTTATATGTTTTTATGCTATTTTCTAGAACTATTTGCGAAAATGACTGAATTCTAATTAATTACAGAGTAAATACGAAAAATATTTACGGAAATAAACTGAATTTCCAGTCGTCTACATTAGACTGAGCGACTTACTACTCCTAGGTTACAACTATCGGATCACGTTTTTGTTCGCTATGTCCTGTCTATTGGTAATTTATATTTAATGCCTTTAATACTATAGGTAGTTGGAATGCTTATTTTACAAAGAATTCAATCTTGAGCCCATTTTTATTTCATCCGTCTTACGTTCAATAATTGCTATAATGGAGACGATATAAATAAATACAAATAATTATAATAGACGTGTTGACAATAAACAATCCCACACACAGAGTTTATTAGAAATTCTAGATAAACCCTTATCATAACAATTTTCTTTAATGTCTCTGTATTAGCATAATTGCTTCATTAAGAAACTGGTAATGACAGTAAGTTTACTATCTCCACTAGGTATATATTATCTTAGGAATTATATTATAGATAATCCTAAAAGGCTAATTAATGGCTTTTACAAATTAATTAGGTCATATTCACTATTTATCTATATGGACCAGTTTATTTTCGTTTCTACGAGTACATCACATTTTTAGTTTGAATAGTTTTCATAAAATCTAGATAGATAGATTAATCAATATGAGGTGTGAGCCTGGTGATCCGCTAAGCAGGGTATCTTAGTACTTATAGATTCCTATCTCTCACAAAGGATCACATTGTGTGCTTTGTTTGAACCCTGGCCACCGTAGGCGCTGGCTTGCAGACGGCGAGCTATGGGTAGCTCGCTGTCCGTCCGTCCGGTAACAGTCCGGACCGAGCCCAACACGTCGTCGGCGCGCACCTCAAGGAGTTGTCAGCAAACTGTAGGGGCCCAACAGTGTCGAAGACTACTCTGGGGTTTTGGGAAACTATGAAAATGCATACCAGGGCCCTGGAACCAAGACAATAAAGGAACGGGGTAGTTTTTAGTCAGTAATAGTCTGACACTATCTCCCGCTTCGCCCAAGGGCGAGAGTTGTCATTGAATGATTTTACCTACCATAAAAAAACCCTCATGCATGAAAGGTCTTAACCACTGGGCCATCGAGGGCATGACCACGACCAAATGACCTCCTACTCGTAATAAATTCAATAGTCAATATGCATGGAAGATAACCATAACATAACACGTAGTTATAAAGAAAAACAATACTTATAAAAACCCATTTATTTTATTTAGATCTACGCAATTTATATGCATTTAACATGAGGTATGACTGATGAATTCTAATGTGTATGCAGTTAGCCGGTCCGACCGGTACCGGTGCATATATAATGTATAATTGTAGTCTAGAAAGGTTCCAGCTAAGTGGGACGCATGCCTTATTTGTTGGGCGTTAGATGAAGGACGACTTAGGGTAGCACACTTATGTAATAACAAATAGCGTGATAAATACCATCCTTGCCCGACCATCACCACCAACATCATCACACCATCTTCCATCAATCCATCATCATTCCATTTTTTCATTGTTCCATCTTTTTTACCATCTTTGCTTGGCCTATGCCTTCCTTGGAGTTCAGGCTTGCTCTGTACCAAATTTCATTAAAATCGGTTGGGTGGTTTAAGCGTGATAGCGTAACAGACAGACAGGCATTTGTAATATTAGTATGGATTAAGCAATACGATACTTACATCTATTTATCTTCTTCTTCTATCTATGTATATAAAAGGAGAAACTGACTGACCGACATCAATGCACAGCCGAAAATACTGGGATAGTCAGGTGAGAGTCACGGGAATCCGATGGATGGGAGACGCACAGGTCTACCGGTCATTGTACCGACACTTCAGGGAAGCCTGTGTTCAAGAGTGGATGATTTTCGACTGAAGTGATGATGATGAAGGGTAGACAAAACCAAAGAAATAGTGCTTGAACTGTGTACAAGATGATATGGCTAGAAAAGTTGCCTGGTTGGGGTGACTATTGAGATGACGGTGAACAGAGATTATGAAAGATGAAGACATTCTGCGTCTCAAAAGAATTGGGATAAGTGTTGAATTTTGATTATATTTATCTGCCTCATAACGCGACTCGGATGAATCTCTCCTGAGTTAATTATCTCGGATGATTCTCTGTTGAGTTTATGGATCTTCTCTATGCATATGCATATTCTGTGCTGTTAAAAATCTGTTTTATCTTTACTCCGTTTAGACTATGAGAAAAATGGAAATGTAATGATCCTTTTTTCATATATCCCCACTTGTTCATATTTTACCCCTTTTTAGTCATTAAATCAGTGTTGGCTGACAGAGATAAATGAAACTTTCCGACATGAGGAAAATTCAAAATTGGGAATTAAACAAAAGATACTTTTTCCTAAACTCACCAAGAAAACTCACAAGTTTGTTCCAGAATAAAATCAGAAGTGAACTTGAAAAGAGGTTGTGTTGACCATACCTCATACTTTTTTGTGATGGTGAGTGTGTAGTGTGTGTATGCTTATTACTTCTTCATGCTCGAACGGCTAAACGGATGTGAAACTTGATACACAGGTAGATTATGTACGGAATAGCACTTAAGGGTCTATTACACCACTCGATGTTCAGACCTTGTCGACGTCGCGTAGTGTAATAAGGGTCAGACTGTCTTACTCGAAAGTAAACTTCAAGACAGTCTGTGTAACTTGTGCGGAATATCTAGTGGTGTAATAGACCTAATAGGATAGGTACTTTTTATCCCGGAAGTACGTATAATTCCTTGGGATAATTTTCTACAATTTCGCGAGCAAAGCCACTGGCTAGTGTGCAATATAAAATCTCTTTAAATCTACCTAACACTTGCCTATATTTCATTACAGTCATATCTACGAGGGTGGCACTTAAAAAAACTGAAGTACAGTACACGCTTGTCACTGAAAGCTACGAGTCTCGCCAACGTCGTAATTCCTCTGTAATTTTCTCACTCGCCCAGAGATGTCGCTAATGTGTTGCTCTCGCGATTGTCGCACCATCTAGTCTTCGAAACTGCAAACTTTGTGGTGCATTTTATTTGCAACGTATTTTGCGAGCATTAGGGTTGGTTTTTGATTGAAACAGGGTAAGGAGTGGTGGTAAAGCCACTACTTTCTAGAGCACTTGTGGAGTTGCAGCCCGTGACATCCATTACAATAATGATGTCTTTGGTTTAGGGTTGGGGCTTGTTGCTGAATTGCAGAAGCAAAGAGTGTCTTTTAAATAAAGCCTAGAATATTGGAAACTACCTAAGTATGTACCCATGTATCTACCCTTGTCACAGGTGTTAAAGCAAACTTGTTACTTTTTTTTTGTAACGTGTTACTAGAACATTCGTCATCATTGATGCCATTACAACCGCTGCAGCGCTGCTGTCCCGCCCTAGTTTGTGGTACCAGTCTGAGAGTTTGTATGTGTGCCAATCGCATGGTTTTGCTGTCGCCTCGTCTAGGTACAGCCGAATCTCAGTGCTAGAAAATTGACGATTTAAAAGAATCCTGATTGAATATCTTTAGTCTAGTATATGGGGTATCAGCTCCTAAGCCACGTCAGAAAGTGACGAAAAAGATATTTGTTGACTATCCAGTATATCGATAAATATAATAAAAAAAAATAGAATATTAACAGTGAATATCTAACAAGTTTAAATAAATATATCTTTATTTCTAGTCAAAATGCCCTTTTCTATGGCGGCCGTATGAGCATGATGAACTTTGACGTCAAAACCCACGTCGGACCTCGTTTTCTATTAGCAGCTTTGCAAGCTATAATAATTTCTTTGTTGATGAAAATATTTCAAAAATTCTTTAATGTTTGTTAATTAGGCTAAAAATGATTAAATTAGCAAATAAATTGCACGCACGTTCCTAATTGCTGGTTTCTAAATTGAGTAGAATTGTTACTTTAACGTTAAAGTTCGACAGGTTTTCAGGAATAAGTAGAGTTTGGGCTACATGATCGTTCGAAAGAGCTACCGGAACACACAGGGCAATTGAAGGAACACGCATTGAACTTATTAAAACGTGTTAATAAGTGTCCATGTCAAGCGTGCGAGATGGAGCCATAGGGGCCATTCAAGTATTACGTAAGCACTACAGGGGGGTGGGGGTGTTGTTTTTACTTTGCTTATTTTTGATGACATGGGGGATGGGGGGTCTGGATGGTGATAACTTCAGTAGTTTTTTTTTAAGTGTACTGTCTCGATGTTCCGAAATCACATTAAAATGAGTAGTCAGACACATATCACTGAGCAATGTTTACGTAAGCACGCGGGGGGAGGGTTAGATCTTTGCTTTGTAATACTTGAACGGCCCCATACACCTCATCAAGCTCCATCCCTTTAACAGTTCAGTTAAAGTTGTAAAATATTATGATTGCGTAGCACTGAAGACGTGGGTTATAGTCCGTAAAAGTTTGACGCTGAAATTATTTGATTTTCATAAAAAAGTTAAAATAAAGCTTATCATATGCTTACCTAATAATTAAATACTTATTTTCTTTAAAGAGGGTATGGGCGACAATTCTGTCTATACACAACATCTGAATACCACAGAAATCGCCAATGCAATTTTCTTGCCTCCATTTTTGCTGTTGGCAACCCTACACAGTAACTGGGTTGCGTGTAGTGTCATCTCGGTGTCGGCGGAAGTCACGGGAGCACTCGCGGCGTGCACCTACACAAATGCACTTTTATTTACACCTACCCTCCAGATTTTTTTTATTTTATATCATTAAGTACTTTGGGAAAAATAAGTTTGAGTAGATACCCAAGTGTCTTAGACACCTTACAGGGCCGACATGTATTGTAGGGTTTTCTTTCTAAACGGTAGATAACGCCCTGCTGATTTTATAAACATTTAAAGGAGTTGTCAGCAAACTGTAGGAGTCCAGCAGGGCCGAAGCCTACTGGGGCCAAAGGTTATGTGAGAATGTCACCACGGGCCCCGGGACAAAGGCAAGGAACGGAAAGGTAGGTTTTTAGGCAATAAAAGTCTGACACTATTTCCCGCCCCACCCAAGGGCGGGATTTGTCATTGGATGATTTTACCTACGTTAAAAAAAAAAAAAAATTATGCGTTGTTATTCACTCAACTAAATACTCGTAAAATCTGTTGACACTATTGTTTAGTGTGGTAAACGTAACGTATATTAAACTCCGATCAATTCTAAATTTGAATGAGTGTTCTAAATTAGCGTGAACCATTTTTTTTTTCATTTGGCTGATTTCAATATTCAATATAAAAACTTAGTTCAACTAAACTGAGCTCAGCGTAATCTAGTTTATAGACCCGTGTCGTAAACATGGCCGACAACAAAAGAATTGAAACTGAGTTTAGCGTAAACTAGGTTCAATTCATAGCAGTGAAACGCAAAATGAAGCTATAATCTCGATTAGGCGCTCAAACTGCGTTTTGTTTTATATAATCGCGATTAGTTTATTGGTGAATTTGGCCCTTAGTTGAACTAAGTTTTTACATTGAATGATGAAATCAGCTCTTAAAAAGATTTGTAATATAGATGGAGCTATAGGTATAAGGTGTATAACAGAATAGCTCCCTCTGTCTGCGGTAAGGCCCCATGTACTGTAAGTTAAATAAGATTTATTTTCGGTGGGCTAGAGGTAAGTAGGTTTTTAGTCAGTAAAAGTCTGACACAACCTCCCGCTCCGCTCCAGGTAAGTTACCTGGTTTTTTATTTTTGTAAAAACAAATGCCAAACGCCCTGAATTACTCCTGTACCGTGGGTGCGTTCACCAACATATAAATGTCACATATACATGACATGTCACATACACAGATATCCAGATCAGAATATCTGTAGGCATTGCATGGCTCATATTTGCTCCATCCGGGAATCGAAACGCGCGATACACGGCGCAGCAGACAATGATTCAATCACTGCGCCAACCGTACCGTTGTCGTCATCTTTGTATTTTATTTTAGTCTAGTATGTACTAGACTAAAATAAAATACAACGAAGCCCATGAGATTGATTCTCTTGTATTTACTATAGGTCTCCATATTATTATCACAATGCAACTGATTCAATATAATAAGTGTCTCTTGAGAGATACCAGTGTTGAATGAATCGTACCACTATGCGACTGTTTTATTGACGACTGTTTGATTAACAATTAAGTGGATACGAATCTTATAAGGATACAGATAATGTACTTATATCTAAGTATAGTACGCGGTAAATAAGTTGACACTTTTGCTGCGGTTACTGAGCAATCAAGGTAATGATGGTTCAACTTGTGTAACGAGGATTATATCCGATTTTCGGGTATCAGTCGTGGAGCCGTAGCAAGGCGTCGACCTATCTACTAACTTAACCTATTTAAAAATATGTATAGGTAATTACCCCATTTTTTGGGGTAAGTGAGTAAGTAGTAGGTAGACAGGTCGCACAACACCATAAGCATAAAGCATAATCAGTTTCGTAAAGTTCCCACTGTTGGGACTCAGGCCTTCTCTAGGAGAAGGAATGGGCCGTAATCTTCCAGGCGGGCCTAGAGCGGATTGGTAGATGTAAAATCTTCGAATTTTTGGTTCTAGGATATGCCGGTTTCTTTACTATGTTTTCCTTCAGTGTTTTGAGAGTAGAGGTGTTGAAATAAATTATAGGTAGATAGAAAGTAGGTAATGCACCTGGCTGTGTTTGAACCTACAACTCGCAAGTTGGGGCCGTTACCACTAGGACCACTGCTCAGGTACACAGCACCATTATTACTGAAAGACGTCCATTGTTGGACAGAGTCTATTTCTCAAAAGGACTCACATCACCCGATCCTGTGCTGCTCACATCAAAGGGAGTCCAGGCAACGGTCTACCTTATTGGTCGCCACTCCAGAACACTTACCCCCATCGTTAATCCACTCTTCGAATAATGTGTTTTGTAAGAATGCGTTGTCGACTTGGCTGGGCGTGATCCTTATTCTACGGACGACGAGTTAGGCATTACTCCACTGCTGGGATGTTCCCACTGCTGGGACTAAGGCCTCCTCTCTAGGAGAGGGAACGGGCTGTAAACCACCACGTGTGCCTGGTGCGGCTGAGTGGATGTCACATGTCTTCGAATTTTTGGTTCTAGGACATGCCGGTTTCCTCACGATGTTTTTCTTTCACCGCTTTTAGAGCAGTGCAATGGTGATGAAATAAATTACACAAAGTAATGCGTCTGGCTGGATTTAAACCTGCGATCTACAACTCGTAAGTCGGGACCGAATGCCAACGAGGTATTTATAACATTGATGACAAAACTTTTCATAATCCGAGTTGGATTCTAATTAAGAAAAGTTTAGCCCAAAAAACACCCCGCAAATACAACGCCGAAGTCATTTTTAATTCGATCAAAAACAATAAATGTTTCGTCGGTTTGTTTGTCGCCGTAATTAAGGCCGTTCCATGAAACATGGCCACGTTTCCGCATCCGGTGGGACTTTTTTAATTTTTCATTTACGAATGGCCGTTTCAATTTTTTCGTTCTAATTTCTCATTAAACTTAGATGCACGTTTGGCCCGAGGGTTTTGGAAAATGTAAATTAGTGCGACAAATAATTAATGGGGTGATTTGCTATTTTTTTTCAATTAGTAAGTATCTAATGAGATTGATTTTTTAATTAGGATATGGAGTGGAGTAAAAAAAATCGTTAAATTGTAATTTGGAGTTTTCAAAACAAAGAGCTTAAATTTACTTCAGAATAAGCTTTAATAAAGGAAAAACTCTTCGACTAAAAAAAACTGCTTACCTTACCTTTAAAACTCTATATTCCTGAAAAAGCAGGTTATATCCTCCGAATATTTATTCATAGAGCGTATTTATGTAAAATAAAATTCACAGAGAGGCTCCTTATTTTATATCGTCAAAGAAATCAGCATTTTAACATTGTCTGGAAGCGTTGCGGCATGAAAATAAATGGAAAATATGTAAGAAAAACTA
The DNA here is from genome assembly GCA_958295575.1 of Leucania comma. Classification (NCBI taxonomy): domain Eukaryota; kingdom Metazoa; phylum Arthropoda; class Insecta; order Lepidoptera; family Noctuidae; genus Leucania; species Leucania comma. The sequence continues at coordinate 6,613,046 of OY282476.1, read as the reverse complement.
GCACCTCTACTGTCTCCCTATCTAAGAGTTGAGCACTGAAGGCGAGACATAAGGTAGGTTTCTGAATGATGCATTTGATCTTGAGTAGGTACTATTACGTCGGAGTAATGAGTTTGCATGAGATTATATGCAGACTCATGCGTATACTCGTAAGTTATCATACTGGTTGAATAGTAGTTCGAACGATGGTAGTATCTTTTAGAATATGTTTGAATATTTGTAAGAAAAGAATATAAATTTTATTGTTTTTTATTCAGTGCTATGTATTCGTTCGAAGTGAAATGAAGTAATTTTTTAATATATCGTTGAGAAAAGTCTAAAGTCGTTTTTCTACATATCATCGATCTCGGAAGTCGAGCCTGCAGCAGCAAGGGTTCGACAGTACCTATAGTTTAAACTGTAGCTGAAAAACCCGAGAGAATTGGCATGGAATTTCATTTTAAGTAAAGTTGTTACCTAAGTTTGATACGTTCTCAGCTCTAAATTCTCAATTCGGAAACCAATGAATAGATACATTAATATACACTAGTGTGATATAGGTAGAGCTTAATTCATTTTGTGTTATATACCAAAGACGTTTTATTTTGATCTAGTTCTTGAATATACTCGTATTAAATATTTAAGCTTATGAGTTCATTTGGTTTCATTGTTTAGGTATAGTATTTATTATTATCTTATTTAATAAAGCATCTAATATAAAAAAAAACCTTAAGAAGTCCCCTCCTCCTCCTAAATCTGGTGTCACGAGTTTGCTATCAAACTCTCCAATGCGGCTGGACAGAATTTTATGAAATGTTTTATGTATCTCCAATTTTTAGTCGCGATATTTCTTTGACAGTACAACGTTTGCAAATTATATTTATGACCTACAATATCGCAACAGAACCAACTTTCAAAAAGCAAAACAGTTTTTATTTCATTGTCGGTATCAGATACAAAATCAATTTCATTTTTCAACGAAACATTCTTTTTTCAATTTCGTTTTTTTTTTACTACACCAGCAACAGCAACACAGGTGCGTTCTTTTTCCGATTGATGACGTTGATATTTTTTTCTAAATTCCCGTCACGTTTGACAAGTGTCGTTTCGTTCAGAAAAGCGGGCACACGACAATAGTTCGCTGGCCGATTTCATCGACACATGCTCCGTTTCATTTCCGTTGCACTCTGTTCGGTGCGAGAGGTTTTTGAACGGATCCATTGTAAAAAAAAAAGTTTCACTATTACACGAACTTGATTTGACCAAGAACAAGAAAAGCTAAAGAGACGTGTGGTAAATAACTTAATATATTTTATTTAACATAAGTAGAATAGTTTTGGAGTCATCAAGAAAGAAAAGAGTTTTAGCAACATCTAGATTTTGTCTCAAGAAAACATATCTTCTGAGAACTTACCTACTGTTTTTTAAAGTTAGTTCATAAACATGCAGGACCCTATAATAAATAAATCACTAAGTAAAAAACAGTCCCTGTATGAGATACCTTCCGATGATTCTCATGCTATTCAACCCTTAAACGGTTTAAGGTTTAGGACCTCTGGTTTAAGTTAAACCAGAGACCCTACCACGACCTAACACGATCTATTTGATGACCTAAACTGAACTTAACCTTAAAGGGATGGAGCTATATAGGGTATTTAGAGTTCCATCCCTCTTTCTCACTCACACGACTGACATTTTAACACGGCGTGGGAAGGCCATAGATATTTATTATTAACGATTAATAGAAAATATACATAGCAGGAGACTCAAAGGCTTTCTCTATTCTACTCGCCTGAGGCAAATTGAAAAGCACACTCGAAAACCCCTTTAGTGTCATGTGAAGGCCGCACAATAGAACACACACCACCCTCGCACGAACAGTCTCGGAACGCGGTTTATCGTTTTAAAATTCAATGTAAGTATTATTATGTTCTTTATGGTTTAAATGTACTGAAAAAAGAAAAATGTTTATAGATGGAACGCAAATCTGGTGTGGATCAAATAGAGTGTAAGTTAAAAAAATAAAAAGTTTCAATTATTTGAAATTCGAATTCTAAGATCGTCTTTATAATGGAATTTGAAATTGAGCTTTGGAACCAAAACTAATTTTCGTCGTTTTAATGGTTACGCCTTACGCGCAGCCGTCCACTTCGATTGAAACCTGAAAATCTGCGCATTAAAGGTCGATCACCATTTTGGTTCAATTTTTATGCCGCATATTGTATTAAGAATGACATCAACATCATCTTTTCAGTCGAAAGACGTCAACTGCTAGACGTAGACCGCCTTCAAGCATCTTCTAAATTCTGCCTCACAACCCACTGCAGAAGGAAGGATAGAATTGGAATGGTAAAATAATCCCAATCCCATTATACATACATATATCAATTGCCAATCCCAAAATATTGTGAAATAAGTACAGTATCTACGTTCGACGGTTCTTGGCGCGCCTGAAGTTAGGCTCTGCGAACTTTAGCGCTTGTGCACTCGTAAAAAAATAAATCGTTTGAAAAAATAAATGCCAATAGCAGTGTTGTTAACAACTGTTATTGACATTTATTTTTATAAATCATGTATTTGGCGCGCTTATTTTGAGCGCTTAAGTTTTACTTGGCCATATCATAAAGTGATCAATTTAGGTATAAGATCTGGCCACGACATGGATACTAACATTACTAACAGTCCCAACAGAGACAAAAAAATAATTAGGAAGCCGATTGCAGCGCTGCTTACAGGATCCAATTCTATTTTCAAACCTTTCAGGAACCCACTCAGACCCACTCAATTATACACAGAAAATTTCATACAAATCGGTCCAGCCGCAGCAAGAGTCCAGGTCCAGCAGCAGGAAGAGTTAAGTGACACACACACTTACGCGCAGGAGTTACACGCGCGTTTCATGGAGATGTCAGCAAAATCGGTCTGCTTCGACCTTGCAGGGTCCAAGCTTACTGGGGCCACAAGTTATGCGAAAGAGTACCACGGGGCCCTGGAACGAAGGCAAAGAAGGAACATAGGAGTGGGGTTTAGTCAGTAAAAGCCTAAGAAGAAGTCATTGGATGATTTCCCACCTAAATAAAACGTACAGAAGAATTATACCTTTGTACAAAGGTAAGAACGTTTCGCGGGCTACTTCAAATCTTTCGCCTTTTTTTTTCTCCCAGCCCGACTGGAGATCATGGCTAGCACTCTTGTGCCAGTGTCAAAGCCCTAAAACTACACAAATCCAGACACATGCCATAGACAAAAGGACACATTTCACACGTAATAACCTCTCGTCTGAACCAGTCTGCGGGTGCGATCCATCATACGGTTTTATTGAATTACGACCCTCCGGCGAGGACGGCCCTCGCGAGTCGCGACCCATCCAATTATTGCCACTAATTATAATTATTATTGCACTTGATACTGTTTTGTGTTCGCTCTCTTATAGTGTGCCTGATGTGTCGGTATTTTTTTATTGTAACATCTTTGAACATCTCGTATGTTCTATTGTTTTCCTCCTTTACAAAGAGTGTGGTCAGTCACAGACAAAAGTTATTTATATATGTAAAAGGTGAAACTGACTGACTGATTGACATATCATCGCGCAGCCGAAACTAATGGGACTCACAAAGCGGTTTTCGCCCGCGGCCGCGGCGGTTGCGGGCTCGCAGCTTTTGTAGAATGAAAGTTAAAGCACATAAAAGCGTTTTACGCCCGCTGTGAGCGCAGTTGTTCCCGACTCCCGTTGCACCGGCGCGCGGCGGGCCCTCTTGCAACCGCATGTCTTGCAATGATCACCCGCCAGGATTGCGGACGATAATCGCCACGGCGATGGCTGCGTAACCGCACAAAACTGCACTCTCGTGAGTTTAGAAGTAAAGCAGCGGATTCCTCTACCGCAGTAAGGCAGCGGGCGCGATTGAAAACCGCTTTATGAGTTTTTAGCAAGTGTGAAATTTTGCACGAGGTTTCCTTTTATGACCTATGCGAGTATTTAGAGAGGATTTAACAAAATTCACCCCTTGAACGGATAAAAAGGGGGTCCAACAAAGAAAAAAACTTACATTCTGCTCAGATTTTTCTCAACTATGATGGTTTTTGGATAAGATCTTATTTTTGCTCTTTTGAACTTATATAGGGTGACTGGTAATTAGTGACCGATACTTAAACACTTGATTGTAGTCATGATAACAAAGAACTTTTACTATAGAGTCCAAGCCTGAAATCCAAAAAAAATGTACTGGTCAGTGCCATGTTGTTGTTTATGTTCGTCTAACTGGTTAAAATTGTACTGAAATTGGGTACTGAATTTTTCTCCGGGCGTAATAGACGTGGGGAAAAAGGCTGCCTCAAATGGGATCGGGCGAGACACGTTGGCCGTATGAGTGGTTACCGCTGGGCTAGTGTCACAACGCGGTGGGTTCCTGCAGAGGGTAACCGCCGTTGAGACCGGCCTAGAAAGAGGTGGCGAGATAACCTGGACGCGTACCATGAGGATTGGTTCGAGACGGCGCGGGAGAAGAATGTCTGAAAGGACTTAGGGGAGGCCTTTGCCCAGCAGTGGGACAGTAATGGCTAGAAAAAAAAAAACTGGTTTTGAAATGCACCAAGTGCAACTCCATTTTATTTTCAGGCAATTTGGATTGCGTGTGATTTTGTAATATAACACTCACTCAGGAAATCCTTTTCCTTTGCACCGTGAACATTCAAGAAGGTAAGATAATTTGAAACTCAAATATATCTGTCAATATCTCAATATGACACTTCAGTGGTTGCATCGTTCCCTCAAAACAAACAGAGCAAGAGATTAATGTTGTAAACCCACAACACTTGTTCGCTAATCCCTACATGTGACTTTCTCACCCACCATATTAATAATTGCATAGCTCCTTGACAGTACAGATTCGTCATACAACAACTTATTTGCCAATTTGAAATGCAGCGATAACATACCTTAACACTTTTAAATAGAGTCGATTTTTACAATTCTAACTGTAAAGCAAATTTTGCAATCGACAACTTGCTAGGCAATATTTAATGCAGTCTTACCACACCGTAATGGCACGCAATAGAGTCTATTTACAATTTTTGAAATGATAATATAAAGTTGGCAATCTAGAGTGGAGTTGATCACCCCCGCGGGTGCCATACGTCATCAAAGCTAGGGACGACATTGGACAGTTTAAATTTTGTATTACACGCAATCCATTTTCGAAATTGTGATGTTTCGGTTCATTTTGTGTATTGTACCTTTTCATAAAGTTGGGAGGTCAAAAATTTTCAAAAATTTTCAAAGAAGCTTATATCATAATTATGGCAGTACGTTATACGTAGCTTAGAGACCATGTGATACAATTCTCCTGAGAATAGTACGAAACAAATAAGTTGAACTATTTGCTACGGTTACGCGCAGCCCCCATCTTCGATTGCGACCCGAAAATCGGTTATAAACCTAGTCACACAAGTTGACCAACATAGCGGTCGACCTTGAATAAGCAGTAAACGATTTTCAGGTCTCATGTGAGTAACCATAGCAAATGGTTGAACTTATTTGAAGCATACTATACTAACAGATATAAACTTTAGTTTCGTCTATGGTTTTGTTCAATACTTTTTGGGTAGGTACAGATTATAAAACTTTATCGTTGAAATCTGTGAGCAGAATCTTTATGGCCATCAAAATGTATACCTATCTACCAAGCAGACAATAAGTAGCATAGAAGTGGCGTTTAGCCACTTCTGTGCTACTTTTTTGATGATCAACACTGATAGACAAGCGAAATTCATTGTACAGAGGAACTCTAGTAAACCTAAGTACATTTAATCTAAGTCAAATCAGTCCATAGACAAATATTTAGCCCGTAACAGACTAGGTACACACAATTGTGTTTAGCGGCGATGTTTATGGTATTCCTATGGGGCCAAAGCGCAAAGGGCACGACATTTGGCTATGGGGTTGCGACCTTTCAGACGATATGGTGATGATTCCGTAAAGGGCGCCAAAAACATAAAATCTATGCGGTCTCTTTTATAGTGGTGACATTTTTATCAACTTATGGGGAGAAGTGGTGGTTTTCTTATGGAATAGAAATTGTAGGTATAGGTAAATGGCAAGTAAAGGTGCCTGTGCCTTGTTCGTATTTAAAAAAACTTATCTCAGTTTAGACAAAAAAACAGCCCTGAAATTGAAGAAGTTCGTGCAACGAATTTAATTAATCTCTTTTTTAACAATTTACAAGAAGAAGCGATGATATACATAGCTAATGTGACAAGTAAAGAAACTATTTGATGATCTCGTTCAGGATTAGTAGCTAAGGGCCAAATTCACCAAGAAACTAATCGCGATTATATAAACAAAACGCAGTTTGAGCTCCTAATCGAGATTATAGCTTCATTTTGCGTTTCACCGCTATGAATTAAACCTAGTTTAACCTAAACTCAGTTTCAATTCTTTTGTTGTCGTCCATGTTTACGACACAGGTCTTTAAACTAGATTACGCTGAGCTCAGTTTAGTTGAACTCAGTTTTTATATTGAATGGTGAAATCAGCCCTTAGAGCCAAACTCACCAATAAACTAATCGTGATTCGTTCAAACAAAACGCAGTTTGAGCGACTAATCTAGTTTATAGCTTCATTTTGCGTTTCACTGCGATGAATTGAACCTAGTTTGCGCTAAACTCAGTTTCAATTCTTTTATTGTCACTCATGTTTACGACACGGGTCTTTAAACTAGATTACGCTGAGCTCAGTTTAGTTGAACTAAGTTTTTATATTGAATGATGAAATCAGCCCTTAGTGTAGATATGAATACCATCAATCAATGATCAGCTTACGCTTAACTTTAACGTAACTGTATCAAATTTAATAGTAAATATAGATACTAAACAATTCTAGCCATATACCTTTAGTATATTTATAGATACATTAGCTTCTGCCAGCGGCTTCGCCAGCGTGACAGTCAGTTTCTCCATACAAACTTCCAACCACCGTTTTACCCTCTTAAGAGTGCAGTTTCGTAAAGTTTATTCTTAGTGGATGTCTACACCCTATAAGGAACCTGCCTGTGTTATATTTTCTGAGCTTTCGTGATTAATCAGCATGTGGTATTTCGCTATTATACACCGTTAAATTTTGATCGTTTTAATCCCGTGAAGGGTCGATCTGGTACATGAAAATGAAACACTATCGTTTTTTTTCTAAAACTCGAATTAATATACGCATGTATGAAATTAATTTCTTTAATAAAACGAGTCAATGACCTTTTAGGTATTTGTCAGTCGTTGCGTACTACTACCAAATTAAAAATGTGCATCTTTTATATAAAAAAAAACTTTGCCACACACTAGGAATTACTCTTACATTGTGGAAGCGTTCACAAACATGTAAACTCACATTACACAAGACATCGGAGGCAGGAGTCTAACCCGTGACATGTTGCGCAGAAGCCGACAAATCAACCATTGCACTTATAGAGGGGGTTGATTAATTGATGTATGTATAACATAGCATCAGCCTTATAATGTTCCAATTGCTGGGACTAAGACCTCCTCTCTAGGAAAGGGAATTGGCCGTAATTAACCACGCGGGCCCAGTGCGGGTTGGTGGATGTCTTCGAATTTTTGGTTCTAGGACATACCGGTTTCCTTACGATGTTTTCCTTCTCCGTTTTGAGAGCAGTAGTGATGGAATAAATTACACAAACGCTAATGCGCCTGGCTGGGTTCGAACCCGCGGCCTACAACTCGTAAGTTGGGACTGTTACCACTCGGCCACCACTGCTCTCTCTATTTATGGTGTGTGTACGTAAATTTAAAAATAAATTAGATACCATTTAACCATTGCGTTCTTAGATTCCTTGGTCCTATTGATCTCAAACAAATATAAAGTTAAGACTTTAATTCCGTAATATTTAGCACTCAGTCGCTAACAAACCGAGATTATCTTCATAAATCGTGATGCTATTAATACGAAGACCGTCACTCTGCGGTTCTGCTATTAACTTGAAATTTGTACTAGCATTGCTATTAAATACAAACAATTCAAAATTGACCTTCTCTCCCCCCAGCTTTACAGAGAAAGATGGAAATAAAAAGAGAGCTAAAATGATCTATGATAGATCTTTCTACGATGGTTATGTTCGCAATCAAGAAATGTATTGGAGACATTCCTGATCAGCGGAATAAAGCCTTTAATGCTCTTTATAATAAGGGTGGTTATGTTATAAATGAGTGCTTGATATTGTAGGGATCATGAAAGAACCCTTTCTTTTAGATAATTATGGACACCTGTGGCTAAGTCAAGGAATGAAATGAGAAAATACGGCACTTTTGTTTTTACTGCTGCTATTCCTTTTGTTATATTAAAGTTATTCTTGAGTCTTATAATTTCTTGTGTTGGTGACTGTTGTTCTCTTTATTATGAATCTTATTCTGTCTTATTCTTAGGAAAAAAAAGCAGCGGAAGATAAGTGACTCGCTTCTAGCGCGTAGACTGCTGAAATCAGGCCCCGTCGCCTAATTTCGATAAAGCGATTTCGCTCACACGATAGCGCCAGCTTTTATCTCTGTCCTTGTCTATAAGTGACTGTGAGTTTGCGATTGTGATGACACTGGTCATAGATGTGTGAGTTTCGAGTTCAGATTTTCAGATTGAGATGTTTGCGCGTAACAATTTATTTATTAATCTGTCCTAGCTCAGAGGACACCGGTGTCCTCTCACATCCACGCCACTATAGGCCTTAATTCCGATGTTTAGAGTCTACTTTTGTATGAACAAGTTGGGTAGTTGTGGATCGAAGTGTTAAACCTTTATGGACTAGTAAAAACCTATGTACAAAGGCGGACTTAATGTCTTAGGCGTTTTCTACCAGTCGACCTTAGAGAGGTGCAGAAACAACAACTATTGACAAAGTTAATCTGAGGCTAACTGCTGTTATTGGCTTTCTGAGTGCTTAGTGCGAGTTTGTTATACGTTTACGCGTTGAAAACGTTTATGACGTATGACGTTCGGCGCTCCGATTGGTTCGTTCCAAGCTCTTAGCCAATCAGAGAGCAAAACAATTCGCACTCAGCGTACTGAACATGTTTCTAGTCCCAGTAGTTCCAGCTGTGCGTTGATATGTCAGTCAGTCAGTCCTTTGCACTTAACACTATTGGCTAACTGCCGTTTTTGCAGTATTTGGCAGCACAAGGATCGAATCAGCCTTCTATGGAAGCTTCGTTGTGGTATGTAGTCAATACTACAATACAATTTTCAGCTTCATTTTATCGATTTCGCGCCTGTTTCAATAATAATAATACTTAATAAAATTTATTGGTCCATTGCTACAAATTGTTCCTTCATACTATAGTAATTAATACTTATAGTACTTATACAGTAACAGTTAAAATTAACATAGGCATTAAGACAGTGGTCCCCAAACTAGGCAGTGCCTGTATCTTGGAGGCCAGAGTTGCGTTACTTACATTTTTCGAAGACATGCTTGCAGTATAATAATATTAAATACAAAATTTTGAACATGGACATATAACTCATGCAGGCGTAGCAAACAGCCTACCGAGATAAATATGAATAAAATAGAACTAAGATAGATTCCACATTGTCCAGTTGTAAAGACACTTGAGATGGGTACAAAAAGCGTGGCCATGGCGTTTCTTGCACATTCTTCCCCATAGAGATCTATACTTTTTTTTTCTTTTACGTGGGAAAATTGTCCAATGACATTTCCCACCCATGGGCGGAACTGGAGGGTGTCTTCTTTGCCATTTTTTTATCCAGGGCCCCGGGATTCACTTTCGTACAACCAGTGGCTCGAGTAAGTTTAGAGATCTATAGTTTGGAATGTGCAAATAGCATCACTTTTTTGACTGACCGACGACCAAACCATTGGTCTTTTTAGCGTCTCTTTCATTTACTGTTTTGAATATAATTTTCATTAAAAGGTACAAGACACTGTCACAAAAGGCCTCCAATCAAGTACAGTCAATACCACATCAACCTCCACAATCCTACCTCATTTTTTTTGCACGATTAACCCACAATACAGACGAAGAAAAATTAACATTGAGTCAGATCGAAGCGGTAAGCTCCGACTATCCGATTGAACACAAAGGGGTAACAGGGTTGTGAACAAATCGTGTACTCGACTGTACATATCTGTACGTCAGCGACTCATAAAAACAGCGAATAAGACTCAGAAGGCATTTGGAGGGGAGATAGAGGAATGTGATTAGGTGTTTTATTTATTTTTACGTTATTTGTTATGACTAATGATGGCGGTTCATGAGTTTAGTTGATAGACTAGAACCGCCTGATTCCAAAACGCGATCTAAAATAGTTCCAGCACTATTACAACTTTTGTTACCAATTAAACGCGATCTAAATGTATTTCTGGGACTATATGTTATAGAAGCGACAAGAGATATGTAACCAAGATTAATGTAAATCAGAATATGATTTAAAAAGAGTGTCCATAGAGTTTCTTGCACGTTCTCCTCCATAGAGATCTTCGCTTTGGAACGTGCAATTTAGCTTCACTTTTTTTTGACTGACTGCCATATTGACTATTCAAAAGTGCCTGTAAATGGTCTATTTGAAATAAATGAGTTTGAGTTTGGTATGATTACTAGGTTTAATGCCAGTTAAATCTAGTAATAGCCACGAAACTATTTTAGATCGCGAAAGCCGCCTTGTTTAAACTCTAGAGTTTAACGGCAAGGCTGGCGCAGTGGTTTAGCGATTGGCTACTGTCCTGCGTGTCGCGAGTTCGATTCCCGCGCGAGGCAAATATTTTTATGGCCTACAGATAAGTGTTCCGGGTCTGGGAGTCTTATCTATGTGAGTCTACATTTTTTTTACCTTTTGAATCGCGTAATTAGAGACACAATAGAAAGACAATAGGTGTGCGGACGCCGGCGTCCTCTTGGTGAATAATGAATTAATGAAGCCACAATACAGGACTTATTCCTAGTGTGGGGTAAAGTTGTAAAACAAGATAAAGAAAGAAAGACTTTTTATTTTGAGGTTGGGAATCATCATTGACTTCTTCCACTCTAGGGTGAGCACAAGGGCGCGTCAGACACTTTTACTGGCTAAAACCACACCTGTGTTCTTCCGTTGCCCTTTACGTTCGAGGACTACGATTGGTTGACTATAGTAAAAATACCCAATATTGTTGACAAAAAAGCATCAAAGAATTTTGTCTTTTTCACTTACTTTATGTGAGTGAAAAGGACAAAATTCTCATAAATTAGAATTTGTTAATAGTTTTAATATTTAGAATTCGTAAACATTTAAATACTTGTAATTTGTTTTTGTTGTCATATTCAAACGTTATGTAGTAAAAACTCCTTCTCTTTAATCCAGGCTGTGGCAGCCTTTAATTAACGTACACAACAAAATGTAAAAAAATATCCTGTCTTGTATCCTTGCCATGTATAATGGTGAATGCTTTGTTGCCTTAAATAAATAATCATATGACAATTTTTAAAAGCACATCATAAGCATTTTTCAAAGAATCAATCAATTTACCCGCTGACAAAATGATTCCTTGTCCTTCAATTTACGAAACGCCTACAAATTCTCTCTAAGCAAAACACTCGCTAGCAAAAATACTAGTCAATTATTGTAAGTAAAAGATCTGTGACACTTTCAAATTGACAAGAGACAAGGAGACTGTATAAATATAAAACTGAATAAAAAAAATCTCACTTCCGACATTCTGCGGAGTCGTTGACTTTGGTTGCGTCTTGGGGTTTTTAACGTCACGCTTTTGGCGGGAAAATCATAGAAATGTCACCTGTGAAGTGTAGTGAAGCGGTTTTGATACTTGAGTTTGATTTATTTTTTTGTTAATTCTAGGTGGGGAAGCTTATTCGCTGTCTTTTGTGTTGTAAAAGATATGGAAATGTTTGTAGGAAATTACTTACCTGGCAATTTGTGACTGTGAGTGGCCGCTTCACGAAGTAAATATTTTCAAGAACATTGTAAGAAAATAAAGTTTGTCACGTTTATCGATAGCGTATTACTCATCAATAGATATTGATGATCCTAAAAGCGTCACAAGTTAAACAGTATTGACTGGCCGATTTCGATTGTGAATTTATTCTATGTTATAATATGTGAAACCCAAGGTACATTACTGCATAAGTTTGAAAGGTTTTCAGAATTCTCAACTTTAGATTCTTAAAATAGAAACTGGCCATCATATTGTTATAATAATTTTTGAAAATATCAAAACCGATGACATCAACTACCTATGCTACAACTCGCAATGCAAATGGCCGCCGAACAATAATCACGAAAGTAAGCGATACGAATAAAAATATCGTCTCACTCAACCGCCTCGCGTCCCCCTGAGGGCCGGGATTTAACATACCTAATGCGATTTACGTGTCGCACTCCCCCTTCACACCTTGAAGACTGTCGGTAATCGTTTTAAGACGTTGTTGACTTGTCGAGAATACGCACCTCGTTCTTTTTTGGTATTTTTTTAAAGAGGGTTCTTTTTTATCTATGGATTAATCAGTTAAGAAAAATCTAGGAGTTTTTGGCAGGATTTCTTCGAGTTAAGTTCAGTGGCTATTTTTATTATTCGCAAATGGATTTGTAGTGGATCTCGGTGTAAAATTTGTGTTGCTTTGTATCTCAAGTGTCTGCGCAATAGGACAATTTGTGAAATAATTGAAACAGGTGCAAGCTCTGTAAAACGAGCTGAGAATTCTATTATAGTGTGGCGTCACTTATTGCATATGTGAACGCACCTTAGATTTAGTGTTGCATGTTAATATTTAAGTCAATATTTTTAAGTTAGTTAAGTGGCAACACGAGCCGAGAAGGTGGGGCGCTACCCTTAGCGTCTCTCGCTCTCTTCCCGGTCAACCGTCGCGAAACAAGGACTAGATTATTTGTTATCATTAGTCCGATCCTTTGTACCTGACTTTACAATTAGTTAAATAACCTTACTATATTTTGTATCTACCAGTGTTCGAAAATACACATTAACACTGCAAGTTGGATTTTTACTTCTGATACCAATCATCACCTCATCGCAAATACATAAAAAGGGACAGGCGCAATATCTCCCATCCGCGTCACCAAAATAGTTTTGGCTACCTCAGCGAAGTTTGCCGAGAAGGCTGACTCGATACATTTGCTGTTAAATACTACAAAGCAAAAACATTAGAATGTGCTGAACCCGCATTTGTAAACTAATTAACAATTCATACGAATACATGGCTTAAAGGACTTAGTTTCAAAGACAAAAACATAACAAAAAGAAAAATGTAAATGTACCATAGATAACTTCGGCGTCGTCACCTTCCGTTTGGCGCAGGTGCTGACCGAACACGGCAAGTTCGGTCCGTACCTGTACAAGATTCGTGCGGAGACGACGCCCGGGTGTCGCCACTGTGCGGACCGCCCGGTGGACACGGTGGAGCACACAGTCGAGGTGTGCCCCGCTTGGGAAGAGCACCGCCGTGTCCTCGTGGGGGCGATCGGCGGCGATCTCTCGCGCCGGGGCTTGGTTCAAGCCATGCTCCGGAGCGAGGAGGAGTGGCAGGCGGTCGCCTCCTTTTGCGAAGCAGTGATGCTAGTAAAGGAGGAGGCCGACCGCATTAGGCAAAGGCGCACACGCCGCCGCCGCCGCCGGGTTTCCGATCCCAATTTCCGGCCACCGTAGGCGCGGGCTCGCGGACGGTGGGCAATGGGTAGCTCGCTGTCCGTCCGTCCGGTAACAGACCGGTCCGAGCTCAGGTCGTCTACGGCGCGCACCGTTCCCGCGCGCCTCAAGGAGTTGTCAGCAAACTGTAGGGGTCCAGCAGGGCCGAAGCCTACTGGGGCCAAAGGTTATGTGAGACTGTCACCAAAGGCCCCAGGATAAGGGCAAGGAATGGAAAGGTAGGTTTTTAGTCAGTAAAAGTCTGACACTGTTTCCCGCCCCACCCAAGGGCGGGATTCGTCATTGGATGATTTTACCTACCCAAAAAAAAAAAAACCATAGATAACTTTTCGCGGATGAATTGGCGGACATAAGGATCTGCAACATATAATAATATAAGTCCACCAAATCACATGCTTCAGCAAGAGTTCATAATTTGGTAATTTCCTAGTTTTTTTAAAACATACTTTATAAATACGAAAAAGTATATCGTAGCCGTTTCGTAGCGCTACGAAAATACGTAGCGCGTAGTGCCTGTTCTAACAGTTTGGAAAAAAAGTACAGGGAGCTCTTGTAATCATCTTTATTATAAAATTGGCTTCTACCAGCTCCTTCATCCAAGTGAATGTGGAAAGTATACGTATGTCTTTGTTACTCGGTGATCAAGTAATATTTTAGTGGTGGAAGATTTTCCAAAAATTGGTCCAGTGGTTTTTGAGTTGGTGCATTACAAAATAAAAATATTTCCTCTTTAAAATATTGAAATTTATACATAATAATTATTGATTAAATATAGGTATTTACGAGAAATCTTCCTTTTAAAGTATTGCACTATCTAATATACACCGTTAAATTTTGATCGTTTTAATCCCGAAGAGGGTCGATCCGGTACATGAAACACTATCGATTTGTAAAGATAAAATAAAAAAATAAAGTACTTTTCTCTAAAACTCTAATTAATATACGCATTTATAAAATTAATTTCTTTAAGTAAACAAGTCAATGACCTTGTAGGTAGTTGCATACTAACTATCTACAGGTCATTGAACTCACCCAGCTACCCAAGTAACAAAAGCTTCTATAACCCAGGCGTTTTATCACCAAAAAGTGATACAGTAGGCCTATAATGGTAACCATTGTGACCGCTTGAACTATAAAGGTTTTCAAGAGAGTGTTTTGGTTCTTTAAGATTAAAGAGCATTTAAGTTCTAAAATGTAGCTCTTAAAACGCTTATACAACCATACAAAAGAATCTTTAAAGTATTACACTGTAATAGATTTGAAAAAAGCGATTATGGTACTATTTAGTACTATAGACGACCTTACTGACACTTTTGTGTATCTATTTTGCACTAATAATGTGTCAAAAAAACTTTTACAGTACTAGTATTGTAGGAGTATCGTAAACACTATTACAGCATCAATTTGCTATAAAAGTACCTTGCACCACCATTACGTAACCTTTTAGCTTCTTATACGCTCCCTCAATATCGCTATGGGGCTAGTTCTGTAAAAGTCATGAAAACTCTTCTATAGTACTAAATAGTACCATAGCGACACCTGGCGCAGTTTTTAAGTAACTTAAATTTTAAATAGCTCTATAAATGAGTTTGTGCTTCTGCTACGAGACTTAAAGTGTGACATATTCGTTTTCTATGCAAATATGGCTGCTGTTTTCTGCCATGATAGCACGTTAGCAGCACGGCTGGAGTCAATGTGTACTATAGCAGCTATTGTCGGAACAAGACCTTATTTTATTAATTAAAATTTAATTAAAACACGAAAATTATGAGGGCGCATTGTCAAATTTGAAATCAGCATAATGATTTTATCGATAAAATTATTTTCGCAAGGGCAAGCTATGGTAAAGTTACGATTTATGAATGTTTTTTAGTATGTCCTTTTGCAACAATGGCAAATGACATAAAGCATAACTTCCAATCAATATATTTTGTATTCTTGAGGAACACTCAAGATGATACGATTACAACACGAACAAGTGTGATATGAAAGATCACTGGAATCGTTTATGGTACAAAATAACACTATAAACAGATTTTGGTTACTTTTATAGTGCAAATTTGTGACATAAATGCTGCAGACAGCAGTATTTTAGTACTAAAAAGCGGTTCTCGACACTTGTACATTTGAACTACAGAGCTGATGGATCACCGTGAGAGCTTTTATATAAATTTTATAGAATAAATCTGTGATAAAACTAGGGCCTTTTTGGGGTTTTGTAAAAGTTTACAACATCGTTATAGTACTTATCATGAAGACTAATTAGCACGTCCTAAATCGTTCTCTGGGCTTTTATAGTACCAAATTTTGCTACTTGGGTAACGTTCACTTAAACAAATTAATTTCGTACATGCGTAATATTTGCGTTGTTGCGTTTCGTATAAGCATATAACTATTTGTATGACATACCAGAACTGTGGGATTCTTAAAACAATTACCACAGGCCTCGAATGCAAAGGGTAACTTTTAGTCAGTAAAAGTCTGCCATTTCCTGTCACTCCAGCCAGAACGGGAAGAGGTATTTTATGAATACACTTATAAAAAAAAACAAACAAACAAACTGTAATTAACTCTAAAGTTTTTGGCACAAGTGAGCCAAACAAAACAAAAATATGTTCATGGTGCTGCGAAAAAAATCAGCTCCATGAAAAATAAAATCTTGCGCAATTTCTCTCACTAAAGATTCAAAGGCAACAGTAAATTACTCTGAAATACCCTTCTTCGCAGGTGTTTATTAAAATAGCTTGCTAATTGTACAAAGTGCTCATAAGAGTTGCCAGTGAGATCTGCAGAGGGCGCCACGTATTAAGCGAGAGACAATGGCAGGTGTAGTTGTCTAGGCCGTTATGCATACTGACTTTAAGTAATTGGCCTTACGATAGGGCTGGCGAGGAGTGGAAATATTTTACAATTTTTTACGTGAAAAATTTGCTTCCATAGTGTATGTGTAAATGCGTGTCGGACTCGCGTATAAAGGGTTCCGTTCCGTACCGGCCACCGTAGGCGTGGGCTTGCGGACGGCGAGCAATGAGTAGCTCGCTGCCGTTTCTTTTTTCTCCACAGTATAACTCCTAATTGCTAGCGATATCTACGATAACATATAGGATGGGCATTATACTGTGAGAGACTGTTGGCAAAACTAGGCTCTGAAGCTGTAAAGCAAGTCTGTAGCAGGGGGGGGGGCAGTAGCCTTCCCTGCCCCCCCTTGGTGACGCCCTTGAACGGTTTATAAGAATTTGGTACGCTAATTAACGAGTGTCACGCATTACGCGCGGTGGAGGGGACAGCGTCGCCATTTTCTTTAACTTTCTGTAATCTGCTCGATGTATTGGATTTCGACAACCTTGTCCGGTTAGATAGAGATATTGCTCCTGAAACTGGCAAAATCTGGGCCAACGGTTCCTGATTATTCTGAGTAGATTTAAGGCATTTTCTCACGAGACACTGGGAAAGAAATGTCATCATGTCTTCATCTGGTCAACAACCATACCATTTAACCAATTTCAGAGTCAACGATTTTGTACAGAAACAATTTCGTATTCGTCCTTTTAACTCTGAAATAGCTTCTTCAGAAGAAATATTTTCCATACAGTTGGCATTTTTGAGGACTTTAAAACGACCCAGTAGGTGGCTACGTTGTCAGTGGGTTGATTGGCTATTACCATATCACTATGTCATGGGCCTAACTCATTAAATACGTTATGTAATTAATCATCGAAAATCCGCCCCTTCCACTACCGCTTTTAGCCACGCAATTTACTGTTCTTTACACTAGTGCGGAAAAGAGTGTCAGCGAGCCCCCACCATAATTTATTACTTAAATTGTATAAAACTGGTCGCCAAGCAGCCCCTGTTTATTCAATACTTCGTAGGTGTATTGAAAAACGTCGTTTGATATACATGGAAAATCACTGCAGCAGTTGGCTCTATAACACCTCCGAAACACAGACCGGAATGCTGTCTCAGTCGCAACAACAAATATTTCTCCACTTGTATCAAAATTTACTATCGACTCGAAAATAAAATGAAGTAGCTTATTTCAATTGCTACCCCGAATCCACTGAAGTATGGCAGCTACGCTAATTAGTAATTTATCATTGGAATGTGATGTTGAAGACCTTCTCAGGTTGCAGCCCTACGGCACAGGGGTGTGGTTAGGTCGCCATCAATGGAGCTTCAATCACAATGAGTGGCGCCTTCATTATTTACAAATGAGCGTATAAATCTCTCGTGAACGATCCAGTTTCATTGTCGCGCAAATTGCAATTCAAGCTATCTCTTTCACTCGTGGCGAGTAATGGTTTGTTAGAAAGAGATACAGAGTGTTAAAATTTAACAGACAGAACAAATATTATGTTGAGACAAGGCCTCAGCGCTACAGACAGCGGTGATGTACCTATTCTTTCTTTTTGCAGAATTGATCGAGATTCCTTTGAGTTGGTGTGTGATTAATATCTTTATGTTGAGATTGATTACCTTATGATATACTAGCTTCGGCCATTGGCTTCGCCCGCGTGGACGTAGACGTTCTCTTAAAGGGACAATTTTCATCCCTCTCCTGGGATACAAAGTATCTCATGTGCAATTTTAGGTAGGACATGGACAGATTGATGTACGCTTTATTGTACACCATCATCATGATCATCATTTCAGCCCAAAGACGTCCACTATTGGACATAGGCCTCCGCTAAGTGTCGCCATAATGAACGTTTCTGTGCGTCTCGCATCCATCGGATTCCCACAACATTTACCAGGTCATCGGTCCACCTTGTAGGAGGCCTTCGAACGTTGCGTCTTCCGTTACGAGGTCGCCACTCTAAAACTTTTCGGCCTCAACGGCCATTTGTTCTGTTTGGCGATCCTTCGTTCTATGTCCGCAACCTTGGTACTCCTGCGGATATCTTCATTCATAATTCCATCACGTAAGAAAACTACGAGCATAGCCCTTTCCATTGCCTTTTGGGTGACTTGTACTCTATAAAAAATTACAGAACTGTGTAACAATGGGCGGTCTAGCCATGTGCCAAATTTCATTTAAATCCGATTGTGCAGGAAGGAGTAATATATACTCATAGGTACCTTGAACGAATATTGAACGCCTTGTTATGTTATACAAGGAAAGGTGGACGGAACAAGGCCGCGTGGCAGATCACCGATGCGATGGACTGACCAAATTAAAGCGGCTGTTGGCGGCTCATTGAACGAGTGCGTCCGGATGACTGCCAGCAGGCAAAAGTGGCGGGAAGTCGTGCGGCGTATCATGACAGGTTCTGAAGAGATATATATATATATACCACGACCACTCTGACAAAAGTGAAACGACCAAGAAGAAGAAGAAGAAGAAGACGACCTACATATAAACTTTAGCCTATATAATATATCTATCCTATATATATATATGTCAATTTGACAGCACTTTTTTACAAGGGTCCTAATCGTAATCCTATGAGGTACCCCAGGAGAAATCTCACCCAAAAATTTTACAGCACTTTTTTTCAAGAAAAGCATCTTATAAAAATGTTACAACCGTAACCGCTTTTATTGAAACGATATTTTTGTTTTATCTATCCAACTATTTATTATATCACTTCTACAGTGTGACAAGTCCTTACATCAATCACAATTGTTCTTCAAAATTTATGAGGTCGCATCGCTAATGATTACGTGACGATGACACGAACATCGCAATCAGAGGCGTAGCGTGTATTAATTTAGACGTGGGCGAAGGCGAATCAGCGAGACAAACTTTCTTGCATAGATTCGATAACGGGACAGCGTCTGTCACAACCCAGTGTTCGACCACATCGTCGCTTACTATCAGGCAAAAGTGGTTAAACGCGAGCCTATCGGTAATAAAAAAAAACCTCGTTCTTAAAGAGCTCTTCCCTGCATGAGGCCCCTTTGAGTGTGAGGCCGTGGGTGAGGGGCCGCTTCGCCGATGCCTACCTACGCCTAATCGCAATACAGCGCAGCGTTTAGTATTCCTGCGACGGCTGGGCGATCATTATTCATATTTAATATACATTGAGCCTCAATTGACGAATATATTAGGAGTATAACGGAAGGTGGGCCACACGCGTCTGAATGAAACACTTCATTCATTCATTCATAGGGTTTATGGTTTTGTAGTGATGAATTTGATTTGCATAGAAATGTATTAAACGTTTAATGTTCAGATAATTTCCGATTTTTACTGAATAAAACCCACCTATTCCTTATATAGTTGCTTTTTGCGCTCCAGGACCAAGGTCGGAACCAATCAATAAGATAGCTGTTATTGGGTTTGTGGCCCTGTGTAAAAAATGATTGAAATTTATGGTTTTTAGGGTTCCGTACCTCAAAAGAAAAAGACAGAACCGTTATCGGTTCACTTTGTTGTCCGTCTGCCTGTCTGTCTGTCAAGACCTTTTATCTGGGGAACACGTGGAGATATCGAGTTGAAATTAAATAATATATCCAAGTCTGCGATCCCTTGAAGCTGTGAAAAAATCAAACTTCTAAGTTACCGACAAAAAAAGAAACAGCTGTCGCAAAAAAACGTACATTTCTACACTGTCAAGGGAATCAAAATTCATAGGATACTTCCCGTTGACCTAGAATCCTGAAATTTGGCTTGAAGCAAGGTCTCATAGCACAAGTATAGGAACAAATCTGAAAAAATTGTAGTTATGTTAAGACATAACTACAAATTTACAGTTTTCAAAAACAAAACCCGTGCACAGGTTTTTTTTATGGTAGGTAAAATCATCCAATGACAGATCCCCCCCTTGGGCGGAGCGAGAAATAGTGTCAGACTCTTACTGACTAAAAACCTACCCCGTTCCTTCGTTGCTTATCGTGCCCACGGGTTTCGTTTTTGCCGACTGATGTACGTAACCATAAAATTACACTAAATTATTCTATATTCTTAACAAATCGATACAACATAACTGTATGTAGTAGTATCCCAACAGTCGGGTGTCATCCAGTAATCCAGCTAATTGTTTAGATGACAGTGGCCTGCCCCGCCCCGGGCCATATAACCCGGGAATTTCATTACGCCTAGGCCACGGACTGCCAGCTGGATTAGAATGCTGGCCATTGTTCATTGAGTTATGGCCGCTGGACGTACGGCGGTGTGGTGGGTAGAGGGTAGATAGTAGGTCGGAATAGGGACGTTTGGAGAATGTCTGGTTTTTTATACGAGGTGAGATTTTAAGTAAAAACGAAAATATATTTATAATTGCTATAGTAGATGCTAAATTTTATAATGAATGAAGTTTTCTGATTGGTAGGAGTTAAATGTTTCACAATTTTGCATTGTATATGTTTTTCATTGTTCATTTAATATCAAAATAGATACAGAGTATAATATATAAAAGCGAAATACCATTCATTTCTGATTAATCGCGAAATCTCAGAAACTATAACAACTAGACACATAAAATTTAGCAGGTAGGTCCTTTATAGGGTTTAGACATCCGCTAAGAACAGATTTTACGAAATTCCTTATTTCATCACCCCCTAATTTTCCGAAATTTTACGAACCCCTAAGGGGTAAAACGGGGGTTGGAAGCTTGTATGGAGAAACCGACATTCACGCGCGTGAAGCCGCAGGCAGAAGCTAGTTATTTATAGAACTAGATAATTCAATAAAAAACTTATTAGTTATACACTCAAATGACACTCATACTTGACGGTTGGCACAGTTGTTGAGTGAGACTTTTACACAACGCGATTTCAATCCCCACATGGACCAAATATTTGCATGGTCTAAACTAGTGTGGCTCACCACTAACGCATCACTGCTTACCATCAGGAGATAGGTGTATAGCTTACACATACAAATTAAATGACATCAATTAACTTTTCAGCAAAGATGACTTAACAATTGAGGAATTTTATGTTAACCTTTCAATTTTCATTACGAATTGTGTTTGTTCCAGTTATTTTACAAAAAGTCTAAGTTCGAACTATTGCGTGCAACATTATGGCGGTCGTTGGAGGCTCAAATTGGCCACGATTGGTCCGTCTAATTGTTTGAAATATGCGCTCGCTGCCATAAGGAATAGTTTAATAGCCGCGTGTTTCGAACATTTCACACTAGCATAAAATTCACTATATTTCGTGGAGTTAGCCATCTCTAGTGCTAATTGCTTGTTTTTATTATAAACTAGATTTTGCTAGCGGTTTTGCTCACATGAAATTATATGAAAGAAAACACACTCCTGGAATAAAACTGATTATTCTGTGCGATAAGAGGCCTTTCAAGTATTACGTAAGCGCTACAGGGGGGTCGGGGGCCTTTGCTTTCATTAAATTAACTAATATCGAAACCAGAGTACATTAAAAATTCATGTGTGTGTGTTATTCAAATGTTTACGTATGCATTGGGGCTAATACATGCCAAAAATCTGCTTACGTAATACTTGAATGGCCTCTAAAAACGCCTATTGTACACTTGTTTTGATAAATTTTTGTCCTGTGTTTTTTATGTGCTGTACAATAAAGAATATAATAAATAAATAATAAAAAGTAACAAACATACACACGTTTCATATAAATTTTTCGTTTACAATATACATATATGTATGTAATTAAAACACCAATTAGGTTGGTACTAGTTTATTTCCTTGCTAGAATAAATTAGTGGAAGACATTAAGGAATTAGAGCTACTGTTGATGTTATTGTCCTTTCTGTTTTCCAGGGGTTAGCGTGTTGGGTAGCGAGAACGGTTGAATGAGTGACCGTGGTTCTAGAAAGTTCAACAAAAGGACACCGATGGGTTTCAGTCAGTAAAAGTCTGAAAAGAGTAGTCGTAGCGGGTGAAGTCATACGATGATTTTACCACCGGGAAAAAAGATTAATTTATAGTTTTAATTTCAACTCGATACCACCATAAGTTCCCGAGATAAAAGATCTTGACCAACAGACAGACAGATTGATAACAAAGGGATCCTATACGGGTTCCGGTTATTTCCTTTTGAGATACGGATATGTTGACACTCTCAATGGAATTAAAATGATAGGTTAATTTCCCGCTAAGCAAGGTCTTATAGCACAGGTATAGGAATAATCTGAAAAAAAAAAATCATTTTTTGCGATTCGTAAAAATCTTCGAGATTCCAATCGGAAATTGAACTATTTACATAATCGAGGGGTGAAAGACTATTTGGTTTAAGCGACATCTAAAGCTATATTGAGTTATATTATATATTCGGAATCAGCGAATTTTTCACCGTCGAATGATGTCAGATTCATTAAAATCTTCAAAAATGTCGCTTAAACCAAGTAGCCTTTCACCCCTCGAATATATAAGTAAGTTTGTACGGAACCGTCATTGCAGTTTTTTTGCTTTGCACGGTTTGAGTCATATATCTAACCATCTGACCAGTTTACAAAATATATATTTTTATCATTTCATACGGTAACTTTGTTTCCCATTAGACACATTCTAATGTTTTTGCAGTATTTCGGAGCAAATACATCGAGACAGACTTCTCGGCAAGCTTCGCTGAGGTAGACTTTACTGCAATATAATTCTCAGCTCTATTATTTATTTATTAAGGTAAGACCAACAGCTTCTGTGTACAGCATTTTACAAGTAAGAATAACAATTGGCCTAAGTCATACACAGTCGCCAATTACAGGTCAACCAGCATTCTCGAATTAAGGAGTGATAGATATAAGAACAGAAATTCTTGTAATTGCAACATAATAACAAATCAAATTATCAATTCTAATACAATCATAAATAAATAAATTCGACATCGCGCCTGATTCAATGATTCCGCAATCCGCATATGGTCAAGTTGTTTGTATCAGATACTTGAGATGTAAAACTACATCAATTTTACATCACAATTAGTATTATGACCTTTTGACCTTATTAGACCTTTTGAATGCCAACGCGCAGATTCAAGCGAGATACAACAGCTTTTTAATTGTGTCTCTAATTAAGGCATACGAAAGGTTAATCAAGTTACGAATAATTAAAACACACTAAACTTCACTCGATATACACTCTTTTTTTCTTACTAAATTTTTTAAGCATCTTCGTCTGCGTAAAATTAGATTTTTTCATACAAATTTTGGAACACCGTTTATCAAAATTGGGAGTGAATTTTGCAAAATCACACTTAGATTTTGACCCAAAAACGGTTACTGCGCATGCAAGGTCGACCACCATGATGGTTCTATTTGTGAGACGGGGATTATAAGCGATTTTCGGGTCTCAGTCTAGGTGGGGGGCTGGGCGTAGCAGTGGCGGATGGTTCAACTTATTTGCCGCGTAGGTACTACTTATATAAAAGTTTAGCGTTCTAAACTATTTGGAGCTTATTTATGACGGCCGGCGATGTAAACGATACAACACAAGTTTAACTTGCGTTGTATATGTATAATAGAAAGTAATTTTAAATACGTATCTTACTTTTGCAAGTGGGGTACCTACACGTTACCGACTTAGCCACGTATGGCTGGTTTTCCCTAATTATGGGAAACTTTACCATAATTAAACGTCCAATCTCAACTACATGGCATCAAAAAATCAAAATCAAATACTTATTTAGCACATCTGGCGGAAACCACCGCACCAGTGCCTCAACCAATACAATAATTAAAAAAATATCGTCCGGAAGTAAGTTCCGCTCTGGTGGCTGCTTCCGCTTGCCATTGGCCAACACCTTTGACCCCACCCCACGTGAGGGGAGGATCACCCCAAGGTGGGCACTCGCGTGAGTTGACGTCATGCATAGCCCTCTTTTACGAAACTTTTACATTAGTTACTTTTCTTTTAACTAGAATTGTATTAAATGGGGGTAGTTGGTCAACCAAGGGGAATTTATGAGCAATTTCTCTATGTTTCCTATATTTATCTACATTTACGTTCTTATACCAATAATTTAAGTATTCAGATAACAATGCAATTCCTTTTTCCATTTACATCATCAATTAATTGCATACCTAATGTATTTACCGTATCGGATTTTCTAGCTTATAAATTTTTATTGTATTGTATGTATGTTTGATAATGAACTTGCATCAATGTTTGCAAAGTAAATGTTTGCAATAGTAAAATGAATAAGGACGCTTTAATATTATTTTTCTCACCTAATTACCTGCATTCTGAGCAAATAAATCTATATTCTATTCTATACCTGCTCTAGGTCGAGTGACAGGCAGAGTGAGTGTCAGACTTGTACTGACTAAAAGCCACCTGTATTTTGTGAGGATCACGGTAACTCTTTCCATAAATCCTGCAGCCCTGGAAACAATACTGAGTCTACATATTAAGGTAGAACTACACTGCGCACACGTGTACCACACACGTTGATCACGTCGGGCACGTCGGTCTCCATACATTTTATATGGAAACTAGACTTGTAGCGACGCCATGCGACGACGTTCTACGTACAAATCAGGCGTGGCACACGTCATGTGCGTCGGACTAATGTAGTTCTAGCTTCTGCCAGCTGCATTGCCCGTGTGAATATAGTAAATATATGCTTATGTCATTCCAGTTACGAGTATAAAGTAACATTTTATTGGTGAATGAATTAAAAAAATCGGTCGAGTAGTTTTTAAATCTAATTACAAACAAAATCCGTGTCATCGGATGATTTTACCAACTTAAAAAAAACCTTTTAATTATTCAGTAACATTCCTCACACAGTACCAATCGACTTCTACACTTTAGAAAATCCAAAAATAAATTCTTGAATCCATTTTAAAACTTTCCGAAGCGTGCTTTCCAAAATGCGAGAGATAAAACATGGAACTTCAAAAGTAGTTATAGTAAGAGTGGTCGTAAATCTGAAGTAGTGATAAACAAATTAATAGAGATATGATAGCGCAGCATCATTACTCATTGGGAGATAAGAAGCTTTGTAACTTTTAAGAGCGCCCAACCTTATACATTTCTTTATAAATACTCTTACGTTATTACACATCTTTCTCTAGATATTTTGGAAACAGATATCTTGTAGACAATATTTAGGTTATTATTGAAATCAAAACACAAATATGTTTAAAGAACGACCTCTGGAAATATACTATTGCGAGTAAACTTTGGCAGTTTGGCACTTCGTAATGTATTTAAAAATTTAAAAATAAAGAAAATATACCTTGCCTATTTAATCGAGATTCTGAATGACAATAATTTTTTCCAATGAATTTTAAGGTTTTTAAAAATACATAGACATTTCCTAGAAAAAGTTTAGTGAAATATTCGAGTGAGTGAAGGCATTACCGAATGCCAATAAAGCGTTTAGGTGTTATATCTCTCTTTTTTCATATTGCCTTTTTATTAGCGTTTGACCACTATCTCGCCTGATTGTAAGCTACGAAGTGGCTCTTTTGTCTAGAAATAACCTATTCACTATTGACTTAAAACCCCGAGTAGTAGCTATCAGGAAACAGGCTCCGGCAGGGTATTTCACTCCTACGCCTCTTTATCAAACATTGTGTTGGATCAACCAACAAGTTTTTAAATCATAATCACGCTGACGATAGACGGATTGGGATTGGCCCTCTTAAAGGGTCTCCCACATTGCCATGAGACGCCTGTCTACATCACGTCGCCGCGTCATACCACGACACCATGTTGTTTAAGCGCGGCGTCTTTTTCGCAATCTGTCTTCTACCAAATGGAAACTACCTAGGTATTTTGTGTGTACTTATTTTCCTATTACCTACTCTTACACGCTGTCTGTAAATCTCTTTTTTTCCAACTCTCCTTTCGCAGGTACCTATGAAGGAAGAGATTTATATAGAAATAAGTATCACCTTACTACTTATTTTTCAGTTTTCTTCTTCTTCTCTGTTATTTTAAGTGTGTATGTACCGTAGTACGTTAATAGTTAAATTAATAAAAAAAAATCTTTTGCGTTGGTAGCAACATTGGTAGGTATGTGTATAATCCATAAAAAATATAAAAATGAACAGCTTTTCGTTTGTCTCGCTAAAACTCGAGAATGCCCTAACTGATTTGGCTAATTGTGGTCTTGAAATATTCGTGATACTCCAGGGAAGGTTGAAACTGTGAAAAAATGTGGAAAATTTTATAAAAGCTAAATAAAAATTACTTACCCATTGTAAGCGTTTAAGTACGTATCTATTTGGCTAATCCATTTTTTGTTGTGTTCGTAATAAAATTGTCAGGAAGGGGTTTGTTGGAAAGAAAACTGCAAGATATCAAAAAAATACTCCCAAGTGAAACCGGAGCGGGCAGTTAGTTCCCTAATAAAAAGACTGCTTACCTTCAAAATAACAAACATACTCAAAGTAACGCCAACCTATTACCGGTTGACCGTAATCACCACTAAAAAAAATAAGCTTGACTAATATAAACAACGACGTCTTAACAAAAGAGCATAAGCAGGAAATACAAATTAAGTAGATTCTCCAACATCACGCAAGACATTATAGAAACGCGGTGACAAACAGGATGGGACCATTACCCGGACACTTGGCTCAAATAGTTGGGATACAGATTAGTTAGGCTCGTATTATTCAGTAACTTTTCCTTTTAGAAGTATGCTGAACACTGTGAAGTCCCACATACCGTTTTTTTTTCAGAATTTTTTCTGACTAAAAAGCACACCTCGTCCTTTCGTTGCCTTTAATAACAGGGCCGGCCCTTCTTTTCAGAAGCAGACTCTTGGCCCCAGTAGACGTCGACCCTGTTGGGCCCCTACGGTTTGCTGACAATTCCTTGAGGCGCGCGTGGAACTTTATCGTCGAAAACTTGGGCTAGGCCCGGATGGTCGGATAGCGAGCTAACCGTTGTTCGCCGTTCGCAAGCCCGCGCGTACGGTGGCCGGAAATTAGGATTGGAATCCCGGTGGCAGCTGGGGCATGAGCGCCGTTGCCTTATGCGGTCGGCCTCCTCCTTTGCTAGCAGTACTTCTTCGAATTGTTTACTCAGCTCTGATCACTCAGAAACTTTTCCTTTTAGAGGTATGCTGAAAAGAGTGTGAAGTCCAGCATACCTCTGTTGGAGGATTCTCTGCAGGCCTAGCCAAGTTACGACCGTTTCGTGTCGAGTCTCTTTCTACAATCGAAACTCCTCAGCGTAAGTATCATTTATACCATGAAACTACAGGATGTAGCGATAAACATTGTTGAAACGATTACATTTCATTCTGTCATTTAACTTGGCTACTAATTTTGCTGAGATGAAGTCATTCCCATATAATTTGATTAGTTTTCTACTAGCGTTAACGATTGTACATTATCAACTTGGCTAAGCCCGCTATTGAGGTTGTCTTGTCTAGTTTAGTTAACTGCCCGATAGTTGATTTGAAGCTGTTGTGTTATGTTTGAATAGCGCAGAGAACTCTAAGGGAGCCTTCAAATTTGTTAAAGCAGCGTAAAAACGCGCGGGTGCAGCGCGACAGCCGCGCTGTGGCCAATCATCATCATCTTCCTGCCCTTGTATCGTTTTATTTAGGGTCGGCGCAACACGTTTTTTCTTCCACTCTGTCCTGTCACCCGTCACTCTGTCACTTACTCCCTTTTCTTTCATATCACTTCTCACACAATCTATCTTTTCTTTGGCCTCCCTCTCCCTCTTAATTCATCCACTTGTAAACTCATAACTCTTTTAGTTACAATATTGTAGACAATTTTTAAAGATTAAGAAATCATTTTTTTTTTATCCTTGTCTTGTTTGCAAGAAAAAGGTCTGTCATAGTACTGCTAAAACAGAAAACAAATAGGTACCTCCCACTGTCTAAGATCGTTTCCAATTTATGCCGTACGGCTCACACTCGACATGGTACACCGTACTCCGCGACAAAATCCGACGAGCCCATCGCCCCACATTGTTTTCCGCTAAATTGGAATCCGTGATTAATTTGTTTAACTCCCCTAACGTGTAATTTGTCATCAACAACTATTTCCTGGTCCCCTCACCCCCCTTGACTTCAACAAAATCTACGGCTCAAAAGGCAAGGTGTGGTGAAAGAGGGGTCTTGTTAGAATGGTCGTTGTGCTCCTAAAATTCCTTGCTTATTTGGTTAGTTGACATTGGGAGCTCAATAAATAGTGAAATTCACGAGATGTTTGCTGAGAAGTAATTATACGTGTTTGTTTCTTTTGCTTCGATGGTTCTGTGGCGGAAGCTTCAAGGAATTTGGTAAAATTATTGAGGGATTGTGATTTTAAAAGAAGGTGTGTATTTTGAGTTTGTAAATTTGTCTATTTATATTTATTTTATTTTTAAGAAAGCTTAACAGTAAACCTAATTCAATCTAATTCTTACTAGTTTTCGAGGAGTCAGCATAATTCTGATATTATCTCAGCTCCGCCCTTGGGCGGGAGATGTCATTAGGTAATTTTCCCACATAGAAAAAAATGCACCTAGAGGACAAATGGTACCAAAACCAGCTGCAATATACTTAACTAATAGTAAAAAAAGAACGTATTTTTATACAATAGAATAGAATAGTATTTTTAAGAGTTTATTGGTTATAGTATAATTTCTTTCTTTCTTTCATTCTAAATACAGCTTAGTTTACCAATTTAGTTGTTTCTCTTTATTAACATTTATACAAAGAATAAAGGATTTTTTTTTTTTGTATAAATGGTAATAAAGAGGTCTATAAATAAGTAAAAACATTCTTATATAATACTTAAGTAATATTTCTTAAGTTTACACTTGATATTTTTATGAGTAATACCTTTTTTCTTTCTTGTAGTTATTTTATTATTGAATGAAAACCGCCAACATATTTTACCCCCAACTCGGCCAAAACCATGTTCAAGATTGCCAAAACAATTGAAAATGCAATACCACCGACCCCTAATTCCGTATTCTGCTAAACCGAATCCGAGGTAGCTACGTGACCGTTTTATCAGCCGGTTCGTTTTTCACGCGGCATCTGGAAGGGTATCTTGGTATCTCCACCGTCCCAGGGGAGCTTGTTACACCGCGCTGTAATTACTGGGACACCTATCTGCTTCAATTAGAAACTAAGAGTTATTTGCTTACCCGCACTTGTAAGCGACGGTGTGAATGGCGGTTTGTGGTTTACCAAGATTATGGTAAAGCGAGGTTGCGATAAATCGTTTTGTTTTTTATTACAACTTAAGCATACCATAGGTATTTTTAGGGTTCCGTACCTCAAAAGGAAAAATGAAACCCTGAGAGAAAAAAATGGATCACTTTGATGTCCATCTGTCTGTCTGTCAAGACCCTTTATCTCGAGAATGCGCAAAGGTATCGAGTTGAAATTAAAACTATATACTCAAGTCTGCAGTCCCTAGAAGCTGTGAAAAAATCAAACTACTAACGAAAAAAAAGATACGGCCGTTTATGTCGCAAAAAACGCATGTTTCGACACTCTCAAGGGAATCAAAATACATAGGGTACCGATCTAGAACCCTGAAATTCGGCATGAAGCAAGGTCTTATAATACAAATATAGTGACAAATTTAAAAACTATTTTGTAGTAACCAAAAAAAAAAAAATGCGATTCGGAAAAATCTTTGGAACTCAATTCGAGAACTGAACTGTTTTTTAGACCAAGTAAGTTTGTACGGAACCCTCAGTGCGCGAGTCTAACTCGCCCTTGCCCGGTTTTTTTTTAAGTAAAGCGTTGCCGTTTATATCATGAGTTTATTTACATTCTCAAACATATAAACTCATATACACAAGACACTCACACCCTGAACAATTATCTGTTGGCCATTTTAATGTTCCGTGGGGGAATCGAACCCACGACACGCAGCGCAACAGCCAATCGCTCAACCACTGTGCCAATCGTCACATCGATGTAGCTTTTCTAGCTGTCCTTCGCGGTTTCACCCGCGTCTTTGGTCCCTGCTGCGCTCCTTTTGATCATTTATATAGCATTTATGTACCCTTTCTCAATGAATGGGTTTAAAGTTGGAAACACTACTGTGTTGGAACTTACAATACAATAGATCCTGAGATTAACGCCTTTTTATAAAGCTGAAGAGTGTTTTCGTTTATTTTTTTGAAAGCGTAAATCTCGGTACAGCCATTTCGGAGTTTAACATTTAGTTTATAAAAAAAATATTACTAATAGACACTTCAGTTTTATTTAAATGTCTGTATACTCGTAGATGTCTAGATCGAAAAAGTTTCAATCATAACAGACAGAACTTCAATTTCAACCTTCTAAACACACAAACCATCTTTTCTTATCCTTCCTTCCCAATTCTTGGGCGCACTCCATCAGCTCGATAAGGGGTTACAGAGCGGTATCAGTGTAGAATCTTGGGTTTCGAACAAGGGGTTCTTAAGTTATGGCCGCAAGTCGCCGACAGGGGTGCCCATTGCCTTGTCAACGGGTTCATTTAAGATATTCTGCCTCTTTTTGTTGGTGCTTGATAAGAAGTTCATAAATTCATTATTCTTTAAGTAGCATAATCAGGTTTATAGTCTTACAACTGCTGGGACTCAGGCCTCCTCTCTAGGAGACAGAAAGGGCCACGCGGGCCTAATGCGTTTAGTAGATGTTACATGTCTTCGAAGTTTTTGGTTCTTGGGCATGCCGGTTTCCTCACAATATTTTTCCTTCATCGTTTTTGACAGCCGTGGTGATGGAATAAATTACAACAAAAAAGCAATGCGCCTGGCTAGGTTTGAACTCGCGACTTACAACGCGTTAGATTTGTGCTCAATTGTTGGCAAACGCAAACGGTTCGTGCTCTTAGCCACTGTCAAACTTAGAAAGTATTTTGTTTATTTGTTTTTACAATCACTTTAAATTCGATTAGAATCCATTACGACCCCTACGATCCCTTTTCCTAGAGGAAGCTTGAGTTGAGTCCCAGCAATGGGAACTTTGTAAGGCTGACTATAGGTAAGGGCACAAAACCGGACTATTGTCTCTGAGTCCTGTAAGTTCTGAGTTAGTAGCCATTGACTGAATTTCCTGATAGAAGCACCAAGTAACACATTGCCCGACTTGCGAATCGAATTCAGGGCCTCATGTCCAGTAGCAGTGCTTATGACCACTTGAATATTTGTAATTAATATTTGTAATTTGTAATTAATAGTTTGAAATTAATATTTGTAATTAATAGTTTGAAATTAATAATTCAATGGCTGACATACAATAATTTAAAAATTAATTTTGGAAAAACCCATATTATGAACTTCAGTCAAAGGAAAAATCCTATTAACCCTCTTATTTCGTTTGAACAAAACATTGTTTCAAAAATTGAAAACGTTAAATTCTTAGGGCTTTGGTTAGATCAGCACATGACTTGGAAGACACACACTGAACATGTGATAAAAAAACTTAATCAATCTTGTTATGCTTTACATAATCTAAGCAAGGTTGCCAATCGCAGTACTGTTCTTACAGCTTATCATGCATACGTTTCCACCACACTGCGGTACGGCGTAATATTCTGGGGTAACTCGACGGATAGGGATATGGCATTTAAAGCCCAAAAAAAATGTCTTCGTGCAGTATGCCAGATTAAAAACACCGATAGCTGCAAACCATTCTTTATTAATTTGAAAATATTGACACTTCCGTCATTATATATTTATGAAGTTGCCATATTTATCAAAAATAACAAGAACCTTTTTGAAACCCTCTCCACCAAACGCCATCAAGGAGCAATTAAAGCCAAAACTCATCAAACCGCCCTTTTCTCAAAAAGTTTTTTAGGAATGGCGTCTAAAATATATAATAAGCTACCTAAATCTATAATAACTTCTAAAGATCTAAACTTTTTCAAAAAAACACTTCACAAATTCTTACTACAAAAAGCTTATTATAGCATTAACGAATATTTAGAAGACAAATAAATATATTCATAGACAAAAAGAAACAAGCCGTGCCTAGCACCATATTCGCCGAATTATGTAGTAGCAACCTATTTTAGTTTTACGGTATAAGATACATATTGTTGATATATTTTAAAAATTTATGTTGTTGATTGGTGATGTGTTCATATTTTATACCTAACTTTAGCAAGCAATGTTATAAACTGTATTATTAGTTTTTTTATTTTTTAGTTCACCATTTGGTAAACCACATTTGTATGCCCAGTAAGGCAACACATAGTGAGTCGTATTATATAATTAACACCATGTATTGTACCTACATACATTATACCTATGTGTAACAAATAAACATATTTGACTTTGACTTTGACTTTGACTTTGAATAAGAGCTGGTCGGAAATATTCACTCTTTAAATAACGTATGATTATGGTTCAATAAAATAACTTTGAAATAGCAAGTTTATTTTTCACTAGCTGTGCCCGCAACTTCGTTCGCGTGAACGACGAAAGTTATCAATGAGTTTTTTGTGTAAAGTGCTTTATGTGTAGAACGTTATCTATCGAGCATACTTAACGGTATTTATATTTCTGTCCCGGCGCGGGCCCTTTGTGGCTAATTACAATAGAAACAGGTGACGTAACCTACGACAAACTTATTATTTGCGGTTGGTACAGTAATCGGGCCTAGGGATCGAACCGCAAAATTAAGTATGTTTTTTATTGTATATACTTTTCCGGGATAAAAAGGACCCATGTGGTGCCCAGGATATTAAAGAATAATTATAACAAGTTTCATCGTAATCGAACCGGTAGTTTTTGCGTGATGCCTGAACAAACAGACAGACAGACAGACAAAAATTTTTTTAATCACATTTTTGTGTTCGGTGTCGTTCTAGTAACACCCCCTGCCATTTATTTTTTTGATTTTTTCAATGTATAGAATTTTTACTTCTACAGATTTATTATAAGTATAGATAAGACAAAGTTTAGTTTATCATCACATGTAACAATACCACGAAAATTCTTTAAAACCCAATTTTATTTTACACATCATCCCATAAAAACAGGGTCCGCTATTATTATTTGTCATACTTTACAAAACGGGCCCATAATACTTTATCTGCTGGATTAGTGTTGGACATTATAAACCCGGGTCCAGTCCGCTTGAGGACCAGCAATAAATCAGAGATGAACTTCGACCAGACCTGGAGTATTATGTTTATTTCATTTAGACGTATTAATCTCTTAGTATTAAGTGTTTTAATTAATGGTAAATTGATTTTAGGATATTCGGTTGTGTATTGTTGTTTAATATTTTACTTGGATTCGTCGGAAATGAACGAAAATTTGGAAACACGGTATTCTTTGTGAGTTTTGTGTCGTATTGTAAATTTGAAAAATCAGGTTTAAGTATATCGATTGCTAACGGTACGTAAGTGACCAGTATAAATTAAACGAAGTACAAGCAGAGGCGTAGCTGATAATCCTGGGGCGAAAAAAAAACTGTGTTCTTTTTTGACATGGAAAGTCATTAAATATCCTCTCCTGCTCTGGGTGGGGTGGTCGAGGCTCGAAATGAACTAAACATAAAAATTCTTCAATGTACGGCGGCAACATTATTTGGACATAAAATACTTCTGCAGTATTAATTCCTTGCTTTGAGAGCCGAATTAGTTTGAATCAATTCTTTAGAAAATTAGTGAAGTATTCTAACAAATACAACAAAATACAATAAAACATGCTACAAAACTAACGTAAATATGTTTTATGTTAATTTCTGGTGGTCCAAATTGAATGTTCGGTCCAATTCTGTTGTTTTCATTCTGTTCTGTGTTGGTGTTTATTTTTTCTTTTTCTTTGGTTTAATTATAATTATTATTAAATGTTAAGGCGTATAAACCGTGCATGCAGTGCTCTTCTTTAAGTGTTGGGGCATTTACATTTAAGATCGTTTGTTTTCCTATAAATAAACTACATAGTACACTCATTGTTGAAGAGCCAAATTCAATAAATACATAATAATTAAATAAATCAATGCATCACTTAGTGTCATTATTTTGTTTCCCGCACAGATGTCTGCAATCACTTCATTCTGACCATAAATTAGCTAAGAACAAGGACAATTTGTCAGATAATCCCTGTCGATCGGGGATTATCCGGACAATTGGTGGTAAATGTGGTAATCCCACAACACTGCACCAATTTACTGGGTCCAGTATTTATTGGGGGCTGGTCACCCTACGTCGTTGGTTTCGAGGTTAACCAACACAAGTGGTGGAAGGTATTTAGATTAGGTATTCTTGTGAGGGGTTCGTGAAAATTAATTGTAGAGAAGGGATGAGGACATGATATTGGAGAGTGGAAAGGTCACTTACAAGTGGAAAAAATACTTAGTTTGTTTTTGTATTAAATATTAGCTGCTGTGTAAGTAGAAAATTGTTCCAAAGAATCATACTTCCGATCTTATGTGCTATTCCAGGATATAGCCTACCCTATTTTTTTTATACCTCACGGGCTTGGGGATGGCGAGCAATGGGTAGCTCGCAGTCCGACCATCCGGTAACCATCCAAAAAAAAACCGTTATACCTGGATTCATTGAAATTCGTTCAGCCCTTTGAGCATGAAGAAGTAACAAAAATACATACACCCACTCGCACAGTAACAAACTTTTGGTTTTATAAAATTAATGTGATACTTAACATTTTGTTCGTTAACTTACAATAATGGTACATCAGAAAGTCTTTATTCATGTAATTTATCCTTCAGAAAACTTATAGTACAAGTACAAGCTATAGTTTCAGTAGTTTATATTAATAAAATATATACTTTTTCACTTTATGGTAAGTGCATAAAAGCGTCTTTTGAAAAGTTAAAAGTTCTTTCACGGTGTAGTGACGATGTCAAAGGAACTAACTAATTTTGTTCATTATTTTATGATAAAACTTACGGCCTTCTTCTTCCTTTCTTCTTTCCTTCCTTCGGCTCTGCCTTCCTCCGATAGGATCACTTGCAGAATATAAAATAATTTAAATATTTTGTCTACTTTCCATGTGGATGTATAGAGAGAGAGGGAGGCCAAAAAAAAGAATGGATTGTGTGAAGATTGATAAGAAAAAGAAGTGATAGTATGACGGGTGGCAGGACAAAATGAAAGGAAAAAACGTGTTGCGCCGACCCCCAATAACAAGGACAAGGGCAGGAAGATGATGGTGATTTACTTTACTTTCAATACACCTGAAAAAGACTGCATGAGACACAACGGTGATTTATAGAAAAATAGGCGAGTTCGAGAAAATTTGGCCAAAAGTGTACACTCAAAATAAACTTTATTGTTGACCTATTCAACAATGCCTTTATAGGTAAGTAGGTACACTAATATACCTACACATTGCACAAATTAAAAAAAAAGCCTGTTCACGAAAATTCGTTCGTAAGCCTAAACACAAAATTAAATTTCATCTGCACACAATCTTATATTTTTTATGACGCACAGGTTTAATACAATACTGGTATTACTTTCTAGTACCCTAACCATAGACATAAGATATATTTCTATGACCTTAACACATAGCACAAAAGTCCAGTATATAGGCACACTCAATTCGCAAAATGGTAAGCGGGCCCGTCTAATGACAGATTAGCGACCGGGCCGGCCACCTGAGCTGGCCAAAATATGCAATAACTCAGGATCCCCTCTAATTCACCCGGATCGCGCCAATAAATTCATCACGGTGATTAGTGTAGTACTCAGGGAACGAAGTGGGATCCTCTGTTGGGTGAGAGCAATGTTAGGCAATGTTGGCAATAAGAGATGTTATGTTCAATGTACAGCTTGAGTCACTTAATAATACACGGCTAAATATTGATCGTTTTAATCCCGTGGAGGGTTTTTTTATGGTGGTGGTAAAATCATCCAATGACAAATCGCGCCCTCGGGCGGAGCGGGAAGTAGTGTCAGAGTCTTACTGACTTAAAACGTACCCCGTTCCTTCGTTGCCTATCGTGCCGGGGCCGGGTATTCCTTTCGGAAGCTAACCCATGACCCCAGTAGGCTTCGACTCTGCTTGCCTGTAGCTAGCAGGCTGGGTCTCTACGGTTTGCTGACAGCTCTTTGAGGCGCGTGGGAACAGAACTCGCCGTCGACGACTTGGATCCCGTGGAGGGTCGATCCGGTACATGAAACACTATCGATTTGTAATTATAAAATTACCTGCTGAATAGCAAGAAGTTTCATCGTTTTTCACAATAATGTATGCGTACCTAAGTATTTGTTAATTTTTGTATTTCTTTTCTAATTGCACCTACCATGTTGTGTTGCTGGACCACCCTAAGGTCTACTGAAAGAGAATGGTCTATGCTTTCTACAGTATTTCTTAATAGAGTCTTAAGTTATAATATAAATTATTTATTTAAGTGAGAAAAAGATAAATATAATCTACGCAGTCTTTCCTAATTATGTTCGCTTGTAGTCTAATCAATGTAGAGCGATATATATGTAACAAAAACATTGGAGGAGTAAAATAAAAATCAAATTTACTTAAAATCCAATTATATTTATAACAGTATCAAATTAACTAATAAGAGCATAAGAACTAAAATAAAGTTAACTAAAATCAAGTAAACTTATATACAGTACAGTATGATCTACAGTAAAGCTAAAATCTTTCTAAATTGCGTACTAAACAGAGAGATCTCGCAATTGACTAATTGTAAAAGAAGATTCATATTATACGATTGCATTACCTAAAAGGTTGGGCAAAAGTGTACATCCACATTTTTTCAATATGTTAAAATGAATTATTTGCCCTAGTATGGCCGTGTGAAGAGGAGGGATGAAACGCATGATGCTAAAAGAGTTATGAATATACATGTGGATAGATGGAGAGGGAGAGGAAGGTCAAATAAAATATGGATGGAATGTGTGAGAAGTGATATAAAAGAAAAGTGAGTTATTGTTAGTGTGACGGGTGACAGATTAGAATGGAAGAAGAAAACGTGTTGCGCCTACCCCAAGTAAAACGGGACAAGGGCAGAAAGATGATGATGTTAGAATGAATTATTCAACTTGCTCTCTGCTGATTGTGAACAACGGCACGATCCCAAATCCATGTCGTCAGAGGTCTTCTTTTTGGGCTGAGGAATTAAACTTCTGTATTTGTCAACTGACCCATAGGGCTGTCTTCCTGTTGCTACAGTCTGTATGATGCTACATGTAGCAGGTTTAGGGATCTTGCTTGGTCTGTATGGTGAATTGTGGGTTCTACACTGGCTCATATCTACACAAATCTCTGTACCAGGCCTATCAATTGTAATCTCTAGGTATTGCTTTCCTGTACAATGTTTTGAACCTCCTTTTTCCTTTGCTTTAGATTCTTTTTTAACTTGAAAACGTGTGGTCTTTGTTGCAACTTGTTTATCTGAAAGGCATTTTAATTCGCTAAGACTCATTCCACAGCAAGTCACATTAGAATTGGCGGCAGACATTTTTGTAACGCATTCAGTGCATGGACAAATTGCTCGACGTGGCTTTTCATGCGAAGAAACTTGATGACAGCACTCATTATAATCATCGAACTCTTCGTTATTATCCAGATTTTCTTCATAGTCATATTTAACTTCGTTGACTAGACAAGAATCATCAGTATTTTGATCACTTCCTCCACAACATAATTGACAATCGTCGGTTTTTTGACTTTCATCAAATTCTACATACTCTTCAAATTCTTTTCTTTCTTCGTTATCTAAACATTCATCGACATCTCCACATCCGTTGTCCTCTGTACATACATCGAGATTTTCAAGTTCCTCAGGTTTAGTATAATCATCGTCTGTTAGACAATCGTTGCGTTTTCCATTTTCTTCAACATTCTTGCAAATTTCAGCTTTCTTGTGTTTGGTTAATTCTTCAGGTTTTTTAGTCCCACCAAGCTCATTTTCATTGACTTCTGTACACTCATCATGTTTTCTACTTTCATCTACTTCTGTAAACTCATCGCGTTTTTTACATTCCTCGAGATTCCTATAAACGTCAGTTTGTTTTCGATTTTCTGCTTTCCTGGATTCTTCGGCTTGTTTAGGTTTTTCGATTTTCTTGTATTTGTCAGGTTGTCGCAGCTCTGCTGAGGAATGTTTCGTTTGTTTTGAGTCATTGTTTGTTCGTGTTTCTAGGAGTGTTTTGCGGTCTTCATACTTTTTATTATATTCATCTCGCTTTCTGCGATCTTCAAATTTTTTACATTCTTCGAGTCTTTTACGTTCTTCGAGTTTTTTACATTCTTCAAGTTTTTTACGTACTTCAAGTTTTTTACATTCTTCGAGTTTTTTACGTTCTTCTTCTTTTTTTCGTTCTTTGGATGGTTTGCGTTGGTCAAGTTTTCTAGAAGTTTTGGAATCATCAGGTTTTATACAATTTTTGGATTTTTCAAGTTTCCTATTGTCTTTGGATTGTTCAGGTTTTCTACCATCCTTAGGTATGCAGCTATCATTACTTTTTTTGCGTTTTTCGTGTTTTTTACATTCATCCTGGTTTTTTTTACCCCTTGATATCATATTTACTATTGATGGAAAATAATGTCGCGACTTCGATCTACTTTGTTTTGAGCCAAAAGTTTCGTGACTCGATAAGGTCAGAATTTGTGTAGGATCGCAACATTCTTTGATAGATATTCCAGAAGGCTTTCTTATTGAAGATTTTCTCGATACACAATACAATTCAGGACATTCCATAGATCTGCCTGACTGGTTCATGGTCGAACCCTTGGTCGTTAGTTCTGACGAGGGACATTGACCTATGAATTCCGTGTTACTGAACACTGTTTTACGAACGACTCTCATCTCGCCTGGAGTCTCAAAAATTCCCCCTCCACCAGACGTCGGAGTGTCCTCACGGCAAATTTTGATGTCTCCTTTATCCTTTTTATCACTGTCTATGAAAAGATAGACGTGACTGCTGCAGTCTTTTTTTTTAGAGCATAACACGAAAAGTAATGCTGGTACGCACCAGGCTACTTCAACGATAAGAATTATTGTTAAAATCCATATCTTTTTGCATGATATATCACATGGAACTTTGATTTTTGGTTTCTTTTTTGGTTTACATGTGGTTTGGCATTTGTTCACGTACAAGTCTAAGGCGGTATTGCAAAGGTCTCGAGTCCTGTTGACTAAAGTTAGAACACTTCCCAACGCAAGATACAAATTCTCATCTTTTAAATGCGGTACCACTTCCTCTATTAGCCACTTTTGGAATTTTCGGTCAAAAACTTCTTGTTCTTTAGGGTTACTGGTTTGAATACAACTTCTTGCTGCATTGTAGTATTTGACAAGATTATGTGATGTATCTGGAGTGTTCATCATGATTAAGGTTGCATTTTTAAGAGGCACAAACAAAGTGCTCGATTTGTCATTCCAACTCACGTTCGGGATTGGTATAGTTAAGCCTCTAGGAGTCTTTTCAAAATACGCTAAATTTTCACAAGGGTCTTTCATACTTCTCGTATTTGCGAATAATTGAAGTGGGGCAACGTTAATCGTTATAGAATTGAGGGTCTGCTCATCAGGTTTGCGCCATCCTTCGCCATCGGTGTTTAAGTATCTTTTTATTTCATTGTAAAACTGGAATAATTTGATCACGTTGGCTTGTGAGATCGTACCTCCATAGTAGTCTAATTTTGCAACGGGTAGGACCCATACCTTGAGGTACCCTCCAATAGTATCAGATAGCGCTGTCGTCATGGTAGTGTCAGTTTCAGGATCTTTAGCTTCCTTTTTGATGGCAACATAAGCGTCTCGGAAGTATCCAAGTAGAGCGTTGATATGCTCTTCATTGAAGGTGTTTACGAATATTGGTGGGGGCAGTAGGTTCTGGAAATACCTCCTAGCTTGCAGTAGTCCTATTTCGCTCTTGCTCCACTGTTTCTTTTGAGCATCACTGGCAGAGAATAATACTGTGCCCACGTTAGGTGTATATTCCCTTTCCAGCGGTAGACATTCGCATGTTAGTGTAAAATATATTGCGCACGTGTAGATTAATATCATGTTTATAAATCGATTACAAAATTTTACAAAATAAATTGTTATAAAATACACGCGACACAAAATGACAACTGTATTTTGTAAGTGAGCTTGACACTGACAGTTTTATTATTCTATTTTACTCACTAATTTTTAAAAGAGTTTCGTCACTTAATATGAAGTTATCATTAACACAAAGCCTAGTGTCTACAAAAGGTTAATTTATTAAAACTGAAATAATTAAAATGTTTGAAAACCGGCTAAGTGCGAATCCTTCGCTCACGAAGGGTTCCGTACGTATCCATACAACGTTAGATACTACCTTATAAAGTAACTACATATTATTAATATCGAGCAAAAAACGGCAAAAACATCACGTTTATTGTGTGGGAGCCCCCACTTAAATACTTATTTTATTTTTAATATTTGTTGTTAAAGTGGCAATAACTAGAGAGTTGAAATTTTCTCAAATGATGTACATAATTATGAGAAAATTTCAACTGTCTAGCTATCACGGTTCACGAGATACAGCCTGGTGACAGACAGTTGGTCAGTGGAGTCTTAGTATTAGGGTCTCCTCGTTTTATAATGTAAGTACGGAACCCTCAAAATATGTTATTAAAATAAAAAATCTGGCTTAATTTAGGCCACAGACAAAAATCCAACAACATTTTTGTGAGCTCACTTCAGCAATGTTTTTCATTTTCACACGTGTGATTTGTTCAATACATCACAGCTTCCAGGTGTCTGGCCAATAAATCACAGGCGAGGTACGGAGGGGAAAGAGGTGGGGGGTGACGGGGTGGGGGGACTACGAGACCGTTACGTTAAATTGTTTAATTAAAACCAGTATCAAATTAGGGGATTACACATATGTGGGGTACGGTGTCTTTAGAAGTTTGGGGGTAATGACATCGGTGCAGAATTGATTTGGGGACTGCTCTTCTTGGTTATAGATAGGTTTCTTAATGGTGCGCTAAAAATGCACAGCAGTATCTGAGATAGAGGTAGTGGGAATGCAAAAATATAAATAAATGCAAAAATAATGGGTTTCGTTTGAAGATAGATGGTAATATTAATTTCTCATGGTGAGATAATTTCACGACTACATACTAATTTGGTGGACCGATGACCTGGTCAGGGTCGCTGGAGTCCGATGGATGCGAGACGCACAGGACCGGCCATTGTGGCGACGCTTGGGGGAGGCCTATGTCCAACAGTGGACGTCTTTTGGCTGAAATGATGATGATGATGATACTAATTTAGGAAAAGTAAAACAAATAAATCAAACAGTAATACGTTTACACCTTTTCATTAGCATAACATAGAAAAATACTTGGAAAAAATAATCGTCAAGTACTAGTTGGACTCGCGCACCGAGGATTCCGTAAAGTTGATATCGTAAATACGAGTGCGATTCCCGAATCGATTCCGAATTGCAAAAAAGTAAATATTTTGTGACGAAAAAGTCAATATTTTGTGACGTAACTGTGTAGTTACGTCACTAAAACAAAACTGTGTAGTTTTCAGACTTTTTCCTGTACTTGCGCTATAATACTTTAATAAATCAGCCTTATAATATCACCATGCAGGCCCAGAATTCTTTTCGAATTTTTGCGTTTAGGACATGGCGGTTTCTTCACGATGTTTTCCTTCATCGTTTTGAAAGCAGTGTTGATGGAATAAATTACATAAAGTAATGCGCCTGGCTAGGTTTGAACCCGAGACCTACAACACGTAAGTCGGGGCCGTTCCCACTCGGCCATCGCTGCTCTCCAGTAATAATATAATATGATACTTTGCTTCTTGCCAAATTTTAAGTTTCAAAGTCAACGGGAATTTCCCTATAGGTTTTGTTGCGAGTCTCAAAATATGTGCCTGAAACGAAGTATAAACGGCCATATCTTCAGATTGCATTAATTTAATAGTTAGATTTTTTCACTGTTGCTTGTGGTAGCAGAGTTGAGTATTTGATATTGTTATCAGCTTCCTAACTCCACACGTTCCTGAGAAAAAGAGTCTTGACAGACGAACAGATTGATAACAAATTGATCCCGTAAGAGTTCCGTTATTGCCAACTGTATTACGGAACCCCAAAAGAAATAAGGTTGCATAGTTTTAGCGGGTGAGACGAAGTGGTCTCCCAAGATGAAGTGCCCACATACCACAAATGCTCACAATTACTAATTCTACTAATTACATATTCGCGTGGCTCTTCGACCAACACATTCACATTATAATTAATAGTGAAATTAACATATTAAGGCTGATAGTCAAGGATGGCGTGACTCCTCCACGTGGTGCCGCTTTAATTGCTGTTATTGTGACAAATGACGTGCTTGTTGAATGTGGAATACTTTTAAATAGTGGTGTGGATACTTTTGAGATGGTATCTTATTTGTTTTTTTTTTTTTTTATATATATTGGTATCTTTTGTTTATGACTGTGGGTTATCTACTGTAGATCTCAGTAACTGATAAGTGCAGAACTATGGTCAGATGAATCTGTGTTGAGCAATGGCTACATGCCAATATTGTACGTGCTTCTGCACTATCGATATTAATTTTGTTAAAAGATGCGATTGCCAATTAAATTTCAAATGTATGGGAATGACGTCATCTCAACGCTCAGTCACGTGGTCAGAACAAAGGAATCGGGGGCATTGCCGACTCGAGGTGATCGACGAAAGAGATTCGAAACGAAACGGTCGTAGCTGGGCTAGGCGTGCTGAGCGAGCTTGTCTGGAAGTAACCTAAAGATCCCCAGATTGTAGCTAGCAAGAAACAAACATGACTCAAAGAGGGAATTTTACTCTTAGTTGTACACACAATAAATGTTTTCCTAAAACGTTTATTGCACATTAAAATTTGTCTTTTATTAAGTTTAGATATAGTACGCGGCAAATAAGTTGAACCCGTTGCTATGATTACGCACAGCCCCCTTCCATTGATTCAACTTATGTATATGCCACGCATTGTACAAGTATCGTCACCATCTTCAACTAACGCCTATTATAATAAACAAAGCCCCGTTAACATTTACATACGCACTAATCCGACATAATAGTCGATTACGTATCGGTAATCAAAGAGTATGTCGGGCCGATAACCCTCCGCAGCTCTGTGTAACGCTTACCATCCCTTAATGACGCGTGTAACGGAATATCCTTGTGGCTGTGGAGGGTTAGGGCACGTGTGCACTGGACGTCAGATGTTGCGATTAAAAGTCGCATTTGCGATTTCGCAAGACATTTTCTGTTTTACGTTAGATTTATGTAGGTAAAGAAAGAAAGAAAAATATTTTATTGGGCATGGGTAGAATGTATTCTATGTATATTTGGTAGGATAAGAATTAATATATTTTATTTCTAAATCTGCAATTAATATTATAAAGCTGAAGAGTATGTTTTTTTGTTTTTTAAAAATTTTGTGTACAATAAAGTACACAAAATTTTTAAAACAATTTAAATCATGTGATTAAAAATAAAATTTACTTACCAACGTAGGTAATATGTCAGAAATATTTAATTGGCAGACACAGCTAAAAACTTATTGGAAGTTAGTAATGCAGGTATTAATTGATAAAAAATAACAATAGAAAACTTGTATGTTTTTTTTTTAATCCGACATTCATAAAATCCTTTATCAAAAATATCGGCTGCAGTCACACTATCAAATCTCATCAATATTTCGTGTCGTTCGAACGCCCCCTTACGGCCGTATCGTCTGTATCAATCAAACATTATCGCACCGTTGTTTGGAGAGCCACCAATTAATACACGGCAGTGGAGGGTTGATAGTGGCTACAAACGACTCATGTTATGAGCCCATGTCGGCATTAAGTTGATTTTAATTATGTTTATTATAGACCTGACATAAGCTGTGGGATGTGATTTTGTAGCAGCTTTTCTTTGGGCAGTGGTTAGTTACAGAATGCATTTACAAAATATATAATCTACATTGATCAGTTACGTCAAAATATATAGTTTTGTCGTAGGACAACGAAGGAGATGGCCGTAACCGTGAGAGAACG
Organism: Leucania comma; assembly: GCA_958295575.1. Classification (NCBI taxonomy): domain Eukaryota; kingdom Metazoa; phylum Arthropoda; class Insecta; order Lepidoptera; family Noctuidae; genus Leucania; species Leucania comma. The sequence continues at coordinate 6,568,602 of OY282476.1, read as the reverse complement.
GCCATCCTCACGGTTACGGCTTTGTTACGTTAAATATTATTTCTTGATTTTTTTTCAAAACCTTTCAAAACATATTAAATGAGCAGATTTGTATATCCTGACAGATTTGAACCTTGAGTCTCTTTGCACCATCCTAGGTGAGGCACATCAACAAATGTGAAATTTTAATAGATCTGCCATTTATGTACCACTAATTGATACACGGCAGCGGAGGGTTGACCGTGGCTACAAACTACTGATTTTATAAGCCCATGTCAACATGGAGTTGATTCTAATTGTGTCGTGTATGTTTATTGTTGACTTTCATGAAGTTTTCGATACGGAATGACAAAGAAACTGTTTAAGCGCGTTCTTCTGCTTACGGTAACAGATAAATTAAAATTATCTGATTTAATACCTTAAATAGCGCAAAGTAGGTAAATTACTAGTGCAATTATACCTAATTGCACTAGTAATTTACCTACTTTGCGCTCCATAATACATGCAAGTAGCCAATGTCTAGAAAAAACAGCCAGGTTGAAGTGGGAGTGAGCTGGACACGTTACATATATGCGACCAGACAGCTGGTGGACAAAGATTGTCACTTACTGGACGTCTGAGAGAGGACGACATAGTCGATATCAACTGCGGCGAGAGTGGTGTGACGATCTGATCATGTTCGCGGGGTAAACGTGGTCAGAAATAAACCTGACAGAGAGGTTTTGAAGAAGAAGGTGGAGGTATTTACCCAGCAATGGAAGTAGAAGCCAAGTAAACGCCAAAAATAAAAATAAAAACATAGGTATTACTTTTATTTACGCAATAATTTATACTACATTCTGATTTTTAATTAGCTGGATTAAACTGTCAGCTTTGGACAATGCTCAGCTGTCAATGAACAATGTTTTGCTGTCAATAAATAATTGTTATAGCTGTCACTTTAGTCCACCATATAAAGAAATATAGAATAGGTACAACATTAATTTGAGAGACATCATAAGGCGGATGTTTTTATAGCCACTATCTCTAATACATTACTGTTAATAACCACTGTAACAAAGCGATCAGAAAATGACGTGTTAATGATTGACCTGTATAAAGCCATTGATACGTGACAATTCTTGTGGCTAATTGCTACAAATACGTAGACACGTGTTGTGTCGTGAAACATTGTCAGCAATTAAAACAGTGCCGGCGTAGGGGTGGGATAGTTGTCATATTGAGCTAGGAGGCTAATTTGTGACGTTTTACTGTTAATATCACGTGACATAATTCCGAAGACAACATATTTTCAGGAATATTATTGAACTTAAATTTGAATGAGTGAATTATTCACTATAAATTGTAATTTATAGTCCTGCCTGATTTTCATCTCCATCCAAAAGTGTTAATTAACGATTATGCAAAAAAAAAACTCATGAAATATTATACACTACCTTTTGCCCGTGGCTTCGCTCGCATGAAAGGAGATAGGTAATATATAAGCTATGTTACTTAGTGATAAAATAGCATTATACTGGTGAAAGAATTTTGAAAATAATTCCAGGAAGTTCTTTAATTTATTCATTTATCATTACAAAAAAGCATACAAATCTTTTCTCTTTATACTAGAATAGATTAGATAGATATAAAAATACAGGAGACCTCTGCTACATTTTGTCTAGTTATGCGATCAAAAATATATTGAAACACTTTATTTTTTTTAATGTTGATTTTTGCAAAATTATTTAATAGAGTCTTGAATGAACTATACCAAATTTAAGTTTCAAAACCCCGTTGTATATGACAGTTTATAATATTTTTTACTATTCAAATTAGATTCGTAACTAATAAAAGCTATATATTAATATTCTATTACATTTTTGACTCATAAAACTCATGTTTATTGAGCTACTAATTAATAGGCGGTAAGAAAGGGTTGACTTGATGGTTGCTACAAATGACTGACAGTAAAGACGAATATAAAATTATTTAATAGTCTTGTATGTGGGATTTGTGTTCATTTCTGGCCGTATTACTTGAGATATACATTTGTCTCATTAATATTTTACTTTCTCTTTAGATTTTTGATGACATATCAAATTCATGTTTATTACGTCTCTCTCATTAAGCCATATGTAACATAGCGTATTCTTTAACAAACTCACATTTTATTTGAAATAATAAAAAAATAACAGATATAATCTGTGGATACCATGACGTATGTTTGGATGGAATTGGAGTTTTTGGCCGGATTTCTTCGAGTGAAGTTTAGTAGCTGGATATTTTAATTATTCGCAAATTGATTTCTTGTATCCACTATGTTTGTATAATTGTCATTACATCACTCACATCACAAACTACACCAACTTTACTGGTGTAGTTTTATATCTTAAGTGTCTGCGCAAGTGGGCAATATGTGGAATCATTGAAACAGGCGCGATCTCTGTAAAATGTAGCTGAAAATTTTATTTAAGTGTTGACTACCTCAGCGAGGCTGCCTAGAAGGTTGACTTGATACATTTGCTGCCAACACCTACACCTGCCTTGATACAATACTACGAAAACATTAGAATGTGGATGTACACATATTCTTTTAGTTAAACAAATTAATTATTTACACGAAGACGTGGCTTAAAAGACTTAAGTATCCAAGCCAAAAACATTAACAAAAAATTGCATGGAATTAGTATGTAATTTATGATTTAATTTACAATGTAAAAACAAATAACATTTAAAAATCACACGAAACACATTTTGTAAGCAATTAAGATCCTATTTGAATCCGAAAAAGATTTCTTATGAAAAGACTTTTCGCTTTTCCTACAAACTCTTCATTTATACCGCGTTCATTGAAGGACTGGAACAATTTGCCGGCTACGGTCTTCCCGTCCGATTATAATTTAGGTGTCTTCAAGGCTAAAGTCAATGGGCTCTTAATAAACTAGCGCGCCATCAACGATTACATCACGGCTTCCCATCGCAGTCTAAAACTATTTTGTGTTTCATAGTAGAACATCTTAATTATTTTTCCAATAAAAGTTATCTCAATATGAAATGAACACAGAGGCACTAGAAACATGACAGGTAATTATTTTTACCGCTACCCTTAATTAGGGGTAGCTCTCTCTGTGAGTTATAGTGAAGGCACTTGGATTTATCGCCGTGCGCCTGTACCCAATGAGCGCCTATGATTAGTTAGAGTGTGTGGATGTAGGGGAAATGGAAGAGATTGTCTGACTGAGCGTGGTTTCATGTGAGTTTTTTCTGATAAAATTAGGTTTGTATAAGGTTTTATTAGCATTGAAAACTTGTACCATCAGCAAAATCTATGTCACAAATGCCTTTTAAAGAGAATAATATACACCAGAAAAAAGGAAGGTCCCAGTATTAAACCTTGAGGTACACCTAAATAAATTGCGATTTCGGAATAATTGCTTAACTGATGTACACACGAATCAAATACGTTAAGAGCTTCATTTTTAGACTGTGATGACGTTTAATAGTTTATTCAAAAACGTTTCGTGATTTACGTAATTAAAAGCTTTTTCAATACCCTTACTCGAAAATACGCTTAGTCCCTACAGCTTTTAAGCACACAATTTTTTTCCGCACTAGTGCAGAAAAGTGTTCCAGCTCGGTCCGCTATAAATTATTGTACCTTCTACATATCAGGTTGAGCGCTAAGAGACTCGACTAGGTGCCGGTCAACCCACGTTTATTTATTTCTTCTTAAGTGTATAGAAAAACGTCGTTTGATACACGTGAAAATTTTTCACTACAGAACTCGGTTCAATAACACCCTCGCCAGCGGCTCGAGCAAATTCCACCTCGATCAAAATGCCAAAATTGTATCATAATGTACTATGATGACATCACATAAAACTGGTTGCGTTTTACAGCTTATAGCAACGTAATTCTGCTATAGATACAGAATAGAACTTCCAAAAAATCCAAGACTCTTCCAGCTGAGTAAAATCTACGATTTCTGACAGATTATCCGTCGGCCAGTCTGTTTGCGCGCGTAAAAAGCTCTCCGCGTAATGGCATGATGTTAATATTGTATTCTGAACGATAACGGCTGAACTGTATTCTATTTATATGTACTAATGTCTGTCAAAGTATGGGTAGAATGCATGTGTTTACAGGTGTTCATTTATTTTGAAAAGGCATTCCATCTATCGAAATGATTAATTGTCCAAAAAGGTAGTTTTGAGTTATGATATGCGGACATGAGCACTTATCATTTAAGTCTCCTATAATCTCAATAAATTTTATAAATTATTAGCTATTGGTAATTAATTTAAATAAGCAAGTAGCGTACAACAGGGATAAAAGCAAAACTGCTTGCTCATAATAATTTTGAATAATGGAATAATAGGCAAAAAGAACTTTGGAGGTGCTGGGATTTGAACCCAGGACTTTCAGCATGCGAAGCAGACACTCTACCACTGAGTTACACCCCCGATGAGTATGGTTGAAATATTAACGGTGCTGGTAGTCAAATGCGTTCAGTCTGGCCGGTCGCCTTTAACATGAAGACCTGTTTTATTACCAAAACGGTTTTTTTTTAATCTATAATATAATATAATATAATATCACACACACTATCACACAACGTCGTCTAGTCCCAAGCTAAGCAAAGCTTGTGTTATGGGTACTAGACAACTGATAAACATACTTACATATTTCTAAATACATACATATTATAGATAAATTACACCCAGACAACATCACACAAACATTTGTCCTGGGTGGGAATCGAACCCACGACCTCCGGCATCAGCAGTCAGGGCCACTAACCACTAGACCAACAGGCCAGTCATCTGTTATTACAAGATTGAAATTGAGAGCCAATAAAAAGTATTTAGTTTACTGATGAATTAAATATTTGCTGTTATTTTTTCTAAAGGCGCTAAGCAATTAACATCAAATCGATAAACGACTCAATTAATTATGTAACAGCTTTCCCTTTTTCACCTAGCTGGTGTTGTTGTCTGCCTGAGGTTTAAGAAGGTTACGTAAAATAAAACTCAAACCTTGAATAGAGTTCCAGAGTTCGAGTATGAGAATGTTATAGTTGATGCAAATTAGACCATTGTGTTTAACATAACATGTTGTAGTAGGTAATAATATACCTATGTCTACTCCTATTTTTTGAGCAGTGATGGCGGTTGGCCTAGTGGTAACGGTCCCACCTTACGAGTTTTTAAGTCATGAGTTTAAACCCAGCAGGACTGCTCTCAAAACGGTGATGAAAAACATCGTTTGGAAGCTGCTGGCATGTCCTAAAACCAAAAGTTCGAAAACACGTGACATCCATTAACCCACAGTAGAGGTCCGTGTGGTGTATTACGACCCATTCCCTTTCGTTGAGGAGGCCGGAGTTCCAGAACTGGGAAAGTATATCTTTTCTTTAAGTTTTAATTTGGTTTCGCACGGTTTATGCATTTAGCAAGTGTCAAGTTCAGTCACTTTAAGTTACTTTGAGTTCCATTAGAATGCGGATGTAAAATATTCTAATGTTTTTTGCAGTATCTGTTTGGCAGCAAATGTATCGGGTCAGCTTTCTCAGCAAGCTTCGCTGTAGTAGTTAATACTACAATAATTCTCAGCTTCATTTTTTTGAAGTAGCTCCTGTTTCAATAATTCCACATATTGTCCTGCTGTGTAGACAATTGAGATACAAAACTATACTAATTTTAAATCACAATATCCACTAGGAATCAATTTGAGAATAATTAAAACAGCCACTGAAAAAATCCATAAAAAAACCATTTGATCAGTTGGTGTTTCCTGATAGCTATAACTTAGGGGACTTTAAAGGCGGGTTTCTGAAATGAGTATTTCGAGTTAAGAACGTCTCAAACCATACTTAAATGCCTAATTTCGACAGGTTTACAGGCTAAAGTAGAGTTTGAGTAATTCTCAACTTTAAATGCTTATGTGCGGGTTTCTGAATTAAGTATTTTGAGTTAAGAACGTCTCAAACCATACTTAAATGCCAAATTTTGACAGGTTTACAGGCTAAAGTAGAGTTTGAGTAATTCTCAACTCCAAATGCTTAAATCAGAAATCGGGGGTAAATCAGAAATCGGGGGTAAGTCAAGAGAGAATAGGTTACTTCTAGGCAAGCTCCATCGTCGCTTACCATAAATGCGATGATGTGACCTGAATATAGTGGTCAAACGCTATAATAATTTAAAAAAATAGTTGGAATAAGTACCTACCATTAAAAACCGTCGACAAATTTCTGCACACCATAACCTGTATGTTCAATAATCGTAGTCTATTTCTATGACTCGACGGAAAACCCACGGGCTTTAGGGGACAAATTGTGCGCCCCCCTGGGAAATCTACGGTTATTAGCTGTCAATCATATCGGTGGCGCCCCCTCGCGGTAATGCACAAACGACGTGCTGAGATTTTCTTTGAACGACATTTTTTTATTTGTGTTTGAGTTTGTAGATTTTTAAAGGTATTTTCGAGGTTTATAATCTTGAATTTGTAAAGGCGGTGTAGGTATTTATTTTGTTTTTTTTTCTAACTTCTTAAGTTTAGATGGTTTTGTTTTCGGTGCGTAAAAATCATACAATGACATTTCCCGCCTTCGGGCGGCGCGGGAGATAGTTTCAGACTTTTACTGACTAAAAAACCCACCTCGTTCCTTCTTTGCCTCTATAACAGGGCCGAGCCTTCTTTTCAGAAGCAGACTCTAGCTGATTACCCTGAGAAGAAACACCAAAACAAACTCAGAGGTCAAAGTCTTTATTAAAGTCCATACAGTAAATATGTAACGGTCAGATCACATGAGAACCATGCAGATTTGTCTGAGATGGTCTTTTGAAGAAAGAACCATACAGAATTGAGTGGACATGTCCAGTCAGCGCAAGCATCTGTCAGTATTCGTGAAGCTCGACTAGAGACTATTAAGCAGCTCAACGATGGAGCTATATAGGGTGACTGGTAATCATCATCATCATAGGGTGACTGGTAATTAGTGAACGATACTTAAACACGTGATTGTAGTCATGATAACAAACAACTTTTACTATGGGACCAAACCTGAAATCGCGAAAAAAATCTGCCAAGTTCAGTACATTTTGACCAGTTAGTTAGGTGAACATAAATGTACTGAACTTAGCAGATTTTTTTTCGCGGTTTCAGGTTTGGTCCCATAGTAAAAGTGGTTTGTTATCATGACTACAATCACGTGTTTAAGTATCGTTCACTAATTACCAGTCACCCTATATAGGTTGTATAGCTCCGTCCCTATTTCTCACTCGCATGCAACATTAACATGTCACGGTAGGCCCTTGGTACTAGTAGCTACTTGACGATAGTTTGAAGATAGGTCTCTTCTAGGGAGCGCGCTAAAAAGTGCACCTTTCCATCGGGGGTGTAACTCAACGGTAGAGTGTCTGCTTCTAACGCTGACGGTCCTGGGTTCGAACCCCAGCACCTCCAAGTTTCATTTTGACTATGGGTCGATTTTTCAAAATTATTGTGAACAAGCATTGGATGCTTTGACCCCGTTTGTAATAGTACATTTTGATACAAGTGGGGAAAGATTGTCATTGCAGCCGAGGCGAAATTCACCCGAGCCGTACAGGCGAGAGTGCTATGGAGCCGAGTACTGCAGTGACAAATCTCCACGTGTAACAAAACGACGTTTTTCAATAGACTTACGAAGAAATACGATGAAAAATCCACCAATAATCTATCTTCTATCGGAAAATTACGATGCATTTTTGTTCTTTTTGTACTAAAGAAAATTTTCGAAGTTGCCTTACAATTTAGTTTTGATTTGATGGCTGCAGGCTATCGCAAACATTTTTTTCCTCAATCACATAATCTAGCGGCGTAGCATCGAAACGGTTCTCTTCAAATCTTCTTATTCACAACAAATGAACAAGTTAGTTAATATTAGGTGCACTTGCAGGTTGAAGGAGAAGCAAAGGTATCAAACCGTATACATCCTTACATTAAAAATATAAAAATTCAATTATTTTTGAATTTAGAACACAGATAATTGTTAATTTGTTGGTATTAACAAATTATTGCTTATGTTATCATTTCTATTTATTATATTCTATTCAAAAACATAATTTAAATTTTCATTAAATATAAAAAAAAAAACATCTTTTGACCGTGACGAAATAGAAATGAAAAAAGCCCTTGTTTTGATAAATTCAAATAAAGCACGCGGGTGATATACATGCCATATCGAACCTAATCGTATTTATTTATTTATTTAAACTTCTCGCACATTATGTACAGCAACTTCATACATACATATGTATTAAATCTAATATAACATTTTCTAATAAACACCTATGTGTAGAAGAGTTTCGCTGTAAATAAGTAGTAAACAAAATAATTGCTTAATTCAAAAGTTTCGACGAGAACGATTAGATTCCATATTATAAAAACCATGGAAACTACACAATTGATTAAAATATTCCACCCATTTATTGAAACACGATTAGCAGCGACATAAAAATATGTTCCCTCGAACGCAACGAGTGAAAACTTTGCTCGACTCAGGAAATGAATCTGCGACTCAATTTCCACAGCCTCGGTAATCCGCGCGGAAATCTAACGCGACAATATCACACCTTTTGCCTTTTTGTTATTTTATACCAGTCGACCATTTTTTTTTTTAAATCAGGCATGAGTGTGGAAAAAGGACTTGGCAATCTGAAGGGTCTTATCTTCGCACGATTTTAATTAAGTTTTGCATCTGCATTGAATTGCTTATGTTTTCTAGTAAGTGACAATGTGCATTTCTCTTGTGGCTAAAACAAAAAGTGGCCACCGTAGGCGCGGGCTCTCCGACTACTAGCAATTATTATAGGTAGCTCGCCGTTTGGCCGTCCAGTAACCGTCGGGGCGGAGCCCGAGGCATCGTCGATGGCGCGTATTAAGGTTTCCAAACGAGAGACGCCTCAAAGAGATATGAGCAGAACTGTGAGGTCTCCGCTGGGTAAATGCCTACTAGGGCCATGGGTTGACTTCTGAAAAGCAACTAAAGGATTCCAATGTTCTTTCAGTTGCCTCTTACGTACGAGACTTTAAAGAGGAATCGACAGAAGGCACGAGGGGAGGGAGGTTCTTCGGGAGACAAGTATGAACACGTTTTACGTGATACCGATATGAGTTCAGAAAACGGAAACAAAAGTGCAAAATCAATCGGGATTCCAATCTTTTGAAATTGGAATGGATCCATCGTAACATCTGTTCTGCTTATCAGTACTTATACATATTATATTATATAAGCTGCTGCGAGCGGCTTCCCTCGCGTGGAAGTCGAAAATTATCCCAAGGAAACATACTCTCGGGACAAATAGTATCCTATATGCTATTCCAGGACCTGGTCTACCCGTATACCAAGTTTCATCGAAATCCATCCAGTAATTTTTGCCCTAAAGAGTAACAAACATCTATACATATAAAATTTCGCGTTTATAATATTAGTGGGATAAGTAGGTACATTTCCATGTAACATGGATGTTTACCGTATTGCCGTGAGCGATGCGTTTTGCACAAATGTCGGCTTATGGCTTGTAAAGATGGCGTAACTGTCAATTGTTTAGTAGTAATGCACTTATGTTGTTATCTGCGGCTTTTAGTTCGCACCTTGTAACTAAACCCTAATCACCACCACCACCACCACCACCACCACCACCACCACTAATCTACGAGTATATTCTCTTTCTGTGTTTAGAACCGATGTTTTATTTTTTTAAAGATATGAACTAGTGCTGCGATCTCACCTGATGGTAAGCAATGATGCAATAATTGGTGCCGAAGCGCACTAATTTATAAGAGTTTATTTACTCTAGTCTTGAAGACACTTAAATTATAATCGGACGGGAAGACAGCAGCAGGCAAATTGTTCCAGTCCTTCGATGTACGCGGTATAAATTAAGATACCTTTAAATCTAGTAAGCGATTGTTCTAAGTGTTATTTTAGTTGATGGTCTACCCGTGTGCCAAATTTAGCCCAAATCCGTTAAGCCGTTTGAGCGTGAAGGATTAATAAGGATACAGATTTTCGCCTTTTTGATATAAATTACATTAGCGAATATCGAACTGGAACAATTTGCCTGCTGCAGTCTTCCCGACCGATTATAATTTAGGTGGTTTCAAGGCTAAAGTGGATAGGTTCTTAATAAACCAGTGTGATTCACCATCAATGATTGCATCACTACTTACCATAGTTTTTTTTTTTTTTTTTTTTTTGTGGTAGGTAAAATCATCCAATGACGAATCCCGCCCTTGGGTGGGGCGGGAAACAGTGTCAGACTTTTACTGACTAAAAACCTACCTTTCCATTCCTCGCCTTTGTCCCGGGGCCCGTGGTGACACTTTCGCATGACCTTTGGCCCCAGTAGGCTTCGGCCCTGCTGGACCCCTACAGTTTGCTGACAACTCCTTGAGGCGTGCGGGAACGGTGCGCGCCGTAGACGACCTGAGCTCGGACCGGTCTGTTACCGGACGGACGGACAGCGAGCTACCCATTGCCCACCGTCCGCGAGCCCGCGCCTACGGTGGCCGGAAATTGGGATCGGAAACCCGGCGGCGGCGGCGGCGTGTCCGCCTTTGCCTAAGGCGGTCGGCCTCCTCCTTTACTAGCATTACTGCTTCGCAGAAGGAGGCGACCGCCTGCCATTCCTCCTCGCTCCGGAGCATGGCTTGAACCAAGCCCCGGACTACTTACCATAGTGGGATCGCAGTATTCGCAGTCAAGTACAAAATAAAACCAATCTAATCCTTCTGCCCACCAACCAAATAACCTGATCAGCCCCCCTAGCCAAGTTACGATCGGTTCATTTCGATTCTCTTGCGTCGAACGCCTCGAATCGGCCACGCCTCTGATTCCTTTGTGCTCGATTACGGAGACGCGGCGCGTTGCGCGGCGCGATGGACGGTCCGTTGTACATTGCCATATCTTTGTGTTTGCGCGACCGATGACGCGGCCTGCAGCTGCAATGTACGACGAACGCCCAACGCGCCGCGTCTTCGTAAACAAGGCCTTTGTTCTGACGTCTGTCATCTCAACAATCAGTCACGTGGTCAGAACCAAGGAATCGGAGGCGAAACGAAACGGCAGTAACTTGGCCAGACCTGCAGGAAATCTATAATCACCACTCAAATATTAATCAGGATTTCGTCTGATGAAGCCGTCGCTCATATGTTATTCCATTTGCCCTGACATTTTGGGGGGCATCAAGAATTCATTCAGGCCGCTGTACCTACTTAGTGGGGTTTACCTTTAGGAATGGTGGCGGGGATGGTGCCACCTTACAGCGTGATGGCCTGACCTTTGAGCAGTGAGCGGTGGTCTGATTGCTTTCTCGTTGTGTTAATAGCTTGGCATTTTGTTGCTTTTTATTTGGTTATGTGATTTGATTTGAGGAGTAGCTTTTTGTTACCTAGAGCGTAAAACATAGGTGAGTAAGACAGAAGGATTACACGAAATGTACGTACACAATGATATAGTTCCTTCCACAAAAATAGTCTTATAATGTTAAGCACGCGGACGTTTACCAAACTTAAAGGCGCAAACATTGAAAGCTGCAATTACAATATTATTACGGCACATTTGTGTAAACTAGGGTTAACTTATTAACTCTGAGTTAACTGCTAAAACGGCATTAAATAACAGAATCTTCTACATAATATAAAAGCGAAATACTTACCACTCACTGATTAATCGAAATCTCAGAAACTATAACACCTAAGTACAAACTTATTTGACAAGTTGGTTCCTAATAGGGTGTAGACATCTGTTAAGATTTTTGCTCGGATTTTACGAAACTCCAAAAAAAAAACCTAAGGGGGGGGGGTAGGAGAAGAAAATGCCCCTAAGGGGGTAAAACGGGCATTGGAAGTTTGTATCGAGAAACCGACTCCTACGCAGTGGAAGCCGCTGGCAGAAGCTAGTAGCTTATAAACAATATTAAAAAGGTATTTTAGTCCATCATACACATACCTACATCACACTACCAAGGGACCCACTAAATTGTAAAAGGAAAACGAATTAAAACATTCAAATTACTTTTCTCACAGACCGAGGGGCTCGCAATTGCTAAGTAGATTGTCTTTACGGATAATCCGTAATCGAGTAGATCTCATATATGGTCATAGATTTTTATATTTCTATGATATAGGTACTCCGACTTCTTTTTGGCCCCCGCTTGGACCCCGCTTGGACGTAGGTACCAAGCCGGGCCCACAGATGCGCGGGGCTCGTAAAAAACAAGAGTAGAAACTCTTGCTTTGAAAATAATCCGACTCTGTTCACAAGTACACCATACAAAGCATTCATTATGTGTTACAAAGCATTCTTCACCAAATCTAGGTGTCATAGCAAAACATCAATCGATGTTACTCCGTCTTCTAAAAAGACAGCTGTACCTCTACCATGAGTTTTAAGCAATAGTATTCGTCGCTACTCGATATCGACGCCGTAAATATTTTGTATGGCAAATTTTGTAGCGCCTCTAGCGGTCACTTGCAGAACCAAAACTTGCCATACAAAATATTTACGGCGTCGATATCGAGTAGCGACGAATACTATTGCTTAAAACTCATGGTAGAGGTACTGGACAACCGGTCATAGGAAGTGAACCGTGTAGCCAAAAGCTATTAAAAATAAAATAAAGACATGAATAACCACGGCACGTGCTGAAATCAATATAAATAAATAAATAGTGCAATAATTCGTCAGTCATTTGATTTGATTGTTCAAATGTCCAGGTGGGTGCCAATCTCGGATTCTCTAATAATAAAATGTTGTGTGTCCACGTGTCTGTCGTGGTTTCTCGCTCTGTTGGCGCGTGAACACTTTTGACAGACAGACGGACAGTTAGTGATGTGAATTATGGAGTAATATGGAGTTATATTTAGTCGGTTACACAGTAATGATTACTGAAAAATAATCTCTAATTATTTTATGATACTAAATTATAAATTTAAAATTAAAGATAATACGTAAAAAAATATGAAAAATAGTAAAAGTGTAAAAAAAATATAAAAGTCACAAAAACAATAGTTTGGAGATGCTGGGATTTGAACCCAGGACTTTCAGCATGCGAAGCAGACACTCTACCACTGAGTTACATCCCCGATAAAAAATTTGTCGAAATAGTGTATTGCCCTTCGCAACAAATTTTGTCAACATGATTATTAAAAAAAGGTGAGGTGTCCGTTGACCACATAATTGTGTTTGAAATTTTTTGTTTGTGGTATTGTAGGTACATTATAAGTACTGATTTTTGATAGATACATAATAGTCCCTATTAAAGTTCGGTGTATCTTATTACCTACATTATTTTCAATTTATTGGCTTTTTACATTATAATTTATAATGAAAAAGTAAACATATTACCAAGAAACAGTATATTTATTTGCTCTCAAATAATCCACTAGATGGCGCTGTTCTCAATTTAAACGGACCGCCATTAAAACAGGCGCGCTAGTGTTTCCCGCGTTCGGTATTATCGCGCGAATTGTTTTTACAGAGCTTCCCTTTTAACGAACTAGTGAAAATACCAAAGATTTGGGGTGAAATTATGTATTACCACCGCATAAACATTGTTCTGTAGTTTTTGGGTGGGAAAATATTGTGAAAACCTCGTATTAAGTTTTCACCTTTTCTATAATTCTAATAGGAAGGTATATTATGTTAGATAAAATATGTAGGTAGGTAAATAGATTTAACACTTCGATCCACAACTACCCAACTTGTTCATACAAAAGTAGACTCTAAACATCGGAATTAAGGCCTATAGTGGCGTGGATGTGAGAGGACACCGGTGTCCTCTGAGCTAGGACAGATTAAGCTCATAATTCTAAGAGAACAGTTGGGAATTTTATTTCCCGGATTGTCATAGGCAACTATCTTCAATTTTCGTATCGATTTTTCTCCAATGCATGTGACGATTTAGCCTTGTAATTATATTATCTAGATAGATGCTTACCTACAATTCTAAACGAACAATGATAAACCTATAATTTAATAAACAAGTTAACTAGTGTATAAATTATTACCCAAAAAATAATTACCGCAAAAAACAAACCACAAACAATACAAAAAAAAAAAACATTGGCATTACAACATTTCCTGTGCCTGTGCAGCGACGCGTGAAAATCACATAAAAATCATTGCGCGCCTCTTTTGTTACGTTGGCATCCCCTGTTCAACCCTTACGTCAGTCTATGGCGTAATTACAATGGTGGGCACTCGGACTGTCTCATTAAAACTGTTACAGATTTAATAGGTGTAGTGGTATTTAATTTATGTAGGTATTGTTCTGCTTTGAGGTTTTGTCCCTTATGCAATGCAACTACTAAAAGACTAGATCGAAACATTTATTACGACTGGTTTTGGAATTGGATTATAGTAAATATTTGGGGATAAGATATACTTAGGCCATATCTAATAAAAATCTTTTTAGAGGAAGTTCTAAGTAACAATGTTAGTTCTAAAGCTACATCATAAATAAAATATGGACTCGAAATCAAAGAGCAAACCATGCATATCCGAGAGCTTCCTGCTAAAATTCTTACAGTTGGTAATACCTGAGTTTGTCATCGAGCAACAAGTGGATAGGTACTTGATATGTCACTTCTAAGTACCTAAGTCTGAATTAGGTAGTATTATAGTATCGACCGCAAGTATAGTACGCGGCAAATAAGTTGAACCATTTGCTATGGTTACGCGCAGCCCTTCACGTCGATTGAGACCCAATGATCGGTTATTGCGCATTCAAGGTCGAGCGTCATGTTGGGTCCACTTGTGTGACGAGGATTACAACCGATTTTTGGGTCTCAATCAAAGTCCCGGCTGCGCATAACCGTAGCAAATGTTTCAACTTATTTTTCGCGCACTACTTATATGTACCTATTTTTTTTACGTTTTTTTTTTATGTTGAATACCAAGTCCTATAAGCCATGTCTTCGTATGAATAGTTAATTCGTTTACCATTTACCATTAGTATATAGATGTATCTACCTACACATTCTAGGACAATTATTCATTGAAACCAAGAGAACGTCTCATTCATCTGGCCTAGCTTTCTTTCCTATCTATTTTGTGTCGTAAGCGCAAATGAGTGCCTTTGATAGGATCATTTAGTGACCGGGGAAAACTAATATGCAAATAAAAATATCAAACTGTAATATATATCTACGAATACGTACGTACGTACGTACATGCGAATGAGACACTCTCTTGGTTTCAAAGAATCACCCTCGAAAGTTTTTGTAGTAGGTAACTACCTATTTGGCAGCAAATGACATGTATCAAGTCCATCTTCTAGGAAAACTTCGCTGAGGTAGTCAACACTACAATATAATTGTTAGCTCTTTTTTACCGAGATCGCGCCTGATTCAATAATTCCACATATATATCCAGTTGCAAAGACACTTGAGATACAAAACTACACCAATCTTACATCACAAAATCGACTAGCAATCAATTTGCAAATACTTAAGATAGCCACTGAACTGTACTCGAAGAAATTCCGATCTCCGCCTAAAATCGTACTTATATTTAAAATCAGAAAAGGTGTGTTAGCGGTAAAAAGCAAGTCGATAATAACTTTCCTAGCGTTTGCTAGATCGTTACACTTACCTACCAAAAAACCATAAATTCTACCACCCCTCATCGCTTCCTTATACTCCATCTGCGAACGCTGTAAAACAATTAACTTATCTAGTACCACTACAAGTACTAGTAAGTATAATAAGTACTAGTATAATATAATAAGTACAGGTATGTGTAAACTGGGTGTACAGTTAATACGTATGTGTGTGAGCGAGCGGTAAGCGCGTCTTCAGTTTTGATAGCGACGCGGTTCACGAGTTGATAATGGTTTCTTTTTGTTCTTCCTTTCAAATTAAGAATGAAAGGAAATCTATTTATTCGGCTGAAAACAGGCCCACACGTTTTCAGTTTAATGAAATAAAAGTTCAAATACTAAAAGTATTTTAATTTTTTTTTTTTAACGATCAAAACATTTTTAATGTACTCGTATTTTTTATATGTTCAAACGCACTGGATACAATTGTATACAAAAATAACTAACGAGAATACTCAAATATTTCTAAAAAATACGCGTGCGTGATTAAGGTCTAGTTCAACCGTCCAGTTCGTGGATCTAGTTTTTTTCTTTTTTTTTTCGGTAGGTGTAATCATCCAATGACAAATCCCGCCCTTGGGTGGAGCGGGAAGTAGTGTCTGACTCTTACTGACTAAAAACCTAACCCGTTCCATTCTTCGCCTTGGTCCCAGGGCCCCGGGTGCCATTTTCACATACCCTTTGACCCCAGTAGGCTTCGGCCCTGTCGGGCCCCTACAGTTTGCTGACAACTCCTTGAGGCGCACGGGAACAGTGCGCGCCGTAAACGACTTGAGCTCGGACCGGTCTGTTACCGGACGGACGGACAGCGAGCTACCCATTGCCCGCCGTCCGCGAGCCCGCGTCTACGGTGGCCGGAAATCGGGATCGGAAACCCGGCGGCGGCGGCGGGCGTGTACGCCGTTGCCTGATGCGGTCGGCCTCCTCCTTTGCAAGCATTACTGCTTCGCAGAAGGAGGCGACCGCCTGCCACTCCTCCTCGCTCCGGAGCATGGCTTGAACCAAACCCCGGCGCGAGAGATCGCTGCCGCCGATGGCCCCCACAAGGACACGGCGATGCTCTTCCCAAGCGGGGCACACCTCGACTGTGTGCTCCACCGTGTCCTCTGGACGCTCCGCACAGTGGCGACATCCGGGCGTCGTCTCCGCACGAATCTTGTACAGGTACGGACCGAACTAGCCGTGTTCGGTCAGCACCTGCGCCAAACGGAAGGTGACGACGCCGTGTCGTGGATCTAGTTGGAACCAATCAATCCTCCTTCAATCCTCAATCCTCTGTTTGAGTTTTGTGACAGCCATAAGCTATTTCTAGGCATGTGTGCTTCACTATCGATCACATTATCACATTATCGCTCACCTTTACTTACCTGACAGCGGTCAGACCACTATCTCAACTATTTAATAACATTTATATCTATTTAATTTTAAATTATGGTTTGTAACTAAAAATTAAATATTTATTGTAAATTCACTAAATTATTGCCATCGCGGGTAGAATCTGGATGAGTTTGTCACAGGAAAATTACGATTGACCAGTGTTGAGCGAAGTTGGATACAGTCATATAAGATTAGCGTAATGATTTCAATCTGAGTTAAGCCACATAATAAGAAACTTATACAATATCAAGAAGTAAAATGGCCTAGTTCTAGATTTAATGCAAAAGACTGGGTTAAATGGATTTCTCAGTTCATAACGTTGGTTCCGCCTTGTTTACATAAACATACATAATCAGCCTTTTGATGTTCCCATTGCTGGGACTCAGGCCTCCTCTCTAGGAGAGGGAGAAATCCATCACGCGGGCCCAGTGCGGGTTGGTCGCCTTGTTTCGTTTTTTATAATATTTAATGAAGGAATACAGGAACAGAATGGAAAAATAACTAGCTTAAGCATAGAAGTCGCGTCTGATATAACAAATATGAAAACCCAGTTTATTTCCATAACAATCTGAAAAACAAAAAGCATTAGATCAATTAAACACATTTAATTTACATCTCTAAACATAAAAATAATAAAAAATGTAGTCATTAGAAAGACTAAATAATACACAATTCTTGTACCGAGCAACCAACTGCAATTCTGAGGATACCCGGATCCACTCGGATCGGATCGTGCACAGCGGGAGAAGGACGGCTATACACAGAGCTACACGAGCATGAAAGAGACAGCACACGTCTCGAGATGACCAGAGGCAGTTAGGGGTCAGGGGTGAACGCTCTCGGGTGAGATGTTATGGGTTCATAGCGACTTAGGCTTTGGGCTTGAGGCTATGGGTTATGGCCTATGAGCTATGGGGTTTTTTGGGGATGGGTACGGCAATTCGGAAGTTGAAATCTGTTTGATGAATATAGACTAATGTCCGGTTTGGATGCAGGCGAATGGGTAGCTAGGCGAAGATGGTTCTTTTATAGATAGTCATGTTTATATGCTTAGGTTAGATATAGAGTACGTCTATGATTATAGTATAATCTAGTATTATAAAGGCGAAAGTATTATATGTGTGTGTACATGTTACTCCTTCACGCTCAAATGCATGAACGGATTTGGTTGAAAGTTGGCACAATAACGTAGAATACTTTTTATTCTTTGGGGTAATTTTCTACTTTAACAATTTCAAAAATGCTATCAGAAGCTTTGCCATAAATACAGAAAGGTTCTGAATATATTCTAATAAGTAATAGTTATCTGGGACGTCCTTTTTATCGACAAATGAATGATCAGTACAAAAAAGTGTGTTTCTTGTGTCAGAGGTGGTGTCGGTGACAGAGTCAGAGCCTGTCACATAAATTAAAAAATAAAATATATTCAATAAGCAATTTAAAGTCCCTGAATAATAGTAGATATTTATTGTACTAACAAACTTAAAAGATAATTGAGAATCTTGAAAATATCAATCATAAAGACGATATCTATATTATTTTACAAGAGGACAAGAGATTGTCGTTAAAAAAGAACAACGACCCATCTATGAACAATGTGTGTGTTTATAGTATGGAATTATTATAATTAGAAATTTTTGAGATAACGACTAATATAAGAAACCAACAAACAAAATGGGATGTGGTAGTATGTGTAGGTTCCGGTGGGCCAAGTTCGCAGAGAGAGGATTCTCCTTTCAAAATTAACTTCGAACACCCAAAATTCCAGATTTTATTATTATGAGAAAAACATTTTTATTCCCCTAACCCTGCATCCGACCCCAAAAAGAAACCTTGTCAACTTGCCATTAACATTTTTGTATTCAAAAATAAATAATTTGATTCCAATAAGAATTGTTATAGCTTTCCTTTGGTGAACAAAACGTTATTTGGACCACATTAACAGTTCTGACGGTCCGTGAAATGCAGAGTTAGTTCCACGACATTAGTGCTTATACCTTCGTGATTTACGAGCGGTGTCGCGGCTTCGATTCCCGGCTGTGTATAAATAGCTTGATGACTGGACGATGGAAATGTACCTACAGCCCTGTATATTGTATGTATGTGAAATGTAAAGATCGCAATCGAATCGTTACAACTGCTTGATTATAAGAAAGCTAAAATAAAAAAAATCGGTTTCATTTTCCAACTAGATTATTCTTATGTGCCATTCCATTGTGTTCATTCCAATGAGGGTCAGAGTTAGGGCGGGCTGCTTTATCAATCTGAATCCCAATAGGTAAACCTGGATGTAGATGAAATTAAAACAAAAATTGTTCAAATGACTTCAGGTGATTCCTGAGTAGGTGAGGCCTGTTGGTCTAGTAGTTAGTGGCCCAGACTACTATGCCGGAGGTCGTGGGTTCGATTCCCACTCAGGACAAATGTTTGTGTGATTAGCTCGTTCATTTGTTCTGTGTCTGGGTGTAATTTATCTTTGACATGTATGTATTTAGAAATATATAAGTATGTTTATCAGTTGTCTAGTACCCATAACACAAGCTCTGCTTAGCTTAGGATTAGACAGCGTTGTGTGTGATAGTTGTGGATTATATATTATATTATATTTTAGGGTGTATAGGTATACCAGACGCTAGACACGGTTTACTGTAACTAAATTGTAAAAAAATCTGAAACATAGCATATTTTCAAATGTAAATAACACCTTATTTCCCGCGCAGACAAAATGGCAGACAGACAGACGATGCCATTGTTTATATTCCACTAGATTAGGACGCCTCACAGAATCCCACTAGCCATTTGTACAAAGAAAATGATATACTAGTCATCCGTGCGTATGACGACACGCACATCATTTACAAACATTAAAAGAATCCAGAAAATTCTGGAAACAAAGTAAAAGCTCCTTATTCCAAAGCAGTAAGAGCTATAAGGCAAGATAATCGGTAATTCGAAGTAGGAAATGAAAAGGTTGTTGCAAATTCACGAAATTCCGAGTGGAGAATAAAATATGACATGTGTGGCCTCGGATGCAATAAAATAACAATTTTTGTGTCCGCCCCTCAGGCACAGTTTCAGTTTCTCGAATAGTTCCACGTCTTTGAGTAAGTAATTTTCAATGGTCTTAGTTCTTGAGGGGTTTGTGTTTTTTCTAGAGGCTTAAGTTTGTTTTTGCATTTTCTTGGGTATTTTTTTTTATTTCTAGGAATTAGAGTCTTATCTGTTCATGGCTCTAATCTAATAGGAAATACGTCAAGTGGTTTGAAATGTAATACAATTCTGACACGATATGCAACGGAAATTTTTAATTAAAATTCGTTTTTGTGTTGTTCTTGGACAAAATATTTTTGATACCACAAGTAGAGAATTTTAAATAGATACTTTTTGCACATCATAAAATATTACAGATCTAATAGCTAACAGCGATTTTTTATAGATCACCACAGGATAGATCTCTGTCAACAGAGAAGGAGAAAAGATAGCATAATTTGCCTTATAATGTTCCTACATCCTACAGCTGGGAATTAGGCCTCCTCTCTAGTAGAAGGAACGGGCCATAATCCACCACACGGGCCCAGTGCATTGCTAAGTTTAGCAATATGGTACCTTCAACCCAAACATCATCAAAGCAACCACAACCAAATGTACTGCATGTATGCACAACACTGCAGTCAAATGAATAATTCAAAGAGCATCGAATCACACGCAACAATTAAATGGGGGTAAATAGAAATCAATTAGTGAGAGCCGCGGGCTATTGATGAATTATACCATTTACATGTTGAGAGGGGGAGGAGGGACGTAGTAGTTAATGGTTTTATTGAAGTGTCAAGGTTTGGGGTTGAAGATGTGTGTAGTGATGAAAGTGATAAGGTTGAAAATGGAGTTTTGGCGAAATTTCAGTCTAGGGTGTGAAGTCTAGCGGCTGTTTATTATTGTATTTTGTTTTTAGTATACTTTGATAATACAAAGCTAATCTCAGGGACTCCTGGTTCGAATTACAAAATCCTTTTAGTGTTGGATAGTCCATTTGTCAAGGCAGGCTATAATTATATTTTAATTATAACATCACGCTACACAACAGAAACCGCGGGGGACAGCTAGTTGTAATATAAAATTTATGTAGTTTTGTGAGTCAAGCAGACATTTGAGTCACAAAACTACATAAATTTTCCACATCTTATGTGAAATCTTTGGAACAGACGGGGTCTTCGCAAAGTTGAGCTGAGGATTTTGTTATAATGTTGGTTAGAAGTCTTAAATTATTATCAATTGACTTTTCCCGCATTAGAGTGGAGCGAGAGGGCGAATCAGACTTTTACTGACTAAACCCCACTTGTATTCTTTCATTTTTGCTCTTTCCGTTCTAGGGCCACTGTGACTCTCTTATACTCTTGACTGGCCGGTTGGTTTAGTGGTTAGTGGCCCTGACTGTTATGCCGGAGGTTGTGGGTTTGATTCCCACCCAGGACAAATGTTTGTGTGATGAGCACGATCATTAAATTATATTATATTACATTTATACGTTCCTGCAGATACCACAAGTACCGAAGATTAAAAAATCAGTATTAGCTAAAAGTAATCAGTTAATTATGACCAGTTGCATTGGTCATCAAAACGGACAGATGTTAATAAAAGCGCGCCCTGTGGATCGACGCCAGCGAGCGATCCTCTGAATAATTGTGAGTGATCCATTGTATGAGGGTGCAATACCATTTATTAGGCATGCATATGACTAATGTAATAAATCTGGAAATGTGCATATTGTAGAATTGGGGTTTGTCATTGATTTTTTGCATGTTTGTAATAATAATTAGAATAAACATCTGCATGATCATGGTTATTTGGACAGACTTTCGAAAAATGAATGAATGAAAAAAAAAAGATTTTATATTTTTGTCGACGATGGAGCGCGCTTGCCTCGAAGTAACATTCAGGTTGTAGCTATCAGGAAACATTTATTTGAACGAAAAGAGGCCATAAGCCTTACGGCCGCAACAAAAAAAGTGCATTTTAGCAGTAAATTGATGTTGTTTGTGGCCGGTCTTGCTATGAACCTTTAAGAAAAAGTAAAGAAACAGACGTTTTTTGAACAGCACATATACGTATTTAGGGCATGGCAAAGACTGATTTCGATATTTATATAATGACTTTTCTCTTTTAGGTCATTGGTAATTCTATGAGCTCTAATATTTTTTTTTTACAATCTTTATGCCCATAGCAATGTACAAAGGCCGACTTAATAAGGCCTTAGGCATTTTCTACCAGTCGACCATAAGGTGGTACAGAAACTTAAGTTCACCATAAGTTACCCTAAGTTAACTTAAGTTCATTATTTTCTATATCACAAAAACGGTCACTCTATCAATAACCACAACATCTTTATATTTAACATTTGAATTAAAATCTTTACCATCGATTTCCTTATTACAACAAAGCTCGCATTCCGACCCATTTACCATGTTAACTGTCAAAAGATCACTATTCAATTGGCAACACCGCATTCCCACGATACTTAAATAATATTTAAGGACATCGGAACACTAATCCTGCGCCTACGACATCTAATAAATCGCGTCTGACCAAAGACCGACCCTAGGAACAAAACCTCCTTACCATGTGTTTGGACTACTATGACATGATCCATACAAAAGAGGTTTACTTGCTCACCAAGATATATCAGCAGCTGTCAAACCGAAAGTTGTGCAATTTGAAGGCTTAGTCCTTTGTAATAAAGACGTGTGGGTGCTTTAGTAGGTGTAAAGGTGCTTTGTGATCTTGGTGGTATTTTTGAGACAGTTTCAATTGTTTTGTGGGATATTGTTGTGGGTCATGGGAAGTGAGGGTGTGTTTTCAGTGTTTAGTCTTGAATGTATTATTGACCGGCGGACATTGTCGGTTAGTTTATAACGCGGTATTTAGTTTTTTTTTTTTTTTTTTTTTTAGTGGTAGGTAAAAATCATCCAATGACGAATCCCGCCCTTGGGTGGGGCGGGAAACAGTGTCAGACTTTTACTGACTAAAAAACCTACCTTTCCATTCCTTGCCTTTATCCTGGGGCCTTTGGTGACAGTCTCACATAACCTTTGGCCCCAGTAGGCTTCGGCCCTGCTGGACCCCTACAGTTTGCTGACAACTCCTTGAGGCGCGCGGGAACGGTGCGCGCCGTAGACGACCTGAGCTCGGACCGGTCTGTTACCGGACGGACGGACGGCGAGCTACCCATTGCCCACCGTCCTCGAGCCCGCGCCTACGGTGGCCGGAAATTGGGGTCGGAAACCCGGCGGCGGCGGCGGCGTGTGCGCCTTTGCCTAAGGCGGTCGGCCTCCTCCTTTACTAGCATTACTGCTTCGCAGAAGGAGGCGACCGCCTGCCACTCCTCCTCGCTCCGGAGCATGGCTTGAACCAAGCCCCGGCGCGAGAGATCGCCGCCGATCGCCCCCACGAGGACACGGCGCTGCTCTTCCCAAGCGGGGCACACCTCGACTGTGTGCTCCACCGTGTCCACCGGGCGGTCCGCACAGTGGCGACACCCGGGCGTCGTCTCCGCACGAATCTTGTACAGGTACGGACCGAACTTGCCGTGTTCGGTCAGCACCTGCGCCAAACGGAAGGTGACGACGCCGTGGGGCCTTTCCAGCCACGCCTCAAAGAGGGGCCTTACCGCCTCGATCGGTATTTAGTGGCTGTGCTTGAAGGAGAGATTTTGATACTTTGGTTTATTTATTTAATATTTCTTTTTTTTTTCAATAATATCTCTTGTTCCCTTTTAGTACCTTTTATAGTAGTTTTATTGATTAGATATTATGAGTTATCGATTCACATTCTACCCATTTGCGGGTTACACATAGCCTGAAGAATAGCCAAACTTAAGTTGCAGTGGGCAGGGCTCGTTGTAAGCAGTTGAGTTGGTGGATGGTCCCGAAAGATTTTAGAGTGGCAACTGCGTTTCGAAAGACGCAGCATGTAAGGCCAGCATGTAAGACATGGAGAGAATCGCAAGAATGCAATGGATGCGAGACGCACAGGATCGGTCGTTATGGCTACACTTGGGGAATGGACGTCTTTCGGATGAAACGATGATGA
Source organism: Leucania comma (assembly GCA_958295575.1). Lineage (NCBI taxonomy): Eukaryota > Metazoa > Arthropoda > Insecta > Lepidoptera > Noctuidae > Leucania > Leucania comma. The sequence continues at coordinate 6,544,531 of OY282476.1, read as the reverse complement.
AGATTTGCGAGATAAAAATTGACATGGAATAACTTTTTCTTATTGTATTTTAGATCAACGTATTGTTCCATTTGTATCCTAATTCTATTATTTCGCATTGACTTATGGAAACTTAAATATTCTATTACCACAAAAATATTATTTTTATGTTATTTATTAAAAAATATTTATTTCCATCAGTAAATTCCTTCAAGTATCAAGACCTCTTACAACCACTGGCATGCGCAAGCGCCGGCTGCTTGGGCGCCATTGTTCGCCTCGCCGCGATGATATACCGCCACAAACATTCATTGTACGAGCATTGTTCCACTCGATGCACTCCACTCGATACGACTATACGAGTCCGAGTGATGTTGTCATGTAAGAATGTGTAGTTTCTGTGAATAGAGACTTTTATTTTTGATGCTTTTGTAAATAAAATAAATAATCATGATCAACCTCAAAAGGTTCCTACTGCTGGGACTCAAATCTCTCTTAGAGAGGGAAAGCCAATCCAAATGGTTCTGAATAATTAAGTTGAAAATCAAAGTGACCTGATGATGATGATGATGGAGCCGTAAGATAGTCACCGGAACTCCGTAATGAATCAATGTATTGGGCTTGTTAGAATTGTAATGAGATGCATTTTGGCTATAAGGTACTAAAGTTAAAAAAAAAGGTTAAAAGGTTGTAAAGTTTTTTGTCAAGATCTTCTTGGGCTGCGAGATTTTTGGACAGAGTTATCGCAGCACTGGAACGCAAAGAATAATTGAAGGAGCACAGGTAGGATGGTAATGACATCTATGAACTACATAAGAATTAAAATTAAAAATCCTGCATCACAGTACTATAGTTCTTTGCTGATTAGAACATACATAACTGCCCAAAATTAACTATCGGGCTACGCGCTTTTAAAAAACTTAGGCTTCGCGGGGCCCCTACGATTTGCTGACATCCCCTTAAGGCACGCGTGGAATACTACGCGCCGTCGACGACTTGGACTCGGTCCGGATGGTTACCGGACGACCGAATGGCGTGCTATCCATTGCTCGCCATCCGCGAGCCTGCGCCTACGGTGTCTGGAAAACGGGATCCCAGTGGCTGGGGAGTGAGGGCCGTTCCCTCACGCGTTCGGCTACCTCCTTCGCTAGCATTACTGCTTCACAGAAGGAAGCGACCGCCTGCCATTCCTCCTCACTCCGATTGTTCCTGGTGTGGAGTAACATTTATATAAAAAACCTTCTTCTAATAAGCTCTTGGAATAAGAACTACCCGCAAAACTCATATAAGTACCTACCAATTACCAATGTATGTCGTTCAACAAACAAAGTCGCACTTTTAAAATTCTAATTAAAAGCAGTGAATCGAGTTGCGAATCGATATGCAAGTCAATCGGGACGTGGGGCGGTGGCTCCCATGTTTTTCATTACCGTGCGCCCCTCGATGTCGAACAAAACCATGGTGCCATTGTCTTTTAACCATTGCGGTTGGTGTACTCGCGGTAAGGCTAGCAGAATAACTGGACAGAAGACAAATTCGTATTATTGTATTGAGTTATCATAAAACTCGCTTTTGTTCTGCTCTCAAATTGAAACCTTACACAAACATTTGGGTCAGTAGTCTTAACAGTACCATTTCATTTGATCGTATTGTAATTAACTAATACTCTAGGAGAGGGAATGGGCCGTAATCTACCACGCGGGCCCAGTGCGGGTTGGTGGATGTCACATGTCTTCGAATTTTTGGTTCTAAGTCCCACTCGGCCCAAAAATTAAAAATTTAATTAATTATTCTGAATCTTCAATTTTATTAAGAATTTTGGAGGCTTTGCTTTCCTAACTATGAGTAGTTAGCCAGGTTCTATATCTAGATGGTCAGGTTCTATAAATTATTAGTTAGCTCCATGATTACTTGAGCAGGTTTCATGACTAGCTGGTCAGATTCTGTGATAAGCTGGTAAGATTCTATGATTAGTTGGTTAGGTTTTGTGGTTAGTTGGTCAGGTTCTATGATTAGTTAGTCTGGTTCTAATTATTTTTACTTAGCCCAAAAATGTTTTAAAATTCTTAATAGCTAAAATTATTTGATTATAATTTATTAGGCATAGTTAGGTTTTGCGATTAGTTGGTCGGATTCTATGGTTTACTGGTTAGGTTTTATAATTAGCTGGTCAGGTTCTGTGATTAGTTGATCAGGTTTTGTAATTAGTTGGGCAGGTCCAATGAATAGTTAATCAGTTCTGTCACTATTTGGTCAGATTCTATGACTAGTTGGTCAGATTCAAATATTATTCGATCAAGTTCTATATATTCTCTCAGTCCTCAAAATCCTCCATCGCTTTATGAAACGAAAGACAATTTTTGATAGGGATTTATTTTGACATGTTTGTAACTGTTAAAAAATAAGAATAATATATATCGAGTATCATTATCAACAGTTACTACCACAACCGATAAAAACAAAAAAAAAAAACACATAGTAGTTAGTATTTAACGATGTGACACCAATAAAGTGGTCTGACCACAGCTGACCACATCAATGTCTCCGTGGATATTATACGCTGATGTTCGTTTATAGCTCTTTTTGCAGACATTAACTGGGATTGATTTATAGTACCCGTCTAGCGACAATTTACTTATCATAAAAGTGATTTTTGATATAGTGTTTAGATTTTTTATTTGTTTTTAAAAGAATGTAAAGACTAAGAGAGAGTAGTAGTAAGCAAGAGTTTCCTAATAGTCTAATTTGATTTTCGTACGTAACGTAAAGGCGTTGGAAAAAGTAGTTATAGAACCCCAGCTCTTACTAATATTGTGTGTATAAGCACTTTTGCCCTACACGATCTGAGTGGTCAGTGAGTTTGCATTTTTTTAAACATAATGTTTGTATAGTCTAAATCTTAGCTTAGGCATTTGTGACTTGCATCCAAATGTGTAACACTTCTCAATTAAAGTAGAAAAAATAAATTATTACTTTTATTTTTAAAAAGTCAAGGCACTTCCAATCCTGACTAGGTTTTCATAGGTAAATCTTTTACTATCGTTACTGGTAGTCATACGCTAGAGAGTCTGACCATCAGTCAATCCAAGCAATGTCCGTGTGGTCCAGTAACTGGGTTCTGGAGGTCTAATAGGCAGTCGCTCTATGTAAAACATGGGTATTCAGCCATACTCGGTTAGATTGGAAGCCGACCTAAAGATAGTTAGGAAAAAGCTAAGCAGATGAGGAGCATAATTAAGCTATAAATTTAATTATAATTAGTAAATTTTTGGTACATATAGGTATCTATTGTTATTTACATTAGATATTGTTAGTGTATCTAACAGGAAACCTTTACTAACTGGTTCATTAGCACAGCTCAAACCACTAAACGGATTGCGCGGGAAGTAGACAGTGATTATGACATAAGCAGAAATATATATGCACTAAGAAAGGACTTTTCAAAACGTTGAAACAGGAGTGTATAGTTTGGATGGAGAATCTTCTTTTTTCTGTTCTCTATTACCTATTAACATTGTAACATAGACGTATTGCCAGCGATTTACTTTGAGTAATTTATTTCATCACCACTGCTCCCAAAAACGGTGAAGGAAAACATCGTGAGGAAACCGGCATGTCCTAGAACCAAAAATTCAAAGACATGTGACATCCACCAATCCTCACCGGGCCCGCGTGGTGGATTACGGCCCATTCCCTCTCATAGAGAGGAGGCCTGAGTCCCAGCAGTGGGAACATTAAAAGGCTGATGCAATGCAATTCAATCAATTCAAATTCATATTGAGAATCAATATTCTTTAAAGAGTAACCATGGAGTTTCTGGCCAGTTCTTCTCCACAGGAAACGACCAATTGGAACTGTGTACTAGCTTCTAATGTTTTGAAAGCTTATGTGACATAAAATTATTTTGAATTTACTTTCACGTGGGCAGAGACAGTGTTAGAAGTCAGTTTTAATAAAAGTAAACTCGCATAAAGATGAAGACATTAGAGGCAAAAAAGAAATTTAGGTACACTCTTCATGAAAATTATTAAACAGGAATCTATTCCAGACTTTCAACAGTGTCGAATGCTTCAACAGTAACGCGAAGTTTACTCCACAAAATAAAGTTTTCCCTGCGATTAGGAAGGAGTTCAAAGTAAGAGTTTTGTCATCGGCGCATTGTGTTGAGATGGGTTCTTTAATAACACGCGTTTTGTCAGCAGCGCCATTCAGCCAGGAATAATGTGGAAAGTACCTTATGTTTGCGTTTGAGAAGCGGAGCGCCACAATTTTTCGTAGTTGATTAACTTTGATTTGATTTTGTTTTGGTATTTATTTCTATTGATTTTTCTTTTGAGTTTTTTTTTTTTTGAGTATTTATTTCTAAAGAATACGTCTTACTGCTTGGCAGTTTTTTTTAAGGTTACAAAATGACATCTCCCGCCCTTGGGCGGAGCTGATAGTGTCAGAATTTTACTGACTAAAAACCCCCTCCTGTTCCTTCGTTGCCTTTCATGTCAGGATCGAATCTTTTTCTATTCAAAAGCAGACCTTTAGTCCCAGTAGGCTTCGACCCTGCTGGGCCCCTACGGTTTGCTGACATCTCCTTGAGGCGCGCGTGGAATAATACGCGCCGTCGTACTGGTGGGCAGTAAGTATTCTTTAATTGATTGTTCGAAAAAGATACCATGATTCTATAACGTAATAGGCAACTGAAGGACATAGGTAAGTCTCAGTCAGAGTCAAGCTAGAACTACATTAGATCGACGCACACGTGTAACACGCCTGATTTGTACGTAGTACGACGCCGCGTGGCGTGGATCAAGTGTAGCTTTACAAGTCTAGTGTCCATATAAAATGTATGGAGACAGACGCGCCCAGATCGGCGTGGCACAGGTGTGCGCAGTGTATTCTACCTTAAAGATGCTGGGATGTTAAGTAATAGATTGAATGTCAACTAAAAAATATTGTTAAAGATTTGTTCTGTGTCTGGGTGTAATTTATCAATAAATATTTATGTATTTAAATATGTATAAGTATGTTTATCGGTTGTCTAGTACAAAACACAAGCTCTGCTTAGTTTGAGCCTAGATGGCGTTGTGTGGAGATGTGGAATATTTTGATCATTTAGCGTAGACGTGCAAAGTGATGCAATTAATGTCATGATGTAGTTAGTCTGATGCCTATTCCCCTTTCATTCCAGCCTTGAGCGGGAGAAGACATTGCAAGTTTTCAAACATTAAAAAAAAATCGCTTTTTTGACAATACCATAGTGCAAAGTCGCAATTTACCAAAAACAACCGAATATGATAGACGTACCCATCGACCTATATTCTTGCGATAGACAAGCACGTTCATATAAACTATTTGTCAAAATACTGAAAAATTCAAACAATAAATCGCTGCAGTGCTAGATTGCCATTATGTCGTCTAACAAAACTTTTAAAACTTACAGCGCTAAGACAGCTTATAGAGAATACTTTTTCGCGACCAAAAGGTCTAAAGCGCCATGCATTTCCTAGTACTTACGCGTTTCGTTCAACTTAGTGTGATGACATGTCATCTATATAGATTTTTATACCGCAGAAGTGACACAGTTTCTTGCCTACAATACTTCATTACAATAATATTCTATTTCAAAATGTAATTATAGTGTATGTAAAAACGAGATCTCAATAACAGTAAAACAAATAAATAAATCAGTAATCACTAATAAGACTACAAATTCAACTGAACCTAATTCAAATTTAATATTAACCTGCACGTAATATGGTACGTAAATTACCTAAGTGCTAACGAATGACAGCATGCTTAACAACAAAACTTACCGATGAAAACTGATACCTCATGATTTGCTGACATTTCGTCGTAATTTATTTAAAAAAAAAAAAAACATTGTTATTAATTATACAAAAAAAGAAAGAGCGTTAAATAAAATATTTAAAAATTTCAAACAGTATAAAAGACCGTGCGATGTCTGTATTTGGTAAACTAGCTGTAGGTAAAAACCTAATTCAGCTTTTTGTGGGAGGGAACATCTGCATGTTTTAGTCTATGATTGTAAAATGGGGAAGAGTTTAAATAAAATAATATCTTCTCTAACGTACTATTACGATAGTAGAAGCTATTACATTGCTTGAACAACCAATGGTTTTACTTACTTGACTACAAAATTATTATATATGTCCAAGTTCACTTAAATTTGTATTTATAAGCGTCGCGCTGACACTGCATGAACGTCAAAACTGCACTAATGTCATCAATGTAAAAGTGTTCGGCCTGCAGGTCAATTAAGTGAAGTAAAGTGACTGTACGGCACGCCTCATCTAGTGCGTAGTACATATATATCAATGGACGTACCCATTTACAGCCCACGCTGACCATATATCAATTACACCGCGAAGAGGTGTAAAAAGTTAATATAATTAAACTCAGCCGGGACTCGAACCCGGTACACACAAAGCCCATCAATTAGCGGCCGCGGCCAGTGATCCATCAGGGGAGGCTTCAACGTTTTAATTAAAGAATCCACCCTGGTAACGAGGCGGTGACAATATTCAACCCTTTTTATTAGTAATGAACTGCGACTGTCCGGTACGTACTTATTGATATGTATTATAATATACGAGTATGTTTATAGTTTGCAGCAAATAAGTTGAAACATTTGCTACGGTTACGCGCAGTCCCCCAGAAAACCTGGAGTCGAAACTAACACATCACACACTCACACTACCTGTAGTCACTGATAGACAAGGACAGATATAAGAGCCGGCGCAGTCGTGCGTGCGAGCAAAATAGCGTTAGTCGCCGAATATGTGTGATCGTCGCGACCGATGTGAAATCGTGCCAATTGGCACAATTTCAGCGGTCCACGCGCTAGGAGCGAGTCACCTATCTTCTGCTCTAAGGCTTCAGTACCCATCGATCATCAGTGGTGCTATTCTCTAATAAATCCAGTGCGGCCGCAACGACGAACATCCAAATAGGATACATTGAATTAACAATCCAATGTATAGGTACATTAGGTTGACAATCCAATTTATCCCATTTGGGTGTTCGTCGTTGAGGCAGCGCTGCGTTTTCTTAGAGAATAGCACTACTGTTCTGCGAGCGATGTGCCGGCTCATTGCCAAGTCGGTAACCTTATGGTAGCCACACAGGTTAGTGCTCGATTACGGAGACGCGGCGCGTTGCGCGGCGCGTCGGGTGGTCCGTCGTACATTGCCATATGTTTGTGTTTGCGCGAGCGATGACGCGGCCCGCTGTTGCAATGTACGACGAAACGCCCAACGCGCTGCGCAACGCGCCGCATCTCCGTAAACAAGGTCTAACAGTATACTTGCGCAAGTATCTTCCAACACACGTTTCATTATACTTGTGCAAGTCTTAACTTGCGCAAGTATACTGTAACGTGTGTGGCTACCATTACATTAAATAAAAACAGCGGAAGATAGCTGAATCGCCTCTACCGTGTGGACCGCTGAAATTGTGACGATTTCACATCAGTCGCGATGATCACACACATTCGGTAGCTAGCGCTATTTCGCTCGCACGGCAGCACCAGCTCATATCTCTGTCCTGGTCTGTCAGTGACTACAAGTAGTGTAGATGTGTGAGTTTCGAGTTCACGTTTTCTGATTGCGATGTTAGCGCGTAACTTATCTTTCTTTATATTATATCAATAAAATACTTTCGCCATTACCTCTGTTCGACAAAACCTTGGAAAAGACGGAGAGATCATTAGAATCCCCGTCTCAATGCTAATCTCAACGTTGTCTCTTTGAACCGTCTTTACATTATACAGGCAGAATCATAAAACGTTAATTCCAAAGATTCCGATGGAAGTAATTCGACCTAATTAAGCCTTGTTCTGAAGACAAACGTTATCTTTGAACTTACCTGTTTTTGAATGCTTTCTACCTTCTGTTAGAAAATTAGTTGGGCTTGTAAGCGAGTTGGAATCTTGCTAGCAGAGACGTAGAGTTGATTATCCTTTGTTGAAACTTGAGAGACGAAGATTTTCGTGATTTTGTAGGGTTACCTGAAGATTTGTTACAATTTTTTGAAATTAATTTTTTATCCATAGTTATGAATCTAGAAAGAATTATAAGGAAAGAAAATGCTAATTAATAGAATAAAACTTCAAGCAAAACAAATGTACAACAAAGTCTGTCTATTTCCAAATAGATCTATGAATTGGTCAGAAATTGCTGTTCTAAAAAGAAGATACTCGTATCTATAGTGCTACACATCAATCTACAACTTTCTTTTTTATCTTTTTCCTGTCATAGATTATTTTATTTCTATCACACTAATACCCTAAAGGTTTATATGCAAGTGTGTTTTTTTTATTGTTCGTAGATTCGAGTTTGACCACTATATCTCACCTGATGGTAAGCGATGATGTGGTCGACGATGGAGCACGCTTGTCTAGAAGTAACCTATTCACTCTTGACTTTGATATGTTTGTACAGTACGGCCGACGGATCTTGGCGCGTCTGAAGTTAGGCTCTGAGAACTTTAGCGTTCAAAATAAATGCGTCAAATAAATGCCAATAACAGTTTTTAACAGCAATAACAACTGCTATTGGCATTTATTTTTTTACGAGTACACAAGCGCTAGAGTTCGCAGAGCCTAACTTCAGACGCGCCAAGATCCGTCGGCCGTACTGTAACTATCAAGAAACACAGTTTGTTCGCGAAAAAAGGGCTGATCATAGTTGGATGAAATTCGCACACGAGTAGACCATATCCCTGAGTATCATATGTTCCCTTAGGATAATTTTCTGCTTTCACTTGGGTGACGTCAGAAAGAGTCTTGTCGGTAAATAGCTGACTTTATGAAATTCTACATTGATCCAAAAAACAATTAAATCCTCTTCCTTCTTTTTTTTTCCCTAAAAGTCTTGTAAAACCTCCTCCAGGTGAATCCTCACAGCCCTACTCCACAACCCTCCTTGGCCAACATTAATAAGGAGAATTAAGATTAAAATGATATTAAATTTTGATATTGTGTTGTGTACGGATTATTTCGAAGGAAATTTTAATATGGGCCTCGCTCTTTGAGTCCTTTGTGGCCTGGGGAGGCCTCTGTGTTTGTTCTGCTTAGAGGTATTACACGAGGTGGGTGAAAAAAGGTATGTCGAGAGTAGGTACTTGCGAGATTATGCGCGTGTAGAAAGTGTATGCAGATTTTTGTGAATTTAATTTTTGGTTAATGTTTGATTTAGGAATATTTGTTTAAGGGCCAAATTCACCAATAAACTAATCGCGATTATATAAAACAAAACGCAGTTTGAGCGCCTAATCGAGATTATACCTTCATTTTGCGTTTCACCGTGATGAATTGAACTTAGTTTATGCGAAACTCAGTTTCAATTCTTTTGTTGTCGCCCATGCTTACGGCACAGGTCTTTAAACTAGATTACGCTGAGCTCAGTTTAGTTGAACTAAGATTTTATATTGAATGATGTGATGAAATCAGCCCTTAAAATGGTGATTATTATCTAATCTAGGTAATATTTATTTTTGGTTTTATAAAAAACTAACTAACTATCTTGTAAATCCGAAATAAATATCTCAAAATATACCTAGTGTCAATAAATACCTTCGCATTGCTTCCAACTGGAAATATGACCATAAGGCATTGCCACTTTGTACTGATGCCAGTATGGCAATGCTTAATGAAGTAGTTAAAGGTATTAGTTGTATTTTAGGAGCACCGACGCGATTACGAAGACTTTTTCACCGATAGAAAACTAAATTAGCTTTAGCTGAAGAGGCATAGGCACGGAAGCGAAGCGTGGAGAAAAAAGATCTTGGATCTTGGTACTTTTAGCATAGTAATTGGTTTCAGTCAAAGTGAGTAAATGGGTCATTACACAGAACAGAAGACTCTTTTGTTCTGTGGGTCATTACCTGAAACACAATGTTAGAATACATAGCCCGAAGAATCGCCGAACTTAAGTGGTAGTGGGTAGGGCACATAGCTCGAAGAACGGGTGGTCGATGGGGCCAAAACGTTCTAGCCTGTCCTAGTTCGAGAGGTCACCGGTGTCCTCTCACATCCACTCCACTATAGGCCATAATTCCGATGTTTAGAGTCTACTTTTGTATGAACAAGTTTGGTAGTAGTGGATCTACATGCTAGAGTGCCGACCGCGCACCGGATAACACAGCATTGGATGGCCTCCCACAAAGTGGACCTATCACCTGGTGAGAGTAGCAGGAATGCGGTGGATGCGGGAGGCACAGGACCGTTCGTTGTCGTGACTCTTGGGGGAGGCCTATGTCCAACAGTGGCTGTCTGTCGACTGAAATGATGATGATGAATATTGCTCTAATACATGTGGCAATTGGCTATTACGAAAAAATCAATATCAGTCAATATTATTTGAAGGTCTGGGTGAGATAGAACTTAGCATCAAAGGACTGATTGACATTATATTGATTTTTCTAGGAAAATGATTCACTCATAACTCGTTTCAAGTTATAACAGATCTATAAATTATAACTGTCATGGGTTATGTGAAAGAGAACCCCGGGGCCCTGGAACGAAGGCAAAGAAGAAACCGGAGTGTGTTTTTAGGAAGTAAAAGTCTAAAAACATCAGCTGAGTGAGTTTAGTGACTTGTAGGTAGTTGTAGGTCGTTGCACGTTACTAACTACCTACAGGTCAATGGACTCGCTTAGCTGACGTTTACTTAAAGAAATTAATTTCGTACAAGAGATTAATTCGAGATTTAGAAAAAAAACTACTTTGTTTTTAATTTTATCTTTACAAATCGATAGTGTTTCATGTACCGGATCGACCCTCCACGGGATTAAAACGATCAAAATTTAACGGTTTATCTGTAAGCCAAACAAATATTTGTACCGTGCTGAAAACGAAATCACGACACGCAGCGCTGTAACCATTCGCTCAACCATTGCGCCAACTGTACCACAAAGACAAACAATCAAATGAAGAAAAGACCTCTTAATTTGGCTAAAACAGCTCACTGCGCTTTGTATAGTAATTATATTATCAGTCTTCAACAAACTCATTCACAATCGCCATCAGCATTGCAAGCACACCAAAAGTCTAAGAAAGTCACAAACAATATCTTTAAGGCGTATAGTCCCTGAACATCTGGCCGGAGTTTTTTTTTTGTCAGTGGGAAAATCATCCAATGACATCTCCACACCCTTGGGTGGGGAGGGAGATAATGTCAGACTTTAACTGACTAAAAACCCACTGATGTTCCTACATTGCCTTTGTTCCAGGGCCCGGATGTTCACTTTATCTGGCCGGAGTTAAATACACATATACTCGTACTGCCGCCGGCGCCCGCATAGAGCTCCACTGATCTATAAAAAAATCTTGTACATTCTAAAGAGCACTGACAAGGCATGTTATGTCCAGGCAATCTCTTTCCATTCCAGGTTGCCTGGAAGAGATCGCTGAATGCGATATGGCCGCCTATTGTGTTTTAAGTTTAAGGCTCAAATTGTACTAGTTATTATATTGGTGTACTATAAAGTATATATATAAATAAATAAAATAAATACTTAACAAACAATTTTTTTTAAAGGAGTATTAAAACAAGTGAAATCAATATCATGTTGTTAAACAATTTTTTTTTGGCAATTTAGTTATTAGTCATGCGAAAAAATCGTATGTTGGTACATGAATCTATAATAGACTATTTTTTTTAAACCTAGCTGTTACCGAGGCTAGGAGCTAGGGCCTTAACATGAATTCTTCGGGACTTACTTTGAATAATTAATTCCATCAGGTCAGTCCCCTCCCGGACTGGTCCAATCATCGCTAATCAATCCCTATTGTGAGGAGCTTTTTATGAATGCGTTGTAAGTGCGCTTGCTTATGTTGAAGTAGGAATTATATGAGTGGTGATAGGGTATCTTTGGCTGTGAGAGAATTATGGTTATACTTAGTGTAATATTCAAAAATGCATTTGATTCAGTTTAAACCATTTATTTTAAGTATTTGTAGACTTCGCGGATTCATAGATTATTTTTTCTTTCGATCTAATTTTATTTTTATTGTACTTTTGATCATAATGTTGACCGGTATACACTATCCTCTCATATGGAAACATTTTTCCAAAAGTGTTACCGAGGAGTTTCTTGCTGGTTTTTCTCCATAGGATAGGATAGGATCCAATTGGAACCGTGGGTTAACTAAGTTAAGTAAAGGGAAATGTCCGCGAGTCTTATTTCCTTGACATGTAATAATGCTCTAATTAGCCATGTGAATTTTTCTAAGTTTACCTAGGACATTACTGACATTCATTGGTCCTGGCTGTCATTCGTAGATCTTTGACAGTATTTCAGGTAGCCAGAGGCCAGGGAGGAGGTTATGGATCTCCCTAACCTCCTCCTTGGCCTCGAACTAATAGCACTAATAGCATTATTCATCATCTGATGAAAAATACTGGCTATAATTGGTACAGTCCAAATAATAATAATAATAATATATTTTTAAATGTTTTTTTTAATGTGTGTGTTAAAAATATGTAATGTAAATGAATTTACGGAATAATAATAATGTTGGCCACTCTGAAAAAATACGCAATGCGCATTCGGAATATCTATGCTTTTTAGAAAGTACGGAGTTTGGAGCAGTCAAGATATTTCGGCTGCACTTTACCGAATTCTATTGCAGTCATAGAGAAAACGACATACAGCCTATAATAAATTAAATCCAAGAGCGCATTAAATGGATCCTCATGATATTGTCGTAAAGCTTTCATCCAGTTTTGACAAACGAGGTGTTATTCCGAAGATAACATAAACATAAAATACAGAAATAAGATAAATGTTAGCAGCTTTAGCTTTTATGTTTTATTTCTATGTTTATGCAAATATCAATGTGTTTTATTACACACAATAGCTTGTTTTGGAAACTATTCTTCTTTTTCGTTTTGAATTATTTACTTTTCTTGTGGATATTTTACATGGTTGGCGTGATAGATATCTATTTTAAGCTATTCAATTTTTAATTAATTTATTTGGTTAGTTGTTTACAACTAAACTTTGAGAAAGATTTTTAAGACTTTTTTTATGGTGGATAAAATCATCCAATGACAGATCCCGTCGTTGGTCGGAGCGGGAAATAGTGTCAGACTCTTACTGATTAAAAACCTACCCCGTTCCTTCGTTGCCTATCTTGCCGGGGCCGGGCCTTCTTTTCAAAAACTGTCCCATGTAACTGCAATAGCTGCAGGTAGGCAGGGTCGAAGCCTACTAGGGTAGCAGGCTTCGACCCTGCCTGCCTGCAGCTAGCAGACTGGGCTTCTACGGAGCAGGCTGGACCTCGGTTTTTTTTGTTTAAACCTTATCGTTTCGGCTCACGCAGGGACAATCGGATTAATTTATATTAAAATAGAAACCAAGATATTTCTATATTTATACTTGTTTCTGTCAGCGGCTTCGGACGCGTGAAAATAGTTCTCTCCATAGAAAGTTTGGACTCCCGTTTTATCCCTTTAGGGGGTGAATTTGGGAAAACTGTATCTTAGTGCTCGCCTACGTCATAAAAGAAAGCTTTGTAAAAAATTTCACGCTCCCAGACCTAGTAGTTTCGGCTGTGCATTGATATGTCAGTCAGTCATTTCTCCTTCTATATCCACTCCACTGTCAACGCCCGCGCTTTATTTTGGTCATGATAACAAACAACTGTTACTATGGGACCAAATCTGAATTGGCGAAAAAAAAAACTGCTTGTCAGTACATTTGTGTTCGCCTAACTGGTCAAAATGTACTAAACTTGGCAGATTTTTTCGCGGTTTGGTTTCATAGTAAAAGTATCGATTTATAAAGATAAAATTACTGATTTTAATAATTCTTTTACCAGTAAAATCCTACTTTATTGTTTATAGACAAATATTATATATCTTTTTACTTTCACGTGGGCAAAACCCCTGGCAAGATATTAGTTAATATCAGGAGTTTGAAGACTGTGTCCATTGGTGCACAAATCGTTACTCATATCTGGTATCTGTTAACCTTACACGTCGATTTGTTTAGGAGATAGTTCAGATAGGTACGGTTTCAGGCAGGCTCATAAAACATTTTGGTATTGTATTTTATTGTAAACATAATAGGAATACAAATGATGGAAACGAAGAGTTGTAAGTACAGGATAGTTATAATAAAGTAGAAAATTGTTTAATGTAAATTTTTGGAGTAACTGTTTGGTATAATTTAATAAATTGTTCTTAATATAATTGGTTGCTATAATTGTTTGGTACTATTGGTTGAAAAGCCATTTCGTAGGCACTTACTTTTTTTATTTACCTATTCATAATCTTGCAATTAGTCATCAGGCTGTGAGCAGATAAGATGAAGTGATAGCAAACAATCTAAAGTAATAAATAAACTACATAGTGGAATTTTGAATTTCCACTAAAATATATTTTTTGACGCTTTAGCATTAGAGTGCAACTGCACTTTTGACCCCTGATTGTACAATTGTCTGTTTCCAAAATATCCGCCATTTCAAACTCTGTTTCAATTTCGAATGGTCAATTGTACTGCTGGTTGGTTTGGGTGGATTGTAAGTTGCGCGTTTATTTTGAGTTAGTTATTTAGATAATATATAAACTTGAAATCAATATCAACTAGCCACCTGATTACACTACACCCCTTGCGTGCATCTCGAACATGCGATCGTTTAGTCAGCAACTCAGCACTCGAGCTAGACAACGTGACACGTTGTTGGATGTTCCTACTATTAATCATATACACGATGCTTTATTTATATTGCTATCTGTACTAACTTCCCTCTGTATGTCTTTAAAGATAAAGTTAGAACACTTAAACAATTAAGTACAGTAAAAAAGTAAAAAAAAAGTAAGGTAGACTGAATACCTGGTGCAGTTCACGGGAATCGACGAATCCTATGGATGCGAGACGCACAGGACCGGTCGGTGTGGGTGAGGTTTATGTCCAGCAGCAGAATGAATGTCTTTCGGCTTAAATGATGATGATGAAAATTGAAAACGATTTTATTTTAATAATGTTTAGTATTTGACAATAAGTGTACCTGATCATCATCATCAGCCTTTTTAATGTTCCCACTGCTGGGACACAGGCCTCCTCTCTAAGAGAGGGAATGAGCCGTAATCCACCACGCGGGCCCAGTGCGGGTTGGTGGATGTCACATGTCTTCGAATTTTACCTGATGGTAAGTGATAATTACGCATGCTTGCCTAGAAATAACCACTTAAAGAAATGTCGAACTTAAAGCTATACTTCTACAAATCTTCGATCAACTGCATAATCTCGCTCAAAACTTATTTAATAAAAGTAAATTCTTGATTATGGTGCATTTTAGATTAACTTGAAAGCATTACCCGTTAAAAGGCAAATGTTAATTAAACCTTCCAAGTATTAGATAAAAGAATGGCACATAATTACAGTGTGACATTTCTGAACACTTTCAAGTGGATAAACAAATGGACCTGTAACTGCATGCAATTTTAGGCAGTAAAAATAAATGTTGTATATAGGCAGTAGTTGTTTTTAGGCAATAACGCATGGCAATAGCGGTAATGGCCAACATTGCTAATTTAACTGTCAGAATTAAGGCCAGGTTCTACTCATTTTGAACTTTTTTAAACCTCTGGAAATCCACAAATATAGAAAAGAACACCATGAAAATTTATTTTATTAAAATTAACTATATGACCAAGCGCTTGGCAGTTTTTTTAATTTTACTGGCTCGATAAAAAAAAAATCGCGAATCTTACCCTAATTTACGATTTCAAACGTATTTATCTACGAGATTAATTTACGGAAATATTTGAAAGTTACAAAAAAAAAGCTTGTTATTGAAAAGCGCTTCGCAAAAACCAAAATCTTGAAAAGTTAGTTTTTTTTTTATATAAAATAAAACCGCTGTTTTGGGGCCACGAAGTCGACATAGTCCCGAGAGAAGTTCATACAAAAAAAAAAAAACAGTGACTAGAACCAGCCCTTAAGAGCGGCCAACCCGAGATACATTTTCATGCAACCGCTCTTATGTGATTATGACAATTTTACACATCTTTCTCCAAATATTTTGGAAGCACAGATATCTTGTGGATATTATTTAGGCTTTTAATGAAATCAAAACATACATTTGTGAAAAAATAATCCAGAAAAAATCTCAAAAATCTGCTATTTTGCATACATTTTTGCCCTTCATAAAGTAATCATAAATTAAAAATATTTAAAAAAAAAATTCTATTGAATCTTAGCACATTTAATTGAGATTCTAAATGAAAAAAAATATCCAAAAACTTTAAGAATAAAAAAAAAACGTATTTCTTGGAACAAGTTTTGTAAAATATTCTGAGTCAATGACGCAATTACCGAATACCAACAGAGTTTTCAGGTGTAACCTCTCTTTTGCGTTGCCTCTTCATTAAAAATTGCGCTCTATTGCATTAGATGAAACAACAAGCTTTTTAAACCATGCTTACGTTGATGATAGACGAGTGGGGAATGACCATCTTAAGACTGCTTGTTCAGAGGTATAAATTATTTATTTCTTTTTGGGTTCCGTACCTAAGTCGGCAAAAACGAAACCCTTATAGGAAGGATTAGTTTGTTGTCCGTCTATCCGTCTGTCAAGGCCCTTTTTTCAGGAACGCGTTGTTATATGAAGCTGAAATTAATATCAAATAGGTACTCAGGTCAGCTACCGCAGCAGTGAAAAAATTTAACTTTAAGTCAACGCAATCTAAAGATAAGGCCGTTTATGCTCTGATTAGGCGCATATTTTGACACTCTCTAGGAATTCATAACTTATAGGGTACTTCCCGTTCACCTAGATTTCTGCTTAGTATGAAGTAAGATTTCATAGTACAAGTACAAGAATAAATCTGAGAACTGTTGTAGTTACGTCACAAAAATAAATATTTCTTACGATTCGGAAAAATTATGGACCCCTGAGTCTGACTCGTGTCTTAATTTTTATCAGTAAGAGGTAAAACGAAATTTCACTCACTGATTAATCAAAATCGAAATCTCAGTAACTATAACACCTACAAACTTAAAATTTGGTAGGTAGGTTCCTTATAGGGTGTAGATATTCGTTAAGAACGGATTTTACGAAACTTCACCTCTAAGGGGGGTATATTTGTAAATGATAATCCCTTTATATGTATGCCTTGGTAGCCACTGAGTCAAGTAATATTAATCTTAAACCGCCTTATTCCAAAACGCGATCTAAAATAGTTCCGGGACTCGTTTTAATTGGCATTAAACCTAATAATGGTCTGGGAAATACATTTAGATCGCTTTTAACTGGTATTAAATTTAGTAATAATCCCGAAATTACATTTAGATAGCGTTTAATCGGGATTAAACCTAGTAATAGTCCCGGAACTATTTTAGATCGCGTTTTGTAATAAGGCGGCAAATTTTTAACTTTAAACCATACTTTTCCTTAATCAATGCCACCAAATCTTCTCCTCACATATCAAATTAACATTTCAATTTGAATTTTTTGCGGTCACACGAAACCCTCCATTAATTGGGTTATAGAGGGTTACCTCTAGGGAGGGAAGGGTTAACTCCTCAGGGATGAGGCCACAATTGATTGAGATGGATGTTGTCAGCGAGCAAATTCAGAGACAACTTTTTACTCTACTTTTTTTCTCCCCTTGTATTGTATTTTAATCTTTTTGTTTTGAATTGAAAAAGGGTGGTTTTATAACCAGCCAGTTAGGTAGCTAATTGTTTTTAACTTCTTGAGTGGTTTTACGATTGGTCTTAAGATGTTTCGTTGGTTTTGTTTTTCTGTTTTATGGCTGGGGAATTAATTTGAAGTTGAGAAGTGGTTATTGGTGTTATTGTCAAGGCTGATTTAAAAAGAATTGGGGGTTATATTGTTACATATCTCAGTTGTGAGCAAAGTGCAGTTGTATTTTTCACAATGTTCTGCCAGTGGCTTCGCTTCGTGACTACAGAAAGTATATGCCTATGTCACACAGTGATAAAGTAGCAGTATACTGGTGAAACAATGTTTAAAATCGATGCCATATAGATTTTGAGTTTACCAATTCATAACCTTCAAAATTCCAAAAATACAAATCTTTCCTCTTCATATTAATAAAGAATAAACTGAAAAAGAAAGTTTAATTATTGTACACCTTAAGGGTGTGTTACAGTGATAATTGTTACAATAATAATTAAAAAAAATGAATTTTCACATTTGACAAATAATAAATGAATCTGAAAACATTTGTGGCAACATAAGACGCAGTAATTGATCAGCAAACATTTAATATGAATAAACAAAAAACACCACAGTAGTCCCTAAGTCCAGTATCAAATGTTTTCTCGTTGACCTTTGTTAAATAATAAAGATAAGGTCGTTGAAATAGAAGAACAAACAAACCAAAAAAACGGTACCCGATTACATCCTATATCAACGAAATATCATCGATCACTTCCCATCTGCTGCAGTCCAAGTACATCGAACAATGCCAATAGTTCCCTCAGACAATGTTACTATCAAAGCGTTCGATCGCTCCGGACGATACAGCTTTACATAAATACCTTATGTAACAAAGATCACGCTTCCACCGTCCTAATCTTTTGCAAGCGTTTCAAAGACACCACACAACGATGAACGTAGAAAATTCAGCATACATTACACGTTTGGTTTTAGATTTTAAATTCTAAATCCAAATTGAGAAAGCAATGGATTGGGGATCACAAGCAATGGTCACTGAATGTAAAGCAATGTTAGTTGGTAAAAGACAGATGTGCGATAACCCAAGATAATCCTGTGATAAAATCTTATACGATTTGCCTTAGCGCACGGTAGTGAGGTTTGTGTCTAAAGTCCGAGACGGTAAAGTCGCGAAATCGGGACCGACTGATATTTGATAGGTTTTACTTTTACGTAACATCTGCGCTTTGTTCAGAGTTTATGAAGCTTATCATATAAGCTTCATAAACTCTTCACTTCAGTGCGTCAATGTTGTGTTGCAAATTTGAATAGACAGTTGACGTATAGCAAAGGTAGATGAGGAATATGATGACTTTGAACTTCGTAAAAAGCTTATTGGCTATTCTTTTTTTTAACTAACGAGAATGTATAATGTTTGCTTAGATTCTCAATATTTTGCGATTAGTGCAGAAAGATGTAATTTGTTGCTTACAAAAGGAGCAAAAAACAAAACGCATGGCTGTCTAATTTAAACCCAATCCCTAACATTTTAGTAAGCGAATCGAGGAAAGGAGGACAAGAAAAGATAATTCCATAAGAAGATTATAAATAGAAATAAAAACATCTTTGACGAATAAGAAAAAATCTTAAACTAAGGTAAATAAACAAGATTTCCTCAAACCATCAAAAGAGCCAATCAACCCAAAAGCTGTGACAGCTACCACGATCAACTGGTTGACAAATGACACAACTCATGACACACTAATGAAAGTATTATACAGCATTATGCTACAACATGCTGATGAAAATCAGTGCTTTGTGATGCTAAGAGTTCGGAGAAATATGGTGTCTTGTATTCAACCGTCATAGGAAGAAATACTGGATAATGTAAGGAGGAATGAAGACGATTGCTTCTGCAAAATTTGAGATAATATTGGTGTAATTAGCTCAAGGATCTCTAAAGTCTTAATACTGATACAGTCAAGTTTAACACTCTTAAGAGGAAATTAGAAAAGTTTCTTAAATTTTCCTATAACAAAATAAACTGATTGGTGCAATAATTTGTATTCTTACCAAAAAAAAAAAAAAAAATATCATAATTTCTCAGTACGTAATTTTGAAAAAAAAAATGAGAATAATAAATGTCTAAGAACTAAATTGAAAAATATAACAAAACTTATTAGTCAAATTAATCATACTAACGCAAAGTTGCTACTAGCTACATCTAAACGTACACATGAATAAAATATAGGTATGCTCAACAAAAACCATAAAAAACGAAATATATGCGACTAATAAGTTTAATAAAAGAAGTCAGTATAAAAAATTCAGTAAACATTCCAAAAAAAAAAAATGATATCCCACAAATAGTCTTCGAGTTCATCGTTTTAGCTGCGTATAAATTCTACACTAGCAATATAAGCTTTGACACTTTTATAAAACGTGCATATTTATCCAAGTGATGTTTACTTTCTATTTAAATTTTACTATCCGTCATCATGGCATAACGGTCATTGGGAAGTGTTTACGTGTAATAAATTAACGGCCGGACAATCCGACCGGTCGGCTCGCGTGGATAATCATTAATTTCCATGCGACATTGAATTCTTTGGGAGATCTGTCTGAAGCATTAACGTACGCTAAATTTGTTTTCTCATTACTGTCTCCAGTATATTCATTAATTTTCTTTTGTATGGTTCTATGATTGGTGACTGTGGCGCGGTGCATTCCTTGCTACTTGTATTTTTGTTAAATTTTGCCGCTGTTCGTAAATTTTCTAACACGTCTTCTTTTCTTCCAAATGTCCTCTCTCTAAGTTGAATATTTTATTCCCATACAGGTTTTGAATAAAATAAACTTGTACCAACATGTATATTTACCAAGAAAACCACATCACAACAATAAATTTTTAGAAATGTCAAGTATCATTACCATTTTACAAATCGCAGCATGCAGCGTTCAAGTTATGCTAATGTCAATCTGTTATAATTCCCGCATCACATACATTTTACTTTTAAATCTCGTATAATTCGTTCATCTCCCCATTTTTTACGTTGCCGCGTGTCCACTGTCACTACTGGGCATTAAAAAACCTCTTAATTTCTATGTCATCCCTAACTTTATTGAGAATTTGTAAAGAAAGCGTGTTAGGCTCGTGGCACCTGTACATCTGGCCTCTGACCCAGGGATGCTGCGGTCATCTCGCCTTTTTATACTGACCCTACATTGATATGTTAATTTTGATGGTCTTCGCATTTTTTACGCAGTTTAACTTTTGAATGAGAGGCATTGATTGTAAAATTTGTAGTCGTTATTTATATTTACTTCACATGTTTAAACTAAATTAGGCTATTTGAATAAATTTCTTCGTTCATGTCATAATTTTGGACACTCATTTCATATAGATATATGGTCCGTTATTTTCGAATTATGCAGATTTACGAACATTATTTAAGGTCAGTAAAAATTAATCAAAGTAATAATATTTTCGAAGACTGACCCTTGTCCAGGGCTGTAAATACCAGCACATAGATTTTATGGGAACCCGAAATAGCTAATAATTCATAAATATTGGACACCGGACTCCTCTGTCCGGTGCTCAAAATCGCTAATACCGAAACCCGTTGGGGCCAAATACGTCATTAATTTGAACAAGTCCGGACAAAGGGCGAAGACTGCGCCCTTTCAAGACTAGAAAGACTACATGGCGAAGGATAATAGTGGATAGTCTCCTCACTCGTTTAAGAATGATAAATTACCTAAATGGAGTCGGTATGTCCATTCCCACAGATATTAAAGTGGAGGACAAAAGACGGACCCCCGAGTAGTTGGACCCATGCTGGGGTATTGAAAATATTGCAAAATACACCGTTCATTGTGTAGACCTCATGCAAATCTCTTTGAGGGCTTCTTTCAGATAGAAATTGGAAAAGTTTTGTGATTGTGACTTTGATGTGCTTTGTTTTAACAAGGCTAATCGCTTATGATACCCGGTATTATGCCAGCATCTGAAGTTTTGTGTTCTATATGCATAAGGATAAAAGCCAAGCATCATAAACCGTAGGTAAAAACTAGTAAAAGTCCGACCATATTTGTATATGGTTCAAACGGGTTTCTGTAGAATATTCCAGACAGACCATTACGATAACATTGTACCGTAATATATAAAATATAATAATTACAATTAAACAGTTTGTAAAAAATCCTTCATAGATTTAATGGTGGTCGCGGTATTATCTGACACTTTATTTCAAAACATAAACAAAACATAATCTAAATCTATCTATATAAAAATGAAGGCTGAACCAATTTTGGTAATTCTTTTTTTGTTGTATTTGTTATTGTCAGGAGAATTTTTTTATGAAAGAAAACATTGAGAAAGTTGCGCAGAAAACTATGATGACTATTTAAACTTCACACGTTTGGCTAAGACAGGATGACATCTGTCAGGTCAAATATTAAGAGTTTTTGTTTGCTTAAATAAGCTAATTATTAAAACTTCAATTTGGATTGGAGAAAATATTTATTTTATTTAAATTATTTTGTTAGATTCATGACATGAAATAGATCTGACATATAGACTAGATATTTATTTATTTAACAATTCATATACGAGTATAAATAGATATCACGCTACGACTCATAGCGGAGCTGGTGAGCAGTAACCAAAGACGTGGGAGATCGCGCAAGACAGCTATTTCAATTATTAGCAAATATCATTAAATTTAAGCTTTTAAAGATTTTGGGAATTATACCTAAGTCACAAAATTAAAATCAATAGCTTAACAGGTAAAGGTTTCCAATCAAACCACTATATCAAACTATTAACCGAAAAACCACCCATGAAATTGTATCCCTTCATTTGCAGTCTATTATCTATAAGCCCATTATTGCTATAATATAACACCTGAACTGGTCCGATTACGCATAATGAGTACAAACCCTTTTGTGTTCATTGAGCCACCGATATTAATAAAAAGGGATAGTGACTAGGCCCTTTGTGGCGAGTTGTTTATTCTACAGAATGACATGAATGTTTAGGAGCAAAAAAGGGAGATGCAGCGTAGTCAGTACACAAAGATATCCTTGCGGTTCGGTAAGATTAAATTTCAAATTAATGATACGGGATAAAGAATAGTTTTGCTTGATAGATAATTTTAATAGGTAACTTAGAACGGTGGTATATTTGTAAAAGACGATGATCGGTGACCTCTGCCACCCAGAGAGGTTCTTGATTGACGTTTGTATGACGCGCGCAGTCGGAGAAATTTGGAGAATTTCGAACATGTTTTCTAATTGTTATGGGAGTTTATGAACTACTGTAAATAATTTGGATAGTTCATTAATATTAATAAGGACTTTTACACATATTTTTAATAATAGGTGTGAATATGCAAATCGGTAATGAATATTAAAAACATAATTCATCGGTAATACCTATAATCGAATACATAAATTACCCAGTATTCGTTTTTATTGATTGTATACACCACATCACAGTGACTCACAACATTTTATTATTAAGTTTATTGATTCATGTTTTAAAGTTTAGATAAATCAAATAAATAACATGTATAAAGAGTACAATAATGACTTAATTTCATGAAATATCTCAAAGTACCGTTGTTTGTGCTGAAGTAAATGTCAAACTCGTATTTATCTCAACCCTAGTGTGATATCAAAGAAAATCGTAGGAGTTTATTACTCTTATTAGCTGGTGGACTGGCTATGCAAATATACGCCGTTAAATTTTGGTCGTCTTATTCTCGTGGAGGGTCGATCTGGTACATGAAACACTATCGATTTGTAATCATAAAATCAAAAAATAAAGTACTTTTTTCAAAACTCGAATTAAAATACGCATGTACAAAATTAATTTCTTTAAGTAAACGAGTCAATGACCTTGTAGGTAGTTGCCGGTCGTTGTGTACTAACTACCTAAAGTTCATTAGCCTCGCTCAGCTGACGTTTACTTAAAGAAATTAATTTCTTATATGCGTAAATTAATTCGAGTTTAAAAAAAAGTACTTTATATTTTAATTTTCTCTTTACAAATCGATAGTGTACCGAATCGACCCTCCACGGGATTAAAACGATCAAAATTTAACGGTGTATAGGTATATAATCCATCATCGTTTTAGCCGAAAGACGTTCGCTGTTTGACCTATGTTTATGTTGGATTTATGTCTACTTACGTGTATATTGGAGAAGAAAGGCCTACGCCTCCTCCAAGTGTCGACAACGACAGTTATATGGGTAAGGTGTATATAGTATTTAAATTAGATAGATAAAAAACAATTTGTTTTTTTTTTTAAGATTAGTTAAAACTGTAACAATATTAGGATGCATTTTAAAGGGTTTACGCGGAATTGCAGAACTTGATCCCGCCATCTCCTTTCTACTATCGGATAACCCGACGTACGGCGAGCATTAAGCCTTACGTTGTTAAACATTCTACGGTCTGCACTAAGCGTTTTGCCTCATAGTTTATACCGCGTTCATTGGGTACGGATTGGAACAGCTTGTCTGCTGCGGTCATCTTGTCCGATTATAATTTAGGTGTCTTCAAGGCTAGAGTGAACATATTCTTAATAAACTAGTGCGCTTCACTATCAACGGTTTTATCACTGCTTACCATCAGCTGGGATCGCAGTCAAGCACTAGTTTATATTATTTAAAAAAAAAGATAAAGCATAGCTTCTAGGAATAAACACGATATATAGATGCAGTAGCATATCCAACTAGTACTCACATCGATAGATTTGAACTAAACAGGGTAAGCACGGTATCTTCTGATCGTCCATAGAAACTCATAGCATCCTTAATTAACCAACAGTAGCATCAAACAGCCGTACAATTCCAGTTGCCACACAAAAGCTTACAAAAAATGCCTACAATAGTCCACAAAGGTGACAATGACTACAATAGGCGCTATGGGAAACAGTACAAAAGTCTCTCTATATATTCATTGTTTGTTTAACTAAGAAGTGACGGACGAAAACAAATAGCCCTTTTTAGAATAAGGAGCAACCCCATCTTGGACACAACCGTTACAGTTGAACCTCCATCTGTTCCCATATTCATTAACCTCAAAGCTCTTCTTAAGCTGGTTTTATCATCCATTATAACTTGGTCTGTGCCAGCTAAAGAGTTGAGAGTATCAGGAAGGTCATAGGTTGCTGGAAGGTAATGTTGTTCTTCACAGTTCTAATTGCCTATTATAATGATACTTGATACGTCTCGACTTGTTCGATGTTCTACGAGTAGTAGTTAGAGATTACTTTCTATTGTATTGGGTATTGGTTACTTTGGTTTTGTTGTTATATTTAAATCTTTGTGAATTGTAATGGGTAAGTTTTCTGGTTTTGATGATGGAAAGAAGATACTCTTAGTTATGATATTTTGTATCCTCTCGACCAAATTTTGAACATGGTAATCAATTTAAAAGGAGATTAGCCAAGTACAGAAGAGATATTATACAACGACACAAGCGTGTCTGCAAGCAGAGATGCACTTTCTGTTCCTTTACTCTCATAGCTCTCTGAAACGGCAATGCTACACGACCGGGGAGAGATTGGTCCTGCACTAATGCATTCATCATCATCATCATTAGCCTTTTTAATGTTCCCACTGCTGGGACACAGGCCTTCTCTCTAGGAGAGGGAATGGGCCGTAATCCACCACGCGGGCCCAGTGCGGCTGGGTGAAAGTCACATGTCTTCGAATTTTTGGTTCTAGGACATGCTAGTTTCCTCACGATGTTTTCCTTCACCGTTTTTACACAAAGTAATGTGCCTGGCTAGGCTTGAACCCGCAACCTACAACTCGTAAGTCGGGGCCGTTACCACTCGGCCACCACTGCTCCACTAATGGAATTAGGTTTGTGCTTTTCGAGGCACGGAATTGTCACATCACCATCTTCCAAACTTCGGAGTTTAACAAAGTAATTTCTGATGGAAAGACCCAATAGCACTGTCCCACCGAGAATCGAACCCAGGATCCTACGTTCAGCAGTCTCATCAACCCACGAGGCCAGCGAAGCAGTTAGTCGTTTTATTAAAAACTTTGGTGCCCTTATCATGTAGGTACAATAAAGCTTTATACTTCTAGACTGGCTCAGGGATCTAGTGGTATGAAGTCACCGGGTTTGATTTCCTTGTGGGGCAAAAAGATGTTGCAATTTTCCATCTGGAATTTTGACTTTGTTTGAGGTCGGAAATCATCCTATGAATTTTCTCGCTCTAAGCTGGAGCGAGAGAGCGTGTTAAACTTTAAAACCCAGCTGTGTTCTTCAATTGCCTTTTGCCCTTCAAGACCACCAAAAAAATGTATATTCTATACCTAATCCTTGAAGCAATACCTATATTTTAAGTCAAATTTTACTGTTTTTTTAGTTTTTGGTTTGGTGAAGAACTACACAATATGCAGTGCCATAATTCAGCAGTGACATAATTTTGTCACGCGTTATTTCTTATTGTTTCTTGAGGTGGAAAATCTTCAAAGACTTCTCCCGCTCGAGGGTGGAGCAAGAGGCCGTATCAGATTTTACTGCCTAAAATATACCTGTGTCCTTTTGTTACCCTTTGCGTTCTAGTTCCGCGGTAACTTTTTCGAACGTTCCCGCTGTACCCACATTCTCTGCAGTCTATATAAGGAACTTCAACTTTTTTAAATAACGATAAAAGTCACACCTCAAAACAATTCAAATTACCGTAACCGAATAAATCTTGTACGCAAAACCGAAGAAGATAATAATTTAAACAAACAACTATAAAAGTTACCTTAATGGACTTTAACACTAGAACGTCCGACCGGTCTAACGGACCCCGGATGATTCATCTATGCTATTAATATGGCCTTTTTATACCTTGTACCTTTGTTTAACCCTTTTGTGCTACGAAAGGGACATCCCATTAACTTCTTGAGGTCGCCATTGTTATTTTTGCGTATGCTAATCTCGGTGCCGGGTGGAAGTGTGACTGATTAGTGCCGAGGTTCTCATGGCAGGGTGACGGTCAGTAATGATGAGAAAGTCTTCCTGTATGACTTGACAAATTTTCGTTTTAATATGTCTTCCAAACCTGTTCGGATGTGAGAAGTAAGAAATGCTATCAATTAACAACTGTAAGAACAATATTGCTTGCTAAAATGGGTTCGTGAATTGGTAGTTATCCGTTAGACACCGAGTTTCCAAACAAGTGGCTAACCTGAGGTACATTTCCATACAACCACTCTTACGTGATTATGATGTTATTACTCATCTTTCTCCAGATATTTTGCATACACATATCTTGTAGATATTATCTAGGTTTATATAAAAATCAAAACAAAAAATTGTTTAAAACTAATCAAGTAAAGACCTTTGAAAATCTGCTATTTTATGTGAACTTTGCCCCTCTATAGTGTACTCATAAATTAAAAATATAAAAAAGTACTTCTATAGAAGCCTTGCGCATTTAATCAAGATTCTAAATGATGACAATTTCTCTCAAAAACTTTTAAGGGTTTAAAAACAAGCACGTATTTCCTGGTACAAGTTTTGTGAAATATTCGAGTAAATTACCTGCCAACAGAGTTTTCAGGCGTTATCTCTCTTTTTTCGCGTTGCCTCTCTATCAAACAACGCGTTGGAAAGCTTAAGATGAAGCAACAAGCTTTCAAACCATGTTCGACGATAGGCGAGTGGAGAAGAGCCACCTTAAATCTTTAGTCACAGCTGTCATTTGAACATTATTGGTTTCCCAGTTACTGGGTTGTAGAGGTCAGATGGGCAGTCGCTTCATAGACTGGAAGCCGACCACAACATATTTAAAAAAGGCAAGATAGAGTGATTCATCTTTATCATTATCATTTCACCCGAAAGATGTCCACAGTTGGACACAGGGGAGACAAGTGTCGTCACAACGGACGATCCTGTGCGTTTCCCGCATCCATCGTATTCCCGCGTCCCTCACCAGGTCATCATCAGCTCTCCATAATCTTTCGGTATCTACCATCGATCATTTGTTCTACGAGCAATGTAGTACCCTGCCCATTACCACTTTAGTTTAGCGATTCTTCGGGTAAGATCGTCGTTGTCGATGTTCTTCGGCGGATATTTTCATTCCTGATGCGATCACGCATGGAAACTCTAAGTTTAGCCCTTTTCATTGCCCTTTGAGCGACTTTAAGCCTTCTGATGGCGCCCCAAAATGATAACAGTAAAGCAATTGCAAACGTACATCTACATGCTTGCATATCCATCATCAACACATCAGCATATTAAACGGGGAACCTAAATCTATAATAACATAATCTGTCCCCAACCCTTCGCGCTGCGGACGGCTTTAATAATGCATTCGCCATTAGTTAACCCGCAGATGCCGAGCCGTCTTGCCTCTAATTCTAATTGCACGGAAAGGGTGAAAGGATTACACTTGCCCGAAATACCCGAATCTGTTTTAACTTTGTACCTTACTTTTTGGGAATTAATTAGCTACCACATTTTCGTAAAGGTTTTCGAAATCTTTTCTAATGGAAGGAAAACATTGATTCTATGTAGCAGAATTAATTAGTGAATGAAGAATGGTTTTGGTTTTCTTTCAGTGTTCGCTTTACCGGTGGGTTATCACAAAGCCATTAGCTCTAAATGTCCTTTTTACAGAGCAGGACATAACGTAATTAATTTTTGACGATCCCGTTGACAGAGTGGCTTTTTTAAAAGCCCGAGAGTCACAGAAGGTGTCCTGACGCAGCTGGGACGGCATTACGCTAATCTGTGTGGCGTCGCACTTGTTAAATATTAACGCAGTCTAATTACAGCCCCCGTCATCCCCCGTGTCCTCTAATGGCTTTTAAAACTGATTCCCACCCTAAGGATGCGTATTTGATGACAACTCTCGACGTTTTGGTGGTTTTAAACAAGGGATGTTCGACTTGCAGACACGTGTCGTTCTTCAGTCCGGAACATTCTATTTACCGTCCATTTCTTGATCTAAGTACCACTATTTTCCTCGGTTCTTGCTTTAGAAGTAATGTATAGCGTACATGGGAATAAGTCGTTTGTAACTCCTGAATGCATTAGACATATGTGGCTTGTAAAAGGTGCTGGAGAGTGCATGCATTTAGCTTTAAGTGTTTTGTAAGAACCTAATCGACACGAGATGAAGAGTTGAGTTTAGTTTCTGGTTAAGTATCACAACTTATGAGACATAGATTAAAGTTTACTGCCAGCTAAAAATTGCATATTTTTTATTTATTTATACCTACAAAGAAAAGTGGTCATCTCCGACAAATACCAAAGAGAAGGGTGCTAACGGATCTTACACAGCCGCTTACAAAATTCGTGCGAATATTGGTTAACAAAGCTAATAATTAATGATGTAGCGACGGCAATATTTGTCCAACTGGCGATCCTAAAGCAAGCAGGTCATTCTCAAAGGGAACCGTTTATTTCGCTAATGGTTCTAAACAACAATTACTGGGACACATTACACGTATCATTAGTAGGTACAGTTTTATTTGTCGTTTGTTTTCTTAGCTGGGGTCTATCGGACCCCGCACGCGGTGGCGGGTTGATATCATTAATCAAAAGATTTCGGAGTTCGGACGGTATCTTGACAAAAGTTTTTTTTTGGCTGTACGCAAATATGGGAATGTGGTGACGAGAAATGATTTCTAAGCTAATATTTTATAGGATATTCAATCTTATTTCTTAGGTTCGATGAGTTATAATGCTGTGTAAGTGTTGGTACCGTTGTCATATATTCTATTGTGTCAAGGAATTTATATTTCGTTTGATCGCCATAATAGTTTTGTGTCGATCTGATATTGACGTGTGGGAAGATCCTGTAGGAAATTGTGCTTATAAAATGATTCATAAGGTTTTCCAATCATCCATCAACCACCCGTATAGTTATGTCCATTATTGACAACGCCTTTATGATATTATCAAGATTTAAGTTCAAAGAAGATGTTTGAGATTAAGGATTTTTTTTCGTTTAGAAAACATTTCTCCACACTAGGAATTACTTCTGTATCGTGCGTACGATGAGAGCAGTGGTGGCTGCTTACGAGTTGTAGGTCGCGGGTTCAAACGCAGCCAGGTGCATTACTTTGTGTAATTTATTACATCACCATTGCTCTCAAAACGGTGAAGGAAAACATCGTGAGGAAACTGGCATGTCCTAGAACCAAAAATTCAAAGACATGTGCCATCCACTAACCCGCACTGGGCCCGCGTGGTGGATTACGGCTCATTCCCTCTCCTAGAGAGGAGGCCTACAGTGGGAACATTATAAGGTTGATGCTATGCTATACTATGCTATCGTGCGAGCGTTACATACAGTTAGTATGTAACACAGGCTATAGAAGTTTTAAAGTTTGATTGTTAAATGAGTCTTGAATATTTTAAATAAAAAAAAAAAGAGTAAAACAAATCACACAAAAGCATTGCAGCGAAATTAAATCTCAAGAAAAATTAAAACAATCAAAGCAAAAAGACTTTTCACAGCTTTTTTTATCACCGAAAGAAAAGTTACGATACCGCAGCTCTACAACTGACAATCTCTTGTTTTACCCGACGAACACGGCGACATCTGTCAAGACTTGACATGTCTTATCTTTGGGGTAAAAAAAACCCCTAGGGTGCCTTTGCCACCCCACGGAAGACAATGCAATGTCGGGAATCAAATATATTTATGACTATGTAAATTGGCTCAATTCACAGCAGAATTCTGAATTTAGCTAAAAGGTTGGTTTAAGTAAAAGGTAAATTTTTTCGCGCCAGATGTCTTTGAGTGCGGTTACTTTGATTTTCTCCGTTTTTTCTTTCTTGATATTGTTGTTTTTTACCTTCGGTTTTCCCTTTTATTAAGGTGTGAAGTGTCGGGAATGAAAGGACAAAATTGGAAAATGTGTATTACTGTCTGGCAGTGCTTTTGTGAGGATTCAGAACAAGATTTAAAATATTAGTATTATGTATACAGATTACGAATTATCTGGTACCTACTGGTGTTCATTAGTATTTCAATAAATTGCGTCCTTATTTGTTCATAATTAACCTATTAGCTGTCCCCCGTCTTTGGTTACTGTTCTGCTCTTATTGGTCGTAGTGTGACATCACAGTTTTCCTCGATAAATGGACTAGCCAATAATGTTTCAATTCGAACCTTTCTGAACTTAACGCGTTCAAACAAACCAACAAACAATCAAACTCTGCAGCTTTATAATGTTTGTATACAACCTTATTTATCGTACTTAGTCTCGTTATGTTCAACTTATGACCTTTTTTAAATATTTTTGAAAAAAAAAAACATATTGAAATCGATTCAGATAGGTACTGATTCTGAACGAACTATATTCAGGTTTCACATATACTAAAAATAACGTATGTATGTGTATCACAAAATAACCTGCTAAAGCTGAAAAAGTCACAAGAAAAAAAAATGTAATAAACTAACACCTCTAGTACCTACGTACTCTCTCCCACATTACCGTAAGTGGGTCCGCGAACAAGCCAACAGGTTTTCCTTATTACCGCCCTAAAAAAGTGCCGATAAATTTTAGCGTTAAGTGGATGACGTCACGATGTCCGCAAAAAGTGCGGATAAGCGGACAAGGGATGAGACGTTTGTTTTTACACGTCCGCGCCAATTCTTGTGGATGTGCCCGGGTACACATGAGCGAGAGACATAGAGATTTTTTTTTTAATGGTTCTGGGGAATATTACTATTTGGGGCAATCAACGCAACACTGGCAGGTTTCCTACAAAGTGGACCAATGGCGAGGGTCGCGGGATTCCGATGAAGGTGAGAGGCACAGGACCGGTTGTTGTCGACACTTGGAGGAGGTATAGGCCTTCCTTCTCCAATATATACGTAGACATAGATCCAACATAGACATAGGTCAAACAGTGGACGTCTTGCGGCTAAAATGATGTTGGGATGATGGGTTATATACCTATATAATTCTACTTTTTCGACATATTAGACGTGCGTGCTGATGTGTGTACTGGGCCCGCGTGGTGGATTACGGCCCATTCCCTTTCCTAGAGAGGAGGCCTGTGTCCCAGCAGTGGGAACATTAAAAGGCTGATGATGATGATAAGATGTGTGCGACCCCTGAGTTTGTTTCGGTGTTTCTTCTCAGGGTAGTCAGCTAGGAAACACCGGCCTCATCTAGTTTAAACTGACAAAAAAAATATTGACGTGTAAAAGTGTTATTATCCTATTTGCAAAATAAATATCATTTATCATGTGCAATTTTGTTTTCAGGACAAAGAAATGGGTAAAAGATAACGCCTGACGAAATCTGGTGTTTTCATACGAAGCAAATAGAAACGAATCTAAAAGAGATTAGACGACGATAATGATGAAATGTAAAGAAAGAAAAAAAAATGACTATTTTCAACTACCTATGGCTAAAGATAAGTAGACAACAAAAAAAAAAAAGTCACAAACAAACCTATGTAACAACAGCAATACGTCTTAGGGCCTGTGCACACTACGTCTTTTAAACACGCCGTTGACGCGTGTTTCAGAAACGCTTGTCGAAGGCGCGCTTTCATGTTATGGAGAAGGTCTACAGGACTAGAAGGTCTACAGGCTGCGTCTGACTCGCGTCTGTATCGCTCTAAACACAAGTCATCGGCGTGTTTAAAAAACGTGGTGTGTACAGGCTCTTGGTTGTAGTTTTACTTGTTCCGCAGACACTCATAGCTATAGTGTTAGGTAAACCGGTGGCTTTCGCGTGTGGCCGACTGCCTCCAGGCTGCAGCTGTCGATAGCGAGTTATGTCTTCATGCGAAGCGTTAAACTTCAAGTAAATCTTGTTTTACTGTTATTTAAAATGTTTACTTTGAAAGCTTTATTGGTGTTAGCTATTTTGTAGCTAAATTATCAAAGCAATGAGAAAATTTTGACACAACTGCAACTGCGGAAACTGAAAGAACTTGAATGGGTTTTAGTCAGTAAAAGTCTGACAGTCCCTTTCGCTCCAAAGCGGGGGAAGTTGCTTAATGATTTCCAACCATTATCAAAAAAAGGTAAGAATTAGTTAAAAACCTTCTTATTAAGACTTTTGGGTGACTTTTGTAGCGATGCTATAGCGCGTCCGCATCGTTACAGTCGCGATGCAGTAGCGCGTTAGTAGCGCGTTGGCATCTATAACATGTTGCGAATGCGACTAACGCGTTAGTATGATGCTTGCCGTGGGCTTCACACAAGGCGACTTTTTGTAACGATGCTGATTTGGCCTAAGTCATGACAGAAAATCTAAAACAATACCTTCATTACTGTTTAATATCAAATTCACAAAAATTAACTGTTATAATAGAAACCAAGTACCTCCAGAGTTTTACTTATTGAAAATACTTATTTTAAATATTTTGTTAATTTATTTCACAGAGCAAATTGCAAATTTTATATACGCCGTTATTGTTACGTACCTACATTAGACCACCAAGATAAAATCGTTTTTTATTTTGTTTTTGAATGTTAAATGTATTGTAAAGTGGCAGTACTCGATAAATAAATAAAATCAAAGACATTTTTTTTTATTAAAAATAATTATGCTATTAGTTCTTTCTGCAGATTCTTTTCGTTTTATCTTAAGACAAATCTCAGGATCCTTTTCACTTGTGCAGCACCACTCGTCAATTTCATTAGGGTCGCGCGTCGCAGTAAACCGTCCCGGGCGGGCGGCGTAGGGCGGCGTAGGGCGGAAGAGCCTCTCTATAAATTGTCACCGTCGATAGTGCTCCAGATTAACTGTTTTATTGTTTCCCCTAAGTGTTTATTGTTTTCTTTGGGATTTTTGAGACTATAACATTTGTAAACAAGTAAAACTAATTACTTGGGTAAAAGTAACTCCATAAGTAACAATTTGTATGTATTCTATAGTTAAGAAATATTTAAATTTTCAATTAAGATTTCTAACCTCAAGTAATGACTTAATAAGAAATTACTTAGCAACAAGTAATTACTTCTTTATAAATACGGGTGTAAGAGATACTTTAATACTTATGAGGTTATTAGAAAAAGTGTGATGCGCTCAACAGACTAACACATTACAAAGACGTCATAGTACGCGGCAAATAAGTTGAACCATTTGCTATGGTTACTTGTGTGACGAGAATTATAACCGATTTTCGGTTCGCAATCGAAGTGGGGGTGCGCATTGCATAATCAGCCTTTTTAATGTTCCCACTGCTGGGACTCAGGCCTCCTCTCTAGAGAAATTCCTCTCGCAGGCCCAGTGCGGGTTAGTGAATGTCACATGTGTTCGAATTCTTGCTTCTAGGAAATGCCGGTTTCCTCACGATGTTTTCCTTCACCGTTTTTAGAGCAGTGGTTATGAAATAAATTACAAAAAGTAATGCGCCTGGCTGGATTCGAACCCGCGTCCTACAACTCGTAAGACGGGGCTGTTACTACTCGGCCATGAAATGATGCTCGCGGAAATGATTCAACTTATTTGCCGCGTACTATTCGTGACGAAAAGTTTATATGCATGTGTAGGTATGTGTATGTTTGTTACTTTTTCACGCTCGAACGGCTGAACGGATTTTAATGAAACTTGGTACACGGGTAGACCACGTCCTGGAATAGCTTATAAGAAATTTCATACCCTGGAAGTATATTCCCTTGGTATAATTTTCTACTATCACGCGAGCGAAGTCGCTGGTAGCAGCTAGTAAATAAATACTTAAAGAGTCACTAGATTAATGAGGCAGGTAAAGAGGTGTTCAGTCAAATACTACTGCAATTACTTTTAGTTAGACTTAAGTTTGTATCTGGGACGTTCTTTTTTACCAACAATCGGTCTGTATAAAAAGTGTGACGGAAGCGTATTTTGACCACTTTGTCACGCAAATTAAAATAAATATTATCCAATTATAGTCCTTGAATTAATAAAAGGAACTAAGAAACTTTAACGTCCAAGCGTAAATAAGATATTGACATTATCTTCTATGTAGATAAAAAAAAAATACATCCAGCCGAACTCAGCTCAAAATCGTTTATTTTACATAGGCCTACATGGGCACTTATAAAATGTCAGAAGCTAGCTCACGGTTCCAATTGGTCGTTTCCTATGGAGAAAAACCGGCAAAAAACTCCATGGTTACTCTTTTAAAAAAGTGATTGTTTCTACAATACTTTCATACTACAATATTAATATATATGAGAGGACAATGTAGACCAGTCAGCTTTGTACCCAAAAGCACGACAAAAGTTGCAATTAAACAGCTGCTAGGCAAGCCACACCGAACATAGAACATCCTCCTTTTCGAAGTCGGTTAAAAAGAAGAAACTGACTGACTGAAATAACAATGCTCAGCCGATATTATTGGGACTAGGAGCATGAAATTTTGCAAAAAGGTTTCCTTTAATGACGTAGGCGATTACTAAGAGAGGTTTTTTCTAAAAATTACCCCTAAAGGGATAAAACAGGGGTCTGCATAAAATGTATACCGATATGTTTGAAATTTTGTTAATGTAACATCAATATATGTGTTTAGGTTTATTTGTTTGACATAAATGAACATGGCAGTTGAGTTGTCATGCTTACTCAAATGTCTCTGATGGTGGCGCGTGTGTTGGATCATTCGGTTCCCTTCAAAATGGTATGAGTATATAAGCATTAATATTGATTAAAAAAATTGTTTATACATTGGCACTGGTGTCTTCATTGTGCGTGTCTATGTGCTAAAAAAAAATTATTGCTTTCTTTCGTTGCCATGTCCGTGAACGGACGCTATAAGATTACACTTGAGACTGGTAGAGACGACCAGTCTCAAGTCTAAGCCTATGGCTTATTTTAATTTCTATACTTTAAATTGTTTTTTTTTTACGTTATTTTTTTTACATTGTTATCATAATATATAATAGAATCAACAAGAAATATGTAACCAAAATTGTAATAATAAGACATGATTTAAAACAGTGTCCATGGAGTTCACATTCTTCTCCATAGAGATCTACGCTTTGGAATGGCAATTAGCGTTATTTATTTATTTACACATAAAGGAATAGAGGCGGACTTAATGCTTTAGGCATTATTTTTCTTACTGACCGACTTCTTGATAATGGTTTGTTAACAAACAAAGCTATAAGAACATAAAAATATCTCTATTTTGTGATCTTTTCGTTATAAGAACATGAAACAGTCCGATTTCGATCCGAGAAGAGGCTCCGTCGGCACACAAACCGCGATACACATACATACCATCTATTTTATAAGCACAGCACTCACTAGGGAACTCTTTAGTCTCACTGACCTGTCAGCCTCACGCATTACTAGCAGACACTTTCAAGAAACCAACATTCAAAAGGCACATTTGAAAGCCTACCATCGTCTATACACCCATTTATTTACCCATCAAATTTTTTTACACGACATACATCGCTTGTTTAGTATCCAGTTTAAACTTCTCGGTTGAAGTTAGAGCGGTAATGTATGGCGTGCAATGTGGGATTGTAGGCTAGTGTTGGAGTGAATACAGTTCTGTGACGTTGTGTTGTCAATCACAATCAAGCTCGACCACCCGCGCGATTAGGCGCGGGATAGTGAATGTGTGAGGTGTGGAGTCGATTTTAAAGTTTTAAATTCTGTAATTATTTTTTTATTTTATTTTATTTATTTATTTAGGTTAACCAACAATTGTTTACACAATATACAATGCTGACTTAATGACTAGAGAAACATTTGTAAGTGCAACAATTAATTAAAGGTTAACACCACATGCACGAAAAACGGCTTCATGAAAATTAAAATTTTTACATTAAAAAAAAAAGAGATTAAAAACAATAATGAAATAATAATGAAGAACAATTAACAATGTCATTAAAAAAAAAAGCTCAAAAAATAAATCATAGGCATTAAAATAATAATTGATTAGATTAAGATTGATTAATTAAATTAAAAATAAATTATAATGATTATAAATACAGTAGAAATTTAAATTAAAAGAATAAACCGAAAAAAATAACAAAATAATAACAATAATAATAATTAAAAAACACGTATAAAATTAAGGTTAAATGTCCCTTGGATTTTTGTATGATATGTTGTTAAAAATAGCTTAAACTTATGCTTATCGGAGCTTTAACATTATTTGCTTTTAATACTTTAAATATGGTTATAATTTTTTTAATCTATTGAAGAACTTGGTATTCTTTCTGGGTTCATAATTTCATATTTCTAATTTGATTTTATAGTACCCTAGTGGTGCACTCTTGACAGAGTCTTGCGTCATCTCTTTTCTCTTCTTCCACTTAACCGAATGCAGCCAAATATCGGAATATACTCGGTAAACCACAAAGCCAAAGTTTTGAAAATGTTATGTACTCAACATGTTGAGTTGAGTGTCTTCCTTCTAACTACACAAGATAAATAAAACAACAATTTGAAGTAGATTGAACATCTAGTAAGTGGTGTAATTCGTCCACTTCAAAACCACAAAACAAACACTCCGCGACTCCATGCCACCTCTACTCCCAATCATCTAGGTGTACAAGCACCACGTTTACTAGATATCTGTCTGTCTGTCCGTCTTATCGCTCCTATCTCCACACCTCACAATGGATGGAGAAAACAATATTTTTGATTTCCACATTATACTGTTTGGGTTCCCGTTACCCGTTGGTTCGTAGTTAGGTATTGTTTACGAATGGTATGTTGATCCGGGTACGGGTATGTTAAACGCATTGTCTTGCGCGAATTTGGAGTTCGATGGATAGGTGCACCTTTATAGGGGTCACTGAAGGTAAGATTCTATGGTCAACTGGACTATCGGCAGATCGATTTGAATTTGAATGGAGCAGTGTTAGAAACGCCTGAGATCAGCTTTGAAGTCTACTTCAGAAAGGGCGTATTTGGGTGATTTAAGTGGTAAATACTCAAAGGGTAAGTATCTAAAGGGCAATGTAGAGGGCCATGCTCGGAGTTTCTTTGCGTGATTGGATGAGAAATGAAGATATCCGCAGAAGCACCTAGGTTACAGATATTGCCCATAAAATTGTCAAACTCAAGTGGCAGATGGTTGAAGAGGCTGAAAAATTCTGGAGTAGTGACCACATACCAGAAGATGCAGCGTTGGAATGCATTCCACAAGGTGGACCGACGACTTGGGAAGGGTAACAATCCGATGAATTTGAGACCCAAAGGACGGTCATTGTGTTAACACTTGGGGGAGGTGCATGTCCGACTGAAGTCTGTTTTCTGTTAGCTATACTTAGAACCTAGAAGTCTTTAGGTCAAGATTGAATAGGTTAATTCTATGGAAGCCTACTTCATTGTTGACAACATCATTGCCTACCATCAGGTGAGATGATCAGGTGGTCAAGCGCGAACTGAATATAGTTTGTTCAGAATTAGTAAATGAATCGATTCCAATCATTTTTACATCATGTCATATTCTTTCACTAAAATATTTTAAAGGTCACAAGTTTGACACCACCGGCAATAAGTACAATACAAGTCACAACAAGTCATAGCGGGCATTAGGCGCAGCACACAGCTGGGGGCAGGAGCAAAACAATCTGTCAGTTACCCGGATGGTCTGGTGACCAAGTATTTGTGCGGACAACCAGGTAACATAACAAGTTTATTACTTAGTGATTTTTCATGAAATAGTTATGAAATTTCGTACGTAGACTCTTTAAATAAAAATACTAGACACGTGTTTCAGGTTTCGCATAAACTAAAATTAATGTTGTAAACTATATTACTAACCAGTTAGAGGTTATCGTCAGTTTCAAACTGCTTCTCAGAAAACACCATAAAATATCTCGTTTAAACGCATAGCTGTAACTGCGCAGTTGTTTAGCTAATCCATACCTAGGTACTTACAGCACAGGGCACAGGGGCGTCAAACTCCGGCACGAATCAATCGTCCTCCGCCGAGGAGTATGCGCGAACTCGCGGGTTCACCGGGAGGTCGGGGGTCGCGACCTGTGACCTTATTGGGCGACCTTTGACACGCCTCCCGCCCTCCCTGAAACCTGCTGAAAGCATCCAAGAAGGATGGCATGAGGACAATTTTAGTACGAGTATATACTGTGTACTTAATATGATAACTTGTAAAGTTGAATCCTTAAGGCGAATAGAAGATTAAAAATTTATCTTATAGTCTAAACCATGGAGTGTCTTGATCGTTCTTCTCCATAGAGATTAAATATTTTTGTATGTGAAATTAAGATCATATTTTTGACTCACCGTCGACTCCTTTACAAAATGATAAATTATGGTTTCCTTGAAGTTAATGATTTGAGTTCAATTGATTCGAGGAATACACCGTTAAATTTTGGTCCTTTAAATCATTGTTTGATTTGTAAAGACAAAATTAAAAAATAAAATACTTTTTTTTAAACGCGAATTAATTTACGCATGTACGAAATTAATTTCATTAAGTAAACATCAGTTGAGCGAGGCCAATGAACTGTATGTAGTTAGTACGCAATGACCGACATCTACCTGCAAGGTCATTGACTCGTTTACTTATAGAAATTAATTTCGTATATACGTATATTAATTCGAGTTTTTGAAAAAAAGTACTTTATTTTTTAATTTTCTTTGTAAAAATCGATAGTATTTCATGTACCGAATCGACCCTCCGCGGGATTAAAACGACTAAAATTTAACGGTGTATTCCTCGAATCAATTGAACTCAAATCATTAACTTCAAGGAAACCATAATTTATCATTTTGCTTAAATATCTATTTTATTTTAATTTCATTATTTATTATTAAACCAAAAACACAACTGAGTATTTTGTGGATATTTCAAGTACCTACCTGTTGCCATTAGTGATATCGACCAAAAAAGGATAAAAATGTCGCGTTTGTTGTATTGGAGCCTCTCTTAATATTTATTTTATTTTGTTTTTAGTATTTGTTGTTATAGTGGGAACAGAAATACATAATTTTAATACATAATCTGTGCCTTCGGGTACGAAATCCAAACACATGGGAAGGCAGATGACGATACTTCTTCAATGCTATGAAATATTTTAAATCAAAAGTAAATTATATACCTTCCTGAAACTCGCTAAAACCACAGAAGAAATACGATACGAGGATAACTAACCTAATATTCAGAATAAGAGGTAGAATGGTCAAGTATTTATTTTTGTTTGAAATTTTGTATTTGTCGATAACGAAACTATAAACCCGATGCAAGATACAATAACTGTTTTAATATATTTTTAAAGTTTATGCGTTAGCTGTGTCTTACACTAGGTATTGTTACAAGGACAATCGGTTTTGCGTCTGTTTTCCTGTAAAATTTGCCTGAATTTTGTTTTTATTGGTTAGCGTTTTTTTTAGGCAGCCTATTTAGAATAACACTACTTATAGTTATTTATTGTATGACAAAATCACTCTGTACAATTTTACTCCAACGATTTTGAGTTACGCTTGTAATCATTTTGTGCACTTTAGCAAATGAGGTATTTTGGGTATGCCACAATCACGCCGAATAGTCCGCTTGCAGCAGGTCATCACCGGACATGGCAAATTCGGGAGGTTTCGGGAGGCAAATTGAGACCAGAGTGGTCTGCCTGGAGGACATGATGGAGCGTACGGTGGAAGTCTGCTCCACTCTTGCGAACCACCGCCATGTCCTCGTGAAGGTGATCAGCTGCAGTAAACTCCCGCATCCGATTCTGGTTCCGGAAAAATAGGGAATGGAAATCTGTTGACTCTTTCTGAAAAGCAATAATGCAAGCGTAGAAGATGGCCACAACCGTGAAGGAATGGAGATAATCACATCCCAACCGCTTATGTGACGCCTCGGGCATCAGGAGTCGCAGGGTAATTGCAGACCATCGTAGGCGTGGGCATGTGGAAGATGAGCAATGAGTAACTAGCTGTCCGATCCGTCGATGATAAAGATGATGTGCTAAATTTAACCCAAGTTAGTTAAGCGGTTTGTGCGTGTAGGAGAGACAAACATGACAAACGTATATCGTATAT
Source organism: Leucania comma (assembly GCA_958295575.1). Classification (NCBI taxonomy): domain Eukaryota; kingdom Metazoa; phylum Arthropoda; class Insecta; order Lepidoptera; family Noctuidae; genus Leucania; species Leucania comma. The sequence continues at coordinate 6,503,952 of OY282476.1, read as the reverse complement.
GCTTTAAGATTCTGTTAAAACCAGCGTCAGATAACTGCTACGTATTGGCGCAAATTGATATAAAATAAAAATAAGTTTCTACATACCTGTTTCTATATTGCGGTATCTGTAAGTGCATTTTCGTTACTCGTGTGGGCTAAACATTTTTTCTTTCTTTTTGTCACTTATATGTGCCAAATATAATATAATATTCCACAACTATCACACAACGCCGTCTAGTCCCAAGCTAAGCAGAGCTTGTGTTATCAGTACCAGACAACTGATAAACATAGTTATATATTTCTAAATACATAGTATTGTAGATAAATTACACCCAGACACAGAACAAATCAATCGTGCTCATTACACAAACATTTGCCCTGGGTGGGAATCGAACCCACGACCTCCGGCATAGCAGTCAGGGCCATTAACCACTAGACCAACAAGCCAGTCAAATAAATATGTTTTATTTCATCTTTCTTTCCTTTCGTTTCTCGTGTGTGCCAAATAAACATATTTTCTTTCATTATTTTCGTTAATTTTAGTGAAATCCTCTTAACCTTTATTTTCACTAATATGACCAAAATAATTTCAACAAACTCATCGTTGACTCTCCACTGCTCGCGTGACCACGGTTCACAGTTGGCATCAGTTTGACCTCCTGCACTGATTGTCATGCACCTGTTTGCAGCGGAAGGTTTCTGATGAATTGATACTTTTTTGTGAAGAGACTTTTTGCTTCAAAGGTGGGTCACTGTCAACTGTCACGCTGTGCGTGTCAAATGTCACTTTCATTTGTCATGCGGCTTGAATTGGTTATCGTCTACTATTTTACAAGCTTTCTATTAGCTTGCACTGTATGTAACTATGTATGTTCGGCTCAAATCTTGCAACTCAATTTTGAAGCAGATATCTTCAACCGATTGAGCTGAAATTTTACATGCATGTGTAAATCGGGTGACAATGCAACATTATGATGACATGGAGTAGATCTGATGATGGAGCTGGAAGGTAGCCATAGGAACTCAGCAATATAACAATACAACCCCATTGAGTTTGGGCTCGCTTGATTAGTACTGACGAGTACTTTGATCCTATATGATAGCCAGGGTCTGATGATGGAGCCGGAAGGTGATCATAGGAACTCCACAGTTAAACGATACAACCCCATCGAATTTGGGCTCGTTTGATTCGTATTGACGAGTACTTTCATCCTATATGGTAACCAACGTCTGATGATGCACTGGAAGGTGGTCACAGGAACTCCGCACTTAAATGACACAACCCCATCGAATTTGGGCTCGTTTAGTTTGTATTGACGAGTACTTTCATCCTATATTGTAGCCAGGGTCTGATGATGAAGCCGGAAGGTGGTCATAGGAATTCCGCAGTTAAACGATACGACCCCATCGAGTTTGAGCTCGTTTGATTAGTATTGACGAGTACTTTCATCCTTTATGGTAACCAAGGTCTGAAGATGGAGCTGGAAGGTGGTCACAGGAACTCCGCACTTAAACGACACAACCCCATCAAATTTGGGCTCGTTTAGTTTGTATTGGTGAGTACTTGGATCCTATATGGTAACCAGGGTCTGATGATGGTGCTGGAAGGTTACCACAGGAACTCCGCAATTAAACGATATAACCCCATCGACTTTAGGCTCATTTGATTTGAAATGACAAGTACTTGGATCCTATATGGTAAACAGGGTCTCATGATGGAGCTGGAACGTGGTCATAGGAACTCCGCAGTTAAACGACACAACCCCATCGAAATTGGGCTCATTTGATTTGTATTGACGAGTGCTTGGATCCTATATGGTATATGGTAACCAGGTTCTGATGATGGAGCTGGAAGGTTACCATAGGAACTTTGTAAGAAATGGACACAATCCCATCGAGTTTGGGCTCATTTGATTTTTATTGATGAGTGCTTGAATCTTATATGGTAACCAGGGTCTGATGATGGAGCTGGAACGTGGTCATTGGAACGACACAACCCCATCGATCGTACTAGTTAGTTTAAATACACTCCTACAAAATAGGTACCAATTGAAAGGGCTTGCAGAAAGTAGCTTGAAAAATAAAGTGACATTACTCTAAATCCAATATCTTCCTTTTTCTCAGTTATACTCTCGTTGGAGTGGTAGTGGATCGTCTGGTAGGTTGGTTGCGGTTTTTGCGAGACTGCTCCATCTCTCTCTATTCATGGCACTTCGTGGACATTCAATGAGGGAACATTTCGAAGATGATTTAGTGAGGTCTGTCCATCTGGTAGGCGATTGACTGCGAGAACGTAGGCCCTCTACACTTCCCTGTACCACTAAACGTTCCAAAGAGCTTTCATTGCCTGTGATATATCCAAACTTCTTAAAAATTCGCTGTTGCACAATCGGCGAATTTTTTTGTTTTGATGCAAAGTTCTTTAAGCATGGAAATGTTAGTACGGTGAGCAGTCTGTTTTATCCTCAGTAGATGCCTCCAGTGTCACATTTCAAGAGCGTCAATCTTTTTACGGTGCTTGAATCTTTTCCGCATTTCCCAGTATTTGTGATTGTGGATCCCAGGTAAATAAACTCTGGACAACTTCGCAATTGGCTATTTCATGTAAGTTAGGTTGATTGTTAGTCTTACGATCCACCACCATCATTTTTGTTTCATAAATCCAACCTGGTAGACTTCTTAGGTGGTCGCCTCCGTCTGCGAAGCAGTAATGCTAGCAAAGGAGGAGGCCCAGGGTAGAGGTGTGCCCCGCTTGGGAAGAGCATCGCCGTGTCCTCGTGAGAGCGAGCGGTAGCGATGATCTCTCGCGCCGGGCCTTGGTTCAGGCCATGGTCTGGAGCGAGGAGGAGTGGCAGGCGGTCGCCTCCTTCTGTGAAGCAGTAATGCTAGCAAAGGAGGAGGCCGACCGCATCAGGCAACGGCGCTCACGCCGCAGCCGCCACCGTAATTCCGATCCAAACTTCCGGCCACCGTAAACGCGGGCTTGCGGACGGCGGGCAATGGGTAGCTCGCTGTCAGTTTGTCCGGTATCAGACCGGACTGAGCCCAAGTCGCTTACGGCGCGCACTGTTCCCGTGCGCCTCAAGGAGTTGTCAGCAAACCGTAGGGGCTCAGTAGGGTCGAGGGCTAGTCTGGGGCTCTGGGGAGGTATGAAAATGCATACCAGGGCCTCTATCCAAGGCAGAGAAGGAACAGGGTAGGTTTTTAGTCAGTAAGAGTCTGTCACTATTTCCCGCTCCGCCCAAGGGCGCGATTTGTCATTGGATAATTTTACCAACCATAAAAAAAAGCAAAGGAGGAGGCCGACCGCATCAGGCAACAGCGCTCACGCTGCAGCCGCCGCCGTAATTCCGGTCCCAATTTCCTGCCACCGTAGGCGCGGAATTGTGGACGGTGGGCAATGGGTAGCTCGCTGTCCGTCTGTCCGGTAACAGACCGAACTAAGCCCAAGGGCGGGGGATGTCAATGGATGATGAAAAAAAAAAAAAAACCAGGCAGACTTCTAAAGACTAAACGGACTGAAGAACTTAGTCTGCTAAGACTAAGTTTCTTATGCTTTCCTATAATATGGGTAACATTAATGAAAGGACTTGCTGAGAATACAAATGTGATTTACATAAGGTATAACTAAAAAGTAAAAAATAAATTAAAAATAAAAAAAACTTTTTTAAAAACAAGCTTTCAATTAAATGGGCTAAAAAGAAGAAAATAAACTTTTCCTTTATAACTTTTACTATCAATTTATAACGGCATTACACAATTTATATGATATAAAAGCTTGTCGCGAGATTTAACTGTATAAATACACAGCTAAATAACTTCATAAATTAAATAAGTTAAAAAACTTCATCTACTGATTTTAAAATTTTCAAAATCTCGCGACAAACTTTTGTATCATATAAATTGTGTAATGCCGTTATAAATTGATAGTAAAAGTTATAAAGGAAAAGTTTATTTTCTTCTTTTTAGCCCATTTAATTGAAAGCTTGTTTTTAAAAAAGTTTTTTTTATTTTTAATTTATTTTTTTCGGGTATCTTGATTCTATTTATACGATAGGCAGTAGGGAAATATGTCGTCAATTATACCTTTAATACGGAAATAAATAAGATCTTTTTTACATAGCATGGGTAGGTAGGATGACAGCAGGACGAAGAAATGCATCTTTAATATGAGAGAAAAGTATTGGTAGTTACAATATGGCCAAAGAATCTTGGCGCGTCTGAAGTTAGGCTCTGCAAACTTTAGCGCTTGTGCACTCGTAATAAAATAAATGGTTTGAAAAAATAAATGCCAATAGCAGTTGTTATTGCTGTTAGCAACTGTTATTGGCATTTATTTTTATAAATCATTTATTTGGCGCGCTTATTTTTAGCGCTAAAGTTCGCAGATCCTAACTTCAGACGCGCCAAGATCCGTCGGCCGTACTGTACATTGCGTGAATCCGACAGCTGTCACCTGCACCATTCTATAGCAATTGTAGTGTATTAGATAATAATAGTTTCCTTGCGTATTAGACTCAGGAAGAAGATACCAAACCGCAGGTGAACGAAGATTACCGACATAGCCCGAAGATTAACCAAACTTAATTGGCAGTGAGAGAAAAATAGTGGCAGTGAGATTGCGATAATTCGCATAAATAGTTTTCTATTTTTTTTTCAGTGGGTAGGGCACGTTGTTCGCAGAATTGATGGTTGATGAGACCGAAAGGGACTGTAGTAGCGATTGCATTCCGGTAAACGCAGTTTAACGCAGTATTGCCAATACAGGCAAATATTCTTTTTAATACTTATTTATTAAAAAGAATATATTGCGCGCTCCATTGTCATCGCATCGTCGCTTTCCATCAGGTGAGATAGCGGTCAAGCGGGAACCCATCAACAAAAAAAATAAACGATTATCATTAGTTGTCAATAAATGCACCGATACCATTAGATTTACGAATTTTACACATATCACCCGACACCTTAATAACTTCAAAACTGTGAAGCCTCCTGCAGCGTTCATAATATTCCGAACACATTAAACTCACCTACACCCAATAAACAAAACGCACACATAATAAACAACCTTGTTTTACAAATCACCGAAGCATTTAATTTACAAAAACATGGAAAAGCTCACCTCTAGTGATTTGTATCTTGTGTCGTAGCTCTAGTATTAAAAAGTTGTTACGTCATAACGTGTGGGCTGGTGTCAGTTGCGTGATTGAACAGACTACCCGCCGGGTCAAAATAAAAATAAATTTAGTGTTGGTACATTTTGAATTTTATGTGACAATGTAAATATTCGAATGGAATTCGATTTTATCATCATTGGTTCTCTTGTGTTTCAAGAAGATTGCGTAAGAAAATCGACTTGCATTATATGTAGCATAGTATAATCAGCCATAGATTATTTCCACTGCTGAGACTCAGGTATCCTCTCTAAGAGAGGGAATGGGCTGTAATCCACTACACAGGCCCAGTGCAGATTGGTGGATGTCACATGTCTTCGAATTTTTAGTTCTGGGACATGTCGGTTTCCTCCCTGTGTTTTCCTTCATCGTTTTGAGAACAATGGTGATGAAATGAAATAAATTACACAAAGTATTGCGCCTGGCTGGTTTGATTTTTTTTTTAAATTGTTGATAGGTTCGTGTTTGACCGCTATATCACCTGATGGAAAGCGACGATGGAGCGCGCTTACCTAGAAGTAACCGTGACCTAAAGATCCCCAGGTTGTTTCCATCAGGACACACTAGTTCTGGCAGGAACTATAACTCAAACTCGGGACCTCATCACTGGGCCACCACTGCTCTATAATTCTAATTGAATTGCATTGAATCGAAATGTCGAAAAATAAATTATAGCAGTAATAGTTACCCAAAAAACCAATTACAAAATTAACAAAAAAAAAAAAGATGATATTATTAGATATTTTATTATTTAGTTTAATTCAATTATTTATTAAATAACTGAATTAAATTAAATAATTGACCCTAATTAAATTCAGCTTAAATAACTCAAATCTAAACATGAGCTTACAATTTGTCCTCAACTATTAAAATCATTTGTTTTAACCATCAAACATCTAATTAAGTACAAATTGTGTACACTTATTTCTTGAAAAATTAAATACTCCTGTGTTCACCAACAACAGTAATATAATAAGCTACTTCACAAGAACTGCTACTACTATTGTTATAATATGCACTAACAAGATACATATAAATAATCTGGGTCTTATTTGCGAGAACATCAAGGATTTATTCATATTACTTTTTACATTAGTAAAAAATCACTAGCACGTATCTGCTTGATAGCTATCCTAATTCAGTCTGAAAATCTTTTTTAACACTGTAATTGGTCTTTTCGTATTTTATCTACACTGTGCCATTAGTTCTTAATCCTATAAAGATGTCCTGATTAAAGTGCATCTCTACAGTACCCGCACAGCTGCATCATCCCGTAGAAGGGATTTTTACCAAGTAGTATATTTCTCCCTGATAGTTTATGTTCCCATCTAATCCTCTTGGTAATCCTTTAAACGTACAATGCCAAGCTGCACAATAAAATCTATACAGTAAACATAGTAGCGTGGGAGTCCCCTGGCGTGATTTCGCATAATATTTATAAAATTCCCGTAGTGACAACCCTAAAACAGGTGTGGGGAAACGACTGTATTATTACTATTTCGATAAACAACATGTAATAATTAGAATAATGCACAGCTTTATCCACCTTAATTAGAAAGCGCGTCATCATCGTCATCATATCAGCCGTCCATTGTTGGACATAGTTCTTCCCCAAGTGTCGCCACAATGAACGATCCTGCGCATCTCGCATCCATCGGATTCCCGCAACTCTAACGAGGTCATTGGTCCACCTTGTAGGCCTTCCAACACTGCGTCTTCTGGTACGCGGTCGTCACTCCAGAACCTTTCGACCCGAACGGCCATCTGTTCTACGAGGAATGTGACCTGCCCACTGCCACTTAAGTTTGACGATTCTTCGTGCTATGTCGGCAACCTTGGTTCTCCTGCGGATATCTTCATTTCTGATTCGATCACGCAAGAAAGCGCGTATACCCATTCATTTGAGGCTCAGCTATATAAATTGTCATTTAAACAAGAATTCAAAACAATTAGTGCAAGTTTACCTAGACTGTAATGTTCTAGGTTTTAAGTTTTGTGATTTACGCAATCAAATGCATTAGAGAGGTTACAAAACTTTCCTGGCATCTTGGGTCCCTTTCTTATACCGTAAATCAGTGTATTAATAAGATGACATTAGTATCTGTCATACATCGTCTATGTTAAAATAAATAAATCTTGTTTCACTTTTTCATCAACCATAAAATAATTTTTTCAATATCATGCATTACCCACTGTGGTGTGGGAGTCCCGGTCGTGATTCAGTACAACATATTCCCGCAGTAACAACCCTATAGAACAGGTGTGAGGAAAGGGCTTTTTAATATAACGTAATATCGACTTCCGTAGAGCAGTTGTGATTTGTAGTTTATGGGAATTTGATATTTTGGTAATTAGAAATTAATTTTCGTGTGAATATGCTATTTTTAAACATGTTTACTGGTAAATATTAAACAGTCATAGTAAAGTTATTTATATATGACTGTTGAGACTGCTACTGCTGTTCAAAACGTTTAAAAAGTGTTTATTTTAGTCACTTCTGCAGCGTTGCATAACTGTAGAATATTTCGTGCTTCTATTATTTTCTATTTCGGATATTATATAGCACAGTCACCTAAACTGACTACCGTTCAAGCAATAAAAAAAATGTGTACGACAATTTGTTTTTAATTAATTGTCGTACACGTTATTTCTTGAATGGCAGAAGGAAAATGTGACGATGTATATATTGCTCGTGAGTGTACATCATCCGATGACAACGTGACGATCACTTGGAAGATCCATCATTCAGTCGAAAGACATAGGCCTCCCCTAAGCTCGCCACAATGACAGGTCCTGTGCGTCTCGCATCCATTGGACTCCAGCGACCCATTTGGAAGATTTCAGCTGAAATGGTGATTATAATGACGTTTTCAAACTAGCTGGTTTCTTCAGCACCATAACTGACTTGCCCCCGCCTCTGCTATCCGCTTTTCAACGCAACTTCGTACCTAAACTTTACATCATTCATCATTTCATTGCTGGACATTAGCCTTCCCCAATCTTCGCCTCAAAGGTCGATCCTGTTTGTCTCATATCCATCGGTTTTCTACAAACCTCATCAGATCATCAGTCTATTCGGTAGGTGGTCGCCATTGCGGAACCTTTCAGCACGAGCAACCATCTGTTCTGTGAGCAATATGCCCTGCCCATTGATACTTACTTCAGTTTGCAGATTCTTCAGGTTATGTTGGTACCAACGAATAACTTCATTCCAAATTAGATCACGCAAGGAATGCTAATGTTTGCTAATCATATTTGTCAAAAGTCTATTTTTTTTATTCTGTCCGTTTATTTAAAAAACAAAAATGTATCTTTTAATTATTATGTGTTTGATTTAAATATCTATCTATAGATATTAATTAGTTACCTTTTACGATCGGGCATCTCACCTCTCGCCCAATCTAATTTCCCTTTCGACAAATGAACAGCTCCAATCAGCGCTAATTGCCAACAAGTGTACATTCCCACGTAAACAGTACTATCGCGTGCGCTGCCCACCTGCGCGGGCGCACATACGACCAGCCACTCTCACGCGCACTTATAGTTTCACACGGTGACAAGCAGTATTAAAATGTAGTGCAGAGGGATCATTGGATGTTATAGGAATAATGTTATAAATAATAATATATAGGGTGACTGGTAATTAGCGACCGATACTTGAAAACGTGATTGTAGTCATGATAACAAACAACTTTTATTATAGGACCAAACTTGAAATCGTGAAAAAATCTGCTGGTCAGTACATTTATGTTCGCCTAACTGGTCAAAATATAATGAACTTGCTGATTTATTTAGCACCGCGCGCCGTAGTGGTCGCGCCCCGTGGGGGTCGACAGGCGCCCATTCTGGGGGCTTACTCTCGAGTTTAATTCCGATCGGTAGACATTGAAATTGTGACGTTAGGTACTCTTGAATTCGATTTTAGCGTCAAATTGGTTTAAAATTGCGTGACCAACCGCCAAGCCCAATCCCCATTTTACTTAGTTTCCCAAAAAGGTCACGCAATTTGGCCCTAGTATCGAATTCAAGAGTACCTAATATCACAATTCCAATGTCTACCGATCGGAATTAAACTCGAGAGTAAGCCCCTGATGCGATAAATGTAATAAAATTGTGGTGGGGACGAGCATACGCACTTTTCTGCACTAGTGTGGAAAACAGTCAATTGCGTGCGTAAAAGCGGTGGGATAAGAGCAGGTTTTCGAGTAAGTGTATTGAAAAAGCCCTTTTTATTATATATGTTTGTTCCAACTGGGTTTTCTGTATGTCCCTGTTATTCCATGTCGACACCGGATAGACTCCTGTTTGTTATAATACTTATAATTGGGTGATTAGTGTAAATGACCGCTTCCGTGTGTCGGCGTCCATGTGTGGCGATTTGATTTTGACTTTTGATTTCGTCGAGGGGAGGGTAGTTCGGTGTTTAGATTGATGTTAGTGATTTTGTAGATAGTGTTGTGTTTTAATTGATTACTATCTTTTTTGTGTATCTTGATTTTTTAATTTTGTAAAGGTAGGCACTTTCTGTATTGAAATGAACACAAATGTTGTGTTTATTTAAGTCTACAAAAATTAAAAATAAATAACTTTAGTGTGCCTCTAGGCTGACCTCATACATCTTATTCGAAGTTTTAAGATATGTGTGAGGCAAAGTGCCGGAATTCAGATCATAAATTTTAGCCATTACGGATGTATGCATACATGTGCAGTGATATTTTATAAGGGAAGATACGCTACGCGCTATGTAAGCGCGTAGCGTATCTTCTAAAAAACTATTTTTCTTACGGTCGCAAATCGCGACCGTAACAAAAATAGTTTTACTGAGCTATGATCATTAAAATCATATAAAACTAACCATAGAGAATGACTTTCATGAAATAGTAATATAAGTTTAAAAAAAAAATAATTTAACTTTAGAAAAACGCGTCCCTTCTTGGCGCTTGGCGCACCTTAAACAAAATATTAGGTTATTGTTTTCAAGTTTGATGATAATAAAACAAAAATAATCAAAATCCAGAGAGACATCTTTTATTCCTCATTAATATTTAATTTTTTATACAACTCCATACATTCTCATACACACACCGACATTATTTTACAACCGTTCACTGTACATAATTATTGCGAATAAATACATTGCTTCTCTTTTACTATGTTTGTATATTTGCTTCATTTTGTTGTAAATTAAAACAATTACTCGATTTGTAAACAGTTGCTTGTAAAACAATATTTTGTATCTTTTATTAACTGAAACAAAATTTTGATAAATTCAGAGATTTTTTTCATAATTTGATAGTTTGTCACGCAGACGACAAACTGATTAAATTAATTAATATTACCTCACGAGCAAAAGTTCTAGTTTTTAAACTTATAAGATTACCATGACAACTCCATAATTTGCAATAATTACAAATTCAACAAATCTAAAATGACTATGGTCATATGAAAAAATTAAAATAGATATCTATTGCATAATTAAAAAAAAATCGTTGCGCTAAAGATTATTATAATTATAAATAAAACATTTCCGTATAGTTACTATTCTTATATAATTTGTATTTCTCACTATTGTTTATACATATAGTCACACGAGTAAAATAACAAAAACAATTTTTCTCAAATATGTTTTACGTTTTCACTAAAAAGAATAAAATTATTTGTATAAGTTGTTTTTTTTTTCAAAGGAACGATACATACCTATAAATGCTTTACGGAATAAGAAATAAGAAAATACGTATATTTACGTAAATATTTGAGTTATTACAGCACCAGTCGAAAAAAAAAACCTCGTCCAATCAGATTTGTAGGTTTACAAATCTGCCTTATTATGATTTTAAACTGGGAATATAATCCGAAAAAAAAAGTGTAAAATAATTTCAGCATAGACAAACACAAAAAGTTTACGTACAAGAAATCTATTTAGATTACCAGTATCTTTAGATTAATATAAAATATTTAAAACGTCTTTCTCTCCTATTGATATGACCTCGGTTTTCACTCCCAGTTTAAAAGCTTGAGGATGCTTCATTACCTACTTAGACGCAAAAAGAGATTTTTCAATCTTCGAAAAACTTTATCTATCTCTATACATATAACTACACACCAACATTGCACGACCGATGTACATTTTATTGCGTTATCAATCCAAATTGCTTTTATACAATTTCTACACGAGAAGAATTAGAAAAAAAAATATAAAATAAAAAAAATCCATCCATCATCGTAGAAAAATCTTAACTATCAATTTACAATAATAAAAACATTTTTTATTTACAATATTAAATAGTAAACTATTTTTACAGAGGAACAAAAAAACTTGAACTAATACACTACGGACCCCACTGAACAACATTATTTCATATCGGGTATATTACACTCTTGTCGTATGTTCAACAGATTGTCTATCATCAGGGATTTTTGCGCGTTTTTCTGGGTCTCCGAAGTTGATTCGAACTCATCGTTCGATTTCGGAGCGTAGAAAGCTGATATGGGATCGAAGGAAGGATCGGCTCTCTCGCTTTCCCTGCTGGTTCTAGACCCGAAGTACTCTTCGCTGGCTTCTGTTTCGTGGAATTCGCTCGAGGAGGTCACGGCGTCCTCAGGCTGGGCTTCGCGCTGGTACCTTTGGAAAGGGTCGAACCGCTGGCTGGGCAGGTACGGCGGGAAGCCGTACGGCGTGGATCATGCCGCTGCCAGCTGCCTCCACATCGTATGTCACATGGTCGCCATGTAGGGCCATGAGAACGAGCTTCCGGAGAGTAGCATGTCCCTGATGAGGGTCTCTATGGGCGTTTTGCCGACGAGTCTTACAAAGAAGAGCTGTTCTATGACTTGTGAGCTGACTGTCCGAAGGGAGGGGAGTCTGAGCAACAGCTTGCCGAACCGGGTGGGCTGGTTGGGGTACTGACTCCTGCAGTACTCCTCGAGGGCGCACTGGGACTTCTCCTGTAGGCTCTCTATGTGTGGCACATCTGATAGGCCGCACGCGTCTGGAACGAAGAGAAGAACATGTTAGATTGTTACGTTATCTTTCTAGGTAAGGTCTTTTGGTATTCAGAGGTCGTGCCATGACGTGTTAAAATGTTAGGCGTAAGAAGGATGGAGCTACACACTTTATATAGCTAAAACTACACTGCGCGTACGTGTGCCACACACGCCGATCTGGGCGCGTCGGTCTCCATACATTTTTATATGGAAACTTGACTTGTAGAGCTACACTTGATCCACGTTACACGTTATACTACGTGAAAATCGTGTTACACGTGTGCGTCGGTCTAATGTAGTTCTAGCTTTACCGTTTAGTCTAGGTCGTTAATTGGATCGCTTTAAGAGCTCTGGATTCGGGAATTATCTGACTAACAAAATGATGTCTAACGCTCACACTTTCTTTTCTTGAATCGTAAGTAAATAGGAGAAAGATTTTGGGTTAATGTCCTCCTAAGTTTACTTTTCCTCCTTTTCCTCAAGTTTCCTTTTCCCTGTTAGCTTTGCCTTTGTTTCCCCAAATTGTCGTCATAATATCTTATTATTGTTTTTAATGCGTCATAAATCTATTTTATGCCCCTCTAACGCCAAAAATACCTGTGCTTATACTAATGTTGCCATCAAAGAAAAAGGTTTAATGTAATAGAAAGAACGTTTGCTACATTTAACTTGCTTATTTTCGTTTAATATTAAGTTTTGTTAATAATAATAACGCCTATGGTTGCTTGCTTATTGGTGAGCGCAAAAAATTAATATAAAAAACACATATCTTAAATGTTTTTTATATTAATTTTTTTTTATAGTTTCGATTAAATTAATTATTAAAAATTTTGAAATTAGACAGCCACTAGAGGAGAGTCCTTAAGAAATACCACTAACAGTTTTCAAAATTTCTACAAATACACCGCACTGAACTTACACAAAAAAAAAACTATAATAACAGCATCACTGCCAGATATTTGCAAACCTAGCTTTAATATCGAAAAATAAAAATTATGCAAATCTCTCAAAAACAGCTAAATCGACCTTTGTTATTTGTAGGATATACTAAATAAACAATTTAGTCCATTTTTGGACCAGACAGTCCAGGCAACTGCCTAATATTTGATTTGTATGTATAATTGTAGGTATATGTTCTACTCAATTTTTTTTATGTCACTACAACTCAATTTTGATTACATAAACGTCGTAATATTAAGCACATTTCCACAATAACCTAAATTCCAGTTGCATTCATTATTATTGTATGTGTTACAACTTGTAAAGAATCCTAATTAACTGTTAGAGTTTAGAAACTATTATGCACGGTTTCGTCATGTTACCGCAAAAGCTTTGTGTCCAGGCTATTAGCACATACGTGTTAAATTGTTGCACCAAGGCGTCAAAGGCATTATGATTGTTATTTCTTAACGAACAATTCGATGAATCAATGAAGGAATACAATTATAAAAGTGTGTTTTGCGCGGTAATCGCGAGTTTTTATAACAAAATGTATGGAAATTTTAATTATGTTATTTATTAAATAACATAATTATTTTTTATATCTAATTATACCTAAATAATACCTACCTATTATACAGGTATAATAGGTTGGTATTATTTAATTTAAATGCGAGCTTATTAGGTCTAATATGATCTCGTTTGACGATAAAATTTCTCAACTGATATTTCATAGTACCTAAGTGATTATGTGATCAACATATATTTCTTTTTTAATTGATAGAAGAAGAGTTTTTATTTTATATTATTATAGCAAAAAGTTGCAGTTGTATTATAGAGTTTGGGATTCGTTATAATTACTCAGAGCGTTCCACATCGTATTGCGGTCATAAAACGCAACAATGATTTATAGTTATAATCTTCAACCCTTGCCCAAAAAATAACCGTTCTTCAATCTTAAAGGAAGCTCGGAAGTAACAGAAAACAAAGAAAAGATTAATCCTCGACTACCCCCAAATAAAAACGAATAAGCATAATAACCCGTGAATGCTTGCAGGACTGTGGTACCCTAGTCGTAATGCGATTAGGCCCCCAGAACATTGGCGAGGCGCATTAATATTTTTTATTGTTATATACTAAGATATGGCTCGGTAAACAACATTGTCGTTATGAGCTCGGCCAGATGTCTGCTTGAGTTGGTTCGTAAGTGTTATGAATGTCAACGCTGATTAGTGGTGATCGTCCTTTGTTTTGGCAGGCAAGAGATGTTTACTGTCCTAGACCAGCAGTGTGACAATTGATTCGATTCTGAGGACCAATATTCGTTTCTTAGGACCAATTAGTTTCAGTTTGAGATTTTCAACCAAGTTGACCTTGGTTGGAACTCTAGTTCGCAACCTTGTGGTCCATCTTTAAATTACGGAAGGAGGAAGAAGTTTTGAAACGATGTGGCTGAGCTTGGAAAGACTAGAAGCATAACACTGATGACACTTTTAAAAGAAAAACAATATACTCGTATGTAGTTTGTTTGACGGCAACTTCGAGAGGCTAATCTGGACCGGTAAAGTAGACGGAAAAAGGCCTCGCGGGTGCAGCCCAATACGTTGGTCCAGCCAGAGAGCCTAGTGAGACATTGTTTTACGTTTACGAGGTCGTCATGCCCGCTCCAAACTCGAACCAATCAGAAAGCCTAACGCGGTAAGTAAATGTTTTGATCGCATTAAAGTAAAAACAACTCGCATTCGGGTTACTGATCCGTACCGCTTTTGATTCCACGGTTTACAAGGCCCTTCAAACCGCTAGAGACAGAAATAAGTGAAGAAATAATATAAAAATGAAAATGGTGAAGCAGGGAGGTCACGACTCTCAGCATTGAGTCTGAGAATACGACGTAAAGAGAGTGAGGGAAATTTGAAAGAAACCAACTATGTAGTCTAGTCCTCACCCAGCAACATGTTTATAAAAACGCTAATCAACCTACGTACATCTAATGAAACAAGTTGTGTGTTAAACTAACATTAAAACTGACAAGTAATCATCGTGGGTAATTATAAATTAACCTAGATGTGCGATGAGAATGCCTCAAGTGAATAAGACAATATCTGTTTGTTAATTCAGGTTTGTACGAGTGGTTTAATTTACCTATAATGTTGGAAGAAATATATTTGTTTTTATTTTTGGTTTGTCTAAATTTTCCACTTCTATTTGAAGGGCTCTCCCCATTCCTTCGATATCTCTTGGCTGTTGTGCTTTATCTCGCTAATTCTTGAGGAAGACATCTAAAGCACCACCTTTTAGTCTCAGTCTGCATATATTATGATTTCTATATTTCTTTTTGACTTTGTTTTGTATTAGAGCCATAAATGCTTTTAGAAGGTTATAATTTATCGGAGATATGTCAAAAAAATCAATTTTGTCAAGTAGCCTACTAAAATGTTGATTGATACATCAGAGAAGGCTTGAGAAAACTGGTTAGTCTTGCTAAGATTTTGAGGCAATCATAATTGTCTATAGAAGCTGCTAAGTTCAATACAACAACAGCAACTAACAAAGATCAAATTGATGACCACAGAACAAAACACAACAACACCCAACTGTATCATGTTATCAACAAAAATGACGTCACAGGAGGCCCGAAGCTCCAACAACCTACATTTTCATTCAATAAAAGGCAACTATTAATTCTAATTCGTGTGTCTACGCTTGCCATCGTCTTGGGACAAGATGACGCAATCCTAAGACCATAATTGTGGTCACTTGTCCTAATTGTTCCAGCGATGCCACTAAATGGTGACAGCTGCTTGATAATTGATACACTTTACCCGCACAAAAGAAAACCTACCTTATCTCTACATGTCTAAAGCTGAATTTTAGTTTATAGATCGCGAAGAAAAGAACACAAAAATCTGTGGAAACGAATTTAAGGTTTCAGTAGCAGTGTTAAAGTAGAAACTTGAATGGAGTATTTTTGAGCTTATTGAAGGATGTTTTGAGGCGTTTGTTTGTAAGCTGGACAATAAGTTGTGTAATTTGCATTTCCGCGCAAAACGAAGGAGAAAGAGGGCTTTGTTTGGCAATTGAGTAGTTGTAAGATGAAGAAGGAATTTACTATAGTGACTTATTAAGTCACATAGCCATGTAACTTTACAGATATATTATTAGCATTTGATAAAGTCTAAGATACTTTTATGAGTAGGTGTTAAAAACGTACAAGAAAAGGAGACCTGATCAAGATCAAACATAAGTTTTATCTTAAAAGCAAAAATGAAATAACTAATGAAAACCCATCACTAATTCCATAAAAATAAGTACAGTCGTATGTATAATTTAACAAAGTACTTTTTTAACTAGGATAGTTAACTACGACGATTGAAAGCCACACGAAGGAGGTCAAGAGTAGGCAAGCGAAGCAGGTGGCTGCTCAGTTCAACTCAATCTAATACCTCTAATAGAGTGATCTTCTGCCGACGTAATGCAAGCTTGAAAGCAAATATTCGAGAGTCTAATCAATTCCTAAGAGATATTAAAAATCATATTTAAACGACAAAACAATTATTGTAGAAAAAAATATATGGAAAAACCGTAAGGAATAAAGTATACACTCAATATCAGTAGGTGTTGAAAGAGCTACAGTCACAACGAAAAACGAAAGTTTAGAATGAAGAGTATTTGCGATACACAGTTTCTTAAAAGCAGAAATGTTAACAATAAGAAAATTCTGTAGTATATTATTAAATCTCAGAATTTCTAAGAAATATAGTAAAAAAAAAAACAAAATCACTGTGAAATTCCAATTTCCTCAAAGAATCTAAGGGCAGGCAATCTCAACCCTGCACTATCAAATCGAAAGGTGTACGACAATGATCCAAAAGACCAAAGATCAGGCAAAGACGGTGCAATAGCAATTAACCCTGCGCCCGCCGGGCATCGTAACAATGTAATATATTTTAATTGAAACGACCCCGCCGTAGATGCAGTAAATATTGGTCGGAATGAACGAATGAACCTAATTGAATGGATGAAGGAGTGTCGTGTTAAATTTTAAAGTAGGTTCTGAATGAATGACGTCATTTGTTAGTCGTGTAATTGTTGATTGTGATGATGATAATCTCTTTAAGGATCTTGTTTTTGTTTATGCACAGATGTTTTTGTTAAGTTCAAGATTTTTGAAATTTAACAGAAATTATTATAGTTTTTATGAGAAATGCTTTACAAATTTCTACAATAAAAAAAAAAAAATTCAGGACCTCAAGTTAAATCCACATTGACCAACAAATTTTATCTTTGATAACATTCACTACATTCTAAAACTTCGTTCGGCAAAGATATTCTTGTCAGAATTTTCCATAAATCAATGTATCTTACAAATAATTTGAAACCAACCCGGTAGGTACAGACAGCGCACACTAATAAACCCTACATGCGCATGATTCGAAGCCCGTTCTTAAACAGTATTGATGATAGTGTCAACAGATTTGACCCAGTGAATCAATGTTCTATCATGACCAATGAATGCTTATAAACTTATAAGTTTGCCTCTTGGCGCCGATGAGTCGAGGGCTCGGTTTGAAGTACCTATTGATATCTTGGGCGAAGTACTTTGTGTAGCAATAGATAACAAAGAGGAAAAGACTGCTAGTGATGATACAAAGGTTATGGATGAAGTTATCACAGGCAACTTGAGAAAGACTAGTGTACAGTGGATAGTGAGAGGGAAAGAAATATTTATAAGTGTTAATCAAGACATAAACCTGGTTGTGCATAATGAAGTAATGATCATTTAAAGGCAAGTTATTGAGCATCAGCGTCTATAGAGACAAATATGGCGAAAATAATGATGAATTTCATATTTTGATTAGATTCATATATAAGGTGACTAGTAATTAGTGAACAATACTAAAACACGTGATTGTAGTCATGATAACAAACAACTTTTACTATGGGACTAAACCTGAAATCGCGAAAAAAATCAACCAAGTCCATTACATTTTGACCAGTTAGGCGAACACAAATGTACCGACCAGCAGATTTTTTTTCACGATTTCAGGTTATACATACAATTGAAGACTAGTTGATTTTTGGTAGTAATTTAAAGTAGGAAATACAACAGAGGTCGTAACAATTGTTTCTAAGCGAGCCAGATAATTGAGTAATTTAATGTTTCAATCATCATTAAAGCAGTTGTTGGCAAATTCGAAAATTTTGGCTTCGTTTTCATTATTTGAACATTTATTTACAATTGATACTCCTACATTGTTTGTATCTTTGTTTTTTATTTAACTTGTTGAAGCACAATATGAGATTTTTTTTAAATTTAGTTCCTTTGTGTGGCGTAAATAAAAGCATACTCAATCTGTCTATCACTTCATCAATTTCTTGAAACTTGTTTGCTGTAACAGTGACTTAAAGTATTACAAACTACAATATAAATAAATCGTTATCTCACAAACCGATTGCCCTCCAGATTTCAGTGTGACGAATCTCATTGACTCTCATTAAATACTCGACTAAAGGGTGATAATCGAGAATTAAATCGATGGCCCGCATCGATGGCGGGTGTATCATTTATGAAAATAAAATAATCGCTTCTCATTAGTCGATTTACGGGTTATGCGGGTGTTTATAGTGACACGCTTTTTATATCAATGGCTTTTAACTTTCATCGCTCCGCTGATTGTATTTAATTCGTGTTGTGTTTTCTTTTTGGTTTATTTTCTTAGTGATTGAAGCATTTTTTATCATTTGGAAGTTTATAGTGATTGTAATTGGCCGTTGAATGGTTCTTGTATTGGCCGTGACTAATTTTTCTGAACGCTCGTCTAAATTAAAGACTGTAAGAGATAGGTACTGTTACGTCTGCGTAATGAGTTTGCATAAGATTATATGCAGACTCATGCGTGTCCTCATAAGTTAGCATACTGGCTGTATAATAGTTCGAAGACTGTTAGTATTTTAGAATCAATTTGAATAATTGTCAGAGTAGATTGGTTGAGTTGTTTTATAAAAGAGAGTTCCATGTAGTCGTTCAAAGCGTGAAGAAGTATTTTTAAAATATATCATCGTGAAAACCTTCAAGAAGTTTAATTTTATAGATAATTGATCCCGGTAGTCGAGCCCTTAGTATCCAGGGTTCGACATAGTGGTGGAGGCGCCGGGTAATCAATATATAGTAAAAATAGAAGTATTAGTAAAAATTGCATATTCGGAGCCGATGATAATCGCATGTACGAAGCTGACAATTTGAGAAAGACGACTAGTACAGCCCCATGTTGTGTTGTGTGCTCTCGCAGCGAAGAAAATAGAAAAGCTAAGTGGTTTTTATATTATATAATTAGTTTTAAAGGAGAGATGATGATGATGTATTTCTCGGGCATTGATGAAGTCTGCCTAGAGGAGTTTATCACCGAGTTCAGGCGAATCGCCAGAAGCTATGAGTGGTTTGAGAAAGATTATGCTCTCATATTAGGCGCATATCTTCAGGGTCCAGCCTTGTATTTTTATAATTATATTTACCGCGATGATATGGAGTTTGCAACGTTGTGCGAGGAATTGAGGAACGAGTTCCCTTGTCAATGTTATGTCTGTAAACAACGTGCAGCAATTGCAGCAATGGAAGCATGTGTAGATGAAGAAGAAACTGCAGATGTATATGAAGAAAATGGATCGCCGGATGACATGAACCAAGATGATAATACTGTTTTATGTTCTAGCATGATCATGGACGACCCACATATTGAGGAAGTAAATGATATCGATGATGACCAGAGCTGCGACGTAAGCAGTCAGAACGATGACGAGTCCGAAGTTGAATGTACGGATGAAGAGAAAAACCCGGGTGTGTCCAATCCAGTTATTATTTCATCCGTTTTAATTTCAGAAAACAAAAATGTGTTTTTTAAAGAATGTGGTCACGATGGAAATACGGATAGACACCACATCGCTGGTGATTACAATTTTGAAAAGAACATGGTCCAATCTGATGTTGGAGACGACGTCCATTCATCGTTGGTAACAATAAAAAATAATAGGTTTGGTTTTCGTAATTTCCATATTGAATTTTCTTATCGAGCCTCATGTCAAGCTAAAATAGGTATGGCATCAAGGAAGTCCTACCATGTTAAGTTGAGTCGTATTTATGCCCAAATTAAAAATAAAAGATGCATGGCTCGAAGATGTATGGCAATAGGAAAGTCCCCCCATTACCTTCATTTAAAGAAAATGAAATCATTTTCATTAAATTCTTACCATTGTTATAATAATTTTATAAAACAGACATTTTTATTTAAATATAAATTTTGGAAATTTTATAAAAAGAAATTTTTCATAACCTTTTCATATGAGAGTGTAAATAGGTTTAGGCTCAAAAGCTTAGTGTCCAGAGTGGAATAAAATTAGAAAATATCTGTAGAGTCTGTCATATCATTATGTCATTGTCAATCATTATGATTGTTATGATTATTATTCAAATGAAGAGTTGAAGTGTTGGAAATTATAATTAATTTGTGATTTTTGTTTCATAAAATGCTGCCGGGCGGAACGCGCCCCATGAACTGAATGCAGACGCAGCCGGGTGTTACAGAGGACAGAGCCATACAACCCAGAAAAACGTTTATGTACAAGATGTAGTGGTAGACGTGTTTTTGCTCCAGAGTATAATGTTAGATTCTCCTCCAGACCTCCCATAGAGTTATGAGAGGGTCACTTAGTGTTCAATTTGAGCTAATATCAACTTTGCTATATGGAGCATAGTCTTCGCAAAGGGAGTCAGGTTGACTCTGTTGATTTAGCTATGATAATTGAAACTCTTCAATGGTTAAGAGTTATTAGATGAGTAATTCTTGTTATATTTTTTATTAATCCCTTTGGAGTAAATACAGGCAATGAGAAGTTATAGGTGGTCCAATGCAATTATGGCTCTCTGACCTCTGACCCGATAAGCGTCTGAAGGAATTACAGTCATAAAGGTGTTGAATCTTAGCATGTATTCCCAGTCTGGGTGGATGTCACTTGGGCATCCTAGGTTCAATTAGGGCTGTGCGCTGTGGCTTTTAGTACGGTTTTGCTGCAGTGGGGTTTAAGCAGAGCAACGTTGTTTGATGAGCGTGGATTGACGCACAGTAATAATATATGAATTTTATGTGATTCAGTATTGATCGTTGACTCTGACTTAAGCTCGCTTTCCAAAGCCGTAGGCCAAAAATAAATTTCTTCCGTACAAAGGTAGGGATCTCGGTGTTAGGATTAGGTAGGTCATACTAGCACCCTTCGAAAGTTTTTGGAATATAACTGTGCTATATGCACATTTATATTCTTTGGGGCGTAGCTGATGTTACGTCTGCGTAATGAGTTTGCATAAGATTATATGCAGACTCATGCGTGTCCTCATAAGTTAGCATACTGGCTGTATAATAGTTCGAAGACTGTTAGTATTTTAGAATCAATTTGAATAATTGTCAGAGTAGATTGGTTGAGTTGTTTTATAAAAGAGAGTTCCATGTAGTCGTTCAAAGCGTGAAGAAGTATTTTTAAAATATATCATCGTGAAAACCTTCAAGAAGTTTAATTTTATAGATAATTGATCCCGGTAGTCGAGCCCTTAGTATCCAGGGTTCGACATAGTGGTGGAAGTATTTTAAACCATTTTGTATTTACTTTACCAATACCAATTATATTGAGGTAAATCATACGTATATTTGGGATTTAGAAATAGATAGATAGATAAACCATTTATTTGTCACAACACAAGACATACACAAAAGCACAATTGAAATTAACTAAGCACATATATAAACATAATCAACATCAATAAATAAAAAGGTATAAACTCGTGTAGGACAAAAAATACCGAAGTGCGATGTGCATCTCAACATTGCACCAAATAGGAGTCCAGCTCAGCACGTGTCAGGCAAATATAATGACGCTGATATTTTGCTGGATTCTTGCCAACCCGCACTGGGCCTGTGTGGTGGATTATGGCCCATTCCCTCTCCTAGAGAGGAGGCCTGAGTCCCAGCAGCGGGAACATTATAAGGCTGATGTTATGCTATGCTATGCTTGCGGTAAATAAACTTACCTAAATAAAACTACATAAACTTAATAATCCGTTTATAAACCACCAAAAGTTTATAACTTTATAACAATAATCTTAATGGACCATAAACTTTATAAAAGGCCATAGCAAAATGAAAGAGCAAACAGCCGTCTTTACAAATCTATAATCTTTTGATGCAAGGAGGCGTAACTACAAACTGTAGGCGGCAAGCAGATGTTTGTTCAACGTCAGAGGAAGGATGAAGAATGTCCGAGTATAGCCAAGAAACTGCCGACTGTAGCCGAAGAATGCCGAATGTGTTCAAGCGGTGTGAACAGAGAGATGCTTCAAGAACTAGGCAATTGCTGTTTTGGTGTTAAAATTAACTATCGAATTTTCGTATAGTGTATGACATTTTAAATTTGGATTTGGCACTTAAGCATTAATTTCAATTAACGAGCCTTTTCGAAATTACAAGGAGTTGATGATTCACATAAATTTATTTAACTTTTTATTTATTTTAAATTAGAAAATAAATAGCTCTTGTCACTTCGTGATACATTAGCATTCTATTGGTGTAAGAATTTTTAGGATTCGTTCGGTAGTTTCTGATATTACCTACACACAAACTTATAATTTTTAGTTCTTTATAATATTAGTATTGGTTGATTGTTTTAGTTGTTTCTCAAACATATTGCAGCCGGATTGAAAAAAATATTAAAATAAAACTTTGAACTAAAATGATTTTCATTTAGAAAGTGTACCAAGACATTACGAAATCAACCGATACAAAGTTACCCATTTTAGGCACCCATTTCTACATTTTAGGGCACGCTTCACGCGATACAATCTCGAACGGTTTTACAATAATAAGTAAAATAATCTTGTAAGTAAATCGGAAATAGCGAAGCAAATTTAGCTACCACAATAGGCCCGAGGTGTTTGTCACCGAGATTGGGATCTTGAGAATAACACCCTTCCTTTTATCTGATACTAAGAGATGTTTATTTACGTTTATAATGTGCTGTTAATGTAGGTATGGTGAGTATTTGCAACGTATGTTCGATGTGGAAATAGAAATTGGTTCGTGCAATTTTATACTATTTTTGAATATAACGCTTTTTTTATAATAGGTAAAATTATCCAATAACAAATTCCGTCCTTGGGCGGAACGGGAAATAGTCAGACTCTTACTGACTAAAAACCTACCCCGTTCCTTCGTTGCCTATCGTGCCTGGGCTGGGCCTTCCTTTCAGAAGCTGACCCATGATTCAAGCAGGCTTCGACCCTGCCTGCAGCTAGCAGGCTGGGCCTCTACGGTTTTCTGACAGCTCCTTGAGGCGCGCGTGAGCAGTACGCGCCGTCGACGACTTGGGCTCGGTCCGGTCGGTTACCGGACGATCGAACAGCGTGCTACCCATTGTACACCGTCCGCAAGCCCGGATTATAACGCTTGACGAAAATGTGTTGGAGAATAAACCTTTGACAGGTTTCATTTTTATCCACTACTAGCTTCTGCCAGCAGCTTCGCTCGCGTGGTAGTTGGTTTCTCCATATAAATTTTGAACCCCTACTTCATCCCCTCAGGCCGTGTTTACAGAGACGCGGCGCGCTGTGCGGTCCGTTGCACATTGCCATATGTTTGTGTTTGCGCGAGCAATGACGCGGCCCGCTGCTGCAAATTACAATGAACACCCAACGCGCCGTGCAACGCGCCGCGTCTTCGTAAACACGGCCTCAGGGGGTGAGTTTCGGAAAATACTTTCTTAAGGTAACCTGTCAGGTATACTCTAACGTGCTCGCCTACTTCCTTTATGGGTGTTTTTATTGACATGCAGATTTCATCACGCATACGGAATTGCGCGAGCTTATTCCCCTCATTACAATAAATACTTTATGACAGTTAATAACATTCAAAAGTATTAAATTCAAAAGATTCCTAACAATAGATCAATAGACACAAATTGGACGTCCATAGGAACCATAGACACGTGTCCGAGAGAAGAAAAAAAAAGAGACGGCCAGCCTTATCGAACAAAGTTATAATTACCGTTACGCAAATTAAAAATCGAGCTTTGTCATTCTTAAAACGAAGGAGCAAGGATCTAATTTATTTGGCAAACATTTAGAGGTGTGCAATTTAAAGTTGGTGTTGTCAAAAAGCATCAAATGGCGCGAAAAGGGAAAAACTGTGACATTTTAGCATTGTGATATAAAATTTTAAATAAACACCTTTTGAGTGGGCGTTAGCGGAGTATTTGTAAATAGGTTTTTGTTGATATTACAATGGTATTTTTAACAACGGTTCCCTGCGGGGGTGTTGTCTGACAATCTCATAATGTTGCCACGTGCTTTTAATATTGGCATTTGTATTGTAAATGTGACAAAAATAATAATTTGTAGTTGTATTTTACCTGGATTTGTGCCCACATACGATCGACTAAACATTTTTCATTATTGATTCACTTCTAGTGAATTGAACTTTAACTTCCATTGAATTTAAAAAATCAAGTAGATAAACAGATCAAGCTTAACCGATAAGATAAATCGAAAGAAGATTATTCCAATCAAATAACTAATCGCTCACGGCGCTTAACATAAATTATAGAGCAAAAAAAACTATAATTCGAAAACTTTTTCTCCTATTTCACGCAATGATAGTTTAAAGCGAGATTAAATCACAATAAAAAAGTCATCAAATGAGAGTTGATAGGTATTAAGCAGACAAAAGCCGTTTAATCTTGGAAGCGAGAACCGTCTACGGAAAATTGATATGTAAGCATTCCATAAATAATACTAATAAGGCATTTATTGTCTATGGTCAGCGATCGCCTACCATTTTAGGCTAGGAATTGTATAATATCTTAGGAAGCTACGTCATAAACGAAAATACACCTCATACTGTAAATTAAATTTGCAAATTAGATTTACCTAATACGGATTAAGAATAACTTAAGGTATATCTTGTATAACTTCTAAGGCACGTAACATAATACCATAAAGGTGCGTGCACATAACATTGGCGCAATATCGTAAGATCGCGCGACATAAACTACCCGGCGGGTGGCGCTACCGACGCGAAAGGTACCAACTTTACGACGTCAAAAAATACTCGCTACCGTTGATACCTTACGGTACCTACACAATACTACTGCTTACGTAGGTACCAACAAAAAAATAAAATTTATTCAATGAAGAAATTACAAGAAATTGTTGAAGAATATTTTTAGGCTTTTATGTGAATTCTTTAAACATAATGATATTATAACGGCATTTTGAATGACATACCTACATAATTTTAAGATGTATATGCAGAGAATGCGCCGCAGTTATCGTGGAGCTGTCTTTTTAATAGAGTCATATTGTAACGGTACTTTATAATTTTGGAGAAAATTCAAGTTCTAATCCGTAAAGTTTGCTGCGTAACGACTTACAGGAACTGTTTGTATCTTTATATTTTGGACATTTTAAGTTTCCAGCAACTGCGAGTAGTGTATGCTTACGATTTTCTTTGATGCGCTTATGGAACAAAATTATCTCAAATAATTGCAACTGAGAATTACCTTCTTCTCACAGTTTGTTTTTTTCATCCATATGAAATATCATTACATTTCCCTCACCCCCTCCCTACTAACCTATTCTCTCAAAGGGCAAGAAGTGACCCATCAGGTCACACGCGACGTCACACCACAAAGCGTATCCTCCTGAACAGTCATTTGACTGACAAAAGAACAATACAGTTCGCAAGTGGGTCAGGGAGTCGTTCACAACACTGGCAAGTGTCACGTCACTGATAGCGAGGTGACGAGGTCCCGAGTTCGTCCCGCATAATAGCAAGCTGACATCGCGCAAGACGAAATGCGGTCAGTGTGTATGGAGCCTTAGTTTGCAGCGTTTTCTTTAGGAAATTGAAGTTGGTGCGAACCTAATCGATGAGCACTTACAATCGCAAAAAGGTGTAAACTGCAGAGAAAATAAAACCTTTTTTGGCAAATAGTTTATAATGTATCAAAGTAGAGAAAGTATTAGTCTGAAAAAATACAACTATTTCTATTCGTTATTGGACGCTAGATTGTAAGTAATAGTTTTACATAAGTCCAATCTACAAAGCACAGGCGTAGGGTAGCCAGCCATTCGGTTTTTTACAGGACGCATTTTGGAGAGTGCGCGGGAATTACAACAAACCGACGTACGGCGAGTATCTACCACTGCTTACCATTAGCTGGGCTCGCAGAGCACTGGTTTAGATGACTGGCCTGTTTGTCTAGCGGTTAGTGGCCCTGACTGCTATGTCGGAGGTCGTGGGTCGATTCCCACCCAGGACAAATGTTTGTGTGATGAGCACGATCATTTGTTCTGTGTCTGGGTGTTATTTATCTATAATATGTATGTATTTAGAAATATATAAGTATGTTTATCAGCTGTCTGGTACCCATAACATAAGCTCTGCTTAGCTTGGGACTAGACGGTGTGTGATAGTTGTGGAAAAAAAAAAAACTGGTTTAGATCAATTAACAAAAAAAGAAAAATAAATCGAGAGATGTCTTGTTTGTCCGTCGATTCAAAGATTAGATGGTATCTCCAAGAAAACATTCTTACCCGTACGTTCATATACACAGACTGTCAAATCCATTACTCAACCTTTCAGCTCTGCCGCAATCGGGTAATAATCAAATAGGGATTAATATTAGTTATTTATTGATTGGGTATTAATTAGTCGGGCCATTATATTTAAATAATTAATTATGTTGTATATAAACAGATGAAAGGTTAATCAGTAGTTTTTCGTTGATTGGATCTGATTGATTTGATTTTTATGATGATTACAATATTGGTATTTTTAGGTTATCATACAGAAGTTATAGTCAATTATAGAAACGGTTCTTTAATATTTATAGACCATAGCTTATGATGACAAATTATGTTTTTACATTAATTTTGTCATTTAGTCATAATTTTGCGAATGATGTTTTTTTTAATTACAACGGGTTTCCGTTATATAATTTTTCACACTATATTATAGGTATATTTTAGTTTGTTAATTATTCATAAGTTTAATGATAAACCAATCAAAATAATAAAAATAATTTAACATCTCAGCATCGATTATTTTGCGACAGCGTTTTCCATAGAAAGTTTATTACCACCATAGTGATAATGATGGCATTTAGAATAACCTACTTCCAGTTTTATGATACCCAATATAAAACCTTTTTTCATTTATACATCACTAAAAAGGAAGTTGTAAACACCTCATATACATTCGAATAGCTCCAATCAATTTGAAAATGGATGTTAAATCACACATTACTGATTAATTTCGCTTTTCTTTCTATTAAAACGTGTAACTTTTATCTTTAATGATACGAAACGAATACAAATGGCGTATAATCATACAACAATACGCTGGGCCTATAAACAGGGCTATCGTATTCGCATTAACTTTCAACGACCGGCGTCAGAAAACCTACGTTTAGTACTGTAAGGACCAATAAACGAAACACGGATTGAATTTCGCTACAGATTCCATTGCTAGCATCGTACCGGATCTATTAACGTAAATTGTGTCACAGGCAAAAATGCAGCAATGTACAAGAAATCCGAAATAAGTATCATAACATTATTTCATAGGCAACTAACGTAAGTTCCGTACGCTGTGAGTTTGTAGCGGCGCGCGGCGTCCCATCGCATCGTTGTGATAACATTAATGACGTCGTAAAGCTGCCCCGCATCGCCAGAGAGAGATAGAAACAACGCAGATACTCGAGAACGCGGAAGAATTAGCCTTCACTAACGATGGAGTAAATCACCTGTTAGGCTGGATCCTAGCTTTACTAGAGAGATTAAATTTAAAGTAAGCTTAAATCACACGACGTATAGAAAACTTGTTTTATGCCGTTGATTCGTGCGTGGCTCATCGCCATGAAGAATTTGATGTCCGATATGAATTATCGAAGCGGTGATTAATACTGAAAATATTTACACACCCACGTGAATACATTAAAACCGCTTTGATTCACGATTTTGATGCTAGAATGTTTCCACTTACGTGGTAAAAAGATGTTTTTAAAATACATAAGTTAATTATTCCCCCGTGCGCGTCTGTCCATCTGGGCGTGTTTAATTTAAATAACAAAGAGGTCTGACCGCGCGCTCGTGGCGGAAAAACGAAAGATTGACACACACTCGTGTTCGGGGGCGAGCCACCGATTATGATATGTGGCGCGAATCAAAATAAAAGCATTAAATACCAGAATTTATAAATTGCTAATGAATAGCTGTTTGGAAACACTTGTTTACTGGCAGACATTTTGTAGGTTTTATGTCCGAAAAATATTCTTCTAGTTACCGAACTATAATACCTATTTAAAGTCTTTTATATAATATGCGGTTTGCTAAGCCCCATTGTGACTATGTGTTAACTTAAGCGTAAAAGCCAAGATTCAACAACCATTCTGTATTAGCATAATCGAAACTTTGCACATCAAACACCGATATTTTCCGTCAGAAAAACTCCGATTGCACTTGGTATTAAAACATAAATCTTATCCTTTCATAAGAATCTATATGGTTCCATTAAACCCCTGTAAAATACGCACGTATATTACTTGCCGCGAGCAATTTTTTGATGAATGAACACATCAGTTCGGGAAGCATTGACTGATGGGAGCGCAACAAAGGGCCGATCTTTGCACTTTGACATTCGCGGTTTAATCACGTACTACAAGCTTTGTAGTGGCGATCGACGAAGATCAGTGCGCACTTGACACCGACGATACCTCTTGACAAAGTCACTTCGCTCGGATCGAAAGTGCTCAACTCAACGTATTGTCTAAAACGTGTAACACGTGCTTCGATTCGATCTTTATCGATACTTTTGAACCGTCTATTATGGCACTAAGCTTTTAATTTACCAACAAAAATGGTGTAGCTATTGTTTGAGATCGGAGATTATCGGGGTTCAGTAACGACATAATTGTTGCTCAATTTAAAGATTACGCTCGATTATTGCTCATTGGGCATTATGTATTGTGTTTTTTTAATGGAATTAACAAGTTTATTGTCTTTTTTTATGATGTAACTTGAACTGATTACGTGCTGTATCGATTCAGTTCGGTCTAGTTGTGAACTCGAGTATTGATGAGGATGACATTAACGAGCGCCATTTTGAAATTGGAATGAAGGTTAGAACGAATGAATGAACGATTCCTGGAAAACTGTCAAAGCTTTTATTATGTTTATTTTACACGCTTTTTCAATCAATAAAAATGTTGGCAGCATTTGAAGCTAAAATTGTGATAGCCGTATTTGAATAATGTACAGTGGCGTACAGTTTCATTTGTGACATTGCCAACACTTAGCGTTGAGCTCGACGCGACTGTACTACACGGAACGGGAGGACGGCTACTGTCCGAGTTGGAAACTAATGCACGGTTAGGGTTGCCGATAATTTTTTGTTTGTGTTTTTCCAATTTGTTACAATTTAGATAAGGTTTTTCGAATGAAAAAAACGCATAGGTAAGTAGCGTGTAAAGATAGGAAACAGACTTTTGAGAGGAAGTTTTTCTCAATCAATACTAGATAGTTGGCCTTATATATCATCTGTATATGTAATACTATTGATTGTTTAAACTATTGACGACGATTATAAAGGAAAAAAAATCTAACTGTCAATGTGAAATACTCAGCAAAAAAGAAAAACTCAAAAAAAAAATTGTTTGGACATATTGCTATTAAATGCTATTTTGCCAAAATATTTTATTACGTAAAAAGTTTAATAGAGAAACTGCCCGCTAGTATCGAATTCGAAACCAACCCACGAAAGTCAGATCATTCAAAAATTAGCACCGTATCTTTCTCCGAGCAACTAAAAAAACAAAATCCTATCAGCCCTACCGCTGACGGGGTGAAATAAAGCTCTCCTGCCCGTCGTCGCTCGACCGAATGGAGTGAAAAAAATTCAGTTCAAAAAGCCACGGACGGACCGACAAAAAGTCGCATTGTAGTACCACGGGATGCATGTAGTGCACACGATTTTTTCGCCAGACTATTGAGGCCGTTTTGTTTAATTTTTTGAATGTCTGTCTAGCTTAGATCAGATGTGATTGGGTTTTTTGAGAAATGTAAGAAGGTGTGATTAGAGTTATAAATGTTAGTAGCTGACTCGGCAAACTTTCTGCCATATATGGAATAAAAGAAAAAATTCGGTTAAGGAGGATAAAAACTAGCCTACAACTTATTCTTAGACCTAAAAACAATAGTATGCAAAAAAAAACATAAATATCAGTGAAGCCGTTTCGAAAGAGTTCGACAGCAAACACTATGATACGAGATTTTTATAATTAAGTGTTTCAAAAATTGTTCCAAATCGAATTTAGATCACAGGAAACCTGCATGTCCTAGAACCAAAAATTAGAAGACTTGTGACATTCACCAATCCGCGCTGGGCCCGCGGATTCCCTCTTCTAAAGAGGAGGCCTGAGTACCAACAGTGGGAACATTATAAGGCTGATGCTATGCTATGCTATAAATATTACTCAATCTGGCACGTGAGGCGATGTATTTTTTTAAACCCTACGAATAAAACACCATGTTTTTCAACAAAGAACCCACTACCAGCTGTAAAACGATACAGCACTGATAACCGATAATTTTAAAGGGACATTAACAATAAAAGTTGCCCTCAGGCACCCTCAAAAACCGAATTCTATACAACGAAATACGATACTGGCTACAGCCCTCATTAGAGTTGCCACTTAATTTAATAAAAAATAAAAACCAACCGTATCATAAACTCACAGTTCGAATTTTGAAAATTAATAAAAATGTCAAGCGTGACTGAATATAATGACGTCAGAAGACCAATGCGGGCTCGTAGATTAAGAGGCGGTAATAGAATCGCAGTACCGTGAAAAAAGAGAAAAATGCCTGTGACGTCACACCCTCGCCCTGTGGCGCTGGCGTGGGGTGTCAGTGCGATTCAGCACTTTCGCAGAATAAGCTTAAACGTTGAAAACCCAATTTGACGGCTCGATTAGCACAGTCGGGCTTTTTATTCACGTCACATGATTGATTTTCGTTATACTCCCAATTGGGCTTGACTGTAAACGATGGAAAATAGTGGGTATAGTTATAAAATTAAATTTAAGTGTTTACGTTTTTAAATACATTTCCGGACTCATTCGATATTCTACCAAAACGACTCCAACGCAACGTCAAAAATATCTGCCACACAGAAATCGCAACATCAACCCTTCCGATGCGCGCGTCAAAAGGTTGCTAATTACAAAATTAATTTCGCCAAACAAACGCGTCTTCCGCATCGGACGGGTCGCATCGCATTTCACGCGGGAACATGGCCCGGGCCGTGTTCGCCCGGGTGGACGGCAAGCATTCTGTGTAAGTCGTGCACAGGACGACCATTGTGCTCAATTCGGGTCCCAGTTAATTGTTTTTAATTCGCCAGTACTGTATTGTAACTCTTTTAATTACGCCCACGGAGCTGCGCTAATGGCGGCTTCGTGAGCGCCTGCGCCGATCACGAAAGTCCTTTTGTTTAATTGTACAGTTCCACCGAGATGCGGTTTCGATAAGCCCCTGTGTGGGCAAACGCATTAGTTTTTAGTACTAATTATGGGTTTATAAGGTGATTTAGTGTCATGTGAGATCATGTTTCGTTTTCGTCAGTAAAATTTGAAACGATTTTTTTTTTGTGGGCGTGATTTTGTAGATTATTTTTTATTTTGGAGTTAATGAACCGGGGCTCATATTATATAGTGTTATAATATTTTTAATTTCCTTGTCCGAAAAAGAGATGATAAATAATAAAAAAACTAATGAGCTGACTACCGAAACTTTTTATCGAATAAAATATGTATAATGATAATAAATTAGTCTCATTTATTAGAGTTGAGCCAAGCTATAATAGAGGAACCAAAAGAATAGCAACAAAACGACATAAAACCAAATCGTAGTCAAATAAAACGATTCTGATGTCCCAAATACGGGAGAATATTTCCAATTTCTGCTAAGGAGGCTCCCTCCGATTGTACTAAAGCTAAGGAGGGCAGCATACACAGCGTCCGGCCTCATTTGGTTAATTCACCGTGTGTAGCCACAATTAAACAGCACAAAAGAAGAAGTTCGACGACAACGGAAATCACGACCCGATATTACACTGATGATACTTTTAATGAGCTTTTTAGGCAATTTTGTTTCTGAATTTCGTGTGGAACTGGAGTTTTAGTATAAAACTTAAAGATGGGAAGAAGAAAGAATATGATGCTACAATCTTATTTTGAGCTATGATTTATCTTTGTATATATTAATTCTTCTATTTGTTTGTGGCCTTAGTCTTCCTAAATGGATTGACCGATTTCGATGAAATGTCGTGTTTCAAACCGTCCAGGTATATCTGGACGGTTTGAAAATACAATTAGACCCCCAATTGTATTTTCAGGTAGGTAGTTTTTAGGGTAGGTGGTGCTGCAATCAGAATCTCAATTTTTTTTATGACTGATATTAAGTTTTCACATAGGAAAACTTCTGTTGGCACCGCTAGTGCATATATAAAACATGTTTTACTATGATAAAAATAAGCCATTCTCCTGCATAGAAAAATTACAATGTTTCCATTGTCCGGTTTGACCTGTTAAAAAACCTATATACGACATCTCTCGTACTTAAAACCACACTCCACAAAACATCTCTGTTAACCCTAAAATAGCCGTAAACCTCATTCCTCAATAGGATAACCCGAATGCCTAAAGTGTGACAAGCCACAAAACTTGTAACCCTAAAACGCGGGGTGCGACCCTCGGGTGTGAGCGACCCGCGGTCGTACGCAATCTCGTAGATATCAACCGCGACTTTTGCCTCTACAATCCGGTGGCTTGACACATGGGTGTTACAAGTGGGATAAATCTGATGATTATTTGAATAAAAAAAACTTATTTTTTGTAAAAAAAAATACACTTTGTAAAGTTCGTCTTTAGTTTTTGTTTTTCCATATGACGTAACATTTTTAAGTTATGTTCTAACTTGTTTTAATTAGTGTTATTAGTAAACTCAGTAGAATTTATTTGGTAGATTTCATATTTAGTTTAGTTTATGGAGCAAAACCACAATTCTATGTCTTTCTGTAATACTGAATGTTTGCACTAAGTTAAAACTTCATTCATTATACATAACTACATATTTTTTATGTAATATATTTTTGATTACAGGCCCTTTAAAATGTTTATTTTTGAAGATTATTTATTGCATTTTTACGAAATGCAAATCTGAGTACATATTTTTAAATATTCATGAAACTGCATACATATAATGTATTTCTGCATTAGTAGTTTAAAAAAAACCTCAAATATTCGTGGTAATTTTAACAGATTTATCCACGACCAATGCATGCACGTATGCAGTTTTTCATCCGTCACCCCTCGGGCAAGGATAATCATATCTGCACACACGTCACTTGAGCGCGACACGTCGGTTTGACACCCCTACACTCTGACCACTAATCATTGATCAAAAACTTTTTTAAAGCATTTCAGATAACCGTTATTAAGTGTAAAATTGAATATTGCGAACTGTAGTATTAAAAATCGAATTCAGTAGGGGAAAAATGTAACTTATAACCACAACAAAAAACTACAACCAGTGATCAAGTAACCCTCCGCTGCAGGGCACGCGTCACAACGACCGCGCGAAAAAAATAAAATTACAGCTTCCCATTTACTGTTGATTACACTCGAGACAAAAAAGCATGTGATTATTTTCACAAGGTATTAATCTCACGCGTCAAACGCGCGATTAACTTATAAATCCGCCATAATTGCGGACCGACAGATGTCGCTAGCGGCGCCGCCACTGGAATTGCGCGGGCGCAAGCTTTATTATGTTTTTGTTCGGACAAAGAGCACCGCCTACATGCCACTACTGTTTATTATTGTGACACTTTTTTAAGCCCGATATATTAACCTACTATAAAAAAAAGTTTTTCTTACAGATAGTGT
The DNA here is from genome assembly GCA_958295575.1 of Leucania comma. Taxonomy (NCBI): domain Eukaryota; kingdom Metazoa; phylum Arthropoda; class Insecta; order Lepidoptera; family Noctuidae; genus Leucania; species Leucania comma. Next base: position 6,469,832 of record OY282476.1, on the reverse strand, counting down.
ACCTAATCAACGACATAAAACTTTTATGAGCTTAGATTTAAAACAAGGCTTTTTGTATATCGGTAATGGCAATATTATCTTGATAAGACAACATCATTTGTGCACATTAGGGATCTTGGAAACTTTATTATAATTACTAAGATACTTTGATGGGAATTATCTTTACCTTAACTTTCAAAAATTTTACTACTTTTAGATTATCTACTTCATGGGCGCCACTTTCGCTGCGAGACAGTATTTGTAGACATTAAAAAATGAAAACTAATGCGCTTCACAATCATCGATTACTTCACTGCTAACCATCAGGTGGGATTGCAGTTAAACACTAGTTTAACTCATTAAAAAAGTCTGCAACTACAGCCATATCTTGAATAGCACAGCTTTATACTTTTTTAAACGAATTTCTTCAATTTTTTTTTATTATTATTATTGATAGGTTCGTGCTTGACCGCTATCTCACCTGATGGAAAGCGACGATACGGTCGACGATGGATCGCGCTTACCTAGAAGAAACCTATTCACTCTTGACTTAAAGATTCCGAATTAGTTGTTTTAGACTAGTAAAGAGATTAGACAAGGGCCCACTTACTCTCACTTCTATTTCCAATCTAAGTGTCAATTGACCGAATAATTTAGATTATAAATCCGTTTTTTTTAACTACAAAACACCGCTGGATGTGGACAAATTTAATTAATTCGTCCTTGTCCACGAGCGCTGCATATTCATGGCAGTCACAGCTCGTTAGGTCGTCGACGGTCAGTATTAACAATCTGTCGCCGAGGGGTTCACAATCCTGGATTTATTTGTTCCTAGAGTTTTACACGGACGTTGTAATATATCTACCTATGTTGGGGCAACATTTGCATCTGCTACGAAAGTTCATCGGATGTTCATTGAAGGGACCAAGTGAGCTGTTGTTTGTTTAGAATTCGTTTGAGTCATGTGATTTAAACGTCTGTTTTAAAGTGAATTAATAGAAAATAAAAGTCACCTGATAAAAACAATATTGAGTATTAAAATAAAGTTTATTACGATGGCAACAGTATTTTATGTAATGTCAAGATTCATTGACAATGAATGTCAAATTCAACTGTTAGCTCTGTTCTTCTTGCAACCACCTTGTATAATGTCTGCTTTACAATAAATATTAAATCTGTGCACACGAAATCGGTCTACAGAATCTGAATTTTATTTAATAACATACATAATTATACACTGAATATTCTAGGATGATGATATTTCAGATGATGCCGTCATGTCCAGATTTTTTAGGCGTACCACCACGCCAAAAGTCTCTTTTGACATTTTTAAGTCACACAAGTCGTCTTTTATCCTGCTGAGCAGAATTATATCAATATAAATAAAATAGATTTGGGGCTATTAACTATTAATAAATCCACGGTAGTGAGTCATCGAGAGAGAGACAGTGGAGGGACCAGGAAAAATCCTCAATGAACTATTAATTGTTATTCAACAGTAAAAAGCCGATTCAGCTGGAGTTTACTATTAGGCACATATTTTATTAGCAAATGAAACTAGAAAGAATATTTGTTTAACATTGTCAATGTAAGACAAATATTGTTTTTTAAGTTCCATTCAATCGTAATTACATCTAGTGGTTTGTCATATCAATCATTAGGTATCTGAGCAGATTTTTTAAACCAGTCGGATTATAATATATCATCAATGCCAACATCAAAAATATTGAAGAATCTAGTTTCAATTCCATTAAGCGTCTTTCACTACAGTATGTCTAACTATATAGACATCTTCAACCCTAAAACACCATACGTCTAATTTCAGATATAAATCAACTATTCATACATCTACGGAGGTGACAGCCTGCGAGACACAGGTTGTGACAGGTCAAAAGCAGCACCATTAGGTATCATTGTTGATTTTGCAGTCAGAAATTATAATATCACCAATGCTTACAATGACATTTAAGACTCGCATTTTCATATGATACATTCAGTTAAGTTTCTACCACTACAATAACCAATCTAACTACATAGGCATCTTGAACCCTAAAACCATCTAATTCCACATATCAATCAACTATTCATACATCCACGGAGGTGACAGCCTCCGAGAGACAGGCGGTGACAGGCCGATCGGCCGATGCTCCCTTCCCTGCCTCTAATGAGCAAACAAGCTCAAACGTGGACATGGGCATGCATCGTATGCTCTGCCGCACTTTTGGTGTTTGCTTTGCCGGAATTTGCTTTGATTTACTAAAATTGCAGAAATCGTTTTTATTTCATTAGTAGTGATGTTATTATTGATTTAGTTGGTACGACGTTTAGTGTGTTTTGCCAATTTATTTCATACACGATTTTAAGTCCTTTTTTTTTAACCATTGCTTGACTACAATCCCACCTGATGGTAAGCAATGATGATGCGTTGCTATTGCTAAAACAAATTTACTCCTAAAATTTCATCTTATCTGTAAGTACAAATTAAAACACCAATTAAATTCACTTGCACAGACAGAAACACCGTCAAAACATCTAATCTAACACTAAAACTTCCGTGCTTCAAAACAGGAACGAGATTAACGGGAACGAATGAAATAATATAATCTTGTTAGCGTGCCGTCACCTTCCCGCGCCGGTGCGAATAATTAGCAATCCCCTTACAAAGTAAGAGCGTTGAGCGAGATAACTGAATCTAGGCTTAACAAGTTTCACGAATTACACGATAACCTCCCTCAGATACGGCCGGGTTTGATAAAAACCATTAAGTACAAGGATTGCTGATACGTTGGGCGATAGCTTCGAGTTAACACCTCGCAGCCTAAGTTTAGTGAGGAGACTAAATAGTAAATAATCTATGAGTCAACTTATGGGTAGAGATAGGGACTGCGTGAAGTGCCTCTTTAGAGATTTCGTTGTTTTCGGAGCTAATAATGTGCTCTTTGTTGTATCTAATTCTACGGAGATGACTTTTTTTAATATCTTAAAGTAATTTAATAAAAAATATGTTATATTTTTTCGTTAAAAATCTTTTTGAACCCAAACAAACATTGAAAGCTATGCGCACTTCATAGATACATGATCCAAAATAATTAGAAGGCCTTCATCCCCCGACATTTGGACAAACAGTGCCCCGCGGGGACTGGCGTCTTTTTATCGGCAGGGGACCGCAAATTTCTATTTGCATATCTGTGCACTCATAAATCTCTGTTTCACTTATTAGCAGCGTCTCCCCACCGGGTTTGTTGGACCCACCGCCGCAAAATAGGGTTAGATTGTGTTAGTATTTTTAGTTCGATATTTAAATAAATGGAATATGTTTTTTTTTGTTATTATGCAATAAAAATTAGAGGATGCTGTAAAATGAATTAAAAAGAAAATAATAAAAAATTTAGCATAAAATAAATTTTCTACATTTTGTTGTAAATGCAATCTGATAAACTATTTGTAATGTTTTATTATACAGTTTAATAAAACAGGTATTCAGAAGAAAAGCTTGATTCTGTAACTTGTGTCTATGTGTACAGTACAAGATGAGCAACGGTTTTAAAAAATCTTTTACAATAGCAAGAAAAACGTAAGTCGCTAAGAAGCGTATTACACTATAGTTTTGCAGATTGCACTTAAAAGTAATTTAACAATGACATAACCAACAAAAATAGGCATGGTGTTCATTGAAGCAAATCGTAATCGTTACGCACTGTGTAATAGATGATTGAGAAATAAACACAATCAAATTCTTCAAATCTGGTGACAAATTTTTGAAAGAAGAATTAATGTGACGAACTGTCAAACTTGTGTTGCTGTGATTGGTTGAATTAATGTTTAGCCAATCACAGCAATTAACGTGGGTTTAATTTATAGATGACTATATTCTTTTTTGAAACCGCGTGTAGATTTTAGTGTTTCAGTTATTTAATAGAACAATGACGTAATTGCTTTATTTTTTTTAGTTTCTGTAAAATAGTTATTACCAACATAAAAATGTTAAAGAAAAAAAAAACTATTCTTAAAAATATTCTCGTAAAAATGATGTACAACGATTCGCTGCAATGAACCCTTGTATTACCTAGTTAGTGCTTTTGACTTACCGTTATGAAGATGGTCGATATACCCCTTTCTCGATGCTCATGTGTTAGTGACAGAATGGCAGTGCTACAGTGGACTGGTTACTTTAGGTGAATGTAATGCTCAACAGAAAGAAAATGTGGTTAGTATAGTGTTATCATGATTATTTAACAGTGTACCACCACCGAGAGTAACCGTCACCAAGTTTAAGGGTCCAGCAGACAGGTGTGATGCGGTAATGCGACAACGACGATGCAGTGTCATAATATGGGCCTACTATACGCAAGTTTCATTGCAATTTTGCCTGCGCAGGTCGGTTTGTATATGGAACACCATGCCTGTGGTTGATAAAAATGTTACAGAGTTTTATACTTACGGTGTTCGATGTGCAAACGGCCCAGCAAGCCTAGCCAAGTTACGACCGTTTAGTTTCGATACTATTGCGTCGAACGCCTTGAGTTGGCCACGCCTCCAATTCCTTTGTTCTGACGTCATCTCAACGCTTGGTCACATGGTAAAAACCAAGGAATCGGAGGCGTGGCCGACTCTAGGCGTTCGACGCAAGAGAATCGAAAGGAAACGGCCGTAACTTGGCTAGGGGGGCTAATACGCAAACAAAACTTGCTTGTGTGTTTATGCGTGTGGTACGCCCATTAGAGACACTGTTTGAACTATAAAAGTGTTGTCGCATTGTCGCATCATGGCTGACGTTGAGAGCCTTTAATTATGTGCATGCAAAGTGAACTAAGTAAGAAAAACAGTAAGTCATGAAAAATGCATGCAAAAGCAAAACCAAAGCATGGAAAGGAAGCACAACAGTTTATTTATTTGAAAAAAAAAAAAAACAAATACACGTAAAAAGAATTATAAAACTACGAAATTAAAACGTGATTTACTTCTGCATCGATTGAATCTATAAAAAGAAATAAAATAAATGCAGAAAAATATTTAATAACAATGCTTTTGAAGAGAATAGTTTTTTAATATCAGTATTTTCGTCATTTTTTAAACGCAGCTGTAATTAGTAGACACGCATCTTTACAATAATAGGTGACGTAATTAAAAAAATATAATTTGTGGCTATTATTTCCCAAAAATTTCAACAAATTCTTTTTGTGATTTAAGGATGCACCTTCACTGCGTGATTAAGACATTTGTTACTGAGTCATTGTCAGATGTCATTTTTCGGATGGCAAGCAATGGTTAACTCGCCGTCCGGTAAAAACCAAGCGGCGCGACACCGCGTTGCGTTACACGTACCTATACATTCATTGTGCGTACAGCTAATGGAATGGAATTCCCTGAAGAAGTCTGTGTTTCCTGGTAGCTACAACCTTGGGTCTTTAAGAGTGAATAGGTTACTTTTAGGTAAGCTTGCTCCATCGTCGGCCAACTTATTGCTTACCATCAGGTGAGATAATGGCCAACGCGAGCACATCTATAAAAAAAAAGTCAGCAAGATTGGCATTGGGTTCAACGCTTACAATTGCTGCAGATTGTTCAGAAGATCTATGGTGGCTCTAGCAAAGGCAACTAAAGGGACACCTGGTTTTAGTCAGAAAAAGTCTGGCACAACCTTTCGCTTCATCCAGAGCGGGAGAAGTCATTTCATGACTACCCACATTACCCACGTAAAAAAGTATCCTTGTCTGTAATTTACAACTGTCGAAAAGTATTGCAACTGTTGAAAATGCGAAAAACGACAAATCAAATTGTAACTGCTATTTCAACATTCAAGAAAAAATTGTTCTAATAACCTAAAAATGAAAATACACTGTGTAATCAATTAGTATCTACGTTTTAAAAGCCGGTTGCTGTCACAAAGTACTTTGTAGGGACTGGCGCGAATCTGCCCCAGTTGCCAAGTTACGATTGTTTCGTCAAGCGTGAACGCTTGGAGTTGACCACGCCTCCCAATTGCTTTGTTTTAACGTCATCTCAACGCTACGTCACGTGCCCAACTCTAAGCCTTCACGCTTAACGAAATCATCGTAACTTGGCTACGGGGGCTGTATCGACCTCGCAACCCCATAACAGCAATTTTATTAAAAAAAAAACTTGCTATTCAAGATTTTTGTTTTTGCCAGACTTTCAAATATTTACGTGACGTAAGTAATCTCGTGGCTATACACTTTTGGAATCGTAAATTAGGGTCAGAGTCGTGATTTAGACCCAACTAATTTATATCATGTTTTGATTTTTACCCAGCGGTTGTTCTTGTGGTCAATTTTAATAAAATCATCTTTCATAGTGTTCTTTTTTATACACCGTTAAATTTTAGTCCATTTAATCCCGCGGAGCGTTTTAGAAAAAAAGTACTTTATTTTTTAATTTTATCTTTACATATCGATAGTGTTTCATGTACCGAATCGACCCTCCGCGGGATTAAAACGACCAAAATTTAACGGTATATTCGTGGATTTTCAGAGGTTCAAAAAAGTTCAAAATTAGTAGAACCTCGCCTTAAGAAACATCGCTTATCATGGCGATCTTACGTCAACCGTTAAATGCGACCATGAAACTTGTCGTGATTGATAATAAAATCTGTGACTTTGGTAATTTTTCACGACATCATTCTGAAATGCGATTGGTCATGAAGGTCTGAGCGGTATAATTTTCACGAATAGGTACGCATTTTGCGTATTGGATTAGTTAAGGAAGAACCAATGACCAATTGATTTTATTTCATGGATCTTATTTATTATACACGTTGTTGTAGATACAACATGATATTTATAAAAGGCAACTAAAACATACAATGGAGGGCCTTATTGCATTCTGTGATGTCTTTCAGGTAACCTGGAATGTACCTGAATGGCTTTGATATAGTTTGATATAAATGTTTTTTTATTAATATTATGTACTATCGTTAGGTCGCTTGAATGTTAGTTGTTGTAACCTTAAAGTCAAAGGTTCAAACGGATTTGAACTCCAAGGATGGCCTTGGTGTTCGTGAAAGCGTAACCGAGAGACTGAGTTAACTTCACATTTATAATATTAGTATGGAGTAAGTACAGCCTGAAATAAATAATTTATTCAGATACTTCCAAACACTACTCATGATAAATAGCGAGGTTATTTGAAACAGGATGAGTTTCACGTAATCATGTGCATATGACACATTTTATATAAAAAATAAGGTTTTCCGTTATCGCCACCAGACGGCGCTTATGAATAAGGCAAATGACATTTAGAAAAAAAAAAACATTGACAAATTAACGGGTTTTCTTCAATAAATTGTTCTTTGTGTTAAAAAAGTTTTTTCTCACTAATTTATGAAATATTCTTGAATAAATATGCAATATTAATCGATTTGAATTAATAACTAGAAATTATATTGACAATAAAGTGAGTAAATATTCCGATATTTACTCAAAAGGAGACTTAATAAAATCGTTTCGATGTTAATAACGCTTGATGAAAATTAAAAGAGCAGTATTTTTAGTTCTATGTTTATTTTGACAGTAATTATGTTTATATTAAATATTTTATTGGAAAGTTGTCTAAAATATCGAACTAAAGCAAAAAATTGTCGGGAATATAAATTATAGAAAGTTAAATCTTACGCTTATTTGTATTACAAATATGTAACATATTGATATGTTAATTAATTGAATCGATACAATCGTTGTCGGGTATCGTATATCACTAGGAGACGCCCCCGGCGCCGCCTACGTCGTGTCCATAATGTTTATCTTTAGACGAAATCTGTTAATGTTAACGTTGCGACTTTTATCGTCGCAGTGAACGGGTTGAGTCGACGGATTTTGATTATGAATGCGTTTATTAAACATTGGGAACGTTTCGATAAGTTTCTTGCAAACAAGAGCCATAACTGCTGGGATTTATCAGTAATCCCTAATTTATTTATTTATTTATTTATTTATTGAGCAATGAAATGAAAGCAAACCACGTTTATTTAGCACATACAATGTAAAAATATGTATATAGGACTTAATTAAATAAAAAAAATAAAAATGACATTGTGTGTCTCTTGATTGCGGTAAATAGGTCCCGTTCAGCATAATGCCAGATAACTACGTAGTGGTGGACTAGATACCTATTACCTATGTTGGTTGGGCTAGATACTACCAAAAACTAGCTCATTGACCAACAAAACTGCCTAAAACTGCTGACTCATTTAATTTATGTGAAACAAAGAAAACGAATGATAAAGTAACCTAACACCCTCTCCCTCCCACCCCTCTTACTGACCAAAAAAAGACAATTCAATTCCAACTTTTTTATTTTATCAACCATGACTATCTACAGACCTTCATACTAATAATATTTCTCAAGCAATTGGTACCAGGCGCCCAGAACCCTGAAGAAAGTACGCGGTCAAGCTTAAGAACACCATTTCAATAAGACCTTTCCCACTGTTCCGGATATTCCATGTTCACCCATTGTAAATCGGACCAGAGAGGTCAGCCAATTTTGGGCATAGGTTATGCGGCCAATTTGTGTTTGCGTGCAAATTTTACTAACATGGCTTTTATTCCATTGTGTTAAGAGTTACTTGAAGTGTATTGGAAATTGTTGAGTGACGTATATCAATTTCAGCAATGGGTATAGCGACAAGTGAGGGCGAACGTGACGTGAATGTCCATTGGTGGACCTTTTTATTGACTGACCATATGATATTTGAAAGTTTGATACTCTTATACGTGTAGTGTTACAATATATTTTGAGGGGAAATTCCGTACTATGTAGTTGAAATTAATTTGTGTACACTAAGTATTTTATATTGTAATATCTATTGTAACAAGCTTATTTTATTAGATGTTTGCTTACAAACTAAAATAAGCTAGTACTAGGTCATGCATAATTTAATTAAACCAAAACAAATGAAACACTAAAATTAATTCCATGTTCAAAAGTGACAGCTGCTAATGATCTGTATAAACGCCGTTCCATTTTCAAACCAAAAAGAAGAAATAAAATTTAAAAGCCCTGTTACACGAGTCAAAACGCACATCAACGCGAATTTATTGGATTAATTGAGCAATAAAAAATCTGTGGCTAAGGAAAAAGTGAAGAAAAAACCAAAGGGGGAGGGAAACACTTCATTTCACGCGTTTTATACGAAGAGGGCCTATGCTGTGAGTAAGGTGGCCTATAAATCTTCTGCCGGAAACATTTTTTTGTTCGACGAAAATAGTTTCCTCTTGTTTTTCGGAATATAGTTTAGGGGGAGTCACGGAATGCGAGGGGACATTATATTTTCACTTAGTTATTAATGTTTTTCGGTATTGCAGTTTTAAAAATGTTCTTTTGATGAAATATAGGCGATCTGCCAACGCCATTTGTCATTTTTGTTTCATAAAATTCTGCAGTTCTTTTCGTGTGTGACGTTTTAAATGTATTTTTTATGTTTACTACATGAGCGGAACTGCATTGAAAATTACAGAAAAGTCTACAGGAAAATTTGTTATTTTGTTTTCTAATAGTGTCCATTGCTGGCAAGTTTTCTTACCAGTAAATAAAAACTACTAAATCTCGCATTTACCATAAAGGATAGAGACAAATGGCCGCTTGGGGCTGTTGGTTCTTTATTCATTCCGGGGGTTGGCGCGTATAAATCAATGGCCTCGCGTCAATAGCATTGGCGCTAGTGGACTAAGGACCGAGATGGCGAGTGCTGTAGTTATTTATAAGCTGTATGTGGCATAGTGCCTTTGTCTTTAGAGACATAAAGTGTTAAGGTGTACGCTTCATAGTAGCCCATGAAATTATTTTTTTTTCTTAAGTTTTTTATATTTCGCAAGTCTGTATCAAATTGTACGTTGATTAAAATTTGATTTACAAACTACTCTGGCGCTTTCCTGTTCTTGATGTTGACAAAACTCAAACAATATTAGACTAATAATGACTAAGTTCTTCTAGACATCATGTAGAGCCGTTTTGCAAAAAGGCAATGTGTGTTTAACTAGGGCTAGGCTGAAGGCTCTCAGTAAGTATAATGTTAGTTTACACGTGGGCCTAGCATCGGACAATCGCCTTTAGTAAACGGGGTTTCCCCGTTTACACAACGACTTTTTTTTTTACGGATCAATGTCGCATTATCAAGAAACAAGCTCACTTGTCTGAAGGAGACCTCATGCACTCATTAAAAACGAACATATTTTTTTTTGTGGTAATGATAAAGTCATTATGTACCAAAAGTTATCTACATAAACTATACTTTAACAAGCCAGTAGTCAACACACCTACTTATTATCTAAAATACTGCACACAGTACGCACTTAGTCAGTTTCCAGTTCAGGATGCAATAAATACAAACTGGTAATTGCAAGATTACATTCAATTGCCTATTCAAATTAAATTATGAATTCGTGAAATACGATATTACTGGGGCTTTTAAGCAGGCTTTTGACACGTCTTACTAAAGTTAAAAATACTAATTGTACCGCGTACATCGAGAGACTGCAACAATTTGCCTGTTGCGGTCTTCCCGTCCAATTATAATTTAGGTGACTTCAGAAATCAGAAATCAGAAGCGTTTATTTCAAATAGACCAATTACAGGCACTTTTGAATTGTCAAAATGTAGGTCATTCCAAAAAAAAAAGTGAAGCTTCAAGGATAGAGTGTACAGGCGCCTAATTAAGTAGTGCGCCTCTCCATCAATGATTGCATCACTGCTTATTATCAGGTGCGCAGTCAAGTACTAGTTTATTTTATAAAAAAAATCTTTTGTTTGCATGAAATTTTTTCGAGGTTCCAGCAAACCAAAAGTTTCATTATTTTAAGGAACACTAAAAAAAACAGTTGTTTATTCCATTCACTTTTTTCCAACTTTTAATGGGATGGTGTCAACGGGCCTTAATCTTACACAATTTTAATAATAATAAAGTAACTAAGTTGATTAGTTTATTAATTTTATGTAAAAATAAATTAGTTGTAAAGAGTTTTATGTAAATTTTGTAAAGAAATGGTTGAAATAATTAAACAAACTACGACGGCCTAGTACGACACCTTCATTAATTCGTAATTTGAGATTTTAATTTCATGGGATAAGTCGTGAACTTATAATATTTGTTTTTTGACTTTATAATTTTATTTGGTTGATAAATAAATTGGACTTGATTTTTTAATTAAATCACTAATGAACTAATATAATTAAGATTCTGATTTAAGGTAATAAGCAGAGCTTTAAAAGGGATATAAACTATTTCTTTTTTTCAAATTTTTCTCCTACTGCTTAAAGACGTCCTTCTAGGAAGTCTTTTCCAAAACCTAATTTAATAAAAAAAATATTTGATGATAGTTTTTGTAAATCCTAAATCAAAATAACTCATAATCAAATTTTAAGGTGCCATAAAAATATAGCAGATATTTACTAGACATCGATAAAAAAAATCACTACAGTTTTCTCTGACAATCTCTTAGCGAATAATCTAAAACCTTGCTATAAATAACTCGAACACTTGGACAGAGTAAAATGGCGGTTGCTGGTAAAAAGCCGTAAGGGTGCATAAAGAATTAGGCTTTTAGTGCTAAGTGCGTTCGCACTGCGTGTGTAAGTCTGAAGGGTTCTTTCTAAAATTGTGTTAAAATATTATTAAGTTGGCTGTACTGTATAAATCATAATCTATGCCTTACGTCAACAGCACTTATTTGGCTTGTATTTGAATCTATTCTTTACTTAACTGCGAAAAATGCAGATTAATCGAGGACGTACATTATATTCTGGTTGAGTTGGAGCGGGCGAACGCCTCATGAGAAATTGGTTTAGCACTGTAAATATGTTTGAAATTGGTATTTGCAGCAGTGTCCTAGCCTAACCCTACGTCAGACGAGGCAAGAATTGTATATTAAATATATTACTATCATTTGATATAAGTTAAAATTCAAAATTTGGCCATGATAGAGCGACGTTATCAATATTGTTACGAAGCTCTTTAATAAAGATTTAAAAAAAATGAATCTATGTCAGGTTAATTTGTATTTTGTTTTTATCGATGGACTTATTAGTATGGGAAGGTCTTTCAACTATAATTATGTTGTTATAACGATAATATCTATCGTAGTGACATTAGAATACAGATGTCATACATTCTAATGTTTTTGTAGTATTTGTTGTTAGTTGTGCAGTGTAGACACTTGAGATACAAAACTATACCGATTTTACATCACAATATCAATTAGGAATCAATTTGCGATTCTGCCAAAAAAATCCAGGTTGTTTTAAATTGTGATTAGAGAGAATTTATGTTTTTTTTTTTCTAAAACTCTGGGTTTATTCTCGCTCAAACGGTTTAATGGATTTCGACGAAAATTGGCACATGGGTATTTGGGTAGACTGTGTCCTCGTATTGGTCATAGGATGCTTTTTATACGGAGAGTATGTTCCTTTGGGATATTTTTCTAATTCTCACGAGTGAAGCTGTAGTGTGAAGCTAGTGAATTATGAAGATGCAGGGCCGTATTTCACCTGTGTTCGCCACGCATTGATTAAGTAGCGTATCAAGTAGCCAATGTAATGTGTTTCGTTACTGCGAAATGTTTGAATCTTTGCAAATAATAAATTTTACTCTAGGAAAGATTTATACACCGTGTATCTGACATCGTACCACAAACTAATACCATGGATCCAGTACATGATTCTGGTCACCTCAGTGGTGGAATTTTTCGTCGGCTTTTTTCTAATTAAAAAAAACTGTGCTTTTTTGAATTAAAATTGTATAAAGTCGTTATTCTAACCAACCTCGATGATATTTTTAGTAAAAATAAGATTATTTTTATATTTTTTTATTAAAAATTTATTAATTAAAAAGTTATAGATGTTGATAGAATCGTAATTCTTATCAACCCCGACAGCATTTTTAATTTTAGAAGTAATTTCATCCTTTTTTTACTAAAAATATTAAAATAACGATTTTATTATTATTATTTTTTTTAAATAAGAGAAAAACCGATGAAAAATTCCTCCACTGGGGGACCAGAATCATGTACTTGATCCATAGTATTTGTTTGTGGTACGATATCAAATACACCCTGTAGTTTTGCCTTTATTGGACCACAAGGTATAGTAAATGTCCGCCCGAATAATGGGTTATTTTGTATTGGATTGGGAATAGGGATACTATACTATTTATTAAAATCTTCAAAGATCTCTTTGATTTTAATAAAGCGTGGGTGTACATTACAAGTCACTTCGAATGCAAACTCTGTTGTGTCATTGGTAGACATGTAAAAATATTCTTCAGGTAAACGTCGCGCGGTTGGCACAATGGTTGAGTGACTAACTGCCCTGCATGTCATGGGTTCTATTCCCTCACAGAACAAATTTAAGTATGGCCAATAGATGGTTGTTTCGGGTCTAAGTGTCTTGTGTATGTAAGTTTACATGTTTGTGTACACACCCACGATATAGGAATAATTCCTAATAATCTATAATCTTATAAAAAAAATGTAATACATCTCTCAGATGAACTTTATATTTCTCTAACAAAACTATTCATTTAGTTTTACTACATCGGATTATATTCTGCTGTTTATAGCTGGAATTATAGCCCCATAATATCGAGCAATTATTGCCTGTAATAATAATCATCTGATATTGTAACGAGGTTTAACTGTACCTACTTGTATTTAGGTTTACAGTATCTGTCAGCTGCTATTTACCTATTTAAATTCAAGAATATTCCTTTTTTTAAGTGTAAATCATCAAATAACTTCTCTCGCTCTCCGTAGGGTGAGAGGGCAGTGTCAGACTTGTACTAATTCAAATCCACCCGTCGACGGTGAAGTGTCAATAACTACTGATAGACATATTTCGAGAAAATTACTTTTTAGCGCTTATAATTTAAAGGTGAACGCACAGTCGGACACTTGTCCGAGTTAAACGGAGAATTTTAGAATTCTTTATTCTGGATTCCTTCCAGATTCGGACGATGTGCGGGATTTCATATTATTTTATATAAAGAATTCTAAAATTCTTTTCTTTCGATTCGTTCGACGTGTTCGGATCGGATAAATGTGCGTACACCTTTAATCTGTGATTCTGTATGTTTTACTAAAATCTTCGAAGCAGATATTTAGTTGCAACTGCATTAATTACTTCTAAGTATTTGGATGTTCCCCACACAACAGAAAAAAAATAAAATGATATCCATTAAAAAAATATGTGTTTTTCACGGCTACGTCAAAATGTTTCGGAATTTGAAATTGAGTAGGTGGAGTTTTACGCGATAATCTAATTAAAACCTTCAGTTTCTCCGACACATGTCCTGTTTTGTCTCGATGCCGCATGAAAGTGCAACAGTATTAACATTTACCCGTGCACGGTAAAAACAGATTGCAGTAATGATGGTGCCTTTAATTGACTCGTTGTGAAATGCATCAGCCCTTACCTTGGGGTGGGGTGCCAGTGAAAGCGGTAGCGATTTTTCGTAGGCTGTTAAAATCGCGACTTTAGGGGACTTTGAAAGAGTTACTGCGGCCCTAGAATGTAAAGAGCAACTGAAGGAACACAGATGGATTTTAGTCAGTAAAAGTCCGACGCTCTCCTTCGCTATAACGAGGGCGAGAGGAGTTTTTTTGATGATTGAAAACAAAATATTTTAACTTTTTTAGAAGTGCCACAATACTTATTACGAAGGAAATATAAATACTTATTTAATTTTGTTTGTTGTATGCAAACACAAATGGATCAATGTAATTTTACAATCGTAAAAGTCGGTAAGAGCAAAACCTGATTTTATTTCACATCATACTGACATTACGTACAAAGACAAAAGTTTGTAGGTGTAAATGTATCCCGAGAGTATATTTCCGTGGGATAATTTCTTAATTTCACGCGGGCGAAGCCGCTGGCAGGAGCTAGTTTGCTGTTTAGTTCTTGTACGTAATTGCTCACGTTCTACGACAGTATGTTGTGTTGAAAAAAATATTCTATTTTAAATTATGCTGAAGCCTATTTAGGCGCAAAGCTCTTTATTATAACTAGTTTTTGATATCACACAGTGTTAGTAAGCCATACTGTTACCTCAGGTAATTGAATCTTATGGATGTCCTCGTATATTTTCAGCTCATTCCCTCTAATTTCCTATAACATAAGACTCGAGTACACGAGAGCTTCTAGACACGGAGCACGCCCGCCGCATGCCGGCTAGCCGACACAAATTTATAGGTAAAAGTTCGCGACCGAGCCAACCGGTTCGCGAACCACCACCCACCCAATCACAACCTTACCACCTTCCAATACAGTCCACATTCCAACCACACATTCCGAGCCTTATTGGATACTTTCTTAATTGTGTTTTAAACATCGACCGTGGGAATGTTGACCTTATTACGTGTCAGGTAAGTTTCATTTTAAATTGATCGGTTTTCTCGGCCTTGCCGCCGGTGGATCGCTCTCACCTTAGGTTCACGTGTGAACTTACATTAACCTGCTGTGTTGTGTTGGTCTGTCAGGTGTACTATATTGTTTGTTTGTTGATAACTATTTCAATCGGTCGCATTGTAGATGTTAAGATAGAGTTATTGGGCGTGCAACGTCTAATTCCTTAATGTGGTTTTATGATTATTCATATTGGGTCACGCCTTTTGTTCTACGGTTTAGAAGATAGTATATTATTGTTTAAATTGTAGTGTATCACCGGTTCAATGGATTACACGGCTGTTTGAGAGTCGTAAATCAGTTCTTGTAAGAGTTCTGTATGGGCTTTTGGTCCATAAAATTATTTATTATTTTACTTGGTAGTGTATCGTAATCTTTCACGGCAATAATTCTTGAAATTCTTCAACAAAACAGAAATATAAAGTCTAAACATCTGTTTGAGTCGGGGGCTCGGCTAGCGCCAATGTTTCTTCGTATCGCGTGACAGACAGACAGACTGTACTGTAATACATATACGGTGGACATTGATTTAATAGGCAAGCAGCGTGAATGGATGCCCTACGCTCAGATATGCTCATTTGATCTACGCTTTATTGGTATACGCCGTTAGACGGGTGAAAATCCAGCTCTGTTTATGTATGGAGCCGAGAGGATATCGGTTTCATCGTTAATGTACGAAACGATGTTTAGGGGTTTATTAATTGAAGAATAAATTGGAGGTTCTATTCAATGAGATTCTGTGATGAACTAAGCTGGACTAACTGAAGGTTTTGCAGCAAAAATAGTACCATAGTGTGGGGTTAATTTGGCCCTAAGGTATAACTTTGACCTGAACGCCTTAAACAATAGAAACACACTAAATACAGTTTCTCATGTTCCTATTGATTAATAGTCTTGTGCCAAAGTTTTACCCCAGGGCCAAAATTACCCCACTTTATTCGGTTTACAACGGAATATCAATGCCAATTTGGCCATTTTATTTTTGCTACAGTAATATGCAAATAAAACTGGTAACTGGTAATACAATATTTGTATGATGTATGTATAACACATATTTTAGTGTAATTTGCGTTTCTACGCATAATAAAACTAGAGCAGTAAAAACATTGGAGTGGGTCTTTGGGACGTAGTTAGCCATTTTGATATTGCGCAACAATATTTTCTTTAGCACCAACAACAATCTCCATTATTCTCTCAAATCTAGTTCAAAAACATGTTCAATATTTCCGTACCCCGTTGAGAGGCAAACAGGTATTACTTAATAGCCATGACTCAACTAATTACGATGCGTATGCGCCGCTCCGCGTACGATTTAACACCTGTCAACGTAGGTCTGACAGACGGACGGACGCGGCGTGTGGTGCGTCCAGTGCAAGGGTAGACGGTTTTATAGTTTTTTTTTTTATTTATTTAGTTGTATTAATGGTTTAATAGGAAACAAGTATTTTGTAGTATAAGTTGATTTACACATGTAAAGTTTTTAAGGCCCAAACGATTTGTTACGCTTATTTTAAAGATGGAAGATTCGAAAGACTGTTCTATGTACCTTGAGATACTACCATCAATATTAATTATTATTATTTTATATCTTTAAAATCCTTAGTGCTTGACTGTGGTCCCACCTGTTGGTAAGCAGTGATGCAATCGCTGATGGTGATCCGCACTATTAAACTTTAAAGTGCTTTTAATGCTATTGCTATTAAGATGAATATGCTATTAAGAGCTTATTCACTCTGGCCTTATTAAGTGTTGATTTTTTTGTACTTTGGGATCTTGTAATAAATGTTATTATTATTAGATGTGACCTACTGCTATTTTTTCTACATTTTCATAGTTTTATATTTTAAATAACCTCATCTATAGTAGGAGAGATAATAAATAATTTAATAAGAGAAATTTGATGTTTTTGAGCAATTATAGGTGTTCTAACAATTGTTTTTAGAGTTGAGTTTAAACGTATTTCACTCTTAAAAAACTTAGAAAAACTCGTGAACTTCGATCAACAGAGTACATTGTTAATCAAAGCTCGTGAACAAAAATGATTGTTCATCTCTGTAATGTAGTCAAAAAATAGAACTGTGGTAGGCAAGTATTATGCCAAAATATTTCTTCATCCTGGCGTGGTATTACCTTCCAATCTGTCGTAAACGATAACTTGCGATGGGTATGCACATACACGTAGCAATTTATCTGTAGTTTCGAAATCACGATATCGGGACTAGGCATCATCATTTCTGTACTGGGGCTATAAAATTAAATACCTGGTAATATTTTCATCGCTACTTTTACTAATGAATTCTGGTTTGCAACTTAGTCTATTTCTTACAAAGTCTTTTATATGTTTTTGTGCTAGTTTTAATCTAATAGATATTCAATTTAGTGGGTAATTTGTGAAGTTAACTATCTATAAAGGCTACATATAGAATGTTCAGTACAGATATGAATCCTGTTTTGATTTAACGTGTCTGTACTGAGGAATGTAAATTCGTTATTTTTTAAACTTTTAGAAAGACTTATAAACCTCCGTTGTAAAGGCAGAATCATCTGACCAGACGGGCGTTATGTCTAATGTGAACAACTTGCCGATAGTTGATGTCTGGGCTGTTTTGTATGTTGTACACGGAAACTTTTTTTGCGCGGAAAACTTTAATACGCGATGCAGGATTTAAAATTTTAGTTCATAAGTGATAAATATTTCTTAAGGCGAAACTTGAAGCCCGCGACCTTGTGCGAATAAAAGATGAGCTAGCGTCACGCGCATCATGATTATTCGAATAAAAAATCATCAAAAAATCATATGTCTACCCTTTAATGTGCAGATAATTCACCACCGCGAAACCCACAATTTCTCCGTGTATCCACTGAAAAATCGCTCCCACTCATACCTTGGACCACACCCCAAACCAAAACTATAAAACATGGGCACTATGCGCTGATCAAAAAGATAACGTTATTTTTTGAGTAATTAACTTGCAGTTATCTCAGAAATTCGTTACGTATGTTACGATATGTCGGTCCTGTCAGTTTGTCTGTGCACTGATTGTATCTTGAAACCAATTTTAGGTAATTTTTAACTTCTAAACTACATTGCGGTAAACGTGTAAATTAAATAAATAATAGATATTTTAAATAGAACGAAGTTTATTAAAATAAGTTGCTTATAACAATAAAAAAACATCTATACAACATTATTTTTAGTACGAAACCAAAATATAGTTTGTTCAGAATCAGTAACTGAATCGACTTCAATAGATTTTACATGTTATATTTTTTTCCAAAAATATTAAAAGATGGTCACAAGTTGGACATCACCAACACTAAGTACAACACAGGTTACGGCAGGTCATAGAGGGCATGAGAAATCAGCGCACAGCCGGGTGCGGGAGCAAAGCAACCCAACAGTGGCCCGGATGGCAAGGTGACCATATGTTTGTGTGAAACAGGTGTGAACAATCAGGTAACATAACAAGCTTTAACTTTGCGATTTTCCATGATGCAGTTATCAAATTTTGTACATAGATTCTTTACACAAAAATACTAGACACGTTTTTCGGGTTTCGCATATACTAAAAATAAAGATGGCTCTATTCATTACAAACCAAAATATGAATCTTCCTTCTTATAATATTAGTAGGTATAGACCAACTATTTTGTGTTGCATTTGCAACGTAAAGAGAAGCTGATTAATAAGAAATTTGACAGTTAATTTAAAATATTTATTGATTTAAATCACAACTGTATTAGTCTGTAATGGACCAATGGTTGTGGGAATCTGATGGATGCGCGACGCAAAGGACCGCTCGTTGTGGTGACACTTGGGGAGGCCTATGTCCAGCCATGGACGTCGTCGTTCAGTTGACATTATGTTGATGATTTTTTTTTTTCGTAAATTTGGTGAAATTCTAATTGGAGAACTATTTTTAGTCAAAAAAAAATGGCGAACTTTTGTTTTTTGCTGTTAAAATTAATTGAATTACCTTAAAAACCCTCCTCACTATAAGCAACAATCAATCTTCATTAAAAGATTTTTAATTATCAAAATTAATCGCGAAATATGTATTTTAAATCCAAATACTACTCTGTAATCGATATGAAAACAATAATGAAAGATCGACTTTCCCACGCTCTATAATACTTATAGAGATGATCGCGTTATATCGATCGATCGGTAAATCGAATAAATTGAAACAATGGACGATCGATTGAATCTACATCGAGCGGTGTCTTTAAATATATCTTAGGATTCTTTCATTGTGTCAATTTTAAGAGGAATCTCTTATGAGGTTATTTAAATTATGTCTTATTTAAACAAGGAACTGTGTATTAAAATTTATCTACATTCATAAAGAGGACAATTTAGTTTTTTTGTTTGTAGGAGTAATCTCTGAAAGTACTGGTCCGATTGCTAAAATTTTGCCGATAGAAAGCTGCTTTAATCCTGAGTAACATAGGCTATATTTTAGGTACGCGGGCGAAGGTACGGGCAAATGCTAGTGATGAATATTTTGTTTTAAAAAAACAGAAACTAATTTCTAAACATCGTCGTATGTCACAAAAAAAAAATACTTTTTCGATCCGGATAAATCTTCGAGACTAGATTCGGGAAATAAACTATTTACATACTCGTACCTAAGTTAGTTTGTACGGAACCTCAGTGTGCGACTCCAACTCACACTTGCCCAGTTTTTCATTAAGTTTCTTATGTTTTAGATACAATAAGAAATCGATATTTTTAAAGTTACCCTAAATTAGCATACGTCGTTTAAACTCCCGACATCACAAACGCGTCTAACAAATTACAATTAATAGAATTACCTCCCCTTAACAAGATCTGCCTTTACTGAGTGTTCGTGACAAATGCACTATCGATAAACTTTGTATCGTTTCTATCGACTCGATAAACGTGCATCGATAGATTAGATCGATATCGTAGGGGTGTAACTTATGGCCTAAGATACTCGATGTCGAGGCTACTTGCATTTAACATACAAATGAGATTAAGTTCAAGTTATGTTGGGTTTTTGAGCTTGTTTGAATGGGAGAGTGGTTTTAGGACTAGTAGAATAGACTGATTGAATTATTTATTAGACGAAATGTTGATCTGTAGAAGAAAGTGTGACGTGGGTAATGTGTGAAGTGTGTAATTTCTTCCACCCTATCTTGTAAACTAACATATCTTAAAGTAAAAGAAAAATTAGGGAAACTTAAAAAAGTCAATTTTTAATACGATGCTTACATTATTTTTTGAAGCGACCAGTGATTATCGATAAAAAAAGAATATAAAAAAACCTATTTTTTGTTTTACTTTTTGATTTTGGAGATTTATGAAAAGGGCATTCAGTATTGTGTAAGATACCTACTATCAAATTTAAAACCTATTTGAGAAAAAATATTTGAGTTTTGTGAAGTAATTTTCATAGAAAGTAATTTTGAGAGGACATAGGTACTGCAGATCTAAACATTTTTGTTTAGTAGGTATTACCGTTTGCTAGCTGCTTCAACCGCGTAAAAATAGAGAACTATCCCAAAGGAATTTATTCCCGGAACAAAAAAAATCCTATGTGTTATTTCAAGACATGGTCTACTCGTGTACCAAATTTCATCCAAATCTCTTTGGCCGTTTAAGCGTGAAGGAGTATCAAACAACATGTAAATACTTTCAAGCGAACTATCGCCTTTAAAATATTTTATGATTGGTACCAAGAAACGCTTTTTTTTAATAAAAATAACCTTAGCAAGTTTTATACGTAGATTATTAGGTAGGGTATTTTTATTTGGTTTATATGCAGCCAGTCAAATAATAAACAACAAAATGAAATTAAACGTTCAGTACTACCAAAAACGAACCATAACACTACCAAAACAAAGATTAATTAAAACAAAACTGAAAATTAAAATATCAAAAGCGGGACTGATAACGGAGACATTTGCAAAACAAAAATCGCATTCCACCCCAATTTAATTTCAACTTTGCCAGACTAAACATAGAGTTGAAATTGTTATGTTATATGTGTAAATTTCAGGGGGTTGTTGGAAAACTGTTTTGACCTGATAAGGAGATAATTTGAATAATTATGGCACACGAGAATAAGACTTGGAAGATGAATGGAGCGTGCGTCTTAAAATTAAGACAACATCGTAATTAATATCGCTGACAATTATTTATGGCTGTTAAGATGGCGGCAAAACGAAAAAAAAAAATTGAACGAAACTGGTTGTTGATAATGTCGCTGATGCTGTTTTTAGACAAGTTATTTCGGATTAATGGACCTCCAAGTTAGTGAATTTATTTTTCACAATTTTTTTTAATTCAGTGTACTTAATTATGAACTCAAGATGCAATATTTTAAGCTCTACTACAAGGTGGACCGATGACTAGCGGCCCAAGTCTGCTATTTTCATAATATCGTTATTCTAACACGATCCCTTGTCAAGTTCATTTATTTCAGTTATGCTATCTGTAGACAATTCTGAATTGTCAAGAAGTCAGTCAGTTGGAAAAATTTATGGAGAAGAATGTGCAAGAAAATCCATCACAAATTACTAAACTTCGTAGAGTGGCACCAATCAGGACCATTTCTATGAATTCTGAACATAAAACAGCATATAAAGACCATAAACAATAACATAATCGTCTCAAACGTACTCAAAGCCGTCATAACACTATTACACATCCTCCGTCTTGTAAGGGCCGGCTCACACCGAGACACGACGCAATACGAAGCTACACGCACTTTTCAAAATAGCAGTACAATTCAGAATTTTATTACTTTTTTAAAGGCTTTTGTGAGAGAGTTTGAATAAATTCGAATTTCAAATGCAAAAGATGTGTTAGCATAGTTTTGAAAAATGTATCTAACTGACGGAGTAAAAATAATTATTTTTATTGAGCAAATAGCTCTATTATTTTCTCAATAAAAAAAAAAATGTTTAATCCGTCAGTTATATTACCAAAAATATATAAAACCACAAATCTCTACATTACCAAATCAAACCAAAAAGTGTTCAAATTGCTATTAAAATTCTTTGTATATTTTTACTTTAATTTTTACATCATTTACTAATATTGATCAATACAAGCAAATAAAGTAAAAATATATCTAAGGACACATGTGCTACACTTTTTTACAAGACGTCATGCTAAATGACGAGTCCAATGTTTTTGATAATTTAACTGATTTACAAACCAAACAGGTTTTTTTAGTTCACTGCTCTTTTCTCTCACTGAAACTTGAGGTAAATAAAGTTCTACGCTATTAACCTCGCGCAGCATCGCCTCTCAGTATAAGCAGACCCTAATCTTTATCAAAATATCAGCCATCACATCTCACACTACACTTGGGGACATTAAAATTCATCCAGCGCTTGTAAGGGCGTGTAAGGGCCAGTTTAAACATTGCCTGCCGTAGATCCGCTGATAACCATTAGGATCCCTTAATTTGTTCCAAGCCCTCCACCTTATCCCTTCCGTCTCCCTTTACAGATCGTTAAGTCAGGAATTAGTGGAGCTAGATGGGCGACGAATATGTTTGTGAGTTGTAGTATAATGGTAAATTGTCTTTGGTTCTGATTCGGGCAGTTTTGACAGTGACAGCGTGAAAGGACGAATGAAAAAAAATCTAGAGGTTCTATTCTATTCTATTTTTTGTTAATGACAAATAGAGCCGATACCGACTATTCTGCCAATGTCGAAAGTAAATTGGAGACTGTAGAGATTATTTGTATTTGATTTTAAAAATCAGTAGCGGCAGCTCACGCACACTTTTTATTCATTGTACATTTCACTACCAGTCAAAATAATAGAAAAAAGAAACAGCTATTGTTATCAATTACGCGTGAATGTAAACAAACATTATTCTGGCCACCAATCACCTAAAAAGGTCCTAATTAGGACCCTTTCGAGTCTTCACTTTTGCGCGCTCATAACATATCTCTTTGTTATAATATCATTGCATAAAACACTTTTACATTTATAATATTAACTAAAATTTGTCCGAGTTATTTCAGTGCAGGACAAATGTTTTTTTTTTTAATAGTTTCCAATACTTATTCGTTTTTTTTTAAAGGAGCCATTAGTAAATAAATTTTGATTTTCTTACAAGATGTGCCAAAAGCCATCCTTCCAATTTGTAATGACATGTGAAACATTGTCATATCCAGCTCTAACATAAGACTTAACCCTTAGTTATCGCAGACCCCCTTAGTTTAGCCGTTTAGCCGATATTCTAATGTTATTGTACCCGAGATTGAATATCTCTCTGATTTGTGGCTATTCTTGTTTCGTGCGGGGCTGTTAACCCCTTAATGGTCGTTTACGTGGTCAGTGTGACCAGGCACTGAAATATTGGGATACTGGCTTGAGGGTTAGAAAATTGTTTTTAGCTGTGTGTGGTGTAGTTTTGCTTATTTTGTGTTTAAAGAGCTATTATTTTGGGTTTAGTAAACGGTTATTATTAATTTGAGCAACATTAGTTTTAATAGATAATGGGACATAATAGGCTCGTTAGATAGATAGTGTTAATATTTATGAATGAAGAAGTATCTAAAACTGTAACCCAAAAGAATTAAGCTAGAACTACATTAGACTTACGCACACGTGTAACACGCCTGATTTGTAGGTACGTAAAACAACGTCGCGTGGCATGTATCTAATGTAGTTCTACAAGTCTAGTTGCCATATAAAATGTGTGGAGACCGATGCGCCCAGATCGGCGTACGTGGCCCACGTGTGCGCAGTGTAGTTCAACTTTTAATGAAATTTTTTTCTTTGGTTTTGGAAACCATCTAATAATTTCTCCACATCTCCGGTTCTAGGTGGAGTGGGAGCAAGTATAGGACTTTTTCTGTCTAAAACCAAGACGTTAATCATCAGTTATTCTTTACGTTCCAGGGCCGTGGTGACTTCGAGTCAAACCGCTGTACAGCTGAAAACACTTAATTTACATTGAGCGACTGCCTGACTTATCTTCAAAACCCAATATGTGGATAATGCTATTCCCCTTGATAAATTCTGATGTCAAAGTCTGACTTCTGACTATCAGGCTTATCGTACTTTTCGAGTCACGAAGGCGGCGAGGCATCTGTTTGTAATGAATGGTCACCCATCCAAAGAATGACCTCGACAAGTGGTGCTTAACTTTGTAATCGACTCGGGCAGCTTTATACTTAGTAAATACATTTTCTTTCTATCATTATTTATCTTTCTTTAATTATGAGCTCCTCATACCAAAACAATTTCCAGCCACAACCCTAATTCTTAATGAACATCATTAAAACGATAAGCGCAACTATCATTTGATTAGCTCATAATGACGCTAAGCTGTGTTTAAGCCAAGCACAAATCAATTAGGGGTCAGCTAAGCACGGACCTCGACCTCTGCGAACAATGCCGTGTTGTGCAACTCGCGAATGGGCTGATTGTAGCCAGTTTACATGTACAACCCTCCTAGGTTGTCAAAAATGTGGATGTGAAACGTGAACAACGCATTTTTTTCCTGTATCAAAATAATTTTAGCTGTCACTGTCACTGTCACTACGCAATTGTCAAATTGACATTAATTAATATTTTATGGTTGTTTTTATTTCTAAGTATTATATTATAATTGAAGGAGACCTTGGCCATCAGTAGAGCAGAAACAATGCTTATAAAAAAAAAAATGAAAATTACCTAAGTAGGTATTATTAAATAGGTATGTAATACTTATGCCTATGTAGTCACACTGCTTTAGTCGATGCATTTTAAGGTAGTTGTTTAGATATTATGATATTTTTTGTAAAAAAATATTACTAAAGTATTCGTTAAAATCGTAAAAAGAACGAACAATTTTCAAATTTTGACAAACGCATAACGTAAAACAAACGCGCTCTTTCTAAATTCAAACAGTGTTAACCCGTCGCCGGCCGCAGTAGTTTGGTAAATGTAATCTCATGGCACTTAATAGGAATACACCGCGATAATAGTAATATCGGTGTTAATGCGGGCCGCGGGGTGCCGTCAGCGGGCACATTCGTAAACTATCCCAGTCTTCACTTTACACCCTTTTACGACTCAAAATTGTTGTTACACAAACTTTACGACAATATTACGAGTTTACACCGCTTTTTCAACCGCTTTTTACTATTTTTTGTCACATATGCACACCGAATCCAATTATTTTTCTAATTTATTTTTAAGCGACAAGTGTAAACTGTCGTTTTGTAATTTGTCGTTTTCGATATGGGAAATGAAATTCGGTGTCGTAAAAATCCGTGTAGTTTACGGAGACATTTTGATGTTCAAGTTCTGTCAAAGTAATGCAATTACTTACATTCATTTATTTATAGTATGTAAAATTATTCCGAGTCAGTTCTTTTTTTAAACGACAACAAAGAATACATTCGAAAATGGAACACGTAGGGAAAACAAAATGGTCGTACGCCTTATTCCGAACTTATCGCTGTGTTTACCGCGATAAGCAAAGAAAAGCGTTTCACCTGTCGCTTTTGCCACGTCTAAACGGTTTCAACGGCTTTTCAAATCCCCATGTTAACAAACTTGGGACCTATACATTGTGGGCCCATCTCCTTATCAGACCCGAACTTCGGCGGTCGAAGACAATGGCAAGATACAAGTAGTTGACGCCTGTCCTTACTTTGGGCGAATCATTCCGTTCGGATTGTTTGCCACGGAACTACTGGGGTGGTAAGCGCGTACAATCATCTAATCGGTGTGAATTAAAAGGGAGTTTGCTGTCAAGAGATACGAAAAGGATGAATTTTGTGAGATATTTCAAGAAACATAGGTACCGAATTAAATGGTGAGAAAACGGTAAGGGTTTTACAAAAGGTTTTGCAGATGTTTTTGCTTGGAGTTTCCTATTGAAGAGCGACAATATAATTATTAAGAATGACCAAGAGGCTTACCATGATATGTTAAAATGTCAGTCATACTAGCGAGAAACAGGGATATACGGAGCTATACACCCTTTAAAGTTCCATCCCTTTAACAGTTCAGTTTAGGTTGTAAAATGGATCGCATTAAGAGCTCTTGGTGAAGCCTCAGT
This sequence comes from Leucania comma, assembly GCA_958295575.1. Lineage (NCBI taxonomy): Eukaryota > Metazoa > Arthropoda > Insecta > Lepidoptera > Noctuidae > Leucania > Leucania comma. Next base: position 6,443,397 of record OY282476.1, on the reverse strand, counting down.
TTAAATGATTTGTTATAATTTTAAATTGATGATCAAATCTAATTTTAAATAATTAATCTTTACTTTTAACTAGATTTGAAAATCGATGAAAGTTTGAGCATCGCTCAAAATTACACATCAAACCCCCGATTTCTGATTTAAGCATTTGAAGTTGAGAATAACTCAAACTGTACTTTACCCTGTAAACCTGTCAAAATTTAGCATTTAAGTATGGTTTGAGACGTTGTTAACTCAAAATATTCAATTCAGAAACCCGCCCAAAGTATCTCAGCCTAAACCAAACTGATTTTACATTTTTTTTTTGTTGTGTTGTTATATCAACAAACGTTTGTCAGTTTGGGTGGTACCCGAGGGCGTGTCAGACATTTTTGACTAAAATCCACCGGTATTTCGTCAATTGGTTCGACCACGGTAATTCTTTTAAACATGCCCATAGCCCTAAAATATCCCTACAAGTACAAACAATCATAATATCGGTAAGTAGGGAAGTTCTTCCACCAATTTATGTGAGTAGTCATAAAGTAAACTCAAATAGTAACCCGTCATCATAACGCGAAGCTACACGTAATTCAATTAATGTGGTCACCCCTAGCCAGAGTGATTTGAACAAACATCGCCTAAAAAGTTATAGCGCTATCATTGTGAGGGTTATTTACATACGAATGAAGGGGTAAGTGAAAATTATTGGGTTTTAGTTTTTAGTCGAGTTTTGAATGTTTAGTGAGAGTTTCGATTTCATTTATTTTTAGTTGGCAAAAATGGCATAGGATAGACTGATTTCTGTGTTTTTTGGAGTTCTGATATAGAAAAATATGTTAGTAAGTACTCATATGTACCTACTCAGGCGAAAAACTTAAACTTTGATTGAAATCTGAGTGAAGGCCTGTCCGTTTATAGTTATCTACATATACCAAGACAAGCCCTAGACTGGAATCCTCAAGGAAAGTGTAAACGTGGTAGACTTGGCGAAGGACTTTGCAGAGGCTAAGAACATAGGAAGACCTGGAGCGATGCAATGAAAAGCGAAGCTCAAGACCGAAAGGGATGTCGGCGCTTTATGGACGCCGTCTGCTTCATCATGGGAACACAAGAACTTAAGTCAACTCATGTTGTCAAAAAAAAAAACACATTTTCTACCAAAAATAAACGAGTGTCACTAAAAACCAATCAAATTCATTTACCGTTTTCGTAAACACAACCCTCGAATGCTAGGAGGGTTAAAGATTAGACGAGCGTCCGATAAACGACATCTGTGACCACAACCCTCCCATTGTCTCGGTCCCGGCGACCCCTTGACTCACTGTTTTAGCTTCTCATTTATCGATCGCAGTTGATGGGTTATGGATAATTATGCTGATTTTGTTTGTGGGGGCAACTTTTATGTGTTAGTTTTTTTTTTTAATGCAGTAGTTTAGTGGAGATCTTATGGGATAGCAAAAAAAATAGTCCCTCTTTGTACAATTAATCAACAGAACTTAGAATCTTTTGCTGTGGCTTATTATATAGATACCTGTCTAATATCCTTTACTTTATTTTTCAGGCCGTCTGAATCAATAGGTACTACTTAAGGCTGATAATATGAATAAAATGTAGACAACAATAGCCTAATTAACATAAAATTTGAAAAAAAAATAGAAGCAAAATTTTTGACGTCTTACGTCAAATAGACGTCATCCACCATTGTGTGCCAGATCTATTAGATACAGGTTAAAGATCGTACCAGAACGGGCAGGTTGCTAACCTATCACGTACGAGCGCGATTTAGGGTTAACTGAGCGGTAATTTGTTATGGTTATAGTTTAGTTAACTGCTATTAATTATAGGTTTTATTGCGGTTAACTTAATCGGATATTGCTGCACTGAAACAGCTGCACACTGAAATAAGATGACATTTTAAAAATTTAATTCAAATATTGATTTTGTACTACCTCATACATTCGCAAAAAAAAAAACAGTAAATTGTCCATAATATTATTGACCTGGAAACAATGGTCGATAAAATTGCGAACACCTTGCCGTGTCCAATCCGATTACATTTTGTTTATAGTTATATTTTACAAAAATAATTCGATGCACCAACACCGATGTTGGATCAATATATTGAATTATAAATATATTGTTGAACTTTCATGTTCCCTTGACATTTTTTGGATATACAATAAAATGATTCTTATTGTCGCTAAAAAGCAGCGAAATAGTATACGATTCTTAAAAGTCAAAATTTCGGTAGTACTATCCAATTTGGATTTCCCCAATGGAGGGTTTTCTAAAATGGTATACACTGATGGCGACCCTGAGGCGTTAAATCCAGGCATGACTGAAACAATAAAATTTGTGTAATGTTTTTTTCCCAAAACAAGCTATACAACGTATATGTACCTATGTAAGTATACCCTAAAACCGGCTACATATCTAGGTTAAACCACGTACCTAAAACCTGTTTCAAAATAACTGTTCTCTAACGATGCGCCATTAGGAACAAAACACTAATCCTATAAACTCTGCAGGCACTTAGCTCGAAAACAAGTAACAATATAAAGTAAATACCTACTAATACGCCATTAAAAGGTCAATACGGACCTAATTTTCGTGTTTTGGCGAACATTAGTAGCTTAGCTAAATAGCTACACTACAGTATTTTGTCTCTTGGTGTTCCTTATTTTGTGTGAGGAACAATAAACTCAACTTAGTCAGCTAGGAAACACCGGAGTCATCTAGTTTAAATTGACGAAAAAATTGAGAACAAAGTGAAAAAAAAGAAAAAGTGGAAGAATAAAAGTGTTTTTAAAAAACCTATTTGCAAAATAAATATCATTTACCATTTATAACGCATTTTCTTCGTTTTTAGGTCAGACGTTTTCTATTTTTATTTTTCGTTTTTTCCATCTTGGCATATGCATAATATTTTTGTAAATTAAATATTTTTGATATACAGCGGTAGTAATTTATGCAGTTTGCACTTTCAGTAAGGGTAATTAAATCAAATCTATTAATTGGATTGCTATTCTGCCCACATAAGCCAAAAAGCAGTAACTCAATGGAAGACGTAAAAAAATGATTGCCGTCACGTATACTAAATAAAACCCCGCGGTTGCACCCATTTGGCATGTTGATAAAAAGTACTTCAAGTCCTTTTCCATGTCCTAGACAGAAATATCGGTTTAGCGGCTTAGGCGAGAAGATGTAACAGAGTTAGTTTCGTATTTATTATATTAGTTAGTAAGTGTGGTTTGTTTTTTTTTGTCCGGGTAGCCCTCGACTTATGAGGGCAGTACTTACCAATTTGCAAGACTTTTTAACTGTGCGCAGCTACAAAGCATGGTTTAAAAACGGTCTTGAAAACTCGCAAATTCATATTCGGTTTTTGCATCCCTAAACACATCGTCACTATGTACTTGTCAGTACCGCGTCGTCTACTCAGTACTTTATTCCTAAGTTAACCCTCTAACAGTAATGCGGCCCAGCCAGGTAAGCCAGGGTCAGGCAGACATGGCCACGGGCCACGGCAGGCTCTAAATAAGACGAGATAACCATCTGCTAATTAATATCGCCCGCACGAACTAATGTTCTGCTTTATTTGGTTTCGAGTGGTCGCCTGGGTAGTGGGTACTCGGAACCGATTGCGTTATCTGGGAGATTAGGGCTGTTTAAGGGTGATGTGTATGAGCTGAAATTGATACGGAAATATTAGGAAGTGAATGAAAAAAAAAATATGGTCTTGCCATGACTTGTCAAAATGTCCCTCATGCGAGCGAGAAAAATGGATGGAGCTAATATAAAGCTTCCCAGCAGGGCCGAAGCCTACCGGGGCCAAGGGTTCTGTGAAAATGAACCCCGCGGCCCTGGGACAAATGCAATGAGAGGAGCAGGGTAGGTTTTTAGTCAGTAAGAGTCTGACACTATCTATCGCCCCACCTAAGGGCGGGATTTATCGTCTGATGATTTTACCTAATATAAAAAAAAACCCTATAAAGCATCATCCCTTTAATAATTCTGTTTAGATCGTAAAATTGAACGCGTAAAGAGCACTTGGTAGCAGAGCTGGTCTGTTTGCGGACTTTTCTTTCGAAATGAAGTAGACCTTTATAAGTACTAAAAATAATATTGTCATTTTAATGGTTCCGTACTCAAAGGCTGCCAACGGGACCCTATTATTAAGTCTACGTTGTTCATTTAGCCGTGTGCTTGTCTTTTTTTTTTTTTTTTTTTTGTGGTAGGTAAAATCATCCAATGACGAATCCCGCCCTTGGGTGGGGCGGGAAACAGTGTCAGACTTTTACTGACTAAAAACCTACCTTTCCATTCCTCGTCTTTGTCCCGGGGCCCGTGGTGACACTCTCGCATAACCTTTGGCCCCAGTAGGCTTCGGCCCTGCTGGACCCCTACAGTTTGCTGACAACTCCTTGAGGCGCGCGGGAACGGTGCGCGCCGTAGACGACCTGAGCTCGGACCGGTCTGTTACCGGACGGACGGACAGCGAGCTACCCATTGCCCACCGTCCGCGAGCCCGCGCCTACGGTGGCCGGAAATTGGGATCGGAAACCCGGCGGCGGCGGCGGCGTGTCCGCCTTTGCCTAATGCGGTCGGCCTCCTCCTTTACTAGCATTACTGCTTCGCAAAAGGAGGCGACCGCCTGCCACTCCTCCTCGCTCCGGAGCATGGCTTGAACCAAGCCCCGGCGCGAGAGATCGCCGCCGATCGCCCCCACGAGGACACGGCGATGCTCTTCCCAAGCGGGGCACACCTCGACTGTGTGCTCCACCGTGTCCACCGGGCGGTCCGCACAGTGGCGACACCCGGGCGTCGCCTCCGCACGAATCTTGTACAGGTACGGACCGAACTTGCCGTGTTCGGTCAGCACCTGCGCCAAACGGAAGGTGACGACGCCGTGGGGCCTTTCCAGCCACGCCTCAAAGAGGGGCCTTACCGCCTCGATCGTGGCGTGCCCAGCACGAGGTTGCGACAGTCGCTCTCGCCATTTCACCATGAGATCCCGCCGGAGCTCTGACCGCCATGCCGCGACTTGTCGCGGCAGCGGAGTTTCGCCCCGACGTTGCATCTCCACGCGTAGGTCATGCATGTGTGCAAGGACTGTTGCCTCCAAATCCCACAGTGGTAGGCCAGCAAGGAGGCTCGCCGCTTCGCAGGACACCGTACGGTATCCGCGGATCATCCGGATGGCCATGACCCTCTGGCAGGCGGTTAGCCGGGCCGCCACTCGCTTACGTAGCGATGGCGCCCACACCGGCGCACCGTAAAGGGCCATGGACCGAACGATGCCTGCGTAGAGCCTCCGGCAGGAGGCGTCTGGACCCCCTAGGTTCGGCAGGAGCCGCTTGAGCGCAGCCCCAGTCGCATTCAACCTGGGAGCCAGACGTGTCCGTCTGTCAGCGGGCTGTATCTTATAAACCGTAAGAGGTAAAGAATTGATTTTTTTACAGAATAAGTATTTTTATTGCCACCAGAACAACAAATTATAAAATTAAAATAAAGTTTTAAAAAAATTGGACTATACAAAAAACATTATTTTGTCCACTTTTGTTTTTGCTCGATTTTAATATTGTAAGCACTGTAAGTAAAAACTGGCCAATTGCGAGTCGAACTCGCACTTTCTCAGTCGTTTTTTTTCAGTGTACACATCCATTATAGTGCATATTTTTTTCTTTAAAATCCGTACATAATATTAGTTTTAGAGAGAAAATCCCACCCTCGTACCCACAAGTTCCAAAAGAAAAAAGTTCGGATATAGCTCCCTGTAAAACGAGGTGAACAAGATGAATGAATAAACAACACCAAAAAAGCAAAAAGCTTTTTTATTCTACGCGTTGAAGCGAATTATCTCTGGTCACTGATAAAACCTGCACGTGTTATTGTTACAACCCTCACCAACCCGTCACAGTGTCATCTGATAAACAGACAGACAAACGCAATCCGAACAAGAATGTAACACCCCACACTTATCAGCCTGATTAATATTTGCATTCTTCTTTTTAGGGTTAAACTTTTTACTCTCATTGAAATTGCTATTCTATTCCTTTGTAATAAAGTATTTATTTAATTGTCATGATTAACAGTTACGACTTTATTCGATTGATAGATTGTCGTCAATTTCTTTTGATGAATCAAGTTGAACAAAATTGCATTCTGTGTGTTAGAAGTTACAGTGCATTTTCTTTTGTATGGGAAATTGCAGTGATGTTGTATTTGAATCTTTGACACGGTCGTGACGAGGGTCCAATTGGAAACGGGCGAATATCAATTTTTCGTATATTTTCGTTTATTTGTTGTGTTTTTTCTTGTATATTAATATTATGTAACGAGTGTAACCTCAGAATTTGGTACGCATCTGTGTATGTTTTATTGCGTTACTCCCTTTTGTCACATTTATTGTGATATTGGGGAAAAATGTTTGTGATTGAACATTTTGGGTAGCTGGCATTGCATTATTGAAATTTAGAAGCAGAATATTCGCTAGCTACGAAGACAATCGAGATTTTTTTAAGGTACGTACTTATTTATTTATTCTTAAAAACAAGGTTTGGTTAAAGGTAAAAAAGGCACAAAATTAGGACAGTGGGGTCTGTTTTAGCAAACCAGCCATAGTCAGATATTTTGTCAACGCGATATTAAGTTCTATTAAAGTTGACGTAGTGTTTTGTCAGCTTACGCTTTATGGTTTTACTATTCATAGGGTCTCTGATGTCTATTGGTATTTGAATTAATATACTGGATATTGTGTAAGAAGCTGTACGCCTACCATAAAAGTTATTTTTGCGTGGTACTTGAAGTAGCTTTAATTGCCTGCCGTGTGTTCACGCCATATTTTAGTATAATTTGAATATCACTGTTATCAAAATGTTCAATGAGGAATAGATACTCAGCACGCGGCTGTTCCACAGGCATTACTTTGCAGTGTTTAAATAACTAAATTTCTACACTTTTCAATTCTTGAGTATACAATGACAGAGTTCAAAACCAACTTTTACAATATATTTAAGCAAACGTACATTATTCTCCCTTGCTTGAATATCATTGCGGAATTGGCACTTGATAGCTTATGCACGATACTCTACAGATTACATCTTAATGCAAATTCTCTCTATTTTCTCTGCATATTAATATTTATTACGATGTCTGCTTGTATTGACCAGCTGCATGTAAAGACAAGCCAAGAATAATGGTCTTACAATCAATTCCTCAACAAATTCCTATAATACATCGTGTAACTGACATTTCAATCAAAAACCCAACAGTCATAGGAAATCCATATATCTTGACCACAAAACCACATGTTGGGCTGCCGTTATTCAATTATTTTATCACACAGTGTACATTGCTGTATCCTCTATTTGTATTTTATAATGCTACGCATCAAAGTTACAATGAATGGTAAAATTTTTGGCGCAGCGAAAAGTTGTTCGGCATATTTTAATAGAATTTGCAAGTAATCGGGCTACAATAGGTTGGTGATTGGCGCGGTCAGGAAGTGTACGGAATGCTGGTTGGTTCCAATCTTGGTTCCAACAATAAGCCAAATTTGGACTTGGCAAAAGTTATTGTTAAGGTTTAAAAAGTTTCTGATTTGTCATTCAGATTGTGGGCGCTGCGATTATGAGTTTATGTGCCTATTTTATAATATAAAGAGGTTATTAGGCTTACTTTGTGATATTACTGAATAAAATTTAGCTATCTCATCTCTCTGTTAAAATTGGGACACCCTGTTTCTTTAAGTAGGTTTCAAAATGAGGTCAATCGTAATAGTGAAGTATTTCTTTTTTAGAGTTTTTTCATTGGTAAGGTAAATATTTTCCAAAATCATTTTCTCTTTTTAAAGCTTTCATGTCCGATTTCTCACTTTAATACGAAAATTTTTAACTATCAGCGTTGAAAATCCAATTTCGATTCAGGTTCATTTATGTGTACCTTAGTAAATGATGAAAACCAGTAATTTTTTAGGCTCATTCAAATGATTACCTAGGTACTTACTTAAATATTTATCTAAATAACTAGCTACCGCCCGTGGTTTCACCCCCCTGAAATTAGAACTTCCCATGTTTATGACGCGATTTCCATATGAAATTGTCAATTACGAAATTTCGAACTGTCTGTTGATTTTTCCTATTTTTTTTAAAGCCGACCCACAGGGAACTGTGTGTAGGTATTAAAGGAAAAAAAATGTCGTTTCTGTTATTTTTAGCAAGACAAAGATATTAAAATAAATTAATACGGGTATGTACTTATTTATACATAATATATGTAAATAAACTGTTTAGAAGACAGATATATTAAAACCTCAATATCAGTAGGTAATATTCACGCAATTTGTTAAACCTAACCTCGGGAACAGGTTCCCAGGATCGGAGGCTATCGTGCCCGACGTGTTCATAGACTATAGACCATAGACAATCGGCTATCGGCTGAGTGCTGACATGTTGAGGACTATTGCTGTTGGGCCACAATGTATTAGGATGTGGAAGATAACGTAAGAGCCCTTGCGATGAATACTTTGTTAATATTTTTTATTACAAACTTTGTTTATTTATTTAAACTTTATGTCAATTAGTGGTATTTAATGAACAAAGGCATTTTCTACTAAACCATTCAAAAACCGAAAAGTAAAATGAACAGGGGGCTTACTCTCAAGTTTAATTCGGATCGGTCGACATTGTAATTGTGACATTAGGTACTCTTGAATTCGATACTAGGGCGAAATTGTGTGAACTTTTTGGGAAAATAAGTAAAATCGGGAATGGGCTAGGCGTGTGGTCACGCAATTTTAAACCTAGCATCTCCTAGCACCCTAGCCCCTTGGTCCCAGTGCTATGAACACCGACATACGAGTTACCACCACGTTACGCACCACGTCGTAGGTTCACACTCATGACGGAGAAGGGACACATCGGGAACAGAAGAACCCGATTGGTCCTAGAAGGGAGAACCAAATATTTCTAAATCTTCTGTGACATCCACCATCCACTGTCGATCCGCGTTGTGAATTACGGCTCATTCCCTCTCATATAGAGGAGGCCTAAATTCCAGCAGCGTGAACATTATACGGTGGATTAGTTGCACTAACTTCTGCCAGCGGCTTCGCTCGCGTGAAAGTGGAAAATTATCCCAAGGGAACATAATTCGGGGATTTAAAGTGTCCCATGTATAATTTCAAGACATAGTCTACCTCTGTCCTAAATTTCATTTATATCGGTTCACCCGTTTGAGCGTAGTAAGTCTTAGTAATAAACATATGTTCACAAACTGTCGCCATTATAATATTAATGTCATGTTGAATAGGATTTTGTCAACACATCAGAAATGAAGATATCCGCAGGAGAACCAAGGTTAACGAGATAGATCGAAGATTCGCCAAACTTAAGTGTCAGTGTACAGGGTACATTTTGCCCAGAATCGATCGATGTGGTCGAAAGGTTCTGGAGTGGCGACCACGTACCGAAAGCGTTGGCCTCCCACTAGGTGTACCGATGACCTGGTGAGGGTCGTGGGGATCCGATGGACAGAGAACCGGTGATTATGGCGATGCTTGGGGGAGGCCTATGTCCAACAGTGGACGTCTTTCGGCTGAACGATGATGATGATGGCAAATCTATATTACGTGGATACTGAAAGTTTTCGGGCCTTCTTTTTTCAGGTGGGAAATCAAATAACTTCTGGTAGCTTTAGTCTTGGTTCACCAATACTAAAGCTAGAACTACATTAGACCGACGCACACGTAGACCACGCCTGATTTTTACGTAGAACGACGTCGCGTGATTCTATTGCAGTTCTACAAGTCTAGTTGCCATTTAAAATGTATGAAGATCGACGCGCCCAGATCGGCGTACGTGGCCCACGTGTCTGCAGTGTAGTTCTACCTTTACTGACGTTGCCCTTTGCGTTTTAGCCACGGCAACTCTTTCGAACGACCCTGCAGGCCAAAATAATGTCCTTGTAACCATATCTTCCGATAAACAAGTTGAAGTACGTAGTTTGCAGTGAATTTTCCTAAGTATACATGTTGAGAGCGTCTCATGTATTAAAGTCTCGCTGATATAAAGAACGTGTAATACTGTTGCAGTATGCAGCTTGGAGGCGGTGGTCTAAGTAAGAGGTGAAGGCGACTTGACGAAAGAAATGGCGAAGAAACAATATGGTAGATGTGGGACTATATTTATTGATTATTGTAGTAGTAGTGATAATAGCCTGATTCCACCAAGCCCGTTCCATGATCGGACCATGAGGTGTATGGTGATGTGCCACCGGTACATGGTGGACATTTCACTTTGACCATAAGTCAAGAGTGAATAGGTTACTCCTCAGTCCTAGGCAAGCGCGCTCCATCGTCGACATGTGGTCGATGATAGAGCGCGCTTGCAAAAACCATTTTGGGAACAAATTAATTGTGTGTACAGCTAAGGACTGGAATTCACTGCGGCTGCCTGCGCTTCCTGAGCTACAACCTAGGGGTATTTTAGGAAAGATTGCATAAATTATGTCTAAGTAAGCGTGCTTCATCGTCGACCACATCATTGCTTTCCATCAGGTGAGACAGTGGTCAACAGCGAGCCTATCAATAACAAAAAAAGAATGTCAAATTGTCAAGGTGTTGCCAGTGTATACGTGGTGTGGCCTCTGAGCCTCCGAGCTCTTCCAACAGCTGCTTGCTGGTGTCACAAATATATTATTGATAGTTTTCGATACCCAATAGCTCCATAGGTCAACATGGTTCAACTCTGAACTATTTAGCCTACGTCTTGCACCAAGCAACATCATCTCGGAACGCAGGGACTCCGTCCCGTCGGCCCGACACTTTTTCAAATCGTGACTCGTCCCTCGGCCTCGTCGTCACGAACTGTGTACCGTTATCCAGACGTACACACTACTCACACTAACCTGCTGCACCTACAGCTAGAGAGAGATAGCTACATATTGTCACCACCGTCTTTAGACTGAAGGATTGTAAGGAACCGTCTTTTGTTTTTGATGTGTTAACGTATTAAAGAGTGGATGTTCGATGCGGAAGAAGGTTTAAATTTAAAAATAGAATGTCGGTGTGGGAAACTAGGGGTTTCCCGAAACATAGTTTAGGAATACCGGTAGTCTATGGTATTATGAATCATCGCTACACGACGGGTATGATCCGAGAACGTTTGAAAAAGTTAAGTACAGAGCCCTAGAACACTATGAGAGAATTAAGGAACATAGATGAGTTTTAGTCAGTAAAAGTCTGACATGTTCTCGCCTTTCACTCTAGAGTCAACCGCTCTAGGATGAAAGGTGACTTGATGATTTCCTACCTCCAAAAAAGCCACCTAAGAGAACCTTATTGTAAGGGAGAGCGCCAACTAGCAACTTCTTTTTGTCTCTGAGAAACAAATTGGTTGCGGACACAAAAGTTGCTCGTATGCGCAACTCTTACTTAATAGGCATATTATGTGTATCTGTGGAGTTCGTTATGTCTGTTTTTATTCCCAGCACAAAATACTAGGGTTATTTTGTTTAAGAGTAAGACAATTTCAAGCTAAATATACGTAGGTACCAAATACTTCAGAGAATTTCAGGGTTTGGGACTTGTCCTATTGAAATTTCATCTAGCCAATTATGATTGGTTATAATTTAGTAACCTAACAGGAACTGTTTAAATGGTAAATGTGTTGTGTCCACATAAAGTTACCTGTAAAGCTTTGCTAAGAAGCGATACTATTATTCTCTCTATGAATGAATCAAGAAACTCTCTGAAGAACAAAAGAGTGGTTATTACTATAGAAAAACAATTGAAATAGACAGAAATACAGTGGCGACAATCCTAACCTAAATTCCCAAATAAATGCATATGCTAATAGCAATGAATAAATTAAATAGAGCCACACGCGTCAGACGTGAGTATGCGTAATCTAAATTTGTTAAGAGTCGGTCTCACTATGCGAATATGACATGAACTTAGAGGCAATACGCAGGCATATGACATCAACTTAGAGAAACCGAAGAAAACTGTCATTTAGACGTTATTCTGAACTATGAATGGCTTTGACCAATGAAACTAAACTCAGTCCATTAATCCCGGAACTGTCAGTGTCAAAGTGTCAATATTCCCACACAGTTATGACACTGACAGCTTTTAAACTCAGTTTAAAAGTGCTGGTCACGTTCAGTGTCTATGGTGAAATTAAATTTTAAAAATTTGGTGAAGGAATTCAATACCTACTCGTATATGTGTCGAATAGAATTGCTTTTAAGTGGCAGTGGATAGGGCATTTGCTCGCAGAATGGGTTTTCCATGGGGCTGAAAAGTTCTGGAGTGGCAATCGCTTACCAAAAGAGTACAAGGAGACCGATAACTTGGTGAGAGTTGTGGGTTTCAGATGGATATGATACAGGATCAGTGGTGATAAGATAAATAATAGTAAAAGTAAAGCATATGACTGGGTTTGCACTCGTGATGTACTCGCCGCTACCACAACTCTTCAGGCATAGCGGTTAATCAAATGCCCAAAAGAAAGGTGTGTGTGGCCCCTTTAATAAAACTCAATGGGCAGTCATCGATACAACATTTACGGCACTTAGAAAATTACGTAACCTCTTATAAATTGTATGGGAATAGCTTTGGTGGTCGGCCATACGAATAATTACTATAGTGATTTGTGTCTAATAAGTTGTAATTGTGATTTCTGTTAAATGCGTTGTCATGATTACGGTGCAGGGATTAGTCGAGTTTGTTACTTTGTAATCTCTAGACCAGGGATGGCAAACCTATGGCAAGTGTGCCAGTGGGCAAAATAATTTGGGCATGCCATTGAATGATGTACAACGTGTAGGTGATTTAAAATAATTAAGCATAAATAATTAAGTTTACTGTAAATATGACGGGTGTGGAGCTCTTTAGACCAGGACCGCAGTACCAACTTCCACCTATATTTATTATTTTTGAGTGGTATTTTAGGACCAAAAATAAAATAAATATATTTTGTTTTTTCGTAGCTGTTCTTTGTAATGCCTTTTTTGTGGTTTTGAGTTTCACAAAATACTATTTAAAAAATTATAGGCGAAAGTTGAGACCGCATTCCCGGTCTAAAGAGCCCCACGACTCAACATGACAATGAACGAATTTTGGGTTCATAACTAAGGCTAAATAGCATTTAGTTTAAATGCCTATCCAGTAAATCGCAAGTCAAAATTCTAGGGCAACATGTCATGACTACTTTTTTTTTATTCATGATATATTTAGTGGCACATTTGTCAATATGGGTTCGCTATCCCTGCTCTAGACGAATGTATGAGACTCGCGTTTTCTATGGCACAGTAATACCTACTATTTTTGCGTAGTTTATCGATGTATTGTATTGTATAATTTTATAGAGATCCGTGTGTCTGAATGAAAGTTTCCATTCGTGATAAAGATGACTTTCTTTCCCTATAGAATCTCTTTATTAGTTAATTTTTTACTATTCCGTTAAATAATGAACTGGATCATACTTTTAAACAGACCCAGCTGATTAAGTTAATTGAATGTATGAAGTTAAAAAAATGGTGACTTTACCTTCTTCTTTTATTATTTTGACCAGTATCTCACCTGATGGTAAGCGATGGTGTGGTCGACGATGGCGCAGGCTTACTACAAGTAATCTATATTCAATCTTGACTTAAAAACCCCTAGGTTGTAGCTATCAGCAAACACAGACGAATCTAGCTGGAAATTCCACTCCTTAGCTGTACGCACAATAAATGTGTCCCCGTACAGTACTGTACAATACCGTACCGGTGACGCATCGCCATCGCCGTTCGTCTAGTGGTCCGATGACGGATTAAGGTTTGCGATTCTTTTTTAGTTTGTTTTTAGCTTTAATTAGTTCAGGGTTTTTATAATATTTTTTTGGCTTTACTGTAATTTATAGTTAGTTAAGTATTTTTTAAATGTAAGTTATATTTAAAAAAAATAAAGATTCCTGTCCATTTTTTTTTAATCTAAATAATATTGTTTCAGAAAAAGAACACACAAAACTTAAAATACGTGCATGAATCAACAACATCATTTACGCGAAACTGCCGTGAGAAAAGTTGAGGTAGAAACGATAAGAATATTCAAAATAAATTGACAGAGTTTATTCCAATGCATTTTTTAAATAAATTTTATTGATAACTAAGTATTAAATCCAAGCAGATCGATTAAGATTTATTTAAATCAAACAACTCATAAATTATCAGCTCAAGTATATTAATAAAAACTAGTTCGAAGCTGTCATGAAAAAATAAATTAAATTCCGTGCGAAACAACATTTTACCGGCGTCCGAATATTTTACTAACTGTTTTATTACTAGACAACATGAATGATCACTTAACACGTTATATTAATTGAATATAGATGGGACAAAAATATTCACATCCGGAGTTTGGCAAAATAATAGTTTTTTTTTTTTCAATATTTGTGACAACTTAAATACTAAACTCATTCATTGTTTATATGCGCGGCTTATCAAACTGAAATAAGGACAATGTTTCCTAATAATTTTGTACGCAATTCCTCTACTTTTATATGAGTAACGCCAAAAATAGCTACGAATCCATTTGACATTATTTATCTACAACCAAATAAAATTTTTATCCATACGTTAATTATTTAGCTTCAGAATAAAATATTGAATTCTTAACGGATTTTGACGTTTATGTAAATTTTAAAATAAATTACCTTCGTTTGTTTTCTGTGAAAAAAATAATAATTGATAAGCTTGTTAAGCGTTGCTATGTCTGTAATAATGTCGTATCTCATAATTAGTTGGTTTTCCTGCTGTAATAATAATAAAGTCAAGTCATGCAATAAAAACATTGTTCATTCTGTCTCAAACGTAAACTGTGGCATACAATATTGTAATATAACAGGTATATTGTACCTACGTTTATAACTTATAGTACTAAAAGAACGTCTTAGGTTCCTGTACCGGTACCTGAGACATTCTTTTTTTTTACCAACAATCGCGTATTCCCCTCGAAAAATAGAATACTACCTAAACTATCGCTTGAAATTCTGTTTCTCAACTCTCTTTTAATTGAAGGTTATTAGCAGAGTACATACATACTCGTACATTTTTTAGAGGTTTTAAATTGGATAACAATAATTATAATATTTTTTAAACTCACACATTCACAATTTTTTGTGTTGAATTTGATCATTGCTTTAGTAGGACAATACCGTTTTCATTAAAACATACATTGATGATTATGATGTTATTCAGCTACCATTTTGTAGGCGAATAAAGTAATATTTAAGCATGAATTATAATTATCTAGTAGCAGATAGATATTATTCACAAAAACGTGTGAAGTTTAAAATGCACACATTGTCCAACGTGATGCATTTTTTCAGATGTATTGCAATATTGGATATATAAAATACTGTGCGTTATAAGAACAATTTATGTCTCTTTGTCAAGAAACTTTTTTACGAGATATTTTTTAGAGATTATCTCTTTTGAAAATAGATTTCTATTGAAATAGTAATTACTTTAATAAAAATCAATTAGCAAGCTGACATCGCTTTCAAAAATAAAAAAATCAATCTGCGATAATCCAACTACATGGCAAAGTTAGTTCGTGCAACTATTACCCGACCGCGTAGAGTTGGGACTGTGGACGGAGAAAGTTAGCCGGCGTGGATAAAACTACATTTATTGGTGTTGCATATTCATCGTACCCCCAGGCGTAATACCGAACCAAGCACGCTAGACCCCTCTATGGAGGAACAAAACCTTCCCTGTTAACACTTCCTCGTAGGAAAGCGGGGGATAGCCAAGTTCTAGGTATATTGGTCGTTCAGTACCTACTTGTAACTAGTTTTATATTCAGTTTAGTGTAGTGACAGTGTTGTGTTAGGTGTCGTACTTATGTCTGTTAAGTTATATCGTGATCAGAATCGGGAAAAATATGGCTGTAAGGTTGTTTGTCAATGTAAATACGGTATCTGATTCTGTAGTCGAATATGAAACGATCCTTTCTTAAAAAAAAAAAATACATATATTTTGGAGTTTTGGCAGGAAATTTTCGACAGAATTTCAGTGATTGTTCAAATTATTCATTTAAAATTGATACTGTGGTGTAAAAATCTCAAGATTCTACACAAAAAATCGGTAAAAATAAAAAATAAATGACTGCAGTATCGATTTCTTCAGCGAAATTTGCTGAGAAGGTTGACTAATACAGCTAAATACTGCAAAAACATTAAAAGGTGTAACATCTACATTTTAATGGAAAAAAGTCACTAAATTCTGTTAAAAAACTAAATACGTCTAATCTTGACACTGGCTAAACGGCCAAAAGAAAAAAAAGAAATATTTTAACTAAAAATATAAATTTCTATTTTATGCTTAACCTAACGTGATATTGGTAGATCCCAAAAAAGTTTAATCGTAGTTCTAAGTGACGCATTCTAAAATTATTATGGTCAATTTTTGATACCGTATTAAAAAGTCTACATTAATGACACAAAAAATGATCGATCAATCTCAAGAAAACTAAATTAAAATGACGAACCAATCTTTCTAACTAAAATCAAAGTCACGACACCTGTCACGCTGAGCTGAAATTGCTCTGCAAGTCCACATAATGACTAAAGCATACTGTATCGAACACACTTCAACGTTCACAGCTTTATTCGTTTAAAAGTACTTAAAAAAAACTACAAAATCGTCAGAACCTAATCGATAAACATTTTTAAAACATCTACCGATAGTACCTACTTATAATTTATATATATGTCAAATATGTGTTATACATACTCGTATGTCTTCGTTTTCACAAACACGTGACAGAGTGTATAAGAAATTGCTATTACAGACTTAAGATTTTATATAAAGCCCGACCCTATCTTAGCGAGGAATTGCGTGTCTTGCTTGGAGAGTCTTTGGTCTTGTCAAAATTGATTTATGCAGATACAGTGTATGGTCAACGACTTCTGTCTAAAAATGAAAGAATGATCCAAAGACTTCAAAATGCCTGTGCACGCTTCTGTTTTAATGTTCCTTTTAGAGGACACGTGACACCATTTCTAAATGAACACAACATTTTAAAAATGAAAGCTAGACGTAAACTGCACCTGGTGACCTTGCTTTTTGGAGTTATCAAGTCTCACTCCCCTTCTTACTTATACGATAAGCTGTCATGGACTCGTAGACACGGAATTGGTGAGGGAAGAAAATGCTCTCAACAGCTTTCTACTCAGCATAAGTCAGCGGCTTTTAGAGGCAGTTTTCGTTACGCAGCTTCCAAATGTTGGAACAACATCCCGCCTCCAATAAAATTCAGTAAAAGTTGCACGGCATTCAAATCAAAATTAAAGCTATTTTTATTGAATCATCAAATTGTCTTCCAAGGTGTTCGAGCCGACTTGTCAGCCATTTGAAATACAACATTTTATATTTTATTATTTTTATCAATTATTTACCTTTGTCGATTTTAGCATTGTTCTTTTTTGATACATTTTAATTTTAGCCATGTTATCAATTTTTACACACTTTAATTTTAGCCTTGTTATCAAATTTTACACATGTTTTAATTTCTATTTTTATATGTTTTTGTAGTTTTAAATTTTACCAATGTTATTAATTGTTTACAGTTTTAACTGTTTTTAATATTTCTAAATATCTGTTTTTTATTTTTATTTGTTTCAAATGGGCACATAAACCTTTTTTAGAAATAATAATCGCAACATTTACGAGTACTTTTAGTTGGTTTCTGCACAGAACGTTTTAGATTGGTGGATATTTTTTTTTTCTGTTTTTGAGCATATGGCACCCAAGGGCTGCAGCTGAAAATCAGCGTCAGGTGGTAGCCTTGTGTTGCCATTTGGCATTATGCTGAGCTGTGGCCTTTTTGACATTACTCAGTGTACGTTTTCTGTTTAATTTTAACATGTTTCCGTTTTTGTAATACAAATAAATGATTTTTTCTTTCTTTTTTTCTTTTATATGACATTTGGCAAATATCAAGAAAAAAATATCTCTAATAGAAATGGTCCGAGCAATAGGTAATTTTGGACAAGAATCGTTGGCAATTTTTTTAATAAACAAATAGAAACCTTATAAAACCATAGACTAACTAACAGGTTCCTACTTTGAGACTCCGAAATTCAAATCTAACTTCGCCAAAGATGTCGTTCAAATGTCGAATCACATTTGAAATTCGAACCATGTGTAAGCTCAACCCTCTCATAGTGATGGCCATTTGACAGTCAGATATATCGCGGATATATCCGAACTTGTAGGTAATATCCTTCAATCACTGCCTGTCTGCTAACTTTACGCATTCAACTGTTTACTGCCGTTGACTGTACCGCAAGCCGAGAACGACCACTAAAACGGTGATACACCACTAAATTATAATCCTTATTGATGTAGTAATGTTCAATTTTAGTGGGACTTGCTTGTGCCATACGACCGGACTAGTAATTGAAATTGACTATTGATTGTTATTTGTTTTTGGTTGTTATTTTAGTGTTGGAATTAATAATAGGTATGTCTCACTAAAATAATAAATTTATTGATACTAGTATGTAAAGGTGTTGTTTGAATTTCAAATATGTTTTTGAGGCCGCATTGAAACTTAAACTATACTTAAGTAGGTTACATATAACATGATATTACCAAATTCCTAAACAAAAACGTCCAACCAGAAAATAATTAATATAAAAAAATCTACGGTCTATACTAGTCTGCTATCCTATAATCAAAAGTTTAACACTCGGTGTGTGGCGAAAGTGTCGTAGACACGTCGGAAGCGTCTCGTCACGCGCTCGAGAGATTATCGGACGACTACCCGACGAGTACGGGACGAGTTTCCCGCCGAGTACGGGACTTTAGCAACGAGTACGGGACTTCCGCGACAAGTACGGAGTGTTTTGTACGGACAATCGTAGGGGACGACTAGTTGTGCGGGACAAAATACGGTAAAGTTATGTTACGATGAATAAAACACTGCATGTGAAAATGTAGTCGAGTGTTTAATTTTTCTATGGAGAACTGGTATTAAAATAAAATGAGGACTTCAAAAAGATTTTCTGAGTTGAAGAAAGATTGACTGAGTAACTAACGCTATTTTTTTGGAAAATTGTCTTCTTGCTTGCTACTAACCTATATTTGACAGAATTTACATGTTGTGTTCGAACGTGAAATGTAATCTTGTATAATTATCAGTTTATTAATAAATATAAACTTATTAATTATACGAAACATCTTGTTTTACGAATTTGTTTACATCTTATTTGAAGCCTTAATTATGATGTTTTAAAGTCATTGAGCTGGCTGTAGACTGATTTAGTATATAATGCGTAAAATATGACACTCTTAAAAATTAAAACAGAAACCTATCTACACTTATAAACAGTGAAGAAACTGTTCCATTGAAATAATAATAGAACATTAAAGATTATAAAAACATACTCTAAATTTTTAACGACCAAATTGAGATAATGCCTAACTTGAAAAGAAATAAAAATCCGAGTAATTCGCTTAAAATATCCGCATTAAGGCGCGATTACAACCCTAAAAGTTAATGTCGGATAAAATTATACAAGTAACCATTAAAATTTGTCAAAGACTTTTAATATGTTGTAAAGCTGGAAATTTCGCGATCGTGTGCCTGGGAAAGCGAAAGTTTAATATCTATTCCTGTATTAATTTCTAGCTAAGTTACTGTACAGTACTTGTTTAATAATATGCAGGTTTTACAATGATTATAGTTTTAGTTGAGTCCGTGAGAAGTGCTTTCTTTAATAGTTTCTTAGGTATCTTTCAGTAGTTATCTTTTCAATAATATCTTGTTAGGATTCCGTACCGTAATGGCATCGTTCGGACCTTATTATTAAACCTCTACTATCCGTACGTCTGTTGGTTCGTCTGTTAGCTGGCTGTATGTATTTCTATCACCGCAACATCAAAAAATAATAAAATTAAAAATTATTTTTCATCGTTTTTTTTTTTGCTCGATTTTAATATTGTGGTTCTGAATCCTTCGTGTGCAAGTTCGAGTCACACTTGGTTAGTTTTTTTCAAATCACGGACATAGACAATGTTCACTCCGTCTCAAGAAATGTATAGCGTTGTATTGTAGGTAGGTACTTCATTGATTCTATATTCGATTGAGTTGGACAAAATGTATTTGGCTTTATGAAATAAACGATTATTATTAAATCATCGAATTACTTCTCCTGCTCTAGGTGGAGGAAGTGCCAGACTTTTACTGTCAAACCCTGCTGTTTTTCTTCAGTTGCTTTTTGTGTTCCAGGGCCACGGTAACTCTTTCCAATTGCGCGCGCGCGTGAAATACAACGCACCTTTGACTCAAGCTTAGTTCTCACCGGGGGACTGGACGGCGGGCTACGCATTGCTCGCCATCCGAAAACCCGCGCCTATAGTGCCCAAGAATTACTCTGCGACTTTCAACACCCGGAACATTTCCTACGGCGGCTGAGGTGTGAGGCAATCTTTTCTCCTTCAAGATTTCCGCCACAGCCTTCGTTAGTTTCGCAGAAGGCTGCTTCCTATTCCCTCTCTTCCGTACCATGGCCTAAACCAAGGATGGACGCGACAGGTTTTTTAGGATCACTTCCATGTTTTATAGGTAAGTACGAGTACATCTACAGGTGCAAAATGAAGTATAAATTAGTATTAGTATTTCCAAGTCACTGTGTGTAAGGAATGTATAATGTGTTAGTGTAATGTAGATACGTATTTTCTTCAATTGTAATGAGTATTTTACGCAAATAAATAAAACTAATTTCAGAAGGAACAAAAACCATACTTATACAACTTTCCCGTAATTGTATAATTATGATAAAATTCCAAGCGCGGATCCAGCCTTCAAAAATATTTATTATTCTGCGTCCCTTTTGGGCAGGCCATGGTCTTAGCCCATACCGCCTCGTCTTCCGTAGTAAATATCTATTTTGAGTTACTTTATAATACGGGTGCAACACATTATAGTGTAATTGCAGTATTTGGCAGCAAACGTATCGGTAACGTATCGTATCGTTCTCGGCAAGATTTGCTGAGCTAATCAATATTACCATTGCGCCTTTTTCAATGATTCCACATATTGCCGTATTGCGCAGACATTTGAGATACAACAAAACTACACCAATTTTATATCACAATATCCACTAGGAGCCAATTTGCGTATAATTAAAATAACCCCTGAGCTTCACTAGAAGAAATCCTACCAAAAAGTCCTCTACTGGGGCCAAAGGTTATGCGAGAGTGTCACCACGGGCCCCGGGACAAAGGCGAGGAATGGATAGGTAGGTTTTTAGTCAGTAAAAGTCTGACACTGTTTCCCGCCCCACCCAAGGGCGGGATTCGTCATTGGATGATTTTACCTACCACAAAAAAAAAAAAAAAAAAAACCAAAAAGTCCTCAAAATTGGTTACGGTACCAAAAATCAATCAAGTGCGAGTAGGAGTGTCAACTCGCTTATGATCGATATAATAAGTGCATTGCTATAAGGAGATGTTTGCAAAAAGTATTACGCTCTGACCAAGATTTTGTATCGTATACAATTCTATGAGAACAAAGCCGTGCTAACACTAATTCATGCAAAGACACTGACTCCTGAGATACAGGATCTTCCTAGTTTAGGAGTCACAGCTCAAATTTTATACTGACTATAATGAGCCAGTTTACATTTGTGTCGTTTGTTTGCTAGTAAAAAATATTATCATTGTATTACTAATAAATGAATAGAACTATATACTGTTAGTTTGTTCGCTCATGATAAAAGTAGCATCATCAGCATGACCATGAAAGTGTGACGTCATAAGCCTGTTAGGGTTGTGGCCATGCCCCTTGCGCCCATAACGGTGGATCCGCGCTTGTAAAAACCTCTCTTGACTTTGATAAAATTATTTCAAGTCAACAACCAAGTTTAGATTACTTCTAATTATAAATATTAGATCATCTGATTGCACAATACTTACGCAACGATTTTAGACCACATTCCATACAAGAAATTGCTTAATCAACTTCCTTATTAAAAAGATTAAAGTCCATCTATTTCTAAAAACTGAAGACGGATAAACATTTATCAAATAAGACATATGAACTGTAACTTCGGTAGTCCACTAATCCCCTAAACGATCTATAGGCTACATAAATCTGTTGCCAAATAACTTTAAACACCAAAGTAATATGATTTATAATTCATCTATCCAATAAATTAATGTTAATTACGAATATTTTTGCCAAAATCAACATATTTATAAAACATAGTTAATCCAAATTTATCATCGAAAGCTTAATTAAATTAATAAAAAGGGTTAAAGTCATAAAATGAAAATGAAACGAAAGTAGTTAGTAATAAATTACGCGCGTGTATTCATATTAAAAGTTAGTTATCTACATGAAAATAAATTAAACTTAATACGTAAAGACGTCTCGACGATATTAGTGATCGTTTTCAACGAAGCTATGCCTATATATCACATATTTTATATGTAATATTTACAATGACGCGAGAAACGCGAAGAAATCTTCGAGAACAATAAGTCGCGTTCTCCCCGGACGTGTGCAGTCCGACCGCTTCGGGGAGCGAGAGTTATTATCCCCGTGTACAACATATACACATATTATAGTCATATAATGCTAACGGTTAAATACGCGAGCGACTCCGAACATACGCCAAGCGTTCCGTCATAACCCGACACCTCAGTTCCGACCCGTAACCGATGCGGTAAAACGTCAACCTCCTTGATCCGTCTTGAGGAGCTTCCCACTTCCCTCCCAAACTCTGAAAGGGGATGAATGTGATGATGTGCTAGCCTCAGGCATTCTAGGGCTACTAGTATAGTTAGGTGGTAATCTACTAGGAGTTGATAGGAAGCTCCCGTAAGACAACGAGGAATTGACGCCTAAAGACGTGTCCAAAGTGGAATAGTACCCGGATGAAGCGGTAGACGGCTGCGGAGCTGGCGGCTGTTGTATCTGCGCTCGCGCCGCGTCTGCGTACGCATCCAGGTGCGTGCGCACCAGTACAAGCAACTCTCCGTAATTGGTCACCGAGCCACCAGCCCCCGCCACTCTGTAAAGCAACAACCGCGCCTCCCCAAAAAGACTGTCTAAAATTTTACCTGTCGTGAAGAGGACGATGGCCTTCAGACAAGAGTACTCCGCAGAGTCGACGTGGAGCGCTTTCAGCTTCTCCACTTGCTCTTGGAAGATCCTGATGTGGTCCATGAAGGCCACGACTCGGTCGGCCGCCATGGGTGACGCGTGCAGCCCCGCGGCTGCCAGTAGCGGCGCCACGTGCAGAGGCATGGAACACTGAGACGCGTTGAGGACGAACAGTTCCGACCAGACGAGTCTTAGTAACGCAACCTGGTCGGTCACTTGGAGTTCGGGGAAGAAGGGGATGTTCCGCGCCCACTCGACGGCGGAGAAGAGTAGTCTCGCGGCCAACTCGCAGATATTGTCTATTCCCATGACGTTGGCAGGCTGGACGCACTGCCCGTACCGGGAGGTGGGGTAGGGTTCTGCCCTGAGGAGCAGAGAGATGTAGGAGGAGAGGTAGGGATGGCTGTTGAGGCCGGCGGAGGGGTCGCCGTTTGCCAGCGCGTACTGGCCGGGTAGAGCGAGCCCCGCGGGTTGCGTCGGGGGAACTCGACCTCTTTGTACAGCTGCAACAAAAGAAACAAAACACGTTAGGCTAGATTCTAGATTTAAAATCAGAAAAGAACCATTTAACAAGCAGCAGATGAAGAATTTCTCACACCACTGGGTCTATATGAAACGACCACATTATATTCTCACAAATCTCAATTACATTTAGCTGAACTCGGAGTTCGCACCCAATAATTCAGAAGTAACGTTCGGTATAACGTTACCAGTTCCTTCTTAACAAATAATTACGATATTATAGATTAGTTGTCTCATTACTTCTTGTTTGGAATTAGTAGTTAGGGCAGTAAACAGATAGTTCGCACTAAAACAGCGGGCAGTTCTATCGTTGCCTTTAATAATCGGACCTCGTATTCAATGATAAGCTTCATAGAATGCAACCAATAAACAGTTTTCTATTAATTTTTAAGAGATGACGGGAAGTCGAGGTAACGGTAACAAATATTTGCTGTAAAAGTTAATTCAGTGGCAGGAACTGAATAATAAGAACATAGAAGATTAAGTAAAGTATGCCGTTTGTTTTACTTAAATGGGAAAGGCTAATTACGTAGTAGATATCCGCATTCATCGCCAGTTACAATAAAAAAGTATTAATTTTTGTTTATTTAATATACTTGTAGCGACATCTATGTCGTCACAAATGAACTAATCCTAAATCGCGCAAGTAAGATTTGCGGCGCGATTGGAACATATAGAACAAACCCGAAATCATCTATCGGGCTATAGCCCACCAGACATAACACCTGTCTGGTCGGAGGATCCTCCCTTTTCAACGGAGGTATGGGGGACTTTACTCTCTGTTCCACCACCCCTAAATACTTACAACATAAACGACAGCAAAAAAAATATAAATGATATTTATTTTGCAAATAGATCACTTGTTCGATGATTAGAGAATTATTTGCAAAATAAATATCATTTATCTCTTTTTTTGCTGTCATGTATTTTGTCCTTTAAAAAAAAATTTTTTTTTTTGCGCGTCCATTTTTTCTTTAATTTAATCTAGATGAAGCCGGTGTTTTCTTGTCCTTTAAAAAAAAAATTTTTTTTGCGCGTCCATTTTTTCTTTAATTTAAACTAGATGAAGCCGGTGTATTCTAGCTTACTACCCTGAGAAGAAATACCAAAACCAACTCAAAAGTCAATGCCTCTTTTAAAGATCATACAATAAACATGTATTATGGTATTATCATAATTGAGAACCATGCAAACTGTCTGAGATGGAAAGAACTACACTGATTTGAATGACATGTCCAGTAGGTGTAAGCATTTGTCAGTACTCGTGTAGACAAAAAAAAAAGCCTTATTGGCCGTTGGTAACAATTTAGCGTTTCCACAAGGTGACGAACAGAACTTTGTTACGGTTACTAGACAACTAAAATACGTACATATTACAGATAAATTACACCCAGACACAAAACAAATGATCGTGCTCATCACAAAAACATTTGTCCTGTGTGGGAATCGAATCCACGACCTCCAGCATAACAGTCAGGGCCACTAACCACTACACCAACAGGCCAGTCAAAAGAGATGGAGCTATACAGATCAGTTTAGGTCGTAAACTTGATCGCGTTGAGAGTTCGTGGAACTTACAGTATTATTATAACACAAGTATTGGCGGTAGTACGGGTATTAATTATAATTCTATGATTCCAAGGGTGCGAAATGTAAATCTGAAGTGCATTGACACTCAAAAGGCAAAATGAGCGAGTGTACGAGTGGGATCATTATATCTTCCTTAAATAAGCAAATTGCTCGTACACAATGCTTCAGGCGAAGTAACATTCTTTCAATTGAATGGAGTCTAAAACTTATTCATTTACTACACAATATGACTCAAGTTACAAGAAAACTTAATAAGCATATACACCGTTTAATTTGATTGTTTTAATCCCGTGGAAGTTCGATCCGGTACATGAGACACTATCGATTTGTAAAGATAAAATAAAAATAAAATAAAGTACTTTTGACTTTGAATAAAGTACTTGTACTGAGTCCAATGACCTGTACGTAGTTAGTACGCAACGACCGACAACTACCTACAAGTTCATTGACTCGTTTATTTAAAGAAATTAATTTCGTAAATGCGTATATTAAATTTAGCCGTATAGACAAACTGAAAATAATAGGAAGTAAAAAGGCATAAAATTAATTCATTGGGCATCAAAAAATCATTCAGAATATGTACTGTCAATGCGAAAAGTGCCCAAAGCGCTGCCAGTATTACCAAGTTGAATAGCAATGCTGATTCACTGGCCGAAGAAAAGCCCAGCCCAATGGATAGAGTCAACTAGCTGTTTGCTGATACCTCGAGCTTTCGATGAGCAATCAGATCCCATAGCCGATAAAATATGACCACAGACATTTCAGTAGTGCATATCTATTTAATACAAAATTAATGGGGATTATGTACTCTTTGATTAGTTTTACCTCATCATCATCATCATCATCAGCCTTTTAATGTTCCCACTGCTGGAACACAGGCGTCCTCTCTAGGAGAGGGAATGGGCCGTAATCCACCACGCGGGCCCAGTGCGGGTTGTTGGATTAGTTTTACCACTGATATATTAATGACTTCTTAAAGTTATAATTGATTGCCTATTCGTTAGTTTTTGGATTTGTATTTTTGTTTAGTGCATATAATACAAATACTATATTTTATAATATACTCGTAGTAACGTCCCAGTAAATTTATCAAAATTCAAATTGTACAATAAAAATACTCATTGACAATACTATATTACGTCTCATCTAATTAATAGCTTTTACATATTAAAAAGTATTCTATTGAATTAAAATACGAGGTTTAAAAAATAATTATAAGACAGGGAAAATCTTGTACAAACAGACTAAAATTATTGTCTAAAACAATAATAACATGGCAATCATGATTGATGCCTTTACAAACTATTATTACCTGCGAATTACTTATAAATACGTACATACAATAGCTAGTATCTATACTTATATACCTGTTAGTGTTTCTAACTGTAGGTACATTACCGATAAATATCGATTGGTAAAGTAAATACCAGTTGTTTACAGCACTATGGCGTGTGTTTTACACAGATTTGCAAATCGTATTGATGTGTCTGCAAATTGTAATCGATATCTTCTATCTAGTAAGTTGTTTATAGGTACTTATGGATTTATATTTGAAGCTCATAATATGTTAGTAATTTATAAGTTATATTTAAATAAGTCACGTTTCAATTCAAAAGTGAAGAGACTAGTTCGATCATCTATAACTTTTTTTTTATTCTCAATTTTTTTTTCACCACTAATAAAACTAAATAGATATGTCTAAATATAAAATGTCGTTTTTCTTTTCTTTTCTATATTTTACTCCGTTTATTTTATCATTATCTTGAAATAAACTGTATTTTGTTACGCGTGTCAAGTCTTGTATATATTTAGTTCATTTTAGGAAATCTATTCGTTCGTTCTCTTATTGGGATTTATAGTTTGATGTCGATAATCTCATTTAACTAGCAATGTCTATTAGTTTTTATCTTGATCAAGTTTCCAGACTTTAAAATAAAATAATTATGCCAAATTACTGTTTGTGTTCATTTAAAATCTTTATGTTCGAGATCGAGATAAAAATTATATACGAATATTGAATGAAAACTAGATCGTTATCATAGTGCATAAAATTAATTTAAATGTTTTATCTGGTCTAATTTTTTGAAGACAAATGCGATGAAGTTCGGTATCCAATTAATATTATTTAGAAAGATAAAGTTATATTTTTATTATATGAAAAAGTTAACAAAATCTATGTCACGTGTTTCCATTTCGATCCAAAAAGATTTTAATTCATGAATCTTAAGAAACCATTTCCAAATTCAAATAACCCGCTGAGAAACCGCACAATCAATTTAAAAAAAAGTTCTATCAATTGCTAAACTTTTTTAACTGTCACGATCATGATTTTGCCGGACAGGTGAATAACATGCAAATAAGTGAAGCCTACTGTAAATTTAAATAAAAACCGGAGGCAACGGTACATTTTTTCCAAAACAAACATTTACAAATCGACAGCAATCAGAAAAATGCAAAAATATAATTCTAGAAACTAGTTTATTGTAATGGGCAACATTTGTTTTAGTCGAATCTACTTAAATGTCGAGTCAGC
The DNA here is from genome assembly GCA_958295575.1 of Leucania comma. Taxonomy (NCBI): domain Eukaryota; kingdom Metazoa; phylum Arthropoda; class Insecta; order Lepidoptera; family Noctuidae; genus Leucania; species Leucania comma. The sequence continues at coordinate 6,415,609 of OY282476.1, read as the reverse complement.
TTCACAGACGTAGATACTAAAGAATTAACCTGTTGTTTCCCAGTACAACGAGGCATCTCAAAGATCGTGACGCCACAAATCATCGATACGATCCGAGACGAATCGACGTGAAAACGCGGAATCGTCGCTTCTAATCGTTCATTCGGAAATGCTCACAGAGGAACAAAAATGTATAGCGCGCCAAGCATTCGGAGCGCGCCACGTTTTTTGGCGGGAACGCATCGCGGCCGGCGCGAATGCCCGCGCACGCGCGCACCGCCTTTTTATTTCTTGTCAGTGCAACAAGAAAAAAATAAACACGTAAACAGGTTGTATTATTATTTTTTCCTTGAATGACAAGATGACTGGAATTCGCCCCACGGTTGTTTCGTAACGAGTGCTTCCCACAGTCTAACTTACTAAACTTAGATTCTTATAAATTGTTATGACATTTGATTTCGTATTCGTAGATTCGGGTTATTATTTCAACGATTACATACGGATTCATACCTTCGTCCAATATCGATATTTACCAACCAAATATCACGATACCAATCATCGAAATAACACGCATTCACGAATTATGGCTCGCATCAACAATTCAATTAAAGTGTTACATCGTCGGAATAATTCCGTTTGAATTAGAGTAATTGCGCGCGTGATTAGCCGGTTTCAGAAGGAAATGTAGGCCGCGGGCTCTCCCACGCCGGGCCACGCCGCGCGTCGACACCTAGCCTAATAGCGCGTCATTACACTATCTGCCGATACATCTCCGGTACGTCTCGACGTCGACGGAACATCACTATCTCTCGTATAATCGATGACCACTCGGCGCGACCAACAAAGCGATTGTTCGATCGCGCTCAACACTAATTACGATTCGGATTTCGAACGCGCGAAAACGTCATTTCAAACTGAATATTTTTTAATTCGCTTTAAGTATAGAGAATCAATTCTAGCCATTGACAGGTGGAAGTTTATGAATGGAAATTAATGTAAATTAGCGTTAATATGAGTGGGCTTCCCGTAAGGTTAATACAACTAGGTCCATTAGCTCTGATTTGCATAAGACTATGTCTCATTTCGGATTTCTCTTGTATAAATAATATTGATTAAATCGTTCGGCACCCACGGCGCATACTTCACGGGATTAAGTGAAAATTAGCAGTGTGTTTATTATAAATTAAATAGCTACTTGATAACGGTTCAGTTAATAACGCGTCAGTTTGGTAAATAAAAATAGTTATTACATTTTATTAATGTGAAAGGAAAGAGGTTATTCTATTTGTTTATGGTCAGAGGTGAGTCATAGACAAGAATTCTGGTGGATTTACATCGACAGCGAGCGAAAACATCCTTGTTTATAAAATAATATTGAAGTTAATTTGAAAAGAGAACGTTTTTATTGTTTTGGATCTTCTTTATTAGGGAAAAACGTAGAAACATCTATGAAAATTGCGACACAAGATTCAGAAATCATGACACGTCCAACCTATTTACGTGGAGACCACACTAAATGGTGTCTTTACATTGTTTTTATTCGAGATCCGTACACAGATCAAAACAAAGTTATAATTTTCGTTTCATTTAAAAGATTTTCGACCTTATGGCCTTAAGATAGGGGTGGTTGACGGTTGGTCATGATTGGTCAAATGTGATCTTGACACAGATTGCGTTGAGGAAACAATATGTCATGTCATTTCTGAGATCCGACGAGCGCGAGGTATAGTGACTTAGATAAGTCATACTGTCTTAAGCAATTTAGACTTGCTTATTTTATAAGAACTAAACTTAAAATCACATTTTTTTGTGAAAAAAAAAATTAATTTATTTATTGTTTACGAATCTTGGAACAAAATACCTCAATTTTTTCTAATACTTCCCCATTTTCTCTTGCTCTCATCTACGTCAATATAAAAATAACATAAAATTATACCTAAGATTCATATAACTCTTCTCGTAAAAAATCGTAACATTTTTTTTCCAATAAAACACTCATGTCAATTTGAGTGACATTTTGACACCTCTACAACGAAAACTTTGATAATATTCTTTACATCACAAAAAGTCTTAAATGTATAAAGATAAATTAAATCTTAAAGCTTACTGATAGAAAAATTGTCAGTTCTGACGAACATAAAGGTCGTCAAGACGAGTCATACTTTTCACGAACATAAACTTCAAACGTAACCAACCTAAGTATCTATTTAAGAGTGGGTTACTTCTAGGCAAGCGTGGTCCATCGTTGACCACATTATCGCTTAACATCAGTACCTCTACCATGAGTTTTAAGCAATAGTATTCGTCGCTACTCGATATCGACGCCGTAAATATTTTGTATGGCAAATTTTGGTTCTGCAAGTGACCGCTAGAGGCGCTGCAAAATTTGCCATACAAAATATTTACGGCGTGGATATCGAGTAGCGACGAATACTATTGCTTAAAACTCATGGTAGAGGTACAGGTGAGATAGTAGTCAACTGCCAGCCTATCAATTAAAAAAAAGCCGGGCATGTGCGAAACGCACACCAAGGGTTCTGTACAAACGAACTTATCTAAGTAAATAGTCCAATTCCCGGATCGAATGTCGAAGTTGTTTTTTGGTGACGTAACTACAAATTTACAGTTTTCGCATTTTTTTCTATACCTATGCTATGAGACCTTACTTCATGCCAAATTTCCGGATTCTAAGTCAACGGGAAGTACCCTACGAATTTTGATTTCCATCAGAGTGTCGAAATATACGTTTTTTGCGACATAAGCAGCCGTATCTTTTTTTTAGTTAACGTAGAAGCTTGCTTCTAGAGACCGCAGACTTTAGTAGATATATAGTTTAAATTTCAACTCGATATCTCCACGCGTTCTCGATAAACAGACCGACAACATAGTGATCCTATAAGGATCCCGTTTATTTCCTTTAGAGATAAGGAACACTAAAAATGACATCAATTCAATTTTTTAGAATGCCAACAGAAATAAAATTTTTGACAGAGTTCTACTCAGGAAGTAGGATAACTAAAGATGGTGAACCGATTTTATAGGACTCAAGCGCGAGCCGAGCTCAAATTCGTATAGTTTCGGACATGTTCGGCTCCTCTACAGCCGGCTCATTACACGAATTTGAGCTCACGCTTCGCCCCTCTAGCGTAGACACCTCTTTAATCTACTAAAAAAAAAGTTGTGTGTCAAAGATTTTGGTCAACAACACTGGCACCCTAAGGTTACAGGTTATCACTCTATCCTTCTTGAAGCTCTTAAAAAAAAAAAAGAATGAATACGAAACCGGTTTGATTACCTATCCAACTGGCGCCAAAGTATCATTAATAAAAAAAAAAAACATTAAATCATTTTCGCGCCTTAAAGAATTCGTAAAAAGAAAAACGGCTATCGTAAATGTATGGCCTTTTCAGTACATTCTATTTATAATTTTAAAGATTCTGAGTTAGTACGGCTTATAGTACATATGCTTATAGTACGTTAATACGGCAATAATTAAGTCTCCACTGGGCCACCACTGATCCATCACACTAATAACACGCTAATATTTTTAAGATTTTGAGTTAGTACGTGTCAAACCTTCAGAGGATCTCCCCCCAAGTGGGAGACAGCTGGTGATCACCGCTCAGGACCTGCAATGTGGGCCCAGGAACCAGTTCAGCCAGTCAGACTCCTGTTCATCACCGACCCTAGTTAATTGGAATTGTAACTTGGACATACATGCAAAGTTCTTAACTAAAGGCCGTACGCAAAAGACGCGCTTTATTCGTGAAGTTGCGGACACCAACTCGGAATACAAATACAATATTAACTAAAAAAATATATCATTAACAAAAACGTTGACTGGTTTGAGCTCCTGAGTTTGTGCTGTTTATAATAATCTATACTAATAATTATAAATAGAACAAACACAACCTGTTCGATTCCACAAATCGCAGTTTTATTTTATTAATTGACACAATACCGACCGATATACTCGAGTACATAATCTAAAGTATAATTTGCTACAATTACCGATTGTCATAAGGATAAACTAACTGTAGTTAGTGTATCGTTTATAACTATTTAAATGCCCCACAATTATAGTAGGGTTGTCAAAACACGAAGGATAAAATGGCTCAATTTATAAGGGTAATCTAGGCAATCGACGCCCATTTAAATTGAAATTAATATATAAATAAAATTAAAAAAAAATGTATGTCAATAACTTATTTGTTTTTAAGAGTTCTTTCGCAATACCTATTACAGAGAGCGGGAGAACCATGGTTGGCAACATGGCCCGAAGAATCGGGAAATCTATGGGCAGGGCACATTGCTCGCAGAACAGACGGTCAATATGGCCGAAACGGCGACCGCGACCCGGAGGACTCCGCGTTGGAAGATCTCCCACAAGATGAACCGATAATCTGGTGAGGATCGCAGGAGTCCGATGGATACGAAACGAACAGCACCGTTCGTTGTGGCGACGTTTGGGGGAGGCGTATGACCAACAGTGGACATCTTTCGGCTGGGATTGTGATGATTATCACCAGTACTAGTGGATCCCTTAAAATGTCTAATCACATCGAGAGAGAGGCGTAGTTGACAATAAGTAAGACCAAAAGGTAGAATTGGTCCTTTTTGGATCGTGATCAAGTAGAGTGCAAAAAGAAGGCTATACCTTTGTCAGTGGAAGAATACAGTTTTTATTTTGACCGTATCATAATCAGCCTTATAATGTTCATATTAATGGGACTCAGGCCTACTCTCTATGGGCCAATGGGCCGTAATTCACCAGGTGGGCCTAGTGCGGGTTGGTAGCTGACACATGTCTTTTAATTTTTAGCTCTAGGACAAATCGTTTTGTTCAAGAAATTTTCCTTCACCGTTTTGAGAACAGTTGTGATAAAATAACTACACTCCATTATTATGTAATTTATTATTATTATATGATAAAAATGCATTAATAGAAATTTTACCCAAATTCATCTAAATTCTAAAAACTATTAAGTCTATCTATTTATTTATTTAAAAGAGTATTTATGGACATTTAGATTTTTGAAACGTCAAAATAGCTTTGTTTTTTTTTTTCGCTAACCGACCGTGACAGTTCTAAAGTGCCAGTAAATGATTTAAATAAATAAACGCTTTGGGTTTTCAGTTCTATGTTAAGCTATAGAACGTTCTGATATTCGTGAAGATATGAGAGCCTTAAACAATAAAGCGCGCAAAGACATAGAAATCAAGCATAAATAAACTTGTAATAGTGCCTTAGCTAAAGGGAAAAGGTTAGCAATAGAAAGGAGATGCGCTGACCTACTAAATGGTACATTTTATCAACTTTGAACTTAGACATATGAAGGGGCTTAAATCTGTAAATGTTGGTACAATACGGGCCATTTCTTCCAAATCATTGTCACTATCAAAATTCTGGTTGTTGATGAATGTAAGGAACATTTTGTTATTAATATGAAATATTAAAGTTCGTATATACATAATATGTATGTGTACGTACACAGGTACATATACATACGTATGCATACAAACGTGAAAGACACACAGGTTTGTTACTCCTTTACGTTTAAAAGACCCAACGGATTCAGATGAATTTTAGCACAGAGGTAGCCAGGCAGGTCCACCGATAGATACTGATACTTTTTATTACGGAAGTGTATTCCTTTGAGGACGCGGGCGAAACCGCTGATAGAAGTTAGGTGTTGTTATAATAAAAAAAAGATTTTTCTTTTTGACATTTTCCTTTTTTTCATTCTTTTTTTGTTCCAGACAAAAGGAAACTGAACGTATGAATCTAAAGTATTGAATAAGCTAGTTGTGGATTATTTAACTTCTACTACAAAGAAATTTTATATACGTGAGATATCCGTTCCTATCCTTATTCCTTACGCCCGGGCGCGCCGCCACAGGAGTCGCCACGGGCGTCAGGATTCGCAACACGAACCCCGACCACCGCACATGCTGGCTTGCGGGCGACAACAGGTTACCTTTTACAACAGGTTGCCTTACCGGAAGGGCAGACGACAAGTTACCCATAGAGCACGCCGTCCGCCCGTCTGGTAACGAATGAACCCGAGTAGCCGACGGCGCGTAGTGTTCGACGCGTACCTCAAAGAGATGTCAGCAATACCGTAGGGGCCTACCAGGGTCAAAGCCTACTGGGACCAAAGGTTTGCTTCTGAAAGGAAAACTCAGCCTTGGTATGAAAGGCAACGAAGGAACAGGAGTAGGTTTTTGAGTCAGTAAATTCTGATACACGCTCCCGCTCCGCCCAAGAACGGGAGATGTCATTGGATAATATTCCTACCTAAAAAAAGGGCCCAGCAGGGACCGATGCCCGTCAGGGCCACGGAGAATTTCTGATAAGGAAACTAGTGATACTAAAACGCAAAGAGCAACCAAAAGACATAAGTTTAGTTTTAGTTAGTAAAAGTCTGACACACCCTAGCTCCACTCTAAAGTAAGAGAAATCATTAGATGAAGTCCCATCTCAAAAAAAAGGCACTTGACCATCGGTGCTACTGCACTTTTGACCCTTGACTGTGAAGAAATAAGTTCGCAAACAAAAGATAAATATATCACTTAAAAATTACGATGATAACCTGTGTTATTTCATAAAAATCAGAGCTTATAGAGAGTCTTAAAATAATGAAGATTGACTAGGTCTTACACAATACCATTTTTCCTGTAAGCACAGCCCTAAATTACCGCCCGTGTACTAATTTGTTCCAGTGAACTGATAGATGCTAAGAAGAATAACTATTAAATTGATCATAAAACGTCAGGGTTTTCTCAATAAACTTGTATTTGCATAACAAATATTAATAAAGCTAAACTAGTAACCAATTTAGATTCCGATATTTTGATACCACACTTAATCCGCACTTAGAAATAAAACGGCCTAAATCCTTATAAGAAAGATTTCAAGTTTGATAAAAATTGAACCAGTTTAAATATGATTAGAGTTGATAGTTCTATATCATGTTTGCTGGAGTTATGTCATTTTGTTTTTAAGGATGTATTTTTTAGGCGTGTTACCATTTATGTTGTTTAAAAAAACTTAAATAGAGATATGTGTATTTAATTATATAGAAATCTCTAAAATGAAGTTTATTTCCGAAAGGAATGAGGAATGAATTGATTATTTATTTTTAAAAAACGTTTATAGAAAATTATGACTAGCAGCTTATTAACATCTTGGCTTTAAATTATAATTATTAACAAAAGCTGTAATACAAACCAATTTAAACAAACTAACAAGCATTTTTGCCATTTAAGAAATAAATAGAGGTGTGCGTTAGTGTTAATCGGCGCACTATATGTCACAAATACTTCAGTTATAGACAATCAAGATACACAGAGACTAGGAGTGACAGCGTAACAAGTGGCCCTAGATATGACACCATATCCCGCAAACATTAGGACTAACCTAAATTACTGTCAATCTAAGTTGTAATAATCGTAAGAAAAGGTGAAACAGATCATTTGCTTGTACATTTTATAGTGACCATACTATAACTGAAAATTCATTCGATTTGAGTCTTTAGTCTCTCAAAGTTGTTATATTATGACTTTTAATAAATTGAGTGATATTAATCAAAAAATACATAGTAATAGCGTGATAATATGTAATGAAAAAACAAAACCATGTTACGCTGTCCCAACTAACAGAACTAGAAGAGTAAGATAATGATGAACAATTATTGGCTGAATTAAGAATCTTAAAGGATGAAAGCAGTGGTGGTGGCCCAGTGGTAACGGCCCCGACTTACGAGTTGTAGGTCGCGGGTTCAAACCCAGAATTACTTTGTGTAATTTGTTTAATCACCATTTTAATAGATTAAAATTATTGTTTAGATTACAAGAAAGAAAAAAAATAAAGAAAAGAGAACGATAAAGGAAAACAAAACAGAAGTGAAAACATTATAAGGCTGATTATGCTAAAAGAATCGTTCATATTTGGCTTTATAATTACCATCACCACCAGGCATGGCATGATAGGCAACGAAGGAACGGGGTAGGTTTATAGTCAGTAAGAGTCTGACACTACTTCCCGCTCCACCCAAGGGCGGGACTTGTCATTGGATAATTTTACCTACCATAAAAAAAAAAAATCACCACCAGCCCTTATCTTATATGATCTACTCCCTTTTCTTTCATGTCATACTTGATACCAGTACCCTTAACAATATTTACTTGGGCTTCTGTTTTGCCCTTAAGGCAACACTAAAAAACCTCCGCATCAAGATTATTCGAATAATAATTAGCCCTTAATTTATAATACATTAAACACAATAGGATTAAAAACCGTATATCGAAAGATTGGTAGTTAAATTATCATTTAATTTGTGAAAATTTCATAAAAATATATCCAATGGTTTTTGCGTGATCTTTGAAAATAAAAAATAATATGTAAATATTCGTAATTCAAATTATTAAGCAAATTATAGTCTAGTTTAACATATTTCTTACGTTTAAACAGACGTGATGTTGGATTTAGAATCAACAAAAATCATAATTTATCTTTTTTTTTCGGTGGGAAAATCATCCAATGACATCTTCGCGCCCTTGAGCGGGGCGGGAGATAGTGTCAGACTTTTACTGACTAAAAACCCTGCCCTTCCTCCTCCTTTTTTTCCTTTGTGACTTCGTTCCAGAACCCCAGGTTTCATTTTCATATTCCCCATGGCCCCAGCAGGGCTTCGATCCTCCTTGGCCCCTAAGATTTGCTGACATCTCCTTGAGGTGCGCGTGGAACGTTACGCGTCGTCGACGATTTGGGCCCTGTCCAGACGACTTGGGCCCGATCCTCGGTGAATCATATAATATGTATCTGCCCCAGGCTAAAGCATGTCTGAGTAACACGTGCCAAATGACAAGATGAAGTGACATATAATTAATTAAATAACGATCGTTATAAAACTACGTTAATTACTTCACAAGAAGTAGCAGTTATAATATAATAATTCTACCTAATAATTTTAATTCCTTTAGCAGTAAAAACTCTGTTATTGTACGTTTTTGCAAACAGGTGAGATAGAATATGTCATTCAGGAATTAAGTTTAATTATTATACTTGTACACTATTTGCTTTAAACTGCTTAACCGCCTTATTCCAAAACGTGATCTATATGTAGTACCAGGACTATTACTAGGTTTAATACTATGACTGAAGAAAACGTTATTATAAAATGAAGTTCATCACTAGTTTCTAAACTATTTACAAATAGTAAAATTAGACCGCCGAAAACCTTAGTTTAACTATGGTACCAACCTCGATATTAATATATTTCTTTTGGTTAGCTTTGCTTATTATTGTGTGTTATTCCATAGAAAAATCTTTAGAAATGGATATTATAATGATTGATTTGGCGATCTCTATGATTTGAATATGTTGGGAACGTCTCGGCGATCTTACAGAAATTGTCATCGCGGGAGGTCGCTTGAATTGAGTAACGACGCGATTTTACATATACCTAAGTATAGGATCACGAAACGTTTTGAAGAAAACACTTTTTTTACAAAACACTTGTAATAAATCAATTTTAATTTAATGCTTTATGCACTTTATAAGGAATTTCATTTACTAATCCATCCAAATTTCAAATATTTATTGCAATCCATAATGTACATGTCGGGTGATAAATAATAAAAAATGGAAACAATTTTGTCCCTGTCGGGCACAGCAACATTATTAATGGTAGGACAGAGAAAGAGTGCTAATATATATGTATAACTATTTAAATATTTTATCTGTATAATTGTTTCACCTGAATATTTACTTCATTTATCTACTACAGATTCATATTTAAATTTAAATTAATACTCAATAATTTTAATGTTTTAATTATGTTTTTAATTAAATAGTCAAAGTATATAGTATTTATTATTGAATTTATCCATTAGATATTCGTTAATTGTGTAATCGGTTTTGTCAATTAGGAATTGTTTTAATTTATTTAAAAATATACTGGTTTTATATTCTTGTTTTATGTTTTCCGGTAGTTTGTTATAAATCTTTATTGACATAGAATATGGACCAGAGGAATGCAATTTAAAGTTGGGAGGGAGGTATATTGAGTCTGTTTTTTTTAGCGTAATGAAAATTTTATTTGCATATCTTCCCGTTTTTTTAAAAAATCAGATATTTGAGGACAAGTTTACATATATATATATAAAAATGAATAGCTAGAACGGCTAGACTGATTTGGCTCATTTTGGTCTTGAAATATTCGTGATACTCCAGAAGGGTTTAAACGAATTTTATGTTTCTGAAAATAAGGCATAGAACTAACAGACACCTGCTGGGTTTCTGTTAGTTCTATTTTGGTTATAATTCGTATCAGTTTTTTTTTTTTTTTTTTTTTGTAAGTAGCAAGCATCTGCGCTATTTCTCCCTAAGATATGCCCTAGTTAAACCTAACGTGGGCATAAGCGGAGTATGTCGTATGTGACTAGTGTTGTTTATACATTTGTGGTTTTGAAATTTTGGTTTTAACCTTTTATATATGTGTTTTCCACTTTGAATTTGTGTATAATGTTAAACCTAGGAGAGTGAAATCGTTAACTATTTGTATCGCTTCTTGGGCGTAACGGTAGTGGATCAGTTTTTGCGAAATCCGTTTTGGCAGTCACCAAATATCTTATATTTTTCACAAAACGAATATACGCGATCGCACATTGCTCTTTTAAAGACTTTAGATGCTGTGGGAAGAAAGGCAATGGATCTATAACTACTGGGATATGTTTTAGCGTTCTTTTGATGGATTGCTTTTATTAAAGCTTTTAAATTGATTGGGAAAAGTAACCTCTTCAAAAAATTGGTTAATTAATTTAAAAAATGCTAAAGTAAGTTCGTCAGCGTATTGTCTAAAATGAGACAGTGGGAGTTCATCTATGCCTTGGCTATTTTTATTTTTAAGGTTTTTTAGGATCTTGTTTATTTCGTATGCATTAACTGGGGTAAGAAATATTTATTTTCAGTAGGGTTCACTGACGTTTCTGTGGGTATAAAACCAGGTGTTTGGGTGGTATATTCGAAAAAGTTACTCAATATGTTAGCTACTTCTTTAGGTTCACTTACTAGTGTGTCATTTTTAGAGTTATATTTGTTTACCTTTTTTATTTTTTTATTTGTTCGTCCCTTTACAACGTTCCACATGGTTTTAATTTTATTTGTTGATTTATTAATTTTCTTAATATTTTTGCGGTCTATACAGGTTTTAAAACACTTTTACACGCCAATTTTTTCGTCATGAGGTCCGTGTTTCCTAGCTGACTACCCTGAGAAGAAATAACGCAACTAACTCAGGGGTCAAAGTCTCTTTTTAGTCTATACAGCAAATAAATGTTGATATATATCAAATCAAAAGAGAACCCTCCAGATTAGTGTCTGAGATGGTCTGTTACTATACAGTATGGAATGGACAAGCAAAGGATCAATAAACATACATAAAACTAGGTTCTAGCAGAGCAAATAAAACTCACGAAGAAGAATCATTAGAGAACAAAACCACCACAAACGACTATAACGTCATCTAAGTAAGTTATCTCGTCGATCAATACATAAACACTAATCAAGATAACATTTCACGGCTAATGACTCACAAAACGAGCAACAACGTATAAATATCCAGCAATAAATTGTAACATTAACGAAGGCAACTCGCAGACATTACTTACTTTCAAAGATACATATTATACATCATCCGTACATTTTAAATTGTAAAGTTTGGTACACAACTTCATTTACCGTTCGTCTATTTATTTTAGTTGTTAGCCACTATCTCGTTACGACTCGATACAACTTGATAATCCGTTATTTATGTCGGACATTTTTCAACAAGAGCCTAGCACGCGACTTGTCGCCCGACTCTTGAACACCGACAAATGGTCGACCATCCACCTTTTGTTGCTCTAACGGTTGTGTTTTGATATCATTAGGAAATTCTCGGCTTTTACGACAGTGAGAAATATTGTTTCTAATATACAGATTAAAGATTTGTCTGTTACTAATGTAGAAAGTAGTAGACGCTAAGTCAGTGACGGATGGGACGCACGATTAGAACCTCGATTAGTACGACATAGAACGATAAACGTACGATTTTGATTTGTTGCGCCCAGCGGTAGATATAGGTTCTCTTAAGCGAAAAGGAATGTTGGAGACGATATCGAAATTCGATGGAAAGTCGTTAACTCTAAGGAATGTAAACAAAGCCGCCCACCGAGAACTGCATATCTAAATGAACACTAAAAACCGGACACGGAAGACATCAAAACAGTACCAAATCAAATAATTAAAGTTATCGTAAAGATAAAGTCGGTTGGGAAACGTTCAAGATTTGTATAATAAAGCTATTGAGAGGCACGTGCTGAGAATTAAGCGCATTCCTGTCGAGCACTCCACAACCCCATTAGCTCGCGTCGGGTTTTTGTAATTATCGACTTATTAAATGCCGCGAGAGATTTATGTCAGGCTGGCAACAGGTAAATCTGTTTCGTTACACCCATGAGCTGATAAATGAACGTGCAAATGTATCGGAAACTGAGAACGACATTAATGTGCATATTACTTAACACATTACAAACGACTGACATCAGTGTTAACCCTGATTTAATCCATATTCACTTATGTCTTACAACAAAAGAGAATGAATAAATCCACAAGAAGCTTCAAAGACGTACAATAAATTTCCAAGATATCTTAAAGTAAATTGTGCATATAAAATGATGTTAGAGAGAAATAAAACGAAGGCAGCATGCACAGAGTCACTGACCACAACAACGTACGAGCGACGAAGACGAAACGAAGCCTTGCGATAATCATAATACGCTTGCAGATATGTGATTAGCTGTGGGGTCACGAAACGGTCGGCGTTAGACAGAGAAGACATTACGTATCCCTTTCAAGCACATGGACAGTCGGATGGCGCCGTCTCTGTCAGGCAAACGACCGCAGGGCGCCTAAACCGCTATAGTAAACTGTGACCTCACGAAATTCTCAGCGCACGATACCGAGGATGATTCACGTGTAATGACGGACGTACGTCGTACAGACGGACTGACATATAGAGATGCGGACGCTAGATGAATTCCAAGCGACAGGTCGGGAGAAAAAGTTGTTTCAATTTTAAATACGGTCATGATTATTATGGACTGTTATCGTTAATTTTATTGAGCCATCACTGACATTAACATATTAAATTAGTTTTTGTTTTTAGATATCTCGATCTGTTGTGTTTATTTGTTCGTAATCTATGATTTTGATGGGAGCTTCAGTATTCCATTAAGCTGTCAGCAATATATAATTTAGAGAATCCACATTTGTTGGCATTTTGTGACCTTGATTTATATCTGGTTGGAAGATATAGAAATTTAAAATTCTGTAAGAAACTCTACTGAATGTGAGGTTCATAAAATCATAAGCAATGATGTTTAAATATAAAGTGAAACTATAATGTTGGATGCAGATGTGCTATAGCTGGATACGGTACAGAGGGCACGACCAGACAGAACAGGTTTGCTGAGACTACTAACGTAGTAACCAATATACATGCGGACCGTGCATTACTCTCAAGTATTCAAGATTATACGACGTTAGAACGGAACGAGTTGGCTGTGAGAAAATTTCACCTGTAGGAGCCCTATCAATGTTGATTTAGACGACCTTTCACGTGGCTTGCTATGAGCAAAATGTTTTACGATATTTTCTGCACTACTACAGCTAACTTTTCTGCTAAATACATGGATATTTGACAAAATGCAGCAGGTTTTTAAGATGATGAACAGAAAATGAGATCGGTATTAATAACGGAATCAATTCAACTGATTTATGGTTAGAATGCAATTAAAATTTTAGTGTTTTTCTGCAATAATCGACTTTATCAATAAATTTACTTAACACATGACATTCAAAAAGATATTCATTTTATTGAAATCAAACTTAATCTTATAGAAACCGAAGAACTAAACACTAAAATATCCGCCGATGAACGTAAATTAGATATTAAATCTGCCGAAGATATATTTCATGAGCCAACATCACACATCGTAAAGGAATTAGTATCGAGAGTGTGAGAGTACGTACTGATAAATCACCTACACAGTTCGTTAGGAACGGGCTGTGCGCCGCGGGGGTCCACGTTCGATCCCGTGCCGGCAAGTGGAACGCTATTGAGGAACCCCCTGTAGAATATTTTGACGGGCCATACAGTGCCATGTTGGGTGCAGGTTGATGAATGGTAAATTTACGATTGGTCGATCTTTTATCAGCTTTGAAATTTCTTCTTAGTTATGCAGCATCTACAAAATTATCATCAGCACTTTTGTTAACATTAACTCAAGAGGAGCTAATGTCAAAGAATTCATCTAATTGATTTCTAATTTGTTTATTAGGATATGCCAATGAATTTATTAATAATCATTCTCTGACAACAGCATATTATCTAAGTTTAAAGATTACATCACTTGAAAAGTCAGTCAATTGCTTCTGATCATACTATTGATATCGTTAATATCAGCTTTCACACCATATTTGACGAAATGAACGACAAAAATGTGGCAATTAATTAATACAATACCAAAACTAAGTAATATTCATAATGTATGAACATATTTGAATAATTAAATAACATAATCTATTGTTGGCGCCATTAGAAATGTTACCGTAGACACATTCCGCATACCAGCGTGTTTGTCGTAACGTGACCAACAGGTTTTTTACATCATCAGACAAAGGAATTTTACAATCTGCCACATTCGGCGATAATACTTGTTCATCTTTTTACACCAAAATAAAAGGATTATTTCCCTGACCGAGATGAAGGCGTCCGTCAAATTTTAAAAAGTTAATTATCGGATACTTTTACCATTTCGTGTGGCTGGCTCGGCGATACATCATATGGACGAATATAAATCACCGGTTGATTGATAGTGGTATACATCTCACGCTCGTTCGCTAGCTCCTTTTTTAATCCGACACAAATGATTTTACACTTTGATTCCTTTTTGTGACGCCATTTCGCTTCGGAGTTTACGATTTGTTCGGAATGGATTTTGTACACCTGAATTTGTTGGAACTTGGCCACCTTTTTATGTTAAAAGAGCCTTTTGATCATATTGAATGGGTTTAGATTTAATAAAGGTTGTGTGGAAGCGTGCCGGCGTAGATAGCCTTTATATCGTAAAAGTAATTTTAATACTGTTAACAAATTCAATGTGTAATTCTACGCCGAGTTTATGATTTTGTAAAAGTCGTCTATAGCGAACGGTTCCACCGATTGTGAAGTTTGACCCAAGTATTTCTGTACTATGAATTGCAATCTTTAAATCCAATATCAGCGTACGTGACCTCAAGCGACGACTTTTTGAATGGCACTACTTTGGAGTACGCCATGAGGAAAAGTGAACATGATATAAAGTCTGTATTATGTAAGTGGCTATTTATTTTAAGGGTACAATAACTCGATGAAATCTCCTTTCATCGCAATGTGAAATTTAATATTCACTACCGTACACTGTAAAGCCAATGTTTATAGTGAAAACCTATCAAGTTTCTATCAACTATTGAGCGAAACCCGTCCGTATACCTGCGTACAAAAACCTCTACGATAACAGATTAGTGTGGCGTTTTCTATTGTAGTTGTACCCCGATTCTCATGCAAATGGATGATAAAACGTGCGGAAATATAATTAGCTTGGCGGCATCGAAGGGTCGTGCACCTTGCCAAAAACTGGTTTTATGTTTCGCCTTTTAATTAATGTTTTGGTAGTGTTGTAACTTTTGACCAGTGTCCACTAGGGATGGGGTGTTTTCGCAAGGTTCCGTGGGAAAGCGTGTTACGATGGTATCTTTATGTTAAGAGTCTGTTTTTCCGAGAAAGAGGCCATTACACGCTGTACGAGAGCGTCGTAAGACATGTCACAGTTATTATGCTCACTAGAAGTGATATAATCTTTCGGCTATGACGCACAGAGGCGGTCTGTATGTGTTGAGTTATTCTCGTCTTCCAGAGCGTTCGTACTGATTGTTGACACGATTAAGTTGGATCAATCTGTGGGTAAAACCGTATGGAACGTTATTTGTGAGTGCTATGTGTTATCGTTGAGGTCAGTTTGGATTAATAGTGTATTGTTATTAGTGGCAGCTTCATGAAATTCCTTTTATTCGAATACATTGCATCTAAGTCTTAGTTTTTCTTTCAAAAATTTTAATTACCGGGCCTACATAAATGTGGAATACTACTAGTATAGTAACCATTTCATTAAAAAACTTAACCAGCTCTTCTCGGATCCCATGCTTTTGACCAAAACTAAAGGAATCTGTTCCAGCCTTCAACCCATAATCCCGTATCATAAATCATAACCACAATCCATTAGCAGCAAAAACGTTACATTTCTCACGCTTCAATATTTGCAAAACTAGGACTGGTCTAATCCAAACAAACCCGGTCTTACGGTCAGTTGACCCATAATAACCAGGTGTCCGAAAACCCACCCTCTAAGAACCTACGTCTTTGTGACGTAGAGGCGTGTTTAAGGCGTAAGGGACAAATATTGCGAATTTGCCCCTTCGATCCTGCCCTGGGAACGGAAAGATGATGTTTTTGACATGTCCGAACAATGCGTTATTGTGCATGGTCAGTGGTCATTTGTGCATGGGTTCATTTGTGACAGTATCGCAAGCGAAAGGTCAAGGAAGCTTGAAATTTTTGAGGCTAAGTGCACTGTTAAGGTATTTTAAGTTTTGAATCAAGTATTATGTGAGTAGAAAAAATACGATGGGCTTAATAATATGAAAGGTCGTGAAATATTTTGACTATAGTAGAAAGTATTTAAAAAACGAAAAAATTCAATGTTGATCCGAAAACCATCAAAGTACCAATATTTACGTTATGATTAAATTTATTGCAAAAATGCTTAAAATTTGTAAAAGCAACACGCAAGATACTTTCCAATCTACACGCAAAAATCGCCTATTAAAATTCAGGCCTGGGGGACCCGGAATCTTTCTAAATGACCGGCCTAACACAAAAACTTATTAAGATATAGCAAACAATGAGAAGTGATTGATGCGCCGTGAACAAAAGATGCTTCTCCATTGTTCAAATGACGGGCAAACCCGAGGCACACTACACGTTCACCTTTTATGCACTTTTTAATAAACCGGTCGACTAATGCATTTAATTAATCAATCCACATGTATGTTTTGTTTCATATTTGAATTTGCATAGAGTTGATATTGAAATTATACCCCATTTATGCCCCATTCGACTGTAATAGATTAATAATGTACCAGGATTAATGACTTAAATTGAATGGACTGAATATAATCATAATTGACCGTTAAAATTGTAAGTTCTCGTAATTAGAATAGGAATTATTATCATATTATACAAGGAGAAAGCAGAAAAGCTAAATCTGAATAGCATTCTTGAGTAACTCATAAAAATATTGATATCTCGTATCATGATGACGACAAAGGCTCTCTTGAATTTCAAACCCAAACAAATACCCAACATTGTACAAAAGGTTAAAAGCAAAACTGACCACTCATTTACAACGGTTACATAAACTATAAAGCGGACATCATCGGAGCACAAAAAACGTATCTCTTACATCAAGTTCTATCACAATTAAACGTATTAGGTGGTAGCTTCATCCTCAATGGACCTTTTCAAAGCTAAAACGTTTTACAAAACATCCACCAACTGTGAAACAATATTATAAAAAAAGTACAAAAGATTCTCTCTAATCTCCGCATCTACCAGTTTGATATCTAAGACGATTACAAAGCGACAAAAGGGGCACACTTACTTTTTTTCTATTAACAGTTAATCTCGTATAAAAAGGAGACGAGTTCGCACCTTTCTATTGTTCTGAGGGCAAACAAATCGTTTGTTGCCCAAAATATGACGGGGTCGAGATACTCAGTGTTGTCCTCAAGGGTTGAATGAGAGCAGCCGCGGGTTACCGTGTCCTTTCCGGTACGAGCTGGCCTCTGCATTATCAAAGGGAACAACCCTAATGACGCAAAGGTGGAACTCGTAAAAAGTTTTGTAGGACTCACAGATACAGAAAACGATAATGAAGTCAGTGATCATTTTTGGAAAATAATAAATGTTATGGACGGATATAACGAGGTTGATGTAGAACCGGCAGGTGGTGATAAAGCTGCCGAAATAGTTCGCAAAGAAAAAGATAATTTTAGAAACAAAAATTTTATGTTCGAGGTCGTCAAACGGGTGCCATTGGAGGCTATATGGGTTATAATAAGCGCCTCAGCGGGTGTTCCGTCCACGTTATGAACTCTTCAACCTCGGTGCCCTCCGTCAAGACCGTTTCCTTTATGACATGAGGAAATTACTTCGGTCGCGTGTTATCTTTTAAAATGTGCACCTGTGTCGTTCCGAGTTTTGGGTAAATAATTTTAGCTACGTGCGAATTTTAGGACATGAAATGTTTTGAAATGATCAAGATCGCAATAATTTTTTTTACGTATTTACGACAAATCGTTCAAAATCATTTTTTATTATTGCTGAACGAATTGGAAAAGTTAATTCAGGCATGTTGCAGTAATTTTCCGTTGTTTGTAAAGATTCAACGTTATCTTCACAATGTTGTATTGAATAGGCTATTAAAAGCAATATTGTCGCACATCATAAAACTGACAGATCGTCAAGGTTCCCTCATTTCTGAACAGCCTTGACCTGTCACAAAGCTATGAATACTGCTGCTGTCGCTAAATGTTACGCGTTTAAATAAACAAAGGAAAATCTCATTTTCTCCATCAGCTAACAAAGTCTAAAACCATTAAGGTTGCTAGCAACTTGAAAATGTTATCACTACTTCTTGATACCTACGAGGTCACACGAATTCCTGAATACCATCAATCACAGCGCTGTCTTTAAAACAATAACCGGCCATATTAATTCCATCGTAATAATAACCTATTACAGCCCATAACTTTATATTAACATTGATCGTCAACAGTTACTTAGAGTTGTGCCCTTGGGCAGTCTCTCCACTAATGACTCGAGAAGATTAATGATTTCACTAATTATACTTGTGACAATCAATGTATCTTTAAAGCGAGCTTTTTGTTAGTAACACCGCATATTCTAGTATTATTGATGTATTATGTAATTTATCAGTAGCAAGAAATAATTTTGTTGTACATAATTGTAACAGTATAAGGTCATGATTCAATCAAATTAATTTATGAGGTAGTTAAATGTAGACGTAGATTTACATCAATAGGAATAAAGCTTTAAAATAAAATACTAAAAAAAATGGAAAGGGAAAGTTCCATTAAACTTGAATCTAATGGTAGGCAAATCATATCAAAATATCTACAAAATACGCAAATGGTGGTGTGAGAACATTCATATTGTCATCATACTAAAGCAAAAAAACTTGCGAATTTATAGTATCTTATCACCTAATACTTACATACTGACAAAAAGTACCGGTGAACAAAAGAAAATTTCAGTTTAAAACGCGTATGAAATGTCTCAATATAGGCATGGATGTTAGTTGCTCTGCTATCTACGTTGCCAATTTTGTTAGTATGTATTTACCAAAATTTTGACCTGGTAAACAATTTGAAAACTTCATGCTAACTTTTTTCAAAGTTTTATAGATTTTTTCAAATAATTTTTGACTCACCTTCTCTCCTCATGCCCATTTTGAGACATTTTCTTAGCCTGCAGTACTGGCATTGGTTTCTATGGTGTTGGTCGATTGGACAGTTTCTATTTCCTCTGCAGGAGTACGTCAGATTCCTTCTCACGGACCTCTTGAAAAAGGATTTGCAACCTGTGGGAGAGATTTCACAATTGTAATGTTAGTTTTTACACGTTCACTTTGAAAATCATCAGTTGAGAATACTTTACTGAGATTTATTTTAAATGTTTTGATAATATAAAACTGACTTCTATTGCTATTTACGATATAATCACTTCATAAATCTGGCTTTCATACGACAGCATGTTTAAAATTTGGAAGTTTGTTCGTACATCATCATCAGCGTGTAAAATATTCGAGTCTGTCAACAAGCATACATATTTTGTGATCATATGCAAACATGGGGATATCCCAATAATTCACTATACTTTATGATTGTCAGTAGTAATTACCTGTTAGCCTATTTTGTTAATATGCTTAAACCTATTAGCATAATACCGTATATCAATGGCTACCCGATATCGAAATACGCCGATTTGTATGGAAGCGTCAAATATATACGAATTTATAAAACAGTTAAAATACCAACTTAACGATCTTAAGACAGTTAAGACCAATCTCATGAATATATTATGCGTAAATATTAGAATAAGAAACAATTTGCTTTGAAACGTGATACGTGGCGCCTTTAGTCAAAACACAATGAAGAATGCTAGAATTTAAAAGTCAATATGGTTGATAATCGATTAGTGTCCCACAAGGAGATAGTATAACATAACGTTTAAGAAAATAAATCGAAATTTTCAATCAAAAATCGTATGATCATGGCCAGTAAATTATTTAGAGAAACATCTTGAAATGTGAACGTAATCATTTATGAGAAATTATTGCGTCTGTAGAAACTATGTTTAGTTGTTTAGTTTGAGCTATTGCAATACAAAGTTTTAAAATTTCGGTGTTCTTGTTATTCGTTTATTTGGAATTTAGAATAGAAGTAGCATGTTTCCTGGCTATAAAACAAAATACTGTGATTAGACAATCCCGTGCATTTGTAAGGAAGTTATGCAAACATCTAGTCATTATGTATTAGTACATTTAAATATCAAAGACATTTATCCATGTTTATCTATAAATGAAGGGAGCTGTATCAGTTACTTATTGCCTCAGTAGGCTGTGGGAGCTTGCTTGTTTGGAGTACCTACTTATCAAGGAGGTGCTTAGCAATCTAGTCGATTTAAATGGGGCAATTTAGGGCGCAATTTTATTAATATTCTACACAAAATATGCATATACTAGAAAAAATAATAATGCAAACTCAAATTGAGAGAATACGGCTAGTCTCAATTTGGTTCAGTTTTCTTTCTAAGAATATGATTTTAATTCTACTTCTACAGACAGACCTACTATGGGATCTATTCAGTATTATACCCAAGACTTCTCGATTGCCATCAACACTCGAACTTTATAGTTGTTTCAAATTACATTAGGCACCCATTTTCTTTTATTCGAAACTCACAGAAAATCGATACTCCTACAAATCGTGCACAGAGTCCCATCTATCGATTTGAACCAATGATCTTAGATTACAATCGAACGATTTGATATCTTAAACGTTTTGACTTCCGAAATAAAATCAAAGCTAAAAAAGATCTCGTTTCATTTAAAATTTTAACTTCTTCATTTTAATTACTATTAATTTAATTATGGCTATCATGATTATTTTATAAGAAGCTTGATGTGGCCATAAAATTAGAGTATTTTTAAGTATCTGATATTTGGTTATTAGTAGAATGAAAATAAATAAAAAAACATTCCTACTCTTTAGTAGTCCTACTTTAGAAGTAATTTTCCCAGGTTTATTGCGATTCTTTACTTATGAGTCATTCTTATGCGATATCATAGTCTGCTTTATATCACCTCTTCTTAAACAAAAATATGGCAGCAAATAGTGTTGCGAACTGTTTCTTGTATTTTTTTATCCATCCAAAGAGTTCCTTGTTCAAATTACATACATTACGGTCAGTTAATAATATTTAACCTGTGCAAATTGTCCGGACGTTAATGTCAAAGTAAGAATACATATTTTGTTCCTTATTGAGTGCGTTACAGTAAAATGTTAAAGAGTCTTACGTCTTAAAGTACAATGTCTTGTTTTTTTTATTCTACGTACGTATGCTTGTGCAACTATTTACTGAGTATTTTTATATTGTTCGTATTCCCAAGGCTTTTGTTATTCAAAATGAATAATGAGGAAATAGTCTTTCGAAACTAAATGTCTACCTATTTAAATAGCCAATGAATGTTCACTTAGGAAAATGTGATGAATAAACCTAAAATCCTCCATTTTGTTTGATATTTTATAGATTTCGTTCAACTTAAGGATTTCATTGAACGCGTTGTCTTTGGTAAAGTGCACTCAGCAATTATAATTATCTCACTATTCAAAATCGTGACCATAGATTGGAAGATGTCTGGGAAACTAAAGGCGACGGTAAAATTGTTTTAAATATACATTTAGACGCCATTAAAGACAGGTAAATTGCATATAGTAGTAGAGTAATTTCTATTGAGGATGTTGATGATAGAGAAATTGATTTTAAAAGAAAAGAAGGGAGCAGGAAGGTGAACACTGGTAAAGTTGTCAGAAAGAGGATGTGTATTCTATATATGATTATATATCTAACACCACGCTTTTCATTTTGTGTATGTAAAAATACACAGACAATCTTTATTTCAAAACATTGAACACACTCTAGACGACGCTAAAGAATAAGCAGGCGGTAACTGAAAATTCAGCGTGTTTAGGCAACAAAGCGTAGCTTACGAGGTTTCTTGCTGGTTGCGATACCGTTAGAGGTTTGCTCACGTAGCCAGTGCGCAGATAAGCCGCTGTGCGGTTACCGCAGGCTGGTGGTACGTGCAGCGGGTTAGACGCTCGTTAGAAAATGCTTGCGGCTTTTGTTTTTTGGTACAATTTTGAACGAGTGAGGTTGTCAAATTCTTTACATATTTTTTTATTTTTATATCGTGTTGGTGTCTTTTAATACTTTGGTAGGTACTGCCAATTGAATAGAGATATTGATAATGATGTCTGCCACTATTGGCTTAATATCTATGAGGCGGTTAGCTAGTTTATTTATATTGTCAATCACATTTATTCTTGTTTCATTGCAGACAATATCGATAATATTTCTGAAATCTAACGTTTTTAGTGACACCTGCGTTCCAAACGCAGCGTTTACCTGCTATTACCGCTCACCACCTCCTCGGGAACACTGACTCCCAATTACCAGTTATCGTTGGGAACATCAGCAGTTGCAAATTGTATTCCACGCGAGATGATAACGACTGCATCGACACAAAGATTTGAAGTGAAAATAAAAACAATGGCTACAGGCTTAGATTCTTTGACATAAATCCCGAGAATTGTTGAGAAAGTGAACTGGAAGGAAATAGATAGTGCATCGCAGCTATCCAGAGTATGGTTGAGTTTATTTTGCAAAGAATTTTATAATGGACTTGGGTGACAAACACAACAGAGTGTATAGCTATTATATACACGACAAATAAACTTAAATATAGAACTTAGATAAAAGACAGGTTTTCTTTATATTATTTCGAGAAATATTTGCTATGTGATTTCTTATTAAGCCATTATTTAACGTTCAAAATCTTCATTCAAAATTAATTTTTTTCTTAACTATTGATAACAAAAAGTAGTCACTTTTACTCAAGTAATTAGTTTTACTTGTTTATAAATACAAGCTTAAGACTCCCAGATCAAAAGAAAAGTTAATCGGAATAATAACTCCTTAGCAGCAAACAAAAAGTAAAGAAGGTAAATTCTCATAAAATACGAAAACCAGCTGACAAACTAATTTAAACTCAATGCTAACTGTACATTAACAGTATTTTCCTAATAGAAGAGAATAAATTACTCTTTAATATAGACTGTCATTAAAATCATTGAAATACTGGTCATAATTTAAGACTGAAGTTGTAAAAGGAAGAGAAATTTTATGCAGCTATCGTGCTTTCGAACTAGTATTAATGGTTAATAAAGGTTTCTGTACCAATGAACTTAAAATTAAAAGACTTCATGGTTCACGGCATGATTTTGTTTACTAAACTGAAGAGAAAGGGGGCGTCTAAGACGAATATGAAAAAGCAAAAAATCTTCTAAGTTAAAGACAAATCTAATAAATGTAACAGAACTCATCAAGCCTATAAATCTATTAAAAACAACGACTACTTTTTAAGCGAAGTTTAAAACCTTTTGTTAAATTTTTAATACTACTTTGCAAAGACTAACTGTAGAATTGCTTTTTCTCATCCAGGTAAAGTTAAAATAGTTAAGTACTTTCAAAGATATAAATATAAAAAAAAAACAAGAATGTTTTTGTTAAATACTCGACAGATGACTAATAGTAGATAAAATAAAGAACTAGCTATGATATCATTAAATACAATCGAAATGTGAATAAACAGACAGGTTGCTTGAATGTCAACTTGGCAATGGTTGACGCATTATAAAGAAATAAACTCGTCAAGCGTTCATTACTGTTGTCATGGGTTCAGTATATGAAGCAAAATAAATAACATGAATTATGTTGGAATAAAATAAAATATTGGAAGTTATTCGTAAAGAGAATTGAAGAGTAAAAATATAATATAACGACATAGAGAAAATAAATATTTTATTAGCAATAGCTGATTTTGCACTTGCTATTAACATTTCATACGATGATGACCTATCTATTTAACTAATAGGAAGAAATAGACATAGTTGTTACAAACATCTTACAACTAAATCATAATTATGAAAAAAATATAAAAATACAAAGAACAATCAAAAGTAAACTTAACACTACGGCAGCTAAAAATATTAAAACTATAGAATTATTCTCAGATGCGGAACTCCATCGACAGTAAAGTGTAGTGTCCACAATTATTGGCGAACTAATGACGACTAGATTACAGGTTACTGCTGACCTACATGTAGCACGAGATATGACGTAACACCGGCTTGGCCGCAATGGTTTAGATGATGGATACAAGAAAATTTCGGTATGAGTTCTGCTAAATGGGATGCTAAATAGTTTGGAATTTGAAACAGAAAATATAAAGATGGCGGAATAAGATATGACAAAGAAAATATCAGTAGTGATTCAGAATTGAAGAAGAGGGGTAATAAACCGAGCATGTTCGGGAAACTACAAGGAATTGGCATTAAAACGACATTACTTGTAGAAACAGTCCTTGAAGATTTATAAAACGATTTTGTTAATCAAGTTTGGTATATGGGTGCAATAAATGTCAACTGTCGAATTATACTTAGTTATAAAATCAGCAGAAGGAAGGTAATATGATGCTTGGGGTATATAACTTTAACAGTAACAAATATTATTCACTTCAAAAATTACAGTCTGTATGTATCTCTATACTATACATTTTATAACCAACCAGGTTCAAAGTTCGAAAAAGTGTAAGTGGCAGGTTGCTATCCTATCCCATGCATCATGCATCACATTTACGACTTCACTAGCAAATATTATAGCCACAATGAGTTATCACCGCAATAAAAGTCGCAGGGCGGTTGCGCAATGCGACTTGCGACTGACCGGGCATACGTGCGACATTATTGTACCATACACAATTGAATATTGCAGTAACTGCTGATATTTATAGAAGAGATTCATTGAAGAATTTAGGTTCATTAAAATTGCAATTATGCGCATATATTGTCTTGTGATTTATGAATGAAGCTTGTGAGAGAATGAAGGTAACGGATGGTTTTGTTCAGGAAAGCGGTTACATTATTTACTGCCTGTCAGGTTAGACCGTTCTACGGCTTATCAACTACCGCTGGATATGGTGCGCGAAATTTTAGTAAGGTGAAAGATAATATTTCAATAAAGTAGTTTGGTATTGAGAAGCAACATTCAAACTTTGGCAAAGATTCGTTCACTGATGTTGGAGTAGTAAAATCAATAATACACACAGTTGATGATTCAGAGCTCACAGACATTATCTGTTGTTTTTAGTCTGACAAAGATCTTTTCCTAGTCAAGGAGAAATTTGAAGAAGATTCCGTTGGAATTTCTGGAATGCGCGCGATACGGTATGTGACTCCAAGTAATGTCAAGAAAAAAGCCTCACATAATAAGAAATCTCTTTGTACTCCAGAGGTAAACAAAAAACTTAATGCAGAGACGCGCGTAACACCAAATTATCTTAGTTGATGCATCAGATGGAATTTCAAATTTATAGGCATGCAAGTGTTTTGTTGAACGCCATAAAAATCCCATAAAAGTGATTAGTAATAAATATCAACCATCTACTCAAATGCCTTTATTGAGAACGTGACCTCGTAATGTATTGCTGGCAATTTTGTAACAGGCAACATTCGTATTAAAAGTGAACGCGCATTATGGTGACATAGTAAATATGAAACATGATTTTGTTTTCCCAAAACAAAAAAGTGTAAAGTCTATTTAAAAACAGGATACAAGGCAAATAAAAACTGCAATTATGTTCGAATATAAAATGATTCGACGGCCCCAAAATATTAGAATCTAAAATTAAGCAAAAAAATTGACATCTGCCCAAAACAAAATCAAAGTTAATTTATTTCTAAAACTAACAATACCAATATAAAATAAAAGAAGCCTTATTTGATATAATAGGTATTTACAGCACCTGTCGGTGTTGCTTGTGTAATAAATAAAGATAGCTAAACGCCATTAAATCTTCATTTAGTGGCCAGTGCTGTTGTCTTGTAGGACAAGAGTTTCCGCTTTTCTTCTAGATTTATGGATTTGTGGCAGTAGTGGAGATAAAACTAATATTGTTGATAGGTTGAATGTTTTTATCTGTTTGGAAAAAAAGAACAAAAATAATGTCTTCACAGTAGATAATTTAAACATCTTTTTAGAATATTTGTTCTTTTTTAATCGGATCTGCAAAAAATCTGAATGAATCTTATTTGCGCTTCAATTGCTTGCCTTTATTTTTTGTATTTTTTTAATACACTGCAGACGCAAACTATCACAGTAAAAGCATTGATGTTCCTGATAATTATAATGAGCTCCATTTACGAAAAAATTTTTATAGAGGGAAGAAAACCTTAATTTTTTTTCGATAAAATGTGATCCTTATATTTTTCATCATCATTGATCAAGTGTAAGCAATTTCACCTAATAAGTATTTCTCTTGATTCACATAATCAACAACAAAAGTTTTATTAAATTCATAACGATCTTTAAAATTGAATTAGAAGGTAAATCAATTATTATTTGAGATGGTCATTAATGAAGACCATCAATCACGGAGTTAGGACTCAGATCGTTAGGGCCTTCGATTACTTATAAGGCCAAGTTCTCGATTCTAAGGCAGACTTGGCCTTGACACCGTAATACAGGTGCAAAATAATATGGCATTATTTGTGTAAATGTCTGTAATTTTAGGTTTAATGGAACTTGTGGTTTAGGATATTTAGCTAAATGAAAGAGAGAGGGCGCTTTAAGTGATTATAAAAATTGATAGAGTAATTGCTTCTGTGTATGATTATCTTAATTAAAAATAAAATCAAAATTCAATTGTATGTATCGTGAAAAAAAAGGGCTAGAGTGAATAAGCTCCTCATAAACCAGTGCGCCTCCCCATGGACGATTGCATCATTGCTTAAGATCAGATCGCATCGCAGTCAAGCACTAGTTTGTGTTATAAAAAAAAAACTAAAATATCGTAAAAGCAGTTGCAAAAAATTTAAAATACATTCGAAATAGTGATGCGCACATACTATAGCAGGCTATCAACATACATATCGATACTCAACTTCCCTTAATCATTTCATTAAGACACGAATGCACAAAAGAAGGAGTCTAATGAAAAATTACTCGCTTTAATGACCCATCGGATCGGCTTAATGATCTAGGTCCTGTTCTTGAGAATGTTGCGCACACACGAGTATACGACCCTTGTGTGGCCGAACAATTATTATTTTCTTTAATATACGCAGATGTGCACTTGACTAGATGTTTGAAATTGAGTTTATAGAAATAGAGACAAAAAAGTGTTTTTACTGTATATAAAATATTTCATTTCTGTAAATTATTTTAAGTAATGTAATATGAAATACTTAAGTCTTCGAATACTGTCGGTGAAATAACTTTGATTTGAATAAAAATCTAAATTGTAAATTAAATCCCTTTGTAAACTGATATTATTGGTTTTTAGAATGGATCGGAAACAGATTACGATACAGTTACGATACATTTCCTTCACAAAAGCACCTCAGTTTTAATTTATTTTACCTTGAGGCGCTTAATGAAGCAAATAATGAATATTAATACAGTTTAACAATAAACCATTTAAAATGCAACGTAAAGGGCTGATGATTTACATATAAATGTATCGACGTACGGACATCGACATCCATTTTAACGTTAAACTCGGATACATAATTTTCTTAATCAATCAAAATTATGCATCCAACTTTTCTTTTTAAATCAACAATAAAATTAATTCACAATAAATTCCCAATAAAACTACTCACGTTTATCGAAAAGAGAAAATATAAATTTTGGATTTACGACGTGACAAACACGAGTACTCTTTAACAATATGGCAGCTTTTAAATTTCGAAAATGGTCGTTAACGTCACACGGTCGAATGTTTACCTTATTAAGGCGTAGCTAGTACTTGTTTAATTCACATAAATAATATATTAAAAAGAGTCAAATTTTCATTAAAAGTCGACATGATTCAAGACGTTCGAGCGTTTTATTGACAGTTTTAGTGGAAAGAGGAGAACCACACACGCGCCGAACTTGGATTCAATTTAAAAAGTGGAATGAGATAAAAATAAATAAGTTCGGAAAGACACTTATGTTTAGAGTCGCTCGTAAAGATAGGGTTAACTGCCACGGTATCGCGGGACAAAACATACCATAAACTGACCGGTTGTAGTGGTCGATAGTGATGCCACCGCTTGTCGATAGCACGACGCTGTTATTCATTGCTGTGATATTTATTTTGTGTAATGAAATTTAAATAATAATTTATTGCGTGTTTTGCGTCTATACAAAGCGATGTCTTTGAAACAAGATCTACGAGGTGTGTTATCAGAGTAAAGGTAGTAAAGTAAAAGTTTTATTATTTTAAATCCTTGGATTTGATAATGAATGGATAGCATAATTATTATGATTTATAGTTTAAAAATAATTAAGTTTTAAAACAGAAACTAGGTTCATTTCTTAGAGGATAAATTAGTAGCCTCGAAACTGCAAACCATCGATAAAAACAATTCATCGACACAAAACATCACTTCACCCAGGTGTCAACTGCGATCACTATTGTCGCTCACGGACGCAAGCATTTAAGTCAAAAGAAGCGCTTCGGCCAGGGACTTTGTCGTTATAACGCCTATAAACACTTTTAGTACAAGTTGACCTCTGAGACTGCATGGTCTAAGTACGACAAGGTTCTAATTCTATCAGCGGGGGGTCCAAGCGCTAATAAAGTGGATTTGTCGACATCAAAATAACACTTTATGAGCACAACACTAATGCGCTTTATCGATACACTCTTAGGGAGTTATCATGTGATAGCCCAACTGAAATATTGTACAACTTATGTAGATTTGTGGTATATTAACGTACGCATTGAGTTGGATTTTTACATATTTAGTGTATAAACAAATCTTATTACTTGGATGGTAGCCATCGAACTTTAATGGTGTTGGAGACTGTATTATGGATACCCTTTTTAAAATGTGAAGTAATTACATTTACACCAGAATGTCATGATATTAATTAAAGCTCTTTGGCAGAGCTTCTAAATAAAATACTTCATACAATCTTTTAGAATTTAGATGATATTAAAAACATAAGAGAAGATGTAATGCGAAAAGATTTCTGCATCAAAAATTAGTACCGTATAATACTGCAGAAATATTAGCAATAGTTTCTCTAAGTATTGCAGATATCAATCTTCAAGCTTTTATGAAACAAACATAAACTCTCCAAGTTCTAGACGAAATAACAAAACTTGTTCACAAAATAAACCAAACAAAATTTCCCGAACACAGTCCAAATTCCATTCAATACGTGACAATTTCAGAATTACGTAATCATAACCTGATAGACAAAGAGTTATGAATTTTCTAGTTTAAATTACATTTATCAGTTCCGAGGCTTTTGATATCAAAGGTCAGGACCTCTTTGGCGCCAGGTCTGCTTCGATAACAAGACCAAAATAGTTTGCGACCAATTAGTTTCCTAAAAAATATACCGGAT
Organism: Leucania comma; assembly: GCA_958295575.1. Classification (NCBI taxonomy): domain Eukaryota; kingdom Metazoa; phylum Arthropoda; class Insecta; order Lepidoptera; family Noctuidae; genus Leucania; species Leucania comma. The sequence goes on along the minus strand of OY282476.1, from coordinate 6,385,658 downwards.
ACTTGGCTTTATTTTGGAATAATTTAAGCTTGAACTCTGTGTGAAGTGCCGAGTGATAAAAACATTGAACTGAATGGTGAAGTGAAGCTAGCTGTGTTTTGTTGATTAAGTTAGAATAGGTAGTTGATTAAGAATGAATGGGATAAAGAATATAAGTTTCATGAATTAATTGGAATCGTAACGTTATACGTTGACGTACAGAACAAAAGCGATCTAAAAAAAAACAGTACGTGAGCCACAAAATGACATGTTAATTATAATTGTAAAAAGAATCTTAAAATGAAGAAGAAAATGCATTACGTGACACAAAAAATTAGCGCAGGTGATGATGACGAAGCTTAAGGTTTTCATTTTTAAACAGACGAAAGAAATACCATGTGGCAATTTAAAGCTCACTTAAGTAACCTATTAGTAAAGTCATATGCCTTTCATATACTTGTATATACTCTAAATTATCCTGAACCGTGAATGACTCTTCACAAAGAAGAATTCAAGTTAATAATGCCTTGCCTTGCATTGCCTTTTTTCGGTTACCCAACTGAGTCTTCTATCACCTCTAAACCTACAATTTTATTGACATCTATTTTCTTTCTAATAATCTTTACCGTACTAAATTACAAAATCCCTTATTGTACATTTCATAACCTCATTTGAAAGGTGACTGACAACCTGTAAGAGAATGCTATCATGGTTGCGCAACCAACAAAAGCTGAAATACCAACGGCAATGGACACTATTGTGTGAATTAACAATTTTAATTCTGACACGGTAGTAAGACAATGCAATGGTTGTATGAAGTATATAAGTATAATGTGCATTGATTAGATGTAAGTAGGAAGTTCTACCTTGTTAGGTACAATAAATGCTGGTTACGTATATGAATATATACTATATGTACTCGTAAAAACGATGAACAAAAAATCTTGTTATAAATCACCCGAAAACGGGCATAGATCTGTTTTAAATGAAGACAACAATCTAGTGTAGAAGAAATTTAATAAAGTTGAGAAGCAAAAGAGGAATTCAGTTTGAAATAAATGAAAATCTGCGCTAAAATTAGTAAAATGATGAAGCCAATCAAAGACAAAATAAAATTAGCAATAAACGGCATACAATTTAAAAGTTTTTCGGTACTGTTGCTTTAATTTAGATGAAGATGCTGATCAATTCCGGGTAATATTTTTAACAATAAGAAGCTAAGCCATAAATTCCTTTTATCTCTCAACATCAATTTGACACTGACACCTTAAATCAGCATGATATCTAAAAACTAGTTGCATTTTGTATTGTGAATGCAAATTTTATTTAAAAAAAAGTATTTATAAAAAACAGGTTATGAAAACTAAAAAAGAACAACAAAGAGAGTGTCCCTTTGAAAGCGTTTTGTTTACAAGCACATATCATGAAAGTACGGTTCATGCAGGTTGCCTCACCCGAGGAGCGAGGGTCAAGGCTGAGAGACCAATGTAATGACTGCACTTGATGCCAACTATTATGTCATTAACGGGTCGGGTTACTATAGTGGTTTTGGCGCCTTGTTATATTTTTAATTTTTTAGTAGGTTCAAAACTATTTTGGACATTTTTAGTAATTTTACTTTGTTTTTTGTTGTATTTTGTAAACAATCTTGATTTGGAATTCATTTAATAGCAGAAAATAAACAAAATTATAGTCACGGAAATACACACATTAAATACTGAATGATAACTGTTTTAATTTTAAACTTTAATTCTCTTAAAAGATAGTTGAAATTTTTTTGCAATAGTATTAATCATTTACATTTATAATCGGGCACGAGCTGTCTAGTGAAGCAAACAGATTCATCTATCACTCTAAATCTAACTATCTTTTTTTTATTATAAACTTCCAATTCATAATAAATTATATTAAACTTGTCCGAAAGATACTATCCAATATCAACAACAACCAGAATATAACATACTTTCCTATTCCTAAATCCTCTATATATGATGTTTTTTTTTTATGTAATATTGTCATAGAAATTACATCCAATTATTTATCCCATTATATATGGATACGATCAAATCTCTATGACAACGAAAATAGGATGATGTACTTTCCTAATCCTAAATATTTTATATATAATGAAGTAATCTTTGTGTTATCACAGAAATCACGTTTAATTATATATCTACTGATATATCAATACAATGAAAGCTCTAAGACAATGAGAATATTATAGATGATGTACTTTCCTAGTCCTAAATCCTTTATACATGATGAAGTATTTTTTATGCAATGTTTAACAGGTATCACCTCTAATTGTAATATGTTTGCTTTTATATGGATGCTATCAAAATCCTTTGACAAAAGAAAACTATCGAGGTAAAATTTTAGGTACATATACGCAAAAGTAATTTTCCGTGAAACCATGTCATAGCAATTTGCTAATATTAAAACTAATATGATTGACAGTGTTGAGTTAACAAAGTAATCAGATCGTGTATAGAAAGCAGTTTTTTCTGAACAATAAGGTGTAAAGACGGCGTTCCCAAGCTCATCGGTTGCGGTCATCTACGGCACTTGAGCGTAATTATTTGGTGACATGCACCCGTAATTGTGGTTTACCAAGTCTCGTTTCACTTACTGTTGCAAGATTTTTAGTTTTAGTGTCTTTTTTAAAGTCAGTTTTAGTTATGTTGTCTTTGTTTTAATCAGGATTGATATTTATTAATCATTTGTTATTAGATTTTTTTAAATTATAATTATTGATTTATTTTCGTAATTCTATTGAAGTAATTTTATTTTTAAATAGGTTTATTTTTTTTATTCCCATAACTCATCTACATTTTTTTTTTTTTTTATTTAGCCTGTTCTGTCCCACTCCTGGGCAAAGGCCTCCCTCCACGCCTTCCACCTCTCATCTACAGGGGTGAAGATAAATTAAATTTATTCAAAATCTCAATTCAAAACACAATTAAACAAATTCAGCAATAAAAGTCATCTAAACCCAAGTTTACCACGAAACCAGAACGGCATAAGTCAAAAAACAACAATTTCACGTAATTTGCATAAAAGTGAGGAACCCCTTATCTTTAGAGGCAGACACTTTGTGAAAACTTTGTCTTATTGCATTCTGATTAGAAATGTCGCGAGTTGAGTGCCGGTAATTGAGATTTTAAAGGTCAAAGGGGACAAGAAATTACCTTTCTTGATTTATTTATAGCTTTTATTAAATTTAACTTAGCGAGACTTGTTTGGAAGAAAAAGAAAAGAAACATTTAATGGCAAATAATAAATAATGTTGACAGTTTTTTCGATTTTTATAAGTACTTTCCTAATTGCGCATTACTGTACGTTGAAATTCACTCAAAATTTATAAGTCTCTCATTGGGAACATTACGTACCATATAATTTTGTAGTCGCGGTGAAAATTGCCAAAATAGTGTAGTGATAATTCCATTTGATACGATAATTGGTGTTTCGTTCGATCATCAATCATGTTAACAAATAGACTCGTATTGTAACTTGTTCTGTTTTTAATATCAAGTCATTAATTCAGTATCGACGGTTTTAAAAAAAATGACAATTTTTAGTTTTGTCACTTAAAACCGCGAGTTGACAAGATTCCTCAAAAGTTTTGGCTTACTACGCATCATTTGATAGCGATTTACTAACTTTTAGCCAAGTCAACATTTTGAATATTTGTTTGAGTTTTCCGACTCATTTCCTACATAATTAACCTAACTTTGCTCTAACTTTCCTAAAAGAAACTTTACGAAAACTTCTGATCACGCACCAGAGCCTAGCAACAAAGTCTTCGATCACTTTAATCAAAAGGAACCGCACAGACACACGGCTAATTTCCGTCGCAAAGACACTGGTTCACTTTCACTTCACACAAGATTACGTACCCTCACAAGTGAACTGGCCGTAGTGCTTCCCCGACGACTTGTCGCCGCAGACCACACACTCCACGTTCTGGCCCTTGTCCGTCGCGGAGGATCCGCTTTGCGTCGACGCGGCCTGGCTCGCGGGCGTCGACGGCAGAAGCTCGTCTTCCCGCCAGCTACCGCGAAAGCCGAGTTCGAGAGGCGGGAGGTCAGGGGCTCTCGGAGGACAAAGCCCCGGGCCTCCGACCCCGCCGTAAACTAGCGCTCCGTGCGTGATGATGCCGGTTGCCGTCACAGGGCAAGAGACCGCGCGACGCGCTTGTGTGTCAAGGGTCGCGGTTCAGGCGCGACTGAGCCGGGTCGGGCCAGGGCGCGCCGCGCCGCCATTGGCCCGGTGGCCTGCAGGGGCAGGGAGCGAAGGCCCCGCCACCTCGACCGCGGCCCCCCTCCCCCCGGCGCGGGGTGGAAATCTTTCAGCCGAGTACCGTCGGTAAGAAAATTTGTTGGGCGGTTTATTTGTGCAACGTTTTTAGAAGAGTCGAGTCAGATAGCAGTTTTATTATGCAATGTGTTGCTCTCTCTTTCTAGCTCTGTTTATGAATAGAGCAAACTTGTTTTTAATAGGTTGGACGTTAGGATAACGATTTTATCGTTTGTTTGGGTGTATTTTTTGTCGACATATATCTATTTATTATTTTTAATCATATCAACAGCTTTTCGTAATTTTTTATGCAAATACAACCCACTATATTTGTTGACTTCATTCTACTAGATTTAGCAAGTCACACAACACCTTTTTCCTCTCTTTCACATCGATTATTACTATAAATTGCCACATTTTTCTACGAAAACTTAATAAAAATAATATCATCCACATTTCAGAGCTTGTGGCGCGGACGGTACCTGAAAATCCTACTTTGTATCAACTTTCCCGCTGCCTCCATATTTCTGCGGGCTGATAGGCACTCCGTATACTTAACTATCCACATACAGGTGATCAAGTGGCTCTCCTTTTAACTGTAATGTATGTATGTATTATCATGGCGGTTATTTCAGCATTTTGTGCGGCTTTATGAAATAAGGTTATGTTTTTGGTTATGTTTCGCGTGGGAGAGTGTACTAGTAGATTTATCGGTACAATCATTCAGTAGCACAGCGAGTCAAGTCAATGACCTAATAAAAAATAAATCAATAGAAATAAATTGAAACCAATTCCACATGAACTAATAAATATTCGCATCATTGAATGAATATTTGTATTTCCATACTTACACAAGTAAAACACAATGGCTCACATTGAGACGCATGTAACGTTATTTAGATCTAGATCAATCTAGATGGCCGGTAGGCGGCGCGTGCGCAGGGGGCGTGGCCTCTCGCGGGGCGAGACGAGGGGGGTTCACTCCCGCGCACTTGTCAGCGTGACGTCGACGCAGTTTGACGCATCGCCGACGCGACACTATGATTCGACAGTTTTTTGTTAATTTTGCGACTTAAGCCGTTTTGCGTTTTAGGTTGAATGTTGAGTCTTGATTTTTTTATTTATTTTTTTGTGAGTTTAAAAGATGCGGAGATTATGATTTAGTTTTGAACTGATTAACAGCCATTTAGGAGATTTTATGTTTTTTGTTGAAAATATAAAATCTGGTGGACTTCTGAATCACGAAGATTATATTATCGAATGTTTTATCTAATAGCGCTACTATTGATTAAAAGTTAGTACTTATTAGTTTTCAGCTACTAATACAATGTAGTATTTTTACACACGACACTTCATTTCTATAAATCACATACACACACAGCAAATCACACACACATATTTTTACATACAACACTTCATTTTAATAGAACTCATTGAATAAATTCTTACTGCCAAATCCTAATTAGAATTTCAATTCTGATACGAATAGCTTGTTCTACTTTATTCATTTCAAACATTTTATCTTTTAGATTTCGTAGGGTGCAATGCAACAAAAATATAGTCAGCTGCCTCATCAGTATACTTAGGTTCTCATCATCGCTTACCATCAGGTGAGATAGTGGCCAAACGCCAGCCTATCAATAATAAAAAAATTGTCCACCACATCGCTTTCAGGTGATATATTGGTCAAAAGCGATAATTAAAAAAAATACTAGGTATTACGTAGGTATTACTCAATATTATTTAAGACGGGTTTGGTTAATAATATTCAATACGGTTTCGGCATTGAATTTCACAAGTGTATATAACTACTTAAGTATTTTTTTACCGAATAACAACTAAAAAGGTGTTAGTTTTTCACAAATATTTAACTTTTTCTTCTTGTCGTATCAAACGATATTTTCTTCTGACCAGTATTTGGGGCTGCATGAAAAGAGCCTCCCCAAGCGTCTATAAGAATATTGTACAGTGATTCTCACCCTAGACTGCTAGAACTCGGTAACACAGAATCTAGCTTATTTTTTTTTTTTTTTTTTTTAACGTAGGTAAAATCATCCAATGACGAATCCCGCCCTTGGGTGGGGCGGGAAACAGTGTCAGACTTTTACTGACTAAAAACCTACCTTTCCATTCCTTGCCTTTATCCTGGGGCCCGTGGTGACAGTCTCACATAACCTTTGGGCCCCAGTAGGCTTCGGCCCTGCTGGACCCCTACAGTTTGCTGACAACTCCTTGAGGCGCGCGGGAACGGTGCGCGCCGTAGACGACCTACACTATGGATTGGTGGATGTCACATATCTACAAATTTTTAGTTCCGGTTTCCTTACGCTATTTTCCTTCACTATTTTGCCTACTGCGGTTTTCCCGTCCGATTATAATTTAGGTGTCCTCAAGACTAGAGTGAAACTGCTCTTAATTAACCTAGCGCCTTAACATCAACGATTGCATCACTGCTTACCCTCAAGTAGGATCGCAGTTGAGCACTAGTTTATATCGATTAGAAAATAGAAGGGGTTATGAAATAAATTACACAAATATTTGATTAAAGCGAAAACTTTAAGTGGTCTAAATATTCGTACCTATTTTTTCTTGTTAAATTTTACCTATACCTAGAATCAAATTAATTCAATTGGTCTCTCACGACCGCAGCATGACATCACCGTGAACAAATTGATCAGGATCGAATTGCAATAGACTATTAGTTTGGTGTTTATTTTTAAAATAGTGCAAAAGAAACTTTGAGCTGTTCGATACAATGAATGAATTTTTTCGTCAGTTATATTTAATTAAAATAAAGCTTTTTTGGCTAGCAACTAATCCTAATAGAGGATTAAAAAGGTGAATAAAAAGTGTTAAAACAAATTAATAATAAATATAAATACAACCTGTAATGCGTCCCAGGTGGACATACAAAGTTTTTTTGGAACATATTCAATGTCTATACTTCTATAGCTAAGGAATAGAATTGCCTGTCGGAATCAGTGTTTCCTAATAGATTATTTATCTTTAGAATAATGGTCGCCGTTTATTTCTAAATTCATGTCCCTAACAACACCTACTTATACTAACCTGTTTAACTATATTGTGTCCCTATTCAGGATATTACCTGTAAGTATGTAAGATGTCACAGTAAGTAAGGTGCCCTTAAGTTCCGACGTCCACAGATACAAGCTATGCCCGGGCTACGTGACGTGACTGACGTAAGCACAGGGCTGCCCCTCTACGAGAATTTTTGATTAGGGTTGTCAGTTTATAAGGTTTTTTGTTATTGATAGATTCGCGCTTGACCACTATCACACCTGATGGTAAGCGGAGCACGCTTATCTAGAAGTAACATATTCACTCTTGACTTAAAGTTCCCCAGGTTGTAGATATATGGAAACACAGACTCCGGCAGGGAATTCCACTCCTTAGCTGTACGCACAATAAATATGTTCCAAACCGTTTAGAGTGCCTATGGGAGGAATGTCCACCATGTGCCTACCGGGCCCCGGGTCAAAGGCAAGGAACGGAAAGGTAGGTTTTTAGTCAGTAAAAGTCTGACACTATTTCCCGCCCCACCCAAGGGCGTGATTTGTCATTGGATGATTTTACCTACCAAAAAAAAAAAAAAAAAAACCATGTACCTACCGGTGACGCATCGCCGTCATCATCGTCAGGTCTGATGTTTGAAAAGACTTGGCATAGGTTTGGTCCGATTATAATTTAGGTGTCTTCAAGGCTAGAGTGCACCATCAGGTGGAATTGTAGTCAAACACTAATTTGTATCATAAAAAAAAAGTTTTTACAGGATCTTCAGTCACTAACCAAGATAGTTTCCTGAAACCTCCATGTCTACCCACCTCCACTTTAACAAAACCTTGTACCGCTATACATACTACATAACAAACCATTTACCGTCTCAAAGCTTTCAGTAAATTTCCCTTTAAAAATAAATAAGTTGAAAAGCTCGGGATTTCACCCTTGAGGTGAAAGTGCGGGGGCGAAGCGGGCGAGGTGAGGGGGTGGAAGGGCGGGTCAGGGGTCGACCCCGCCCAGCACACCTACGTGTGTCTATGGTACGTATTGCTATAGTCTGTGGATAATTGGCCTGACCGAGAGGAAAGTTTTCTAAGACATCTTGAAATTCATAACTTGTTACTTAGCGTTCTAGCTACGAGTATTAGCCTTAACAGAGTTTCACTAACGTGGTCTGGTCAGTACTACTACTAGTAGGAACATTATAAGACTGACCATAATTAGTCTTATACCTTTTTTTTTCACTGCTGGGACCTAGGTCTTCTCTCTAAGAGAGTAGACCTAGGGAATACCTACTGTATGCAGTTTTTTTTTTTTAAATAATTTTCATCAAAAACCGATCTTCACAGTGTACGGAGACTACATTAAATTGGTGAATGAGGTGTTGTATTTTGACCGATGTTATTGGTGAAATAATTTGTATAATTGGATCTAGAAATTCAGGGATTAAGTACCTACTTTAAAAAAATCTACTTAAATAAACATAAACAATAAAATTTAGTCAGTGGCCCTGACTGCTGTGCCGGAGATCGTGGGTTCGAGTCCCACCCAGGACAAACGTTTATGTGATGAGCACGATCATTTGTTCTGTGTCTGGGTGTAATTTATCTATAATATATATGTATTTAGAAATATATGAAATAAATGTATGTTTTATCAGTTGTCTAGTACTCATAACACAAGCTCTGCTTAGCTTGGGACTAGATGACATTGTGTGAAAGTTGTGAAATATTATATTATATTATATTATATTGAAAATAAAATAAAAATTTCACCACAAAACACATTTTTTAGGGTTCCGTACCTCATAAGGTAAAAACGGAACCCTTACCTATAAGATCTCCTTGTTGTCCGTCTGTCTGTCTGTAAAAACCCTTTATCTTGGTAACGCGTGGAGGTATCGAGTTGTTTAAACCATGTACTCATGTCTGCGGTCCCTACCTGTTGAATACCGTAATTAGAGACACAATAGAAAGACAATAGGTGTGCGGACGCCGGCGTCCTCTCGGGGAATAATGAATTAATACGTGAAAAAATGTAACTTATAAGTTAACAAAAAAAGATATGGCCGTGTATCTCGCAAAAAACGTATATTTCGACACTCTCAAAGGAAACAAAAATCATAGGGTACTTTCCATTGACCTAGAATCTTAAAATCTAACATGTAGCAAGCTTTCATAACAAGCACAAGTGTAGGAAAAAAATCTGAAAACTGTAGCAGTTAAGTCGCAAAAAAAAACTTGCGATTTGGGAATTGAACAGTTTTCATAGGTAAATTTGTACGAAACCCTCAACTCTGTTTGCCTGGTTTTTTTTTTTCACTGAAATACTCAACTTCAAATACTAAAATCAGAAATCGAGGATAAGTGAACTACGGTATGTCGAGATGAGTGTATTTCCTATGATAGTAACCATAGCTCAATGTCTAAAACGTTGGCTGGAGATCAAGAAATCGGGCATTCAATTCCGTTCCAGATGGGTTAGAGTAAGGAACCCATTGATAATGTCTAGTTGACTTGCTGAGTATGTTAATAGAAATATTTCTACGAAATCGACCATCGTCTTTTTTAGGGTGGGACGCGCGCCTTAACGAGGTATCAGCAAACTGTAGGGGCCCAGTAGGATCGAAGCCTACTGGAGCCAAGGATTTGCTTCTGAAAGGAAAACTCGGCCCTGGTATGAAAGGCAAGGAAGGAATAGGAATGAGTTTTCAGTTAGTAAAAATTAAAATACCCTCTCGCTCCGCCCGTGCGCGTAACGACCTTTAGATGTCTTCCTGAATTGGTAAGAAGTCACTAAGAGCCAGGGACAGTGAAAGGTATGGAGAGAGGCCTTTGCCTAACAGTGGGACAATATAGACTAGATATAACATAAGAATCTTACAATAGACTACACATCTCGATAAACAACGATTAAAATTATATTACAATCTCTCATATCGGCTTATTTACTTGCAAAATTCTAAATATATGTTTCTCTTTGACCTCGTTGATAACCACATTGCTGAGTTTAGTCTAAATACTGAAAGATATAAGAAAGCAAACGCTGCAGAAATTATAAAACTGTTACACCAGATAAAACCTAAAGAAACTTTATATATAGTAACTCTTAACTTACTAATTTAATAGTTAATGTACGCGCAGAGGATAGATAACAAATAATTTTATTGCTCTATATGAGTACAAAGATACTTGTGTATGTTCTTCTCACTTATGTTTTTAATGTTATCCAGTAGACTTGAAAGGAGAAATGAATAAGAAATGTGGATAGTTCTTAGTATCTAAGCTAGGGGTCAAAAGTGCAGTAGCACTCTACTAATGCGAGTGTCGGAAATTTTGGTCCGCGACATAGTTTATTTAATACTTAAGATTTTATATTATATCAGTCATGAACCATTGGCCTACTCTTTCTGCAAATAAATTTTACACATTTTAGTATTGGTATAATGCAACTGCACTTTTGAATAATAATTCTTAGGCGGTAGCCATTTTATTTTTTATTTTATTTAATAAGTAATTTGAACTTTTGTAGTATGTATGTATATGTTACCGGCAATCTGTATAATTCAGGTATTCTATGCAATACCGAATGCTTAATCGGTAATGTGTGTAAAAGACGAGAATAGGGAAGGAAGTGACATAATTTTAGGGCACCCCGACACGGACAGGTTAGGCTAAAAGGCTAAAGTGGAAGCGGTGGGCCTGAATACATTAAAATAAATAATATTTCATAAATTACCTAGAAATTTTAGGTACCTATTCTTAATTAGGATTATACAAATTGTCAGTAACATATAATTATAAGTTTTAGCTTTAAATTGTATGCTTTGCAAAAAATCTTTTAAGTATTCCATGGAAGATGTTAGTTACATATTTAATCATTTTCTTTTGTATTTTTTTTATAACCTAAAATGTTATGTGTCACTATTTGTTATCCCTAATATATAAAACAATGATGTACCAGCATATTATATGTTTCAAAAGAAATACACAGATGTCTAAAAAAGAGTTCCCTAGCAACTGAAACCAAGTATGTGTGTACCTAAAGTACTGTAAGTACGAGTATGTATAAAAATCCGCTTCTTAAAAACGAGCCATTTCTTAAATAAACCATATTCTCGATTCCTTGAAGGCGGCAGCCGCCTTGCCGCAGTAAACTTATCTCCGGAATCCCCATCGATCGTGACAGCGGTGTCTGTATGTCATCCCCCATCCCCCCACCCCCCATTTGGGTGACTGAGTAATTGGGTGCAGGTACCCCGGTGCCCGAGACGTCCCCCGACCGGGCTGTTCTTTCTTATTTTACTTTTTTCAGGATATTTTGATGGTTTCGTGGTTTTTGCGTGGATGTGCTTGGCTTTGGGAGCTAGATGGTTAATTTGGGGAAGATGGTGGAGTTTGCATTTGTGCTGTATAGTCAAAGATTTTGAAATCGACTTAAAGTTTTAATCAAGCTCTGTTAAACAGATTTTTAAATTAAACTATGCCTTTTGAATTGAACGGCATAAACATAATATTATTTAGTACTTTTCTTTTGACTAGTAATTTTATAAAAATCTTAGTATTTATTTGAAACTAGTTGCTTCCCGCGGTTTCGCCCTCATCAAATTATTTCCCACTTTTCAACCAATTTTAAATTTTTCAACAAATTTTTTTCTTTCCTTTATGAAGTGAACATAAAAAAACATACTCTAATCGTTTAAGCCATTTGTGAGTTTTAGCGAGCCTCATCATCATCATTTTAGCCCAAAGATGTCCACTGTTGGACATAAACGTTTCCCAAATGTCGCCACCTATAAACAGTCCTGTGCGTCTCACATCCATCGGACTCCCGCAGCCTTTTCCAGGTCATCGGTCTACCTTGAAGGAGGCCTTATAGTGCTGCGAGACTAAAGAACAGTAATTAATAAGATATAATATAAGGTTTTTATAAAAATTGATTTAAATTGTCAAAAAGTAAGACAGAAAAATTAAGTTGAATGCACATTAAACATCAAAACGAGTATAAAGAGAATACTTTAGAAAGAATAAAAAAAATACATACAACGTACCTATTTAACAACAAAATAGCTATCACAAGAAATTGCCTGACCGTACATCACAACAATTTAAATCCTTAGATCCGAAAAAAGAAATCAACGTTGACCGCGTAAAGCCCAAAGCGGTCCCCACCGAAGCGACATGGACACTAAAAATTTCACTTACCGTAAAAAATAAAAACTGTAAGACATTCACTTTACTTCAAAAGTACTTTACGTTTTGTGGAACACATAAATTGTCAAATAAAACGCACAGAAAGGCTTGTCGTATAACGTCACATGTATCAATCGTCAGACTTTGAGATAGCTCCACCATTCAGCGGGCGCTCGGCGGAATGTAATGGCTGCACACATATTGGATGAGAGAATATTTTTGAACATCTGTTTTCAAGGAGCTTAGGAGTTACTGGACTATTTATTCTATCAATCTACCTAGCCTTTTCTCAAACGGGTCGGGTTTCAGTCGATTCAGATGCAGCTCAGGAAATTCTACTGATTTCTGCAGCGTTGAATAGAAATATATGATGTAGAAGAAAAATACAATGTACCTATCCTGGATAACAAACATATTATGGTAAACCAGGCATTCATGCCCTATATACTCTAGGTCAAGCCTGTTCAAGTGTTCAAAGCTCAACGAAGCCAGCTTTTACAATACCGTGTTGTGATAAAATATTATTTAAGGGAATTTATCTTTCTCTATTGATTTAAACAGCGTGGAATTTAAAAATGTTGTGGAAGAAAACAAATAGAAAGCAGTGGTGCAAGGTCAAGTTTGAATTTTAAATACGAATAAACTTATATCAAACCCTATATAATTAACTCAGCAAATCATAAAAAGATAGTTTGGTTAACATATATCTATTGTACATAAAACTGACAAGGCAGAAGATTCTAATAATCATTTTGAAGAACAAGAAGTTATAAAAGCTTCTGAAGAAGATAGGATGCCTTCGGAAGAATACTGTTGGCACAATAAAGCAGCAACACCTGACGTCACCAATTCGAAATAAGCTCCAACAAACAACACTAAATATACCTTCAACAACAATTTAAAACATTCCCTGCAAAGCTCTGAATAAATCAATCAGTCCCCATTACAATTTACACTAAGATCGATACGATAAAACAAGCAACAAGTATCGAGTATGTCAGCGTTAAATCACGCGTTTGTTCTTTTGTTTGTTCATTTGTTTCTTTGTTTATCCACTTGTTTCTTTGTTTGTCCACTTGTTTGTTTGCCACTGGATAAATTAAGACTGTCTGCCAATGTGTCTTGTCCGGTCTTGTTTGTAAAAATGATATATTTATCACCTTTTATCCTGTATTTTTGGCGCAGCATCCGTTAATGTTTCTGTCATGTGCAGTTTGGGTTCAGTGTTTAAATTTAGAGCTGTGTCTGGTTCAATTGGTAGTCTTTTATTGCTACAGAAAAATCAGTGTATTGCTCATCCATATTTCAGTACTTATCTTTGCAAGCAGTTTCATCTGTGTGTAAACCAAAATAAAGTTAATATCGGATTAAAAATAATAGTTTGGCTTTATCCAGTTTACGGTATATCTGTGTTCAAAGCATCCAAAATCCAGATATACAAGCTTACAAATAAAACGTTACTGAAAAAAAGAAGCACTACGCATGTATATATATATTTAGAAATAAATACAAACTAACTTTTTTACACATGTGCAATAATTTTGCACTTGTGTTGCTGCCAGAATTATCACACACCTATACCCGGGTCAAAAAGTATCTTAATTATGGTTTCATCGGAATCCGTTCAGTCTTTCGATCACGAAGAAGAAACAAACGTACAAATATCCCACTCAAACTTTGGTCTCATAATATTAGTGTGATGCTTCAGCCAGCCACTTCACACACACAGTTTGTCGTAAATAAACTCTTTTTCGTTTTTTCACACTTATTTCGCTGGTGTGAAAGTAGAAAATGATCCTAAAGGAACATACTTCCCGTGTGCCAAATTTCATTTAAATACATTCAATCGTTTGAGCGCGAAGGAGTAACAAGTATACACATAATTTTACATACGTACGAGTATATAATGTATCTATGACATCATTCAGAAATATAACATCACCTACTTAGCTTTCCAGCCACCATCTCAATCATACCGTCAATTTAACTATGTATTTAATGAATAAAGTTTTTTCCTTAAATTGGGATGACTATTGAGTGTTTGATAATAATTTATTTATTTTATTTATTTAAAACTACTTGCACAAGTAAAAAAACTGTACAAAAGCGGACTTAATGCCATAGGCATTTTCTACCAGTCGACCTTAGGGTGGTGCAGAAACCGCGAATATCGTGGGCTTGCGGACGGCGAGCAATGGGTAGCTCGCTGTCCGACCGTCCGGTTACTATCCGGACCAAGCCCAGGTCGTCGACGGTGCGCACTGTCAGCAAAACCGTAGAGACCCAGCCTGCTATCAGGCAGGCAGGGTCGAAGCCTACTGGGGCAAAGAGTCTGCTTCTGAAAGGAAGTGTCGACCCTGGTATAAAAGGCAACGAATAAACGGGGTGGGTTTTTAGTCAGTAAGAGTCTGACACTATCTCCCGCTCCGCCCAAGGGCGGGAGATGTCATTGCATTGGATGGATTACCCACCATTAAAAAAAAGTGGTTGATGCTATTTTCCACATCTTGGCGGATTGAAAATACGAGGATCAGTGTTTTTAGACGCTGTAAAACTTGTGATATTGGCATTTGTAATACAATCCTCTCTTCATCAAGCTAAGTAAAACAATTGTTTGAGTTAACTAAGTTAAACTAGATGAGGCCGGTGTTTCCTGGCTGACTACCCTGAGAAGAAATACTGAAACAAACTCAAAGTCTCTTTTAAAAGTCCATACAGCAAACATGTAATGGTCAAATCATATGAGAACCATGCAGACTTGTGTCTGAGATGGTCTTTTGAGGAAAGAACCACGCACATTTGAGTGGACCGGTCCAGTCAGTGCAAGCATTTAATCTTTTGAATACCGAAATTAGAGACACGAAGGAAGACAATAGGTATGCGAACGCGCACACCTATTGGGGCTTGAGTAATTAAAAATAAAACATACCGTCTACAAACATCAAATTCATGATCTCAAAACAGTTAATATCATCTACCACATCGATTCTACTACAAATTCCTCAGTGGAACTCGGTCGGTTATTTTTCTTCAGAGATAAGACAAGTCTAAGGTTATCAACCAACCTCACGTGGTGACTTCATGCAAGCTTTATCTTAAACATTACTATATGTTCTTAAGTAAACTTATCTACGTATATATATAAAGAACTGACTGATAGACATATCAATACCGACACTACTGAGACTAAGAGCGTAAAATTTTGCACATGGTTTCCTTTAATGACGCAGGTGAGGACAAAGAGAAAATTTACAAACTCACCTCCAAATTTTGTATGGAGAAACCTTCTTTTACGTGGGCAAAGCCACTGGCAGAAGCTAGTCTAAATACATACATAACAGCTGATATTACCTACGATAAAAAAACCTCCTCCTTTTTGAAGTCGGTTAAAAAGGAGATACTACTGGGACTAGGAGCGCTAACAAACGAGCTGGTGACCTTAAACCCCTGGACAGATCTTCTTATATTGAAGTTAAGAACCATCTCGATTAAGCCAGCTTTCAAACAAAAAAATCTGCATCAAAATCGGTCCATTCGTTTGGGCGCTACGATGCTACGGACAGACAAACAGACAGACAGACAGGTCAAACTTATAACACCCTTCTTTTCCGTTGAGGGTTAAAAACAATGTCACAAATTAAAATAAATGACAAATAGAAATACGAAATTAAGATTTATGTTAATAATTATCCCCGAAAAACATAGACACAGCTTAAAATCATACAGGCTACACAGAAATCCATACACACGCTTTTATGCAACACGTTAAAGCTTTAAAAGTTTCCCGGAAAAAAGTAATTCTAAAATCCATGGATCGGTCAGGGGCTCGCAACTATTGGTCGCGCTCGACTAACTCGTTCATGATCCGATTTTACGCACGGACGCCCGGGACCCGGCGACTCGCCGCGTCTGCAATGCGAAAAAAATTGCGATAAAAATAGATACGGTTGGCTTTTTTGTTTCAGTTCCACTGAAAGATGGGCGGGTTGAAATAAATCGGAGTTAACTATAAGAAATTTAAGCTTCGTGACAGTTTTCCTAGAAATTTTGAGTTTATTGACTCTTTGTTACTAAGGGCTGATTTCACCATTCAATATAAAAACTCAGTTCAACTAAACTGAGCTCAGCGTAATCTAGTTTAAAGATCCGTGTCGTAAACATGGGCGACAACAAAAGAATTGAAACTGAGTTTAGGGTAAACTAGGTTTAATTCATAGCGGTGAAACGCAAAATGAAGCTATAATCTCGATTAGGAGCTCAAACTGCGTTTTGTTTATATAATCGCGATTAGTTTCTTGGTGAATTTGGCCCTAAGTTACACAGCATACCCATCATAAAAAGAATCTGATTAAACCGTTCCGTATAAACATAACGATCACTTAATGTGCATTCGCGTATTAGCATCTATTCAATTCGTGCATTATTAGCTTCGTAATACCCTCAATATTAATACCTCAAATATGCTTCAGTTATAATCCTCAAAAAAGCGTCATCCCTCACAATCCGTCTAATAAAACCGTAGAGAGTTGTATACAGTATAGTAGCGCGGCGCCACCGTCGCATTGTGCGGAGGCGACCAATTGTGTAGAACCCCTGGGCTGATCACTTAATTGACTAGCGAGCGAGAGCTTTTGGGGGAAACGATATTCATCAGCTACAATTTAACTGAACTCACCATACATTACCGCATCTGTTTAACGGGAACGTAACCTTTGCAGTGTTGCCTCAGCAATGGTTGTCGTAATAAAAATTATGCAGATTTCGTAGTACAGGTTGTGGTATAGGATTAAAGTGCAGTAGAAATGAGATTTGTTGGCAAGTGATGGGATTGTGTGGGAGCGTTAATGCCACTTAATCTGAACGATTAACCGGGGACTGTTGGTTCGCGGTGAGCACAAAGAGAGGCAGTCGGGTGCAGTGAGAGGTGCTAGTTACGAACGATATTGGATTTTGGGATGAGAACCTCCCTTTATTGAAATACTAGCTGTTACTAGCGGCTTCGCCCGAAGATTTTCCTAAAGGAATACACGTGAAGAAAATGGTTATGCAAAAGGAACATTCTCTCGGGATAAAAAGTATTCTGTATGCTATTCTAGGACATGGTCTTCCAGTTTATCAAGTTTTATCGATATCCTTTCAGCTGTTCTATCGAGAAAAAGGAAAAATTTATAAGTGTGTATACTTATAAATTTTTCCTTTTATATACCTAATATCTAAGTCTTTATTTTTATTTCCTTTTTAGGGTTCTGGATAAAAACGGGACTCTTTTGCTATCACTGCGCTATCTGCCTGACTGTCACCATAAACCGTGATAGCTAAGCTGTATATCATAAACCGTGATAGCTAAGCAGTTAAAATTTTTACAGATGAAGTATTTCTGTTGCCGCCATAACAACAAATAGTAAATACAGAATAAAATAAATAATTAATCTCAGATACTATAGGCTAAGATACAATAAACATGTTTTTTTTTTGGCTGTTCTTGCTACGGACGGTACGGAGCCCTTCGTGCGCAAGTCCGACTCGCACTTGGCCTGTTTTTTAATATTATTATTACAATTTTAACTATTATCTTTCTTTTTTAAATGGATTTCTTAATGTGTTTTTAAGCACAAATTTGGAGAATAACTAAAGAAACAATTTCGATAAAGTTTTTATAATATGTTTATAAAAACTTAAACTTAATAAAATTGTAAAGTCTCAGAAAGATTCTTACGAAGAGTAAATTGAAAAAATTGCACAGAAAACCAAAAAATACCTTTTACTTTATAACATTCCGGTTCCGAGCTGTTAATTCATAAACTGCTTGATATTTTTTCGTAGATTTAACACTTTTTACAATACAACGTTGGTGACAAAACGACGTCTATCGGGTCAGCTAAACTAGCCTTTCATTCACATTATATTATTATTACAAACAGACAATTCAATTTTATTTCATATAAATTAAATTGAATTGTCTGTTGGTAATATCAAAATACATAAATAATTATGTTTTAACTTAATGCATAATAATAATATCAAAGTATATTTGATATCTATCTATATCTCTACAAAAATTGTTTTTTTTTTTTTACTTTTTGTCAGTTTGTCTATCGGTTTTTCTGTCTTTCTCTTTGTCTGTATGTTAGTTCTGGCTAATCTCCCAAAAGGTTGAGCCGATTTTGACGTGACTTTCACTGATAGATAGCTGATGTTATAAGGAAAAACACGGGCTTATTTTACTATCGTACTTTTATTTTAGAAAAAGAATCAAATGCAAAAAAAGGTCCTGAAATTGTGATTAAAATGGCATTGTACAGTTTTACTAGTCAGTTGCGGTCGAAGCCACGGCCCGCAGCTAGTTATGAATAAATATCATGGCTATATTATCAAGAGGCTTGAAAGAATCCCAATCGTACGGATCACCCTTGACAACATCATATTTCCCTCGAGACGAGATTAATCAATGCACAAGTACGGACTTGACCACTCTGTAATATTGTTATCTATTAGTTCCTTTTTAGGGTTTCGGAATTAAAAATTTAAATAATCTTCATGAAGGAAAAGCTGGACGCGGATTTAAATCATAACAATAAAATAAAAATGTCTTTTTTTTAATAAAAATGAAATTTAAAAAAGCAGTAAGTCAGTAAGTATGTTTAAAATGGAATTTAAATTAAAAATATTATTATTTGAGGCAACAGATTAGGTTAAATTATAATATAATTAATGTTATTTATAAGAATACTCCGAATTGTCCGATGGATGCAAGACGCACAGGACCGGCCATTATGGCGACGCTTGGGGGAGGCCTATATCCAACAGTCGACGTCTTTTGGCTGAAATGATGATGATGATGATGATGAGAATACTGGCTAACCTACTATGTTTTAAATGGATGTGAGACGCAAAGGACCAGTCATTGTGGTGATACTTTTATTAGATACTCTATGTCCAGTTGTGCCAAATTCCATACTTTGATTATTCCACACAAGCTTGCAAACTTAAAAAGAGATAAGAGGTAAAAATTGTGTCTTCAACATCGTCATTTATATCAACAAGAAAAGTGAAAACAAGAATTTCACCTTCCCCTTTAAAAAACAACATAAAGATAAGTTTAAGTAACAATTACGTAAAGTCACCCTTTCTGTCATCTTCTCATTTTTAACTTAACCCTCATCTCGGCACGTGGTAAGGGTTATGGTTGTCATTACCATTATTAACCCTTAAACGGTTACGGATGCTGTGACTTTTTATTTGTTGAGAACTCGTTTTTTGAAGGTAAAAGATTAGGGAGGGGGTACAGATAATTTTGGTAAAAAATTATGTTGGTAAGTCACAAGAATATAAGTAACTTCTCACAGTTAAATTATATAAAATTTTCGAGAAATATGTATACAATTTATAAGTAGAGATATAACTAAAAATAAAACTATAAAATTGACTGACGTTTTTCTACCGTTATAAAAATAATTACAAATACTGTAGCAAGCCTGTCACATTTATTTGAAGCCCCCAACACCTACGTCACATTTCTTAAAAAAAATAATTAATAAATACCCTACAAACCCACTAAAAAAGCTGTCAAAAAACAATCTCATCTAAATTCATAGCCACTGAAAACTTGAGACACCAACAAAAAACATTTAACAATGAAGCCAATCAGCCTCTAAGAAACTTCCAAAAACGGTATTAATTTTCAATGAGATTATTTACAAATCCTCGAACTCAACGTCCGTCCTCAACGGGGCCTGATCTGTCAATATTGTCACAAAACATTATGAAAAAGATAAAAAAGATAACAAAAAAAAAACATCAAGAAAAAAACCTATGAATGTGGCCTAATTTTCGCTCTCAATACCCACTTTCTGTGTAAGCATTGAGGCGTTACATAAATTAATTCTTACATACTCGGATCTTTTTTTTTACTAAAAAAAGAAACACGGAAGACCGTTACCTTTTACGTTTTTTTTCTTTATCTATTATTTATGGTGTAAAAATTGGGTTACTTAACGGGAGCGTAAAGTCTATTGTGTGTCGTGGGGGATTTTTGCAAAAAGTTTTTAACAAAAATGTTTTCTGTTTTTTTTTAAAGTTTGCAACACGTGATATAAAGAGGCGGTTGGCACGAGTAGCTATACATATTGCGATTAGAAATATTATTAATAGATGTTAGATAATTCGCAGTTATTAATGATGAAGTCATCCCGATAGGAATGTGATCGTAATTAACATTTCTCTCAATTTTTTAGCATGGCGTCTTAATACATTCATAAATCATTGATATTTATTAACCTATTTTTAGTAAAAAAATTTATCGCAAAGGAAAATAATCCTGGAATAAAAAGTATCCTTTATACTACCCAGGATATGGTCTACCTATGTGCCAAATTTTATACAAAACCTTCATTCATACGTTAGATTGTGAAGGAGTAAAAAACATACAGATAAAAACTTTCGAATTTATAATGTTAGTATGATCAAAGCTGCAATGTTTCGTTACCTAAACTAACTGAAATTTTTGAACATCATAAAATATCTAGAAATACTTAAAGACCATTTCAGTCTCTTTATGAAAAAAAAAATAACTGCCAACCGTTATACGACTTGCGTCACTGTTACATAGGTACACTGTAGTTACATAGAAACCAACGACTGTCACATACGAGAACGCAAACTGCCCCGACCACATACAATCAGTCTCGGACATGTATTCACGTCATTGTGAGCACCAAACAAAACACCTAGACACGCTTTTTTCATACAAACTAGATTTCAAAGGGTCCCCGGGTCATGGGTCACCATCGTATTTTTCGTCCAAAGAAAAAAGACGTTACAAACACCCCTATAGAAAAAAAGATAAGTAAAAAAGGGTCTTCTTCTAATATTGTGAATATTGATGAAGAAAGGAATCTGGTTTTGGATATTGAAGATTGTAGAAGTTTCATTCAGTGCCATGTGTGGTCCCACGGGGCGAGTTCACGTGGTCCCGGTGTGCTGAGAATCGCGGATCGTGCACAAACTTGATTTGAACTGAAAGTTCTTTAGAAAACTGGAATTTCATTGAGAACTTAGACGTTGGACGTCACTATTTCAATCACTAGGGAATTGACTTATTATTATTCTTAAAATAAACCTCAAATTTGACAGCTGTCAAATATATGTCAAATTAGTAAATTTTAATTTTAATGCGAAAAATTACAAACTACATTTTATGACCAATAAAGACATATAAAGTAATAGTAACATAAAAGGAAAAAAAAAACTCCAAAAAATAAGGGTTACATCTCGTTTCCATCTTCACAATAAGCACGCGATAAGTACAGAATCCTTGCGCACGATTCATGTACCCTTTAGCCCTGTAAAAGGGATAAAAAGGGATTGTGCCCAAGATAAACGGGTACAATAGGGGTTGAGGTATCTCGGAGGTGGGTACTGTTGATCCCGGCACGCGCTCACGGGTTAACAGCGGCAACGGTAGGGTTGGGATGCTGCGCAAAGGCACGAGTCGACGGGTTTTAGTTTGATTTGTTTAAAAAGTGGTTTTGCTGTATCTCGCGGTTATTTTTAACCCTTTTGTTGGTTTTTGTTGAAGAGTTATGTAGGTGATTGTAGGGATATTATTATATTTTTTTATTATCTCACTGTGATGTTTTCGTGTGGATGATAATTTTGATTTGAGCGTGTAACAACTGGAGTTTATTCAAAAGAGTCGCCGTACTGTGGTCCAGGACACAAATGGCAACTGAAGGAGCACAGGTAGGTTTTCGTCAGCAAAAGTCTGACAAAGTTAGAACATATATATATATATATATATATATATATTTAAGTGTGTTCTATTTATTTAACTTATACAATGGCTACTACTAAATTAAAATAAAACAAATTAATCTTAGCTCAAAAACGTAAACAGAATTCATTTTTTTACGATTAATAAATTTATAAGTGACACATAAAAATAATGTGAAAACATAGATATATTGTAACGGAACGGAACAGTAGTCCAATCAGTAGAAATATATTTAATTTTCACTTTGACAAGTTTATGAGTTCCATATGACCTTAACGCCTTCCGTGTGAGGTCACCAATTAACTTGCAGAATAACAGAACGTCTGTGGGGTCATAAACTACGCTGTGTCAAAGTAAAGGCTCCTGCTACTGCCGATTGACATTAGTGTAATGAAGAAGGAATCATTAGTGACTGGAGAAAATCGGTAAGAATGGTATTTTATAATTTGTAATTAACTAGCGACCCGCCCTTTATATTTATATTAAATATGCATGTATTATACAAATACACTTTCCTCTTGATAGAGATCTATTATGGATATTATCAGCTGTCTGGTACCCATAACACAAGCTCTGCTTAGCTTGGGACTAGACGGTGTTGTGTGATAGTTGCGGAATATTATATTATATTATTATTAAAAATACCTAAGACCCCTAGATCTAAGTATACATACGGACAGACAACGGGAAGTGACTTTGTTTTATACTATGTATTGATAGTAATTCTACTTCCTATTATGGTAGACGCCAGATAAATTTGAAATAAAGTTCATTGACCGTTTCTTAATTTTTCAGTATTGATACCCGAATAACAGGTAGCTTTTTTCTTTTTAGTGCTAGATGAAACAATGAAATGTTTTTTAACTGACTTAATAAGTAATAAGTTCAAATGTATGTATTTTTTTATGATTATTTTTTACCGATTTCTCGGTCAATTGTAGACCGATCTTGATGTTTTAAATTACTCGCAGAATAACAGAACACCTCTGTCATAAACTACGCTATGTGTCAAAGTGTAGGCTCCTCTTAATGCCTGTGTTACTTTAATGAAGAAGCAACCATAACTAACAGGGACTGGAATAAATTGGTAGGAATGAAGTCTACTTCCTACTATGATAGGCGCCAGGTAAATACAGAATAAAGTACATTAACCTTTTTCTTATTTTCTCAGTGTATACCCGCAAAACAAACATTGAACTGTTGTTCTTTAGTAAATAATTTAGGTGAGAAATTGACAAATAACTTCTCACGCTCTCGATGGAGTGAGAGGGAGGGTCAGGTTATGTCTGAGTATGGTTTCCGCACTTAGTATTATGCGGACCATTGTACCATGGCGGCCATAATCTTTGGTGGACTTATTCCAACCAGCCCACTTCTCTCCAAGAATTGATTAGGTCTCTTAGGTTTTTCAGGACATCAATAAGTGAGTTAGGGGATCCTCGGTTCGTGTGCGTGTGTCACTGACACCTGTGCAGTCCACGAGCACATGCGCGATTGTCTCCTCTCCCTCCGTGCACGCTCTGCATAGGGGACTATCCATGATGCCTATTGTGTGAAGGTGCTTATTTAGTGTGCAGTGTCCAGTGATGGTCACCGCCACCGTCCAGTCGCATGAGATGTTTGGTGAAGACTTTGTTAAGATGTGGCATGCCTCTTTGGCCTGCCTGCATCCTGGTGTCGAGAACAACCAGCGCTCTGCTTGTAAATTTGGTTGTTTACGTAGCCGAGGGTCAGGTTTTTACTGACTAAAACCAACTTGTGTTTTTTCTGTTGCCTTTTGTGTTAAATGGCTGCGTTAACTCTTTCGAACAGCCAGAGATGCTGATAAGGTGAAGGTAATGCTCGCTGGATAATTTTCGACTTACATATAGGCAAAACCGATGGTAAAAGCTAGTCTATATTGGAATAAAGAAAAAGAATATACATACTTAAAACTTGTATCAATATTTTAAAACAAAAAAATGTAGCCGTTTTAAAAATAGTCCACACCCATCAATTTTGTTTACACTCAAGAAAAAATTGGTTATTTATCACAAAAACCTGTCAAGTCCGAACCGCACTTCAGATAAGATTGACTTAACACCTTAAGACAGGTTGATAATCTCTTATAACAAAAAACACTACCGCAAAACCGTTTGCCACTTACAGGAACCATAAAGTTTAAGAGAGAAAAAAACTTAGAAATTAGCAAAAACTGTCGTAAATTTGTCAATGTGAGCCCGCCTAGCATCGTGAGGGTTCGTTTTTACAGTTAGTTTTAAATAAGAGTGGCATTTCAGAGATTTATACCAGAAACGTAGGTAAAAAGGTCCCGACCGAAACGGTTTAGATTCGATGTTGCAAAGAAATTGAACGCGTACTTCGAAGACGCGCAGTTAAGACTATAGCGCCCGAGCAGTGCCTTTGAGCAGTGACTTTCTGAAGCCTACGTAACGTAACTCCTTGGTAACGGCTAGGTTAATAGGTTTAAAAAAATATATGTTTGTTATACATCCTTCATGTGTTGTGTGTTATCAACATATGTTTTTTTTCGTAAGACTAATGCTATTGCCAGAAAAAAAATAAAAAAACAAAATGTTATTTTTCCGCTTGCTTTTACTACTCATTTCAAACGGCTTTAATCTTTAGAAATATATTTAAACAAAAAAAAAATGCTGCGTAATTGTTCTTTAGAATGTACATAACACATGTAAATCAATCAATATTTCGCAAAGAAAATGGTTTTAAAAGCCAGCGGGACTCTAGCGAGCGCAAGCGGTAGTACGAGTATGTGTGGATTTTACTCCGGCCAGATGTTCAAAGGCCTAACAAAAATTACCACTTAAGAGGGCCCTTCGCAATCCGTCTATGGTCAACATGAATATGATTTAAAAGCTTGTTGTTTCATCCAACGCAAAGAGTAAAGAGGCAACGTGAAAAAATAGAGATGACACCGGAACGCTCTGTTGCCTTCGATAATTTCGACACTCACGCAAATATTACACAGAAATTGTTTCAACATCAAAGTTTTTGAAAAAAGTTTCGTCGTTCAGAATTTTAAATTAATGTGCAAGATTTTTACAATTATATATAATCTTTACTTTTTAAATTTATGAGTACATTATGAAAGATCAAGACAGTAGATTTTTAGAGATCTAGATTAGTTTTACACAAATTCATGTTTTATTTCAATACAAAACTTGATAATAAGTTTCTTATTTATTTTATTTTAACAATATTCTAGTACACACGTATAACCACAAATAACAATCACCATTACAATACCTTTACCAATCGCGTAGCGCCACAACTCACACATCTCATCTTTTCAGCCGTTCAGCCTTTGAATTACCTCTAATTAAAGTCATAATCAGATTATAATTAAAAACATGCCTACTATTTGCGACACGTATAATCAGACCCCGACCTCGTTCCGTCAATACATAAGTTGGACCTTTGCACGCTATTAGACATATTACAGGGTGCTTATATGTCTGAACTGACTCCAATCTAATGACCCCATTGACATTGTACATCTACGATTATTATCATGTTACGCTTGAACCCTAAGATTAATTGTCCCAATTATAATTGAAATTGTAATAAATAAATTAGTTTTTCTTCGCGATTTCGCTGCAGTAAGGCTGAATTAATTCGTCATATAAATTAGGCTGTAACACTACTGAGCAATAGAAAGTTGCATTATATGCAACTTAAGTGTGGCTGGCGATCGCCTCCTGCGGAGCAGTAATGCTAGTAAAGGAGGAGGCCGCACGCGTGAGGCACGACGGCGCGTAACGTTCCACGCGCGCCTCAAAGATGTCAGCTAACTCTAGGGGCCCAGCAGGGTTGAAGCCTACTGGGGCCATGGGTAATGTGAAAGTGTACCCCGGGGCCCTGGAACAAAGGCAAAGAAGGAACAGGAGTGGGTATTTAGTCAGTAAAAGTCTAACACTATCTCTCGCCCCGCCCAAAGGCGTGGAGATGTCATTGAATGATTTTCCCAGCGAAAAAAAACCTTCATAGTTTAATTAGATGCATTTATTAAGGGATGAAACAAAGTTCTTTTGACACAAATACAAAGATCTCTTATGATTACCATGACAACTACAATAGAACAACAGTATTGAATGTGAAGCCTGCGGTTATTCATACTTTTTAATTTTTTTCGCAAGTCCTCCCAGATCTCCCTATTAATCAATCATCAGAGGGTTGCCATATAAAATAATCTCGCCCCAATCAAGGGTAACATATTCGCGGTTCAAACGCTGGGAAAACAACATAGCTTTTGTGTTGCCACATAAAAGAGCTTCGTATCAATTTCTTGGTTATTAAAAAACTAAGTTATTATTTCCAGTACTAAAAAGAAAAATGACCTTTATGTGAATGGGATAGGGTTCATTAAAAGGGTTTGTGATAGCTTATATAAATTGGGGTGCTAGGGGCATAATTTCGATATGAAAAAGGATACTTGAGCCAAATTAATAGCTTATCTGTGATCTGTAGTGTGGTTATTATGTCACTCATTGCGTGGGCTTTCAATGTAGTCACCTTTTGGCGGAATAGGGTTGCCAAAAAAAAAATTGTGATATTGAAAACTGTAATTTAATCTTTAACAGTCGATTATTATTTTTTCCAGATTTGTATAAGTCCAATCTACAAAGCCTTGAGCACAGGCGTAGGTAGCCAGCCTTTCGGTGTTTTACAGGATGCATTTTGGAGAGTGTGCGCGGGAATTACATGACTTGATTCCGCCAGCTCAGTTCTACTATCGGACAACCCGACGTACGGCGAATATCCACCCTTATGTTGTTGAAACTTCTACGGTACGGACTAAGCGTTTTGCCTCGTCGTTTATACCGCGTACATCGAGGGACTGGATCAGTTTGCCTGCTGCGGTCTTCCCGTCCGATTATAATTTAGGTGTCTTCAAGGCTAGAGTGAATAGGCTCTTAATAAACTACTGCGCCTCACCATCAACGGTTGCATCACTGCTTAACATCAGATGGGATTGCAGTCAAGCACTAGTTTATATCAATAAGAAATACTTTATGCATAGAGGCAGAGCTTTCTACCTGTCATGCCTATGGATGATGCAGAACTAAAAGAACAGTGATACATACTACTGTATACCAAGAGAGAAAAAGGTGTATACAAAGAAAAGATATACAACTAAACCATAAGTAAATTACAGTTGTATAAAATACTAATTGCTGCTTATGGCTTCGTTCGCGTGAATGGAGGGAGTATGTTCCCCGGAATAAAAAGTATCCTGTGTGCTATTCACGGCAGACACGGCCACTCCATGTCAAATACTGGTATTTAACTAGCCTAGTTGTATGATACAACTATGCTAGGCTATGCTTCGTCTTTTTCTTTTTAGGTCAAAAAGTGACGCATTTTATTTAAAATAAACCACAGCGGAGATCTCTATGGAGGAGAATGTGCAAGACACCTTGGACACGCCTTGGGCACTTTTCTCGTGTAGATGAACTCATTTTTTTTTCTGACCTTTCTAATGGCAACCTGTACAGCTTTACAGAAAAGTGCCAGTGATTGTGCAGGATGGCCAGCATAGCAGATGACGCATGTTTGAAATTGGTCAAGGAAGCCCCATTTGGAAAGATTGTCTTTTTCCAAATCTAATCAAAATATTGTATGTGTGTAGGTAATAGTGTGTGATGGGGTGATGAAGTATGGAGGAGTTGGGTGTTACTGCTTCCACAGCGCGCAACTCGTGTTCTCTGCACTGTCTGTCGAAGCGGTCATAGGCTAGGCTATAAGAGCTTTTATACACAGATTTTGTTTATCAATTTGAAAGAGGAAAACAAATTATTTTTGTTGTTGTTTTATTGGATTACCCATTCGTATCATACGTAATATTATTGTAATGTCCTTAAATCAACTGCAAAGAGGAAAAACAGCAATCGCTAACTTGCCAATGTTTACGAGCATTTCTGATATGTATTTTTTTGTCTAACCAAGATTCCCCGTTGGGAACCTTGGTTGGGCAAAAAAAAACACATTTACTTCAAGAAGACATATCAAAAGTTATGGATATGTAGCAACCATATCTTCTGTTCAAAAGTTTATCTTATTAGGGACTAAATTAAAGGAGATGGCGAGACGATTTGACCTATTTTACCTGATCACTCAGACAGCAGGAAAAGGCCTCCCTCTCTGCGCTCTGCATTGAACTACTACGGGTTTAATTATAGGTACTAGTTATAATTCACAGGGTTAACCCCCTTAGTCGGTTCTACAGGATAAATTAAATCACCTGTGTGATTAAGAGATATTGTATAGTGTTCTATCAGCAAATACTTTTTGTAATCAAACCTTTTTGTCATCAAACCTTTAACAAACGAATAAACATTTTTTTGGTTTCTGTATATAACTACGATCTACCAGCGGTTTCGTCTGCGCGAAAGAAAAAATTATCTTAACGGAACATACTGCCGGGATCAAAAGAATCCTAAGCCCTGATCTAGGATATGGTCTACCCGTGTTTCTAATTTCATCTAAATACTTACAGCCGTTTTAGCATAAAGTAGTAACAAACATACATACATAAAAACTTTTGCCTTCACAATATTAATGTGATCGTTATGCGATCAACCCTACATCACCCTGGGGGTGTAATGTACCCCAGTGTAGGGTTATCTGGTACATCTAGACTTTTGTTGTCGACGTAATCAGAGTCATATCGATGAGGATTATTAACTGATGGGGTCGTTTTTACCCCCTCGCGGTTTTGAATGTGTTAACATGCGTTTGTATAGAGTGGAATATTTTTTTTTAACTCTATATTTTGGGATAGTTAGTGCGACTTAGATAGTAAGTACTTATCTCCAACGGTTTTTAATTATTTAAAAATTCCCATGTTTTAAATATTCGTTCGTATTTTTGTTTCAATCATAATCTCAAGTCAAAAAAACTTATTACAAAAAAAAAATACAGCCGACTTCAAAAAAACATCAAAAAGTACAAAATAACTTTAATTTCAGAAGTCGGTGTTTCTATAATACATAGTTTGGTCTCTTCGTTATTTAACACCGACTTCCGAATTTAAAGTTATTTTGCAGTTTTTGGTATTTTTTTGAAGTCGGTTGTATTTTTTTGCAACAAGTTTTTTATTTCACACTTTTTAGTTGTAGTACCCCTTACCGAAACTTAAATAGATAGGTACCTTAAGCCATTCGGTCCCATCATGAAATTATCATGACAATTCTAAAAATACCAAACACGGCTAGGATAAACTGATTTATAACAAAGTTCCGACTCTTACCTACCTTCCGTCTTCATCATCAGATCAGTTCTATGTATCCCCCCCCCCTTCTTGCATTAGTCAGTCACCGACTACATGTATAAACCAAGCAATTTTACTTGTTACGACAGTGTTCTGCTATGGTTTTTTGAAGAATTCCGTTCTATATCTTCGTAGTTCATCATCAGATCAAAATAATATTTCTATTGGACCAACTCGGGAGTATCTTTCAAACAAAACAAAAATTTCAAAATCGGTCCACAATTGACCGAGATATTGGTGAACATACGTATTAAAACGACAGTTCTGCTATGATTTTTCGAAGAGTTTCGTTGTATATCTTCGAAGTTCATCATCAGATCAAAAAGATTTTTTTATGGGACCAATTCGGAGTCGAGTTCCAGTCTACTTCCTTACTTGTCATGTTTTTGACGCTTTGTCACTGAAATGAGAATTGGTTGTCTGATGAACGTTTATCATCTTAGTTTTGGAAGATCCCAATATCTTCAGTATCCGTATCAAATCAGCCCTAGTAATTTGTCATAAAATTCTTTCTTAAAATCGTGCATCTGTTGAATCAACAAAAGAACGTCACTTGGACACAAGACACAAATGGGTCAACATACGCAAATTCCCAAATTCACACTTCTTTTAATTCAAAACCGTATTTTTCTAAATAATAAATATGCACCGATGCATACACGGAACTAATCCGTATCGCTTCCGAAAGCACAACAATAAAGATTATGTCGTCCAGAAATCCGTAAATCGTAAAAATAATACGAATATAAAATTTAGCCGTCATGGGAAACGTCACCAACTTCACGGTTTCGCTAATAAGGATCGTCCATAGACAACAATGGACATATCGATACAGAAAATGACATATGTTTTGAATACGAAATGTCATTTCAATTTTTTTTTTCTTTTTAAATCCCGTAATGCGTGAATGGCCGAGGGGGCCTAGGCAATTATATTTTGTGCCAAGTTTATGCAACGTTCGGACAATGCGTGCCTGCACTTTTGTGCGGTCTTCTGTACCGTCTTTATTATGCCGACATGTTTTGCTTTCGAATTTGGAACATTAGATCGTTATCTTTTAAAATTGGAACTTTGGCGGCGATCTGTGTGGATGTTTATTTTAATTTTGGATTAGAGTAGTTCGAAAATTCGGCTCATTCATAATTTATTTTACTGAAATGCTTCTAGATTTGTGTGTCAGAGCAATCATATTATTTAGTTTTACACGAATAATAATAAAAAATATATTTGTTGAAAAATCTCGATTATGAATAATTGCATAGAATACTGTAATAGAATATGTATGTATTACTAAAAGAGGGGATCATTTAGTAATAATCTAATTAAATGTTTTTTTATTGTAGTTATCTTAAGGTTTTTTTTTTAAGATATTATGAACTAGGAATTACGTAAGATGCTTACATTTTAGTTTTTAGCTATATTATGTTATTCAACTTACCTGAGATTTGACTAAGCTGTTGCATACAGCTGGTGCGGTAGTTTTTCTGTCCCCTGGTCAAGGAATCTAAAAGGACAAAAAAAACTATAAAATTAGGGAAACCTTTTCAAAATTCTCAGGGCGTGAGACGATGAGATGCTCTCTTTTAAATAGAGCTTGTTAGTGGTCACTCCATATCTTTTTTTATAAAAAAAAGATAACAAAAGATACGCAAATTGGTAAGCTGTTCACTGTGAGTGGCTGTAAAAACATTTTTTGTGTTGTTTTCTTAGATGTTCGACCATGGATTAAATATTTATGGCTATTTTAATATTAAAAAAAGTTTACTGTTCATGTTTTCACGTATGTTTGAAATAGGGTTGTTATGTGTCAACATTTTTGGCTACTTTAAAGATTAAATTTAAAAAAAAACGAGTTTACAATATAGAAAATTCTTTATCATTTTATGACACTAGGCACGTAGGTGTGTACCCAAACTAAAAGTTATAAATATGTTAACTGTAAATTAGGTATAATCGTTTTATGTAGTTTTGAATTCTGAAGATATTTTAGGGTTTCATAATTTTTAATGTCGCGCGTAATAGAAACCAACCAATATGGTACTTTAAAATACATCTTTATTAGCATAAAGGAAAAATATGTAAAAAACGAAAGAAACCTTTGCCCAGCCGTAGGATGAAATTGGCTAGATAGAATAGTACAGGACGTTCGACTGTTCTTGGCGCGCCTGAAGATAGGCTCTGCGAACTTTAGCGCTCAAAATAAGCGCGTCAAATAAATGATTTATAAAAATAAATGCCAATAACAGTTGTTAACAGCAATAACAACTGCTACTGGCATTTATTTTTGAAACCATTTATTTTTTTACGAGTGCACAAGCGCTAAAGTTCGCAGAGCCTAACTTCAGGCGCGCCAAGAACCGTCGAACGAACTGTACTTTCATAGTGATGATATGAATTTACAAGGAAAGTTTTCAGATTTTCTGAGCATGAGTCTCATTTACAGCTTGACGAGGTTGTTAAATCAAATCAAATCAAACGCATTTATTTCAAATAGACCATTTACAGGCATTTTTGAATAGTCAAAATGTCGGTCGGTCATTTAAAAAAAAAAGTAAATTTAAATTGCACGTTCCAAAGCGTAAATCTCTATGGAGAAGAATGTGCAAGAAACGTCATGTTTTTATTTAAAAAAGATATTGTACTTCTTCATCATTTCACAAAAAAAAAACGGTAATTTAAAAAAACTAAAAAACCCGACTGCTTTTCTGAGCATTCATGAAAAAGCCCTAAAACAAGAAAATCTGGCAGTCGGGACCCATTCTAGAATTGAGAGCACATACCTATATTACATTGCAGATTACTCCAATCTATTGACGGCTGACTTTCTAGAATGGGTCCCGACTGCCAGATTTTCTTGTTTTAGGGCTTTTTCATGAATGCTCAGAAAAGCAGTCGGGTTTTTTAGTTTTTTTAAATTACCGTTTTTTATTTTTTATTTTTTTTAGTTTTATTTTATTACGATATCACTTTCAAAGTAATTACGAATCTAAAGACACCTCTCAAACTAAAATCCATCGAGCCGTTCAGGTCGCAGAGCGTGCCAAACATTTGAATTTGGCGCTACAAATCCGCCATTTTGTTTTTTTTTTATTTTGATATACCCAGTGTCACTCTCACAGTAAATACGAATCTAACGACACCTCTCAAGCTAAAATCCATCGAGCCGTTCAGGCTGCAGAGCGTGCCAAACAATTATACATACATACATACATACATACATACTTACATACATACATACATACTCTCGAAAAACATAACCCTCCTTCTGGCGCACTCGGGTAAAAAGACGTCCAATCAAAACACAACAACTGCCAACTCACCCACTTTCGTCCAAAACTCGTAAACAACCAGGATGAATATATTAACCCCAAAATGAGGCATTTTAGTGCAAATATTATTATATATTACATCAATATCGTACCCCTATCCATCAAAGAGGGTAGGAGGGAAACTATTGACATAAAATTTACGAGATTAATATTTACAGAGAGGACCCTCTCAGGATCTATACTTTATAGAGGTATGTACACGTAAGTCTTGCGTCTCCTTTAAGGAGTTCCTATTGAAAAATGTTCAAAGAGAGCGCAGTTTGAAAGACTTGAAAGTACCTCGCTTTCCAATTAAGGACCAAAATGTTTTGGACGTTATACGCCAACTTTCTCAGTCAGCCATTGATAAAGGAAGATATGTTACGCGCTAACATCTCCAGAAAACCTGGACATGAAACTCACACATCTACACTACCTGTAGTCACTGATAGACAAGGACAGAGATAAGAGCCGGCTCTGTCGTGCGTGCGAAATAACATTAGCTTCTGAATGTGTGTGTTTGCCGCGACCGATGTCAAATCGTGACAATTGTCACAATTTCATCAGTCCACGCGCTAATGGCGAGTCACTTCTTCATCATCTTTCGCTGTTTTGATTTAACCTAAGGTAGTAGCCGATTTTTAAAGTGGAATATCATAAATTACTGTTTACTCCTCTCACTCTGGAGCTGATGCGAACGACTAAAACTAACCTGTGTTCCTTTTTCCATGTCACAGTAAGGCCTAATACCCTCGGACGCATAGCATCATTAACGCTTCAAAATATGCCAGCCAGCTTGAGGAGCATAGCGTACTTAATGCTATCCACGAGGTGTGTAACACGCGTACGTTTTCAATCATTTGTGAAAATAACTACGCAACATTCTTTAATAAATAGGAAGGCAACAGCTCAAGACATTGTAGCCATTGATTATATTATTACCGGCAATAACCCGGCTACGTAAAACATAATTCTTCAAATAAAAAAAAGTTCCATATGTATAGAAAGCAATTTAATAACTTCAATATTGAAATAATTTCATACGCGATACAAACAAAAACAAAACAAAATAATAATAAATTCTAAAACGGAACATATTGACTACAACAGTCGGGACCCATTACAATAATCTAGATTAAAATCATTCTATTCAATATACCCGACTATTTCCTTCTTGGTAGTCGGATAAAAATGCAGCGAAATAAAAAAAAAGACTCTCCTTGTCATAGCGAATCGCCCTATTTTTTCAAACTATCGGGTGCATTATTCAAATGTCCTAAAATCTATAAGAATAGCCGCGGTCCGACTTCCCCGATGTCCCCGCCACACGATTCTCACGGACATAGCCACCACCGTATAATTTTGCTATAAATAAAATTGCACTGTAAAATTTCTTGGACATACGTACTTGAGGGTTAAGATGGCAGTGGATTCTTTTGTGTTTGTTTTTTTTTATTATTATTATTTCTGTAATAACTTACATTCGATTTTTTAAAAATCAAAAGGCAAAATACGCGTCCCGCGTGCGTATTGCATGAATTACAATAAATACTTGTATGAAAAGGACATTTGTGGA
Source organism: Leucania comma (assembly GCA_958295575.1). Taxonomy (NCBI): domain Eukaryota; kingdom Metazoa; phylum Arthropoda; class Insecta; order Lepidoptera; family Noctuidae; genus Leucania; species Leucania comma. Next base: position 6,351,229 of record OY282476.1, on the reverse strand, counting down.
GGTTACGCATGCGGTGCAAATCCGCATGTGTGATAGAATCCGCACGATATTAAAAACACCCTTAATATAATGATATTAAGGGTGTTTTTAAAATTGTGCGTTTTTCTACTGTTGGTCAAAGGCCTCCCCCAAGTATCACTATAACGAACGTCTCCTTCCTTGCGTCTCGCTTCCATCAGTACCTCTACCATTAGTTTTAAACAATAGTATTCATCGCTACTAAATCGTAAATATTTACGGCGTCGATCTCGAGTAGCGATGAATACTATTGCTTAAAACTCATGGTAGAGGTACTGATGGAAGCGAGACGCAAGGAAGGAGACGTTCGTTATAGTGATACTTGGGGGAGGCCTTTGATTGATGCATTTTGGTGCAATCCTCACCAAGTCGTCGATCTACCTTGTAGAAGACCTTAAATCGCTGCGTTTTTCGTAATGCGATCTATTCTGCAAGCATTTCTTTCTGCAATCTAAATATATTTTTATAAACATTCTTTACAAAAAATATATATAAAATAATATTTATTTTAAAAAGTCTATTCCACATTTTCTGATGGCTAGGTCCGTTGGATAGTAACCGCGGTAGCCCTCAGACCCGGTATGGATATCAAAATATAAATCGTGAAGGTCCACCCATCGAATACCGCTAATACTTCCTCTATGTGCATTTTATACAATTTCATTTTATTTCCACATGAATAAATGCGGTAAGTCATTTTTATTCTGAAATAAATTGAAGGACCAAATATATCAAGACGATATCTTTGGACCTAACGCAATATGGTACAAATACGCGGCATTTAAATTAAACTAAAATGGCGGTCGATCTTCAATGCTGAATAACAGCTTTTCGGGTCTCAATCAAAGTGTGGCACAGCGGGCATAGAATCGACGACCATTTTGGTTCATTTTATTTACCGCGTACTATACAACGGCGTAGTACATATATATCAATGTACAACGGGCTATTTTGTTTTCACAAAAAATTGCAACCTGCTAATTACGAAATTAAAATACCATATATAGTAGTAGAGATTTATATATTATAATTCTGTGTTGAATTAAAAAAAAAAAAAAAACAAAACAAAAATGATTTTTACAGAACCATTGACGCAGTGGTTGAGCAATTGGCAGCACTACGGCGTGTTGCGGGTTCGATTCACGAAACAAATATTTGTACCACCAACAGATATTTGTTCCGGGTCTGGGTGTCTTGTGTATGTGAGTTAACATGTTTGTGAACGCACCCACGACACAGGAGATTTTTTTAGAAATCGGCAATGTTTTATAAAATATACTTACTTCTATTGTTAGCTTCTGTGTTTCTGTATAGCTTTTATTTTCTATAGTTTAGTTTATATAAATATAATAGCAGTAGTATAAATCTATTCTTATATATAATCTTCTTCTATATAAAAATGAATAGCTGTTCGTTAGTCTCGCTAAAACTCGAGAACGGCTGGACCGATTTGGTTCATTTTGGTCTTGAAATATTCGTAATAGTCCAGGGAAGGTTAAAAGGTGAGAAAAAAATAGTATTTATTGGTTGGATTTGGTCAGCTAGTCGTATATATAAAAACAAATAGCTAATATATAATATAATAATCGACTCTGATTGTATCCATATTGTGATGTATGTTAATATTTAGAATATGTGGGTAGTTAGTTAGAACATATTATTGTAACCACCGCCGCGCCAGTCTGCGAATATACTCTGTGTTATCGAGACGTTACCTACTTGTTTTATTCTGCTCCTAGCTGAAAGGTCACCTAAGCTACTTTCATATCCTTCAGTGGCGACGAGGATTGAACTTTGCGCGTGTGAAGCTAAGTGTGACGATGTCGATCGGAAAAATAACCGAGTTCAACGTACATAAAGACGACTGGAAACTGTACGTTGAACGGTTAGAACAGTACTTCATTGTGAACAAAATACAGCAGGATTTACATGTACCGACCCTAATTACCGTTATGGGAGCAGAGAGCTACGAGTTATTGGTTAATCTGTGCACACCAAATAAACCAAAAACGAAGACATTTGAGCAGTTATCGGAAATTATGTGCAAACATTTACAACCAAAACCTAGTGAACTCGCCGAAAGGTATAAATTCCGGCATAGGAAACAGAAAGAGGGTGAAACCATATCGGAGTACGTGGCGGCGCTTAAAAAAATGTCGAAGACCTGTGAATTCGGGAGCTGGCTCGAGGAAAGTCTGAGAGACCAATTGGTGTGCGGAATAGCGAGCGAGAATATTAGGCAAAGGTTATTCGCAGAGTCAAAATTGGATTTTGCCAAGGCATATAAATTGGCCGCCAGCATGGAATCAGCGGAGAAGGACGCCGCTATAGTGGAAGAGCATAAATCATCAACGGGAGCGGACACAACGATGACGGTGAGGTGTCAAGCGATGACGACGAAACGGCACACAGCAAGCGGCGCGGAGCACAGCGAGCGTTATAGGCGCGAACGACGCGATTTCCAAGAGCGGCGAGCGGGCCACGAGTCTGTGCTGGGTGACCGGGCTCGGCCGAGGGAGAAAGTTGCAAACCAATTTATATTACACTGAACGTGCATAATAAACATATTGCTATGGAATGTGACACAGGTAGTGCAGTGTCTTGTATTAGTCGCGATTGTTACGATGGATTATTTAGCGACCTGCCTTTACAACCTTGTAAATTAACATTGAGATATTATACTGGAGAAACTGTCAAACCTTTAGGTATAATAAAGCCCTTAGTTAAATATAACGATAAAAGTGAATTTTTAGAATTACTTGTTATCGAAAAAGGAAAAACTGTACTGTTAGGACGACATTGGATAGCAGCATTAAAAATACAGCTACCCGATTTAAGATATGATGTGCATAAAATGGAGGAAAGTATTGAGTATAATGTTTCCTATTTCAGTTCCAAATACTGTAACGTGTTCGCGGAGGGTCTCGGGCGTTTCACGGGCGGCGCAGTGAGCATATACGTGCGAGAGGGCGCGCGGCCGGTGTTCATGCGCGCGCGCCCGCTGGCGTATGCGCTGCGTGAACCGGTGGAGCGCGCGCTAGACCAGTTCGTGCGCGACGGAGTTCTCACCCCCGTGGAGCGTTCTGACTGGGCCACGCCGATAGTTCCAGTGGTGAAGAAGGATGGTACCATTCGTATCTGTGCCGATTACAAACTGACCTTAAACAAGGTGATAGAAATTGACCGTTATCCTTTACCTAGGGTAGAAGATTTGTTAATTCGTCTCAGAGGGGGTGAATATTACAGCAAAATCGATTTGTCGCAAGCATACGCACAATTTGAGCTCGATGACACAAAGAAATATACAGTAATAAATACCCACAAGGGGTTATACATGTATAACAGATTAGTGTATGGTTTAGCGTCTAGCCCGGGCATTTTTCAAAGGAAAATAGAACAATTATTTGCCGACATGCCGAGGGTAGGTGTCTTCCTAGATGATATTATCGTGACAGGTATTACGAAGGCCGACCATGTTGCTAATTTACATAAAGTCTTCCAGCGTTTACAAGACTACGGACTTAGGGTAAAGAAGGAAAAGTGCGTTTTCTTTGAAAAGTCTGTCTCTTATTTAGGTCACGTTATTAGCAAAGAAGGCGTGCACACGTGCCCGGAGAAAGTAAAAGCAGTGATGGAGACGCCGGCGCCCACCAATATCACCGAATTAAGAGCGTTTATAGGTCTAGTAATGTATTATGCGAAATTCATTAGAAATATTAGTACAGTTCTGGCACCCTTATACAATTTGTTAAAGTCAGGTGCTAAGTATAATTGGAATGAAGATTGTCGGATCGCATTTGAAAGAGTGAAACGTCTGTTAGCGGATGGTGAAGTACTAGTTCACTACAATCCAGAGCTACCACTGATTTTGACCACGGATGCGAGTAGCGTGGGTGTCGGTGCGGTAATTTCGCATGTAACCGCGGAGGGTGAGCGCCCGGTGGCGTATGCGTCGCGCTCACTCACACCTACTGAGCGAGCTTATGCACAAATAGATAGGGAAGCTCTCGGAATTGTTTTCGGTATACGAAAGTTCCATCAATACCTTTACGGCCGTCACTTTACACTACGGACAGATCACAAACCCTTGACACATATTTTTGGTGATAAGACGGGTATTCCGGTGATGGCCGCTTCACGACTACAGCGGTGGGCGGTACTGCTATCGGGTTACAGTTACAAGATCGAGTACATTACTTCGAGTAGGAACAGCGCAGATGCGTTATCACGACTGCCGTGTAACAGTAACTATTCGAGTAAGCCAAAAACAGAAAGTACCTACGTTAACTTTGTAGAGAATTTCTTACCAATCACTAGCAATGATATCAGGCATATGATACCCAAAGATAGGATACTTAGTAGGGTGATGTTGTATACACAATCAGGATGGCCGTCGCTTTGCCCTAGTGATGAAGTAAAACCGTTCTTTGCTAGGAGAAACGAATTATATGTAGAATGTGGGTGCATAATGTGGGGCTATCGTATTGTAATTCCGCAGGCGTTACAATGTCAAATATTACAACAATTGCATAGCAGTCACATGGGGATTGTAAAAATGAAAAGCTTGGCTAGGAGTTACGTTTGGTGGCCTAACATTGATAAAGACATCGAAGACCTGGGAAGAAGGTGTGAGACGTGTGCGGCGGAAGCGAGCGCGCCCCCGCGATCCACTATTCACCCATGGCCGTATTGTACTCAACCGTGGACTAGACTTCACGTTGATTTCTTAGGCCCATACCGAGGAATGACGTTCTTGGTACTGATAGATTCGACGTCAAAATGGTTAGAGATATTCGAAATGTCACGAACTAACGCATCTAACGTAATTAAAGTGCTGCGTTCAACTTTTGCGAGATTTGGTTTACCGGAACAGTTAGTATCAGATCAAGGACCACCATTTACCAGTGCAGAGTTCAAAGACTTCCTCATGAAAAATGGAATTAGGCAGCATTTTTCACCCGCTTATCATCCGTCTTCCAACGGAGCTGCTGAAAATGCAGTTAACATTTGTAAACGCGCAATCAAAAAGGCGATTAGGGATCGCGTGGATGTAGACACAGCCATACAAGCATTTCTACTAACATACAGAAACACAACACACAGCAGTACGGGTGAGACACCCGCTATGCTGTTGCAGAAACGAACACTACGTTCCAGGCTAGATTTGTTACGGACGGAACGATCAGTAAGTACCAGAGTGCAGGATGCACAGCGGAGACAAATCGATTCAGCTGGTGGGATTGCACGATCATTCAACGAGGGTGACCCCGTTTGGATGAGGGAATACAATTCTCCAAACAAATGGGTAAAAGGTTCGATCACAAACGTTGATAGCTCTCGTCGGTATATTATAGCAAGGGATAACGGCCAATTAATAAAAAGACACGTGGATCAGATACGGCGTAGGACTCGTACATCGGTTGGTGGACCGAACACCGAGGAAGAGGGAACGATGGAGGGTGAGAGCTCCCTGGCGCAGGCTAACGGCAATTTAATGAATGAGGATGAGCGCAAAGATGAGAGTGTGAGTGAAGAACAAAAGTCGAAAAAAGGAGTGAATGAGGACTATGAGGAGGTAGGAGGTGTTGATAATGACCAACCATCTGATCAATCACCTGGGTTATCAGTTCAGCAGCAAGCAGAGTACCCGAAGCGAACACGAAAACCGGTTATCCGGTTTACTCATACATAAATGTTTAAATTTAGTATTTAAATAAACCTATTGTAATTTAAGAAGGGAGGTGTGATGTATGTTAATATTTAGAATATGTGGGTAGTTAGTTAGAACATATTATTGTAACCACCTCCGCGCCAGTCTGCGAATATACTCTGTGTTATCGAGACGTTACCTACTTGTTTTATTCTGCTCCTAGCTGAAAGGTCACCTAAGCTACTTTCATATCCTTCACATATTTTAAAATAATTAAATAATAATTATAATTTATGATTTATTTTGATTTGTTAGCATAATTGTTCTGATAATAATTGTCTACCTATTACATTGTTTGAAATAAATGTTTTTATAATATTCCGTGTTTCAATACAAGAGCCTGACTGACGAAAGCTATTCCAACAAAAGAGGCAAAATTAAAAAAAAAAAATCTGTACCTGTTGAATGAAAATAATATGCGATACATCTATGATGCATGTTTATTAAACAATTAATACTTAGGTATAATAATAAATAGCTCTTCGTTAGTCTCGCTAAAACTCGAGAAAGGCTGGACCGATTTGGCTAATTTTGAAATATCTTGAAATATTCGTGATGCTCCAGGAAATGTTTAAACGGTGAGACAATATGGAAAAACTCACGAAAAAAAATCCGACTATTAAACGGTACAAAGATTGCTGGGTCAACCAGTTTTTAATAATTTTGGCCAAAAATTCAACTACATTCACTGAAGTAGTCATAACATTTTAAATCAATGCTTACCATAAAGCATTGATACAGCTAACTAATCCATGCCATAAAAATAGACGACCATCAAGCAACTGGCAAAAAATCCGCCAAACTGCGTAACTGGCATTATTGTGGCATAAATATGGCATGATTGTGTAATCTTCACACTATCGCGATAGGAGGCCAGGCTCAACGGATCAACGAACAACCCTTTGACGCAAGGAAGGGGGTTCGAGTCCATTGTCTGAGGTGGTACGACTGTTTATTTATACTGGACGTCGTTTTTTATGGGAATAGCAACCAGAAATGTGATGTGTTTGGTTAATAATCAGGCGTATTTATGAAAATAGGAGGTAACATAACCTATGTTGACTGGCCTGTTGGTCTATTGGTTAGTGACCCTGACTGCTATGCCGGAGGTCGTGGGTTCGATTCCCACCCAGGACATATGTTTTTGTGATGGGCACGATCATTTGTTCTGTGTCTGGGTGTAATTTATCTATAATATGTATGTATTTAGAAATATATATGTATGTTTATCAGTTGTCTAGTACCCATAACACAAGCTCTGCTTAGCTTGGGACTAGTGATAGTTGTGGAATAGGTTCCAGATCAAACATGTTTATTTATTTTTTGGGAAATCTTCCAATGACTTTTCCCACTCTGGGTAGAGCAGGAAGGCATGTCAAACTTTTACTAACTAAACCCAACTCATGTTCCTTCTTTGCCTTTGTTCCAGGGCCCCGGGGTACATTTTAACATAACCCACGGCCCCAGTAGGCTTCGACCCTACTGGGCCTAGAGGTAATGATAGACGATTATACAGACCAAAACCCCTGAGCGGCGGAATTATTTGGAGGCACAGAATTGTGCGAAAGAGATACCGTAGGCTTGAAACGCAAAGGCCAATTGAAGGAACACAGGTGATTTTTATTCAATAAAAGTCTGAGATTGAACTCTCTCAACCTACACATAGAGCGGGAAAAGTTATGTGTTGACTACACCCCTCAAAAAAAAAAACAAGGTCAAAACCCGTGATATATTCCATGCTTCTGGGCGTGCTGTCGGACCGAGTGGCCTGTCCAATGCTGAAGCACTGGTCGCTCATGCTTGTCCAAAATAATAAATTTTCTAATTCAAGCTATCTCATTCTAGTACGTATGCTAAAAAGCTATACTTTACTTCAGAAATACGGTCCATCCAATCTCTATAATGGACACAATCCTGCGCTTGACTGATTCCTTCCCTCTCTGAACTCGTAAAATTTTACAACTTACGCTCAAACCGAAGCTAAACACTCCCCTTCAATATGGTAAAGATGGGCCTTATAAAAATAGGAAGTAGGTGTTGTTGATAGACTAGTTTTGTATGAGATATACTCGTATCAAGGGTATGTATAGCTAGCTTCTTGATATGTCCAATATATCATAGACACGTGAATTATTTTTTTTTTTAAATTGCACTCTGAAACCAAAATAGCAATCACTTACTCGCTTGTGGAATATTAATATTATTATTATAAAATCAATTCAAAGATTCAAAGCATTTTATTTCAAATAAATCATTTACAGGCACTTTTGAAAAGTCAAAAAGTCGGTCTGTCAGAAAAAAAAAGATGGTAATTGCACATTCCAAAGCGTAGATCTCTATGGAGAAGATTGTGCAAGAAACTCCATGGACACTCTTTTCAAAAAAGTTATGTATTACAATCTCAAAATAACATGGATTTTGTAAAAAAAAAAAATATAGTCTTCATAATGACATAGATTCCAAAATAGTTTTGGCCACGTGAAGTTTTAATAAAAAGTATTGAAGTCCTTCCCTAGGTCCAATGCTATATCTAAGAGTATTTTTATTTATCATTTAGATTGGTGTAGCGCAAAAAGCGAAACAAATTTTAGATTTGATTCGAACAATATTGATTTTTTATCAAAATATAGGGTGACTGATAATTAGTGACCGCGAAAAAAACCAACAAGTTCAGTACATTTTGACCAGTTAGGCGAACATAAATGTACTGACCAGCGGATTTTTTTCGCGATTTCAGATTTGGTCCCATAGTAATAGTTGTTTGTTATCATGACTACAATCACGTGTTTAAATATCGGTCACTAATTTCCAGTCACCCTATATATCAATCTGGATTAATTCAGAATACAGACATTATTTTCAATAGCACACAAAAATCATAAGATACTAACTAATACAGCATTCAGCCCATAACATCTTGATATCCGTACATCCACTTCAATCCTCTTGGGCATAATGATTAAAATAGCGATCGTCCGGTAATCCGCATTGATTGATGACCAGCCCTATCGAGAATATTTTCCCATTTTTTCCCAAATCTTTGTTAAACAGGGGCGGCATGGGTATAATAAGTACCAACTTGAAGTAGATTTGATGAATTATGTTTGCGATATGAACATTTTTGTGGTGTCGAATAAATTGTGGAGTGAGTAGTATTGAATTTTATTTATTTATATATTTTTTTTATAATTTATGTAGGTACACCCGTATACATACACAGAGGAAGATACAAGGTCCTAATTTAAAAAAGAAATTTCTTCCAGCACACCAGCGAAAGAAGAAATTAGAAGAAATGTGTGTAGAAATAAGAAAAGAAGAATTTGTGAAATCTTAAATTAAAGTAATAAATACTTTTATAACTATGTATGTACATATACATATATAATTATCACACTAGAGAGGAAAGAAAGTGCTTACTTGAGTTTTAAAGAGTGAAATAGTTTGAAAATTACGAAATCTCAAATGATATTTTTTTACACGTTTCTAAGACCAATTCAAATGTCAAAAAGACCAACACGAATGACGGTAACGTTTTGGGTTTTAATGTAGATAATATTTGATCATTCCCAACAGAATACCATTTGCAAAATTATAACAAAACCAAAATTCAAATTCACGCAACCCAATAATTGTATATTGTAAATAAAAATTTACTGCGACTAAAAAAAAAATAGCCATAGGTCAGTTCTGTTTGCATCACCTGCTTAAATTTGAATAATAATACGATGACACTGCACCAAGCGACAATGGCTGACCGATGGCACACAAAGCAATGTTTTCTTTCACCGAAGGGCATATTCAAATAGGGATCTTTTGAGCCGCACGCATTCTCACGCATCAAACGTGACCTTTAGTCATTCGCGAAGGATTTATAATTAATGTTCTTGCAAGTCCGAATTCGCGGATAATGGCCGCGGACACAATTTATGCGTGCATAGAAAAAGTAGAATTTCTTGAATATTGATAAGGGGCCCTTGAGAACTGTCCACTTGTTGACCATTGTGGACTCGACCTTCCGGTTTGTTTCCTTTTTGTACTGGGCAGTGGAAATGATTAATTGCCTATTCGTCCGTTAGATTTGAATAGGATTTTCATATTGTTATCTTGACCCTGGGAAATAAAAAAATACCGCTTATGAACTTTCATATTCAATTTTAAAAATGGAACAGTCGACAATATTTTTTTTTTTTTGGTTTGTCACGGTTTATGTATGTATTTAGTAAGTTTAGAAAGTATTTCAATTTGATTCAGTATAAAGTCACTTCGTTTTCCATTAGAGTGCAACATAGTCATTTATTTTTACAGTATTGACAATATGTATCGACTCAGCCTACTCAAATAAGTATTCAATACTAGAAAAAATCTGAGCTCCATTTTACCGATATCGCGCCTGTTTCAATGATTTCACATAATTTCCAGTTGCGCAGACACTTGAAATACAAAACTACTCCAATTTTACAACACTATATCCACTACGAATCAATTTGAGAATAATTAAAACAGACATTGAACTTCACTGAAAAATTATTGCGACTTGAACGTGATATTTTTTTAGGACAAGAATTGGCCTTGGGAAATTACTGGCCGAAATTAAACGTCATCAATATTTTTTTAGCGTAAAAAGAGGATGTAACATTACTAGCCAGTCTTAGGTTCCTATTTTAAACCCATTTGTTCTCGCTCAGCTTCCGTTCAATTTTCTGCATATTGCTCGCCTGTCAAGCCCTCAATGGACTCCACAGACTACGCAAGCCTTTGTAATGTGTCCAGCGCTGCCTTGAGTCAGACATGTAACACCTTCTAAGCTATTGTTGTGTTGCGTGGCTATTTCGATTCGAAATATGCACGCATCGATATTCGGTTGATTGTGATATTTTATTCAGGGCAGGCTACTTGCTTGATCAGTATTTCAACAAAGATTTTAACAAACACATAAATCGTATATTACGACCCTTTTCAAACTCTCTACCAACAATACTAACATAGTTTAATTTTTGGTTTTGTATTCCATACAGTAAAATCTCACTCCACTAAAGTTAAATTTTGGTTGATAATTATTGTAAATCTGACTTCTTAAATAAAATAACCTGTATTTTATTTAAGAGGTCAGATTTACAATAATTAATATATAACCTAGCTTAAGAGGTAGAGCATTATTTATTGTACAGATTTTTCCAACCTAAACTATAATGTAATTTTGAGTCCTCAAATTTGTATGTCCCTGGTAAATTAAGATATTATTGTTATTAATAGTTTTTGTAAGACCCTTGTAACTAATATTATATATGGACCTTATTTTTTATTTATTTGAAATTAAAGTATTTTATTTGTTTATTACAAAAGTATATTATTTAATGTAATCATATTGGGTAGATGAAAAAAGCGCTCTATTTGACCTGGAAAATCCTGAAAAAAATCTTTCAAACTTAATCTTTTACATACCGTAATTAAAAGACAATAGGTGTGCGAACGCCGGCGTTCGCTTGCTTGGGGCTTTATTAACTAATGCTATTACATCAATTATGATCTTCAACAAAACTATAAAAAATACATGTCATGAGATTTAAAAAATGCCTTAAAAAGTACAATCACGCACAGCACTTGTTTCAAACATTTAATTACCTAGCCAAAGGAATGAAGTACAATGGTGAACAAAACGTCGTTAGCGTGGTAAAGCGCGTATTTGTCGGAAATGTCGCGCGCACGATTTATGTCGACTGAAACGTCGCGAGGATTTGAAACCCAAATAAATACAATGAGGTGCTTATTCTGGAAATATTTCGACAAGAACAACGTTGGGGCGTTTTCGATAGCGACAGTTTTTAGAACAGTCGTAAAGATATTATGTAGAACTGATACTCAGAAGTCATATTTTGATATCTTTAAACAGATAAGATGTTCTTAAAATTTGGCATAATTTTTAGAAAAACGATAAGATAGGTAACAATTACCTACGTATACAATTTACAAAAAAAATCGTACGAATGCTATGATAGTTATCAATCAAGTCTTTTTATTGTTATCGGTTGTAATTTATTGTTATTGGTTGTAAAGTAACAGTTAACTTTGATTTTCAAGATCAATATAGTTTACTTATTTATCCTTAAACGAAATAAAAAAAAATATGAACAGAGCTTTAGTTCACTCAGACTCATAAATAAATTGCGTGTTTTTTTTGGTAGTATTGATTTAAAACGTACTTTTGCGAAACCATTTCTTAAAAACAACACAAAATCTGAAGCGAAAGTTTATCTTCAACGTCGGGTTTCGACAATTTCGTGAAGATCTCGAAACTACCCGATCGACACTCAAAAAACCATCCGGGAAGATGTATCTCAAAAACTTTAGTCGACCGTAGAGTATTTATGGAAATCTAAATAACGGAGAGCTTTTTTTAATGAGTTTTTACATTTTTTCTATGCGTATTTTATTTATTTTCGTTTCGAGAGTGATTTGTTCGACAGTTAATATTGCGGAGACTGTGTTGCCAGTTGACTGTGATCTGTAAATGAAGTGTTTCTTATAAGCGTTTGAACGACTAAATATGGCTCGCAAGGGACAGATTTTTTCGTGAAATATTCGAAATGAGCGTGGCTGGATTTAGATTTTTGAAAAAAGAATTGTGGTATTGCTTTTTTATGGTTTGATGATTGACGTTTAAAAAAGGAGTTATAAACTGATCGTTTGTTTATACTATTGTAATCCTTGCTAGTCGATCAACGTTTCTTCGTCGACGACGGCTGGCGTTGAAAATCAGCGCTGGGGCTCTGTCTTGGACACAAGCTCCAGCATTGGTTGTTTTGCGTAGATGTGACGAATATCTTACTTTTTATTATTATATAGATTCGTTAATGTTATTTTTTATTTTAAAATATGCGCCATATTTGTCGTAACTAAACTCTTTTTCTTTTTGTTTGTCATTTCTGAAAGTATGTTTTTACTGAAATGTGTTTTAGCAAACTGGTCCAACTTTTTTTATAAATCAAATAATCATAAAATAACAAGCCCTTCCGCACTAAGTAGAGCGAGAGGGCTTGTCAAAATTTTGCTGGCAAGAACCCACCTGCATTACTTCGGTTGCCCCTTTTGCGTTTCAGGGCCACAGTTACACCGTAACTTTTCGAAAATTCCCACACCTCATAATTTTACCTATGTTTGAGATATTATAAAAAGAAATTCGGACACAGAAATGTTTTGATCACTTTAACCAAACACCTTTCATAAGTGATATATATCACAGGTAACAAACCCATGGTACCTATAAGTAAAACATAAAGTCTAGTAATACCCATTCCACTCCGACGTTCACCGTTCACGTGCAGTCGACGAGAATAAACCGAACTGTCGTGTGCAAAAGTGCAACCGTGTTCGTTGAAGTACTAGGTCTCCACCTACTTTAAGCCTCGGGGAGATAAATGGTACAGTGTCAAAAAAAATAATCAAATACGTGGAATCTATCAGTGCTTCTACATCTACGCTAATATTATTAAGAAATAAAGTTCGTTTATAAGAATTAGGAAGAAATCTCTTCAACTACTGAACTGATTTAATGTAATATAGTATGAAATATAGAAAACAGAATAAAATATGAATTCCCACGTAAATAATAACATAATAATAATGACGATAAAAATCAATAACAACCTGATATACCAATACTTATTCATAGACATAATAATATAATAACAAGCGTACACAAGTTAAATATATTTATACATAATTTAATAATAATTATGGCAAAAAATAAATTAAAATATCTGACATAATTTACCAATACTACTACTGACATAATAATATAATATAATACGTAAGCATACAACAATAATTAATTCCATGAATTGTTACTTAGCCTTCATCCTCTCTCCTAACTTTGCTGTGCCGACAGGGTCCATATTGATCTTGTAATATTTTATGCCATCTTTATAAATAATATGGAATGCAATAAAGTATTGAGTATTGAGCTTCATTATTTCTGAGTCACATCGGATAATTTTATACTTGAACTAAAACCGTCCAAGTGCGAATAGTCTTATTCGTGCAGTTGACCAGTTTCTTTGTTACGAACGGTACGGAGCCTTTTGTGCGCAAGTCCGACTCACACTTGGACGATTTTTTGTGTCGCACACTCAGCGTTCCGTACAAACTAACTTATGTAAATAGTTCAATTCTCGAATCGACTGATAGTATTTCCAAGTAAGTAAATCACAATGCTAAATGAAGGAACATAATATTTAGATTGGTTTTAGTCAGTAAAAATAACCTAGTCTTTCGCTCCACCTTAGAGCGGGTAAAATCATTTGATAAAATAATTTCTCCACTCAAAAAACAGTAAGTACCTCATAATGAGAGAATGGGTTAAATACCTATTTTCAATTCTTATGTTAGCCTCCCCAATCAATTTCCCCACGCCTGTACTCCTCAAGACGGTCCGGGAATAGAAAATCTCTCATCCCGCTCTATCTGACTTCTTTATCTGATGACGTCAGGCTCCGCCATTGGTCCATCACCTCTGACCCCTCCCATGCACAAAAAACATTCTCCCATTAAACTGTAAATGATCTTTCAGCTTCAGGGCCTTACCATGACATATTAAAACATCAAACGTGAAAACGAAAAAGAGAGACGGAGCTATACAGCCTATATAGCTCCATCCCTTTCACTCTTCCGTTTAGATCGTCAAATTGATCGCGGTTTAAGCTCATGGTAGGGCCTCAGATAGGTTTCCGAAGTGCTATTAACGCGACGTCTTATCTTACGAGGAAAATAAACTGCGGATTTTAGGAAACGAACTTATGGGCCGGATAATGTTCGCTTCGTGACTTTATACATATGGGACTATGTATTTCTGGAGATACGGTTTTTGGCAGGATTTTGTGGAAGAAAATAGTTATCGATAACGTGACTGCTTAGCATAAGAAACTCAGTGCCACATGCGCCTCAAGGAGATATCAAACCAAACAAGCTGTAAGAGCCAGCAGGGTCGAAGCCTACTGGGACCATGGGTAATGCAGAAGTGTACCCCGGTGCTCTCGAACGAAGGCAAAAAAGGAACAGGAGTGGGTTTTTAGCCAGTAAAAGTCTGACACTATCTACCGTCTCAACCAAGGTCGCGGAGATGTCATTGAATGATTTTCCCAACCAAAAAAAATTGTAACTTTTATCAGAACAACACTATTTACACATATTTTCTGTGGAATATTGTATTTTTTTTTTCTAACTACAATTTACACAGTTACAACTAGAACCTACTCCAGGCCTGTTGTTGGCCTGTTGTTGTTTACTTAAGGATACCTCTTTTTTTCATAAACTACTTTTACATTTAGATAATTTTATATAAAGATAATAATATAAAGTTGTTGGGTAATCTAGATGAGGGAGAACTGACAGATTGTTGTTCTAGAATCAAATCAGTCTACCACTGCACACTGTCTATTTCTGATTGAACTCGTCGCATATTGCCAAAATAAAAGAAAACGCGAATGGCACAGACAGTCTGTCACCTCTCAGACTTGTCAGATGGTTTGGAGATGTCACATGCGCTGTCAAATGGATTCTAATTTGTAACTGAAAAATATTTAAAGGTTTTATAGCCATATTCTAATGAAACTCAAAGTAACTCCCGCCTATAACCAACTTTGCCTAGAGTAGTAATTCAAGATTTTAGTTGTTATAAAAAAAAAACTTTGAATCATAGGTTCTTCATTTTATAATAAAATCATTCAGCCAACCATTGATAAAAAGATACTGGCTGGCAAAACATCACTCATTCATTCTAAATTTAAAAATAAACGCTACCATATCTTTCGTCCGTGACTTCTGACCGGAGTTAATGGATACCAAATACTGATACCAGCTGTCAGAAATGTGAACTTTAGTGCTATTTTCTTAGTGAATGTTTTAAGATACGACCGATCTTATCGCAAGCTTTCGGCTACTGCAGTTTGTGGTGTGTTCCAGACACAATCTTCGAAGAATATTAAACTTGATTGTGTCTGGCTGGATGTATTTGGGTTATCTAAGAAACAGCTGGTTTGGATTTTGGTACAGTTCTTTGAAGGGCCACTGTATAATTAATTGTATGGTTCTGGCTTGAAAACAAATATCTATGAAATTCAAAGTTAGACGTTCTAACGTATATTGGTAGCGGTGGATGCCGTAAAATAATATAAATCGAGAAGATGTGTCGCCTTAAATATATAGATATTAGTTTGAGGGCAAGAGAATAAATAAATGCTTCAATTTGACAATTTTAAGTTATTCAGAACAATTTTCAAAGTTATTTTTTCCTTGGATGAATGTACCAGAAAATAATATCAATGGCAAAATTCACAAACAAAACCCTAGCTGATAATATCTACCGGGCATGCTGGACAAAGCCAAAAATTACATCATCTTTTTTTTCAATAAATCTGTTAAAATCCCGCCAATTCGTCACGGTGGGGGGAGACAAAAATATTTGAATTCAGAAGCCGTGCAAATAAAAAGCAATAAATCGTAATAAATTTAAAAATGGAACGAAGCCCCATTACAAGTATGGATTTGATGCGTTCCGCTACATTGAGCGCGGAACGCGATATATTGCGCATGTAACTCGATTTAATGCAGACGCTTTGCTAGGCTTTAAGCGCTTTTTTGGTTAGTTGATGTAACTTATAAGGTAAACCTAAACAGGTCGGGCAAAACGGTAAAATATATTTGTTGTTTCTAGTACCTATACTTTTAGTTAGGTTACATAGGTATCCACTTATTCTGCCTTGACTTTTTACTTTCAGCTTTCAAGGTTTATGGTAATGCAAACGAGATGACAGAAATCCTAGCTTTACTGGATTCAAGCCCGTTAAACTTTTAAGTAATTTTCAAGCCTATTCAAACTAATAATAAAAAATCTAGGTCAGTAAGAAATGTTGAAGAACGTGAAAATAGGTAAAATAAAGAATTGGGTTAGGGTTAGCTCTATATTTACTACCTATGTATATAACTATGTTTTGCTACCCAATTTAGGTGTCGGTACCTACAGCTAAGGTGGAATGCCCTTGCAACAACTTCCCCAGGTAAAGCAGAAGTCACTTTTTCACTCTTTACTTCAATTCACTTTTTAAGTCAAAGTCATTCTGAACTTAAAAATCAAGAGTGAAAGAGTAACTTCTAAGCATCGTCGATCATCAACATTGGCTGATCTAATATGCATCACGTCTTCTCTATAATAATAATTTTCTAAACAACTCTAAACCAAAAATGTTTGCATATTTTATAACATTCTTAGTATTGTCTTATCTTACCTAAATGCTATTAAAATAACATTAATAGCTCTTAATGATCACATGTGAATTAATTAATCTGGTTTCTCATTAATTTAGGGCTAACAACCTTGCGTTTTATAATTTACATGCCATTAAAGCATAAAAATAAAAAAAAGAACATTTAAAAATGGAACAACTAATGATAAGTGTGTATGATTTTACAAACCACATAAGTAGCTATAAAAATCACATAAAATTGTTGGAAAATAAAAAAACGAGTCCTACAAAGAAATAGCATAACGCTTTCGTAATAAATGTTGTCTTAAAAGCTGCCATTAAAATTCATTGCCACTGAGCATATTTCCCTTTTTACGGAGTTGCCAGTTATGAAGTTTGAAATTCCCTGTTGAGGAGTATTTAACTTCACGTGCTACAGAAGTCTTTACGTAATTTATATAGAGCTAAAAGATTTATTAAACTTATACTATTAAAAGAGTTTCGATCTCAGAGATCGAGACCGAGACTAGTTGATTTTATGCCTTATTTTAGAAGTAATTCAATCCGTTTTATCACTAAAAATATTAAAATAATGTTTTATGTCGTTAAAATAAAAAAAACGTAAAGATTGTTTTTTTAATAAGAAAAAAAACGATGAAAAATTCCGCCACTGAGGGGTCAAGAATCATGTACTGGATCCATGGTATTCGTTTGTGGTACGCTGTCGGATACGCCTTGTATAATTATGTATGATCGGGCTAATTGATCAACAACAATGTATTTTATCCTGTATGTTTTGCTCCATCTGTATTAGGTTTATGTCTGAATAAATCATTATAAATCAATTTTTTTTTCCAATAGGTATAAGAAATCTAGTTAGAGTATTTTTTTCCAATAAGCACTAAAGCACGCTGAAATAACTGTATTTATGAAACAAAAGTGCAAAAAAATAAATGACTCGACGAACTGAAATATCCTGAATTAGAGCTAATTTCTTCAAAATTGGCAACACACGTTTTTATAACAAGACAATTCGTAGTCTTCCCGCCATATTATTTCCATACTTACAGCCAAAACAACAAAGTAACTGATGATATTCCAAACTATAAAGTTGCTGGTAAATGATCTCTACTAACTTGTAATAAGGCATGTGCCAGGTTATGTGACTGTAAAATGTAAGTTTGTGATAGTGTTGCGATATAAAATCGCAAAGACGAGGGCGGAGACGAAATGTGTCAGTTTTATAACCACATTATAAGGGAAGTTGGAATAATACTGGCCTGAATAAACTTTATTTTGTTTTATTCATGGTTTTAAAAACAGTGTCACTTGTAGTGTTTGTCATGAAAATTGGTTTATCAGGAGGTACCCAGTTTTTTTTCGTTAACTTAGAAGTTTGATTTTTTCACAGCTTCAAGGGACCGCAGACTTCAGTTTTAATTTCAACTCGATACCTGTTCCTGAGACAAACGGTCTTGACGGACAGCCGGACAACAATGTAATCCTATAATGCTAAGAACTCCGTCGCGGTTGCGGGCCCGCAGCTTTTGTAGAACGCTGAAAATTAAAACACATTTCACGACGCGTTTTACGCCCGTGGTGTGCGCGGTTGTTCATGGCTGCCGTTGTACCGGCGCCGGCACGGCAGGCCATCTTGTAACTGCATGTCTTGCGATAATCACCGCCAAGTTTGCGGGCAAAAATCATAACCGCGACGGCTACGTAACCGCTCAAAACTACAGTCTCGTGAGTTTAGAAATAAAGCAGCGGCGTGTCCTCTACCGCGGCGGGCGCGGTTGTAAGCCGCTGCGTGAGTTCTTAGCCTAAGGGTGTCGTTTTTTCCTTTTGACGGAACCCCAAAAATAAAGAGTCCAACAATTAGTCGGCACAGATAACTTATCGGACGTATGGTGAAGTACCCTTCACCGATGGAAGTGGTCTCAGTTCTCAAGTGTCCTGGTCGGAAGTAGCACGTGTCTCCGACGGTGTCCAGTTACCCCTGGACTTCCTGGGCTCTTATTGGTGGGCTACTTGCGTATCCCTTTGGTTGTCAAACTAATTGATGTTTGTATTTACAATTCTAATTTAGTATCGTTTGGAAGAGTGATGACATAATTTTTATTCAAATTGTTAACGTTAGCTACAGGGTAGGCCACGTCATTAAAATTTTGAGAAAATGTTCTACAATTTGCAGCAGAATATCAGTAGGTCTAAAAGGCCACTTTTGTAGAATCATAATATGAATCATATTTTTTTTTATACGGCAAAGTTTACAAGGAATATGATTCTGATATGCAGTGAATTGAGTATGATACGACTAATTTGTGCAACCATTTTACGAACATTAGAAGAATTGCTTAGGATATGCTAGGAATTCGGAATATGATTTGCTCTAGATGAATTGCTTATGTGACGTTTTTAAGCCCGCAGTTATGATGGTAACAAAAATTTCTATATTTTAACAACATGTAGGTAGGTGTATTTAAACAACTACAGTCTTTAAAACCATCATCATAACTCTAACTTAGAGACATTGTAAAACTTCATATTAGCTCTTCTATAAATTGTGAATTTGTTTTAAAAAGTATAGCTGTGTCATTACCGCAAATATATTACTCAGTAGGTACACACACATGAAAACCCGCTCCTTTCCCTAGCGCTTTAAAGCACGCAATTTACTATTATCTGTACTAACACGGAAAAGAGAGCGAGCTTGCCCCGTCACAATTGATTGTATTTATCAGGCTGGACGCTAAGCAAAGGGCGTTAAGTTACGAGTCACCGGGCAACCCCCACATTTATTTATTTTTTCGTAAGCGTATTGAAAAACGTCGTTTGATTCGGCTTTATTACACTCTCACCTGTGGCTCGGGCGAATTTCTTCTCGGTCGTAATGCCAAACTTTCTCCACTTGTACCTTTCAAAATATACTATTTTTTAGCGCAGCAGCTGATGGATCACCCGCTGCAACGACCTTGACGTCATTGAAAACTCACTCTGAATTCTGATAAACAGAGTCTAAAAAGGCTTTTCAAGAAGTCGTACCCGAAAGACCGACTGTCGAAATACTGAACATGAAGCCATCTCTTAGTACATTGATTACCTGACCTTACCTGATCGAAAACTTGTAAAATTTTACTCTCTTCAACTTTTTTTATGATTTGTAAAATCATCCAATGACAAATCCCGCCCTTGGGCAGAGCGGAAGATAGTGTCAGACTCTTGCTGACTAAAAACTTACCCTGTTTCTTCATTGCCTTCGTTCCAGGGCCCCGTGGTTCACTTTCGCACAACCCTTGACCTCAGTAGGCTTCGACCCTGCTAGGCTAGAAAAAAATATGCAGTTAGCCGATAATAGGCTGCGGAATTGTTCAAGCCATGGCCCTTGAGCTTCAATACCCATTCAATGTACCTCTTCTAGCTTACTTATTATTTATTTATTTATTTTATTTGTTATAAACTAGTGCTTGATTGCAATCCCACCTGATGGTAAGCAGTGATGCAATCGTTGATGGTAGCAGCTTATGCTGCTTTCCCGTCAGAATGCTGAGACATCACTGCTCAACTACTCATCCAGTCAGTCGCCTTCCATCCTTCATCCCTTGCACTCGTGAGCTGCACTCGCGATAATTCTTATAAAACTTAAATAAAATGTATTTGTTCTCCCAGTAACAAAATCATTTTTTTTAAAGAGTAACCATGGTGTTTCTCTCCAGTTTCTAAACGACCAATTTGGAGCCGTGCACTAGTTTCTGACGTTTTATAAGTGCCCATGTAGGCCTAAGTGAAATAAAAATAATTTTGTTTTTTTTTTTTTGAGCCAAAGTATTTTCCTTTATACCATGGAACGGTAGCAGCACCATGTAAAACACGGGTTCAGTCGCATCTGAGATGATGAATCTTACTGGATCTTCAGCATACCGGAACATTTTGCCCACAATTTGCATTTCCTCTTCCCATAACTTACACACCGTACATATCAGCATATGGGTATTCTCCACCCGTAATGTGACGTCACCTTTACCCCAGGGTGTATCTTTCAGGAACCATTAGACGTGTACAAACACCCTAATGGCGGAACTCACCCTTAACCTCACTTCCACCTTTAAATTCTTGTAGTTTATTAATAAGTTTTAGACTACAGTTCATTTTCTTCATAAATCACTTGAAAAATTATTTTGTTAGAAATTCAACTGTTTGTATTAGGAATAAGCTTGAAAATCGCTTGTTTTTGGTTACGACAATCGATGAGAAAAAAATAAAATTTGTAGTTCAGTGCAATAAGATTTAAAATCGTTTACAATGAACAGATTTGTAGACACAACTTTGTTAAAGGACTATGATTCGTAACTTCGTTCAGTTAAGGGTTAAAATTGGCTGTGTTAGTTGAGAAGTTTATAAAAACATGCATTTGTTGTGAAGACTCTCTTGATGATAAGATTATCAAAAGATGTTAAGTAATTAAATATTATTATGTTGGCAATGCATCAATTTCAGGAAGGATAAGATAAAGCTTTTGAAAGCAACTGAAGCATCATTCACTTTTTTGTATCTCTAACATTTCTAAAAATAGATACTTTTTTATATGTCTATAGTTCTATACTAATATTATAAAGAGAAAAGATGTTTTGTATTTTTTTTTTGTAACGCATAAACTCAAGAACCGCGGGACTTATTTTAAACACCAGTAGAATGCTAGCGAAGCGAATCTTTTATTCTGAACTCCATCAAAGAAAAAAAAAATCGTGTTCGACAGTGTGTTACGTTTTAATCCTTTTGAATACCGTAATTAGAGACACAATAGAAAGGCAATAGGTGTGCGGACACCGGTGTCCTCTCGGTTCTTAACAGTTTAAGGACGTTAAGAAAAGACAAATGCGAAATTGACCCTACGATTTAGGAGACTCAGGCACAGAACGGCCTGAGTGGACCCGTCGTGTACAGCAGCACATACAGGCGTTTGAAAATAAAAGGAGGTTAGAATTGAACCAAAATTCGACGACCTCAAGGCTAGACCACCAGTAACTATATTTTATAATTTTGTTAACATCGACCTATATTCTTGCGATAGACAAGCACGTTCATATAAACTATTTGTCAAAATACTGAAAAGTTCAAACAAAAAATCGCTGCAGCGCTAGATTGCCATTATGTCGTCTAACAAAACTTTTAAAACTTACAGCGCTAAGACAGCTTATAGAGGATACATTTTCGCGACCAAAAGGTCTAAAGCGCCATGAATTTCCTAATACTTACGCGTTTCGTTCAACTTATTGCAATGACATGTCATCTGTATAGATTTTTATACCGCAGAAGTGACACAGTTTCTTGCCTACAATACTTCATTACAATAATACTCTATTTCAAAATGTAATTATAGTGTATGTAAAAACGAGATCTCAATAACAGTAAAACAAATAAATAAATCAGTAATCACTGATAAGACTACAAGTTCAACTGAACCTAATTCAAATTTTAATATTAACCTGCACGTAATATGGTACTTAAATTACCTAAGTGCTAACGAATGACAGCATGATTAACGACAAAACTTACCGATGAAAACTGATACCTCATGATTTGCTGACATTTCGTCGTAATTTATTTAAAAAAAAAAATCATTATTAATTATACAAAAAAAGAAAGAGAATTAAATAAAATATTTAAAAATTTCAAACAGTATAAAAGACCGTGCGAAGTCTGTATTTGGTAAACTAGCTGTAGGTAAAAACCTAATTCAGCTTTTTGTGGGAGGGAACATCTGCATGTTTTAGTCTATGATTGTAAAATGGGGAAGAGTTTAAATAAAATAATATCTTCTCTAACGTACTATTACGATAGTAGAAGCTATTACATTGCTGGAACAACCAATGGTTTTACTTACTTGACTACAAAATTATTATATATGTCCCAGTTCACTTAAATTTGTATTTATAAGCGTCGCTCTGACACTGCATGAACGTCAAAACTGCACTAATGCCATCAATGTAAAAGTGTTCGGCCTGCAGGTCAATTAAGTGAAGTAAAGTGACTGTACGGCACGCCTCATCTAGTGCGTAGTACATATATATCAATGGTTGTTAATGGTGTTCTGACATGTCCGGTTTGTGCTCGGAGTTTTACGGCCAAAGCTAGATATGCAAGTCCCATGAGGGCACATAACAGAGCAGCACACATGAGCTCACAGCCACCATGAGGAGCCAAGGAACGCGGCTGCTGTGAACGAAATCGGACTCGAACTAAGCGTTTTACCTCTTCGTATATACCGCGTACATCGAGAGAATGGAACAGTTTGCCCGCTGCGGTCTTCCGGTCCGATTATTATTTAGCCGTCTTTAAGGCTGCAATGAATAGGCTCTTAATAAACTAGTGCGCCTCACCGTCAACGATTGCATCACTGCTTAACATCAGGTTGGATTGCAGTCAAGCACTAGTATATATCAATTTAAAAAAAAACGGCTAGATGGCATCATCACCATCACTTTCTACAATAAAATATAATTATATTAGAATTAAATTGAATTCAAAGCATTTTATTTCAAATAAACCATTTACAGGCACTTTTGAAAAGTCAAGAAGTCGGTCTGTCAGAAAAAATGATGCTAATTGCACATTCCAAAACGTAGATCTCTATGGAGAAGAATGTGCAAGAAACTCCATGGACACTCTTATTGGAATATAATATAACATCATTGATTAAGCATTTTTTCTAGACTTTTACGGACTAAAATCCCCCCGTGTTCCTTGTTTTTCCTTTCCTTGACCATTTGCACTCCAGGACCATGGTTGCTCTTTCAAAGAAGTTTGCAGCCTTAGCTACCCTGATTCGATTATTCGTTCCCCAAAAATCGGACCCATTGTTCAGCATGAACACACACCAATCTTAAAAATATATTCGGGCCACCACTCGTCAACCTCAAGTTTTGCGTGAAACCTTACAAACGGCGGTTAAAGACGGGCAAACGTAAGTAGGGGGAGGCAGGAGGGGTAAGAGGATTGCGTTTGATATGTAATACTATTGCGGTGACTACTTCAGTGATTGTGAGGTGACCACGCTTGATCGGAGGATGAGTCGAGTCTCCAGTCGATAGTACATAGCTTAGTGTAATATCAGTGTCTGCTTGCTGAGATTTGGATGGACGTTTAGACTATTATTATTATGAGTTTGTTGCGTCCCTTTGAATGGCAGAGGCCTCTTTTCCATTCTTCCACTCTTTTCTGTCTTTAGCCACTTCTAGTTCTAGCCAATCCTTTAAGTAGGAATCCAAATCGACACGACTCCTTTTGAGCCTACCGGCCGTTTAGTCTAATTAGACGCAAATCTTAAACTGTAGTCAAGAGACACTGATTACCCAAAAGTCCAAATGTAAGAGAATGTGATGGGCTGTCAATTAATTTTTTTCAATATAACGTCGTCTCACCCTAAGAATTACTGCTGTATCTTGGGTGCGTTTACAAAACTTTAAACTTACATAACCAAGACACACAGACCCGAAACACTTATCTGTAGGGCATATAAATATTTGTTCCGTGCGGGGATCGAACCCGCGACACGCAACGCAGCAACCAATCGCTCCACCTCTGCGCCAACCGTACCGTTAAAATTTCACGTGCTCAGTCCCAAACTATTGAAAATAACTGCTGCAGCAATATATAGCTGAGCTGCTGGATAGCTGAGCGCAGATGCTCAGGTAAAAAAAAAAAAATATAATTAAAAATGTCATTACTTATATAAAATCGTTATCCTAATCTACCCCGATTAGGATAACTATTTTATACTCAGTTTTTTTTATTACAAATTGTAGTAAATTAAGAAATTCACAATCATGTACTTAACCTATAGCACGATTGTGCGACGAGGTTTCAGACACGGTTTAAGTACTAATTCCTTGTCAACTTCCCAAGTAACAAAAGCTTCTATAACCAAGGCGTTTTATCACCAAACAGTGATATAGTGGGCCTATAATGGTAACCATTGTGACTGCTTGTACTATAAAAGTTTTCAAGAGAGCTTTTTGGTTCTTTAAGATTAAAGAGCATTTAAGTTCTATAATTTAGCTCTTATAATGCTTATAGGATCATACAAAAGAATTTTTAAAGTGTTGCACTGTAAAAGATATGAAAAAAGCGATTAAGGTACTATTTAGTACTATAGACCACCTTACTGACACTTTTATATATCTACTTTGCACTAATAATGTGTCAAAATGACGGTTACAGTACTAGTATTGTAAGAGTATCATAAACACTACTACAGCATAAATCTGTGCTATAAAAGTACCTTGCACAACCATTACGAAACCCTTTAGCTTCTTAAAAGCTCCCTCAACACCGCTATGGGGCTAGTTCTGTAAAAGTCACGAAAACTCTTCTATAGTACTAAATAGTACCATAGCGACTCCTGGCGCAGTTGTTAAATAACTTAAATTCTAAATAGCTCTATAAATGAGTTTGAGCTTCTGCTACGACACCTAAAGGGTGACATATTCGTTTTCGATACAAATATGGCTGCTGTGGTCTGCCATGATGGCACATTAGCAGCACGGCTGGAGTCAATATGTACTATAGCAGCCATAGTCGGTACAAGTCCTTAATTTATTAATTAAAATTTTATTAAAACACGAAAATTATGAAGGCGCATTGTTAAATTTGAAATCAGCGTATTGATTTTACCGATAAAATTATTTTCGCAAGTGCAAGTTATGGTATAGTTACGGTTCATGAATGTTTTATAGTATGTCCTTTTGCAACAGTGGAAAATGACATAAAGCATAACTTAAATCAATATATTTTTTGTTCTTAAAGGACACTCAAGATGATAAGATAACAACACGGACAAGTGATATAAAAGATAACTGGAATCGTTTATGGTTCAAAATACCACTATAAACATGTTTTGGTTACTTTTATAGTGCAAATTTGTGACATAAATGTTGCAGACAGTACTATTTTAGTACTAAAAAGCGTTTCACGACACTTTTAAATTTCAATTATAGAGCTAATGTATCACCGTGAGAGACTTTAAGTAATGTTTATAGAATAAATCAGTGATAAAACTAGGGCCTTTTTGGGGTTTTGTACAAGTTTACAAAACCGCTACTACTACTAGTCTATAGTATATAGTATAGTCAGTACTAGTCATGAATACTAATTAGCACGTCCTAAATCGTTTTCAGGGTTTTTATAGTACCAAATTTTGTTACTTGGGTTTTTTTTTATATTATGGATAGGCTCCCGTTTGACCACTATCTCACCAAGTGAGTTCAAGTGTTTGGGTTCCAACGTCCACATCAAAGTCTCAGATTGTCCGAGTTATCTGGTCACCCTACTAAGAAGCCTCGAAGCAAACGGAAGTTAAGTCTCGAAAGACGGAAACGAAATTGTAACTTTTCTATGTAGAGATAGTTGTACCAACCTACCTACTAAGTGCCGTACCCTAGTGATAGTTACTAGGGCTTCAGTATAATCAGATTCGGTCTTTAGATTAGGAAGAAAAACCATATTTTAACATTTTGCAGGCATGGAATGGATAGCTGTTATGAATAATGTGACTTTTTTAAAAAAATCAGTTTCTCCATACAAATTTTCAACCCGGTTTAACCCCATTAGGGTGGAGTTTCGTAAAATCCATTCTTAGCAGATATACTAAGATAGATGTACTACACCTTATAAGAAACCTACCTGCCAAATTTTAAGTTTGTAGGTGTTATAGTGTCTGAGAGTTCATGATTAATCAGTGAGTGGTATTTCGCTTTTATTTAAATACATATACTAGTGCTTGACTGCGATCCCACCTGAGCAGTGTTGTAATCCTTGATGTTGAGTCATACCAGTTTATTAGGAGCCTATTCACTCTAGCTTTGAATGCTAATTGTTCAGATCTTCAATGTAGGCAGTATAAACGATGAGGCAAAACGCGTAGTCCTGGTCGGGGATTTTTCAATATTTTTCAACGTGATTACTATCCATGTTTTTTTTCTTTTGTCTTTACACTACTTGTGCATTTAGCCAGTGTCTATTTAATTTTTTTTCATCAAAGTATTGAAATGTTTTCTAAGGTTTTTGCAGTATTTGGCAGCAAAAGTATCGTGACAGCCTTCTTGGCAAGTTTCGCTGAGGTACTCGTAGTTAATAGTACAATTATAAAATTCTCAGCTCTATTTTTCTGAAATCGCGCCTGTTTGGACTGTAATCCTCAATAGACACTTCCTCAAGTGTCTACAGAACTATACTTATTTCATATCACAATATCCACTAGGAATCATTTTGCGAAAAAAAAATCCGTCAGAAAACAAATCATTGAGTTTATGAGCCAATAAAGCATCAAAACATCGAGATGACCACTGCTAGATAAGACAGTAATGTCAAACTTCTCATGTCGACTCTATATAATAAAACCAGTGTGTTAGTGAATGTCACCGCTTACCTATAAAAACTGACGACGCTAAACAATTCTGACGATGTCTATGACAACAGAAACTTGTGATCACTGCTCATTAAGGAAATACGAATATAATATTATCCCTATTCACTGCTGGGACAATTTCGAGGTCTGCCAATGGGCTATGGAATCCAACACAGCCAACCGAAGACTGCTCTTTGTTTGCTTGTCTGCAAGCCTGTCTTATGATTTACCGTTGAAAAATAATAATATAAGCGGAAGATATTATAACGGAACCGGAATAAGAGAGGACGTTTCGTGACAAGCAAATCACTGACAAAAACATAAAAGATAACCGTCATTCGAAATTAAACGCCTATCAAGCTCGGCACAATATTCTTCTACAACATAATAATGACATTTCAATACAATCCACAATAGAAAACCATTAATGACCATGTAATATGCCCATAAAAAGTTGGTCGCATGCCAACTGTGGGTGGACATCGTAAATCTGTCAAAAAATACAAAATGGCTGACCGCAGCTGTCAATGAGTATTGAGACGTCAAAATTCGAACAACTTTTTATTTGCGGCCTGTCTTTCCTAACGCTAGCTCTTAAAACTAGAGCTGTAAGGTACTTTTTTCAGTGTTATTTTGATTTTGATCGTTAAAGTTAAGTCAGTAATATAAGATAAAAGAGACATTGGTCATTACCGCTAGTGTCACGCTAATTTCGGGCGGTGTCTCGTGTGAAAGTAGTTACATATTAGTAACAATTAATTTTATGGATATTTCAGTACAATTGTCGTGGAAAACCTTGACATGTGGGTACGTTTTGTTCCGGTACTATTTGACTTCTCGGCATGAATGTTAGTTTTACATTGAAGTGTGGACAACTGTCTCGAGGTTCCTCATTTTAAAACTATATAAACGGGGTTTTTCCGATTACACAATGGATACACAATAGCGATGCGAACGTCATAATCGAAAGCATAATTAGTATTATTATGCAATTTTATGACTTGTAGTTAGTACCTCTATCTAGGTAAGTACCTAAGACCAACTTGACAGCGCATCGTGAAATTAATCGTAGAAGGTTTGCCATCAGTTCGGTAATGATTTATGAGCTATTATCGCACCTGAGTTTTCGTAGATTGTCTTTAAGCATATTTTTAGGAAACTTGCTTTTGCCAGTGGGTTCGCCTCCACTTACATTCGGTAAGTCGAAAAGCCCAAGAGAAAGTAGGTGCACCGACCTCTCGCACCCAGTTCTGGTTCAGACCATGGTCTGGAGCGAGAAAGAATGCTAGTGAAGGATATGTTTGCAACCATAAAGAAACAGACATCCTAACACTGAAGACGGACGACGCATAATGGGTAACTCGCCGTCCGGTCGTCCATGTAAGGATCGAGCTAGAGAGTCTTCAGCGGCATGTAGTGTTCCATTAGCGCGTTAAGGACACCACTGGGTTTCAAACAATACCCAAAAGTCTCCTTACCTCACCCTCTCGCTCTCGCTCCACCGTAGGGTAGAGGAAGAAGTCATTTGTTAATTTTTCAACTCAAAAAAGGTAGGTAAGTGCAAATAAAGTCCATGAGCGTAAATATGTTTCAATTTAAAAATAAAAAAAAAGTTCATCATAGAGTCAGGCATCGTATTTTTTTTTTGTGGCTTACTAGAACTACCTTCTAAACATCCCAGAAATTATGATTCAAGCCTTCATAGAATATGGCGCTATAAATGAAGTTTTAACATCCCTTTTATCAGCAACCAACCACCTTGTTTAAGTTTTATGACTTATTTTATTGAAATATTGGAAAAACACTTAAACACATTTTGTGGCCTATTAAACTTTTATGGGGCAAAACTTTTCGTTGAGAATTTAGAGCTTCAAAACTACGTTTAGTCGAATTTGAATATTCTATGTATTTTCAAATGAATAACTGTAAAAGCAAAAACAATTAATAAATCCTAAGTCCTTATTTCATTGATTAACAAAATAAAGAAAAACTTGTACAGTCCGGCCGACGGATCTTGGCGCGTCTGAAGTTGGGCTCTGCGAATTTTAGCGCTCAAAATAAGCGCGCCAAATAAATGATTTATAAAAATAAATCCCATTAAGAGTTGTTAACAGCAATAATTTGCATTTATTTTTCTAAAACATTTATTTTTTTACGGGTGCAAAAGCGCTAAATTTCGCAGAGCCTAACTTCAGACGCGCCAAGATCCGTCGACCGTACTGTACTGACCTAGAATTTGCAAAATTAGAGCCTATTTTTCAGCAATCTGTGGTTATATATTAGAGTTTTTGGCGGGATATTTATGAGTAAATTTCAGTGGATGTTTTAATTATTCGCAATTTTATTCCTAGTGGATATAATTGATGCAAAAATGGTGAAAGTAGTTTAGTATCTCAATTGTCTGCGCAACTGGACAAAATGTGGAATTATTGAAACTGGTCCGATCGCGATAAAATGGAGTTGAGAATTTTATTGTAGTCTTTGACTACGTCCATGAAGTTTGCCGAAAAGATTGACTTGATACATTTGCTGCCAAATACTACAAAAACATTATAATAAGTATATCTATTATTCTAGTGGTTAACCAATTAACTATTCATATGAAGACAAAAAATACCAAACTATCATTGACCCAAATTCGAAATCCAAATCGATTCAAACGTAAAAACAATGCAAAGACATTCAAATAATCGAATTCTATGCAGATTTTGTAATTCGAACACATGTGACGCATTTCGTGGGAACCAGCGAACAGGTGACGTTCGAAAACCAAATGTTTTCGCTGACAGCGTACAAATCACGCATCAGGAAATGGAAAAAAAAGTTTGGACAACATTCCCATAGACTAGCAATGGCTAATAAGTGGGGTGGCGATTGTTATGGGACAGTCATTATTGGTTATGGTTAATTGAGTCTATTTAAAAAACAAAAACTGTAATATCAGTTTCTTGTTAGAATTAATTGGATTCTTTTTTTAAATAAGTTTAATGTTCATTGCTCCGTTTTGTAGGCAATTGTGTTTATTTCTTAGAAGAACTAAAATTATCAACCAGGGTACAAATAGGGTTCAGGAGGAGATATATTTCTTAGGTAGTTATAGCAGATAACTACCTAAGAAATATATAACTCTTCTCTTCTATTTGAAAAAGGAACCATTTATAGAGTTTTAAATTTAATATTATGTTCATGTCACCAAATAAATATTCTTTAAGACTTTCTTATTTTAAAAACAGGTAAGGTAATTGTTTCTAATCTTTTTATAAAACCAAACGTACGATAATGAGGACAACTTATTATTTATTTACCCGTTGCCCTTACAATGGAGACATTATAAGGCATAAAGCACTATAAAGGGATATTCCTAAGTTAGGACTTGGGCCTCATCTCTACGAGAGGAAATGGGCCGTAGTCCACGGGCAATAACCACGTGGGTCCGTGGCATACCGAAAACGGTATGCACTTGAATCAATAAAATTCGAAGAACCACATAATAAAAACCACAAAACAGAAATAAAGAAAAGCCCATAATGGTTTCCTTCACAGCTTTGAGAGTAATGGTGGTGTTATAAATTATTTAAAGTAAAACGCCTGCCTGGGTTTGAACCTGTGACATAGATCCAACTCATAGGTTGGGGCCATTAACACTAGGTCACCACTCTCATATTACTTGTAGGCTTGTAGCGGTAAGGCCGGTAGTGGTCACGGCTCCAAGTCGTAAACACTGTGCCACTCCCTCACGCCCCAGTCGCCCGGATTTCGATCCCGATTTCCGACCACCACAGTCGCGAGCTTGCAGACGGCGAGCCCAAGTCGTTAAATACGCGTAGTATTACGCGGACCTCAAGGAGTTTTCAGCAAACGGTAGGGGCTCAGCAGGCTCGAAGCCTACTGGGGCCACGGATCGATTTCTGAAAGGAAGTTTCAGCCCTGGTATGAAAGGCAACGATGGAAAAGGAGTGGATTTTTAGTCAGTAAAAGTCTGACACTATTTCTCTCCCCCCCCCCCAACAGTGTAGGGATGTCATTGAATGATTTTCCTACCTACAATAAAAATGTGCCTGCTTTGGTTTGAACCCGTGATGTAGATTCGACTCGTAGATTGGAGCCATTAACACTGGGTCTCCACTCTATTATATTACTTGTTTACCTACTTCATATTCTCATACTTTACCGCAAGTTACAATACTCACAAGATTAGTACGAAACCTGCTCATATGATTTACAGGGATACCAACATGCCTATAAAAACAGTTATTTCCTGGTTAAAGTATATTGGTAGAAATGATGCGTCTAACGCTCCCACGGGATCGAATGGCTACATACAGGGTGTGATGTTCAGAAAAATAAAAATATAGATATTTCGCTGGTGTTATTTATTTATTTATTTATTTATTTACACTTTATTGTACAACAAGATTACAATTATTATAAAGGGAAACCATAGAAAAAAGAAAAACATACAATCGGCGGCCTTATCGCACTCGGCGATTTCTACCAGACAACCTAGTATGGACAGAAATTGCCAGGACACAAAATGGGGTTGCACTTGGTGCAAATATAAATGCAAACTAAAAATTATAAATTATTAATACTAAAATAGATACATATATACATACATACAAAAAATATACAGGCAAGAGAATAAGTGATACATCGAAAGCAATGTCACAGTGTCAAGTAATGCTCCTTCACAAGCTTTTTGAACACAGGTAGTGTTTGCGCACGTTTTATTGTCACAGGCAATGCATTCCATAAACGAGCGGCCTGGACAGTGAATGCCTTATCCAGGAAGGTACTTGAATGCATTGGTATTTTAAGTTTCAAATTATCTGATGATCTAAGAGTCTTCATGTGGGAGTCGCAAAGAAATTGGAACCGTTCTTTGGGGTAAAGAGGGGAAGAAGGGAAAAAGAGCACCTTATACAAAAGGAAAAGAATATGAGCATTACGGCGAAGGCGAATTGGCAACCACTTGAGTTTAACACGAAATTCAGAAACATGGTCATATTTGCGTAAACCGAATATGAACCTTATACAAAAGTTTTGAAGTCGCTCAAGTTTATCCAGTTGTACTCCAGTGAGATCAAGATAGCTGGCATCAGCATAATCAATGATGGGTAGAAGGAGAGATTGCGCAAGCGATATCTTGGTGGCAGTCGGCAGAAAATTACGTAGTCTTCTCAAAGATCCAGCAGATGCGAATAACTTGCGGCTAACTTCCTGTAGCTGGGCAGTCCAAGAAAAATTCGTGTGTTATGTTCGATGGGATAACAATTATAACTCTAATCTCTTCTAATCTTTTGTAGTTATAGTTTGCTGGGTCAGTTAGTCTTTTAAATAAAAGACTTTTTCCAAAAAAATGTGTTAAATAAAGAAGAGACCAAACTATTATAGAAACACCGACTTCCGAAATGAAAGTTATTTTGTACTTTTTTGTGTTTTATTTTAAACACAGCTAGGGCCTTTCATTTTTTGACAACTTTAGGACATATTCTGTCCTATCATGTCTTAACATAGGTATAGGTATTAAAACATGACAGGACAAGACATGTTCTACCTATGTGTTTTTCATCTAAATCCGTTCAGCCGTTTGAGTGTGAAGGAATAAAAGTCATACATACAACTATGTGACACGACACATGACACGAAGTACAGCAGCAAAGGGTTCAACCACTGCACCAACCGTATCGCTTTGTTTACGTGAGTTTACATCTTTGTAAACGCACTCACTGAACACCAGATATAACTCCTCCCGCAGCCTTAGCAGGCATTGATTCTACTGGACCCCTTCAGTTTTGCTGACATCTCATTGAGAAGGGCGTGAAACAATATGCGCCGTTGGCTCAGGCCTGGTCTTTACCGAACGGGTGAACAAAATCAAAATCAAAATCAACTCTTTTATTTCAAATAGACCATTTACAGGCACTTTTGAATAGTCAAAATGTCGGTCAGTCAAAAAAAAAAAGTGAAGCTAAATTTCACGTTCCAAAGCGTAGATCTCTATGGAGAAGAACGTGCAATAAACTCCATGGACACTCTTTTAAAATCATTTTAAGTGTTACAATAATCTTGGTTACATATTTCTTGTCGCTACAATTATGTGAGCACCATGTAGAAAAGTAGTGAGAAAAAAAAAAAACTAACTAAAAATAGAAATTGAATTAAGCCACTGGCAGCAAAAAGATGACCAGTCTCAACTGACGGCGCCCGTTCACCAGCATGACGCGTGCCTCAACCCCACTCTGCTCAACCATTATGAAGGGAACAGAATGACTCAATAACACGCGCCAGCATCAGCAAGACATTTGAGTGAGAATGACAAACTCTCAACTGCCATGCTCATTTAAGTCAAACAAATTGTAACCTAGTAAAAATGCTCCATGGGACTTCACATTCACAAAAAATTGATAAAAGTGCTTCTACATTATACAATGCTAATGGTTCCAAATAAGAAAAATAAACAAAATAAGAGCATTAAATGGTCATAAGCTTCATTAAAGCAATATCACACCATTTCGAAAAAAACAACATACGGAAAGGGCAATAGCATCTCTTCCAATATTTATAAAACTATATAAAAAAAAAAAACAAAAAACTAATTAGTAGGCAAAAGTGTTAGTGGAGCAGGACCAGCATTTAGCCAAGCATTTTTATCCAGGATATAATCTTCCACTTTATAATATGCTTGTCTACATAGTGTGCGTTTAATGCATGTTTTAAATTTGGATTCATTCAATTGAATAATCTCCAGTGGTATCTTATTATAAAATTTTACACAGCAACCCATAAAAGAACTATATACTTTAGCCAATCATAATCGAGGTTGATCTAGTTTGTGCCTATTCCTAGTATTAAAATTGTGCCTGTCACTTATCTTAGTAAAAAGATGAATATTTTTCCGAACGTACATAATATTTTCATAAATGTATTGACAAGGTACCGTTATGATGTTTATATCCTTAAACAGTTCCGTTAGAGAATCGCACCTGCGAAGATTGTATATGGCTCTGATAGCTCTTTTCTGCAGAATAAAAATAGACTCTATGTCTGCAGCCCGTCCCCATAGCAAAATACCGTAAGACATGATACTATGAAAGTGGCTAAAATAGACCAGCCTCGCGGTATGTACATCAGTAAATTGACGGATTTTTCTGACAGCATATGCTGCTGAACTAAGCCGTCCAGCTAGTGATGCTAAATGAGGACCCCATTGTAGCCTCGAGTCGAGCGTGATTCCCAAGAAAAGTGTGTTTTCGACAAATTCAAGTTTCTCTTTGTTCAATACTATTTCCAAGTCATTACTTCTAACATTCGGTAACGCAAATCTTATGCACTTGGTTTTTTTCTCATTTAATACTAAATTATTAACAGTGAACCAGTTTTGGACTTGCTGTAGAGCGTTGTTTATGTCATCAATATTAGTGGAACGTCTATTGATCTTAAAAATTAAGGACGTATCGTCAGCAAACAATACTATATGTGGTTTTTTATTAAATAAATGTGGTAAATCATTAATATATACAAACGATGAGTTACCCATTGCTCGTCGTCTGCAAACCTACAATACCTTCTTCTGTTGTAGGATAAAACGAGAGGACTGACGTTTTATTCTAGAGCGGGAGAACGGAAAAGTCATCGGATGATTCCCAATCTCTGAAAAAAATCTTCAATAATCTTATTTGGAGCTATCTATTAATTTCAACTGGTGAACACTAGAAAATAACTCCTCTTAAATGCTTTAAAAAAAAATCAAATAAAATAAAAAGATAAATTTAAAGTTTCCAAGCATCCTGTATAATAGAGCCGTGAAAGTATGCGGATTATGCACAGGTGGTTCCGCCCCTCGGAATTCCGTACTTTTTGTATGAATTCCGTTCACCGTTCGCTCTGCGCTGCGCAAGGATTTCCGAATTGGAAATAACTTTCTTTAAATTGATGTTCGGTTTTAGTGGGTCGCTAATTGCAGTTTGTGAAGTTGTGCACGCTGGTTTGAGCTGTATTTATACTAGAATAAGATAATAATTTCTATGGCATAAGCAGCTGTGTAAGTACTTATTTTAAGAAAATATACCTACCTACAATGTGGAGACGACAATTACACTTAATATTATATTATAATTTGTGTGTTCTTCACATTCAAACGGCTGAACGAATTTCGATGAAACTTGGTACAAAGGGAGACCCTTGTCCTGGTATAGCACATAGGATACTTTTATTCCGGAAGTTTGTTCTCTTAAGATAATTTTCTACTGTTTTATTGTAAGGTAATCTATTAAATATGGCTATATTAAGTTTGCCTATAAAAGAAAATGGCAAGTATATCTCGATTTCTCCAGGATCCTATTATGAGACAATAGCATCACCAGGCAAGTAAACCCTTTGAAACATAAAAAAATAAAAAAAGACCCCGTCGGAATCTCCTCCTACTTAAAGTCGGTAAATAGAAAGCTTTAAAAAAAAAAAAAACTTAGCTTCTTAATTTAAAACTGACTTTACCAGTCGTAAGCTGTCATCACGAAGGGTTAAGATAAGACTGATAAGAGAGACTTAACCGCTCCCCCGATACGTTTGTTCAGCAGCCGCTAATCTGCAGATTACAAGAGTTACACTATCACGCCGGCTAACGTCGTGGGGTAAGCACGGATCGGTGGCAATGACATTTATTTTGCATAAATAAAGAAGAGTACATTCTACGAGATTCTAGATAAAATTGAAGCCTACCGCAACAAATACAATTGCAAAATGTAAATTTCTGGACCAACAAAAGTTTGGATTAGTTTATGATGACGCCTGTCTTAGAAGCTCTTCATTAGTTTTGGATGTATGCATTTTTTTTTGTTTTATTTTTTTTCGTTATAATATATAAGAACTAATAGTCAAATTGTCTTTTTTCTTTCAACCTTCCTCCTTCTTCTTTTCTTCCTTCGTTTTAAACTTTCTTTTTTCTTTTTTCACTAGTCCTCCCTGAATTCACACGCATGCAAATAATGTAGATAAACCTACAACGACGCTTACTAGCCTTTCTATTAGTAAAAACTGCATTAAAATTTGGTGTGTACTATAAGAGAAATACGTAAATAAATAGATGACGCGTAACTTTGTTAAATACCATAAAGATAAAAAAGACTGACATGATCTAAAAGAGTGTCCATAAAGTTTCCTGCACATTCTTCTAGGTATATAGGAATCTACTAGATATTTACTTAGATTGAAAGTGCAGTCTATCATATTTTTTTCTAACTGATTGACATCTTGACAATTCAGAAGCGTCAAAAATGATTTATTGTAAATAATTGCTTTGATTTTCCTTGATTCTTAGCATGCGCGAGCGAAATATATCATAGTCAAACCCGTACATTTGACAATCACTGTCACTGATACCCACTTCGACTAATGCCTAAATGCCTAGTAAATAAGTTAAATGCATAGATTAATTTGGTCTATGAACAAAACTCCTAATCAAAAAGAAAATGTA
The DNA here is from genome assembly GCA_958295575.1 of Leucania comma. Lineage (NCBI taxonomy): Eukaryota > Metazoa > Arthropoda > Insecta > Lepidoptera > Noctuidae > Leucania > Leucania comma. The sequence goes on along the minus strand of OY282476.1, from coordinate 6,314,384 downwards.
TGAAACAATTTCTTCTTACAACCAAATGCAACAAACAGTAAGTACAAGTCACAACTTACGTTCACTCACCCACTCATTTCTCGACAACATCTAACAAACATAATCACATCATCACGCATTCACACAAGATTAACACACACAAACAAACAAACATACCTACATACACAAACACAACAGAAAATCTGATCGCATTACGAATAATCCTATGACTATCGAAATGCAAAAGAGATTCGAAAAAATCGCCCAAAAAAATCGCTCCCATCCTTACTCCATCACTGATGCGATTTTCTACCACTCGAAGATTTGACAATCCGAGTCGTAATCTACTACCATTTTAAACCGGCCTCCCCTTTCCCCCCCTACTATGCAATTTCAAGGAACTTAAGAGGTAATTCGCTGGGTCGATGCAGATCATTTTATAATGGTCATGCTATAATGCGGGTTTTACACACTTATCGACACCCCGTTCCGATTTGTTATCCGATCTCTTTATTTGTGCTTAAAATGTTTGGATTTCATTCGACGTATATGTGATTACTTTTTGGGGTTTTAAATTAGAGTTGGGACGACCGACTCTTAATTCTAGTACAGCTTACATTCATTGATTATTATCTTCATATAAAAGGAGAAACAGTGACTGACATCAATGCACAACCGAAAGTACTGAAACTAGATGTGTGAAATTTTGTATTAAGCTTCCATTAAAAGAGGAATTTCTAAAATTCATAGCTCATGTAATAGCTCATGTAATGCCCAAAGGGAATCGCATGAGTTATTTTTAGCTAGCGGACTGGCTAGATAAATACACTTTTAAGATTTTGTACTTGCAGAATAGATTTTTAAAATATATAGGAAAATAGAATTTTCGTTTGTTGTTTTCAGCATAATTAAATATTCATAGTTGGAAGCAAAAATATGAGTTATTAATTTATTTTCAGACCACAATGAATCCATATTTATAGTAAACAACTTAAAAATTAATGTTAGTGTATCTTAGATATAATAATAATATATTATTTAATGTTTTAAATCGAAACTTACACTACTCACGCAGTTTGTAAGGTGACTGGTTATTAGTGACCGATACTTAAACACATGATTGTAGTCATGATAACAAACAACTTTTACTATGGGACCAAACCTGAAATCGTGAAAGAAATCGGCTGGTAATCTACTACATGAACATAAATGTACTGCATTTATGTTCACGTAATTGGTCAAATGTACTGAACTTGGCTTGTTTTATTGGTTGGTCTCTTATTAAAAGTTGTTTGTTATCATGACCACAATCACAATTTTAAGTATCGGTTACTAATTACCAGTCACCCTATACAGTATCTACATACTCGTAGATGTATGAAGTCCGATCCAGTAGTGCAGTATTGGGCAATCCCACCTACCGTACAACACGCTCAGGATGTGACGCTCAGAGTCTTTCGTTTTCTTCATACACACAACCTGGTTCCAAGGCCCACCAGAGCTACGCTTTGACAATTGGTAGACCCTGTGTCCAGCGACCACTGGGCTGCTTAGAAGCAGATGAGCTGCTGCCTCGTCCTCCTCCATGCAGTTTCTGCAGAGTGGGCTGTCGGTCATGGTTTAGTAATTTTCACAAACAATTTACAAAGTTATGTTATGCTCATTGATCATAACGTATAGGGGATTGTGAACAATATCAGTCACAAATTAACATAACAATAAAGAGCTAATACATTTCGTTCAATTAGTAGCAATGTGGACTGAACTATGACTGGGAAAACTATGGATTGTTATAAATGTAAGCGTGTTGGCTCAAAAAAAGAATATCTGGAATAATTTGGGGAATGCCTTTCCCAAGAAGTGGCAGAATAGGTACTAGAAAAACTGTCCTTGTCATTGATACATTATGAGGGAAAATACGTTACGCGCTAACATCGCAATCAGAAAACCTGGACTCGATCTCACACATCCACACTACCTGTAGTCACTGATAGACAAGGATAGAGATAAGAGCCGGCTCTGTCTTCGGAGCGAAGTAGCGTTAGCCACCAAATGAGTGTGATCGTCGCGACCGAAGTGAAATCATGCCAATTGGCACAATTTCAGCGGTCCACGCTCTTGAAGCGTGCCACCTATCTTCCGCTGTTTTGATATAATCCAAGGTCATAGTACTAACCACAAAATCTAGATGATACTAGCCTAAAGTGTAGACTTCAAAAGCACGGCTGGCGCAGTGGTTGATTAATTGGCTGCTGCGCTGTGGGTCGCGGTTTCAATTCCCGCACGGAAAATATATTGGTATGGCCTACAGATAGTTGTTCTGGGTCTGGGTGTCCTGTGAGTTACATATTTGTGAACGCATATACGACAGGAGAAATTCCCAATATTAAAAAAAATAATGCTTACTTAACTGTGTGTGTGAGTTTACATGTTTGTGAATAAGCCCACGATACAGGAATTCATTGTGTAAGGCAACGTTTTTTTAGTAGAAGAAGAGAAGATGATTTTTGATAATGAACCTTTTTTTACAAGATTTGGTATTATTTTTATACTTTCGGCACCGTACGTTATAGGTACCATCGCGGTCATTTCTGCCTGGTCACTTAAAAAAAAATTCGCTTGTATTCTGTGTCGCGGCGCCAAACCAAACCCTTTCCCTTTGTAGTTTTCTTTTCGAGTGCAAGCAAAAATGAACTTAGCGGTGGTCAGGTGGAAAAGTGTTTGATGGTACATTAATTAAACCTTCATGTCTTTTTTTATCAAAGTCCCCAGTTTTAGTGTTCGCACCGTTATATTTGCAGCCTGTCGTCAGGTTGTGTTAGTAAATTAGCGCGGGTATCGCGGTTCAATCCCGCTAATTAAGTGAGCGCCTATTTAGCCGGACTCACTAATATTTGAGTGGGGCACAGACACGATACGAATAGTGGATCACGATATTATTTATTTATTATTTTATATAGGGTGACTGGTAATTAGTGAACGATACCTAAACACGTGATTGTAGTCATGATAACAAACAACTTTTACTATGGGCCCAAACCTGAAATCGCGAAAAAATTCAGCCAAGTACAGTATATTTTGACCAGTTAGGGGAACACAAATGTACTGTCCAGCAAATTTTATTCGCGGTTTCAGGTTTGGCCCCATAGTAAAAGTTGTTTGTTTTCATGACTACAATCACGTGTCCAAGTATAGTTCACTAATTACCAGTCACCCTATATACGAGTAACCAAGCTTCTCATTCAGTCTTCTCCCAAATGAACAGACGTTCACAATCTCCTTCCATCCATTCAGCAGCAAACACAGGTCTTACCACGAGCTCTTATAGCGATTCATTTGACGACCTAAACTGAACTGGTAAACGCCCTGCTTTTATATGTAACTTTTTACACAGCTCTCCACGCACACTAGGCAAGTCGATATAATTTATGTACACCGTCAAATTTTGGTCGTTTTAATCCCGTGGTCGGTCGATTGGTACTCGTACATGAAACACTATCGATTTGTAAAAATAAAGTACTTTTTTTCTAAAACTCGAATTAATATACGCATGTACGAATTAATTATTTTTTTATGTAAACAAGTCAATGACCTTGTAGGTAGTTGTCGGTCGTTGCGTACTAACTACCTACAGTTCATTGGCCTCGCTCGGCTGACGTTTACTTAAAGAAATTAATTTCGTACATGCGTAAATTAATTCGAGTTTTAGAAAAAAAGTACTTTATTTTTTAATTTTCTCTTTACAAATCGATAGTGTCTCATGTACCTAATAGACCCTCCGCGGGATTGAAACGACCAAAATTTAACGGTGTATATACTTTTTTTAGTGTACAATAAAGTTATATTCTATTCTATTCTTTATGTTGTATTTTGTTGTTTAAAAAACAACATATTTAAAAACAGATCTCTACTTATGTGAGTATAGTACACGACAAATAAGTTGAACTATTTGATATGGTAACGCGAAGCCCCCAATCGGATTGAGACCCAAAAATCGGTTATGATCTTCGTCACTCAAATTGAACCATCATGACGGTAGACCTTGAATACGCAGTAACAGATTTTCGGTTCTCAATTGAAGTGGGGCTGCGTGTAACCATAGTAAATGGTTCAACTTATTTTCCACGTACTTGGTATATCTACTTTTAAAATCGCTCCAAAATCGCAATAATTAAATCCAATTACTTTACAACTTAAAACACAAATGCCTATATTTTAATCACCTCAATCAGTTCCGGTAACAGGCAAGCTAAGGTTGTAAGGGGATGATCCTCTATCATCCCTTTCGCCCCCTTTCGTAGCCGTTCATCCCCTAGTCCCGTTCACAGGGCCATCCTTTGATCCGGCCGCTCCACGGTTGACGCAGATTGTAAGCTAGTGGGCTTATTGGAAAATATTGGAGGATAGGAGGATTATCTGCGGTTTTTTGCAAAATGTTGGTAGGTATAGTATTGAGGAACTATTTTGTTGTAGAAGGAAATAATGCTTTGGTGTATAAACTCTGTTGGTCTAGTGGTTAGAGGCCCTGTTGAATGCCCGGCTCCGGCACGATAGGCTACGAAGGAACGGGGTAGGTTTTTAGTCAGTAAGAGTCTGACACTACTTCCCGCTCCGCCCAAGGGCGGGATTTGTCATTGGATGATTTTACCTACAATAAAAAAAAAATACCGGAGGTCGTGAGTTTGATTCCCACCCAAGACAAAAGTTTGTGTGATGAGCATGATAATTACCATTTTTAAATAGAAAGGATAGACACCAAATTGCCTCGTGTATAAGTACCGAGTTGTTCTGCATCTTTTCCACCATCGTACAATATTTAATTTCATAAGGATTCCAGATGATAGGACTCCTTTCCAGGTTACTTCGTACCAGTGCGTTATATAACGACTTTACAGATGCCATATCCAATCCAAAAACAATATATCTGTGTCTGGGTATCAATCAATCAATCAATCAATCAATCAATACGTTTATTTGCATAATACAGGTAAGTATAAAAAGGTGTTACATGTAGCTATAATATGCCGCTGTACTATAACCTAATAAGGTGTGCAAAATGTTTTAAATTAGTTTTTAAAATTTCATTATGACCAAGTAAACAATGATTATTGTATCAAAATTTAACATGTAAATTCAAATTAAAAGTAGTATGTCATTGGTAATAAAAAATGTCGTAATTTAAATAATCAAATAAAAAATAAAATAAAAAAATTCAATTCAAAAATAAAATTAATCATTGGTCCAATTAAATTAGCTTCACATTATTATTGCTGTCATAATTTTATAATATATTATTACCACAATTTTTGTCATTCATATAGATTTGAGTGAGCTATTATTACATAACAATATTTTTATCTTGCAGATACTCATTGACATTATAGTAACATTTATTTACTAAAAATTTGTGCAGCTTTGACTTGAATTGTGGAAACGGTAACTGTTTAACATGATCAGGCAATTTGTTGTAAATCAATGATGCCATACAGACAATACTTTTGTTGACAAGTGCTGTTTTTCCATATGGTATTTCAACCTCTAGTCTATTTTTGTCACGCAATTGTCTATAATAGCTTTTAAAAGCAGTTTTAAAATAATTTGGATTCAATTTGACAAATAAACTCATTTCATAGATATATAGCGATGGCAATGTTAAAATTTTTAGGCTTTTAAAATATGGTTCACAACTGGTAGTATTGTCTATATTGCACATTGCTCTAATGCATTTCTTTTGAGCTTTAAATATGGATTCTTTATCGACAGAGTTGCCCCATGATATAATACCATATCTTAAGATAGGTGCAACAATTCCGTGATATGCTGTTAATACGGCTTCTTTGTTTACAATTTTAGATAGCTTATAGAGAGCAAACGAAGATTTATTAATTTTTTTACAGGCATGTTCAATATGTATTTTCCATGATAGTTTATCATCAATGTTGATTCCTAAAAATTTTGTGTTTGTCACAGGATGAACTAATTTGTCCTGGTAACTGACATTTATGTTAATGGGTTGTGTTTTTTGATGAAAGTGAATAATTTTTGTTTTGTCCATATTTATCTTGAGATTATTTTCAGTTAACCATTGTATTATTGTATGTAACGTTTGATTGATTACATGCTCATAGTCATTTTTGTTGTCACATTTTATTAGTACTGTGCTATCGTCTGCAAAGAGTACCATCGGTTGACTTATATGTTTAGGGAGATCATTGATGTATATCAAAAACAGCAAGGGTCCCAGAACACTGCCTTGCGGCACTCCAAATTTTATAGTTTTCATGTTTGACCTATGTTTGATCTCTCTACGTGTTTTCGGACATATGTGGGTAATTTCTGTTATGTGCTGTCTATTATGCAAGTATGAATAGAAGAGGTCCAGCGCTTTACCTCTTATACCATACATGCTCAATTTGTGTAGGAGTATGTTATGATCAACACGGTCAAAAGCTTTACTCATGTCCATAAATATTGCGCATATTGGGTTTCTTTTATCCATAGCAGCCAGAACTGTTTTCAGTAAGTCATAAATGGCAGTATTAATTGATTTCCCTTTGCGAAAGCCCTTCTGTTCGTCTACTAAAATATTGTATTTTTCTAAATATTTATACAGTCGGCTATATATGACTTTTTCAAATATTTTTGAAAAAACGGGGATTAATGCGATAGGTCTATAGTTCCCCATTTTTCTTTTATCGTCTTTTTTGTGGATTGGAATTACTATGGAGGTTTTGAGTTTTTCCGGGTATTTTCCGTTATATAAGCATAAATTAATTATGTAGCTCAAATGAGCTGCTATAGCCGGGGATACGTATTTTATAACTTTGGTGCAGATACCATCGTTACCTACGCTATGAGAATTTTTCAGTAGCCTTATTTCTCTGTCTACCTCTATAGGTGTTGTTGGAACAAGAAACATTGAATTTGAATGTCCTTTAGCATTGATTTTGTAATTTGAAGGTCGAGTGTTGTTTTGATTGGCGTTCTTTGAATAATTTGTTTGGTTTGGTTCTGAAGCTTGGTTAATGAAAAAGTTGTTAAAATGATGTGCAATTGATTTAGGATCAGTAACTTTCGTATTATCCTTCATTATTTCGGTTATTGGCTCTCTGGGAAAATTTAATTTAGACTTATTTATAACTGACCACGTCGCTTTTGATGTGTTTTGTGATGTGCTTATATAATAATTGTTTTGTGACTTTTGAGTCAGTGATACTACTTTTTTGAACCTTGCGGCGTATTGCTTAAAGGCGTCTTATCTATAATTTATCTATATTATGTATGTATTTAAGAATATTAATGTATATTTATCAGTTATCTAGTACTCATACCACAAGCTCAGCTTAGTTTGTGGCGTTGTGTAAAAGTTGTGGAATATATTATTATTATTACCCATATTTGATATTTCGTTAAAAAAAAAAAACTACAAAATTGCACAACAATTGTAAGCCAAACAGTAAAAAAAGTAACCGTACTACGAGAATGTATCACAACGTGCTACGGCGGCTGCGTAGCTCCTGACTCTCGTAGCGTACTGCTACGAGAGTCGAGAAATTATACATCGTTAAATTTTGATCGTTTTAATCCCGTGGAGGGTCGATTCGGTACATGAAACACTATCGATTTATAAAGATAAAATTAAAAATACAAGGTACTTTTTTTCTAAAACTCGAATTAATATACACATGTACGAAATTAATTAATTTAAGTAAACGTCAGCTGATCGAGGCCAATGAATTGTAGTTAGTTAGTACGCAACGACCGACAAATCCCTACAAGGTCATTGACTGGTTTACTTAAAGAAATTAATTTCGTAATTTCGAGTTTTAGAAAAAAAAATACTTTGTTTTTCTAATTTTATCTTTATAAATCGATAGCTTTTCATGTACCGAATCGACCCTCCACGGGATTAAAAGGACCAAAATTTAACAGTGTATAATTATAATACTTTTCCAGCTAGGACCACAGGGAATTTCCGAATATCAAATCCATGTTCCTTGAACGCAAAGAGCAAGTGAAGGACACGGGTATGGTTTTAGTCAGTAAAAGTCTGACATGCTTTTTCGCTCCAACTTAGAACGAGACCGATTAAAGGCCAGGTTCTACTCATTTTGAACTTTTTTAAACCTCTGGAAATCCACAAATATAGAAGAGAACATCATGAAAATTTATTTTTATTAAAATTGAGTATATGACCAAGTGCCTGGAAAAAATTAAAATATGATATAAAATAGTTGGCTCGATAAAAAAAATTGCGTATCTGACACTAATTTACGATTTCAAACGTGTTTATCTACAAGATAACGTTACGCAAATATTTGAAAGTTACACAAAAGGCTTGTTATTTAAAAGCGCCTCGCAAACACAAAAATCTTGAATAGTTTTTTTTTTAATAAAAATAAGACCGCTGTTTTAGGACCGCGAAGTCGACATAGACCCGGGCGGAGTTCATACAAAATACTCAGTGACTGCAACCGGCCCTTAATACCGAAATTATTTAATACTTAACATATTTTTTTTTTATTGATATAAACTAGTGCTTGACTGCAATCCCACCTGATGTTAAGCAGTGATGCAATCGTTGATGGTGAGGCGCACTAGTTTATTAAGAGCCTATTCACTCTAGCCTTGAAGATACCTAAATTATAATCGGACGGGAAGACCGCAGCAGGCAAACTGTTCCAGTCTCTCGATGTACGCGGTATAAACGACGAGGCAAAACGCTTAGTCCGTACCGTAGAAGTTTCAACAACATAAGAGTGGATATTCACCGTACATATCATCGTTTATCAAAATAATACAAAATCTGAGGCAGCAGTTCATTACGGGAAGTGAACCACGGTCGTGGTAATCAGCGAGACAGGTTGATGCGCCGCAAACATTGCGTGCTGAGCCAGTCTAAATATTGTTGCAGTTACAAATGTAGACAGGACATAGTTTATCAGTTGTCTAGTACCCATAACTCAAGCTCTGCTTAGCTTGGGACTAGACGGCGTTTTGTGATAGTAGTGAAATATTTTTATTTTTTTATTATGTATTTGTAAATCTCAGGACCCTGAGGTCCTGGACCTTTGGAAGACGTACGAGGAGCCGAAACCAACTTGCAGAGGCCCTTTAGACACTTTTAATGGGGTGCTAATTAAACAGGCTTCTTTTTAATAGCATTATTCGCCTCTAAAAATTTATTTTGCCTTCTAAATCACTAAGTCAGCCACAATTAACGAGCATCTAAATAATACTATCTTAGCCACTAGTTATCTTCTATGTAAACCAATCTAAATTCAATTCAGCATGATGGTTATTTTTCAGCATCTAAATTTGTAACATGCATTCTAACAGTAAACTTCTAAAATAGTAATATTTGACATAACAAAATATATTTATTTAGCTTCTAATTTTTTAACTCAGTACGTTTAAAATGTAACTCATCCCACATTAACTGATCGTCAAAATTTTGTTAAAATTGTCATCAAATATCAATAAATATTGGCCAATAATATTACCAGAAGCTATTCCTCAATAATATTTATTAATATCAGATTTTGTTTCGTCGCAAATACCATAGTGATAGTTTTTCTTAATAGAATCATGATTATGCTCGCAATCTGTGCTATAAAGTAACACTGCCTCTGTATCCGCCTCAAATAGCAAATATATTTCTGCAGCACACTATACTGCTTTACGTGGTACTTTGTTGCACCTATAAAATCGTTTTTTTCCTTCTATGGAAATATGTGTAGTGCTTATCGCCCACGTCTTTTCTGCACTCACGGCTTCTTCGACAAAACTTAAACACGAAAATTTGTTTACAAATATCCAGTTCTTAGATGCACCTCGCTTTTTTTTCGACAGCTGACCTTCTTCTTGCGATTCCTCGTCAGAAAAGTACAGCGGTACTTCATTTACACTTTTAGACGTCATAACTAATTATTACTCATCGAAAACTTTAATTTAATTAGGTACAGCGAAAATAATTGCTATACGAATGCACGAACGACAATAAACAATTACACGTGATCAACTCAACTCGTCGTTACATGAATCAAATGGCGCTCTCTCATTGATGCAAATGGCCGGTCGCTGTCGTCTCGCGTACTCGCGCCAAATCATGCAGTGTCTATTTTTACGATAAAAGAATATGATGTATTATTTTACATGATAAGTTATAATAAATGATGCTGTCTGTAGAAGCTTGAATTATATATTTTTGAGGACATTGTTTTGAAGCTGTACAACGAAAAATGGTGACGAGATGTAAAATCCGTGGCCGAATTAGTAGATAAGGTAGCAATGTATAAATAAGAAGGACAAGTCACAATAATTGATGATCTTTACTTGACGCTTTCTATAGAATATATAGTTGGCGTTGTAAAAAAGACGAATTACTTTATTAGAGGCTATGTCATTTTCCCGTTGCTTAGTTATAAAATTAGAAGTTTAATCACGTGGCCGAGAAATAATTTTGTGGCTTGAATTATAATATCCCCTTTTAATGGAACGTGATTCCAACCGACGACTATCCCTGTACGCGCAATGCTATTGCATCCAAAGACAACCCCCCGTTGGGCCGTTTTCTGAGAGGAAGGCTCAGCCCCGGCATGATGGGCAACGAAGGAACGGGGTAGGTTTTTAGTCAGTAAGAGTCTGACGCTACTTCCCGCTCCGCCCAAGGGCGGGATTTGTCATTGGATGATTTTACCTACCATAAAAAAAACCCCGTTGGTGAAAACTATTGTGACACATGGAAAGACACTTGATCACACGTACCGAGCAAACGTGCGAGGCAGTGCTCTCGATAGAATACTCGGTACGTATAAACAGCGTCGAGTGCTCGGCCGAGCGCTTATCTCAACAACTCACTTACATCACTGTCTCGGCCGAGCAACATTTCACTGTCTCGCCCTTTTACTCGGTACGTGTGATCTAGACATTAGGAATAACCACAGTGTTTACCTATAGCAATATTATCACATCCTAGCGTGGCAGCATCATGGAGCATTGGTGGCTCAGTGCTAACGGCACCAACCTACGACTATTAGCAGACGAATTACTAGAGACGAGGCCTGAGTCCCAGCAGTGGGAACATTATAAGGCTGGTGCTTAACATTATAAGACTTTTACTGACTAAAAACCTACCCTGTTCCTTCATTGCCTTTGTTCCAGGGCCCCGTGGTTCACTTTCGCCTAACCCTTGGCCCCAGTAGGCTTCGACACTGCTGGGGCCGTACAGTTTGCTGAAAACTCTTTGAGGTGCGCGGGAATAGTGCGCGCCATGGACGACTTAGGCTCAGCCCGGACTGTCACCTGACGGACGGATAGCGAGCTACCCATTGCCCGCCGTCCGCAAGCCGGGATTGTAATCTCAGCGGCAGCGGCGTGTGCGCCATTGCCTGATGCGGTCGGCCTCCCCCTTTGCTACCATTACTGCTTCGCAGAAGGAGGCGACAGCCTGCCACTCCTCCTCGCTCCGGACCAAGGCCCGGCGCGAGATCTCGCTCTAGGGTGGAGTGGGAAAGTGTCTCAGACTCCATTTCTTATTGTTTTTTTTTATTTTTAAAGGTCTTTAATCACGCAATATCATGAAATTGTGTACAGATCTTATTCTAAATTGCTTACAACCATCTAAGTACCTAGATTTTACGCAAACTTACCTTTACAAACATGTCACAGTGACACTAATTTTGAGATTGTGTTAAATCACAAGTTCATAAAGAACACTGTATTGAATTACGAAACACAGAAAAGTCTTAGAACCGACTTATTTACACTATAACTACAATATTTTATTTACACGCAGGCTAAAATAAGTTACTAACAGTTGCATTATTAATTTTATTAATATAAATTGTGGGTAATTTGGACTTCGGTATTGACGAAAGGAATTTATTACATTTCAAAAAGTTTTTAGGTTTCGGTACCCAAAGAGTAAAAACGGGACCGTAAACTAAGACTCCACTGTTTGCCTGTACGTCTATCACCTGGCTGTATCTCATGAACCGTGATCGCTAGGCAGCTGAAATAACAGACGATTTATTTCTGTTGCCGCTATAACAACCAATAAAAACAAAAAAAAGCAAAAAGTTATAATATGTGTCTAATAATTGTACCTATGAACCGAACTAATAAATAATAATAATAAATAATGATAATTGTGATGACCTGGTCAGGGTCGCTGGAGTCCGATGGATGCGAGACGCACAGGACCCGCCATTGTGGCGACGCTTGGGGGAGGCCTATGTCCAACAGTGGACGTCTTTTGGCTGAAATGATGATGATGATGATGATTGTAACTATTAATAATGGGACGGAACCGGAACCCGTCGTGGCTTTGTCGTTATATTCAAGTTAAAAAAATATAAACTGCACTAAGTTCCCACAACACGGGCTGTTTGTGCAAAAAGTCATCCAAGGCCTTTTACAATTAAAAAAAAAAATAACCCCAGCCTTACAAAGTAAATACAACAAGCATGTAGACTTTATCCACACACGTCGTACACACGCTATTCATACATATCTATATCAACCGTTTATCAAATGTCGTAAGCGACTTACTAAGGACTTTTGGATTTTCAAACCTCGATTTAGCGATGTCAGTTGAAAATCGCTTGTGAAAATGTATGTCGCTTACTACATTTTGGATTTTCTATGAATATATAGGTATACTATACATATATTTAGCAGGTCGAGATCAAAGAGGAGGTCTAATGAGGGAGCTCTGTGCTGTTTGATGTCAGAGGAGACTCATTTGTGAATGAGCTGGTATTATCATTTGAGCGATTTCGTGTTTTGTAAACGCTTGTATGAGGCCTTATGTTTTATAGTAGGTAAGTACTCTATTTGTCTAATGTTTATCCCCTTGCTGTTTCGTCATCTGCCTGGAAATATGCTATTGTTGACATCGGTATTATCGGCAATATTGCCATTTTAAACCTGTATCGTTTTGTGATACGATTGTGAAATAAAATAAGCTTTATTTTTCTTCTACGATTAAATTAATGTATTTATTAATTACGTTTAATTATTCCTAATATATGACATTAATTAGTTTAATAAGTGCAAAGACCATTAGCGACTGTGGAAATGCCTCTTTTCCTATGATATGATAGAAATATAGGTCATGAAAATCAGTCGGAAATAAATAGATCCTTTTTTAAAATGACTAATTAATATGGCTATTTTAATAAGCATATTACTGTTCTGAGTAATTGTTGGTAGTGAACTACAGAAATATTATTTAAATAACTCATTAAACTCTAATTAACTGGCATAATTTCTTAAGCTAACTTACTTCTGAAACCCCACAAACGCACTATCTAGAATTTTCAGCGCCTTTAAGGAGAGGCAGCAAGAAAGGCGTCTTCAGCTGAAAATCAATAGAGCGAGGGTGGTGACCCCGCCCCGCGCCGGTCAGCTTCCTACCTTGACACTATAATGGACTAAAAAGACGGGCTTTTCAACGTAGGTTATAATTATACTTACAACCTTATTTTTAGTATATGCGAAACCTGAAACATGTGTCAAGTATTTTTATATGAAGAATCTATGTACAAAATTTCATAACTGTATCATGAAAAATCACAAAGTTATAAGCTGGTATGTTGCCTGGTTGTCCGCACAAATAAAAAAAAAAATTAAAATGCCTGAAAATAAAATTATTATTATTATTAAATACATGGTTACCGGGTCATCCGGGCAACTGAGGAGTTGTTTTGCTCCCGCACCCAGCTGTGCCCTGGCTCATGATGCCCGCTATGACCTGCCGTAACTTGTGTTGTACTTAGTGTCGGTGGTGTCCAATTTGTGGCCTATACAAAATATTTTTGGCTAAAAATGTAAAATGGTGTAAAAATTATTGAAATTGATTCGAAGATTATTGGAAAAGTTTGAGAGTCAGTTTGGTCAATGAATATAGCTCAGGTCAATTATTATAAATTAATAATAAAAATAACATTCTTCAGTGTTTTACAGGATGCATTTTTTGAGTGTGCGTGGGAATAGCATGACTTGATTCCGTCATCTCATTCTACCATCGGGCCACCCGACTAATGGCGAGTACCTTTACGTTGTTGATACCTCTACGGTCCGGACGAAGCGTTTCGCCTCGTCGTTTATAGCGAGTACATTGAGGGACTGGAACAGGCAAATAAAGAACTATACACAAAAAGAAATATATTGTGAAAAAACGAATACAACAGAATAATACAATAAGAGTGTGATAATTCTTCCAATTTTTTGCGAATATGATCACGTGCTTTTACTTTAAAGGACAACCGACTGGTTGCCGTCCTTTTTCTTTCTTTTCTATAGCACAAGTATATGAAGAAATATGGAAAATGTAAATTTGTAGTTACATCACATCACAAAAAAAAATATACTTTGTTGCGATTTGGAAAAGTCTTCGAAACTTGATTCGGGAATTGAAATGTTTTCAAAGGTACTTGTACGGAACCCTCAGTGCGCGAGTCCGACTCGCACTTGCCCGGTTTTTTTTTTAAATTGCTGTTGTCTGGTTTTTTTTTTTTATGGTAGGTAAAATCATCCAATGACAAATCCCGCCCTTGGGCGGAGCGGGAAGTAGTGTCAGACTCTTACTGACTAAAAACCTACCCCGTTCCTTCGTTGCCTATAGTGCCGGGGCTGAGCCTTCCTCTCAGAAAACGGCCCTTGACCCCAGCAGGCTTCAACCCTGCCTGCCTGCAGTTAGCAGGCTGGGCCTCTTCGGTTTGCTGACAGCTCCTTGAGGCGCGCGGGAACAGAACGCGCCGTCGACGACTTGGGCTCGGTCCGGCCGGTTACCGGACGATCGGACAGCGTGCTACCCATTGCACGCCGTCCGCAAGCTGTTGTCTGGTAAGTAATGTGACCAAAAGACTGGTGGCATTGCCACCGTCTATGGTAGGTAATGCTTATCCTCTGTCTAAGGCAAAACGCGAATTAATATACTGCTAAGTAGGTATTATTCTACTTGTGTATAACAGGTCAAAGACCGACTGAAGCCAAATTAAGTAGCTGTGCTAAAATAACCCTTATTACAAAGCTATAAGGTTGCTTGCAGTTAATTGCATTGACACTGCTTAGTTCCATACGATTGTGCATTTTCCTGGTGCGTTGTGTTATATAAATTTTCAAGTAGTAGTGTACGTAAGTGTAATAAGTCAAGTTTATATACCTACAGAAGATGTTATATACAACTTACAATTTGTTGTCTGTCAGTCTGTCAAGACCTTTTATCTCGGGAATGCCTGAAGGTATAGAGTTGAAATCAAAATCATATACTTAGGTAAGTCTACGGTCTCTTGAAGTTTTGAAAAAATCAAACTTCTTAGTTAACGAAAAAAGAAGATGCGGCTGAATGTGTCGAAATATAGGTTTTTGCCAACAAAAAACCTATATTAAACAAAAAAACCATCACTCTCAAGGATATCAAAATTCATAGTAGGTACTTCCCGTAGACCTAAAATCTTGAAATGTGACATAAAGCAAGGTTTTATAGCACAAATATTGGAAAAAATCTGAAAACTGTAAATATGCAGTAACGTCAAAAAAACATTTTTTGATTCGGAAAAATCTTCGACTCTTTATTCGGGAACTCTATTTAGCCGCAGCGCGGCTGTCGCGTTGCTGTCGCGCTGCTGTCGCGCTGCTGTCGCGCTGCAGTCGCGCGTTTTTAGTTTGAATGAATTAACAAAGCAGCGCGACGGCAGTGCGGCCTGTGAAGGCGCCCTTAGCGTCAACACAAACTAAGAGCAGGGCAGAGCAGAGGATTTTCTGAGACTAAATTGAATAAGATTAATTTTTCCGTAGTCTTACAAAATGCTTTGCTCCATACGAATCCTGTCCGCTTCGTCAATGTAGGTATAAACCCTCTGTCTACAACTAACTTAAGACACAGTAAAGTCGCACTTTCAGTAAGTAATTACGCTAGGCGTGACCCCGCGTCATTGGCGGGGTCACGAGTGTCGCGACCCTACCGTGCCGCCATTGGCTGAAACGTTCGGCTGTAATGACACACACACTGGCACCTATTTCATGGGCTGAAAGCTACGTTAGGTGGTTTACATTTACGAAATTTACGACCATATAGATGCTCGGAGATTATGACTTCGTAAGGTATGACCTCGGATAGAATTAAGGAAGAAGTACCTATCTATGAAATGAGAATTCTCAATTCTTAATTCTTTATTGCGTAGAATTTTATGCGGATATAAAAAAAAAAGTGGTAAAAGATGGACAGAATATTTACATTTTACTAATTATGGTTTTTTTTCACATGTTTTTTATGTAGGTGATAGCATTGGTGGCCGAGTGGTAACGGCACCGACTTACAAGCTGTAAGTCGTGGGTTCAACCCCAGCGAGGCGCATTCATCAGCCTATTTTTAATGTTCCCACTGCTGGGACACAGGCCTCTTCTCTAGGAAAGTTAATGGGCCGTAATCCACCACGCGGGCCCAGTGCGTGTTGGTGGAAGTCACATGTCTTGGAATTTATGGTTCTAGGACATGCCGGTTTCCTCACGATTTTTCCTTCATCGTTTTGAGAGCAGTGACGATGAATTAAATTTTAATATGACAATACAATAATAACAAAAGTAGAAAACTGTGTTCTGAAAGTATTCAATGCCTAATTTAAAAAATAAAATAAAGCAAGAAACAGTCCACCAAGTATATCTTTATCTTTTCTCGATACCTATACTATCTAACAAAAAACCGTTTATTATCATAACCGCTATACATCTCGACACTCCAAATGGTAAGAGATAGCACTCACTGTCCTCCAGGGAGCCTTTCCCTCAGAATATGATTTTTTGGGATACTTTCAACGCCATATTATTCTTATCTGTGGAAGTTTTTGATGCCGTATATTGTGGGGTTTTGTCTATGCGTATATTGATGCTTTTTTTATGGAGGGAAAACTAGAGTTATGGCGGGATATTCAAAGTAACAAAATTCTTTTGTTTTCTATTATTTTGTTCCGTGGTTGCCATAAAAATGTTGAACACGTAAGTACATAATACCTACAAGTATAGCTTATTGCTATAATAAGTAAATATAATTCTATCTGACGATAACTAACTAGTTAAAAGTGACAATTATAGTGATTAATGACAAATCAAGCATCATTTTCAACCTTATCACAAATCTTTTGATCTGAATAATTCTGTATACTCCATCATTTTAGGCACTTAACTAAACGTAAACCATCTTGATATGTCTTTTTATCTTAAAAAATCTTAAGTATAGAAGACATACAAACATTATTTAAATTTATTTAATTACCTAACATCGGTTTAGGTTATTAACTAATTGTAAACATTTTTAGATAAAAGACATGTGAAAATCGTTTACATTTAGTTATGTACCTAACAGATGAAGTATAGATCAAGTGTATGGAAAGAAAATAGTGAGCTACTCCTTGCTCCTTGCTCGGCGATGTACTCGTAAGTATTGTATTTGTATTTCGGGCTGGTGTCCGCAACACCATGACTAAAGCGCGTATATGATGTATAAGTAGTATCTGGGGGCTTACTCTCGAGTCTAATTCCAATCGGTAGACATTGAAATTGTGACGTTAGGTACTGTTGAATTCGATTCTAGCGTCAAATTGGTTTAAAATTGCGTGACCACACGCCAAGCCCAATTCCCATTTTACTTAGTTTCCCAAAAAGGTCACGCAATTTGGTCCTAGCATCGAATTCAAGAGTACCTAATGTCACAATTCCAATCCCATACAACCATTTTCGGTCGCAAAATTCTCAAATAGTCGCAAATTAGCAAGATAATGTAACAGTGTCGTAACTTTTACTAAACTTAATAACTGTGCGAATTTTGGTTACAGCGTGTAGGAACGATATTAACACTTTGTACTGAAAAATGTTACAGTAAATAAGTGTTGTATCCGTGTCGACAATTTACGACATAGTTTTTTCTTAATTCATTTACGACACATTGTGTTTACTTTGAGTTCCTGTGTAAATATTAAAATTAAATTGTCGACACATTGTCGAAACTAAATTACAGTATCTTTTGGAGTTACACAAATGTAGTAACGGTTACGACAATTTAGTGTTGAATTTGACCAAAAAAAAAAACAACAGGGGTTCTCAAAGTGTGCTATTGTATTTAATAAAAATTATTGACCTTTTATTTTATAACTATGAGTCATAAGCAACCAAAGCGTTTTCGTCTATCTTCGAACTTTTACAGAAAAGTAAAGATGAGAACAAGTTCAGAAAATAGACAACCAGGTTAGAATTTTTCATTGATAAAATAATTATTCGTATGCATTCCACATCCTTTTTTGACAAGTCGTTTACTGTTCAAGCAGCTCGTCTGTGGAATGCATTACCCATTGAAGTAAGGCGCGCTCAAACGCTATCAGCTTTTAAAGCAATGGTAAAGGAACATTACCTCCCACTTTAAAAAAATATATTCTCCTTTCTCGATTTTATATTTGTATATTATTAGTATATTAATTGATATTGTATATGTATATGTATTTAATATTATGTATGATTTTTGTACACTGATCGCCCCAAATCTATCTCCTCTTGTTTCAGTTCATCCTAAGGTTGTCTGTAAGAGATTGCCCTGTGCGATAAGACCGCCCATTGTACACTTAGTTTAATATTTAGTAGTAATATTTATCCTGTCCGCATTATGAGGTATACAATAAAGTATATAATAAATAAATAAATAATACAACGTATCAATATTCATTGTTGCGACACTTGGGGGAGGCCTATCTCCAACAGTGTATGTCCTTCGGCTGAAATGACGATGATGATGAAAATAATACGATAAAGGTACAGGGTTATTTGACAAACACTAATTACCTCGCAGGACTATATTTCTGACATCATAAACTACGACTTTTGAAAATTCAACAAAAAAAAAAAAAATCGGCTGATTACACATTCTGTCGCGTTTTGTGAACAAAATCAGCAATATCGTCTAGCGAGGTTAGGTATTAGTGTTTTTCAAATAGCCCTGTATAAAGAAACGTAGAATATTACTACCTCACACCCAAAAACTGGAAATATCAATCTTAAATTCACTGCACTGGATTTTATGACAATTCAGCGTAGTACCGCAGAACTATGTGACACGTCCAGACATTCGGCTACTGTAGTTGACAATTCACTGAGTGAAATAAACTCAAACTATGATGATAACGAATCATCAAATTCGGATATTGCTGATCTGGATGAAAATATAAAACTTTCTTTTAAATTTAATATAAAAACATTGCACTCATACTTTCACAAAACGCAAGGGCGGGGGATGTCATTGCATTATTTTACCTAACATAAAAAAAAGAAAAAATACACTCAAAAATATATTACAATACAACTATACATTTAGGTATTACATACTACAATAAATTAAAGAAAAGTAATAGGTATAGGCATAATAGTGTATAATAAATTAAACGAAGGTGGTGGTATGGTACATCCAATATGGGGTAGCTCATGTTGGATATACCATGACTAACCTAAAGTTCGTGTAAATAAATATAAAGGATTTTGTAAATAATTTTTCCTCAACTTTATAATGAATTAATAATAAAATATACAATTACAATTTTACAAACATTTACATTTCGTCATCTTCTGTCCCTTAAAATTTAGAATATAAATCTTCTAAACGAAGAAATTCTTTAAATGAAGAAATATCACATAATTTTATTCTGCGTTTTATTTATTTCCACGATTTATCGGCTATGCTGTTTTCTTCACTTTTCAGCGATTCAATCTCACTTTTTTGAGTGATCGAGGCCAGTATAAGTATGTTCCCACCACCCATCCTTCCGGCACCGCAGTTACTCCTCACTAGTTCCATTTTTTGATAAAACTAACTTGTACGGCATGTTGAGAACCACTGCAAACATAAAATATTAAAACTCCATTTTGGTAAAACAGTCGCATTGTAACGTAACTTAACACAATGCCGACACATGTAAATACAGTTACGAAACATTGTGTTGGGCTTCATCTCTCAAGTAGATACATAATTATCCACATAATTTTACACAATTTATATTATTATTATAGTATTCTAGAATATAATTAAGTTAAATATAAGTAAGCAAAAGATTTTATTGATAATAAAATCTTTGGCGTTGCTCGGAAATATGATGCGTGGTAAATTTTTATTGAAAACAACTACAATAACAAAAAATATTTTAAGTATTTTATTAAATCAGAAGGGCGCATCGGTTAATTTACTATCGTGACATCAAACTACACGATACATTTAAAATCGCAAAGGATTTTCGATCGAGAAAGATGCAAGAATCACAGAGAATTATGTATATTTAAATAGGTACTTACATTTTTTTCTGATGGCGGCGAAGACATCCACAAAAAAGAACGAATTACAATAAAAATAGACAAGTATAGAATGAACAAAACAAAAAATGAACGATTGAATGTGCGATAGAAGTGAGCGCATAAAAGTCACGACGTGTCGACACGGCGAAGTCACAATGCGACTGAAAGTTACTGTTAGTCTGTTACGATTATTCCCCTCTTTTCGACACGGTGTCGAAACACAAGTCGACACGGTGACGTTATGCTACGGAACAATGTTACAAATAAATTCCGTTACGACACAGTAAATGTCGACCTAAGTAGTAACCGCTACTTCATATGGCTGTATGGGATGTCTACCGATCGGAATTAAACTCGAGAGTAAGCCCCCTGCTCGGCGATGTATAGTGTCTATTCGGAGAATGTAACAAATACAAAAACTTTACAACGTCTCCTCAAACAGAAAATCATTTTTAAGTTCTTATATACTTACATGGGCACATATAAAACGTCAGAAGCTAGTGCACGGTTCCAATTGGTCGTTTCCTATGGAGAAGAACCTGCAAAAAGTCTCTATGGTTCTCTTTTTTGATTACCAATATTAATAGGTATGAGAGGACATTGTAGACTGCTTATCATTATACCTAAAAGCACAATAAAAATAGTAAACTATAAATTCACTCATTCTCCTTGAAACAAGACTTTTTTTAGGCTCGCGCTTGACCGCTATCTCACTTGATGGTAAGCGATGATGTGGTCTACGATGGAGCACGCTTGCCTAGAAGTAACCTATTCACTCTTGACTCTAGACTAGGTTGTAGCTATCAGGAAACACAGACTCCTGCAAGGAATTCCACTTCTTAGCTGTAGGTACGTATAATAAAAGTGTTCCTAAAACGTTTTGTATGATGTGTGGGATGTCCACCATGTACCGATGGTGCAACACCATAAGTCCGATAGATCCGTTAGTGATCCGATGAAGTATAACTATAAGTTTTTTTCATCGCTTTGCATTTGAATGCTATCGTCACCCTGTCCTGATCTCTGGGGAGGTATGAAAATGCATACCAGGGCCCTGGATCCAAGACAGGGAAGGAACTGGGTAGGTTTTTAGTCAGTAAGAATCTGACACTATTTCCCGCTCCGCCCAAGGGCGGGATTTGTCATTGGATGATTTTAACTACCGTAAAAAAAAACCTGATGGTAAGCGATGATGAAGTCGACGATGAAGCAGGATTGCCTAGAAGTAAGCGCTCTAAGTTCTTAACTAAAAACTGAGCAGTCATAATTATTACTACAATATTATATGAAACGCATGATCTCAACGTTCTTTATTATCACCCGCGATAGCAGGACGTAAACAACTAGTCGTTTATAACATTTATAACGTTCATAACGTTATCTGGCGACGGATATGTCTTGTTCTTATTTATCGGTGGCTAGGATACGTCCCCTGGCGATGTCTGAGGAATGTATTTTTTTATATTTTTGGGTAAGCTTTTTTTGGGGTGGATAGCATAGCATGACATAATCAGTCTTATAATGTTCTTAGTGTTCGATTACGGAGACGCGGCGCGTCGGGTCGTCCGTCGTACATTGCCATATGTTCATGTTTGCGCGAACGATGACGCGGCCCGCTGCTGCAATGTACGACGAAACGCCCAACGCACCGCGCAACGCGCCGTGTCTCCGTAAACACAGCCTTACTGCTGGGGCTCAGGCCTCCTCTCAGAAGCATAACTATAGGGTCTTCGAGTTTTGGTTTTAGTCTTTGTTTTGTGTAGTAGGTAGATATAACATCTCCGGGGTACTTACTTGGCTAATATCCGTTGAGATTGGCCACCGAGACCGAAAAACTATAAGCGTTACCATTTTTAAGCAAATCTCTATGAAAAATTATCTGTATATCATCAGCCCTATAATGTACCAATCACCCTCGGCTACTTTTTTATATCTATGGCTGGGACCCAGACCTCTCTAGGAGAGGGAATAGGCCGTAATGCCCAGTGCGAATTAGTGAAACTTTTGGTTCTAGGACATGCCGGTTTCCTCATGATATTTACCTTCACCGTTGTGAGAGCAGTGGTGATGAAATAAATTATACAAAATAATGTGTTTGACTGGGTTTGACCTCGCGACTTAGAACATGTAAGTTTGAGCTCCTACGGGGCCACCTCTCTCTCTGACACGGTGGAGCACACTGTAGAGGTGTGCCCCGCCTGGGCGGAGCATCGCCGTGTCCTCGTGGAGGTGATCGGCGGCAGCGATCTCTCTCGCCGGGCCTTGGTTCAGGCCATGGTCCGTAGTGAGGAGGGATGGCAGGCGGTCGCCTCCTTCTGCGAAGCAGTAATGCTAGCAAAGGAGGAGGCCGACCGCATCAGGCAGAGGCAACGGGGCGCTCGCCCCAGCCGCCGCCGGGATTCTGATCCCGATTTCCGGCCCCCGTAGGCGCGGGCTTGCGGACGGCGTGCAATGGGTAGCACGCTGTCCGATTGTCTGGTAACCGACCGGACCGAGCCCAAGTCGTCGACGACGCGTTCTGTTCCCGCGCGCCTCAAGGAGCTGTCAGCACACCGAAGAGGCCCAGCCTGCTAACTGCAAGCAGGCAGGGTCGAAGCCTGCTGGGGTCAAGGGCCGTTTTCTGAGAGGAAGGCTCAGCCCCGGCACTATAGGCAACGAAGGAACGGGGTAGGTTTTTAGTCAGTAAGAGTCTGACACTACTTCCCGCTCCACCCAAGGGCGGGATTTGTCATTGGATGATTTTACCTACCATAAAAAAAAGCCTCTCTCTCTGAATCTTCTTCTCCCTTCACTAATGAAAACCAAATTTCAGTTTGAATATGGGTAGCGAACCAAGAGGTCACGGATCTTAATTCCTTAAGTATGTTGAAACAGGAATTATGGAAGATAAAAAAAACAGAACCCATTTTGTATTTTTTTTTAAATTATTTATTATAAGAAACATAATAAAATGTCCCAATTAAAATAAAAGTATGATAGTCACAGCATGAGCGATGTTGAAATAAACGCGCTTGATAAACTTTGACAAGAGCCTGATAATTGTAAGTAGGTATGGTACATACTTAATGTAAATAATTATGTAAGTAAATATTTTATGTGCGTAGGCATTTATGTAGAATGGCGGCTCAATAACTAAGGTATATATTATGACTTTATCCTCGTAAGGCCCAACGACCTAATTTACATAATGACAAAAATATTTATACATTCCGGCCATACTTTTTAAAATTATAAAATTATAGCCACTGGGCTAAAATTATGAAATGATATTTAAAAATAATTTTTGGTTTAAACAATCTCAAGAAAATATTAACACATGAAATAGTTAACTTAGGTAATACCGTGTAAAAGAATTTTGCCAAAAGCATTTACATTTGAATATTTTTTTATTACAGTTTTTTTTTTTTTAAAGTTCTGGGCCGCAACTACTTGCACCCATTTTAAGTACATTGGGTCGTAATCGTATTGTCTATCGACCTAAATTTAGATTGCGCCTTGCGAGGTTTTTTTTAACTTACAAAGTTTTGCCTCGTAAGTTTCAAAAGTTAACTTTTAAGTTATTTTTAAGTGATCATGAATTTATTTGTCTCTAGGCATACTGCCCTCAAAAGCCAGAAAAAGCAGTAACACAGACAAAGTCAGTTAAAAAAAAAATATTTTGTAGGAAAATCGGTTAAGCGCGAGTCAGAGAAAATTACCTATGTAAATAATTCGATTTCAGCATCGAGTCTCGCAGATTTTTCCGAATAGCAAAAAGTAATAATTTTGTGATCAAACTGCTTTACGGTTTTCAGAAATTATCCTTTATTTGTACCGTGAGACCTTGCTTGTAGTGGTTATAAAATTTTGTTTTTAATAAGTTTGATTTTTTATCTACATCAAGAGGTTGCAGACTTGAGGGAGTATTTAGCTGAAATCATGCTTTGCGATGCAAAATAATCTGAATTTTCGGAAATTTTGTTATTTTGGCTTTTCGGCTTCCGAGGGCAGCTCACAAGTTCTATCTCATGATGGCAGCTTAGTCTTAGGTGTGTGTGTGTAAGTTCACGTACACACACAGAAACAATGTGCGGAATTATTCAAAAGAGCTCAGCAGCGTGGCCCTGAAACGCAAGGGGCAACTGAAAAAACAAAGGTGGGTTTTAGTCACTAGAAATCTGTCATTGTCACTCCTCGCTTTTCCCAGGACTGGAGAAGTTATTTGTTGCCTAATTAGCCTTAATAGCCTAATTAAAATCAGGCAGATATACATTGACTTACATTTACAATTAGTTTTAACATAAATATGTATGTACAGAGCACTTAGGTATAAATATTTTGTAACATCTACATTAATTGTAGTGAGCAAAATTTTTTCTTTTTTGTATTTGGTGTGAAGTTACTCTCTCATAAGTAGGGAACTATCTGGTCACACTCTCACTACTAGGTACTTATAAACGCTAGATATTTTATATTAATTTTGAAATAAAACAATATTAAAATAAAATAGCTCATATTTCCAGGAAAACTGGAATTAAACCACCTGATTTCACTTCATTACATTATTTCAAGAGCTTTCCCGCCGCTAAGATCGATGGATATTTTCACAATTTTCTTTTAGACATGTCAGTTTTACATTAAACATTTTTAGGGAGAGCCAAAAGGCAAGATATGAGTATTAAAAACATTCCAAAACACTTATTATGTTGACCTTTATCTCCGGTGTAACACAATAGATACCTAAAAAAAACCGCACTTTACAATAAATATGATTTTTCAGAAGAGCATAATTCAGTTTTTAAAATATCTAACTACTTATTCACTCAGTATGAAATTGTGAATCAATTAGTAAGGAATATTTATAAGCGTACCTACTTATGTGATTTAAGGATGCGAATCTTGATTCAATAAATTGCTAAAAGTATGTTTCAAACTTCACAATGTAACATCTTAGGGATGCAATTGAGCAAACGAAGAGACATGGTACCTACTCCCTGGCAAATCCAAGGCTTCTTTCAAAGCCTTAATGCACTGCAATCCATTTCACATCACAATATCACCATCACACGTTCATGTCAACCCTTCAACTTCAAGGATAGTCAACCACCTCAAGCTAAACACCATATCATCACTTAATTTCAAAATATCACCATATTTTGTAACTATAGTCATTTTGAATATCATAATTTGCCTCTAAATCAATGTAACTTTAAAAAAGTGGTGTTTTTTGACCACCAACCCCTGAACGACCAGTAATATCGTGAGTTTGAAGTTAACTGGATTGACGAAACGTTCCAAAGATGCTTTATATAGGTAACCTTAAGCTTGGCCCTATGCTGGCCTAGGGTTAATAACGATACACTTTTGCGTTGGGTTCACTCACGGTATCAAGCATTCAACCCCAGGTCAGGCATACTGACTGTATTGTTTCGTGATAAATGAGTTTTGCTTTTTATTCATTATCTTACAAAGAGGTCGGTGTTGTTTTTTTTACAAAGTTTTTTGATGTAAGGACGCCATTTTCCAGGAATCCTACTTTGATTCTAAGTAGTCTGTTTTTGCTGAATTTATTCGGTCACTACTTACTTACTTACTCTTTCAAAGTCTTCAAGTTTTGTAGGTAGGCTAAGTAAAATTAGTTCGTTATTGGTTGTCTAGGTAAAGAAAGTAGGTACTACTTATATTAATTTATTCCGCAATAACCTATCTTATATGAATAATATGTAGGTATTTCTTCGCTCCGTATCTCAAGTCATTGACCTGTATAAAGTAAGACCGAGATAGATGTCACACTTTTTGAAACCACATTGTATCTCTCAGAACAGTAAGCAAATTATTTCATTTGTAAAAATGGTAGGTAAGTAGGTATTTCAACTTCATATCTACAAAAAAAAAAATCTTCGATATTTCTAGAGTTAAAAATACCAAGGTAAGTACTTACCTACTAGCGTTTTTTGCGGACCTCAATTTTAGGCCTTCTATGCCACATAGAGGATAAGTAGTTACTTACCTAATCCCCTTATACCTATAAATTACGTATAACGTAAGTTTAGACAACCATATTTTTAGTAGATAAGTACCTTTATGCGGAACCCCGAAACACTTGTCTAGTATTTTTATGTAAAGAATCTATGTACAAAATTTCATAACTGTATCATAAAAACTCACAAAGTTACAAGCATTGTTGTGTTAACTTGTGTTGTTCACACAAACACATGGTCACCGGGCCATTCGCCTATTGCCCTCAATGGCCTGCCGTGTTCAAATTGTGAGCTTTTTTCATCGACCTATAGTACATATATATCGATGGCTTTTTTATATATTGTATTTTTGGAAAAAATTATACCTAACATGGTTAAAAAAAAAAAAAAAAAAAAAACATGGCTACCTACTGATTCTGAACAATCTATATCATCGTTGCGACTTTAAGACCTTATGTGTCACTATTGGCGACACCACTTTTTTAAACCCCAAAACAATTATACACATGAGAGTTTTTAAGCAAAAACTCTACTACATGTGTATAGGATGATGACGATTAATTCATCGTATACACATGAGAGTTTTTGCATTCCATAGAACTTCAAAATGTCTAAAAGGCAAGGTTCTAAGTGGTTTGGCCAAAAATTACACATTAAGGTCTTAAAGTCGCAACGACGATATTCGGGTTTTGCATGTAGATGCAGATATATCTACCGCATAAATTGTGATCGCTCCTTCACATGCAATTGCATATACACGGCCAATTTAGTGGTATATTTGACAAGTTTCTCTTTATTTAGATGAATAGATAAATAAAATAGCATATAAGTAAGTAACTCTTCCGCGAAATTTGAGTAATTAAATTACAATCGGAGCTGCCATAGATACTCCTAGGGCATTTATCCAGATATCACCCTACGGGTACTGCAAGTAGACGCCAACCAACGGCACAGGAAAATAAGGGCCAACGCTGCGTTATCGGGCGCACGCGCGGTTCCACATAAAAGTGCACCGTCGCGACTCGCCGCGCGGTACCCGTGTCGCCGACAGCCGCGTCCCGCACCCGTTATGCTACTTAATAATACATCGACACGACTACATGCACACTGTTAAACTTGAACTAGCAACACTGCGCAGGTAGTAATCCGGTTTCCGCTACGGGGACCGCCGTAAACGACACACGCGTGACGTCACGTGACGGGTGCCCATAAGGGCGCCCGAGCTTGCGCCTGTTTAACGCAGCATTGGCCTTTAATAAAGGGCACAAGTGTATGTGCAAACACACATGCACTGGGTCGCTCCTTATTCTCACGTCCGATTGTACAAGCGCTGAGACAACAGCTTGTTGTGCTTTCCCAGGCTACCAAAACCACCAACTTGTAAACTTGCTGCAGCCTCGTTGCGTACCAGCTTGACCTCCTGAGCAAAGAGTAGATTACTGACGAACGCATTCTGAATTTAATTCTTTAGGTTTTGCTTTTATCATAATAGTAAAAAGATTTTCAACAACAGCAACGCCACCTATTAGTGTATATTATAAGCTTACGAATAGTGACATCCAGCGGATGCTCAAAATAACTTTATGATGAGATTTTGCACTCAGTTCGTAAGTAGATCCACTAGATGTCATTACAAGCAAAGTTTCACCAAGGATCGTAAATACCTTTGAGTTTCACTCAACAAAACAAGATGGCACTGTTTTCATTCTTAGAAGCTGCGCGCGCAACAAGGATGTTAGTAAGTTAAATCATAGAATTTAATCATAGATTCATAGGATCACACTGTGTGATTTCATCATTCACTATTAAAACTTGTTCAACTAAACTGAGCTCAAAGTAATCTAGTTTAAAGACCCGTGTTGAAAACAAAGGAATTGAAACCGTTTACAGTACAAATTAGATTCAATTCATAGCGGTGAAACGCAAAATGAATCGATAATCGCTATTAGACGCTCAAACACTGTTTTGTTTTGAGTAATCGCGATGAGTTTATGGTGAATTTGACCCGCGAGTTTGTATGTATGTTTATTACTCCGACACTCTCAAACAACTGAACGGATTTCGATGAAATTAGCTCATGGATAGTCCATGTCCAGGAATATTTTGGATATATTTCATCCCGGAAGTTAGTCTATATATTGTTATTTACCTATTTTTTTTTTCAAATAAGGCAGGTGCTTACGTAACTAAATAAGTAATACTAAAATCTATATAGGTATTTCAACATGTCACTACATCAGTAAAGAAAAAACCGGGCAAGGGCAAGTGCGAGTCGGACTTACACACTGAGGATTCCGTAGAAAATAACTTACATCAATAGCTCAATTACCGAACCGATTCTCAAATTTTTTTCCGAAACAAGGTTTCTTTTGTGACGCAACCGCAAATTTAATTTCTGGTTTTTTCCTATACTTGTGCTGAGACCTTGCTTCATGCAAACTTTCAGGATTTTAGGTCAACGGAAAATATTAAATTTTAATTCCTTTGAAAACGTCGAAATATACGTTTTTTGTTACACAATTTTTTCACTGTTTCAAGGGACCGCAGACCTGAGTATATGGTTTAATTTCAACTCTACACCTCTACGCGTTCCCGAGATAAAGGGTCTTGACAGACAGACAGACGGACGGACAACAAAGTGATCCTATAAGGGTTCCGTTTTTTTCTTTTTGAGGTATGCAACCCTAAAAAGCAAACAAAACCGAATTTACTTCTATCATTTTATTCATAGTTTACACATTACATGTCTATCTGACTCCTTAACAACGAAGATACAATGATAGAATAACAAAAAAAAAAACAAACATCAAAAAGAAAATGCAACACTGTATGACGCCAAAATGTATAATAAAAAAAAAACTATTACTGACTAAAAAATGCACTTACACGCTATCCGTCACTTTAAGAAACTTTACATCAATTTTGGTTGGCACACACTAGCCTCCAATTATTTATACACGGCAAAATTTTGATCGTTTTAATAGTTATAGTTGTCGGTCGTTGCGTACTAACTACCTACAGGTCATTGCACTCGCTCAGCTGTTGTTATGTTGTGTTGTACTTAAAGAAATTAATTTCGTACATACGTATATTAATTCGAGTTTGAGAAAAAAGTACTTTATTAATTTTATTTTATCTTTACAAATCGATAGTGTTTCATGTACCGGATCGACCCTTCACGGGATTAAAACGATTAAAATTTAGCCTGGTATACTTAGACATCTTTAGATTTTAGCTCAAAATCTATTGGCTGCCGCATATACATAACATAGAAATATTCTATAAACTGTACGCGTAATTAGCCTAATTAATTTCAAAACATTCAAATACTAATATCATGTACACATTCAGATAAGATTATACATTAAGATTTACTGTACAATATTCATTTATACTGTCATTATAACATCGGACTATACATTAAATATTTCAGGATTAAAAATGTACAAGAATTTGGCAGGGATATTTAATAGTTTGGGCCTCGAGACTTTTTGACTACTGATATCAAACATATGAAACATTTATGACTAACATGTAGTTCTTATTTGATAAACCGCAGTACAATGGAGATTCGGTTATACGGTATCACGATTATCCGGATTACCAATCGCAAGCATCTTTAGCTTAGATTAAATCAAAACAGCGGAAGATCTCTTATCTCTGTTCTTGTCTATCAATGACTACAGGTAGCGTAGATTTAAATTTCGAGTCCAAGTTTCCAGATTTCGATGTTAGAGCGTAACGTATGTTTCCTTATAATATATCAATGATTTTTAGTTTTTCTTTTGACCGCCAAGCCAAAAAGCAAAACCGTGCTCTCGGCGCCAAATGATATTTCCACAATTTCATCCTTTAATAACACAAATAAGAAAAATAATACTTTCTCATAAGATATTTTAACATTCAAGTGTGTCATTTAGTCGTGACCATGGCGTATTGGACACATTTTACTTTGTCACACTTCCTCATTCATTCACTTATCCGGATTTTCGTTTATCCGAACGTTTCTTGCCAACAACCAGTACGATTAACCGAATTCCCACAGCACTTACATGATTAATTTAACTTACATATCTTCATCTAATCGCACTTGCCGCGTCCACACAAACACATCCTTATCTACACAGACAATAACACCATTACAATAAACTAAACAGCTGTCAAAAATGAAGAACTAGTGTGTGCTATAATTAGAAAATACATCACAATTACTATGTACAAAGTCAGATCGAATTATGTTAAATTTCAACTTTTACTTACTTGTACATAATTCCCCTTAGTGCTTGTTTACGGAGACGCGGCGCGTTGGGCGGTCGTCGTACATTGCAGCAGCGGGCAGCGTCATCGCTCGCGCAAACACAAACATAACATATGGCAATGTACGATGACCGAACAATACGCCGCACAACGCGCCGCGTCTCCCTAAACAAGCACTTGTTTTAACTGATCAAACATACTTTCTCCCTTCGCAGAGATCAACTGAGTGAACTTTTCACCGAATTTGTATACTAACGACTTGATACACTGATTTATTTTAATTTTATAGCACATCAGGTATATCCTAGCATTCCCTATTCCTCAAATTCTATCCTTCTTTTCTATGTAATCTCATTCAAACCTTAATATTATAATTTACAAGAGAAATATTAAGATTTGTTACATTTGTAGTGCAAGTGTGTTGTGGCGACACTTGGGGGAGGCTTATGTCTAGCAGTGGTAGCCTTACGGATGGTAATGATAATGATGACTAAGTGAGTATTCAACATGTGTTTGTCTAATGAAGCAAATAAGAAGAATTATCTTCGTACTTTTTTTTTAACAGAATGGTAACAAAAATTGTATTTCTGGTAATGGCATGTATACAACATTATTCTTAGTACTTATATGCGAAACCTGAATATACTTTGTTCAGAATCAGTAACTGAATCGATTCCAATAATTTTTACATCATGTTAATTTTTTCCCAGTAATATTTAAAAAATGTTACAAGTTGAACAACACTGACACTAATGCCTTGATCACACGTACCGAGTAAAAGGGAAACGAGTGTTTTCGTGTCCTATTCGCCAGGGACGTGTGTTTGCGACTGAGTACTCCATCTTCTTACCTCTTCAATCCCCATAGCTGAGAGAAGAGCTGACGAGATGGAATATTTGGTCATGGATGTGCGTCCCTCGCGGAATAAACCGTAGGCGGTTGAAAGGCGGCGGAAACATATTATAATTTGAAATTTGTATTCACCATATGTTGCTAAGATTCTCATGCCTAGTAGTGGACCGCTAGACAAATATGATAAAGGACTAGCCTCATTGGAACTCACTTTAGTAAAAAAATCCACTTTGACTGACATTTACTGTGATTCTAAGAATACCACTTTCATTAAGTCAAAGTGTAAGAAGAACCTTATTTGAACGACACAGACAATATTGAAAAAAAAAGATGGGAGTTTCAATTAAAAAAAAAAAAAACCTTTATAAACATCAAGTCACCTTAATCCTAATTTTGTGACACACTAGAGTAACATGTCAAATAATTATACAAATACAAAATACTGTCAAAAATCCATGATTCAATCATAATTTTTATAAAGGAACGAATGTCAATTTTATACAAAAATTAAGAAATAACATTATACTGATTTTATCCTTCCCACTCAATCCTATGATAACATATAAGTTTAATTGAAAAACTTATCATATATTATCCTTACATGCTACAGAGTGAAATAAAATCAAATAAAAATAAATAACAAATGACATGATCCTTAATATATTGTTCAAGATAGTAATTTAAACATATCAATAGCTCACTTTGGCTAAACATCGATTTTAAATCGACACAATTTTCACTGTTGACTGTACCAACTATTTATTCACAAAAATGACAATTTTTATATAAATTCTTAAACTAAATGAGACCATATACAGTAGAATACCAATTTATATCTATTAGATTATACTTAGCTACTTATATTATTTAAAGTCAGCAAGTCTTTGAACTTTTTAGTGTCATTTACTATAAATACATGATTCTTGCAACATATTTAAGACTAGCCCCTTTTTCTAAATTAAGAATTTGAAGTTACAAACTCTAGTTGCCCTGAAAACGTGTAAATCAATGGTATTTAGCGCCTCAAATTGGAGTCAGTAATACAGACTGACCCAGTAGGGCCATTGCTAGCTAGGGCCGATGGAATGATCGAGAGTTTGGAAGAGAAACACAAAGGACCAACTCAGGGAACGCAGGTGTATTTTTGGTCCATAAAAGCCTGAACTTCTCGCTCGCTCCACCAAGAGCTGAGAAAATGTTATATAATGATCTTCCAGCTTAAAAACCAACTCCCAACTCCAAATTCTCAATTCAAAAGTTAGCCATAATTTGATGTTTACACCTAGAAATAAGATGTCAAAATGAGATACACCCATTATATTGGTAGAAAACCAGATACAGTAAGGCTATAAGTAGAAATGAAGTTATAAATATAGGATTAGAAATCAGTCGTAGTATGAACCTTTTAATTTAAAAAGTAGAGAATTTATTTATTCTTATTATTTATGATTTTACAAGATCAAACTTTAGCTAATCTGATCCTACCCGTGATCAAGATTTATTTACTTTACATTCACGATTCGTAAATGGCGATAAAAGGGTTATCAACATCACACGGCATGCTGTAAAAACCTGGGGTGCTCTAAAATGAGCCTCTTTAGCTGCCGACCCAACTTTTGGAATAATGTTTAAGCCCATGTACGAACTTAAGGACTCTTTAAAGGCCGAATTAAGGGCCTACTGTCCACGGACGCTTAGCTTCGGAGATGCTTCAAAATACGTGAGGCAGCTAGAGTAAAACAACGTACTGAACGCTATCCACGCGGCGCATTTGTGGCAATGCCGTCAGATGACCAAGACGTTCCCGCTTTTTTTACAAATATAAAAACGTGCTTTCGCTCTTCGTAGTATCAAAGACACTTCCGCCTGCTCATTGCTTAGTTCATTTTTGCTTGCACTTGAAACGAAAACTTCAAAGGTTTGGTTTGGCGCCGCGCCGCAGTATTGAAGCAAATTATTTTTCAAGTGAACTGGAAGAAATGACCGCGATGGTACGCCCTGAAGTATGACATACGGTACGGCCGGCGTCATGAAGCCTACATGTAACGACGCGACTAGGACGTAGCCGCTTCATCGATAGGGTTTCATAGTTTTGTATGTTAACTGTGAGCTGGCGTACACCAAAACGCGTCTATGAAGCTACACGTGGAAAGTAGGGCCTAACACGACGCCATAGATTAACAACAATAATAAATCCATTTGACGAATACTTCTACACATTCCTTAAATATTATTAACACCAAGACTTTCACGTTTAGAAAACTCACAAGTCTTTTCACCTGCACTTGCTTGCAGTTATAGTTTGTTATTACACTTTTTCATATTTTTACCAGTGGTGTAAGCAGAGCAGTAGGTTGTGAATAAAATATTTAATTTTGATTAACTTTCGCTTACAAAAATAGCAACATATTGCTTTAACTTTGAAGCTAAGCATTGTTTTTTTGAATACTTTATAAACCTCTAGACATTGTATTAAGGTGTCTGCATGCATGTATATACTCTGTAAATTTATGCCTAGTAACCAACATACTTTGTACTTTAGCAACCATGTGCATCTGGTTTAAGAAAATGTTAACCACACTCAGGAACTTGTCACAGTCGAGTCAAGGACAGTCTGCCACATAAACAAGTGACCAAGTCTAAAAGTGGTCACCGTTTTCGATTACCGATAGTGCTTAGACCACTGGCAAAGTAGAGAATTCGTTTATACACTTTCACTAAAACACTAAGCGTCACTGTCGCATCACCTCAAGTGTCAATGTTCACGTATTATGAGGATCTTTTTAAAGTCCCAGGATCATTCAGGCTCCGCGAACATAAATGAGAACTTTTCGTGGGAGGTGGGGGGGATGACGCGGGCCTCTATGAGGCACTGCACCACCCAGGTGGTGGAAACGAGCGGCACTTGGTCCTGGTTGGCCTTGTTCTGCACCTCGTGCGGGCAGTCCCACTCCGTCACCAGCGCCTCGGCGCCCGCGGTGTGCAGCTGGTCCTCGTTGACGAGGCGCGTGGCGGCGCCGGCCAGCGAGCACACGCGCTCCCAGAACTTCACGAACGTGTCGTGGTCGCCGCACAGCAGGATGGTCTTGTCTTTGAAGAATGTTGCGTTGCGTCGCCCCGAGGGCGGCACCTGGTAAAATAGTAAAGTTAAAGAGTGTACAAATACCTTAATTTTTTCGAGGATAGTCAATGCAGGCTGTCTTAATTATTCGCAAATTGATTCGTGAATATTTTGATGTAAAATTGATGTAGTTTTGTATGTCAAGAGTCTATACAACTGGACAATAATATGTGAAATTATTGAAACAGGCACGATCTCGGTAAAGTAGAGCTAAGAATCCTACTAATATTATAAATGCGAAAGTTTGTGAGGATGGATGTATGTTTGTTACTCTTTCACGAAAAAACTACTGAACGGATTTGGATGAAACTTTACAGTAATATAGGTTATTCATCAGAATAACACATAGGCTACAATTTATAATGATTTTATGTAGTTTTGGTCATAATATAACAATACGTGTCAATTAAGTCGGAAAAAAATCTTCCATCTGAGACCTATCTTGGCGTGCGCTGCCTAAACCAATGGAGTTACATAAAGATGATGTAGCGCAGGATTGTTTGTCTTAAGTAGATCTAAATAAAAGTCCGCGACAGCATATATCTACCTTTTATGTGCAAGCCAGTACAACCAAAATTGTGAACCATAAATCTAATTAAATTTGGTACTATTTTACAATGCACATTTAGTATATAATTATCAAATTCTTATCAAAATGAATACATTTCTCGCATTAAGTATTTAATGTAGATAAACTTTGTCTTTCACACTAAGTAATTTGGCCGAATAGTTTAAAAGTTATCACGATATGATTGACTTGAACGGAGCGTCTAACGCCGCGGCGGCGGCCGCAGCACGGGCGGAGCGCGATGCGGCGTCGCAGTCGCGGGGGAGCGGCGAACAATGCAATCCAAGCAATGACGAGGCATGGCCGAGTGCGCGACCCGAACGCGGGCAGACGACTAGACGCGTGAGGGCAGACGTCATTGATGGTTGTGATCTCTATGCATTTTTATTGTCATGTCATTTATTCTTCGTCGTTTATCCTAGATAGCGATTAATTACTTTTATTTTTAATTCAGTCGTATAAGAATTGTTCTTTATTGTTTGTTTAAATATAGGATTTCGTTATTTAGATATATAGTTTTTATAAGTAGCAAATAAAAATATTAAGTACTTACCTACTTTTAATTTTCGTTTGATTACTACTTATAATTTTGTTACAGTTTAACGTATAGGTACCTACCTAACTAATTCGCTTTTTGATAGCATTAATGTTCAATTCGTTACATACCTTCATGCTGTAGGTATTTTTAAATAAAAATATAGATTACTTTTATTTAAATTTCATTCGTATGAGATTTTTTTTTTTGTTTAATTGATTATAGAATTTTGTTTTTAGTTATTTGAGTGGATAAAATATTCGTTATTAGTAAGTTATTTTTTTTTTCATTACACTGTGTTATTATAATTTTGTTAGATTAAGAATAACGGTTAGTTGTATTTATAGGTTAGCTATTGGAATTGTTTGAGTATTTTGTTTGAACTTTAATAAAGTTAGATATTTTGTAATTACAAAAAAATAGTTATAAAAATGCCGCGAAATTTCAAACGTTTACAGTTTCCACTTAAAGTTGCATTTTCTATGACCATCAATAAATCGCAAGGGCAAACTTTGAAAGTAGCGGGGATAGATTTAGGCACGCCCTGTTTTTCCCATGGGCAGCTTTACGTAGCTTGCTCACGTGTTTCTAAATCCCAAAATCTTCTTATTTACGCTGAACAAAAAAAATCAAATAACATAGTATACAGGAGTATATTGCAGTAAAAACACAGATAAATTAACACAGATGTTCACCTATTCCAATTACGTACCACATAATTCTTTAGTTATTACAAAATCTATTAAAAAAAACCGGCCAAGTGCGAGTCGGACTCGCGCACGAAGGGTTCCGTACCATTGTCTATAAAAAACGGCGAAAATAACACGTTTATTGTATGGGAGCCCCCCTTAATACGTACTTAATTCTTATTCGTATTTGTTGTTATAGCGGCAACAGAAATACATCAATTGTGAAAATTTCAGCTTTCTAGCTATCACGGTTTATGAGATACAGCCTGGAGACAGACAGACAGACGACGGAGGCTTAGTAATAGGGTCCCGTTTTACCCTTTGGGTACGGAACCCTAAAAACCGCAAGCAAAATCCGTTGCGTAGTTTAAAAAAAATTAAGCATTCATAGGAAAAAAGAAAGCTTCTTTGTTTTATACTATGTAGTGATTAAATGCAAGTAACATTGGTCCAACCTGTTTAGTTGTCAGTGTTTAGTAATCCGTTTGTGCTGGATAGGATAATCTCAAGCCTACTTTTTATAAACACACCATACAGGTAAAGATTGATGAAGAAACCACTGGACTTAGCATTTTGAAATTTGCAGAGTTCTATTATAGCTTAAAATAATGAGTACTTAGAAAGGAATTCAGATAATTCCACCCTCAAGAGATACCCTCTAAATATTAGGTATAGGAGTTCAAAGATTGTATGGAAACTAATTTTGAAGTTAGAAATCTGGGATGTACGATGTGAAGGTACATTAAAAAAATATCAGTATTTTAAAAAAAAATGTCACGTAACTTAATGTGGCAGACCAAATTCTACGCGAGCGAAGCCGCGGGCAAAAGCTAGTTTTACTATAATATTGACTACCTCACAGTCTGATACTGCAAAAACATTAGACCATTCTAATGGGAATTAAAACAAAGTTACTGTATGACGTATTAAAAACGAAATACTTTCTAAGCTTGGCACTGACTAAATACAACCGCGCGAAGCCAAAAGAAAAAAAAAAGAGTAAAAAGCGTTGATCTGTCGCTCGCATATTAAGTTATGTCATCATACACAACACAGTCAGCTTAGCAGCAGCAGTTATTATAGCTTGCTTTTTTTCTATTTTATTCGTCTTCTATTCTTACCCAGTTAATGAACCTCTGCTTGAGAATAGACCAGCCCGCCGGCAGGGCGAAGGAGTCGATGTCGAGCAGAGTGTTGTTGATGCAGCTCATGATGACCCAGCCGTGCGACACGGAGCGGATGTCCGCGGCGAGGCACTGAATGAACTTGGCCGTGAGGCAGGGACGCGGCGCGATCAACTTGCAAACGCTGTATTTGTTTTTGGGTACGTCGTCGAAGTGGCTAAAAAGAGAGGTATGAAATTATTTGTAACAATATATTTTTTTTTGTATTTTTTACGTTAAATTATTATGCTACGGCCTCCGTCGCCTGGCAACACAGTCGGGCCTGGCTGCGCCGCGTGCGACACCGGGCCGGCCTTGCGCACCTACACCGACCAGCCGACGCCACCAATACGATATTACGATGATAAAAAATTCCAGAGAATTTTCAATCTTGTAACTTCATACTTATATTAAATGATTAATTTAATAAGTTATTGTTAAATAATATTTTAATCTAGCAACCCTTACTCCAAAGACGTAAACAAGTTAAGATGTTAATTTAATTTCAGACAATGCCCGGAGGTATTTAATACCAAATTTTAATTTAAAAGCATGTTTCTAAGTGTTTCATCGTAGATATAATACTATGAATTACTCGATATTGGAAATCTTTTATTAAAACATTCAAACTAATTTCAGAAGTCATAGCATAATAGTACCTATAGCCTAATCAGTTTTATATTGCTCCTACTGTGGGGCTCAAGCCTCCCCTTTAGTCACATGTCGACGAACTTTTTATTTTAATACATAGGCAGTTTCCACACGATTCTTCACCGTTTTGAGAGGGGCAATGACCGTTTTGGTACCCACAACATTCGTAGGTCGGGACCATCATCACTGAGCCACCACTACATTATCTGTAGTAACTTCAAAACAATAGTTAGTTTAATTTCTTTAGTGCATCTGTTCCATCACATATTACTGAACATCACTTTTCCATCGTGAAAAACGAATAGAACCATAGCTCTAAAACCATCAGTTCATAAACTGATGGTTTTTAAATATCAATGCACAGCTCATTTTTTTAAACTGATTAGAACCCACTCCTATGTTTCATCTTTGCCTTGAGTTCTAGGACCGCAGGGGTTTATTTATTTATTTCTTTATTGTACACCTTACCTTATTAAAGGACAAACATTTATAAAAAATTAGTGTACAATAGGCGGTCTTATTGCACAGGGCAATTTCTACCAGACAACCATTGGATGGACTGGACGAAAGAAAAAGAGTTGGGGTTGTCAGTGTACAACAATAAAAATAATATAATTATGCACAGCCCCTGTTCTCCAAGTTCAATATATTTACCTGTACACGGTGCCTCCGCCGGCCTCCAGTTGCTCCTTAAGGCGCTCCTTGTTGAAGGGGCGGTCGCAGAACTCCAGGTCCTCGGTGTCAGTACCAGCCACTGATGAGGTCGTCTCGCCATCTTCTTCTGACGAGTAGTGGCGGGTCTCCGCGCTTTGTGTGGCCTAGAAATTATCATCATGATAGCTATGACCAGTCTATCCAAAGAAACAAAAAGAAAACAAAATTTAAATGATGAAATCTAACTCGGCTGCATTCAGCAGCGGCATTGTGCAGTTGAGTCAAGGACTATGGAATTATTATATAATCTTTTTAGAAAACGTTACCTCATTAGGAATTACTCCTGTATCGTGGATGAGTTCACAGACTTGTAAACTCACATACATAAGACACTCAGACCCGAAACACTTACAGTCGTATTTATAAAGAAGTAATCACTCGTTGCTATGTAATTTCTTATTAAGTCATTACTTGACGTTCGAAATCGTCATTCAAAATTTAAATTTTTCTTAACTTTAGAATAAAAATTGTAGGTTACTTTTACTCAAGTAATTAGTTTTATTTGTTTATAAATGCGGCCGTTATACAACATTATTCTTGGTATATTCTTAGTATATGCGAAACTTGAATATTGTTTAGAATCATTAACTAAATCGATTCCAGTAGTTTATACACCTTGTTATATTTTTTCCCGAAAATATTTAAAAATGGTCACAAGTTGGACACCACCGGCACTAAGTATTTATTATATATTGCGAGCATTAGGCGTCAGCGCTCGGCTGGGTGCGAGAGCAAACAACCCCTCAATCGCCCGCATGGCTCGGTAATCACTCGGTATCACTCAACCGTTCAACTGTGTCGCCAACTGTGCCGTCAAATTGGATGTTTATGGTCCATTTTTAACCGACTTTGGAAAGATCTGCTATTCCCTCTCGGTTGTTTCATGAATTCCCTCTACAAAATAGGATGCATCTTCGTAAATCCATGATGGCAAATAAAATAAAATCGGCCAATATTTCGACTACCAGTTAGGCTCGTTGATTAGTAGAATACTATTCATTATCTAACTCCTCAGACGCTTCCTTTTGGGAATACAGTCAAAATAATATTATTTACCAGTAGCTGCAATGCTGCATGCATTGGAAGGCCTCCTATAAAGTGGACCGATGACCTGGTGACCTGGTGGTAGCGGGAATGCGTTGGATGCGAGACGCACAGGACTGTTCGTTGTGGCGACAATTGGAAAGCCGATGTAGTCGAGGACGTCTTTCGGCTGAAATGTAGATGATATTTACCTTATCAGTGGCAGCAGTAGTCCGCGTCCGTTTCGGTGGCTCCGTACAAGTCAGCAAGAAGTGCAGTCCTGCAAACAGCTTGGAGTCCGGTCCCGGTATCGGTCCCATTTTAGATACCGTGTCCTCATCGTTCTCAAACTTAGTCAGCTTCGAATTCTTCTTGCCAATGTTCTGCTTTGATGCGCCCTTCAATTGCAAAGGACCGGCTGCGGAAAGATCATTTTGTGACTTATTTATTGATAGATAAGTGTGATTATTGATTGAATTGAAATACCGATTAACTGCATAGTTGCTTGTAATTGTTTTATTGATTTATAGATTGCTTATTGTAGTGTCAGTGGCACTGCTGACAAACCTATCAAATCAATATCACAATATTTATTTGCTAGAATATGGTACATAAGGTGTTATAGTCAATTTGTTTCAGCATTTCCTGCCGTAATATAGCATAGCATCAGCCTTTCAATGTTCCCACTGCTGGGACTCAGGCCTCCTCTCTCTAGGAGAGGGAATAACCCGTAACCCGCCACGTGGGCCCAGTACGGGTTGGTGGATGTCACATGTCTTCGATTTTTTTGTTCTAGGACATGCACGTTTCCTCACGATGTTTTCCTTCACCGTTTTGAGAGCAGTGGTGATAAACATATAGATATATGAATAAATTACACAAAGTAATGCGCCTGGCTGGGTTTGAACCCGCGACCTACAACTCATAAGTCGGGGCCGTTACCACTTGCCCACCACTGCTCTACTTGGCCACCACTACCCTAATCTGCAATAATATGGCATGCAAATATATTCACAGTCAGTGATGTTAATTACTCTAGATTCTATTGACACAGGTCCTATTCGGGTTAAGTAAATATTGACTCATCCTTGTCACTCGATTAGGCAAGCCCCTTGACCAATTAGATCACAATAAATTAGAAAGTAGTGTTAACATTGATCAGTTGAAAAACAGACGCGTCTTCGTCGACAACTGGTTCAATGTATCAAAATTTACTTTGACTTTTCATTGTACCTAACCTAACTGTAACTCTTAATTTTATTTAGTTTAGTTTTTAATTTTCTCACGGTAAATATCTATGGCAGAGTACTCTCCTTGGGGTTAAAAGTGTCTTCGTTTTTCCCTCGCTATACTCAGGATTTTTAGTTTAACTCCCGCGCTTTGCTCGGGGTTTAATCTGCGGAATCCTCCGTTACACTCAGGTTTTAGTATGGCTCTAACATAAGGCACTGCTTTATCCGCTGTGTGAATAAATCGAGTAATATATCGATACCTTTGACGCCGTCGATCTTCCTGGGCGTGCGCTGCACCTCGGGCTCGACGCCGGCCACCTCCTCGAGGCGCGCGGGCGGCGCCGAGTTGCTGCTCTCGCTCATCTCGCTGCTCTCGCTGGCCAGGCGCTTGCGCCCGTGCGGGGTGCTCTTGCTTTTCACACCTGGGGGTAAGGAGTTGCTTTATCCGCTGTGTGTTTATGGAGTCAAGGCGCGATGCGCGGCGCGTTAGACGGTCCGTCGTACATTGCCCTATTTTTGTTTTTGACGCGGCCCGATGCTGCAATGTACGACGAACTCCTAACGCGCCGCGTCTCCGTAAACACGGCCTTAGGGTGGCACTTTTATAACAATTACATTTTTACTAATTTTACATTTTTACTAATGATACTTCCGACCTTAAAGAGATGTCTTGTAGAAAAAGACTAATTTTGATTTTCTTTATTTTTATGTATTTTTTATGGTATACATATATATTTTTTCTATATTTCTTTCTTTTAAGCTAAAAAATAGTAAGTTAAATCAATCATGTTGTTTTTGAGATTTAGCCAGAACACGCACAGCTATTGTTTTTATGCAATTGAAGACCCGGTTACCGCAATGATAGAGCAATCGACTATTGCGCTGCGTGCCCGATTCTCACATGGAACAAATATTTATAAACTGCAGATAGTTGTTCCGGGTCTGGATATCTTATGTATGTGAGTTCATTTTGTAAATGCATCCACAATACAGGAGTAATTATAATACTAGGCAACATATTTAAAAACTGGGCACTGACATAAGGTTCCGTACAAACTAACTTATGTAAGTAAATCAATTCCGCAATCGAGTCTTGACGATTTTTCCGAAACAAAAACAAAATGTTTTTGTGACATAACCACAAAACAGTTTTCGGATTTATTCTTACACTTTTGGTATAAGACCTTGCTTCATGCCAAATTTCAGAGTTCTAGGTCAACGGGAAGTGCCCTATGAATTTTGATTCCCTTGAAAGTGCCTTGATCTTTTTTTCGCAAGCAAAACCGTGGGCGACAACTAACATTTGCATATCAGTCACTTGAGAACGACTTACATGATTATATTAGGTAGGTACTATACCAATACATGAGCAGGTATAGGATTTTTTTTTTAACTTAACGTGATAAAATCCTATGTCCTTCTCCTGGTTCTATGCTAACTTCCCACAAATTTTCAGCCAAATCGGTTCAGCCGTTATTAAGTTATAAATAATGTAACTGCCACGACTTTCTTTTATATATATAGATTCATATAAATAAAATTGAAGTCTCTTTGAAACAATAATAATAACATTTTTTTTAATAATAAAAGCATAATTATGAAAGTTTATTTGACGTATGTATCTACAAAAAAAGGTAATTTTGCATAACAATGTTATCAAAGATTTTTTGACCTAGAACAATGTTAATTATTTCTTTTTTAACATTTATGAATACTACCATAGCCAGTTTTTTTTTTTTAAACTTTGTTATTTCAGCTTGTTTCCTCAATGTCATGAAGTATTAGGCAGTTTTTAGTAATAAAACTGGTTACTCCTATATAATGATTAATTTTATTATTATTAACCAATTAAATATTCAGAAAAATACCACAACAAATGATACAAATAAAACATAAAATAATAAAAAAAAGTAGCCGCCCGAACAGGGACTTGAACCCTGGACCCTTGGATTAAAAGTCCAATGCTCTACCGACTGAGCTATCCGGGCTGTATCAAGCATGTCGAAATAGCACAGTTTATTCAACAGAAAAAAAAAATCACTTAAAATTCACTAAGCCCGTGTCATATTTTATTTTCAATCTTATGGATTCATTTCGGACACACGTGGGCCACGTACGCCGATTTGGGTGCATCAGTCTACATTTTATATGGCAACTAGACTTGTAGAGCTACATAAGTCCACGCCATGCGACGCGACTCTACGTACAAATCAGGCGTGGCCCACGTGTATGTGGCTAGCGTAGTTCCCGCTCAATTCTCATATTTATGGCGGGTTTCTGAATTGAGTATTTCGAGTTAAGAACGTCTCAAACCATACTTAAATGCCAAATTTTGACAGGTTAACAGGCTAAAGTAGAGGTTGAGTAATTCTCAACTTCAAATGCTACATCAGAAATCGGGTGTTAGACTCTGTTCATTTATTTATTAAAAATGTATGTGTTATAAAGGTGTACCCAATACAAAAGGATTCTCTACCAGTCAACCTATGGGTTAATAAGATTACTCTGGTAGGTACAAACAAAACTTTCATATAAATGGGTTAATTTCATCATCATCAGCCTTATAATGTTCCCACTGCTGGGATTCAGGCCTCCTCTTTAAGAGAGAATGGGCCGTAATCCACCACGCGGGCCCAGTGCGGGTTGGTGGCTGTCACATGAATTCGAATTTTTGGTTTCCTCACGATGTTTTCCTTCACCGTTTTGAGAGCTGTGGTGAATGGTTTATTTTGCTTTATTTGATTGATATTAATAGAAATTTGTTGATTAAAAATCATATATCTTGTGATAAAATAAAAATTGCTTCATAATTTAATTATTTTAAGCAAAAGCTAATAGAATAAGTGTGTTACTCTTATAGAAAGTTATTTCGGCTTGAAAAGTGTGAAACGTCAAACGGTATTTCTTAGATTTTCCGGCATTTAATGATAAAATGACTTAAGGGTATTACATCGCTCAATGACCTTCAAGAATTTACCTCTACACTAGTAGAGAAGAATTGACCTCTAAACAGGCATTGCAGGGGGTGCTGCGCGCGGGGTGTTAGTACTGATTCCAGTTTTTTCTTGATTACTTATCGATATTCAATGAAATTCGAAAAAAAATCAATACAAGTTATTCAATTTATCGTAACATATATTTTGGTATAAATTCAATGTATAACTATAGAGCCGTTTTCGAGAAAATATGGAATTAATGTTCAAAAAAGGCCTATTTACCAGATTTTTTTTCTATTGTTAGGGTATTTTTTTAAGAAACGTAATCAATACAATTTATTAGTAATGTCCTTAAGTATCCCCTTCATT
This sequence comes from Leucania comma, assembly GCA_958295575.1. Taxonomy (NCBI): domain Eukaryota; kingdom Metazoa; phylum Arthropoda; class Insecta; order Lepidoptera; family Noctuidae; genus Leucania; species Leucania comma. The sequence goes on along the minus strand of OY282476.1, from coordinate 6,270,004 downwards.
TTTTATATGGTAATCGTACATAAGGAATAATCTATAAACTTCAATCAACCTAGGTGTTTTTTTGGATTTGGGCGATGTAATCCCCTTAATATCTCCTCTTTACTCTCTCGAATAAAAAAAAAAATATATTCAAAGTCGATTTTTATTGTTCATAAAAGTGCTTACAAAACAAAGATGGTGAAAATGAAAAATTATATCTATGACATACAAATGAGTACACAATAAATCGCTATCCACACAATTCCGGGTACCCGGCCCTGATGTGTTCCGTCAGGGACGGGGTAAAAATCGGTTACACGGTACAATTTGTACGAATACAGTTCCGTGTCAGGAGTATCCGGATCGCCAGTGTTCCGGAGCACACTGGGACGCACGGAAGCCCTGCCCGTGCTATCCGATTTTTATTTCTTATTAATTATTCATTATTGTACACAGCTTAAAAAATAAATGGAAAATAGAGGTCATGCATGTACATAGGCGAGCTTAACTCAAAGTTGAGTTTTCTTCCAGCAAACCATTGAGTGATAGAGAGAGATCTAGGTACGTTGACGACAACATGAACACAGACAACTTGTATGACAGAAAAATATACTTTATGATCAGTCTTATCCACATTATTTTAATTCTAAGAAGTAAAATATAATACCTATGGGATAATACAGGAGTGGGATGGTAAAAAATTTTACACTGATTCCGATTTCCCTGATATGTGTGAACACGGGTGACGAGTAGCACGTCCCTGACGGCAATACAGAAACGAACAACTCGGAACACGGATAGCCCTGACCCGGAAATGTGTGGATAGCACTTGACCCTAAAAAAACCAAATAATATGGGAGTAATTCTCATGAATAACCTTCATCTGGAGAACGAAAGGTTATATTGGACTCTTACCAAATAAAACCCTTATTACAACTACTATTTGAGTTACAAGCGCAGATGTAGGTAAGTAATTTCCCACGCAGCAGTAGAGGGTACTGGAACTACGATTTACCTGATATACCAGACGTGGATGCTTTGGGGCTCTTTGGTGAGGCGACGCGTTTGCGCGCACTCGAACTGCTGCCTTTGTCTCGGCTTCGAGCGCTGCGGGGACCCTGGAAAGAATAAAAGTGTTCTATAAGAATCAGTTGAAATTTTCAGTAAGTCGGACTCGACTCGCGAGTCGCACACTGCGAGTTTTGTGTTTCAAACTAACTTCTGTAAAAATAGTGTCACATGACTAGCGTCACTGAAAGTATATTATATTGACCTGTATAATATTGTCAAGGTCCAGCTCCCGGTGGTGCCGGCGGCGCGGCGTGGACGGCGCGGACGGCGAGCGGGTGCGCGCCGACTCCTTGAGCGAGCGCGCCTGGTCCTCCGTCAGGTACAGCTCGCTAGCCGTTACCATCACTACCGTGTCGCTGTAAGAAAGAGAAACAAATTAAGGCACACAAGAGAAAATTAACGTCATTTACGCTATAGTACTTGCCAAAAAGAACTAAAGGTATTGATGAATATAAATTACATAATTTGCGAAAAGCGCATGTCTATGATTCATCATCAATCAAGTCGAAAAACGTCCACTGTTAGACTTAGGCCTCCCCCAAGTCACAAGTGTCGCCTAACGATCGGCCTTTGTCAAGCATTGAACGTCTTTCGGCTGAAATGATGATGAGGATGAAATATCTTCCAGAAATCATAAAATGATCAAAAACTACTTTGCACTCTTTTGCAAAATAAACTTGAAGTCTGAGAGGGTATAATTTATAAATATCAATGTTTAACAAGCTTTTTTTTATGTGTGTGTGAATTCAGATACAAATTATTTGTTCATGAATAAATGATTATGACTATGACTTTTTATTTTGCTTCACCTAAATGGCAATGAAAGTGCTCTGCAAGAGCACAAGCCTTTTTCAACAATATTGCTAAATGCGATCAGATGCTAATATTATGCTTATGTGGCATTATGTGTAATAAAGATAAAATAGCTCACCCATCCGTAGTACATTTGTAGGTCACAGTTCCACTATCATTCTCCTCGATACCAAGTACCAACCCAGGCTCATAATTCTGCTCCTCATCAACCATAGCGTACACCGACTGCCCCTCCAAAGGTAAAGTCTTCATATCACCGAAAATTATAAACTCATCCAACAACACCTTGCTCTGCCCATCATCGAATTTGATCAAATATTTGTTCGGCTCAGTTATCTCCAACACTTTGCCTGAATAGTAACGTTTGTCCACCCATTTGGCCAACACAACAGTTTCTGGAGCAAATCCTGGGTATTCAGGCTTTACAGCAGCTTTCTCTACTGGGGTCGCCGGCCGTGGAGACGTTGGCCGCCGTTTTGTCTTCAGTTTGCTCACAGATTTTGGCGTTGCCACCAAAGACGATAAAGGCTTCTCATCTTTGGGAGATTTCACTGGCGATTCTTTACCGTTTTCGCCGTTGGTTGGCACCATTTCTGGGGAGTTCATCCCGTGCATGTATTCCGGTTCTTCCGGTTGTGTTGGTAGCAATGCTCGCTTAGTCTTCCCGGCCATATGCCGTCGACCGCGTACACGAGTCTTCTTCAACGAACTCTTTGGTGTCGCCTTATCGCATTTATTCACTTCCTCTGGACTAGCATTACCATTACTCATAGTACTATCGTTAGAAACGGACGTTTGAATACCGACAGAAACTTTTTCGTCATTGAGAGCCTCCTCTACTGATGTCTCTCGGATATGCGAGAATATGTCTTGTAGCTTCTTCATTAAGGCATCGTATCCTTTAACTGATGTAGTTGGGTTCGCGATGGATTTCCGCGGCGGCTGTGGTACGACGAATGCGCCGTCACTAGTCCGGTTGCTAGATGTCGACGTCGAACTGACTGTAGAAGCGAATGAGGTTCTATTGGGCAAGTTGATCATACCGCCACTGGTCACGCTCGACGGAGAATTGCTGACTGACACATCAGCCATGTACGGATCTATCGTAAATCTCTTAGAAATCCTCTGATACTCCCGACACATGTCCATGCCTAGGTCATTGTCAGTTCGGACGACATAGAGTGAGAGGAATTCGTTATCCTCATTGTGACTGATGTGGACGTCGAACACTGGTATTTGAGGTGTGTTGATTGGCAAGGAATGCCCATTCGCCAGCGGAGAAATAGTTGAAGGAGTAGCATTATTACTGGACCGGAAGGACTCGTTCTTCCCTCTCTTACTCTTAATCGAGTTCAATTTCGCCATATCAGGAGTACTATCACTATCTTCCGCATCGATCTTGCCTTCTACAGTTTCAGACGGTGTAGATGAATCTCCATTGGAAAGCTTAGAGATCAATTTGGATGCTACAGTAGGCAGGATGTGTTCTGGGCTCTCCAAGTTGAGTGAACCAACACTATCAGTGCTTTCCTGGTCTGTAGTCTTCTCTATTTGATAATCCTTAGACTTTGGTTGTGAGAAGTTACCTTGATCAGAGTATTTGTAACCTTCACTTCTAGTTTCACTTATTTTATCTGGATTTATTTCTTCTTCCCGATTCTTTACAAGCACCGGGTCACTGTTGCTTGGTGTTTTATCTTTTTCGCAGTTTTCTGAGCTGTCAGGAGTTGGTGAAAGTTCTAGATGGAAGTTTTGAGAGTCGTCCAATTCTGAAGTTTCTTCGGCAATCGTTTCTGGAACTTTCGGGGGCGGTATTTCTGCGACGAACTCTATGCTGGGTCGGGAGCTAGAACTGTCAGAGACAACTAGGACCTCTTTTGGTTCTTCTTTGGCGAGTTCTAATTGTACTTTGCGAGGTGTTTTTCTTGCGTAGGTGATATCGACACTGGCTGGTCGGGTTTTAGGGGTCTTTGGTGTTTTGGGTTTGGTTATTTCAGCACTGTTGGATCTTTTCAGTCTCCTTGGGCTTGACCGGTTAGGAGTGCGGACGCGGGAGGTGGATGGTAGTTCAAGGTCCTCGATCTTCCGTTTCGTTGCGCTAGTGATCTCGGACACTTCATTGTCCAGGGATTGGGTGGACACTGCGATCTCATCATCAGTCAGTTCTAGCTTCTGGATCTTTGCGTTGCTGTCTGAAGGGTCGTCAGATAGCTTTCTTTTAGGTTGGGCGGTTGGTTCTTCTGTAATTTATAGTTTAATTTAGTACTTGTGGTAGTTATTATTTCACAGTATTTATGTTCACAATAAGCTTTACCTTTTGTATCTGACGAAATAACGTTCACATCGTCAGTTCCACTGCTAATAGTCTGAAAATGAAAATGTTTATAATTATATATTTATCAGTCTGAACCAATGACAAAATTAACTCAAAAAGATAGGAAGAGAACTACTTAAATATTTTTTCTGTCAGATGCTTTCACAGGTTTTTAATATTCGCACAATATTCACAATATTGACAGAAAGTGCGTAGGTAATCTTTGGCATTTCGAAGAATTCTCTTGGCAGTTTGAAGAATGCAATTATATTAAAGAAAGATTACAAGCTAAAGTTCAACCATCGGAAGACAAAACAGCTTGGTAAAAAGAGGTTTTAAACTTTGCCTTAACTAAACTAATATTATAAAACCATAGAGTTTGTTTAATTGAATGTGCTAAGCTCGGAAACTACTTAAACTTAGTGTTGGATAGCCCATTTCTCTACCACGACCCGGTGCAGAACACTAACCAAAAACCAGGGGGAACAGCCCGTTTCTTATGAGCTATTCATACGAAACTTTGGCTCTCTTGTAAAGTAGTCATTTTTAAATTAACCACTATTAGAACTTCACGATATCCTTTATTAAAATTTACAGATATTTAACAGTGAAAACTAACGTGTTTTTCATATTTTCTATTTTAAAAACAATACGAGAATAAACTGTAAACTAACCACAATGTCATCATCAGGCTCATAAACAGGACTGTCTGGGAACAGATTCTGAGAGTCATCTTTATTTTCTTTAGGTCCCAGATTGTCTCCTGCAGCATCCACAACAGGAATTTCAGGCACTGGTTCTGAAAAATACACAATTTTCTTATTATTTTATGTATTTAAATCATTAATATATTATAAGGCAAGATACGTTACGCGCTATCATCGCAATCAGAAAACCTGGACTCGAAACTCACACATCTACACTACCTATAGTTACTGATAGACAAAGACAGAGATAAGAGCCTGCGCTATTGTGCGAGCGAAATAGCGTTAGCCGCCGAATGTTTGATCGTCGCGACCGATGTGAAATCGTGCCAGCTGGCACAATTTCAGCGGTCCACGCGCTAGAGGCGAGTCACCTATTTTTCTGCTGTTTTGATTTAATCTAAGATTTAAATCCTAACAGCCCGATAATTATAAACCAATAATGATATCTATTTAGCAATTATCTAATTTTTTTTTCTGTTGCATACTCACTTGACTTCTAATAATAATAATAATAATCGGTCTGGGATCGGTCTATCATCACTGACCGGACTTTGTTGCCAATAAGCCGGATATAGTGGTGATAGACCGATTAGCGCGCCGCGCAATGATAGTCGATGTCACCATCCCACATGACGAGAATCTCGTGAAAGCTGAGAAAGAGAAACATCAAATATCTCGACTTAGCACACGAGATTGTCGACATGTGGAATGTAGACTCGGCTATCATTGTGCCGATTGTCGTGACTGTCAACGGCCTTATAGCCAAAAGCTTCGACGACCACCTGTCGAAGCTGTCGTTGCGCGGTTGGATCAAGGGCCTGATACAGAAGGCAGTTCTCCTCGATACGGCTCGCATTGTGAGCAGGTTCCTTTCTTTGGAGCCCTAACCACCGGTAAGCTTGGACCCTGCTCCCGACACCGGCGGACTACTGTTTTTTTATATTTTTAAATGGTTTTTTATACTTTTATTTTTAGGAAACATTTAAAAATGTTAAAAATATGTTTAAGGAAATAAATAAAGGAAATAATAATAATAATGTATTTATTTACCAGAATGTAGATATACAAATCAGTATGATATTAATGTTAATGAGGTCCCTTTACATTCTACTATTGCAAATGGTGTGCAAATATTTAATATCAGTAAACATAAAATTTATAAAAGTTATTAGAATATGTCTTCTTTTATTGAATCATTGTTACGAAATGTCAGATTAATTGTAAATATTTAATTTCACAAAAAAACGCCTAATTAATAATGTCAGATTAAACCAATATAATTACTATATCATGCCAAATTATTATTATACAATGATTAAAATACATAGATGTCACTGAACATTATCAAACTTTCAAAATAATGATAAATAGAGAATGTCAATTTAAAAATAAAAATAAGATGTCAATGAGAATTATTAAAATGTCAGAATAACTAGAATAGAGAATGTCAATTTACCAATAAAATAAAATAAGAATATAAACCAAATTTGACATTACTTCCTTGCCTCACGTGCGTTATATGACATAAATTCATTAATAGTGTAAAAACATTTTTCTTTCAGCCAGAGGTTCAACTTGTTTTTAAACATAGGCAAAGGTAGTTACTTAAAGGCGTTTGGTAATTTATTATATATCTTAATAGCCATTAAAAACGAATTTCTTTTGTATAAATCAAGCTTGCTTTGTGGCAAGCAGAGCCTATGCTTATCCCTTGAGGCAACATTCCTTTTGGTTTTAGTACTTTTCTGGCTCTAGTATGGTAGGGAGGGTGTTTCGGAATTTTGCTCACTAAAACTACACCTGTCTTTTGGTTGCCCAATCGACGCCCCCGGGTAATAAGTCGGAAATGGCAAAAAATTGTTTTTCGATTACCGACTTAATGTCCGGGCAATAAAATCGGAAATCGAAAAACTCATTTTTGCGATTACCGACTTACTTGTCCGGGAGCGTCGCTATGCATTCTAGGGCTACGGGCTTCATTTTTAGACACGTTTGCGTGGGACACTGCGCCGTCGACGACTTGATACGGCTGGTTACCGGACGGCGAGCTTTTTTTTTTTTTTTTTTTTTTGTGGTAGGTAAAAATCATCCAATGACGAATCCCGCCCTTGGGTGGGGCGGGAAACAGTGTCAGACTTTTACTGACTAAAAAACCTACCTTTCCATTCCTTGCCTTTATCCTGGGGCCTTTGGTGACAGTCTCACATAACCTTTGGCCCCAGTAGGCTTCGGCCCTGCTGGACCCCTACAGTATGCTGACAACTCCTTGAGGCGCGCGGGAACGGTGCGCGCCGTAGACGACCTGAGCTCGGACCGGTCTGTTACCGGACGGACGGACAGCGAGCTACCCATTGCCCACCGTCCGCGAGCCCGCGCCTACGGTGGCCGGAAATTGGGATCGGAAACTCGGCGGCGGCGGCGGCGTGTCCGCCTTTGCCTAAGGCGGTCGGCCTCCTCCTTTACTAGCATTACTGCTTCGCAGAAGGAGGCGACCGCCTGCCACTCCTCCTCGCTCCGGAGCATGGCTTGAACCAAGCCCCGGCGCGAGAGATCGCCGCCGATCGCCCCCACGAGGACACGGCGCTGCTCTTCCCAAGCGGGGCACACCTCGACTGTGTGCTCCACCGTGTCCACCGGGCGGTCCGCACAGTGGCGACACCCGGGCGTCGTCTCCGCACGAATCTTGTACAGGTACGGACCGAACTTGCCGTGCTCGGTCAGCACCTGCGCCAAACGGAAGGTGACGACGCCGTGGGGCCTTTCCAGCCACGCCTCAAAGAGGGGCCTTACCGCCTCGATCGTGGCGTGCCCAACCGGACGGCGAGCTACACATTGTTTATCAAGTTTAAAATTAAACTTCTATCAATCAATATTTTCTCACAATTTTAACTCCTCATAGCAACCAGGATCGCCGACTCCATGGGTGTTCGGGGGCTCGAGCACCCATGACAATAGACATCAAAAAACAGATCAGTAAACGCCTTTTCGGAATAGGCGTTTTTTCATTACCCAACGACCGGTTTAGCGCAGTTACTTAGGCGGCCGGTTGAGGCGTAAGGATCGCGGATTCGTTACCCCCACCAAAATAAAATCTATGAAAATACGCTGTATGTAGGACATTTATTTATTTGTCGGTTGATCAGTAGGCATTTCTCTTCTCACACTGCCACTTTTTCGAGTCATCAAATGAGCATGAGCACCTATGGGGTTTTCTAAAAGTCGGCGCCCCTGACAGCAACTCTAGGAAAAAACATCCCTGGGCTGCATGATTATTCGAAATGCCTACCGTGGTCCTCGCATCGGGCAACTGAACAAACACTGAGTTTTAGTCAGTCTATGTCTGACACTCCTACCGCTGAACCAAGAGCAAAAGTTATCTGATGATTTCCCATAATTATAAAAAAAAGCCTTAGATTAAAAAATCAAAACCGCGGAAGATATGTGACTTGCCTCTAGCGCGTGAACTGTGAAATAAACGAGGTTGTTACGCCAACAATACAATTTTTTTCGATTTCAATCGCACGACAGCGCCGGCTCTTATCTCTGTCTTTGTCTATCAGTGACTGTAGGTTTACGACTGTGATGACACTTATCATAGATGTGTGAGTTTCGAGTCCAGATTTTCTGATTGTGATGTTAGCAGGTAACACATTTTCCCAAATATATCAATGGGGCCTACCATATATTTTTGCATAGTAGTTCAACTCAGGAAAGTAAATAAGAGAACTACCTACTATAGTATTAATTCTATTATTATTCTGTGTCTTTATCTAACTTGATAATTATTTTTATAATTATGTCATATTAGGCCTAGTAACATTAGATAATAATTATCTAATACTTAGTCATAATATTTATTTAAGTTTATAATTATAAACACATTCAAAAAAATTTTATTTTGTATATTTCTAAAATAAAAATACCATATTAATAATTAAATTTGTAGTTCATTATTAGTTTTCAAGGATAAAAAAACTCAAGAGGCCCATAATTTTAAAAGTCGTCTACACCTCTTGTCTAGACTAAACTAGTTTCTATGTGGACATGTTGCAACTTGTCCGAATTGGATCGAGTAGACGGATGTTATGTAAGGTGTTCAATTCAAGGTTCGTATTAAGGTCAACGCTCCGAAGTAGCCAGCAAATTCCAACAGTTTTTAAAAGTTTCTTCAGAAAATGTTATTCATGTTGTTACTACAAATATATATATATTTTATTATTTAACTTTACTGTCTGATACTGAACAGCAAATTGCAAAAAATGTAAGAAAATTCTGCTTGGTTCCAGTTTTTAAGTATTTATTAGACAATTTTTACTCGAACACAATAATGCATTATTATTGATATTGTGAACAAGCAAAGTATTTTAAATAGGAGGGGAAAAGTCATATAAAGACCAACTAATGACACATAGCAACACTTTAGTCACAGTTCTAAGTGAACCAGCAACAATGAAAAGGCTAAAACGCCACCACATTCGGGACTTTACTGTGTAGAGCAAAGTAAACGAAATATTGAGAAGGCAGATTCTTCGCTGGAAGAATGAACCTTAGCATCTACCAATTCTCACAAAAAATCTGTTAATGGCTCATCAAACTGATTGCAAGATTCAAAATGGAAAAAAAATAGTAGGGGAAGAGAAATTAATATATTTAGTAAAGAAGGTAATTATAGATGCGGCAAATAAGTTGAACCCGTTGCTATGGTTATGTGCAGCCCCCCACTTCAATTGAGACCAAAAGATTTGTTACCATAGTCAATCGCCATTTTGGTTCAACTTATAATCCGCATATTATAACAGCTTTTACTGCATTTACCAAAATTAATGACTAATTCTTCCATATTTTCTTTCTCTTTCTATTAATTACTCATTAAAACCAAAACAAAGTTTTACAACATAATTGATACACAAAATTACTATTAGCAAGAAGGTTTAATGATGCTTATATTCAAACACATAGATAGTCATGGCATTTTGTGACTTGTATCAATTTATGTGGATTACCGCACTTAAGTCTAAGCCTTATACAATGTTTTTCTGATAAACAACAACAATTATTTAGAAATATTGGTCATCATTGCTGCTGTATAGTTGACTAGAAACTATGACATGAGAAAACACCCAAATATGATAAAAGTACAAGCACAATGAGTTCAACTTTCATTCTAACCTTAAAAATATTATCACCACAAACTATTCATCTTAGAAATACTTTTATCAGATCAAATCATTCATGCGTCTCTTAAATACAATGCTATTTCACAGAAGGAATAACAAAAGCGATGATAAACGGAAACGTATTTGTAACTCAAAAATAGATACAAAACCTTATTGATGTTTGGATTATAAACCGACCAAAAAAAAATGACAATTCTTGGGCAAGCAATAATTGCGTTAATCTTACAGTTTTGCAAATTTTACTGATGTCCTTGGATACAGAATGTGAGATTTCATGAAAAATAATATATTGGTATATAAATCTCTTTTAAATTCGTTTGTAAGCAACGAAAATAAAAGGTCATTTTAAGTTAAATGACGACATCTTAATCTCGGTCGGATTATACGAATGAACGTCAAACATGAGCGTGAAAATAATATGCAATTACTAAATGAATACTACCGTTACCTGACTCTGGTAGGTTACACTCCATTGCAACGACAGTATCCTTGCTTTCTTCCATATTTTAATCAATCAAAAACAAGTAATTGATCCAAAAGTGGCGCGAGTTAACACCGTAACATCTGTCACTTAGATTACGTTGAATCTCCAACCATTTCTAAGTAGATAAACAAATATAGAAATAACACAATGGAATAACTGGAACTAATAAACGTTGAGATTATAACAAAACGCGGGAAACTACGTGGAAAATAATATTTTTGTAATTTTGCGAACAAACCGACATAAGCAGACCGCTCGCTTGTTGATCCGGCCTGAGTTGCCAGAGTGAGATATAAACAATTCTACTACGAAAACAGTCCAAATAATTCTATGCCTTTTATTGGAATACTAAGTAAAAATGTAAATGTAAAAAAAAAGAATTTATAATTCACAATATATGGTATTCATATTATTAATTAATTAAAATTCTTTGCATAGTCTTACTATTTTTTATAAAACAGCATGCTTTCCTTGAAGAATAGCAATACCATAATCTTCGATTTGTAAAATATAGAGAATATAAGAGACCGCGAAAACGCAAATGGTTTACATTAATTTTTAGACCCCGCGACTTGTAACTTATATTTTGAAGTACTTATAAAAATGGCAACAAGTGGCAGGGCCCTTCGTCTCCTCAAAGCAATGGAATTTCTAAAACAGAAGACTACTTTTGATCATGGCACCGTTTTGAGCAAGGTATTATTTCAGGGGTGTAGGATCAAAACTTGCTACGTCCATCGAGGGAAATTTTACAGGAAGTAAAAATCCTTCGCATTTTTGATGACAACAACTAAACTTTAAGGCAACTACTCCAGAAAAATGAAATAAGACACACTCTTACTAGTGATATTACATTCAACATACCCATAGAGTAAAAAAATACGATAAATTGATAAAAACTATTGGACATAACCAGTTTTGATTCCAATCAGTGGACATAGCCATGTTTGATCCCAACTTCCTAGGACTTAACCAAGTTTGATTCCAAGGTAATCTCAGGGCTGGATTCAGTAAACTAGTGCTAGTTCATATTCAATTTGTAAATTGGAAGCTGTAAAGTATTCGAAAGGTAAATTTAAAAAAAGTAGTGGTTTACTTATTTATTTATATCGACGTACATTATCAGGCACGAAATTCCGAGTAACTACACAATTAAAAGCGGTGGCTCTTCTCTGGGTTCACATTCCAATTCTTCAGTGTGATTTTCATCCTCAGGCAGAATTTCAGCGGTGTTTATAATATTTGAATAGAAACTTAATTCTTCCCGGCTTTGCCAGTCTTCTCCAAAATGTTTCGACAGGAGATTTTTCACGTCCCTTACTTTTAATGCCTTTACAGGTATGTTTGGTCTTATTTCGCTAGGAGCGATCATGCTCATAATTTTATCTTTCCGGCAAACGTTTTCATATTTTCCTGTTTGCGTTTTATAAAATCTCTCCGATTGGACCAATACATTTCCGATCCGCTTCGATCGTTTTAAATAGAACCTTCTGCACTGTGTAAACTGTACTTTCCACTGTCCCGGCGGTTTCAATATTGTTTCGGCTTCCTTTTTGAAATCGTACACAGTAAAATCTTCGCCTATTTTCACAATAGTTGCCTGCTGTGAAATTATATTCAGATACTGCTCTGGAGTTAGTATTGTGTCCATTTTACGAAATATCTTTTCACTATTTCCGAATACTCTGTCTGCCGGAAGATAGGAATGACCAGTAACAGGAAACACGAGTTCTAGTTTTTTGATCGAGGGATGTTCCAGCAACCATTTGCAACACATTGTGATTATGGTGGAATTTTTATTTTGACCACCACAGCCATCTGAGATCAATCTAATAGTAGTTATATTGGTGAGATCAGTTTTGTTTAGATGATTATACACAGCAGATGCAATTGTGTTAGAATTTTTCGAGAAAGTGTTTTCTGTCCAGACATTTGCGAAAACGTTGTTTTTATTAAGTGGGGCCTTTGAAGTGCCTTCCACAATAGTAAAATTAAAAAGATAAATTTGCCTGCTATAATAGCATGATTGATCGGGCACTTTAGGAAGGTTCATGTTTTTTTGGCAATCATATGAAAGTATTTTCACTCCCTCTTCTTCCGTCTTCAGCAGCGAATAGAAAGCTTTTGCCCTCAAACTATGAACCCTCTTTTCTACTCTGTACTGTTCCTTCTTCTGTTCATCTTTTTCTCTTTTTATTTTCTCTAGAAGCTGTATGCACGTAGAGCACATATCTGTATAAGGACTACCAAATCCTAAATTATATTCAGTATTAAAAATGTGCCTAAAGTAGGACTCTTTCGCTGGTGCTGCACATTCAGATTTGTATAGTCTATATAGTTTTCTGATATTTAGGTCACTTGGCAAATATTTGCGTGTTGAAGTTTGGCTTCGGCAATAGTGTGGTTCTGAACACTTAAGTTTTCGAATAAATGCATGCACTGATGCCTTTAAATCTTTGAATAGTTCGGTTTTACGGTCTCCTCCTCTTTTTTCTATTGGAAACTCGCCGCTTACAAAAGACTTTTGTACTAGGTTTGTGACACGCCCTTTTTTCAAAGAAAGGGCTGCTAGAAACAACTTTTGGCAGACAGTTATAGATTTTTTATCGACTTTTACTTTATATTTTATGGTGCACTGCTTGGTGGCTCTTGAAGCGCTTTGGACTCCAGTCGTAGGATCCAGTCTAAGGGTTCTTGGTCTTTTTCTGTAAATCGGCACAGCCTGACAGCATTTCAATATAATAGCATCCTGACACGATTTGACAGGATTTTTATAAAAAGCTGTATGGAATTTTCGTAATATAGTACCGGTCACTTTGTTGCATTCAAATACTTTGCTTTTGTGTTCACAACGTGGAATTCTTGGCAAAGTCTTTGAAGAATACCTACAACAAAAATGAAATAGACTAAATTATTTTTTATGGTAAATACACTCTATGGTGGGGACGCCTGCCGAGCATAGGCGGGTTATCCGTCTATGTCAGGCTACTTCACTCAAAGGTGCACTCTCTACTCTGCTTGAAACGCAAGGCGCTTCAAACAATGACATCAATGACGCATCACTGCAACTTTATAAACAAGATAAAACCATGGGTAGATATTTCTGCACGATGATCAAGCATACATTTCTTCCAATGCAGGAATCGAACCTGTGAACTTTTTCGCGGTATCGGAGAAGAAATATATATGCCTACGTTTTCTATTCTAAACTTATGAAAATCTGTTCAATCGTTATAGTAACACAAATTGCAAAATAATTATAAGAGCGCCCGTCCAAACAAACACTTTAACTGTACGCAATAGGATATTTTACTACTATCAATCTTCAAACTCGTTGCTACTTACTATTTTAATGTGATAATAATTTTATAGTAATAACAGGTTCTCCTCCCTCTATGTTAGATCTGAAGTACGGCCCTGGCAAATACAAACGTACCTGATTTTTTTCGCCACATTTGCCTTCCAATTATGTGGCTGTGCAGTCCGTTTCCGTGCCTGGTTTTTATTAACAGGCAAAGGAAAATCATTCATCTTGCTAATAAACGATAGTTATCACACGAAAACAAAAGAGTTCTTATTTAAATTGCTAAAAACTGACGACTAAATCACACAGAAATTGTATCGGCAGCCATTGCTGTCAAAGAGAATATAAGCACTACGTTTAAGAGACGGGACTCCCATAGAAAAAAATGGTTCAACACGAAACGTCAAAACGTGTACTAAGATTCAATACCAACTTTGACATAGATGACCATAAACATGACGTAACGGGCTGCCAACATAACGGCCGATATAGTGGTGTATCTAGGTGCTCATGGTAATTTTTTATCGATAGTATTTAAAAAAAAAAAATATAGGTCCATTTATTGGATCTGAATTAAGGTCTATTTACGCCAACTTTATCCATCAGTTTAACTAAGAATAAGTGGAATATTCCATATCAAAAAACAAAACCCAAGGTTTCATTAATTGATATGGAATATTCCACTTACCAGCGAATTTACGTTGACGCAAATGAGGTTGGGTTTCAAAGGTGGGGTGGGGGTGTGGTTAACGCTAAAGGAAACACCATTTTACGGATTTTAATAATAACAGTTTATTTTATTTTTCTTTATGGTTAAACAAATACAGAAACTATAACCTATTTGCCTATTCTCTATAATGCATAAACCTTAAAAGTATCATTATCTTACTTTATTATTTCTGATTCTGATCTTTATTAGATCTGTAATTGTAAATATAACTAAGTTTACATGAATGATGCTCTAATTAAGAATCTTACCTTTGCGTTTAAGAGTCGAATCAGTATCAGTTTTGCCAATGTGTAGAAGAAATCCAATCATCTCCCTAAGGTTCTGCAGTAAGTCCCACAGAAGGAATTGCAGATTTTTTTAGTTGTGTCTTCGTAAAATCCTTGGCAGAAAATATTTGCTACAAACGTGTTTAATTGGTGGAGCTAAAAAGCTCCACCAATACGTACGAACGTCCAATCCAATGTTTACATCTAGAAGAAAAAAATGTATTGCATTACTTATTAGCATTTCATATTGAGATACCTGAAATATTTATTGTTCGAATAGCATGATCGTTCTATTTGAATTATACTAAATAAAGTTTAAATTATAAGAGTATCGATAGTCGATTAAACATGCCCAGCAGTAGTGATAGATCATTTTTAAAATTGAAGAATTTCATTTTTTATCATGAACTTGTAAATTTTAATAATGAATATTTAAAACTATCGATATAGTCGATAAAAATTCCACTACACAGCACTGTTAATAGGTTATTTTATAGATTTTCGACTGATTTTTATTAAAATTGATTTGTAAATCACCAAATCCTTTTCTGTAACTGAAAATGAACGTTTATTTACGCTTACCTCTCTTAATGTAATGGATATTTAGCCATGAACATTGGCTTTTGACCGTCCGACCGGCTGGCTCGTAAACCACATATTTCACAGATTTTATAGTGCATATCAACAGATTGCTTCACATGGGTACACGTAAACGTCCTTTTATTAGGAATTTTCGCTTAAAATTCACGAAACACATATTAAAAACAAAAATTAAACTTTGTTTACAATTCACCTCTTGAGAAGTAAAAGATAAATATGGCGGATGGATGGCTGCGACAGAGTCGAATAGATGTTAGAGCGAGACAGCGATAGCCGCCATTTTGGCCGCCATTAAAATTAGTACGCGTTTCATACATTTTGGACGGATCGTTTTTTTCTTAGGGAGTTGCGCCAGACTGATTGCTGTTTTGATTCTAATGGAGCGCTCCTATTGGCTGGCGCGAGTGTAGCCAGTTTTGATACTGAACTTTTGTGGACGTAACCACGTTTGTTTCCAACCTCATTTTTTAAATCAAAATAACTCGGGACGTAGCCAAGCTTGATGCCAAACTGTTTTTTTGGGTGAAAGGTAGTCTCGAAACAAAAATGTTGCCATCAAAAGGTGAATTTTGAAAAATTGTGGACGTAGCTAGTTTTGATCCTACACCCCTGATTTGTTTTATTGTTTAATAGTGGCTGAACAGATTTTCATAGAATTTAAACACACACTTATAATATAATTTCCTTAAGATAAGACCTCACTTAATAGAACGCGTGTGAAGTCGCTGGTAAAAGCTAGTATTCACTATTAGTACTTAGTGCTTTGCAAAATTCGATGACTTCGTACCCCCAGTGGAAAAAAGGCATAAGACGAAAATGGTGATTTTTCAGTATGGCGAAAAAATAGAATTTATGGGCATATTTACTTTATTTTCAAACGAAGAAGAATTATTCTTGTATCAAAAAAAGGAGAAAAAAAAGTTGCACTGCGTGTTGTATTTAAGTTAGTACTAATGTTTATAGTTTATTAGGAATTGTAAAAAAAAAATATTATGCTATTTTTCAAAATGTAATGAAATACAGGATTCTGAGTATCAAAATGTATGCCAGACTTTGCCAGAAAAGAAAAAATATTTCAAAAAGTATGTTGTATTAAAGCAGTAATGAACTTGTAAATACAAACATTTATGCTAGTATAAGTAAGATTACTACATTATTTCCTTTATTACAATTATGTTTGAAATGTATTAGCAATACTTACCCCATTTTTCAATTTAGGGGCTTGCTAAGGTAACTTAAATAAACAAAGATAATTACTTATTCCATTATTATGTTAAAGAAAAGTTAGCTGCATATTAACACATATTACTTAGAGTTAATATTTATGACTAAAGGGAAAAAAAGGAAATGCATTTTTTGTGTTCATTATTTTTTTATTTCAGGCAAATTATAATTATAGTTTTGGCTACAATTAAAGTTCGTACTATCAACAATAAAATTTGACAGTAATAATTCAGCAATGTGGAGTTTCGGTGAAGATTACTACCACTAATGACTTTTTTTTAAATGATTAACTAATCAGTAGATCATTTGTTAAGATTTGTAACAATTAACGAAATAACTTCTTTCTTGGCTCCGTACAACAAAATATTATGTTCTCTCAATAAAAATCTAAGATAACAAGCAAAAATTATTAACAAATCAAGGTACTTTACACATTGCCAGTACCTTTTGTTTTAAAATAATCAACAAATAAAAATACAAAAAAAAACCTTCTTTAAGCAATAAATCAAAAAATTCTTGTTCCCTTCTACGTTATCTTCGTTCTACGAATTCCTTCATTACCAAACATTCTAGGCTATAGAATGTTTGGTAATGAAGGGATATAAATGTAACAAAATATTATTATTTTCTCAATACAAATCTATGGTAACATGACATGCATAATTTGTTAACAAAATAAGACCTTTGATACTTTCACAGTACCTTTTGTTTTAAAATTATTAATAATCAATATGTCTATACGTATGAATATAAAAATTCAACAAAATTCAAATTAAAATAATAATGAGATCAAAAATACGGGAACTAGTAAAGTTATTCTTCTTCAGATGAATCAAATACCTCCAAATTTGGAGATTCAGTCGCTGGTAACAAATTTCTATAGAATGTTTGGTAATGTAGAGGTATAGCATTTGTATTACACAGGCTAATTAAGTCTTTGAACAACGCGTCAGAAATAGGTAACAATTGAGCATATGCAAGTGGAAGTTCATTAACATCTACAGCATTGGCATTATTTGATTTGCGTGTGCGCGTCGTCGTCGTACGATTTGTAGTGTCTAGTACCAAATATTCACTTTCGAAATCATATTTAAATAATAATTTATTTGGTGCATCGGGACTTGTTTTGATTTCTTTAATTTTTGAGAAAAATACTTTATGCCCGTTTGTGTCTTGTGACCAATTCTTGCTTGTCGTGACTTGACTTTTTAGGTTGTAAAAGTCATTTTGATTCATTTCTTTAATTACAAACTTATTTTGTACTTTTGAATTCATGATTACTTCGTACAGTTGGTCAGGCGAGTACAATGTCTTATTTTTCATATTTTTCTCGATGCAGGCATGCATTGAGTCGCCTTCGTTCTGAGTGTGGCCAGTTTGTAAAAACCTGTGTGTAACTTCTACGTTCAATACACGTGATACATAAATATACATCGCGAATATGAACCGATTTCTGTTCTGGCCCGAACAATTATCTGAATACAGTGAAATTGACTTTATACCCCTGTTAACTTCAGATTTAATGAAGTGTAATAAGCAACTAGCGATTTCATTCGCACCCCTTTTTGCAATTTGTGCATGCCATAGATAACAAAACCCTTGACGGGATATTAAATTGTACACAGTGAAATTGTATGCGGGGTATTTCCTTTTATAATGGAAAATATTCACATTAGATTGCGGTAAACTAAGAACCTTTTCCAAGTCAAAAACAGCTACAGTTTTCACATTAGGATCTGCTGATTCTTTTTCACTATCCTTCATATTTCGTATGATGTTTTTATTTTTTATATGACTGTCATAATCCTCTTTCAGTTGTAATTTACCTTCTTCAGTTGAATTGTCGTATTTGCTACATAAATTGCACAAATCCTTCTTCGGCCGGAAAAAAGAAAGGTTAAAATGTGTATTAAATATTTGATTATATTGATATTCGCTTGCCACTTTAGTATTACGAAAGTTTTCATTTTCTGATAACCAATCTTTGTACAAACGATGCATTTTTGAGATATTTAAGTCTTGTGACAAATATTGACGGCTGGAATTTTGTCTAAGATAGTGAGATTCGATACAAGGAAAGGACTGAATATGTTGAATTGCACTCTGTTCTGTTTCGCTGGCTGTTCTATGAGGTCTATTGGTATGTTTTCCTCGAAGGTCTGTTATTTGGTCCCCATTAGCATATTTATCAATGGCAGTGTAAACTGTTCTTTCTTTAATACCTAGCGTATTAAGAAACATAGTTTTGCACACTTTCAAATTAGTCACAAGGCATACATCGTTTTTTGACGGCAAATAATAAACCAGTGTACGATTTCGTTCACGCTTACGCTGAATTTTCATAACTTTAGGTTCTATAATCTCAGTGTTTTTCAAAATGAATTGCCATTGAGTTTCATGGTTACCACAAGCCCAAAATTGCTTAAATATTACCAACCTCCTGTCGCTGGGTATTTTTTCAAAGCATTTAAGCTTACACTTGCAAGGCTCTTGCATCTGTTTTTGAGGCTGTTGACCTGTATTTAATTTGATTTTTTTTTGTGTTTGAGACCATTTTTCGGGATTACGCTTTCTTTTTCTAGGATTTGTATTAGCTTCAGTTACTAACACTGGACGAGAATTCGTTGCTTCAGGTTCTGTGGTGGAATTATATCCAGCTGGTAGAGTTTCAACGTGGCAGGCTATGATTGGAGGGTCTGAGTGAGGAACTATAGCTGTGGCAATTGAAGAGACCGGTGGAGTTCTATCAGGGCTTGTAGATATAGGTTCTGTTTCAGGTTCTGTGAGAGTATTATGTCCAACTGGAAGAGTTTCGTCGTTATAACATGTTATGGATGTAGGTTCTGCTTCAGGTAGTATAGCCGGGGTATTTTCAAGAGTCTGTGGAGTTTTTGCAAGACTTGTAGATGTAAGTTCTTTTTCAGGTTCTGCGGCAGTATTATGTTCAACTAACGGAAATTCGTCGCGACATGCTATGGATGCAGGCTCTGCTTCACGAAGCATGACCGTAGTACTTTCAAGAGTCAGCAGAGTTCTTGTAGGGCTAGTAAATGTAGGTTCTGTTTCAGGTTCTGCGGCAGTTATGCTCTTTTCAGGAAGTGGTGCATTATACCAGAACGTGGATACGGGTTCAAGATCGGCATCATTCGGCAAAGGATTGACTCCTTCTATGTAATTTCCTGATGATACCGCTAAATTTTCATAACTGTCTTTGTTACCCATAGAAATTGTTTTTTGAGGATTAGATATAAAAACGACAGTAGGTGACGCTATAAAAATTAAATTATTATGAGTGGTGGAAATTGGAGAAGAGAAAAGTGTAGAATTACCTAAGCAATCTCTCAAACTAAAATCGAAGTCATTCAATATTGAAGATGGTAAAGTATTGCCTAAGTCTGCTATCGGACTAGGACTCGAACTTGGTAAATATTCAGATACCGGTGGTGAAAATGGCTCTTCATTCGAAGACTCACTAATTCTGTAATTTACTGTAGATTGTCGTTTGCTACTTCGACTTGTTGACGGCGCGGTGTACATAATATCACCACGACTGACTTCATAATTTCCAGATGTTTGTTCTGCTTCTGTGTCGTCTTCTGTAAATAAATTATTTTATTATAAAATGTAATATAAATAATATCATATTAAGTTGTTACTAAAGACGTCTTGCTCACAAAATAAGGTAAGTTAAGGTAAGACATTATTCTTTGTCTGACATCCTCGATGCCACAATTATTAGTGTCTATAGGACGAAAGGCTCCGGGTTCGATTCCCGGTCGGACAAACAAACAAACTTTACTAAACTGACTTGGGTCTGAGTGTACGTACCCCTTGCCAAATCCTTTACAGAATCCTTAGTTTAAGACCAGGTAATTAAAGTGATATGGCTGAGATTTTTAGATGTAAGTATATAAATATAACGCCTCGTTAGTTTAGTGGTATAAGTCCTGGGTTCAATTCCCGGGTTGAACAAACTTTGTGTCGGTTTTTTCGGACACAGATCGATTACTTTTATATAAATATACTAGCTTCCGCCCGCGGCTCCGCCCGCGTGGTACCTACTTACGGGGATAAAAAGTAGCTTATGTTACTCGTGGATAACGTAGCTTTCGAATGGTGAAAGAACTTTTAAAATCGGTCCTGTAGTTTCGGAGCCTATTTATTACAAACAAACAAACAAAAAAATATTACCTCTCTATAATATTAGTATAAATTAAACAATAATACCTAGTTAACGATTTTGAAAGTATCATGTACCTAATATAAATATTTACAAATACACATTTTGTTATAACATCTATGGTATGTCTTTACAAATTAGAAATAAAATTACACGTTAGTAACAGAAATTAATTTTATAATAATAGACAGCGAATCATTCATATAGGTTCCCCTAGTTTGAGACCAGACGATTGCTGTAATTGTCTAGCGCACTTACATACTACTTGAACCACTAGCTGGCGGTAAGATAAAACATCGTGAGGAAACTGCACCTTCATTCATTCAGAATGTGTAACCACGATATTGTTTTGGTTCCGGTTACAAAGGTCGGACGACAGTCGCTCAATGTTATTGATTATACAGTAAACACGTCATTGTGGAATAATTTATTTTTAGCTTTTATAAGAATTAAATCTAAATGTACTTACCTATTAACTTCAAAATTCTTCTCGCCCTACTGTGCTGTGTCCGGTTATACATTTTCAGGTCACTTTACTTTAAAATAAGAAGAAAAACCACTCAATTGTTGTTGTTTTGTTTTCGCAAATGCGTAAACGCAGCTATTACCTTGACCTAGAAACGGGCACTGACTGTCAAGCGCGTGGATACGCACCGCCCCCTCCCCCCTGCATCGACGTATTCACGCTTATGTTCCCGCTGTCTACTCCCGCGCCGCTGTATCAAATCTTACGTCCCGGTGCAATGAAAATATTCTAGTGGAAGAAAGAAGTAATAATTCTTATGTTACAGCCGTGCTGCAGTTTGTAGTCTTATGTTTCGACGTAAAGGAAAGTTTTTAGTGGAAAAAAGCAGTAATTGTTATTATTGTAATTTATTTTAAGTTCATAAGAAGTAAACAGTCATACTGCTGTTTTTATTTTTTAAGTTTATCTTTTTGGTTAAGTAAGCGCATTTAAGATAATTTCCTTACCTAGTTAATATAACGAATAAAAAGATAATCGTGTATACAAGACTAGCGATGTAAAAAAAGCAAACGCATTTAAATCATAATATTTGTTACTATTTATTTTCTACATTAAATTTTAGGTATAAACATATTATTAATTAATATGTCATATTTTTTAATTTATTATTTGCGTTATATCACATAATCTACTAATCCTTAAGAAAAAAAGTGATGGAATATAAATTCTCAAAACTATTTTCTTGAATTAATTCGTCAAATTAAACAAGAAAAATATGAAAAAAAAATTGCGTATGTATCTTTAAACGTACTTTTCAAATATGATAAAATCGATGATTCAATGTAAATTCACTTATGCCTATTTTCCACTGAGGGTACGACTTCTTTATGAGTAGGTATAATATTGTTCGTTTATTTTTTTTATCAAGTTAAGTGCTGTTTTTTTTATAGTAATAATAAACTACTAAATCAAACTAGATAAGACTAAAAACGAATTACGTCCCAATTTGTATTAAATAAGCATAGCATAGCATCAGCCTTATAATATTCCCACTCAGGCCTCCTCTCTAGGAATGGGAATGGGCCATAATCCACCAGACAGGCCCAGTGCGGGTTGGTGGATGTAACATGTCTTCGAATTTATGATTAAGAGCACAATAATAATCAAAGTACGGACCCGTGTACTCGTAGAAGTCCAAAATTATTATAAAGCTGCAGCAGATAAAAAATCGAATGAGAAAAGGCACACTGATACAGCAACGAAAGTCAATGAATATTGCTGCATTTTTTTCGAAAATCCGCATCCCAAAAAGTATATATTTTTATATATAT
The DNA here is from genome assembly GCA_958295575.1 of Leucania comma. Taxonomy (NCBI): domain Eukaryota; kingdom Metazoa; phylum Arthropoda; class Insecta; order Lepidoptera; family Noctuidae; genus Leucania; species Leucania comma. The sequence continues at coordinate 6,247,358 of OY282476.1, read as the reverse complement.
ATAATTACACGTGTTTCAGAGATTTTCCTTCACTTATAGGGTCAGTGCCCTAAGTTACCTGACCCACTCCTTTAATAGTTTTTCAAAGAAGGTGGGTTAGGTAACTTAGGGCACCGACTGCACTATGAGACCTTATTTTTAGCCAAACAAGACTCTATGTTAACGGGAAGAACCTACCTTATAAGTTTTGATTTTCTTAAAATATGCACCATAAAAGAAACATAAACAGCGGTAATTATCTTTGGATTGCATTGACTTAATTTTTTTTTCCCTGCTCCAAGAAGTAGCAGACATAAGTTTGAAGGTAATATTAATTCCAGCTACATAGAAAAGGTTCCTGTAAAATAGAATCTTGATAGACGGACAAAAAAATGATCCTAAAACACTACGCCCGAGCCATACCGATCCTAACACGTAAAAATACATATCTAGAAATCTTGAACTGAATTCGGATAGTATTCTTACTAAACTTACCTCTAATCTCTGTTGCGTGATTATGGATGTGAAAGGCTGACTCAATGACTGAATTCGTCATATTTTATAACCCTAAAAATAAAATTCCAAATTACCATTAAATGGTCTAATTGAAATAAACGAGCTTTTATTTTTAGCTTTTATTTTGACTCAGATCTTGAACATGAAATTTAAAACAAAATTGTAACAAATCTTTAGAACAAGAAAAGTAAGTTTTAATCTACATATGTATGTAAATATATTTTTACTATTATTATATATACTATCATCATGTGTGAATAAATAATGATGTGGAAGTAACACAAAAGTTTTAATCTTAATCTGATCATATATAAATATGCACAATCACCGACTATTGTAAGATTATTTTGAGTTTTGATCTGATGACATTGTACCGTACGTTTACCTACTTTACTGAATTGAGTTTTAATGACACTGATACTGTCTGATACTGATCTTAAAATAATGCAACCGATAAGGCACATAATTCTTCTTCGAAGCTTGCGAAAATATTTTCTATATAAATTATTATTTAAAGTAATATCGTTCAGACCATATCAATATAGGAATTTGATGAATAACTTTTGATTTTACATACGGTTATACTTTTTTTTTTTTTTTTTGGGTAGGTAAAATCATCCAATGACAAATCCCGCCCTTGGGTGGGGCGGGAAATAGTGTCAGACTTTTACTGACTAAAAACCTACCTTTCCATTCCTTGCCTTTATCCTGGGGCCCGTGGTGACAAATTTTTATTTTACACTAGTCAATGTGTACAACCTTGATGACATGGATAAAGTAGCCTTCAACTGCTGAAAGAATTTTTATAATCTATTCAGTTCTGCCCCTACGTAGAAATAAAAAAAAATACTTTTTTAATATAATCCTTCCTAACATAGAGATTAGATTAAGCAGTACGCATAGGTTGGCCGGAGCGAAAGGAAAACAGAGAAGAGACCTTTGCTCGGGCCTGTAGGACTATACAGGCTAAAAAAAAATGCCAATAGCGTTACAGGGATTTCGATGCTCCACTCAGCCGTGCGCTTTTGTTTAGGCATTCGTGTTACTTAAACAGTGGAAGTGAAAATAACATCTAGAAATTATGTTGCAAAAGTAAAATTTGATACATCTTTTAAAACGAACATTTAATAGTTGCATTTTAGTATTTTACCTTTACATTTGATGTACCTAATAAAATAGACAAATCTCAAATGTGCCTTTATATCATAGATATTTATTGAACTAGTTACTGTCACCTTGTCTGGCAACTCACTAGTTGATCAGTAATAAGTTTTCCACTAAAATTTTAAAACAGCTTTTTGAATTCTATTAAATTTAATTTTCAGGTAAACTTGGAATCGGTTTCAAATGGAACTTTTCAGGGTTCATTTATCGTGGATAAATCTATGTGCAACATGGCAGGTACACTGCATGGAGGCTACGTTGCGTCTGTAATCGACGTGCTATCGTTTTACACGCAGCTGAGCAACACTGACGGTAGATTGTCATGGACAACCAGCATGAATGTTAAGTATGTGTTATTTATTTTCCCCATTTTAAGCAATTGCTAAACCATTTTTTCGATCATTATTTCAACTGTCATTATTTCGACGTTGGTTAAGAAAATGGTAGTAAGTAATTCAGTTTACCGTTTTCTATCCTAGTTTTACACACATTTATTTGTAATTTAAGTGTATTTAGAATTATTTATGTCTAGTACTTTCAGCATAAGCTCTGCTTAGTTTGGGATTTAATGGCGTTGTGTGAAACTTGTGAAATATTATTATTATTTAGTCTTTATTTTTGTCTACAGTTACACTGGAGTAGCTGGTGATGGTGATAAAATCAAGGTGGTTACAAAATCACTAATAAGTGGCAATTCTTCAATTATAGAAACATACTTCCACAATGAAAAAGGAAAGCTTTTGGCAAAGGGTACTACGTCGTTCCTGGCCGCGAAAGATAAAACCCAAGCACTTATAAAAGAACTTTTGAATTTTGATGTTTATGAGAACTAAGATAAATTTATCTTTTTTGTGATTAAGATGAAGAAGAAAACTAAATAAAAGAAGGAAAATAAAAAAAATATGGAACGAAAGTAAGGAAAGGTAGTAAGGAAGGGTAGTAAATAAATAAGAAATAATGATAGTTTAAGATGATAAACAATTAAGATGATAGATAACGATAACTACCATTTTATAAAAATTTTTTTGGTGATAGCTACACTGATACTAGATTATTGTACAAAAAGGCACTGACATACAAATTTTAAGTCCAAAGAGTATGTAAAGCTACTGCTTTAACTGTAAAAAAAGGCTGCGAGATCGGTTGGAATCAGTTACCATGGCCTTGTAACACAAGGGCAAATGAAAGAACATAATTTGATTGTACGCACACAAGTAGATTTTAAGGGCGCCTTGTAGCAGTTGTAGCCCCTGAGAACTACTGCTTAAATATGTACAGACGCCAGCACGTCAATCTACCCCAATCTGTCAAATTTTACCAATCGAATATTAACCTTACTGTTTTGTGATAAGGTTGAAAATCTATTAAAGAAATTTGACAGGTTGAGTTAGGTTGATGTGCTGGCGTCTGTACAGAAAGGCGGCAAATAACTTGATTTGAGGTTTTATGGTGGAGGAAGCTCACCACCCACAATTCTTTACATTTTAACATGTTCAAGGTAGCCCCACCATGAAAATCTCTAATCAAGTTATTTAATGCCTACCAATCTGCCTACTGTACGTACATAATTTTAAAAATATAAACAAATATATAAGCAAACTCTGTATTTTTTTTATTAAGTGTAATAAATCCTAATTTTGTAGGTAAATAAAAATTAAATACATGAAAATAAAAACAAATCACCAGCTCTATACGTGAAAATAGTGTAACCTCCAGTCAAAGTTTCAAACGGCGCGGTATTGTACTATGCGTTCCAAATAAGAATAGGGAAGTCAATACCCTCGATCTGTCAAATGTTGAGTAAAAAGTACGGTTTGCAAAGAAAACTTACTTGCTTATCAATAAAGGGTATTTTTGCTTAGTATTACTAGTGTTAGTTAAATCTAGGTAAAGTAAAAACGTTATTGTTTAATATAAATTAGCTAAATATATTGTTTTTAGTCATAATTTGTTAAAAAAAAATATTTTCTTTCGTATTTTTATTGTTAGAAACAATTCGCTATCTTCTTCCATTTGCCACTACACAGCCATTTCACACAGTGACGAAGAGATGAGCAAAATTAAAGAACTGGATTTTGATTAAGCTTCGTAAACAAATTAAATTTTAAAAATTTCAGGTTTTGCTCACCTTACCCAAAATAAGACAGATTACCCAGATAAGACAGGATGACATGACGTCACAACATGGCAATCGATCCTACTTTTTATTAGGAACACATTGTACCTACATGAGTCTGGCGGAAAGAAATATTAAATAAGAATAGTTCAATTATATAATTTATATGTGTAGTGTGAACTGTAAGTGTAAGTTGGCAATAAATAAATAAATAAAAAATTAATTTTAATTATATGCGTGACCCTCCGCCCTAAATAAAATATACCGAGCACAATATATCGCGACCAACTTGGGCCACTGTGTAGATGGTACTCGAAAAATAACTTTTATTTTGATCAAAATACCCACACGTTGTGATAATATTCCAAATTACCTACATTATTCTTGTAATTAATATTTGCAACTTCTTAACAATGTACAGCAGTGGTATTTTCGTTTTTGGCGCTAAAACATTTTACAAAGAGACGAAGCGAGATGCCATTTCTGCTTTGCCGTTGGAGATGTCTTGGAAAATATTTTCGTGAGTTACTGACGACGAAGGTCGTATTTTAAGCTTGTTTTTTTTTTTAAATTTTTAAATTAATATATACCTACCAACAAAAGTTTGCATTTTAATAAATTAAATAATTAGGCAAGTTATAACTATGTAGGCTGTTATATGTTGAGGGAATGGAATAAATTACTGCTGTACCTACACAGACTGTTTGGTTGTAGTCTCAAAAGAGTAACTGTGGTAATTACATAGGTTCATAGACTACTATTATCATAGGTTGTTCGCTGATGTCTCAGTTCAATTCCCGGATCTCTCAATAGAAGTGGACACTGGAGGCTATGGTAGATTTATTGTATTGTAACTGAAAGTTTGCCATTATTTAAATGAAGAAGAAAAAAACTATAATCATAAAATAATTAAGTCCAAATAATATTTGTTCAGTTATTTAGATGACACATCACTAAAAATTGCAACCCGTACGCACAAAACATGGGCGCGAATTATTTTGATGAATAAAAAACTAAGGAATCGACTCAACAAATTCGAACTGGCAGTTAAACTAGGCTCTGAAAGCTTAGCCAAGTTTTACAGGAAAAATAAAAGAAAACTGCGTAAAGAAAAGGGAAAAAATTATTTGCCACTTGGCAAAACCATAGGTAATATATTATTTATTTTTTATTTCAATAAGATGTCAATTATGTATTTTATTTTATTCCAAAAAAAAAGTAGTGAACAATAATTTTTTGCGTATTAATGTTTTCGTTTATTTTAGCTTGTGCATCAGAAAAAACGATTTTAAAATCCAAAAGAAGAGGAGAAGAAATTACTGTGCACTCAAAAAGATTCAAACTTTTCTAAACCACGCCTAACTTGTGCGTGTGATAGGCCCCCCGCCTATCACACGCACAAGTTTGACTATAGTTTTGCTAAGCCAATTTGTACGGGGATCACTGCGAAAAACTGTACTGAACCATTTGCTATGGTTTAGGGCAGTCCCCCACTTCGATCAAAAATCGAAAATCGGTTACTACACATTCAAGGTCGACCGGTTCAACTTGTGTGACGAGGATTATAATTGGTTTTCAGATCTACATGTAACTATAGCAAATGGTTCAACTTATTTGCCGTGTAATGAGTTTGACAACTGGCTTGCCCAGACAAAACTGTAGTGAAGCTTGTGCGTATAACGACTTACATTATTCTCATTAAATTGACTCCAAGATTATGTTCACATTGACATTTGGAAATAATCTTTAAATGGAATCTCAACATTATGGCGATAAGATCTATCTTACTATCAAAATGTACTTACGAAAATACATTATCTCAAATATTTTTCTCAGACTTTGAATTATGACCTTTTCGCTAAGAGATATCATCGAAATTGCAGTAGTAAGTAGGTACAGTCAAGTGCAAAGATATGTAAATATGCACTTAGCAAAATTCAAAAACGGGTATCTCCAGTACCTAGATAATATTGATTGCAGCTTACATACGTTCTTCGACAACATACCTACTTTTACGCGAGAAATACACTTCAGAATTTTCCTAAGTGTTATCATATTTTAGCCTCTGAGTGTAAATGAACGGCGATGCGATCCATACATTATCGGGTGAAGTAAATTGTAAAACATTTCATGTGTGAACCGACCCGACGTGATATACGAGTATAGGCGACGCTTGCGTTTCCACGCACATTACATGGCGTGGAAATATACCGAAATTTACATCAAAATACTTTATTTATTGATGTTGTGAAGCTTTTGGAAATGAGGGCTGCATATCTTCGTTAAGATGTTTTATTGTTACTATTAAAAAAATTGTTTTCCTGTTATTTGTAAGAAGTTAAATAAAGTTTGTGACGAGGGTTGGTTACATATTTATGTACATAGTATTACATATTATGTGTATATATATATATTATATGTATTAACCTACTTCTGTCGAATTGAAGGTACCTATACAAATAACAATGGTTAAGGGTGCCCCATACACCCTACAATAATATTGCGCAATTGTATATCAGTATTATTCAACGTGTACACTTGCGCAATATTATTTGTAGGGTGAATAACGGAATATTATTGAAACATTTGCGCAATGATTTAACAAAAGTTTAAGTGAGCTTCAATTTTATTGTGCAATATTATTGTAGGTGTAAGGGTCGGTACATACCTGACAGAAAATGCGTTGAGCGTATCGAGGTTATACTACACTTTACGCTCGACACATGAACGCATCATCGGTTAAGTGTGGTTTTATTATATTTGTCTGTTCTGGCGTTACGCGACCGATAATACTCGACGCATTTTCTGTCAGATATGTAACAATCCTATGGGGCGCCGAAGCGCAAATGATTGCGGGAAATTGTCATTGGGTATTGTTCATCAATATTGCTATAGGATGCAATATCCTATAGCAATTGTCAGCTGTCGGATTCATACAGTGTAGCTATCCTTTTCTCACATATTTTTTCTTTTAGGTGGGAAATCATCTAATGACTGCTCTCGCTCCAGGGCGGAGTGAGAGGGCGTGTCAGACTTTTACTGACTAAAACTCACTCCTATGTTCTTTCGTTGCCTTGCATTCCAGGGCCCCTGTACCCCAGGTTTTCCTTTCAGAAGTTAACCCATGGCCCCAGTAGGCACAGGGTCGATCCATATTGGGCTCCTACGGTTTTGCAAAAGGTTCCCTATCCATTTGCATAAAATTTTAAGACCTAATATAACTTAGCATAATTTTGTTTGGCATAATTATATTTTCGCATAATATAATTACGCATAACAGCTTGCGCATAATTTTTTTAAGCATAATATCTCTAACCATAATAATGATTAAGCATAATATTCTAAAGCATAAATTTATTAAGCATAAAGTTCTAAAGCATAACTTTTTTAAGCATAATGTCCTAAAGCATAAATTTACGCATAATGATATTAAAACGAAGACTATTGTGTCACTTAATGTATTATTGCAAAGTTGTAATTTATGTACGTTGTGATTCTTACTTACTTAGGTGAATCAGGTAATATATAACATATTAATATAATATAACGTATTGAACAATTTTATGGTTTTTTTTTTTGCTGTAGGAAGCATGAAGCAAGCATGCATACAGCATGCAAGCAAGCATACAGCATGCAAGCAAGCATGCAGCAAACAAGCAAGCATACAGCATGCAAGCAAGCATGCAGCAAACAAGCAAGCATGCAGCATGCTAGCGAGCATGCAGCATGCAGCATTCAAGCGAGCATGCAACATGCAGCAGGCAGGGTTTCTGTCACGGCTCCGGCGCTGCGGGCCTCCGGCGGCCCCACGCGTGCTAATCGTCGCAGACGGCTTTCGCTCACCACCGCAGCTTCGGCTTGTTGGCCGGCTTCGCCGGCCAGCCTCAGCCGCGGCGACTCGCTCGCAGCCACCTGCTTTTCAGCCCGCGGGCTGCCTCGCCCCTACGCGCCTACGCGATTTTAAATTACACTCTAGGGGTAGGACAAACAAGACTACGTGGAGTCGGTTTTGCAGCAATTCGGTTCTGTCACTAACTTTTGTTGCACAGCATATTAAAAATTTTTAACCAACAATATTATTTAATTGTTACAGAAACTATAGCAAATTTGTTTAAAAATCTACTAACGTTATGCTAATAGTCATTAGGCCTACTAACGTTATGCGAATCAAATTTATGCCAAAACAAATTAGTCTTTAAGATGATTATGCCAACATAAAATGTATGCCTAAAAAAATTATGCCGAAGTATTATTATGCCAAAACAAATTATGCCAAAATCGTTATGCCGAAGTATATTAGGACAAAGAACATTATGCGAAAAGAAGGGACCCCTTTGCAAAAATCTCCTTAAGACGCGCGTGGAACACTGCGTCAGGCTCGGTCAGGACGGTTACTGGGCCGTTCCCTCACGTGTGGTCGCTAGCATTATTGCTTCACAGAAGGAGGCGACCGCCTGCCATTCTTCCTCACTCCGGACCATGGCCCAGCGCGAGAGGTCGTTGCGGCCGATCGCCCCCACAAGGACACGGCAGTGCTCTGCCCAAGCGGAGCACTGCTCCACCGTGTTCTCCGGGCAGTTTATACAATGGTGACACCCGGGTGTTTCTTCCGCATGAATCCGGTGCAGGAATCCTCCACACTTACCATGTCCGTTGAGGACCTGCGTCATGTCGAAGGTGAGGTCACCGTGACGTCTTTCCAGCCACTCCTCAAAGTGGGAACTTACTGCCTTTGTTGCGACAGTCGCTGTCACAATTCCACAGCGAGAGATCACTTCGGAACTCTGTCCGTCATACCGCAGCTTGACGTGGGCAGCAGAGTTTCCACTCGGCGTTGCACTTCCACGCGCAAATTGTTTATGCGTGTACTGTTGCCTCCAGATCCCATGGTGGCAGGCCAGCAAGGAGGCTTCTCTCATCTTAAAGATGCTTATTTTCATCCTGCTGTCATCCTACCCCTGCTATATAAAAAAGAAGTTACATTTCCTATGCCCGATTTCAATATTCGTAACCCTGATCTGAATGTGTCATGGCTCTGTTGAATTTTCTTCTCTGAGCTACTCTAAATTGATAGAAAATTTAACAGCCCGCTACAATAATAAGTAGGTATTCATTCAGGTCTAAGCCGAGTTCAAATGTCGTTGTGTGTTCGTCGATAGAGTTTCATTGTTTTGTATGTAAGCGGTGAGCAGGCGTACACCAAGCGTAAAATGACGAATACGCGTCTATGAAGCTACTCATCCGTGGATAGTAGGGCTTAGTGCTAGTGAACAGGGCCATTAATGAATTAAACAAAAAGTTTAAAGGTAAACTTAAAAATTATTAGCCCTCACATGAAGTTACTTTATTCAAATCCTGCGACTCCAAGGTACTGTAAAGCAGTCACGTAAAAAATTAAATAAAACTTCGCTCCGCTGAATATTAGTACGTGCAGAAAAAGATTACACCAAACTTTGCTCAGTATCTTTATTTACGTAACTTTTTTATTGCTCTTGAATGTTTTGGTGACTTTTGATCTTTATACTCTTGTTTCTGCGAATATGTTTGTTTTTATTGTTTTTATTTTTGGGACTTGACACAAATGCTTTGTGAATAAAGTTAAAAATAAATAGTTTAAACAGTCGCACGGCAACACATCGCACCTTTAGAACGAAAACGACACAATTAAGAAAATACGAAAATTGAGTTCATCATAAAATGACTCAAAACGAAATTAAGTCTCATGCTCATGTAGGTAGGATGGGTTTAAAACCAATGATCGGGTTTAAACCGTGCTGATTTCTCATCTCTAGTTGCGTATGAAAACTGTAATGGAGAAATCATTTTGCACTTGGTTTCTCATTTTTCAATCTATAATTTAGTAGGTATATATTATATTAGCCTTATTTATTAAACTCGCTAATCATATTCCGTTATTATATACTAGCTTCTGCCAGCGGCTTTTCCCGCATGAATGTCGGTTTCTCCATGGAAACTTCCAACCCTCGTTTTACCCCCGCAAGCCTCGGTTGCAATGACAAACTTTCTAAGCTTGTATCAAAATGTACAATTCTTTTAAGTCCAAAATTTTCTTTTAACCTTACATTTTTCTTTGCTGCTTTAAGTGCCCCTAAGCGTGTGCTCTAATTCCTACAACTCCGCCCCTAAGATGACCTACTGACCGTAACGTACTTTACATAAGTAAAGTGTAGCGATGAATTCTGGCTACTTTTCCAATATTCGCTGTACGAGTAGCCATAGGCCTCAACCCTGTAAAGGTACCTCTATTTTGACCGACGTAATTGTGCTCAATTCCAGGTACAGGAGAATTAAAATTCAAAACGGGTACAGTGTGCAAAGATCCAGATAAGTAATTAGTTTGCTTGTCATACCCCTGTCACAATATTTGGAGGACAAATGCCCGGGAACCAACAAATTCAGTGCGGCCTCCTCCGCGTGATAAATGATCGCACACTTCATTAGTGAATGAGGTTTAATGGTGATAACTCGTGCATGGACTATTAAGTAAATCGATTATTCAATTATCGAATAGATAGTTTTGTTACTGTGTACTCTTGGACAATGGGCAATAATGGTCTGTTTTTAATTATTGGTTTATTCTTTTATTTTATTTTAATAGTTTATTGTTTTATATATACCTACACCGTTCAATTTTGGTCGTTTTAATCTCGCGCAGGGTCGATTCGGTACATGAAATACTATTGATTTGTAAAGAGAAAATTAAAAAACAAAGTACTTTTTTTTAAAACTCGAATTAATTTACGCATGAACGAAATTAATTTCTCAGCTGAGCGAGGCCAATGAAATGTAGGTAGTTAGTACGCAACGACGAGTTTAAAAAAAAGTACTTTATTTTTTAACTTTTTCTTTACAAATCGTTAGTATTTCATGTTCCGAATCGACCCTACGCGAGATTAAAACGATTAAAATTTAACGGTGTAGTTTTTCATTATTTAAATAGGGCACTGGATCCCGCACTAGGATACCCTGTGACGCAGGATCCAGTCTCTCTCTAACTCTAGGTACCTAGCTACTTAGAATATTGACAGGTTGAATGTATCCCCATCTGTTAAGGTACTTAACTAAACGTAAATAATTTGGATATGTCTTTTTATTTTTTTTAAATCGTGTAGAAGACAGGGGCGGATCTTGAATTTGTGGGGCCCTGGGCTAATACTGCTTAGAGGCCCCACCTAATTACTCAATCAGTTGCCATTTTGTCAAAAAACTGTTTTCTGTAGTGATGTAGGTATATATAATATATTTTAAGTACGGGAAGAAAATAGGAAAACAAAATATTTTATTTATTTATTAAAACATTATTTATTGCAAAATAAATTGACAGGTTTTGAATGGTTATGTTATATAGATTATAAAGCAACCTTTCTGCATTTGTGTGCTGCATATTCTTTTATTTGGTCATCGCACTGCAAGTTCTTTGTTACATCGCAATTTATGGAAAGAACTGATAAATGATTTAGTCAATAGTTCGACATTGTTTTCCTGTATTTGTTTTCTATATACGACATCCTGGAGAAAGAGCGCTCCGCTTCACAGCTAGTGATCGGCATCGTTAAAAAATAACTTTAAAATGGTATAGCAGTTTTGGAAAAAATTAGGTTCAGTTGAAAACCAGCGTCAGGCAACTACCACGTAGCTGTCTGGCATTTTTGCTGAACTGGACCTATTTGGCGCAACCGTGAAACACACAATGTTAGTTTTATCATTTTTTTTTATCTTAAGTGGCTACATCTTGTTTCTGCATTGTGTGTGTATATGTGTCAAATAAAATGTTTTTCTTTTTCATTATTATTTTTTTTTAACACATTTCTTTTCATAAATTAGCCATAAAAATTCACTGCATGGTGTAAAACTCTGTCTTAGACTACAGTAAGTAAGATTTTAACTGAATGCACTTATTCACTAAATGTTCGTCTACGTCATTTGGATAATAATCAATAATATTACGTACACTTTCCATATCTATGTGTTCTTTATTTTTGTCCAAATCCAATAAAAATTTTATTTTTGCTTTATGTCTCATAGGCTTGGCTTCTATTATTTAAATCCACAATCATCTTATCCAACACAATATTAAGCGTGTCTCTTTGAAATTTTTCTGTGCCGTTTACTGATCCTTTATCTGTAGATTTATCTGAAAATTTTGAAGTAATGCGTCTCTTATTTATGTCACTGTAGTCTGTTCCCACATTAGCACTTATTTTTTTAGCTTTCTCTTCGTATTCCTTTAGCTTCTGATTTGATTGTTGCCTTATGTTTTTCACGAACTCTTTTAATGACACAATTAACTTATTGCCTTCACCAACGTCTAAACCAGGGCTGTACTTTTTTTTATTAAATACATTAAATCTCTCCAACTTTTCTTCCCAAAAAACCATTAAAATTGCAGTTTCTAGTTTTGCCAGTTTATTAAATAAATTTCGTGCCTCTTTTCGGAAATCAACTTTTGCATCATCATTTTCGCCAAAACTATTGAGAATTTTCATAATGCTATCATAATTACTTTTTAAAACTCTGACAGCATCATAGTGACAAGACCATCTAGTCTGGCTTAAACTTTTTAACATAAATTTTGTTTTATTTCACGATTTAACAGTTCCCACCTATGGGTCGAAGCAGAGAAGAAAACGTATATTTTTTGCACTACTCCAAAAAAGTTTACAATTTCAGCTATGGATTTGGGATCTTAGATTTTTGGCTATTTCATTCGCGTTTATATGTTCTGATTGTAAAAAGTTTAAATTTTTTCGCATTTATTTCTCTCTTTTTCTCGATCAAACTGTAATTTTCGCTTTTCAGCTCCTTTTATATATTTTCTAGCAGACATATTGTAAAATAGGATATTTTTCTGAAAATAAACAAAGAACTTGATACTTACAACTTTTAATTTTAATACCTACTTTGTAATGAGTTTAGCAATTCACAAATTATCATTAAATATCGAACGAGTTCGATTCATTTAGTTTTGAAAACTGAAATGAAAATAAAAAAGTCATGTTTTATAATTCTTTTTACTTACCTACTGCTTACTAAAAGCGGGAAGTCTACTTATGCTGAATACCTTCAATTTCAGTAAATTAAAAGAAAGGTCCGGTCCTTATAATTTTTAAGTTATCTATCACTTAGTAAACTAAACACGCACCAAACACATTTCTAATAATAACAAAGTCAATTCGTTAATATCGTCGACGACAGCAGAAGTGCGAAAAAATAACAAAATTGCGTCGAGCGATAAGCGGAGGGAAGTCTCCAGTAATAGACAATACACGGAATACACCGACCGAAAACAAGCGACGGTGAATTCCGCTTTCCGTTTGATAGATGCGCACACGGGTTGATCGATCGCAGTATAACCTTATGACCGGATTTTTTTTAATTCTAGATATTTTTTATTACTGACAATATCGTCTATTGTTTTCAGTCCGGTTGGGGGCCCTCTGTATCCACGGGGCCATGAGCTGCAGCCCAAAAAGCCTTTATGTAGATCCGCCCCTGGTAGAAGACATACAAAGATTATTTAAATTTAGCTATTGCCTTACATCGGTTTAGGTAAATAGCTAATTGTAAATATTTTGAGTCAATAAAAGATATGTGAAGTTTGTTTACATTTAGTTAAGTAGGTACCTAAACAGATAGAGTATAAGTACTAAAGTACCTACAAACTTTATACGAATGGATATGTTAATGGAGGAATGAACGCATAAAACTTACCTAGATTTTGAATAGGTTATATTTTATCGGCGTCGAATGAACTATTGATCATATTTAAATAAATAATGAACCGTAATAAAAGCTAGTAATGCGGAGATCTTTTTTGTGAGCTAAGAAGTCATAAATCACCAGTTAAGGTGGGCCGATGACCTGGTGGGGGTCACAGGAAAACGGTGGACGCGGGACGCACATGACCGGTCCTTGTGGCGATACTTGAGGAGGCCTAAGTCCAACAGTGGACGTGTTTCGGCTGAAATGATGATGATGATTTTTTTTTTGGTAGGTAAAATCATCCAATGACAAATCCCGCCCTTGGGTGGGGCGGGGAATAGTCTCAGGCTCTTACTGACTAAAAACCTACCCTTCCATTCATTGCCTTTGTCCCGGGGCCCGTGGTGACATTCTCACATAACCTTTGGCCCCAGTAGGCTTCGGCCCTGCTGGACCCCTACAGTTTGCTGACAACTCCTTGAGGTGCGCGGGAACAGTGCGCGCCGTAGACGACTTGAGCTCGGACCGGTCTGTTACCGGAAGGACGGTTAGCGAGCTACCCATTGCCCACCGTCCGCGAGCCCGCAAATGATGATGATGATGGAAAATCACCAAATAACTTCAATTCCTTAAGCACTGGTTGGAGCGAGAGGGAGTGTCGAGTTTTTACAGATTGCATGCAGTTGCCATTTGTGTATTAGATCTACAGGTGGTGATCAATTTGTAGTAACTGTGAATACCAGAAGACGGTGTCGGCTAGTTACCATATCTCAGGATTTGTCCTGAGATTTCTGGATTTTTGGACTCTTCTCAGGATCGACGCTGGATTTTGGAAATCTCAAGAAATCTCGGGATTTTTAGGATTTCACTCTATAATACAGCTTTTACAAATTAAACAAAGTAATATAAAGTTATACAAATTAAAACCCATTGCCACCTTTCCCCCATTGCCCGCTTTGAGTGCAATGTGTAATCAGCGCAACGCTTGAGCGAAAACTGCAGAGTATGAAAATGATAATAATTCCTTTTTTTTTGAATTGCCAATTACGTTTGAGACTACTAAACTGTGAAAAATCTTAGGATTTTTAAATGGCAATCAGGTTTTTTCTTATTTTAATTTTTTCATCTGGCAACTCTAGTATGCCTACAGATTTTTTTTTAATAAATTGTTCATACAAATATAGTACTACACACTGTCCCTTAAATCTAGGTCAAGTTCCATAAAAGTAGATTTCAAATCCCACACATCCCGGAGTCAACGAGATTCCAAGATGGCGCCGGCTTCAAATTGACACATCCGGCGGGCGCTTTGACGCGGGCCCTCGCCGGAAGCACACTTACAGCCTTCTGATATCCACTCTAGTGAGGACCGTCTTCCTGTAAAGTGTCGCCCTCTGACGACTTGTGTGTCGATCTTTATAAGTGAGATCTATTTTGTGTCCTTTGCCTCAACAAGAATGTTTATAAAACTTTTTCTTGGCGCAGATTGGTCTGTTTTGGGGGTTTTGTTAGTGTGTTATGACTAAATACTATGATTAGAAACTTTATTAACAATTTCTGCATTGTATCGTAATCTTACATTAGACTAGATAGTAAACAAAGATAATACATATAGTTAAAAGTTTATATAAATAAAAAAAATAGTAGGTATTAAGGTAATACAATTATTATGTGAATGCGCATAACAATTCTAATAACTAACTTTATAGATTTACAATAAACAAATTAAGTAGGTATTTCAAATATACATTAAAAATTCACATTTCAAATACACATTATGACCTACCTACCTATACTAATATTATAAAGAGGAATGATTTGATTTCTTGTTTGTATGTTACGATTTAACTCAAAAACTACTTGCCCGATTTAAAAAAAAATCTTTCACCATTATAAAGCTACATCTTCACTGAGTAACATAAGATATTTATTTTATACTTCCATACGGGCGGATCCGTTGTCTGAAGCTAGGGTCAAATAAAATAATATAAAACCAATTAATTTAGTTTCTACAAATACAAATGTCAAAAGGAATAAATAGGTATAATACCTATATCAATTATTTACTATAAATGTCAAAAATAAAAATGTATTCTACCTATTCATAATAACTAAAATTACTTCAGACAAACCTGAACACTTTTAATTCCTTTTTCAAAAAGGCAGGCAACACTGCGTTGCACGTTATTGCTAAAACAAAATCATTAGGCGTTAAGGAACAAAATTTAAGAAAGCTAGCTCCAATTTAATATTTCCTTTCAAAAACAATAACATTAGGTCTGTGTGGGAAATAACAATGAAAACTTGTCCAGTTTCTACAACTTGTAACTAAGTTCAAACTAGATGTTCAATGTTCATGTTAAACTTTATGTTTATGTACCAAATATAACGGCCATAACCTGAATTAGCTATAGGTAGCAGTAGCGTAACTAGGTGTGGGCGAAACGGCCCCTTGCGAGGGCTCTTTAAGAATGAGGTTTTTTTTACAATTGATAGGTTGTCGATTGATGTCGTAAAAATTGCTCTAAACCTCCTGCCGGAACAAAAGAAAGGCACAGGTCGCCCACCATTGATCTGGTGGTCTAAAATCGAGAGAGACCTCAAGTTAGCCGACAACCCAGAATAGAATATCCTGTCGCCGATTAGAGAGGAGACCCGAACCCAAGTAATGGGAACAAGAGAAGACAAAGAACAAAATAGATAGGTATGTGTTCGACCACTATTTTACCCGATGGTAAGCGAAGATGTGGTCGAACACTGAGTTGAGACAGTCACTGTCACTTTTTCGAATTTATGAAAGAAAAAGGCCTCGCGGATGCGCCTTCACCCACTTCTAAATTAGCCCAGGTTACGGCTCTGATAGGTAGGGTGAGATTTAACTACCCATGTGTTTGTTTAGGTGAGGTAGGGACCTGCTAGACAAATATTTGAAGGTGTTAGGTTAAGTCACGGGTGGAACGGTCGTTTGGGTATTATTAATGAATAAATTACCTAACTACCTGCTACTTTTATTTTGTACTAGGGTTTTTTTCTATTGTGGTTACAACTGACAGCCACCAGAAAGTCAGTTAAGTGAGACTCGGAGTATGAACACGCTTGCATTGCTACTAAGATATTTTTAAACAATATGAAGCTTTGACCGCCTCGCCTCGAGCTCCGGGTCTGATTGTAGATGCTTGATAAGTCAAATAGGCGTAAGACACATCTTGTATGTCCAGAAATTTAAGCCCGTACCTCACCGGGACGCCATGGCGGTGCAGCCAGTTCGTGCAACCAAGGAAATGCATGCAGCTCTATGGTGTGTACCTCACCTGGCAACTGTTGGTCACGCAGCCAATCCCGTGATGGAATTATACATCATATATAGCTCTATCGCTTTAGCGGTGCAGTTTAGGTCGTCAAATGATGCATTTTTCAGTTTGGTGAAAACTTTATTCAAAAAACTCTTTTAAAACTTTAACTTCCAATATAAACGTTAAACTCTTAAGAAACAGTACTACAGCGAGCACATTCGCGGCATATTTCACTGAAATGAAATATGACTGCGTGAGTCCTGACCCGAGTGGAATTCATATTAGCTTCCATTGGTTGGGCAATTGGAAAATATCTCTACTACGTGGAATGTTCAGAATCGGTTACTAAGTTTTGCTCTTCCGTGATTTCTATAATCCAATAAGTATATAAGAGCGGTTACGCATTACGTCCTATCCGAATCCGATCCGTCAAAAATCCGTTCTTATCCCACTGCTTTTAGGCACGCAATAGACAGTTTTCCGCACTAGTGCCGTAAAGTGCGCGTGCTCGCCCCCGCTACAATTTTATTGTAATGAAATAGTTCTACGGCTACGAAAGTATGGTTCGTAACCATACCTTTACGGGTTCGGATCAGATTCGAACCGGACGTAGTGCCAAACCGCTCTAACCCTTGTTTTTTTCATTAGAACTACTAACTCTCTGCACTACCAGTTTAAACAATTACCCAGTGAATAATAATAATTCAGATAATCAATTTAATTAAAAATTACCTACCGTACCGCTACCGTAGCAAAAAACGGGAAAAAATCACGTTTGTTGTTTGGGAACCCCCTTAAATAGTTATTTTATTGTTTTTTTAGTAGGTACTTGCGGCAACAGAAATACATCATCTGTGAAAATTTCAACTGTCTATCATGGTTCATGAGATATAGCCCGGTGGCAGACAGACGCACGGACAGCGGAGTAATACGGTTCAGTTTTCGTAAAGAACCTTAAAAATAAACAAAAAACAGAAAAAGACATTAATAATAAAAAAATAAATTAAATAACGTGAAACAATTACTGACTTGACTTGACTTGACTTACTGACTTGATTGACTGGTAGAGAATGCCTAAGGTATTAAGTCCGCCTCTGTACTTTTGTGCATAAAGTGTAAAATAAATAAATAAATTACAGATTCATTCACAATATTAATATTAATAAATTAATTTATATTTTCAGCTCAACAATAATTACTCGTATTTAAATTCATTTCAAAGCAAGCGAAAATTATGTCAATATCCATCGTCCATTTAATATCATCATGTGCTCTTCCAAGGCTGGAGAGGAAGTCAGAGCAGCTTATACTTTGACAGCGTCATTTTGTAATGCGACGTGTTGTACGATACGACTTCGTTTTTAATAAAAGTAAAAAAAAGTTGGTTCATATGCTGAGTATAATATTGTTGTCGTGAAATTGTGTTAGCTCAAAGAAATGAGATCTCTTAACATTCTCATATAATTCAATAAAGTTTATTTCTAGACTAATTGGCTTATCACCTCATTTATTGAAAACCTTTGTTCAAAATAGAGTCGAATAGGTAAATTAACTAATTAACAAGCAACATGATACATTATAAAGAGGCTCTTTGAATAGCTAATTCAAATATGGACAATGGGCCTTGTAAGAAGTCTTAAAGTCACCTAAGGGGCAATGGAAAGGGCTATGCTCGGAGTTTCCTTGCGTGATCGAATCAGAAATGAAGAAATCCGCAAGATAACCAAGGTTGCCGAGATAGCATGGCCGTTGGGGCCGAAAGGTTCTGGAGTGGCAACCGCGTACCGGAAGACGCAGCGTTGGAAGGCCTCCCATAAGGTGGACAGATGATTTCAGGGTCGCTGGACGCCTGGAGCCCGATAGATGCGAGACGCAAGGGACCGGTCATTGTGGCGACGCTTGGGAGAGGCCTATGTCTAACAGTGGACATCTTTCGGCTGAAATGATGAATGGTGACGATGAATCCAAATATAAAACACAAAAACATCATTCTAATTCTTCTTCTACTTTCGTGTCGACTCTTTGTTCTTACAAGTACCTATTTAGATACCAGCCCCCTCGTTAAGCGTGAACGCTTGGAGTTAGCCACGCCCTCAATTCCTTTTTTCTGTCCACATATGAGACGGCGAGATGACGTTAGAACCATTGAATTAGGAGCGTGGCCAACTCCAAGCGTTCACGCTTAACGAAACGATCGTAACTTGGCTAGAGGCCAGGATCACTGTGTCGTTGACCTCGCATAAATCGTGGAAGGTGCGAGTAGGTGTGCAAGCTGGGAAGGAAAGGGGGTGACGAGGCTCCACACTGGTACTGTATTTGTGATGGGTCTATACTGGTTCTAGTTTATAAGAGGTGTTTAATATGATACTAAGATCATCCTTATATATTAGGGGAGAAAGGTGTATTAATCAGTGCATTTGTGACATTAGTCATTTGAACCAATCAGGAAGTGCCAAGTGAATCCACAGTGATATTAGCCAAACGGAGACAAGAATCACAGGCACAAGTTAGTTTTAGAACAATTTGCCTGCTGCAGTCTTCCCATCCGATTATAATTTAAACTGTCAAGCCCCAACAGAAAACCGGTGGCCGCACGTCCCTCTCGCTCCACCCCCACACCAACAGCACAATTAACCATTTTTATATTTTTAACTGCACCCGACTAGCGCTGTACTCCGATGCAGACTGAGCGCGAAAGTGACCACTTACGATTTTTGTACGTAAGCTAGGCACGCGAAGTAGTTGCTCTTGCGTTATTTAGGTATATCTATATCTGTGATTGTGTCTCTAATTACGGTATTCGAAAACGTAAAACTAATGCGCTTCGCCACCAACGGTTGCGTCACTGCTTACCTTCAGGTGTGATCGTCGTTAAGAACTAGCTTATACCATTACAAAAAAAAAAAAACTGTGCATGTGTAAGTAAGTTGGTAATATTTTGAGCTAATTTTTAACACTATTTACCTTGAAATAATTATAGGTTAAAATAGATTAGTTTGTTAACTTTACGATTTCACCTGTTTTGAATATAGGGGCTTAACCTAGTTTTATCGATAGAGCTATTTATAGTATACATCAGTTACCAATATCATGGTTTCTTTGTTTCTTAATAAGCATATAAGTTGTTCATAACGCATAGAGTCCGAATATATTAGACTCTAATTAGAATATTTAAAATGTCTAAAAAAACTCCTTAATCATTTTGATTTGTAAAAATATGTATATATATCTTTAAATGAGGTCTTTCTAATGGTCAAAACAAAACAATCGGAATCATATCACTTAAAACAATCAATCAAATAACTGCCAGTTTTTTCTTAAATTATGCAATCAAATGTTTTTTTTTCTTAGCAGTTTATAGAATGGTAAGTACTACCAATGAAGAATACTCTTAGGGGTGTCTCTATGGTGGCGGTGAGCGTAGCCAGGTTATGAATCTAAAAAAATGCGTGTATTGTCTTGGCTTCGCAAACTGGTAACACCGTCTGGCACGTCAGTGAGGGCCTGACAAATAAAGCAACGTAGTAAACTAAACAGTATATAATATTATGGATCTGAAACTTGGCCGCTTACAATGAGCCTCATCAGAAGGCTTAATAAGTCACCCAAAAGGGCATTGGAAAGGGCTATGCTCGGAGTTTCCTTGCGTGGTCGCATCAAAAAAGGCAATATCTGCAATCAGGGTTGTCGACACAGCCTGATGGATCACCAAGATCACCGATCGAGCACATTGCTCGCGGAACAGACTGATGGTTGATGACGTAGTGTTTGAAGGCCTCCCACTAGGTGGACTGATGACCTAATGAATGTCGCTGGAATCCGATTGATTCGTGACGAACGGAAACATTCGTTGTGGCGACGCTTAGGGGAAGCCTATGTTCAACAGTGAACGGCTTTCCACAGAAACAGTAATGATGAAACCAAACAGTAAAACTAAAGTAAATAACATTACGGAAACATGAATTTTTTTATATCTCTGTTCTTGATTCTTTTATTTTTTATTATTTTAAGCATAGATGTAGACGTCAAAATGGATCTTTTCTCCTCGGTCGCTCTTCATCCGAAGATTCACGAAGTTGAAGCCGAGCCCGCCTTGCGTCACGTTAGCCGATGCGCCCGTGTGTGTCATGTCGAACGCCAGAATACCCTGAAAAGACAAATTAATGTTTGTTCAAGTGCGTTATACGGAAATAGTTTTAATTGTAGTGTTGTTGAATAATGTCTACCACCGCACCGGATACAACACGTGATAGGTAATTGTGTAACGTTGATGGGATACCTTTTTTTTGAATTATTGTTAGGTTCGCGCTTGACCACTATCTCGCTTGATGGAAAGCGGCAATGCGGTCGACGATTGAGCGCACTTACCTAGAAGTAACCTATTCACTCTTGGCTTAAAGATTCCCGGGTTAATCGTATTGTAATGACCTCTCCCGCTCTGTGTGGAGCGAAAGGTAGTGTCAGACTTTTGCTGAATAAAATCCACCTATGTTCCCTCAGTTGCCCTTTGCATTCCAGGGTCACAGTAATCCTTTTGAACCTTCTCGCAACCCTAGCAGGTATCGGCCCTTGTGACCCCTATTTTACTAACAGGTACGCGTGAAATACTACGCGCCATCAATTCGGGCTTGTACGTGCTTACAGGGGACATGGGTTCGCTTCTCAAAAGGAAAACCTGGCCCTGGTATGAAAGGCAAAGAAGGAACAGGGTTTTTTTTTATGGTAGGTAAAATCATCCAATGACAAATCCCGCCCTTGGGCGGTGCGGGAAGTAGTGTCAGACTCTTACTGACTAAAAACCTACTCCGTTCCTTCGTAGCCTATCGTACCGGGGCCGGGTATTCAAGGAACAGGGGTTAGTTTTGTAGTTAGTGAAAGTTACTCCTTTCTCCTTCCAAACCTCTCTGGGTTTGGAAGGAGAAAGGGGAGCCTTTGTCTGGGACACAAAATAAAAATAAATGAAGATCGAGTATTGCATAATTCATTTGAGACTTTCGTAGATGCCATTAAGAGCTGTAATATTGTGTGATACCGATAACCTATTGCCTTGAATATAATATTATATCATAGCAATAAAAAAAAGTGAAACATTCTTAAGAGGCCGTAACGCCGATAATTACTTTACTGATAACGTGGTTTTAAAACTTTGGGAGAAGTTACATTCTATCAACGACAACGATAGACAGATGAAATGACAAAATGGGTGGTGCCTTTTGAAGGTTTCCTTTTAGAACAATTGGTCAAACTCTGTTCCGAATAATCGCCAAACCTAAGACAGTTTTTAAGCATGAGATAGTCTTTTGTCAATAATGGTTAAAATATTTAACATTACTCGCAGAAAAGAAGGTCAGTAGGGCCGAAAGGTTTTGGAGTGACGACCGAACAACGGAAGACGCAGCGTTGGAAACCCACCAATAAGGTGGGTCGATGACCTGCTGAGAGTCACGGAAATTCGGTGGATGTGAGACGCATAGGATCGTTGTGACGACATTTGGGGGAGGACTATGTCCAACAGTGGACGACATTGGGCTGAAACGGTGATGACGATTGAAAGTATACCTATTTATTTTATTAGAAAAATTAAAGTTAATTTAACACCAATATCAGTATCACACCACCGACCCGCACTGGGCCCGCGTGGTGGATTACGGCCCATTCCCTCTCTTAGAGAGGAGGCCTGTGTCTCAGCAGTGGGAACATTAAAAGGCTAATGATGATGATGATAATGATGATCAGTATCACCCAATTCTAGAAGTACCTAGATGTTTTGTTATATTTACTTGACAACAAAGCCATGCACAAACTGATTGACTTTACAAAGAATAATTTGTTCTAATTACACAGAAATTCGTCACTAACAAAACCTAATTATTATTTTTTCCGCGTCACTATAGGAAAACCATTGTCTTTCAGATGTTTTTGAAAAATTACGTTTTTCCCGGGGATTCCGTCGGGGCTTTCTGTGCGCTCGATGACGTTGTGAATTTATTACTTTCTTTATTTTCCTTGTAAAAACCTAACTTCTATACTTAAGATCCGTACATATGCAATATTAGTTTTAGTATATATTATGCGAAATACGTGTCTATACTTTTATGTAAAGAATTCATGTACAAAATTTCATAACTGTATCATGAAAAATTACAAATAAGCATATAACATCATCAACATCTGTTCTCTCTGCAACTCTCTGCCTGCTGCATATCAACGATCTGCTGATATCCGGTGTCTATGGGTATGCAGATGATAGCACAGTTGTAGAGAGATACCTGGCAAGTGCTCGGGCTAGTAAGCGAGATAATCCGGTCCGAAAGAGAGGCTATGGTAGAGCGTACGAATGTCTCACTTCAGGCAGTCTCCAAGTGGGGTGAAGCCAATCTGGTGAGATTCAACGCCGCCAAAACACAAGCGTGTCTGTTCACTGCCAAAATGAGCCCGTTCATCTTGGCTCCCGCTTTTCAGAATATATCCGTGGAGTGCACCGAGTGCCTTCAGCTCTTGGGAGTTGAAATTTCCTCAGGGCTTAATTTTGGGCGGTTCATTGAGTCCGAAGCCAAGGTAGCTGCTAAAAAACTCGGCGTTCTTGCAAAGGTCCGGCGGTCCTTCACACCGGGACAGCTTTTATTGTTATACAAAGCACAGGTCCGATCATGTGTGGAGTACTGCAACCACATATGGGCTGGTGCTGTAAAATACCACCTAGCAGCTTTGAACTCGGTGGAAAGGCGTGCGAAAAGACTAATTGGTGACCTAGATTTGGTTAAGTCCAATCTTCAAAGCCTTGAGCACAGGCGTAAGGTAGACAGTCTTTCGGTATTTTATAGGATGCATTTTGGAGAGTGACTATCTCAATTTCAGCATCGGACAACCTGACGACGTACGGCGAGTATCCACCCTTAAATTGTTGAAAAATCTACGGTCCGGACTAGGCGTTTCGCCTCGTCGAACATACCGCGTACGTCGAAAGACTGGAATAATTTGCCTGCTGCGATCTTTCCATCCGATTATAATTTGGGTGTCTTCAAGACTAGAGTAAATAGGCTCTTAATAAACTAGTGAGCCTCACCATCAACAATTGCATCACTGCTTACCATCAGGTGGGATTGCAGTCAAGCACTAGTTTATTACAAATAATAAAAATAAAACATTTTTTTGCGATTACCGACTTATTCCCCGGGGTCGTCTAGGTGTCCCCACAGTGTTCCTATTATTTTATCAGAACCATGGATACTACGTCATTTACTCTAAGAGGTTTACTAAAAAATAGGGCATTAAATATAACTAATTAGGTACCCAAAAGCGAATAAATAAGAAATAAATACTAATTACATCATTGATGGGCTTCGTCTAATTGCCTTTTCAATTGTAGGTATCATTTAATTTAATTTGTTGCTAGTTTTGCGTTGATTAGTAATTGTGTTTTTCAATTACATTGTTATCTATGAACAGTATGAAACCAGTATTTTAAATATACCTACTACTTGTTTTTATTATAGTAGCTAAGGAAATACATCTATTTATAATAATCAATAATTATTACTGGGAGTTATTTATTTATGTATATTACACTTATATCTATTGTCTCTAGTGAGATAAAAATCTTTTCCTCAAAAATTTTGGCACCTTATGAAGGATTTCCACCTTAGAAAAATTGTTTAAAAATTCTTAAATTCGCTCACGGTCAATACATAGCTCAAATCTTATATAAAACGGTACTGGGTTTGGTTAAAGCATGAGAAATACTGATAATTCATCTCCCGTTGGGAGAATTTGAAAAGATATTCTTCAATCAAACGGTTTGTTTAAGGGCCGGTTCTAGTCACTGTATTTTTTGCATGAACTTCGCTCGGGATTATATCGTCTTCGCGGCCCCAAAACAGCGGTTTTATTTCTATATAAAAAAAAAAAAAACAACAACTATTCAAGATTTTTGTTCTTGCGAAGCGCTTTTAAATAACAAGCTTTATTTTTTTTTTTGTAACTTTCAAATAGTTCCGTAACGTAATCTTGTAGATAAATACGTTTGAAATCGTAAATTAGGGTCAGATTCGCGTTTTTTTTTATCGAGCCAACTAGTTTATATCGTGTTTTCATTTTTGCCAAGCCCTTGGCCATATAGTCAATTTTAATAAAATAAATTTTCATGGTGTTCTCTTTTATATTTGTGGATTTCCATAGGTTTAAAAAAGGTCAAAATGAGTAGAACCGGGCCTTAATGTGATTGCAATTTTTATTCCCGTTTTACCGTCTGTTGTAGCATAAAAATAATAATTAATCACTATTACTTGGGGTCGGCATCTTTTCTTCCATTCTGTCATGTCAACCATCACGCTTTCACGGACTACCTTTTCTTTAATATCAGTCCTTACACAATTCCTCCATCTTTTCTTTGGCCTGCCTTTCCCTCTTCACACACACATGTATATTTAACTATTTCAGCAACATAAGTTTCTTCCTTCCCGTTCTGCACATGATCGTATAAAGACAAACGATTCCTTTTCAACTAGCATATATAAATAATTTTAAACTCATACAAAACAAATGAATCATTTTCACAAAAATCTCACCTGGATAGCACGTCCTATGTTAGAAGGTACTTGAGGCAACGCGAAGTACATATTCTCTACTCTCTTCCTGAAGATCTTGGAGCCGTATTGGACATCATGATGGTACACCAGTGGCCTATTAACGTTGGTTCCCAGGAAGGTATGATTAGGGTCATGTATTGTACCTATGGACATTTTAGACTACCTGAACTTTCGAACAACCTCTCTCAGTATATATTCAAGGTATCTATATGAAAATGACTTTATTTTGTACGCCATACGATCTAAAGTTACTGTATTTTTTGTACTAGCTCTAATGTTAACATTTTATTTATTATAAAATTATTATTGAAATGTGTAGTTTTGTCCAATGGCACGTTACATGTTTGTACCTCTGGACAACCCTGTGTGTACCTTTGGACAACCTAAAACAGAACATTTTTAATTTAAATCAGTCTTTTAATCATCATAATGTAACGCTTATTATTAACATAATACGTAGAGTTAACGACCATAAAGCTCTTATTGACAAAAAAAAAAATCCAAACATCACAAAATAGTTATAAAATAAACTCTTCATAAAATTATAATCTTAAGTATCAAGTAGGAATATTTTATTTAAACAGGTAGGCAGGTATACCTAAATGAGATCAGTGTATTTTGCGAGTTTTATCTGGATGCACGAACCATATCAAATAAATCTTCTGCAGAAAGGTCTTCACTGTCATCTAATGAAAAACAGTCCGAACACATAAACGGTTCAGAATCCTCTTTGTCAGGAATATGCTCTAGAAACTTTTTGGGACAACACTTTTTGTGTTAGTAAAATTTGCATGAACTGCACTGAAGAACATTGTCTTTCAAATCGGTTCTATTACAAGATTGGCAAGTAACAAAAATTGTCTGACTGAAAACTAAAATTCGCTTTTCACCAGGAACATCAATTGCTGGACCTTTAGGAGCATCAAAATTTAGCTTGGGCTTAGTAGTAGTAGCCTAGGTTTTCCTTTCCCTTTCCCCTTTGTTTTCCTTTTCTAACATTTGTTGCAAAAGAGCCTCCTTTTCTGGTGTATTGGTTATAATACGGGAACTTCCTTTCTTTCTACCTCTTTTGCTTTCTTTTCTAATTAATTTTGGAAATGGTCGAATCATTTCTGGAGTAATTGAGTTTTTGTATGCAATATTTTCTTCTGTATTTGATTCAAATGCTTGAGAAGTGGATGGTTGATTTTCAGGATGAATCAAAGCTTTATGGATGAGATGAATATCAGAACTAGTTGATTGTATTTCTGAATTATCTGTTTTGCTCAAGATTTTTATCATCTTGAATTATATTTGGTGGTTCTGTACACTCGGTGACTCACGATGGAGCAAAATCATCCTCCAAAAACAAGTCTTCGTTGAATGGATAATCCGTTTATAATATTTTTAGGTGTAAAGGATACTGCATACGCCTTGCTGATTAATTCCGCTGAGTCATAAATTGTTATTGGCACACCAGGATGGTTAACCATATGCAAATCTGCCGCTTTGTTATATGCAAGTTTTAAAAGGGCCAAAAACAATCTTATCTAGTGGCTGTAATTTATGAGACGTGTGTTGTAATGTTAACATATGAATCCGTTTTCTTTGGCCTTTATGATAATTTCGTATGATATGTGGGTCTCGTGATTCACTAAATCTATTGCCATTTTTAACCTCTCCGGGCTTACTGCAACTCTCTTTACACCAGATTTACTCCTTGGCACTATGGACAATATAAACGAGTTGGCATTAAGTAGTTTCCATAGGTAAAAACATTGTTTGTACCTTTGGACGTGTCCACAGGTACAAACAAAGACGTGCCCAAAGGTACAACCAATACAACATTTAAAAAAAAGTTGTTATTTTACTTTTTAGGTTAGAAACTGTTTTCTTTTCTTTTTGATTGGTAAATAAAACTAGCTACAGATAAATGAACGATATCAAATCGTAAAATATATCCATGCATTATTAAAGTAAAAAATCAGAAAGATCCTGCAAAAACTTACTTTTTAACACAAAAATCTCTAAAATGGTCTCACACTGCACACAACACTGATAGCGTCACGCCACTAACTGGTGTTGCTAGAAAATAAAAATGCCACCACTGTGTTGCAATATTATATTTTTAATACTGC
This sequence comes from Leucania comma, assembly GCA_958295575.1. Classification (NCBI taxonomy): domain Eukaryota; kingdom Metazoa; phylum Arthropoda; class Insecta; order Lepidoptera; family Noctuidae; genus Leucania; species Leucania comma. Next base: position 6,219,862 of record OY282476.1, on the reverse strand, counting down.
CAGTTTTTTTATTATAATCAACGTCCAAAGGTAAAAGCGTCCAAAGGTACAATACATGACCCTACACTCCACAAAAACGAATGCTGCCAACAAAAAGGCTAAAGCGTACAGCTTCATTATTTAAATTCTTGAATATTTAATTATACTCTTTGAAATGAAAAGGTGCAGACGTCTGTTAGATTCGACGATTGGATCGTGAATGAGTAGTAAAGTTGAGATTTATGTTGTTTTGTATGTTTTTACCTATTATCTCTGAGTGATAAACCTAGTGTCATAGTTTGTTCAGATTAACGGTTCATTATAATTTCTTATATCTTCGTTATCTTTGTGTTTTTCTTCTAGTTTGTCGCAAGTTGGTCCAATTTTAAATGTTACGCTTGTATTCTTAGGAGATTAGGTAGAGATGCACCTATTGTTTACTCAGTAGAAAAATGTATGTGAAATTCTAATCCTTCTTTCTTTTGGTAGAATGTGTTAAAAACCAGACGGGTAGGGAGCTACTGATGAAATTGCCAAAGATCAATAAAATTGATAAAGGATTTTTTTTTTAAATTCTATCTGATCCTAGTAGTGATGCTGCTAAGATTACATTTGAAATGGCAATGTGTCGATAGCTCAATCTTTGTAAAAATCATTTAGAAATCATAAATTAATTGTGCTGTTTATTATGTGAATTTCTTATTGTGAACTTAGGTTAGGTTACGACGGAGCTGATATGCTCTTTGAGATTAAAGTCCCTTAAAAACAAAGATTAAAAAAAATCTTCTTTCTTGTACTTACTTCTTCTTTTCTAAAGTATCTACATACCTAGTTTGTTTCTACACTGTGTATATTTGGGTTGTTTTTATAAACCATTGTAATCCATTTATTTTTGGAATGAAATTATCAAACTCCAACAACTGACTCCCCTAGTTATAGGTGGGGCGAGAGGGTGTTCCTTTGATTACTTTTTGCGTTCCAGGGCTATGGTAGATATCTCCTTGGAACAGTACTGCAGACCACTATATCAACCTACACACACCTTACAATGGACATGCTAGAACTGAACTAAACAATGGAACCAAACAATAGAGTCAACGATCATTTTTATGTGCACTTAAAACATTTTTACTGCAAATAAATGCTAAATGAACCCTGCCATTCTGAATCTCCATTATAAACAAATAACTAATGGCATAAAAAAACTAAATGTAAAATGAAATCCGATGTCCCGTCAGTTTAGTTTTGCCGCCAGGGCTTCGGTTCGGGATCTCTGCGGCTCGGATTGGCTTGGAAATAACAAAATGGTAAAAAAACTGGCTCACCTGATAGCGTGTGACAGACCGACAGACGCGGCGGTTTCTGGCCGCATTTACATAGAACAGTACCTCTACCATGAGTTTTAAGCAATAGTATTCCTCGCTACTCGATATCGACGCCGTAAATATTTTGTATGGCAAATTTTGCAGCGCCTCTAGCGGTCACTTGCAGAACCAAACTTTGCCATACAAAATATTTACGGCGCCGATATCGAGTATTGCTTAAAACTCATGGTAGAGGTACTGTAATGCTTTTCTGTTTAGGTTAAAGTTCATTTATTTAATAATATTCATTACACTGGCCTATTGGTCTAGTAGTTAGTGGCCCTGACTGCTATGTGGCTATGCCAGAGGTCGTGGGTTCGATTCCCACCCAACAAATGTTTGTGTGATGAGCACGATCATTTGCTCTGTGTCTGGGTGTAATTTATCTATAGTATGTTTGTATTTAGAAATAAATAAGTATGTTTATCAGTTGTCTAGTACTCATAACACAAACTCTGCTTAGCTTGGGACTTGGGATAGTTGTGGAAAGAAAAGTTTTGGAGGTTTAAGCTTAACGCGATGCCCAGCATTAAGTACAATGATAGATAGGAATATAATTTTTAAAGATAAAATTAAAAAATAAAGTACTTTTTTCTAAAACTCGAATTAATATACGCATGTACGAAATTAATTTGTTTAAGTAAACGAGTCAATGTCCTTGTCGTGTGTCGTTGCGTACTAACTACCTACAGTTCATTGGCCTCGCTCAGCTGATGTTTACTTAAACAGATTAATTTCGTACTTACATGAGTGAAAAAAAGAAAAGTAGGTACTTTATTTTTCATTTTAATCTTTACAAATCGATAGTGTTTCATGTTTCATGTACCGAATCGACCCTCCGTGGGATTAAAACAACCAAAATTTAACGGCGTATTTGCCTTCTCAAAAAAATAAAAGTGAACCTTTTCCTGATAGCACGTGACCGACCATCAGACGCGGCAGTTTAAGGCTGAGATTACATAGTACTGTAGGAATTCCCCTCATTTATTTGTTCAGCACTGTTCGATTTTTCCTCAAGTGTAGTAGGTCATTTCCCGGGATTTTTTCTGAAAATTCGTCATTCGTCGAGAACTGAAATGATTTGATTTTACATAACAATAAAAAAAAACTGTTATGAAAATATGTAATTTTAAGCTGAATCTGTCTTAAGGATCAAACAAAAATAAATTAATGTATATTCTTATTTTCTTTTTGGTAATAAAATAGTAGTAGAATTAAAAGTTTAATATTCCCTTATACTTCGGAGTTTTTTTTCAGAGATAACCAGTTTCTTTTTGTTAGTGGAAATATCATCCAATGACATCTCCGCGCCCTTGGGCGTAGCGGGAGATAGTGTCAAACTTTTGCTGGCTAAAAACCCACTCTTGTTCCTTCTTTGACTTTCATACTGGGGCCGAACCCTCCTTTCAGAAATCGATCCTTGGCCCCAGTTTAAGCTTTAACCCTGCTGGGCCCCTACGGTTTGCTGACAACTCCTTGAGGCGCGCAAGGAACACTAAGCGTCGTCGACAACTTGGGCTCGCTCGGGCGGCAAGCTAGCCATTGCTCGCCGTCCGCAAGTCCACGAGAGATATACAGTAAGGAAATGTAGATATTTTATACACAAAGGCTTTTTTCCTAGCCATTATAGTTGCATTTCTGGGCAAGTCCTTTCAGGTCTCAAAACAGCCTTCGTGGTACGCATCTTGGTCATTTCTCCATCTCTTTCTAGGCCGGCCTCGACGACACTTTTCCTCTACAGGAACCCACTGCGTGGCGACACTTGACCTGCGGTCTCTGTGCAAGCACCCGATTTGCAAATGTGTTTTAAAAATGCTGGTCTAACTCAACGGAACAAAAAAAAAGCAATTGATTCAAAACTGTCACTAGAAAAGTAAATGAAAGAAGCTGATTTAATAAATTTTTAGAATATAATTATTGCAGTACAATAACAAAATCAGGCATAAATGTAAATGTCATAGTGCAACTCCTTAGCGCGATCGCTCTTCATCCGAAGATTCACGAAGTTATAGCCGAGGCCGCCCCGAGTCACGTTAGCTGATGCGCCCGAGTGTGTCATATCATATGCCAAAAAGCCCTGAAATAATGAAAAATAGGTCTGTGAATATTCAGAAAATCTCTATCTAGCTAGCCAAGGGTTGCGATTGGAAAGGGTTACTGTAGCCTAGCAATGGGCATCTAAAGAAATACAGGTAGGTTTTGGTCAGTAAAAGTTTGATGCTTTATCCCATAAAGAAAGGTTTATCACGGATTATTTAGAAGAATATGTAAAATCATCCAATGACAAATCCCGCTCTTGGGCGGAGCGGGAAGTAGTGTCAGACTCTTACTGACTAAAAACCTACCCCGTTCCTTCGTAGCCTATCGTGCCGGGGCCGGGCATTCCTTTCGGAAGTTAACCCATGGCCCCAGTAGGCTTCGACCCTGCCTGCCTGCAGTTAGCAGGCTGGGCCTCTTCGGTGTGCTGACAGCTCCTTGAGGCGCGCGGGAACAGAACGCGCCGTATGCAGATGTCTTCTTCCTGCCTTCGTCCTAATTATTAGTAGTCCTAAGTTGAGCTATACAAATACTCACAAAAGCTTGCACTGACTACACAGGTCCATTCAAATCTGTGTGTTTCTTTCTTCAAAGACCATCTCAGAAAACAATCTGCATGTTTCTCATATGATTTGACCTTTATATGTTTGCTGTATGGACTTTTAAAAGAGACTTTGACCCCTAAGTTTGTTTCGGTGTTTCTTCTCAGGGTAGTCGGCTAGGAAACACCGTCCTCAATATCTATGTAGTTCAAACTGACCAATAAAAATTGACATGTAAAAGTGTTTAAAAAAAAATAAAAAAATATCATTTATCATTACTTGGGATCGGCGCAACACGGTTTTTTCCATTCTATCCTGTCACCCGTCACGCTATCACTAACTCCCTTTTTTTTTCATACCACTCCTGACACCATCCAGTTCTTTGATCTCAAATAGGCTGACACTCTATGTAAAATATTTGCGCTTACCACCTGAATAGATTGGTACATTCCAATATTTTTGGTAAACCCTAGGCAAAATGGTGATACTGACAACCCTGATGCAAACCGGATTTTAAGTATCACCACCGATCATAAACGACCTATTAATAAAGATGATAAAGCTAAAGAGAAAAGTAAATTTTAATGTTAATTTTGGTTGATCTGTGGGTTGATACAGTTAGTACTGTCTGTTCCTGCCAGAAATACTGTGAGTGAGTACGAGGTGGTCTAATTATGGACGGAGAAAAGTATTACAAAAACTTCAAAAAAAAAGTGAGGCCTTTTCATAAAATATACCAACTTAGGGCGTTTAAGGTTTAATCAATTACGTACAGGAGTCAATTTATTCGAGTTTAAAAAAAGTACTTTAATCTTTAATTTTATCTTTAGGTTTAATTAAGGCTTAGGGTGTTTAAGGAGACGCGGCGCGTTGCGCGTCGCGTTGGGCAATCGTCGTACGTTGCCTTAATATGATTGTGTTTGAGCGTGCGATGACGCGGCCCACTGCTGCTATGTAAGTACGACGAACGCCCAACGCGAAGCGCAACGCGCCGCGTTTCCGTAAACAAGCACTAAGACTCAAAGTATTTATTTTAAAATAGTATGTGGTAAATAAGTTGAACTATTTGCTATGGTTATACGCAGAATCCCACTTCGATTGAGACTCGCAAATCGGTTATAATCCTCGTCACACAGGTTGAATCATCATGACGGTCGACCTTGAATGCGCAGTAACCGATTTTCCGGTGTCAAGCGAAGTGTAAAAAGTATAGGAGTTTATCCAATGATTTTAATATATACTTACACCGTTAAATTTTGATCGTTTTAATCCCGTGGAGGGTCGATTCGGTACATGAAACAATATCTTTAAGAAATTAATTTCCTACAGGAGTAAATTAATTCGAATAAAAAAAAAGTACTTTATTTTTTAATTTTATCTTTACAAATCGATAGTATTTCATGCACCGAAGTGACCCTCTACGGGATTAAAACGACAAAATTGAACGGTATTTGTTAATGAGTTACCCAGTCAGAACGATAAAGGGACTTTCATTTTAAAACGTAGTAAGTATTAATACATCCATAAAGATAGTAAAAAGATCTTGGTATGGTCATGTGAAGAAGAGAGATGAAACACATGTTACTAAAAGAGTTCTGAGTTTACAAGTAGATGGATGGAGAGGAAGAGAGAGGCCGAAGAAGAGATGGATGGATTGTGTGAGGAGTGATATGAAAGAAAAGGAAGTTAGTGATAGTGTGACGGCTGACAGGATAGAGTGGAAGAAAAAAACGTGTTGCGCCGACCCCAAGTAATATGGGACAAGGGCAGGAAGAAGAAGAAAGATAGTAAAAAGATCATTATTACCATAATACTCCTTGAATAGCCAGGAACAGCGGGCAGCGTATAATTAAAAAATTCAATCCTTTTCTGGAACATCCTCGATGGAAACCGAGCTTCTCCATGATATACCAGAGGGCGCATGATATTGGATCCCATAAACGTGTGACCACACTCTACAAATACTACAGCAGCTAGAAGTAACACAACAATATACGCTTTCATTTTGTTGTCAATTAGTTTGAAAATTTGAACAGTTGATGTTATTTTCGAGTTGACACCGTGAGGTTGACTTTTCCAATGACGGTTGCGAAGTGCGCTGTTATATTTTACCTGTTATCGTTTGGTTTTGCATCATTAATAACTGTAATTAGGGTTCCTTAATCATTTGTGTAATGTTTAAATTAATTAACTATAGTATAGTATCTTTTAACAATGATAACTCTTACTTATTAGATAAGTACATTTAAATTTTCAGATGGAATAATTAAAAATGTATGAGATTTCATACATATGTAGGCTTATAATAATCGTTTTATTCCTTCCTAATTATTTAATGAAGATGAAGATGGACAACGCCGCCGAGGTCGACCTGGGAAGAGGTGGCGAGACGACCTGGACGCCAACTGCAAGGGCTGGTTCGAGGTGGCCCGAGAGAAAAATACCTGGAAGGAATTGGGGGAGGCCTTTGCCCAGCAGTGGGAAAGTATAGGCTAACTAAAAAAAAAAAATGTAATATAATAATTATTCCTAATATTGCTATAAACTAGTGCTTGACTGCAATCCTACCCGATGGTAAGCAGTGATGCAATCGTTGATGGTGAGGCGCACTAGTTTATTAAGAGCCTACTCACGCTAGCTTTGAAAACACTTAAACTATGTGTATGAAAATAAATAAAAAGATAATAATCAAACGCCTTTTTATTAATTACCTAATAAATAAAATATGTTCCTAAAATAGCAGACGTCAATTAAATTGAATCATGAAGTAATATTAAAACGGTAAGCTAAATATTAATTAAAAATTACTTGGAAAAAAATATCAGTCATCAAATACGACGGAAATTTCGTTCGTAGTATTTGTAAGACTCATCGATTGTATATGCACGTATTTCCATTTGTTTATTTACGCATAATATTATTATTTTTACAAAAATTGAGTTCGTGACTCATCGATACTAATACACTATCGACTTGGATAAGGCCGATGTAGGCCTCCTGCAGGAGCCTCCTATTTCTATCTACGGGTTCAAAGAATATGAAAGGGATAACGAGGGCCAGAGCGAGCGAACAAAGCCAGCGAATGAAGTTTATAGATCAAACTGTAATTGAAAATACATATTAGATATTATAAATAGGGCATTGTAGATTAGTAACAAATTTTAATTAGTTGAGAAGACATATATAACCCTTTACAAAATGGTTACATTGTTAATGTAAAAAATATAAGTGAGGACGATGTCATGCATGCGCATGCACGAATCAGTACATGCGCATTTGGAGAAAAACCGTGGCAGTTTTCATAATAACTTTCTCAACAGACCACGTCCGTTTACGGACATGTTTCCTGCGCTAGTACCTATCAGCTCAATCATCAACTGAATGATTTATATATCCCACTACCAGCAAGATATTTAAAATTATTCACAGATTCTACATTTGCAAACTTGCATAATTTACATTTTCTACGCTCCACCAAGATGTACGGAATCAATTCAATTTATTCATCTCAACCTTACCCACTATGCATAGGCATAGGCATAGCGTTGTTAGTCACGTTAAGTATAGACTTAACGTGACTAACAGTAACAAATGAATTAGTTTACTGAACGACCGTGTTATCAACCCATGAATGGGTGCCATATTGAAATGGTTAACTAATCTGCTATTGATTGTCAAGAAAATTATGTACCGGTTAGTTATTTATTCAAGTGGGTCTCTGTGTCAATAGTTAACGGTGCTAATGGAGTGAGCAGAAGCATTCAGCCTTGTAATGTCCTACTGCTATGGTTCAGGCCTTCTTTCTAGGAGAGAAAATAGGGGATAAATTCAAAAATTCAAAACATTTATTTCGCGTTGAAACACAAGGACTAGGGCCATGGTGTTCGAGAGCTCATCGAATTGTGCGGGATATCAACTAAGTCGAGTCGACTCCTCGAATGACCCGAGAGCTGGAATTTTCTTCAGTAAACAAATCAGCATTGCTATGCAACGTGGTAATGGCGTTTAGCGTTGAGGGCACTTTTCCTATTGACATTGATGTGGATTTTTTTTATGGTGGGTTAAATCATCCAATGACATCTTCCGCTCTTGTGTGGAGCGGGAGATAGTGTCAGACTTTTATTGACCAAAAACCCACCTCGTTCCTTCGTTGCCTTTCGTAACAGGGCCGGGCCTTTCTTTCAGAATTAACCCCTTGGCCCCAGTATGCTTCGGCCCTGCTGATGCCCTACGGTCTGCTGGCGATTCCTTGAGGCGCGCGTGGCATAGTACGCGCCGCACTTTTGAATTTTCAATTCAGAAACATGATGCTAATTGCACATTCCAAAGCGTAGATCTCCATAGAGAAGAAAATGCGAGAAACTCAATGGACACTCTTTTAATTCATATTTCTGTGGTCCTCACATGACACTAATTTTTTGTTCTAGGGCATGCCGGTTTTCTGACGATGTATTCATTCACCATTTTTGAGCAGTGATAATAAATGATAAATAACATTTATTTTGCAAATAGATTTTAGAAAAACACTTTCTGCACATCAATTTTTTTTTCGAAATTAAAACTAGATGAGGCCGGTGTTTCCTAGCTGACACCCCTGAGAAGAAACATCGACACAAACTCAGGGGTCAAAGTCTCTTTTAAAGTCCATACAGCAAGCATGTAATGGTCAAATCATATGAGAAACATGCAGATTAGTATCTGAGATGGTTTTTGAGGAAAGTACCATACAGATTTGAGTGGATCTGTCCAGTCAGTGCAAAAATTTGTCAGTATTCGTGTAGCTCAAACTTAGGACTAATAAGCAGCTCAATGATGAAATATTTTACACAAAGTAAAGCACCTGCCTGAGTTTGAACGCGTAATAAACTCTTAAATTGGGGCTGTTATCACTATGGGCCACAAAAGCAAGGAAGTAAGCGGTGAGAACTTATTAATGGTATTTTCGAGTATGAAATGCTTGGCGTATTATAATCAAATTTAGTGTTGAGCCCTTGATTGTTCGAAAATGTTATAATCCTTGACACAAAGTCCCATCATGGCGGTTGGCCTTTAATGCGTTGTAACCAATTTTCGAATCAATCGAAGTGAGAGGTTGAGCGTAACTATAGCAACGTGTGTTCAACTTATTTGCCGCGTACCATACCGCGGCCTTTTTTTTGGTATGTAAAATCATTCAATGACAAATCCCGCCCTTGGGCGGAGCGGGAAATAATGTCAGACTTACTGACTAAAAACCTACCCTGTTCCTTTCCTGCCTTGGATCCAGGGCTCTGGTGTGCATTTTCATACCTCCCCAGAGATACCGTGGCCTTGGAAGCCAAAGTGCAACTGAAGGAACACAGATGAGTTTTAGTCAGTAAAAGTCTAATAACACGGAACACAGAATAAAAGGAGCGTGAAGTAACACATACTCCCTCTCGTTCCTTTTATTCTGTGTTTTATTCCAGGACATGATCTATCCGTCCACTACATCCAAATCTGTTTTGCCGTTTGAGACTAAAGGAATGACCAACACATACACACATACACTCATACATACGAACTTTCGCTTTTATATTATTAGTGTGATAACAATGCTTCTGTATAATTAACCTTTCTTAACTTGAAAAATATAAGTTATCAACATTTTTAGGCATAATTATATTTCAAAAATAATTTTGACGCAACTGGTTGTCAAAGCGGATGCAATTCTTAGAAATGATATTATATAAATACCTATTACGTAAAATGTTATGAATATATTTTTTTAATTGTTACTTCTAGATATTTGTCTTTTTTTTCATTTTTTCTCGCCGTTTAAACCTTCCTTGAAGTATTACAAATATTTCAAGAACAAAATTGGCCAAATCGGTCTAGCCGTTCTCGAGATTTAGCGAGACTAACGACAACTATTCGATATTCTCTGCTGAGGCCGGCGTCAGCCGGCGTCGCGGATGTAATAGACAACCTAGACGACTAGGTTGTCTATGGTCACAAGGTGCAATATAGTTATGCCCATTCCACACATGGCCTGACGGGGAAACTGTTTTTTGTAAATAATTTGTGCGTCTATTTTAAGCAGAATAAACGTTTTTTTCTTTTTCTTTCTTTTCTTTCTTTCTATATTAGATTTACTGACTAAAACCCATTTGTATTCTTCAGTTGCCTTTTACGCTCCAGGACCATGGTATCATTTTCAGAAGTTCCCCATGGGTAGATGTTTTTACTGTTGTTACAATTCGGTGTAACGGTCATCCAGTCGTTTTGTAGGAAAAACCACATGGACTCGTTTGCCGGGAGGTATCAAAATATTTTTCCAAAAATAGATTTGTCGGCTTTGTACAATGCGATATCACGGTTTGACCGGTGACGTAATATTTATGAGGATTTTCTGACATTTGTATAAACGTAGTTTTATGTCTATTTATATTTAGACAAGTACTTTTATATTGTTTTTACGAAATAATAATTAATATGAAGCTTATAGTTAATTAATTACTTTGATAACATATTTTCGTATTTGAAAATGGTTTTATGGTTTATAAATGAATGTACGAAATAATAATCAAGGGCTTGATTCTGAAGGTAGTATTCCTCAGCGTTGCCAGATTTTAACTATGCCAAGTCGGGATTTTGAAACTTTGTTACTAAAAAAAGCGGGATTCTTTCGTCAAAAGCGGGACATAATAAAAAAACGTATATAATCGTGAGTTTTTATTTTTTTTTCTCTTAATTTTATATTACGTGTACGTGACAATGGATAGCAAAAATAGTCATAGAAGTTTTGTTTTAATAATTACAGATTTACTCTATCGGCAGGCGGCCAGTTCACATACTTCACATTGACTGCTCCACTCTGCCGTGCTTCCTCAGCACGCTGCATGCACGGTTGAGTTATCCCCGAAAAGTGGGATTAAGGCTATCCCGCGCGGTACATTTAATTTTGATTTATAAATCGGGACGTCCCGCCAAAATCGGGACGTCTGGCAACGCTGTTACTCCTGGATATAGCACGTTTCCCCTGACCACCAGTGAATATTTTTTATATTTTTTAATGTTTTTTTTATGATTTTGTTTCAAACAAATATTTAAAACTGTAATCTAAATGTGAATTCAATAATCAGAGGGAACAATTATCATTGTATTTCATGTAACAAGGACCCATATTACAAATACCTTATAGACTAACATATATAACTACGGGGTAGGTTTTTAGTCAGTAAGAGTCTGACACTACTTCCCGCTCCGCCCAAAGGCGGGATTTGTCATTGGATGATTTTACCAACCGTAAAAGAAAAACTACCTTTATTAAATAACTTTGTCTGCGGAGCGGAGAAACTGAGAAATGTTAACCAATAGGATGGCACAAAATATCCGCTCGTCTTCAGTGGTCAGGGAGCACGAACTAGTTAAAATTTTTACAAAAAACCGGGAGCGAGGGAGCGGGGAGGAGGTACGAGTGCGGACACTTTTAACAAACTATAGCTAAAACAGTCTGCAACTCCACTCCGCATTATTTTCTCACTCCGCTCCATAGCTTGGCTCCACCCTGATAGATAGTCACAGTCCGCTATTACTCCTTTGCTCCGGTCCGGTGGACAGGCAGCTTTACACTTTTAACTACTTACTACGTTTGAAATAGCTACCGTGGCCCTGGAACGCAAAAAGCAACTGAAGGACATAGGTATTTTTTTTAGGTGGGAAATCATCTAATATCTCCCATCCGGTGACCCCAGTAGGGATCGACCCTGCTGGGCTCGTATGGTTTGCTGCCACTGCTGAATAATTTGCGACGTCGACGAGGTGGGCTTGATCCGGACGTTATCGGACGGTCGGACGGCGAGCTACCTATTGATCGCCGTCTGCAAGCCCGCGCCTACGGTGGCTGGAAATCGGGATCGGGTTCCCAGCATCTGGGGCGTGAGAGCCGCTCCCGCACGCGTGCACGTGCGGCCTTCTAGGACATAGGTGGGTTTTAGTTAGAGTAACAGTCTAAGGCCGTGTTTACGGAGACGCGGTGCCTTGCGCGGCGCGTTGGGCGTTTTGTCGTACATTGCAGCAGCGGGCCGCGTCATCGCTCGCGCAAACACAAACATATATGGCAATGTACGACGGACCGACCGACGCACCGCGCAACGCACCTCGCCTCCGTAATCGAGCACTAACACGCCTTCTCGCTCCATCTTAGACTGGTAGAAGTCATTTGAGAATTTCTCACCTTAAAAAAAAGTATGGTTGAAAGGTTATTAGATACTTAAACGTAGTGCTTTTTTATACTAACCAAAACAGACGTATTGCGTCGGTAAATTCTAGAAATCAGTATGCGTACAGCTAAAGAGTGGAATTCCCTGCTGAAGTGTGTTTCGTGATAGCTACAACCTAGGGGTCTTTAGGTTAAAACAGAATGAGTTCCTTCTAGGCAAGTGTGCTCCATCATCGACCACATCATCGCTTACCATAATTTTATTTTATAATGTTCAGAAACTATTTACATTATATAAAATTCAAATTAAAACTATGTATACACTTAAACCTACTCCTAACTAAAAATGGCGTCAAAAAACTCATCCGCATCGCTGTCGACTAAAAGTGTGCCCAAAAGGCTAGCGGCATTGCCTCGTTGAATGGCAATGTTTAATCTCTGACCGAGGTAAAAGCCAGCTCTTGGGTCACGCGAATTGTCAACTAAACGTTTAGAGAGATCTTTAAAAAGCGCATGAGCACTCGGTCCCCACGGCCCAAGAGTTTCAACCCCTAACGCTTACCATCACATGAGATAGTGGTCTAGTAATCAGATGTCAATTAAGATGATTAAGGCAGGCGATTCAGATACTCATATGATTCAGATACATTGACCTTTTCCTAATATATTTTCGTACTGCCTGTCATAACCTATCTTAAATCTCTCTCTGGAATTAAATTTAAAAAAAAAAACAAAACACTGGCAAAATCATAATGAGATACAGCGCTCAGCAGCCTAATAGACTACAAAATCAGTAAACTAATCGATATTACTTCTAAAACAGAGTTCTTACGCTGAAAATGATACAGATTTACCCAGAATATTCGTATCCTATCTAAAGCTCCCCATTGTTATCATGCTTATCAACTCACTTACCATACAAATAGGTTCACAATACGCGATAAAAACTTCCAACAACATTGTTCAGGCATTTGGGTGCTCAATTTGTTCGCTTAAGCTGAGACGGGCAAGTTTGTAGCTGTAAGGAAAAGGGGCGCATCTGACGTAAACTCAAAACTGATACGTAAAAATATTGTTAAAAAATTATGATTTGAAATATTCGAAGAGACCGTCACAGAACAACTGTGGAGCACAATAACCCATGACGTGCTTTAATTTATTTACACACACACGTATTTATAAAGAAGTAATTACTTGTTGCTAAGTAATTTCTTATTAAGTCTGAGGTCGAATCTGTGTCATTCTGTATCAAATCTGTATCAAAATTTGTTTTTTCTTAATTTAGAATACAAAAATGTTGCTTAAGTAGTTACTAATACTCAAGTAATTAGTTTTACTTGTTTAAAAATACAATCGCTCTTACGTGATTATGACGTTATTACGCATCTTTTTCTAGTTACTTTGTAAACACTGATATTTTGTCTATATTATCTAGTTTTCTATTGAAATCAAAGAAAAAAAATGTGTAAAACTTATCTATTAGCTTTTCTAGATTAGTTTTTCTCTGAAAATCTTAACACACATTAAAAAACTAAAAAAATAAATATTCAAGTTTTGAAAATTGCACATGTAATCTAGATTCTGAATGATTGATTTTTTTCCAACAACTTTAAGTTTTGTGAAATATTTGACCAAATGAAGAAATTACCGAATGCCAATAGAGCGGTCAGGTGTTATCTCTCTTTTTTCGCGTTAACTCCTTATCGAACATTAAGCTGGATGAACTAACCTGCTTTAAGCTCTGTTTGACAACAGGCGTGTCGGGAAAGGCCTTCTTAAGATGGGCAGTACAAATTCCATAAACTAGTATCGGCCATTAATCATCATCATCGTTTCAGCCAAAAGAAGTCCACTGACACACACAGCGACGATATAGCCCTCCTCCAAGAGTAGCCACAACGAACGATTCTGTGCGTCTTGCATCCATTAATTCCAGCGATTCTCACCAGGTCTACTTTGTGGGAGGCCTTTAACGCTGCATCTTCTGGTGCGCAGTAACGACTCCAAAACCTTTCGATCCTATCGACCATCCGTTTTACGAGCAATTTGCCCTGCCCACTGTCACTTAAGTTTGGCGATTCTTCGGGCTATGGCTTTCTTGCGGATATCTTCATTTTTGATACTTCTTCTTGCGGAAATTCCTAGTACGATTCAGTATGTAAATTTCGCCTAAAACTGTAGATATGCCTTGTCTTCTAAGACTGGCAATGTTCAACAATGGCCACAAGTCTGAAGCAGGTATGGCTAAACTTGTATAAATTAAGTTGGCAACTTAAATTGACTCTGCTATCACTACCCGGGCTAAAGGTGGTGGCACACAAGATAATGTGCCTACCTACAGGTTAACACACTATACGTTAATGTCAAAACAGTATCTGATTTCACGTAACTATTTTTGTTTTATTTTCATTTCTCGATATTTCTGTGGAAGTGGAGTTATTGTACCTACTATATAGGTATTTTTTATATCTTTGTAAACAATTTGTATATATCTTTACACGTGTTTCTGATTATCATACACAAACAAGGCCATTTATTTACCGCATTGTCGTTAAAAAAATACCTATGAGTATGGCAGGAATATTATTTAGGTCAGGAATATTATTGAGGCCAGGAATATTATTGTTATTTGACACTTAGAACTAAATTTATTTTATTTATTGAATTGGTATGAATTTAATTTATTGTATTGAATTGATTGTTTCTTTGTAACTAATCGTAGAAAAAAAAGGTTTAAACTTGTATATTTATGTAAACTCTGCTTTTGCATGCCTTGTTCTTGGCAAAATATGGCTGTTCTCTTGTTTTATTATTTTGTATTACTATGCATCACCCATATTTGCAAAATAAATGATCTTATCTTAACACTATCAGCGTCAAATTACTGGAGCCATGGGTAAATGTGCGGACGGCGGGCAATGGGTAGCTGACCGTCCGTCCGGTAACAGACCGGACCGAGCCCAAGTCGTTTACGGCGCGCACTGTTCCCGCGCGCCTCAAGGAGTCGTCAGCAAAATGTAGGGCCCAGTAGGGTCGAAGCCTAATCTGGGGCTTTGGGGAGGTATGAAAATGCATACCAGGGCCCTGGAACCAAGGCGAAGGAGGAACGGAGTAGGTTTTTAGTCAGTAAGAATCTGATACTATCTCCCGCTAAGATGGCATTGGATGATTTTACCTACTTATTAAAAAAAATGGTTACATGTGAAAGTGAACACCAGGGCCCTGGTACAAAAGCAACGATGGAACGGGGTGGGTTTTTTATTTAGTAAACGTCTGACATTATCTCCCGCTCCGCCCAAGGGCGAAACATATTATTGAATGATTTTAACCCATCGAAAAAAAAAATCGGCGTCAAATACCCGCGCTCTCAATGTACCCCTAACCTACACCACCTTAGTCAAAGTTCGATATTGTGCGGAACAAACATTGTGCTATAGTTGACTTGAATAATTGTTAGTTGCCGTTGTCCTTCGTGATACATTGTTGATGAAGACGAATCGATGTGATCCATGCTGGAAGGGTGATTGAGATCATGGTTGATTTGCTGTAGATTATCAAGGAAGATGGTCCAGAGTAGGCCGACAAATTCAAATTTTATATATTTTGTGTCCTTTCTTGTACACACAACTTTTATAAAAAACAATAAAAATAGGACAGCTGATATACAAAAGCGAGCTCAAATAAAAAAAAATCAATCCCATCAGAGAAATCAGAGAGATGAGAGATCAGAGAGAGAGATGAGAATGATGATGATGTGATGTGATGTGAAATCGTCTCATACTTTCTTTTAACTTAAGTTTTTTTTTATGTTTTGCAAGTCAGTGTCAAGTTGTGTGTCGATTGAAATGTAATTGGCGGCCGTAGCATGTATTTGTTAACGGAATTATAATCCCAGAGCGAGAGAAGTGAGCAATGGGTAGCTTGCCGTCCACTCGTTCAATAAAGACAAATGTTTACGCGCGCCTCAAAGACCTGTTAACAAATCGTATGGGCCCAGCGGGGCCCATGCCTGCTGCAGTGATGGAATCGATTCAGAAAAGGATAATTATACTCAAAGTCCTGAAACACAAAAAATAGTAAAAGTCAGATACGCCACCTCATAAAAAAAAACCGGCAAGTGCGAGTCGTACTCACGCAGATGACGGTTCCGTGCAAACTCATCAATGAAAACAGTTCAATTCCAAAATTGAAGATTTTTTCGAATAGCAAAAAGTTTTTTTTTGCGACGTACCTAACTAAAAATTTACGGTTTTCAGATTGAGAAGTCAAAGGATAATTTCCCAAAATTCCTCATAAAATGCCTATACCTAGTAGCCATTCGTAGATTCAAATATGGTTAAAAGTACAGAATTCAATATACTTCGGTATGTGTACCGGCATTTCGCTGCAAATTCCCAACATACGTCATACCAAAATATTTTGCGAGTGCGGAGCGAAAACTGCCTCTGACGAAGTGAAAATACATCGCGGAATTTTGTCGAATCTCTTTGTATTTTTGGAAAACCCAAGAGGAGTCTTCGTGTAGTATTTGATGTTGCTAAAATTTGATCTATTTTAACCATAAAAATATGTGCACGCGGAGCTGGGGTGGATCGAATGAAACATTTGTCCCAACCGTACGCAAAATACGCGCTTTAGTCGTGGAGTTGCGGATACCAGCCCGAAATACAATACAATACAATATGTGCACTCTTTTTTATGGGAAATCTTGCCCTTTGGCTGTAGCGAAAAGGAAAGTCAGAGTTTTACTAATTATAAATAAAACCTACCGGTGTTCCCGAGGCGGGATCTGCACGAGCCGTAGGCGAGTGTGTTATGGAGTCGAGGGCTGCAGTAACAGATTTGCACGTGTGTCAAACGACGTTTTTCAATACACTTACGACTCGTGGGGGATGACCCACACTTCGGGGAGGTCGACGCGCGGCTGATACGATAATAGTACATTATGATACAAGTGTGTAATGTAGGAGGTTACCGTCGAGGCGGTATTAAGACCCGAGCCTTGGCGAGGGTCTTAAGAGAGCCAAGTACAGTAACCATTCATTACTCACGTGTATCATACGACGTTTTTCAATACACTTGTGAAGAAAAATAATTTAGTTAATTAATATTACAACGGTAAAACTAGTAAAGATTTTCATAACATGGCAGTAAAAAATTAAATCTGTTGCCTATGAGCACGCGCCAGGCTATGGCTATATGGTCTTTTGATCATATTGCCTAGTCGTCGTTTGTTTTCTTGTGTGAAAAGTTTTTACGTTAATGTCATTCGTAGTGACAATAGAACATGGATGTAACATTTTAAAATTTAGTATTTGATTTTATTTTATTAATACAAACCATGAATTTCACTCGAAAAAATTACGCCAAAAACCGCGCGTATTTTAAAATGACGACCACAAACATTTTTTATTTTTTCGAATTCAAAATTTTAATCGCCAACAAAGAGGTTGAACAAAAAAGTTATAGCTACATTACAGCACTAGTGCGTAATGGTAATCGAAATGTCACAGTTTGGTAACAGGTGCCATTATATACCTAAGTGTAGTGCAATAAAAGCCACTTTCTGAGCATGTGTATTGAAAACTATTTTATTACAATAAAATTGTGTTGGGGGCGAGCACGTCCATTGCGTGCCTAAAAGCGGTGAGATAAGAGCGATTAGTGACTGTAGGTTTGCAACTGTAATGACACTGATTATTAGATGGGTGAGTTTGGAGTTCAGACTTTCTGATTACGATTTAGCGCGTGACGTATCATCATCATCATCATCATCAGCCTTTTTAATATTCCCAACACAACTGCTGGGACACAGGCCTCCTCTCTAAGGAGGCGTAACGAATCTTCAAACAAAAAAAAAAACAAAAAAAACTTAAAAACAATTGTCCAACATCTATTTACAGTTTCTCCAACTATCCACATCAGAATGACCGCAATCATATTCAATTGGAGCATGCTACCACGCCAAGATGATTGCAGAAAGGAAATTAACTTTAAAACTGTGCGAATTTGGCACTGCATGCAGCCGTAGATAAGATCGGTCGGATCTTTGACGACCTTCTTTTAGTTGCATCAAGATTTCTGAAACTGAGTTTTGATTACTGTTAAATAGTAATTTAATAAGAAAATGTGCTTGTTTGTACTGGAAACTTCATAATAACGTTCATGAATCGATCGTAACTGATAATCATTTTCATTTCAGCTCATAGACAACCACAGTTATAATAATAATAAATAATAGAAGCTTTGACGACCATTTGTTGAAGCTGTCGTTGCGCGGTTGGATCAAGAGCCTGATACAGAAGGCCAGTACTTCTTGATACGGTTCGCATTGTGAGGAATTTTCTGTCTCTGGAGCCCTAACCACCGGTAGCTTGGACCCTGTTCCCGACATTCCGGCGGACAACTATTTTTTATATTTTTTTTATATGTGTGTTAAAAATATTTAAAAATGTTAAAAGTATGTAATTTAAGTGAATAAAGGTAATAATAATAATCGCCGTATGTCTATGTTGACGTCGTGGTGGGGCTTGCGCGCTCCTATAAACCCCAGGTGTGCAACGTTAGAGCTTGCTTTGCCATAACATGCCGGTTGAGGCAGGTTGAGGGGGTTAACAGGCAGGTTGAGGGGCCAGACTAAGAGAAATACAACCTGCAGGGTAGTTATGTGGCGAACTGATCATTAACGACCCCACGGACCCGAGTTCCCGGGAGAAATCTTGTTTCTCATCTGCGGCTTGCCTTTATTGGCCGGCCGTAGTGAACACTGACGAGGAACAGAGCTCCCACCTCTCTCTTGCCTTTATTGGCTGGCTTGAGTGAAGAATAGCAAGAGCAAGCGTGCTCGGAAGAAGGATGTGTAATCCAGTAAGGTGCTGGTAGGGATCTTGACCGCACTTTCGGGGTTGTCCTGATAGCCGTAGTGTATCTCTCCACTCCTTAAGCACCTCAGGATATGTTGCCCTCTTATTGCTACGTCACTTCGAGCTAGCGGCCGTTTTTGGGGGCCCATTTATTTAGTGTGCAAGTCACCCCCTGCCTTTTTATCGATGGGTATTTATAAGATTGTACAGGCAGGGGCCATAGTCTTAACATAGTTCTTGGTAACCAAGATACTTAAGACTCCAAAAACCATAGCCCTATTGTCTTTGTTTTCCATATGTTGCAATAGTTTTCAACCAACCGGGGGTTGTCCTTGAGTACATTAGCATAGCGCGTACAGGGATAACCGTCGGTTGGTATCACGTTCCATTAAAAGTACCTAAAAAGCCTCTGCGAGTTAGTTTCAGCTCCTCGTACGCTTTCCAAAGGTCCAGGACCTCAGAGTCTTGAGATAAATATGCGTTCCAAGTAAAGGCAAAAAATTTGTACAGCAGGCTTTTCATCCCAGCTTGTTTGTTTTTAGACCTAGATGCAACTCCTTAGGTAACCTATCTACCAAAGAAGCAGTTGAGGTCACTAAGACAGTATCTGCACCCAGAGACCAAATTCAACCATCGCCTAATGTCTCCATTACGTCCTGTCCTCCAGAATGGCAGAGGGTGCCCACTACTGCAAAAAATTGTCACAATCACCATCACTTGAGGCAATTAAAACTTCAAATACATACAGTGGGCTGCAAATAGATCTTACGGAAGAGGAAAATGAACCCAAACAAAAACCCCCAAGTAAACCTCCACCTATAATTTTATATGGCGTCGAGGATGTTAACAAACTAACTGAGCTTCTTAATACCACTGCCAATAAAGGAGATTACATCTTTAAAATTGTCAATCGAAATCAGTTAAGAATAAACTGTTTAGATATTGAAGCATACAAAAAAATAATCACTCTTGTGCGAGAAAAAGGCCTCATCGGACACACTTTCAATAGAAAAGATCAACGCTGTTACCGCTTTGTAATCAAGAATCTACATCACTCCACGCCGCATAGTGCCATAATAGAGGAAATAGAAAAAACTGAAAACAAAGTATGTGGAGAAATCATAAATGTAAAGTTTGGACCGGAAAAGAAGCCTACTTCTACATTTTTTGTCAACCTAGTGCCTCACCAGAATAACAGTTCAGTTAAAACCATAAAATCGATATACCATCAAACAGTTTCGATAGAGGAGCCCAAAAGAAAAACATCGATTCCACAATGCCAACGATGCCAACAATACGGGCACTCAAAAAACTATTGTATGATGCCCTATCGCTGTGTGAAATGTGCACAAGCTCACAAAACTTCCGAGTGTCCAAAGAAAGATCGTAACACACCAGCGAAGTGCGCACTATGTGAAGGCTTACACCCAGCTAACTATAAAGGTTGCGCTGTTTACAAAGAGATCCTAAATAGAAAAACTAGCCATAGAACTCCTTCTGAAACAACGTTTAAAGACCAACCTAAACTCTCATTTACAAAAGAAGACAGACCGCAACCTGAGAACAAACATCAAAATGAATATAATAAAAATAAAGCTACGTATGCAGATATCACTAAAAATGAACCCAAACTAGAATTATTACTCACACAACAGACTGTAAAGTTAGATAAATTAATAGACCAGATGTCGTCAATGATGAATTTACTCACAACAATCATCAGTAAACTTGTACGATAAAATGGCTACACTTAGAGTTGCAACTTGGAACGTTAATGGTTTAGTTAAACATAAACACGATGTAGAAATACTCCTGATACAACATGACATTGATGTACTTTTAGTTTCCGAGTCACACCTTACATCCAACCATATATTTAATTTGAAAAACTATTGTGTATACTCTACCTTTCACCCGGACGGAACAGCACATGCAGGGACGGCAGTTATTATCAAAAAGCACATCAGACATGAAGTTCTGGAGGAATATAAAACGGATCACATACAAGCCACCTCGGTAATGGTTCAGGATAAACAGAGTTCACTCACCCTAACTGCTATATATTGTCCCCCAAAACACACCATAAAAGAAGACCGATTTACAACCTTCCTCAGAACTCTTGGGCAGAGATTTATATGTGGTGGAGATTGGAATGCCAAAAATGTTTTCTGGGGCTCTCGATTAACACTACCCCGAGGAAGAGAACTGAAAAAGAGTCTTGACACAAACAAAATACATGTCCTGAGTACAGGTGAACCCTCATACTGGCCCACAGATTCCAATAAGATACCTGACCTACTGGACTTCTTTGTATATAAGGGACTGTCCAACCTGTACCTTAAAGTTGAAAGTTGCTTAGATAGCAGTTCAGACCACACCCCTCTGGTAGCCACTATAAGCACTACTTTAATAGAAACTCAACTGAAAGAAAAGCTTTATAATAATAAAACTGATTGGGTTGCGTTCAGGCAATACTTAGAAGCTAACGTGAACCTAAAAGTACCACTAAAAACTAACGAGGACATTGAGGATGCTACAATGTACATAACAAACCTCATCCAAACAGCGGCATGGAAATGCACGCCAATTTCTACCAAACCAAGATACAAAACTAATATCTCTAAAGAGACAAAAAGTAAGGTGCTAGAAAAAAGAAGACTTCGAAGAGTATGGTATAACAGTCGTCATCCTTCTGACAAACGAGACTTCAATAGAGCAGCTGCAGACTTAAAGCATTATCTGAAAAATATTGAAAATGAAACTTTGAAACATAGGCTGGAAAACCTGGACGCCACAGCAAAAAAACGAATATTCGCTTTGGAACACCGTAAAACACAGCAAAATTGCGCCACAGACCGCACACCATCCTCTTAAGCTGGATAACAACAAATGGGCAAAAAACGACGAAGAAAAAGCTGAAACCTTTGGATCTTTTTTGGCAAATGTATTTACCCCTAACACAGGTAGTGTGGCTAACCAATCTATGATTCAAAGCTACTTAGAAACAGACATTCAACTTAGTCCACCTCTGCAGTGCTGCTCTCCTCGTGAAGTTTGGAAAATAGTGAAAGGACTAGAATTAAACAAAGCTCCCGGATACTGCTTGATAACTGCCGAAATTCTGAGACAACCTCCCAGAAAGGTCATTGTCTTCATAACACAGCTCTTCAACGGGATTCTGCGGACCGGATATTTCCCAAGCATATGGAAAGTTTCGGAAATCATTATGATTCCAAAGCCAGGAAAACCACACCACCTTGTGTCTTCATACAGGCCAATAAGTCTTCTGCCTGTCATGTCCAAACTATTCGAGAAAGTCGCTGCTCGTAGACTCGGCGAAATACTTAAAAATGGCAAAATTATCCCCCAACACCAGTTCGGATTCAGAGCAGGGCACTCAACGGTGGAGCAGGTGCATAGAGTGGTGAATAAGATCCGAGAGGCATTGGAGCGTAAAGAGTACTGCTCAGCTGTATTCCTAGATGTACAACAAGCGTTTGACAAGGTCTGGCACCAGGGCCTATTGTACAAAATTAAAAAACATCTGCCGCATAACCTGTACATACTACTGAAGTCATACTTAAAAGACAGATTCTTTCGTGTAAAAGTCAATGACTCGTACTCGAAATTTTATGATATAAAAGCTGGCGTACCTCAGGGTTCCGTACTAGGTCCACCGCTTTACCTTATATATACAGCAGACTTACCAACAACAGAAGAAGTCCTTTGTGCCACCTTTGCTGATGATACAGCTGCTTTGTGCAATGACAGGAACCCCCACATTGCGTCACAAAAGCTACAAGTCCAGCTCGACAAGATAAACAAGTGGATGTCAGAGTGGAAAATAAAAGCGAGCGCGAACAAATCGACTCACGTGACATTTACTTTAAGAAAGGATGATTGCCCACCTGTTAAACTTGGACAAGATATACTTCCACATGGCGTAACGGCTAAGTACCTTGGTATACATCTTGACAGGAAACAAACATGGAGACACCACATAGAAAAAAAGCGTGATGAGTTAAACATCACACTTCGAAAAATGAACTGGCTTCTGGCAGGAATATCACACATATCACTTGAAAATAAAATCCTTATCTACAAAGCGGTACTGAAACCTGTCTGGGCGTATGGTGTTGAACTGTGGGGCTCAGCGAAGAACTCAAATTTGGAAATTCTTCAGCGATTCCAGAATAAGGCTCTCAGAGTCATCTCAAATGCTCCGTGGTTCATAAAAACCTCTGAACTACACGAGCATCTACAGATTGGAACCATAAAGGAGGAAATAGAACGTAGATCAAAGTCATATAAAGACCGACTAATGACACATAGCAACACCTTAGCCACAGTTCTAAGTGAACCAGCAACATTGAGAAGGCTAAAACGCCACTACATTTGGGACTTTACTGAGTAGAGCAAAGTAAAAGAAATATTGAGAAGGCAGATTCTTCGCTGGAAGAATGAACCTTAGCATCTACCAACTCTCACAAAAAATCTGTTAATGGTTCGTCAAACCGATTGCAAGATACAAAACGGAAAAAAAAAAGTAAAGGTTTTGACAGAAAGACAGATAAACAGACAATAAGAGATCCCTTTTTTCCTTTTGAGCTACTGAATCCGAAAAATAATAATAACATTGCGATCTCATATCCTGCACTCCCGTACCTACCTCTCAAGATAGATGGCCATGATAACATTCTAAATCCAAGTCCCAGTTTCCAAACTTGAAGCAAGGAAAGTTGCAGAAACTTGGAAAGAAAGTAGATTGGAGCTGTTAATATTAAAATCGATAAGGAGGGACGTTGGGTAAGTTGTGAAGGAGGGAAGAAAACTGATTTTGAAGTTGTGTTAATTTTGTTTCAGCCGATTATCGAGTCAGTAACTTCTGTAAGGTCTGTTAATTGCTGATAACTGCGAAGAGAGAGAATGCTGATTGTTTCAGCTACATTGCCCATTGGTAACTCGTTCGAATTTTGCTTGCGGAATTTTCAAGTATTATTGCCTGTGATTCGCGGAATAAAATGTATTAAGGGTTATTTCTTTGATGGTTCTTGCTTTGTAGTTTTAGTTTTGATTTTTGAATGAAGACTGTAAACCGTTTTTCAATTTTGGAATGCCAAATTATTTGAGAGGGCTTTTAAAGCATTACCTAATGGAAAGGGAACGGTTTAAGAATGACTGGTCTTTTTTTTGAGGTAGGATATCGTAAAATGACTTCTTCCGCTCTGGGTGGAGCGAGACGGTGTGTCATATAGTGTTGGACGTTAAGGCCGTAACTCCCGAGCAGTGCTGTAAAACAGTGACTTTCTGAAGCCTACTACTCGGTAATGGTTAGGTCAATATGTTTGAAAAAATATGTTTGTTTATAATATGAATCAATACCATTATCATCATATATTAGAATTTTTCGTAATAATTTTCTAATTTTTTTTTCGCGTGTTTTTGCTTCTCTTTTCAAACCGCTTTGATCTTTTTAGAAATATGTTTATACAAAAAAAATCTTGTTAAGTTTTCTTCTAACTGTTAGTGTAAATCAATCAATATTTCGCAAAGAATAGTACCTACATTACATTGTTACCCTAGGGGTGAAAGTGACTTATTTAGCCCGAGGTAAACACTGTGCTTTTCATTACGAATAAAAGGAAAATAAAAATAAAAAGCTGAGTCGTCGTCAAAGGTCATCGTATGAATATAAGTATGTTTCTTTTGATTTATGCCGTAAAAGGTTTTCGACTACTGCTTCCTCCATCCTTAACTGAATCTGATGAACTTATTGTGTAATTACAAAATCTTTTATAACAGAGATTTAGTAAAGTATAAAAAAAAACTCTACAACTCGAAAAAAACAATAAAGATCGGATCGCTATTTTCGCACCAATTTAGTTTTTTTTTTCTGTGATCAACCGGCAATTCAGCCAAAATTTGTCATTTTTATCAGTGAAAAAATGGTAAATATTTTTTTAAATACATTTTTTTTTAAATTATGTAATTTAAAAAAGAAAGTATATACTTATCTCTTAATTTCAAATTTACATCGCGCTGTAATTGACTGGCTGTATAGAAAGTTGAGACATAGGTCAATAGAAATTCGAAGATAGAACTAGTTTTTTTTTAATAATTTGACAGCTGTCAGTTGAAAGTGATTCTCCCTAGGGATGAAAAGTATTACTTTCAACCCGCTCCTCAGGCAACTTCAGACCTACTTTCAGCGTATGAGTAATGAAAAATAGATTTAAAGGTGAATGGGACTCTATCCGGGAGCTGCTGGCTGGAATTAAATGCACACAAACTATTATTTAATTCCGGCCAGATGTTCAAGGGACTAATAGTGCCAACTCATCTCTTCCCGTTGGTGTCGTAGAGGCGACTAAGGGACAGTGGCGTCCCAAAAGTCCCACAGGGGCCCGATATAAAAAATGGTGCTTTTTTACAAATCCTTGGTTTACCATACGAAACGGTTGTGGATAACAATGTGGCGAAGTTTTGCCTAAATGGAGGCCCCAGTAGCGCGGGAGCTCCGTATAATTGATATGGCAGATACGGTGGTAGCTACGCCCATGCTAAGGGACTCATCAGAGAATACACAGCAATATTCTCTGTGCGAAACAATCACACTGCGATCGCCAACTCAGTTTCCAAACATAGTGATTATGGCCAAATCTAGGGGGAATATGGATTTTTTTTTTGGAGGGATCCCTATGACTCATGAGAGATTTTTTTCAGCTGAAATCAAACCCTATCGTGTTTTTTCAGTTGCAATTTGAGTTCTTTCGAAAATTCTTGCAGACCAGAAATACTGGTTCTTTATGTTCAATTATTTTGTTATGAAAAATATCTCCATAAAACACGAATATATTTTGTTCTTTCAACTGTTTATTATGCTGTGCTAATGTTATGCGAAAGTAACTCTGTATGTTTCATAATTGTTCTCACGCTTTACCAGCTGAATCAATTTTGATAAATTTTAGTAACAATATATATGTTTATTTAACGACTGCGGCAACATATTGCTATTAATGTATTTAAACAACACTTATCTGACTAGTACTTCTACTGGGGAGTAATATTTTATTAAAAATAATAATATTTAGTATCAAAAAATTATCATTCACAATATTATAAGTTCAGGAAAAAATTGGCAAAGTGATCGCATATGTTCCCAAACTAAGCTATCGTTTAACTAAGCTATGGACACTGTTTTCACGTGGCTATTGGTACAATTCTGTAGGTGCATATGTTGTGAATGTGAATAGCTTCTATATAAATTTAGAGTTATATTAAAGTTAAGAGGTGAAGAGAGTGTGTGTGATTATGTGTAAGTGTATGTATGAGTGTGACTAGTTGGATATTAAGAACAGACTGTACTCGGATTACTGATATGTTTGTCTAGATATTGATAGTCATGGTAGATGTCATTATCATCATATTAGGTGAAAAATGTCTACTACTGGACATAAGCCTCCTCCAATTATCGCCACAACGACAGCTCCTGTGCTTTTTTTAATTAATATAAACTAGTGCTTGACTGCAATCCCACCTGATAGTAAGTTTTTTTTTTATGGTAGGTAAAATCATTCAATGTTTGATCCCACCCTTGGGCGGAGCGGGAAATAGTGTCAGACTCTTAGTGACTCAAAACCTACCCTGTTCCTTCCTTGCCTTAGTTCCAACGCCCTGGTATTCATTTTCATACCTCCCCAGAGCCCCAGACTAGGTCTCGACCCACTGGGCTCCTACGGTTTGCTGACAACTCCTTGAGGCGCACGGGAACAGTGCGCGCTGTAAACGACTTGGGCTCGGTCCATTCTGTTACCAGACATACCGACAGCGAGCTACCCGTTGCCCGCCATCCGCAAGCCCGCGTCTACGGTGGACGAAAATTGGGATCGGAATTACGGCTGTGGCTGTGGCGTGAGCACCGTTGCGTGATGCGGTCGGCCTCCTCCTTTGCTAGCATTACTGCTTCGCAGAAGGAGGTGACCGCCTGCCACTCCTCCTCACTCCGGACCATGGCCTGTACCAAGGCCCGCCACGAGAGATCGCCGTCGCCGACCTGTTAGTAAGTAGAGATTCAATCGTTGATGGTGAGGCGCACTAGTTTATTAAGAGTCTATTGCTTCATAATGGCAACTTGGAGAAGATCATGAGACTAGATTCGAAGATAAAATATTTAGCTGATTCGATCGAACCAGTCAGCTTTAAACGACGAAAATCACAACGAGTTTGCATTGAGCTAACATAATCAGCCCAACTTATAAATATACAGATTCTATACAATCGTTTTCTAAATAAAAGATCTTATCAATACACTTGGGGAGAAGCGGGGCTTCAAAACTAATTCAGAAAAGACGGAATATTTTAAAATTGTGTGTGTTTTTTACCTTATTTTTCAATATTAGAGTGAAAATATTAAATTGCGGGCGTCGTTACGTTCAGAAATAAACATTACCGTAAAATGAAACGGACTGGTGAAGATACCAACCGGAAAAGTTGGTTCTAACATAATTTTTAACGTAATTAAAACTGTTATTGCTTCGGGGACCCTTTTCTTTATATTACGGTTAACTCTGTTATTCGCTTTTAGATTTTTAGCTTTAAATGTGACCTAATTAGTCTTTAGAGACGGTATCTCGTTAGATTAGCTAAATACTTTTGCGGTTTTTTTCATTTTTCGTCGCGGTACCACCCTTTGTTTGCGGATGATGTAATTTTAATGGTTATTCCTCATTTTTTAGGGTAAAAGGCTTTTTGTTTTGATTATTTTGCTCAGTGGAGTGCGAACTTAGAACTGTTTTGTTAGGATATTAATGAATATTTCAGTTTATCAGGAAGGTTATATGAGTAATGTATTCTATGTTATTTGATAGCATATTTTTGAAGCGGGAAATCATACAGTTGCTTTCTCTCGCTCTAGGATGTAGTGGGAAGGCATGTAAGACTTTTATGATTAATACCACACCTGTGTCTTTTAGTTGCTTTTTGCGTTCAAGGACCACGGGTTTCTTTTTCATAGATTTCTCAGCCGCCGGCCCTACCAGGCCACTACGGTTTTAAGGATATCACTTTGAAGCGCGCGTGGAATACTACGCATCAATGCGCGCCGTCGACGCTTGGGCTCTGTCCGAACGATAAATTATAGCCTTATGATTTTAATTTTATTAGAAGATATTGTGTTAAAAGAATGAGAGGTATTTATGAAAAAGTACATGGAGGATGG
The DNA here is from genome assembly GCA_958295575.1 of Leucania comma. Lineage (NCBI taxonomy): Eukaryota > Metazoa > Arthropoda > Insecta > Lepidoptera > Noctuidae > Leucania > Leucania comma. Next base: position 6,191,678 of record OY282476.1, on the reverse strand, counting down.
GAATTTGGCCCGAACAATGAAGGAGAGACGCTATAGCAATCTGCTACCGCTTTTGACCTGGTAGTAGCCAATACTTGGTTTCGAAAAAGTGAGGAACATCTGATTAAGTACAGTAGCGGTCACTAAAAGACGCAAATTGACTACTTTGAGTTATGCGCACAACATAAAACACGTCAAAGACTACAAAGTGCTGCCAGAAGAAGACCTAGTATCACAGCGCCTTCTGGTTATGGAATCAGATGGAATCAGTAGCCAAAAATAGGCATGCAATGCATGATGTTAATATTTTATTTTTCAAATAAAATAAAATAAATAAATAAAATGTAACAAAAGCAAAGAGCGTTCTCCCCTAAAATGAAATGGCAGATGTTAAAGGAGAATGATTGTGTAAAGAAGTTTAGAGAGCGAGTGGTGGACAAAATGATAGAGATGGGAGACATGAATGATCGAAGTATAAATGAAAGCTGGAATGAGATGTCGGAGTGCATTAGGTATGCTGTGAAAGATATTTTGGGAGAGACGAGAAGAGAAGGCTAGATATTGATACATGGTCTCCACCATGTATCCTTATCTATTGCGCCTTTTCATAGTCGATGATGTGATGTGTTGAAAGAAAAGAAAAGAAAATCGAACGAATGACAGTGTGTAGAAGCGGAAAATAGTAGTTTGAAACTGAAAAAAAAGACAGTATGATGTTTTGAAGAAATAAGCTAAGAAAGCTGTGGCATTAGCGAAAGTAAATGCCTAGGTGGGTTTGGGTAGCCTTCAGTTTTTTTTTTTATGGTATGTAAAATCGTCCAATGACCAATCCCGCCCTTGGGCTGAGCGGGAAATAGTGTCAGACTCTTACTGACTAAAAACCTACCCTGTTCCTTCCCTGCCTTGGATCCGGGGCCCTAGTATGCATTTTCATACTTCCCCAAAACCCAAGACTAGGCCTCGACCCTACTGGGCTCCTACGGTAGCCTAAACTTCAGATGGGCCTCCTACCTTTCCCACTTTATTTTCCCCTCCACAAATAATAGTTTTTCTACTTTGGTATAAACTAGTGCTTGACGGCGATCCCATCTGATGGATATAACTTTAATAAAATACTTACTTGCAAAAGGTACTTTTTTTTTTACCACTTTTTCACCTGATGGTAAGTGACGACGTGGTCGAACGCTGAGTTACGACAGTGGCTGTCTCGTTTTCGAATTTATGAAAGAGAAAGGCCTCGCTGATGCACCTTCACCCACGTCAAAACTAGTCCACGCTACGCCACTGCGTATAAGCACTTATCATTTGTTCTTAAAATAACTGTTAAAGAAAACGCGGTTTTTAGAATGATGCAGAGAATATTACTTTCAATGCGACATCTTATAATGCTATTAGAGATCTCTTTCAAAGATTTATTTACTATAAAACCTATTTATGCGAGTGTTTGTGTATTTCGCGACGAGAATAGCGGATAAAGATTATGATAATAGGATTTTTATTTCACGAATAGGTTGTTTTTAACACATAATATTGGAGTTACTTTTCTAGTGATTCCTAAATGGAATGTGTTTGGTAGTGAAATAGAAAACTATTTTTTCTATACACTTACTCGAAAACTGCCTCTTATCGCACTACGATTAGGTTCAATATGGCATGTTTATCACCCACGTGCTTTTTTAAAAATTTATCAAAATAAGGGCTTTTTTCTATATTTCGTCACGGTCAATGGTAATTATTATTATTTTTTAAAGCAAAGAGGCGGATATTTTTAAGGATTTAATATTTAATGAAAATGTAAATTGTGTTTTTTAACAGAATATAACAAATAGGCATGATTATGTAAGCAATAATTTGTTAATACCAACAAATTAACAATTAATTATCTGTGTTCTAAATTAAAAAAAAATATTAAATATTTTATATTTTTATTAATATGATGTATACGGTTTGATACCTTTGCTTCTCCTTCACCTGTTATGCCTGCAAATGTTATGCGCGGGAAAAAGCGGTACACCTAATATTAACTAACTTATCCATTCATGATAGTTGTGAAAAAGAAGACTTGAAGAGAATCCTTTAGATACTACGCCGCCAGATTATGTGATTGAGGTAAAAAATACTTACGATAGCCTGCTGCCATGAAATCTAAACTAAATTGTAAGGCAACTTTGGAAAATTTTCTTCAGTACAAAATAAAAAAAATGCGTCGTAATTTTCCGATAGAAGATAGAGTATTGGTGGATTTTTCATAGTATTTCTTCGTAAGTGTTTTGAAAAATGTCGTTTGATAGACGTGGAGATTTGTCACTACAGCACTCGGCTCCATAACACCTTCGCCTGAAAATTCACCCGAGCCGTAGCTCGGGTGAATTTCACCTCGGCTGCAATGACAAACTTTCCCCACTTGTATCAAAATGTACTATTTCGCTGCCTACCTTAGAGGTTTGCTCGCGGACGGTGGGCAGGGCTCGCGGACGGTGGGCAATGGGTAGCTCGCTGTCCGTCCGTCCGGTAACAGACCGGTCCGAGCTCAGGTCGTCTAAGGCTCGCACCGTTCCCGCGCGCCTCAAGGAGTTGTCAGCAAACTGTAGGGGTCCAGCAGGGCCGAAGCCTACTGGGGCCCTAAGGTTATGTGAGACTGTCACCACGGGCCCCAGGATAAAGGCAAGGAATGGAAAGGTAGGTTTTTAGTCAGTAAAAGTCTGACACTGTTTCCCGCCCCACCCAAGGGCGGGATTCGTCATTGGATGATTTTACCTACGTTAAAAAAAAAAAATACCTTAGAGGTTTGCGGAACAGTGAGTAAAGTACTATAAACGAGCTTGAAAAGGGTTATTAGGGTCTAGAATTGGACTCAAAATAAACGGCAGTGGACTGTTAAACTGACTATGTATATCTAGGGAAATTACAAGAAGAATCTACAAGGCGCGCGTGCATCGTCTGTTGGCCTTGCTAGTGAATCGTGGCAGGCGCGTTGCCCCGCTTGCTCGCGCGCCGTCGCCCGTGATTCACCCCGAAGGCAGCCGACGGCGCCCGAACAGAGGGTCTTCCGACAAGACAGATGTTATATTTGGTCCGGGTAACTGCCCAATAGTTGATTTCGGACTTTCGTATATATTCTAATCACGCAGAGAACTTTGATACTGCGATGCAGGATTTTGGATGTTCAGTTCCTACTTGGCGACATAGATGTCGCTACACTACAGTCAATAACATAAAGATAACATAATAATCAGACTTAAGATGTTCCCACAGCTGTGATTATAAATTCTTTTATAGGAGAAGGAATGTGCCGTAATCCACCACGCAGGCCCACTGCGGGTTGATGGATATCATATGACAATGTACAACTTGCCGGTTTCCTTACGATATTTTCATCCACAGTTTTTACTCCAATAGAGCCAAAGCCTACTGCGGCCATGTGTAGTTCGAAAGGGAACACCAGGGTCAAGTCTGACACGTCCTCGCGCGTTGTCAGTCATTGGATGATTTCCCACCTAAAAAAAAATTCTACGCAGTCGAAGCTGCAAAGACACCCACATAATTCACACTACCATACTAATTAATTACCAATTACAAATAAATTGTAAACAAATATGTACAAAGGTCTTAATAAATGTTTAATAATACGGTCACAAGGGACGGGCTGTTGGCACGCAATCAAATATTCCACCTCGACACATGTTGACAACAAGCACACGTTATTGGGGAAATTAGTGTAGATTTTGTATTAGAGCTGATACACACGAGCGGTGTTGCCAACGGCAGAGGCAACTGCAACTATCGACGCTTTGACGGCAGATGTTTACCCACGACAGCGGCTGTCGACATTCCAACAAATGAAAATCATAGCCTTAAACACGGCGTAAGGAGTGCACCGACCGTCTTCAGCTTTTGGGAGTTGAAATTTCCTCAGACCTAAACTTTGGGCGGTTCATTAAGTCCAAAGCCAAGTTACTTAGCTGCTAGGAAACTCTGTGATTTTTGCAAAAGTCTGACGGTACTTCACACCGGGACAGCTTCTAATGTTATACAAAGCACAGATCCGATCGTGTATGGTGCAGCCAATGGTGCTGCAAAATGTCACTTAGCAGCTTTGGACTCGGTGGGAAGACATGCGAAGAGGCCCAGAGAGAGAGGTGATCCAGATTTGGTTAAGTTCAATCTACAAAGCCTTGAGCATAGGCGTAAAGTAGCCAGCCTTTTGGTATTTTACAGGATGCATTTTGGAGAGTGCGCGTGGAAATTGCATGATTTGATTTCATCATCTCATTTCTAACATTGCACAACCCGACGAACGGCGAGTATTCACCTCCTTTGTTGAAACCTCTAAGATCCGGATCAAGCGTTTCACCTCGTCGTTTATACCACGTACATCGAGGGACTGGAGCAACTTGCCTGCTGCGGACTTCCCGTCCGATTATAATTTAGATGTCTTTAAGGCTAGAGTAAATAGGCTCCTAATAAACTAGTGCGCTTCATCATCAATGACTGCATCACTACTTACCATCAGGTGGAATCGCAATTAATTACTAGTTTATATCAATTTAAAAAAAAAAGATCAGCAGCAGCCGTCGTGTGTGTCAAGTGTGGGCGACAGTTGCCGTTGACACGCGGCAGCTGCAGTTAAATCTGTCATTGGCAACATGTCGCTCGTATGTATGAAGCTCTTATCAGGAAGTTTGAAAACTGTTTGTTTCTTGTACACTAGCTGACCCGTGTCCACTTCACTGGGCATCAAACATTTTTGGAGTAAAACATATCACCTTTACCGAAAGTTCGTGGAAGTAGCATAGAGTTGGTAATACCTCTAAAATCTTGGAATCATAACACGAAGAATAAATAATGTATCCAGCGTAGGCTTGGGCTTGCGGTTGACGAGCAATGGGTAGCGCGCTGTCCGGCCGTCCGGTAACCATCAAAACCGAGCCCGAGTCATCGAAGCTACGCGCGTCTCAAAAAAATGTCAGCAAAACCGAGGGGCTAAGCAGGGCTGAAGCCTACTGGAGCCATGGGTACTGGGTAGGTAGCAGTAGGGAACCTCGGGGTCCTGGAAATCAAGGCAAAGAAGGAACATAGAAGTGGATAGCTGCGCCATCGAAAGACTGGAACAGTTTACCTGATGCGCTCTTTCCGTCTGATTATAATTTAGGTGTCTTCAAGGCTAGAGTGAATAGGCTAATAAACTAGTGCGCCTCGCCATCGACGATAGCATCACTGCCTACCATCAAATGGAATTGCAGTCAAGCCCTAGTTTACATCAATTTAAAAAAAAAAATAGGTCCAGTTCAGCAAAAATGCCAGATAACTACGTGGTAGTTACATCGATATGATCGTTACTTACTACTTATATCAAGTTTCCTGTTACATTTCAAGTTACTAGAGTTCTTACAAAATAACAGGGACGGTTAACTACTAGAGAAGGTGATTTGACTCTATTACTGAAGTTCCAATTTCAAAGTTTGAAATGTTAAGATAGTGGCCGCATTCTCTTGGCATGACCGCTAAGATTCGTTACATGACACGTATATGAGAACAAAAGACCTCATTGACCTTTTAGAACCTTGTAAAGGTCAACAATGTCACGAGTACAGATGGAAAAAAAGTTTTAATACCAAACAGCGATACAGTATTATTGCACACAACAACAATAAAATTTGTTTTATCGCGCCAATATCGTACGTTTTATTTGTCGCTGATATTTGGAGGGTCGTGCTGGGTTGCCAGTTTTTATAAGTGATGTTTAGGAAAGTAATGGGGAAAGTGTCTTTTGAGGAGATTTTCTAAATCTAAATTTGTTTTGTTTAATAAGCGATTTTTAAGCGCTGTAAAAACAGGCTATACTACATTTTGACGTGTCCACACACGGATAATTCCTAGACATATAATTAATCTGAATGTTCTTTTTAATTTTATCTTTAACTAGAGTTCCGTTGTGTAAGTATTGAATTATTTCTTGTATGTATTACATAAAAACCATAACTAAATAAAATACCATAATGAAATATTTATATTAGCGTAGGTTTGCAGACGGCATGTCATGGGTAGCTCACAACAACTGAGCCATCGCATCGTGTTCCACGCGCGTCTCGAAGAGCTAATAGCACCATTAATAGGGTGCGCTATAGGGCCGATGTCTGCTAGGGCTACAGGATTATTTGAAAGTCTTGCTGTGGCCCTGGAATGCAATCAATCGAAAGAACATAGGTGAGTCTTAGTCAGTAAAAGTCTGATACTCCATTCAGTGTAGGAATAATCATTATTTTGATAATTTTCTACCAAAAAAAAGAGATAAGTTTACCTGAAAAAAATAAGAAAATCATTGAAAAGAAACATTGACATAAGCTTATTTCCGGAGATTTTATATCTCAACCTGGCAACACCAGCTTAGCCATCCAAAGCGCTCGCGCTTTCGACATTTATAGCAGTAATTATGACTGATTTAGTGACTGACCAGCTTGCCTCAGTGTTGCCCGTTTATCGGAAATGAACGAAAGCGATATTTATTATGGCCCTGTATGTTATTGTCTTTTAGAATGTGTTTGCTCAATATGTCGCCACATAATTTTGAATTGACGGGTAGTTAAAAGTTATGCTTGGAATGAAACTGAAAGCGACGGGTTATTGGAACAAATATTTTATATGAATTTTTTATTCAAAGTCTAATGAAAGGGTTTTTTTTCCATTGATATAAGGAAAGATATATTACGCGCTAATATTGCAATCAGAAAACTTGGACTCAATATTCGCACATTTACCTACTTGTAGTCACTGATAGACAAGGACAGAGATTAATAAGAGCCGGCGCTGTCATGCCAGCGAAATAGAGTAAGCCACCGAACGTGTGTGATCGTCGCGACCGATGTGAAATCGTGCCATATAGTACCAGGGGTCCGCGCGCTAGAGAGGAGTCACCATCTTTCACTGTTTTGATTTAATCTAAATTCTTTGTCACCAAATCAATGGGTCTCACTAGTAGGATTAAAATCCCTCAAATGGAATGGAGAAGATTATGCTTGGAGTTTTCTAGCGTGATGGAATTAGAAAGATTTTCGCCGGAGAACCAAGATTATCGACATAATAATATAATATTAATAAATACATTTCTAATCAGGTAAGTAATACACCCATAACTATTTCCATAGAAAATTTCAAATTGAAATTAAACATTTATTTTAACTAAAATAAAAATAATAGTAGTAAAAGTCTGACGCTTCTTTTCGCTCTAGCCAGAGCAGGAGAAGTTATGTGATGATTTATCAACTAAAAATCACTTCTCCAGGAGCTGTCAGCACACCGAAGAGGTCCAGCCAGCTAACTGCAGGCAGGCAGGGTCGAAGCCTACTGGGGTCATGGGTTAATTTCCGAAAGGAATACCCGGCCCCGGCACACACATAGGCTACGAAGGAACTGGGTAGGTTTTTAGTCAGTAAGAGTCTGACACTACTTCCCGCTCCGCCCAAGGGCGGGATTTGTCATAGGATGATTTTACTTACCTACCATAAAAAAAAACTTAGATGGGCAGACGCTCCATCTGAAATACTTGTAAGCAATAACATCTGGTTATTCTAGAAGAAGATCCCATCATAATGACGGTATTGCACCACCGATACATGGTGGACATCCTATCCATACGCACAAAGCGTTTTCGGAACACATTCATTGTGCGTACAGCTAAGGAGTGGAATTCTCTGGCTCTGTTTCACAATAGTTACATTAAAACCGGGACTCTTTATATTCATGAGTGTTGAGTGAATAAGTTACTTCTAGGCAAGCGTGCTCCATCGTCGACCACATTATTGCTTACCATCGGGTAAGATAATGGTACCAAACTATCAATAATATAAAAAAAAAGATATAAGCACGATACAGATGATTCGTATTATCAATTGTGATATCCTTTTTCCTCTATGATAGGAAAAGAACCACAGAGTAAAGTCCCACATACCTCCATTGAAAAGGGAGGATCCTCCGAACAGACGGGTGTTGTCTGGTGGGCTATTGCCCGATAGATGATTTTTGGGCTGTTCTATATGTTCAAATCTTGTGGAGAAGTTTACTTGCGCGATGCAGGATTAGTTCTTTTGTGACGCCATAGATGTCGCTATAGACAGGTTAGTATTATTACAAGAGGAAGTTCCTCTAAACTTTATAATTATGAAGATAGATAGGCAGTCTCTTAAGAGGTGAAAACGCCGCAATTACTGCCTAAGTAACATTAGAAGTTAACAACACTAAATAAACAAATCCAAAAGGACCAAACACACAGTTAGGTGGACAGATCTTCACTGTGCGTCTCGCTGTGTGCTCATCGCATTGTGCATGAGGGCACAGCTTTATGCTGCTAGTTCGGCCATTTTGCACGGATGTGGCGCATATGTTTCCTTACGTTTGTCTAGATTTTAGTTGCGTCATTCCGTGTAAATAAACTGTTTTTCTTTCTTTTTTCTCGTATCCATCGGATTCCGGCAACCCTTACTAGGTCATCGGTCCACCTTGTAGGAAGCCATCCAACGCTACGTCTTCTGGTACGAAGTCGCCATTCCATAAACTTTCGGCCTCAACGGCCATTCGGTCTGCGAGCAATGTGCCCTGCCCATTGCCACTTAAGTTTGGCGATTTTTCATGCTATATCGACAGATAGATAGATAGATAAAAAATTTACTTGCTGCGACATAAAACACATACCAAAGCACAATGAAATTTAAAAAAAAACTAACGCGATCTCACACAACACGGTGTCTTCGCAAGGTTCTGCAATACTTTGGTCACATAGCTAGGAAAAACGGTGGCAACCTTGAAAGGCTTATTGTAATCGGCAAAGTGTTTTTTTTATGGTATGTAAAATCATCCAATGACAAATCCCACCCTTGGGTGGGGCGGGAAATAGTGTCAGACTCTTACTGACTAAAAACCTACCCTGTTCCATTCATTGCCTTTGTCCCAGTTATTGTGATCGGCAAAGTGGATGGTAAAAGGCCTCGTTAGCGCAGCAAAATACGTTGTTCCGACCAGATCCACACTGCTTTTGACACTTCACACCGCCAGAGACAGAAACAGATGGAGGAATATCATCCAAAGAAAAGTGATGAAGTAGACCCGGTCACAACCCTCAGCATTGAGGAATACGACTCAAGAAGGTGGACAGTATATTATAGTACGCTGTAATTAAGTTGATCCATTAGCTGTGTTTACGCTCAGCACCCCCCTTCAATCCACTCTCCCTGGATAAACTATAGGGTAGACTGATTTATTTATTTAATTATCAATTTTTTGTTTTTTTCTATTGATTTATCATTACCTAACTGTACTTTGGGGGTCGAGAGAAAACTAAAAGTTGGCTGAAAAATGAAATCCAGGCCAATCCACTCTCGACCCTTGCTGGTCGAGAGTGGATTGGTAAACTCTAGTTAGGGGTCCAGTAGACACATTATTTATTGGGGGTCGAGGGGTCAAGAGTGGACTAAACCATATTAAAATTGAGACCTGAAAATCGGCTAATACGCATTCAAGGTCGACCGTCATGATGGTTTAACTTGTGCAGTAAAAGTGGGGGACTGCACGTAACCATAGCAAATGGTTCAACTTATTTTCCGCGTACTATACAACTTTTAAAAGCTTCACTGCAGGACCTTACTCTGTAGTACCAACTGGTGGGTATAAAAATGGTAGCTCCCATTGAAAAATTTTCAAACGTTTAATAGTCGTCTTAAATATTCTAGCTGTCTCGTTCACTTTGAGCTGCTTTGTAGCGACAAAAAGAATTAAGAACGTCTTAAAGTAAAGTACCATTTGAAAATTCTAAGGTAAGTAGGTACGTTCAATGCTCGATCTTTCTTTTATGAGGTAAGCCTTTTGATCCGTGTTGAAACAGTGATAATATGCTTTATATTGCTTATACTTCTGTATGTAGTGCGGGGCTTAATGTTCAAAAATCGATATAAGACCGCTCGATAGATGTGCGATCATTCATTACATCCAGACCCCTGCTTGTCTCCTAAAGTTTTTTTTATTGTTGATAGGTTCGCGCTTGACCGCTTCCTCACCTAATGGAAAGCGACGATTCGGTCGACGATGGAGCACGCTAACCTAAAAGTAACCTATTCACTCTTGACTTAAAGATTCCCGGGTTGTAGCCATCAGGAAACACAAACTCCGGCAGAGAATTCCACTCCTTAGCTGTACGCACAATGAATGTGTTCCAGAAATGCTTTGTGCGTATAGGTGGGATGTCCACCATGTACCGGTGGCGCAACGCCGTGCGTCTGGTAGTCCGATGATGGAACGGGCTACGCGGAATTAGGCTATGCAATTCCGACGCACACTCCCCGAAATGTAACCGGTAGAAAACCGACAGGCTAGCAACTCGGCGTCGATGTTCAAGACTTTGAAGCTTCGTATTTTACACTAGCTTTTGCCCGCGGCTTCGCTCGCGTTAGTTATTATTATTAATAATTAGGTATATTTTTTGTTTAGCGTGTGTAAAAAATTAGGGCGTACAAAACTTCTTTGCACACAATATTCTTAACTAAATTATCCCCATGGGGGTTGAATTTATCAAAATCCTATTTAAGCGGACGTCTTCATCATAGTAGCTCCAATCTTTAATTTCAGTTCAATCAGTCGAAAATCTAAGAAGATTTATACAAACTTTCATCCCCTATTTATCCCTTTAGGAGTGGAACGTATCAAAATCCTTTCTTAGGGGATGCCTACGTTATAGTAGCTATATGCATGCAAAGTCTCAGCCCGATCGGTTTAAAATTGACAAAGTTTTATACAAACTTTCATCCCCTATTTTATCCCCTTGGTAGAATTTATCAAAATCCTTTCTTAGGGGATGCCTACGTCATAGTAGCTATATGCATGCAAAGTCTCAGCCCGATCAGTTTAAAATTGACAAAGTTTCATACAAACTTTCATCCCCTATTTTATCCCCTTGGGGGTAGAATTTATGAAAATCCTTTCTTAGCGGATGCCTACGTCATAACGTCTACCTGCATGCCAAATTTCAGCTCGATCCCTCCAGTGGTTTGGGCTGTGCGTTGATAGATCACTATGTCAGTCAGTCAGTCACCTTTGAGTTTTATATATTTAGATAGATATATATATAACTTCATCTGACAATCTAGCGCGTTGTCATGCAGGGTCAGCGGAGCCGAAAGATTGACTAAAGCTGGTTTTTTTTTTATGGTAGGTAAAATCATCCAATGACAAATCCCGCCCTTGGGTGGAGCGGGAAGTAGTGTTAGACTCTTACTGACTAAAAACCTACCCCGTTCTTTCGTTGCCTATAGTGCCGGGGCTGAGTCTTCCTCTCAGAAAACGGCCCTTGACCCCAGCAGGCTTCGACCCTGCCTGCCTGCAGACTAAAGCTGGTTGGAAATGCGAGATGCACAGGTCCGTTCATTGTGGCGACACTTGGGGGAGGCCTGTGTCCAACAGAGGATGTCTTTCTGCTCAAATGATGATGATGATAATGAACCTTGAGGTTTGATCAGAATGAGTATTCTGATATATTTGTCGGACGATTTCAAGCTACATTTAAGTTAGTACGTAGTGAGCACTAGAAAGTTGTACCCCAGGGTTGCGTAACAGTTTTGGATGATGCAACTTGGAAACTATGAGCACTAGTTATGTTGCCAACATAAACATAACTAACAACATGGTAAACTGTGCGGCTAATCGATACAGTTGCTATTGGAGTTGATCTTGGAACTATGTTAATAGAAACCATTGGAATAGATAGACTGATATATCTCAATATTGTTTATTTATTGGTTTATCCCCAAATCGGAACGATTAGTTCAGAATCCTACTTTTTATCGTCATGTGCGCGGTGGAGTAGTAATCATAGAACAAGCGGCCCGGGCGCTGTGGTGGGTCACGTACGCTCGCTTACGCAGCATCAGGCCAGCACTCCTCCCGGATTCCACATGTACCAAATCCCATAGCGAACATATTCTTGAAATCTTAAAGGTGTTTGAATGATTTTTTTAAAGGAAAACGTTGACCACAGAGTATAATATATTCACATGTTGGTATAATAATAATCCTCCCGACCGAATTTCAGTCACGGAGCCTCGTAGAAAAATGATGTGTTTATTTTTACACAGCGCAAAATAATAAATAGTACCTAGATTTTTTATAACCAGTTATACTGTCCCACTGCTGGACAAAGACCTCCCCCATGTGCTTCCTGATGTTCTTCTCCCGTGCAGTCTCGATAAGAACAATAAAAAAAAATTGATTGAATTGATTTGAATGAAATCTTTCCGAGGCCAAAAAAGACATCTCAACATATTGCTAAGATATTTAAAACAATAAGTAAAGTAGCGCGGGTAATCTGGTTGAGCTCGCTGTGATGCCACACTCATCATGGATGATAGGGGATAATATAGAGTATAAAGAGATATAGAGTACACACTGCACAAGCGTGTGCACAAATACCGGTGCACTCTCAAGGTCACAGGTCATCAGAGCCACCCGGCTCGAGGTGGCACTAATGAGCTGTGACCTTCATAGTCCGATGGGACTCTTCTGCCAAGACCGAAGAGAGATCAGGCGCAGGACCACTTGTAACAATGACCTCTACTATTTGTCACACTGGACTGGTGATCATCAAAGTGCCTTTGTACCCGTTTGATATTTGCCATATTGGCGCTGTCGGCTGTAGCGAGTGTCTAAGCTACTAAAACGAATAATGTCACGCCGCTTACAATACACACATGACCTAATGTTTTATGAAAATATGGTTTTACATAATTCCTGAAGCAGGAATAACACTGAATTCGAAAAAAAATAATTCGCAATGAAAAAATACTTCAGGATACTGTACACTCCTCTGCAGCCATTTGCATTCTGCGACAAAATTTATTCTTTGGGCACTGGCGAGTGGCGCTTAAAATAGGTACAAAAAATTAGCTGTCAAACATATGGAACAGCTAGTCCAGTAGTAAATAGAGATCATTGACTTGTGCAATTCTGTCACTCACTGGCTTCCGTAAGAAAACCAAAATTTTGGATTAAGCTCATTTTTGTGTATTATCCTATGCATTTGAAGACTCCTCGGAAAAGACAATTATAATGCCTAAAAATGATAATTGTTAGAAAAACAACTTCACACTGATAGTCCCAGTAGTAGCTAGTAGGTTTTTGCACAATACCGATTTTCAAAAAATAGCGCGGATTCTTTTCTTGCATTTCATGAACTGATGCAATCTTCACTATTGCAAGTGACTACGATTGTTTTGTCCAATTTCGATCACTAGAATAACTTGCCTGCTGCGGTCTTCCCGTCCAATTATGATCTAGATATCTTCAAGGCTAGAGTGAATAGGCTCCTAATAAATTAGTGCGCCTTGCCATCAACGAAGGCGGTATTGCAGTCAAGCACTAGTTTATAACAAAAAAAATAAAAATAAAATAAACTGGGCAAGTGCGAGTCGGACTGGCACACTGAGGGTTCCGTACAAACTAACTTAGGTAAATAGTACAATTTCCGAATTGAGTCTCGAAGATTTTTCCGAATAGAAAAAAAAAAAATGTGACGTATTCTTGTGCTATAAAACATCGTTTCATGCCAAATTTTAGGGTATTAGGTCAACGAAAATTTTGATTCCCGTGAGAGTATAGAAATACACATTTTTTGCGACATATACGGCCGTACCTTTTTTTTCCGTTAACTTAGAAGTTTGATATTTTCACAACTTTAAGGAGCCGCGGACCTAGTTTTAATTTCAACTCGATACCTCCACGCGTTCTCGAGATAAAGGGTCTTGACAGACAGATAAACAGACGGACAATAAAGTGATACTATAAGGATTCCGTATTTTCCTTTTGAGGTACGGAAATCTAAAAAACATTCTTTCTTTTTAATGTGAAGTCTTCATTTAGATATATTTAGATGCTTTTATGTGCAACAACGAATGAAAATAAACGATGATACCAAATATCGAGATACATCGCCGTAATTCATATTTAAGCCGAAAGCAATTCAACAGCATTCCCTATTTTCTTAAATCAGTGTTTATGTCACAGTTCATCGGAATCCTAAGTGGTTGCGCAAATAAGCTTGGTGTGGACTGTATGTTTGAAAAAGCGATCTAAGGTTTGTTAACAATATGCAGGTACTGTGCCTGGCATGGGATGGATGTATTACATGGAGGAACACTGACCTTTTGACCTCGAAGGTTCCACGTGGCGCCGGCCGGCGAGCCTCGACTTCGCACATTTAACCACTGCCAGGTCCTGTATTGCACTACACTGCACTATTGTTGAGTCTTTGAATGGTTGGATCACGAAATAGTCAATTTTCTTGTAATTTCGAGCGGGCGATGTTAGCGGAGCGGTCACATTCACAATCGATGCACAAAACGTCAATGTCATTCCAATTCTTGAGGTCGTGCGGGGAAGGGAAGCGGAAGGGATAGGATTGCTAGGCCAAAAAAATAAATTACAAAAAACAAAATCGCGGATCATAGCAAATTGGCGCAACCATTCCCCCCGGGTTTGAAGGGTTACCTTCAAAGAAAAGAAAAAAACAAAAGCGAAACTAAACCCTATTACTATATCTAAACTATCAATACTAGGTAGCGAAACAACTTATAACTAACTATGCCACTACTGCTGATTAGGCAGAGGGCAGAGGCGAATAACCGGACGCAGGTACGATCCAGTTGCGGTTTTAACCTTTACGACTCGCGTTATTCCGTTCGAACCCGGAAAAACTTCTTCCACTACACCAAGAGGCCAGTGCAGAGGAGGCGCACTCTCAGTCTTCAGTATCACCACAGTACCGACTGTGACTGGATCTGAAGGAGTGTTCCACTTTTGACGCGACTGCAGCGTATGCAGATAATCTGTCCTCCATCGCTTCCAAAAGGACTGAACTAAGCTATCTAGCAGAGCGTGACTACAAGGTTTATGTGATTCTAAACTACGAAATTCTATTGAAAAATAAAATTTCTGCAATTCTCGAAGTACAACTGATTCAGCTCTATCCAAATCAGCTGCGATTATAGAACAACGCGATGGTAATAATCTCAAAAATCTTAGGACGTAAACTACACAGCGTAATAGTCTCGACCAAGACGAGACTCGATTAGACAACAACAAAACAACTGACTCTTCACGCGGAACTGATACTACAAGCGTATGTTTCTTCTCCTCGGGTGGCTCTGAAACAGTAGCGGGGTTAAACGGAGCACTTGGCCACTCGTTAGGAGTGGTATGAAGCCAGGGAGGGCCACAAAACCAAAGCGGATGATTTAAAATCTGCGCAGGAAGCAAACCACGTGAGAGACAATCAGCTGGGTTTTCTGTTCCAGCGACATGGAATATATTTTCCGGTGACAATTCAGCTTGAATCTTAGCCACCCTATTTGCGACAAACGTGCCCCATCGATGGGGTGAAGAGTGGGCCCAACATAGAGCAACGGTTGAGTCTGAAAACGCTACAATTCTCTTTATATTAATGCGAGGACGACAAGTTTTGACTATAGATGTAATCAATTGAACCAACATAAGAATAGCGCAGAGTTCGAGACGAGCAAGAGAGACAACCTTACGAGGAGATACCTTTGATTTTGCGCTAATGAGGAAAACTGAAATGTTATCGCCATTTTGGACCTGAAAGTAAACCACTCCCCCGTAAGCCCTCTCACTGGCGTCTGCGAAACCTACCACATTAACAACAGTGTCTGGTACTATACCAACATGGCGAGGAATCTGTATCTGATCGAGCATTGGAAGCTCTTTCCTATAGCGAGCCCACAACTTAGCAACACTGTCAGGAGCGGTGTCGTCCCAATCACAGTTGGAAAGCCAAAGCTCTTTTATAAGCAGCTTTGCATACAAAACGACAGGAGCTACAAAACCCATTATATCCCATATCCGAGCTACACATGCTAGGATAACGCGTTTGGTACAAGTTGGCGGAGTCGAGCTAATTTTAAGACTGAACATATCAGTTGCGGGTGACCAACTTAAACCAAGGATCTTATGCGAATCACTATCATCGAATTCCTTTACCGAAGTCAACCGGTGTGACGGTGGAATCGACTCTAATGTAGCTTGCGAGTTGCTTGTCCATTTCACCAGATCAAATTGACCGGACTTCATGAGGCTGATTACTTGAGCAGCGGTCTCTATAGCCTCTGCTTCACTAGGTACACTGTACACAAAATTGTCCATGTACAATCCGGTTTCAATAGTGGCCCTTGCTTTCGGGTATGTATCACCCTCGTCAGAGGCCAACTGCTTGATAGTGCGAAGAGCGTGAAAGGGACTAGACTTAAGCCCAAAACAAACACGATTGAATTCGTAAACCTTCAAAGGTTCCTGCGGAGAAAATCTATACAAGAAGCGTTGGAATCTACGGTCACATTCTCTGATTCCAATACTAAGAAACATTTGCCGAATATCAGCAGAGAGCGCAATAGCAAACAAGCGAAAATTTACTATTATTTCAAATAAGTTACCCTGGAGGTTCTGACCACAATACAAGATATCGTTAAGCGATATGCCAGTACTAGTTTTAGCGCTACCATCCATAACCACACGCAGTTTAGTTGTAAGCTTGTCTTCTCTAACAACTCCATGGTGCGGGATGATATAAAACGGGTAATCACGTGTCTCCTCAGTCTCGGCAGGCGCTGATGAGATATAACCTTTATCTAAATATTCGATCAGCACATCATCATAGGCTTGCTTCAACTTAGGAGACGCCTGCATCTTACGTTCCAAGCATAGAAAGCGTTTTTCTGCGGAGGCACGGGAGCCACCGAGCGAAAAAATATCACCCTTGAAAGGGAGCGCGACAACATAACGACCATCTTTATCACGAGTAGTCGTGCGGGTATAAATCTCCTCAGTGACCTGATCCTCAGGGCTGAGAATAGGCGGGACATTGACCTCTTCAATCTCCCAGAACTTGCGGATGGTAGACTCAAGCGGCGGCTCGACGGTGCAACAGTGCGACACAGTCGAGTAACTATCTAAACAAGCGGGTGCGGAACCAACTATAACAAACCCGAGAACTGTTTCCAGTGCGTGCGGAGCGGGGTACATCGGAAGACCTTGAATTTTACGTGATAACTGGAGATGCGGGAGAATCGAAGCACCGATCAATAGATCGATATCTCCAGGGAAAGCGTAATTTCCGTCGGCTAACTGCAAGTTCTTAAACTCCGTCAGCATGGACGTGTCAACCGGTACCGTGGGCAACCGTTCCGTAATCTTATCTGCGACTAGCGAATCCATTTCAAACGAAATATTACGATTAAAACGTGAACTAAATATTATTTTAATGGAACCGTGAATGGTTGCCTTTAAGCCTCCAAAACCTTTCACTTCTGAGCGGGATGACCAATTATTAAAACTAAAACCAAGGCGTTGACAACAATCCCGAGTAATAAAATTACTCTGGGAAGCGCCATCTAGTAGCGCTCGAACGGTGTGCGGTTTGCCAAAGGCATCTACAATGACAACTTGCGCGGTCGCAAGTAAAACGGTAGTGATTTGAGTACCAGCGGCGGAAAGCGAACACAATGTTACGTCGTTTGCACTTGCAGCAGGCCGCGCGTCACAAGCGTCGCGCGTCTGCGCAGGCTGCGGCTGCGATGGCAGCTTACTACTCTCAAAATGTAAGAAGGTATGATGTCTAGCTAGACATTTACGACAGCTAACACCACTGTTACATGACGTAACCAGATGTTTGTCACTTAGACAATTAAAACACAAATTATTAGTGCGGACAAACTTGTAACGATCACTAGGCGATAATCTCTGAAATTCTGAACACTTGTACAGCTGTGTATGGCTACCCTTACACAGAGAACAGTCAGGTGTTGAGGCGGTATTAACTAGCGTATGTGCAGTCTTGACTGACTTCGATGACGCGTCTATACGGCGATCGGAACCTGTCCTATTCGTGACTTCATGACGTGCCGACGTGCGCTGCAATACCTTAATATGGTCGCGAATAAAAGATTCTAAATCTTCGAACTTAGGTATTTCGTTACCGCGCCGAGTCGTTTCAAACAGACGAACAGTTTCAGGATCTAATTTCTGTAAACCGATATACAAAAACAAAAAGTCACAGAGGTCATTGACCTTTAGGTTCTTTACTGCACGAACAGATGATGCGAAAATATTTAAAAACTTCTCTAAATTATGATAGTTACAAACGGAAAAACTTTTCAAATCGAATAATTGATCTAAATATGCGGTGGCTACTAATCGCTTATCTTCGTATTTTGTTTTTAAAGTGTTCAAAACTAAATTGTAATTTTCAGCGCTAAACGTAATTCCAGCACAGACAGCCTTTGCCTTACCGGTCAATTTTTCTACGAGATAATGCAATCTCTCGTGATCTGTCAGCGATGTGTTCCTATGTATTATATTTTCGAAACTATCTATAAATAAATTCCAATTTCGAATGTCACCATTAAATTCAGGTATTTGAATTGGCGGCAATCGTGGGCGTTCGCGAGGAGGGTTGGATAAACCACTCGCGGGGGGGGGAGTCTCTAAACTCCTAGCAATACGTTTGATACGACAATACAAGTCATCAAAGGACGACAATGCCTGATAACTCACACAGTAATCAGGATTTAACTCCAACTCTAAAATGTTTATATTCTTAATTGTAGATTTAAAATCCGCGCGCAAACTATCTAAAGTTTCCAACGAACACAAGAAAGCATCTCTAATCGTCAGATCCGAGATTTGCAAAGATTTATCACAAATTGATTGAACACGTGAAAACTGTGAGTCCCTTTCAGCGTATAAAAGCTTTAACTGAACCTTTAAATCAGTACTAACCTTGGTTCCCTTAAGAGACATCTTGTTTTGATATATTCACACTATACACTCAAACAAACACTTAACGAATTATTAAGTAAGCGATAATTATCAGATAACAATATGGTAATACTGTAAACAACAAAGTGAACGGCGAACGAACGGAATAACCTGAATCAATGAGTGAATATTACCCAATTTCTCGATTAAATCATTCACGTCGTTCATATGCGTATATAATCTATGGTTTATCCGTTTCCTACAAATATTCACTCAACAATGAACGGGTATTTTTGAAATGCGTCTACCTACATGCAATTTGTAGGACTTCCGAATGAATTTTGTCAAGAAAAAGAATGCGATCGATTTATATCTACGCTGATATTTACGTAGCTAACTATAATTATGCGGTGCGGTTGACGGCGTAGGTACCGTAATTATCAATGGCTCTTTAACTATACGAGCTAAATAACGTTTAGTTGCCTAAATGCCTAGATGCGGGTTTTCTACTATTATATCTAGGTAAACAGGCGCGTTGCGTTTATTCCCTATGGAACAAATACTATATTGCGAAATTACAAGAAAATGATTCACGATCCTGCTCGTAGGACCAAAAAGTAATGGTTGCGCAAATAAGCTTGGTGTGGACTGTATGTTTGAAAAAGCGATCTAAGGTTTGTTAACAATATGCAGGTACTGTGCCTGGCATGGGATGGATGTATTACATGGAGGAACACTGACCTTTTGACCTCGAAGGTTCCACGTGGCGCCGGCCGGCGAGCCTCGACTTCGCACATTTAACCACTGCCAGGTCCTGTATTGCACTACACTGCACTATTGTTGAGTCTTTGAATGGTTGGATCACGAAATAGTCAATTTTCTTGTAATTTCGAGCGGGCGATGTTAGCGGAGCGGTCACATTCACAATCGATGCACAAAACGTCAATGTCATTCCAATTCTTGAGGTCGTGCGGGGAAGGGAAGCGGAAGGGATAGGATTGCTAGGCCAAAAAAATAAATTACAAAAAACAAAATCGCGGATCATAGCAAATTGGCGCAACCACTAAGCCTTTTCACTGTCGACGCCATTTTAAAACTTCCTTGAAACGAGATCTTCTCAGAACACTTCATTTATTGCGCCGGGCTTTTTGTGTAAAAAGTAAAGCAGAAACAAAATTCTTCTAAGATATAATTAACTGCATGCTGTCTTCATTGGAGATGAAAGAGAAGCAATGTTGAGAAAAAGCGTGATATTTAAAGTACTGGATTTTTTACAGACCTGTTTTTCATGATAATTAACTTTCCAGAATATCTCAACATCACTAATAATTATAAAGTAAAGGGAAACATTCATTTTTAACCCCTGACGGAAAAGAGGGGTGTTATAAGTTTGACCTGTCTGTCTGTCTGTCTGTGTGTTTGTTCGTGGCATCGTAGTGCCCAAACGGATGGACTGATTTTGGTCCGGTTTTTTTTGTTTGAAAGTTAGCTTAGTCTAGATGGTTCTTAGCCATAATTTATAAAAATCAGTGCAAGTGTTCAAGGTCATCAGCTCGTTTGTTACCGCGGTAAGGATTTTAAACATATAATTGGTATTTACTTTATTTTAAACATATGTACTTATGACCTGATATTTGAAATACTCATTTACAATCTGGTGCCATTGAACTGGTCTGATTGTGGAGCTCGAAGGTATGAAGCCTAGATTGCTGATTAACATAGTAAACCTATCGAGTTTGGGCTTATTAGATTCGTCTTGACCAGTTCTATACATTTCATATTGAAGTCAAGGACTGTCGGGGTTTGTTTTTTAAAATTTTTATTTGTTTTTATTGTTATTGGTCCATACCGCACAGCAAACTACCCATTGCTCACCGGTGACTGTGAGATATCTCGGGACTCCCGATGCCCAGAGCGTCTGCTTCAGCGATTGCTGAGGCATGAGGATATTCTCTCCCTCACGGTTTCAGCCACCTCCTTCGTCAACATTACAGCTTCGCAGAAGGAGGTTGCTTCTCATTTCTTCTCGTCCCGTACCATAGCCTGAACCAGGACCAGATCCGAGAGGTCCTTCTACGAGGACATGGTGGTGCTCCGCTCAAGCGGCGCAGACGTCCACCGTATGCTTCAACGTCTAAAGGAGATCTTGAGAAAGCCTTTTATGATGAAGTAAGTCCCAAATCCGCACTCACCGTGCATACCTTGCAAAGTCTCGGTATGAAAAACTAGTCTAGGCACCTACCTATATACAAAACCATTTTGGGAACACATTTATTGTGCGTAAAGCTAGGAATTGGAAGTTCCTGCTGAGGTTTCTGTTTCTTGACAGCTAACTTAGGGTTCTTTTTATTTAGAAGTGAATAATTTAAGGCAAGCGTGATCCAAAGTTGATCATTATCAGCGCTTAACATCACGTGAGATAATGGTTAATCCGAGCCAATCAAAAAAACAAATCTGAAGTAAAAACTTAGCTTTCGTATTATAAACAGAAAGCTTGGAAAGAAATCGATATTGTGAATTAACATCTATTTCGAAACAGAGCCTCATTTCATAAGATAACGCGACTAGAGTTTTTAATAAATCGTACTAGCTTCTTGCCAATTAGCGAACCACCCAAACTACGTCCGGGTGTTGGAAATCTTTGAAATTCTCAGTTTTCCTCTACTATATATATATATATATATTTTTTTTTTTTTTTTTTTCGGTAGGTAAAATCATCCAATGACAAATCCCGCCCTTGGGTGGACTATATATAATATTGTTACGAACGTGAGTAATTAAATAAATGCCAGTTTTTTTTTGCCTGCAGTGAACTTTCATCATCATCATCAGCCTTTTAATATTCCCACTGCTGGGACACAGGCCTCCTCTCTAAGAGAGAGAATGGGCCGTAATCCACCACGCGGGCCCAGTGCGGGTTGGTGGATGTCACATATCTTCGAATTTTTAGTTCTAGGACATGCCGATTTCCTTACGATGTTTTCCTTTACCGTTTTGAGAGCAGTGGTGATGAAATAAATTACACAAAGTAATGCGCTTGAACCCGCGACCTACAACTCGTAAGTCGGGGCCGTTACCACTCGGCCACCACTGCTCTGCAGTGAACTTTATTTACCACAAACAATAACAAATTCGTACGCTTAACTTTATCCAAATCACGAATAACAATAAAGTACCGTTTCAGTATCGCTTAGATCGCTAGATGAAAACACTTGGCACTTAGCGTAGGTAGATCGCACTTGTTCGCTTGTCAATCAAGGCTTTCGCTAAGCCCCCTTAAGGAGGCGTGGCAAGCGGTGTCAAGGCTTTGCCCTTTGCCCGCAGAGTCCAGCAGGGGTCCGGGACCCATCGGGACCCGGGTGCCTAAATAGGCTCGGCGGTAATAGAGCGACATGGCCCAATATGTTAATGTAAGTATGTGTGTACCGTAGGCATATCTAGACGCGCACACAGCGTCGCCTTTTCACGACATATCGGCGGTCAGTCCCTGCCAGGTGAGGCCCCTAGTTGTCTAGAGGAACTGCGACGAGCATGCCGACTTGTTACGGACCTATAGTAAGAGATGTGACCCCCGTCTAACCTGCTACCAGGCCTATCCGGTCACGGTTCAGACCGCAGGGACGACTTGTGTATGTGTTTGAGCGGTATTGTAAATGTATTGTATTATTTTGTTAAAAAGACATAATCGCCAATATCTCATCCTTTAAACGTGAAACAAAACCGAATATCGGCGTGGATTAAAACCGAGCGTTTTGCTTTATTCAACGTTTCTGTGGTCCACGATAGCGTCAGTTCAATACTGTTTGATAATTTTGCTGTTAATTATAGAATGTTCATAATTTGATCTCGCTTAGCCGATGAGATATAATTTATGTTACGGGGAAATGTTAAAAGGGGCCAGTTTGGCTTAGCTTTGTTAAAGTTGCTTGTTTACTTACGAAGATAAGTAAAATAAATAAATGCCCAGTGGAAAGAACCTCGACTTATGAGTTGTAGGTCGTGGATTCAAACTCAACTAGGTGCATTACTTTGTGTAATTTATTTCTTTAGCACTGCTATCGAAACGGTGAAGGAAAGTAGACCAAAAATTTGAAAACATGTGACATCCACCAACCCGCAATAGGCCCGCGTGGTGAATTACGGCCTATTCCCTCTGCTAGAATTGGGGAAAATATTTTCTCTAGAAAAAATAGTAAAATATTAAAAAAAAATTGTAAAATATTTTGTCTAGAGTAGAGGCCTGAGTTCTAGCAGTGGGAACATTATAAGGCTTATTATGCTCGCATCTATCGAATTCCCAGGACCCTCACCGGGCCCACCATGTTGGAGGCCTTCCAACACGGCGTCAAGACGCGGGCGCCACATTGCTCTACGAGCAATGTGCTATGCCTACTGCCACCTAAGTTTGACGAGTCTTCGGACTATGTTGGAAACCTTGGTTCTCCTGCGGCCTTCTTCATTTCTGATGCGATCACGCAAGGAAACTTAGAGCATAGTGTATATGTATATCAGTAACTTTAAGCATTCTGGTGAGGGTAGGTTTTTATGATAGGTAAAATCATCCAATAACATCCCCCGCCTTTGGACGGAGCGGGAGATAGTGTCAGACTCTTACTGACTAAAAACCTAACCCTGTTCCTTCTTTGCCTATCATACTGGGGCCGAGCCTTCCTTTCAGAAGCCAACCCTTGGTCCCAGTAGGCTTCGACCCTGCCTGCCTGCAGCTAGCAGGCTGGGCCTCTACGGTTTGCCGACCACTCCTTGAGGCGCGCAGGAACAGTACGCGCCGTCGACGACTTGGGCTCGGTCCGGTCGGTTACCGGATGGTCGGACAACGAGCTAGCCATTGCTCGCCGTCCGCAAGCCCGCGCCTACGGTGGTGAGGGTAGGTGAATTAGTAATACAATATAAAATAAAAATGATTATAGAAAATAAACGCTAAGGCTAGAATAGGTTTGATTTCATTGGAAAACTAAATAAGAGAGAATTTTCAAAGATTTCTTGCACAAGCCGAAGCTTGGCCCGCAGGAAGTTTACAATATTTTCTATGGAGTTAAAAATTTAATATTATGCACAGAATCATGCACAGAATAACAAAGCAAGATACACTATAGTTTTAAAGTTTTAATTTATTAATAAATAATAAGAAGGTCGGCTGGCAAATCCTTGTCTAAATAATATTTATTTTTCAAAAAACCTACTTCAAAAAAAAAAAAACACAAAAAGTGCAAAATAAATTTAATTTTGGAAGTCGGTGTTTCTATAATAGTTTGGTCTCTTTGTTTTTAAACACCGATTTCCAAAATTAAAGTTATTTTGCACTTTTTGTGGTTTTTTTGAAGACGGTGTTTTTTCTTTTTTTTTACGGTTTAAAAAAAAGAAATATTTCACACTTTTTAGTTATAGTACCTCTCAGCCAAATCAAAATAGGTACCTTAAAACTGAGAATTTCTTTTTTTTGAAGTCGGTTAGAATACCAAAACTTTCTCCTAAATGTAACAAATATTCTTCTGAAAATCGTATTGGAGTCGGTTCAGTCAAACGTGAGATAATCGCGGACAAACATATAAACAGGTCAAACTGAGAACCTCCTTTTTTTTGAAGCTGGTAAATAAATGCGAGACGAATCCGGAATTCCACAGAATATCCGAAACAGTAGCGATTGTGTTGTGTTGTACGTAGTTAGCGACTCGATGGAATAGCCGACGATGTGATTTGCTCAATTGATTGGCTGCCGTACTCTCAGGGTTGACACAAAACAGTTTTAGAAAGTAAAAATTAACTACAGCATACCTTTTACAATGAATTTAAGAAAGAAAAAAGCATAAAATAACTGCATTTTAGTTCTTAGTTTTAAATATCTGTTACCTGCTCTGGTTGGAGCTATAAAATCCATCCGTTTTCTTTAATTTGCCCTTTGCGTCCCAGGGCCGCGGTGACTTTTGGCCATAGCAGGCCGTTTCAATACTAACATCTGGAGAGATGTCAGTATTTTTGACAGGGATCTATAGAGGAGAGACCCGCTTGTGGGAGGCCAACTGAAAGTGCAATCACGGTATACCGTTATGGTGACAACGAGTAGATAGTAGCTGGACAGCGATCACACGGAGACGGCTGCCACTACGCCATCACACTAGCCGACAGGCCTAAGCCTGGGTCCGTAGCTGGATGAGGATCACGTTGGGTGTGATATCTACTCAGCCGGCAGGCATAAACCAGGTCCGAAGCTGGGCAGGATCAAGTCGGGGTCACCAGATCATCACACCACCATCGCTGCGGTCCCCCTTAAGCGGACCTGCGATCCTGGTTCAATTTTAATATAAAAAATATTTTTATCTCATATAAAAATAAATATGTACTTAAAACAGAAGCGACAACCCTACCTTGTTATGATGAATTAAGCAAAAAAAGCAAATAACGTCTCCATATAATATTACGGGTATGATTCAGGCTGTATAAACGTTATATTAATATTTACTATACACAGAAACTGTCTACGCATTCCAACGTACATTTAGGTACAGCCGACAAAACAGATAAGCTGGCAGATATTGAACATTCTATTTAAAACAAATGACAATGTGACATAGAACGTATAACTTTTTTTTTTTTTTTTTTTTGTGGTAGGTAAAATCATCCAATGACGAATCCCGCCCTTGGGTGGGGCGGGAAACAGTGTCAGACTTTTACTGACTAAAAACCTACCTTTCCATTCCTCGCCTTTGTCCCGGGGCCC
Source organism: Leucania comma (assembly GCA_958295575.1). Lineage (NCBI taxonomy): Eukaryota > Metazoa > Arthropoda > Insecta > Lepidoptera > Noctuidae > Leucania > Leucania comma. The sequence goes on along the minus strand of OY282476.1, from coordinate 6,166,159 downwards.
GTGGTATAGAACGTATAACTGACAATGTGACATAATACGTACAACTGACCATGTGACATATTTGGTAATAATTTAAGTAGGTTCCTACCTAGGTACCTTATTGTCCCATGTAATAGGTGACCAGAGTCTTTGTCATGACATTACACATTTACCATAGTCACTTTTTGGCTCTATAATCAGACCCTGGGTATCATCTTACATCTTATCTGGGTATAACTTTGAAAAGAGTAATCAAACAAGTCCAAAATCGATAGGATTGCGTCGTTTAAGATTTTTCACGTCCACCTTCCAACTCCATCATCAGATCAGTCCCAGGCTACAATATGTATTATTGTATGTATTTATTGTCATCTTTATTGTATGTATTGTCATCTGATAAACATAAGCATGCTAAATTTCAGTTTAACCAGAAACCGATAAGTGGGGCTTTAGCTTGCAAGATTTCAGGGTAGACAGGCATCTGTCTACACTGAAATCTAGTCAAATCAAGTTAAATAGTTAAGTTAATCATATTTGAAATTAGACCTACAATGCGTAAATAACCACAAAACCGTAAACGGATTCACTGTGCGTACTTATGACTAAGGAGTGAAATTCTCTACCGGAGTCTGTATTACCTGTTAACTACAACCTTTAGGTCTTTAAGTCAAGAGAGAATAGATTACTTCTAAGCAAAGCGAGCATCAACGTTGGCTATATCAACGCTTACCGTCAGTCTCAAATAGGAGACAAGCGCAAGCCTACAAATCGTTTTATCGTCTGTACATTTAACGTCTATTTATGTTTTGGTAAGTAATGGAAGCTTGTTATTAAACGTTGCTGTTCGTTCTGGTCATGAATTATTTAGAGATATTCGCGTACATTTGTTACGCATTTCTCTGAATGGGGGATGAAGAATTATTGAAATGTCCTTGATAGACTTCGTCGGCTTTTTTTATTTTTGGGTGAGAAATTTAATAGATTCTCCAGCTCTGGGTGGTGCGAGAGGGGTGTCAGACTTTTACTGACTTTTACAATTCATCGTGTTGCTCTAGTTGTGGAAGAAGATGTTGATTACTTCCCATGCTCTTCGCTTCGTACCAGGGCCAGGAGGATAGAGCAAAACGCGAGAGTTCATCGCCGCTAATCACCGTGGTACTAAGTATAATGATTCTTTCAGCCGAGTCTAAAATAAGAGCCTCCCGAAACAGCCGTATCCAGTGAGGGAATGCCTCAGGCAAAAAGGGAGGATGCCGTGGCACCTCTGACCACTACTCCTTCAAAGACTTATGTCATAATTGTGTTAGTGACAGTGCTAGTGACTCAGCTATATTCAACTCTAAAAGAACCCTTATAGCAGTAATAAATATCAGTAGTATCCATATCAATATTTTTCTTCTTCTCTTGTTTTCTACATATTATTGTCTACATTTAATTTAATTTCTCCATTTGCAGGTCTGCTGGAAGAAATTTCTTTGGAAATAAGCAGTACCTTTATACTATTTTCCATTATGTGTTTTTTTTATGGTAGGTAAAATCATCCAATGACAAATCCCGCCCTTGGGCGGAGCGGGAAGTAGTGTCAGACTCTTACTGACTACAAACCTACCCCGTTCCTTCGTTGCGTATCATGCTGAGGCCGGGTATTCCTTTCGGAAGCTAACCCATGACCCCAGCAGGCTTCGACCCTGCTTGGTCCATTATTTATTTATTTAAAAATCTTTATGCACTAGTGTACGAAGGCGGACTTAATGCCGTAGGTGTTATTATGTGTGGTCTTTTTCAGTTATTTTGTATTGGGTAAATATATTGTAAAATAAATAAATGAAAACGCCCTTAAATACTTGAACCTTTGATTATTTTTAACATAGTGTAAATGGGAAAGTAATTTTGTCTGTCCTGGTTTGTTCTTCTTACGTTTTCAGACTGAATGCAATTAGTTGAAAAATTTGCACACAGTTTTTACTCCGAGATTAATGCTTCAATTGGTTACTTTTCGACAAAAGTCTTTATGTTCAGTAAGGTTTACTTTAAAAAAACAAGCTGCTGCCAGCGGTTTTACCTACGTAATAGTAGAACTAATAGAACGCTCTCCTGGGATTAGAAGTATCTTAAGTGCTCTAACAGGATATGGTCTACCCGTCCATCAAAATCTACATAATCTTCTTTTTCTTCCTGCCCTTATCCCATATTACTTGGGGTCGGCGCAACAAGTTTTTTTTCTTCCACTCTACCGTCGTACTATCACTAACTTCCTTCTAGAAATCTACATAATACGAAACAAAAAAAAAAACACACAAACACACTTATCCCTCACAAACTTTCGATTTTATAATTCTTTCTTTTTTTTAAACTTTGCCCCAGAGTAGGAATAATTCCTGTATCGTGAGTGCGTCCACAAACATGTAAACTTGAGCGTAGAGTTGCCAGCCTTTCGGTACTTTACAGGATGCAGTTTGGAAAGTGTGCTCGGGAATTGCATGATATGATTCCGCCATCTCCTTTCAATCATTGGACAACCCAACGTACGGCGAATGTTCGCTTTTACGTTATTGAAACTTCCACGGTCCGGACTAAGCGTTTCACCTGCAGCACTCTTCCCGTCCTTTTATAATTTAGGTGTCTTCAAGGCTAAAGTGAATAGGCTCAATAAAATAGTGCCCCTAGATCGCAGTTAAGCGCTAGTTTATATGAAAAATACAATATAATATACTCATTATAATGTTAGTGCGATGAATATAGATAATAATAGGAGAAACACATATCGTGAGAATTGAATTCAATGAATTTATAAAGAAAACCTTCTATGATTTTTTTTATTCTTCGGTAAATAACACTAGTCAGAATTTATAACAAAAAACATTTTAAAAGCTTATCTTTAAATAAATTTCAGACTGTTATATATTATTTTAATACATTTTCTTTTAAAGAAAATACAAGAATTGAATTTTAATGTAACATGTTGAAATCTTTTATGAATCTATTCAACCCTCCACAGATGTGTTTCAAACTTATGTGACAGTTTGTGAACGTGAATGAAATAATATTTCACATTCGTAACGTTTCAAATAATATTTACCATGTATCTACTAATATTATAAAGAAAATAAAATTGTCTGTTTGTTTGAACGAGGTAACTTTTGACTGTACTAGTTAAGAAGACCCTTCCCGGTACGTTTATTGTCAACGTAGGCACGGTTACATCATTTGTATATCATAATTAGAGACACATTATAAAGACAATAGTTGTGCGAATGCCGGCGTTCGCTTAGGGCTTGAGTAATTAAAAGTATGTTGTTCTATCAATAACGTTTGAATGTTTGATAAAGAGTCGACGCGAAAAAAGAGAGATAACTCCTGATTGCTCGGTTGCTATTGGATAACTTCCGTCGCTCACTCGAATATTTAACAAAACTTGTTTCAGGTAGCGCTTTAAAAAAAAAAAAAGGAAAAAAAAGCCATTCTGAATTTCCTTCAAATGTGACAGGTTTCCTATAAATTTTCTTTACTTTTTTAAATTAGAGTAATTTTTAGAAGCAGCATATTTTCAGATGTCTATACTGAAATAGAGAGACGCAGAGGACCGGCCAGTGTGGCGGCGCTTGGGGGAGCCTATGTCCAACAGTGGACGTCTTTTGGCTGAAATGATGATGATGATGATGATACTGGAATAGTTTTACACATTGATTTGTGTTTCTAAAATAATGATGCAGAAAAATATGTGCAATGACGTCATATTCTCGTTGGAGCGATTTTAAGGAAAAAGTTTATGGACTGGGCGCTCTTAAGTTAAAAAAATATTCTGTTAGAAAGTGGACTGCTTGTTTTTAGTTCGAAAACATTACTGGTTTTTGTTGAGTTTGGTACTAGAGCGAATTCGCGGGAAAAGCTAGTAGTTTATAAAGCCTAAATAAATATTTCACTGAGATTTATTAGATTTAACTTTATTTTGTTTTGTAATTGAAATCAGATGCTGTGTAAATATTTTCGTTTGTTTTTTAAATTCCAAAATCAAATGGTATTAAAGTACGAAAACACACATTTATCTACGTATATCACCGGTTTTTCTTTATTTCGATTTTTTGAAAACTTTTTTAAATTATATAAACCAGACCTTGACTGAGATACAACCTGATGGTAAGCAGTGATGCAATCGTTAATGGTGAATTGCAATAGTTTATTAAGAGCCTATTCACTTTAGCCTTGAAGAAACCTGAATTATAATGGGACGGGAAGACCGCAGCAGGCTAATTATTCCAGTCTTTTAATGTACGCGGTATAAACGACGAGGCGAAACGCTTAGTCTGGACTCCGGACCGTAGAGGGTGGTTGTCTGGTGGTAGAAAGGTGATGGCGGAATTAAGTCATGTAACTCCTGCTCACAATCTCCAAAATGCATCCTGTAAAATATCGAAAATCTAATGTTAGTTCATCTTTCTCTTTCCTTGTCTAGTCAAATTCCAGAGCTGTCGGCTTTTCTCGTGAGTCTTCGGCATACGTGTCTTAACATAGACACGTATGCCGAATACTCACGAGGACTCACGAGGACTCACGAGGACTCACGAGAAGGACTCACGAGGTCGTCGATACATCTTAGTACATGTTATATCTATACTCTTATAAAAAATATCATAACGAATTTCGTAAAATCAAACATTCCATTGCGCTCTTTGGTATTATTGGGTTCTCATTTGGTGCAACATTGCGATGCACACCGCTCTATGATTCTTATCTGTTGCGTTTCTTTTTCCAAGTACCCATAAGTGAACCTTTTTATATTGCATTTAATATTAAGCGTTTCCTTTAATTTACTTTTGTGTATATTATTACATTGGTCACCACTATACGAACATTTTGTTGTTTGTTTATTTTTTATTTGTGGTCATTTTAATTATTTATTTTTATGGTTTGTTTTTGTGTAAATGTTTAGTTTTGTGTTACGATGCCATGATGCTGGCTCAGCACATCTGCAAACAAGCGAGAAGCATCAAGTTCCACAAGTAGCGCCTCCCACGGTAACGACGATGCCCTGGGATATTTGTATCCTAACATCGGTGGGAATAGACAGTTTTAGCTACTTTTATTTTACTTTTAATTTTGGCTAATTTTAAGAACTTTTGTGGACATTAATTAAACTCTTTATTATACTTAAAAGACTTTATTCTAAGTTTCCCGACACGCCCCACACACGTATCTTCTGTATAACACACGTATCCTAGTTGTGCTTTGCTGTATGTTTTGTGTTGCAGCCAATATTTTTTTTATCTATCTATCTAAACCAGAAAATCACATATCATTTAGTAAACATTCAAAAATTCTACCCAAACATATTCAAGTGGAAATTGTATTGTACTCCAGCATGTATCGCTTGGTTATATTTACGTTTCGGATAAGCCAATCCGTGTTCAACTGACATGGGGTTTTTATAAAAAGGGTGTGAAAAGGGTCCCTCAACACATCTCGGGGCGTCAAATTATTGTCAACGTCATTATTTTCCACGTAATTTCCTTCAGGTTTCAGGTAAGACATGTTTTTATCTGTTTAGTGACATGGTTTCCAAATGTGTTACTTTTGTTTTTGTATGTTTTGTGGTGCTTTTGCTGATGCTTATCATTAATTTTAAAAGATTTGAAGGTGGCCTTTCGCGTTTTTTTCTTTTCTAATAATCTGATATCTGTGCTTTAAAACGTTTTTGCCCCCTTTTTTGGGTTTGCAAATAATCAAACAACTTCTCAGGTTCAAGATGGAGCGAGAGAGTGCTAGACTCTAGTTACTCTTTGAGTTCCAGGACCATAATTACTCTCTCATTACCTCTGCCCAAGCTTTTTGTCCCTTTCTTTGGGATGGAATATCACCCAATGACTTTTCCCTCTCTAGGGCAGACTGGTAGGAGCTTTCAGGCTTTTACTGACTAAAACCACATATATGTATATTCCTACTTTGCTTTACGTTCCAGGACCCTGGGAATATTTTTGCCCCTGATTGTTTTTTCTGTAGCATTATGTATGTACTACTAGTCTATTAAAAAGTGAAGATTTGCATTGATGTCAAAATAAAATCAACCAAAGAAAAATCCCTTTCAAATCAAGACAAACACTGCAAGTAATCCAACATTTTAGAACCCTCGCCTACATTCACAGATATTTTGACAAAATCTCTCATCATTATGACAAACTTCAAAGCCGACAAAATTAATTTCCAATGTTTCTTTTTCATCTCGTTCAAGTTTTTCATCAAGTGTCTTTGTCTGTTCCGAGATTACTTATTTCACAGCCAAATACCTACTTCTTTTTTCCTGTTTTAATCTTGTTTTAATTTAAAAGTATCGTCGTGACGCTACCTGGCTGTTTCTGGCGTTAATTTGATTTTTGTTTTGTATTTAAACATTTTCGCGTGTCGCCATTTTGTGCAGTAAGTGACTGTGTTTACTAACTTAGTTTTTGTTTGAATTAATCGTTGTGTTTACAAATACAACAGTATGTAAAACGTAAAATAATATTTGTCATGTTTTATACTACATTTAAATGGTGTATCTAATAAATAAATGAACAAGACAGCACCTACCATTTATTTTCACAGCCGAAATAACCTAATATTCTGCTCCAAAAACCGAGTACCTACACAATACTAAATTTCTACATTACACTTCCCATTTACGAAAACAAGAAATAACAAGGATCAGCTAAAACGTCTGCGAGTATAAACTTATTTCTCTCATAACCTAACAATTCCATTTCCCGCCAAGATGCGGTCGGCATCTAACGAACTGTCACATTTTCGCGCCAAAATGAGCGTCGCCATAATTAGGTTCAGGCCTCACTACCAAGGTAGTGGAACGATACGCAATATAGGGAAAGTCAGTTTTATTGGACGTCTTGTTAAGATATTTTTGGAAAGGACTCGGTATTCCGTGCCAAATGTTATAAATATGTATGACCATCTATTTCGCCGAAAAATCTTATTATACCTACGTCTGCTGAGGTTGACATTTTCATTAATATTTCAAGATTTCTGGTAACTTCTGAGTATTTCAGGTTAGCTTTGAATTTCGAACTAAACGTCATTTAATAAATATAGCTTTTAACATCTATTTAAAATAATAATTACGAAAGAATACTTTAATTTATTCTCCGCATTAAATTGAACCAAACTCTTTGCAATAATATTATCTATGGTCACAATCGCTTGGTACAGGGTCGTAAGATTTCCATAATAAACATCAGGCTGGGCAAACGAATAAATAAAGTTAATGAGATACATATATGAAATTATTTAATTACCATTGTCTGCATTAGAACTTGCTGTTTCGAAGAATTTTCTTTGATTATGTTACACAATGTTAGCTCGGTTTGGAATATGATTAAGGATTTCGTGATTGTTGTTGCTGGTTTGTTGATCTATGGCTAAATACATTTTTTTTTGCTTTCGACTTTACCACCATGTAGTTCTAAATGCTTAGCTTAGAAATTATAATTATAAAGAGCATTTTCATCATCATCATCATCATCATTTCAGCCAAAAGATGTTCACTGTTGGACTCTCTTGTGGCGTCTCCCAAGTGTCGTCATAACGACAGGTCCTGTGCTCGCATCCATCGGATTCCCGCGCTCCTGACTAGGTTTTCGGTCCACCATTTGGAGGGCCTTCCAACGCTGCATCTTCCTGTACGTGGTCGACACTCCGGAATCTTTCGGCCTCATTGACTGTCTGTTCTGCGAGTAATGTGCCCACAGTTACTTAAGTTTGGCTATGAGAGCGTTTTGTGTCGAGTAAAGCTATATCAAGAATCTTTTCACTGGACATAGGCTTTAGTAAAAATACATGTCGTATCTAACCTTGTTTGGATTTTGTTTCTGGTTTCTGGGTATCACAACAATGTTATTGTGTAAAGGTTTGAAGGTATGTTTGTTATCGCTACACGTTCAAACTGCTGCACAAATTTGGATTACATTTGGCATAGGGGAAGACCACTACAGTGGTCTTGGTTTAGCAGGTTGAACGTATGCAAGGGTTGCCAACCGTCCTGTTTTCCCAGGACATGTCCTAGTTTTTATAGTGTCCTGGGATGTCTTGGATAGTTTTTAAACAATGTCCTGAGTTTTTAAAGCACCTTGATAAGGTCCAGTATTTTATAATTCGTAACGGTACTCTGTTACAATTTTTAAGTTTTGGAAGACTCGCGAGCCCTAGCTCGCGAGTCTTCACGGTGCTCTACTGGAATAGGACAGAATACACACACATTATATGAATAATTATATGTTAGGAGTTATTAACCCCTCGGCTGGGCTAGGGGCTACTATTACTATGTAATTGCGCATTGCATTGCATCAGCTTTATAATGATCCCACTGTTGGTACTTAGGCCTCCTCTCTAGGACAAGGAATAATTAAAATTAATGATTATTATTAGTGATTGCGCGCTTTTTAGAAAATCACATAAAAAATAAATAAAAAAACTTTATCTAATTTTTTTTTTCCAGGAAAAACGAAGATATAGAAACCAAAATTTTCGACCGAATGAATTTGGTACACCCGTGTGTACAGTACGACAATTAGTTTTAAAGGTCATTCAAGTTGTATAGGGGTTCATTCATAAATTATAAATCTTAGTCTTATAAGTTAAGAAATAGATAGTCAGAATATCATTAAAGCAAAAGTTTGTAGATAAGCGAGTGTATGTTTGTTATACCTTCACGCTCAAATGGCTGAATGGATCCAGATGTAAATTTGGCATAAAGTAGAAGTACTAGTAAGTAAGTAGTATTTGGAATAGGACATAGGAATAGGATGAGGAGGTACAGGAATAGGACAAGTATAATTTTTAAATCTGAAGTATGAATCAGAATCAGAATCAGAATAGTTTATTTCAAATAGACCAATTACAGGCTCTTTTGAATTGTCAAAATGTTGGTCAGTCCAAAAAAAGTGAAGCTAAATTGTAGGTAATGTGTAATATGTTTCCTTGGGATAATTTTCTACTTACATAAATTATTTATTTTGCAAATAGGTTTTAAAAACGTCAATTTTTATTTTGTGAGTTTAAACTAAATGAGGCCGGTGTTTCCTAACTGACTACCCAGAGAAGAAACACTGAATCAAACTCAGGAGTCAAAGTTTCTTTTAAAGTCTATACAGTAAAAATGTAATGGTCAAATCACATGAGAACCATGTAGATTTGTCTGAGATGATCTTTTGAAGAATGAACCATACAGATTTGAGTGGACCTGTCCAGTCAGAGCAAGCATTTGTCAGTATTTGCAAAGCTCAATTCACTATTTCATGAGTATTACATGCAGGAGAATTCGCACGCAGAAATTTGGGTGATTCACATATATTTACACAGTTTACATATTACACGTAAACAATAAATATACAAATCACCTACATTTATTTATATATATTTACACATACATATATAGTTTTATATATATATATATTCCAAGTTAACAACACTACAAATATACACTAACACTAAACACCACGTACGTTAAACACACAATAACGTGACGCATTGGACACGCGCATTGTCGATGACGCGCCGGCGATATATTTCCATCTACCGCCGCGTTGTTATATTCGTTTCTCACCAGTCACCATAGAGGAAAATAATATATCGGGTACCAGTCACGATCGACGCGGTCCGCTAGACATACATGCGCTCGCGCCGACATAAGTTGTCAAGTATCTACCCGCGCTAGCTTTACCACTGTGCTCACAAAGACTGTCTCCTTATTGGTGTTTTTACTTGCTCGTGCTTAGAATTTGCGCCTTCATATTACTGTTGTGTGTTGTGTGTGAGGACAAAATACACCTGGAGATATGACGAAGGACTTTTATTCATCCACCTACTGAGTGAGTACACCACACGCTGACATCCCAAACAACCAAAGAATAACACCAGCGACTTTGTTCGCGTGAAAGTAAAACATAAAATGCCTATGACATTCCCTGACCTAAGTAGCATAATACTGGTGGAAGAATTTTTAAAATCGATCCAGTTATTTTTACATTTATTTTTTATTACCAATAATCTCACCTGATGGTATAGTACGTGGCAAATAAGTTGAACCAGTTGCTGTGATTACGTTCAGCCCCCCACTTCGATTGAGACCCAAAAATTGTTTACTGCACAATGAAGGTCGACCTTCATGATGGTTCAACTTGTGTGACGAGGATTATAACCGATTTTCTGGTTTCAATCGAAGTGGGAGGCTGCGCGTAACCATAGCAAAATGTTCAACTTATTTGCCACGTACTATAATGTTGTGATCGACAGTGGAGCCCGCTTTCCTAGAAATAATCTATTCACTCTTGCCTTAGAGACTTGCCTTCTTCTTCTTCTCGAATTGATAGTTTTCATTTCCCTAAAAGTTTTTGGGCCCAGAAGGTAGCCATGTTTATAGCGGCGTCACTGACTTTTTTTGCGTTTTTTTTAAAGACTTGCCTTGACCAATTTATTACAAATAAAAACATTAATCTTTTTCTTATATTAGTTTGGAGTATAAATGACAGCCTTATTTTCCACCAGACGTTTAATTACTTAGTGTTTGTAGAAGAAACTGAAACATCAACTTCAGTTTTAGATGAGTTTCAAGGCACTTGAGACGAAGCATTTGGTTTTATGATTAGGTCTGGAGTTGTTCTTGTGGGGGTAACGATCTTCTGTAGACTATTGCCATTGATTTAACTATTTCACTGTTTTAGAAGATCTAAGGGAGAGAAATCACGAAGCGGTTCTCTCCCACCGCCATGGTAGCGGCCCGCAGCTTCTGTAGAATGCAAATATATGTATACCTATGTAAAAAAAAAATACGATGCGGTGTGCGCGGTGTGCGCGATATTTCGCGGCTGCCGCTCACCGGTGCTGCCACAGATTTCGGAATCTGTGGGTGCTGCGGTCGCCCGCCGCCGCCTCGGCGGTTTGCGCCCGAACGCCCTGCGGTCAGTTGGCGGCGACGGCTTACGGTCGAAAACCGCAGCACCCGCGGCGGCGGCGGCGGCGGCGGCGAATCAACCGCCTCGTGAGTTTTGAAATAAAATAGCCGTTTCCTCTACCGTGGCGGCCTTGGAAAAAAACCGCTTCGTGAGTTCTCTCTCTTAAACTTTTAACAGTTAAAAAAAGTAAGTAAATTGAGTAGCCCGTGAAATTCAAATTGATTTAAGTCTTTTACAATGTTTTTTTTTGAGACTGGAAATCATCCAATGACTTCTCCCGCTTCTAAGGCGGAGCGAGAAGGTATGTCAGTTCCCTTTACTTCTAGGACCTACGATTTTCTTTTCAGAAGTTTTTCAATCGAGGTTTTCTCATTCTTGCAGCCAACTCCGGTGCGGACGTGTTACGTTCTTGATGAAACCCGTGTATGTATGACTTTTATTTATCAACCTAGCAGCAAATGTGGATACCACAGATATGCTCACTTTTCCCGCTCTGGATGGAGAGAGAATGTTAAACAATTTTATTTAGCAAATAAGTAGTTTAGTTTAGTTAATTATATTTTTTCCTTACTTTAAACTAAATGTGACCGGTGTGTCCTAGTTGACTACCCTGAGGGACTGTCCAGACTACGTTTTTTAAACGCGCCGTTGCCGCGCGTTTGTAGCGATACTGACGTGATATAAGTGCGAGTCAGACGCAGCCTGTAGACCTTTAATAGGATAAAAACATGGTGTGAACAGATCTTAAGTTTCGTTTAAAGTCCAAAGAGTAAATATCAGTGGCATAGCTAGTCCCACAGGGGACCCTTATTAAAAAACCTGCAGGGGCCCCGTATAAAAAAAATAATTGTGATTTTTTACAAATATTTGGTTTACCCTACGAGACGGTTGTGGATAACATGTTGCGAATTTTTGCCTACTTCGGGGCCCTTGTATGGCGGGGGCCTCGTATGATTGATACGGCAGTTACGGCGGTAGCTACGCCCCTGGTAAATATGTAATGGCTAGAGAATATTCATTTAAAACAATCGTCTATTCCCCTCCAAAAAGCTATAGAAATAAACTTTTTTATTTTTTTATTTTACTAGCAGATGTTCCTTCAAATTAATTTTCCTTTCATTTCTCCTAGAGCTAAATGTCGGAATCTTTTATTTTGCTATTATCAACGTCTGGGGGAGTGTCTGCCCCTGATTACTGTCTCTGACTGATTTGGGGGTCTCATTCATCCTATGAATGGCGGCTGTGTACTTACTAGTTGATAATTTGGACCCTCTTTGTGATTGCAACGCTCTTTTGCATTCATGTTTAGTAAGTGCGTTCTTCAAAAGGTTTTCATTATTTTGAAAATTGTTTTTGTGTACGAGTTTGTATATAGGGTGACTGGTAATTAGTGAACAAGTGTGTAATGTTACAAATAGATAGCATGTCATGTACCGAATCAATCCTCCGCTGGATTAAAACGACCAAAATTTAACGGTGTATAAGTAGTGATTATTATAATAGTGGGAAATTATCAAATGATTCCTCTCGTGTTAGTATGGAGCGAGAGGGTATCATAGTGATTTTTTTCTATCGTGCTCAATTAGCCGTAGCATGCTTAGAAAACACTACCAATCTACCATTTATCCTCAACAAAATTTTTTTTTTTTGTCTACTTCGGCGTGATTAGCGCTTATAATCTTCTTAAATGTTTCATTTTCCTTATGAGTACAAAGGGTCCAATCTTATTATGAATTGTAGATTATTCCGTAGAAAACTACTATTTAGTATTGTAAGATTTCTATTATTTTTTTTAAACCATATGAGGAAAAAGTAAGAAATACGCTGACGCTGGCAAAAGAAAATCTCAGTCATTTGCTGACTAGCATTGCGTATGCGTATACCATTTCTGCGAAACTCTTCATACACAAAGTAAGAGCAAGCTCATATAACGAAAAACCTACCTACATCACACAGAACATTTTGAAACACTATACCCAAAATCTATTCCATACCCCGGCCAAAATAGAGGTAAATAATAAAAAATAAATCTGAAAACACAAACAGGCCCGATAATGCGGGTATCTGTGATGTAGGGGGATTTTACCCCGAATGACGTCACGGGGTAAAAAAGAGAGATTTACCCCGACCAAGACGCTTACTGACGAGTCGTGATTGATGACACGTGCTTCCTGGAGGCGTAAGAGGAAACTTTAGTTGGTGTGGTGTTGAAATAATCTGATTTTCTTCTGTAATATAAAGAAGATGTTAGTGATTGTAAGCAGCTACTTATTTATTAGTGTTTGGGCTTTACCATGACGTGGTAAAATATTAGGTTCAAAATAGGAAGTAGGTAAAATCATCCAATGACATCCTCCGCCCTTGGGCGGAGCGGGAGATAGTGTCAGACTCTTACTGACTAAAAACCTACTCCGTTCCTCCTTTGCCTTGATTCCAGAACCCTTGTATGCATTTTCATACCTCCCCGAAGCCCCAGTTTAGGCTTCGGCCCTACTGGGCCCCTACAGTTTGCTGACGACTCCTTAAGGGGCGCGCGAACAATGCGCGCCGTGAACGACTTGGGCTCGGTCCGGTCTGTTACCGGACGGACGGACAGCGAGCTACCCATTGCCCGCCGTCCGCAAACCCGCGCCTAACGGTGGAGGATGGAGCTATACACCTTAAACAGTTCAGTTTAGGTTGTCAAATGGATCGCATTAAGAGCTCGTGGTAGGGCTTCTGGTCGTGGAAAAAAACAATTTATTCTTACTAATTTATCGCCCTTACTCATCATATTTTCATAAGGTTATCGTTGTATTCACAAATTGAGCTCTAAAAATATATTTAGAATACAAATTCCAATTTATTAATGTAGTATGACATAGCATTTATACGAATTCGACTGGCAATATTTTTTTACATAAATGATATTTCTTTGCTAAGTTAGGTTTTAAAAAACTGTTTTACAGGTCTTTTTTTTTTTCGTCCGTTTAAACTAGATGAGGCCGGTGTTTCATAGCTGACTGCCCTGAGAAGAAACACCGAAACAAACTCAAGGATAGAATCTCTTTTAGAGTCAATACAGTAAATGTGTAATGGTCAAATCACATGAGAACCATGCAAAAGGGAATGAAGCTTTGGCTATTCATTGCTGGCCTGACCTAGGCCATTTCTTAAAACTGTATGAGAAATCAATTGCAAAAAGAATTATGTCTGCCAACCGTAACCAAACGAATTAAGAGACTATTTAGTAGATTGATATATTTTTTTATCAAACGTTACTATTGATTTTGATTTCGGTAATTATGGTGTGTACGCATTAAATAGTGTCAATCGCTATCGCAATACTAATGCGTATCTTTTCAATTCGTTAATCACTAATTTTTTTACTGGTTTTTATGATGAAAAACTGCAAATGTGAAAATATATAACAGTAACAAGCAACTTAATCTATTTTATCAATAGACATCTCAAAATGTTACGTATTACACTAGCAATGCTTCTATACATATCTTCGTTCGGTTACGGTTTAAGGACCTGATTTTTTTTTTGCTATTGATTTCCCGTATTTAATTGTCCGCTAACATATAAATCTCTAACATATAAAGAAAAAGTAAATCATGACATTAGTTTGCATTGGTTTTTAGTGCATAATTTGTGCTTTCTTGAATTCTTGATTTATCGACTGAAAAACATTACCTGGCTCCGGCACAAACCAAACTGATTTCGTAAATACGCAACTCAAAGCCACGGCCGTGACGCGAAATGAAAGGGTTAGGTGGCTAAAACGCAATCAATCTGCATGCCAGTCAGTCAATCTTTTTGTCAGTGTGTGATATTAATTTCTATTGACGTTTGACTTTGATTTACATAATATTTTGGATATGGATGACTTGATGTGACTGTGGAGGAAATATATTGAGACAAATAGATTAAAAGTACCTATGATTTTTTCTGTTGGTGCAGCGTTGCTTTTAAGAGTCGTTTTTTATGTCTTGTTTCTTTAGGGTCGGTACATAATATATTTCACGGAAAATGCGTTGAGCGTATCATCGTCATACGCTCGACACAGAAACGGCATCATCGGTTGAGTGAGAAAGGTTGAATGTTTTATTATATATTTATCTGTTCTGGCGTTACGCGACCGATAATACGTGACGCATTTTCCGTCAGATATTTACTGACTGTGGTACCGACTCTAAAACAAAAAAACGTTGCTCTACTCTTGGAATTACTCCTGTATCATGAGTGCGTTGAAAAGTTGCATACATACATAATACAAATAGAGGTGTCGTTGTCCATGTGGGTAAAGCCAGGTTTTACATTTTAAACTTTTTTAAACCTCTGGCAATCCAAAACTATAAAAGATAACGCCATGAAAAATTATTTTATTAAAATTGACTATATGACCAACCGCCGGGCAAATATCAAAACATGATATAAATTAGTTGGCTCGATAAAAAAAAAAATCGCGAATCTGACCCTAACTTACGATTTCAAACGTGTAAATCTGCAAGATTAAGTCACGGAAAGGTTTTATTCATTTTTTTTGTTTATGTTTTTTTTTAATATTTGAATGTTCATAGTATTTTTTTTTCTTAAGCCTATACTCTCCCACAGCTAGGCAAAGGCCTACCCAACTCTTTCCAGGTATTTTTTTCTAGGACCAACTCGAACCAGCCTTTGCGGTAGGCGTCTAGTTTGTCTCGCCAACTCTTCGCAGGTCGTCAAAAAATAATAAAGCTTGTTTTTTAAAAGGGTCTGATAAAAAAAATACTCTTAGACATTTATTATGTTTTTTTTTTTTTATAAAAATAAGACCACTGTTACGGGGCCATGAAGTCGACATAGACCTGGGTGGAGTTCATACAAAATACGCTGTGACTGCAACCGGCTCTAAAGACTCCCGTCTCTCATGCATGATGAGGTTACGGATACGCATCCGGGCCTAGTTTTTTATTTATATATACTTTTCAAGTTTATCTTGGAAAGTACCTAAAAAAAATAACGCCTCGTACCTAGAAAAAGCATGTTACCATCATGTGGGCAGCATCATGAAAATATCAACACCATTAAAACCAAGCAAGTGCGAGATGTACGGGCTGACAGGTTTCGTACCGTCGGCTACATCATCGGTTACCATCGGTGAGATAGTGGTCAAACGCGAGCCTATGTACTCGTATATTTAAAAAAAAAAACCTACCTATGATAATTTCCAGATTTTTGAGATTTATTATTGAGACCTTGCTTCATACCAAATTTCAGGATTTTAGGTCAACAGGAAGTATCTACCCTATGATGTTTGATCTCCTCGAGTGTCGAAATAGTTTTTATATACGTTTTTTTTGCGACATAAACGGCCGTATCTTTTTTTTATCTTAAACTCAGAGGTTCGATTTTTCATGGGACGTACATGGTTTTAATTTCAACTCGATACCTCAATGCGTTCCTGAGATAAAGGGTCTTGAGAGACAGACAGACAGATGCACAACAAAGTGATCGTATAAGGGTTCAGTTTTATTTTGAGGTATATCAAATAAGAAAATTATCCAATGACATTCCCCGCCCTCGGGCGGAGTGGGGGCTAGTGTCAGACTTTTACTGACTAAAAACCCTCTCCTATTCCTTCTTTGTCTTCGTTCCAGGGCCCCGGGGTACACTTTCAGATTACCCATGGCTTCTTTTGAGGTATGGAACCCTAAACAGCAAACAGCAAATATCATTTTTATTTAGCAAAACGAACTCATTCTTAGTATCAGCAACATAGTGTGAAACATAAGAAAGGCGCCAACATTTGCCAATATAAACGTTCTAGTACGTTCGTTGCGCACAATTGCAACAAAAACTAAGCTCGTTCGTCCAGAAACTGCCGTCACATTTTTTAGTTTTAAACCTGGGCTCTTAGAAAAGCGATAAATGAAAATAAAACGATTTTAGCTAATTTTTCCAAACGGTTATGACCTTGACCGTATCAAGCACATACGGTAACACTGCAATCCAAGCAAGCAGTGATGCAATCGTTGAAAATGAACTGCGCTAGTTTATTAACAGCCTATTAACACCAGCATTGAAGACATTACTGCAAGCAGAGTTGTGAAAATCAAATTCAAATTAAAATATTTTTTATTTTACATAGGCCTACATGGGCACTTATAAAACGTCAGAAGCTAGTGCACGGTTCCAAATTGGTCATTTCCTATGGAGAAGAACCGACAAGTAACTCCATGGTTACTCTTTTAAAAAAATGGTTTGTCCTACAATATTTCCAAATTATAGTATTGATAATAAAATTATGTAAGGACAGTGTAGACCAGTCAATATTGTACCCAAAAGCACAATAAAATTAATCATTATAATAAAAAAGTGAGTCGTAATAGGAATTCACGAAGCGCACAATATAAAGGAAAGCTATATAAAATAAAATAAAAAAAAACAAGAAAAATAAATAATTACTACAACAATTACATTATATATAATAAAATAAATTAATAATGAATTTAAGATAGTTGAGGTCTAATTAATATACACCGTTAAATTTTGATCGTTTTAATCCCGCGGAGGGTCGATTCGGTACATGAAATACTATCGATTTGTAAAGATAAACATGAAAAATAAAGTACTTTCTTTAACATTCGAATAATTTACGCATGTACAAAATTGAATTCTTTAAGTAAACGTCAGCTGATTGAGGCGAATGAACTGTAGGTAGTTAGTACGCAACGACCAACCACTCCCTACAAGGTTATTGACTCGTTTACTTAAAATTAATTAATTTCCTATATGCGTATATTAATTTGAGTTTAATTTTACCTTTGTAAATCGATAGTGTTTCATTGTCCGAATCGATCCTCCACGGGATTAAAACGACCAAAATTTAACGGTGTAGGTAGATAACATTGCAAAAGCAATGTGTCAAAAAAAATGTATGTATTGAAACAAAGATGGAGCAAAGCTTGTCCGGTAGAAAATTGATGGCGGAATCAAGTTATGTAATTTCTGGGCCCACACTCTTAAATGCGTCCTGTAAAATACTAAAAGGCTGGTTATTATTATTTATTTCATTTATTATTATTTTTTATGTCTTTATCTTTCTCAGGGCTCTAGGGTCTTAGACCTCTAGAAGGCATACGATGGGCCGAAGTCAACTCCTACAGCCCCTTAAGCAGTTTTCGTGGAACGTGGTACCAACCGATGACTACCTCTGTACGTTCTATGCAAGTGCACCTAAGAACAAGCCCCGCGATGATTGGAAATTATTGCGGAAGTTATAGGGGTTATGGTTCTAAAAGGCTTAAGGTCTATGGCACGTGCCTGAATAATGTTAACACACTCAATAAATGCCCGCAAAGACGGTCGGTGGCACAAAGAGACGTGACACAGGGGCAACCTATCCTGAGGTGTTTGAGAAATGGAAAGATATATAACAGCTATCAGGACAATCCTGGAAGTAGGTACGCTCCAGATTGTGTACCAACATCTTAATGCATTTTGCGTTATAATTATTTATGTTAAGCATGTACGGCCCTATAATATTTCCACTATTGAGACTGAGGCGTCCTCATTATGGGAGGGAAGGGGTTGTAATCGTGTGTGTGTGTGTGTGTCACATGTTTTTTTTTTCAAATTTGAGAACGTACAAATACAATTAAAATAATTTATCCGATACTTACTAAAATTGAATTTGATTGCTTTGGCTTGAATGATTTGAATGAAAGGTTTTTAAACACAAATTAGTTACAGAATCCAATTTCAAGGAAAATGAGTGTATTTTTTTATGGTAGGTAAAATCATCTAATGACAAATCCCGCCCTTGGGTGGGGCGGGAAATAATGTCAGACTCTTACTAACTAAAAACCTACCCTTCTATTCATTGCCTTTGTCCCAGGGTCCGTGGTGACATTTTCACATAACTTTTGGCCCCAGTAGGCTTCGGCCCTGCTGGACCCCTACAGTTTGCTGACCACTCCTTGAGGCGCGCGGGAACAGTGCGCGCCGTAGACGACTTGAGCTCGGACCGGTCTGTTACCGGACGGACGGACAGCGAGCTACCCATTGCCCACCGTCCGCGAGCCCGTGCCTACGGTGGCCGGAAATCGGGATCGGAATCCCGGCGGCGGTGGCGGTGTGTGCGCCTTTGCCTAATGCGGTCGGCCTTCTCCTTTGCTGGCATTACTGCTTCGCAAAAGAAGGCGACCGCCTGCCACTCCTCCTCGCTCCGGAGCATGGCATGAACCAAGCCCCGGCGCGAGAGATCGCCGCCGATCGCCCCCACGAGGACACGGCGATGCTCTTCCCAAGCGGGGCACACCTCGACTGTGTGCTCTACCATGTCCTCCGGGCGGTCCGCACAGTGGCGACACCCGGGCGACGTCTCCACACGAATCTTGTACAGGTAGGCTCTCCAAACGGAAGGTGACGACGCCATGAGGCCTTTCCAGCCACACTTCAAAGAGGGGCCTTACCGTCTCGATCGTGGCGTGCCCAGCACGGGGTTGGAGTGTGTGTGTGCAGGTAAGAGAGAAAAAAGAAGTTCAAAAGCTTAATATCGTATAGCAGAATATTAAATAACATAATCAGCCTTTTAATGTTACCAGTGCTGGGATTCGCCCCTCCTCCATAAGAGAGGGA
This sequence comes from Leucania comma, assembly GCA_958295575.1. Classification (NCBI taxonomy): domain Eukaryota; kingdom Metazoa; phylum Arthropoda; class Insecta; order Lepidoptera; family Noctuidae; genus Leucania; species Leucania comma. Next base: position 6,146,639 of record OY282476.1, on the reverse strand, counting down.
ATGGGCAATCCACCACGCGGACCCAATGCCGATTGGTATGTAGCAAATTTACTTATTTATTGAAATGAGTTTTTTTTTTCAAGTGGGTAATCATCCAATGACTCCTTCTGTTCTAGAGTGGACCGAGAGGATATGTTAGACTTTTACTGAATAAAAATCTATGTTCTTATTTCTTTGCCTTACGTTCCAAGACTCCGGGTTTCATTGTTGGAAGTCAACCCATGGCCTTAGTAGCCTTCGGCCCTGCTGGCCCCCTACATTTTTGCTAACAACTCTTTGAGATTATAGTGGGTCTGCTTCGGCCTATTGAAAACCAGCAATAGTTTGCTTTATTATTAATTCATTTAAAATTTTCTGCAAGTTTCGTGGCCTCGAGCGATAAAAACTTAAATGAACAGCATAAACAACAATGTCCTGTACGGACCGCGTACGGACAACGGATTTATAATAGCTGGAACTGAAATAGTAGGCATTTTGTAATCAGACGTGGGGTAAACTGATAGCACGGTTGACCCAGAGGGAAAATTATATTTTCGTATAGGATTCGAACCTTCTCAAGGTTCGAATCCTATACGAAAATATAATTTTAATTATAATTTATTAAACATACAGCCAAACAATAGTTACATTAAATAATTCTTACACCTTACAAATATTTGAATATAGAAGATTATGTCTAAAAAAATTGTCTCTTTTCTGACCATCAAGATTCTGCTACACAGATGGAACTTTTCAAAAACAAAATAAATATACCACCACATAATCTCTTTTCGCTCCGACAAAAATACTATATGACCATTTTATAAACCAATTTGATTGACTCTGATGTTTTTTAAGAGGGAAACCATTCAATGACTTTCACCTGCTCCGAGGCGGAGCGAGACTAACACCCGTATTTATAAACAAGTAAAACTAATTACTTGAATAAAAGTAACTACATAAGTAACAATCTGTGTCCTATAAAATTTTTATATATAAACATATTATTATTATTATATATTCCTTATTGTACACCGCATAAATAACAAATACAGGACAAACATTATTATAAATAAGGGTACAATGGGCGGTCTTATCGCACAGGGCAATTTCTTATAGACAACCTTTGGATGGACTGAGTGAAAGGAAATAGATTTAGGGTTGTCAGTGTACAAACATCAGAAATAATACTAATAAGAAATAATAATCCGAATACATACATACAATACCAAATAATATACTTATATAAATATCAAAAATATATAATTGAGTCAGGAGAAGAAAAATCAAAGTAAAAGGTAATGTTCCTTCACCAATTTTTTAAACGTTGGAAGCGTTTGATTATTTCTGCAACAAGCAATAAGTAATTACTTCTTTATAAATACGGGTTTAAAACTCACTCCTATATTTCCTTTTGTCTTCGTTCCAAGATTGTTGGGTTTTTGATAGAATCAGGTGTGTTTATAGACATTTTCACATCCAGGTAACCACCTCTACCTCTTTGTCCTACGTGAGCTTGTCAACAGTGTAACCACACTATTTTTCTTAAGCTTTCAGAATTATTGTTGTCATACTTTATTTATTCTTTGTTTGCCAATAAAATATAGAAAAGACAGCTCTTTCCTATGCAATTTTCTTTTAAAAATTACATTGTATTATTTCCTACTTATTCACGGTGTACGAGTAAGTAGGGTTTCAAACTGAATCAATTAGCAACATTATTCCATTGAGTTTTCCTCAATTTTCTAGAGCTGTGATTTATTTATTTTCATACGTTTTCCTCGTTTATTTTTTGGCAACTCGTAACTTGTATTTTAATGGAATCTTCTTAAAAGACCAGTCAATTTTTATCTTTCAAGATCCTTATGGTGTTTCATTGTTACTCATTTAAGTAACCGCAATGAATAGACATAATTATCATCATTTATTGATATGTTTTATTAACACTTTTCTAAAGCAATGAAGGAAAAAAACTGTGAGGAAACCTATCCTAGAAACTTACATAACTGTAGGGGTCCAGCAGGGCCGAAGCCTACTGGGGCCAAAGGTTATGTGAGAATGTCACCACGGGCCCCGGGACAAAGGCAATGAATGGAAGGGTAGGTTTTTAGTCAGTAAAAGTCTGACACTATTTCCCGCCCAACCAGATTTGTCATTGGATGATTTTAACTACGATAAAAAAAAACCTAACTACATACAAATATTCCCTCACCTGAGAGGAGGCCTGACTCCCAGCAGTGTGAGTATTATAAGGCTGATTATGTTATATCATGGTTTTGTAATACGGACTGAATCAAGCAATACAAAAAGCAAGCTGCTACTAAAATCACACTAATTTTATAAAATCGGAAATTGTGTGAATGTGTCTTACTCCTTCATACTTAAACGGCTGAATGAATAGTTTTGGCACATGAGTAGACTTCTTCTTGGTCGTTTCATTCTTGGCAGAGTGGTCGTGGTTATCATGAAGGTAGTTCTCCGGAAGCCTTCAAGGTACGCTGTACGATTTCTTGCCACTTTTGCCTGTTGGTAGTCATCCGGGCGCACTTGTTGAATGGGCCACCAATAACCATCTTGACTTGGTCAGTCCATCGCATCGGTAATCTGCCACGTGACAACAAGTCATTCTATGGCTTGCTATACAAGGTTGTTCGATGAGCTTGCTGTCAGTGCCTAAAATTACTGGGGATTGATCTTCCACTCCCTGTGACTCCTGTGATGGCGGTAAGGTCGTGAGAATATGTTCTCTTTCACAATCCTTATCCTATGCCCAGTTAGGAGCGTTTTCACAATCCTTATCCTATGTCCAGTTAGGAGAGTGCGTCAGGTGGAAAGTGATGATACCGCGGCGACTTTCTAGCTACTCTTGTAAATGGGGACTTACCGTAGCGATTATGGCATGCCTACTTGAAAAATTGGTATACAATGTCTTAGAACAGCATATAGAATATGTCATCGTTGTCGTCTCACGTCGGGGTCACCAGTTTAGGGGTATGTGGAACAGAGTGTAATGTACCGCAAACCTCCATTAGGTAGGAACCTCCAACCAGACGGGAGAGTCCTAAAACTCACCCGGGCAACTACCCGATAGGTGATATCAGACTGTTGTATACGTTCAAAGCATGCGGTGAACTCTAATTTCGCGATGCAGATTTTCGCCGTTTTTAGTTCCTATGTAGCGTCATAGATGTCGCTCCATTCGCTTAAAGTACAGTGCGTAAAGCTAAGTAGTGGAATTTTTGCCGGAGTCAGTTTTTCCTGATAGCTATAACCTAGGTGTCTTTAAGTCAAGAGTGAATAGATTGCTTCTAGGCAAGCTTGCTCCATTGTCGCCCACATCATCGCTTACCATCAGGTGAGAAAGTGATCAAACGCGAGCCTATATAAAAAAGGGATAATTTGTGACTTTCACGCCACCATCATACTGGCAGAAGCAGGAATGAAAACCAGAATCTCATGTGATTTAACGGCGAGCAATGGGTAACTCCCGTCCGACCGCCCGATAACCGTCCGGATAGAACCCAAGTTATAATCAAAGGTGCGTACTGTTCCACGCGCGCCTCAGGGAGTTGTTAGCAAACTGTAGGTAGCAGGGTCGAAGCCTACTGGGGCCAAGGGTTTGTTTCTGAAAGGAAGGCTCGGCCCTGGTATGAAAGGCAATGAAGAAACGGGGTGGGTTTTTAAGTCAGTAAAAGTCTGACACTATCTCCCGCTCCGCCCAACGGCGGGAGATGTCGTGCGGATGTGTTTTTATCACGAAAAAAAACCTTATGCAATTTGTTGTCGGGCAGAGGTGGCGAGACGACCTGGACGCCTACCGCAAGGGCTGGTTCGAGGTGACCCGAGAGAAATATACCTGGAAGGAATTGGGGGAGGCCTTTGCCCAGCAGTGGGAAAGTATAGGTTAAAAAAAAAAAAAATTGTTGTCTACACAACACATATAACTGCATGAAAATTACGCACAAAGTAACTTGATTATATTATCAGTGCAACTGTTTCCAACAAATAATAACAGATCCCATGGGCATGTTCAGTCCCCATTAGCTAAAAACCTCGTCAGTAACAGTCACTCACTATTAACCCATCGAGGACAATAACTATAATTCAATAATCGATTCCGCAGTAATCGAATTATTCGCCCTCATCGATTATGAGCTTATGTAACAATTTCCCAGCACTGGAACACAGACCAAATAGGTATAGAAGGTTAGTACTACACAACGTGAGAAAACAAGCGTCTGTACCTCTACCATGAGTTTTATGCAATAGTATTTGTCGCTACTCGATAGCAAATTTTGGTTCTGCAAGTGACCGCTAGAGGCGCTGCAAAATTTGCCATACAAAATATTTACGGCGTCGCTATCGAGTAGCGACGAATACTATTGCTTAAAACTCATGGTAAAGGTACTGTACTAATGCCGAATAAGATGACAACAGACAGACTTCTTGACAACCCAAAAGTAAATAGTTTTGTTTAAATAACTACTAATAATAGTCTAAATGTAGTTCCGGGACTATTACTAGATTTACTGCCAATTAAAGGCGATCTAAATGTTGTCTCGGGACTGTTAGTAGTAGGTTTAATACCAACAAAACGCGATCTTTTTGTTTTTCCCGAGACTATTAGGTACTAGGTTTAATGCCAATTAAACGCAATCTAAATGTATTCCCGGGACTATTAGGTACTAGGTTTATTTAATGCCAATTAAACCTAGTAGTAGTTCCGGAACTACTTTAGATCACGTTTTGGAATAAAGCGGTTTGAGTTTCAGTTTGAACTAGTTGGTTTTTTATTTCGAGGTGATCATCAAATAATAGTAAGACTTTTAAAATAATAGTAAAACTGATTAAAATCTACCTGTTTAATAATAAAATACATCGGTGACTCGAACTTAGTTTTTAAAAACGGCCGAATACTTAGCATAAAAGCCGTAGCCATATGCATAATAGCCGCCTGTATTCGGCGTACAAAGACTTTGAAATGGAGTGCGTGCGTTTTCGCTCGTTGCTTGGACCTGATCTTCTGTACCAACTTATTAAGTGGCAGCAGTACACAAAGCTGGTGGTATCTGAACGTTAACAAACGCGAGTGGGAAATAAGCTCACATGTTGTGTCGCTACCATTCCCCAGGAGGGTGAACGAGCTGGATATTGTGGGGACAAGGATTTGTAATTAGCTGTAGCGAGAATCGATTATCATTCTTGTACGGAATTTCTTTCTACCCTTACTTTTAAAAGCCTGTGTGAAAAGAAACATACAAGCGGATATAACATCATCATCATCAGCCTTTTAATGTTCCCCTGCTGGGACACAGGCCTCCTCTCTAGGAGAGGAAATGGGCCGTAATCCACCACGCGGGCCCAGTGCGGGTTGGTGAATGTCACATGTCTTCGAATTTTTAGTTCTAGGACATGCCGGTTTCCTCACGATGTTTTCCTTCACCGTTTTGAGAGCAGTGGTGATGAAATAAATTACACAAAGTAATGCGCCTGGCTGGGTTTGAACCCGCGACCTACAACTCGTAAGACGGGCCGTTACCACTCGGCCACCACTGCTCCGAATAATACATCCTAAGCCCTAATCCAGCTCTTGGTTCACTCCTGTGCCAAGTTTCATACAAATCCTTTATCGATGGAACTGCTATTGAATACAGACTCTCATATTTATAAAAGGAATAACTATTAAAAAAGATAAAACAGTCGAAGTAACACAACTGATTTTTGGATCCGATATTCGGAAAAAAAAAATGTAAGACTACGTTTAATTGGAAGTAGGGTTAGGTTCATCATCATAATCATCATCATTTCAACCGAAAGAAATCTACTAATGGACATAGGTCTCCCCCAAGTGTCGCCAAAATGACCGGTCTTGTACGTCTCGCATCCATCAGACTCAAGCAACCTTCACTATGTCGTTGGTTCACCTTGTGGGAGGCCTTCCAACGCTGTGTCTTCCAGTACGTGGGTTATGTTAATAGCATTAAAAATCAATTTATATAGCACTTTCAATCTATTATATTATTTGATCGTATAAGCTAAAATCGATTATTCTGACGTAAATGAAACATCCAACCCAAGTAACAAAAGCTTCTATAACCAAGGCGTTTTATCACCAAACAGTGATATAGTGGGCCTATAATGGTAACCACTGTGACTGCTTGTACTATAAAGGTTTTCAAGAGAGCTTTTTGGTTCTTTAAGATTAAAGAGCATTTAAGTTCTATAATTTAGCTCTTAAAATGCTTATAGGATCATACAAAAGAATCTTTAAAGTGTTGCACTGTAAAAGATATGAAAAAAGCGATTATGATACTATTTAGTACTATAGACCACCTTACTGACACTTTTTTATATCTACTTTGCACTAATAATGTGTCAAAATGACGGTTACAGTACTAGTATTGTAGGAGTATCATAAACACTATTACAGCATAAATCTGTGCTATAAAAGTACCTTGCACAACCATTACGAAACCCTTTAGCTTCTTAAAAGCTCCGTCAACACCGCTATTGGACTAGTTCTGTAAAAGTCACGAAAACTCTTCTATAGTACTAAATAGTATCATAGCGACTCCTGGCGCAGTTGTTAAATAACTTAAATTCTAAATAGCTCTATAAATGAGTTTGAGTTTCTGCTACGACACCTAAAGGGTGACATATTCGTTTTCGATACAAATATGGCTGCTGTGGTCTGCCATGATGGCACATTAGCAGCACGGCTGGAGTCAATATGTACTATAGCAGCCATAGTCGGTACAAGTCCTTAATTTATTAATTAAAATTTTATTAAAACACGAAAATTATGGAGGCGCATTGTTAAATTTGAAATCAGCGTATTGATTTTACCGATAAAATTATTTTCGCAAGTGCAAGTTATGGTATAGTTACGGTTCATTAATGTTTTATAGTATGTCCTTTTGCAACAGTGGCAAATGGCATAAAGCATAACTTAAATCAATATATTTTTTGTTCTTAAAGGACACTCAAGATGATACGATAACAACACGGACAAGTGATATAAAAGATAACTGGAATCGTTTATGGTTCAAAATACCACTATAAACATGTTTTGGTTACTTTTATAGTGCAAATTTGTGACATAAATGTTGCAGACAGTACTATTTTAGTACTAAAAAGCGTTTCACGACACTTTTAAATTTCAACTATAGAGCTAATGTATCACCGTGAGAGACCTTAAGTAATGTTTATTGAATAAATCAGTGATAAAACTAGGGCCTTTTTGGGGTTTTGTAAAAGTTTACAACACCGCTATAGTACTAATCACGAATACTAATTAGCACGTCCTAAATCGTTTTCAGGGTTTTTATAGTACCAAATTTTGTTACTTGGGAAACAATCGATTTTAGTAAAATTTTGATTTGATTTTTCGATGAAGTTCTTACTAGTCCCATCCCTAATGTAAATACGAGTATGTACAAAGCCTGTGCTATTTAGGGAATACCTTTGCCGCGGTTTAAATATATATTCAACGCTAATAAGATCTAGCACATCTAAATTGACCTAGTTTAAACCATAATGTTTAAGTGAGCATTTAACACGGGTAAAAACATTTAATTTCTTAAAATGAGAGATTAAGGCCCGTTTACACCGATGCGGGAGTGTTTGAAAAAGTTCCCGTGGTGTTGAAACGCAAAGGGTATCTGAAGGAATAAATGTGGATTCAATTTATTTATTAAATCTTAATGCATTTATAAAAAAACTATGTACAAAGGCGGACTTAATGCCATAGGCATTTTCTACCAGTAGACCTTTTTTTTTGGTAAGCATAAGTTACTCTCTTTTTCTCTACTCAGAGTGGAAAGGGGTTATTTAATGATTTACCATCTCTAAAAATACTGTTTTACAAAAAAATAAAATTACCTAAATAAATGCAAAACAACTTTAATTTCGGAAGTCGATGTTCCTGGTTCTATTTCGTAATTTTTTGACACCAACTTTGGACATTAAAGTTCTTTGTGAAGAGCGTATTCGAATTTTACTTGGTTTAAGTGAATGAAAATTTAATACGCCTTTTAGTTCCACCTACAGCGCGAGAAGTTCTTTGATGATTTCGTACCCTAAAAAAAGGGCATCTATTATTATCTATGATACTGATCACTTTTGAAAAAGTAAGCAAAAACATCCAAACAGATTTTTCTCTCCTTTCTCATTTTCATTCAACACAACGAACTCCCCAATTTCAATGGCATTGGTCCGTCGAAACTTTGGTCCGTCCCAACATCGGTTGCGACTAGATTAATCATTTAGTCCAACTTGTTGTTGATATGCACTGTGGATTTTTGGACCGCCGGGATCTGGAACAATGTTTGTCTTTGGTTCCAATGGAGTTTGTTTTCAATTCTTTTTTTGGTGAATCTATTTCATTGGCGCAGCCGTAAAACACACTGTTAATATTCTTTTTAATCTTAAGCTTTTACAAACTACTTGTTATATCTGTATGCCAAATGTTTTCTTTCTTTCGTGTTAAATAAGATTTTTTCTTTAACACGTTCAATGTGGAACGAGGTCTAATACGTGTAATCTCATCTCACGTTGATCTCGATCCTGATTTCCAGCTACTGTAAGCATAGGCTCACTGTCCGGTTTTCCGGCAACCGTGCGGACCGAGCTCGAGTTTTCGATGGCGCGTAATATTCCACGCGCGCCTTATAGAGGTGTCAGCAATTCCGTAGAGACCCAGCAGGGTCAAAGCCTACTGGGGCCATGGGTTGTGTGAAACTGTACCCTGGAACGGGGGCTAAAAAGGAACAGGGGTGGGTAAACGCCCGCACGCTCTGGTGATCTCCAGTGGGAAATTGTCATTGGATGATTTCCGACCTAAAAAAACGGGATGCGATTTGTTCGAAGTTTCGAAGGAGTAACACTCGCAATAAAAGGCAATTTAAAAAATACGGAGGCCTGCGTCCCACAGTGAGAACATTAAAAGGATGATGATGAAAAAATACTATGGGTTTTACATTTAAATTATGACATTCCTTCCCTTTCCTCCAAGAGTGGAAGAAGTTTTGATAATTTTCCCTCTTAAAAAAGACGGATCGATAGCAGTTTTTTTTATATTTCAGCCATCAGTTCGGTTACAAAAAGCTTTTCAATATTTAACTACAAATTAAGAGTCGTTTGCATATTAAACACTACTAGACAGAAATCCAAAGACAATGTAGAGTGACTCGCCTATCCCGACGAGACATTTATGGTAATTTATTCACCCCCCATAGATCTATGGTTCGGTTTCCTCGTAAACCTTCGTTCGCCATCAACCATCCTTCACTATGTTGTATTGAGATTTGTGTGTTCGGAAAATCGAGAAAAACAAAATGTTTCAGCAATTTTCCTTGATGATGTAACTTTAAATAAATAATAAATCTTCATCGGTTAAAGTGAAAGGGCTTCCAATAGGTTTTTTTAAGGTGGAAAATCATTCTGGCTTTTCGCGCTCTTGGGCGGAGCGAAAGGGCGTGTTAGACTTAATGACTAAAACCCACTTCTATGTTCCTTCTTTGCCTTTGTTCCAGGTTTCTATAATAGTCTGTTCTCTTCGTTTTTTGACACCGACTTCCGAAATTAAAGTTATTTTGGACTTTTTTGAAGTCTGTTGTATTTTTTTGTAAAAAGTTTTTTTCGACACACTTGCTCAGAAAGTGGCTGTAATTGCACTGCACTTAGGTATATAATGGGGTTCATAACCAAACTGTGACATTTTGATTACCATTACGCACTAGTCCGGTAATGTAGTTAAAACCTCTTTGTTCTCAAAAATAGTTTTAATATAAAAAAAAAATAACATTAGGTAGTTGCGTTTAATAGCCTAAATAAGTCTTATTTATTTCACGCAATTTTGGTGTTTAAATAAACTATTTTAAGTTTTAAAAATAAATCTTTCATTCAATAAATTATTATTGGTTTTTCTTTGTTTGAAAGCAACCTCATTGGACTATCTTTTTAAAGCAAGAGCTAGAGTTGCTAGTCTATGGCCGCCATTTTAGAAGAGCGCGTAGAAAAAAAAAATTAGAATTCATACTAAGACATGGCTTAAAAGATTTGGTATCCAAGTCAAAAATATTAACAAAAAAAATACGTGCATAATATTTTCTTTTTGCCGCCATAATACAAAAATTTCAATTTTACGGTTTAATTATTTTACATTACAAAAATGTCTTCAGTTATTTTTCTTCACAAGTGTGTCGAAAACCGTCGTATGATACACGTGAGTATTGGTGATTACCGTCTTTGGCTCCCTTAAGATCCTCGCCTTCGGCTCGGATCTCAATATCACCTCAGCGGTAATCACCAACATTACACACTTGTATCATAATGTACTATTATTTCACTCTTTTTAATTGGAGTACCCCTCAGTCAAACTTTAGTAAATGCCTTCCGCCATTCGGTTCCATCATCCAATCATCACGACTATTCTAATAATATCAAACAAGGTTAGGATTCACTAATTTATTAGAGAATTCCGGTGCATCCCTTCCGAATCAGATCAGCGGGCCTGAAATACCACAAATGGCAATTCATCTAGAGCAATTCATATTCCGAATTCCTAGCAGATCATAAGCAATTCTTTTAATGTTCGTAAAATGGTTGCACAAATTAGTCGAATCATACTCAATTCATTGCATATCAGAATCATATTCCTTGTAAATATTGCCGTATGAAAAAAAAGATTCATATTATGATTCAACAAAAGTGGCCTTTTTAGACCTGCAGTTCTATGTATCCTCTCCCCTTCTTCCTTCAGTCAGTCACCGACCAGGTACATCTATAATTAAGGAATTTTACTTGGTACGACAGTTCTTCTATGATTTTTCGAAGAGTTTCTTGATAAGATATTCTTTATTTATGTAAACATGGTATACATACAATAGCATGCAAGATTGAAATTAATGTCTGAGTCTAGTCATGTTTTATTAGCCGTAAGTGTCGGCGTACAAATATTTATAACATTGAAAACTAAACTAATATAATGAAACTTCACAAAATATTTACCTAAAATTTGATTTATTAAAATTATAACTTAGAGACTATTTAATTCGAAGTTATTTGTATCTTATCATGTCAACATTCAAAATTAATTAAAAACAGTAATTGAAAACAAATAAGAACAATGTCAAAGCTATATTATTCGTTTAACTATATATTTCGTTTTATATTTTCGAAGTTCATCATCAGATCAAAACAATATTTCTATGGGACCAACTCGTGAGTAGGTATAATCTTTCAATCAAAACAAAAGTTTTCAAAATCGGTCAACAATTGACCGAGATATCGGTGAAAAAATCCTCCTCCTTTTCGAAGTCGGTTAAAAATGAATAGCTGTTATAGTCTCGTTAAAACTCGGGAACGGTTAGGCAGATTTGGCTAATTTTGGTCTTTTTCTTTTATGGTAGGTAAAATCATCCAATGACAAATCCCGCCCTTGGGCGGAGCGGGAAGTAGTGTCAGACTCTTACTGACTAAAAACCTACCCCGTTCCATCGTTGCCTATAGTGCCGGGGCTGAGCCTTCCTCTCAGAAAACGGCCCTTGGTCTTGAAGTATTCGTGATATTTCCGGGAAGGTTTAAACGGTGAGAAAATATGACGAAAAAGTCACGAAAAAAATATCCGTTATCACAATATTCTCAGACTATTAGGCGGTACGAAGTGCGCTGAGTCAGCTAGTACATATATAATAATTATAAAAAATATATAAATAAAATCAAACATTGACTTCTAAAATATTATCAATAATTTCTCGTTAGCAAACGAGAAATTATTGATAATATGCATATATAGAACACCCCAGTCTGACCCCAACGTATTTTTAGCTAATCTAGATAGCCTTTTACATGACGTTCTCAAAAAATATAAATCTTCAACACGCATAGTTCTAGCAGGAGATTTTAATATAAACACACTAAAAAAAAGTAAAATCACTAACGATTTCCAAGACCTAGCGAAAAACTATAATTTAAAAATTCATATTGACGAAGCTACTCGCAAATCTTCTTGTATTGATCATGTACTGAGTAATATCTCTGATGCAGCTACAGCAGTAATCCCACTTTACCTCTCTGACCACGAAACAGCACAAATGATACATTTCCCCTTAAAACAACTATCTATAAAAGATGCAATTTATTACTTTTACAAAAGAGATTACAATGCCCATAATTTAAACAAGTTCAGGAAATGTTTACAAAGTTTGTCTTGGTCTGAAGTATATGCAGAAAAAGACGCTAATATAGCATTTAATCGTTTCCATGAGTTAATATGCCTCCTTTACTACTTGTGTTTTCCGAAAGTAAAGATAAAGATAAATCTAAACAAAACAGTAAAACATACGTGGGTAAGCAAAGGTCTAAAGCAGAGTTGTAAAACTAAAAGGTTTTTACGTTATCAATATTATAAAAAGAAATCCCAGTTCAACAAAAATAGATACATTAAGTACTCAAATTTGTTACAAAAATGTATCTATGCCGCCAAAAAAAATGCTAATATAAAATTTATGAACAGGTATCAAAATACATGTAAAGCTACATGGACGGTAGTAAAAAATGAAATACATAATCCTAGTCCTCAGAATAACATAGAATCCATTAAAATTAATAATTCTATACTTACGGAACCAGCAAGAATAGCCTCCGCTTTCAACAATTTCTACCTTAATCATTCCCCTACACAGCGTACAAATGGTCATAGTAATAAAAACCTAATACCTAACTCAATGTTTCTCGTTCCAATGTCTGAAAGTGAAGTAGAACAACAAATTATGTTATTAAACAACACGACATCAGAAGGCTACGACGAACTTAGCACTAGAATAATTAAGAACTGTGCTAAGGAAATACGCAGTGTTCTGACGCACCTTATAAACTTATCTTTTATTCAAGGTGTGTTTCCAGATAAATTAAAAGTATCAATTGTAAAACCACTTTTTAAAAAGGGTGAAAAACATGACATTAACAACTACCGTCCAATAACTTTAATTCCCATTATGTCAAAAATCTACGAAAAGTGCATGTATAAGAGGCTTATTAATTACTGCGAGAAATTCCATATTATAAAGAAAGAGCAATTCGGTTTCCAAAAGGATAAATCAACCACTTTGGCTATCTTTTCGCTCTTGAAGGCAGTATTTAGTAATATCAACAATAATAAGCTAACGACAGGATTATTTTTTGATTTATCTAAGGCATTCGATCTGGTTTCACATGACATACTTATTCAAAAATTAGAGTCTATAGGAATTAGAGGACCTCCACTGAAATGGATATCGTCATACATATCCAACAGACAGCAGTGTGTTACTATCAATAATATTAATGCCAATAAGGATATGGTTTCATATCGCTCTGAATTTAAAAATACTAAGCGCGGTGTTCCTCAGGGTAGTGTGTTAGGCCCAATTTTGTTTCTCATATATGTAAATGATATTGTTAACGTGACAAATCATAAATGTTTTCTGTTTGCTGATGACATTTCGATAATTGTTTCTACTGATAAAAAATGTAAATCAATAATTGACCATGAAACAGATATTAATAATACAATAGAAAATCTTATCAATTGGCTTAATAATAATAATTTATCTATAAACCTTGACAAATCAGTATATGTACAATTTAATAAATCTTATAATAATAAATTTAATTTCACAATGAATATATCAAAACTTCAACAAGTAGCACAAACTAAGTTTTTAGGAACGATCATAGACGAACATCTAAACTGGAAAGCTCAAATCGATAGTGTATGTAATAAAATCAATAAATTCGTATACGCTCTTAGACGGGTTAAAAATGTAACAAACATTAAAACAGCTGTAATGTCCTATCGTGCATATGTTGAGTCTTCGCTGCGATATGGGCTAATTGTATGGGGAAACAGCACAGACCATGATAGAGCCTTCATTGCTCAAAAGAAATGTGTTCGGGCTATTCAAGGAATTCCACCAGACGTATCTTGTCGACCAATATTTAAAAAACTTGGTCTGCTACCACTACCTTCACTATACATATATGAAACATGTATGTTTGTTCGGAAACACAAACATTTATTCAGAACAGCAGCAGATGTAAGCAATAGAAATCGACGTGATAAATTTAGGCTTGTTTTAGATGAAATCCCTCGATTAATAAAATATAGTAAAAGTTGCTTAACTATGGCGGTACGTATATATAATAAACTACCATGTAAATTTAAATTACTAAACAACAGAATGTTTAAAATCCACTTGTTTAAATGGCTTAATGATAATAATTTTTATAGCATTAAGGAATTCTTTGAACATAAGTTGTGTTAATCATTTTGCATGCTTTAATCTTAAGCAAAACATGTATGATCTCATATCTAACCCATATAACACCTTATATACCATGTTTTAAGCAAATAAATAAATTATTATTATTATTATTATTATTAAAAAATTTAATGTACTTATTTGAATCTCAGCAGCCACAGTCGCCGCCGCCGCCGGTTTCCGATCCCGATTTCCGGCCACCGTAGGCGCGGGCTCGCGGACGGTGGGCAATGGGTAGCTCGCTGTCCGTCCGTCCGGTAACAGACCGGTCCGAGCTCAGGTCGTCTACGGCGCGCACTGTTCCCGCGTGCCTCAAGGAGTTGTCAGCAAACTGTAGGGGTCCAGCAGGGCCGAAGCCTACTGGGGCCAAAGGTTATGTGAGAATGTCACCACGGGCCCCGGGACAAAGGCAAGGAACACTATCTCCCGCCCCACCCAAGGGCGGGATATGTCATTGGATGATTTTACCTACGTTAAAAAAAAAAAAACAGTCTCTTCGAAATGATAAATGAGCCTCTTTCGTTGTGGCTAGACTAGACACTTACTAGAACGTTTGAAAGATTTACTACAACCCTGGAATACAAAGGGCAACTGAAGGATACACATCCTAAAACCCACTTGTGTTTGTTCATTTCCTCTTTGCGTTCCGGAGTTTCAGTAACTCATCCGAACGATATCCTGTCGTATACATAAATATAGAATACTAGCTTCTGCTAGCGACTTCGCCTGCGTTAACATCAGTTTCTCCATACAAACTTCCAGCCCCCGTTTTACCCCCTATGGGGAGGAGTTTCATAAATTTTTTTCGTTCTTAGCGAATGTCTACACCCTATAAGGACCCTACCAGCAAAATTTTAAGTTTGTAGGTGTTATAGCTTCTCAGTGGTATTTCGCTTTTATATAAAAGTGTAGATATAATTTTATGTATTACTAGCTGTGCCCGCAACTTCGTTCGCGTGAAGGACTAAACTTATCAATGAGTTTTTTGTGCAAAGTGCTATTTGTGTATTAATACTTCTGTCTCGGCGCGGGCCTTTTGTGGCTAATTACAATAGAAACGGGTGACGTAACCTGCGACAAACTTATTATTTGCGGTTGGACAGTAATCGGGCTTAGGGATCGAACCGCAAAATCAAGTTTGTTTTTTATTGTATATACTTTTCCGGGATAAAAAGTAACCAGTGTGATGCCCAGGATATTAAAGAATAATTATACCAAGTTTCATCGTAATCGAACCGGTATTTTTTGCGTGATGCCTGAACAAACAGACAGACAGACAAAAATTTTTTTAATCACATTTTTGGGTTCGGTGTCGGTCTAGCATTGCCATTTATTTTTTTGATATTTTCAATGTACAGAATTTTTACTTCTACAGATTTATTATAAGTATAGATATAGATGAAAGTATATAAATAGGTATTATTTTCTGAATGACATTCAAGAACTATTAGCTATACTAAGTAACAATCATTTACATCCTAAAGAAGGCACCAAACGTCGTATTTGCGACGAATCTTACAAAACCAATACACAATAATATTTAAAAAAAAAAACAATTTAGAAAACACCCATCAAATCAGAATATAAGTCTCGATACTCCTTGAAGACTTTTCGTAACAACTTTCCAACACGGAATAGATAGAGGTACAGAAGGCTGACTCCATAAGTTATTATTATAGTGAGTGAAAACCTGTGCATGCACACATAGACGAGCACCCATTTCACTCAATTGTGGATTAAGCTAGTCTATGTACATTAATTGTCCCATTTTTATTGTTTGTTAAAACTTTGTGTGCAGTACGGCCGTTCTAACTTGGTGAGTTAGCCCCCCTAGCCAAGTTACAATCGTTTCGTTTAACATAAACGCTTGGAGTTCGCCAGGCCCCCAATTCCTTTGTTCTGACCACGTGACTGAGCGTTGAGATGACGTCAGAACAAAGGAATTGGGGGCTAGGGGGGCTGAAGTCAGGCTAATTTTTGGCGTTTGTGCAGTCGGAAAATAAATAAATGCTTTAAATAAACGCCATTAGCAGTTATTATTGCTGTTAACAACTGTTATTGGCATTTATTTTTCTAAACCCTTTATTTTCTGTATGGCAGATAGGTGTTGCGGGTGTGTATCTTGTGTTTACATATTTGTGAACACACACACGATATTAAAGTTATTTCAAGTTTGGGGCAATGCTTAAAAAATAATTACTTAGCTCAATAAATTTTGCTTTCTGCTGAGGAATTATTTATATTTAAATTTAAGTACATAAAAAAATATCTGTATATAACAGCAAACGGAAAGTATACACAAAAAACATAAAATCCCTTTATTATGGGGGGTCTTTCTGTGCCTATTTATTCTGCGTCCTGTGTATGTATTCTGTGAACTCTTTTTCCATGCAAATACGTCATTAGGTTCGAACGATAACAATTTGCTGTGGAGCCGAATTTTAATGCATGATAATGCCTACTTCGATAAACGTTGCGATGTTCCTTAAATCTTTAGCGAACTTTCTGTTTGTTTGGTGGTTTGAATTTAGGTTTATTTGGTAGTAAAGTTTTTTTTGTGGTAATATTATTTACGATTGGTATTAAAAGAGGAAATGAAACGAGGAAGAAAAGGCTTATCTGTGTACGTACTAGCAAAATTACTTTAATATTGGAAGTCGGTGTTTAATAATGAGGGGACCAAACTATTATAGAAACGCCGACTTCAGAAATTAAAGTTATTTTGCTCTTTCTCGTGTTTTTTTTTTTACTAAAGTCGGTTGCTTTTTTACTATTATTATTAATATTGATTAAAAAATCGTATACGATGATTTTATTTAGTTTGATTACAGCAATACCACATTTAAAAAATATTTTCTATTCCAACAAATTGCAATATTTTTATTTTACATAGGCCTACAATTATGGACACCTAAAAACTCAAAAGCTAGTTCAGGGTTCCAATTGGTCGTTTCTTATAGAGAAGAACGATCAAGAAACTCCATGGAGATTCTTTTAAATAAAATTATTGATTTGACAATATTAATAAGTCTCCGAAGAGAGTGTAGACCAGTCAATATTGTACTCCAAGAAAAGGACAATAAAAAAAATAATATAGAAAAGTGGGTTAAAGTAGAAATTAACCTATAGCATAAATCTACGGAGTCTACAGTGTTCTCACATTCACAGTATAAAAAAAGGTTCTAAAAACAAAAAAAAAAGTCCTTTACAAGTTCCCTTCCCTATTCTAATTTCTTCAACTTAGGCTGCACAAACACAAAAAAAACACAAGCCCTTCACATTTCAAACATCACAACTTCACAAGTCAACTCAAAAACCACATGAGGAAAGTGCAACTTTGAACTAGTTCGTAAAGGGCTGACGTAGACGTCTCGACGAAATCTGACGACTTTTAACGAGTATATCCGAATGAATTTTGTGCCGTGTACAGATGTAGCGAGACATACGTAGAAAGTATTTTTCGTACTTTTACTGAGTAAAACCAACTCTTTTTCTTGGTGGGAAATCATTCAATGACTTCACCCGCTCTGGGCGGTGCAGGAGGGCTCGTCGTGTTTTACTGAGATCCACTCCTGTTCCTTCTTTGCCTTCGTTCCAAGGCCCCGGGTTTCACTTGTACACGCAACCTCAGCAGCCTCAGTAGGCGTCGACCCTGGTCCCCCTACGGTTTTGCTGACATCTCCTTGAGGCGCGCGTAGAACACTACGCGCCGTTGACTACTTGGGCTCGATCCGGAAGGTGACCGGACGGCCGGACCACTGCACGCTATGCGTAAACCCGCTCCTACGGTAGCTGGAAATCGGGATCGGTATCCCGGCAGCTGGAGCGTGCGTCCGCTTCCTTCGCTAGCATTATTGCTTCGCAGAAGGAGGTGACCGCCTGCCATTCCTCCTCACTCCGTACCATGGCCTGTACCAGAGCCCGGGACTAAAACCATACCTATGTTCTTTCTTTGCCTTTGCATTCCAGAACCACGGCTTTCACTTTTTTAAGTCGTGCAACCTTTTCAGAAGTCGTCTTTCGCATTGGCCTAGTAGGCTTCGGCCCTGCTGGGCCCCTACGATTTTGCTGCGATCTTTTTGAGCCGCTCGTGGTATTCTAAGCGCCGTCGATGACTCAGTCACAGCATTTATCACAATCGTCGTGCAGTCTTTATATTTTGCGATTCGTTAAGTCTATGGCAGTTGACAGGCGTACCAAATGTTTTGCTGCGTATTCAGCGTCTGTGCACGCCTTTACAAGAATACCCGAGTGAACTTTGTGCAATTAGTGGCGGCAACCGAACGATAATAACCCTATGGTTAATGATGGTGTCGTAATTAAAGCATATGGGATAGTTTTATGAAAGGAACGGCGGTATTCATAGAATAATGAGGGTTGGCGGCGAACATTTTAATGGTTTGCAAGTTTTGTTTTTAGTGCTGAAACTTGTGTTACTTCCGTGTTCGTTTTGTGAAATTTTGATTTTAGGTGTTTATTTTTGTGTTGTTTTTTTGATGCGAATATTATTGTTTTTTTTTTATTGACTCTGACTTTTTAATTTATTTATGTTGGGTAGTCCTAGTAGCAGTATTGAAGCATATAATTTTTTTCTTTCTTTTTCTCTTCTGTTATTTATTAATCAATGTATGTACACACATATTGACTTGTGACATCCACCAGCCCGCACTGGGCCCGCGTGGTGGATTACAGCCCATTCCCTCTCCTAGAGAGGAAGCCTAAGTCCCAGCGGTGGGAACATTATAAGTCTGTTGCTATGCTACATATATTGAAAAAATAACACAAAGGAAACGAGGATGACTTGCAAAGACGCTATCTCAATCGGCTATTTTTAGGAAAATCAAATGAAACATATCCTTATAAATATATAACGAAAATATATTTTACAGCTTACTATGTTAAAGTTGTGTTATTTAGGATTTATTTATATATCTATGCTTTATTATACACCAAGATAGAAAATTATACAATTTGAGCCTTTTTAAGAACATACAATTCGCGGCCTTATCACATTTTGCGATCTCTTCCAGGCAACCTGGTATGGATCTCAGTTTAATAGTAATTGTTTAATCTGAATAATAAAATTAAACATAGATAGTTGTATAAAAGTATAAATTCATAACATAGAAATGTCTGCAGTTACATGAACAGTTTTGAATGAGTTTCCCACTTAAGTTTTTAACATAAATACTTCGTCGACTGCTGAGCTAAAATGTTCACAGAATGTGTATTTCTGTTGCCGCTATAACAGCAAATAATAAAAATTATGAAAAGATAGAATAAAAAGGGTCTTCATAAAAGAAGCAGAATTTTTCGGAATCATTGCACGGTACGATGTGTTATTATTGTTATATTAGCGACATTTAATTTTGCAAGAGTACATCAAGTTCAACCATAAATTACTCTTAGTGAAGTAAGTTTTGCAACAGAATAATAAATGTAGGCCAAAGTATTTTAAAATTCAAAAACAACGGTCACAATAAATTGTGGGGTACTTTCTGTTTCAAAGTCCTGTCAACATTGGCCTTGTAACTTGTAAAATGATGGCACTACAATTATTGTTTTTATTAATTATATTGGCAGTCTTGGGATAGACTACACACAGAGACAGTACAGCGCACTACATTCAGGGTTTTTTTTTCTGTATCTCATCGGGGATGTTTGCGGAGGTGCATGGATTGCTTCCACACAATCATGCGCAAGCGGTGCACATTCCTGGTGCGTAGGGTGCGGGCTATCCGCAATAGTATCCTTATCGCTTTTGCCGAATGTGGCGACTGTCAGTACTTACCTGGACCACTGTTGCTTGGTTCACATACTCACTAATTTTGAGATATTATTTTAATTTTGAATTAAAGTATTTATTCATCATTAGCCTTTTAATGTTTCCACTGCTGGGATACAGGCTTCCTCTCTAAGAGAGGGAATGGGCCGTAATTCACCACTCGTGCCCAGTGCGGGTTGGTGAATGTCACATGTCTTCGAATTTTTGGTTCTAGGATATGCCGGTTTCCTTACGATGTTTTCCTTTACCGTTTTGAGAGCAGAGCCGGGTTTGAACCCGCGACCTACAACTCGTAAGTCAGGGCCGCTACCACTCGGCCACCACTGCTCAGCATTATTTAAATTCAAATATTAATTAATTTTTGTGTCATGTGAAGGATACGCGACACAAATTTAATTCAAGACACAATATTTTTTTTAATCCGTTAATTTTATTTATTACTTTTATGTTATTTTATTATATCGATGCAATATTGATTGAAATAAATGAATAAAAATAATCGCATAAATTTTCTTTTCACATTATTTAATTGTTTATTGATGCAGTTGTGCAAGATTGGTTTCCCAGACTGCGTCACAAATGAGTGATGTTTTAATTACGCGATGGAGCAATATAACTGTGGAAGTTAGGAGTTCGCGTTTTGTCGCTTCCTTTGTTAACATTCGGAAAGTCTCGGTTCACAGTTTTGTCTCGTGTGTTTTGGTTGATGTTTGTGCATTTGCCATTGGCTAGGGGTTTTTTTATGGTAGGTAGAATCATCCAATGACAAATTCCACCCTTGGGCGAGGCGGGAGATAGTGTCAGACTCTTAATGACTAAAAACCTATCCCGTTCCTTCGCAGCCAATCAAACCGGGTACGGCCCTTCTTTTCAGAAAGCGGCCCCTGATCCTAGTAGGCTTCAACTGTACATGCCTGCAGCTAGCAGGCTGGGCCCCTACGGTTTGCTGACAACTCCTTAAGGCGCGCGGGAACAGTTCGCTCCGTCGACGATTGGAGCTCAGCCCGGTCGGTTACCAGACGGTCGGACAGCGAGCTACCCATTGTTCGTCGTCTGCAAGCCCGCGCCTAAGGCGGCTGGAAATCGGGATCAGAATCCCGGCAAAGGCTCCTCCTATGCTAGCATTACTGCTTCGCAGGAGTTCATACGGACTACTGGCTAAATGCAAGATATTGTCAAGACGAATATCAAAGTATCGAATGATGAGACAGCAACGCGAGAAAGTTCTTTAAGCAGACTCGCATCGGGACGGAATTGTTTCGCGGCGAAAGTTAACGAACGCGGAATTTTGATGAACCCATACTCCGACAGTTATTTTTGTAATTACAACTTTAAATAGGCGACGGATGTTAACGAGGCGACTATGCAGTTAATTTTGAGAGGTTTAAGTTGTGTGGCTTGGAAGTTAATTTGATGATCTTTGGGTTTTGTAAAGAGAGATTACTAGGATAATTTGAGATTAGGGGTGAAGTATGATAAAGAGATGTATGGGAAAAAGTCATGTGGCACCAATTCAAAATAAATTGGTGTAAGTTAAGGTTGGTTGGGTTGGGTTAGGATGGTATTGGGATTACTGCCCTGAGGACACAGCGTGGCATACGCTGACCAAATGTGTCGCATGGGAGGAGCAGCGTCATGCCCTCGCTTCGGAAATTAGTAGCGACCTGTCGCTGCCGGCCATGGTTCGGTCCATTTTCGGCAGTGCAGAGTTTTGGGACGCGATGATCACCTTCTGCGAAAAAGGTCATCTCACAGAAGGAGGCTGCGGAAAGGGAAAGAAAGAAGAGTTCTCTCCCGCCTCGTACCAGGCAGGCAGGCAGATAATGCCCTCTTCCAACCCCCGTAAAAGGGTCCAGGCTCGACGGATTAGGGGACATCCGTTTTTTAAAATATCGGAGAAAGTTAATTGGTCTACGAGAACATCTTCTTCTTTGTCCGTCAACTTGGGTTGAATCTCCTCAAAAGTCTTCTTTTCTGCACTAGGACAGTATGCTGTCCTGGTACACAATTGTGAGTACCCAGGACAGAATCTGGGTTAACGATTTTGGCTATTGGGCTTTTAAGGTCTCTCTCGATGCTAGACCACCAGGGTAATGGCGGGTGGTCTCCCCCTCTCTTTTGTTCGAGTAATTTCCATGTATGATGGCGAAAAACAGAAGGTAGCGTTTATTCGTTAAATTAAACCACAGTTCACGTATCCCATAAATAACTAATACGTAGTACAATAAAAAATCGCTTTTCAATATCCCAAGACATAATTCAAACATTAATATCTTCAATACGAATTCATGGTGTGATAAAGCCAGGATCAGTCTGAAGTGTGGGGGCTGAAGACATAATCTATATTTTATGCCGCTGGGTTTCGAGGTTCGAGCTTGCTATAATGTTTTATTGATAGGTCTATATGGTTTTCCATTTTCGTACTAAGTATTTTTAACCCCCGACGGAAAAGAGGAATATTATACGTTTGACGTGTCTGCCTGTCTATCTGTGTATCTGTCCGTGGCACCGTAGCTCCTACACGAATGGACTGATTTTGATGCGGCTTTTTTTGTTTGAAAGCTGACGTAACCGAGATGGTTTTTAACAATTTAAGAAGTTTTGTGCAGGTATTCAAGGTCATCAGCTCGTTTTTTAACTGCGGTAGGGTTTTTAAACACTGGGTATTTACGTTATTTTAAATATATGTGTGACCTAATATTTGAAATACTCGTTTACAATCTGGTGCCATTGAGTTGGTCTGATGATGGAGCTCGAAGGTAGAAGACGTAGCTCTGAAATGTTTATTAGTAAGTCCATCGTGTTGGATCACTGATTCAACATTACTGACTTTATCCACACAGCACTTTTATTTACCTGACTTGCCCGTTCTAAAATTGACAACCGAATACTCTAGTAGCCCGAGCACCCGCTATAAATAATGTGAGGACCGGATATACCGCCATCTTGGCAGAAACAGTTAACTATTTATTCAAGTCAGTGTATGTATAAAGACAACCAGAACAATCCTTACAAAAAATATATATCTGAAAAATTTGATTTAATGTCACTTAGAGTTCAAGAATTATTTAATACACCACTTTGTAAGGTTGAGTTTTTGCCTTACCACCGACTTACCCAGCGGTAGTTTGCATGAGACTAAAGGGTGCTTTTCGCATGAGGTGTTGACTGGAATAAAAGATGTAACTTGTCTCCACAATATATATTTAATAATTAAATAGCTACACTAGTTACAGCCCGTGACAGGAACATATATGGTAAGGTTAGAATAATAAAGGACTTACATGGAGTGGTCTAAATTAACCTTATCTATGAATATCCAGTAGTCCTCGCAGCCAGTACCGTCATCCAATGCAGTTCATCCAAGATCCAAAGCCATGCGCTGTATTCGGAAACTGTCGCCTAGCTGTCCACGTGATGATTGTTCGTCAACAATTCATGTGCAGAGTTGTAGCTTCATATTTTATAAGTAATCCTATTGGGAGACGATTTTTCTTTCTAACACATATCCAGGGGATATGGTTGATTAAAATAAAATAATATCTTGGACCCTGTCAAAGAAAAATTACATGTTGAGGAATACCGATGCACATGTATAACGCTAAGATAATATTCATCAATTTCGTCTAAAAATGCTTACCACGTCCTGGGTAATATTATTCTAAGCCTGACGTTGCTTCCACGCCTAGTCTTCGACATCTTTTGTGTTTTAAATTAAAACTCTTATATTCAGTGCGCAAGACTCGCAACCAAATCAAAAAGGAAAGACGCCATACCGACTTTGTCACATCTGTCAATTTAATAGGCGAAAGCTTCATCCATATTGCCTAGTCGATTATCACTATTTAGTTATATCAAATTTAGTAAATAGTAATTAATAACTTTATAATTAATGTATTTAAATAGTATAACTTAATAATCGAAACAAAAGAAAAACGAAATATATCGATTAAATCGTGGCGCCATCTGACGGGCCTCAGTCAGAACTGTTATAGTTTGTGATCAGTGACACTAAAGCAACTAGAGGACGCTACATACCTCAAACCGTGACTTTTAGTTTTTTTATATGTTACAATTAATGTAAAATCGTCATTAGACAAAACAAATAAATATCAAAACTAACGCCATCTAGACGACAGTTATTTCTAACTTTAAAATATCAGCTGTCACACACGACAACAAGTGTCAGATCATTTGAAAACCTTATCCAAACAAGTAAGATTCCAACAATCGAGTTTGAGCTCATTAGATTCGTCTTAACCAGTGCTTTACATAACTCATGATGTCAAGAACCTGATGCTAGAACTGGGAGGTGGCTGATGGAACCCTGGAATGCTTACTAGTAAATCCATCGAGTTGGGCTTATCAGATTCGTCTTGACCAGTTCTATAGATTTCATATTGATGACAAGGACTTTTTTCAAGGAGTTTTTTTTAATTTTTAATTTTATATAGTTATTGATTTAAAGAGAAATTTTAAGAGGCTTACTGATGTTTCATAACTACAACTATTTTTTTAAATTGAAAATCAAGATATCGAACAGCTCACGACCAAGGGTGCATAGCATCAGGCAGAGGCAACGGGGCGCTCGCCCCAGCCGCCGCCGGGATTCCGATCCCGATTTCCGGCCACCGTAGGCGCGGGCTTGCGGAGCCCAAGTCGTCGACGGCGCGTTCTGTTCCCGCGCGCCTCAAGGAGCTGTCAGCACATCGAAGAGGCCCAGCCTGCTAACTGCAGGCAGGCAGGGTCGAAGCCTACTGGGGTCATGGGTTTATTTCCGAAAGGAATGCTCGGCCCCGGCACGATAGGCTACGAAGGAACGGGGTAGGTTTTTAGTCAGTAAGAGTCTGACACTACTTCCCGCTCCGCCCAAGGGCGGGATTTGTCATTGGATGATTTTACCTAACTCAAAAAGTAACTGAAAGGACATTGGTGTGGGTTTAGTTTCTGACAAGAGGAGCAGGAGAAGTCCTTAGATGATTTCCCACCTTAAAAAAGGGGTGGTAAAAACATATGTAAATGAGCTGACGATGCACAAAAGTACAATAATAAAAATCACTATCACTAAATAGTATAAAATAAAGTTTCTTCCCGCTGTCTGTCCCTATGTATGCTTAGATCTTTAAAAGCACGCAACGGATTTTGATGCGGTTTTTTATAATAAATAGAGTGATTCAAGAGGTTTTTTTTATATAAATATATATACATTAATAAATTGTTTCTACCTCAGCAATAACGTCGACCACATCATCGCTTTCGATGAAACCTGATGAGGTGAGATAGCGGTCAAGCGCGAACCTGTCAATAATAAAAAAACCATACTTCTACGTTATCAAAAATTATTACAAATTATTCATGCAACGCTGTTAACGACGTTATTTAGTACTAAAAACCTGAACTTAATTCATAATAGTGCCTGCTCATTAATGTTTTAATGTTTACATCTTTTTAATGTGCAAAAAAAAAAAATATCTTCAACTCGCACATTTATTTTGTTGTTGACTCTGGTCTTTTTTTGAGACTTCTCCTTTAGTGCTCGATTAGGGACACGCGGCGCGTCGGGCGGTCCGTTGTACATTGCCATATGTTTGGGTTTGCGCGTGCGATGACCCGGCCCGCTGCTGTAATGTACGACGAAACGCCCAACGCACCGCGTAACGCGCCGCGTCTCCGTAAACACGGCCTTAGTTCGATATTTTTGGGGTTCCATAACTCAAAACATTTTTCGGAATCCTTATAGGTTGTTTGTTGAACGTCTGTCTGTCTATCAAGACCCTTTATCACGAGATCGCGTGGAGGTATATACTATATACTCAAGTCTGCGGTTCCTTGAAGCTGTGAAAAAGATCAAGCTTCTAAGTTAAAGAAAAAAAAATACGGCCGTTTACGTCGCAAAAATGATATTTCCGACACTCAAAGAGAATCAAAATTCATAGGGTACTTCCAGATGACCTAGAATCCTGACATTTGGTGTGAAGTTAATCACAAGTATTGGAAAAATCTGAAATGTGTAAATTTCTGGTTGTTTGTCAGACATTTGAAATTTTCGAGACGAGGTACATTTGGGAACTGAACTACTCGTTTTTACATAGACTTGCTTAACTTGTTTCGCAATACTACAAAAACTGGGTAAATCCCAGTGGCGAAACAAGCTAAACGTTTCCAAAAAGTTAAAAACTTAAACCACTATTACCTCTGCTATGTTTCAACCAAATATCGTCCATTTCATTTGAAGTAAACCAGCTGAGTTAACGAATGTAGTGGCTATCGACGTGAACGCCGACATTCAAAGTGTCTGCACATTGAATAGACTGTTAAATTCCCGCAATTATAAGGGGAACTGACAGTTGACACTTCACGTGACCCAAAGGCTGGCTTCTACCTCGGTCAGAGCATTGCCATATAACGTGGCAATGCTGTCGACCTTTTGGGCACACTTCCAGTCGGCAGCGATGCGGAGGAGTTGTATGACGCCACATATTAGTTAGGAGTAGTCTTTAGATATAGAGAGATATAGTTTTAATTAATAATTGTTTTATGTATTATAATTTTGTATTTGTGGTGCCAGACTTTTTTTATTTTTTCTATGTTATGCAAAGCGATATTTATAGTAAAATACAGCACTATCATAAAATCTGTTTAATTCACAAAAATCTAGATAGGTGCTAGTTCTTAAAAAAAAACGAATACTTCTGATAGGTTCTGAAAAGCCTAAACTGAATTTAAGTTTTAGCTACAAAAAATCTAATCTATTGAATCGATTCGACCTAATCAGCCATTAAAGAAACCTTTAGCAACAAAAAAAGTTAATTACACAAATTGAATATCTCTAACATTAACAAAATTATAAAAATGTGCAGTAAAAAAGTGGAAGCAATACTTTAAGAATTTATTGCAACATCTGGCGAAGAAAATGGACGTAACACTTTATTAATGAACTAATTAGAACAGAAATTAGCTTCGATTAGATTAGAAAAATGTTTTTGATATATGGCTCTGAAACGTAGTCACTTACAATATGGGTCTCATCAGAAAACTTAAAGTCACTCAAAGGGCAATGGAAGGGGCGTGATCGCATCAGGAATGAAGATATCCGTAGGAGAACCAATGGTACAGCCCAAAAAATTAAACTTAAGTGAAAGTGGACTGGGCATATTGCTCGCAGAATAGATGGTCGTTCGGGCCGAAAGGTTCTGCAGTGGCACCGGAAAACACGGAGTGATGAGCTGGTGTGAGGGTCGCGGAAAACCAATGAATGCGAGACGCACAAGACTGATCGTTGTGGCGACGCTTGGAGGAGGCTTATGTCCATCAATGGACATCTTTCGGCTGAAATGATGATGACATACATAAATCACAAGACAGACAAGTTTGGTCGAAAGATAATAGAGGTTTTGCCCAGCACTGAAATAAAACTTAGACTAAAAAAATTAGAGGCATAGAGGCTTCTAATTTTTTTCATCAATGTTTTTTTGTTTTAATTAATATGCCCTAGTGCTTGACTGCGATCCCACCTGATAGTAAGTAGTCATGCAATCGTTGATGGTGAGGCGCATTAGTTTATTAATAGCCTATTCATTCTAGCTTTGATGACATCTAAATTATAATTGGACGGGAAGAGCGCAGCAGGCAAGTTGTACCAGTCCCTCAATGTATCGGTATAAACGATGAGGTGAAATGCTTGGTTCGAACCGTAGAGGTTTCTAAAACGTAAGGCCGGATACTCGCCGTCCGACGAATCAATGCTTAAAATAAAAGAGAACTGTTATTTCTTTTATAACCAGTTTGGGGGTAGTGGAACAGAGAGTAAAGTCCCACATACCTCCGTTGAAAAGGGAGGATCCTCCGACCAGACAGGTGTTGTATCTGGTGGGCTACTGCCCGATAGATGATTTCGGGTTTGTTCTTTATGTTCCAATCGCGCCGCGAATCTTACTTGCGCGATGCAGGATTAGTTCATTTGTGATGACATAGATGTCGCTACAACCAGCATCTTTGTTATAGTACATATATAATATTGTTAGTGAATACTATATTTTAATTCATTAATCTTTAATTAAGGATAAGTCAGCGATGGGCTGCGGGAAAGTTTGAAAGAGTTATCGAGGTTATGAACACAAAAGGCAAATGAAGTCTGAAAAGCTCTCTCGCTCCACCCTAGACACAGATTAAGAAATAGTTGCCTTAGGGCGAGAGAAGTCATTTGAAGATTTTCCAAGACAAATAAGGCTTTATGACTGGCCTGTTGGTCTAGTGGTAAGTGGCCCTGACTGCTATGACGAAGGTTGTGGTATCGATTCCCACCCAAGACAAATGTTTGTGTGATGAGCACGATCTGTGTGATATTACAGAAAATAAAACACAAAGAAATGAATAATATTTTTTTTTTTCAATTTAAAATATAAAATAATGTTAACTAACCTTTAATATAAAGTTTATTTGAACTTAAAGTTCCAAGTCAATCCAAAGATATGACACTTCAAAACAATCCGTTTTTTTAACGGCAATGTCATAGTTAACCTATTATATATATATATATATTATTATATATCAGTGGTTTTTGGAAAACCTCGTTGAAATTTTCTCAACACATTTGTCACGACAAATATTACTATTTTCCTCTAAAAAACTGTAATCGAAACAAGTTTTTCCTTCTTCCACTATATTTTAGGTTAATCTTATACAGGGTGTCAAATAGCAAAGTGGTCGCATTTTGAACGCATTTTTCTGCTGTATATATTCTCTGTAAGTGAACTGGAAGGAGACATCGGAATGCGGAACCAAGTCACACCGCGTGCTTTATTATGTTTTGCTCCAAGTTATAGACTTTAAGATGCAAAAATATAGAAACAAATGAGCGGATTAACAAGCTTGGTAGAATAGATTATTTTGATACAAGTGCAGAGTGCGTTATAGAGCCAAGGGCTGCAGTGACAAAGCACGTGTGTCAAATGACGTTTTTCAATACACTTACGACTCGTGGGGGTCAACGCACGCCCAGCCTGATACGATAAACAATTTAAATACAATAAAATGGTGGCGGGGGTAAGCACGTGCACTTTTCTGCGCTAGTGTGGAAAACAGTCCATTGTGTGCCTAAACACAGTGTAATAAGAGCGGGTTTTCGAGTAAATATATTGTCATTTTTTTTTGTTTGGTTTGTGTTATTCTACTGCTAGGCAAGTCTTCGAGAAAGACAGTTGAAAGAAAACAAGATGTGTTATGACCTCGCAGTATCTGCATAGCCAGATTTAGGCATAAATAATCTAAAACTTTGAGTATATTGTTTATATATTATCAGGTGATTGTGGAGAAAAGATATAATTTTGCTTTTATTTTTCAGCTACATTATTTCACACTAACGACTTAATTTCCAGTTTTGCACGGGTGTTAGAAATCTATGAAATTCTCGGATTTATTTCTAAATATGCATCTATACGCTTAAACCTTCCTCAGGTATCACTCAGTCTATTGGCGTAATATGCATGAAAATTCGTTCAGGATTTTTTTGAATTTATCGGGTTTATACAATCAGTTAGATGCTTGGTTACCTTGCGCCTATCTGTGGTGTACCCGCTCCCCTTTAAAAAAGTGTACATCTTTGGGAGGATCGCTGCGGGCCTCATTTTTGACTTATTATGCATAAATTAAAACTGTATCTATGTCGCTCAAACTTGCACAGAGTAAACTAGACAGATATATTTACTCTATTCAATTTTTCAAATGAACAAACGACACGTTAAGGACGCTATAGCTTATCACTTAGGGCCAATCCCTATACTTGCATGACCCACTAACAAGAGCAAATTCCCAAACTATTTGTAGTCCTTAAAAACGGATTCTTAAACGTAATGCAGTGTAAGAATTAGACTTTTTTCACTCAAGTGTGGTGTGAAGTGGAAATGCCTGCAATTTAATTAACATTTCCTCACAGCAAAGAAATTCTGTGTGACCTAAATTAAGTAAGTAGTTTTTCATACCACGCTATAATAAAAAATAACGTTATTTATAAATGTACATACCATATAGTATATAAGCTAAAACACTCCATTTTGATGTAGATAGATAATTTTTATCATTGTAGTTGAAAATGAACAGATGACCGCCCGCGTTGACGGTGAGGGTGTTATGGAGGCTGCAATGACGAATGCGCATGAGTATTATACGAATAAAAACTTGAAAACTGTCTCTGCTTGTCCTTACTGATAGGTTCAGAAATATTTTTTAAAAGTAATAATATTCTATTCATAACTTATCTGGAAGGATATTAATCAATTATCCTCCCTAGTACTCACCAGGACATTGATCCACCTTATGTGAGGCCTTCCAACGCTGTATCTACAAGTTTACAACTATAATGTTTTTCTAATATTCGATTTTTTAATCTTCATATCCAAGGAATACAAATGTCAGTTTACAGTATTGGTTTAGAAAAAAAAAAAAAAAATTTTGTTTCAGGTAAAAGTAAAAAAACCAAAAGTTTGTAATTTGTATCTGTTTATTAGAAGTCTATGGGAGTAAGTACCTTGTTATTTTTTTTTTAACTGTAACATTTTTTCGAATGAATCTATGGTGACAGCGATACACTTCAAATAAAGAATAATTCTTCTTTAAAACTCAGACAAAGTGACCTCTGTCTTTTAAACTTTTTCAAGAGTTTCAGTTCACAAAACTCATTCAAACTAATCTTATAGTTTAAAAGTTATATTTGCTATTAAGATTATCAGTGGTGGCTCTATAAAAATGGTATTTCAATGGACCGTAGGTAATAATATAAGAAGATTATTGAGCTATATAAAAAGAGGTTTATGAACATTACTAAACTTTTATATTAATAAATATTTAAGATTATTTTACTTACTGCGAAAATGGTACGGAATTTTTTCGATAATTAGCTAACTTCTCTCGTTATTAATTATTTGATTTGTGGTTACTTTCTTTTTATCGATATTTTCTTTTTATTTATCTGAGGAGGCTTATAATTAGCGATTTGATAATATACTCTTTATATAATTTTTTCTCTTTATTAGTCTGTAAGCCTTCTATAAAATAAATAAAAAAAGAAAACGAACAGTACAGTACATCAATGACTTCTCCTGTTCTAGAGTGGAGCGTGTGGGTGAGTTAGATTTTTACTGATTAAAACTCACATATGTTCCTTCATTTACCCCTTGCACGGTAAGGCCTGCTGTTCACGGAAGTGTAGCTTCATAGACGCTTTTTTTTAATTATACATATAATCGCGTTTGACCACCATCTCACCTGGTAAGCGATGATGTGGCCGACGATGGAGCATGCTTGCCTAGATATAATCTATTTACTCTTGACTTAAAGACCCCTAAGTTGTGGCTATCAGGAAACACAAACGCCGGAAGGGAGTTCCACTCCTTAGTTTTATGGTTGGTAAATCATCCAATGATAAATCCCGCCCTTGGGCGGAGCGGGAAGTAGTGTCAGACTCTTACTGACTAAAAACCTACCCCATTCCTTTGTTGCCTATCGTGCCGGGGCCGGGTATTCCTTTCGGAAGCTGACCCATGACCCAAGCAGGCTTTGACCCTGCCTGCCTGCAGCTAGCAGGCTGGGCCTCTATGGTTTGCTGACAGCTCCTTGAGACAGTAAATGTGTTCACAAAAATAAGTATTCGTAATTATACATTTGGTGTACGCCTGCTCTGACTCTTCAAGTTAAACTATATCAAACGAAGCGGCAACTTCGTGCCGCTGTCATGTCGTTGCCGCTTCGAGAGTTGTATAGTTTTGTATGTAAGCTGTTAGCAGCCGTACACCAAGTGTATAATGACGAATACGCGTTTATGAAGCTAATGCCTTGATCACACGCACCGAGCAAAACCGGCGAGACAGTGCTCTCGGCCGAATACTCGATACGTATAAACATAGCGCCGAGTGCTCGGCTGAGCCCTTATCTCTACAACTCGCTTACATCACTGTCTCGGTAGGTCTCGCCCGAGCAACATTTTACTGTCTCACACTTTTACTCGGTACGTGTGATCAAGGCAATAGCGTCCGTGGACAGTAGGCTTAACTCATTCAAACGTCCATCCAGACCTAGCAGACAACGTTACAGCTTAACTAAGCATTCAGACACTTTAATAATGTCGCTACATCCACAAAAAACTTATTTTCATGATAAAAACAACAATAGCTTAATACAATATAACTTTTTCATAAACAAGTTGTCTCGTCACGAAATGGCGGAGGCACAAAATGGCTGACGTACAAAATGGCGGCCTAACAAAAGCATAGACAAAAGAATAAAGGTCTGGCTCTCCTCACGGCCCTTTAATGAGGGTTTTGGTCATTTTACGCTCATTTCGATGCAAATTCAAGGGTTTCATGATATTTAGAGGGCTATGCAAATACAACCGAAAGATTTTGATTAAAATTTATCAAGATACTTGTTATGTTGCACTGGTTTGCTTGCGTGATTTGTTAAGGAAAAGCAAAAGGTAACTAGATAATCGTATTTTTTGGGCTGAATGGCGGTGATGACTGAAAAATACTTATCTTATTTTTTTTTTGATTTTTTTAGCGCTCTGCCGTTCGGTTAGCTTTTTGTTAACCCTACGTATAGACGTTGCAAATATATCTAGCTTAATCTTAATCTCTTATATTAGATATTATTATGTTTGTTAAGCAATCCCATCCAAATGGGTTTGGATGTGGAAGACGGGTAGAGTTTGCCAAGGCCTGGAGTGAGACGGTATACTTTTACAAATCATCATCTTCCTCACCTAGTCCCATATTACTTGAGGACCGCCCGGCTCGAAGGACCAAAAGTAATGGTTGCGCGAATTTGCTTGATGTTTTAATGGACTGTATGTTTGAAAAAGCGATCTAAGGTTTATTAACAATATGCAGATACTGTGCCTGGCATGGGACGGAAACTAGGAAAGAACACTGACCTTTTGACTTCGAAGGTTCCACGTGGCACCGCCGGCGATTTTCGACTTCGCACATTTAAATCACTGCCAGGTCCTGTTTTGCACTACACTGCACCACTGTTGTTGAGTTTGAATGGTTGGATCACGAAAATAGTCAATTTTCTTGTAATTTCGAGCGGGCGCGGTTAGCGGTGCGGTCACATTCACTCGATGCACAAAACGTCAATGTCAAATCATTTCTTCAAGAGGTCGTGCGGGAAGCGGAAACGGTAGGGATAGGATTGCTAGGCCAAAAAAATAAATTACAAAAAACAAAGTCGCGGATCATAGCAAATTGGCGCAACCATTCCCCCCGGGTTTGAAGGGTTACCTTCAAAGAAAAGAAAAAAAACAAAAGCGAAACTAAACCCTATTACTAATCTAAACTATCAATACTAGGTAGCGAAACAACTTATAACTAACTATGCCACTACTACTGATTAGGCAGAGGGCAGAGGCGAATAACCGGACGCAGGTACGATCCAGTTGCGGTTTTAACTTTTACGACTCGCGTTATTCCGTTCGAACCCGGAAAAACTTCTTCCACTACACCAAGAGGCCAGTGCAGAGGAGGCGCACTCTCAGTCTTCAGTATCACCACAGTACCGACTGTGACTGGATCTGAAGGAGTGTTCCACTTTTGACGCGACTGCAGCGTATGCAGATAATCTGTCCTCCATCGCTTCCAAAAGGACTGAACTAAGCTATCTAGCAGAGCGTGACGCGGGTGGAGCTGCAGTTTGTCAGTCTCGACATCTAAAGCGGGCAAATATTTAAGAGGAGTCGTCGTCAAGAAGTGAGCCGGCGTCAACGCTAGTGGCTCCGATGGATCACTAGACAAAGTCCGACACAACGGACGCGTATTCATCAACGCCTCTACCTGAGCGAGTACAGTGCTCAACTCCTCGTACGAGAGAATCTGTTCGCCTATGACCCGAAACAGGTGCGACTTAAGGCTTTTAATATTCGCCTCCCAATTGCCACCAAAATGACTAGCTGCTGGCGTATTAAAACACCAATCAATGCGATTCTCAGCTAAGACATGGGAGAACTCACTTTGGTAGTACTTGGAGCGTAAGAATGTGTGTAATTCCGAAATATTGCGTCGCGCTCCAACATAGTTTGTGCCGTTGTCAGAGTATAAGCGCTTAACGGGACCACGGCGAGATAAAAATCGTTTAAATGCAGACATAAAACCCTGCGTACTCAAATCACTGGTTAACTCTATGTGAACCGCACGAGTTGTCATACAAACGAATAGGCAAATGTATGCCTTTGTGGAACGTATACCACGACCACGGGCAATAGTGACTTTAAACGGTCCAGCATAGTCCGTCCCAGTATGTATGAAAGGTTTCACCGTCTGTACAACACGACAAGAACGATGGTCGGCCATTTCCGGCGCGTTGAAACGCGGGCGGAGCTTAAAGCAGGGCACACATCTGTGCACTCTAGCGCGTATCAAATTGCGAGCGGAAAGTATCCAGTACTTCTGTCGAAGAATGGACATTAATAAATCGGGACCAGCGTGACAATTCACCTTATGGTGATAATCCACCAACAAATCCAAAACGTGATCCTTGCGTGGTAGAACTACTGGATGCATTTGTTCAAACTCTAACTTAGCATTTCGCAGACGGCCACCGACACGAATGAGTCCGTCTTGCAAAAATGGTTTCAAATGTTGAAGTGCGGGACTACAAGGTTTATGTGATTCTAAACTACGAAATTCTTTTGAAAAATAAAATTTCTGCAACTCTCGAAGTACAACTGATTCAGCTCTATCCAAATCAGCTGCGATTATAGAACCACGCGATGGTAATAATCTCAAAAATCTTAGGACGTAAACTACACAGCGTAATAGTCTCGACCAAGACGAGACTCGATTAGACAACAACAAAACAACTGACTCTTCACGCGGAACTGATACTACAAGCGTATGTTTCTTCTCCTCGGGTGGTTCTGAAACAGTAGCGGGGTTAAACGGAGCATTTCGCTATTTTTAACCGACTTCGAAAAGCACGAGGTTATATGTTTGGCTGTATGTATTTTTTTTATGTGTGTATGTTGAACTTTTTTGTTTTAGTTGAAAGATTATGGTCCCGATTTGGTCTCATAAAAGAAGATGAAGTATGAAAATATAGAACGGAACTCTTCAAAAAATCGTAGCAGAACTGTCGTAAAAGTAATATTGCTTTGTTTATACATGTCGTCGGTGACTGACTGAAGAAAGAAAGGGAGGGGATACATAGAACTGACCTGATGATGAAGCCGGAAGGTAGCCGGAATTCTATTATAAATCAGTGTATCCTAGCCCTGTTTGGTATTATTAGAATTGTCATAATGATTTGATGATGGAATCGAATAGCAAAAGATATCTATTTAAGTTTGGCTGAGGGGTACCTCGTACTACAAAAAAAAAGTGTGAAATAAAAAACTTTTTACAAAAAAAAAGAAAAAAATAACGAAGAGACCAAACTATTATAGAAACACCGACTTTCAAAATTAAAGTTATTTTGTAGTTTTTGTGGTTTTTTATAAGTCGGTTGTATTTTTTTTTTTGTAAAAAGTTTTTTTTCTTTCCGTCCAATCACCCGTCATGTTATTACTAACTCCCTATTTTCTTTCATATATTACTTTCACACAATCCATCCATCTTTTCTTTGGCCTCCCTCTCTCTCCATACATCTATCATGTCATACTCCTAATACTTTTAGTAATGTGCGTTTCATCCCTCCCCTTTATATGACCATACCAAGACAAACGATTCCTTTTCAACTTTTTAATCACTGACGCCACTTTCTAACTTTCCGAAATATACACATTTCTCACTTCATCCATTCTCGTCACATCAGACATTCATCTCAACATAAAGTCATTTGTTACATAGTATACTTTTACGAATAATTTTCTAAATTCGAGGGCGACACCGCAGACAAAAGTTACTTTGTTAATAAAGACAAAATTAACAGTACGTTTAGTTGTATGACCATTTTAATGGCCGTTTGTATAGTGCTGTATATTTTGAAGGATCTCAACAATATATGGGAAGTATTAGGTGAGGCTATTAAATGCTTTTAGTAAGATTTAACTTACTCTACTTGAGAATGTTAATAATAACATTAAGGCCATTCTCATTTTGAACGTTTTCAACCTCTGGAAATCCAGAAATAGAACATCTATGTCATAGGATTTTGGGCTGGGCATTGATGAGTAAGTGAGTGAGATAGGATTCAGAAGATATACAATATAATATTTTATATATATATATATAAGGTGACTGGTAATTAGTGAATGATACTTAAACAAGTGATTATAGTCATGATAACAAACAACTTTTAGTATGGAACCCAACCTGAAATTGCGAAAATAAAAATCGGCTGGTCAGTACATTTGTGTTCGCTTAACTGGTCAAAACGTACTGAACTTGGTTGATTTTTTTCGCGATTTTAGGTTTGGTCCCATAGTAAAAGTTGTGTGTTATCATGACTACAATCACGTGTTTAAGTATCGTTGACTAATTACCAGTCACCCTATACATAATATAATATTTGCGCTTATTGTTTTTGTTAATGCTATAAACCTATCACTGAATTAATTATTTAACTGTCTTTTTTTAATGATACACACGGCAAATAAGTTGAACCATCCGCCATAGCAACGAGCAGCCTACCTCAACCTAAAAATCGGTTATAATCCTCGTCACATAAGTTAAACCATTATGGCGGTCGACCTTGTTTGCTCAGTTACCGATTTTCCAGTCTCAATCGAAGAGAGGGGCGGCTCCAGCAAAGGGTTCGAACCCACCGGATGGTAAGCAGTGATGCAATTGTTGATGGTGAAGCGCACTGGTTTATCCACTCTGGCCTTGAAGACACCAAAATTATAATCGGACGGGAAGGCATTGCAAATGATGCAGTGCACCAAAAATTAAAAAAAAATACTTTGATCAGTTTCCAACTATACAAAACCTGTTCAAACAATTGATTGGTAAAATCAAGATACCGGTTGAGAAATCGTCTAACACATTCCATGCCTATTCCTTCGTTTTCATATCGAGTCTCTGATCCCTCCAAGCCTTCGAGAGCACGTTAAGCCTTTGGGCCCGAATCCCGACTGTCATACGTATATCTATGACAGTCGTCGGGCAGTCTGAAGCTTGAAAATGTGACAGGCTGCCGAATCGGAGAATATTGGTTTTCCCCGTTTTCCTTAATAATAGATTTTTGGAATAATGAAGTAGAATTGTCTGCAGACATTCTTTAAATGTAATTTTTTCTGTACATAAATTTCATTTGATTTAATGTTTTTTTTTTTGATTTGGTTTAATGTAATGATTTAATTTGATGTACTTTTTTTGTTGGTATTTTATTTTACTGATTGATTTGAAATTTTAAATGGAAGTTATTGCAATTTCCACGTGGGGTCTATTTTACCTGGATAAAATGAATATTATAATATTACAAGCGGTCCATACAGACGTTGTCATGTCTAACAGCTGGCTTTTCGTCATAAAAAAAATGACAACCAGATTGCAGCGCCACCTAACGGGTGAAATTGTATTTTTAAACTATCTAGGGACATATTCTAACATACACACAAAGTTCCTTCCAAAACGACCAAGCCGTTTAAGAAGAGTTAGGTGAAAAATACACGTACAGATCAATTATAAATTATAAAGATTATTACAGCTGGATTGTACTGTCTTACTGCTAGGAATAAGATTCCCGTTGTTCCTCTTCTTTCGAGATATTTTGCCAGAGGCATATTTTTAGACCTCTCAGAAAAATATGATTGAAGTTCTGAATTGCACATCATTGCTTACAATCAGGTGAGGACTATCTCACCTATTGGCAAAAAGAAAGTCTATCAATAAGAATAGGCCTAGGAGTCTTTAAGTCAAGAGTGAATAGGTTACTTCTAGGCAAGCGTGCTCCATCGTCACAGGTGAGATAGTAGTCAAACGCGAGCCTATCAACAATAAAAAAAAAACAAAATACCGGCCAAGAGCGAGCCGGACTCGTGCACGAAATGTTCCGATTGTTATATATATGTTGTGTGTTTTTGTTAATATTGAGCAAAAAACGGCAAAAAAATCAAGTTGTTGTATGGGACCCCACTTAAATAGTTATTTTATTGTGTTTTTAGTATTTTTAGTTTTAGCGACAGCGAAAATACATCATCTGTGAATATTTTAACTGTCTAGCTATCACGGTTTATGAGATACAGTCTGGTCGCCGACAGATGGACAGTGGAGCCTTATTAATATGGTTCTGTTTTTAACCTTAAAACACGTTGCATTTCCACTGCATAATGAAATAAAATAACAAGCTTTTCACGATTACCGTGAAAACCTAAGTATACACTGTTGCAATAGTTTTACTTCCAACTGTAGTCAAAGTTCCATCAACACGTTGCCAACATTGTAACCCGCAATATTATTATTTTTATCACCTCATTCTCTTAACTCAGTACAAACAAACTTGGACTCGTTTTCAAATTAACTTTTGCGAAGTACTCGTATTAGAGATCGCGTTAAAGAAAATGCGCCCTTATCTGCTTATAAAATCATTATTATTTACAACAGTATCGTTTGGGGTTTGATTTATTTATGATGTTTACGAATTACTATTTTGATTTTAATGTTGTTTTTGAGTTGAAATGGGCTGCTGAAACCAGAAATATTGATGCTGGGGCAATTTTACGATGGTCGTTACTGATATATTTGAAGTTCATTTTATTTGCTGTTATTTTGCTTTTAAATGAAATAAGATTAATCTACATTTAATTTGATTAACATAGTTCTGAAAAGGAGAAAAGAGAATTGAATTAGTGACAGCTAACAGCATAGAATGGAACAAAAAAACTGGGCAAGTGCAAGTCGGACTTGCGCTCTGAGGGTTTCGTAGAAACTTAAGTATGTAAATAGTTAATAATTCCGGAATGAAGTCTTGAAGATTTTTCCAAATCCCAAAAAAGTTTTTTTTATTACGTAACAAAAAAGAAATCAGTTTTATTCCTATATTTGTACTATAAGGACCTTGCTTCATGCCAACTTTCAGAGTACTAGGTCAACGGGAAGTACTTACCCTATGAATTTTGATTCTCTTGAGAGTGTTCAAACATGCGTTTTTTGTGACAATCATCCTAAGAGTACATGCCTTTAGTTATCCTTAGTGGTTGCGCAAATAAGCTGTGGACTGTAGGTTTAAAAAGCGATCTAAGGTTTGTTAACAATATGCAGGTACTGTGCCTTTATTGATGGGATGAATGTATTAGGGAGGAACACTGACCTTTTGACCTCGAAGGTTCCACGTGGCGCCGGCCGGCGAACCTCGACTTTTGCACATTCAATCACTGCCAGGTCCTGTATTGCACTACACTGCACTATTGTTGAGTCTTTGAATGGTTGGATCACGAAATAGTCAATTTTCTTGTAATTTCGAGCGGGCGTTGTTAGCGGAGCGGACACATTTACAATCGACGCACACAACACGTAATGTCAATTCATTTCTTGAGGTCGTGCGGGGAAGGGAAACGGAAGGGATAGGATTGCTAGGCCAAAAAACAAATTACAAAAAACAAAATCGCGGATCATAGCAAATTGGCGCAACCACTTAGTGTTATCGTTTCTAAAAAAGTACTAAGTTGATACTTAGGGTGGTTATAATTAGTAGAATATCTATTAGCTCATCCTTAATATAACAACGAAAAACAGGACATACTGTGGTTATAACCAGTGCATATTTTAAAATATTGTGAGTTATAAGTTACACATAAATACCTTAACTGTATAGTGACTGATGTAATGCGTAGTACATTACCAATAGACGATTTGATGGTTTACTTACTATTGATAATCACATTTACTGCAATTTCTAATCATAAGGACCTCATGTCATGTACAGACGCCAGCACGTCAATCTATTCCTAACTGTCAAATTTTACCAATCGAACATTAACCTCCCGATATTGTGATAAGGTTGAAAATCTATTAAAGAAAGACAGATTGAGGTAGTTTGATGTGCTGGCGTCTGTACCACACTTAAGATGGTTTTGCTTAGGTTTTATTTATTAATATCAAAACAATACCCTTGTCATAACATTTTTGAGTATTAACTAATATTAATAATTAAAATAATTTAAAAACAATTATTTCAATCTTTAGCCCATAAGGTATTTTATCAAATAAAATCATTAGATTTGCAAATATTTAAAAAATAAGTATAACAATAAGAAAAATAAAACTATAAACGCGTTTTTCTCGATTTCATTCCAACTCCAGTTAGAGTGGTTATAGTTAGCACGGCAGTATTGATGCGCCCATTTATTTATTATTGCATTTTATGTCGATATAAGATCCTGTGAGGCTCTTTTCTTTAATCTTTGGAATGTTGTGTTTGGGAGTTTGTCCATCAAATATTTGCCACTCCATTTGTATGTATTTAGCATACGCTTTTGGAGGGGTGTGGAACAGAGAGTAAAGTCCCACATACTTCCATGTGAAGAGAGGATCCTCCGACCAAACGGATATTATGTCTGTTGGGCTTCTTCCTGATAGATGATTTCGGAACTTTAATTGCACGTTGCAGGATAGTTTCTTTGTGACGACATAGAAGTGGCTACAAACTTATTGTAAGTTTTGAGAGACTCTTTTACTTCATATTTAACTGTTTTTGTTGGTAATTCACGGTGAATTTTTGCATTCGTTATGTACCACAGAGCATCAGATACCATGCACAGAGCTTTTGATTAGAAGCATTAAAAAAGGTACGTACGATGTCAATACATTTGACGGTGTCGGGTTTCAAACAACTTGCCCTTGTCCTGTGTATAAAAAACAGGATCATTCTCGATATTAAGTGGGTATAACAATGTAAGCGTAGATGCTTGGCAGTTAATGTTTCAGATAAAACGAACGGCCTCCGAAGTCTTTGCTAGAAATTGCTCTGTAATTTCTACATTTAGTACGTACTTAGTTTGAGTGGGCCTAAAATGTATCTCGGGAATGCTTTTTTGTTGTTCACGTTGT
Source organism: Leucania comma (assembly GCA_958295575.1). Classification (NCBI taxonomy): domain Eukaryota; kingdom Metazoa; phylum Arthropoda; class Insecta; order Lepidoptera; family Noctuidae; genus Leucania; species Leucania comma. Next base: position 6,105,597 of record OY282476.1, on the reverse strand, counting down.
TTTTTCTAATTTGTTTTCTTTAGTTAATGCTTATGGATGTACCACTATAACTAAGCAATTGTTTAATTCTTCATACCAAAGCAGTATCATAATTGTTAATATTCAAAATTGAATGAAATACGTAGTAGATGTGTATTAAGTGGGCTCCAGACTTTTACGCCGTAAATTTGCTGCGAACTCGCTGCGAAAAACATGTCCCTCAACATTCGCCATGCGCGAAGCCTGCGAAAGGGCGCGAAAGCCATCCAAATTCACGGTTCGTGGCGTTTGCGGGTGTCCGCGACGCGAATGTGGAGGCCGCTTTAGATACAAGAAGCCGCATTTTCAAAATAAATGAGGCAATGCGTATTCTAAAACTTAGATATGGGCTTTGTTTATTTTAATTGAATTAAGTTATCAACTTATATTAACAGTTTGAAATTAAACATAGTAGATTTACCTAATTCTTAAGAATTTATTTATAAGTAAGATTGTAACTATAGTGTTCATACAAACACACCAACCTTATATTGTTCCAACTACTGGGACTCAGGCCTCCTCTCTAGGAGAGGAGATAGGCCGTAATACACCTATGGTGTCCTTGGAACCTCGGGGCCTTAGATGAACCCCAGAGTCCTGGAACAAAGGCAAAGAAGGAACAGGAGTGGGTTTTAGTCTGTAAAAGCAGACTTTTACAGACTAAAACCCACTCCTGGGCGGAACGCGAGGGCGTGTCAGAACACGCCCTCGCGTTCCGCCCAAAAGCAGAAGAAGTCATTGGAGGATTTCCCACCTTAAAAAAAAATCTTAAAACATTAATTCCCTATCTTTGAGTTTGAATTAAAAAAAAATATTAAGCGCAATTTTAGGTGCCCAAGACTAATAATCATGGGGCAAGGTCCACCCCTTTTCACCCCGGATTTATATTAAATTCCTTAGTCCGAATTTGCCGAAACAATCCCTATGGGGCTACCTAGCAGCGATTTTATTATTTCTTATCCCTATTTGTATACCTAGACGTATAAGAGAGGAAATTCTATTAGACTGGTTTATTGCTGCGAGAGGAATTTTTATGTTCAAATTCTAGGATTTTAGTACTAAATATTCAAATGAAGGGATAGGTTTTCATAGTGATGAGTGAAAGGGTTACCTATAAAAACTTTGTCGTTGTCTATTTTTTTTCTTAATTCTTAATTCTTTATTGTACACAAAAAATATAACATAACATATAGGGATACAAACAGTTCATGTACAAAGGCGAGCTTAACTTAGCAATGAGTTTTCTCCCAGCAAACCTTTGAGTTATAGAGAGAAAACATATTCGAGGGTAGGATCCAGTGCACAATATCATTCTAAATAACTAAGTCTAATATAGGTATAATTATATTATACATACTAATACATACTATAAACTAGTGCTTGACTACGATCCCGCCTGATGGTAAGCAACTCAACAGTTCGCCACAAAACTGCCCTATCTCTCTTAGTCTGGCCCCTCACCCTAAGCATGATACGGCTAAACAAACGCTACCGATACAGACCTAGGGTTTATTGGAGCGGGCAAGCCCCACCACGACGTCAACGTAGAGATACGGCGGTGGGGTAATTATTATTATTGATTATAATAAATAAAATAAAAAAATATAAATCTGCCTTTTAATGTTCCCACTGCTGGGACAAATGCCTCCCCTCTAAGATAGGGAATGGGCCGTAATCCACCACGCGGGCCTAATACGGGTTGGTGATTGCCACATGTCTTTGATTTTTTGGTTCTACGAAATGAATGAAATGGGAAATTACAAAATAAATGGTCTCAACCCTAAAAGCTAGACCAAAAGAATATTAAATTACGTCTGGAAACCGTTATTTAGTCAATAGTCAGTTTTGTTTATTTGTGCCCGAATGTAAAATGTACGAGTTGAAAGCCCGTGACCAAAAGGCCACACGTTAATAATAGAATGATTGTATTCTGTGAGTGCTAGGGTTGCTAGAGGACATATTAAAATTATGAATAGCCAATGATAAAAGATTTGTAACCGGGTTGTAGAAATCTGCCCCACTAGCCAAGTTACAATTGTTTTCATTTCATCAAAGGAATTGGGGACGTGGCCAACTCCAAGCGTTCGCGCTAAACGAAACGATTGTAACTTAGCTAGGGGGCAGATAGGTAGTCGTTCCATGTAAGGCACGGGTATTCAGCCGAATACGGTTGGACTGGAAGCCTGCTCCAAGCTATTTGGGGAAGGCTAGAGAGATGATGATACGTGTTTTACAGTTACGAATCCTCTGTAACAACAGAGGATTCGTAACTGTAAAACACGTATCATCATCTCTCTAGCCTAAGTGTAAGACCCTAAGTGTTCTTAGGGCGCCTTCAAATTAGCCGCAAATAGCCGCGCCATGGCTGCACGGCAGCAGCGCTATCACCGCACTGCTTTGTTATTTCATATAAATGACGCGCGGCCGCAGCGCGGTTGTAGCACGGCAGTCGCACGGCTCCTTGCGGCTAATTTGAAGGCGCCCTTTTGCGGTTTATAATGGTGTCTTCCATTGTCAGCCACATCTTCGCTTTCCAACAGGTGAGATAGTGGTCAAGCGCGAGCCTGTAAAAAAATGTAATTCATGGATTCTCAATAGAAATATATTATGGTTTTCCACTGACCAATTTCCTGACAGTGAAAAGTTCCTGTAAGTGGTTTATTTGAAATACGAGTAAATAAATAAATTCTTTGGGTTTGAATAATAGTGGGTTTTTTTTTATGGTAGGTAAAATCATCCAATGACAAATCCCGCCCTTGGGCGGAGCGGGAAGTAGTGTCAGACTCTTATTGACTAAAAACCTACCCTGTTCCTTCGTTGCCAATCGTGCCGGGCCGGGTATTCCTTTCGGAAGCTGGCCCATGACCCAGGCAGGCTTCGACCCTGCCTGCCTGCAGCTAGCAGGCTAGGCCTGTACAGAGTTTCTTGTGAAAGGGTATGTTGGAAATAAAATAATAGTGGGTACTATTTCCAACATACCCTTTCACAAGAAACTTCGTACCTACTTGACTATAACTTTGAAGTGACTATAAAGTCAAAAGGTGTTAAAACCCGCACAATTTCAGGAATTGTTTTAGGCAACCCTAGCTAAATATCATGATTACAAGAAGAGTCCAGTAACATTATTCTAGAAATTTCACTTGAATATTTCAAATGGTTTTAACAAAATTTGCCGACGTGGAATTGTCAAGTACATAGGTTAGATCCAATGGCTACGTTTGAAATTTAGTAATGTATGTTCCCGAAGGATATATCTTGAAATGATTCAGTGGTGGCTTTAGGGGGTGATGAACAGGGAAATTGTGGGGGTCTCGCTCTTGTAGGGGCCTCGCTCAACAATTCGATTAGAAAAAAAGTTAATATCTGAAACTTTTGTTTTATCCTACATTTGCAGTATGATAATAAATAAAATAAAAAAGCCTTTTATTTCCTGCTAATACTTACTACAATGTTTTAACTGCATATTTTTAATTTATTAGGTTTTGGAGGAATGCGGAACAGAGAGAAAAGTCCCAAGTACCGCCGTTGAAAAGGGAGGTTCCTCCGACCAGATAGGTTTAATGTCTGGTGGGTTACTGACCGATAGATGATTTCGGGCTGTTCTATATGTTGAAATCGTGCGGAGAACTTCAAAAACCTTTAAATATTTTTAAATATAACATGTCGTAATTTTTTTTTTTTTACTGATTCAGTAACTGATTCTGAAAAAACTATTTTTAGCTTTCGCAAATACTAAAACTAGTGTAGTATATCCAAAAGTGGACGTCTTTCGGCTGAGATGATGACAAGAAATTTTATGTTGATATAACATTCATAATGAATATATGATTCAACGTAAATATGATTTTGATGGTACACAAGATTACCCTTTTTGCAAATTGCATTTACCTTCCAAACGTCATAAAATAACATGTTAAACTAAGTTCTTCACCCAAAAAATGTTAGAAATTACTTCAGATAAATACCATACTTTATGGAATCCCAAGTTTATCTGGTGAATAAATAATCAAGGTTTTCTCGTCACGTTCCATGTTTATGGGGTAACAAATTACTATTAAGTAAACACAGAATTATATTATATTAATAAGGGAAAGGGTAAATTAGTGTTCATTCGGACTTTTGAGTAAGGGTCTTATCACACTAGCGGTTGGCGAGAGGCTGCGGGGCAGGGCGAGCGTGAAGCGAATGCGTCATGTTCATGATGTCGCGGCTGCAAAGCGAAGACGTCGCGGACGCGTGGCAAATTCGCAACATTTTCGTCGTAGCATGTTAACAACGTACAATACACTCAATAACAAAATAGATTCCGACGAAGAGACATTGCTGTTGGCTTTGTTATTTCGAAGACGCTGGAGACGAAACCAAAACGATTGACGATTTTTTTTATTTTTTTATTTATATAAACTAGTGCTTGACTGCGATCCCACCTGAAAATCCCATTTTAATCTTATGGCTCGTATCGTTTTCGTATCGCACTCGCTCTGCTCTGAGAATGCTCGCAATCCGCTAGTATGATAAGGCCTAAAAGGTGGTTAGCGGAAAATTTTGAATTATTCCTTTTTGATAAACAAGTGTTCTTTCTCACATAAATATCTATATACAGTGTGGAAAAATAAGTCGGCCCTGGAGGAAAACTAGCTTAAATCTTTAAGTTAAATAGACCGTCGGGAAACGACCGTAAATCTTTAAGATAGATAAAATTGACCACGCGGGCCCAGTGCGCGTTGACAGAAGTCACATGTCTGTTTATTTTTTCGGTGAGAAAATTATTCAATGACATCTACGCGCCCTTGGGCGGCGTGATCACTCATGTTCCTTCGTTGCCTTTCATACCGGGGCCGAATCTTTCTTTCAGAAATCGAACTCAAGTCACATGTCATCGCAGTCAAGCACTAGTTTATATAAAAAAAAAAACATGTCTGCGTATTCTTGGTTATAAGACAAGCCGGTTTGAATGCTTGGCTGGGTTTGAATCCGCGACCTACAATTCGTAAGTTGGGGCCGATACCTCTCGGCCACCACTACTCTTCTAAGATGGTCTTTATATGCTTTTATGTGGTACATTAAAAATATCACTAATAAGTTTTTACTGCTTCAGTTACTATGGAGACTGCCGTCTATTTCCTAAGTTGGTCACTTAGATTCCAATTTGATTTCCTCACATCTTTATCCTCACATTTGCTACACTCTAATGAGTAGAAAAAGCTAAAAGCCCATAAGCTATTTGCGACCTCAATAACTCTTCCCCATTTAATTCCACGATTAAGGATTTAACCCGAAATTTCTGCAATATTTTTCTAAAAGAAGCTAGCCTAAAATCCAGACTTTTATTTCAGGTAAAAATGGCAAAACGACCCTTTAATTCCTTGAAATTACCTACTGTAACATCTGACAAAAAGCGGCGTCACCCAGCTTATTAGGACATAGCGTCCACATTTCAACGTGGATTTGAGCGGGTCCGTAATTTGGGGAAAAACCCGGCGTACGGGGTGTAAGGGGCGTACGGGGCGTACGGGGCGTCCGTAGACTTGGTCCGGTGGGATCAGGGAGAGGACACGTCTAGAGATTTGCTCCGAACAGGTTGATGAATGACGCTCAATGTTTAAGGTAGGGTCTTGATTGGGTAGTTCGTTTATTTGGGACGGATCAATTTTAGACGTTCATTTTTATCGTAAGTCTTCACTCACATTTTTTGAGGTAAAATACGAACGATATAACGAAAATCTAATGAGATAACTAGTGTCTCTGTTATAACCAATCGCACCAGATATGTCAGGGTCACAAATATTTATCTGTTAACTAAACACGTATGTGTACTGTAAATAAATAAATTAATATGGTGGTAATTTTTGCGATGTAAAACGGAAAGTTGAGAAATAATGTTATTCAAACTACGCCGTGCGACATATCTTAATGAAAGTGCATGATATTGTGAGAGCCTCTAATTTATATTTTCATGAAAAAACAAAATAATAGTCAATAAAATAGACGTGAATCGACCCCTTTTATTTCCGAAACCACTGGAAAATAGTTCTTTGCAGAAAAACCTAAATATAAATTTATTACATATATTTCGTTCGTAATCGAAACTGGTACGCGAGCCGGACTCTTATTAAACAATTTATTATTTAAATAACTGGTGTTATATGCAAAAAGTTCCATTATCTCTCTTAAAAAAAAACAAATTAAAGACCTTTGAAATTTCTGTGTGTAAATAATAAGACACCTTAATTAAACCTTTACATGATTATTTTACTAAGTAATAAATAGATATCTTTCTTTGAAAATCCTTGACAACATTAACTTTAGTTTCCTATTCATCTACTTATATACTGCAATTATTTTTTTCGATTTGCAAATCTATATTTAACCGAGTACCGAATAGCTACTGTACGTAAATGAATACGGCTCGACAAGTTTTTTTTTAGCATTCAAATTTATTTTTAGCTGAATCCCGAATTGAAAATGGCCGAAATAGGAACAAACGCGACCACAGCTCAAGCTTACGAACGTGAGGGGAATAAGTAGAATTCCTTTAAATTATGTAACGTGAAACTGTAATGTGCACTTAGTAAGCTTTATTTATGCGATTTTGTTAAAAATATATTTGGGGGACTGTTATGGGGGATAAAATGTGATCGGAATTAAAGCTATTCGTTAAATTTGGCAAGAATTATAAAATGTTATTCATCATCATCATCTTTCAGCCCCTTCTTGTCCCGTTTTATTTGAAGATGGCGCAACACGTTTTTTTGTTCCATTCTGTCACCCGTCACGATATCACTAACTCCCTTTTCTTTCATATCACTTCTGATACAATCCATCCATCTTTTCTTTGGTTTCCCTCTCCCCCTCCTCTTCATATATGCTCATAACTTCATTAGTAACTTAGATTAACTTACAGCATTACCTAATTCCAACTCATGTCCTACAACTGGACTCTATCTCGAATCATCAAATTTAAGTACCTTTTCATCTTTCTGCGCGCAGGGGCCGGCAAAGGACGTAGCCTACTGAAGCCATGGGTTTGCTTGTGAGAGGAAAATCCGTGGTCCTGGGGTCATTGAACGCAAGGCAAAGAAGGAACACGGGAGTGGGTTTTAGTCAGTAAAAGTCTGATACGCCCTCCTACCCTGCCTTAGAGCGGAGAACTTGTCGGATGATTTCCCATTTAATAAGAAAGCCCTAACAGGCATTAGCCATAGTCGGATTCGTCCATTTTGCTAACATCACTTTAAGGCACACGTGGAAAACGACAATAGCCGTTACCAACTTACCTTACAGTGGCCCTGGAACCAAGGCAAAGAAGGAACCGGGTAGGTTTTTAGTCAATAACAGTCTGACACTATCTCCCCCTCCGTCCAAGGGCGGGGGATGTTATTAGATGATTTTACCTACCATAAAAAAAACCTTACAGTCGACAACTCAAGAAATAACCTTCCACATTTCCTATGTTTATAGAATAGGGTAATAACTTTTCAAGGATTTACCTTGAACCCTCTAAGATGTGGAAGTAGGTACAGTCGTAGGCAGTTAACTTTCCTCTTTAGAACTTCAAAAGCCATGTTTTTAATTTCCAAACGAGTGAACACGTTACAAAGTTAGAGCACTTTTCTAACTGATTGTACATACTGGCGCTGTGGTTGAGTAACTAGCTTATCTAATTTGCATATAGATCAAGATTTTTGGAGTAAGTATCAGCTGCCCCCAGCAGTTTCGTTCGTGTCATCATCAACATCATTTCCAAAAACATCCACTGTCTTATTGGACATAGGCCTATCTCAAGCGTCACCACAATGGGCAGCTTGTGCGTCTCGCATCCATCGAATTCCTGCAACCCTAACCAGGTCATCGGCTTACCTTGTAGGAGGCCTTCCAACGCAGAATCGTATCTTTCGGCACGCAGTCGCCACTCCAGAACCTTTCAGCCCCAACGGCCATCTGTTCTGTGAGCGGTATCTTTCGCATGATAATAGAAAATTATTCCAAAAGTACATAATCCCAGAATAAAACAGTATCTTACGTGCTACTCCAGGATATTGCCTACCCATGCACTAAGTTTAATGGAAATCTGTTCATCTGTTCAAGCATGCAGAAGTAACAAACACACACACTCACAAAGTTTCGCCCTTGTTATATTAGTGTGATAAGTGTGAACCGAGATTGCCACTGGAGTAGAAGGCAACCAGTGAATCATTCTATGTTGTTTCTCTGCCGGAGTCTGTGTTTCATGTTTCATCATTAGGGCCATGGTATAGCTTCCAAAAGAGAAATCCGAGTCCTGTAACGCAAGCTTAACAAGGAACATATATAGGAGTGGGTTGTAGTCAGTAAACGTCTGACAGGCCCTTCCACGTCAACCTAAAATGGGAGAAGTCTTTCAATGATACCTTTATTATTGTGGATAGGGTCGCGTTGGACGACTATCTCACCTGATGGTAAGCGATGATGTGGCCGACGATGGAGCACGCTTGCCTAGAAGTAACCTATTCACTCTTGCCTTAAAGACCCCTAGGTTATAGCTATCAGGAAACACAGACTCCGGTAGGAAATTCTACTCCTTAGCTGTATACATAATGAATGTGTTCCCGAAACGCTTTGTACGTATGGGTGGGGTCTCCACCATGTACCGGTGGCGCGTTTTGTTTTCATCTTTAGATCGGTAACGTTGAAGAATAAATCATCCTTCTTCCCCGTATGTAGCACCTTACTAAGGTTAACTCCGTGTAAAAGTTGGCGCATGTTCTATTACAGCGCGTATATTAAAAGTTTGCCAAGTACCTCACATTAAGGAGTTTTCGTACCGTCCTCCGTGTTTACTTTAGTTCACATTCAAATAGAAATGGTGAGTGTGTAGTTTACTTGTGAATTAGTTATATTCTGCACGTGTTTGAACTTCAGGAAGTTTATAAATATACCAATGGATTTTGCTATATTTAAATCCAACACGGGAACAACACAAAGATGGTCTGTGGAGTCGAAAGGTTTTGCCCTCCTAGCCAAGTTACAATCGTTTCGTTTTGCGAGAACGATTGGAGTTGGCCACGCCCCCAATCCATTTGTTCGAACAAAAAGAAATTGGGGGTGTGGTCAACTCCAAGGCTGGAATGGTGACCATGTACCGGAATACGCAGCGTTAGAAGGCCTCTTACGAGGTGGATCGACGACCTGGTAAATGTCGCGGGAATCGGAAGGATGCGAGACGCACAGGACCGATCATTATGTCGACGTTTGTGGGAGGCCTATATCCAACAGAACGTAAATATTTCACCAGAACGTCAAACGATTTACAAAAATACCTATTAGTGCTACTAAAGGGCCAATATGAGGGCATGCAAACTGCGCAAACATAACAGTGGCAAATAGCCCACACCCACATGAGTAGCCTCCGGCGTTATTTGAAGTGTTAATATATGAGTAGCCACGACAACCGCGAAAGGAATTTCGGGCAATTGTACAGTTTCCGAGAATAAGAGAATACCTTCAGGATGTCGTTGGGACTGCCTCGCTACTGTAGTGCGTCGGAGATGTCTGTACAGGCTCGTATTCCACGCGATTGTTCGCAAGAAAAGCGCTTTGCTGCTCAGGAAAGTGAGAATCAGTCGCAACAGCATCCTGAGAACTGTTGTGGAGATCTATAGCTCTCAGATTGTAACATTTCTTGTGCAAATAGTAATGGGTACTAACACTAGATAGTAAGTTATTTATTAATAACTCAAGCCCCAAGCGAACGCGTCTTTATATTTATTGTCTTTCTATTGTGTATTTAAGTACGGTATTCAAATGATTAAGCTACTAACACTATATGGAACTTTGTGTGTCGAAAATAAAATAAATTCTATTTTGTTACATTTTTGCAATGGGTTGTAAAAGGCTCCCAATGATGACGATATGTAAAGTTTTATTTTCTTTTCCTGCTGTTATGGAACCAGGAAAGGTGTTAAGAAAGCCACTCTTATAACTGCCGTCAATTATAGTTGATATGTTACGGTTTGATGGGTGTCGAGAAATGTTGTTAGTGATTGCGAAAATATGAAACTGTCAAGCCCCAAGCGGAACCGCTGTCCACACATCTATTGTCTTCATTTTGTGTCTCTAATTACGTAAACATTAGTTACTTATATTAACTCTTTGAATACCATAGGGTTAACATAAGTAACTAATGTTTGTCACACGGACATAATGTTTAGGCAAAATCAAATTCAAATTCAAATTCTTTATTGCGAACTAAGTGTAGGGTTTGGAGATGTTTACAGTAGGTGGTAAGTTCTTAGGACTTAGTTGCCTGTTAAGGCATTGCAATATAATTTATTAAATTACTTACAAATACTTTAAAAATGAAAAAAGATATACACACTAAATATTACAGTTCAACAGTTTACATTTCCTACCTATTATATTAATATGATATTAATTATTATCATTACTCATACATTTTAATATTAAATTAATTATCGTCATTATTCATACATGTTATAATATTAATTATCATTATTCATACATTTTATGAATAATGATAATTACTATACTATTCTTGTTAATTATAATTTATATCCCATTTACAATATATTTATATTTATCACATTATATTACGTATTACAATCATTTTAATAAATATGTTGAAATAGTTATTTTTGTTCAAGGAATTCTTTGACAGAATAATATGCTTTCTTTATCAAAAAAACTTTTAGCTTTCTTTTAAAAATACTAATAGGCTGTAGGTTCTTAATGTCTGTGGGTAACTTATTATATATTTTTATACCCATGCAAAAAATACTATTGCTATATACTGCAGTGTGGGATGTTTTATTGCGTAGTGTATTTTTAAGTCTACTGCTTAGTAATGTGTCATAGGTGCTAATGTTTGATTTTATTAAAATTGAGGCCTCGTAGATGTATAAAGCAGGGAGGGTCAATATCTTCAGGTTCATGAAATGAGGTTTACAAGAATCTGTTTGTTGTATCCCACATATTGATCTTATACACTTTTTTTGTGCCTTAAATGCTATTTCTCTATCAGTTGAGTATCCCCAGTATAGAATCCCAAAAGATAGAGTGGATCCTACATAGGCATGATAAGCGCTAAGTAAAGTGGTTTGGCTAGCTACTTTTTTCAGCATGTAGAGGGCATACGAGAATTGATTTAATTTGCTACATACACTATTTACATGTGTTTTCCATGACATATTAGAATCTATATATATGCCAAGAAATTTTGTGTGTGTAACCTCAGTTACAGTTTCATTATTGTATTTAATAGATAATGGCGTTGATTTTGCGTTTTTATTTCTAAAGTTCATGTAATGGGTTTTTGTAAGATTTATTTTTAGGTTATTTGTTGTAAGCCAATTTATTAATTTAGAGAGGGAATCCTTTATTTCTAACTCATGATTTTCATTTTTATTATTTGTGAAAAGAGCGGTACTGTCATCTGCAAATAGAACCATCGGATGCCGAATAGCGTTAGGTAAATCATTTATATAAATGAGAAATAGTAGTGGTCCTAGTATTGACCCTTGCGGCACGCCATATTTTATGTACCTCGGGCTAGATGTATATTTAAGTTCTGTTTTTGTATATGGACATATTTGTGTTATTTCAGTGAACTGTATTCTATTGCTGAGATAAGATTTTATTATTTCTAGTGCTTTTCCTCGAACTCCGTATGTTTCTAGTTTATGTAAGAGTAGTCCATGGTCAACATAATCAAAAGCTTTTGTCATGTCCATGAATAAAGCTGTGATCTGATTCTTTTTGTCAAGTTCCGTAATAATTTTTTGTAAAAACTGATTCAATGCAGTATTAACCGATTTCCCTTTTCTGAAACCAGCTTGGTTATCTATTATTATTTTGTTTTTTTCGAAATATTCACTAAGATTATTATAGAGCACTTTTTCAAATATTTTGACTATTACTGGAATAAGAGCGATGGGCCTATAACAACTTACATCTTCCGTGTTTTCTTTTTTGAATATTGGCGTAACTACAGTGGTTTTCAAATATGTAGGGAAAATTCCTTGTTCAAGGCACATATTTATTATATGGGTGATGACTGGAGCAATTTCGTACATCACACGTTTTATTATTTTAGTGGAAATTCCATCCCAACCTGTACTATTAGTATTTTTTAATGTCATGATTATTTTGACAATATCATAAGGGGTAGTTGGAGATAAGAAACAGGAGTTTGATTTATTATAGGTTAGAATATTAGCGTAATTTATTGTATTCTCCGTCAGTTTTGAGATGTCATCAATAAAAAAGTTGTTGAATGTCTCTGCTATAGTTTTAGGATCAGTTATAAGTTGGTTATTATATTTAATTCTACTAATTTTTTCAGGGGGGTTATTGTTTTTATATTTATTGATTATTTGCCACACTGCTTTTGATTTATTGGTGGCTGTTTGGATACGATAGTTGTTTTGCGACCTTTGAGTGAGTTTTATGATTCTTTTAAACTTTTTTGTGTATTTCTTATATACACTCCTATCTATATTATTACCAGATTGTCGATATATTTTAAGTAACCTTCTTTTACGAAGAGAACATATTTTTAGCCCTTTACTGAGCCATTTAGTGCTTCTTATGATTGGAACCTTATTTTTTATATTTGGGAAACAAAGGTCATAAAAAAGCTTGAAAAGTTTATGGAATTCTTCAAAAGCAGCATTTGGGTCACTTTTTTCGTAACATTCATTAAAACTCAGAGCTTTTAAGCAATTAATAAATTTTATAACATTTTCATCGCTATAGTCTCTTCTAAATTTGTACCAGTGGGTAATTGGGTACGTTTTTCTAACAGGACATGATAGTATTTGTGCTGTATGATCAGATATTGCTAGTTCTAAGACATATTGCTTACAACCTCTTATATTATGGGCAATGTTATCAATGCACGACTTGCTTTGCAAACGAGTTGGTTCGTTTATTGCAAGTTTTAAGTTAAAGCTCCGTAATAAGCCTTCAAACTTCCTAGAAACAGGAGAATCTTTTAGTCGGTCAATATTGTAATCACCACAAATAACAACCTTCTTATATTTAGTACATAATTTTGCAAGCATAGTCGTTAAACGGTCAAAAAATGTTTCTATACACTCCTTTTTAGTCTTTGGTGGCCTATAAATACATATGACAATTAACTCATGGTCAACTAATTCAATCGCTGAACATTCTATGAGATTGGATATACTTATAAGTTTGGATTCGTGTAAAATCTTATATTTATGATTTTTTCGTACTAGGATACATGAACCACCATTTCTATTTGTTCTTGAGAAATTTGCCGCCATAGTGTAGTTTGGAATTTGAAGAATTTTAGTATCGTCTGTAATCATATTGTGTTCCGTAACACACACCACATCAATAATTATATTGTTATTATTGTTATTGTTAATATTATTTAAATTTATGGTAAATTCATCAGCTTTGTGTAGTAGACCATTAATATTTTGATGTAGAATATGTATTCTGTCATATACGAAAAAAATTATTATCATTACATTTATCGTTCACCATTAAATTCAATATATTATTAGGTTCTGTTTGGTGGTCACATGTATCTTCTACAGTTATTGTGTTAAAATTAAGGATTAGGTCTTGTAAGTCGTTCAGAACAATACTCAAGCCTCTATTATTTAAACTGCCATACCTTTGATTATAAGTTTCATAGGTGTAGGGAAGATTTAAGTTAGAATCCAAAATATGCGCATATTTATATGTCTCAATATCCAAATAGATTAAATTATTAAACGTGTCGATTCTACTATTGAACATTAAATTTTTATTAACCATGTATTTAAAAGTCGGCAGACATATTATAAAGTTCGTGTGTATTAATGACTGTAATTTTTCGCGAATGAAAGTAACTAATTCTATATAATTATGCGTCCTTTTGAAATCTTCTTCCCCAACATAAATGACACAGTAGTCGGAGTTACTGAAGTTTTGTACCTTTTTATCAATGTTATCTAATAGTTGCTTTAATCCACAATTTGGCATGCGATAATGACATGTCTTAAAATTACTTAAATTAGTTCGTTGGCTGACTGTATACAATCTATTTGACGTTTCACTACTCAAAATACATATCTTGTTCTGTACAATCGGCAATGATACGTTTTTTTTAATAATATTTTCATATGATGATGTTTTGTTTAGCGAGTTATCAGTTGGGTTTTCGGCCGTGGAGGTGCAGCCACCAGGAATTCTTGTATTCTGTACATTACTGGTCTTCTTAGTTGTAGAGGTAATTTTATTTCTTTTCGGCGTTTGTATTTTTTTCTTCAGAGGACTACTGGTGACCTTCGCATCATCCAATGTCATCTCCCGCCCTTGGGCGGACCAAGAGATAATGTCAGACTCTTACTGACTTAAAACCTACCCCATTTCTTCGTTGCCTTACATACCGTGGCTGACCCTTCTTTTCAGCAGCCGTCCCTGGCCCCAGTAGGCTTCAACCGTGCCTGCCTGCTAGGAGGCTGGGCTTTTTGAGGTCTGGCCCCCTATTGTGATGAATTCTTGACGTCATAGATTCGCCGCGTAAAAGAGATCACTTGTATGTGGCTCCGAAACGAAGCTAGGCAGCAGGCGCTAATTAGTCTTCATCTGGTCCATAAAGGGCTCGGAAAACGCGGCCATGATGTTTTTTTTTTGGTAGAATGATTATTATTATTAGCTAAGCTTCATTAAAAGTCGTGACAATAAACCATTAGGCTCCGAATTCACGAAGTGGTTTTCTCCCGCAGTCGCCGCGGCAGAGGAAACGGCTATTTTATTTCAAAACTCACGGGGCGGTAGATTCACGCGGTTACGCTTTCGTTCGTTTTCGTTTTCGACCGCAAGCCAACCGCAGAGCGTGCGGGTGCAAAATGCCGAGGCGGCGGCGGGAATCCGCGGCGACAGTGAACGGCAGTCACGATCAACCGCGCACACCGCGGTCGTAAACCGCGTCGTCAAAATTGCTTTAATTTTTTACACGTATTTTTGCATTCTGCAGAACCTGCGGGCCCGCAACCGTGGCGGCCGCGAGAAAAAATCGCGTCGTGAGTTCTTTTCCTTAGATGGGTTTTCTGCTAGTATATCACAAACAAAATAAAAGATTGTCTACCCAACGAATTCACCAATTTTATTTTAACAAACAACACCAATTAACGCCCAAATTGATTAAAAGTAAAATCCTTTGTTTTACGTAAACGCTCTGACGGAACGTTTGGTAATTATTTTCTTGCTAACTGCTGCAAGCGGTTTCGCCCGCGTGATAGCAGAAAATTATCCCAAGGCCACTTTCCTGGGGTAAAAAGTGCTGTTTTTTCAGCAGGCAATCGTTTGAATCATTGCTCTAATTTTAACGTCAAATTATTATCTGAGTTAAAGGTCAGAAATTCGAGTCGGGATTGTCAAGATGATGTCACACCAAGGAGCGACAAGTGCATTAGCGACACGATAGATTACATTCGGCATCTATATTTCGACCAAGACCGGTGGAGAAGCATCATAAATGTCGCATAATACCACATAAATTCATAAAATAAATAGGCTTAAGCCAATAAAGCATCACATTACTTTTTATCCTTAAATTGTATAAAACAATGTACCCCATCGACAAATCGAATGCCAAATAATCGAATATCAATTGATCGAACACTACAAATCGCAAATCTAAATACTCGAACTTTCAATACATCGAACTCTCAATACGTCGAGTGTTTAAAATATCAAATGTTTTTTGATCGAGCGGCCAATGTATCGCACATTAATTCTATGGAAATATAGTTAAAGTGAATACTTTTTAAAGACATTGCAAGAAAAACACAAAATACACTAACAGCATTTCAATCTTTCAATGTTCAATTTTTTTAGGTGAAAAATCAAGTAATGATTTCTCCCGCTTCTCCCGACGTATTGAGAGTTCAATGTATTGAAAGTTTAATTTATTAACCATTCGATATTATGAACGTTCAAGTATTTAGATGTTCGATTTATAGTGTTCGATCAATTGGTATTCGATTATTTGGCATTTGATTTGGCGTACTACACCCCCTCCATCGCGTCCATCTGTTTGTAATAAAATCAAAAACTACTGAACAAATTTTCTTACTGTTTAGATCAATAAATAAAATAATTCAAACAGAAGGTTTACATGCAAATTATGGTTGTGAAAACTCATGCGAAGCTGAGCCGGACGTTTACGAATAATTCATAATTGAACTTAATCTGACTACGGCTTTATCTGTAGAATACATAAAAAATTTGCTACTCAATATATTTTTATTTAACCAAGGAACAGATTTTTTTCATTATTTTTATTTATATTTTATAGTCATTACGGCCACAACAGTAGACGTCTTTCGGCTGAAATGATGATGATGATGAAAGCATAGTAACATCAGCTTAATGATAAAATATAATATTTATTTTGCAAATATTAATTTATTTAAACATCATGCTCATAAAGGCAAAGAGGCGGACTTAATGCCTTACGCATTTTCTACCAGACAACCTTTGGATTTCAATAGGTTTTTAAAAACACTTTTACACGTCAATTTTTTCTACAGTTTATACTAGATAAGGCAGGTGTTTCCTAGCTGACCCTGAGAAGAAAATCCGAAATAAAATCAGGGGTCAAAGTCTCTTTTAAAGTCCGTACACAAACGTGTAATGATCAAAACATATGAGAACCATGCTGATTGGAGTTTGAGATGATCTTTTGACGAAAGAACCACACAGTTCTAAGTAGACCTGTCTAGTTTGTTATATACCTACTGCTAGGACTCAGGCCTTCTCTCTAGGAGAGGGAATTGGTCATAATCCACCACGCGGGCCCAGTGTGAATTGATGGATCTCACATAATCTTAAAATTTTTGGTTCAAGGACATGCCGTTTCCTCACGATATTTTTCTTCGCCGTTGTCAGAGTAGTGGTGATGAAATAAATTACACAAAGTAATGCACCTGTCTAGGTTCAAACCCGAAATCGGAGCTGTTACCACCACTGCTTATACTCTGCAGTTTTTATTTTTGTCTCATATAAAAAGTTATTCATATTCATAAGTTTATTTTATCCCCTAAAAATTGGCTAATGAAAAAAGTCACCTTTTACAAAATTCGCTAATCTATCTTACGAGTATTTTCTATTCACTTGAAACTTACATCTCACACCATTTACGTCCGCCATTTTAAAAGCCACACTCTCTTGCTACGTTTATAAATCAAACGTGAGAAATGGTCTCCAACTATTGCTCGCTACTATACCGATGGCATAAGTTTTGACGTACACTTAGAGGTACCCACCCAACTTTTTAGTTGAAGCTGTTCCTTTGATTTTTAGGGTTCCGTACCTAAAGGGTAAAATGGGACCCTATTACTAAGACTCCACTGTCCGTCCGTCTGTCTGTCTTTTTTTTATGGTAGGTAAAATCATCAAATGACAAATCCTGCCCTTGGGTGGGGCGGGAGATAGTGTCAGACTCTTACTGACTAAAAGCCTACCCTGTTGCATGTATTGCCCTCGATATAGGGCCCCGGGGTTCATTTTCACCTAACCCTTGGCCCTAGTAGGCTTCGGCCCTGCTGGGCCCCTACAGTTTGCTGACACCTCCTTGAGACACATGGGAACAGTACGCGCTGGTCAACAGGCTGAATCTCATGAACCGTGATAGCTAGACAGCTGAAATTTTCACAGCTGGTTTCTGTTGCCGTTGTAACAAAAATACTAAAAACCGGGCAATTGAGAGTCGGACTCGTGCACTGAGAGTTCCGTATAAACCTACTTCAATTTAATTAAAAAGGTGGTGAAAATAGTTCAATTCCCAAATCGATTCTCAAAGATTTTTCCGAATCACAAAAAAGTGATTTTTATTTTTGGTGACGTGACTACAAATGACAGTTTTCAGATTTTTCCTATTATATTTCTGCCATGAGACCTTGCTTCATGCCAAATTTCAGGATTCTAGGTCAACGGGAAGTACCCTATGAATTTTGATTTCCTTGATAGTGTCAAATTAAATGATTTTTGCGACATAAAGGTCCTTATCTTTTTTTTTTCGTTAACACAGAAGTTTGTTTTTTTTTTTCACAACTTCAAGCAATTTTAACTTGATACCTCTACGCATTCCCGAGATGAAGGGTATTGACAGACAGACAACAAAATAATCCTATTAGGGTTCCAAGTGGGTCTTCCATACATGATGGGGTTTTTTATGGTAAGTAAATCATCCAACGACAAATCCCCTGCCTGCCTTCCTGCAGCTAGCAGGCTGGGCCTCTACGGTTTTCTGACAGCTTCTTGAGGAGATTTTTTTGCAACGAATGGATTGAACCCCTCGTGCACGAGTTCGACTCGCACTTAGTCAGTTTTTATTTCAAACTTTCTGTTCTACTCATTAGTGGGGCCTCAAAAATGTTCTATTTGACAGTTTGAAACTAATTAGTGAGAAAGTGACGGTCAGAAGTGCCGATGACTTGCGCAAAAGAAATAACTTCCAAGTTGTGGTGGAGTGCTAAATAGTTCGGTGAAATGTTCGATGTTTCCTGCGATATTTCTGACACTTAACGGTGCCGTGGTTAGAGGAAATTATTGCTGTCTTTCTTTACTAAAAACAATTTTTTTTTTTTTGGCTGGTCATCATCCAGTCATTGGTTATGTGAAAATAAACCCTGGGGCTCTAGAGCGAAGGCAAAAAAGGAACAGGTGTAAGTTTTAGTTAGTAGAAGTCTAACATACCCTCCACTTTCCGCACGTAAAAAAAACTGGGCAACACGAGTCGGACTCACGCACTCACGGTTCCGTACAAACTTACCTATGTAAATAGTTCAATTCTCAAATTGAGTCTCGAAGATTTTTCCGAGTCATAAAAAAGTGTTTTTTTTTTCGTGACGTAACAACAAATTTACTGTTTTTAGATTCTATCTGTGCTACGAGACCTTGTTTCATGCCAAATTTCAGAATTCTAGGTCAACGGAAAGTACCCTATGAATTTTGATTCCTTGAGAGTGTCGTTTGTTTGCGACATAGACGGCCATATCTTTTTTTTTCGTTAACTTAGAAGATTTTTTTTTTCACTGCTTCAAGGGACTATCTTTCTTTAGATAGGGTATCTGAGTATATTGTTAGGGTCTAGACTTGGATTTAAATAAAAGGCATTGGACTGTAAAACTGCCGTTTATCCAGGTAAGTTACAGGAAGAATTTTATAAGGCGCGCGTGCGTCGTCGGTCGTTCTTGCTAGTGAAGTGAGGTGTGCGCGTGGCCCCATTTGCTCGCGCGCCGTCGCCCGCGATGCAGCCCGACGACTGACGAAGGTAGCCGACGGCACCCGAACATAATTATATGGTTATAATTTTAATACGTCCATGCTTTCCCGAGATAAAGGGACTTGCTTGACAGACAAATAGAGAGACCGATAAAAAAGTGATCCTATTAGGGTTCCGTTTTTTAATTTTGAGGTCCGGAACCATAAAAAATGACCTCTCCCGACGTAGGGTAGAGCAGGAGGGCGTGTCAGACTTTTGCTGACGAAAAAATCCACTCCTATATTACCTTCTTTGCCTATCTGATTTTCGGAAAGAGTTAATGAACTCTACTTACGTGTGGTGGATTACCAACTATCAAACTTTAATTTTAACATCCTACAAAGCTTACACCACTTTTACTAGAAAACTTAACTCTTAGATAGATATTAAAGCACTCAACAGCAAACAATGTTCAAAAGACATCACCCTGACAGCTATGGACGCATACATGACACGCGTTTCATACGAAAACACTCAGCATTTCGTGTCTAAAGCAGTGGCAAACGACCATTTTAACTAGAAACACACTCAAATAAAACTACGAAGAAATAAAGGCCTTTCAACCTGGTCGGGTAAAACTTGAAGACATGTATCGCCCGCAGCGGACAAACCCCCTTTGTCTGTTGAAAGAAACAAAAAGTGAGCGATTGTTTCCCGCGCTTTTTGATGTGTTCTATTTTTGAATTTAGAGTTTCTCCTCATCTTTTTCGTGGCCAGTGTGTCAAGGAAAACGAAAGGTTTGTTTTTTTTTTAAGGAAAAGGTTTGCAAGAAAAAATAATATTGTTTCGCTCTTATTAAATTTTGCGAGTAAAAACTCTGTGGCGAAAATTATACATTTTCGGAACTTCCCCGAGGGCCTCTTTTACCGTTTACTGATAAAATTACAGATTAATTTGTAGATAAAATACCTGTTTTACGAAATAAGATAATATTTATAGAAGCATGAAAGGCTTGAAATTGAAATACATCAAAGCTTTCCTAATTACGCAATCAGGGCCGTCCGTTGTTGTGATTAGTCAAAACATTAACAATATAAAACCGGACCAACTAAAAGTAAAAAGATTACAGTTGATCATAATAAATCATTTTGAAACAAGAGGATAGTATGTTTTTCTTTGGGTTTGTTCGTAAAATCAAAGCTGACTAACACGGTTTATTGTTTTTTTTTTTATTTGGTAGGTAAAATCATCCAATGACAAATCCTTTGGGCGGAGCGGGAAGTAGCGTCAGATTCTTACTGACTAAAAACCTACCCCGTATTGTGTGTCATCTCTAAACGTATAAACATTCATGTTTTACGTATACTCATATGTATACGTTTAGTTGAAAACCAGCGTCAGGTAACTGCTACGTAGTGGCCTGGCACTATGCTGAAGTGGACCTTTTTAGGCGCAGCCGTGAATTTTTTTAGGTGGGGAAATCATCCAATGACATCTTCACTCCCTTGGCCGGGGCGGGAGATAGTGTCAGAATTTTACTGACTAAAACCCACGCCTGTTCCTTCTTTGCCTTCGTTCCAGGGGGTTACGTTGTCACACTGCCCTATAACCCCAGTCGGTAGTCGACGACTTGGGTCTGGCCCGGACTAAAGACCTACCGCGTTCCTTCGTTGCCTATCGTGCCGGGGCTTTCCTCTCAGAAAACGGCCCTTAACCCCAGCAGGCTTCGACCCTGCCTGCCTGCAGCTAGCAGGTGGCGCCTCTACGGTTTGCTGACAGCTCCTTGAGGCGCGCGGTGTTACAGGACGGTCGGATGGCGAACTACCCATTGCTCGCGGTCCGCAAGCCCGCGCCTATGGTGGTTAAAGATCGGTCCTGCGGTGGCTGGGACGTGAGGGTCGTTGCCTTCATAGTGTGTACCTGTGTGTCTGTTGTGTGTGTATTTTTTTTAAATTGGTTAATCATTAAATTAATTATCTCGGCTTCGGGTGGAGGGAGAGGGAATGTCAGAAATTTACTGTCAAAAAACTACCCCGTTCGTTCAGTTGCCCTTTTTGTTCCAAGGCTAGAGATGTTCTTTCGAACAATACTGCAGCCTTAAATAAACGTATGAAAAAGGTACTCGTGCTTTTAGATAAAATTGATACTCTTGATCCTAAATGAAAGGGATACTCGTACTCCTAGATAAAAGGGATATTTGTACTCCTAGATGAAAGGGATACTCGTACACCTAGATGAAAGGGATACTTGTACTCCTAGATGAAAGGGATACTTGTACTCCTAGATGAAAGGGATACTTGTACTCCTAGATGAAAGGGATACTTGTACTCCTAGATGAAAGGGATACTTGTACTCCTAGATGAAAGGGATACTTGTACTCCTAGATGAAAGGGATACTTGTACTCCTAGATGAAAGGGATACTCGTACTCCTAGATGTAAGGGATACTCGTACTCCTAGATGAAAGGGATACTCGTACTCCTAAATGAAAGGAATACTCGTACTCGTAGATGAAAGGAATACTCGTACTAGTAGATGAAAGGGAGACTCGTGCTCCTATATAAAAGGAATTTTCTTAGATAAATATAATCATGACAATTTTTAGATAAACATAATCATGACCATTCATATAATAAGCATAATATTAGTCTTTTAATCTTCCCACTGCTGGGACAAAGGCCTCCTCTCTGGGAATCTGGGCCGTAATTCACCACGCTAACCCAGTGCGGGTTGATAGACGTCACATATCTTCGAATTTTAAGTCCTGGACACGCCAATTTTCTTACGATATTTATCTTTCACAATTTTGAGAGTAGTGGTGATGAAATAAATTACATAAAAAAAATATTCTTGGCTGGGTTTGAACCGCTGGCCATTGAGCCACGACTGCTCGTGAGCTTGATAATTCTTGTAATAAAAATATTTGCCAACAAAGGATTAAGGTTAAACACTGCGATGAAAACTGAAAAATCGGTTCAACTTTCTCATTCCTTAATCCTTCCATTCATAAATCTTGTAATCACAATAAAGGGCCAGCAGATATATAGCCAGCTGTAATTAGTAAGTACGTAAGACCATTAGGGGCTATGGCCCGTGCTAACATGGCCAACTAATGGCTTATTGTGTGAGGCCCATAAATACTTATTACCGTGTTGTGAGAAAAGAGGGATGGGAATGTTTGTCTGGATTTTATTTGGGTTCTGTATTACATTTTTCTGATTTATGAAAATGTGTTTACGGCGAAGCAATGTTCAATGAAGTGTTTCGCTTAACTTCTTTCTAATCCGTGATAAGCTTAAGTTTGAATTCTATTTAATTCTATTGCTTAAGTTTGTATTGATTTTTTTTGTTTTTTCCCTCTCACTTTGACGTTATGATTAAGGTCCATTCTCTCTCAATCAGGCCTCCTCACTGCACAGTTTTATTTTATTGTAGATAAATCATCCAATAACATCTCCCGCCCTTGGGCGAAGCGGGAGATAGTGTCAGACTCTTACTGACTAAAAACCTACCCCGTTCCTTCATTGACTTAGTTCCAGGGCTCTGGTATGCATTTTCATACTTCCAAGCACTGAGAACATAATAAGGCTGTTTAATGATGGAAACTAATGCTTGTTTGCGATCCCACCTGATGGTAAGCAGTGATGCAGTCGTTGATGGTGAAATGCACTAATTTATTAAGATTACTAGGCACCTAAATTATATTTGGCGTCAAGGTGAAACGCTTAGCCCGGACCGTAGAGAAGGCGCATCTACACTTAGAGTATTTATTTCTACTTAGGTTTTCATTTAAATTACCTATATATTCGCTTCATATATCGGCAGAACCTCACATCATGCATCAACAAAGAACCCCAAAATTTAGGCAGCCAACTAGCGATGTATTATAATGTTGTCTTCACAATGAGTTTTATGACGAGCACTATCGTGTGCAAGCACCCTTAACGCGTTCCGTTGCGGTTACATTTCATTGTATTCAGTTATTAATAAGGGCTCCACGTCTGTATGGGGTAAGCAGGGAACTAAATGGCACAAGGAAATGTAGAAACGCCATAATCATTAAGTCATGCATGAAGGGTTTAAACGAGGTACCTTTATGGTACTGGCCTGTAATTTGTCTCATCATAGGGGAAAAGCCAGACGGTTGATGCTAGGAGGGGTTGTTCTCATGGGTAATGTGAAAGGAAACCCGGGCCTTGGAACGAAGGCAAAGAAGGAATAGGAGTGGGTTTTTAGTCTGTTAAAGACACACTACACTATCCCCCGCTCCACCCGAGGGCGAGATATGACATTGGCTGATTTTCCCACCTAAAAAAGAGGTTGGTCGATTGAATCATAGCAGCTGCAGGAGCGTGGGACAGTTTTAGTCAGAAAAAATCTGACAATTCCTCTCGCACCAATCATAGTTGGAGAAGTTAGGTATTTAATGAACTTCAAACCTAAAGAAAAGGGTAGAACTAGGCACCTTTATAATGCTGACGTTTATAGTCTTAGTGCTGGGCAAAGGCCAAAACTCGTATTTTCAAAAACGTTTTTATTCTACTAAAACACATTTTTTTTTTAATCTTAATTAAGGAGATTCGTCACTATATTGACTATTTCGCTCCATCATAGCCAAAATTAGAATTTTGTAAATTATTTATTATTACAGAGCAGTGGTGGCCGAGTGGTAACGGCCCCGACTTACGAATTGTAGGTCGCGGGTTCAAACCCAGCCAGGCGCATTACTTTGTGTAATTTAATTTATCACCACTGCTCTCAAAACGGTGAAGGAAAACATCGTGAGGAAACCGGCATGTCCTAGAACCAAAAATTCGAAGACATGTGACATCCACCAATCCGCACTGGGCCCGCGTGGTGGATTACGGCCCTATCCCTCTCCTAGAGAGGAGGCCTGATGACGATGATGATGATGAAATGATTTATTTATTTTTTTCTTCAATGCTTATTTCAGACATAATATAGATAAGAATTCTTTTATAAACTAATTAAACTTCAATTTTGTTTAATAAATTTATATAGTATCGTAATAAATGGTGTCTAAATTAAATTAAATGATTATAACACATATTGTATAGAATAATCCTCGTCTGACGTAAGCTTAGCTAGGACACTACTGTAAATACCGACTTCAAACAAATTTAGAGTACTCAACTTTTTCCTGAGGCGTTTGACCCGCTCACACTTCACCAGAATTTGATGAACGTCCTCAATTATTCTGCATTTTTCACAGCAAAGCCTCATGGCAGTAACTATATCTTTTTATTGAGTAAATAATTTTCTGTCCAGGGAATTGTTATTAAATTTTAATTTAATTATTTTGCGAATATATGATATTGATAATTGCTGAAATGAGTTTCTGACTATTTAAAAAAAAAATGAGGTAGGAATATTTTGAATTCAAGTTGTTTCTTGCCAGTTAGAACAAGACAAATTCCGAACGAAGGGCCAAAACACAAAACTGCGATGCGACATCGCATCGTAAAATATGCGAGCTCACATGACGCATCAAGCAAGTATGTGTAGACACCGCTTTGCCTCTCGAAACCGTATTACAGCAATTCATAACGCAGGTTATTGCGGCGTCGCAACGCATCTGCCCGCTAGGGCCGTCGCGGGCATTTACTGAAAAAGAGACCCGTGGTCTTAAAACGCAAAAAGGCAACCGAAAGACACAGGTGTGGTTATAATTATAGTACGCGGCAAATAAGTTGAACCCGTTGCTATTGTTTCACTTTGATTGAGACAGAAAACCGTTTACACACATTCAAGGTTGACCGCCATGATGGTTCAATTTTGTATGCCGAGGATTATAATAAAAGTCTGACACGCTCTCATCAAGTCATTGAATTATTTACAACCTTAAAAAATCACTTCGCATCGCAGTTTTTTATGGTAGCCCTAAGGCCGTTTTGTACTTAAATAAAAACCGAACCATATTACGAATATAAGTAAAATAACACAGAGCAAAAGCAGAATCTTATTAAACAAAATGAAATGTATAGATACCAAGGAAAAGATCACAGGCAGTGCAAAAAGGCTACCTTTTCAGAACAGATTACTTTGTGTAATTCGACCATTTTATTAAGCTACATTCAATTTCGGGATTACTCCTACCCAAATCTATTCCTAACGGTAATAAATAATTCAGTTTTTTTTCATGCAGATCTTTCTAACTAATCAACGTTTAAAGTCCTGAATTACGCAAGAGCTGTATAATCCTCATGAATTACCAATCGGCCCGAGTAGGCGACTACTTTAGTTGAATTTCGAGTTTTTGGCCCCGAAATTTCTGGCAAAGTTAGGTAGAGTATAAATTTCTTCGCCCCCTCTTGAGTTCCCCCTTTTTTCCTTTAAAGTTATTTATGTGACAATCTATTGTTTCGAGCTCGGAGCATTTAGTTTTAAATTAACGATGCTATGCGAAGAATTACGAGTGGGAGCGGGCAGAGACAATAGCTCGGGAGTCTACCGTTTTGTAATCGTCTGCTATCGGCACCTAATCCGATAAAAGGTGAAATTAACTCGATTTGCTAGAGTCGCTCTCGATTCTATAGGTCACATTGCTCCAAGTTTTATGTTATATCCGCTATTGGATTTTTTACCGTTGTCTGTTTTAAATGTATTTTTATTGAGTTTGAATTTTATTGGATTTGCTTTTTCATGTCCTGTTAGGATTATTTTTTAACAAACAAACATGATAGTTTATATAGCTTTTCGTGTTATTCAGACAGATTTTATGGGAAGCGAAATGAAAGAAAGGAGAATTAGTAATAGCGTGACGGTTGACAAGACAGAATTGAAGACAAAGACTGGACAATTGCAAGTCTGGAACTCTGACACGAAGGGTACTGTACTAAAAAGTTAAAATGCCTATGGTATTAAGTCCGCCTTTGTACACTAGTGTATAAAGCTTTAATAAATAAATAAATTAATTAACGCCTTTAATTTAGAACTTTATTTCAATTTTACTGTTTATTTTAGTTTTTGCAATAAAAAAACACTGAAAATTTTACCTAAGAGGTGTTTTTTTTTATATGGTGGGTAAAATCATACAATTACAAATCCCGCCCTTGGGCGGAGCGGGATATAGTGTCAGACTCTTACTGACTAAAAACCTACCCTGTTCCTCCATTGCCTATCGTGCCGGGGCCGAGCCTTCCTTTCAGAAACTGACACATGACTCAAGCAGGCTTCGACCCTGCCAGCCTGCAGCTAGCAGGTGGGGCCTCTACGTTTTGCTGACAGCTCCTTGAGGCGCGAGGGAACAGTACGCGCCGTCGACGACTTGGGCTCGGTCTGGTTGGTTACCGGACGATCGGATAGCGTGCTACCCATTGCACGCCGTCCACAAGCCCGCGCCTACGGTGGCCGGAAATCGGGATCGGAATTCCGGCGGCGACTAGGGCGAGCGCCCCGTTTGCCTCTGCCTGATGCGGTCGGCCTCCTCCTTTGCTAGCATTACTGCTTCGCAGAAGGAGGCGACCGTCTGCCATTCCTCCTCACTCCGGACCATGGCCTGAACCAAGGCCCGGTGAGAGTGATCGCTGCCGCCGATCGCCGTCACGAGGACACAGCAATGCTCTGCCCAGGTGGGGCAAACCTCTACAGTGTGCTCCACCGTGTCCTCCGTGTGTTCCGCACAGTGGCAACACCCGGGCTATTCCACCGCACGAATCCGGAACACCTAAGAGATATGACGGTTTATGAGACATCGGCTGCAGCCTGCTGATAGACGGACGGATGAACGGTGAGCGGTAGTAATATGGTAGTAATATGGTTTCGTTGACGGCGTACGCTACTCTAAAAACATATTCCTCTGATCCCAAGTTACATGGGACAATACCAGGTAGATGATGATTTTTCCAGAGAGAATTGTGAATTAGCTGCTTAAAACTGTTATAAGTTTCTCGACAAGAACATTTGTAACAAGACGATAAAGTTTAAGTTCCATAAATACAGCGTTATTACTCCGTAGTTATTAATATTTACTTCTTCCATTAAACTACGTTATTTTACTTCATCGTAATAGGGTTCTTTGTTTGCAAACGGTGTCGTGGAAATATTTCACGTTCTTAAGAAATTCTCATGAGATTCAAAATGCTACAGTTTTACCGTTATTTTTATCAATATCCTATGCTCGTTTCTCGTAGGCGTGGGCTTGCGGGTGACGAGCAATGGTTAGTTCGCCGTCCGCCGTCCAGTAACCGTCCGTGATGACCCCGAGTCGTCGTAAGCGAGTGGTATTCCACGTGCACCTCAAGTAGATGTTTGTGAAACCAAGTGCCCAAGACTACTTTGCTTCCAAAGGAAAACCCGGAAAAAGTTATTGGATTATATTTTAACCTTAAACGTTAAAGGTGGTAATCCCACGTAATCATATTTGTAAGGTATTGAACTAATCATCACAGCGTTGATGGTTGCGCGAATTTGCTTGATGTGGACTGTAGGTTTAAAAAGCGATCTAAGGTTTGTTAACAATATGCAGGCACTGCGTCTAGCGTTTATTAATGGGATAAATGTATTAGGAAAGGAACACTGACCTTTTAACCTCGAAGGTTTCACGTGGCGCCGGCCGGCGATCCTCGACTTCGCACATTTAAATCACTGCCAGGTCCTGTTTTGCACTACACTGCACTATTGTTGAGTTTTGAATGGTTGGATCACGAAATAGTCAATTTTCTTGTAATTTCGCGCGGGCGTTGTTAGCGGTGCGGTCACATTCACAATCGATGCACACACGTCAATGTCAAATCATTTCTAGAGGTCGTGCGGGTGGAAGGGAAACGGATGGTATAGGATTGCTAGGCCAAAAAAACAAATTACAAAAAACAAAGTCGCGGATCATAGCAAATTGGCGCAACCATTCCCCCCGGGTTTGAAGGGTTACCTTCAAAGAAAAGAAAAAAAACAAAAGCGAAACTAAACCCTATTACTAATCTAAACTATCAATACTAGGTAGCGAAACAACTTATAACTAACTATGCCACTACTACTGATTAGGCAGAGGGCAGAGGCGAATAACCGGACGCAGGTACGATCCAGTTGCTGTTTTAACCTTTACGACTCGCGTTATTCCGTTCGAACCCGGAAAAACTTCTTCCACTACACCAAGAGGCCAGTGCAGAGGAGGCGCACTCTCAGTCTTCAGTATCACCACAGTACCGACTGTGACTGGATCTGAAGGAGTGTTCCACTTTTGACGCGACTGCAGCGTATGCAGATAATCTGTCCTCCATCGCTTCCAAAAGGACTGAACTAAGCTATCTAGCAGAGCGTGACGCGGGTGAAGCTGCAGTTTGTCAGTCTCGACATCTAAAGCGGGCAAATATTTAAGAGGAGTCGTCGTCAAGAAGTGAGCCGGCGTCAACGCTAGTGACTCCGATGGATCACTAGACAAAGTCCGACACAACGGACGCGTATTCATCAACGCCTCTACCTGAGCGAGTACAGTGCTCAACTCCTCGTACGAGAGAATCTGTTCGCCTATGACCCGAAACAGGTGCGACTTAAGGCTTTTAATATTCGCCTCCCAATTGCCACCAAAATGACTAGCTGCTGGCGTATTAAAACACCAATCAATGCGATTCTCAGCTAAGACATGGGCGAATTCACTTTGGTAGTACTTGGAGCGTAAGAATGTATGTAATTCCGAAATATTGCGTCGCGCTCCAACATAATTTGTGCCGTTGTCAGAGTATAAGCGCTTAACGGGACCACGGCGAGATAAAAATCGTTTAAATGCAGACATAAAACCCTGCGTACTCAAATCACTGGTTAACTCTATGTGAACCGCACGAGTTGTCATACAAACGAATAGGCAAATGTATGCCTTTGTGGAACGTATACCACGACCACGGGCAATAGTGACTTTAAACGGTCCAGCATAGTCCGTCCCAGTATGTATGAAAGGTTTCACCGTCTGTACAACACGACAAGAACGATGGTCGGCCATTTCCGGCGCGTTGAAACGCGGGCGGAGCTTAAAGCAGGGCACACATCTGTGCACTCTAGCGCGTATCAAATTGCGAGCGGAAAGTATCCAGTACTTCTGTCGAAGAATGGACATTAATAAATCGGGACCAGCGTGACAATTCACCTTATGGTGATAGTCCACCAACAAATCCAAAACGTGATCCCTGCGTGGTAGAACTACTGGATGCATTTGTTCAAACTCTAACTTAGCATTTCGCAGACGGCCACCGACACGAATGAGTCCGTCTTGCAAAAATGGTTTCAAACGTTGAAGTGCGGGACTACAAGGTTTATGCGATTCTAAACTACGAAATTCTATTGAAAAATAAAATTTCTGCAACTCTCGAAGTACAACTGATTCAGCTCTATCCAAATCAGCTGCGATTATAGAACCACGCGATGGTAATAATCTCAAAAATCTTAGGACGTAAACTACACAGCGTAATAGTCTCGACCAAGACGAGATTCGATTAGACAACAACAAAACAACTGACTCTTCACGCGGAACTGATACTACAAGCGTATGTTTCTTCTCCTCGGGTGGCTCTGAAACAGTAGCGGGGTTAAACGGAACACTTGGCCACTCGTTAGGAGTGGTATGAAGCCAGGGAGGGCCACAAAACCAAAGCGGATGATTTAAAATTTGCGCAGGAAGCAAACCACGTGAGAGACAATCAGCTGGGTTTTCTGTTCCAGCGACATGGAATATATTTTCCTCTGCGGAGGCACGGGAGCCACCGAGCGAAAAAATATCACCCTTGAAAGGGAGCGCGACAACATAACGACCATCCTTATCACGAGCAGTCGTGCGGGTATAAATCTCCTCAGTGACCTGATCCTCAGGGCTGAGAATAGGCGGGACATTGACCTCTTCAATCTCCCAGAACTTGCGGATGGTAGACTCAAGCGGCGGCTCGACGGTGCAACAGTGCGACACAGTCGAGTAACTATCTAAACAAGCGGGTGCGGAACCAACTATAACAAACCCGAGAACTGTTTCCAGTGCGTGCGGAGCGGGGTACATCGGAAGACCTTGAATTTTACGTGATAACTGGAGATGCGGGAGAATCGAAGCACCGATCAATAGATCGATATCTCCAGGGAAAGCGTAATTTCCGTCGGCTAACTGCAAGTTCTTAAACTCCGTCAGCATGGACGTGTCAACCGGTACCGTGGGCAACCGTTCCGTAATCTTATCTGCGACTAGCGAATCCATTTCAAACGAAATATTACGATTAAAACGTGAACTAAATATTATTTTAATGGAACCGTGAATGGTTGCCTTTAAACCTCCAAAACCTTTCACTTCTGAGCGGGATGACCAATTATTAAAACTAAAACCAAGGCGTTGACAACAATCCCGAGTAATAAAATTACTCTGGGAAGCGCCATCTAGTAGCGCTCGAACGGTGTGCGGTTTGCCAAAGGCATCTACAATGACAACTTGCGCGGTCGCAAGTAAAACGGTAGTGATTTGAGTACCAGCGGCGGAAAGCGAACACAATGTTACGTCGTTTGCACTTGCAGCAGGCCGCGCGTCACAAGCGTCGCGCGTCTGCGCAGGCTGCTGCTGCGATGGCAGCTTACTACTCTCAAAATGTAAGAAGGTATGATGTCTAGCTAGACATTTACGACAGCTAACACCACTGTTACATGACGTAACCAGATGTTTGTCACTTAGACAATTAAAACACAAATTATTAGTGCGGACAAACTTGTAACGATCACTAGGCGATAATCTCTGAAATCCCGAACACTTGTACAGCTGTGTATGGCTACCCTTACACAGAGAACAGTCAGGTGTTGAGGCGGTATTAGCTAGCGTATGTGCAGTCTTGACTGACTTCGATGACGCGTCTATACGGCGATCGGAACCTGTCCTATTCGTGACTTCATGACGTGCCGACGTGCGCTGCAATACCTTAATATGGTCGCGAATAAAAGATTCTAAATCTTCGAACTTAGGTATTTCTTTACCGCGCTGAGTCGTTTCAAACAGACGAACAGTTTCAGGATCTAATTTCTTTAAACCGATATACAAAAACAAAAAGTCACAGAGGTCATTGACCTTTAGGTTCTTTACTGCACGAACAGATGATGCGAAAATATTTAAAAACTTCTCTAAATTATGATCGTTACAAACGGAAAAACTTTTCAAATCGAATAATTGATCTAAATATGCGGTGGCTACTAATCGCTTATCTTCGTATTTTGTTTTTAAAGTGTTCAAAACTAAATTGTAATTTTCAGCGCTAAACGTAATTCCAGCACAGACAGCCTTTGCCTTACCGGTCAATTTTTCTACGAGATAATGCAATCTCTCGTGATCTGTCAGCGATGTGTTCCTATGTATTATATTTTCGAAACTATCTATAAATAAATTCCAATTTCGAATGTCACCATTAAATTCAGGTATTTGAATTGGCGGCAATCGTGGGCGTTCGCGAGGAGGGTTGGATAAACCACTCGCGGGGGGGGGGGGAGTCTCTAAACTCCTAGCAATACGTTTGATACGACAATACAAGTCATCAAAGGACGACAATGCCTGATAACTCACACAGTAATCAGGATTTAACTCCAACTCTAAAATGTTTATATCCTTAATTGTAGATTTAAAATCCGCGCGCAAACTATCTAAAGTTTCCAACGAACACAAGAAAGCATCTCTAATCATCAGATCCGAGATTTGCAAAGATTTATCACAAATTGATTGAACACGTGAAAACTGTGAGTCCCTTTCAGCGTATAAAAGCTTTAACTGAACCTTTAAATCAGTACTAACCTTATTGCCCTTAAGAGACATCTTGTTTTGATATATTCACACTATACACTCAAACAAACACTTAACGAATTATTAAGTAAGCGATAATTATCAGATAACAATATGGTAATATTGTAAACAACAAAGTGAACGGCGTCGTTCATATGCGTATATAATCTATGGTTTATCCGTTTCCTACAAATATTCACTCAACAATGAACGGGTATTTTTGAAATGCGTCTACCTACATGCAATTTGTAGGACTTCCGAATGAATTTTGTCAAGAAAAAGAATGCGATCGATTTATATCTACGCTGATATTTACGTAGCTAACTATAATTATGCGGTGCGGTTGACGGCGTAGGTACCGTAATTATCAATGGCTCTTTAACTATACGAGCGAAATAACGTATAGTTGCCTAAATGCCTAGATGCGGGTTTTCTACTATTATATCTAGGTAAACAGGCGCGTTGCGTTTATTCCCTATGGAACAAATACTATATTGCGAAATTACAAGAAAATGATTCACGATCCTGCTCGTAGGACCAAAAATAATGGTTGCGCTAATTTTGCTGTGGACTGTAGGTTTAAAAAGCGATCTAAGGTTTATTAACAATATGCAGATACTGTGCCTGGATGGGACGGAAACTAGGAAGGAACACTGACCTTTTGACTTCGAAGGTTGCACGTGGCGCCGGCCGGCGATCCTCGACTTCGCACATTTAACCACTGCCAGGTCCTGTTTGCACTACACTATTGTTGAGTTTTGAATGGTTGGATCACGAAATAGTCAATTTTCTTGTAATTTCGGGCGGGCGGTTTTAGCGATGCGGTCACATTCACAATCGATGCACACACGTCAATGTCAAATCATTTCTAGAGGTCGTGCGGGTGGAAGGGAAACGGATGGTATAGGATTGCTAGGCCAAAAAAACAAATTACAAAAAACAAAGTCGCGGATCATAGCAAATTGGCGCAACCAGTTGATTTCAATAATCTGATCATATTTTATAGGCCAAAATTAAAAGGTATGGGTAACTCAAGAGCTGTGCTGTTTGCGCAGAGCTTACATCTTTTAGACTGTGAAATTGTCTCCCTAACAAAATTCACATATATATGGAGTCATCAAAATATCGTCTCAAATCCAGTAACAGATAAACTAGTAGGTTTTTTTTAAACAACGTTGCCCTATTTTAGAAATCAATCCTGTATACAATTTTCTTAATTAACATTGCCTCATACTACGAAATACTTCTGTATCGTGGATGCGTTCACAAACATGTAAACTCACATAAATAAGACATCCAGACCCGGAACATCTATTTGTGGGCCATACAAATACCGGGAACTGAACCCGCGACCCGCAGCGCAGCAGCCTGTCGCTGAACCATTGCGTATTGTTTAAAAACTTGTGAACTCACATAGACAAGACACCTAGACCCAAAACTACTATCTGTAGGCTAAATAAATATTTGTTCCATGCGGTATTTGAATCCGCGACAGATAGCGCAAAAGCCAACTGCTCAGCTACTGCACCAGCCATGTCAAATACATGTAACATGTGTAGGTAATCAAATAACATGAGTCCCATAAATCCCACAGGACCAATGGATGCCAATGCGATATCGCAATACAATTTACCATACCATTCGCCAAACACAGACATCGGGACCCCATAACACAAAACATACTCACGTAACCCCTATTAAGGTTAGGTTATCATGGTTTTTCATCACCATAGTATACGTAGTAAGGAAATATCACATACGATTTTATTTCGTGTGTGGGCAACAAAAGTAAATCATATATGAGCATTATTGGACGTTATTATTGCCTTAGCCAATGTTATTAGGTACGTGTCGCGGTGTTAGTGTGATTTCGGACCTTTAGTGGAATGACTGGGGGTCGGTGTGAATATTTAGGTTTTATTAAAATTGTGTGCGTCTTTCTATTGGGTTTTGACTGAGGTTTATGGTGGGATGTTGCTTTGATTGTGAGAGTTTTTATTTATGGTTTAGGAAAATGGTGTTGTTGTTGAGCAGAGGTCGAATGGTAATGGCGTTGACTTAAGAGTTGTATGTCACACACAAATCTCTGGATATAATGGTGATCTTATCTACTAAACAACTTTTGGATAGACTGAAAAAACTAAAAATAAAAAGGAATAGCCAGTCATAGGATAGCTAGTAAATTTATTGATCATAGAAAGCATTGCGCTCATAAAGAGGTTTAAGGAATTTAGCTGATGAAAATTAAATTTTTTTTTAGGGTGGAAAATCATCCAATTATTTCTCCCACTCAAGGGCGGAGTGGAAGGGCGTGTCAACTTTTATTGAGTAAAGCTACACCTATATTCTTTTAGTTGCCTCTTAAGGACCGCGGTAGCCTAAAACTTTTCTCCTACGCTGAACTTTGGCAGATTTAATTAATAACATTTGCAGTTAACGTAGTCATCTTAAAGTTTTACCATCGCCATCGATTTGGAAATAAGTAGAACTTAAGTGATGTGCTATCTTTTAAAACCCTCCATCATACTAAAAGATCAGCAATAATTGACTATTGAGTAAACAATGAAATAGTGTAAACTACCGTATTTTATTTTGTATTCTACTAAACACTGTGCTGCAAATGAAAAACGGTGAACACATTGTTAGGTACTGTGTTTAAAACGTGGGTAACATTTAAAACAAGTTAAATGTTTATGCTGGTGTTGTTTCATTTAGAGTTTTGTTTTACCGCCGCAATCTTATTTGACTACCTACTATGTATTATTAAGAGGACTACGGGAACTAACTGACAGATAAAATTATTTATAAAGCGCCACTATATTATGATCTGTAAACAGATAAATATATGATATTCTTCAGGATAAATGCTATGCACGATAGAAAAAAATCACGAAGCTGCCTCTAAAATTACCCGTCGATTAAAAGCCGGACTAATAATTATACACGTAATCATTTAAAAATTGTTAGTTAGATTATTTTATAAGTAACATTTTAATGAATATTTTCTGTTTACGAGCATATGACACCCAAGGGCTGCAGCTGAATATCAGCGTCAGATGGTAGTCTTGTGTTACCATTTGGCATTATATTGAGCTGAGGCTTTTTTGGTATTACTCAGTGTACGTTTTGTTTAATTTGTAGGTGTTACCGTTTTTGTAATGCAAATAAATGCAATTTTCTTTCTTTTCTTTCTTATTTTACAGTAATAGTGTTTTAATCAAATCTATAAATTTTTAATAAATCGCTTAATTGCTTCATATTTGTAAGCATTGTGTCCTTGCACATATATTTCTTTATAAAGTATAGTCCTCTTAAGTACATACTTTCGACAACCCATTTCTATTCCTACTCCTTCATTACGCACGCAGTACGGTTGTGGAACTCACAGCCGCCTGACATTAGTATTTGCTAAACTCTTTAAATGAAGAGTGAACGAACACTACCTTTCTATTTCTTCATAGTTGTATATATGTATGTAGTTCTATATAACATTACTTAGTATGTATTATTGTGATATTAATTTTACTATATGTTTTTTTAATAATTGTTATGTTAGCAGATTTTAACATTGAGTTCCATTACTCTTACACACGATGTCTACAACTCTTTTTTTCCAAATTTCTTTCGCAGGTATGCTGAAAGAGACTTCACTAAAAATAAGCATCAGTTTTGTATTAGTTTTCTGTTTCCTTCTTCTTGTCTTTTATTGTATATGTGTACATGAATTGTCAAATTAAGAAAAATATAATAATAATGTTGCTCTTTCAGACATTCTTTAAAAACAACAATTCCTAAGTCTAACTGCAACATCCGTATATATCTATTTAGACGTAATACCGAAATAAATACGATTGCTTTTGTGTAAGGCAGTTATTATTTTCTTTTGTAATTTTCGACCATTTCCCTCGGCGCTATATATTTTCTTTAATAATTTACCGGTTGCCCATAAGTGGTTGTCGATGTTATTAATTTATTTGGTCCTCAAAGGTCGCAGTGGTACTTATTACCTATTCATGTAAACAAATGGTACCGGATTATCTTAATTAGAGAAAGGTCGGGTAATAATTAGGAGACAATTTTATGTGGGTACCTGCTAATCCTGCTTGGAATACTGTCGCAATATAGTACGTGTGGCTGTCCCATGTTAACGTTTATTATACTTATTTCTTTTATAATTTATGCACACATAATAATATGCAGAAGAAGATACATCATTATAAAAAAATGTACAAAGGTATGATTACTTGAAAATAAATTTCTTCCAACAGACTTGTGTAAGGATAGATAAGAGGAAACGTTGACAGTAATGTGTAGAAATAAGAAGAGTTTGCAAAATCTTAAAAAGAAGTGTTGAAATCTTATTGTTTAGATAAGGTTTTCAAATGACAATGACACTTGTTGTCGTGTGTGACAGCTGATATTTTAAAGTTAGAAATAACTGTCGTCTTGATGGCGATAGTTTTGATATCTATTTGTTTTGTCAAATGACGATTTTGCATTTTAAGTGGTGCATTAAATAATTCTTGGACTTTATGTGATATTAAATCAGATTTTTCTGGTTGTCTTTATACATACACTGACTTGAATAAATAGTTAACTGTTTCTGCCAAGATGGCGGTATATCCGGTCCTCACTTTATTTAATAGCGGATGCTCGCACCCACTAGAGTATTCGATTGTCAATTTTAGAACGGGCAAGTCAGGGAAATAAAAGTGCTGTGTGGATAAAGTCAGTAATGTTGAATTAGTGATCCAACAGAAGTAACACACACAATTTAAATATTAGTAAATACTTCCGACCGCCTGCCACTCCTCATCGCTTCGGACCATGACTCGACACAAGAGATCGTTGCCGCCGATCGTCCCCATGAGGTGTTCGTATGTCTTGTATTGTGCCAAATAAATTCCTTTTCTTTCTTTATACCTTTTAGTGTTCTATTACCAGGAACTCTTTCAAATGTTTAAATCAGAAATGGCTGGATGATGTTTTAAGTGAAAACCAACAATTTGATACCACTATTTTGTTATTCTCATCTTCACAGTTGAGTCACATAAGGACTGGTATCCACCAAAGCGGAGAGGAGAGGAGACGAGAGGAGATGTCTTCGAACAAACTAATCTGATTTCGTTATTTCCACATCTCTTCTTCGCTTAGCTTTGGAGGAAATGAATTAAGCGGAGAGGAGAGGAAGTGTCTCATTTTTCTATAGAATTTTGTGCGGGGAGCGAGCAAGCGGTGCGGCAGAGCGGAGAAGTGTCTAGTCGGGCGGCCGGGCGGCGCCCGCTCTCACGCACCCTGCACCCCCTGCTTTCTCCCCGCGCCTCTCTCACAGCACACATCTCTGCTACACAAAGCTCACATCTCCTCTCTGCTTCACTTCTCCTCTCTGCTTTGGTGTAAATACTCTGCCAGCTTCGCTGCACATTTCCTCTCTTCTCCTCTCCTTTCCGCTTTGGTGGATACCGGGCCTTACAAAACAACTCGAGTAAGGATAAATCACGCTCATAAAAACAATAGACAGTCAACCACAGAAACTTTTGACTGGTAAAAGTGCAAACTTTCTGACAAACAGGCTACAGTCAAGACGTTCATTATACGGAACGTTGGGTTGCAAACAACTGCTGGGAAGTTTGGGTGCTCCGGTTTGGCAGTATTCTGGATACTGAGAGTTAAGTCGGGGATTTCGTTTTTTGTGGCTTCTCATTTCGTTGCGTTGTTATTATTATGTGAAGGTACATCGGTATTGTAGATCTCTCGAAAAAAAATTAGCATTAAATTTTTTGATTAGTTTGTGAACTTTGCGAGTTTACCTCTGTGAATCCTTTCTTTACTTTTAAAATACGCAGGTGGTCTGAAAAGTTTCCGACCTAACAGAAATGCAAGAGATTTTTTCTTACAATTTTTTTTTTTTGTTGCCTTCTTGTTACTCTACACACTTCTCTCAGCGATGCTCTCATCTTTTTAACCCGTTCAAATAGTAGTTGGCGTTTTTCTCTGCAAAATAATTGCTATCGAAAGTGATTGCCTCCGCATTTGACAAAAATCGCTGATAGTATAGCATCAGCCTTATAATGTTCCCATAGCTGAGACTCAGCCCTCCTCTCTAGGAGAGGGAATGGTAAACTACCACTCGGGCTCAGTGCAGGTTGGTGGATGTCTTCGAATTGGTTCTAGGACATGCCGCTTCCCTCACAATGTTTTTCTTCGGTTTTTTTTTTAAATTACAAAAAGCAATGCACCTGAATGGGTTTTAAACCGGGGCCGTTGCCACTCGGCCACCACTGCTCCATTAGATAAGTGAACAAAAATAAGCCGTCTAGATCTGGTTAGTAAGGCGGAAGATCAAGCAGTTCAAATCGTAATTCGTAGATTTTCACCGTAGCAACCGCTGAGGTGTGAGACGGCGCGTAGTCTTCGTGAACCAAATTTAAGATTTAATTATCATTTTATTTCATAATTTAATTTAACTTACTCATAAATATTAATTTGGACTGAAAATTAGTGTGGCTTTTCTTATGATTTATTTTAATTTTAATTTGACTTCTTTTTGTTTGTTGGCCATTTTTTTTTTATTATTTGACATAATGTAACATATTCTGTATATGACTTGTAAGAATCCGTTACCAATAAATTACTATTATGAGAGTCGAGAGAATGCAATGGATGCGCGACGAACAAAACCGTTCGTTGTGGCGACACTAGGCATATGTCCGACAGTGGACGTCCCTTGGCTGAAATTGTTCCAGTCCTTCGATAATAATCATAATAAATAATAATTCCGTGCTCAAGGCTTCGAAGATTAGACTTAACTTAATCTGGATCACTAATTAACCTCTTCGCACGCCTTTCCACTGAGTCCAAAGCTGCTAGGTGACAGCATAAAACAACACGACACAAAACAACATTAAAAGCTGATAACATTAAAAGCTGTCCCGGTGTGAAGTACCGACTTTTGCAAGGATGCCAAGTTTCTATGCAACTAGTTTATAACACTAAATTCGTCGTTCGTCAAGTACTTCGTTCGTATATTACTTTTTAGACTGACAAAATTATTTAATGACGCAGCGCACAATCCTCTCAAACTTGATGTTAAATAGAGCATAATTAAAAAACAATGCTGCTTTATTATTGTTTATCCAAATTTCTGAAGATTTTGTTATAAACTTATATTTTAACATGGTATTTTCATACTTTAAAATAAAATACTTACCTCAATAATTATAATTACAAAAAAAGCGACCAAAAACTCTTCGCTGTCGCATGGTGCCCAAAAGACTGGCGGCATTGCCACGTTGTATGGCAATGCTTATCTTATGTCCAAGGTAAAAGCGAGCCCTTAGATCTCACTAAGTGTCAACAAGGCTTTTACATGGGTCGTTTCACAAAAAGTTAAAGTAGTCAATTAGTCATTGACTTCACACTTTTTCCTGAAAAATTCTTCTCACAATTCAGTATAATCCATTTTATTTTTGTCTACCAAGTTCAGTACAAGAATACAAACTTCGTGACAACCGCCGAGATTCGAAGTCGGTTCATTACACGCCACATTGGCGTGCTCACAAACAACTCCTTGAAGTCGAAGTCGGTTGGAAGTCGGTTGAAATCTACTGAATTTTGGCAATACGCCGCGTGTAACGAACGTTAACAAAAAATAGTTGTAAATTTTAGTTATATATTCTGTTGTTTTCTACGAATTATTTTTTGATTCCACTGAAAGTTGTTCTTTTTACAGCCTTGTTTTTACTTTACGGTTTTCATAAATTCTGTAGCTCGTCATAAAAATGGTGGATCCTACTTATGTATTTATTCTTGTTCTTCTTCCTCTTCTTATCCAGTGTTATTTGGGGTTGGAGAAACACGTTTTTTAGGGTTCCGTCTGTCTGACTGTCTGCCAAGACCCTTTATCTCGGGAACAAAAAAAATCTATTCGAAAAAAATATAAGAACACTGTCAACTGTCAAGAAAATTTTTTTCGTAAAAAAAGTATAGCAGATACGTATATTTTATTTTTATTTTATTTTATTGTATTTGGGAAACAAACAATCGTACATTATTATATAGCTTCTAAATACACAGTATACTATAAACAAATGTACAATCCATTAAGTTTCAACAAGTTACTAATTAATAATAATAGATACAGTTCACCATAAATAATTTCACCATAAAATCAATATAAAAAAACTTTTTTTTCCGCTAACGTGATCAATTAAAATCAAATGGTTAAACCCAGTTAAACAATCACACAATAATTAAAAACTTAATATTTAATAATTAAATATTAATAATTAAAACGTATAAAAGGACACTTCGCTATTTTACTGATCTAAGTCAAAAGCATCGGTGAAACTTTGGTTAGGAATTTTTGTTAAACATTGTTGCGGCATTCCAATAAACTGTTGTTGAAATAAAATACTCCTTTCTACGCGAACGGAAATCAAGTATTTCCAATTCGATATTCTTTTCCAACGTTTTTTGTGGACAGAATAGGAATAATGGCGAATATTTTATGCATTGGGGAACGTAAACTTGGTCGTTTGTTTGTGATTCATTAGTAGTGAATTCTGTAATTGTGGAGCATTTTGAAAACGTTTACGTAAGTTGTAGAAGGTGTTTTTTTAATGTTTCCTTTCAAATATTAAGCATGTTAACGTTTTGGAAATACATTTATTATGTACAGCTAAACAGCCCAGCAGATATTTTTTTGGGCTTGGTACCTCAATAGAAAAAAATGGAAATCATATAGGATCACTTTGTTGTCCATCTGTCTATCTAAAGAAAGAAAGAAAGAAAAATATTTTATTTCACATTTGGGGGTAGTGGAACAGAGAGTAAAGTCCCACATACCTCCGTTGAAAAGGGAGGATCCTCCGACCAGACGGGTGTTGTGTCTGGTGGGATTTTTGCCCGATAGATGATTTCGGGTTTGTTCTATATGTTCTAATCGCGCCGCAAATCTTACTTGCGCGATGCAGGATTAGTTCATTTGTGACGATATAGATGTCGCTACACACATATAGACACACACAATGCAGAAACAAAATGTAGACATTTAAGATAAAAAAAAGGATAAAACTAACATTGTGTGTCTCACGGTTGCGCCAAATAGGTCCAGTTCAGCAAAAATGCCAGACAGCTACGTGGTAGTTGCTTGACGCTGGTTTTCAACCTTATTTAGAGTGTCCGGTGAAAAAATTACTTTATTTATTTAGTCGGTAGTTTTAGGTGTAAAGTAAATAAATCTGTCTGTCAAGACCCTTTATCTCGGGAACGCGTGGAGATATCGAGTTGCAATTAAAATCATATACTTTTAGGTCTGCAGTCCCTTGAAAAAGCAAATTCCAAAGTTAACAAAAAAAAAAGATACGGTCGTTTATGTCGCAAGTAACGTGCCTATATTTCAACACTCTCAAAATTCATAGGGTACTTCACATTGACCTAGAATCCTGAAATTTGGCATGAGGCTAGGTCTCATAGCACAAGTATAGGAAAAAATCTGAAAGTAGTTATGTCACACAAATAATATATTTACGATTCTTAAAAATCTATATAGGGTGACTTCTAATTAGTGAAAGATACTTAAACACGTGATTGTAGTCATGATAACAAACAACTTTTACCATGGGACATTATTGGACCAAACCGGAAATCGAGAAAAAAA
Organism: Leucania comma; assembly: GCA_958295575.1. Classification (NCBI taxonomy): domain Eukaryota; kingdom Metazoa; phylum Arthropoda; class Insecta; order Lepidoptera; family Noctuidae; genus Leucania; species Leucania comma. The sequence continues at coordinate 6,063,946 of OY282476.1, read as the reverse complement.
GCCGTTGGCAGTACATTTATGCTCACCTAACTGGTCAGTACATTTTGTATTGAACTTGGCTGATTTACTTTGTGTAATATATTTCATCACCACTGCTCTCAAAATGGTGAAGGAAAACATCGTGAGGAAACCGGCATGTTTTAAAAACAAAAATTCGAAGATACGTGACATTCACCAATGCGCACTGGGCCAGCGTTGTGGATTACTGCCCATTCTTTCTCAAAGAGAGGAAGCTTGAGTCCCAGCAGTGGGGACATTATAAGGCTCATTATGCTATGTTTATATTGCATGTGCAATACCAGCTATTAGTAGGCTGCTTATTGACTTATTGCTGATATAGCCCAAAAAATCGTCAAACTTAAGTGTCAGTGGTTAGTGCATATTGCTCACAGATCACATGGTCGACGGGGCTGCAAGGTTCTGGAGTTACGAGCGCCTGTTGGATGACGCAGTGTTAGATGGCCTCTCATAAGGTGGCTCGGTGACCTGATGAGGGTCACGGGAACCCGATGGATGCGAGACGCACACGACCGTCCATTGACAGTGATCATCTTTAGTCTGAAATGATGTAATGATGATGATGACGATGTACTTTGATAAATAAATACCACGGAATAACGTTGACGAAAACCAGTGTCTAATACTTAAAACCCTTACCAAAATCCCAATAAATCCCACTTCAGGGTTCCACAAACAAATCTACAATCCAAAAACCGCATACCCCTAAAATGTCGTCCCGAAATAAACAAGGGTTTCACTGGATTCGATAGCTAATTGATTAATCGTCGCTTGTGACGTATGTCAGCGGTTAGGTTCTATTCGCAAAGTTTCGTTCAAAGGGTATTGGGCCTAGTCCTGAGTGAGCACGCGGTATAGGGTTGGGGCGAGCGCGGGCGCGATTTGGTGGCCACAGAGCATCTTGAGCTCTCTGTACGTTTTTCGTTTTGTTTCTTCGTTATTAATAATGACTTCAAAAATTACCGTCTGGGAGATAGTGGTCAAACATGTGCCTATCAATAATAACAATAGAAAAACTAAAGATTGTTTGCACTTTTTAGTGTTTTTTGGGATCCGTACTTCAAAAGGTAAAAACGGAACTCACGGATCATTTTGTTGTCCGTTCTCGTATGTCTATCAAGACCTTTTATCTCGGAAACGCGTGGAGGTATCGAATTAAAATTAAAACCATTAAGTTACGTTTTTAGTCCCTTGAAGCTGTGAAAGAATCAAACTTCTAAGTTAACGAAAAAAAAATATGTCGTATAAAACGTATACTTTAACACTCTCTCAAGGGAATTAAAATTTACAGAGTACTTCCCGTTGACCTAGAATTTTGAAATTTGGCATGAAGCAAGGTCTTTATGCACTTATACAGGAATAAATCTGAAAACTGCAAATTTTTAGTTACGTAACAAAAAAAAAAACTTCTTTCGATTCGGATAAATGTTCCAGAATTGGACTATTTACGTAAGTTAGTTTGTATTTGCCTTGCCCGGTTTTTTTTTGTATTGAGGTCGGTTGTATTTTTTTGTAAAAAGTTCCGTGACAGTCAGATAGAGGAGGCCTATGTTTAAAGTAGGTATCTTATAAAACATTAAAATTATATTATAGTTTATTTTTAAGAAAATCATGTTTTGTAAGTTTTTTTTTTACTTTAGTATATTTGATACCACTCAACCGCCTCAGCATCCGCTCAAGCTCCACACGTTAGTCACTGTCTAGGTGTGTTTGTTCACGAGTTGTGTTTCGAGCGGTTTGGTCAAACATTTAATAGTTTTCTAGTTATAGTGGTAAATTATTGTAGTTTCCTCGTAGTTGGTTGGTTTGAGGGAGACTTTAGGTGTGGTTATAGTTTACGTTACTTGTGACTAGTAACTAAGTAAAGTAAGTGATATTTGCTTAAAAAAGTGAATGAATACGTTAGTAGAACTACTTTTGTGACTTGCTGACTTGCAAATCTTTTCAGTTGAGCATGAGATTTGCTGTTTATGCTGACGGGTTTCTAAATTCAAATTTAAATTAAGAATGTGTCGAACGACGAATTTCGACCAGTGGTGCTATTCTCTAAGAAAACGCAGCGCTGCCTCAACGACGAACACCCAAATAGCATGCATTGGATTGTCAACCTAATATACCTATACATTGGATTGTTACTTCAATGTATCCTATTTGGATGTTCGTCGTTGCGGCAACGCTGCGTTTTCTTAGAGAATAGCACCACAGCTTTAAGGTTAAAGAAGAGTTTTAAAAATTCTTTACTTCAAATGTTTAATTCAGAAATCGGGGGTTAATATCCAACACCCCACAAGAGCCGTGTGGCTCATTTCCTCTCATAGAGAGGAGGCTTGAGTCCCAGCACTTTTTTTTAAGGTTGGAAATCATACAACAACTTCTCTCGCTCTGGGTGGAACGAGAAAGCGTGTCAGACTTGTACTGACTAAAACCACACCTGCATTTTTCAGTTGCTCTTTACGTTTTAGGATTACAGGTTTCCTTTTCAGAAATTCCTGCTGGGGCCCTGCAGTTTGCTGATATCTCTTTGAGGAGCCTGTGGGTCACTACGTGTAGTTAACGATCTGGGCTCGGTCTGGGCGATTACCGGACGGCCGGACAGAGAGCTACCCATTACACGACGTCTGCGAGCCTGCTTCTACCGTGGCTTGCAGTCGGGGTCGGAATCTTGGTGGCTGGGGTGGGTGGACGTTCGTTCACGATTGCGGCCTCCTCCTTAGCTAGCATTCCTGCTTCGCAAAAGGAGGAAAACGCCTGCCATTCCTCCTCGCTGCGGACCATAGCCCGAACCAGGGCCTGGCGCGAGAGGTCGCTGCCGCCGATTGCTTCCACGAAGACGCGGCGGTACTCTGCCTAAGTTGGGCACACCTTTACCGTATGCTCCACTAATTTGGTGTAAGAAATAACCGAACGTACCATCCGGTGTGAACTTGCGTTAAGCCGAAGATGAGGACGCCGTGAGGATTCTCCAGCCACTCCTCGAAGAGGGGGCTTACCGCCTTGATTATGGTGTGCCCAGGGACGTACCAGATAGCTTTTTTTTTTGTCAGTGTCAAAATGCGCCGTAAACGGAACATAAACATCTTTATCTAGACTTAGACTTTGAATTTTTCTTCGCTCCAAGGAAGAAGAAGAAGAAGAAGAGGTAGGAGGGATAGGACCCCTGAGTATTTTCAACCTTTATACGTCTCTGAAAAAAAAAACGTTTTTACTCAATGGAAAACCAAATGATCCTTTATGGGTTTTTTTTTTCATGGTGTGGAAAATCATCCTATGACATCTCCCGCCCTTGGGCGGAGCGGGAGTTAGTGTCAGACTTTAATGACTAAAAATCCACCTCGTTTTTTCGTTGCCTTTCATACCAGCGCCGAGCTTTGTTTTTAGAAACCGACCCTTGGCCCCAGTAGGCTTCGATCCTATAAGGGTTTTTGTATGGTAGTTAAAATTATCTAATGATAAATCCCGCCCTTGGGCGGAGCGGGAAATAGCGTCAGACTCTAACTGGCTAAAAACCTACGCCGTACTGTTCGTTGCCTATCGTACAGGGGCCGAGCCTTCTTTTCAGAAAGCGGCCTTTGGTCCCAGCAGGCTTTGACTTTGCCTGCCTGCAGCTAGCAAACTGGGCCTCTACGGTTTGCTGACAGCTCCTTGAGGCGCGCGGGAACCGTACGCGCCGTCAACAACTTGTGCTCGGTCCGGTCGGTTACCGGATGGTCGGACAGCGAGCTGCCCATTGCACGCGGTCCGCAAGCCCGCGTCTACGGTGGCCGGAAATCGGGATCGGAATCCCGGCGGCTGCTGGGGCGAGCGCCCCGTAGCCTCTGCCTGATGCGGTCGGCCTCCTCCTTTATCCTATAAAGGTACCGTTTTTATCGATTGAGGTACCTACAGAACTCCAATAAGTAAAAGAATCCCCAGTCCTCTGAATCCTTATTTAACTCACAGAGATAAATGGTTGAAAATGTGTTTCCATCAAATAAACAAACTTGGCTTCAACTTAACTTTTCCAGAGTAATTTCTGCTCGAGTCTCCTCGAATCGTCTGACTTTTAATTATTAATGAGTAACCCTCATTAAATAAGTTCGGAGGCAAATTCTCGCATACTTTTGATGTTGCCTGTGCCTGTATGTAAATATATCTTTATTTGAAAAAGGAAATCTGTTTTTCTGAAGTTGTTCGTTGAAGAGATTATGTTGATATGGTTATTAAGTTATGGGTATGCAGATCAGCGTAAATCTCCGCTGAAAAGGGAGGATCCTCCAAGCAGACGTGTATTTTGTCAGGTCCGGGTGATTGTTAAATTCGGGCTACTGTATTTATGTTTTATTAGCGCAGGGAACTCTATTAATGCGATCCAGGATTTTGAATTTTAGTTTCTATCTCCTTTTTTTTTTTTGCTGGGAAAATCCTCGTCTGACATCGACCGCCCTTGGGCGGAGCGGGAGATAGTGTCCGACTTTTAATGACTAAAAACCCACTCCTGTTCATTTTTTGGCTTTTATACTGGAGCCGAACCTTCCTTTCAGAAATTGATCCTTAGCCTCAATAGGTTTTGACCCTGCTGGGCCCCCGCGGTTTGCTGACAACTCCTTGAGGTGCGCGTGGAATAGTACGCGCCGTCGACGACTTAGACTCGGTCTGGACGGTCACCAGACGGTCGGACAGCGAGCTACCCATTGCTCGCAGTCCGCAACCCCGCGCTTACGGTGGCCGAAAATCAATATCAGAATCCTGGCGGTGGCTGGGAGTTCCTACCCCTCTGCCTACTTTTAGAGAAAGTAAACGTGATGGCAATAATATTAGTTCCAGCAACCACAATATTTAGTAAATAACACGATTATTATTTAGTATGCAGCCGTGTGAGCCAATACTCAATATTCTGGCTCACGTGGCTACGTGAAAGATTTACAAACAGCGTGATTGCGGGAGTGCCCCTTTGTGTCCCGTTTTCGACGGGCGTGACGGGACAAAACTGGTTTAGTCCGGTTATAGATTTGGCGGGAAAACGCTGTGAATTTTTGGCGGTTTTTTTTTGTAAAAATGGCATTCATTGGCTGTTTTCGGCTATTTCCTGGTTGGAAACAACTGTTCTGTTGGATTTTAGTTTCCCCTAAAATGTTTGAAAAGAAACTAACAGTGACAGGGACCGATGACCAAAATTACATTTTACAATGCTCTCCAGAGGAAAATAGTTTAAAATAGTTACAAATTATCAGTCTGAAATATTTATTTATTATAACTTTTTTGCAATAGTAAACATTGTATAAAGGACTTAATGCCTTAAACATTTTCTACCAGTCGACCTTGGTGCAGAAACAAAATATGGTAGGTGCAACTTAATTGCAAACTAACAAATAGAAAAACTAATACAATAATAAATACATACTTATAATTAATTATTATTATTATTTTATTTTTATTTATTTTTTTTTATTATTAATTCATTTATTCATATTAAGTACTTTTTTTTATTTATATAGTACTTATTAATTACATTTGTAAATATTTTTTTAACAAAGTTGTATATAAAAAAAAAACATTTAAAAATATAAAAAATAGTAGCCCACCGGCATCGGGAACAGGATCCAAGTTGCCGGCGGTCAGGGCTCTTGAGAGAGGAACTTCCGGAAAATACTAACTATTATTATTATTTATTATATATACACCCATATTTTTTAATTAGTGCACAAAAAATGGGGCTCAATCAGTAGCCGTTACTGATCATATTTGTGTAGTCAAAAGTACAAAAAACGAAATCCCAAAATTGTCCACAAAAATTTGTCATTATTGGTAAATTCATAATTGAATCATCATTCATAACAACTACTACTAGAAAATACTAAGCGCAGTGTTTTTCCATTTTTATTGACATTCTTTCATTCATAAACAATAACCTGTACAATGTTTCCATAAATTGAGTGAGATTTTGGGATATAAACAAACTTTGCTGTTTATGAATATTATGCATTGAGACTTTACTTAAATAATAACAAGACCTTTTCTAATAAGCCCTTTAAGTAAATGCCATAATTAAAAAATAGTGGTGTATATCTACATCTACAAACTTAAAACTTGCCCGATAGGTTTCTTATAGGGTGTAGACATGCGCTGAGACCGGTTTTTCGAAACTCCACTCTAAGGGGGTAAAACGGAAGTTGGAAGTTTGTATGGAGAAGCCAACTTTCACGCGGGCAAAACCGCTGGCAGACGCGAGTTAAACAAAATATTTCTGAAAAAAAAAATCCAACAAATCAACGCTGTGATGATTCTATCAACTTCTTGGAAATTTATTCACGAGTCAATACACTTTAATCTATAATATCTTACCTTATCAATTTCACGATAGGCTACGAAGGAACGGGGTAGGGTTTTAGTCAGTAAGAGTCTGACACTACTTCCCGCTCCGCCCAAGGGCGGGACTTGTCATTGGATAATTTTACCTACAATAAAAAAAAAACCTTATCAATCTCAAAATCCATCTCAACCTCTAAATAATATTTCTATGTAGCCTTTACCGTTATAACTTTACTAATCTTGCAATTTCTTTTCTTTTTATTTACGAATTTTCTAAATGTCACGTCCCTCATGGCGGTGCCCTATTACCGGTAATAAGTTTCCGCAAAAAATGCGAATACATACCTGCCATTTTATTTCTATGGAATTCTCGATGTTTTGTTTATTTTATTTACTTAAAAATTTTGACGTTCTTTAGTTTTTAATATTTGATTAGTACGCTGGACTGTAGTTAGCATAGTATAGATATTCCTGGGGCCATGGGTTATGTGAAAGTAAACCCCGGAGCCCTGAAACGAAGGCAAAGAGAGAACAGGAGTGGGTGTTTTGACAGTAAAAGTCTTACACAATCTCCCGCCCCAAGGGTGGGAGATGTCATTAGATGATTTTTCCACCTACAACAAAGATATTCCGGGTCACTTGTAATCCTATTGAAAGTAAAAAACTCCAAATTGTAATTGTTTGATCCAAGAATAGTTATAACTACCGAAAATTGAACAGAATTTTAATGTAAAATAATCATTTAAAATATTCTACATCTGGTTGGTAAAAAAAAAACCAAGAAGGGGACCGCGGTGTCTGTGTTCGCTCGTTTCGCTCGCTCACTATCCATTCTCTTCTTACTAAACCTGTATATTGAAGAAACATAACAAAAAAAAAAAAACAAATGAATAAGAAACAAAAAGACGTTACCGATCTAGCGTCAGCCTTATAATGTTCCCACTGCTGGGAAACAGGCCTCCCTCTCTAGGTGAGGGAATGAGCCGTAATCCACTACGCGGGCCAGTGCGGGTTGGTGGATGTCACATGTCTTCGAATTTTTGGTTCTTTTGCCGTTTTGCCGGTTTCTTCACGATGTTTTCCTTCACCGTTTTGAGAACAGTGTTGATGAAATGAATTACACAAAGTAATGTGCCTCCACCCAAGTAATGTCACCCGACCGGATTTGAATCCACGACCTACAACTCGAAATTCAGGGCCGTTACCACTCGGCCACCACTGCTCACAAACTATTACCGATCACAAATACATAAAATAACATAAAAAATGTTTCAAAATATCATTATCAAAAACATTCTCTATTATTTGTCGGTTCATAGTGCGGAACCCTTTATGTACGAATCCGGATCACTCTTGGCCGGTTATTTTCTATTACTTTTAAAATTCAAAAGGTTCCTCGTCTAGCCATATCGATTTAATCTTTTTAACTCCGTATAAAAACAGTTTATTTTAATTTGCAGTTCCTTAAAGAAATGAAGAGTGTTTTTGCAGCTTCTATTTATCCAAGCTTTAAGTGTATTCAGTTTTATAAAGACTGCATTCAAGAACGATATTCAGAAGCCCTACCATGACCTCTTAACGTGATCCATTCGACGACCTAAAGTGAAATGTTAAAGGGGTTGAGCAATACATCGTTAAATTTTGGTCGTTTTAATCCCGCGGATTTGGTACATGAAACACTATCGATCTGTAAAGAGAAAATAAAAAATAAAGTACATTTTTTTAATCTCGAATTAATTTGCGCATACACGAAATTAATTTCTTTAAGTAAACGTCAGCTGAGCGAGGCCAATGAATTGAAGGTAGTTAGTACGCAACGACCGATATCTACCTACAAGGTCATTGACTCGTTTACTTAAAGAAATTAATTTCGTACATTCATATATTAATTCAAGTATTAGGTAAATACTTTATTTTTTATTTAATCTATTATCGATAGTGTTTCATGTACCGAATCGACCCTCCGCGGGATTAAAATGACCAAAATTTTAAGGTGTATAGGGTGTATAGCTCCATCCCTCTTTCTCGCTCGCATGTTTGACAGTTTACCAGGTCATGGTAAGGCCCTCGTAGTGAATATGGATTGAAAAGCCTAATCCAGTTTTGTTGAAGATCTGTCATCGCTGTACCGTCGTAGGAGCTATCTCTCACGCCGGGCCTTGTACAGGCCATGGTCTTGAGTGAGTAGGAGTGGCAGGCGGTCGCCTCCTTCTGCGGAGCAGTAATGCTAGCAAAGGAGGAGGCCGATCGCGTGAGCGCCGCCGGGATTCCAATCTCGATTTCACGCCACCGTAGGCTTGTGAACGGCAAGCAATGGGTAGTTCGCCGTCTGACCGTCCGGTAACTGTCTGAACCGAGCCCAAGTCCTCGACAGTGCGTGCTGGAATGTACGACGAACCCCCAAAACCATTGGGCATTCGTCGTACATTCCAGCAGCGGGCCGCGTTATCGCTCGCACAAACACAAAACTTATGGCAATGTACGACGGACCGCTCAACGCGCTGCGCAACGCGCTGCGTCTCCGTAAACAACTACTTAGGCTATCGCCGCACGTGAGCAGCAGGCGTGCAGTTCACAAAAGACTCGCGAGCGGCGCGTTTGCGGCGCATTTGTCAGGTCTGGACGCAACATAACAGTACGCAATTGTCACTCCAGAATCTACATACATCATCATCATCAGCCTTTAATGTACCCACTGCTGGGACACAGGCCTCCTCTCTATGAGAGGGAATGGGTACGGCCCATTCCCTCTCACCATCATGCGGGCCCAGGGGGGAATCTACATAGAACACACCAAAAAATATTGTATTTTCTATTCATTTTCAGCTGAAAAACGCCGCGTTAGAACACAGCTTGATGCGTCCATTACTTTGAGAAATTTGGCTGAGTTAGTGAAAAAGGGTAAATTACCATTGTATAGACAGCAGGGAGATACGGAGGAATTCGTCTCGATTTCTCAAGTCACAATTGACTCTGAATCGAGAACATGTTTATTTGTCATTGGTAAAACAATTGATGTTTGTTTTACGACGAATTTTGTTTGAAATTTGAATTGTTTGTACTGTAAGTGCGTTTGGAGCGTTGATAGAATTTATTTGAATTCGTTATAGCAGTTTTTAAATATTTTCTGTTCACGTTTCTGTAGACTGAAAAATGCTATATTTTCTTGGCGAAAGGCACGAATATTAATCTGCTTGTTTGCTCATAACCATTTGGGTAAGTTTTAGCAAATTTTAGTGACGTTACGAAATCAGTGTCTATATAAATGTTTTCCTATCACGTATCTGCAAAATAAGGAGTGATCTTTCGTCTGAGGTCTTGTCGCGATATTAAGGCCAAATTCACTAATAAACTAATCGCGATTATATAAAACTAAATGCAGTTTTAGCGCCTTATCGAGATTATAGCTTCATTTTGCGTTTCACCGCGATGTATTGAACCTAGTTTACGCTAAACTCAGTTTCAGTTCTTTTGTTGTCGCCCATGTTTACGACACGGGTCTTAAACTAGATTACGTTGAGCTCAGTTTAGTTGAACTATGTTTTATATTGAAAGATGAAATCAGCCCTAAGTCATAAAAATATTAAGGTAGTGCTCTTCCTTTGCCAGTGGTCAGTGTTGGTGACTATTTTTTATTATTATTAATAGGCTTGTGTTTGACCTCTAGCTGACCAGCGATGATCTGGTCGGCGTAGGAGCACGCTTGCCTAAAACTAAGTCTTTCATATAATGTACTGATTTCATTTGGTTTTATTCAATTTTTGTTGTGAAAATCAATCACGAAGATTAAGTTAGAGATGATTTATATTGATAAACTAGTTTTTGTCAGTGGCTGCGCCCGTGTGAGTCGGTTTATCCCCTCAGGGGTTTTTTTTTTAAAGTAGATAAAATCATCCAATCACATCCCTTCGATCGCCCTTGGGCGGAGCGGGAGATAGTTTCAGACTCTTACTGACTAAAAACCTACTTCGTTCCTCCTTTGCCATGGTTCCAGGGCCCTGGTATGCATTTTCAATCCTCCCCAAAGCCCCTAATTAGGCTTCGACCCTACTGGGCCCCTACAGTTTGCTGACGACTCCCTGAGGCGCGCGGGAACAGTGCGCACCGTAAACGACTTGGGCTCGGTGCGGTCTGTCACTGGACGGACGGACAGCGAGCTACCCATTGCCCACCGTCCGCAAGCGCGCGCCTACGGTGGCCGGAAATTGAGATCGAAATTACGGCGGCGGCTGCGGCGTGAGCGCCGTTACCTGATGTGGTCGGCCTCCTTTACTAGCATTACTGTTTCGCAGACCCCGTTAGGGGTTGATTTTCGTAAAATACATTCTTAGCGGATGCCATTCTATCTGCCAAATTTTAAGTTTAAGTTGATTTAATATTTTAAAATAGCAATGGGTGTATTCTTACCTTAATATTAAACAGAACAATCACATAAAACCAAATTAAAATAAAATAAAACTTGTTCTTGTCGATGCGGCTAATTCTAAAAAATACCTAACCCCATTAAGAAAGACAATCCTCCAAGATTTCTTCCTTCTATCCCCATCCTACCTCACCTAAGTACGTTATGAGTACTCCTTCGATCACGTACCATCCCACTTAAGGCAGTACGTGGCACAAGACCGCTAACTCTAAGTACTTATTGCGTTTTTCTTACCGCGCCTTCAAACGGTTTCATTTGATAATGCTCTTTAAATATTGATGAAATGTGGTTTGGAGGTAGTAAATTTGGTAATGGTGGGAAAAAATAAAATGTTTTTTTCTTATAGATTCTAATAAAATTCTGGTTGAATGTTTATGGATGAAATCGTTTTTGTAATATGATAATAAAATCTGTTTATTTTTTCGGATATCGTGCTCATATATTTTGGGGTCGCCTTCTGAAAGGAATTTTCGGCCCCGGTATGAAAGACAACGAAGGAATAAGAGTGGGTTTTTAGTCAATAAAAGTCTTACACTATCTCCTGCTCCACTCAAAGGCCGTCAAAGATGTCACTGGATGATTTTTTCAACTGAAAAAAAAGCTGAAATATTTGGCCAGTTAGGTTAAATATTAGGATGTTAAAGGTGACGAATCTTTTATTTTAAGGTGGAAAATCATCCAATGACTTCTCCTGCTTACGTTTCAGATTTTTACTGGATAAAGCTCATTCCTGTGTTCCTTTTTTGCTTTGCGTTCTAGGCCCCTGGCCCTTAACCTATGGCCTCAGTAAGCATCAACCCTGCTGGGCCCCTATGGTTTTGCTGTAATTTTTTGAGGCGCGTGTAGAATACTACGCGTCGTCGACGATTCGGACTCGGTCCGGATTATTACCACATGGTCGGACGGCAAGCTAACCATTGCATGTCGTCCGCAAACCCGCACTTACGGTGGCTGGAAATCGGGGTCGGGATCCTGGAGGCTAGGGCATGAGGGAGTCTGTTCCCTCACGTGTAAGAGACGAGTCTTAAGTAGTCCTTTTGCGGTCCATCTATCAACATGAGTATGGTTAAAATAACTTGTCGTTTTATCCAACGCAATGTTTGAAAAAGAGACAACGCCTAAAAAGAAATAGCGTCTGAACGCTCGGTTGACTTTCAGAATCTTAAGTCGAATATTGCACAAAACTTGTTCCAAAAAATACACCTTTTTTATTAAGTTTTTGAAAACAGTTTTTACCATTTGAATCTCGATTTTATGTTTAAGGTTTGCTTATATATATAATCTTTTGAACACCGTGATTAGAGACACAATAGAAAGACAATAGGAGTGCAGACACCGGTCTCCTCTTGGGAATTGACAGTTTAAATTCAAAATGTGTGTGTATTCACTATAGAGCTATTATATGGGAAGTATCACTGGTTTGGTTACTGTTTTTTTTTTCACCAGCCATATTGTCTCCTCACCACCCTAGGTTGACTGGTAGAGAATGCCTAAGGCATTAAGTCCGCCTTTGTACGTTTAGTTGCATGAAGATTAAATAAATAAATAAATATGATTCTATTGGAATGCAGCTAAACATTTCTTAAGAAAAAAACTCAATGAAAATACTATAGAGCTTTGATTAACACCAGTAACTGGCTCATTATAAAAAAAGAGGTAAACTAAAAAGAGGTAAGATAATAATATTGTTAAATGAGATTAGGAAGGGCCATAAGCGCAAGTAATTTTATATTTTAGTATAAAATATAACTCCGTAGGAATAGGAATGGAAAAGCCTTTTTTTCCTTCGGTCATTATAATATATTCGGTCATGGCAATACGTTCAAACCTAAAACCATACTCCTTACTAGTGCACCACTTTTAATAGAAAAAAGTACAATCAGCGTCGCCAAGGGGGAGCAGGGGGGGCTTGCTTTACAGCTTCCGAGCCTAGTTTAGGCACCAGACTCCTACAATTTAATGTCCATCCTATTATGTTACCGTAGATATAAGGCTAGCAATTCGGAGTTTATTGCAGAGAAAAAGAACTATTATTATTATTTAAAAAATACTTTTGTTTTTACTCTATATACTTCCAATAGACCCCCCCACTTGATCATCGGCTATCGACGCCCTTGAGCGTAATTAGTCTTAAATATTAAGACATGCCCCAGGACCACAGTTGCGGGACCAAATTTGTAATTTGATAAAGTGCTACGAGATTGCTACGCGTTACGCTTGCTACGCTTTCGTAGCATGTAACTAAAGCGCTACGAATTCAGAATAAAGCGTAACATAGCATAACATAATAAATTATGTTTATGATAATCAGCTTTATTATAGTGTTCCCACTGCTGGGACTTAGGGCACCGCTCCACGAGTGTGACATAGGCCGTAATCCACCAAGTGGGCCCAGTACGGTTAGTGGAAGCCTCGTCTACAAATTGTTACCGAGAAGCCGGTTTCCTAAGTATAGTGCCTGGATGTGTTTGAAAGAATCCACGACAGAACTTGTAAATCGGGGCCATATTTATATTATACTTAAAGGTCTAACTACTACCTAGAATTCGAAGTGTTTCTTAATTCTATTTTTATGCAGGGTATTATTAAGTTAGTTCCATCAACCAACTACAAAAATATGTATTGAAGCTTAAGCTCTCGCATGTATCCAGGTTAAGGTTAAAACATTTGGTTTATAGTGCTTCGTCGGGAACGAATACATAGCGCGATCTAATTCGACGCCAACGCCATCTAGAGAAGGGTGGTGTAAACTTATTTTTTTTCAGCGGTAATGGTTGTTAGAACAGTATAGGGACATAAGAGAAATTATCCAATGAATCTCCCGCTTTTGGGTGGAGCAGGAAGTCGTATCAAACTTTTAATGACAAAAACCCACTCCGGTTTCTTCTGTGCCTTCGTTCTAGGGTCCCGGATTTCTCTTTTGCACATCCCATTGCCTCATTTAAAACGACAAATAACGCAGCACTGGTTTGTATCCACCAGCCAATGACCTGATGGTCGTGGAAACATACCACCACATAAGAATCATAAGTATACATGATCTCTTACCAACGGGTGCAATTGTTTCACTACGTGCAAACCAAGAGCTTTCAAGTAATCAGTGCTTCGTGGAAAATGTATTAAGTTCAAGTCTCTTCGACTGTGAGTACCTTTGCTAGATATGAATGGCTTATCCGTGATATCTCAGGTTGCTATGAGACTGGTCATAATGTATGATTAGTGAAGAGGTGAGCGTGGGATATTGTGACCGTGGTGGATATTAAAGAAAATTGCTTTTAATTTGAAAATAATATGAATTACGTTGTATTTTTTTGGGAGAATCATCTAATGACATCTCCCGTCCTTGGGCAGAGCGCGAGGGTGTGTCAGACTTTTTCTGTCTAAAACCTCGTGTTCCTTCAGTTACCTTTTTTGCGAAGGCCAAGGTAACTTTTTAGAACAATCCACAGCCCTGGCAGGCGTCGTCAGCCATCTTATGACTACTTTGGCAGGCGTCAGTAGTCAAAGTCTGCCACTTCTCTTTTATTTTTGATATAAACTAGTGCTTGTTACCTGATGGTAAGCAGTGACATAATGGTAAGGATCAATAGTTTATTAAGAGCCTATTCACTCTAGCCTTGAAGACACCTAAATTATAATCGGACGTGAAGACCGCAGCAGACAAACTGTTCCAGTCTTTCGATGTTTGCGATATAAACAACGAAGCAAAACGCTTAGTCTGAACCGTAGAAGTTTTAATAATGTAAAGCGACGTAACGTAACGACCAACGTAGAGGCCTCTTCCTTTCATATACACAGTTAAATTTTGTCGTTTTAATCCCGTGGAGGGTCGGTTCGATACATAAAACACTATCGATTTCTAAAGATAAAAATAAAAATTCGAATGAATTCACGCATGTACAAAATTAATTTCTTTAAGTAATCGTCAGCCGAGCGAGGCCAATGAACTGTAGGTAGTTAGTGCGTAACAACCGACAGCTACCTACAAGGTCATTGACTCGTTTACTCAATAAAGTGTATACAAATAAAAAAAAAAATAATGGTGGGTATTTGTCGTACGTCGGGTTGTCCAATGGTAGAACGGAGATAGCGGAATCAAGTCATCTCTCTCCTTTTCTCTGCTCTTTTTGGCTCCGGGTGGATTGAAAAAAGTCGTATGATAATCTTTTTGGCTCCGGGTGGATCGAAAAAAGTCGTTTGAAAATCTTTTTGGCTCCGGGTAGATCGAAAAAGGTCATTTGATAATCTTTTTGGCTCCGGATGGATCGAAAAAAGTCGTTTGATAATCTTTTTGGCTCCGGGTGGATCGAAAAAAGTCGTTTGATAATCTTTTTGGCTCCGGATGGATCGAAAAAGGTCGTTTGATAATCTTTTTGGCACCGGTCGGATCGAAAAAAGTTGTTTGAAAATTTTTTTGGCTCCGGGTGGATCAAAAAAGTCGTTTGATAATCTTTTTGGCTCCGGATGGATCGAAAAAGGTCGTTTGATAATCTTTTTGGCTCCGGATGGATCGAAAAAAGTCGTTTGATAATCTTTTCGGCTCCGGATGGATCGAAAAAATTCATTTGATAATCTTTTTGGCTCCGGGTGGATCGAAAAAAGTCGTTTGATAATCTTTTTGGCTCCGGGTGGATCGAAATTGTTTGTCAGCCCACTGAAAAAACAGCTTATAACTGTTTAGTAGGTCAGGTCCTTACAAGAAAAAAAGTCCTCAATTTGATATTACGAGTATTTTTACTTTGAATATCATAGCTATCTTAACAGAAGATTTATGTTTTTACTAAGTATCCACTATATTAAAATTTTTAAGGCATTATCCTTGTCTAGACAATTTTAGCATTAAATTGCTATTTAGAGTGTCGTTTTTAGTCGTAAAGAAGACTTAGAGCAATTCTTAAAAGGTTTATAAGAAGGTAAACAAGTAATGATTAAGTTTTAGTTTAGTAAGGATTATAACTAAAAAGATTTTGCTATGTAATATTTTTTTTTGCTTTACTGAGTGATTCTTTGGAACCGAGACTGTTACTTACATTCATCTGGCCTATTTTTTTTTCTTTACAATTAGATATTTTTGTTTGCATATTAGTTTTCCTTGATCACAAAATGTATCAAAGTAATTGTGCCTAGTGGCTTATGACACAAAATTAGGTAAGAAAACTAGGCCAGATGAATGAGATATTCTTCTTATTTATTTTAAAGAATCACTCCATTAATTGCTCCCTCTATCGGGGATGCGTCATCATCATCATCATCATCATTTCACCCGAAAGATGTCCACTGTTGGACATAGGCCTCCCACAAGTATCATCTCAATGAATGCATTCACAAATATTCAAACTATGCGAGTTTGCACCGCACATGGATCTAGAGGCCATACCGCAAAGTTATTCGAAAAATAATTTAAAGCTTTCGTAGGTAATGGCATTCTTGCATTGTGCCGAGCTGTGACCAATGATTGAAATCTTGCTCCAAATCGAACTTTACTTCAAATGAACTGAGACATTTGAACGTGGAGCTAGTAAAATCCATTGAAAAGTTAAACTTAAAATCTGTTATTTGGCTCCATTAAGAATAATAATATTACATTTTTTTAAAAGAAAATAAATCGACGGGTGCAGAGTAAAAAGTCATCTATAATTTTGCGATATCTGTTATTTTTATTGAACAGTAGTAATAATAAGCTATAAAAATGGTAAATACAGTGACATTACAGAAAATACGAGATCGTACAAAACACAAAGAAACCAAAACCTTATTTTGAAAAAATAATAACGTACCTTTAATATGAAGTTTATTTGAACTTATAATTCCAAATCAATCCAAAGATATAATACTTCAAAGAGACCTGTTTTAAAAAATGGAAATTTCATCGGTATATACTTAAAACTGTATTTTCATTTTGCTACAAAGTAAAACAAAATAAAAGTAGTCTTCCTGCCTTTGTCCCGTTTTATTTTGGGTCAGCGCAACACTTTTTTTTCTTCCATTCTGTCCTGACATTCGTCGCACTATCACTAACTCCCTTTTCTTTCATATCACTTCTCACAAAAACCATCCATCTTTTTTTTAAATTTACACATCATTTACATGTAAACTCATAACTCTTTGAGTATTGCGTTTCACCACTCCTCTTCACACGATGACACCAGGACAAAAGATTTCCTTTCAAGTTTTCAGTCACTGGCGCCACTTTCAAACTACCCCTAAAATACTCATTTCTTACTTTATCCATTCTCGTCACACCACACATCCATCTTAACACTATCATTTCCACTACGTGCAATCTTTTTTCATCCATCTTTTTCAAAGCCCAATATTCTGATCCTGAAAATAGTAGTAGAATACAAATTATAATTAAGAAGTTGTATCCTATCATAATTAAGAAGTTGTATCCTATCTGATAGCTTACGAAAATTTCATTGAAATATTCGTACATATCCGAGATAACCGTTAACTTATGATGGCTGAAAAGGAAACTCGAATAGAGAAGAAAGACTTTTTCTACTAAAATGTTAATGGCGATGAAAACACCAGGGGTTTTAATGGCGGCGGAAGCCATGATGAACCTCATAATGGAGCAGATGATGGTTCCCTGTGTGACGACATAGATGTCGCTAAATCACGTAGGGGTCATCAGTTTGGAGGTATGTAGAACAGAAAGTAAAGTCCCGCAAACCTCCGTTGAAAAGGGCAATTGCTCACCAGACATAACACCTGTCTGGTCGGATGATCCTCGCTTTTCAATACAGGTTTACGGGACTTAACAAAACCCCAAAATCATAAGCTTGACTTTGACATCCTAGAGAAGACATGATTAAACTGAAATTTACATCATTATAAACAACAGTAGTTTGTGTAACAGAAAGCACGTAGCATGTGATAGTTGATTGAAACCGTGGATCTAAATCGAGCTCGCCATTTAAATTGAGTGTACTTTGAACCATGGAGCTACGAAGTTCAGAGATATTATCAAAGGAGGTCCCTTTACGTGCTTGTGACTGACTAGGATTATTGTCAATTTTAATCAAAAAAATCTATATTTCAGTTAATCTTTTCCTTTTGTACAGTCCATCCAAAGGTTGACTGTAAGAAATTACCCTGCAATAAGACCTATCGTACACTTATTTTTATAAATATTTGTCATATACTAAGATAAGATGTGCAATATTGTATGCAATAATAACAATTCCACGTTCCAGTAAAATCTTCTAAGGGGCCTCTGAGATTTGGTTTCGACTCCTCATACGCCTTTCAAGATCCAAGACTCCAGGGTTCTGAGATTTAAATAATAACCCATAATAATTTATATTGGATGGATTATGTGAGGAGTAATATGTATGAAAAGGGAGTTAGTGATGACATGACGAGTGATAAGTGACAAGACGAAATGGAAGAAAAAAAAAATATTGCGCCGACCCCGAGTAATACGGGACAAGGGCAAAAACATGATGAAGAATTCAGTTAATTCAAAGTCTAAGTACAGGTTTCTATATTGAATATGTACTTCGAGCTAAGAACCTGTCAAACCCTACTTAAATGCCAAATATTGAGAGGTTATTAGGCTAAAGTAGATTGAGAAATACTAAACTTCAAATACTGAAATCAGAAAACGGGGTTTATTCAATTGGAACTTGTCCTTTAGTGTCTTTTCTTTTTAATTTTTATCAACTAGTACTTGACTGCAATTCTCCCTGATGGTAAGCGGTGATGCAATCATTGATGGTAAAGCGCACTAGTTTATTAAGAGCCTATTCACTCTAGCCTTGAAGACGCCTAAATTATAATTGGACGGGAAAACCGCAGCAGGCAAATTGTTTCAGTCCCTCGATGTGCGCGGTATAAACGACGAGGCAAAACGCTTAGTCCAGACCGTGGAAGTTTCAACAACGTAAGGGTGGATATTCGCCGTTCGCCGGGTTGTTCGATGGTAAAAAGGAGATGGCGGTATCAAGTCATGCAATTCCCGCGCACACTCTGACTCTCGTCTAAAATATGATGTGTAAACTTAAAGCCAGGTATAAACTGCTATATTGTAAAATCAAGGTAACATGAAAGGAGCATTATAAGTGTGAACGCAGCGCGCGCATGAACCGAGCATGTAACTACTCACGTACTTGAGTGAACGGTTTGCGTGGGCATGGCGTCCACACTATGGGAATTCTGTTACATTGCATGATACATTGCTGCAATGTGGACGGTAAATTCTTTCATTGCGTGTTACGTTGCATGTTACGTATCCTATAAGAGGGGACTTACCGGCATAACTGTGGCGTGTTCAGTGTAGGTGAGTTTCCAGGTTTGTGAACGCACTCACGATACAGGAGTTATTCCTAGTTCCCACACTACTTTTTTTTTTAATAGTTAAACATAACAATTTTAGGCTTGAACAATTTTTAGATACACTATTTTTCGAGTCAACAAAAGAACATCCCATTTGCCATAATTTGCCTTCCCATCACTAAAGCAAAACGCAGTATAAACACATCCTCTACATTCGTACCTCCACCCCATCAGACGGATCGCGGCCGAGTGACGTTTATTCCAGCGTTGGCACATCATTTACACTCGAGCGCTCGTCGTTGAACGCCGGACGTCGAAAACGTCATTTCGACGAATAAGGGCGTCGACGAGTCCGTTACGACATATTGCTGAACTGTAGGCTGCTTTTCTACTAAAAATGAGCGAGATGGGTAAGCTGTGCG
This sequence comes from Leucania comma, assembly GCA_958295575.1. Taxonomy (NCBI): domain Eukaryota; kingdom Metazoa; phylum Arthropoda; class Insecta; order Lepidoptera; family Noctuidae; genus Leucania; species Leucania comma. The sequence goes on along the minus strand of OY282476.1, from coordinate 6,044,515 downwards.
AGGATGTGTAGCGGTACTGTGATGATTGGTGCTAGGAGCATGATCTCCCGAGTAACTTTGTAGCTGAGTGATATATGAGGAAGCGTAACGGACTTTTTTCAGCTGTCTGCACAAATGATAGTCCAGTAAATCTTTACAACGTCTTAAGCACATTTCTCGCATTCACTTCTCAATCGCGGCTCTCGCATTTATCCCTTACACACATACTTCGTTCGCATCTATCACACACACACACTATGTTTTTTTTTATGTTTAGATACCTAGCACTGCTCGCTTTTTTTACCAGGAGCGAGCTAAGCTAGGTAAGGAAAATAATATGATCTAATTGGTGGTTTTTACTCTCGTGCACCGCCTCGCTACCTCGCACATCTTTAGTGGAATGCTTCCTTACTCTGACAATCTCCGAATGACTGCGTTGACGTGCGGTTTGATCGAGTTGTCGTGACGTAATTGCTTGCGACCTGACTTGAGGAGATGGTCTAATCAGGTGGAGTGGAATCGTGAAGAGCGTGTTAGAGTTGAAATGACATGTGGTCGCAAAGTCATCAATAACATCAACCAAAAAAAATAAATTACATCTTCACTTTTTGCTACCATAGTAATTTTCTTATGTCTTCTTCAGATCTAGGGTGGCGCGGCAGGATGTTACAGACTTTTACTAACTAAATCCTACCAATGTTCTTTTAGTTGCCTTCTGCAGTTCAAGACCACAGGTTTCTTTTTCAGGAAATCCCCCGTTGCCCCTAGCGGGCATCAGACCTGCCAGAGTGCCAGGCTTCTATAGTTTACTGATATCTCTAAGGCGCGCGTGAAATACTAGGCGCCGTCGATGACTCGGGCTAGGTCTTTATTAAGTGGACGGACGGCTAGCTACTTATTGTTCGTCGTCCTGTGCTCACAGTAGCTGGGGATTGCTCGGTAATACCCGATGTCCACGGCATCTCTTATCAAGGCAGCTGGGGTGTGAGGATTTATGTTCCCCTCCCTAAAATTCGAGTAAATCTTGTAAATAGAAAAGGTCGATTTAGCTGTTTTTTAGAGGTATGATCAATTTTAATTTTTTCAAAATTAAGAATAGGTTTGCAAATATCTCGCGGAGAAACTGTTGGTACTGTAATGTCGGAGTAATGAGTTTGCATAACATTATATGCGAACTCATGCGTATGCGCTATCGTACTGGTTCGTAGGATGTTAAGTCTAGTATGCTAGAAATATTTGAATATTTATGAAATAAATGATTTGGGAATTCTATGAAAGATTTTTTTTTGCGTTGTCGTCGCTTATTTGCGCCCAATGTCTTTTGTTGGTTCTGGAATATTTTGTGCAAAGTAAGTTTAATTGTCAATATTGTAGTCTTTTTGTTTGTCTTCCTATTCATGTATTGTTTTATTAAGTTATTGTAGTATCAATACATAAAATATACTTGAAAGTATCTATTTGTTTACATTAAAATTTTCCATAAAAGAACCATTGTTTCAGAGTTCAAACGCCTTGTAATAGGAAATCGTGATGTAGCGTTTTTTTGTACAATCTAGTTTTGCGTAGCGTTCAGATTTGTGAAAACATCAGGTCTGATGCCTAGCCGCGCTCCTAAAATGCAAAAGGCCACTACTAGTAGTAAGTAAAAATTTTACACGCCTTCTCGCCCACCATAGAGCGGAAAAGTTATTGGATAATATCCCACCTTAAAAAAACAGCCAATCAAAATTATTTCACCTTTTCTTTAATTTTACCAACTTTTTTCTTTAAAAACATTATAAATACAAACTCGCTACAGGAAATCTTTCCAAATACTAACAGTCACTTTAACTTCTCTAAAAAACCATTTCCAAAGTATTGAGTTCAATCATTCCCATGATGCGTTCAGCCATAACTTTGCGCTTCCAAGGGACTTCTAAAACAATGAGAAGTTCTATAGTTCGTGACTTTTGTGCCAACTTTTGGCTGCAGTTCTGTACAATCTTATCTTGAAGGAAGAAGGTTGGTTATGTTATGGTGAATGATTATCTAAGTTTGTCAGAATTAATAAGAGATTAGCCTCGGGTCGGCGTTAACTATGAAGGTTGCTATAATATTGGTAAGTTACTAAGTGGTTTTGGGCGTTAAAAGACATCATCAGGGGTCGATCAGCGCTCTGCAGATGTTTTAGGGTGCTTAGTATTGGATAGCTTGTGTCCTTTTTGGTAATAACAAGGAATATATTGGATTATTTCAAACCTTTTGGGTAGACCTCTAGTCTTGTTTTAATTTTGTTAATTTTTGCTGTTAGCAAGAATTTTCACTTTAAATATTGTCATTTTATATTGTACAGTTATATAAAATTTTATGGGAATAATTTCAAGAAAATCGTTTGAAAAAAAGTCATTACATCCGTAAGCCTTTTCCCAACGAGTTTAGGGTCGGTTTCCAGTCTAAACGGATGCGACTAAATTCCCGTTTTTACATGGAGCGATCAGATGCCTATCAGATCTCCAAAGTCAAGTTACTGGATAACACATTGCTCCTTCGATAGACTGATAGTCAGACTTTCTGGCGTCTGACCTGTAACGACTGCCAAAGATCTACGAAAGTCAACCGCGAGCAACGGCTTTACGTGCTTTCCGAGACAGGCGTCAGTAATATTCTAGATAAAATTAAAAAAGTACATATCTATTGACAAAATCGCATTGATACTTGCCCGGTTTTGAAACCACAGCCTCATGCTTGCATGCTTATTAATTTTAAGCTCGTACTTTAATTGTATTTATGGTGTACCTAAATTAAGAGTATAATTATCTATCTATCTATCTCAGGCTGGTGTCTGAATCATTGAGCTATCACGACTTAAAAAAACTGGACAAGATGAGAGGAAGGTTCCGTACAAATTAACTTATGTAAATACAATACTAACTTATGTAATTAAATTCTCGAATTGAGTCTCAAAGATTTTTCCGAATCGAAAATATTCTTTTTTTTTTTGTGACGTAAATGCTACAAAATAGTTTTATCCTATACTTGTGTTACGAGACCTTACTTCAGGCTAAATTTCATTCATCATTTTGCCCTAGGGCAACGAGAAGTACACTTTTGATTTTAATTCCCTTAAAAGTGTCTAAATGTACGTTTATTGCAACATAAACGACCGTATCTTTTTCTTTTCTTTCTCCAGACGTTTCTAAGATAAAGGGTCTTGACAGACAGACGAACAACAAAGTTATCCTTTAACAGTTTCATATTTTCCTTTCGAGGTACTGAACCCTAAAAAGTAAACAGTTCATAACTTTTTTGATTAAAATTTTGATAATAAGCAGCTTTATGTAATTCCATCTCTAGACAAGCATAAAGCTAGTCAAAACAAATAAGGTATTATCGTTTTTAAAAAGAAATCCCGTTTAAAACCCATCCACGTCCCTCTCATTAATTTTGTTGAAGATTTCGTCAGAAAAATGTATACTCTTCAAAGTTTTGAAGATTAGAAAGAATTTAATACATTTTCTCATTACATTTTCGGCAGTATTTTCTCCTAATTCTGCGGTGAACTCATTACTGAGGAATGAGTGGAGTCTAAGTTGAGGAGATAATACATTCGAAGTACTGGAGCACCCAATTTATAAGATTACAGGGCCGTTTTCATTTTGTCTCCATTACATGGTCGGGTGGGCTTTGTGCCAGTCCTCGGATGAATTCTAATAAACTTGTTACTATTGTCAGATGATTTTTGGCAGGGTCCTGAGTTTTCGGATGCCTTAATAAGGTTTTCCTTTTGTGTTCACTGTTTAGATATTTCTGGTATGTGATCTATTCACGCTGAGTCGTAAGGGGTTTGATCAGTGGCATAGCTAGTCCCACAAGGGCCCCGTATAAAAAAGAAATTGTGCCTTTTTTCAAATGCTTGATTTACTCTACGAGACGGTAGTGGTTAAAATATTGCGAAGTTTCCCTGTAGCGTGGGGGCCCGTATCGTACCGTATATACGGTGGTAGTTACGCCCCTGGGTTTGATATTTTTAAATGAGTTTCAATATGTTCGTTATAATATGTGTCATTTTTGCAGTTGTATAAAATTGATTTATGGTTTTTCGTTGCCTTGCGTTCCAGGCAACCTAGGATAGATTGCCTTTAGGACAACCCCGAGCCTGCCTGAGTCCCAGCAGTGGGAACTTTATAAGGCCAATATTATGCTTAGGCTTACTTAAAATATACCGAACTGTTACTATTTAATTAAAGTAACTCTGTAGCTGCCCTCCGGAAAGGATGTTAGTGGTGTGATACCTCTTTGCTTCTGAAAGCATGTAAAGCTGTTGCTTCTGTGCCTGATCACTCCTCAATCGTGTAAGATTGCTATGCCGTAGAACTATCAGTGTAAAGGGATATAGAGTGCACTTGCGCATACTCTTGAGGACAATCTTCTGCATTCCGAGCTGATCTCCATTAGCATTGACTATGCTGATCGAAACTCAGTTGGGAAGTTTATATATGTCGGTTAAGACAATAGTACGAAAGTTTTTTTTATTAAGATAGCTAATGGACTTATGACTTTTCTCAAAAATTATACACATATTCACTGTTTATAAGACGTACGGTGTTGCACCACCAGTACATGGTGGACATTGCACCCATACGTAAAAAGTGTTTCGGTAACACATTCAATATGCTATAACCTGCTATAACCTGGGGGTGTTTAAGTCAAGAGTGAATAGGTTACTAATAGGCAAGCGTGCCCAGGATTCTAGGGCAACGGGAAGTACCCTATGAATTTTGATTCCCTTGAGAGCGTCGAAATGTACTATTTTACCCGACTGCGCCAGAAGGAGGGTTATGTTTTTCGAGAGTATGTATGTATGTATGTATAATTGTTTGGCACGCTCTGCAGCCTGAACGGCTCGATGGATTTTAGCTTGAGAGGTGTCGTTAGATTCGTATTTACTGTTAGAGTGACACTGGGTATATCAAAATAAAAAACAAACAAAATGGTGGATTTTTAGCTCCAAATTCAAATGTTTGGCACGCTCTGCGACCTGAACGGCTCGATGGATTTTAGTTTGAGACGTGTCTTTAGATTCGCAATTACTTTGAAAGTGATATTGTAATAAAATAAAATAAAAAAAATAAAAAACGGTAATTTAAAAAACTAAAAAACCCGAATGCTTTTCTGAGCATTCATGAAAAAGCCCTAAAACAAGAAAGTCGTTGTACCCGATTGCACTTATCTATATAATATTTTAAATACTGGCAGTCGGGACCCATTCTAGAAAGTCAGCCGTCTAGTCAATAGATTGGAGTAATCTGCAATGTAATATAGGTATGTGCTCTCAATTCTAGAATGGGTCCCGACTGCCAGTATTTATACTTTTTCATGAATGCTCAGAAAAGCAGTCGGGTTTTTTAGTTTTTTTTTTTGCTATATTTTGTTAACTCAGAATTTTATTTTTTCTCGGCTTCAAGAAACCGCAGACGAGTATATGGTTTTAATTTCAACTTCATATCTCCAATCGTTCCCGATATAAAGGATCTTGACTGCAGACAGACAAACAAACAGACAGACGGAGAACAAATTGATCCTGAAAAGGTTCCGTTTTTCCTTTTCAGGTACGGAACCCTAAAAATAGTACATTCTAATAATATCTACCTACTTAAAACTTCTATTATTATTGACTATCACCTCCCATCTCTACTTTTACTTATCCCTCACAAATACACACATTTACACTTCACACACACACACACGCACACATTTATACACTGGCAGAGAATACAAACATATCATGTGCTAGTTGAACTTTGGTTCAGATATTTATTTTTGTAATTTAATTTTTATTTTTTATTATTAGTTAATTTCTTTTTTCTTTATTTTATTTTATTTTTAATTTAATTTAATTCAATTTTAATTTTTAAATGTTACTTTAATTTAATTATTTTATTTTCTTATTTGAATTGTGTAGTAATTTTAATATAATTTAAATATAAGCTGCATTTTGTGAATAGCCAGGAAGGACACCTTACCATACAGGACTTATATCCCAGTTTGGGTGTCAGAAGGCACAAGGTTTACTGCATGCAATATTGCATGGTCTAATCGCAGCAAGGATTATATCGACTCAACAATTAATTTATTTTATCCTGTATGTTTCGCTCCATCTGTATTAGGTATATGTCTGAATAAATTATTATTGTTATTCTCGTTTTAATTTGGTTGAAATTATTAGTCAGAATTCCTAACAGCAACTTAGTGTTACACTTAGATTAAATCAAAACAGCGAAAGATAATTGTGCCTCTGAGGCAAGATTTCACATCGGTCGCGACGATCACGCAAATTCGGCGGCTAACGATATTTCGCTCTCACGATAGCGCCGGCTCTTATCCCTGTCTATGTTTGTGCCCCGCCTGGGCGGAGCATCGCCGTGTCCTCGTGGGGGTGATCGGCGGCAGCGATCTCTCTCGCCGGGCCTTGGTTCAGGCCATGGTCCGGAGTGAGGAGGGATGGCAGGCGGTCGCCTCCTTCTGCGAAGCAGTAATGCTAGCAAAGGAGGAGGCCGACCGCAACAGGCAGAGGCAACGGGGCGCTCGCCCCAGTCGCCGCCGGGATTCCGATCCCGATTTCCGGCCACCGTAGGCGCGGGCTTGCGGACGGCGTGCAATGGGTAGCACGCTGTCCGATCGTCCGGTAACCGGCCGGACCGAACCCAAGTCGTCGACGGCACGTTCTGTTCCCGCGCGCCTCAAGGAGCTGTCAGCAAACCGTAGAGGCCCAGCCTGCTAACTGCAGGCAGGCAGGGTCGAAGCCTGCTGGGGTCAAGGGCCGTTTTCTGAGAGGAAGGCTCTGCCCCGGCACTATAGGCAACGAAGGAACGGGGTAGGTTTTTAGTCAGTAAGAGTCTGACACTATTTCCCGCTCCGCCCAAGGGCGGGATCTGTCATTGGATGATTTTACCTACCATAAAAAAAAAAAATCCCTGTCTATGTTTATCAGTGACTATAGTTATAGCGGTGTGAGTTTCGAGTCCAGGTTTTCTGATTGAGATGTTAGCGCGTAACGTATCTTCCCACATATGTATATTAATGATATTAAAACACTAGTTCCAACAAGCACTATATTATCACTAACTTTGAAACCGAGGCAAGAGGTACCGATATAACTTACACGATAATACATACACCTAGTTGATAGTTTCAAACTTTATCATGTATGGAAGCGTATGGCACTAGTAAGTGCTTCCAGTCACATCGGATTACGTGGTGAGGTTCAATGTGTCGCAGTTAATTACAGATTGATTTTAATACTGTCATTTACCTTTCAATAACGTTTTGTTATTTATGTGTTTTGCAAAGTGTACGTTATTGTTGTGAGAGTAGTGGGGGCCGAGTAGTAACGGCACCGACTTACGAATTGTAGGTCGCGGGTTCAAACCCAGCCAGGTGCGTTACTTTGTATTATTATTTTATTTCATCACCACTGCTCTTAAAACGGTGAAGGAAAACATCGTGAGGAAACCGGCATGTCCTAGAACCAAAAATTCGAAGACATGTTACATCCGCCAATCCGCACTGGGTCCGCTTGGTGGATTACGGCCCATTCTTAGAGAGGAGGCCTGTGTCCCAGAAGTGAGAACATTTAAAAGGATGATGATGACGATGATGGCGTTTTCATTGAGGGACCACTTTTGAATTTTGAGCAGAAAATTTGAGTAAAACACAAATAAAGATCAACGTAAAACCTCACCACAATACGTTTTATCCTTTTTCCTCTCCCTTCAAACTCACACTTTACTGAATATAAGTAAGGCGATAGTTTGTTTGTAAGTGTGTGTGTATGTTTGTTACGCTTTAACACTCAGATGTCTGAACAGGTTTGAATGAATTTGGTACACATTGGTACACAGGGAGAACATGTCCTGTGAAAATGCTCATAGGATATGGTAAACTAGGTTAAATTTGGTGCCGAAGGTTAGTTTATAAGTATTACGGCGATGTGAAATGTAAATACAAGTTTAATTTGCGTTGTATAGTTTCATCACATCGTCATCATCATTTCAGCCGAAGGACATCCACTGTTGGACATAGGCCTCCTCCAAGTGCTGCCACTACGAACGGTCCTGTGCGTCTCGCATCCACCGCATTCCCGCGACACTCACCAGATCATCGGCCTACCTTGTGGGAGGCCGTCCAACACTACGTCTTCTAGTGCGCCCTCACTACTCTAGAATCCTCCGGCCCCATCGGCCATCCGTTCTACGAGCAATGTGCCCTACCCACTGCCACTTTAGTTTGGCGATTCTTCGGGCTATATCGGCGACCTTGGTTGTATAGTTTATATAATATTAAATGCGTTTTTTTTTAAGTGGGGCACTTTACCGACTGGGTCATGTACACATGGTAAACCATACTCTTTTTATTCCGGGGTATGTTTGTTCTTTTTTACTTTCACGCGGGCGAAGCCGTTTTCAGAGGCTAGTATTTCATAATTTAAACGGAGCTCCATAATTTCTGTGGATAAAAGTGCTTTCTGATTCTCTGTGAGACTAAAAAAATCTTGTGTAGTCCTGATTCGTTTGTAAAAGAAAATGCTACGTTGAAAACTTTGATGTTTCCTTCATTCAAATTTTAATATTTTACTTTTCGCTCCTTTTTCGTTAAAGGTGTCAGTTCTATGAATTGCTTTGAGTCTTCGTCTCCTCGAGCGTAAGTAGTGAAGTTACACTATACTGTTTTTAGCGACTATTTCTGGGGATTTTAGGTGCAATTATTGGTCCAATTTAAATGAATAGCAATCCAATCTTTCATAAAATGGGAACCTGTTGTCACCACGAATTAGTGAAATTCATTGATTATTTATTTATACATGATACAACGACAAAGTCGCTTTGTCAATTTTCAACAAAATTCCTAATCAAATCTATAAAAAAAAGCTGTAACTGTATTTTGTTTGAAATCTGCAGAATTTTTGGCAATTCAAAAATGAATGTAACTGTTATCAATTCACCCATACAAACTCCAGTGATTGTACCTACAAAATTTTACCTATTCCACTAATGCATTGAACAAAATCGAGAATTCCGGCTGAAAGTTGATCCGGTGTGGCTATTCCGATACGAGTATATTTTAGCATTGTTCTAGAAAAGTCTATTTAGATTGAAGCTACTGTTGCTTTTACAGATTGGAAAATTTGAAAAGTGAGTGTACATAACTCAATTGGGAGTTTGGGTTTATATTACTTAATCCAATATTGCTGAATCGGGATACAAATGCCAATATACACATTAATGTAAATGACAACTTGAGTAAAGATGAAATATCAAGTGAAGCAGTAATAAATTTACATTAAATTAATTTATTTTCAGAAACTAGCATTCGTCGACTCGGCATAGTTAAACATAACGAAATGTAAAACGAACTTAAAACCCCTCTTTCCTCTACACCGAGATCAAACGTCACCCCCTCGCTTTGCAGCAAAAATATTTTCCCATCTAAAATAGGAAACGCATACAAAATGAGAGGATATTGCAGCTTTTCCTGGCATCTTTTTAAATATGCAAATTTAAATACGATTACGGTGAGTGAGACAGAACTATGTTTAAAAATCCTTAAACTATCACTCGCGGGAAAGAGATAGTAGTATGTCCTGCGTTTGGACTTAATTTTAAAAATGGCTAACCCAGATGCATAATTTATGTACCCTTTGCGTTATTAGTGATTAAATCCCGCAGGCAAAGTTAATAGAATTACGAAGATTTCGGTAGGCTTAGTCTAAGAAATATATGTGGTGGACAGCGAAAGAAATGAGGAAGCAGAATTTTAAAACAAAGAAGAAAATAGAAAAGCACATGAACCAACATAGCTTAAGAATTCACAGAGTGCACAACACTGCATATTTTTACGAAAACAAATGCATATTTTATTCCACTTGACCGTAGGTCTAAATAACAAGACACTCGGAATATTGGTGCAATATTCAAAGTAAATCTCGTTGGATATGCAGAAACAATCTCTATAGTACCCTTATATTTGACACAGCGAATCCTAGGAAAGCCAATACTTAATACTCGACTGACAACAGACGGAGAAATGCAGACCTGGCGTTGATTGGACAAAGACTAAGGATGCCAACAGTGTTCAAAATATTGTGTTCTAAAATCGAAAAAGTTTAAAAATCCACCTGCTTTTTGTATAATAATATGCAATAAAAATACCAGCGTCGCGTTATTTTACGTTTTGTTTAAATATCGCAGCATATACTGAAATTTTTTGTCTTTTGGCCTCGCACAGATCTTTTCTTATTTTTACGTTTTAATGTTACATTTTTTGCTTTAAATTATTAATAATTTAGTTAATATTTTTTAATGTTTTTGTCCTATGCAAGATCAAAGATAAATGTTTTTCTTTCTTTCTTTTTTCTTTCAATAATCAATCTATCTGCCTAGCCGAAGCCCAACTATAGTGGGGTCAGCTTCCAGCCAAACTAGATGCAGCTGAATAATTTACATGAAACGACTACCTATTTTATCTTTACTACCTAGTAATTAGGTAGCACAATACTTCTTGGCAAGACTTGTATCAGATATTTTACATTACTAACTATCCGAAACAACTGTCCAGGATCTACCAATAACAGCCGGGTTCAACGGCTTAGCAATGTGATACAACAATGTAGATATTGTAATAATTACAAGACGCGCGATGTTTAATATGAATGTTCAGTATATTAAAATCTAATCTCAAATATCAATGTAGCAAAGTACAAAAAGATTCTTTTGTCAAAAAAGACATAAACATTGTTTATTACCTACAACAACTCCACCAGAATCTATATTTGATTTACATTTCATGATCAGTGACATTCAATTTAAGAACGAAGGGAAAACTGATTAAACGTTGGCAGGTGAACCGAAAAAATCAAAATACCTTGGCCTCTAATATAATTTGTCAAGTGCAAACGCAATAAGGAGAGCCCTCGTCATGCGAGACGGAATTAAATATTACATGATTCCATGGATCTCGGAAAAGAAAAATGAGCCAATTATAGGATACATTACTGAAAAAAGAAGTAGAAATTTTTTGGTACAAATTATTAAGAGGAACAGTTTTATTCAAAATTGAATGGGAGGATCCATTTTTTTTTTAATTATTTAGTATGTGAGTATAATATCTTAGATTTGATATTCCATCAATATAGCAAGAAGTACTATAAAAAGATATGTGAACGAATTGAACTAGCATATAAATAGATATAAAGAAAGAGAAGAAGTGTTAAGTGATCAAAGTTGCCCAGTAGTGGAAAAATACAAACTGACAGTAATTAGAAGTAAGAATACTAAAATGCAAGCTCGAAACGAGGATAAAAAAAAACCACATAAGTAACGAACAACCAAAATCGAAAAACTAGTACGAGTATAAGTATCCAATTGCTGGTACAGACAAAAACCAAAAACTAGCGTATCCAAATCCTAGTACATCTGTAGCCAGCGCAATACCGCTGCCCCGAGGGAAATCACGGATCACGCCGCGTTGGGCGTTAAGTCTCGTGATAGGTGTGTCTGAACTCTCTGCGTTCCCCAGGATTTGCAGCCGTCCAGGAATTCTTTGTTATTACAGTATTTGGAAAAATGGACGTTACTTGGAAGGCTTACGGTGGAATTTTAAAATTAATTTGAAAAATTCTTTTACTGCTTACTATGTATATTTACACAGTTACTGTGATTTTAATAGCGGTCCTTTTCTTTGTACGAAACCGAATCATCAATTTATTGAAGAAAGACATGTCGAAGATTGTGTTAAATATCAATTCAAAACTGCTTTGTTTTTATTTTCGTTTTGAAATTAAACGAGTAATTTTCATAAATGTTGAATGTTGCGAGTTAATGACCGTTGTTGATAACACAACAACTATAGTAAAAATGCTAGCCCAAGATCCGTCTAGATCCGCTTTCCTTTTTGGTTAAGAAAAAAACGAAGTAAGACAGAAAAATAATAAAAGATAAGTACTAAAAAATACTTGTACGTACTTGAGAAGTGGAAGTAAACAAAAACAGGATGCCTGAAATGAGCGGGAATATAAACGAATTTAGCTTAAATTATAATTACTGTCGGTATTAAAATTCTTCACGGCGAAACGAGCATGTCTGATACAGGCTTTATAAGCAAAACCAACAAATTGTAGCACTCCCACTCTGATGAAGAGATGATTACCCTATTTGGGAGTAAAGAAATACTGTACCTGTGTTTACGTGCCCACACTTGTGCGTCATCTTCTTGTCATTGTCCCGTTTTATTTGGGGTCGGTGCAACACGTTTTTTTCTTCCATTCTGTCCTGTCACTCGTCACACTATCACGGCTATCACTAACTCCCTATTCTTTCATATCACTTCTCACACCATTCCATCCATATTTTCCTTGGCCACCCTCTCCCTCGATCCAGTGTAAACTCATAACTCTTTTAGTAACATGCGTTTTATCCTTCTTCTTCACACAACCAGATACCAAGACATCGTATGTCTTGGTATCTTAATACGACAAACGTTTTCCTTTAAACTTTTTACTCACTGGCGCCACTTTAAAACTTCCTCTAATATACTTATTTCTCACTTTATCCATTCTCGTCACACCACACATTCATCTTTACATTCTCATCTCTTGTTAATTCTCGTTGATAATATAACTCTTGATCTACTTGATCTAAATTTATTAGGGAAAGTTTTTATTTTTATTTTGTACTAGCTTTTACCCGCGGCTTCGCTCCCACTTTACCCTACTCCTCTTTAACGGGATAAAAAATAATAAAGATATTTTATGTCCGTCTCCTAGTTCTAAGCTACTTTCCCACCAATTTTCAGCCAAACTCGGTTCAGCCGTCCTTGAGTTATAAATAGTGTAACTACACTATTACATGATTTTCTTTTATATAAATAGAATAGCTTTTGCCCGTGGCTTTGCTCCCGCTCTACTCTACCTTACTCTACACTACTCTACCATACTTTACCCTACTCAACCCTACTCTACACTACTCTACCCTATTCTACCCTATACTATCGTACTCTACCCTATACCAATAAATGAGCAGGTTTTTTTTTTTACTAAACGGAATAAAAATTTGTCCTATGTCCTTCTCCTGGTTCTAAGCTACCTTCCCACCAATTTTCAGCCAAATCGGATCAGCCGTTCTTGAGTTATAAATAGTGTCACTAATACGACTTTTAATAGAGTATAGAGTATATAGATTGATGGTATCTACGAGTATTAAGTCATTTCAGATAGTCTTTATTCAATTGTACACGTCGAAATTATGAATTTTCAAAAAGTTTAATTAGTCACCAAATACTTTATTCTACAAGCTACGCAAAATTCAGCAAAATATAAAACTAGTTTTCTTATGTTTTAGTAGATAATTATTATTTAGTGTTATACCGACTTACGACTAAGCATTTCGGTTTTACGAATAACTTTTTAGATGGCGGCGCTCGTTACTTTAAATAAGATTAAAATTAATTGAAGTATTTTAATTAAGTACTTACTATTAATTGCATTGAGCCAGACACTATTTTTAAATAAATCACAAAGTAATGATAACCATTTTTCACTATGTTTTTGACTCATAGAACTTAAATTTCTTATCATATAAAGTATTTTTAAATATGTATCAATCGCATACTTTTTTAATAATCTATAGGTATCTACTATCATAATAATATTATTATAATGTCTTTTTTATGGTCAGTAAAATCATCAAATGACAAATCCCGCTCTTGGGTGGAGTGGGAGATAGTGTCAGACTCTTACTGACTAAAAACCTACCCTGCTCCTTCATTGCCTTCCTTCAAGGGTCCCGGGGTTCACTTTCGCCTAACCCTAGGCCCCAGTAGGCTTCGACCCTGCTAGGCCCTTACAGTTTGCTGACAACTCCTTGAGGCGCGTGGAAACAGTGCGCGCCGTTGACGACTTGGGCTCGGTCCGGACTGTCACCGAACGGACGGACAGCGAGCTACCCATTGCCCGCCATCCGATTATTATAATGGCTAAAGTTTGTAAGTGTGTATACAACATTAGTTTTTGTACATGCGAAACCCGAAACACGTGTATAGTATTTTTATGTACAGAAACTATGTACAAAATTATTTTAATAATTTAATCATGAAAAATCATAAAGCTTCATAAGTTACCCGGTTGTTTACACAAATACATGGTTACCGGGCAATCCAGGTGACCGTAGGGTTGTTTTGTTTCTGCACACAGCTGTGCGCTGGCGCCTAATTCCTTTTATGCCCTGCCGGACCTTTGTTTTACTTAGTGTAGGAGATGTCTATTTCATGATAAAGGCAGTCTTTTGAATTATACAAACAAAGAGGATTTCGAGAACCGCAAGTCGAATTTAACGAACATAGAACTTGATACTGACCTGCAAAATGCAAAAAACTTAAGAAAATTTGAATTTTCGTGGGCTACCTTGAACATCCACCTTAATTATACAACAGTAAACAAAAATCTTCAATAGCAACTCTGTTACACTTTGGCTGTAGATCTGCGAATTTAAACATTAATCCTCCATCTACCGGCTCGTCGTCTGTTGGTTTTGTCTTTGGTCCTTTGGGAAAGTTAGATTGTTTAGTTAATGTTTTAGCTTATGCTGTTTAAGCAAGGTGCCCAGTTTTGTAAGTTTACTTTTTCGTTTAAGTTTTTCAAGCGATACAACTTCGACTCACAATACAATTTGGACAGGCCGGTTGGTCTAGTGGTTAGTGGCCCTGACTGCTATGCCGGAGGTCGTGGGTTCGATCCCCACCCAGGACAAATGTTTGTGTGATGAGCATGATCATTTGTTCTGTGTCTGGGTGCAATTTATCTATAATATGTATGTATTTAGAAATATATAAGTATGTTTATCAGTTGTCTAGTACCCATAACACAAGCTCTGCTTAGCTTGGGACTAGACCACGTTGTGTGATATTTGTGGAATATTATTATTATATTATTATATTAATACCATTCACCCATTCTCGCTTTAAATCTCGTCTCGAAATATCAGTTGCATTGCGTTGATTCCATCAATTACTGCACGGAACCCGTCCACATAATGAATTAGTTGGTACCGGTAATTACCGTCGACCCGGACGCTCACCGCAATGCGGCCCAGCGAGTCAAGGATCGCAAACAGCTTTTTATAATTCACCGTTTTCAAGATGGTGCACCGTGTTTGGTTGTGCTAATAGTTCGCTTCGAAAGACTGGTCAATATTGACACAGTGTTTGCTTGTGTTAAGTGTTGAAGTTGCAGATTAATTTTGAAGGTAATTTATTGTGAGGATCTTAAATTCTCGGTTGTATTAAATGAGAGTGTAAGTAACTGAAATTATTTCAGCTACCTTAGGACTATGTCTCAATGGGACACCGTGGCGATGCCAATGCTGCCAATTCGCGCTCTCAAGAAAATGCATGCAGTGAATGTTGATAGATAGATTTTTTTACCTACATTAAGTATTTAGTAACCTTTTATGATGCAAAAAGACCAGTAAACATTTGTAGGAGGCCTTGCACAGCAGTGGGATAACAGCGGCTTAGGAACAAAAAAAAAAAAAACATACACGTAAATCGCACTATTAAATAATAGGTTGAAATTGCCGTTCTGCCGAACTGGCTATTTGAAGTCATTTTTTTTCTTTTTTCGCTAAGAGTTCTAAGTTCAAATTATATTTATTTTCAAAATATGGAATTTCTTTATTCAATTTTGAAAATTACTAATTTTTTAATGATTAGCATTTGAACGTTTTTGTCATCATGGATACGTTGACAATTCGAGTGATTATGGAGTATGAGTACCATCGGAGCAGCAAACGACTCATAAAGAGCAAACACTACTAACGATCGCACCACTTGTTATTTTTTTTTAATAAACCTCGTGGTCGACCGATAACTTAAGACGATGACGAATTAGTGGCTATTGTGGAATCTGATGATTTTCAATCTACAGCGGAATCAGTAGCAGCTTTCGACGTTAGCATTAAAACAATAGTACATTGGCGTCAATTTGGCAAGGTAAAAAAAAAAAAAATCGCCAGTGCAAAGCACGCGTCGAGTCGAACCTTGCACTGCTCAACAGGCACACAAACGAAGGCATATTTAATTGCATTGTTACTTGACGAAAAATGAATTCTGTTCGACGATCGCAAGTGCTTAGCAAGTTTAGTACCTAAACAATGCCCCAAACTAAAACTGACCCCTGAAAAGTGTCATTCATCACAGCTTCTTACCAAACGGTATGAGCATTACTGTAGATTTGTACTGTGATAATCTGATCACGATGATGGAGAAGCTCGCATATCTCCAAGCAGCTTTGACAATCGTTCGGCTCCGCTGATCCTGCATGACGCCATGCGACGCGACCTCATACTGCACAGCAGACGTTATTCAAGTTACAAGAGCTGGTGTTGGAAATTCTCCGTCATCCACCGTACTCACCAGACTTTCTTCCTACAGACTTCTACTTTTTCCAGAATTTGGATAACTTCTTGGCGGGAAAAAATCCAATAACCGAGAGGCAGTTCAAAATGCCTTAAGAGAATTTGTTGCCTAACGTCCTGCAGACTTTTTCAAACTACGATTTACACTACACTACGAATTACTTTGATTAATAAAAATATAAAATAAATAGAAAAACGGCATTTTAAATATAGATAAGGACCTAATATTATAAAGGCTAAAGTTTGTCTATATGTCAGTATATGTTTGTAACTCCTTCACGCTCAAACTGCTGAACAGATTTGGATAGAATTTGGCACACTGGTGGACCATAATATGTTCCATCAGTGTGCCAGTATATTATACTGAAATAGCCTATAGAATACTTTTTATCCCAAGAAAATGTTCTTTTGTGGTATCTTTTTTACTAAATCCGCTGCCAGAGACATGTGTGCTGAGTGCGAGTTGTTTTTACGTTAACGCGATCGAAACGTTTACCGGTTTTGGCTCTCTGATTGGCTAAGAGCTTCAAGTAGGCCAATCGGTGCGCCGAACGTCATAAACGTGTCGATCGCGTTTACGTAAAACAAACTCACACTAGGCACTCAGTATACAATTTTAATAGACAAATGTAGAAGATTTACGTGATACGATCAAAATCGAATTTATGTTTGACAAAAATTCATTTGAAAAGTTTTCATAGGTGACACATCTCACCTAAATCAAAGTTCAATATAGAAAAGTTTGCGAATAGTTAAAACTACAGCACTAACGTTTGAGCATATTGTTAAAACTTTTGTAATAAATAAAATTGTTCTAAACTTTTACTACATCGCGGAAAAGTTATTTAATTATGAATTTTCATTTCGTTTTCTTATACCCAAGTGATGAATATTTTAAAATGGTTAAAACTGTGGGTTTTTCTAATAAAACACCGTTAAAGTAATCTTTACCTGTTTGTGTGCCAATGAATCTGGGCCAAACCTTAAAAGCGAATTTGTGTGCAAACTAAAACTGTACCTACATTTTGATTCGGCTAATCTTAGATGCCTAACCATTAGAAAAACAGAATATAAATTGTGTGGTCAAGTGGACCCGCGGGATCAGTTGATAGTTCCCGTTACTAATTTAATCATTTGAATACCGTAATTAGAGACACAATAGAAAGACAATAGGTGTGTGAACGCTGGCGTTCACTTGGGGCTTGAATAATTAAGTGAATTATTTTACATTAACCTAGTTGGTTTTCAAATAAACTTGCGTACAAACTTATGCTACTATTTTTTAATTTTTGAACTAACGTTTCTAAGGATAAATGAAAAAAAAAATCAAAGTCGATTTAAAGATAGTAAAAAATATTTACTCATTTAAATAAATTACTTAGCATGTATAATCAATAAAAAAAACATAGAATAACTTCAATTGGTTCATTATTTTGGGTTTAGGGCTCGGAATATATTTATTGCCGCTAAGTGCAATTTGTTTAATTATTAATAAAGTATCATAAAGTTAAACATGTCTACCATCTAGTCATCATCGTCATCATTTCTACCACAGATTTCCACCAAACGACATCCATTTCTGGACAAAGGCCTCCTCCAAGTGTCGCCACAAAGTCTTATGCATCTCGCAACCATCGGATGCCAGCAACCAGCTACCCTCATCAGGACAACAAAGCGAATCGAAAAGACGAGGTTTCTGAAAATGATTATTTTATGTTTACTACTGTTAAAGCTATTTGGTATTTACTCGTATAAAAAAAATAAAAAAGAATCTTAGTGAAACTTGTTCAACAATGAGCGAGACCTCATCATTATCAACTGAAAGCCGTCCACTGCTGGACATAGGCCTCCCTCAAGTGTCACCACAACGACCAGTGGGTCTCACATCCATCACATTCCCGCGACCTTCATCGTGTCATTGGTCCACCTTGTAGGATGCTTTCCAATGCTACTTTTTCCGGTACGAAACCGCAACTTTAGAAACTTCTGTTTTGCGAGCAATCGATTGCCCACTTTCATAAGATTTTTGATTCTTCGGACTGTATCATATTTAGATATATCATGTATAATATTTCAATAACCTTTTTCTCCTCTGAATATCAAACTCTTTTACATCTTCAAACTTAATCAAAACACTGCCATCCAATTTCCCGTCTTCCAAACCAAACGATCCGAAAAACACTTCTTCCAGCTTTATCTGCAATTGTTCGTTGTAAGTGCACTAACTCTTCCAGCGAATTAATGGTTCATTACCTGTGAGCCTGGTACCTTATGGAGAACAGGTGAGGAGTCTTTACGATGCTTTTACAACTGCTCCAGTACTAGCGAGCCCGCTAAAAGTTATGCTCTCCTAGTCTTCAAAGTGTCTTATGTAATTGTGTTTTAGAAATATAATGGTTTCGGTTACGGGGGTAGGTTTTAGAGCTGTTTTAAAAGGGTTGTTACTAGTAGCGCTTTTATTTTTGAGGTTTGTTTGAACTGGATTTTGAAGAGTTTTGTATCTTGAAAACTTAACTTGATGAGAAACCATATACTGTTAGTAAAAAAGGTCCGTTAATAGTACCCGAAATGAAGAGGTATCTTTAAGTAATAAGTCCAAATAAATTTCCAGAAAAAAAACATTACTTTCACTGTTAATAAAAGATTTGAAATTTTGTGGAGTAACCTATATGTAGCGACATCTATGTCGTCACAAATTAACTAATCCTGCATCGCGCAAGTTACATTCTCCGCGCGATTTAAACATATAGCCACCAGACATTACACCCGTCTGTTCGGAGGATCCTCCTTTTTCAACAGAGGTATGTGGGACTTTACTCTCTGTTCCACATACTTCCAAATATACTTATTAAAAAGCGGTAGTATTTTTTTCTTTTTTGTTTGTTAAAACGCAGCAATTTCTGGAACTAACAATTAGATTGCAACGCGTATATTTATTATATATGTTTAGCCCTATGATAGGCTGATTTATGAGGTATCTTTAACACCACGGTGTGACCCACGGAGGCGGAGTACTGATAACAGACGCGAGTGGAACACAGAGGGGACAGCTAATATTGTTTTTGGTGAGTTAAAATCATCCAATGACATCTCCCGCCCTTGGGCGGAGTGGGAGATAGTGTCAGACTTTTACTGACCGGCTAAAACATTCTCTAAAAGAAAAAGCAAAAGGTGTCCCCAAATTATCCAAAGACAACACTACCCACAAAAAAGGATCAAGGTCCATCAGACTAATCGTTTTTCGAACATCGAACCACACATGACGAGTCAAAGATTACGTCGTGCCACAGTGTAAGATAAACAGCTAAACAATAGACGGAGGTTGACAAAAAGCATGATTGATTGACTGTGGTCTGACACTGACAGCTGTGATCGATCAACAGTGATTAGGTTGGTACCAGATATAATGTGGTGATAAATCTACGGGTATATGCGACCTGCGAAGAGGTTAAATGCGTGTTGACAGATGGAGGGCTTTTGAATTGGGTCATATCCTGGTCCGGTGGAAAGATTTTGTTTTAAAAAGTGAAGCAATTTTAGCTGTTATTGATGATTACAGAAATCGAATTAGATAGTAAAGACTGGCCTGTGATGATAAAGGGCAGACGTTTGTGGAACAATAAAATGGAGGCATACATATTAATGGACTGTAACGCCGTCTTGAAATGAAAAGCTCGAATATTACTAAGACAAAAGTTTGTAAGTGTGTATGTTTTCTACTTCTTCACGCTCAAATGGCCGAACGGATTTGAATAAAAATTGGTAGGGTGGACCATATCCTAAAATAGCACATAGGATATTCTTAATACCAGAAGCATGTTCCTTTGGGACAACTTTTGTTTTCACGCGAGCGAAGCCGATGGCAGCAGAAAGTTTTTATTATATTAGTCGGTGGAGTCAATAGTGTGTGGGAGCCAGCTTGACAAAAGGATGATAGCGGTGTTGGATATAATACCACTTGACAGAGAGTATTATGTTCGCATTGAGCTTGGTAGTAAAAGAAGTGATCTAGACTCTAACAGCTTTGTTAATCCGGTTAAGCAAACCACAAACTTATAGGTTGACCAGCGAGCGATCACACCCAAAAAACTAAACCAAGAGCTCTCTTGATCTTTAAAATTCGTGTGGACAACAGTGGCTAAGAACTAGAAGGTTCGTCTCGAATTAAATTCCTGAAGCTAACATCATTTATGTTGATATACCTATGTAAAACCAGTGCTTGACTGCGATCCCACCTTATGGTAAGCAATGCAATTGCTCAATGTGAAGCGTTCTAGTTTATTAAGAACCTGTCCAGTCTAGCCTTGAAGACTTCTAGAGAATCTTAAAAAATCAGTTGCATGATCTGGATTAGTAAAAACATGCTCATTACCCACTCATCAACCACACATACTTACTCTGAATGGGTTTGTGGAGAAGCATAGGAAAAGCATGGCAGTTTTCTCGCAGTGAATTTTGATACGTGACCCTGGAATACAAAGAACAACTGAAGGCACACTCGTTCTACCCACTCTGAAGTAGAAAAAGTTACTTGATGATTAGAAAATGGTCCTAAGGGAACATACTCCTGAGATATACAGTATCCTATGTGCTATTCTAAGAATACTCCTGAGATATAAAGTATCCTATGTGCTATTCTAAGAATACTCCTGAGATATAAAGTATCCTATGTACTGTTATAAGAATACTCATGAGATATAAAGTATTTTATGTGCTATTTTAAGAACACTCCTGAAATATAAAGTACGGTATGTGCTATTTTAAGAATACTCCTGAGATATAAAGTATACAGGCTATGTGCTATTCTAGGACATGGTCTATCTGTGTCCAAATCTGTTCTACCGTTCGAGTGTGTGAAGTAACAAACACACCTTGTAATATGGTGATTTTCCAGGCCCATTAAAGTTATATATCAACAAGTAATGGTGAACAGTAAGATATGACTAAATAACGAAGCCTAAAATATCTGTAACAATTTATAAGTGTCAAATTGTTGAAGAATCGGCAATAATGAAATAAACTATATTTTTCCTCCAACGATTTCTAAAACAGTTAATAAAAACACTGAAACGAAATCAGAAACGCATTAAAAAAACACACCCCAAATCTAATAAAACGACAATCATCTCGAATTCTTGGCGAACAAGAATAAGAAAAAAACCGTAATAATAAAATACCAATAACGGTTATTAGGGATAGAATTCTTCTAGAAAAAAATAATGGTACAATATGCTCTCTTCGGCCGTGTTATTAAATTTTATCATTTTAGTGGCCGCATCCAAATATCTTTGTTAAACAGAGCATAAGAAATGCTCCGTGTAGTTTTCCAGCCAGAATTTATTGCTAAGTCAGAACAACTGGCATATATTATATTTTTATAATGAGAGTTTAATCTGTTGTAAGGTAAAAAGCGAGGTGGTAATGTAATTTCGGGCTGTTTTTCACAGTTCAGAACACAAGATTTTCTGTTGGGAAAAAGAAATGAGCATTAAAATCATAGCTTGCTCAGTGTTATGCAGTGTAATGAATCCCTATTACACTACATATTCTACCACAGCTGTGTAAACTGGGTAACTCGCCGTCCGGCCGTCCGGTAACTGCCTGGACCTAGCCCAGTCCTCACATAGGCGCTCCTCAAAGAGATGTCAGCAAACAACCCATTTTGATACAGACATATTTTGAGTCTGTGGTAACAAAAAAGATGGCTGGTTGATGGATCACAGCATTTTTTTACAGAAGAAGTTTGAACTTCTACCTGGACATTCACATGGACGAAGCCGCTGGCAGAAGCTAATACACCGTTAAATTTTGGTCGTTTTAATCCCGTGGAAGGTCGATTCAGTACATGAAATACTATCGATTTGTAAAAAGAAAATTAAAAAATAAAGTTTTTTTTTTTAAACTTGGTTTAATTTACGCATTTATTAAATTAATTTCTCTATGTAAACGTCAGCTAAGCGAGGCCAATGAACTGTAGGTAGTTAGTACGTAACGACCGACAACTACCTACAAGGTCATTGATTCGTTTACTTAAAGAAATTACATATACCAATTAGAATTTTTGAAAAAAAAGTACTTTATTTTTTTACTTTTTCTATAGTATTTCATGTACCGAATCGACCCTCTGCAGGATTAAAACGACTAAAATTTAACGGTGTATAATAACTAATATAATAATAATATTATATATACTACCATCAAAATTTTTGTTGACCAAAAATAACTTTATACAAGAACTTATAAATATATAAATAATTATAACTTTATCACTTTAACGCAAGATAGCGACCCGAATGTCACTTTAAGGAAAAAAGGCCCCATGATTCAAGATGCCCAAAACAAGGTCGAA
Organism: Leucania comma; assembly: GCA_958295575.1. NCBI lineage: Eukaryota > Metazoa > Arthropoda > Insecta > Lepidoptera > Noctuidae > Leucania > Leucania comma. The sequence goes on along the minus strand of OY282476.1, from coordinate 6,021,742 downwards.
TTTCAGGAACTCTCTTTTGAAATGAGTAAATTACGATTTGAGATGGAGTTATTGAAAGAACAATTTGGCAAAGCTGTATCTGTTATTTCCAATTACGAATGTAAGTTAACTTGTTTTGCTTCTCAAATAGACCTTCTGAACACCCAATTAAAGCAGTGCACCATTTTGCTGTCAGCTCGTCTAAATGTTGCCGATCAACAGCAACCCCTCTGTGTTACAACGAAGCAACAACCGGACTTTGTAACCACCCAACAGCCATTTCAGCACGTGCCGCCGGCCGGGGCTCCTACATCAGTGCAAATGTCACACCGTGCCAAAAAACATAAAAAGGCTAAAGCAAAAAGCGCTGCTACTAAAGCACCTAGCCATACTAACTCCAATCGGCTGGACATTGCACAGGCTAATCCAACTGACCACAAAGGACCCACGCCTGAAACATTAGAGCTGCTTAGTGTAAATAACCAAACCTCTCCTGCCAACGACTCCACTTCTTCTGTCGAACACCATATTTCTCACTCCGTTGACCACGCTTCTCCTGACAACGACGTCATTTCTACCGACGGTAGCAGTTTGCCTGCTGACGACAACGCTGACGATCAAAACTGGACGAAAGTTAAGGAAAAGAAATTCCGGAAACCTATGTCGTTATGTGGCGTGGCTGGGCCCAACATTACTAACTTAAAAGCAGTCGAACCTCGTAAATATCTGCACTTATGGAATATGGAGTCCAGTGCCGACGAAATTCGTGACTATCTACGCCAATTATGTCCCACAGGCGCATGTACGGTCGAACAGCTACGAGCTAGAGGAAGTTATAAGTCGTATAAGATCGGTGTTCCAATAATTCACTATGAGAAATGTTATTCTGTTGATGTGTGGCCAATGAACGCAAGAGTTAATACTTGGATTGCACGTAATGTAAGTCATAAGGCGCCTGATAGCGCCCAACTGAGCCAACTGAGTCAACAGACATTTCGTGCCCAAGCCGCCTCATACCAGAATTAAAAACTTTGATGTGTTGTACCAAAATGTCCGTGGTCTCAAGACTAAACTCTCGACTTGGAGAATGAACTTATTACAGTTGGAACATAATCTCATAGCTGTAACAGAGAGCTTCCTCGATGCTTCTATTGAAGATGGAGAACTTGCGGTTGGCGATTGGAACGTATTGCGACGCGACCGGAGTACACCATGCGGCGGAGTGATGCTCGCTGCTCGTGCACCTATCGCACTACGTCGCCGCCGCGATCTAGAAACGGTCAGTGGTGAAGACCTGTGGGCGGATTTCTCATGGTGCGGTCGAACTGTTCACGTATGTGTTGTATACATCAAACCTAGTGCAAGTGATGATGAGTACATGGGATGGTTTTGTAAAGTGGAAGAGTATATAAATAATTTAAAAGGACTTGTTATCATTTTAGGTGACTTAAATTTAAATAGTGCTTCGTTAAATATTAAGAATTATTATTGTTATTTTGTGTCTTTTTGTTGTATGAATGAGATGAATGTTGTGAATAATTTGTATGGCGGTATGTTAGATGTTGTTTTGGTCCAAGAGAACATTAGTGCTCCAAGAACCGTAGTCACTGCCACCGAAGGCATAGTGCCACTGGACGCATATCACCCGGCTCTGCACATTGAGGTAAGCATTGATGTACGCCATTCCTCAGACTCGATAGAGCCTAGTAACATTGACAAAGCCAAGGATTGGAACTTCCGCAAATGCGATTTTGATAAACTTTATTTACTTCTCTCTGGTGAGAATATTTGGGAGGAGGTTTTGGATTCCAATGATGTAGAAATAGCCACTCGTAAGTTCTACAACATAATCTATAAGTTTTTTGACTCCTGCATGCCCAAAAAGCACAGAAAAAGGTCGGCAAATAAACGATATCCAGTGTGGTATACAAGTGATATCATTCAGGATCTAAAGCTCAAGTTGAAGCTCCACAAGAACTGGAGGAGAACTAAGTGCGATAGCGCGTATTTGCTTTTCTCGAATCTCAGGGCAAGCTTAAAGTGCCGTATTGCGGATGCGTATACCTCGTATATGAGTAATATAGAGAGTAGAATTAAGTGCAACCCTCGTACTTTCTGGTCACACATTTCCAGCCTACGGTCCAAAGGTGGGTTTGAGCCTAACATTACATACAAGGGTGAAACTTTTTCAGGATCTAAGGCAGCAGGGGCTTTTGCTCAGTTTTTCTCTGATGTCTTTCTGCCTGACGTTCCGCGGCTTGACGCTGATCATACCACTGCGGTTAGCCATACCAGTAATAGCAATTACATAAAAATACCACCCTTGTGTCCAGTAGACCTAATAAAAGGCATAAATAAACTTAAACCTAACACCTCCATCGGCCCTGACAATATTCCCCCCTTTATTATTAAAGATTTAAGAAACTTTTTCAGTGGTCCTCTCTGCCACATTTTTAATTTAGCCTTGCAATCTGGTAGATATCCCCCTCAGTGGAAGGTTTCCAGAGTCACACCAATTCCTAAAACCCAAAACAAAAGTTCCGTTGAAGATTACCGCCCCATCGCAATTTTATCTTCCCCGGCGAAGGTCTTTGAGAACATCCTCTTCAATGCCATCTACCAGCAAATAAACACGTACTTATGTAATGAGCAGCACGGTTTCAGGGGCCAGAGATCTGTTGACACGAATCTCCTGACTCTGGTTGATTATATCTCTTCTAGCTTGGACCGCGGACGTCAGGTAGATGTACTTTATTTTGACTTCCGGAAGGCGTTTGATAGGGTCAATAATGACACGCTGCTGATGAAACTAAGCAAAATTGGTTTCTCACCTTCCCTGCTCCGTTTCTTCGCAGATTATCTACGCGATCGTCAGCAGTTTGTTAGGCTCGGAATGTACGAGTCCGATACCTATCACACGCGTTCCGGAGTGAGTCAAGGTTCAATTCTGGGGCCTTTATTATTCCTAATCATGGTAAATGATCTCCCTCAAGTTCTGCGTCACGCAAGATGTCTTTTATATGCCGATGACTTGAAACTTTACCTTGAAGTAAACTCCGAGTCTGACTGCTTGGCACTACAACAAGACATTGACGCAATCTATAACTGGAGTTTAGATAACAAGATGGAATTTAATAGCTCTAAATGCTTCGCTATGACCTTCGGTCGAATGCGGTGCCCAGTTGATTTCGAATACCATCTTGATAATAGTACCATCACAAAAACAACAGATATGAAAGACCTGGGAGTCACATTCGATCGAAAGCTTACATTCCACGACCACATGGCCACGGTAGCAAAATCCTCTTACCAAAGGTTGGGTTTTGTTTTGCGCAATTGCCGTGATTTTTGCACCGCGCACGCCATTAAAATTTTATTTAATGCGCTCGTGCGTAGTAAGCTGGAATCCAGCTCTTGCGTGTGGAACCCGCACCAAAGTACTTACGTGCTTTTATTAGAAAAAGTACAAAAAGCGTTCCTTAGGTTCCTGTACAAGCGGATGCATGGCTATTACCCATACCTCTATCCGACAAAATTTTTACTGGGTTGCCTCGGATATAACTCGCTAGAGGTAAGACGAGCACGAGATCAGCTCACTATAGCCTGCAAGACGCTCCGTGGGGCTATTGATGCGCCGGACCTACTTGCTGTGCTGGCACTCTTCTTTGTCCCAGACAACTACTGCCGCGGTAAAAAACACAGGATGTTCGCTGTGCCTCAGTGTCGCACTGTTGCCCGTGCTCAGTCACCAATACCTCGCACTTTGGCTGCACTAAATGGCCTCTTGGACTCCAATTCAACTAGCGATCTGTTTGCGGATGAATGGAAGACGATTTTATTGGCATGTCAGAAGTACTGTGAGAGGGAGTGATGTATGAGTATAACTTACATATCTTCTTAACATTTTTGTGTTTTGTTATATTTTTCCTTTTTTAAGTTTTTTTAGTTACTGTAATTGGTTGTAAGACCGTTGTAATTAATAATAAATAAATAAATAAATAAATAAATGAAGGTAATCAAAAAATAATGGACAGTCTGATATAAAAAATATGATGATGACGTAGTTTCTTAACAAAGTTTCCCTGAAGCGACCTAAAAGTATAATATTGAATTACTAAGACATTTCAGCAAAAACGAGGTATAATTCGATTTCCCTATATTTTCGTGAAAATTGAACAGTAGCAAAAACTAGAATTGTAAATATTTTGTCATGAAATTTGTTTTCAAATGTGAAAGTGGAATATTGAACCAGTTTTCAAGCATGTAATTATTCATTATTGACTAAATTGGGTTCAAGGCTGAGTGTTAATTCAGAATGTATTATCTTTTTAGATTTATCTTTTTTTTATTAGGGTTTCGTCCCTCAAAAAGATAAAAACGGAACCTTATAGGATCACTTTATTGTTCATCTGTCTGTCTGTCTATCAAGGCCCTCTTTTCATAGGCTCGCTTTTGCCCACTATCGCACCTGATAGTAAGATGCCCCGATCTGGCGCCACGTGTCGTTGACTGGCGCGTTATGGAGGGGGTGGAGACGTTCTCAGACCACCGGTACATCCGGTTTGACGTCTCCGCCCAAACCTCGACCGCGCCGGTCCGGCAGAGCCCTTGTGGTCCGCGGTGGTCGCTGAGGCAGATGGACCGGGAGTTCCTCCTGGAAGCCGCGACGGTACAGGCCTGGGTGCAAGCACCGGACAGGCCTGTCGACATCGACGTCGAGGCAGAGTGGTTCCGGGAGGGCATGTCGCAAATTTGCGACGCGGCAATGCCCCGAGTCCGTCCAGGACGTGCCAAGCGCCAGGTGTACTGGTGGTCGCCGGAGATTGCGGCATTGCGCAATGCATGCAATCACGCGCGGCGCCGGTACGCCAGGTACTGCAAGCGCCGCAACCGCCCGCCGGATGCGGATGCTATAGAGGCGGAGCTATACGAGGGTTACAGGGTGGCGAAGCGCACCCTCCGAGCGGAGATTAAGCGGGCCAAACTGGAGGCCCGCAACGTCTGGCTGGGGTCTCTGAATGCAGACCCGTGGGGACGCCCATACAAGATGGTGCGGGAGAAACTCCGCCCTTGGGCTCCCCCGCTGACTCAGAGTCTCCGGCCCGAGCTCGTGGAGGCTGTGGTCGGCACTCTGTTCCCTTCGCGGGGGGTACACTCCCCCCCGCCCATGGCTCCGCCACCACCGGCAGTACCTGACGCGGACCACGACGACGACGATGTTCCAGAGGTGACCGAGGTAGAGATGAGAGTGGCGGTACAACGGCTGAGTGCCAAGAATACCGCCCCAGGACCCGACGGCTTGCCTGGAAAAGCCTGGGTCCTGGCCATGGAGGCTCTCGGGCCTCGATTAAGGGGGCTCTTTAGCGCATGCTTGGAGAGGGGCCAGTTCCCACTTCGCTGGAAGACGGGAAAACTGGTCCTCATAGCGAAGCCGGGGCGCCCTGCGGACTCTCCGTCTGCGTACCGGCCCATTGTGCTGCTCGACGAGGTGGGCAAGCTCTTTGAAAGAGTCATTGCAAACCGCCTCGTCGCGCGCCTAGCACGGGTGGGGCCGGACCTTTCGGACGGACAGTTCGGCTTTCGCAGGATGCGCTCCACGGTGGATGCCATCATGCGCGTGCGAGCCCTCACGACGGGGGATGCGGTGTCCCAGGGCAGGTGTGTCGTGGCAGTGTCTTTGGACATTGCCAACGCCTTTAATTCCCTGCCCTGGAGTAGCATTGGAACGGCACTCCGGTACCACCGGGTGCCCGACTACCTCTGTCGTGTGATCGAGGCCTACCTTTCGGAGAGGTATATTATCTATCCCGGTCACCAGGGAGAGTGGAAACGTCGAGAGATGTCGTGCGGTGTTCCGCAGGGATCGGTACTAGGACCACCCTTGTGGAACATCGGATACGACTACGTGCTGCGAGGCGACTTCCCCGACGGGGTCAGCGTGGTCTGCTACGCGGACGACACGTTGGTCCTAGCGCGGGGAGAGTCGTACCGGACGGCGGTCGAACTAGCGACACGCGGGGTTGCGATAGTCGTTGAAAGGATCCAGCAGTTGGGACTCGAGGTGGCACTGCACAAGTCCGAGGCCATGTGCTTTCACGGCCCTCGGGGTGCGCCACCATCGGGTTCCCAGCTAACGGTAGGAGGGGTTCACATCAGCGTCGGGTCGACGATGAAGTACCTGGGACTCGTCCTCGACAGCTGGTGGAACTTCAAGGAGCACTTCCTACGTCTGGCTCCCAAACTGAATCGGACTGGGGCTGCTCTCGGGCGGCTCCTGCCCAACCTCAGGGGACCAGACGCCTCCTGCCGGAAGCTCTACGCGGGAATCGTTCGGTCCATGGCCCTTTACGGGGCTCCGGTGTGGGCACCGACGTTGCAACAGCAACCGAGGGCCCAGCTGAATGCGTGCCAGAGGGTCATGGCAATACGCATGGTGCGAGGGTACCGAACGATTTCCCGCGAGGTGGCGACCCTCCTTGCTGGCCAACCGCCATGGGATCTGGAGGCAACAGTCCTTGCACACATGCACGATAAGCGCATGGAGATGCAACGCCGGGGCGAAATTCCGCTGCCACGACAAGTCGAGGCATGGCGGACAGAGCTCCGGCGGGGTCTCATGGCGAAATGGCGTCAGCGACTATCGCAACCTCGTTCGGGGCGCGCCACAATTGGGGCGATAAGGCCCATCTTTGAGGCGTGGCTGGAAAGACCTCACGGCGCTCTCAACTTCCGCACGACGCAGGTGCTTACCGAACACGGAAAGTTCGCTAAGTACCTGTTCCGGATTCGTGCGGAGGATTCGCCCGGGTGTCGCCACTGCGCGGAACACCCGGAGGACACGGTGGAGCACACTGTAGAGGTGTGCCCCGCCTGGGCGGAGCATCGCCGTGTCCTCGTAGGGGCGATCGGCGGCAGCGATCTCTCTCGCCGGGCCTTGGTTCAGGCCATGGTCCGTAGTGAGGAGGGATGGCAGGCGGTCGCCTCCTTCTGCGAAGCAGTAATGCTAGCAAAGGAGGAGGCCGACCGCATCAGACAGAGGCAACGGGGCGCTCGCCCCAGCCGCCGCCGGGATTCCGATCCCGATTTCCGGCCACCGTAGGCGCGGGCTTGCGGACGGCGTGCAATGGGTAGCACGCTGTCCGATCGTCCGGTAACCGGCCGGACCGAGCCCAAGTCGTCGACGGCGCGTTCTGTTCCCGCGCGCCTCAAGGAGCTGTCAGCAAACCGAAGAGGCCCAGCCTGCTAACTGCAGGCAGGCAGGGTCGAAGCCTGCTGGGGTCAAGGGCCGTTTTCTGAGAGGAAGGCTCAGCCCCGGCACTATAGGCAACGAAGAAACGGGGTAGGTTTTTAGTCAGTAAGAGTCTGACACTACTTCCCGCTCCGCCCAAGGGCGGGATTTGTCATTGGATGATTTTACCTACCATAAAAAAAAAAAAACCTGATAGAAAGATGACGTGGTCGACGATGGAGCACGCTAGCCTAGAAGAAACTCATGCACTCTTGACCTTAAGACTCAAAGGTTGTAGCTGTCAGGAAAACACAATAGACAACAATATACTCCAACAGGGAATTGTACTTGTAGAGAGTTGAATTTTTTTTTTAGGTGTAAGTAAAAGTCATCCAATGACATCTCCCTTTCTTGAGCGGAGTGGGAGAAAACTTACTCATATTCCTTCCTTGCCTTTCATAACCAGGGTCGAGTTTTCCTTTCAGAAGCAAACCCTTGGCCCGAGTAGTCTTCGACCCTGCTAGGCCCTTTCGGTTTGCTGACAACTTCTTGAGGCACGCGTGGAACAGTATGCATCGTCGACGACTTGGGCTTGGACCGGAAAGCTACCCATTGCTCGCCGTCCGTAAGCCCGCGCCTACGGTGCGGGTATGCGTGACTGGAGGATGAGGGCTGTTGCCTCAAGCATGTGGCCTCCTCCTTGCTAGCAGTACTGCTTCGCAGAAGAAGGCAACCGCCTGCCACTCCTTCTCGCTTCGGACCATGGCCTGTGTGTATGGCGCGGGAGATCGCTGCCACCGATCGCCCCCACGAGGACGCGGCGGTGCTCTACCCAAGCAGGGCACAGATCTACCGTTCGCTCCGCCGTGTCCAAAGTTTTTAACATAATTTTAACATTGTAGTCTGAAACCCTTCATGCGAGTCCAACTAGCACTTCTACTTCTTTTTTTACTCGTAATTATTGTCTTTTAGCAAATAACTCCAACGAAATAAACTTACAAGCCACGCCACTAACCCGCATGCGTTCCTTTAAGTGATTGCAGTACTAAGATTCACAGCTATGAATATTTAAGCAGCCCATCTCACTTAGCTGACTTTAACAACATGCGTGAGACGAGCACCAGATGGTCTCCCCTTAACTTGAAGATTAATGGGCACGATATTGTGAACTTGGCTTTGTAGTAACCCTTTTGTGTTAATATTTAGGTATGTCAGCTATAGACATTTGCATTAGTAGGGTTATTAAGAAATCGATCGTTGAGATAAAATACTTAAAGTACTGTTAATGTTTAGCTAGCCGCGCCTAAATACTTAGGGTTAATCATGCATGCGGGATTGCCAAGCACGCGTCCCACGTGCGTATTGCCTGCATTACAAAAAATACTTGTATGAAAATTTCATAAATCCGACTGCGTAACGAAATCCGCATGATAATAGAAACATCCTTACACTATTTGTCACGTGGGTTTCGTACGGACCGCAAAGTTTATTTTAAAAACATTTACTTTATAAAGGAACTGCAAAAGCAAAATCATAATTAAGGAGAAAAAAAATGAAAGACTACTAAAAAATAATAGAAGACTTCTGGGTAAAAAAAAAACGTTCATTTTTTTTAAACGTTGCTTCTGTATCAAAAGCCGCCTATATAGCTTATAAGTGGACAAAGGTTATCATTGGACTCCCGAGTCGTAGGCGAGGGTGTAGTGCTGCAGTGACAAACGACGTTTTTCAATACTCTCGCGAAAATATAAATAAACGGGAGTTAACTCGTGATTTGTGGTGATCGCATAGCGAACAGCTAGATGTGATAAATCTAATAAATGTCTTTGTCGTGGTGGAGGCGAGCTCAAACTCTTTTCCGCACTAGTACGAAGAACAGAAAATTGCGTGCCTACAAGCGGTAAGAGCATATTTTTAAGTAGGTAATTGTATTGAAAAAATATTGTAGTATTGAGATTTGAAATTTTAAGATTTGTCTGTGGTGTCTATAACACCACAGACAAATCTTACCAAAAAAACCCTTAAAGTATTAGAAATAGATGCCTAAAAAATAGCCTTGTAAATTTAAAAAAAATACGACAAAATTTCCATCAACCTTTTTAGACAGGGACATAAAAATTCAATTTCTCAATTACTGTGTCAAAATTCTAGACTTACTGGTGGGGAAGGCTGTAGCTTTTAACCTGTGACCTTTGGCGAGACCGTTAGCATGTTTAAAAGGGAAAACTAACGGGTTTATTATGTTTAGCTCCATTGAGTGAAGAGGATAATATTTTCAAAAGTTGAATAATAAGTTGGCTTCAAGCGACCGGCACGTTGTAAGATCGAGGCTTGTGACGTCAACGACATTATGTACACACAATCACTTAAGGGCCGGTTCTAGTCACTGGTTTTTTTTTGTATGAACTTCGCTTGGGATTATGTCGTCTTCGTGGCCCAAAAACAGCGGTTTTATTTTTATATAAAAAAAAAACAACTACTATTCAAGATTTTTGTTCTTGCGAAGCGCTTTTAAAATAATAACAAGCTTTTTTTTTTGTAACTTTCAAATAGTTCCGTAACGTAATCTCGTAGATAAATACGTTTGAAATCGTAAATTAGAGTCAGATTCGCGATTTTTTTTATCAAGCCAACTAATTTATATCGTGTTTTAATTTTTGCCAAGCCCTTGGCCATATAGTCAATTTTAATAAAATAAATTTTCAAGGTTCATTTTTCTCTTTTATATTTATGGATTTCCATAGGTTTAAAAAAGGTCAAAATGAGTAGAACTGGGCCTTAAAAGCAAAAAGAATCAATACAGTTAGAAGAGCACAAAGGTAACCAATCGATTTTAACTGGATTAAAAAATGATGAGGTTATAAGTTCGGCTATATGAATATTACTTATGTGTTCACCGATTTCCCAGTCAATCGTGGTTTACTGACTAAAACCCCTGGGTTCCTTTAGTTGACGTTAGCATTCCAGGGCTTTAATAACTCTGACATCATTGACTGGCCTCTTGGTCTATTGATTAGTGGCCCTGATTGCTAAGCCGGAGGTCGTGGGTTCGGGACAAAAATTTGTGTGATGAGTACGATGATTTGTTCTATATCTTGGTGTAATTTTTCTATAATATGTGTGTAGTTAAAGATGATATTGCCTTGTGTGAGATAATTAAAAATGATCATTTATTTAATCTTCAAATTATATATACACATGTAGGTACAAAACCCTTAATATTAACTAAGCTATTTATACTAAAACCTACCTATGTATATATGTTATGTGGTAGTTGTAGAATATTATTATTATATTATTTTGAACACTCCTGCAGCCCTAATAGGCTATAATACAACGCGCCGTCAATTCTTGGGTAGACTATATTCTAGAGCTTGATTGTTCAAAGGAGTTGTTAATGTCGTCCTTGTAAAAAGGGTAACTTAAGAATAAAGAGTGGTTTTAGTCAGTAAGAGTCTTACAATCCCTCTCGCTCTACCCAGAGCGCGAAAATCATTTCATGAACTCTCACGTAAATAAATTTGCTGAGAGAATGTTTCTTTGGGATCAAGAATTTTAAGCGAGCAAAATTACCGGCACAAGGTTGTTTCTATATAAGTATTTTGGATTTATTAAGCACTGATTTGTTGGCTAGCCAGCGATCTGATTGGATATATTTTTTTTTATCTAGAACTTTTAGTTCGCATACCATATACCCAGATTATATTTAAAAAATCAAAAAGGGTGTTTTGTACCCACCCAAATCGTGGCAGATTTTTATTTTCGTTATTTACACTTATTAACCCTAGTTAGTTGAAACCAACGTTGGATGACAGATAGGGTTTATTTACCTCAAACACTTGACAGATTTTTAGCAAACAAGATAATAGACTGATGTGAAAATCTATGAGCGGTTCTAGGGATGGACTGCGGGGCTATCCTATCCCTTGACCTCCTAGCTCGGCTGTTCCTGAGGGCGACGGGGCCTCCGCTCAGGTCAAGCTTATGACAACAGTAGTGACTGCGGGGCTATCGACCACTGTGCCTTCTAAGTAGCGAGTGTGTCAGTTCCTTCGTGCTGGCGGCTTATATAGGCTATTTGACAGCTTAGTGTGCATCTTCAATCTCTCATGCTTGTATGTAGTAGTAACTTGTTGACGTCACAGACACTTCACACGTCGTATGATAGATGTCGCTAATAATCTGTAGATACTATTGATATGTTATCGTTTATATCGGTGTTTGATCTTGTTTGTGATTTGATCAATTCGGGTGGCGTAATATTGTGCCCACAATCCGATAGATGGCGTAAGGCGTCGTGTTATATTCTCCCCCTCTGGTACTCTATGGTCGTCCCGACTGAGTACCAGCACTAGTTTGTTTCCGCGGCCTCCCTCTTCGGCGTATCGGATAAGTTGGTTTAGATATAACATCGTCTCTCTTTTCAAATTTCGTTATTGCTGACGTATGATATTTTCCAATAGGCTTTTCTGGCGTTTCTGAATGAGCGATCTCGTAAGTGGAGGTGCCATGTTTCTTTAATATAACATACGGTCCATCTCGTCGAGGAGCAAATTTTGCAGTAAATTGTTTGTCGATGTTGCTAACGGGATGTGATTCTATCAATACAAAGTCTCCAACTTTGTAGTTTGGGTCTGGTCTTCTCTTGCTGTTTGCTCTTTGTCGTGTTTTTTCTTTGTTACACTCTATATTTTCTTTAGCTAACTTCAAGTCTTCGGCTAGTTGTTTTAACTTTGGGGTGATTTCTGCGACAAAGTTTTCTGATTCTACAACTGAGCTTAGATCATGTGTCAACTCATATGGTGTACGCAATTCTCTCCCAAATGTAAGGTAAGATGGTGAGAAGCCTGTAGTTTGACATTTAGCTGTATTCATTGCAAATCTTATTGTTGGCAAAGTCGATGGCCAGTTGTTATGCTTGTCTTTCACCATAATTGCAATTTGTGACTTCATGTCTCTATTTTTCCTTTCGACCACATTTGGTTCAGGATGATATACAGGTGTGAATATTTGTTGAATTTCTAGGCAATATGCTAGTTTTTGCATTATTGCTGATATAAATTGTACTCCATTATCGCTGATAATCTTCCTTGGCAACCCATACTGAAGGAATATTTCATTGAGTAAAATGAAGGCGCAACTTTCACTAGTTGCTTCGTTTAGTGGGAATAATTCTACCCATCTTGAAGTAGTATCTTCTATGATCAGAATCCACTTTTCTCCTAATGGTCCCTTTGGCAAAGGGCCAAAAAGATCAACGGACAATACCTCAAACCGTTGCGAGTTTGGGGTTGGCTGGTATAAACCTGCTGGTTTCTTATTAGATGGTTTATATTTTTGACATTCAACACATGTTTTTACGTATTTTATTACATCTTTCCGTAGTCCCTTCCAATATAAATTATTTGTTATACGTTGCACCGTCCTTTCTACTCCCATATGACCAGCAGTAGGCGAGTCATGGTAAGCGTTCAGAACGTTTTGTATTTCATGACGTGGAACTACTAACTTAGCATTGTCGTTTTCTTGTTCTGGCATGAAAAAATACAGGACACCTTTATTGATTAGGTACCCTTTTTTAACATATTCTTCATAACTTGGTGTTTCTTCTCCTTCTAATGTTTTTATGATTGTTTGAAGGGTTTCATCTTTCATTTGTTCCTCTCTTAACTGTTTTTCGTTGTATCTGGGTAGATCTATCTCTGTACTGCATATGGTACATTTTACATCATGCTGCTCGCATGGCGGGCGAGACAATGTATCAGCTACTACATTAGTTCGTCCAGGGGTATTTTGGATTTTAAATTCGTATGGTTGCAGCTGTAGTGCCCACCGCGCTAGGCGACCAGTAGGTGTTTTAAGATTCATTAACCATTTCAGCGGTTGATGGTCTGTAACAGTTATGAACTTTGTTCCTTCTATATAGCCACGAAATTTCGAAATAGCCCATACTATGGCTAATGCTTCTTTTTCTGTGACACTGTAATTCCGTTCTGCTTGCGTTAAGAGTCTACTTGCGTATTCAACAGGGTGCTCATTTTCTCCCTCCCCCTGCACCAGAGCTGCGCCGATGGCATAGTAACTGGCATCAGTTTTGATTGCAAAAGGTAAATCGTCACTTGCCTGTTTTAATACTGGTGACGTAGTCAAGGCGTCTTTTAATTTTTCAAATGCTTCATGTTGCTCTTGTTCCCACTTCCAGCTTATTTTCTTCTTTGTTAAGTTAGTAAGTGGTCTAGCAATGTCTGCAAAATTATGAATAAACCTTCTATACCATGATGCGGTTTGTAGAAATGATAATAATATTAATTCTTTTAAGTTTTTAGGCGCCTGACGGTTTGCAATAGCAGAGATTTTCTCGGGGTCTGTTTTGATACCGTCAGAAACTATAAGGTGGCATCTTGGTCGTTTGTTTACTGGTGGACTGTCTTGCATGTCGGATACTGTTGGTGTTATGGGTAAGGGTGACAACATGTCGAGCTCACTAGCCCAACGGATGAACTCCGACACTGCTTCCAGTTCTGCTGGTTTCTTTTTGACTTCAAACGTCAACCGCTTCACTGCTTTCAATGGAATGTCGTCATTGTTGAGTTGGATGAAGTCGTATGATGTTTGTGGTTCGTCAATAAAGTTCCAGCTGCGTTGCGGTGTGTTAAGTATGATTCCTGCCTGTTCTAGGAACTCGATACCTAACAGCGTACGGTTGTCAACAGCTTCAGGTATAACTGACAATGTTATTGGTAGTGTGCGTTCTCCAATACGTATGTCAGTTGTCGTTGTCAACAAGTTTGACGTTTTCACCGTTCCATCGGCTAGTTTAATGTCGGTTACTCGCTGGTCAAACTGTGCTCCATATCGTAGCAACATTTTATACAGCTGCATACTGGCAATACTGCGACGGGCAGCAGTATCTATATATGCATAGCCTTCTTCCCCTTTTATATATACCTTGATTGTTGGTATCTTTGCATGTATCTTCAAGTAGTTTTGTACTGAACAAAAAGCAACGGGCTTGGGTGGTGTTTCCTTTGCTTTACAGGTATTGCAACTGCTTCTGTAGACACCAAGTGCTCCACATCCATAGCACGTGATGACTGGCTTCTTTTCTGGTTCAGAACTGACTGCTTTTTCGTTTTGTTCCGCCAACCTTTTGCGACAAACGTCGAAAAGATGACCTTTCTTGCCGCAGAACGAACATCTTTTGGACGGCTTTCGGTCTGGTTGTGTCGGAATTGTCACCTCACCAGCTTCCTTGGCCAGACTTTCAATGTGACGACCTCGTTCCAGAAGTTCAGCAAAAGTTTTTACTTCCGTTCGAGCAATTTCCTTTTTGTAGGTTATGTTGAGAAGTCCATACACAAAATCCAGGTGTTCCTCTTCCTTATGCCTTTTCGCAGGCAACTGTGATAGCAAGGCGCGTTTTTCACACACAAACGCGTCAATTGTTTCCGTCGTTTGCCTCTTTGAGTACACTTCCAAGTAAATTTCATGTGGCTGCATTTTCGGCGCAAAAGCAGATTTAATGGCGTCGAGAGCTTGGGACCACTTTTTGATATCACTTTTCACACCGTTCCACCACGTCGCAGCGGCACCAGACAATAATAAAGTCAAACCTTCCAAAGCGTCTTCGTCACTGATTTTTTCTATTTTCTTAAAACTGATATATTTGTAACGAATTCTTCCACTTTGTTAAAGTTTCGTTCACCGTCGTAGCGTTTCGTACAAGCAGCAAAACTTTTGAAATGTCTATTTCCACTCTCGTTCGCTTCTGTCACTTTTGTTATGAGTGCGGTGAATTGTTCCTGAGTCATCACCACCATCTCTGGTTTTTTTTCAGACATGTCAATAGTGTCAAAATAATATAAATGCTCTTGAGGGTAAGCTTCTATTTATCCGCCGATATGTGGATACACCGTCAAAAATGTGAGTGCTCCGAAAAGTATTGCGGGTAGAAGAATATTACGTTGGGCGCCAATGTAATGGTGGCAGTGGAATGAAACCAACGTTGGATGACAGATAGGGTTTATTTACCTCAAACACTTGACAGATTTTTAGCAAACAAGATAATAGACTGATGTGAAAATATATGAGCGGTTCTAGGGATGGACTGCGGGGCTATCCTATCCCTTGACCTCCTAGCTCGGCTGTTCCTGAGGGCGACGGGGCCTCCGCTCAGGTCAAGCTTATGACAACAGTAGTGACTGCGGGGCTATCGACCACTGTGCCTTCTAAGTAGCGAGTGTGTCAGTTCCTTCGTGCTGGCGGCTTATATAGGCTATTTGACAGCTTAGTGTGCATCTTCAATCTCTCATGCTTGTATGTAGTAGTAACTTGTTGACGTCACAGACACTTCACACGTCGTATGATAGATGTCGCTAATAATCTGTAGATACTATTGATATGTTATCGTTTATATCGGTGTTTGATCTTGTTTGTGATTTGATCAATTCGGGTGGCGTAATATTGTGCCCACAATCCGATAGATGGCGTAAGGCGTCGTGTTATAACATATATTATTGTTCTCAAAAAAATAATAGGCCTGTTTTGACATTTTATTTTGAAATAAATACCTAGTGGCTTATCTAGTATGTACTACTAAAAGAACTACTACTACACTAGACCCCTAATTATTATTTTAGTAGTAGCTATACTACACTAGATAAACCGCTAGGAAGTCAAAATACAAATTTCAAGACAGGCTTTTTATTTTTTGTCAGCTTTACCGTCTGAATATTATCTCATTCGAGGTGGCAATACGAACCTACCCTGTAATATTTATAATGGTACTAGTACTAAGCGAGTATAAGCAATACCCATTCCTAATACCCGGTCCATACCTGCAGAAATAACAACCACAACCCCTAATCTTACATGGAAATCTACTCCAAAGCCGAAACTTATTGATCAAAAGCGAGCCCCTTTCGTAGACCTATCGCTAAAATATTAAGCCCTAATAATGTACGGCCCTGCTGTCTAGACTGATACCATACGTAGCATTGTTTACTGTGTAATTTGGAAATTTTATTAAAAAATCGTGGTATCAAAATAAATTTAAGGCCGGTATAGGGAAATGGGAAAAAGTAGCCCATAAATAGGTCTGTTGGTAACGCTTTATGCAATAATTTTCTGTAAATTTTTCCGTGACGAAATTGCACAAAATAATGCGCATGGCTGAGTTACAATTACCACTGCTCTCAAAATGGTGAAGGAAAACATCGTGAGGAAATCGACATGTCCTAGAACTAAAAATTCGAAGATATGTGACATTCACCAACCCGCACCGGGCCCGCGTGGTGGATTAGGGCCAATTCTTTCTCCTAGAAAGAAGGCCTGAGTCCCAGCAGTGGGAACCTTGACAGGCTTGTTATGAAATGATTAGGTGTGCAATATTTTTTGGGGCAATTGTGCTTCTTGTTTTTGTTTTTCATTTTCTGAAGTAATTATGTATTTAAGATTCATCTTGAAGAAGTTTCCATTAAGGTGGAAAGATCTTTTTTTAAGGTAGAAATTCATCTATTGCCTTTTCCCGCTTTAGGGTGGAGTGGGAGTATGTGATAGACTTTTACTGATAAAACCAAAATTCTTTTAGTTACCCTATGCGTTCTAGGACCATGGCTTTTCCATTCGGAAGTCAACCCATGGCCCCAGTCCCGCGCGCTAGCTGCAAGCAGGCAGGGTCGAAGCCTGCTGGGATCATGGCTCAGCTTCCGAAAGGAATACCCGGCCCCGGCACGATAGGCAACGAAGGAACGGGGTAGGTTTTTAGTCAGGAAGAGTCTGACACTACTTCCCGCTCCGCCCAAGGGCGGGATTTGTCATTGGATGATTTTACCTACAATAAAAAAAACCCATGACCTCAGTAGGCTTCGGCCCTGCTGGGTTCCTATGGCAAGCAGGTCAAATTCCAAAAATGGATATCTTTTAGCTGATTTATGAACATGATACGATCATTTTTGACCAATTGTCTTAGTTAAATGTTAAAATAGGTAACTAATTAATAAAAATCTTGTTAGTTACAAACGGGTACCAGTCCGGGGGATAGTCAACTAGTATAAAAGTAAATGGTACAATTTTTAGTTAAATTTCTGTGGTCCAGCCACAGAAATTTAACTAAAAATAGTTGTATTACTTTGATGATACCAAAATTAATTAATAAGTGTCTATAGTGTATATTGACGTTGCAACTGCTACGTCCGTATAAAACATTTAAGCAAAATTGAACCAGCGCTTGCTTTTAATTTTTCGAAACGCAGCTAGCTTTGAGCGTCCGACGGCGTCTAATTAAACCACATATTCTGTGTAAAGAGAAAATTACATTCACAAGGCAACACCACTTTTATGCTAAAAGCCAATATGAAAATAGAAAATTTATGTAAATACTGTTTACACATATTTATACTTTAGCATGTTAATTATAAAGTTGGTTTTAGAATAACATAATATGATTGAAAAGGTCGTAAGTTATTTCAGTTGTAATGAAAATGGAGCCATACGCTAATAATGATATAGTTTGCAATTGAAATTTTATCTTATTATAAGTATATAGTGTATAGATATGACGGAAAAACTTGCATATTTGTATAAACATTGACTGTCGAAGTCTGAGCTAATTATACTTATAAATGTGGAGTAAAGTCTTTGTGATCATTTAAGTTTTACTTTGAAGTTTTAAATGGGTTGTGTTTGTTAAAGTTTTATAAATAAATAGGAGTAAGTTTGCATTGAAGTTGTGAAAATTTTTCTTTGATAACAAAATAATTATGTACGCATGATAGTATTATGTATGTATGTTCTATCATTTCGACTGACCTGTTCGTCTAGTAGTTAGTGGCCTTGACTGTTATGCCGGAGGTCGTGGGTTTGATTCCCACCCAGGACAAATGTTTTCGTGATAAGCACGATCAATGACGATTATTATTTTGTCCTGTGTCTGAGTGTAATTTATCTATAATTTTTTTTATTTTTTTTTAATTATTTACGAATAACAAACAGTTACACATAAGATTTTAATCTAACTAATACATATAAGTTCATCATACAAATGTGCAACTCACACCGTTACTCACAGAATACATTTTAGAACGTTATTTTGACCAAAAAGAGTAAAAAACAAATAATCAATTAATTATTAATATCCTTTAAATACAAAACTTCATTATAAGCCTTGTATAGTCTTAATGAGGCTGTTCCGAAACCTGTTGATGGGCATTGCAAATATGTCCAACTCAGTAAAAAGTTTATTAAAATCGTTACAAATACGACGTAAATGTGCGCGGGCTCCAGCATTGGTTCGACAGGAAGAGACCGCGAAACTGGATGTGTGCGCACCTCTCGCCTCAAAACACTTCTAGGAACATAATAATATACTCTATCGGTAATATCCGAGCAGTCGTACCTGTGATTACACACATCATAGAGGAACATCGTTTCAAGATATAATCTTCTAGACTTAAGACTCATTATATAATATTTGTATGTATTTAGAAATATCTATGCATGTTTATCAGTTGCTTAGTACTCATAACACAGCTCTGCTTAACTTGGTACTAGACGGCGTTGTGTGATAGTTTAAAATCATAATTTCAGCCAAAAGAGATCCACTAGTTAAAAATATGCCTCCCCAAGTGTCACCATAACAACTGGTTCATCGTTTCGCATCCACCAGATTCAGGTCTTCAGTCCAACTTGTGGGAGGCCAACATTGCGTGTTCCAGTACGTGGTCACTAGCTCTAGAACCTTAAATCCTCATTGTCCATCTTCTGCGAGCAACGTGCCCTTCCCATTATCTCATCATGCTCAAGCGCATTTACCTATATACATACAACATTATTATTTTTAGTTTAATTCGAAACCTGAAACACATATCTAGTATTTTTATGAAAAGAATCTATGTACAAAATTTCAAAACCGTATCATGAAAAAATCAAAGTTATAAGTTTGTTATGTTACCTGGTTGTCTGCATTCGCACAAATACATAGTCACCGGGCCATCCGGGTGACTAAGGGGTTGTTTTGCTCTCGCAACTACCTGTGCGCTGGTATTGGGCGCCCGCTATAATCTGCCATGACCTGTGTTGTACCTTTTGTCATTTTTTAAATATTTTTGTGCAAAAATATAACATGGTATAAAAATTATTGGAATCGATTCAGTTACTGATTCTAAACAAACTACATGCAGGTTTTGCATATACTAAAAATAATGTTGTATTATCTTCCATTTGGAAAAAAAAAAACAAATGATTTAATAATTAAATTAGCAGCATTCATTACGCTCTTTGTATATTAATAGTGAAGGATAAACGAACGCATCAATAAATGGTTTTAATTTAAATTTGAAACCTCCACGTGATCCCGACATAAAGGGTCTTGACAGACAGACATACAGACGGACAACAAAGTAAGTGATCTTATATGGGTTCCGTTTAAAAAAAACGGAACCCGGATGCCGAAATCTGACATCAGTCACCCCACAGGCAAAACTGGTGTGAGGTTTTTTAGCTTCTGGCTCTCTGTAACGTACGTTTTGAATACTGTGAAAGAGCTACAAATGATAGCCGGAATAGATGAGTAGTCTCAGTATGTAATGAATGATCACCCATCCACAAATTAACCACGAAAATCTGGTCATGCTACTATTAAGATCATCATCATCATTTGAGGCAAAAACCGTCCACTGCTGGATATAAAGCCTTCCCCAATCGTCGCCACAGCGACCGGTCCTATACATCTCGCATCCCCGATGGATGGATGAGGATTCCCACGACCCACAACCGATCATCGGTTATTCAAGACTGCGGTCTCTTGAAACTGTGAAAAATCAAACTTCAAAATAATAAAAGAAATAAATATGGTTGTTTATATAGTAAAAAATGGTAATTTAAAAAACTAAAAAACCCGACTGCTTTTCTGAGTATTCATGAAAAAGCCCTAAAACAAGAAAGTCGTTGTAGCAGTCGGGACCCATTACATCATAGATCTACTGACTAGACGGCTGACTTTCTAGAATGGGTCCCGACTGCTACAACGACTTTCTTGTTTTAGGGCTTTTTCATGAATACTCAGAAAAGCAGTCGGGTTTTTTAGTTTTTTTAATTACCATTTTTTATTTTTTACTTTTTTAGTTTTTTTTTTTACGATATCACTTTCACAGTAATTACAAATCTAACGAAACCTCGCAAACTAAAATCCATCGAGCCGTTCAGGCCACAGAGCGTGCCAAATATTTGAATTTGGCGCCAAAAATTCGCCACTTTGTTTTTTTTTTATTTTGATATACCCAGTGTCACTCTCACAGTAAATACGAATCTAACGACACCTCTCAAGCTAAAATCCATCGAGCCGTTCAGGCTGCAGAGCGTGCCAAACAATTATACATACATACATACATACAAACATACATACATACTCTCGAAAAACATAACCCTCCTTCTGGCGCAGTCGGGTAAAAATGTGGATTTCGACACTTTTCTGCATATAATTATTTGGAAAACAAATAATGATAAATGATATTTATTTAGCAAATAGGTTTAAAAAAAAAAACACTTTTACACGTCAATTTTTTTCGTCTATTTTAACTAGATGAGGCCGGTTTAATATAATGATAACATTTGTTATTTTGGTTAGGTTACTAATCATGCTAAGTTTCAAGAATTGACAAAAGGAATAAAATTTTGTACACTAACGAATTTCGCTCTTCTCACTTTCTGAATAGTTGAAATTTCAAAAACCCTTTCTTATTGCCTACATCATGAAAGGCAACTTTGTGCAAAGATTCACGCTCTTAATACCAATATTTTCAGTGAGTTAGTTTCTCTTTTTATATACCTACCTCCTCCGGTTTCTCTTTTTACTTTTCATCTAAAAAATAGCTATGAAATCTACAAATAAAACCAGTTTCTAGTTATAACTCGAAATTTCAAACCTCTAAAATCGATTAAAACTTCAAATTCTCAGTCTAAAACTTCCATTTCAATGAGAAATGTGTTGTCATTTCTCAGATAGCATGAACCCACTTACGTTAAAAGCACAGAATGCATTCTGGGTACAAATCGCACACGTTGCGCCGATAGCTCATGTTGTCTCTGACAGATGGCGCTAGTCGCTACCTATGGAAGTCCTTAGGGCATTGTCCGTACGACTAGAAACTGAGATAGGTAATATAACCTAGGTAGTCTACATGCATGGCTCGAAAATATGGATGGTTGATGGTTGATATTTTTAGGGTCCCATACAGGTTCAGTCTAGGACTAGGATCACTGTGATGTCCGTCTGACCGTCTGTAAGGACTCTTTCTCTGAAGAACGTGTGGAGGTTTTTTTTTTTTTTTGGTGGGGAAAATAATCCAATGACATCAACAAGCCGGGTGGCTTTGGGCGAAGAGGGAGCTTGGGTGGGGCGGGAAATAGTGTCAGACTCTTACTGACTAAAATCCTACCCTTCCATTCATTGCCTTTGTTCCGGGGCCCGTGGTGACATTCTCACATAACCTTTGGCCCCAGTAGGCTTCGACCCTACTGGGCCCTTACGGTTTGCTGATAACACCTTGAGGCGCGCGTGAAACAGTATGAGCCGTCGACTACTTGCTCGGTCTGGACGATCGGACGGCAAGCTACCCATTGCTCGCCGTCCACAAGCCCGCGCCTACGGTGGCCGGAAATCGGGATCAGAACGCAGGCGGCGGCTGGGCGTGAGTGCCTTGACGCGTGTGGTCTCCTCCTTTGCTAGCATTAGTGCTTTGCAGAAGGCAGCGACTGCCTGCCACCCCTCCTCTCTTCGGACCATGGCCTGTACCAAGGCTCGGTGCGAGAGATCGCTGCTGCCGATCGCCCCCACAAGGACACGGCGATGCTCTGCCCAGGCAGGGCACACCTCTACCAAGTGCTCCACCGTGTCCAATGGTGGAGGTATTAAACTAAAATGAATATCAAATGGTTTCTGCAATCCATGCTCTGTTTCTGGCACATATTTTAACACTTAAAAGAAAATTAAAATCTGTAAGGTACTTCCCGTTCACTAAGAATCCTGAAATGCGGCAAGAAGCAAGGCTTTATACCAGAAGTATAGAAAAAGAAATATTTAAACATCAATATTATATTTTGATACAAGTGTAAAAAGTTTGTCATTGCGACCGAGGCGGAATTCGCACGAGTCGGGCCGAACGGTCCTGTGCATCTCGAATCCACCGCATTCCCGGGACTCTCACCAGGTCATCGGTCCACCTTGTGGGAGGCCTTCCAACACTAGGTACGTTTTCCGGTGCGCTGTCGCCACTCTAGAACCTTTCGGCCCAATCGGCCATCCGTTCTACGAGCAATGTGCCCTGGTCACTGCCACTTTAGTTTAGCTATTCTTCGGGCGAGTAAGTGTATTAAAAAATATATAACATTTAACTGGAATTCGATATGAGTATTTATTATTAAGTACCACTTTTAAATTATCTTTGCTTTTATTTTTTTTTTTTTTCTTATGTTCGTGTTTATTTTTTATTTTTTACAATACTTGTGTCGTTCTCTTCTTTTTTTTTTATTCATTAACTTCACTATCAGTTTGATTTTATTTTATAATGTATATATAGAATAATCACCTTTTTTATATATAGAATATGTACAACTATGATCCCCATGATACAGACTAACGTCTAGTTTGGTGATCACCGTTAACATTCATGTGTAATGTATTTGATTATTATTTATAATAAATTATTAATAATAAATTATTATTAATAATAAATTAATTACCAAAGCCAAAAAAAAAAAAATATATTAACACGTAGGAATTTTTTTATCCTGGAGTCTGTTTGCTTGGGATAATTTACTACCATCGCGAGAGCAAATCCACTGGCAAATGCTAGTAAATTCATAAATATTTCGGCGTTTAAAAGGGCACTTTGCCCCTGTCATAGCGCTTCCACCCCATCGGCTGTAAAACAGTGCAACATAAACTATTGTATTTTGCCAACTTACTGTACTCTCTCCTTAGTAAGCAAACAGTCTGTATTTATCATACTTAGGGTCGCCATCATGGATTTTAAGATAGGACAGAAATTATGACGTCATAAGATTTTATTTGAATATCGATAGTGAATGTTTATGGTAATGTGTGTTATTTGTAAATTGTGGATAGTGTTATGGACCTATTTATAGAGATAAAGTAATAAACATATAACTCAAATATTCTATCTTAACAATGTATTATTCTATAACTTTATTTATTATTCAGAATACATCTACAAAGGCGGACTTAATATCTTAGGTTTTTTCTACTAGTCGACCTTAGGGTGATGGGCAAACAAGGCAGGTGGGACTTAAAATTTAAAATCGGGCAAGTGTGAGTCAGACTCGCGCACTGAGGATTGCGTACAAACTTACCAATGAAAACGGTTCAATTCCCGAATTGAGTTACGAAGACTTTTTTCCCAATCGAAATTTTTTTGTGACGTCACAACCAGTTTACTTACAGTTTTCAGGTTTTTTTCCTATATTTGTAAATTTTCCTATGAATTTTAATTCCCCTGAGAGCGTCGAAATATAAGTTTTTATCGAAATAAACGGCCGTATCTTTTCATTTCCGTTAAGTTAGAAATTTGATTTTTACATAGTTTCAAGGAACCTCAGACTTCAATATATAGTTTTAATTTCAACTCGATACCTCCAGGCGTACCTGAGATAAAGAGTTGAAGATAGACAAACGGAAAACTAAGTAATTCTAGAAGGGTTTCGTTTTTTCCTTTTGAGATACGGAACTATAAAAAAAAAAAAATAGAAATGAAATAGTTACAAAAATAAATACATAATGTTATTGTGAAAAAAACAAGTCCAACCAATCAATACTTTGATGATTCTATCATCTTCTTGTGAATGTGTTCAAAAACTTTCACCATAAAACAGATCCGGCTGGTTGAAGTCTAAATTTCTCACATTAACGAAGCTGCGTGGGCTTACTGACGACGAGCATTGGGTAGCGCACCAGTCATGGCCGTGGCCGTCAGGAAAAAGTCCAGACCGAGCCCAAGTCGTTGATAGCGCATAGTTTTCCATGCGCTTCTCAAAAAGATGTCGGCAAACCGTGGGGCCCCAGTAGGGCTGATATCAGCTAGGGCCGCGGGCCGCTCTATGGTGGAGCGGGAGAAGACATCATAAAATAATATTTTTAAACGTACAAAATATCAAAATACCAATCTTCAAGGTGAATAGCCATTACATTCACTATGTGTTAAACCTTAAATCAACCATTCTTTTAAAAATCACTACATGATTGCACATACGAACATAAAATCACCTAAAATATCAGTTTCAGAAACTGCAACCAATTATTCAATCGACATGGTGACCCTAATTCTCAGCAAAGCTCTCCGCAGCGAATTTGCTAGCAATACCGACGAACTCCAAAATAAATAAGGGCTGTCGTTTGTCGCAAACACAAACAAAACAGTGGCAGAGGATTCCGGAGACTAAAGGCCTATATATGGGCTATAGTTAATTTTATAGCCGATTGATAGTCCTCCAGTTATAGCTTTCCGTTTATGGCAACAATTATTGTGAGGGATTTCGCCCTTCTGATGTCTTGGTTTTTCCTTAAATTGTATATATTTATCTGAAAGACTAGTGGTCCTTCGCGGTTTCACCCGCTTCTTCGGTGAGTACTCTGCTTTTTTGGTCGTAGCGTGTCGTTATCTGGTCGGCTAAAGCTTTTCACGATAAATGAGTATAGTAACATATTTTTTTTTTAATTCCAGCCAGTAGTTCCTGACATTATTTCGATCAAATAAACTCTTCAGTTTTATAATACGAGTGTTAAGTATTTAAGATATAGAGAAAAAACGTTTCTAAATAGAATATGGGAGATGCATAATATCTGTCCCTCTAGCCAAGTTACGACCGTTTCGTTTCGATTCTCTTGCGTCAAACGCCTCGAGTCAGTCACGCCTCCGATTCCTTTGTTCTGCCCACGTGACTGAACGTTAAAATGACGTCAAAGCAAAAGGGGGCGTGTCCAACTCGAGGCTCTCAACGCAAGAGAATCTAAACGAAACGGTTGTAACCTGGCTAGGCTTGCAGGGATGATTAGATGCAATTGTACTCATAATGTGAATAAAAGCAAAAATGAATGTAAAAATTTAGTTCTTAGTACAAACTGAAAATAATAATTACGCGTATTTAAAGAAATAACAATCATCGACATCGCATCGCTGTCACTGGAAAAAGTGTCCATAATGCTGGCAGCATATATATTTCTTTATATACGCTTTTGTACATAGAATACTATTATTTTCAGCTTGTATGTAGGTATACTTAAGTTGTTTATAATTTTATTTTTTATATATTATAATCAGTTAAGTTCTCAATAAAACTTTAACAGTAATTGAGATTAAAATCCGGCTAGCCAATCAACTCAAAGAAAAATCCTTTTCAGAAATGAAATTGATTGACATAATATCGATAATAATCTGTCAAGGAAAAAAGTAAGTTTAGAATACGCAGAGCTTGTTAAAACCGAAAACTTGTAAAAAAAAAAAATGAATAGAAAGCCCAAAGAAAACGCTGTACAAAAAAGGTTAACCGTCAAAACTGTCAACACAAATCCCGCACACCCATTTCAAAAAGAGAATCTATGTTTAAAGCAGAAACATTTTCATTCCGTTCTCCTTGCCCGAATCCTCACGATTTCCATTCACACGTCATCCGGGCTTTGAATTTCGAATCCCTCATTTTGGGTGCTCCAACCGTGTGTGATTATAGCTCCAATTAGGCTGTTGTCCATCTAACGTACGATCCGGCTGTCCGTCTGTTTATCTACGCCAATTATCACCGGAATGGCCTGATATCGTCATTGGCGTTCGTCTTGGATTGGCATTGAACCGGAATCTTTAATGGTCTGTTCAGTTCAATCGCTTTATTGGTGATGGTGAGCGATGAATATCGTATGTGGTACCTGGTTTGAGTACTCATCGGTCGCCATTGGCAGTCTAGTCAATCATTATTCATTCTGGTTGGCGACGAAAATGGGTGATTTCTGTTATATTACCGCGCTGGGAAGATAGTTTAGCGTTTTCTTTCTGTCAGGTTGTTTTGATTAATTTGTTTAAACATTTTTTATTGCACTAATTTAGTTTACATTAATCATTACTGTTTAGTAGTAAAAACAATCGTGTATTTCATATATATATTGGCTGGAAAAAGCTAAGGATAAAATAATAATAGCAATTTATTTGAACTAAAAAAATTACAAAATTTATTTTATATTTATTTATTTATTATTTAATCTTCATGTACAGTAGTGGTACATAAGCGGACTTAATGCAACAAGGCATTCAAGGGGGAGAATGTTCTTTTTTTTCTTCTTTGTCCATTCTTCTCTCCAGTTTAGCTGGTATCCGGTCTCCGTGTATCTTTGCGCTAGTGAGCTCTATTCTAGTTTTTCTGTACACTCAGACTCGGTTGGATTTCTTTTTGCATAAAATAAGGATAATGTACTTAAAAAAATAAGTCAGCTACAGAAATATGATGTAGATTCCTCTGCTCATGCTGAGCAATTTATTTTTTTTATAAAAATAAAGTTTGCTGTAATTTTTTATGTTCAATATTGCAAAGGTTGCCTGTCGGTCTTGTCTTTTAGCGATAAGACCTCCCATTGTTACACCCTATTAATTTTAAGCTCCTACTGTAATTTCTTATGGTGTGTAATAAAGAATAAATCTATCTATTGCGCCAACCACAATAATTTGTCTCCCCTAATAGTTAACCCAAAGGTTAACTTGTAGAAGACTTACTATTATGCATAAATAAATAGTTAAAGAAATCAATTTACTACAATCTTACGTATTTACCTTCTAGATATCACTAAATTTTCCGTTTCTTCCAAATATTTATTGCTCGTGACAGTACTAAATTAAAATAAAATCCAAAAAAAAAAACTAAAATAAACATCCTTAAAATTTTCATTTTGACTAAGTACTGTCACGAGCAAAAAGTATTTGTACGACAATTAGATCAAGTTACCTTTTAGATGGGTTGGTAATTAAGAACCATTTTTCGCACACTTATTCTTTTTAATTGCAGAAGTATAGATTCAAAATATCAACCCATCCAAAAGGTAATTTAGAACCAACTGTCGTACAAATATTTATTGCTGCAACAGTACTTAGTCAAAATCAAAGTACTGTCAAGAGCCATAATTTATATTTCTATGACAATTGGTTCTAAATTACCTGTATGATGGTAAGGTAATTAAGAACCATTTGTCGTACACTTATTGCTTGAAAAGCAGAAGAGAATATTGTTACATTTTCTATATATTTTATTATTCCTGACTGTAATACCAGATAAATTGTATTAAAACCTAAACTCAAAATCATTATCGTTCGTAAAAACTTTACTACTAAAATTTTAAGGGCCGGAGATTTACCTCCTATTCCTAGTCTACAATTTTCTAGCTTGCTGGTAGAAAAAGCTGTACACAAAAACGACGTAAGAAGCTTACGTGAAGACGTGAACAGAACATTCTGGATTATTGAGGCAAACTTTGGTTTTAGAAATTGGCATTCCTTAGCGCTGACACTTGCTGTTTTGGGTTTCACGTTAAGCTCTGTTCGGTTTTTGTTTTTTGTTCGTTTGCTGATGTAAATTGGGGGAAGAGTTTAACATTACGTAGACTTTTGGGTATGTTGCATTTTTATTTTTTTCTACAGATAGTTTTTTTTTTATATTTTGAGGTGATTCTTGGTGATTTTTTTTTAAATTATTAATCAGCTCGCGTTTGACCACTATCTCCTTTGATGGTAAGCGATGATGTAACCCACGATAGACCACGCTCGCCTAGAAGTAACCTATTAATTCTTGACCTAAAGATACCATACCCATAGATTTAAGTTTAGTACTGATTAAGTAATTTTCTTGGTGTACAATATAGTTTTATTCTATTCTATTCTATTCTAAAGTTTTGACCTCTAAGCTGTTATGTAATCGGTTTTTTAATGATCAGATGATCACGAAAACTAATAATCGATAAACCCAGAACCCTTCAAAAACCCGCTTATCAGTTTTATTTGCGACAAATTGAATAAAAAGGTAGTACGTTCTTGAAAATATAATTCAATATCTTCTGCCAGAAACTTTGCTTGCCCGAATGGAGAAAATTACCTCAAGAGTATTCCTGGTATAAAAGTAGTCCCCGTGTGCCAAATTTCATCTAAATTTGTTTAGACTTTTGTACATGAAGGAGTAACGAACACAATGCACATACATACAAACTTTCGCCTTTTAATATAAATGTGACTGTTGTATTTTTCCCTAATTAAGTAAGTAAGTAGTTTATTTTCTCCATTAGTATTATACTATTCTTATGCTAGCCATATTTCTGCGGTAATATTATAAAATAATTATATTGTGGGAGACAAGTGCCTATAGGCTCAAGATGTGTGTGCGTGTGTGTCTGTGAGGTAACTTATTCAGCTAAACGGTACATACAAAGCCCTACTACTTATTTATTTATTAGACACTTTATGCACAAAAGTACAGAGGCGGACTTAATGCCTTAGGCATTTTCTACCAGTCAACCTTAGGGTGATGGAGAGACAAATAGTGGTAGGTGCAATAAAGAGAGAGAAAAGGTGAATAAAAGAATAGATATACTAATAAACCACAAATATAATACAATTATATAATATATATATATATGCACAAATTAATAAACTACATAACATATATACTAATAAAGTCAAACAAATGGTTCAAATTGGCAACTAGAAAATATTAACGCTGTGATGAAACCACTGCCAACTTCCTACGAATAAGCTCGCGAACTTTGGCTTTAAATGTTAATCGGTTTGTTGTTACAACTTAAATGTATCTATAATCAAAAACTGTAAAAAATAAATAACATTCATATCAAACTCGCAATTCTAGCCCGCATTAGTTGAAACCTATTTTTTATCCTCAATTTGAGACTAGCAGCACCGATTCGCACGCTCTCGAGGTCAAATAATGCAAGCTCGATAGCTGAATTTGCGAGCTAAATCTAAAGTTGCGAGTCATCATTTCTGTACACCTCACAAATTTCTGAGAGGGCGGAAATCACTGAAACTAGTGATGCTGTAGAATGAAATTGAAATCTTGAAACGTTGGTCACAATTCTTACGTTCTGTTTCTTTTAGTTTTTACATGTTTGGACAGCGTTTTTAAGAAGGAATATCATCATAATTCATAAAGCGCATAATTCGCCAGACTGAGACGTAGTACAATGGGGGTAAAAAACCAGTAGAGCTCTACACATCTCACCTATAAGAAATATGCTAAAATTAAAACGAACTGTTAAAATTACAATAAAATAGAAGATAAAAAATAATAAAGGTTGTCCCAAAATTAACGCAAGATTCGAATTAAATAATATAATATTCCACAACTATCACACAACACCGTCTAGTCCCAAGCTAAGCAGAGCTTGTGTTATGGGTACCAGACAGTTGATATACATACTTATATATTTCTAAATACATACATATTATAGATAAATAACACCCAGACACAGAACAAAGGATCGTGCTCATCACACAAATATTTGTCCTGGGTGGGAATCGAACCCACGACCTCCGGCATAGCAGTCAGGGTCACTAACCACTAGACCAACAGGCCAGTCAATAATCAGAAGAGAATTTTTTCAGAGAATCAAATAGAAAACTCAGTTTGAAGTTTTTAGATTGTGATTTTTTTATTGAACCATAAACCACATAGGCCTATCCTATGTTGTTTATGAATCCAACCAACCAATAATCAACCCTAACCTATCAGCTGGCAAAATGTTATTTTTTAGGGTTGCCAACACTTTATTGCACAAATGGTGGCAAATTCAAATCTTTCGTTAATTGTAGGACAGCCTTTACAATAAAAATCACTTTTTTTATAGAGTCTTTTAGTTAATTTTTCAAGTCTTTTAGATATTATCACATCTTATGACTTCTCATATTCTAGGGTCGAGCGGGAAGATGTATCAGAGTTTTAATGTTCAGTTGCCTTTTGCGGTCCAAGACCATGCCTATATTTTTTTCAGAACCGATCTCATGACCCTAGCAGGCATCGTTTTGCTGATCACTGGACTATGAAACCGTACGCGCCGCTCGGGCGGACGGCGAGTTACCCTTTGTTCGTCATTGACCAGAAATTATCGGAGTAAATCTGCTTGCGTAATGAAATCCGCAAGATATTAAAGCAACCTAAGTTAATTATCGAATATCAATTCACTACCCTAGTACAACAGTAAGATATCTTAAAAACTCAAAAAATTTAAATAAAAATAAATTCATACTCCACACTCCACAACTATCACACAGCACCGTCCAGTCCCAAGCTAAGCAGAGCTTGTTTTATGGGTACCAGACAGCTGATAAACATATTTATATATTTCTAAATACATACATATAATACACAACGCTATTTAATCCTAATCTAAGCAGAGCTTGTGGTATTAGTAATGGAATAACTATGTTTTTCTAAATACAAAAGCACTATCAATAAATTACACCCAGACACAGAACAAACGATCGTACTCATCACACAAACATTTGTCCTGGGTGGGAATCAAAAGCGACGACCATAGCAGCAGTCAAGGCCGCTGAGTTTGAGACTAGTCATAATGATGTTGATGTTTGAAAAAGATGACGTAAAAAAAAACAAATGATATCAAATATCTTAATATTTTCAACCACAGTCCCAAACAGCACTGACATCAAGAATTTAGAACTACTACAGAATATAAATGAAAATAAATCTTTAACGCATTCAGACGTACCGTTTGTAGAAACGTAACTAAATGATGTGAGTTTCTATTTAGAGTTGGACAATCAAATTTACTGCTTGAATAATGTAGTGCCAACGAACATCGTATGCTATTTTGTTCCCAACACATACAAGTATATAATGTTGGGAGTTATGAAGGGACTTGAGTAAAAGGAGAAGGTGTATCAGGAATAGGTATATGGTCAAATTGGGCATATAATTTGTGTAAACAGAGACCGTTAATCAACTATTCCTTTTTTATTTTTTTTTAAGTTTTATAATATGGGTGTAGTACTAAAGAACTGGTGCTACACTAAATGATTCAACTTACAAATATGAACAGTTAGAATTAGTTGGATTTTGAGGAAATAATTAAACTAAGTTTCAATAAAATGGAATGTCCAATTTTAGCAAATACCATTTCCTTGTCTCAATAATGCTCTCATGCACTAAAAAAACAAAAATTAAAAATGTTGAGTTTAGCGCCATCTAGTGACAAAATGGCTCGTAACTTTTGCCTTACTGCTATTTTTAAATACGTACGGATTTTTTTTTTTTTCTGAAAACAGCATCGACATTAGTTTCTATTTATAATCAGTACTTCAAATATTGGTATAAGAAAGAGTAAGGGCGTGCTGGGAACATCTCACTATTTTTTTTTTGTACTCACGAAGTGTTCCACCAGATATGAAAGCTTTTAACTTACTTATTGATTTTGAACGGATTCGATTTTTTTTTTCTATTTAATATTTTGAATAAATTTAATTTTTGATACAATAAATGAGTTGATTACCTAATTTAACTAATATATTCTTGGTCTATTGTGTTGTGATTTTTTAATTAGTTATGAATAATATAATTTTTTAAGTGATTTTAGTTTTTAATTTGATTATTAACTTAACGATTTTTGACTAGCGTAGTATTAATTTTCAGCTACTAACATATATCGGGTGACTGGTAATTAGTGAACGATACTTAAAAATTTTTACTATGGGGCCAAACCTGAAATCGGGAAATAAATCTACCAAATTTTGACCAGTTAGGCGAACACAAATGTACTGCACCAGCAGGTTTCTTTTCGCAATTTCAGGTTTGGTCCTATAGTAAAAGTTGTTTGTTATCATGACTACAATCACGTGTTTAAGTATCGTTCACTAATTACCAGTCACCCTATATATGAAAATTCCTAGTCAATTTTATTTTTATAGATCGAAACAGAGCTATTTCCTCTTACTCCGTCGCTAACTATAAAAATTGCAACCAACCGCATCCATCTTCCTTCTCTCTTCCCCGTAAACCAACGGAGGCAGCTGCGTATTTCGCTTGGTGGACCGTCAATTTACACAACGTTGATTTATACAGATAGCGTGCAACGTAACGCGTATCTCATACTGTATATACGTACAATTTTGCGCCATTATGACGCTGTTTGTATGTGAAGTATAATGTTTCTGCTGTGGTTTGTATTTTTAGGGTATTTTTACCTTCTTCTGTGAAACATTTTTTTTAAAGATTGTGTTACTGCACTTTTGACTTTTGTTTGTTTAAAGATATACAGATCAGAGTATAA
Organism: Leucania comma; assembly: GCA_958295575.1. Classification (NCBI taxonomy): domain Eukaryota; kingdom Metazoa; phylum Arthropoda; class Insecta; order Lepidoptera; family Noctuidae; genus Leucania; species Leucania comma. The sequence continues at coordinate 5,989,196 of OY282476.1, read as the reverse complement.
AGTCCAACTTACATCCAGCAACGACCTATCACACCTCAAGGATTTATAAGCAAAACCGTAGCAGGGTTGAAGCCAACTGGGGCCGTTGGTTATTCGAAAAAGAACCCCAGGGCCATGAAACGAAGGCAAAGGAAGTACATACAAATGAGTTTTAGTCAGTAAAAATCTGACATGCCTTCCCGCTCCCCCTCAGAGTGGAAGGAGTCATTTGATGATCTCACCAGAAAAAAAAACCGGTAAAAACGGAGGATCCTCCCTCCAATCAGACGGGTGTTATGTCTGTCCGACAGTTGATTTCAGGCTGATGTAAATATTCTAATTATACGGAGAACTTTACCACGATGCAGGATTTTGAATTTTAAGTTCCTTTGTGGCGTCATAGATGGCGCTGCAGTTGAACATTCCCTTGAACGCCGATTATACTATGTTTGTACAACTTGAATGTCCTTGAAAAATGCTAATTGTCGTAATGTACACACAGGTGTAGGTACAGTATTTCATTCGACCGAAAATTTTGGTTTCTATATTATTAACTTCGTTTTTCCTAAAAAAAAAAACCCGGAAAAGATTTGTTTTTTTTTTAAGTGTTTTTTTAAAAATCGCGCAATTACGTAGTAATAAAATGCCTGGCGGCCGAGGGGTTAAAATGAGTAAATTGTATAGAAGTAAAGATCAATTCTATTTGAATCATAAATAGGGTTTTTTATGGTAGGTAAAATCATCCAATGACAAATTCCGCCCTTAGGCGGGGCGGGAAATGGTATCAGACTCTTACTGACTAAAAACCTACCCCGTTCCTTCCGTTCCTAATATGGTGTAATTTCAGAACAGCAGTGCTATCACGAGCTTTTGACATGGTCGATTTTACAACCGAAAGTGAACTGTTAAAGAGATGGAGCTATACAGCCTGTATAGCTTCATCCCTCTTTCTCGTTTGCACGGTTGACATTTTAACACGTCATGATAAATGAGCGAGGATTTAAGGCGTTGCTTGCTGAAATACAGGCCATAAACCTAGTTCGGCAGCGGATGCTAACTGTTAGGCTCAATCGACTGTATTATTTAGTTGTAAATTATAAGTAGCTTTTAAGCAATTATGTAAACATGTTATTACTTTTTGGTGGGATAAATGTTTTTATTATAATTATTATTTCCTCTTTATTCCACTTACAAACCACTTATCAATTATATTTTTAAATATTTCCTAAAAAAAGAACAATAAAAAATAACATTTAAAAATATAAAAGATATCCCACCCGTATCAGGAACAGGGTCTAAGCTACCGGCGGTTAGAGCTCCAGAGAAAGGAATCTCCTGACTATATAAGCCGTATCCAGAAGTACTGTTTTCTGAATCAAGCCCTTGTTCCAGCCACCTAGAACGAGAACCTCCTAAGGTATTGGTCGAGGGTCTAGGGTATTAAGATCCCTTTCGGTCAATAGACCTAGGTATTATACTTCTAGAATTTTCTCGAAAACAAAAAAAAAAAAATGAAATATCGTAAATGATATTATGTACATAATAAAACTGTTTATTACGGCAATCAAGTTTGTCAACACCATCTGCTGCAACTCAACATCTAGTAATATTAAAACAATGGATTTTACCACAAAGCCAGCACATTTCACCAATTTTATTTTGTATATGAGTAGTTTTAAACAGTGCCCATTGTACGCTTAAGAGGATTAAAATTAACGTAATGTCCAATAGTTATTTTGTGCACACAACATTTTTGATACACCAAAATTGGGCGAGTAGCGGTCAGGGAATGTGGACAATATCATACAATGTGAATAATTTATTACCTTCTGTGAGGAAATAAATTTATGTTAAATTCACTCCCTCACAGGAAATAGACGATAATGATATTTTTAATTTTATTATTTCAGAGTATAATAGTTTCTCTAATCTAATTGTAATTAATCTCTATCTATATATACCTATAAAAGCGAAATACCACTCACTGATTAATCAAGAAATCTCAGAAACTATAACACCTACAAACTTAATATTTGACAAGTAGAATTGATCTAAGATCCGACAGAAGAAGCACCTTCCCTCATCGGTTGTTTGATTAGGATAAATATTATATGCTAGATGATGTTTTTATTGATACATTGCGAGTAGGTTGCCTATCTAAATCTGGTGCCAAAGATGTGAAATAATTAAATTATTTAATTTTTTTTTTCATTAACTACCCTGATTGGTTATTTAAGAACGTCAAGCATCAGCTGAAAGAATGCGCTCCGAGGAACTCAAAAAGTATAAGTTGCCTAATTTTCCTTGGGGCAAATATAGGAGTTGCCTCGTTTGAAGAGGTAGATAAATGGTGGTAATATACTCTCATCTGTTATTTAATCGAATTATATATATAATGAAAGGTAATTTTATTCCTAATCCAACCGTATTAGGTTGTCTTCCCAAAAATGGTGTGAATGAATAGTTGCCTACATTTATGATTTAAAATTTTCTGGGCTAGTTCTGGTATTAAAAATATATTTCCTCATCTGTAATTAAATGATAATAAGATTATACGCCAGATAAAGCATATATCGATACATCGCGAGTAGATTGCTTAGCTAAATCACATACCAATGATGTTAAACAATAAAATTTGATATTAATTATTTTTTTATCAACTTCCCTGAGTTGGTATTTAAGAAAGTAGAGCATCAGCTGAAAGAATGTGCCCTAAAGAACTGGAAAAATATAAGTTGCCTACTTTTCCTCGGTGCAACTATGGGAGTTACCTCGTATAAACAGGTAAATAAAGGTTCACATGATACTCTTATCTGTTATTTCATTGAATCGTGTATCAAATGAAATCTTAAACGACAAGTCAGGGAAGTAGATAAAAAATAATAATAACAAATTTTATTGTTTAACATCACTGGTATGTGATTTAGCTAAGCAATCTACTCGCGATATATCGATATATACTTTATCTGGCGTATAATCTTATTATCATTTAATTACAGATAAGGAAATATATTTTTAATACCAGAACTAGCCCAGAAAATTTTAAATCTTAAATGTAGGCAACTATTCATTCACACCATTTTTGGGAAGGCAACCTAATACGGTTGGATTAGGAATAAAATTACCTTTCATTTGATATATAATTCGATTAAATAACAGATGAGAGTATATTACCACCATTTATCTACCTCTTCAAACGAGGCAACTCCTATATTTGCCCCAAGGAAAATTAGGCAACTTATACTTTTTGAGTTCCTCGGAGCGCATTCTTTCAGCTGATGCTCGACTTTCTTAAATAACCAATCAGGGTAGTTGATGAAAAAAATTATTAACTAATTTAATGGTTTCACATCTTTGGCACCAGATTTAGATAGGCAAACTACTCGCAATGTATCAATAAAAGCATCATCTAGCATATAATATTTATCCTAATCAAATAACCGATGAGGGAAGGTGCTTCTTCTATTTGGTCTCGTTTCGTTTCTTATAGGGTCCGCTAAGAACAGATTCTACGAAACTCAACCCCTAACGGAATCTGGGACGCTGGGGAGGTATGAAAAGGCGAACCAATTACATAAAGAAATTAATTTCGTACTTGCTTATATTAATTCGAGTTTTTTTTTAAAGTACTTTATTTTTTAATTTTTTCTTTACAAATCAATAGTATTTTATGTACCGAATCGACCCAACGCGGGATTAAAACGACTAAAATTTAACAGTGTATTTTGTTCAAAGAAATGCCCAGCCATTTGGTCCGTGAAGATTTGACTAATTATTTGCCTATATCCCGAATAACTCGAAAAGTAGTCAGATCTCGCGGCCATAGTGTTTCAAAATATAAAGTGTACATTATTATTGAAGACAACGTTATGTTGCGTTATGTGAAGTTTACTTCATAAGGCAAATTGAATGAAAAAAAAATATGACACATAATTATGGGACGGCGTTTGACTGTAAGTTTCATCCTGTAGTTCTGATAGTAGTATGTTTTTTGACTAGATATACTACATAACTATGATCCTAGTGGCGGTTATGCTTATTTCATAATTGCGCGTAGTGAAATCGAATTAGGAATGAAGATATCCACAGGAGAAACAAGAAGTTACCGACATAGCTCGAAGAATCGCAAAATTTAAGTGGGTAGAGTAAATTGATTGCTGTAAAATGGTGGATGGGATCGAAAAGATTGTTGAGTGGTATCATACCGGAAGATACGATGTTAAAAGGCCTCCTATAAAGTGAACTAGAACTTTTTTGAAAATTTCGTTCGCACTTTTGTGTTCTGTCTGTATTTATTCTTTCGATTTTAAATTTTTGTGTGTTCGTAAATAAATAAGATCTAGTGAGGGTTGTGGAAATCCGATGGATGCAAAACACATAAGTCTGGTATTTGTGGCGACACTTTGGCTCCCTCAAGTGTTGCCACAAAACCTATGTCTGTCTTTTGACTGAACTGATTATTAATTTAAACATCACAAAGCGTAACATTTTGATTGCAGATTCGGTGATTTAGAGGTGCGAATATACCTCTTATGATTTACTAATAACTAATTTACTGTGAAGTATTCGTAACAAGCAATTACTTTTTCATAACGAAGGAAATTCTCTTAAGGAAACTTTATAAATTATTCAAAGACTTAAACATTCAGAATCAAAATATTCCCTCTCTAAGGATTGATTCTTGACTATTCCTTACTAATTTTTTATGTCCATAAGCGCTAAATCCTAATGAAATTGTACATTTGGTCGCAAAATTTCCGGGTCGCTAGTGAAAAGTGTGTTAATTTCTTAAATATGTATAATGAATTCGTGTAGTAGAAGACTGATTAATACATAACATGTTTTGTACATTAGGACCAGAATTCTCATCTAAAATCTCTGTTACGTTTTTTAGAGAAGTCAGTAACCATTTTTTATCTCCACTACGACTCTCTACAGATATTTTAGCCACAGGTATTGGTCTATTACCAATCGGCGTGGCAGTTGAGTAGCCAGTTTGCAGTCTAGACTTACATCTCATAGAAAATAAATGGGATGAGTTCGTCTGGTGCCGTAGAAAACGCTCTCCAGCTACCTCTAGCGCAACTTAGACTAAAATCGTCTTCGAAATTTAGTTTCCAGCATGCCACATCGTCTTAATGAAATGACACGAACTTGTGAAGGAAATAATAGAACAAAATAATAAAATGACAAAAAGTTATCTTTTAAATTGTGGCGTGTATGTTTGCTCAAATTAATTGAAAGTGTTTTTGTAATATTTTATGGTGGCCCAAAAGTGGCCCTAACTTACGTTTATACGTTATGGATTCAAACCATGTCAAGTGGAAAACTTTGTGAATGTATTTCATCACCGCTACTCTCAAAATGATGAAGAAAAACTTCAGGAAGAAACCGGTAGGTATATCCTTAGCAGACTACCAACCCATAGTGTACTGAAAATTCCGTGCCCGCGTGGTGCATTACGGCCTATTCCGAATAAAAAAAAAAAAAATACTAAACGTTTTACGCAAACTACAGTTTCACAAAATCTTATATTATTCACGAAAGAATGACAATATCTCGTAGTGATCCAGAACTTTTGTGGTCTAGTGTATAATTAATTGTATCTAAAATATAAATCTATTTCAAGCAGTCTCTTTTGAATCAAAATTCACAGTTAATATTCATTTGTTGAAGTAAGATTTGGAACACCTTAAAACAGACACTGAGATTTTTACTTAATTTAAATATATAATTTTAGCTACAGAAACAGTAATAGAAGGGGTAATGCTCGGAGTTTCCTAGCGTGATCACATCAGAGGGCTTAGCAAAATTGATAACCTATAATCGTTAACGCTAGTAGAAAACTTAAAATGTATGGCTCAGTCACGTGGTCAAAAGAATCGGAGGCGTTGCCGACTCGAGGCGATCAACGAAAGAGAATCGAAACGAAACGGTCGTAACTTGGCTAGACCTGCAGGAATGAAGATTTCCGAAGGAGAACGAAGGTTACCGATATAGTTCGAATAATCGCCAAACTTAAGTGGCAGTGAGCAGGGCACGTACTCGCAGAAAACGCAGTATTGGAATGCCTCCCACTAGGTGGATCAATGATGAAGTGAGACTTGCAGGAAATCGATGGATGCGAGACGCACAAGATTCTTCGCTGTAGCTATACTTGTGGGAGGCCTATATCCAATAGTAGACGTCTTTCAGCTGAAATGATGATGACGATGAAGAGAAATGAGTCAAGAATGATATTACTAGTTAATATATTTTCTACGGTACAACAAAATAGGTACTGCCTAACTGGTTACGCAGCTAATCAAAAACAGCTAGGGAGAATGTTTGGACCACAGCGAATATCTGAAGGGGAAACCATGGTCCCAGAACGCAGAAGGTTACTAAAACGCTCTGGTGTGGTTTTAGTCAGTAAAAGTCTGATTTGGCCCTTCCTTTTCCATCCTAGAGTGGGAGGCGAGAGAAGTCACTGGAAGTTATTTTTTTTTTATTGGTATAAACTAGTGCTTGACCTGAGATCAATTGTTCATTGTGAGGCGCACTAGTTTATTAAGAGCCTATTCACTCTAGACTTGAAGACACCTGAAATTATAATCGGACGGGAAGACCGCAGCAGGCAAGTTGTTCCTATCTCTCGACGTTTGCGTCATAAGTGATGAGTCAAAACGCTTGATCCGGACCGTAGAAGTTTCAACAACGTAAGGGATGATACTTGCCATTTGTCGGGTAGTCCGATGGTAGAAATGAGATGGTGGAATCAAATCATGTATCCTGTAAAACTTCAAAAATCTGGCTAGGTACACACCTTTAAAGTTGACCGAGTGTATTCGCAAGAACTGTGCGTTCGTACGCAAGTATTACTGTGACCCTGGAACGCAAAGGGCAATTGAATAGGTGGGTGTTAATCAGTAAAAGTCTGGCTAGCAGCCTATCTCAATTTAATACCTAATAAACACAATATTTACTAAGTTTTGTAGTCACTTTTTTTGTATAATGTTTTATTAGTTTTAAATAAATAAATCATCCGATGACTTCTCCTACTCTTGGGCGGAACGGTTGGGATTGTCAGACTTTTGCTGATTAAAACCCACTCCTGTCCTTCTTTGCCTTCGTTCCAAGGCCCCGGAATTCACTTTCGTACAACCCATGGCCCATGGCCAGGCTTCGACTCTGTTGGACCTCTAAGATTTGTTGACATATCTTTGAAGTACGCGCCGAATACTACTCGCTGTCGATGACTCGAGCTAGGTCCAGACGGTTACCCATTGCTCGCCGTCCGCAAGCCCCCGCCAACAAGTTTTATAGACACTTGTGATTAGGCTTCAAGAATTGCCTTGCCGGAAGGCTCAGTATTGGAAGGTCTCCCACAAAGAGGATCGTTGACCTGATGAGAGTTGCGAGAGTACCATGGATGCGAGGTGTCTAGGGCCGATTGTTTAGGCGATGCTTCGGGAGTTGCTGACTTCACCCAGATTGGGAAGTTTTTTTTTGATAATATACCAGGAAAAAACAGTATATTCGCTATTACACTTAATTATATAAATGCTTATTTATGACTTTATGATGTACCATCAAAGACACTTCCTCCTGACGACCGCTAAGTTCAATTTTGCTTGCACTCGAAATGACTATACCATGATTTTTAATTAGACGAAACAAAGTGACAGCAGTGGACAATGCCCAACTGTCAAATAACAATGCTCAACTGTCAAACAACCATTGTTATAGCTGTCACTTTAGTCCATCTAATAAAAAATCACAGTATACAAAGGGTTTGGTTTCCAGGATTCAAGCTTTTTTTTAATTGATCATGCAGAAATGACCGTTATAATACATACTAGCTTTTCACGCACCTTTGCCATGGTATACCTCGACGATGGCGCCTAGTGAGTTTTTACGTACCTTGTACCTAAATAACTTTACCTGAATTGTTTTTTAGCTGTAATTAGATTTTTTTAATGGTTTTAAAGTAGCGCGACTGCGATCCCACCTAATGGGCAGCAGTGATACAATCGTAATAAAAAAGAAAAATATTAAAAACTAGCTGTGCTCGCGACTTCGTTCTCGTGGACGACGAAACTTATCAATGAGTTTTTGCTGTAAAGTGCTATTTGTTTAGAACGTTATCTATTGAGCATACCGGTATTAATACTTCTGTCCCGGCGGGGGCCCTTTTTGGCCTTATGTCTCATTAGCGGTGATTAAGAGAGTATATGATATCTTAGCCCGCGGCATCGCTCGCATTCTGTAGGTTTTTTTTATTTGATTTCTACTTTGGTGCCTGTTTAGCAGGATAACTGATAGCGAAGCTGACGTTCATTGCAACGACTGCTCACAAAGACAATGGTAACGACTGATAGTCACCGTACGACATCAATTGAGAGCTTTAGCATACACGACATTCTCAGTGAGCCTGTCCGGAATATGAACATAAAGGTTCCTTGGACTACTCACACGGGAAAGAGCGACGTAAAGCTGACCATGTGAAAAACAACTCACGCTAAGATCGACGCCAGCATACAATATCGCTCGCCATACAAATTCATCTTAAGATACGACAATATGAAATCATCTTCGTAGTGTGTGAATTGTACGGCGAGCGATATTGTATCTTAAGATAAAATATTATAGTAACTTAGCCATGTGCAGCGCCCCTTAGTGAACTCCACTGCGGGTGACGTAACCTACGACAAACTTATTAATTGCGGTTAGTACAGTAATCGGGTCTAGGGATCGAACCGCAAAATTAAGTTTGTTTTTTATTGTATATACTTTTCCGGGATACAAATTACCCAGTGTGCTGCCCAGGATATTAAAGAATAATCATACCAAGTTTCATCGTAATCGAACCGGTAGTTTTTGCGTGATGCCTGAACAAACAGACAGACAGACAAAAATTTTTTAAATCTCTTTTTTGGGTTCGGTGTCGGTCTAGTAACACCCGCGCCATTTTTTTTTTTTATATTTTCAATGTACAGAAAATTTTTACTTCTACAGATTTATTATAAGTATAGATTATTTAATTATCACTCACAAGGGAGCAACAAAATCCATCTAAGTAGCGGATTAATAATAATAACTTATAAAAAAAAATAAACATGATTAATCTTTATGGTAGCTAAGCGCTCCTTTGGTTCGTAATAAGAATAACTCCTAATAAACAGTAATTTGCAGCTTTTATATTATTAATAATAATGTTTAATAAGGAGGATAAACAAAATGAAGATGCTTTCATTTTTAATTATGATTATCTTCATTAACGAAGCTGTTATTTTACCCTTGAAAATTTTCTATCGGAAAGTTTGTTTTTATAAAATCCTCGTTTTTTGTTCGGTAACTGTATATTTTTTGTAAGAATAACATTAAATTTTTAGAAATATAAAGGGTGGTGGTTGCTAGGCTCTTTTCTGTTTAATAAAATAATATTTGGGACGGAAATTGAACTAGCTTGAAGCCTTTAAAATAATTGATAGGTTTTTTACTTAATTAACGACTATTAAGGGTGCCTTCATTTCGTAAAGTGTCGCGTGACGTCAGCGCAGCTGTAACGCTGCCACCGCACTGCTTTGTTATTTCATATATGTAAATAAATGACGCACGGCCGCAGCGCGGTTGTAGCGCGGCCGTCGCACGTTTTTACGTCAACAGGGAAGTGATTTTTTTTTAATATTATTAAACTAGAGCTTGACTGCGATCCCACATGATGGTAAGTGCTGGACATGGTAAGTTTGAGAGGTACCTGTACCGGATTAGTGCGGAAGTGACGCCCGGGTGTCACCACTGTGTAGACCGGCCGGAGGACACCGTTGAGCACACGGTACAGGTGTGCCCCGCTTGGGCAGAGCATCGCTGTGTCCTTGTGGGGGCCATCGCTGGCAGAGAGCTTTAGCTCCGTGCGTTGGTACAGGCCAGTGTCCGAAGCGAGGATGAGTGGTAGACGGTCGCCTCCTTTTGCGAAGCAGTAATGCTAGCAAAGTAGGAGGTCGCACGTGTGAGGCAACGGCAGTCACGCCCCAGCCGCCGCCGGGATTCCGGCCACCGTAAGCGCGGGCTTGCGGACGGCAAGCAATTGGTAGCTCGCTGTCCGGTAAACGTCCGGACCAAGCCCAAGTCGTCGACGGTGCGTACTGTTCCACGCGTGCCTCAAGGAATTCTCAGCAAACCGTAAGGGCCCAGCAGGGTCGAAGCCTACTGGGGCCCTGTTATGAAAGGCAACGAAGAAACGGGGAGGGTTGATTAGTCAGTAAAAGCCTGGCACCATCTCTCTCTCCACCCAAGGGCGGGAGATGTCATTGGATGATTTTCCCTACTAGCCTATACCTACACTCAAGCTTTGAAGACACCCAAATTATAATAGGACAGGAAGGCGGCAGCAGGAAAATTGTTTCAGTCCTTCGATGTACGTCGTATAAAAGACGAGGCAAAACGACGTTTAGTCCGGGCTGTAGAGGTTTTAATAACGTAAGGGTTCCACCCTCACTCTGTACTTGCCGTTCGTTAGGTTGCCCGATGGCGGAATCAAGTCATGCAGTTTCCGTTCACACTCTTCGATATGAATCCTCTAAAATACTGCTTTGTAGATTGGACTTAACGAAATCTGGATCACCACTTAGCCTCTTCGCACGCCTTTCCCCCAAGTCCTAAGCTGCTAGATGGAATTTTGCAGCATCAGCCCATATGTGACTACTGTACTTCACACACGATCGGGCCTGTGCTTTATATAACATTAGAAGCAGCCCCAGTGTAAAGTACCGCCGGACCGTAGCAAAAACACAAGCCTCTTTGCTGATCTGTTACGAAAGAAAAAAATAAAGAATTAAAAATAAATTCCCTCTAATCACTGGGAAAGCGACTTTTCGTAAACAGAAACAACACCCAGTTTATACCGACAAATAGGATTACCAAAAAAAAAACAACTCCAATCCAATAAAATGTTAACACTGATTAAAATTCAACAAAAAACGACAATAAATAACGGTATCGAAGTAAAAAAAAGTAACGGAGACAGGACAATTAATCTATACCCATCTGTATCCTAACGCTGGGTGCACATTATTTGTTTAAAAAATGCGTAGGTACATACTCAAGCGAGCCCGTGGTCGCAATAAACTGAATTTATTAGCAGTCCTCCAGTATTTTTATGCGATCGCGGGTAAGATTTGTCGTCGTCCCGTGATTTCCCCTGAGACCTATGTGTTTAGTGATATTGTGTATGCGCCTTTATATTTCAATCAGTCTATTGGCAGTTTGGGACCTTGTTACCTGTAATCATTGGTTGATGTTGTTAGATATGTATTAAGTGTTGACAGGGTTGGTCAATGTTTTTGATTCTCTTGGGAGGGTTTGAGTTGTGGAATGGTTCGAAAGAGTTTTTGTCATCAACTTAAGAAATACGAGTGAGTTTTAATCAGTGAATGTCTCATACTCCTTTCGCTCCACTTAGACCAGGAGACGTTACGGTAGGCGTGGGGGTTACGGATGTCAAGCAACGGGTAGCTCGTTGTCTGGCCGTCCGTTAATAATAAATACGTTCTTCAAGAGATGTCAGTAACTAGGAGCTCAGCAGAGCTGGTGCCCAACAGGGCCACTCATTCCCTCTCGTTTCGAACCATGGCTTGTACGAGATTTCACTACCGTACATACAGTGAAGATATGCCAAAGCGGGCATATCTTCACCGTATGCACCACCGCGCCCTCCAGGCAGTCCGCACAATGGTGACAACCTGGTATTTCTTATGCCTAAATCAGGTGTAGAAACATCCTGAACTTACCATATCTGGTGAAGACCGACGTCATGCGAAAGGTGAAGATTCCGTGACATCTTTTCAGCTACTTCTCAAAGAGGAGGAGTGAACTTACCGCCATAATTATGGCGTGCCCAATGACAGCAATATCATGAAAGCCACATCTGGGCCCTGAAAGTGTGTTGGACTCACAGTCCACTGGCGACTCATTTAGTACGCTGGTTTGGATGTGCTGAATGCTTTAAATAGAGTTGCATCAATCAGAAGCTTTTGCGCAAGCATAGTGAATGACAGATAGAATAAATCATTAACCAGCATCCTCACCAGAATAAGGAAGGCCTTCGTCCTCCCACAGGATGGACCGATTACCTGGTGAGGGTCGTGGGGACCGTTCATTGTAGCGACACTTACGAAAGCCTTACTTCCAACAATGGACATCTTTCAGCTGAAATGATGATGATGAAGATCATCAGATATCGGAATCGGTAAACTTAAAGTTCGTGGAGATCCTCACTTCACTCAGGTTTCTTTGTTAACTCCCTCACTGCGTTCGGGACTACAACTTTGCTACCTTCATTTTGTTTAGAATTCAACATACCGTTCGCAATTAAAAAATAACTGCTTTATCCCCTAATCACATAATCTACTATTAATATAATAATTTACTTCAAATTCTTTGATGCCGTGATTTAATCGTCATGCCTATGATTCTAAGACTCAGAGGAGGTATTATTAAGTTAATGTTACTTTTTTCCAATTTTAGGTAAATACTCTAACTAGGCCGATCTGTGATCATCACAGATCACCCGTTACCCATTACGCAACAAATACCTATATATAACGTTTGAATATCTTCACATATCCTAGTCGTGATAGACGTAGATATACTGTAAACGTTACATAGCCGGTAGACTCGAAACTGGACTCGCTCAGATTTCAATACAATTTGCCTTAAACTGATACACGTATAGTTTGAAGATGTAAACTGTGGACTTAGGTAAATTTAGAATAATAATAATAATAATAAACTTTTATTCACAAAAAATACAGATATCACGTACTTATTTAAAAACTAATAAAATAAACAGTTGTTGGTAAACCTGTACAAATCAAGTATATAACCCTGCCTCTTAAACTAGGATAAACCTGTAATCTAAGAGACAGTGTTCGGCAAGTCAATTCCTTAATAAAAATATGATTTAGGACAACAAGTGAACGGTGCTGAAGTGATTTTTATTTATCTGTTTTTTTTTTTTTTTTTAAATGATATTTATGTTATAACGTAAGTATGTGTGTATGGCATATGAAGTGTGAGTGTGTGCGGCATGTGAAGTGTGAGTGTGTGTGGCATGTGAAGTGTGAGTGTGCGTTTATTAGCAGGGGATATGAGCGTACTTGTGAAATAGTGTATATTTAGGTTAGTGGGTACGTAATAAAAGCGTGTGAGTATGAGTAGTAGCAGTGTAAGTATATGGTAGAATTTAGCAAATGTATTGTTATTACGTGATGAATGTGAGCAAAGATTCAGTATAGGCATAGTCCTTTTGAAGTAGCCACTCTGTTACTGTGGATTTCACTTTATGTAAGTTTAATTTTGAAATATGTAATTGTTTGTCAACTTTATGATATATGTGTGTACCTAGTATGTAGAATTGATGTTTTGCGAATGCGGTTTTGTGTTGGGTTCTTGGAAGCAGATTTAATCTCTTATTTGGCTTTGGTGGAGGCAGACCGATATGTGTTCTAAGGATAGATCGGAGCACAAATAGTTGCCGTACTGTAAGAACCCCACAGTCGGAGTACAACTCTGTTGTTGGATGCCTGTAGGGCTTATTACAGAGAACTTTGAGTTTGGCCCTCTGCGCTCTTTCAACCCTCAGAACACTGGTTTTTGTAGCGCCTCCCCATACAGTTATGCAATCTCCTAGAATCGATTGGCACAGCGCAAAATATACCATCTTAAGTGTGTCTTGACTAGCTGAGTCTCTAAGGGACTTAAATATATGGATAAGACGCATTGTTCTTGTAGTGATGGCTTCGATCTGTTTGTCCCATCTCAGTCCACTATCGATCTGTACTCCAAGATATTTAGCACTATCAGCTCTCGTTAGTTCTGGGCAGTCACAGTGGCCGCACAAATTTGAGCATGAGTGAGCCACTACAGAGAAAGTGTGAGAAGGTGCCGTATTACTGCGGATTGAAAAAGGAATGAACGATGTTTTGTTCAAGTTGAGTGTAAGGAGGTTTAGTTTGAGCCATTTCATTATCTTGGACAGAGTTTCCTCTGCAGTAGCCTTGACCATACTCCATGTAGGTCCATAAACGAGGATCGCGGTATCATCAGCATACGCATAGATGTTACAGTTAGTGAGGCTCAATCTGCACAGGTCGTTCACATAAATTTGGAAGAGCGTAGGTCCAAGGATACTTCCTTGAGGGACGCCATAAGTCACTGGTTCTTCATTGCTGTAGTACGTGTCTATTTTTACAAGTTGTGTTCGATTGTTGAGATAACTTTTGAAAATCTCAAGCGGTATTCCACGGACACGTTCATGTTCCAGTTTGGCGATAAGTTTGGGAACAGAAACTGTGTCGAATGCTTTGGCAAGATCAAAAAAAATAGCCAGACATTTTGATTTATTATCTAGCTTTTTAGCTACTTGTTGCGTGAGATCCAATACGGCATCTTCAGTCGACACTCCTTGTCGAAATCCGTACTGATTCTCGGCAATAATTTTATGTTTGTCTAGAAAGCTCCTCAATCGTTTATTTAAAATCTTTTCAAAAATTTTTGAGAGGGCAGACAAGACAGATATCGGTCTGTAATTGTTGACACAGTTTTTGTTCCCCCCCTTGTGAATAGGGTGTATTATTGCCTTTTTAAGAGCATCCGGAAATACACCTGTTTGGAAGCAAAGGTTGCAGAGGTAAGTTATAGGCGGGACTAATGCATGACGGCTTTTTTTAAGAAATGAAGCTGATATTCCGTCCCAACCCACTGCACAATCGTCACGTAGCTGGAGTATGACAGAATCTACTTCTTCTGTATCAGCGGTCAGCAATGCGAGAGAGTCGACCGGGGTATTTAGAGAGTCATTTTGAACTGGAGCCGAAGGATTACAATACATTGCCGTACTAGGTGTATGTGCCTGCGTAATGATTTTTGTAGCCAAATTTTTACCCACGTTACTAAAATAGAGATTTACTTCGTTTATTGATGCTTTAGGGTCATCTCGTACTGTACTGAGTAGCTCCAATGGGCTGGCATTTGCCTTTCGTGTGTTGGTGATTTCTTTTATTGTCTTCCACATAGTTTTAGGATTATTTTTGGCATTTTCCAACTCGGCCTTCTCATATGAAATTTTTAATTTGCGAAGCAGGTTATTGCAAAAGTTCCTATAACGTGTGTACGTAGTTTTTAGGATTAAATTATTTGGTGCCTTTTTTGTTTTAATATGCATTTTATCCCGATTTTTAATGCATTTCAGCAGCCCAGGAGTGATCCAAGGCTTTATAATTCTTCTTTGTCTTGGTATTTTGACCAGTTTAGTATATTTTACCATCATAGATTTAATAATACTTATAAATCTATTCATACCTACGTTTACATCATTTATTAGGTAAATTTCAGTGAAATCTGTGTTTTCCAGCTCCAGGAAAATGGCTTCGTAATCAAGACGGTTAATAGCCGGACAGCTTTTCCGTGATGGGGCAACGCTAGCTATGGATAAAACGATAGGCTTGTGATTTGTGACGTGTGACTCAAGAACAAGCGTGGTGGGAATAAGGTTTGACTTTAGGAATAAGTGATCTATGCAGCGTTCTAGTCGAGTCGGGAACAAATGTGTCGGCATAAGCCCATAAGTGGCATTTATCATGAGATATTCAAAGCTCCGGTTATTTCTATTATTCGGACTTATATCAACATTCAGATCGCCTACGAGAACTATATTAGTACAGTTGGATATTTTATCATAGACTTTTCCAAGGCTTGCTGTGAAGTCATTAAATTGTTCTTTTGAGTTGAGGGAAGGAGAGCGATAAACGGCAAGTACAGCTAATTTTTTGTCGATTTGACAAACCAGACAGTTCCCTCCTTCAAAAATCGGCTCCCACACTGATCCTTGCAAATCAAGTTTCATGTAAATTATGACTCCATCGTTTTGATTAACATTAGCTGTCGAGTAACCCACAAATCCATCTAATATGGGGAGGTTATTGACTTTACTGAGCCAGCATTCCGTCAAAATGACAATGTCGAAATTGATTTTTGTGAGATTCAACAGAACTTGAAGATGGTCAAAGTTTTTGTTTACACTGCGTATGTTTATATGTAATAAGTTTATGTTGGAATCAGATATGTTGATGTACTTGAGGCAATCCTCTGGTTTACAATTATAGGAATTACCCAACCGTATGTTATCAAGTTCATTGTTAATAGTATTTATAGTAGCCATTAAGAGTTAAAATTATACTACAAAACAGTGGGATATCGGGAATAATGTGAGGTGTTGGAATAAGTAAGGCAGAGTTGAAGTCATTGTAAATGGTATTAAAACACGCTTTAATGTGAGTAGTTTTTCGATGTAAAGAGTGAATGTGTTTTTTTGGAGAAAGTGCTTTTTGTGTTATCTGTTTGGATTGTGTGTTCATGTGTGGTTTAAAAACTAAAATTACAAAAATAAAAAATAAGGAAAAGAACATTGATTCATGCATAAACATTTTTAAAACTGAGTTATCTAGTCATATCGAAGTGTTGTCGAGTCCATGGAGACATTCTTCAGATTTTATAATAGCTGCCTATCCCCCGCTTGTTTACGAAGGAAAATGTTTCCGTTACTTGTCCAGCAGAACGCGTACTGGTTATTTTTAGCAAATTGCCGCGCTAAGTAGAACAGCTTTTTGGAAGAAGAAGGCAGTTGTTCTGTTACGAATACAGGCAGGCACTTCCCTGGTACCCCAATTAGTTCCGTATTCAATTTGTTCTCTCTAGAGCTCTTACCCTTATTGAACGACCGGATAGCCGAGAGAAGGTTCTGAAAATAGCTATATAGTACAAGTGGTGACCCATGAACCTATTTCTTTTTCTCGTTTCCATGATTCTCTTTTTAAATCATTTGGGCCCATTATAGCAGCACCAGTGGTATTGTTTAGATCGATCATTAACATAACATCAAAAAAATACAGTAGTTATGGTGTGTTACGTAGTACCCAATAGGTTTTGATTTACTCGCGAGCGTCAAAATACGCCATAAACGGAGCATAAACAGTCTCATCTTTAGATTACGTCGACTTATAGTTTGTTTTTTTTTCACTGCTCTAAACTTGAGTATCTGATTAAATTTCCAGTTTTATTAGGTGTAAGTATTTCAGCATTTTAACGCAGCCTTGTCACGTAGGACACTGAACAAAGCATTAGGCATAAAGGAACGTTTTCAACTGTGGTAAAACCATTTGCCAAGCTTAACGAATTAAAATTAACGGGGTGTTTTACAATTCTATATTTTTGGTCTTAAAAAGATAACTGAAGGTATGAAACAAACATTCTAGTGCCCAAGTATGAGCCACGGGGAATTTCAAAAAAGAGAACTCGTAGTTTTTAAACCCCTTTTGGTAACTGTAGGATACAGATCTATGTAATTTTTGTCAGTAAAAATTGGAAGTGCGCGTCCAATTTTTACTGACACCCTAGAATGGAAAAAATCATTAAATATTTTCCCATCTAAAAAAATACACTCATTAAAAAAAAACATAAATGTTCCCAAATCCACATCATCAGTGTTCACCCATCGATGCGGGCATCCCTAAATCTCACGTGAATCAGGACAATCCGCTCGTGTTTCTAAATTTCCGGACGGATCATAGAGCCGGTGACACAGCGTCAGCACTTTACGTAAACCCTGCGGTAGGCAGACTCGTCCTCGACACTTGGGCATAGTGGACACCCCACTTATTTATCGATGTCGATAGAAGAATGAGTCTTTAGGTGTGTCCCGCTTGTTGGTGGTACATGTGCCACCGGATCATTACGTTCCCTTCAAAATGATTGAGCTGTATGTAGCTGGCATATGAGTCATTGTCGTGAACGGATACCGTCAGTTTGTACTGGTCATCTCTCAACTGCAACGGATTATTTTAATTACTAATTTCCCTTTTTTTATCTTAACATATTTCACGTTTTTTTACGTCTTTCTTCTCAATATAGATCTACTAGCACTTTGCCCCTGATTTCGTTCGCGAGATTTTTTTTCATATTATAACACATTGTTTTAAAAACTAATAAAGGTAGTCTTTGTTATTTATTTTAAATAAAAATTTTGCCAAATTTCAAGCATATTTAATACGAGAAATAAGATTGTTCCCAACTCCATATCACCAGTGTTCACCCATCGATACGGGTGTCCCTCAATCTCACGTGAATCAGGACAATCCACTCGTGTCTCTAAATGTCCGGACGGCTCATACAGTCGGTGACACAGTCAGCACTTTACGTAAACCCTGCGGTAGGCAGACTCGTCCTCGACACTTGGACATAGCTGGACACCCCCCTTATTTATCGATGTCGATAGAAGATTAAGTCTTGAGGTGTGTCTTGCTTGTTGGTGGATCATTAGATTCTCTTCAAATTGGTTGAGCTGTATGGTGCTAAGTCATGTTCGTAATCAAGTGCGGTCATTTAGGACTGATTATCTCTCACATGCAAAGGATTTTTTTTATCCGATCGCGACGTTATATCACGTCTTTCTTCTCCATAACATAGATTTTTAATTTAATTTTTATTTTTGGTTTTACTTATTTGTAATAACAAGCATAACAATACCAAAAATTAAAATTAACAATAACACAGTTAATAGCATTATTTGTAATAATAAAAAAATAATCACGTGCTTCAGTGAAAACTAACAATAATATAATTTACTTACAATAAAATAAAAATGAAATACATAGGAATAAAATAGGTTATAATAATGTAAATTTATTAAGATTTAGAAGATTGAATAAGATTAGCACTAATAGGGTAAAACCAAGATAGTCGCCCCGGGGTTATAGTCGCCTTGATTGCAATTACTCTAGTTTCGCAAATTAAACACATGTTATTTTATTTGTCTATCGAGAGACTCAGCAACTACAACTAAGTTGACCGTGTTGCATGTCTCTGTGCGATTTCATGGGACAGCTAGGCGCGATTAAAGTTTTTGCGGGATAAATGTCCTCTTCCTCGACGGGGCATCTATCCTAAATGTAATTTACCTCGATTAGGCAACTATCCCCTATGTGGGATAGTTGTCCTAAAATTTAGAGGTCCGCAAAAATTTACAATACTATGGAAATATCAAAGATATTTATTCCTTTCATAAATATGAAGATAATAAACCAAAGTACCTACCCATTTTACAAATAATGAATCTTGTTTTTTGTAGAGATATAAAGTAATTAAAAAAAGTAGGACAACTATCCTGGTTTTACCCTAACTTACGTTATGTTTATACTTAGATACTTTAAAAACAAGTAAACCAATAAGATTTAAAATGTGGCGCGAATGACGTATGTAAGGAGTCAAATTCTTGAGTGGAATTCCAAAATCATGCTGTGGTTGTTCAGATTAAATCAATTTGAAGAAAATACTTGTGATACCCGACAGCAAACACGTTGTGTTTTTCTTTTTATATTTAAGTGCAAGAAAATAAGGTTTAAATAAAAAAAGCCAATATAAGAAGTTCTCCAATAAAGCCTGTCCACATTCCAATGTCCAATAACAGTTTTGTTTGTCTTATCTGGCGAAAACGCCGATACTGCGGAGTTTTTTAAGTCACATATTGCCCAGTTGAGGTTCTGAGACAAAAATAGACCAAATCTCTCTTTAAATACGAAGGCTAATTGTTGCTTTGTAGCATTTAAACAGCGTGAAATATTTTCTTTTTGTTTTTATTTATTTTTAAATAGTTAAGAGTTTTATTTGGAGTTTCCAAACTATGCGTCGCGACTATTCTAAAGGCCTTGCAAACATGTACACCCAGGTCAATGGCCTTTCAATTGTCGACGAAGAACAGCTGTTTGAATGATCTTGTGATAGGTCATAAGATCATTCGCATAAGAACGTGGCATATTTCTGAACGCACCTACGATAGCAGCCACCACCGGGATTCCGATCCTGATTTCCGGCCACCGTAGGCGCGGGCTTGCGGACGGCGGGCAATGGGTAGCTTGCTGTCCGTCCGTCTGGTGACAGTCCGGACTGAGCCCAAGTCGTCAATGGCGTGCACTGTTCCCGCGCGCCTCAGTAAACTGTAGGGGCCTACTGGGGCCAAGGGTTATGCAAAAGTGAACCCCGGGGCCCTGGAACGAAGGCAATGAAGAAACAGGGTAGGTTTTTAGTCAGTAAGAGTCTGACACTATCTCCCGGTTTTTTTTTTATGGTAGGTAAAATCATCCAATGACAAATCCCGCCCTTGGGCGGAGGTGGAACTAGTGTCAGACTCTTACTGACTAAAAACATACCCCGTTCCTTCGTAGCCTATCGTGCCGGGGCCGGGTATTCCTTTCGGAAGTTTACCCATGACCCCTGTAAGCTTCGACCCTACCTGCCTGTAGCTAGCAGGCTGGGCCTCTACGGTTTGCTGACAGCTCCTTGAGGCGCGCGGGAACAGAACGCGCCGTCGACGACTTGGGCTCGGTCCGGTCGGTTACCGGACGATCGGACAGCGTGCTACCCATTGCACGCCGTCCGCAAGCCCGCGCCTACGGTGGCCGGAAATCGGGATCGGAATCCCGGCGGCGGCTGGGGCGAGCGCCCCGTTGCCTCTGCCTGATGCGGTCGGCCTCCTCCTTTGCTAGCATTACTGCTTCGCAGAAAGAGGCGACCGCCTGCCATCCCTCCTCGCTACGGACCATGGCCTGAACCAAGGCCCGGCGAGAGAGATCGCTGCCGCCGATCGCCCCCACGAGGACACGGCGATGCTCCGCCCAGGCAGGGCACACCTCAACAGTATGCTCCACCGTGTCCTCCGGGTGTTCCGCACAGTGACGACACCCGGGCGAATCCTCCGCACGAATGTCCGGTAAGGACCTGCGTCGTGCGGAAGTTTAGAACGCCGCGCCGTGAGGTCTTTCCAGCCACTCCCAAAGGATGGGCCTTATCGCCTCGATTGTGGCGCACCCCGTATCTCTCGGGATTGTCATTGGATGATTTTACCTACCATAAAAAAAACCCACAGTAGAAGACTAACTCCTAGTCCGTAGCAAAGCTTAAAAAAATAGTTAACCGTAGACTACACTGTATGGAAACAAACAATTCAGGTAAATAGATAAATTGGTGCGTGTATTTTTATTCGTTTTAATCCCGCGGAGGGTTGATTCGGTACATGAAATATTATTGATTTGTCAAAAAAAAAAAAAAAAAGTACTATTTTTCAAAAGCTCATATTAATATACGCATATACGAAATTAATTTCTCTAAGTAAACGAGTCAATGACCTTGTAGGTAGTTGTTGGTCGTTGCGTACTAACTACCTACAGTTCATTGGCCTCACTCAGCTTTTTTTTTTTTTTTTTTGGTAGGTAAAATCATCCAATGACAAATCCCGCCCTTGGGCGGAGCGGGAAGTAGTGTCAGACTCTTACTGACTAAAAACCTACCCCGTTCCTTCGTTGCCTATAGTGCCGGGGCTGAGCCTTCCTCTCAGAAAACGGCCCTTGGCCCCAGCAGGCTTCGGCCCTGCCTGCCTGCAGCTAGCAGGCTGGGCCTCTACGGTTTGCTGACAGCTCCTTGAGGCGCGCGGGAACAGAACGCGCCGTCTACGACTTGGGCTCGGTCCGGTCGGTTACCGGACGATCGGACAGCGTGCTACCCATTGCACGCCGTCCGCAAGCCCGCGCCTACGGTGGCCGGAAATCGGGATCGGAATCCCGGCGGCGGCTGGGGCGAGCGCCCCGTTGCCTCTGCCTGATGCGGTCGGCCTCCTCCTTTGCTAGCATTACTGCTTCGCAGAAGGAGGCGACCGCCTGCCATCCCTCCTCGCTACGGACCATGGCCTGAACCAAGGCCCGGCGAGAGAGGTCGCTGCCGCCGATCGCCCCCACGAGGACACGGCGATGCTCCGCCCAGGCAGGGCACACCTCAACAGTATGCTCCACCGTGTCCTCCGGGTGTTCCGCACAGTGACGACACCCGGGCGAATCCTCCGCACGAATCCGGAACAGGAACTTAGCGAACTTGCCGTGTTCGGTAAGAACCTGCGTCGTGCGGAAGTTGAGAACGCCGTGAGGTCTTTCCAGCCACGCCTCAAGGATGGGCCTTATCGCCCCAATTGTGGCGCGCCCCGAACGAGGTTGCGATAGTCGCTGACGCCATTTCGCCATGAGATCCCGCCGAAGCTCTGTCCGCCAAGCCTCGACTTGTCGCGGCAGCGGAATTTCGCCCCGGCGTTGCATCTCCATGCGCTTGTCGTGCATGTGTGCAAGGACTGTTGCCTCCAGATCCCACGGCGGTTGGCCAGCAAGGAGGGTCGCCGCCTCGCGGGAGATCGTTCGGTACCCTCGCACCATGCGTATTGCCATGACCCTCTGGCACGCATTCAGCTGGGCCCTCGGTTGCTGTGTCAACGTCGGTGCCCACACCGGAGCCCCGTAGAGGGCCATGGACCGAACGATTCCCGCGTAGAGCTTCCGGCAGGAGGCCTCACTCAGCTGACGTTTACTTAAAGAAATTAATTTCGTACATGTGTAAATTAATTCGAATTTAAAAGTACTTTATTTTTTAATTTTCTCATTACAAATCGATAGTAATTAATGCACCGAATGGACCCTCCGCGGGATTAAAATGACCAAAATTTAACGGTGTATAAAATACGTCGTACCAAAATACATAATATTCACACCACCACAATACACACACAATATTCAGTCCGCTTTCCAAATTACCCATATCCCCAAAACATATCCTGTGACGGCAAAAGTTGATACTTATAAGACAACATACTCGTCTCAATTACCCCGAAACGAAGCAACAACAGCTTTTAACCATCTTTCAGCTAAAGGGGTGGTTCCGTACCCAAAGTTCCGGCCGGAAGCGATAATTCCAGGGCTCTTTTGTGCCCAACGTCGGACAAACAGACCGAGTGATGTCCAAAATGTATGGTAATAAAGGAAATGTTGTATGTTCTTGAAGCTGCGCGCTGGGAGTTTTTGTTCCGGTTTGTATCTTGATGGTTTGTTTTGCTTTTATATTTTAGTAGAACGTGGAGGTTCATTTAAAAGAGTTAAAACTTTATAGGTATTTTTAATATAATGCGGATTTCATAAAAAAAAACGCGTCCCGCGTGCTTATTGCACTCATTATAATAAATCATCATTATCATCATTAGCCTTTTAATGTTCCCACTGCTAAAACACAGGCCTCCTTTCTAGGAGAGGGAATGGGCGGTAATCCACCACGCGGGCCCAGTGCGGATTAATGGATGTCACATGTCTTCAAATTTTTGGTTTTAGGACATGCTGGTCTCCTCACGATATTTTCCTTCACCGTTTTGAGAGCAGTGGTGATGAAATAAATTACGCAAAGTACTGCGCCTAGCTGGGTTTGAACCCGCGATCTACAAATCGTTAATCGGGGTTGTTGCCACTCGGCCACCACTGCTCTCATTATAATAAATACTTGTATGAAAAGGACATTGTCTTAGTAATACGATGGATGCAAGACGTACAGGACCGTTTGTTTTGGCGACACTTGGGGAGACCCACATAAAGTACATAAGCATGCAGATGAAATTCGCACGATATCAAAATGTTTTTATTATCATTAGGATTTTCATCACGACGGCGACCAAAATTAGCCAAATCGGTCCAGCCGTTCTCGAGTTTTAGCGAGGCTAACTAACAGCTATTTATTTTTATATATAAGATTATTATTTCATTTTATTATTTATGGATAGGTTTGCTATTTGATCACTTTTTCACCTGATTGATAACGATAATGTGACCGACGATGGAGCACGCTTGCCTAGAAGTAATCTAATTACTCTTAACATAAGGACCTTTAGGTTATAACTATTAGGAAACACAGACTCCGGCAGAGAATTTCACTCCTATATTTAACCTGTTGAATACCGTAATTAGGGACACAATAGAAAGACAATAGGTGTGCGGACGCCGGCGTCCTCTTGGGAAATAATGAAGATTAATGTATTTGGTGGGATGCGTAAATAAAAAGAACAAAAGAAACATACAAAAACAACTTGTTGAAACAACTACCGGTTAACAACTACGGTCCGGACTGGGCGTTTAGCCTCGTCGTTCATACCGCGTACATCGAAAGGCTGGAACAATTTTTGCCTGCTGTGGTCTTCCCATCCGATTATAATTTGGATGTCTTCAAAGCTAGAGTGAACGATTGCATTACTGCTTACCATCCGGTGGGATTGCAGTCAAGCACTAGTTTATGAGAGAAAAAAACTATGTATAATATAACCTTATATCAAACAGATTTTTAGTCAAAAAAAACGGTACGAAAGACTACATTTAAAAAACAGCAAGCAAACACTTGCACTGATAGCAAAAAAGATCTTTTTAGAGACAAACTTAGTAATTTATCTTGGCTGCTTAAGCCTTATGGAGTTTTTGCTTCGGCTCCATTTTAATTAGTTTTGCTCGCAGTACCGTCCGTGAGATTTAAAAGTAATAAAATTATTTGTCTCTTACATTTCGTATGTACTTTAAATGAATTGTTTAGATTCTTTCCGGTTTCTCGAATAGAAGGCAAAATACCGTATTTTTCTTTCTGTCTCTATTCATTTATTGTTCTTTTTTGTAGATATTTTACTGTGGATTTTACAAAGGATGTATGTTTTTGTGCCTCTTTTTTACGTGTTACAATTTTTTATTGTGTTCTTATGTTACAAATATTTTGCTTATTCTGGTGAATTGTATATATCAGTCGGTAAAACGGAATCCTTATAGGATTACTTTGATGTCCGTCTGTCTGTCAAGACAAAGGATAGGATTTATTGGTATGATTTGGTATGAAAGCCGGAGCGGGGCACACTATTGAAGTGTATAAGGAGGAATGGGTGGCGGTCACCTCCTTCGGTGAAGCAGTAATGTTAGCGAAGGAAGCAGCAACATGCGTAAAGGAAGCGACATCCCCACGCCCCAGCCCCCGAGACCCCGACCCCGACAACCTGCCACAGTAAGCGCGGGCTTGCGTGCGACAAGCAATGGGTAGCTCGCCGTCCGCCCGACCGCTCACCGTCCAAACCAAGCTCGAATCGTCGATGGCGCTTAGTATTCCATGGGCACCTCAAAGATATGTCAGCAAAACTGCGAGGGGACCACCAGGCCCGAAGCCTACTAGGACTACTGGTCAATTTCTGAAAGGGAAACCGGTAGTCTTAGAACGAAAAAGGGCAACTGGAGGAACATAGGTATGGTTTTAGTTAGTATAAGAACTTAGATGGTCACTAATAAAAAAGGATCACTAATGTAGAAAAAATATTATTATCTAGAATTTAATCCATATTACAACTATAAACTAGCTACTACCAGCAGTTTATACATATTCAAATCACGCGGAGAACTTTAATATCGCGATGTGAAATTCTTAGACGTCAAACCTTTAGTTCGTATGCGGTGGTATAGATGGCGCTACAAAACCAATTAAAATAAAATAACCAAATCGGTAAACCGTTCACGTAAAATTTTCACATCAAAACAACGTTTGTAATTAGTATTAAAATAATAAAAACAAACAATACCATATCCCACATTAACATATAAAAATTGGATTTTAAAAACCTCTAATTATACAGTCCGTCGCCTCCAGTTTTGTGAGGAGTTATAAAACGGCGGGATGAAATATGAAATGTACATATTATTTGTGTGTTGCTAAAATATTATTGCGACTTTATAACGAAATACAGCCGAGTTAATTAAGCTGTTTTGTATTTTTCGTGGAAAGAATATCAACTGAAAATGAGTTGAGAAATTTGAATAGTTATGAGATTGTATTTTTCATCGTCATCATTTTAGTCGAAACATCGACTATATAGCACCTAGACGCCGCATGTTTTCTCTAACGCACCAAAACAATTCTGTCAACTAGCTGAGGTGCGGGAAGCATGGTACTGCGTACTGTACCTCTACCATGAGTTTTAAGCAATAGTATTGGTCGCTACTCGATATCACGCCGTAAATATTTTGTATGGCAAATTTTGGTTCTGCAAGTGACCGCTAGAGGCGCTGCAAAATTTGCCATACAAAATATTTACGGCGTCGATATTTGTAGACGGTCGCGAATTTTTATGTAAAAAAATCTATGTATAAACATAAACGGTTTGACAGGTTCCTGGTCTTAACGCCTCTGTGCTGCCACCTGGAGAACGTCATTTTAGAACACTCTAATTTATTATGAGCATAATAAACTAAATTTTAGAGAAACGTTTTTAAAATTTTTAGTCGAGGTTAATATTAACTGAAACGACAGTCCAAAACGTGACTAAAACCAGTTGAATCGTTTAGTCTTCCACAATAAATAACCACTGTCGTACATGGTTTCAAAAGGGCAAGTTTTAAATAAAAAGATACTCGCTAAGCCCTATATTTTCCAGCCATTTTTATGGTCGCGAACTGGCAAAAAGTTTCTCCTGGCTTCGTTTAATGAGAGCCGACGGGAATGTATGCTTAGCAAATACTGCGACCACTTAGAATGTGGACTTAACGGTGTGTGAAAAGGGGCTTTATTCACTGTGTATTATGGGTAATGCCTTTATGTGTTTCGGCTGAGAATACTGCCTTTTTTTGAGACTAATATGTAGTAGGTATTAGATGTTAGGGAGAAAAAAAAGTAAATTGTCTTGTGGAACAATGGAGGCTCGTCAAAGAATATGCTGATAGTCTAAGCAAAAAAAAATTACTTGCTTTAAGATTTGTTACGAAAATAAGACTTGAAGACTATTTGTATTAGTAATTAGTAATATTCGAAATCTTTTTTGAAAAACTGGAGCAGAAATGAAAACAAATGTTTTATTATGACGACTCTCGGGTAAAACAATAAATGTCAAGAAAAATAATTTTAGAAAAAGCAGCTTTTCAATGAGAGCACAGAAATTTTTATTTCTTGCGTTGGATGAAGTTAATTGTGAATTGTAGTATATGTTACAATCGAGCAAAAAACTGTAATACCAGGATGATAATCCCCACCATAAAGAAAAAAAAACACGATGCAAGATTTTGTCCTTTAGTTCCTTAATGACGCTGTGCTACAGTTTGGTTCTATTAGTGAAAGTCTATTATTGTTTTAAAACTTGTTTCCTGTTTGCTGTTAATGCTTATTTAGCCAAAAGCAAATACATTGTATTTGGGGCGGGTCTAAAGATACCGAAGGATGTACCATCTGTTTGTGTAAATGCGGTTCCTCTAGAGAGAGAGTGTCTGATTTTAAATACCTGGGTCACATTGTCTCAGTAGACCTGAAACACAATGCGGACATTATGCGGGAGCGGAGGGCTTATCGGTCAGGGGTAATATACTGGCTCGCTGTTCGAGGGAGGTAAAAATAACACTGTTCAGAGCTTATTGCACATCTCTCTACACGTGCAGTCTGTGGTCTAAGTTTACTCGTGCGGCATACAGCGCCATCCTCATCCAGTTCAACAACGCGTTCAGGGCGGTGCTGAGGCTGCCCCGCTACTACAGTGCCTCGGGCATGTTCGCGGAGGCGCGTACCGACTGTTTCCACGCGACGATGCGCAAGCGGTGCGCGTCTCTGGTGCACAGAGTGCGGGGCAGCGCTAACACCGTCCTGGCGATGATCGCCGGCAGATTGGATTACCCGTACATTCGGCAATGCTCAAGTCCGCATAATTATTGTGTAATAATTGTAGTGTTGTCATGTTAGTTTGTGTTGCTGTGTTTATGATTGTGTGTATGTATGTAATTGTACCTATATATGTTTGTGTTTTTATGAGTTTTGAGACTGTTTATATGTCTGTGAGTCGCGTCACTTGAAATAAAGGAATTTTATTATTATTATTAGCCAGCCAAATGAAAACTCATGAGGTCTAAACTGACATTTTATTATTTTAGTGAAGGATGGTTTAAGCGTAGGATATTTTTCTGGTAATACCCCTCTTGGCATAAAATTTTATGGCATAATATAGATTGGCATAACGTTTTCGTATAACTTTTATTAGCATAATGATAATGCTCCATAATAATACTTTGGCATAATGCGAAAGTTGAAGTTGCATTAATTTTAAAAGCATTAATTTACTATAATTTGGGAATTACTCTATTGGAATATGTTAAGGTGCGGCGAGGGTGGCCCCTTAGGCCATCCATGAGTCGCGAACATGTTTGTTTTTGTATAGTTTATAACATTATGCTTTATAAAATTATATTTCATTATTGTTATGCTAGCAGTATTTATGGCAACAAGGATTATGGCAAAATTTTTATGCGCAATAATATTATGCGTAATGATGATTCTACTGAATTTCGTTATGCTAATGTAAATTATGACAGTATATTTTATGCTTATCATTAGTGAAACACTTTGTTTTAAAGGTAACCAGATTTGGAATGATTCCGAAAGCGGTACTTCTGGGCACGGCTCGTATTGATAGGAGGTTCCTTTCTCTGACGTGAAACCTACTGACTGACTCTCGACCGCGTCGATAGACTGTGTTCGTAATACCAGTATGATACTGTTTTTTTTATGTTTTTAAAATATTCAAAACTAGTTGTGTAAAATAAATAAATAATGATAATATTGTGTTAGCAAAAATAAAATTTAACACAAATTTAAAGTAACAAAAAACTGTCACACAGTGTAGTCAATAACTGAAAAACTGAACCCTGACTCTTAAGCTAGGAAGATCCTGTACCTTTGGAGGTAGGGTCTTCGCATAAATAGTGGACGAGCAAATTATAAGCATACAGCGTAAATCTGGGGAGACCACCCCACTGTGATGGTGATACGTCGGAACACAGAAGGGGTCCTGTTATCTCTTAAAAGATCACCCCGGCTGCTAACTGCAGGCAGGCAGGGTCGAAGCCTACTGGGGCCTTTGCTTCCGAAAGGAAAGCCTAGCCCTGGTATCTAAGGCCACGAAGGAACTGGGTGGCTTTTTAGTCAGTAAGAGTCTGATACTATCTCCCGCTCCGCCCAAGGGCGGGAGACGTTATTGGATGATTTTACCCACCACCAAAAAAAAGAAAGAGCCTTTTTATACCTTTTTTTTATATCCTGGTTGCTCACATGAGGTTTTTATGGTAGTCCTCACAAATTTTTCTTGTGAGATGAAATATTAAATGAAAAAAAATATCCTAAGTCCACAGTGTACGTTTGTACGGGAGCACTTTGTCCAAGCAGAGCGCTGTGGTCACAGTTTTTACGCTCACGCTCCGTAAAGGGCTAATTAGAAAGTTAGATTTTAATAATGAAAAGCATTATTTCTCCATATTCAAAGCTTTGTGATGTTCCTAATTGTTTGCCCCTGTTTGAGGTGTTAGGGAGTTTAAGTAAAAATTTTAGCTCGGTGGAAAACCCTTGTGTACTTTCAGTTTGTATGTGATTAGTCTAATTGTGTAAAGTTGAGGATTCCTGGATTAGAGGTGAGGGCTGAGTCAGGTTTTGTAGAGTAAACTTTTAATAATAAAACACGAATTCCGTTTTTCTAAAAAGAAAATTAGTAGTATTCTGGAAAACTTAAGCCAGAAAAAACTCGGAGTTCTCGTTGCTTTATTTGTTCGTTGCAGCTTGTTTTGTGTCTTATATTTTAGTGCTTTGTTTTAAGTAGGAAATCATTCTCCCACTCCAGGGTGGAAAAGGCATGTCAGACTTTTACTGACTAAAACCTACCCGTGTCTTCAATTTTTCTTTGCATTTTAGGACCACGGTTAAGCTCTATCGCAGCCTTAAAAGGCATTGGCTCTACAGGACCCATTCAGTTTTGCTGATATCTTTTTGAGGAGCCCGTGAATTAATAAGCGCCATATCGACTCAAGCTTGGTCCATATCGCGGTGCAAGCCTGTGCCTTCGTTGCTGGAAATAGCCCCGTGACTCACGACGCCCTTGGTGTCTCCTTCGGTGGCGCTTGAAGCATGAAGATATCCAGTTCCTCACGGTCGTGACCATCTCCTTTGCTAGCATTACTGCTTTGCACAAGAAGGTGACCGTTTCCTATTTACTCTTACTCCATAAAATGGCCAGAGCTGAACGCGAAAGGTTTCCGCCACTGATGGCCACGCAGTATTTCGCCTTAGCGGGGCCAACTGTCATCGTATGCCGTACCGTGTCCTTCAGGCGATCCGCACAATGGTGACACCTGTGTGTTCTTATTTCCCGCCCTTGGGTGGGGCGGGAAATAGTGTCAGACTCTTACTGACTAAAAACCTACCCTTCCATTCATTGCCTTTGTCCCGGGGCCCGTGGTGACATTCTCACATAACCTTTGGCCCCAGTAGGCTTCGGCCCTGCTGGACCCTTACAGTTTGCTGCTGACAACTCCTTGAGGCGCGCGGGAACAGTGCGCGCCGTAGACGACTTGAGCTCGGACCGGTCTGTTACCGGACGGACGGACAGCGAGCTACCCATTACCCACCGTCCGCGAGCCCGCGCCTGCGGTGGCCGGAAATCGGGATCGGAATCCCGGCGGCGGCGGCGGCGCGTGCGCCTTTGCCTAATGCGGTCGGCCTCCTCTTTTGCTAGCATTACTGCTTGGCAAAAGGAGGTCACCGCCTGCCACTCCTCCTCGCTCCGTGTGTCTTAGTGTTAGAAATACATTTTTATTCGAGGCTAAGCTTAAACTAGAGACAGGCCTATTCTACGGACACGTAACTTAATAGACGCTTATTCGTTATTATACGCTTGGTTACGATGACACGACGGCTCGCCCAGCCGCTTCGTCGACAGAGTTTTATAGTTTTGTATGTAAGCTGCAAGCTGGCGTACACCCAGCGTATAATATTGGATACGCGTATATGAAGCCTCGCACCCGTGGACAGTAGGCCTTAGTACTTGTAAGCTGTAATTTTCCAAATCCCTACTCTTAAGGCGTTTTTTTTTTGCGATATCATGCCCCGTATCCCGCGTGCGTATTCCACGCATTACAATAAATACTTGTATGAAAAAGACATTTGCGGAGGCTATGCGTAAGGAGCGATCCCGCATGCGTGATGAAATCTGCACGATATTAAAAACACCCTTGTAATAGTGATGATTACTTTTTTTTCGTCTACCGCATAATTTGAGGTATCGTTCACTTAGTATTTCAAAAACATTGCGGGGTAGTCAAGAGTATTTACCGATTCAGTGATCCATTTGCGAAATATTATACTGTAAAGTGCAAATTTTTGTTAAAGCTAAATGCCTCCCTCCTCACGTCGCTAAAAACTAAAAAAAAAAACAATATGGTGCATGCGAAAATGACTTTAAAGTATTTGAAACCGAAACAAAATACGGGGTGTTTGTTATCAATCTATTTATACAACTCAGAGAGGAAGGGTAATATTTTTTTAAACTCCCCTTGTTAAATCAGATATTAAAACTGACTTAATAAGAGGAGTTATATAATTTCTGCTTAAGTTACTATCATCTGATGAGGATACGTTTTAAAAGGTTTAAGGACGTTAAACCGTTGAGTCAACTAATATTTTCATAAAAATCAAAGTGAGGATTTAGAAAGGGGTTACCCTTTTTTTTTGGATGTGGGAAAATCATCCAATGACATTTCCCGCCCTTGGGCGGAGCGGGTGATAGTGTCAGACTTTTACTAACTAAAAATCTGTTGCTTCTTTCCCCGGTGTTCACTTTCACATTACAGTCAGTCAAGCTTCGACCTTGCTGGGTACCCCTACAGTTTATTGAGATCTCCGTGAAGCATGCGTGGAACAATATGCGCCGTCGAGCACTTGGGCCCAGTCCGTACGTTTGCCAAATGGTCGTACGCCAATCTACTTGTTGCTCGCCGTCCGTAAACTTGCGCGACTTCCCATTCTAAGGTCTCATGTTGCGACGGGTCACTACGGAATCCTACACTGCGTGTGATTCGATTCGTACTTGGCCAGCTTTTAATTAACCTTTTAACCTGCCACCTGCGTCGGATATACTCGACAAATACTCTTTTATTCCACTGGGATCGCATGTCCACGATCAAGTATTCAATTTTGTCGACTGTTCTGTTGTGTATGGGGATTGAAGAGCTAAACGAGGCAGAAGACAAAGTCGCAAACACTTGACCCTGGGGAATAGGTTTTTTTTTTAAGGTAGAAAGGTAAAATCATCGCATGACGAATCCCGCCCTTGGGTTGAGCGGGAAATAGTGTCAGACTCTTACTGACTAAAAACCTACCCTGTTCCTTCCCTGCCTTGGATCCGGGGCCCTGGTATGCATTTTCATACCTCCCCAAAGCCCCAGACTAGGCCTCGACCCTACTGGGCCCCTACGGTGGCGAATAGGATGCGAAAACACTCGTCGGAGGATTCCTGCGCAGGCTGTCAAAGGGTTCTACGGAATAAATTAATGGACCATTTCAGACAAATCTGCATGGTCCTCATGTGATTTGACCAATACATATTTACTGTATGGACTTTAAAAGAGTCTTTGACCCCTGAGTTTGTTTCGGTGTTTCTTCTCAGGGCAGTCAGCTAGAAAACACCGGCCTCATCTAAACTGACGGAAAAAAAAATTGACGTGTAAAAGTGTTTTTAAAACCTACTTGCAAAATAAATATCATTTAACAAAGTAAGAGCAGTGGTGGCCGAGTGGTAATGGCCCCGACTTACGAGTAGTAGGTCGCGGATTCAAACCCGGCCAGGTTACTTTGTGTAAGTTATTTTCATCACCACTGCTCTCAAAACGGTGAAGGAAAACATCGTGAGGAAGTCGGCATGTCCTAGAACAAAAAAAATCAAAGACATGTGACATCCATCAAACCGCACTGGGCCCGCGTGGTGGATTACGGCCCATTCCCTCTCTTAGAGAGGAGGCCTATGTCCCAGCAGTAGGAACATTAAAAGGCTGATGATGATGATGATGATGATGATGATTTAACAAATTGTAGTTTTAATCTTAGATTAAATCAAAACAGCGGAAGATAGGTGATTCGTTTCGTGTGGACCGCTGAAATTGTGCCTCTGAGACACGATTTCACATCGGTCGCGACACTCATTTGGTGGCTAACGCTATTTCGCTCGCATGATAACGCCGGTTCTTGTCTCTGTCCTTGTCTATCAGTGACTATAGGTTAGCAATGTGTAAGTTTCGAGTCCAGGTTTTCTGATTACGATGTTAGCGCTTAACGTATCTTTCCTTGTAATATAAGGTGACCGGTAATTAGTGAACGATACTTAAACACGTGATTGTAGTCATGATAACAAACAACTTTTACTATGGGACCAAACCTAAAATCGCGAAAAGAAACCTGCTGGTGCAATACATTTGTGTTCGCCTAACTGGTCAAAAACTTGGCTGAATTTTTTCGCGATTTCAGGTTTGGTCCCATAACAAAAGTTGTTTGTTATCATGACTACAATCACGTGTTTAAGTATCGTTCACTAATTACCAGTGACCCTATATATTAATGGTTTTAACTGATCTTCAATAACAAAATTCCTTCTACCACATTCCAGTCTTCAAAAAACCCTCCAATTTACAGTAAAAGATAATCATCTTGAATTTGATTGATCAGCCTTTCAAAATGCGTAAATCAGTCAAGTGACTGCGGAAATGAAGAGCGGCGCCGGGGCGCAAAGTAATGATATTTTGTCTGTTGGTGGTAGAACTCGAGGGAAATCAATAGGGAACATACAGACACACGGATTTATTAATTCTGTGACTAGATTTGTTTGCGGTAATGAAGATAGGTTTATATTATAATGTGTACTAGTAATAATACTGGCCTGGTGGTCTAGTGGTTAGTGGCCCTGACTGCTATGCCAGAGGTCGTGGGTTCGATTACAATCTAGGACAAATGTTTGTGTGATGAGCACGATCATTTGTTCTGTGTCAAGGTGTAATTTATCTATAATATTTATGTATTTAGAAATATATAAGTATGTTTATCAGTTGTCTAGTACCCATAACACAAGCTCTGCTTAGCTTGGGACTAGTCGGCGTTGTGTGATAGTTGTGAAATATTATATTATATTAATAATTATAGTGATGTGATACTAATGAGTGTGTGTTCTGTGTTTTTAGATATTGCTGCAGTCTATTATTAATTATTATAATTATGCATTCATAAATCTCAGGACCCTGAGATGCTGGACTTTTAAAAGGCGTAGGAGGGACCGAAACCACCTCGCAGAAGCCCTTTAGATAATTTTAATGGATCGTGATAGTGAACCCCGATTATCCCTGTACGCGCTATGCTAGTGCACCCAAGGACAACGCCCGGTTGGTGAAAAACTATTGCAACATATGGAAAACAAAGACAATGGAGTATGATTTTTGGAGTCTTAAGTGGACTGGTTACGACTATGGCCCTTGCCTGAACAATGTTATGACCCATCGATAAAAAGTGATATTTTTTATAATTATTATTAATTGTTTAAGTTTTATTTTCCGGTGGAAAATTCATCCAATGACATCTCCTCGCCCTTGGGCTGGGCGAGAGATAGTGTCAGACTTTTACTGACTAAAAACACACTTCTGTTCCAGTAGGTTTCGACCCTGCTGGGTCTATACGATTTGCTGACAACTCCTCGAGGCACGCGTGGAACGCTTGCACCGTCTACGACTTGGGCTCTGTGAACGGTTACCGGACGGTTGGACGGCGAGCTACCCATTGCTTGCCGTCCACAAATTGTTTCATTTGGATCCATTGGCTTTGGTTTTTAATTTATTTCATTTAAGTGCCCAGTCGCAAACACAAGACCCTGGCGAATAAATCTTGAAAAATCTTGTCGGATCCATCCCACAGTAGCGCCTAAAGGTCCGATCAGAATCTTATCTTAATATAGGGCCTATGGTACTTATAATTAACAAAAACGGCGAATATCCTTTACGCTATTGAAACTTCTAAGGTCCGGACTAAGCGTTTTGCCTCGTCGTTTAAACCGCGTACATCGAAGAACAGGAACAGTTTACCTGCTGCGATCTTCCCGTCCCATTATAATTTGGCTGTATCAACGCTAAAGTGAATAGGCTCCTAATAAACTAGTGCGCCTCACTATTAACGATTGCATCATTGCTTACCATCAGATGAGATTGCAGTCAAGCACCTTTTTATATCAATAAAAAAAAATCTAACCTATTCAAAAAACCTGCTATTCAAATCTTAACAAACCGAGAATAAAACGTATTGTAATGGTTCTATCAATACCTCGAATCAATGTGACCCATTATAAAAAAGTCTATCACTCATTCTGAATTCCACCCCACATTTTAATCCCGCATCTTCGGAAGGTACAAGTACTCTTTTCACGTAGGTACCTATTACGCACACCGCGTACCTGGTTCCTACTTAATACTGATTGCTTTCCACCGAATAGGGATTACGGCGCGTAATTTACCCGTTACTAGATTAAACCGGTATCAACCGGTATTATCGAGTTTTTCGGATACGCGTAACGAGAAGACTTCGAAATTAGATATTCTGTGGTGTATCGCTTTATATGATTTAGGTTGTACGGTTATTGGTTTTTTTCTAGTTCAAGGCTAGATTTTGTGGCTTGAAATCGCTTATTTTCTGGTCGGTTAAATCCAATCTTCAAAGCCTTGAGTACAGGCGTAGGGTAGCCAGCGTTTTGGTATTTTACAGGTTTTTTTTTATGGTAGATAAAATTATCCAATGACAAATCCCGCCCTTGGGCAGAACGGGAAATAGTGTCATTCTTACCGACTAAAAACCTACCCAGTTCCTTCGTTGCCTATCATACCGGGGTCGAGCCTTCTTTTCAGAAAGCGGCTCTTGGCCCCAGTGGGCTTCGATCCTGCCCGCCTGCAGCCTGCAGCTAGCAGGCTCGACGATCGGTATTTTACCGGTTGCGTTTCGGAGAGTATGTGTGGGAATTGCATGACTTGATACCACCATCTCAGTTCTACTATCGGACAACCCGAAGTATGGCAAGTATCCACCTTAATGATGTCGAAACCTCTATGGCCCGGACTAGGCGTTTCGCCTGGTCGTTTATACAGCGTACATCGAAGGCTGGAATTTTCCTGCTGTGGTCTTCCCATGCGATTATAATTTGGGTGTCTTCAAGGCTAGAGTGCTCATAATAGACTAGCGCGTCTTACCATCAACGATTGCATGACTGCTTACCATCAGGTGGGATCGCAGTTAAGCAAACATGGTGAGCTCTGTTAAACGGTACAAAGTATTTTTGTAGAGTTCCGTATCCAAAAGGTAAAAACGGTACAATATAATAAGAGGATTACCGGACGGCGGACGGCGGACGGCGAGCTACCCATTCGGTCGTCACCCGCACCTACCGTGGCTGGTAGTCGGGATCGGGGTCCGCTCCCTCACACGTGTGGCCGTCTTCTTCGATATCATTACTGCTTCGTAGAGGCGTCTGCTTGCCATTTGTGCTCGCTCCGGACCATGGGCATACGGTTTGCCTGCAAACTGGACTCAACACAAAAAAAAAAAAAAAAACATAAGACAGTCATTTTCACCAGCCACTGTTTTATTTTCCTCAACGTAAAATACATCAAAGATTATTATACTATATCTAAAACTGTCAGAGCTACTGAGTCACAAAAGTTCTGTACATAAGGGCTGATTCATACCGAAATAGCATGGGGTGGCAGTGATGTGGCGAGTACTTTTAGATTGAAATAATTTGAAACTTCCCTCTCCTGGAGAGGAGGCCTGAGTCCCAGCAATGGAAACATTAAAAAAAAGCTGATGATGATGATAAAAACCTATTAACAAAAAAAAACATTTTCTGTTTATCCAATAACGATCGAAAGGTTTAAAAAGGACGCGCGTTTTGTTAGCGATCCTGTCAGTGGTCGTTGGTGGTCGTGCGTGGCTGCAAGTGGCCGGCAGACGCGGCTAGCACTTTTACAGTGAAATAAGTTTGAAACTTTATCTACATCTTCAAAAGTCCAGTGTCGCTTGAAAGGTTCAGAAGGGCGCATATGCGTTCGCTAATGGTCTACCGCGGTCAACTCCACCAGTCTCTGAACGTCGCTACCAGCCGCTGCCATTCCGATGTGAATCAGCCCTTATATTACTTTCACATTTATAAAATCGGTGATATTTCAACGTTATCGATCGCTATTATTTCATTTAATCCGATTACAGTCAAATGCGTAAACAATTATACTATCTAGATATAGGTACACGTAAGTAGCATACAATTGTCTATCGGTATAAGGTATTAACAATAGACAAGATAGCTTTGTATATCGATAAATACCTCGCTCAGAGTTTCCTTGTACAATCAGATCCGAAATGACGATATTTGCAAAAGAACCTTTACGAACATAAGTCGAATAATTGCTACATATGTGGCATTGGGCAGGGCACGTTGCATGCAGAACAGATTTTGGAATGGCGACCGTATACCGGAAGACGCAGTGTTCCTGCAACCTGGTGAGGGTAATGAGAATCCGATGGATAACTCACAACACATACACACACATGGTGACTTTTAAGGGAGGCTTATGTTTAGCAGGGATGTCTAAAATGTCAGTTCAGTTGGGTAGGGGTTTTAAAATTAATTAGCCAAAATTCAAAAAGTATTTTATTTCAAATAAATCATTTACAAGCACTTTTGAAAGGTCAAGAAGTCTGTCTGTACGAAAAACATGCTGCTAATTGCATATTTCAAAGTGTAAATCTCTATTATATAGAGAAGAATGTGCAAGAAACTCCATGAAAACTCTTTTCTATCTATGTATTAAATAATCTATATCTTGGTTACATTTTTCTTTTCGCTGCTATTATGTGAGAATAAGCAAACAAGCAAGACTTGACCTGAACAAACATACATGCGAACATGTTTAATTAAATAAAAGCTTAGAAAACGTATTCTTTACACTTCTTATAGCTATTCAAATATCAACTTAAACTGACCATACTCTATTAAAAAGAGAAACGCATTTCAAACCTACCAAGCCAAACGATTTAGAGTGATTTTTCAACACGCGATGTAAATAAAAACAATTTTAATAAAGTGGGCAAACAGTTTTGCCACGTTAATAAGCCACAGCGATTTATGTTTTCATAACATATGTACCCTAGTTACCAAGATCTACGAAGGTAGTCGAATATACCGTTCTATTTTCAAACCATTTGTTATGTAGTGCACTACGCATTTAATGTTATATTTATATACTTACCTACTCGTACCTACCACATGAGTAGAAAAATGCACACTACTACAAGCACGCGGGGAATGTGTGCGAGACCACTGGCCCCTTGCTGCGTACGCAGCGAACCGATTGACGCGGGCACAGTCAGTGGAAGATCTCAGGGTCTATGCGACGCACATTGTTTGTTATGTTACGAGTAGTTACAAGTTTAAATATTTTATTGTAAAAACATGGTATTTTTTTATTAATAATAGTAGTTTATTGTACTGTATAAAATACAGGTCCAAAATAGTTCAGGCAAAAATGCCATAATGTGTGCGTTATAATTGTTTTTATGTATTTTTTACTTTAAATGTGCCACTTTTATAAATAAACGATATTCGATTCTAAACAATACTAGATAGATTCATTAATTTAGATTCATTTATAATCTGAATTAAATGTGCAAGGCTTCTATAGAAGTACTTATTTATATTTTTAATATAAATATGAGTACATTATGGAGGGCCAAAGTTCACATAAAATTGCAGATAATTAGAGGTCTTTATTGGATTAGTTTTTACACAAATGTATGTTTTGATTTCTATAAAAGCCTAGATAATATCCACAAAATATCTGGAGAAAGATGTGTAATAACATCATAATCACGTAAGAGAGCATCGAAATTTTCCATCGGGTTCTACACGATAATATGAAAAAAAAAAGAAGAAAAATCTGTTGAAAAAAAATCGATGAAGATACACAATCACATCGTTGTTTGAAAATAGAACTAATCACGGACGAATAAAATACCGCATCCAAATTCTTCCTACTTCCACTTTTGCTGCTCGCATTAAATGCAAGATGCAGGAACAAAGCTTAGTAAGTCGTGCTCCAAGAACACTGGAGCATCCTCAATACTAACTGAATGGAACCTTCGCGGGGCTTAATAAGCTTAATTGGGTGCTCTTTGCATCATTACTTGATAATTTTGTGGGAATAAAAAGCTTGTGTTTACTGGAATTATGAAATATGAAGATTCAGATTCTTTTGCCTGTAGCTTAGAAGTCTTTTTTAACTCTTTTATTTGAATACTAGCAACCGGTTTCAGCTTCGCAAATGTGATAGAAATCTTTTGAATTCTCTGCTTTTCTCTACTATAATTTATGCAAATATCATCATCATCATCATCAGCCTTTTAATGTTCGTTTGTTAAGGATGCAAATATATTACACCAAAACTATTCTGATGAATAATTTCGTCTATTGGTTAAAATTGCATGAAAATCCGTTCAGCTGTTACTAGGGGACAATATGTCCTCCAACACGACACGCAAAACTACAACTACAATATTTTGCAACATATTCACGTGATGCGAGGTTTGTTTTATGGTAGGTAAAATCATCCAATGACAAATCCCGCCCTTGGGTGGAGCGGGAAGTAGTGTCAGACTCTTACTGACTAAAAACCTACCCCGTTCCTTCGTTGCCTATAGTGCCGGGGCTGAGCCTTCCTCTCAGAAAACGGCCCTTGACCCCAGCAGGCTTCGACCCTGCCTGCCTGCAGTTAGCAGGCTGGGCCTCTTCGGTGTGCTGACAGCTCCTTGAGGCGCGCGGGAACAGAACGCGCCGTCGACGACTTGGGCCAATTGTGGCGCGCCCCCCGTGATGCGAGGTTCATTTTAGGACAATTCTACAGCGTTGCGTGTCATTTTGGGGGACATTTTGTCCCTTAGTGTATCGAACGAAGGTTTTAATATAACTAGCAAAATATGGGTTTCTACTACAGGTACATGTCTGCATAACCTTTTGGGAACTACGGGCGTGATGTTATGTGACTTTTTTTTTTTTTTTTTTTTTTATGGTAGGTAAAATCATCCAATGACAAATCCCGCCCTTGGGCGGAGCGGGAAGTAGTGTCAGACTCTTACTGACTAAAAACCTACCCCGTTCCTTCGTAGCCTATCGTGCCGGGGTCGAGCATTCCTTTCGGAACTAACCCATGACCCCAGTAGGCTTCGACCCTGCCTGCCTGCAGTTAGCAGGCTGGGCCTCTTCGGTGTGCTGACAGCTCCTTGAGGCGCGCGGGAACAGAACGCGCCGTCGACGACTTGGGCTCGGTCCGGTCGGTTACCGGACGATCGGACAGCGTGCTACCCATTGCACGCCGTCCGCAAGCCCGCGCCTACGGTGGCCGGAAATCGGGATCGGAATCCCGGCGGCGGCTGGGGGAGCGCCCCGTTGCCTCTGCCTGATGCGGTCGGCCTCCTCCTTTGCTAGCATTACTGCTTCGCAGAAGGAGGCGACCGCCTGCCATCCCTCCTCACTACGGACCATGGCCTGAACCAAGGCCCGGCGAGAGAGATCGCTGCCGCCGATCGCCCCCACGAGGACACGGCGATGCTCCGCCCAAGCGGGGCACACCTCTACAGTGTGCTCCACCGTGTCCTCCGGATGTTCCGCACAGTGGCGACACCCGGGCGAATCCTCCGCACGAATCCGGAACAGGTACTTAGCGAACTTTGTGATGTTATGTGACTTTAGTTTTTACCTTGGCTTCACGAGAGCTCAATTCGAGGCCCCGGGCAATAAGTTGATAATCGCAAAAATTTGTTTTTTTAATTACCGACTTTATTGTCTTGTCAATAGAGTCGGTAATCGAAAAACATTTTTTTGTGATTACCGACTAATAAATTGCCCGGGGGCGTCGAATTGATTCATATAGGAACAAATTATTTGTGCGTATAGTTAAAGAGTTGTTTTTCCTGCCTTTGTCTTTAATAGTAGCTATAATCTGGGCATTTTTTGGTCACGAATAATTAGGGTCCATCTACCACTAACAGCTATAAATAACTGATTACGATAATCATGGAGATAAGTCCCCTGTTTGAGGAGTGCCTGGAGAGGCGCCTAACTTTCCGCATGAGCCCCGTCCTCACTGGCTATGGTAAGTTTGGGAGATCACTGTTCCGGATTCAGGTTGAAGAAACGCTCGAGTCACTATTGCGGACCATCTAAAGGACCCGGTGGAGTCTACGGTGGTATATGCCCCGCTTGGGTGAAGCGCCACCGTGTCCTCATGGAGGCGCTTGCGAGCGACGATCTCTCGCCCTAGGCCCCGTTCCAGGTCATGGTCATGAGCGAGAAGTATGAGATGGGGTCATCTCCTTCTGTGAAGCAGTAATTCTAGCTAAGGGGATTCTCAGACGCGTGCTGGAACACCGCGATTTAAGATGCCTCAGGACGACTCCCAGCCACCGCAAACGTGGACTATCGGATGACGAGCAATGAGTAGCTCAACGACCAATCATTCGGTAACCGTCCGGACCGAGCCCGAGTCGTCGACGGTTCGTAGTGTTACATGCATGCCTCAAAAAGATGTCAACCAAACCGTAGGGGCCCAGCAGGGCCGATGCCCGTTAGAGTCACGGGATTTTTTTGAAAAATGAACCTGTGGTACTAGAACGCAAAGGGAAACTGACGAACACAGAACACGTTTCTTCTCCACCCTAGTGTAGGAGAAGTCATTGGATGATTTCCCACCTCTAAAACCACCATTTTATTTAGAGGCACCATGTGTACATTTAATGCTACAAATAAACCTTAATTAAACTGCTTTTCCGTTTTGATCCCAACCGCAAATATTTTGCTTCCATATTTGCGTCATATTAGACAAACATGGGTTGTTTGCGGTTATAAGTTTAATAAGGCCCAGATGGACTCCGACCGCATCTGTAATGTGTTTGACATCAATATGGGACCCATGGTAGATGGTCCAACTTTATAAACAAACAAAGCCTCTTCTAATATACAACATTAGCAGTTCTAAGTAAAGAATCTGTACGAAATTTCGTAACTGTATCATGAAAAATCATAAAGATATGTTACCTGCTTGTCCGCACAAATACATGGTTACCGTGCCATCTGGTTGTCTTGCTCCAGCACTCAGCTGAGCGCTGACATCCAATGCCCGCTATGACCTGCTGTGACCTGTATTGTACTTAGTTTCGGTGGTGCCCAACTTGTGACCCGTTTTAGATATTTATGAGAAAAAATATATCATGGTATAAAAGCCCGTGGCCGAGTGGTAACGGCCCCGACTTACGAGTCGTAGGTCACGGGTTTAATCCCAGCCTGGCGCATTACTTTGTGTAATTTATTTCATGACCACTGCTCTCAAAACGGTAAAGAAAAACATCGTGAAGAAACCGGCATGTCCTAGAAACAAAAATTCGAAGACTTGTGACATCCACCAACCCGCACTTGGCTCGCGTGGTGGATTACGGCCACTTCCCTCTCCTAGAGAGGACTATGTCCCAGCAGTGGGAACATTAAAAGGTTGATGATGATGATGATGATTTAAGTTACACCATTGCTGAGTGGAAATGTCAATTTTTATATAAAATGCACGGTTGATGTAATAATAGGTGCCGCGAACAGAGACGCCAAGCTAGTCTAAACATACATATTAATGAACATGATGTGTCTGTTTAAATTATCTTTTTTTTTACTAAATACGTGTCAAAGTATATTAGTAGTATTCGGTATCTGTAACAAAAACTAAATTTACTACATTTTTGTTTGTCTATCTCTCCGATTAATCTCCGAAACGGCTGGACTCTTTTGGCGGGACTTTCACCGGTAGAAAGCTAATGTTATGAGGAGTAACTTAGGCTATTTTTGTTTTAGAAAAATAATGTAGTTTCGGTGCAAAAAAAATATTTCTTGTAATTTTGACCAAAAGACACAACTGTTTTACGAGTCCGACGCGAACGAAGTAGCGGGCAAGAGCTAGTTAATAATAATATTTATTAGGTCTACATCGCCTCAGGGAAAAGATTCCAATTTCGATGGTGAAAATAAACATCACATACCAAGAACTTTCAAGTTTGAACCGATGGGTTGTGTGTCAAATACTATATTAAAATGTGATTTGAATATTTGTTGTAGTACCTTCTATAGGTAAAAGTTGAGTTTGTTTACCGCGACCTTTTCAGGGTTTCTTGTCATTTATGAGTTACAAGAGTCAATAGTTACTAGAACTACTCAATTATTAATATTATTATTGTTACCGGTTGAGCTGAGTGGTGCTGATATACGCGTCATGTTCGTGAACGGGCGCTGTCAGTTGAGACTGGTCATCTCTTAACTGCCAGTAGTTTATTTTTAATATTATAAATACATTTTTTTTTGCCTTTTTATCTTATTTACATTGTTCTCACATAATAGCAGCAAAAAAAACATGTAACTATTTGTAATACAAAACAAGTTTGAAAAGAGTGTCCATGGAGTTTCTTGCACATTCTTCTCCATAGAGATTTACGCTTTGGAATGTGCAATTAGCATCATTTTTTCTGACAGACCGACTTCTTGACTTTTCAAAAGTGCCTGTAAATGGTTTATTTGAAATAAAATGCTTTGAATCTTTGAACCAATATCTACTAAACTGACTTAAAAACCATTAGTTATTTATATTTT
Organism: Leucania comma; assembly: GCA_958295575.1. Classification (NCBI taxonomy): domain Eukaryota; kingdom Metazoa; phylum Arthropoda; class Insecta; order Lepidoptera; family Noctuidae; genus Leucania; species Leucania comma. The sequence goes on along the minus strand of OY282476.1, from coordinate 5,945,752 downwards.
GACTAATTTGAGTATATTAATAGCATAATCAGCTTTATAATGTTCCCACTGCTGGGAATTAGGCCTCCTCTCTAGGAGATGGAATGGAATAATTTGCTTCCACACCCAGCTGTGCGCTGACACCTAATGCCCGCTATTACCTGCTGAGACCTGTTTTGTATTTAGTGTCGGTGGTGTCCCATTTGTGACCTTTTTAGGGTTCCGTAGTCAAATGGCTGACAACTGACAAACTGACAGACAGACATGACGAACCCTTATGGATCCGTCATGTCTGTCTGTCCGCCCGTATGTCACAGCCACTTTATTCCGAAACTATAAGAATTATACTGTTGAAACTTAGTAAGTAGATGTATTCTGTTCCGCGATAAGATTTTCATACAATTATAGAAAAAAAAAAAAACAATAAATATTGGGGGATCCTCATACTTAGAACTGAAACTCAAATTTTTTTTTTTATCAAACCCATACGTGTGAGGTTTCTATGGATAGGTTTTCGAAAATGATATTGAGGTTTCTAATTCATTTTTTTTTCTAAATTGAATACTTTGCGCGAGAGACACTTCCAAAGTGGTAAAATGTGTTCCTCCCCCCCTGTAACTTCTAAAATAAGAGAATGTACATTACCATGCAAACTTCCACCAAAAATTGGTTTGAATGAGATCTAGTAGGTAGATTTTTTTTCAATACGTTATGACGTATCGTAAACCGCAATTTACCAAGTTTGTACGGTACGGAACCCTCAGTGCGCGAGTCCGACTCGTACTTTATTAAATATTTTTGGGAAAAATATGACATGGCTTTTTTTTTTCTTGTAAAATTATTGAAATCGATTCAATTACTGATTCTGAACCAAGTATATTCAGGTTTCGCGGTTTCGCATATCGACTATGAAGTGACATGAACTCCTAACTGACATTTTTGTCACTGACATTTAAAGTCTATCTACGTAAAAAAAGCAAAAAAATGTCAGTTAAGAGTTCATGTCACTTCATCGTCGATATACTAAAAATAATGTTGTATATGTCCATCTAGAGATATATCAGTCTCAATTACCATGGGGCCTTTCATAATACCTTATCGTTACACCCCAAAATACCAAAAAAAGGGGACTAACTCAACATTCAACTCAAAAAAATATATATTCCTAACCCCTCTCAGACGCACTTCGGTAATGTGACGTCATTTGGCATCTAGGGAATCGCGCGTTTTTCCTCGTTGCACTGAGTTCTGAGTAATGTGTAGGTATGTATTTATGTGTATGTACTGTGCTTTGTTATGGTAATTTATTAAAAGGTTTTTGCGGTACCTACTCTTGTCATAAATTAAAATTAGGTGTAATACAATTTCGGGTAAATAATATTATGCTAAGGAAGACATCTCGCTATCTCTCACACCCGTATTACAAAGAAGTAATTACTTGTTGTTAAGTAATTTCTTATTAAGTCATTAATTGAGGTTAGAAATATTTATTCAAAATTATTTTTTTCTTAACTATAGAATACAAATTGTTATTTAAGTAGTTACTTTTACTCAAGCAATAAGTTTTCCTTGTTTATAAATACGGGTGTTAGTCTTTACTAGACTTTGCGAGGCTTAAAAGGCTCCTATCTCAGCATATGAATATGTCATTTAGTTGTATTTTTAAATGACTTCATGGTATATAGCCATTAAATAGAGTTAGACGAACAGCAGGCCTAAAAAAGTTACGACCGTTTCGTTTCGATTCTCTTGCGTCGAACGCCTGAAGTTGGCTACGCCTCCAATTCCTTTGTGCTGACGTCATCTCAACGCTCACTCACAGATTTTTGGGTGCTAAGTAGCGCTAATTTCAAATAGTTTCGCGGTTCAAACGCCCGGCGCACCCAGGACAGAAATCACTTGGTAACACAGAGTCTAGCTGACTAATCCCTTCCCCACGATGGTAAATCCAAACGACAGGAACCTTTTTTTTGTTCGGTGGGAAAATCGTCCAATGACATCACCGCGCCCTTAGGAGGGGTGGGAGATAGTGAGAAACTTTTACTGACTAAAAATACACTCCTGTTCCTTTGTTGCCTTTCATACTGGGGCCGAACGTCCCTTTCAGAAATCTATCCTTGGCTCCAGTAGGCTTCAATCCTTTTGGGCCCCTACGGTTGGCTGACAACTCCTTGGGACGCGCGTGGAACTATACGCGCCGTCGACTTGGGCTCGGTCCAGACGGTTACCGGACGGTCGGACGGCGAGCTACCCGTTGCTCTCCATCCGCAAGCCTGCGCTTACGGTGGCCAGAAATCGGGATCGTAATTCCGGCGGTGGCTGGGGCGTGAGGGCCGTTGCCTCACGCGTGCGGCCTCCTCCTTTGCTAGCATTACTGCTTCGCAAAAGGAGGCGAAAACGAAATCGGCCTACAAAAAATTTAGAAAATTTTAATTTTTCGGGCCATGCTGGCGCTTACAATTTTATTAGTTCGCCTTTAGTACCTCTGGCTTACAACAAGTTTTGATCAGTAAAAGTTTTTTATTCTTCTCCACAAGAATCGACACAACAATTAAAATTCAGTACTTATACATTATTTTGATTATAAACGCTGTTCAATTAGACCAATTAAAAGTCTTTAATTGGTCTAATTGAAATAAATTACTTGACTTCGACTTGACTTTGATTGTTTCTTGATAGCTATAAACTAGGGGTCTTAAGTTAAAAATAAATGAATTGTATGTGTGTGTGTATTACTGTTTCCGCTGAAATGGCTGCATTTGGATAGAATTTGCAAAAGGACAGATGGTTTTCTGGAATAGAAAAAAGTGTTTCCTTGGGATAATTTTCTACTTTGATGCGAGCGTAACCGCTGGCTTTTTTCTGATGTTTTACCTTCACCATCTTACGACGGTGACTTAACAGAGGCGTGGCCGTCCGGTAACCGTCCGGACCAAGCCCGAGCCGTCGACGGCACGTTGTGTTCTACGCGTGCCTCTAAGAGATGTAAGCAAAACAGCAGGGCTGGATTGAAGCCTAAGAGCCATGTGTTCTCTTCTCAAAGAAAAACTGGAGGGCAAGGCAAAGAAAGGAAATTTTAGTCAATGAAAATCTGACAGTGACATGCCCACCCACTCCACTCTAGAGCGGAAGAAGTCATTGAATAATTTACAACCTGCAACAAAAAAAAAAGAAAACGACAGTGGCTTATATTACTTACTAGCAACCCACCCCAGCTTCGCACGGGTCCCCGCCTGGGCGAAGCATCGCCGTGTCCACGTGGGAGCGATCGGTGGCAGCGATCTCTCTCGCCGGACCTTGGTACAGGCCATGGTCCAGAGTGAGGAGGGATGGCAGGCGGTCGCTTCCTTCTGCGAAGCAGTAATGCTAGCAAAGGAGGAGGCCAACCGCATCAGGCAGAGGCAACGGGGCGCTCGCCCCAGCCGCCGCCGGGATTCCGATCCCGATTTCCGGCCACCGTGGGCGCGGGCTTGCGGACGGCGTGCAATGGGTAGCACGCCGTCCGATCGCCCGATAACCGACCGGACCGAGCCCAAGTCGTCGACGGCGCGTACTGTTCCCGCTTGCCTCAAGGAGCTGTCAGCAAACCGTAGAGGCCCAGCCTGCTAGCTGCAGGCAGGCAGGGTCGAAGCCTGCTTGAGTCATGGGTCAGCTTCCGAAAGGAATACCCGGCCCCGGCACGATAGGCTACGAAGGAACGGGGTAGGTTTTTAGTCAGTAAGAGTCTGACACTACTTCCCGCTCCGCCCGAGGGCGGGATTTGTCATAGGATGATTTTACCTACCATAAAAAAAAGCTTCGCACGGGTGCAATGGTGATATTAAATATATTATGCAAGTATTATACATATAAACTTTCTATAAACGTTCCTCTTGAATTATTCCATCTATAAAAAAAAAAAAAAACCGTATCAAAATCCGTTGCGTAGTGTTAAAGATCTAAACATACATAAAGAATAAAGAATACATAGGGACAGACAGCGGGAAACGACTTTGTTTTATACTATGTAGGGATATGAAAAAAAAATGTAATTATTTCAAATGGTTGTAATATCAAAACAATAACTAATCTTTTTGCTTTATACCAAAAACCTCAATTAAACACCAAAACATTCTAAATAAACTTTTCAAACCAAACAACTCTAATAAAACAACCAAATAACCTTTAACACAAGCATCAAAGCTCGGAAATTATTTCAAACAGTCCAAAGTTAAGGAACGCTTCGATCTAAAGGGACATCCCTTGGGGTCTCGACGACCATTCACGATGACCTCTTGGACTGGTATCAATTCCCCCTATGATAGCTTTAGGGTCATATATTCTGAGAGGGGTGGTAGTTCAAGTGTTTTTGGTCGCGTTATACATAACAATTGGTTGGTCCCCTTATCTAAAAGGATCATTTTTCACGTCACTGCAACCACGAGGCGGCATTTGTCACAACTCCTTCAAGGCTTTTTATGGGTACCTTTTCGTACCTAGAAAACAAAGATTTATATTGCTAACGTTTTTGTTTTTGTTCGTAAATTGATGTAATTGGATTTTGTTTCCAATGCTTTTTTTTGTGTTCCAGCTTTTTGTTTTTGTGAGGATTATTTTGAAAATAGTCCTCCAAACCGTAATGGGATGTATAACGGATTGGGAGCTCTATATAGCCGCTCTAACAAAATAATGATATTATAACACATCTTTCTTTAGATATTTTGGGAACACAGATATCAAACAAAACATAAATGAGGATGTAAATCCTAGGCCCACCTTCTAAGTAATAGCAATGTGTGTTATATCGTTAGATAGGTATTTTTAACCTGAATAAAAGTTACTACACACAGCCATTGGAAGATCGGTCCAGATTTCAAAGAAACCACGCCATCATTCTTTGTGGAAAACTAATCCAGTAAAGCACTCTGAAAGTCTGGTATTACGCACTTACGTGAGCTTTGGCTCTTCTTAATCATAAACTTGAAAAGTAAAGAAAACTTATTTATGCCTTGAACATTAAATAGGGAATTTGAATGATGATTTTTTTTTCTATAAACATTGAAAATTTTAAAAATAGTATGTATTTCCTGGAACAAGTTTTGTGAAATATTCGTGTTGTTAGAACCCGGTCTAGGACACTCTTTTTAAAAAAGACAAATATTTTAGCTGTGAGAACGAATACACTTTATTTAGGGTTTTTACAATAATTAACGCGAGTGCAGCTCACGAGTGCACGGAATGGAGGATGGAAGACGACTGGCTGGATGAGTAGGAGGGGAGTGTGAGGAGTTAAGGAGTGATGTGTCAGCACTTTGACGAGACTGCAGCATAAGCTGCTAGGTAAGCCAAAAGGGGTACATTGGATGGGTATAACAGCCCCCCGATTAAGAGGAAACTTACGGGTGAAAAGGTAAGTTGACGAGGGAAAGAAGGAAGCTCTAGATTTAGGAACGTTTTCCAGGTTTTCAGGTCATTCGGAGTCGAGGAACAGGTATATCTTCGGGATCGGGACATGACATTTCTATGGAATTATCTGGTTTGGGTTCACATCTAGAAGTTTTAAATGACTTGCAGTAGCAATACAATTTATATGATATAGCTATAACTATAACTAAACTTATTATAATAGTAACATAAGAATAGAAATTACCGTAAAGGACAATATGAGGTTTCTCAATAACTTCATTGAGATCTGTTTTAATTTGTTCAGTTATTTTATTATAATTTGATAAAAGTGAGTCTAAATTATTAACGTTTTTTAAGTTAACATATGGAACTTTAATATTGTCTTTTAGGTAAGTACTAGGACTACAACAAGTGTCGTTGATTATTTCAAAGTGTAATATTATTGGTTTTGTTTTAATTACAATACTATGTTGAGGTACCAACTTGTAGTCTCTACAATAAGCAATACAATGTTCTGGTATAGTTAATATTCCAGTACCATGGATAGCGAATTCGGATAAGTCCTGATTATTACATTCTATTGTGAGTTTAGAATTTTGACTTATTATGTATATCCATTGGTTTCTATGTAATTTATGAAAAGTTTCAAAATTACCGTTTACGAATTTAGTATTACAGATACGTGGAACAGAAGTCAGAGCTTTAGAAATAATTTCGCTTTCGCATATGGGGACGGCAGATGTGGAATACACACTAGGCGTTTCACAAATATAATACTGCATATTTATAACTTTACAGGAGCTAAGTGAATTTATTTTACAATAAGATGACTTATCTTTAGTTATGCCTATATATTTCGTGGATGGTATTATCGTTGAATATAGTGTACTGTTTATAGCATTAAGTTCAATAGGGTAAGGTATAGCGTTATATAAATCGAATTCCTTTGTATTTACTAAAGGTATTTGTAACACAAATATTATTTTGTTGTTTGCGTAATAACTAGATACATCGGATATGTTTTCTAAGATATGAATATTATCTAAGATTAAAGGTACAGGTAATTGCTTAGAACTAGGTAGGAATCTATAATTATCAACAAGATCTGCAAAAAGTTGCTTAGGAGTAATAATAGATGGATATAATATATTAGACTTACTAAACATAATAGCATTAATAATATCTTCTAACTTAAATGATAACGTTAACATAGTACTTTCTAAGATATCTGACAATCCTGATATCTTAGATCTCATCAGTAGCTTGTCTGCTACTAGTGTGATGTTAATTACATCTTGGTTCAGAGTATCAATAGCATGGTTTAAGCTGGCTTCATTTGCACTAATCTGGTCAATTATTTCTTTTAAGGATGATAACGTAGATTTTGTAACTAACATGCTATCTTTCATTAAAGTTGCTAACTTGGTTTGGTCATTTTCTAAGGTTTGGATGGCATCGCTGTATTTTATAGCGTCATCTTCATCCATATTACCAAACAGTTGTTTAATAACGGAACCGATTCCTGCAAACCAAGCTGATCTTTTATTAGATTTAGACATAAGATGAGATATAGAGTCAAAGTCTCTTGCTATATCATAGTAACGAGATGACAATGGTTGAAACAAGTAGTGACATTCACTTTCATAATATGCGTTACTTTGTTTACATAGATATTTCGAAGTTCCTAGAATGTCTCTTATGTTATCTAGATGCGGTTGGATAAAAGATATATCTATAGGAATAATAATATCTAGTGTATCATCAGTAGTTTTTAGGCAACCAATAGGGTCGAAATATATGCCTGCGTTGTCAGATGCTGGCTGGATATATCCTTGACTGTTTGATGCCAGGGATGGATAAATGTAACCAATTCTGGAATGGAAAGTGATTGTAAGTTATTAAACTATGATATTTTATACTCCGTTACTAGTATGTAATTTCATTTCGTCAAAATGGTGTTTGACATGGCGTCTATTTATAAGGAGTGACGCAGTGTTATTTCCGTGTATTTTTACTATTTTGTAAGGGCCTTTCCATATTGGCGAAAGAGCTTTCCGAAGACGTAAATGATTTTTCAAATAGACAAGGTCACCGACCTTGTATTTAATTGGCTTTGTGCGAGTGTCGTAATAGCTTTTTGAACTTTCTTTAGATTTTTGTATGTGTTCTATAGCTTTAGTTCGACAGTATTTAAGTCTATTTTGGAGTACACGAACATAGTCGGGATAAGTTACGCCTGCAGTTTCTTCGTAGATGGAATCTGGTATGTATGGTTTATTTCCAAATACCAATTCGTAAGGAGAGAAATGAGTGGTTGAATGGATGGCGGAGTTATAGGCAAGCATAGCTGTGTATACAAAGCGGGGCCAGTTGTTTTGTTCTTTATTTACATACGATTTTAAATATTCTTTTAAGGTTGAATGACTCCTTTCAAGAGCGCCTTGAGTCTGAGGATGATAAGGGGTACTCCACAACTGTTTGATTTTTAACAGTTTGCAGGTTTGTTTAAACAGCTCAGCTGTGAAGTTGGACCCTTGGTCTGTTAAAATAGTTTTGGGTATTCCAAATAACGTTATAAAATGAACTAGACATTCGCATGACTCCTCAGCTGTAGTGTTGGTGATTGGATAGGCGGTTGAAAATTTGGTAAGGTCATCTTGAAGGGTCAGAATATACCTAAACCTATCGTTACCGGCTTCCGGAAGTGGACCTACAATGTCTAACGCTACGCGTTCAAAGGGACGAGTGGAAAGAGACGTAATCTGCATGGGAGCACGATTGATTTTCCTAAGAGCTTTATTAGTTTGACATTGTGGACATTTTTTCACATAATTTTCTATGTCTGATCGCATATTTTTCCAGTAGTACTTATCCTGTATACGTTTTAGCATTCTAGCGGAACCTAAATGACCGGCAATGGGTATGTCATGGTTTTCTTTCATAATTTTAGGGATTTCGCTTAACGATGGATAAATAATAGCATTCTTGTAAATATGTACGTTTATTTCCGAATTGTGGAACAAATATAATATAATATTGTAAACCTTTAGGTATTGGTGATTATCAAAAGGGTTACTAAAGTCTGAGATAGCTATTTCGGCATTGTTTTGATCTGCAAGGCTAACTACTAGCTCATTTCTTACGGATTTAAGACTTTTATAGATATCTTCATAAGTACAGGTGTCAAAATGATTGACTTTAGTAAAGAGGAAATAATAAGTTTTATTTTCAAATTCGTATTTGAGGAAGGTGTCTAAGGTTCTTTCTAGTAAAGAAAAATCATTTAAATTAGGAATGTTAGATATAACCTCTTGAACATATGGGACAGATTCGTCCATATCTATAGATGTAGGAATGATAATATGTTTCTTATCTGTTTTAGATAAACTTTCGTTATGTTCTATAATAGTTGCATTAGAATTGAAGTCTTTTGAGGTTGTTCTAAGGAAATCTGAGTAATTACCATCTAGGGTACTAGGGCTACTCGGACTTGAGTTATCAAGTGGAATTGTTGGATTTAAGTGATCAGTAGGTGACGGTGTATTTTGGTTAGTTACGTTATCTAGGTCATCAAGATTACCTAACTCCGGTAAGCTTGTAGGCGGAGCAAGTGGATCTATGAGGTCTTCTAGTTGGACTAAATCGTCTGAATCTATTGTTCTATTAGAACCAGGTGAATTCACGTTTTGCCTTGAAGTGCTAGGCACGGGATCTATGGCATTAACGGCTTTAGTTGGAGGATAACGTGATAATGCATCAGCAGCATTATTCAACTTCCCTTTCTGGTAAACTATTTCATACTCATATTCCTCTAGTTTTAGTCTCCATCTCTGGAGTTTACTACTGGGGTCAGTGTGGTTAAAGAGCCAACGTAAGGGGCGATGGTCTGTAACAATCAGAAATTTTCTACCATACAGATATGGGCGGAATGTTTTACAACCGAAAAGAATCGCAAGTAGTTCCTTTTCCGTTGTGCTGTAGTTACACTCACTTTTATTAAGTGTACGGGAGGCATAGGCGATAGGTTTATCTTTCTCTATATCGCCTTGAGAAAGGATAGCGCTAATTGCATAATTCGATGCGTCACATGTTAGAATGAATGGTTTGGAAAAGTCAGGATATATCAATAATGGTGCTGTTATAAGTTTATTTTTTAAGATTTCAAAGGCTAATTGATGTTCATTTGTCCATACAAATTCTACATTCTTTTTTAGCAGGTTTGTTAAAGGTTTGGCGATACTAGATAGGTCAGGAATGAACCTACGATAATATGAGACAAATCCAAGGAATGACTTGACGTCCTTGGGACTTTTGGGTACAGGAAAATCCAGTATTGCACTTACTTTTCCAGTATTTGGTTTCACTCCTTTGTCAGTAATGACATGGCCTAGGTATGAAACCTCCTTCCTTAAGAATTCGCACTTGTCAGGTTGTAATTTAAGTTTAAATTGACGTAGTCTACCAAACACATTTGTTAGGTTATTGATGTGAGAAGGAAGGTCATATGAATATATAACAATATCATCGAGATAAACAAAGCATTGTATGCCTTGAAGCCCAGATAGGGCTGAGTTCATTAACCTCTGAAAGGTTGATGGAGCATTTTTGAGTCCAAATGGCATACGTGTGAACTCATAATGCCCTGTTGGGACAGAAAAAGCTGTTTTTGGAGAGTCTTCAGCAGACATGTTAATTTGATGAAATCCGGATGCCAAATCTAATGTGCTGAAATATTTACTTTTACCTAGTTGGTCTAGTATTTCTGATATATTCGGAATGGGATATGAATCACTGGTTGCGCCAATTTGCTATGATCCGCGACTTTGTTTTTTGTAATTTGTTTTTTTGGCCTAGCAATCCTATACCATCCGTTTTCCCTCCACCCGCACGACCGCAAGAAATGATTTGACATTGACGTTTTGTGCATTGTGAATGTGACCGCACCGCTAACCGCGCCCGCTCGAAATTACAAGAAAATTGACTATTTTCGTGATCCAACCATTCAAACTCAACAACAGTGGTGCCGTGTAGTGCAAAACAGGACCTGGCAGTGATTTAAATGTGCGAAGTCGAAAATCGCCGGCGGTGCCACGTGGAACCTTCGAAGTCTAAAGGTCGGTGCTCTTTCCCAATACCTTTATCCCATGCCAGGCATAGTATCTGCATATTGTTAATAAACCTTAGATCGCTTTTTTTAAAATCTACAGTCCACAGCTTATTTGCGCAACCATTACTTTTTGGTCCTTCGAGCCGGATCGTGAATCATTTTCTTGTAATTTCGCAATATAGTATTTGTTCCATAGGGAATAAACGCAACGCGCCTGTTTACCTAGATATAATAGTAGAAAACCCGCATCTAGGCATTTAGGCAACTATACGTTATTTCGCTCGTATAGTTAAAGAGTCATTGATAATTACGGTACCTACGCCGTCAACCGCACCGCATAATTATAGTTAGCTACGTAAATATCAGCGTAGATATAAATCGATCGCATTCTTTTTCTTGACAAAATTCATTCGGAAGTCCTACAAATTTCATGTAGGTAGACGCATTTCAAAAATACCCGTTCATTGTTGAGTGAATATTTGTAGGAAACGGATAAACCATAGATTATATACGCATATGTTATTCCGTTCGTTCGCCGTTCACTTTGTTGTTTACAATATTACCATATTGTTATCTGACAATTATCGCTTACTTAATAATTCGTTAAGTGTTTGTTTGAGTGTATAGTGTGAATATATCAAAACAAGATGTCTCTTAAGGGAACCAAGGTTAGTACTGATTTAAAGGTTCAGTTAAAGCTTTTATACGCTAAAAGGGACTCACAGTTTTCACGTGTTCAATCGATTTGTGATAAATCTTCGCAAACCTCGGATCTGGCGATTAGAGATGCTTTCTTGTGTTCGTTGGAAACTTTAGATAGTTTGCGCGCGGATTTTGAATCTACAATTAATAATATAAACATTTTAGAGTTGGAGTTAAATCCTGATTACTGTGTGAGTTATCAGGCATTGTCGTCCTTTGATGACTTGTATTGTCGTATCAAACGTATTGCTAGGAGTTTAGAGACTCCCCCCCCCCGCGGTTGGTTTATCCAACCCTCCTCGCGAACGCCCACGATTGCCGCCAATTCAAATACCTGAATTTAATGGTGACATTCGAAATTGGAATTTATTTATAGATAGTTTCGAAAACATAATACATAGGAACACATCGCTGACAGATCACGAGAGATTGCATTATCTCGTAGAAAAATTGACCGGTAAGGCAAAGGCTGTCTGTGCTGGAATTACGTTTAGCGCTGAAAATTACACTTTAATTTTGAACACTTTAAAAACAAAATACGAAGATAAGCGATTAGTAGCCACCGCATATTTAGATCAATTATTCGATTTGAAAAGTTTTTCCGTTTGTAACGATCATAATTTAGAGAAGTTTTTAAATATTTTCGCATCATCTGTTCGTGCAGTAAAGAACCTAAAGGTCAATGACCTCTGTGACTTTTTGTTTTTGTATATCGGTTTAAAGAAATTAGATCCTGAAACTGTTCGTCTGTTTGAAACGACTCAGCGCGGTAAAGAAATACCTAAGTTCGAAGATTTAGAATCTTTTATTCGCGACCATATTAAGGTGTTGCAGCGCACGTCGGCACGTCATGAAGCCACGAATAGGACAGGTTCCGATCGCCGTATAGACGCGTCATCGAAGTCAGTCAAGACTGCACATACGCTAGTTAATACCGCCTCAACACCTGACTGTTCTCTGTGTAAGGGTAGCCATACACAGCTGTACAAGTGTTCGGAATTTCAGAGATTATCGCCTAGTGATCGTTACAAGTTTGTCCGCACTAATAATTTGTGTTTTAATTGTCTAAGTGACAAACATCTGGTTACGTCATGTAACAGTGGTGGTAGCTGTCGTAAATGTCTAGCTAGACATCATACCTTCTTACATTTTGAGAGTAGTAAGCTGCCATCGCAGCAGCAGCCTGCGCAGACGCGCGACGCTTGTGACGCGCGGCCTGCTGCAAGTGCAAACGACGTAACATTGTGTTCGCTTTCCGCCGCTGGTACTCAAGTCACTACCGTTTTACTTGCGACCGCGCAAGTTGTCATTGTAGATGCCTTTGGCAAACCGCACACCGTTCGAGCGCTACTAGATGGCGCTTCCCAGAGTAATTTTATTACTCGGGATTGTTGTCAACGCCTTGGTTTTAGTTTTAATAATTGGTCATCCCGCTCAGAAGTGAAAGGTTTTGGAGGTTTAAAGGCAACCATTCACGGTTCCATTAAAATAATATTTAGTTCACGTTTTAATCGTAATATTTCGTTTGAAATGGATTCGCTAGTCGCAGATAAGATTACGGAACGGTTGCCCACGGTACCGGTTGACACGTCCATGCTGACGGAGTTTAAGAACTTGCAGTTAGCCGACGGAAATTACGCTTTCCCTGGAGATATCGATCTATTGATCGGTGCTTCGATTCTCCCGCATCTCCAGTTATCACGTAAAATTCAAGGTCTTCCGATGTACCCCGCTCCGCACGCACTGGAAACAGTTCTCGGGTTTGTTATAGTTGGTTCCGCACCCGCTTATTTAAATAGTTACTCGACTGTGTCGCACTGTTGCACCGTCGAGCCGCCGCTTGAGTCTACCATCCGCAAGTTCTGGGAGATTGAAGAGGTCAATGTCCCACCTATTCTCAGCCCTGAGGATCAGGTCACTGAGGAGATTTATACCCGCACGACTACTCGTGATAAAGATGGTCGTTATGTTGTCGCGCTCCCTTTCAAGGGTGATATTTTTTCGCTCGGTGGCTCCCGTGCCTCCGCAGAAAAACGCTTTCTATGCTTGGAACGTAAGATGCAGGCGTCTCCTAAGTTGAAGCAAGCCTATGATGATGTGCTGATCGAATATTTAGATAAAGGTTATATCTCATCAGCGCCTGCCGAGACTGAGGAGACACGTGATTACCCGTTTTACATCATCCCGCACCATGGAGTTGTTAGAGAAGACAAACTTACAACTAAACTGCGTGTGGTTATGGATGGTAGCGCTAAGACTAGTACTGGCATATCGCTTAACGATATCTTGTATTGTGGTCAGAACCTCCAGGGTAACTTATTTGAAATAATAGTAAATTTTCGCTTGTTTGCTATTGCGCTCTCTGCCGATATTCGGCAAATGTTTCTTAGTATTGGAATCAGAGAATGTGACCGTAGATTCCAACGCTTCTTGTATAGATTTTATCCGCAGGAACCTTTGAAGGTTTACGAATTCAATCGTGTTTGTTTTGGGCTTAAGTCTAGTCCCTTTCACGCTCTTCGCACTATCAAGCAGTTGGCCGCTGACGAGGGTGATACATACCCGAAAGCAAGGGCCACTATTGAAACCGGATTGTACATGGACGATTTTGTGTACAGTGTACCTAGTGAAGCAGAGGCTATAGAGACCGCTGCTCAAGTAATCAGCCTCATGAAGTCCGGTCAATTTGATCTGGTGAAATGGACAAGCAACTCGCAAGCTACATTAGAGTCGATTCCACCGTCACACCGGTTGACTTCGGTAAAGGAATTCGATGATAGTGATTCGCATAAGATCCTTGGTTTAAGTTGGTCACCCGCAACTGATATGTTCAGTCTTAAAATTAGCTCGACTCCGCCAACTTGTACCAAACGCGTTATCCTAGCATGTGTAGCTCGGATATGGGATATAATGGGTTTTGTAGCTCCTGTCGTTTTATATGCAAAGCTGCTTATAAAAGAGCTTTGGCTTTCCAACTGTGATTGGGACGACACCGCTCCTGAAAGTGTTGCCAAGTTGTGGGCTCGCTATAGGAAAGAGCTTCCAATGCTCGATCAGATACAGATTCCTCGCCATGTTGGTATAGTACCAGACACTGTTGTTAATGTGGTAGGTTTCGCAGACGCCAGTGAGAGGGCTTACGGGGGAGTGGTTTACTTTCAGGTCCAAAATGGCGATAACATTTCAGTTTTCCTCATTAGCGCAAAATCAAAGGTATCTCCTAGTAAGGTTGTCTCTCTTGCTCGTCTCGAACTCTGCGCTATTCTTATGTTGGTTCAATTGATTACATCTATAGTCAAAACTTGTCGTCCTCGCATTAATATAGAGAGAATTGTAGCGTTTTCAGACTCAACCGTTGCCCTATGTTGGGCCCACTCTTCACCCCATCGATGGGGCACGTTTGTCGCAAATAGGGTGGCTAAGATTCAAGCTGAATTGTCACCGGAAAATATGTTCCATGTCGCTGGAACAGAAAACCCAGCTGACTGTCTCTCACGTGGTTTGCTTCCCGCGCAAATTTTAAATCATCCGCTTTGGTTTTGTGGCCCTCCCTGGCTGCATACCACTCCTAACGAGTGGCCAAATGCTCCGTTTAACCCCGCTACTGTTTCAGAACCACCCGAGGAGAAGAAACATACGCTTGTAGTATCAGTTCCGCGTGAAGAGTCAGTTGTTTTGTTGTTGTCTAATCGAGTCTCGTCTTGGTCGAGACTATTACGCTGTGTAGTTTACGTCCTAAGATTTTTGAGATTATTGCCATCGCGTGGTTCTATAATCGCAGCTGATTTGGATAGAGCTGAATCAGTTGTACTTCGAGAGTTGCAGAAATTTTATTTTTCAAAAGAATTTCGTAGTTTAGAATCACATAAACCTTGTAGTCCCGCACTTCAACATTTGAAACCATTTTTGCAAGACGGACTCATTCGTGTCGGTGGCCGTCTGCGAAATGCTAAGTTAGAGTTTGAACAAATGCATCCAGTAGTTCTACCACGCAGGGATCACGTTTTGGATTTGTTGGTGGACTATCACCATAAGGTGAATTGTCACGCTGGTCCCGATTTATTAATGTCCATTCTTCGACAGAAGTACTGGATACTTTCCGCTCGCAATTTGATACGCGCTAGAGTGCACAGATGTGTGCCCTGCTTTAAGCTCCGCCCGCGTTTCAACGCGCCGGAAATGGCCGACCATCGTTCTTGTCGTGTTGTACAGACGGTGAAACCTTTCATACATACTGGGACGGACTATGCTGGACCGTTTAAAGTCACTATTGCCCGTGGTCGTGGTATACGTTCCACAAAGGCATACATTTGCCTATTCGTTTGTATGACAACTCGTGCGGTTCACATAGAGTTAACCAGTGATTTGAGTACGCAGGGTTTTATGTCTGCATTTAAACGATTTTTATCTCGCCGTGGTCCCGTTAAGCGCTTATACTCTGACAACGGCACAAATTATGTTGGAGCGCGACGCAATATTTCGGAATTACATACATTCTTACGCTCCAAGTACTACCAAAGTGAATTCGCCCATGTCTTAGCTGAGAATCGCATTGATTGGTGTTTTAATACGCCAGCAGCTAGTCATTTTGGTGGCAATTGGGAGGCGAATATTAAAAGCCTTAAGTCGCACCTGTTTCGGGTCATAGGCGAACAGATTCTCTCGTACGAGGAGTTGAGCACTGTACTCGCTCAGGTAGAGGCGTTGATGAATACGCGTCCGTTGTGTCGGACTTTGTCTAGTGATCCATCGGAGCCACTAGCGTTGACGCCGGCTCACTTCTTGACGACGACTCCTCTTAAATATTTGCCCGCTTTAGATGTCGAGACTGACAAACTGCAGCTCCACCCGCGTCACGCTCTGCTAGATAGCTTAGTTCAGTCCTTTTGGAAGCGATGGAGGACAGATTATCTGCATACGCTGCAGTCGCGTCAAAAGTGGAACACTCCTTCAGATCCAGTCACAGTCGGTACTGTGGTGATACTGAAGACTGAGAGTGCGCCTCCTCTGCACTGGCCTCTTGGTGTAGTGGAAGAAGTTTTTCCGGGTTCGAACGGAATAACGCGAGTCGTAAAAGTTAAAACCGCAACTGGATCGTACCTGCGTCCGGTTATTCGCCTCTGCCCTCTGCCTAATCAGTAGTAGTGGCATAGTTAGTTATAAGTTGTTTCGCTACCTAGTATTGATAGTTTAGATTAGTAATAGGGTTTAGTTTCGCTTTTGTTTTTTTTTTCTTTTCTTTGAAGGTAACCCTTCAAACCCGGGGGGAATGGTTGCGCCAATTTGCTATGATCCGCGACTTTGTTTTTTGTAATTTGTTTTTTTGGCCTAGCAATCCTATACCATCCGTTTTCCCTCCACCCGCACGACCGCAAGAAATGATTTGACATTGACGTTTTGTGCATTGTGAATGTGACCGCACCGCTAACCGCGCCCGCTCGAAATTACAAGAAAATTGACTATTTTCGTGATCCAACCATTCAAACTCAACAACAGTGGTGCCGTGTAGTGCAAAACAGGACCTGGCAGTGATTTAAATGTGCGAAGTCGAAAATCGCCGGCGGTGCCACGTGGAACCTTCGAAGTCTAAAGGTCGGTGCTCTTTCCCAATACCTTTATCCCATGCCAGGCATAGTATCTGCATATTGTTAATAAACCTTAGATCGCTTTTTTTAAAATCTACAGTCCACAGCTTATTTGCGCAACCAATCACCAATGGTTACATCATTAAGCTTGCGATAGTCGATTACCACACGCCATTTCTTTTGACCGGACGCGTCGAGTTTTTTTGGCACTACCCAAATTGGTGAAGACCATGGAGACATGGAAGGTTTTATAATACCTTGTCGTAACATTTTCTCGATTTGAGTGTCAACTTCTTTTTTATGACATTCGGGGAATCTATAAGTTTTTACATGGATTGGGTCATCCGACGTTGTTTTAATCTTATGTTCTATTGCATCGGTTGAGGTTAGCTGATCGTCAGGTAAATGGAAGACATCAGAGAATTGGGAACAGACTGAGTACAATGCTTCAGTTTCCTCTGAATTGAGATGAGATACGCGAAGTTCTTTTAGGACTTCCTCTGTGCGTTCTAAGGTATGGCATTCGTCTGTGGTGCCTATAAATATAGAAGCTCGTAATTGGAATGGTTCTAGGTGTAATTGGAGGTCAGAATTGACCATTACGGGTGCTTCTAGTGTATTCAAAATGGAGATATTGATGCGGTTGTTATTTTTTACTTTAACCATACAGTTGGCTATTAACAGGTTCCTGGATATGTGTTGATCGATTACTAACCCTTCTCCAATTTCCGGATTGGCAACTGTGCATTCAATTATAACTTCGGTACGTGCTGCTATGGTATATACGGGTTCATTGAAGTACATTTGGAACTTTATGTCTTTCAGGTATAATGTACTTTCTTCGTAATTAATTTGGCCATTCATGGTATTAAATAAATCGTTGCCGACAATGCCATCGTAGGGTATAGTTAGACCGTCTATTAAGTTAAATACGTGAGTTAAGTGTTTACAGTCACTGTGGGTTTCATCATGGGTACTTATAGTTATGGGAATTTGTCCTAACGTGCTTAGGGGACTATCGGTGGTTGAGTCGATGCCTTTGATCTTGAACTTGACCGATTTATTAATTATGGGCATATCGTTGATGACTGATGTTTTTATAATGCTTATGGAAGCGCCAGTGTCAACTAGGAGTAAAAGTTCTTTAGAAGACACAGGAGATTTTACTTGTATATAAGGTAAGTATTTGTTTGATATGTTTTGTGTGAATTCGTATATGGTTTTATTAATATTTTCTTTATTTACAGGATTTGGGATGCAGTCTACGGTTTGGGGCTGGCTACCCTGTTGCTTGACGACATGTGATTTTACGGTAATATTGGAATCTACGATTTGGGGCTGGTTACCCTGTTGCTTGATTCCAAACGATTTTAAGGATTTATTAGAATCTACGATTCGGGGCTGGTTACCCTGCTGTTTGATTCCAAATGATTTTGAGGATTTATTAGAATCTACGATTTGGGACTGATTACCCTGCTGCTTGATTCTAATTTTATTGGTATCGTCTATTATGGTTACCGTTTGTCCCGTGCGACACCTTTTCGGGACATTATTTAGTTTAAATCATCTCCGTCGACAGTATCATGGCCTTCAATTTCGGTTAAGGTGTTAATTTGTGGTTTGAAAGACGTGCTTGGTTGCACATTAGAGTTAGAGGGTTTATTCGCGTTGAATTTTTTATTATTATATTCACGGAGTCTGCAGTTTTCCAAAAGATGTCCTGCTTTTTTGCAATATCGGCAGAACGGGTCTTTTGAAGGTGGTTGACTAGAAGAAGGCTTTTGAATTTGGTTATTATTGTTAAAGTTTCCGGTTTTATTTGATCTAGTGTTAACGTCATTACCACGCAACGTTTTCGCGACCATATTCTGTTTGTAGGAGTATTGCTGCAACTTTTCTTCCGATAGAGCACAATTGATAGCATCGTTAAGGTTTTTAGGGTCCCTACATCTGACTATATTAGCGATACGAGTGGTGAGGCCCATAGTAAAGGTGTGGAGAGCTAGGTCCTCCATAGCAGCTACCCTGCCGGAGACTTCACTTTTCTTGTGATTAGTGACGGCGATCTCCGTGAGTAGTTGGGACAGACAGGTTTCGACCCTGAGGGAAAACTGGCTGACATTTTCTTGGGCACCCTGCCTACAGTCTTGGAGCTCTGTTAGAAGATGAGCATAGTGTTTACGCTCCCCGAATTGATTTTGTAGGAATTCTCTGAGTGATGGCCATGTATCGAATTCTTTTATGGAACAGGCTATTTCGGCCCTGCCGTCTAGCTGGCTGATGATATATTTAAATACGATGTCTTGTTGATTAGAGGAAGCTAAGGAAATTGCGTTGTCGCAGTTATTTATAAAGGCATTAAGTTTTTCGCGGCTACCATCGAAAGGTTTGATGAATTTCAGGATTACGTTCAAAGTTAAGCCTTCTCTGGGCTCTTCTTTGACATTCTTGGAACTTTGAGACATGGTTATTTGCTAAAGTAAAATAATACAATTGCAGCAAGCAAACCCTGGAAATAAAATTAGTATGGCTTATAAGTCTAAACGACAAATCTCGTCGAAGTGTTCTTATCGCTATTCACTGGAACTGCGTCGGGTCGTTGTCTAAACAGGATAATTTGTATAGTCTAGGCTTGTTACAATGTTGCGGCTATGAGATAAGCCGTCGAAGGTAAGTTTGATGGAACTTTTGTTTAGGCACTTTAAATTATAGGAATATGTCACTGAACTCACAGTAGCACCAAACATGCGTTCTTCATGTCTATGCTGGAGCTGGAACTGGGCTGGAGTTCTGGATACTGGAACTGGTGATTGACCTTGAGCCAGGTCGGTGCTGGGTCTGGAGTTGAGACGCTACCTGCGTCGCTGCCCCCTGCCACTGACTGCACAGTGGACCGGCTATGAGGTTCACAGGTGTGGTGTATGGGATACACCTGGACGATGCGAGTCGCTTCGTGGAAGTTATGCACTCACTGCATTTCACTGACACGATTTTTGGAGGAAACCTAGGACTTTTCAATCCCTTTTCCGCTGCCACCAATGTTAGAACCCGGTCTAGGACACTCTTTTTAAAAAAGACAAATATTTTAGCTGTGAGAACGAATACACTTTATTTAGGGTTTTTACAATAATTAACGCGAGTGCAGCTCACGAGTGCACGGAATGGAGGATGGAAGACGACTGGCTGGATGAGTAGGAGGGGAGTGTGAGGAGTTAAGGAGTGATGTGTCAGCACTTTGACGAGACTGCAGCATAAGCTGCTAGGTAAGCCAAAAGGGGTACATTGGATGGGTATAACAGTGTAGGTGACGAAAGTTACCGAATGCCAACGGAGCGTTCAAGCTCCATATCTCTTTTTTCTCATTGCTTATTTATCAAATATTGCATAGAATGAAACAACAAGTTTTTCAACCGTGCTCACGTTGACAGCTGACGGATCTGGAAGCGTTTTCTTAATAATCTGATTGCATAAAAAAATTCTATCATGTTTAGACGTTCTTCTTTTCAAACGGCTTCAAAAAAAGGAGGAGGCTCTCAATTCAGATGTATATTTTTTTTTTATTGTTACCTTACAACTCCATTATTTATGGACCATTATGGACCGATTTGCAAATTAATTTTATTCTATTTTTAGTATTTGTTCTTATGGCGGCAATAAAAATAATCATCTGTGACGATTTCAACTATCTAGATAATTCACGGTTCATGAGATACAGCCTGGTGATGAAACAGATGTACAGACGCCAGCACATCAACCTACCTCAATCTGTCAAATTTCTTTAATAGATTTTCAACCTTATCACAACACCGGAAGGTTAATGTTAGATTGGTAAAATTTGACAGATTAGAGTAGATTGACGTGCTAGCGTCTGTACAATCGAGTCTTTGTAAAAGGGTCTTGTTTTGAACCTTTGGGTACGAAACCCTAAAAAAAGGTATGGTATGGTGTACTGTATAAAACTCAACTCAACGCTCTTTCTAGTAAATTCACTACACTGCTACATCTATAGCTAATTAAATCTTTAAAACATCTCACCTAATCCACAAAATCGATTCTCCCTCATAAAATCCGATCTACCCACTTATGACAATATAAAAGTATGAAACTAAAAATCCTGAACGCTCAATTGAGCTGTAGTGCTCAATCGAGCCGAATGTAATTAAGCGTTTGAGCCAACAATCGTGCGGTCTGCCGGCCCTGATAGCGCACTGGCTTAACTCCTCAAGTGAAAAGGCAAGCGGTTGGAGCTGAACACTGTGTGAGCTAGGGTTGGCACGATCTAAAAATTTACTAGACTTTTTAGTCTTAGATTAAATCAAAACAGCGGAAAACAGGTGACTTGCCTCTAGCGCGTGAACCTCTGAAATAAGGACCATCGCCTGGTATTCAGTTCGCACGACAGCGCCGGCTCTTATCTCTGTCCTTGTCTATCAGTAATTGTAGGTTTGCGACTGTGACGATAATGATCATAGATGTGTGAGTTTTGAATCCAAATTTTCTGATTGCGATGTTTGCAAGTAACATATCTACCCTTAAAATATATCAACGTTTTTAGTAACCTTTTGTTTGTGTGGTTAATTTGTAGAATCATTGGGCTGAAGTTGCATTGTACCTAGATTTTTATTGAAAATACAGGAGGTTTCCTTACGTTGCTTAGATCAAGTTAAAATGTAAGTGTAATGTGATATAGTGTAGCATAATCGGTCGGTGTTACTACTGCTGACAATCAGGCCTCCTCTTTTGGTGCGAGAACAAATAACTCCCCACATACTAGGTAGAAGATAGACTCAGACTTTTACTGCCTGAAATTTGAAACTGGTGTATACTTTCAGATGACCTTCCCTTAGATACGTCATCACATATGTGAACAGCTGGATAAATTTCGCAAAAATTTAGAAAAATAAAAATTGAAAGTTGTGCGAAAAACTATGACCATTATATCTTCGCATGTTTGACAGTTCACAGTTAAGACAGGACAACGTCATATCAGGTTAGCTAGTAAATAATATTATTGTACATTAATTGTATATTTAAGCGTGTGGCAGCCCTATACCAGACCGGAACTATGTGTTTAATTCGGACAATGTAACAGTAACTTGTTAAAATAGTATTATATAAATGGTATCGTAGGTTTTGATTCAAGCGAAGTTTTAGCGGATTTTCTGTACAGATATATTGTGTGTGAGCTGTCTGATATTTTTTAGGTACAGCATTATTTTAATATGGTTTTCAGATCTTTGTAAAAATAAACAACCGGCTTTCCACGTTCAGGGGGCTTACTCTCGAGTTTAATTCCGATCGGTTGACATTGGAATGGTGACGTTAGGTACTCTTGAGTTTGATGCTAGCGCCAAATTAATTTAAAATTGCGTGACCACACGCCAAGTCCAATCCCGATTTTACTTAGTTTCCAAAAAAAGTCACGTAATTTGTCGCTAGCATCGAATTCAAGAGTACCTAACGTCACAAATCCAATGTCGACCGATCGGAATTAAACTTGAGAGTAAGCCCTCAGTTATTTTGAATTTTCTAAGGTTTTCTGCAGTAAAATCAGTCGTTTTTTTATTTTTAAAAGGTGTATTCAAAGTCCTAAATCATATTTTATAAGCATGCAATTTAATATCTTAAATGGGCTTTTAAGGTAAAAACTGCAGAGATTTAAATAGAATTGTCCAGTCTTCTCAAAACACTCGCGATTACCTCAACGCACTCAAATGTTCTTTGGTTGGTATACCTTGTCAAGTAGCTATACCAACCAAAAAACATTCGAGTAGGCTGTATAAAGTTCTCTACTGCTAGAAATATTATTATGTATTAGCTTTTACCAGCGGCTTCACTCGGAAGATATTTGGTATCCCCATACAAACTTTGGACCTCCTTTTCCTCCCCTTAAGGAGTGAATTTCGGAAAATCCTCTCTTCATAAAAGGAAGCTATGTATAAACACGCTCTTCGGCCCTGTAGTTGCAGCTGTGCGTTGGTATGTCAATCTGTGTTTCTTTTATGTCTTTAAACATGTTTTATTGGATTATTTGACAATTCCTCTTTACTGTCAAAGTGACAGTTACAGACACTAGTGCAAAAAAATCTATCAGGGATTTCTTGGCAGAAGCTTTTTGTGTAAAGTTCAAGGGCGGTTTTATTTATTCGCAAATTATTTTCTAAAAGATATTGTGATGTAAATTAATGTATTTTTCTAAAGTGTCTACAAAACTGGACAATACCTGGAATCACGATAAAACAAAGCTGCTAATTTTATGTAGACTACCTCAGCGAAGTCAGCAAGAAGACTGATTTGATACATTCAGTACTGGCAGATACTGCAAAATCATTATGCCTAGCTTATACGTGGGCCCAGCTTCAACCAATTGCTATCCACAGCCATTGTGTAAACGGGAAAACCCCGTTTAAACAATGGTGATTGGCCGAGGCTGGGCCCACGTGTAAACTAGCAATGAATTATATCAAATGTATTATATCCGCATTCTATTGAAAAGTTACTTATCTGTATAAAAAACTGAATACTTCTAAACTCGTAAGGACCCTGCAGATGGGTCGGGCCAAGGGTCGGCTTCTGAAAAGAACGTTCGGCCCCGGTATGATAGTCAAAGCAGGAACGGGGTGGGATTTTTCGTCAGTAAGAGTCTGACACTATCTCCCGCCATGAATCATGATGAATCATGATGTCATTGAATGATTTTCACCCACCATAACAAACTTCTAAATTTGACACTGGCTAAATGCGCAAACCCTACAAAAACAAAATAAAACATTAAGTTATAATGCACAAAACGTAAAAAACCGTAAAACCTTTACTACGGGAATAAGTTTTTGTTACATGCTAGCTTTTGCCCGCGATTTCGTCCGTGTGAATGTCGGTTATTGCAGACGCAAAGTAAAAGTCGTAGCAAGATAAAGCCGTCAACTTTTCTTACGGTACAAGCTTACTCCATATGTACTATCAAAAACATTTCCGCCTGACCACCGCTAAGTTCATTTTTGCTTGCACTCGAAACGAAAACTTCAAAGGTTTGGTTTAGCGCAACGGCACAGTATTCAAGCGATTTTTTTTTAAGTGATCAGGCCGAAATGACCGCGATGGTACTAATGCAGACAAAAGTGCATGGAGAGCCTTAGGTCGACTTTTGACTGTGAGGTTTTGCATTCCGATTCGTGAGACGACTAGATGGCGCTGTTTAAAAATGAAAATAACACTGCAAAGCTTAAAAACCTTATTATGCAGAGTCCCATAATAAGGTTTATAATACCTAAAATAAGTAGTTACTAAGAAATAAACATAAATTATTTTATTTTCTTATTTCCGAGCACTTAATACAGCGCCATCTAAACCAAACCAAATAAACTAATTGATATATAAGTTAATTCGACTACAGATGGCGTAGATCATAAATAATAAAGAATACCTACATTCACAAGTAGCTCTCATTTTCGCATTCTCTAATAGTTAGATCGGTAGCTCAGATGGATAAGCATGTCAGAATAACAAAGTTCGTTCCACAGGGCGCCGGTTCGATACCCAGTTCTCAGTCAACTTTTTTAAATTTAATTTATTATAATTTATATTCTATTTTTTATATTTTTAAAAGTTTTTTATTTTATTTTTTGTTATAAATAATATAAAAAATATGAGGTATAAGATGTATAAATGAATAAAAGCATAATATACAAGTATACTTATACTACTATAAATAAAATTATATATATAATTTCTATATATATACTTTCATAATTGGTGGTAAGTATTAGGTAAAAGAAACATTCATGTAAGAAGATCTAGATATATTTTTCTTACAGATTAAGATTTACTAAGTTTGTTTCTCGTAAAGGATAAGAAATAAAACTATTTTAGTGATATTATAGTTTAAGACATTTAATTCTCAAAGAATACAATTTATTTCTTTCTTATACAGTGTATGTAATCTAACAGCTTTACACCCAATTGACAATTATTTAATTCACTTGTTATGAGAAATACAAATAAAATTTATAACTTAAACATTACAAAATGGAAAACATTAACAAAGTAAAACTGTTTAATAAATATTAATAAGCATTCTAAATCAAAACTGTTGTGCTATTCTTCTATTACTTAGTTTTATTTATACAATGTTGTATTACCTTTCACTATATATGCAACCTTAGTTCTAATAGGTAAATATTTTACTTAATCATAAATTATAAAAATGTTACGTTTTGCATAATTATGGTTAGTGGGTATTGACTATAATGATTGATTTGTGCATTATGTTATGATTAAGGTTTATAGCTTAAGTATTCGTTCCAGAACGAGGAAGAAATTGAAGCTAAACCTCAAAATATTATATAACAAATTAAAATCATTAGTGTAATAACATTTTGTTGTTATACTCGTAAATTAGTGAATAAATTTATCCCACTACACCAAGTTTGAATACTGTAATTTATCAAATAAATTATAGCTACCCCGGTCTATGTTATTAGTCAATCCAATAGTCAACACCTTATATTTTTTTTTAATAACTCGTGTATCCACCATTTTGATCGATTACAGCTTGCAAGCGCGAACCCATGGAGTTTATTAATTTTTCACATAAATTTTGACCCCGTATAGAATCCCATACCTGCATGCAGTGAGTACTCAGTGCCGCCTTAGTCCTTTCGTTCCTATTGTCCCACCTTTGAACCATAACGCCCCATAAATTTTCAATGGGGTTTAAATCTGGCGATCTCGCAGGCCAAGGAATTATCCGTATGTCCGATTGCTGGCTAAACCACTCTTGCACAATTATGGAACGGTGTATAGGACAATTGTCCTGCACGAACGTTATCACTGGCATATCTTCTACAGGAAAAACATTCCGCACGGTGGGCAACATGACGTCATTCAGCACATCTATGTAGTTTACACTATTTGCATGACTGGGTATTACAGTAAGTTCTCCTGGTCCTGCAGCACTCATCCATCCCCACATGTTCACTGTTATACGACCGGATTCACAGTTAGGCACAACGTGATCACTATCATAACGCGTATTATTCCTACGCCACAACATAACTCGGCCGTGCTGGCTAGACTTGAAAGTCTTTTCATCACTGAAGATGACGTTGCTCCAGTCGAAATTTCTGTATTTCAAAGCGAACTCCAATCGTGCTCTTTTATTAGCTTCGGTTAGTAATGGCTTAATAGCATGTCGACGATAATGTAGACCTTCACTATGAAGAGCACGATACACCGTCCGCAAAGATGTATCAAACAACTCAGCGTAATATCTTGTTGGTGTAAAGCCATTTTCCTCATAACCTTGCACCATAAGTTGACGCTGGACTGAGTCAATATGGCGTCTTCTGCCAGATCTACTACGGTGTTCCAACGAACCCTCTTCTAGAAACCGCTTTATCCATAAAGTGACAGTCTTTACCTGTAAGGGAAATATATTATTTATTATTTTCGTGTATTGATAACCATGGATAATAAAATAAATAACGAACACTGATTTTGAAACATTACTTACGTTTAAGCCAGTTTCTCTCGAAATTTCAGAATAATTTTAGCCTTGATTATGCAATGCTATTATTTGGGCCCTCGTAGCGATATCAATATTTGAACGCGAACTCATGATAAAAATAAATGTTAAAAACTTGTTAAACGCAATCGTAACTGAACTCACTCTAAAGGTAGTAAAGAACGTTATGATTGAACAAAAAGATTTAATTTTTATACAGTCAATATTAAACTACCCTCAATTCTTTTGAGATTTATGATACGAGTTAAAGTCGCTAAACAACTGCAATATA
Source organism: Leucania comma (assembly GCA_958295575.1). Classification (NCBI taxonomy): domain Eukaryota; kingdom Metazoa; phylum Arthropoda; class Insecta; order Lepidoptera; family Noctuidae; genus Leucania; species Leucania comma. The sequence continues at coordinate 5,919,200 of OY282476.1, read as the reverse complement.
TCAAAGAGTAGGATAATTTCAACTCATTGCGTAATGACGCAATGGTCCAGTGGCTAATGGTATCGGTAAATTTTATGCTACCGAGTTCGAATCCTAGTTATTACGTGCTTTGCTTTATAAGGTTTGTAATGTCGTAGGAGAATTTGTGTTAAAATTAAGTGATATTGTAACTAGCAAAAAGCAATATAATATTCTTTAACGAGAGATGTACATTTTCCAATCCAACTAATGTACTAGCGCCATCTATGTCATCCAAGACAGATTATTAAGGCGATGAAACCCTGCCAAACGATTTTGGTTTGGAACTCTCCATGCACTTCAGTCTTCGTATGTACGTCAGTGGTGTAACCGTGAAAGCATAATAGACCGACAGAGTTACTTTAAAATTAAAATATTTTAGAAGTCCCCAGAAACCCAATAAGGAAATTGGTCAATATTCATGATAGCATCTGCCAGCGGCTTTTTCCACATTTTAATAAAAAATATCTCTAAGGAACATCCTCCCGGGATAAAAAGTATCCTCTGTGCTATTCCAGGATATGGCCTACCCGTGTTCCACATTTCATCAGTCTTATTATGTTCCCATTGCTGGGACTCAGGCTTCCTCTCTAGGAGAGAGAATGGGCCGTAGGTAATCCATCACGTGGGCCTAGTGCGGGTTGGTGGATGTCACATGTCTTCGATTTTTTGGTTCTAGGACATGCCGGTTTTTTCACGATGTTTACCTTGACCTGTTTTGAGAGCAGTGATTATGAAATAAATTACACAAAGTAATGCGCCTGGCTGGGTTTTAACCCGCAACCCCGCGACTCGTAAGTCGGGGCCGTTACCATTCGGCCACTACTGCTCTCAATTTATTTATTTATTTATTGAGTACAGCCACATTACAATACATTAAAATAAAAAAAAAAAAAAAAAGATTTCATCATAGCGGTCTGATGTACGTAACAATAACGGCGTACATAACATTTGCAATTTGCTTTGTGGTATAAATTAACTAAATAATTTTTAAAATTGACAAACTATCGCCTTTATAATATTAATTGTGAAGGCATCCCTAAACGATTAACCAATTGAGATAGTTTATTTGAGGTGACTATTAAATACAGTCACCTTGTAAATAAGCTATCTCAATTTTTAAATTAATCTCGGTTTAGTACACTAAACCCAGACTAATTTCACGAGTGAATAAATGTTGTAGTTTAACAACATCATCTATTTGAAAACCTTTCACAATAATTCAAAGTTGATCCAAAGCTGTGAAAATCCGAATAATCCCCGCTGTGAAATTAAGATACCACTTGATACCATAATAATCTGAGTTATGGAGTCCCAAATGTCTGAACCAACAGATCAAAGGATTGTACTGAGTACTATTTAAATATGACTAGCTTCTGCTAGCGGTGTCGCCTGCGTGAACGTCGGTTTCTTCATACACACTTCCAACCCCCTTTTACCCCCTTAGGGGTGGAATTTCGTAAAAACCGTTCTTAGCGGATGCCTAAAAGGAAAATTTTAAGTTGGCAAATTTTAAGGTTGTAGGTGCTTTTTTTTTCTGTGGGTAAAAATTATCCAATGACTTCTCCCGCCCTTGGGCGGAGTGGGATATAGTGACACACTTTTAACGATTAAAAAACCGGCCCCGTTTGTTGCCTTTCATACCAGGGTCGAGCCTTACTTTTAGAAGCAGACCCTTGGCCCCAGTAGGCTTCAACTACGACGAGCTACCCATTGCTCGCCGTCCACAAGCCCGCGCCTACAGTTGCCGGATATCGGGATCGGAAGGTGTTATAGTTTCTAAGATTTCGTGATTAATCAGTGAGTGGTATTTCGCTTACATAAATATATATACATTCTGGTCTTCAAGCTTTCGTCATTTGAGGTTTGAGGTAAGACAGAATTTGGTTTGGAGTTAAAACCGGGAAAATGCGAGTCGAACTCGCGCACTGAGGGTTCTGTAGAAACTTTATACCTATGAAAACAGTTCAATTCCCGAATTAAGTTTACAGTTTTCAGATTTTTTTCTTATATTTGTTCTATGAGACCTTGTTTCATGCCAAATTTCAGGATACTAGGTCAAGTACCTTTTTGCATTTTGATTCCTTTGAGTGTCGAAATATAAGTTTTTGCTATAAAAACGACCATATCTTCTTTTTGCCGTCAACTTAGTAGTTTGATTTTCTCACACCATCAAGAGATTGTAAACTTGAGTATATAGTTTTAATTTCAACTCGATACCTCCATGCGTTCCTGTGACAAGTGTTCCGTTTTTTGCTTTTGAGGTATGGAACCCTAAAAAGTGGGTACGTGTCATCATCATCATTATTTCAGCCGAAAGACGTCCACGGTTGGATATAGGATACTGTTTGACATATCTGAGGGACCCCCAAATCAATTGTCGCCACAACGACTGACGATTCTTGTGTTATGACCAGAGGTTGGAGTAGGTAGATTGATTTTATGTACTTGCGTCAAGATATTATAATATGGACATGCCATTTTATCCATAATGTGCGGGAAGTACCGGAAAAAGTTCCGGGATTGGAATTATGAACTAAAATAAAATAAAGCGTCATACTGTCCAGCGTTATTTCTATTTCAACAGTAAGGGACAAAATACGGTGTAACTATTCCAAGGTATTTTTGTATAAAATAAAATATTGATTTCTTTCACCATTAGCTAACACTGGCACACAAATTCGTGCTAATTTCAAAATTCCAAAACAAATATTACAATAAATATGAAGTTCCGGTATTTTGGAGGCATATCCATATTATCCTCTACGTTTGACGTCAACGACTTTAAATCAATCTACCTACTCCGACCTCTGGTTATGACCTTAGATTAAATCAAAACAGCGGAATATATGTGACTCGCCTCGAATGTGAAGCACGTGGACAGCTGAAATCTAGCCCGTCGTCTAATTTCGACTATGCGATTTCGGACGCACGACAGCGCCGGCTCTTATCGTTGTCCTTGTCTATGAGTGACGGTAGTTTTGCGATTTTGATGACTCTGATTATAGATGTGCGAGTTTCGAGTCCAGGTTTTCTGATTGCGATGTTAGCGCGTAACGTGTCTTGCCTTATAATATGTTATGGCTATGTTATGGCAGGATCATGCCTGTTTTATTTATAAGCTAGGTACCTACTACTACCGGTTTCGCTTTCGTCATAGTAGAAAATTATCACAAGGGAACACCCTCTTGAGATAAAAATTATCCTATATAAAACAAACAAACACACATACACACACCAACATACGTATAAATTTTCGCCTGAATAACATTTGTGTGATTACTGTGATTAATAGGCTCGCGTTGACCATGAACTCACCAGTAAGCAATTATGTGATTGACGAAGGACTTCCTCATCTTCCTTCACTACACCACCTTCGAAAAGATGTAATATCATATCATAAGAGGTGTAATATCATATCATACCATCCTGCTAGTGGTAAGATATTAAGATTTTTTAGCGCATGCAATAGGTTCGACTTCTTTGTTTTAGGATAATAATTCTTCTTTCTTCTGAGAAGTTCAAAATGTTTGGGATTCTAGGCGTTACTGGAAAGCCACGTGGTCACCGTGTCAGGTCGGGTAACCTAAGAATCCGTCTGATGGACAGAAATGAAAATTGGTCCCGGGTTATTCTGATTAGTCCAAATTCAGTTTAGGTATTTACACACCGGGAGACAAGAATATTTAGACAACCAGGAAATGGTATCATAAATATTTGGAATTTCATAAGCAACTCAAAATTCACTTTCAATATTTTAATATACTACGCATCTATCTGTCAATTATTTAGTGATAATTAATCTAATTATAGATTATATCTACATATGTACAAAACCTTAAATATTAACTAAACTATTTATACTAAAACCTACCTATGTACATATAATACAAAAACACAGTATACTCAGGCGTCGAAGTACTCCTCCACATCGCTGTCATCCGGAAATGTACCCAGAAGACTGGCAGCATTGCCACGTTGAATGGCAATGCTAATTCTTTGGGCGAAGAACGAGCCAGCCCTCTGGTCACGCAAAGTGTCGATTAGACGGCGTGAAATTTCCTTAAAAAGGAGACGCGCACTCGGACCCCATGACCCAAGCGTTTCAACCCCAAAAGGCTCGATCAAATTCACTTAGATCTGTAAATAGAAAATAAAAAGCACAGGAATTAATATTGTCATCAGAAATAATTTATCTATCAGCTCCATATTTACTGTAAGAATTTCAATAGTATAATTTTTCCTTTATTAATCTTTTAAATGACGACATAGATTGACGACGTAAATATCTGGTCAGGCTATCGCATGAATATGGTATCTCATTCGTAGCAATGACATATTATTACCAACGCAGTTGCAGAAATTAATTCGTGCTGAGTGCAACTATGACACACGAGCATTTTATTTAAAAGAAAAGAGTGTAAGGATTTTTAAAATACCTTTTTGATCATACACCCAAAATAATGGTTGATTCAAAGATCTCCTTTTTCTTTTCGAGTCAATGTTAAACTCTTTAAAGTTAACTGCAGCAACAATGGCACTTATTATGTCCTCCAAAGTGCACGTATACGGGCATTCGGAGGACTCCAACTTATGGCTCATGTCCTGAACAGGGTCACCGCACTCACATTGAGTATCTAACGGGTCTATAAACTCGAAAATTACTCTGAGTTGAAAAACAATCCTCGAAGAATACATTATTCATACACCCTAATTTTCATTTCAACCAAAACACGTCAGCTAAACTCAGTCACTCTTCTCTCCCGTGTGTTCCAGGTAATTTTTTACCAAAGTAATCAGCATTAAAAACTGTACGCGGATCAAAGTGGGAGCGATCATCAATAAAATATTTATTTTGCAAGCGAAACACAAAATCAACCGTCTGGCCTGTGACGTCAGTGATTTCCCGGGGGACTTTGGCCACCGATAGAAAATTTGATTTCAATTTTATGTATATGTTCTGTTTTGATTTAGGAGGACATAATATGTGGAGGGTGATTGTGTTATTGTTTAGACTATTTTGTCCTAATATTATACGTCATTTTATAAAAGTGCATTATGGAGGTCACAAGGATTTGCACTTAATTGTACAAGATTATATTAAACTTGAAATGTATTAAAACAACTATGTTTGCTAAAAAGAAATATATACTCCACTATTTTTTAATTATGGCAAATACTTAAAGGTCTTATTAGAAAAGCTCTTGTTATTATTTAAGTAAAATCTCAATGCATAATATTCATAAACAGCAAAGTTATGAGCGTTTGTTTATATCCCAAAATCTCACTCAATTTATGCAAACATTGTATAGGTTATTATTTATGAATAAAAGAATGTTAATAAAAAAGGAAAAACACTGCGCTTAGTATTTTCTAGTAATAGTTGTTATGAATGATGATTCAATTATGAATTTACCAATAATGTCAAATTTTCGTGGACAATTTTGGGATTTCGTTTTTTGTACTTTTGACTACACAAATATGATCAGTAACCGGTACTGATTGAGCCCCATTTTTTTTGTGAACTAATTAATAAATAGGGGTGTATATATAAATAAAGTAAATCAGAATAAAACTGCAGTACATACCGCATTGCATTTATAGATTTCACCCCAAGATCCGAAAACAAGCTAGCTAATAAAAGTTGAAGGAACCCTACACATCGGTGCTAATACAAAGGGTTCTGCAGACAAATGCTCGGCTGTCGTTCGTTCGATGTAAGGAATGAGCTCCGTTAGATAAGAGAATGGGGCGCCACGTACTTCCGAAGTAGACACAAGGAATGTATAGAAAAGGCCGTAGAAATTGGAGAAAAATATAAAAATTTCAATAGGAAATATGTATGAGTATAATATGAAAAGAGTTATGAGTATTAATGTGAATGAATAGAGAGTGAGAGGGAGGTAAAAGTAAAGATCCATCAAATGAAAAGGGAGTTGCAGCGTGGACACAACATGTGGCGTCACGTCGCCGCTGCCGTGAGACTGCACGGCGTCGTGCCACGGCGAGGCACCCCGTGTGCAGTACATCGTTCATTTTTTGTCTTGATATGGCCCGCAGAAGACGTATTATTCTTTATTTATTTTACGTTTTCCTTTATTATGCTTGTCGTCGAAAGACGGAAAAATATTTCGGCAAACATCTTTCCATCATTGAGTTTTTAGACGCCGTGCCGGCTACCGGTGGCGACATCGTGCCGTTGCACGGTGGCCGGTGCAGGGCCGTGGACATGACACGTGTTCACGCCCCAAGTAATAACGTGAATGAAACAAAAAAACGTGTTGCACCGACCTCAAATAAAACGAGACTAGGGCAGGATGATGATGAGAGAATATGTATCCAATGTTCTTATATCTTATATATCCGTCTCCAATGTTCTTTCTTTGCTTTGCGTTCCAGGATCCCAGGTTTCCCTATAAGAAGCCAACTCATGGCTTCACTAAGCTTCGACTCAGCTTGGTCCTTACAGTTTTGCTGACATTTTTTTTTATTGATATTTGTCTAGTGCTTGACTGCAATCCCACTTTATGGTAAGCGTTGATGGTGAGGCGCACTAATTTATTAAAAACCTATTCACTCTAGCCTTGAAGACACCTAAGTTATAATCGGACGGGAAAGCGCAAGAATGACCGCAGCAGGCAAACTGTTCCAGTACCTACTTCGATGTACGCAGTATAAACGACGGGGCAAAACGCTTAGTCCGGACTGGTATAAGTCTCAGCAACGTAAGGGTGGATGTTCGCCGTACGACAGGTTGACATTTTTTTGAGGTGTGCGTGGAACATTAGGACGTCTCCGACTCGGGCGCGGTCCGGACAGTTACCGAAAGGCCGGACGGTGAGCTACCCATTACTCATCGCCCGTTCTGATACGCATGCGAAACTGGGGTGAGTTACTAGTATTATATAAAAGGGAATCCAAAATATCGAAGTTCACCTCTATGCCGTCTCAAACCATCAGATTATTCTTAGAAATTACTTCATTTGAAGACATAGGGCAAGGTTCGTAGGGTTTCATATAAATTCGTGCAATTTGTTATACGGATGACATCATTAACCTTAAATGCGAGGGGAGCAAATTTTCTATATACTTAAAGCTACATACAGTAAGAGTTACTGAGTCTTTTTTTTATGATAAGCTCACGCTTGACCACTATTTCACAAAAGCCAAACCATTTTTTTTTTCAAGTTTCACACACAACGCCGTCTACGCCAAAGCTACGCAGAGCTTGTGTTATGAGTACTAGACAACTGATAAACATACTTACATATTTCTAAAGACATACATATTATAGATAAATTACACCCAGACACAACAAATTATCGTGGTTATCACACAAACATTTGTCCTGGGTGGAAATTGAACCCACGACCTCCGGCATAGCAGTCAGGGCCACTAGCTACTAGACCAATAGGCCAGTGAAATTTTTAATTAATTCAATTGACATGATTTACTGCTTTCCTTCTGCCAGAAATAAAACATACTCGTAGGTTATACTATCTGATCAATAGCAAAAAAAAAAAAACAGGTCCTTAAACTGTAACTGAACGAAGATGAGTATAGAAGCATTGCTAGTGTAATACGTAATATTTTGAGGTTTCTATTAACCTTTGAATATGGACGTCATTTTTTCTTAACACTACTGTGGACGTGGAGTCTCACAGCCTCCTAAATGCACACACACATTTTTTTTGGTGAATTTGATATAAGATCGCTTTAAAACTGATTGGATATAAAAGTTATGGGATTTACCTATATAATAACGAGCTTATATAATCAACTTTTATTTCAATAATCATACAAATATTAAAAATAAAAAATTATGGCGCTTTTCAGTTTAAATCTACTTAGGTTACATTTTTTGGTATTAAAAACAGCCAAACTTATTCCTTTAACAAAATGAGTCTTTTGTTGTCAAAATATAATATAATTATAAGAAACCAAAATCACAAAACACCTACTTTAGGTTTTTTTTTTTAACGTAGGTTAAATCATCAAATGACAAATCCCGCCCTTGGTTGGGGCGGGAAATAGTTTTTTTTTTTTTTTTTTTTTTTTTTTTTTTTTTTTTTTTTTTTTTTGTGTATTCTGCGACATGGCGATCTGTCAAGTAACAATAGGCCACTCTTTTGGCTGAAATTCTATTTCTGTGTTTAATATGTCAGAAGCTTGGATGTACACTTTGCAATTAGGTAAGTGCCTCATTCCATATTGATGTATCTATCCAGAAGAGAGGGGATACTTTGTCTTTTAAGTCTCCTGTATCGTAAGCTTCCATCTCCCGTTAGTTGGTGGGCCAATTCATTTTTATGTTTCGCTAATCTTTCTTGATACTTCTTGCTGTACTGAGTTATCTCTTGTCTAACAGTTGTTATTTGCAAATCATGATAAATGTATTTATTGCTAATACTTCGAGGAATATTGAATATGGCTCTAAGCGTCTTGGTTTGGAACCTTTCCAGTATGTCGATGTTGTTATTACTAGCTGTACCCCAGAGCTGGATGCCGTACGTCCATATCGGTTTCAGGATCACTTTGTAAATCATGAGCTTACTATGTGCATTCATTTGTGAATGTCGTCCTATCCGCCAGTGCATCTCTCGCAGCTTGGTGTCCAATTGTTTTCGCTTAGTCCACAGGTGTTTACGCCATGTCAACCGTCTGTCTAAATGCATACCCAGGTACTTAGCATCATCACTCTGCGGTATTTTTTCGTTATTTAAATAAATTGGCGGGCATGTTTCTTTTCTGAGGGTGAATGTCACGTGTACAGACTTGCTTTGGTTGGCTTTAATTCGCCAGGTATTTAGCCAGTTTTCTATTTTATTGACATGACATTGTACGTATTCAGAAGCTGTCACTGGGTTTATATGTGTAGCTAATAGGGCTGTGTCGTCAGCATAGGTAGCAACTGTAGTGTTATCTGTTGTTGGCAAGTCGGATGTAAATATTGAGTACAGAACGGGTCCCAGCACACTTCCCTGAGGTACACCTGATCCTATGTCATATAATTCTGAGTGGTCACTTTTGAATTTCACTTCGAAGCATCTATTATTAAGGTAGGATTTTAACACCAGAAAGAAAGAGTGTGGGAGTAACTTTTTTATTTTGTATAGTAGGCCTTCGTGCCATACTTTGTCAAAAGCTTGGCTTATGTCCAAAAATATTGCAGAACAATATTGTTTTGTCTCCAGTGACCTGCTTATAACATCAACAATACGGTGGACTTGTTCTATTGTTCCATGCTGCTCACGGAAGCCGAATTGATGAGTAGGTATTATGTCTTCAAGGTGTATTTTCATCCTTTTGAGTAAAATCCTCTCAAATAGCTTGCCTGTAATTGATAGAAGACTTATGGGTCTGTATGAAGTGACTTCGTGAGGTGGTTTACCAGGCTTGGGTAACATCACAACTTGTGCTATTTTCCATTGTCCTGGGAAATGAGACAGTCTCAAGCAAGCATTGAAAATTTGGGCTAAAGCTAGAATACCCTTCTTTGGCAGATTTTTTAGTAGGGTGCTATCTACTAGATCATATCCCGGTGACTTCCCTTCTTGCAGTTGTTTTATTTCATTTGTTATTTCCCTAGGGCTGGTATGTTGAAGAGGTAGGCACATTTGCAGTGGTTTTTGCAGATGGTCGTTTATATCAGCATCTTGTTCAGGGTGAAATGGCGTAAATGGCTTGAAAACGTCGCTTAGATGATGGGCAAAAGTGGTTGCTTTTTCTGAGTCGGATCTGGCCCAATCTCCATTTGGTTTTCTGATGGGAGGGATTTGAGTAGTTGGCCGCTTCAGTTTCCTTGTGGCTTTCCATAGGGAGAAATTTGTATCGAGAGAAGGCGTAAGATGAGAGAGAAACTTTTGCAGGTTAGTGTCATTCAATGTTTTGATGAGATCTTTCAGTTCTTTAGCACATCGGTTAAAAGCTGCTTTGTCTTTAGGGTAACCTGTTTGATGCCAGATCTTTCTTAGGTGTCGTCGTTCTGCTATTTTGTCTTTAATTGTTTTTGGGTACTGATTTAATCTTGGAGGACATTTTCTGCTCATTTTAGTGGACACATTAGCAGCCTTGTGTATGATCCTGGTAAGATTCTCAATAGCAGATTCGATTTCGTCAGTTGTTTTTATTACCCTTTGGAGCTCGACTTCCGATGATACTATGTCCTGATATAGTTTCCAGTTGGTGTACCTATTGTATATTTTCTCAGGAGGTTGGATTAGTGCTACCCTTGAATTGTAATTGAGGATGACTGGCGTGTGATCTGACGATAGGTCTGTACAGCCTTCGCGGGAAATAGTGTCAGACTTTTACTGACTAAAAACCTACCTTTCCGTTCCTTGCCTTTGTCCCGGGGCCCGTGGTGACATTCACACATAACCTAACAAATATAAAAAAAAAATTACTACAGTCTAATAACGTAAATTTATTGGCACTCAGTGCACAAAGGTCTAGAACAACACACAGATTTCTTGCACCCAACACAAACATGAACCACAAACCTCAACCCGCCAAAAAACACCAGCCTTTACACTATCAATACTTAATTGGTTTACCATTACAATACGAAGGCACACATTCTGATGTTTTTGTAGTATTTCGCGGCAAAAGTCAACCTCGGCAGGCTTCGCTGAAGTAGATAACACCACAATAAAATTCTTAACTCCATTTTACCCAGATCGCGCCTATTTCAATAATTCCACATATTGTAAAGTTGCGCAGGCACTTGAAATACAAAAATACACCAAGTTTACATCATAATTTCAAAACAATCATTGAACTATAGAAGAAATCCCGCCAAAAAACTCCCAATCGATTCGAAAATGACGGAGTTCCAAAGATAAAAATAAATGTTGAAAAAAAAAAAACATTTGAAATAAGAACCTTTTCCTTTTTTTTGAAGTCGAATAAAATCAGACTCTTAACTAGTTTTCTTTCAAACCAGAATACAAAATTTAACATAATACCTATTTAGTAAACCATATTTACAAAAGATTTTGTATCATGCAAACGATCTCAAACGAGGGAAGGATACGATCTTTTATCGAGCATTTTAACCACAGTTTAGTCATTGCAGCTTAATTTAGTTTCAAAACTGCTGTCATCGGCGACACCATGCCCTCTAGCGGCAAGCCATCGAATTAGAATATAAATTGAACTCTTTATATAAACATTTATAATTTGCATTTAAGGGGACGCTTAAACCAGGGCTGCAGGATTACTGCGAAGAGTTACAGCCTCCCCAGAACGCTAAGAGCTACTAAAAGAACACTGGTGGGTTTTAGTTAAGGTCTTTTTTACATAGCATAAGTTTTTTTTAGGTGAGAAATCATCTAATAACGACTTCTCGCGTTCTAGGACGAAGCGGGTGTGTCAGATTTTTACTGACTAAAACCCACTCCAATGTTCCTTCGTTGCCTTGCATTCCAGGGTGTTATCCTTTCAAAAGTGAACCCACACCCCCAGAAGCTTCGACCCTGCTAGTCCCCTACGGTTTTGCTGACATTTCCTTGAGGCGCGCGTAGAACACTACGCACCGTGGACGACTTGGGCTCGGTCTGGACGGTTACCGGAAGGCCGGACGGCAAACTACCGATTGCTCGCCGCCGCAAGCCCACGCATAGGGTGACTGGAAATCAGGATCGGGATCCCACAGCATGGGTAGAATGACAGCAGGTGTGAATCTGACAGTTGTCACCTGCATCATCCTATAGCAATTGTAGTATAGTAAATAGAATAGCGAGAAGTAATTTGATGATTATCCATAGAAAAAAGAGGTTAAATGAATAAATCATAGTGGGTTACAAATTGATCGTTCCACACGCCACGCTACAAAACTCTGAAAAAAAATGATAACAAACATTGATAAACCAACAAAAAAAAAAAAAACAGGGTAAGCGCGAGTCAGACTCGATCACTGAGCGTTCCGTTCCGTACAAACTTGGTAAATTGCGGTTTACGATTTATGACGTTTGGAAAAAAAAACTAATGACGAGATCTCGAGGAGCCTTTAGATCAAGAGTGAATAGGTCACGTCTAGTCAAGCGTGCTCCATCGTATACCACATCATCTTTTACTATCAGGTTACGTCCGGTAACCGTCCGTACCGGGCCCAAGTCGTCGACGGCGCATATCGTCTCAAGGAGATATCAGCAAACCGTAGGGGCGCAGATGAGTTAAAGCCTACTGGGGCCTTGGGGAATGTGAAAATGAAACCCGAGGTCCTGGAACGAAGACAAAGAAGGAACAGGAGTGAGTTTTTAGTTAGCTAGTCTAACATTAGCTTCCGCTCCGCTCAAGGGCGTGGAGATGCCATTGGATGATTTAGAAAATAAAAAAAATAAAAAAGGTAATACCGTCAATTTTAGGAATCAAGTTGGAATTTAACTGAAAACCTTGACATGTCATGGACCTTTAATATCTCTTATTTCTCAAAGCCTTTATTTTATTTAATATGTAGCGAAATCTCATGTCGAATGGTTCAATTTTTCGTTTATTATTTAGGTAAGTCAATCAAAACTGTCAAACTGTTTGACAGTCAGTCCGTAACGTCTTTTTTTCCATTCTAACCGAATGTCAAGCGCAGTTTTTGTCGTTTCGTTTTTCTAGATTGTCATTCAAATATCGCTGACTGGTTAATTTTTGTGTTCTGATACAGAAATAATTTATTTGTAAGTGGATTTTGTCAAAGAAAGGATCATTTCAAAACTGTACCGTTATTATTATGAGCAATCAAGCGTATTACTTGGTTAACATACTTCATTACGACTACTTTCAAAACGGTGAAGGAAAACATCGTGTAGAAACCGGCGAGTCCTAGATCCAGAAATTTGAAGACATGTGACATCCATCAAACCGTGCTGGGCCGTTTTTTTGAAGCACGGGGTAGGTCCAGAATAATAATTGTGAATGCTCATCTATGGACCAACCATAAGCCTTGCTGAACTTGCTAACTAAAACCATAAAGGCAAACATTTGTGAGTGTATGTTTATTTGTTACTTCTTTACGTTTAAACTGCTGAAGGAATTTGAATGAAATTTGGTGTCCTCGTAGCCTATTTTTTAAATAGCACTTAGGTTATCATTATTTTCTCCAAAGAGTATGTTTCCTTGAAATATTTTTTTTTTACACACGTTATCTTCGGTGCATATTTTATTATCTAAGACTCAATATTATTATTTAGTTTTATTATACGGATAGAAAGGATCCCATATCGAAATACACTAAATGTAAATCCGTGAATATAAAGTTACCCCATTCACTTAACAAAATATTGTTTTTACGATAAGAATAAAATTTAAAAAATTCTTAATAAATATTTTTTTTACTCTAGCAACCCACCCTTAATATTCACCGGTAGCAACACAAACGACGTTCGGCTAATACGTTATAAATATTCATAGTCATAAGTAGCTCCCGACCTATCGAACGTTTACTGATAATCCAGTATTGCCAGACCCGCGACCACGGATGCACCATCTCCTTTTAAACCTAAATCACTTTTACAAAGAAGGGGTGGAAAGCTCTCGACATTTTGGTCGTCTACTCTTCACCATGGGAAGGGATTCCGATACATATTATACGATATTTCAATTCGGTATTTATATTTCCTTCGGGAGATGGCTTTAAATCCATGTGGAATGTTCTGGTAAATGTATTTTTTTGTTTCTGCCTTTTGGAACTAAAACAATTTTATTTGCGACTTCCACTTGTTTGTGACCCCAGTCTAGTAAACCATTCAATCACAAAATCTAATTCATTTTATGTCACAGTAGCGACCCGCCCTAGCTTCGCACGGGTTTAATGGTGATATTAAATATATGCATGTATTATACACATAAACCTCCCTCTTGAAAAAACCGTATCAAAATCTGTTGCGTAGTTTTAAAGATCATACAGCATACAGCGGAAAGCGACATACAGCGGAAAGCGACTTTGTTTTATACTATGTAGTGATAGTGATGATAGGCCTACATGGGCACTTAAAAATCATCAGAAACTAGTGCACAGTTCCAATACCTCGTTTCTTATGGAGACGAACCGAAAAGAAACTCCATAACTACTGTTTAAAAAAAAAATACAATATTTCCGTATTAGGTTTGTGAGATAGAGAAATTACTAATTCACGAATTATTGATTTAGGCATTTATAAACTGTAGGTACTAACATAGTTTTAAGTTTCAGTCACTAACATTGATAGTATTCTGAAATAAATGAATTGTATTTTTATATTTTATTTGAAATTTTATATTCGCGAAGACATTTTAATATAAATTTTCAACACTTACTTGGAAAGCCGCTCCTACTCCAACCACTACTAGGAAAAAAAAAATCCCCTCGCCACAATTTTTACATTTATTGTAATGAGCTGGTCGCCTGATAGTCAGAACAAGAACAGAGCGTCTGAAAAATTTTAAACCATAATTTGTTATTAAATATTCTGTTTATGAAGTTTTACTCTTTATTAGGGTTCCGTACCTCAAAAGAAAAAAAAAAATCGGTCACCTGTGAGTCGGACTCGCGCACTGACCACTTACAGTACTCGCGCACTGACACTTACAGTACTCGCGCACTGACCACTTACAGTACTCGCGCACTGACACTTACAGTACTCGCGCACTGACACTTACAGTACTCGCACACTGGCATAAACACTAACCTGTCAAAACAGTTCATTTCCCGAATTGAGTTACGAAGATTTTTCCGATTAGCAATTTCATTTTGTGATGTAACTACAAATTTATAGTATTCAGATTTTTTCTTATACTAGTGCTATAGGACCTTGCTTCATGCCAAATTTCAGGATTCTAGGTCAACGGGAAGTACCCTATGAATTTTGATTAGCTTGAGAGTGTCGAAGTACATGTTTTTTAGGACATAAATGGCCGTATCTTTTTTTTTGGTTAATATAGATGTGTGATTTTTTCACAACCTCGCAGCAGCAGCGTTTCCTTGAAACTGTGAAAAAATAAACCTTTATATTAAAACATGTTTCGATACTCTCAAGGAAATCAAAATTTGTAGTGCACTTCCCGTTGACTTAGAACCCTGAAATTTGGTATGAATCAAGGTCTTATAATAGCAGAAGTATACATCTGAAAACTGAAAGTTTGTAGTTATGTCAAAAAAAAGTTTTTCGATTCGGAAAAATCTTCGAGACTCCATTCGGGAATTGAACGATTTACATGAGTAGTTTGTACGGAACCGTCACTGTGCCTGTGTCCAGTTTTTTTTGAGTAAATGTATTGAAAAACGGATATACACATAGATACTTGTTATTTAAGTTCCTCGGCTCTAAAAGTCTCTCTCAGCTTGGGGATGTATTTCGCCTCGAATACAATGATTATTAGGCGGGTCCACACTGTGAGCAGCCTCGCGAGGCATACGCTGCGCGAAGCAGCTCAGTTATTGTGGACGTGCCTTGGCCGAGGTCTAATAAAAAAAACTGCGGTTGCGTCGGTTGAGGCACGTCCACGCTAACCGAGCTGCCTCGCGCGGCAAATGCCTCGCGAGGCTGTTCGCTCTGTGTGGACCTGCTTATTCAATTTAATATATTAAAAAATATTTGCGTGGTGGGTAACGGCCCATTACCTCTCTCGGCTTTTACTGCTGGAACTCAGACCTAGAGACCTAGAGAGGAGGCCTGTGTTCTAGCAGTACGAATACTGCTAGAATACGAATATTAAAAGGCTGATTGTGAGTTAACGATTATGCAGTTACGATTTTTCCCAGAGATCTGATATCTCGATAAATGTTCCTTACAAAGAAAAGCTTTCTTTTATAAGTTTTATGGCGGTCTAATGAATGATTCCATCGGTGTTATGATAAAAGATGGTAGCCTTATTCTGAAAATGCAGAATGATATTGAGTTTCTCCCGGATAAAGATGACTTTGGAATCCAACTCATTCGAACTTTTAAAGTGGATGCTCCTGGATTTGGAGCGAAAAGGAATTGACGGCTGTCGCCTCCTTCTGCGAAGCAGTAATACTAGCGAAAGAGTTGGCCGTACGCGTAAGAATATGGACGTCTTCACGACCCAGCCACTGGCGAGGGCTTGCGGTAGACGAGCAATAGTTAGCTCATCGTCCCGCTGTCTGGATCAAGCCCAAGTCGTCGACAGCACCTAGTATTCCTAAGTTCGCTTCTTAAGGATGTCAGAAAACTGTTGGGGGCCAGTATGGTCGAAGCCTACCGAGGCCAAGGGTCGACTTCGGAAAAAGAAACCCGTGATCAAAGAACACAAGGCATTTAAATAAACATAGGTGTGGTTTTAGTCAGTATTTAGAGGTAGTGGAACAGAGAGTAAAGTCCCACGTACCTCCGTTGAAAAGGGAGGATCCTCCATCCTGACAGGTGTTATGTCTGGTGGGCTATGACCCTATAGATGATTTCGGGTTTGTTCTAAACGTTCCAATCGCGCGGAGAATCTTACTTGCGCGATGCAGGATTAGTTCTTATATGACGACATAGATGTCGCTACAAGTAAAAGTCTAACACGTCCTCTCACTCTGGCCTAGAGCGAGAGAAGTCAGTGGATTTTTCCCTCCTAAAAGTAAAAGTGTAGCCCATACATACAGTTCATTAAATTTCCTAACGAGGAGGCCTGACTGCCAACAGTCACATTATAAGGCTGATTATGCTATCATTATAACAATGTAGAATTTATATGAAAATAAAATTTTAATATTCGTCTTAATATTCTGCGGTTCGCTACTAACTTTATTATAAAATTCAAAAGTAACGTAGAAATTATTCCAATAACTTGCATAATTCTTCTCGGAAAGGTGGGACTTAGAGAAGACTTTTACTTATTTCCAAGTTAGTTCTTTGTGCTTATAATTTTTTTGTGTGTGTTCTATTTGCTGAATCAATGTGAATATTAAAATTATCTTTAAGCGGCATAAAGTTGATTATATGTGTGCAGACTCTGAATTGTTGAAACCATAAGGCTTGAGTCGTGTTTTCAATATAAAATTTTCTTTCTATGAAAATCTTTCCACTCTGGGTAAAGTGACAGAGAGATGTGAAAACTTACCTATATTTCTTCAGTTGCCTGTAGTGTTTCGAATTTTTCAAACAACCCCGCAACCCTGGTAACCTGCTAGGGTAATATGAACTTATTTTTCATACTGTCAAAATTTAACAGTATGAAAAATAAGTTCAATATAAATATATAGTTTCGCATTGCTTCAGCCTTATAATGTTCCCACTGCTGGGATTCAAGCCTCCTCTCTAGAGAGGAAATGGGCAATCAAACACGACTTCGATTTTTTGGTTCTAGCACATGCTGGTTTCCTCACGATGTTTTCCTTCACCGTTT
Organism: Leucania comma; assembly: GCA_958295575.1. Taxonomy (NCBI): domain Eukaryota; kingdom Metazoa; phylum Arthropoda; class Insecta; order Lepidoptera; family Noctuidae; genus Leucania; species Leucania comma. The sequence continues at coordinate 5,901,860 of OY282476.1, read as the reverse complement.
TAGAGAGCAGTGGTGATGAAATAAATTACACAAAGTAATGCGCCTGAGAATGGCTTCGGGTTTGAACCCGCGACCTACAATTCGTAAGTCGGGGCCGTTACCACTCGGCCACCACTGCTCTCAAATATATAGTAATATGAACTTATTTTCGTGCTGTCAAAATTTGACAGTGTGAAAAATAAGTTCATATTTATTTACTTTTTACTTTACTTGACTGTTCTTAATTTTTTTTTGGCGATATGAAAAGTAATGGTCGATATAAAAAAAAAAATTGCATGTCTAAACCACAACTGCTTTCCAGAATAAGACCATGAGCTTCTTATACGTCGATACCGAGTCAGTCATCTCATCAAAGAACGCGTACAAATGAGATCGTTTCCCGCCAAATTCTCTTCCCCGGAGCCATCAATTGCTTGCTACAAAAATTGATCAAATAAAAAATGTGGTGAATATTTTTGGGTACGCCCTTTGAAAATTCTTCTCTTTTGTATCACAATTTTGGTGTGAATAAGGTTATTGTCAATCAGCGAGTGAATTTTGAAATCGGTTCGAAGGTCGATTTTTGATTGACAGAGGATCCGCATTTGGATGCCGTGAAATTGATCGCTGCATTTATATTAATTCAAAATGGCTGCCCCGAAATAACTTGCCCGGTGAAATGTGTCGAGTTTTTATCGAAAATGTTTTTTATTTTATATTTTCGTAGGCATACCTGGCACAAATTTAAAAATAGTTCGTCCAAACTCTAATGGAATTACCAAAAAATCATTAACAGTAAGTGCGTATTTAATTTGATAACTTCAAAATAGATTCGATATTTTTAATTTAATTAACAATTTCATCATCATTATTTTAGCCGAAATATATCTACTACTAAACATAGGCCTCCCCAAGTGTCGCCACAACTACCAGTCTTGTGTTGTGCGTCTCTCAACCACGAATCTCACGACAGAATCCCAGGAATCCCAGCTCATCGGTCTTTCAACGCTGCATCTTCCGGTACGCGCTTGACACTCCAAAACTTTTCAGCCCTATCGACTGTCTATTCAGCGAGTGGTGTGCTTCGCCCCCCGCCACTCAATTTATTAAATAACATATACGTAATAGAATATTCTGTGGTAACATTTAAAAACAAATTGATGTTGATTGTTTTTATGCGTTAATGCGTAAAAGATGTGCATCCCTAGTGCGCAGGGTGCGAGCCAGTCCCAGCAGCATCCTGAGCATGATTACTGACTGGCTGGACTGCTGCATACTGAATCGTTGCTCCAGTATCGCAGCTGGAGTGCAGGCTGAAGCGATGATTATTTTGTTATGTGTATTAATGTGTTTTGCGGTTGTTTTTGTGTCACTAACATAGTTCTAAGTATGTTTTATTGTTACTAACACTAAATGAGTCTCATTGTTACTCGAAATAAAGATTATTATTATTATATACATTAGTACATTTGCGTTTAAGGTGGCCCTACCCCACTCGCTTATCGTCAACGTCGAGTATGATTTAAAAGCTTGTTGCTACATCTAATGCAATCTAACGCGATGATTGGTGGAGAGGCAACGCGAAAAAAGAGAGATAAGGCCTGAAAACTCTGTTGGCATTCGGTAATTTCTTGATTAACTCGAATATTTCACAAGACTTGTTCCGAGAATTACGTGTTTTTTTGAAACGCTTAAAACTTTTGAAAAAAAAAATTCATCATTAAGAAACTCGATTAAATGTACAAGGCTTCTATATAAGTACTTTTTATATTTTTAATATATTTTATGAGTACATTATGGAGGGCCAAAGTTCAAATAAAATAGCAGATTTTCTGATATCTTAACTGGATTAGTTTTACATAGATTTGTGTTTTATTTCTACAGAAGCCTAGATAATGTCCACAAAATATCTATGTATTCAAAATATCTGAAGAAAAATGTGTAATAACATCATAATCACGTAAGAGCGATTGTTTGAAAATGTACCTCGGGTTAACCGCTCTTAATTTCAAAATTTAGTAAGCTAAAATATAAGAACAATTGACGTTTGAAAGTAAATTCAAACTATAACTAGACTAATGAGACAACCACCCAATTCACACAAACTAACACCAAAATATTACAATATGTAACACATTGCTACATAGTTGACAAAGACAGCATACATGATACAAAAGGCTCCAATGAAACTTGTTTTGACATATAATAGCCGAAAGTTTGGTAGTTAGCACGCCTAGACATTTATGATTTACAAGTCAAAAACTTTGAGCGTATTGAAACCCTTAGAAGTTTTGAAAATACATAGAGTATAATGTGGTCGCGCCGGCAACAAATTAAAGCGCTTTTGTTATTAGAGTAGTACGCTGCGTATTAGCTGTCAAAGGTAAGACAGAATGGTCGCAGATTCAAAGAGTAAATGTTATCTTCTAATGACAATTGTACGGAAAGTATTGATTGACAAGGCCGTCTCTCACAGCAAGCGCTAAGCTATCTCGTGAGTCTGTAGCAAATTAAAAAATAATATTGAATTGCTTGTATATTTATAAGTAATCTTAATCATATTTAATAAAATTTTGATGAATATCATGCAATTAAATTTTTATTAAATATGAATTGATAAGTCAATAAATATGATGTTTTAATACTTCATAATCGTCGTCAATTCAACAAAAAGATTTCCGCAGCTGGATATGCTCTCATTCAAGTACACAAGGGTTACCCCGTAATCAAGATTTATTTATTAGACTGCTCTATATCTGTGGTGGCCGAGTGGTAACGGCCCCGACTTACGAGTTGTAGGTCACGAGTTCAAACCCAGCCAGGGCATTACTTTGTGTGATATATTTCATCACCACTGCTCAAAACGGTGAAGAAAACATCGTGAAGAAACCGGCATGTCTTAGAACCAAAAATTCGAAGACATGTGACATCCACCATCCTGCACTGGGCCCGCCTGGTGGATTACGGCCCATTCCCTCTCCTAGAGAAGAGGCCCGAGTCCCAACAGTGGGAACATTATAAGGTTGATGCTGTGATATGCTATACTCTAGATCTTAAAGTGCACGGAGGACTGAGTCACCATTCATTCATCACGCAGTGCAGCATTGGTGTGACGTCAGATAGTCTCACTGCAGTAAATAATGCTAATGCAGTGAGAGTGCTTCTTGAGAAACGTATTTTCACAAACATTTGATTCTTGGACTGTTCTCGACAGAAACTTTGAATTTGAAAAAAAAATATGTTCTTTTTTAACTGCATGTAGCCACGGAAATACTATATCAAATGCTAGATTCAAAATGAAAAAAAAAACCCAAATGGCTTACAACTTGCCCCACACCCTGCGGTCCCACCTGCCCACCGTGTGTAGATATAACAGTCTCAGAGCACTTACATACTGCCCTTGTTCTAATGACTAAAGTTTTCAGCGCAACCAACTTAATATATACAAAATTACCATAGCTATAACATTGTAGCTTAATGGTGCTGGGATAAAAGGACATTAGTATCAAATTGGCTTTTGGGGCTCATGATATTGTTTGTAAACGATTTTGTGTCCTATCAGATTTATTTATTTCTTTGAGATGGTTTGTGTGTAGGTCTTGATGTATTTTTGGTGGTTAGGGCGCTTTCAAATTAGCCACAAAGTGCCACGCGATGGCAGAGCGGCTGCAGCGTTGTAGACACGCTGCCGTCTCGTGGCGGTTAATTGCTCGATTACGGAGACGCGGCGCCTTGCGCGTCGCGTCGGGCGGTCTGTCGTACATTGCCACATGTTTGTGTTTGCGCGAGCGATGACGCGGCCCGCTGTTCAGTCAGTGCAAGCTTTTGTTATTATTCGCAAATGTCAACTCAGGATTACTAAGGAGCTCAATCTGGGACTCTAGGAAGGTAAGAAAATTCATACCAGGGCTCTGGAACCAAGGCAATAAAGGAATGGGGTAGGTTTTTTGTCAGAAAGAGTCTGACAATATCTCCCGCTCCGCTCAAGGGCGGGGGATGTCATTGGATGATTTTATCTACCATAAAAAAAAACTAAGGAGCTCAACGACTTGACTTGAATAAGGTCACTACAGTGTATAACAAAATTACTGTCGAAAATACTGGTCACAAACAGTCTCATACAGTCGTCCACTAAATCAACAATATATTGGACTTACCTGCTGACCCGCATGATAAAATGGCGTGAAAGTATACAGAGAACTACAACGTGTCGGGTTTAAAGCTCATAAAGTAGTAGCTTCATTGTTTACGAGTTAAACTCACCCGGTTGACTTTAACAACTTTTGCCACAAAACATACATGCGAAAACGCTTCCAGTGGCCAGTTTTACGTACTTTTTGAGTAGTGGACTTTGTTACTGCTGGATAGCAAGAAATAAACAGACAAGTATCTACGAGCCTTAAAAAGAAGCCTGGCTAAGTAGTACACCTAGTACCAATGTGATGGTTTTTTTTTATGGTGGGTGAAAATCATCCAAGTCCACGCCCTTAAGTGGAGCGGGAGATAGTGTCAGACTCTTACTGACTAAAAAACCCACCCCGCTCCTTCGTTACCTTCCATACCGGGGTCGAGCCTTCTCTTCAGAAGCCGACCCTTGGCCCCAGTAGGCTTTGGCCCTGCCTGCCTGCTAGCAGGCTTGGCCTCTACGGTTTGCTGACGACTCCTTGAGGCTCGCGGGAACAGTACGCGCCGTCGAAGACTTGGGCTTGGGCCGGTCGGTTACCGGACGATCGGACAGCGTCCTACCCATTGCACGCCGTCCACAAGCCCGCGCCTACGGTGGCCGGAAATCGGGATTGGAATCCCGGCGGCGGCTGGGGCGAGCACCCGTTGCCTCGCGCGAGCGCGAGCTACCTATTGCTCGTACGCAAGTCCGCGCCTATGGTATCTGGAAATTGGGATCGTCGGGGTGCGTTGTAGTTAGTAAAAGCCTAATAGTCCCTCTTACTCCACTCCAAGTAGGAAAAATATTTTATGATCACTCTAAAAAAGAACTCTACCTCACCCTAAAACTATTTACTCATTACTTCTTCCACATTACTTTCTTCCTATATATTCTACTAAACACTCGCACTGGAATAAGTGGTATAAGAAACGTTCACGCTGTATATGTATCACGCTGTATCGCTGTATGCGATAAAATTGAGTCAGGTTTTTTTTTTAATTTTGATAGGTTTGCGCTTAACCGCTTTCTCACCTGATGGAAAGCGACGATGTGATCGACGATGGAGCGCGCTTGCCTAGAAGAAACCTTTTCACTTTAGACTTAAAGATTCCTAGGTTGTAGCCATTAGGAAACGGACTTAAGCCGGGAATTTCTCTCTTTAGCTGTACGCACAGTGAATGTGTTGCCAAAACGTTTAGTGCGTATAAGTGGGATGGCCACGTTTTTAATTATTTTTAATAATAGTCTTTTATCATGATATAAAATGAAAGTTATACGAGTACATGCAATCCTGATAAAAGAAACAGGTGACATGCGCCACACTGAATTTTACCTATTTTTTCCTGTTCAGTGGTGCTATTCTCTAAGAAAACGCAGCGCTGCCTCAACGAAGAACACCCAAATATGATACATTATATTTTCAACCTAATATACCTATAAATTAGATTGTTAATTCAATGTATCATATTTGGATGTTCGAAGTTGCGGCAGCGCTGCGTTTTCTTAGAGAATAGCACCACTGATCGTCATCTGTAGGTATATTTATAATTAACAAGTGAGTGGTTTATTTGCTGTTTTTGTTTTTAATCAAGATTACGTTTCCACTTTATCTCTTATGATATTAAACGATGATGTCATCGAAGAGAGCGCGTAATGTTCCATGCGTAAGAGATGTCAGCAAAACCGTAGGGATCCAGAAGACCCAAAGCCTACTGGAGCTATTAAGTTTGTCTAAAAGGGTACCCCGAAGTCCTGGGATTCAAGGTAAAGATCTCGCTCCCACCCCGCCTTAGAGCGGGAGAAGCCATTGGATGATTTTCCACCTAAAATATCACGTGTTCCACCGATCACAATCACTCTTTCTACTTTCTATAACCCTCCAGACCTGGAAAAAATAAACCTGGAAGGAATCGATCACTGGAGTCAGCTTCAGAAGTTTTTTTTTTTTTTTTTTTTGGGTAGGTAAAATCATCCAATGACAAATCCCGCCCTTGGGTGGGGCGGGAAATAGTGTCAGACTTTTACTGACTAAAAACCTACCTTTCCGTTCCTTGCCTTTATCCCGGGGCCCGTGGTGACAGTCTCACATAACCTTTGGCCCCAGTAGGCTTCGGCCCTGCTGGACCCCTACAGTTTGCTGACAACTCCTTGAGGCGCGCGGGAACGGTGCGCGCCGTAGACGACCTGAGCTCGGACCGGTCTGTTACCGGACGGACGGACAGCGAGCTACCCATTGCTCACCGTCCGCGAGCCCGCGCCTACGGTGGCCGGAAATCGGGATCGGAAACCCGGCGGCGGCGGCGGCGTGTGCGCCTTTGCCTAATGCGGTCGGCCTCCTCCTTTACTAGCATCACTGCTTCGCAAAAGGAGGCGACCGCCTGCCACTCCTCCTCGCTCCGGAGCATGGCTTGAACCAAGCCCCGGCGCGAGAGATCGCCGCCGATCGCCCCCACGAGGACACGGCGATGCTCTTCCCAAGCGGGGCACACCTCGACTGTGTGCTCCACCGTGTCCACCGGGCGGTCCGCACAGTGGCGACACCCGGGCGTCGTCTCTGCACGAATCTTGTACAGGTACGGACCGAACTTGCCGTGTTCGGTCAGCACCTGCGCCAAACGGAAGGTGACGACGCCGTGGGGCCTTTCCAGCCACGCCTCAAAGAGGGGCCTTACCGCCTCGATCGTGGCGTGCCCAGCACGAGGTTGCGACAGTCGCTCTCGCCATTTCACCATGAGATCCCGCCGGAGCTCTGTCCGCCATGCCGCGACTTGTCGCGGCAGCGGGGTTTCGCCCCGACGTTGCATCTCCACGCGTAGATCATGCATGTGTGCAAGGACTGTTGCCTCCAAATCCCATGGTGGTAGGCCAGCAAGGAGGCTCGCCGCTTCACAGGACACCGTACGGTATCCGCGGATCATCCGGATGGCCATGACCCTCTGGCAGGCGGTTAGCCGGGCCGCCACTCGCTTCCGTAGCGATACCGATCATAGTTACTCTTTCTACTTTCTATAACCCTATAGAACTGGATGAAATAAAAAGAAATCGATCACTGGAGTCAGCTTCAGAAGTGGAGTTTGTCTGACATTGGCGCTAGGACCCGACTTTTTTCTTCTCTTCTCCTTCATATTCCTCTCATCCCTTTAAATGGGGTCAGTTTTTCTTATCATGCAGCACCGGTGGAAGAATGACATGGTTTAAAAGGAGATGATATTGGAGATTGTGGCAAATAGAAGATAATAAACTGAGTAGCTTCTACATAAGCTTGAACTCTTGCAAAACCTGTGTATCAATTTTGAATCTGGCCTAAAAATACACAAAGGAAATAATTACAAAACCCTGCATCGCGGTATCAATGTAGGATATTATACACTGGGCACACGTGGGCCACGTACGCCAATTGGCGCGTCCATCTCCATACAATTATATAATATACCTAATATATTCCACAACTATCACACAACGCCGTCAAGTCCCAAGCTAAGCAGAGGTTGTGTTATGAGTACTAGACAAATCAAACACTCTGGCATAGCAGTCAGGGTCACTAACCACTAGACCAACAGGCCAGTCATTTGTCGCAGACACAATTTGTATGGCAACTAGTCTTGTAGAACTATATTAGATCAACACCACGAGATGTGCAGCTACGTAAAAATCAGACGTGGCCTACGTGTGCATTGGTCTAGTGTAGTTCCCGCTTCAGTGTTCCCCACGCAATTACAATCAACATCTACCAACAGCCCTAATTCTACAATCAGGAAGTAGCCCAGGCCAGACATGTTGACTGTAAATCTTTATAAAGAAACAAACAGTATATTACGCCCATTTTCACGGCAATTTATATTAATTGAGAGCATTAATAAAGTATACTTAACAGCGCACAAAATGGACGTCAAACACGCACAGTTTTCTCTTCTGTTTCCGTAAACATTTATTATTACTGTAGGAAACTATTTATGTGCAAAACGCCGTGACCGTGAATATTATGATAACGTTTATATGCCAACAGTGGAGTAATGGTGGCCCAATGGTAGTCCCTGACTTACAAATTACTCAATACTCAAAACTTTATTGCATTCCATAATTATTTACCTACATAGATAATGAATAGTCGAAGATCAATTATTAAGCCTGTCAGGTACAGTAACATTAGGAGAGAGGAAGAAAGCTAAGTAGCAATTTAAGGAATGGAATATGATTGTATGTTGTTGTTTGTTCATGTTTTCTCTCCACCACCCTTGGTTGACTGGTAGAGAATGCTTAAGGCATTAAGTCCGCTAGTGTACCTTTGTGTTGCATAAAGTTTTAGTAAATAAAATGTAGAAAATTAGGTGTACAATTAAATTATGTACCTATGTTGGTGTAATGTCGAAGCCGTCGTAAGGGCCCAGAAGGGCCAAAACCTACTGGGGCCATAGGTTGCCTGAAAGGAAACCCTGGGGTCCTGAGATGCAAGGAAAAGAACTTAATCCCGCCCCGCCTTACAGCGGGAGAAGTCATAGGATTAATAATAATCATAATTAATTTATTGGAGAGTAGTGCTGGCCGAGTGGTAACGGCCCCGACTTACGAGTTGTAGGTCGCGGATTTAAACCCAGCCAGGCGCATTATTTTGTGTAATTTATTTCATCGCCACTGCTCTCAAAACGGTGAAGGAAAACATCGTGAGGAATCCGGCGTATCCTAGAACCAAAAATTCGAAGAAATGTGACACCCCATGGCCCATTCCCTCTCCGAGAGAGGAGGCCTGAGTCCCAGCAAAGGGAACATTATAAGGCTGATGCTATGCTATGCTATGCTACACACAAGTTGAAGAAAAATGAGAAATATACAAACATGAAGAAACACATCAGAGTTGGCCGTGAGCTCCAAATTAGGTACAGCCTGAATCTTGGTGGCCTAGGACTAATTTTAGCAGTAGGTATAGGCTGATTAAAAATTTCATATGATGCAGTACAATATACAGAGTAGGTGCAAGAAAGAATTCAGAAGTATCAGAATACATACAGCAATAATAGTAAAAAAAAAAAACAAAACTGAATCCAATTAAATTACAATAATTGTCAAGTTATTGGATAAAGTCACTTTAAATAATACAGTGCAAATATTGATCAAAGCAAATACCAAAGTGCAAGCAGAATGCATCTAAAACAACGTCTACATTTGATCAAAATGACGTCATTAACGTTCTTAAGGCTGATCCACACAAGCGTCTTCAGCCATAACTCAAACGCACCGCAACTCTAGTAAATCCTACTCATTAGTCGTCGCGACCCACTAATGTGTTCTCGTCCTATTAAGCGACGGCTTACATGCTTTGTGTACTCCACTTTAGTAATATACTTGATATTATGGAAGATAATGTTGAAGTCTTTTTGGGATAATTGGATATTTTCATGTTTGGGCAAAAGAAACTATTTTTATTGAAAGATTCGTTTTTGTTTTGTTTAGTTTTCTTAGGTCCGGTATCCACCAAAGTGGAGAGGAGAGGAGACGAGAGGAAATGTGTCCCAATAAACCAATCCGATTTAATTATTTCCACATCTCTTCTCCGCTTAGCTTTGGTGGAGCAAGCGGCGTGGTAGAGCGGATAAGTGTCTAGTCGAGCGGCCGAGCATCTCCTCTCCGCTACACTTCTCTCCGCTTTTGTGGAAATAACCTGACAGCTTCGCAACACAATTCCTCTCGTCTCCTCTCCTCTTTGCTTTGATGGACACCGGGCCTTATGCTTCTAGACGATAGGATGTTGAGCTGTTCGAAACGGGAATGTTCGAAAGAATGACAGTGGCTACGTTCGCCCCAATCTAATGCTATGTTTATTATTGACTAGATAGATTTACTACTGGATTTCATCATGCATGCGGGATTGATCCACATGCGAAGCAATATTTACAATAAATACATGCGTGTAAAGGATATTTGCGGGGATTACGCGTGCGGGGCAATCCCGCAAGCGTAATGAATACCGTCCGATATTAAAAACACCGGAAGAAGTTATTTGATGATTTCCTATCTCAAACAAAGGGGCACTTTGAATTAAATGTATCATTTTAGTGTTGTAATGTGTAAAGGAATATAAAGTAGATAGATTTACTACTGGATTTCATAAAGCATGCGGGATTGCTCCACATACGAGGCAGCTACTGGGGATCACGGTCTGCGTTCCGCGTACATGTTCCACGCATTACAATAAATACATGTGTGAATAGGATATTTTCTGGGGCTCTCAAAACCGTGAAGGAAAATATCGTGAGAAAACCGGCATGTCTTAGAACCAAAAATTCGAAGACATGTGACATTCACCAACCCACACAGGCCTACGTGGTGGATTACGGTCCATTCCCTCTCTTAGAGAGGCCTGAGTCCCAGTCGTGGGAACATTAAAAAGGCTGATGATGATGATGACACAAAGTTTAAGTGTAATAGTAAAAAAAAAAACTTGGATCTGCATTTCTCTGTAATTGGACAAATTGTGACAAATTCTATTAATTTAAGCATTATAACATTGACGAAAGGTTTAAAAATAAACATTGCCCCACACTAGGAATTAGTGGTATCGTGGATGCGTTCACAAACATGTCAACTAACAAACACAATGACCATAATATAGTTAGTGATTCTTAGTGATTAGTGATGGATGATTAGTGGTACCATCATAGGCGAGGTGACTTTAATAATATACCTGTTATATTCCGATACCCCCAACGAATAAAGTCGTAACATACTTTTACAGTAAACTTGTAAAAGTGTACTACAATATTATTACTTATAACATCCAGTGTCTGGTTAGTACAATGTTCTTAAACTGACTATTACAGATTTCATAATGTAAATACACCGGTTCGAAGGATTTTCACTAAGTACTTGCTTACATAATTATCAATTATAAAAATACTTCTCCTGAAAAAAGCACTCAATGTCTTGCGTGGGAGGTAAGTATCGATTTGTTCAATTTCCAGAAAATCATTAATAAAAGTTTATATTGATCTCTACTCTATTTATGTAGGGGCCCTCCAGGGTCGAAGCCTACTGAGTTTCGGAAAGGAAGATTCGGCCCCGGTATGAAAGGCAACGGAGGAACAGGTGTGGGTTTTTAGTCAGTAAAACTCTGACACTACCTCCCGCCCCGCTCAAGAGCTCAGAAATGTTATTGGATGGCTTTCCCGCCGAAAAAAAAACCTCTATTTTTCTTCTTATAAATTGAACCACGGAATTACAGCTGCATTCAAATCTTTTACCCTAAAAACCAGGAAAATATGTGTCCAAAGAAATACACAAAATAACCCCAAAAAATATTTACAAAGTAATCTATACATAGGCGGTAAACTATTACGTCAACATACAGGTAATATCGCGCACAAAATAAATATTTTTCATGCTGGCAACATTTCCATCCATCATTGTATTGCCCCCAAATCTTCAGGTGAATTTTCCTTAACATGTCTATAAGTGATGACCTGGTTTATATTTTATTTCGCGTGTGGGAGCTTTTTTTTCTACTTTATTTTGTTTTTTTTTTTTTTTTTTTGAAAGAACCTACGTGCTGAATACGTTTCGAAATTGCGCATAAAGAAGTGATTTGATTTAATATTTCACATGAAGCTTGGTGATTCGTTATCTTCAATCGAAAAGTGGAAAAAGGAAATGGGGCCAAAAGAGTTTTATAATGTAATTTAGAGACTGAACAAGTACTTACCAAAAAAAAAACACTTATTTATTATTTATTTACACTTTATTGTTTATTTATTGAATATATTCTTCTTTAAAATTATTGAACCCTTATAAAGAAGAAAACATACAATCGGCGGCCTTATCGAACGGCAGCAGTTGGTATTACGGTGCATATCCGTTATCTTTTTTGCTCTTATGTACGTAAAAACAACCGTAAGGAAATATGACATACCGTTGTCCACATAATTGTAACACAGTTAAAGGGGATTACTTGCATAGACGGCAATTGCTCCTGTATCGTCAGTGTGTTCACAGTTATGTAAACTCACATGCACAATACATTCAGACTTAAAAGTAAAATATTTGTTCTGTGCGAGAATCGAAAAGTGTCACCGGCCGGTGCCGAAAACAAGAGCCGTAGGCTCGTCGCATTTTGCATGTGATCACAGCATTATGCTGAGCGTTCGGCCGTGTTGCATGGACGTGGCGCATATTTTCCACAAAGTATAATTGTACATTTTAGTTCTTTAGTAAAATGGCAACTCAAGAACGCAGCCACAGTGGGAAGCTGTACACTACAGACTACCCCCTGTAATATTTTAAGTCCTTACGATCCATCCTAAGGTTGTCTGGAAGATATCGCTATCAGCGATAAGACCGCCTTGTACCCGTAGATTTAGATTTATGTACAGTTTGTGTAACTTTTTGGTGTACAATAAAGATTTATTCTATTGTATTCTATTCTATTCTTTAATTTATGATTACCAGCCACAAATAAAAAAATATCCTGAATTCTTCTGAGTTAAAGAATAGTACTGAAACAGCGGTGATATTCTCTGGCTCATTAGTGCGTATTCTCACAGCCTTTGTCGTAACCCAGTACGCAATCTTGTTCTTCAAGTATGATTGGAGCCCTCCTTGTGGGCGGAACAAACACATATGGCGTTCGTTCTTGTAATGAGCCAAGCTTCCATCGTCTGACGTCTTGTATGTAGTAATTTATCTCTCTGGTCTAGATTATCGGTCTTTGAAATACACCTCTTATAAGGTTACATCAATATCACTAATTTTAGGTTCACACTAATATATTTTTTTAATGGTATAAACTAGTGTTTAACTAACATCGCACATGATGGTAAGCAGATTATTCACTCTAGCCTTATAGACACCTAAATTTTAATTGGAGGGGAATACTGTAGCAGGCATATTGTTGAATGAATCAAAGTATGCGGTATAAACAATGAAGCAAAACGCTTAGTCCGGACCGTAGAGGTCACACACGAACGTAGAGGCGCACTCTTCAAAATGTATCCTGTACAATACCGAAAGGCTGGCTGCCCAACGCCTGTGCTTTAGGCTTTGTAGATAGGAATCAACCAAATCTGGATCACCAATTAGCCTTTTCGCTCACATTTTCAGAGCTGCCAATTGGCATTTTGCAGCACCAGCCCATATTATTATGTGGCTTTCTTTTTAAAGCCCATACGTGCCTGCAGTACTTCACACAATACACAACTATAGGTATACAATTACTAATAATAGTAATATAAACGTGCTTTATTTTTTTTAAATTTTATGTTACATACATAGCAACAGGTCACTGGAACAACTTATGCCTCAAGGATTCTCCTCAAGTTGAAGGGTAAAATCTACAATTCCGTGATAAGACCTGTCATACTGTATGGATCAGAATGTTGGGCTGTGAAAAAGACGGATGAAAAAAAATTACATGTAGTGGAGATGAGCATGTTGAGATAGATGAGTGGTGTGATAAAAAAGGATAAAGTGAGGAATGATTATATTAGAGAAAATTTGAAAGTGGCGCCAGTGATAGAAAAGTTGAAAGGGAATCGTTTATCTTGGTATGGACATGTAAAAAGGAGGGATGAAACACGTTACTAAAAGGGTTATGAGTATACATGTGGATGGATGAAGAGGGACAGGGAGGCCAAAGAAAAGATGGATGGATTGTGTGAAGAGTAATATGAAAGAAAAGGAAGTTAGTGATAGCATGACGGGTGACAGAGCAGAATGGAAGAAGGAAACGTGTTGCACCGACTCCAAATAACATGAGAAAAGGGCAGGATGAAGATGATAAGTTACATATATAGCTGAATTGTCCCACAGCAACATACAACAACACTATAAACAAATACAGCTATACTATAAACATAAAACTCTACATATTTCGATGTTAGCTAATCAAACACCGTCCTCTCAAGGGGCAGAACTTTTTATCCTGTTATTACGTTTCTGAACGATAATTTTCGAGTTTCGCGCCGGCATTGCGGGCGAAGTCACTCGCAGAAGTAAAACAAATAATAAATAAAACGAAAAATGTATAAAACAAAGAATGTAATTTTTTACCAAAACATTGCGTTGTTTTTCTTGTAATACTCGTCATTAATATATGATTCAATATAGCCGCTAGCACCAGTGTGTGTTACCAGTGATGACCTATGGCTCCGAAACGTGGGCGCTCACAATGAGCCTCATCAGAAGACTTAAACTCACCCAAAAGGCAATGGAAAAGGCTCGGAATTTACTTGCGTGATCACCTTAGAAATGAAGTAATCCGCAGGAGAACCAAGGTTACCGACATAGAAAACTTATTATTATGTATCATATTGATTGCAGAACAGATAGTCGATGGGGACGAAAGGTTTAGGAGTAATGACCACGTACTGGAAGCGCAGCGTTGGAAGACCACCCACAAGGTGGAGTAATGATCTCGTGAGGATCGGGAGATCCGATGGATGCAAGACGTACAGGATCGGTCATTATGGCGACACTTGGGGAGGCTTATATCCAACAGTAGACGTCTTTTGGCTGAAATGACGATGATGATGATTATAAACACGAAGGTTTGTGTGTATGGATGTTTGTTACTCTTTCACGCAAAAACTACTGAATGGTTTTTACTGAAACTTTACGATAATATAGCTTCTACATAAAAATACCACATAAGTTCTAATTTATAAAGATATTACTTAAACTGTCTAAACTACAACATTCTGCTATCTGCGAGCTGTTCTGGCGTGTTAATTATATTAATAGCTAATAAGCTACTAGAAGTACTTATTCTGTGCAGAAGTAGTCGCGGGTACGAACTAGTATTATTATAAAGACGAAAGTTTGTGAATATGTTTGTTACTTTTTCACGCGCGAACTACTTAACGGGTTTGCATAAAATTTGGCAAACGTCGTAGGCTCGCGCTTGACCACAATCTCACTTGATAGTAAACGATGGTGGGGCCGATGATGGAGCACGCTTGCCTAGAAGTAACCTATTCACTCTTGACTTAAAGACCTCTAAATTGTAGCTATCAGGAAACACAGACTCTGGCAGGGAATTTCACTCCTTAGCTGTACGCACAATAAATGTGTTCCCAAAACGCTTTGTACGTATTTTAGCTGGGATGTCCACCATGTTGGTTAATAAGCCACTTTAGACTTTTACTTCTAAACTTTTGATCCTCAAAAAAGACAGGGCGGGATTTGTATTTGTATGATTTTACCTACCATAAAAAAAATACCCTCAAAAAAGACGGCCGTATTTGTATTCTTATCAAACATTCATAGTCAAACGCACCCACCACAAGTGCTTCTTACAGGCGATAAAACATAGGTACAGGCTAAACTAATCAATACGTCACACCAATCAATATTAAACCTTAAAATCGATAAACTAAAGTTGAAGTTTCTTTGATTGAGAAAAAGTTAAGACCTATTTTTAATGCCATTAGGTTCTCAAATATTAGTAGGTCTATTTATCAAAATGTCAGCATTATAACTTGAACATATTATTATAGTTAGAGTTTGATGTTGAAATGGTAAATAATGATATAATTTTTGTACTGGGTCGTGTTGATTATGTCAAATTCAGATTTATTAAGACGTTATTGGGTTAGAGGTATTTTGTTATTTTCGGCTATATGACTGTGAAAAATCATTATATCACGTTTAAATTATGTTAGGTTAGGCAGAAGTATACCTATAGTATGACTACAGTCGGCTTTCCCTGAGGTCGATCACCGCAATTGAGAAAGCCTATATAGAACTGAGTTTTCTGCACAAAAAATTTAGCTATCCAACTTTTTGACGCATTGGCCCATGTCAACAACATTTTTTTTTTATATACAAAACCTGAATATAATTTGTCCTGAATCAGTAACTGAATCAATTTCAATAATATTTTTTACACCATGTTATATTTTTTCTCAAATATATTTAAAAAAAGGTCATAAGTTATACACCACCGACACTAAGTATAAAACAGGTTACGGCAAGTCATAGCGGGCATGAGGCGCCAGCGCACAGCTGGATGCAAGAGCAAAATAACCCCTCAGTCACCGTGACCGTGTATTTATGTCGCTAATCAGGTATCATAACTGGCTTATAATTTTGTGACTTTTTATAATAAAGTTTTGATTTTTTTGCATAGATTCCATACATAAAAATATAGACAGGTTTTTCAGATGTCGCATATACTAAAAATAAGGTTGTATAAAAAAGTTTGGGTCAAAAAACAGATTCAGGATACTTAGGCTTAACTACGAGTACATTGAAATGGAAAACCTAATTAACTATTAAAATATTTTTTTTTATTTTTTCATAAAATAGCTATAAAAAAAAGGATGAAAAAATATTTGACACACAGATACACACAATCATGTTGAAACAAGATGTAGAGAGTTGAGAAAAAAAAAACTAACATTGTATGTCTCACGGCTGATTTAAAATATAAACTGAGAAGGTTGCTTTGAAAAGTTTTAATGATTATAACTCCACAAATAACTACGTATTAAGGCCGCAAATCATATTTTTATCAACACATAACTTGGCAATGGACTGAAAAGTACAAAAAAAAGAAAATTTGCAGTCTGCCCTGGTAATTTCACCTTAATCTTATTATATAGTTTTTTTTTTTTTTTAATGGGAGTTAATGACAGCGGGGCAGTTGTCGGGACAGAATAATAATAATATATATATATTAGAGTGTCGCACAATGATTGCTGATATAGCGGTCCCTCATGACGAGAACCTCGTGAAAACTGAGAAGGATAAACAAACTAAGTATCTTCACTTAGCTCGCGAGGTTGTCGACATGTGGGAAGTGGACACACCAGTCATTGTGTTGATAGTCGTGCCGGCCAATGGCTTAATAGCCAAGAGGCTTGACCAACATCTGAGGAGGCTCTTGTTAGGCAGTTGGATCAAGGGTCTGATTCAGAAGGCAGTACTCCTGGACACGGCGCGTATTATCCGGAGGTTCCTCTCTCAGGAACCCTGACCACCGGTAGCTTGGACCCTGTTCCCGATGCCGGTGGGCTACTATTTTTTATATGTTTTTTTTTTTAGATGTGTGTTAAAAATATTTAAAAATGTTAAAAATATGTAATATATGTGAATAAAGGATATAATAATAACAATATTCCATGCTTATCACACAACGCCGACTAGTCCCAAGCTAAGCAGAGCTTCCGTTACAAGTACTAGACAACTGATAAACATAATTATAAATTTCTAAATACATACATATTGTAGATAAATTACACCCCGATACAGAACAAATGATCGTGTTTATTACACAAACATTTGGTCTGGATGGGAATCGAACCCAAGACCTCCGGCGTAGCAGTCAGGGCCACTAACCACTAGACCGACAGGCCAGTCATACATGGAATGGAAATAAAAACGTGTTACGCCGACTCTAAATAATATAGGACAAGGGCAAGAAGATGATGAACAAAGGAATCTGAAGATAAAAATAAGGAACAGACGATGGAAAAAAACTTTAAAATGTTTAAAAAAAAAACAAAGTTACTTGCTTACCGTAACAAAAAAGCTTTTAAAAGGAAACTCATTGTAATTATAATAATCATGTTATTACCAGTTACTGCCTGCGGCTTCGCCTGAATGATTGTAGACAATTATCCCAAAGGATACTCCCGGAAAAAACATGGTCTACCTATTCGCCAAGTTTTATCCAATTCTGTCAAGCTTTTGCAGCGCGAAGAAGAAACAAACATTATAGAATAGTAAAACATCAGCCTTATAATGTCTTAACTGCTGGGACTCACGCCTCCTCTCTTGGAGAGGGAATGGGCCGTAATTCACCACGCGGAGCCAGTGTGGGTTGGTGGATGTCACATTTTTGGTTCTTGGACATGCTGGTTTCTTGACAATGTTTTCCTTCACCGTTTTGAGAGCAGTGGTGATGAAATAAATTACACAGAGTAATGCGCCTGGCTGGTTTTGAACCCGCAACCTTCAACTCGTAAGTGTTGCCGTTACCACTCGGCCACCACAGCTCAACAAACATTATACTAGTACACACCCACAAGTGGTGTTTTTTTTCACACTAAATATCTTTTGGTATTCTCTCTAGGCACATAAATTCAATAAAAACTTATATCAATGTTAAAATTGCCTCTTTATTTAATTTAGACTTTCGTAATATTTTTATGTACATCTTTAAAATTCTTAAACGAAATCTCGAGTTCATTGGCTCATTACTAATAAAGCAAGTCTACTCATTCGTCATAAGCACTTATTCACCACTCCTTATTACCAAAAGACTTTTCAAACAACATATTTTAAGTACACATACAATTACAAACGCCATTTACAAAGTCCCCTTGTAATTACCACGGCTCTCATAAAACAAGGCGGAATACTTGCACAGCCTTATTCCAAAGTCGTCATTCCTTTGTACATAGACACTTTTACAGCAGACCATTCAGCTTCACGCAAGAAATCCAAACATACTTTGTGTCACAAAACGGAATAGGCAAAAATGACACATTCCTTTTCAAGCAAAAGGCGCAATGTATAAGGGTTTGAACGATAACCTTTTCATGACGTAGTGGGTCTACGGCGTAGCTGTGTGCAACGCGCTACGCTCCAGTTTGCTACGAGCCTCGGAGCGGGGAGGACGTTTCGTAGCAGTCTCGCAGTTATGGTGCGATGTTCGCGGTTTATAAGTTGTGACGATTTTCTCAAATGAATGTTCGAGGTTTTTAAATGAACATAGTCTTTTTAGAAGTGTATAGTGAACAGTGGTGTACTGACAGTAATTTAGAGCTTATTGTTAATGATTTTTGTGTGAGTTTTGCGTTCTTTTTCTGAAACAAAGATGTACAAATCTTTAGGCAATATTTCCTTGTTACACATGTAAAGAAATTATGTGGTCCTTTGTTTCGGTGAAATGGAGAGACTGCTTTGTCCTAGAAATACTTGGAAATGTTCTAGGTCTTACTTTCCAATTAACTTGTGGGTAGACGCAATTGAACTTTTTGGGCTTACTCTAGGAGTTTCATTGTTCAGAGTTCAGGACTTTGTCTAGAGATGGTCTGAAGACTCGGTTACTGTCTAATATAGTAAAATAAATATTGGAACAGCTGTCAGTCTATTGTAGCTCTTCAATGAAATTAGAACAATGACAATAATACAAAGGCTTTATTAATGAAGCTTTGTTAATTGGAAGGTACCAATTATTACCTGTAGATACTAGAATATTTCTAATTTGTGTGTACCTTTAATTATTAAGATAAGATTACGCAAAGGAACTTAGCTCTATTGAGAAAGAGAATGAAACTAGCAAATACTATTTCTTGGTTTAAATTATAATTACCAAAATTTTCTTTGAATTGGGGAGAGCTATTCATCTACAAAATTATTTTCACAAAGAGTTATTATTAAAATCATGTCTTTTCCTCATTTTATATTGTAGTAATGTCGCAACGCTTACTGAATAACAAAGGCATTTCAATAGATATAAATACTCTAAAAAATGTTTAATTTGAAGCCAACTTAAATTCTGTAACACCTGCACACAAAATGACAGTCAACATAAATTAACTCAAAAAAAGAAACACCAGATTGCACACGCTCCCATTAAAAAACATAAAAGTCGACACGTACGCAAACACGCGTCGTTCTCGTAAAAAAAAACAAATGAACGGGCGAAAAGATTAAATGAATCGTGACCGAAATAAATGAACATTTAAATGAAAGAACACAAAGTGACTCTGAGTGTAAAATGTACTGTTTTGGGTGAAATCGTGTAAATAGTTTATAACGGAATGAAGAACGGGAAGACTTGCTTTTGGTCGATGCTGCAGGCCTTAGCTTTGTTGCCTACAATGGCTTTGAAAGGTAAGCTTTTGAATTAATTATAATTATTATTTAGGATAGGAGAACTGCAAAAATAGCAACAGACTGGATCTCACAAATCGGTAACTAGAAACGCGGTAGATTAAAAAAGGGATAGCAAAACGAATCAACAAAGTTATATTATAAATAAATATATCAGGATAGATACTAAAAATAACTTTTATTAAACGGGTAGGTTTTTTTTTTTGTTTTTGATGCATAAATGTACAGAAAACGTTTAATACTAATGGGGTTTACCGTAATAAATATTGATTCTATATAGAGTTAAAATTGATTTTCCATATGTTTATAAAATGAAAAGGCTGATGAAAAATTCTTTCACTGATGTAACGCTACGCTAACACTGACAAATGTTTTAATTCTGAAAAATACACGGCAAGGCCATTGAACTAAATCCACTTGGAAAAACACGTATTATTTATTCAGCGCTAGTTTGTAATGCTGAGGGCTTAGTTTTTAATTAAGAATTTGAAGTCAGAATGTGTCGAATATCTTTTTAGAGCCTCACGTCATTATTTAAGCTAAAAAAGGTCCTCAGCTGGACATAGACCTAGACAATTGTTACCAGAATGACCGGTCCTATGCGTCAAGCATCTATCAGATTCCGTGACCCTCACCAGGTCATTGGCCTACCTTGTAAGAGGTATAGCGCGATGCGTCTTCCAGTACGTTCTCCAGAATCTTTCGGCCTCATCGACCACCTGTCCTGCGAGCAATGTGCCCTGCCCACTGCCATTTGGCGATTCTTTAGGCTATGTTGGTAACTTTGGTTGGTTTTCACGCTGAAGTATATGATATACACATTCAAATTGAAATTCCACAGAAATCAGTGGAAAACAGATAATTTCACCTCTCTCAAAAATCAATTCTCAAGTGGCATAAGATGCTCCTTTAGGCAGGTTTTTTTTTTGGGTTAGTAAAATCATCCAATAACAAATCCCGCTCTTGGGCGGAGCGGGAAATAATGTCAGACTCTTACTGACTAAAAACCTACCCTGTTCCTTCCCTGCCTTGGATCCGGGGCCCTGGTATGCATTTTCATACCTCCCCAGAGCCCCAGACTAGACCCTGACCCTACTGGGCCCCTACGGTTTGCTGACAACTCCTTGAGGCGCACGGGAACAGTGCGCACCGCAAACGCCTTGGGTCCTTTAGGCAGGTGGATTACTTATCAAAGTAAGATGGTATCAGCGCTGGAATGTTCCCTGATTTGTGGTTCTGTTTATTTTGATACTCCTGATATTTAACTTGCCTGCTCTTTTATCTTCTTGGTATAATTCCTCAATTTCTTTTAAGATTCTTAGGGGAGTGCTTTAGAAAATAGTGTAAAAGGTACACTTTAGTATTTTGTTATGTTTATAGAATTTTAAACTAGTAGTCTAGGTATCTAGTAGATTGTGAATGTATACGCAATATTTTAAGCATATTAAATTTATCAGTATATGTTAGGTATATGTTAAATTACTACTGAAATATTCTATTGAAATACTCTTATTTGCACGCAAATGTTTTCAGAAATATTTGTTTTGTGTTTGAGTTTAAAGGATGCTAGTTTCATAAATAGTATAAAACAACGTTAGTTTTTCGTCTGTCTGTGTTATCGTTGTTCTTATAAAGTATATAAGGAGGTGATCATCATATAGAGAAGTAGTTCTAAGTTGTATATATTACAGTCAATATTGTAAATTGGTCAAAACTAGAAGTCATTCGATAATTCCTTTATTACACTAAAATAAGTTTGTTTCATTATTTTAAAAAGTACGAAACGGTTTTGGGTATTTGTAAGCAGCTAGAATCATTACAAAAATGAAAAACATGTAACAATTTTTTTTGTAAATCTTAGTAATTTTAAAATAATAAAAATATTAGTTCAACAGACGTACAGGTATATCCTAGGTTAAATTAGATCTAATTATTATTTTATACCATTTCTGTTCTACTTTAAAGTCACACTTATTGTGTTTAGTTGCAGAAGTTTTAAAAGGTCAAAATTACTTCTGCCCAATTTTTAGGGTTCCGTACCCCAAAAGAAAAAACCCAGAATCCTTATAAGATCACTTTGTTTTCCGTCTATCTGTCCGTCTGTATTAATTTCAACTGATATGTAAAGTTGAATTGAAACCATATGCTTATATTTGCGGTCATTGAAGCTGTGAAAAATCAAACTTCTATGTTAACGGAAAAAAGGTTCGGCCGTTTATATCGCAAAAAAAGTATCATCATCAACATCAGCCTTTTAATGAAAAACTAAAAGCCATCTCAAAAACGGTGAAGGAAAACATCGTGATGAAACCGGCATGTCCTAGAATCAAAAATTCGAAAACATGTGACATTCGCCAAGCCGCACTGGGCCCGTATGTTAGATTACGGCCCTTTCTTAGAGATGAGGCCCTAAGTTGAGTTCACACACAAAGAAAAAGAAGAAGAGGAGGCCTATGTCCCAGCAAAAAAAGTATATTTCGACACATTCAAGGGAATCAAAACTCATAGGCCACTTTCCGTTTAACCTGAAATTTGTCATGAAGCAAGGCCTTACAGCATAAGAATAGGAATAAATTTTCAGATTTGAGAGAGACTGGAATGGTATAGTTACGTCACAAAAAAAAAACTTTTTTTCGATTCGGAACCCTCAGTATACTCAGACTCGCACTTGCCCAGTTTATTTTGCATTTCAAAGTGATATTGACCAAGAAACAATTTTTAATCTGACACAAATGTATATGTAGGTATAACAGCTAAGATGTAGACATTACACAGAAGTCTCGATGTGGATATAATAGTAAATTGCACACGTGCAAAATAAGGTCGGGTCACTACCCTATTAACGTTATTTGAGAAATTACAAAGGAAAGATAACATTGTCTTACTAACTAGCATGTAGTATATACAGAGTAACAAATTTATTGTGTTCGTAGACATCTTAATTACTTAATAATGGATTGCTGCTTGTCTACCAAACTAATGAGAAAGTCAGCTCACCTTCTACAAATAATATAGATTATATTTTATATAATCTGAGAGCAGTGGTAGCCGAGTGGTAACGGCCCCGACTTAGGAGTTGTAGGTCACGGGTTCAAACCCAGCCATGCCCATGCATTACTTTGTGTAATTTATTTCATCACCACTGCTCTCAAAAACGGTGAAGGAAAACTTCGTGGGGAAACCGGCATGTCCTAGAACCAAAAATTCGAAGACATGTAACATCCACCAATCCGCACTGGGCCCGCGTGGTGGATTACGGCCCATTCCCTTTCCTAGAAAGGAGGTCTGAGTCCTAGCAGTGGGAACATTAAAAGGCTGATGCAATGCAATATTTTATATTTAATGTCCGAAATGTTTGACGGGATCTATTTTTGTCGTTAACTTAGAACTTTGATTTTTTTCACAGTTTAAAGGAACCGCAGACCTAAGAGGCCTAAGGTAATTTCAACTCGATACCTCCACGCGTCCCCGAGATAAAGAAAGAAAAGAAAGAAAACACGAAAAAAAAGGGTCATGACAGACAAACAGACAACAAAGTGATCCTATAAGGATTTTGTTTTTTCTTTTGAGGTATTGACCCCTAAAAAGCCAACATGAATATCCATTGGTTTGGTTTATCTAATACATAGTTAGAAAAAAAAAACATTGTAACATCAAACTACAACTTAGGGGTCTTTCAGTCAAGATTAAATAAATTACGTAAAAGTAAGCGTGTTTTTTCGTCAAACACATCATTGCATAGCATCAGGTGAAATAGTACACAAACGCGAACCTCTTAATATCATTAAAAAAACTAACTTCACCTTAAAAATAGTGTCACGTTTCTTTGCCTCAACTAATGTCTAACAAACTAATCTAATCTGTATTTTACGACACTATAAATTGTAGTAAGAACCGCAATAATTGTAAAAAAGATTTTTCAAATATTGACCCGTTAATGTGTAAAAATATTGTAGCACTTCACTTTGTGTTTACTCAATAAATGTGAAAGCATGGTGGCAAACAACAATGAATGGTTCAATCGGCAGCTAAGAGCGGTTTCGCACTATGGCCGATCTGAATTCGATCCGTCAAAAACTCGCTCCTATCCCACCGCTTTTAGGCACGCAATTGACAGTTGTCCGCACTAGTGCATATCAGGATGGCGACCAGCCGATTTTCTTTTAAGGTGAAGGCACGTGAGTTCATTCGCAAGAAGTTGGCAGAATAATCACAATACTGATTGACTCGTTTCTCACAATAACATTGCTTATTTATATGTATGTATCTAAGTATGTATTTATTATTGTATTTTTTTTTTCTTTTCAGTTTGTCTATTAGTTGCACCTACTATGTTAAGTTTCTGCACCATCCTAAGGTCGACTGGTAGAAAATGCCTAAAGCATTAAGTCCGCCTTTGTGCATTGATATGTGCATGAAGTCTTTATAAAAAAAAAATATATTGCAGTAAAAAGCATGTGCTCACCCCAGCCAAAATTTTATTGTAATGAAATAGTTTTACATATTTCACGAGTGAAACCACAGTATAAGGCCAGTTTGAGGCTGAACTTATTCATTAACGCAAGGCTTTTGGGCAGGCAGTTAAAATTCATATCTTATTAAGTTAGCTAAGCACCACTTACCAACTTACTTATAACTTAGTGGACTTAATTTGAAGATAAACCGCGATGGGTATAAGTGCTTCATAATTTTTGAATTTTATTTACTTAATGGAATTTTGGGGAATTTGTTTTGATTATTGGCGCTAACATTTTATGGTTATGACTTTAAGTGGAATGATGAATACGCTGTGGAGTAATTGGATTTTAGTTATCTGCTATAATCATACTACATATATTATTCCACCAACCCGCACTGGACCTGCGTGGTAATTCCAACACGCGTGTGAATGTATTTACACTTACCTGCTCGAAAATCAGGCTCACAGTAGTACCTATCTAGCACTAATGCGGAAAATTGCGCCGGCTGTCTTTATGGAGGAGAAGAAGCAAGAAACTCCATGGACAATCTTTTAAATCATAAGTGTTTCAAAAATCCTGAATACTATATATACACCATTGACGCAATTTTATACTTTCACACGGGCAATGCCATTGAGTGCAACTAGTATTTTAATAATAAAAGGTTTATTTTGGAACTAGGTAACGTATTTTGTCAGTAATCATTTAAATTTAGAACTGGTATCGGTAGTGTTCCCTATGTTACTACATAGGGAACAATAAGGTACTTATTTTAAGCTGGGGACGAACGCTGTATCCAGGGACTTTGACTGCATGCAGTCGTATCCACCGCCCTAAGATCGGATAGTCCTAACTATCAACCAGCGTCCTAAGAATAGTGATAAATAAATGATAAATGATATTTAGTGTTCTGGCTAGCGTGTACTAGACGTAGCAATGATGCACATCTTTTGCGCATAATGGCAAACAAAGTATTTTTGTTTGTGACCTTGTTATTCATAAACTCGTGCAGTGAGACTTTTCTTCATGAAATATTTCAGGATTCTATATCAGCGGAAAATACCCCCCCGGTTTTGATTTCCTAGCGAATGTTAAAATATGCGCGTAAAAGGAGCATAAACGACTTTATGTTAGATTGCGTTGGGAAGCAGAGCTAGATATTTGATATTAATTTGAGCTTTATACCTCCACGTCTTTCTGAGTTTTTCTCAGGAAGACCCTTTTTCTGAGTATAGACAGATATACGGACAGACGGACAACTAAGTGTATAGGGGTTATGTTTTTGCCAACTTAGGCATGGAATCATAGTTTAAATAAAAACAGCGGAAGATAGGTGACCCGCCTCATGCGCGTGGGCCGCTGTAATTATGCCAATTGTCACGATTTCACATCGGTGGCGACGATCACACACATTCGGCAGCTAACGCTATTTTGCTCGACGAAACCACCAGCTTATCTCCGTCGTTGTCTATCAGTGACTACAGTTAGTGTAGATTTATGAGTTTCAAGTCCAAGTTTTCGGATTGCAATGTTAGCGCATAACGTAGGTATCTTCCTTTATAATATATATGGAACCCTAAATTGGACAGTTCATTTGAAAAATGCCTCGGAAAAGCTAGTACTATTTAATGATACTTTGAACACCTAATTTCAAATAGATTATTGGGTATATCAAAAATAACTTTGCTGTCTAAAAATCTATTTCAAAACATCTGAAGCCTCCTAACGAGAAATAAAACTTTTGTTGAGGTTGCGTGGGACTGTTCTAAAAGCATAATATCAATATACCTATTGATATGCTTTTACTATTTATATTATCAAATATTCACTCACATGTTTTTTCCAACGAATAGGAACATAACACGAAATTTAGTGGTATAGATATAACAGTAAATTTACGACTAAATCTCACTTCAATATTGAGAGTCCTATTTCTGTAAAATTTAATTCAAACCAAAATAACATATCTAGTCATTTGGTTACTCGTAGCAACACCTGCTACCCCGACAACAACCGCAATAAATTGTAAAAAAGATTTTTCAAATATTGACCCGTTTAATGTGTAAAAATATTGTAGCACTTCACTTTGTATTTACTCGGTAAATGTAAAAGCATGGTAGCAAACAACAATGAATGGTTCAATCGGCAGCTAAGAGCAGTTTCGCAATACGACCAATCCGAATACGATTCGTCAAAAACTCGCTCTTATCCCACCGCTTTTAGGCACGCAATTGACAGTTTTCCCCACTAGTGCAGTAAAGAGCGCGTGCTCGCCCCACTCACAATTTTATTGCAATGAAATAGTTTTACAGCTATAAAAGTATGGTCCGTAACCATACTTTCACGGGTTCGGATCTGATTCGGATGGGACATAGTGCGAAACCACTCTAACGCAAAACTGCCTGCAAAACCGCGTGATGGAGGAAATCGAGTACGTTAACCAATGTGGCATTGTATCGGTGGGTATTGATGATCGCGGACCACTTTTTAGGGTTCTGTAAGCGCAGGGTAAAACAGGACCCTATTACTAAGACCGCTCTCTGTCCGTCTGTCACCAGGCTATATCTCATTAACCGCGATAGCTAGACAGTTGAAATTTTCACAGATGATGTATCTCTGTTGCTGGTATAACAAAAATACTAAAAAAGAATAAAAAATATATAAGTGTCGTTAATGGTAAAGACTTTATTTTAAAGATTTTTTTTTTCTTTGAATTTTATAGGCGTTGACGTCTGTAACTGAGAAAACATTAATTCTTCACTTCTGTAATTCATTATTTACTCTATTATTAACTGAAATAACCTATAATCTCACCTTTATTCATAGAACCCTTTTTAAATGAGACAGATATTTTTTTATACCTGAATACACACACACACCTGAGACACTGGGTAAGTGGAATACCTCTTAAAAGTGAGACAAATTTGCAGGTCTCTTAAAGTCCCAATGATCCAGGTTTCATTGCATAATGAATTTAATTACATATTAATAAATAAATGGCACAAAAAATATATTAAAAATAATTAAAAAAAAAACGACTGCCATGTCAAAAAAATAAACTAAAAATCAAAAAACAAGATGTTTCGATGATGATTGAAGATGATTAGAAAAGTGAAGAAAGTAGTCACTCGTTGATAAGGCATGGAATCTCGGAAACTACTTGATCTACAAAACTAAAATTTTCATCGCAGTCGGGGGACCACTCTGAAATACTTTCTTATAGTATAAAAAGTCCCCACCTATGTTACTCGGGATGATGCAAGGATTCTAACGATACCTCATACGTGTAAATCGGTTCAGTCATTTAGAAGTTACGGTGGAATAAAGAAACTCACATACATACATACATACATGAACCCTGAAAACATAACACCCCTTTTTTGGGGCCGTCGTGTAATAAACACGTTACAAAATAATCTTGAAACTAACACCAGACCTCGTCTAAACATTTTTTCCCAACTTCCTCAAGTGACAATGTCATCCACCGTGTATCCACGTCCTCTCAATATATCATATTGGAAGTGACAGCCGGTGATACTTATTGCCTCACTCTCCTCATAGCCAGCAATACGCACGTTCACCCCGGCTATAAATGTGTGGTTCTACGTGTTTTCCTTAATCGTTATATTGTGTTACAGACCATTGTTACATTGTATTGCAGGTGCTTAGAAATTAATGGTAACGCGTTTGTTAAATGTGTAATGTATGGTTTTTTGGTGTTTTAATATTTTATATTTGTTTCATGGGTTTGGAGTTGGCGTAAACCTTTCTAGATGCCTGGCCTGTTGGTCTAGTGGTTAGTGGCCCTGACTGCTATGCCGGAGGTCGTGAGTTCGATTCCCACCCAAGACAAATGTTTGTGTGACGAGCATGTTCATTTGTTCTGTGTCTGGGTGTTATTTACCTATAATATTTATGTATTTAGAAATTAATAAGTATGTTTATCAGCTGTCTGGTACCCATAACACAAGCTCTGCTTAGCTTGGGACTAGACGGTGTTGTGTGATAGTTGTGGAATATATTATTATATTATATTATATTATGCCCACGCAGGACCAATGCGTATTGTAATTTTGGTTCAAGGCAATTTTGATTACCTTACGACCTTACCTAATTAAGCGTCATTTTCAATGGTATTCTCAAATCAGCTTCTTAAATTTTCGATGAGAAATTCTCAAGTATGTACCACGCCAGATTTTTTTTAAACTACACATGCAAATTGTTGCATCTACAGAAATACCGAAGTTATACGGAACGCCTACACATCGTTACGTATTTTTAAACCGAAAGTATAGGGAATTGAGCTAGATTGAGCCTAGAGGTAAGGAGGCACCAGGCGTGTATTGAGCTGAAACGAATGTTTCGTAACCGGCGACATTGTTCATGGTCCGGAGCGAGGAGAAATGGCAAGTGGTTGCCTCTTTCTGCGATGCAGTAATGCCAGCGTAGGAGGTGACCGCACGCGTGAGGTTACGGACATCCTCAAGCCCCAGCCAAACGCGACCCCAATTTGAGCCACCATAGGCGTACGCTTGCGTCAGCTGAACGGAGTCCGAGTAGTCGACGGCTCGTAGTGTTCTACGCGCACCTCACAGAGATGTCAGCAAAACCGTAGGGGGCCCAGCAGGGCTGAAGCCTACTGGCTTCAAAAAGGGAAATCTGGGATCCTGGAACGCTAGCCAAACCAACCATACTTAATCTGGTGATGTTTTAGTTAGTAAAAGTCTGACACGCCTTTCCTCTCCACTTTAGAGCGGGAGAAGGTAATGGATGATTTCCCACCTTAAAAAGACGACCATATTGTAACAAGTTTGTTGACACTGAGCGCTGCGGCTCCTTACTGACAATTCCTCAAAAGCG
This sequence comes from Leucania comma, assembly GCA_958295575.1. Classification (NCBI taxonomy): domain Eukaryota; kingdom Metazoa; phylum Arthropoda; class Insecta; order Lepidoptera; family Noctuidae; genus Leucania; species Leucania comma. The sequence continues at coordinate 5,872,568 of OY282476.1, read as the reverse complement.
TGATTGGTAAAAATAACCGGCCGACTCTTTGAGGGAAAAGCCGTAATGTTCTGATAAACATATTTACCTCAAATCACGACCTACTTCGATATACGTGCACCCTAACATCAACCAAGGCGTTTGTGTGTGAAATCCGTGCATTAGCATTTGGTGACAGGTGCGAACTGCCCCGGCGTCGTCACACCATTGGCCTCGCCCATTTTATTATGTAACTTACTTTATTGTTGTTTTAGAGCTCTTTCTTTATCGTTTGCCTTTTATAAACGGGAGTTTCAAGTATCGTAAATTTTTCGATGATTAGGTTGGATGTTTTTTTTTCTTTACTTACGTGTTCCCAAAGCTGGGCAAAGGCTTGACTTGCCAGGCTTGCAGGCTTGGCAGGCTTGGCCAGTTTCTTCCGTTCTGGTGTGGGAGGGAGTATCAGACCCTTACTAGCCAAAACTCATTGTTTTTTCAGTAACTCTTTTTGCAAGGACTACGGCAACTCCCAGTCGGCAGTTCTGTTCTTTACTATCCAGACGGCTCGGCGAGCTACTCTTTGCTCACCGTTTGCAAGACCGCGCCTACCGTGACCGGAAGTCGTCGCACAATTCCCGACGCCTGAGGCGTCTCCGGTAGGGTTCGGGGCGTGAGGATTATCTTTGCCATCATCAGTCAGTCCCCTAGCTGGGACATTAGCCATCTACATTAGTCACCCATCGCTACCGGGCTTAAGCTTTACGCCTCACCATTCCGTTGGCCAACACGATGCGTCACCAGGTTTGCCGAGTCGGCCCGGCCACGTTTCCTATTGCCTGGGCAATGGTTTTCCCTCTCACTTTGAGAATTATTCCTCTTCTGTTAGTGCGTTCACAAACACGTAAACTCACAGAAGTTCGTTCTTTCATCGGACTACTAGACGTACAACGTTGCGCAACCGGTACAGGTGGACATCTTATTCATACCTACGTACAAAACATTTTTGAAAGATCATTCATTGTGCGTACATCTAAGGAGTCTCTGTCTCTCTCTGGAGTCTCTGTTTCCTGTTAGCTACAATTCGATCTAGGGATCTTTTAGTCAAAAGTGGATAGATTATTTCTAGACAAGCATGCTCCATCGTCTGCCACATCATCGCTTACCGTCAGGTCAGATAGTGATCAAACGTGTCAAAGTGATAAAAAAGACCGGGTTCCGTATAAACTAACTTATGTAAATAGTTCAATTCCCAAATCAAGTCTCGAAGATTTTTCCGAATCGAATAAAGTTTTTTTTTTTATGACGTAAACACAAAATAGTTTTCTGATTTATTCCTATATTTTTGCTAAGAGAACTTACTTTTTGGCAAATTTCAGTTTTCTAGGTCATCAAGAAGTACCACGAGAGTGTCGAAATGTACGTTTTTTGCAACATAAACGGCCATTTCTTTTTTTGTAACTTAGAAAGTCTATTTTTTTACAGCTTGAAGGGATCGCAAACCTGAGTATACGTTTTTAATTTCAACTTGATACCTCCACGCGTTTCCGAGATAAAGGGTCTTGAAAACAGACAAACAGACGGACAACAAAGTGACCCATTCATAAGGGTTCCGTTTTTACTTTTTAGATACGGAACTACATAGTAAAAACAAGACACCCAAACCAGGAACAACTATTTGTAGGCCATACAAATATTTGTTCCGTACGTACGTTTATTTTATTTCATTAATACAATCTTTAACAGCAGACCTTTTCGTTTTGTCGCAAGAATTGCAGCATTATCACCGTTTTAAAGTTAAGCCTCCTAATCTCGCATAAAGGGTTGACCAAGGGACCCTGTTCAACAAAACGGACGTGAAACCCAAAGGAATAACAAAGTAGAGGAAGACCCGCTATTATTTATTTAACCTTACGAAATTCGGTGATGTTTTGTCTGACAATATTTTTGATAGAGAATTTACTTAAAATCTTTTTCTATATTCTCCTGACAATGATTTCACAAAAAGTCATTGTTGCTATTACGGTAATTTTTTCAACCAATGCCTTCTCCCATTCTAGGGTGGAGCGAGAGGGCGTATCAGATATTTTACTGGCTAACACCACACCTATGGTCCTTCTGAACCTTGAGTTCCAGGATCTTGAGTTTCCCTTTCGGAAGTCAATACATGGTCCTTCGGCCCTGCTGGGCCCCTACGGTTTTGCAGATATCTCTTTGAGGCACGCGTGGTACACTACACGCCGTCAATGGTTTGGGCTTAGTCTGGACAGTTACCGGACGGTCAGACGGCGAGCTACCCTTTGTACGCAAAATACGCGCTTTAGTTGTGGAGTTGCGGACACCAGCCCGAAATACAATACAATACGCTTCGCTTGCTGTCTGCAAGCCTGCGTCTGCGGTGGCCACAAATCCCGGAATCGGAATCCCGGCGGCGGCTTGGGCGTGAGGGTCGTTGCCTCACGCATGCGGCCTCCTCCTTTGCTAGCATTACTGTGATGCTACTCCTCCTCACTTCGGACCATGGCCTGAACTAAAGCTCAGGTCAGTTGTCTAACAGGCCCCGTCAATCTTGCTGACATCTCTTTGAAGCGTGTGTGGAACACAACGCGCCATTATACCGGGTTTTGTTCTTATCGGACAGCGAGCTAAATATGCTCACCGTCTGCCTTTCCGCTCCTATGATGGCCAGGAATCTTAAGGTATGAAAAAGCCGTTGCTAACGATCAATAATACAGACTGTCACCAGCCAAGATAAATGTTCTCAACTTCAGTCCAACTTCGTAGTTAATTGAAACAAAAAATCTACCAAAAGCAAGGGTTCATTTACTAACTACCTGCAAAATATCAAACTTTATAAACTAGGTTAGTAATAACAAAGAGACTTCGGGTACTAAGTTGACTCATCAATGATTGGGTATGGACATCCAATTCCGAACTCTATTTCGAAGTGACGAAGGTTTAATATTGACTGCAAATGATCGTAGAGTTAATTATTGAATGGAATTGATTACTTTGATTCTCTCAGCTCGTGAATGGACTACAAAGGTATTGTACAAGTAATGTCTAGGATTTTGTGATGTAAGGATTTTGTAGACAAAGATGTTTTCTGTAAGCATGTACGTATGTACTTGTTTCCGCCAGTGGTTTCGCCCGCGTAAAGTTAGAAAATTATTCCAATTCAGTGGTAAAGCATGGTAGATTGAGAAGGCGTGTGATGTGTAAAGACTGTTGTCCACAGACGTGTAGCTTCATAGGCGCGTATTTGTCGTTATACGCGTGATGTACGTCTGCGTGAAGCTTACATACAAAACTATGGCCTACTGTAAATGTAATAACATAAATGTAAAACAATATTAAGGAACTGGCTCCTTGATTTGAATTATGAAGACACAGAAAGTATCATCCAAATCATAAAGTAATCCTTTGTCACATTTATTATAAACACTAACACACACATACTTACATTATACACAATATACACTACACACACATTTCATCAAAAATATTACTTCTCTTGTTACTTTACACTTAGCATCTTATTTTAAAAATCTCTACCGCTCACAATCTTACAAACATATGATTCATGTTTATGTGCCGCAAAATGCGATTATGTTTAAAAGGGTGTGAGCCTGGAGATCTGTCTTACAGGTCTCGAACCTAGTTCAGAGTCCAGCTCCCACAAAGGTTTTAATCTTAAGGCAAAATTTTATAAATGTTATAATGTACCTTTATGAGAAATAAAAAAATAAAAAAAGAATTAAAAAAATTAAAAACTGAAAACTGTCCACGACGCGTAGCTTTGTAGACGCGTATTCGTCATTTTACGCTTGGTGTACTCCTGCGTGAAGCTTACATACAAAACTATGGCCTACTGTCCATGACGCGTAGCTTCGTAGACGCGCATTCGTCATTTTACACTTGGTGTACGCCTGCGTGATGCTTACATACAAAACTATGGCCTACTGTCCACGACGCGTAGCTTCGTAGACGCGCATTTGTCATTTTACGCTTGGTGTACGCCTGCATGATGCTTACATACAAAACTATGGCCTACTGTCCACGACGCGTAGCTTCGTAGACGCGCATTCGTCATTTTACGCTTGGTGTACGCCTGCGTGATGCTTACATACAAAACTATGGCCTACTGTCCATGACGCGTAGCTTCGTAGACGCGCATTCGTCATTATACGCTCTGTGTACGCCTGCGTGATGCTTACATACAAAACTATGGCCTACTGTCCACGACGCGTAGCTTCGTAGACGCGTATTCGTCATTTTACGCTTGGTGTACGCCTGCCTGATGCTTACATACAAAACTATGGCCTACTGTCCACGACGCGTAGCTTTGTAGTCGCGTATTCGTTATTATACGCTTGGTGTACGCCTGCCTGATGCTTACATACAAAACTATGGCCTACTGTCCACGACGCGTAGCTTCGTAGACGCGTATTCGTCATTATACGCTCTGTGTACGCCTGCGTGATGCTTACATACAAAACTATGGCCTACTGTCCACGACGCGTAGCTTCGTAGACGCGTATTCGTCATTTTACGCTTGGTGTACGCCTGCCTGATGCTTAAATACAAAACTATGGCCTACTGTCCATGACGCGTAGTTTCATAGACGTGAGACGACGGCACGACGTTGCCGCTTCGTCAACCGAGTTTCATAATTCTTTTTTCACGCAGGCGTACAGCAAGCGTATGATGACGAATACGCGCCTATGAAGCTATGTTTCCGTCGACACTAGGCCTTACACATCACACGCCTTCTTGATCTACCATAGAGCGAAATGTGTCATCGGATGATATCACACTAAAAAAAAAACTATTTACATAAAATGTTATGTCATGATTTTCAAGCAATCCATGTCAATTAGGTGGAAAACATTTTAAATTACCATTATTGATGTAAACACAATAATAATACCTGTTTATTTTAAACGTTTATTCATTAATTGTGCTGACGGTGCTTGTTCAGCCATGTTAAATCCATTATAACAGCTAAACCACAAAACGGAATCCATTTGAAAATATAAATCATTATTTTATGTTATTTGACATTATCAACACCTATAAAGCTTTTTAAATAGTCTAAATTATCCGGTCAGATGGTTTTTTTTTTATTGGGAAATCATCCAATGATTTCTCTCGCTCTAAGGCCGAGCGCGAGGGCGTGTCAGAATTACTAAGACCCACTCCTATGTTCCTTCTTTGCCTTGCGTTCCAGGACACCGGGTTCCCCTTTCGGAAGCTAACCCTAAACCTGGAACGCAAAGGGCAACTGAAGGTTATAAGTGCGGTTTCTGATTTCAACCCTTTAAAACGAAAATGGTCACAGTAGATTTCCGCCCAGTTCGGCCTCGACGATTTTGCCGACATCACCTTTAAGCGCGCGTGAAACATTACGCGCCTTCAACGACTTGGGCTTGGTCCGGACAGTTAGAAGACGCCTGGATGGTGAGTTACCCATTGTTTGTTATTTGCAAACCCACGCCTACGGTATCTGGAAATTAGGTCAGCTGGGGTGTGAGGAAGTTCTTTGCCTCACCCAGGCGGCCGCTTCCTTCACTAGCATTTCTGCTTCGCAGAAGCCATTCCTCATCAACTCCTCATTTCAATTCCTCATTTTTTCATTTTCTTTTGTTTTTTTTTTTTCCTTACTTTGGACCAAGAACTGTGCCAGGGCTCGGCGCGAGAGTTCGATGCTGCCGACGGCTCCCACAATGACACGGCGCTGCTCCGCTCAAGCTGGGCACACCTCCACCGTATGCTCCACCGTGTCCCCCAGGCGATCCACACATACTGTTCAAACATCCGGGCGTGTCTTTCACACGAATCCGATGCAGTAACCTCCTGAACTGAATGGCCGGTGAGGACTAGGAGTGTGGACGCTGTGACGTGTTCTTAGCCACTCCTGAAAGAAGAGATTCATTGCTTTAATTATGGCGTGCCCAAATCGGTCAAACGTAAGGACCGGAAAAAAATTAAGTGTCAAAAAACCTGCAAAAACGATTAGAAAGTTCGAAACAAGCTACTTCCACCAACTGAAGCAGTTGGTGGAATTATAAAAATAACACTTTTATTTTTTTTTTATAATTTCATTAGCTATTCTTTTGTTGTATTCGCTACGAGGCTGTAGAAACTTCCAGTCTTCATTCCGCCAAACATCATTAGATTGCATTATACCAAGCACTCTGTAGACGAACTACATAGACCAACACTTTGTACGTATAATATCAAACTTTGAAGTGATCTATGTAAATGAGACCGCTCCGAGAAGCTGACAAAACACAGAATAGCTAACTGACGGTATTTGGAGAATTATAATGAGCTTGCAAGAGGTAGTGTTGTAATTTCAATGATGATTCATTCATAACCTGAAGTTAGAGATAGACTATGCGGCTTCTGTAAGTGCCTCGCATAATTTTCAGTCAAGAAACCGCTTATCTTTACTTTGAAATCGATTCACGTATAAAGTAACGTTCCTGTGTCTCCTAGATGGGGCAGAGGGCGTCCATATTGCGCCGCCATCCCGTTCGGTCTTGAGCTTTGCGTTTCATTTTTCCAGGTCTTCCCTATTTTCTTCGCCTCTGCGATGACCGTCCACCGCCAAGTCTACTTAGAGCGACCACGTTTACGCTTTCCTTGAGCATTCCATTGTAGGGCTTGCCTTGGATCCCTTAGGAGCTTGTGGCTGATCCAGAACCATTTGCGGCGTTTGATTTTCTGGCTGATCGGGGTTTCACCGCATCCCCTCAGAACTGTATTGGAGATTTTTTCGGGCCAGTTAATTCCGAGAATACGGCAAAGACAGCGGTTGTTCGTTTATGCGAGGTGTCTTTTCTGACCTTTCACGTCTCACACTCGTACAGCAATACAGTTTTGACGTTGGATTTTTACCTTAACTTTGAATCTTTAACTCTTCTTTGGAGTCACTACTATGTAAGTTTTTAAAACGACATACACACTGATTTCAATTTTGATTAAAAAAAAATTAAAGATTGCTGCCAGAAACACCTGGTTCAGAAACCAGCAATTTTTTTATTTTTTTTTAGGTGACATCCTTTTTGAAAGCAAGCCTGTCTTTACGCGGGTAACGCGTACTGAATTTCTCTCTTTCAGAGTGGTTGCGCGAATTTGCTGTGTGGACTGTAGATTTAAAAAGCGATCTAAGGTTTATTAACAATATGCAGATACTATGCCTGGCATGGGATAAAGGTATTGGGAAAGAGCACTGACCTTTAGACTTCGAAGGTTCCACGTGGCACCGCCGGCGATTTTCGACTTCGCACATTTAAATCACTGCCAGGTCCTGGTTTGCACTAACACTGCACTATTGTGGAGTCTCTGAATGATTTGATCACGAAAATAGTCAATTTTCTTGTAATTTCGAGCGGGCGTGTTAGCGGTGCGGTCACATTCACAATGCACAAAACGTCAATGTCAAATCATTTCTTGCGGTCGTGCGGGTGGAGGGAAAACGGATGGTATAGGATTGCTAGGCCAAAAAAACAAATTACAAAAAACAAAGTCGCGGATCATAGCAAATTGGCGCAACCATTCCCCCCGGGTTTGAAGGGTTACCTTCAAAGAAAAGAGAAAAAAAACAAAAGCGAAACTAAACCCTATTACTAATCTAAACTATCAATACTAGGTAGCGAAACAACTTATAACTAACTATGCCACTACTACTGATTAGGCAGAGGGCAGAGGCGAATAACCGGACGCAGGTACGATCCAGTTGCGGTTTTAACTTTTACGACTCGCGTTATTCCGTTCGAACCCGGAAAAACTTCTTCCACTACACCAAGAGGCCAGTGCAGAGGAGGCGCACTCTCAGTCTTCAGTATCACCACAGTACCGACTGTGACTGGATCTGAAGGAGTGTTCCACTTTTGACGCGACTGCAGCGTATGCAGATAATCTGTCCTCCATCGCTTCCAAAAGGACTGAACTAAGCTATCTAGCAGAGCGTGACGCGGGTGAAGCTGCAGTTTGTCAGTCTCGACATCTAAAGCGGGCAAATATTTAAGAGGAGTCGTCGTCAAGAAGTGAGCCGGCGTCAACGCTAGTGGCTCCGATGGATCACTAGTCAAAGTCCGACACAACGGACGCGTATTCATCAACGCCTCTACCTGAGCGAGTACAGTGCTCAACTCCTCGTATGAGAGAATCTGTTCGCCTATGACCCGAAACAGGTGCGACTTAAGGCTTTTAATATTCGCCTCCCAATTGCCACCAAAATGACTAGCCGCTGGCGTATTAAAACACCAATCAATGCGATTCTCAGCTAAGACATGGGCGAATTCACTTTGGTAGTACTTGGAGCGTAAGAATGTATGTAATTCCGAAATATTGCGTCGCGCTCCAACATAATTTGTGCCGTTGTCAGAGTATAAGCGCTTAACGGGACCACGGCGAGATAAAAATCGTTTAAATGCAGACATAAAACCCTGCGTACTCAAATCACTGGTTAACTCTATGTGAACCGCACGAGTTGTCATACAAATGAATAGGCAAATGTATGCCTTTGTGGAACGTATACCACGACCACGGGCAATAGTGACTTTAAACGGTCCAGCATAGTCCGTCCCAGTATGTATGAAAGGTTTCACCGTCTGTACAACACGACAAGAACGATGGTCGGCCATTTCCGGCGCGTTGAAACGCGGGCGGAGCCTAAAGCAGGGCACACATCTGTGCACTCTAGCGCGTATCAAATTGCGAGCGGAAAGTATCCAGTACTTCTGTCGAAGAATGGACATTAATAAATCGGGACCAGCGTGACAATTCACCTTATGGTGATAGTCCACCAACAAATCCAAAACGTGATCCCTGCGTGGTAGAACTACTGGATGCATCTGTTCAAACTCTAACTTAGCATTTCGCAGACGGCCACCGACACGAATGAGTCCGTCTTGCAAAAATGGTTTCAAATGTTGAAGTGCGGGACTACAAGGTTTATGTGATTCTAAACTACGAAATTCTATTGAAAAATAAAATTTCTGCAACTCTCGAAGTACAACTGATTCAGCTCTATCCAAATCAGCTGCGATTATAGAACCACGCGATGGTAATAATCTCAAAAATCTTAGGACGTAAACTACACAGCGTAATAGTCTCGACCAAGACGAGACTCGATTAGACAACAACAAAACAACTGACTCTTCACGCGGAACTGATACTACAAGCGTATGTTTCTTTTCCTCGGGTGGCTCTGAAACAGTAGCGGGGTTAAACGGAACACTTGGCCACTCGTTAGGAGTGGTATGAAGCCAGGGAGGGCCACAAAACCAAAGCGGATGACTTAAAATTTGCGCAGGAAGCAAACCACGTGAGAGACAATCAGCTGGGTTTTCTGTTCCAGGGACATGGAATATATTTTCCGGTGACAATTCAGCTTGAATCTTAGCCACCCTATTTGCGACAAACGTGCCCCATCGATGGGGTGACGATTGAATTCGACGATTGAATTCGTAAACCTTCAAAGGTTCCTGCGGAGAAAATCTATACAAGAAGCGTTTTTCTGCGGAGGCACGGGAGCCACCGAGCGAAAAAATATCACCCTTGAAAGGGAGCGCGACAACATAACGACCATCTTTATCACGAGTAGTCGTGCGGGTATAAATCTCCTCAGTGACCTGATCCTCAGGGCTGAGAATAGGCGGGACATTGACCTCTTCAATCTCCCAGAACTTGCGGATGGTAGACTCAAGCGGCGGCTCGACGGTGCAACAGTGCGACACAGTCGAGTAACTATTTAAATAAGCGGGTGCGGAACCAACTATAACAAACCCGAGAACTGTTTCCAGTGCGTGCGGAGCGGGGTACATCGGAAGACCTTGAATTTTACGTGATAACTGGAGATGCGGGAGAATCGAAGCACCGATCAATAGATCGATATCTCCAGGGAAAGCGTAATTTCCGTCGGCTAACTGCAAGTTCTTAAACTCCGTCAGCATGGACGTGTCAACCGGTACCGTGGGCAACCGTTCCGTAATCTTATCTGCGACTAGCGAATCCATTTCAAACGAAATATTACGATTAAAACGTGAACTAAATATTATTTTAATGGAACCGTGAATGGTTGCCTTTAAACCTCCAAAACCTTTCACTTCTGAGCGGGATGACCAATTATTAAAACTAAAACCAAGGCGTTGACAACAATCCCGAGTAATAAAATTACTCTGGGAAGCGCCATCTAGTAGCGCTCGAACGGTGCGCGGTTTGCCAAAGGCATCTACAATGACAACTTGCGCGGTCGCAAGTAAAACGGTAGTGAATTGAGTACCAGCGGCGGAAAGCGAACACAATGTTACGTCGTTTGCACTTGCAGCAGGCCGCGCGTCACAAGCGTCGCGCGTCCGCGCAGGCCGCGGCCGCGATGGCAGCTTACTACTCTCAAAATGTAAGAAGGTATGATGTCTAGCTAGACATTTACGACAGCTACCACCACTGTTACATGACGTAACCAGATGTTTGTCACTTAGACAATTAAAACACAAATTATTAGTGCGGACAAACTTGTAACGATCACTAGGCGATAATCTCTGAAATTCCGAACACTTGTACAGCTGTGTATGGCTACCCTTACACAGAGAACAGTCAGGTGTTGAGGCGGTATTAACTAGCGTATGTGCAGTCTTGACTGACTTCGATGACGCGTCTATACGGCGATCGGAACCTGTCCTATTCGTGGCTTCATGACGTGCCGACGTGCGCTGCAACACCTTAATATGGTCGCGAATAAAAGATTCTAAATCTTCGAACTTAGGTATTTCTTTACCGCGCTGAGTCGTTTCAAACAGACGAACAGTTTCAGGATCTAATTTCTTTAAACCGATATACAAAAACAAAAAGTCACAGAGGTCATTGACCTTTAGGTTCTTTACTGCACGAACAGATGATGCGAAAATATTTAAAAACTTCTCTAAATTATGATCGTTACAAACGGAAAAACTTTTCAAATCGAATAATTGATCTAAATATGCGGTGGCTACTAATCGCTTATCTTCGTATTTTGTTTTTAAAGTGTTCAAAACTAAATTGTAATTTTCAGCGCTAAACGTAATTCCAGCACAGACAGCCTTTGCCTTACCGGTCAATTTTTCTACGAGATAATGCAATCTCTCGTGATCTGTCAGCGATGTGTTCCTATGTATTATATTTTCGAAACTATCTATAAATAAATTCCAATTTCGAATGTCACCATTAAATTCAGGTATTTGAATTGGCGGCAATCGTGGGCGTTCGCGAGGAGGGTTGGATAAACCACTCGCGGGGGGGGGAGTCTCTAAACTCCTAGCAATACGTTTGATACGACAATACAAGTCATCAAAGGACGACAATGCCTGATAACTCACACAGTAATCAGGATTTAACTCCAACTCTAAAATGTTTATATTATTAATTGTAGATTCAAAGTCCGCGCGCAAACTATCTAAAGTTTCCAACGAACACAAGAAAGCATCTCTAATCGCCAGATCCGAGATTTGCAAAGATTTATCACAAATTGATTGAACACGTGAAAACTGTGAGTCCCTTTTAGCGTATAAAAGCTTTAACTGAACCTTTAAATCAGTACTAACCTTGGTTCCCTTAAGAGACATCTTGTTTTGATATATTCACACTATACACTCAAACAAACACTTAACGAATTATTAAGTAAACGATAATTATCAGATAACAATATGGTTATATTGTAAACAACAAAGTGAACGGCGAACGAACGGAATAACATATGCGTATATAATCTATGGTTTATCCGTTTCCTACAAATATTCACTCAACAATGAACGGGTATTTTTGAAATGCGTCTACCTACATGCAATTTGTAGGACTTCCGAATGAATTTTGTCAAGAAAAAGAATGCGATTTATATCTACGCTGATATTTACGTAGCTAACTATAATTATGCGGTGCGGTTGACGGCGTAGGTACCGTAACTATCAATGGCTCTTTAACTATACGAGCGAAATAACGTATAGTTGCCTAAATGCCTAGATGCGGGTTTTCTACTATTATATCTAGGTAAATAGGCGCGTTGCGTTTATTCCCTATGGAACAAATACTATATTGCGAAATTACAAGAAAATGATTCACGATCCGGCTCGAAGGACCAAAAAAAGTAATGGTTGCGCGAATTTGCTGTGTGGACTGTAGATTTAAAAAGCGATCTAAGGTTTATTAACAATATGCAGATACTATGCCTGGCATGGGATAAAGGTATTGGGAAAGAGCACTGACCTTTAGACTTCGAAGGTTCCACGTGGCACCGCCGGCGATTTTCGACTTCGCACATTTAAATCACTGCCAGGTCCTGGTTTGCACTAACACTGCACTATTGTGGAGTCTCTGAATGATTTGATCACGAAAATAGTCAATTTTCTTGTAATTTCGAGCGGGCGTGTTAGCGGTGCGGTCACATTCACAATGCACAAAACGTCAATGTCAAATCATTTCTTGCGGTCGTGCGGGTGGAGGGAAAACGGATGGTATAGGATTGCTAGGCCAAAAAAACAAATTACAAAAAACAAAGTCGCGGATCATAGCAAATTGGCGCAACCACAGAGAATAATCCCTGGTTGCCTTTTTTGATAAAATAAGACACCAATGTCAACCTCAAATAAACCTCATTTTCCGACAGAAAAAAAATATCAGCCTTTTCAAAAACGGCAGCAGCGCAAACCCTATAAACTTCAGAGCATAGATATGCTCCAAAAATCCTGGAGGGACAACTCACCTTTTAAAAAAGTAAATAAAAATACCCAGCAAACAACCTTTGGTACAATTTACACTATCCTCGAATGAATGACGTCAGAGCTGTGTTGCAACTTCAAAAAAGAAATATAAAATGCACGTTGATTGGGACTCAGAGACCCGATAGCGAGTTTTGAAGTGTTAACTAGTTTTTTTTTTTGTTGTTGGCAACTTTATTAGTTCAGTGTTTAATGGCCTGTTGCTTCCGATGATAGGAAAAAGAAAAAGATAGATTATGTGGGGTTCTCGGAATACTTTCTCTATTGTTTACGCTGCAAGTAGTATTTTTTAAGCTTAGTTTTTAACAAGGACTTATATTTTTCTAGTTTAGTAAAACTAAGCTAACGATATTCTAGAAATTGTATTATTTGTAAAGTTTTTTTTTACTGTAGGAAATCGTCTAATGACTTCTCTCGTTCCTGGGCAGAGCGGGGAGGGCCAGACTTTTACTAAGTAAAACCAACCAAAATATGCACTTTAGACTTTACCTACGACTGTTCGTCCAGGGGTATTTTTTTATTTATTTGGCGCAGCCATGAGACACAATTATTAACATTGTTCTTTTTTTTTTGACATTTAACTTTTTTTGTGACATCTCCACATTCTTAGGCCGGGCGGGAGATAATGTCGGACAGGTACCGGACGGCCGGACAGCGAGATACCCATTGCTCGCCGTCCGCAAGCCCGCGCCTTTGTTCTTCCCTTCGGCTGAAAATCGGGGTTGGGACCCCGGCGGTTAGCGCGTCAGGGCCATTTATTCGCGCGTGGGGTCGCGTCCTTCGCTAGCATTGCGGCCCTTTTATTCTAGCATTACTTAGACTGCCGCGAGAGGTCATTGTCACCGATCGCCCCACGAGGACACGGCGGTGCTCTGTCCAAGCGAGGCACACCTCTAACGTATGCTCCACCGTGATTATGTCTCACTTTAAAAATATTTTGTTGCGTGACATACTCGTACCTTATAAACATTGTGATAGATATGTGGAATGACGATAATGGATTAAGAGAGAAATTAGTACAAAGAAAGTTTATGAGGAATAATTTTGCCTTGATATAGTCATATCAAAGACATTAAATATAGACTCTCAATAGCCAAGACAAAGCGAACAAAATCGTGATCCGATAGTTGTTACCTAGGAATAGTAAGTCACTCAGTCTAGTGTGGACAACTGAACCAAACTTCGGTTTATTTTCGTAAATATTTTTCGTATTATGATTAATTAAAATTCAATCATTTTCAACATATAAATTACAAATATAATTCGCATGTTGACTATTGAAAGCTAGCTGACATAGGATGACAGTTTTTCTAAGACATTTCTTCTGATGGCAGCTCTATTGTGTCTCTTAAATATCTTTGAGTAATGTGAAGAGGAGGGATAAAAACAAAACTTTTGCGTCAACCCCTAGTAAAATAGGACAAGCTCAATAAAATCATGATGTTTTTTTTTATGACCTTGACTGATAAAACCTAGACTATATCCATAAGATATCTATGTTTCCAAAATATCTAGAGAAAGATGTGTGAGAAAAAGAGAAAGATGAAAATGTACTTCCATGAGGACGTTCTTAAAAATTGTTTCTCCACGTGACACTGGCTGAATAGACGAAACCGAATCGACTGACATAAAAAAAAAACAATCATAGACAGTACACTAAAGTTCATTAACCTTATAAGTGACCTCTTTCCTAGTTCATTGCGGAATAAAACGGAATTATAAATCATGGCCCAAAAAGATACCAACTTCAAAGAAGTAAAAATATTCTAAATATGAATTTAGCTTGCAAATTAACCGTTAACTTCTGATTTACTGCTAGAAGTTTTAAACATGGCTCTTTAAGTTGTTATTACCTACGTTTGTAATTGCAGAAGGGTTTAAGTACTAAACATTAGAAAGAATGGTTAATACAATAATTATTATAATATTAATGCGTAATATTCATCTTAACTACCTTGGGTTATTTTAATTGCAATAAACTGAATTATTTTTCTTTTTAGGGTTCTGTACGTCAATAGGCAAAAACGAAACCCTTATAAGATCACGTTGTTGTCCGTCTGTCTGTCGAGACCCTTTATCTCAGGAAGAATTAGAAGTATCGAATTGAAATTAAAAACATACATATACTCAAGTTAGGCCCTTGATGCTGTAAAAAAATCAAACTTCTGAGTTAACGAAAAAAAAGTTACGTAAACGGCCGTAATTTTTTTTTTGTCGCAAAAAACGTGTATTTCGACACTCTCGAGGGAATCAAAATTCATAGAGTACTTCCCGTTAATCTAGAATCCTGAAATTAGGTATGAAGCTAGGGCTTATAGCACAAGTACAGAAAAAAATCTGAAAACTGTTTTGTAGTTACATCAAAAAAAATTTTTTTTTTTTGCGATTCGTAAAAATCTTCGTAACTATACGGGAATTGAATTGTTTTCATGAGTAAGTTGGTACGGAACCCTCAGTCCACCAGTCCGACTCATACTTGCTTGGTTTTTTTTTAATAATTTTATTTATTTATTTAATTGCAATAAAATTAATCACTCTAATATAACAAAACTATGAAAGTTTGTTTGTGTGTGTATGTGTATCCTTGTGACTTCTTCGCTCTCAAACGGACGATTTCGTACACTGAAAGACCATGTCTTGGAATAGTAGGAGGTACATAGAATACTTTTAATCTTACGAGTATGTTCTCTTAGGATAATTGTCTACTATCATGCAGCCAAGCAGCTGGCAACAGCTAGTTTTTACTATAGCTGCATTGTTCAATGAAGCACGTCGAAGGGAAGCCATGTTCATCTATGGATAAGTTACAAAGGCCATGACATCATCATCATTTCAGCTTAAAGACTTCAGCTGTTGGTCCTGAGTGTCTCGCATCCATCGGATTCCCACAACCTTTACCAGGTCATTGGTGCACCTGTTAGGACAAATTCCAACGCTGCATCTTTCTGTACACAGTTAAAACTGCAGAATCTTTCGGCCCCAAAGAACATCTATTCTGCAAGCAATGTGCTCTGAAATTGCCACTTTAGTTTGGCGATTCTTCGTGCTATGTCGGCAACCTTGGTTCTCCTGCGGATATCTTCATTCCTGATTCGATCACGCAAGGAAACTCCGAGCATAGCCCATTTCCATTGCCTTTTGGGTGATTTTAAGCCTTCTGATGAGGGCCATTGGAAGCGACTACTTCAGAGCCATATGTCACAAGTTCAATAATTAAATATTACCTACAAAATTAAATATTACACATTTATTGTTCCAGATTCTCAGATGACGACAAAGAAGTTTTCCGAGGAACCTGAATTTGAGCGGCCTATTGGCAACCACACGTTCTTCTTAGGAAGAGAAGCAGTGCTAGGCTGTGCCGTCACAAATCTGGGCAAACACAAAGTGAGTTTAACAGTTAAGCAATAAGGTGTATTTTTAATTAACAGTTATATTAAACGATGCTTGTGATGTACCTAAAATGTTCACATACTGGGTATAAGTGGGAAAAATCCCTTAACCAGGTTTTAGTCACTGTTTTTTTTTGTATGAACTTTGCTCGAGATTATGTCGTTTTTGCGGCCCCAAAACAGCGGTTTTATAACTATATAAAAAAAAAAACAAGATTCAAGATTTTTGTTCTTGCGAAGCGCTTTTAAATAACAAGTGTTTTTTTTTTTGTAAATAAATACGTTTGAAATCGTAAATTAGGGTCAGATTCGCGATTTTTTTTTATAGAGCCAACTAATTTATATCGTGTTTTCATTTTTGCCAAGCCCTTGGCCATATAGTCAATTTTAATAAAATAAATTTTCATGGTGTTCTCTTTTATGTGTGTGTGTATTTGTGGATTTCCATAGGTTTGAAAAAGGTCAAAATAAGTAGAACTGGGCCTTAACCTCTCACCCGCGGGGGGGGGGGGGGGTATTATTATTACTTAATTGTCATGTAATTATGCGTAAACACATCGCCACATTACATATATAGAGTATGCCTTACGCCAATTTGTTGGACGGCACTTGCTCAAAGACATTTTTATGGCATCGTAAGCCACTTATATAATAGAACCAACAAATATTGTTCTATTTATACCCATAAATTGCAGGACTGTAAGATAGGGTTTATAACTGGTTACTAGGGCAAAGTTATAATGAAACGCAAGAGCTCTTAAGGTTATAATTTCAGTAATACACGAATACTCTTTGCACAAACAATTACACAAGTTCAAAAAGTCATAACATCACATGCACCACACTCGCACAAATGAAAGGCTCATTTTTGATTTTGACCTTTTGGTTTTGGATTTTTCTGCTTTCTGATTCTTCTCTTTTTATTTAAAAATAGCGTGAGAATCCTGGCACCCATAATACAAGTTAAATCTTTCCTTGGGTACCAGATTCATTACTAATACTTACTTGTTATTTCTGACTCTAAATGTTTTTGTTCTTTAATATCTCTTTTTTTTCTGTGTTGTTTGTGAGTGTTTGAGTGTGCAAAATGTTTTAATTTGATAAATAAATTTATTATTATCATTTATTATTAAAATCACATGAAAAAAAAAAAGAATTAAAAGAAAAACTTTTTGTGTTTTTTTCTTGGAAAAACGGAGTTATAGAAACCAAAATATTAGGCGGAATAAATTTCCTACATCCATGTATACAGTACGACAATTTGCATTTTTTCTAGGTCATTTTAGTTGTACAAGCGTATATACAATTAGTGAACGTTCCAACCCTTAAAATTCAAACGACAAAATAAATTGCAGTTTGCGTTTGAGGTGACAGCGCGATATTAAGGGTATTACATTGCTCAATGACCTTGAAAAATTTACCTCAACATTAGTAGAGAAGAATTGACCTCTACACAGGCATTGCAGGGGGTGCTGCGCGCGGGGTGTTAGTACTGATTCGAGTTTTTTCTTGATTACTTATCGATATTCAATGAAATAAGAAAAAAATATCAATACAATTTATTCAATTTATCGTAACATATATTTTGGTATAAATTCAATGTATAAATATAGAGCCGTTTTAGAGAAAATATGGAATTAATGTTCAAAAAAGGCCTATTTACCAGATTTTTTTTCTAGATTTATGATATTTTTTTGAGAAACGTAATCAATACAATTTATTAGTAATGTCCTTAAGTATCCTTTTCATTTTTTATATGGTAATCGTACATAAGGAATAATCTATAAACTCAACCTAGGTGTATTTTTGGATTTGGGCGATGTAATCCCCTTAAGGCGTACTGCTCTGTCAACTTACAGTAATCATCGTCAAAAGAATCTTAATCCTAAACTAATAATTTTTTTTAACTGATATAAACCAGTGCTATACTGCGATTCCACCTGATGGTAAGCAGTTATGTAATCGTTAACGGTGAAGCGCACTAGTTTATTAAGAGCCTCTTTTTCATTATAAAAAAAATATTCATAATGTGGGTTACTTTGGAATACTTGACATCTTTTTTGAGAGTTGGACAGCTAATCCCGTACTGGGTAGAGCTAAAGGGAGTATTAGGGTCGACACACACGGGTCACAAAACAATGCCGCCACAAAAAAACGGCGTCACAAAAAGAAACCGGTGGCGGCGTTTTTTTGTGTCCCGTGTACGGCAACACTTAAGGTACGTTTAGACTACGACACTCGTAATCCGTCCGTCGCCCTTTCCGTTTCTCTCAAATCATCCCGCAACCCTGGCAGAACTACATGCTTTATATTGTGTGTACAAAACAAAGAGGCTTAGCACATATGGCAAACAGTAGTTATCCTTCAAAACTGGAAACCCCTAAGTTCCATAACAGTATACCTTAATGATTAAAGTTAGATGGTTTCCAATGCGAGCACGTTAGGTTAATGTGGGTACATCACGGCAACGGTCATTAAACAGGCCAACTTTAATCAGTATCATAGTTAATGGATATTCATTTTAAAATGATTGTTATGGAGTTTGTGCGTGATAGGAAGGGTGTTTGTTGGTGGTTGTGTGTGAAACTTGTATGTGAATATTGATATTTAAATATGACGCAAGATATCACTTAGGGCGCTTTCAATTAATCCGTTTTTTGACGGCCTGCTGCGGTGCGGGCGCGATGCGTTAGGCCGGTTTTAGTGTTCGACCGACCGTCGGTTCTGACGATACGCATAACCGATCGTAAGTTTGTAACGTTCAGTGCTCTCCTGACCACTCAAACTGGCCGGACTGGTACAGTCACAAACATGTACACAAAATGGACGCGGTCGGTCTACCGGTCGGTGTAGCACTGAATACGTTAATATGTTTCCATAGCGTGAATGTGGTTGACCGACGGTCCTCGTACGCAGTGTGTAGCATTATACGTGTGCGTACGGTCAGTCGAGCACTGTCACGACTTGTGAATTTTCATACAAATGACAAGCGCGACCGACGTACGCACCGACGTGATGGTCGGTCGAGCACTACAACCGGTCTTAGTCGTACTGCGTACGGACGATCGTATTTTTCATACAAAGCGCGCGGTGCGGCAACCGTGCGGTGTATGGTTGACAACAGGATGGCAACGTCAAACTCACAAGCACCACGTGTCCAATTCGGTGTTGAATAGCGCATCACTGGCATACAAACGCACGGCAGCCAAATACGATTTCAATTTACGCGCTTGTTGTCGGACTGCTTATGTTCTGCAACCGGCCGGCTGCGGCACGATAAACGTGCGGTAATGGTCCGACATGAAACGTCTAAATTGAAAGCGCCCTTACTAGCCATACTAGTAAAGCAGTATTGGCCCTGTAGTTATGGCCTCGACTTACAAGTTGTAGACCGTTGGTAAACCAGGCTCAAACATTACTTTGTGCAATTTATTTTCTTCACCATTACTCTCAATACGGTAGAGAAAAACATCGTGAGGAAACCGATATGTCCTAGAATTAAAAATTCGACGATATGTGATATCCACCAACCCACACAGGGCCCACGTGGTGGACTACGGCCCGTTTCTAAAAAGAGGATGCCTGTTTCCCAGCAGTGTGCAAATTAAAAGGCTTAGCATATGGGCTTGATCACTATCTCACAGGAGAACTTGAATATAACTAAGTTAACCACTCTTTGTAATTTGCACTGATTGGATTTGATTTTTTTTTCTTTTGTAGGTCAACTTAAAGTTGGCCGTCATCATCATTTCAGCCGAAAGTCGTCCCCTACCGGACATACCTAGGCCTCCCCAAGTATCGTCACAATGAACGGTCCTGTGCATGTCGCAACCCACAAATATGTAAGCATCTACCGTATACCCGCGACTCTCATCAGGTCATCGATTCACCATCGAACATATATACTCCCACAAACACAGATGCGCGCAACCGAACTTTCACACACATACACATGCACATACACACCATAACACATGCACAACACGCACACGCACTCACAATATAGACACATTTATATTTTTGGATATTGTAATTTCTAAAAAATATAAAAGCGTAAGTTTATGAGTGTGAATTTGTTTATATCTTTGTAACTTCTTCACGCTCAAATGAATGAACATATTCGGATGAAATTGGGTACATCGGTGGATATCTCATATCTTGTAATAGATCTGATACTTTTTATTATGGAAATATTTTCCCTTAGTATAATTTTAACTTTCCATCGGACGAAGCCAGTGACAGAAGATTGTAAAATAGAATAAAATAACCTCCGACGGTGAGCAAAGGCTAGCTTGCCGTCCGACCATCTAGTAACCGTCCGGGACAAGCTCAAGTCATTGACGGCGCGTAGTGTTTCACGCGCGCCTCAAGGTGATGTCAGCAAATCGTAGAGGCCCAGCAGGGTCGAAACCTACTGGGGCCATCGATTCGATTCTTTAGAATGCAAGGCAATAAAGGAACATAGGTCTGACACATCCTCCCGCCCCACCCGAATGCGGGAGATGTCATTGAATGATTTTATCAACTAAAATAAACAGTGGTATTGACTAAATGACACTAATTTAGTCTCCTATTTAGAAACTAACACTAAAGTTATGCCCTGGCCAGTAAATTGCATCACACTTTACCGTCTAAAAGGCCACAGCTGGTACTGAACTGAACTGCAGCAAGTTCAAACACTTTCCCTAAATAACTCACACTATTTAGTCGTACTTTAGTTACACACAACTTTGGCCAACATATCCTATAACAAGACCAACATGGCCAGTACCAACTATAACACCATGAAGCCGACACTTATAGCCACTTGTAAGCCAGTTGCTAACATGCTCCGAACTTTCACACTTAGCTTGATATATCGCCAATAACCAACGTACATGGGCCAACTTGTACCACCTATAAAATTAACATCAATCTGTATTTAGGGAGTTAATATTCAAATGTTGTTTTTTTTTCACACTTTTATAGCCGTATTTTTATATGAAAGTTGGTGTAACGTCAGTTTTAGCAGGTTGTAAATTTTGCCTTGAAGTTTCCCAATTTCGGTATTATATCGTAATGAAAGTCAGAAATTGTAGGGGTTTTTCTTTCATAAGTGAAATATGATTAGCAGCACTATAAAGAAGACACCTGGGCATTATGACACATATAGAGATTTTCAGCCACTAGAGGCATGGGCGGACCGCGGACGAAGAGCACTGAGTAGCTCGGCATCCGACTGTCCCGTAAGGACCAATCACGAGTCAATAGCGCGTAGTTTTCATCAGCCAGCAAATTTAAAGGGGCCGGTAAGACCGATACTAGGAAGGTTTGAAGAAACTTTTAGAAGAGTTACCACACCCTCTCGCTCTACCCTAGAGTGGGAGAACTTGTTTAATAATTCCCCGGATTGGAGTGTAACAAAAACACATCCTACTTCAACACTATGGTCTTTCTCTTTCTAACCAGTAAATATTGTATTTAATTAGCAGGAGCCCCTTGTCAGTACTTGACTGAAATCCATAGTATGGTTACAGTTATTGTATTTCACAAGTCTTGTACACGTAGCACGTAATATTACTGGAACATACCTTCCAGAATTTAAAGAAAAGGATACTAAACTGTTATTATAGAAATCCTTAATACAGTATTTCTTTTTGCATCCACCTATTAACCCTGCGCGCCTCAATGAGTTGTCAGCAAACTGTAGGGGCCCAGTAGGGTCGAGGCCTAGTCTGAGGCTCTGGAGAGGTATGAAAATGCATACCAGGGCCTTGAAACCAGGGCAAGGAAGGAACAGGGTAGATTTTTAGTCAGCAAGAGTCTGACACTATTTCAGACTGGAGAGTGTTGGCCTAAAATTAAGTAGAACCAAAACGGAGTACTTGTTCTGCGATTTCGGCGGTCTTTCCGGTCCTGTGCCTTTAGCTCTCGCCGGAACGCCCATACCAATCTGCTCCGACTTTCGGTACCTCGGGTCGCTCGTTCAAGGAGATGGTGAGGTAGACCGAGACGTAACACATCGGATCAACGCCGGATGGATGAAATGGCGACAGGTCACGGAAACAACTTGTGACCCACGGATGCCACTCAAGTTGAAGGGTAAAATTTACAAGTCCGTAAAAAAGGTAAAAAAGATGGATGAAAAAAGACTGCATGTAGCGGAGATGAGAATGTTGAGATGGATGTGTGGTGTGACGAAAATGGATAAAGTGAGAAATGAGTATATTAGAGGAAGTTTGAAAGTGGCGCCAGTGACTGAAAAGTTGAAAGGAAATCGTTTGTCTTGGTATGGTCATGTGAAAAGGAGGGATGAAACACATGTTACTAAAAGAGTTCTGAGTTTACAAGTAGATGGATGGAGAGGAAGAGGGAGGCCGAAGAAGAGATGGATGGATTGTGTGAGGAGTGATATGAAAGAAAAGGAAGTTAGTGATAGTGTGACGGCTGACAGGATAGAGTGGAAGAAAAAAACGTGTTGCGCCGACCCCAAGTAATATGGGACAAGGGCAGGAAGAAGAAGAAGAAGAAGAATATTTCCCGCTCCGCCCAAGGGCGGGATTTGTCATTGGATGATTTTACCTACCATAAAAAAAAACCCATTAACCCTAATATCCTGACCTCAGAAAAAAGCGCTATTAAAAAATAATGTCGGAATAAGGAAAGAAGAAAAATAATTTAAGATTGAAGGAAGGATTGTTTTATTGAACTTGGTAAGTGTGGGCATTGCTGCATTGCGTCTCGTCTCAACGTGTTGATAGGTTGAGAAAATATTTTCTGTCTTAAACCAGTAATAAGAGAAACATGTGTTTGTACAAAAAATATGTATAATTCTATAAAATATACGCCGTTAAATTTTGGTCATTTTAATCCCGCGGAGGGTCGATTCGGTACATAAAACACTATCGATTTTTGAAGATAAGAAGTACTTTTGTTTTGAAGATAAGAAGTACTTGTAAGAAGTACTTTTTTTCTAAAAAACGTGTTAATATACGCATGTACGAAATTAATTTCTTTAAGGAAACGAGTCAATGACCTTATAGGCAGTTGTCGGTCGTTGCGTACTAACTACCTACAGTTCATTGGCCTCGCTCAGCCGACGTTTACTTGAAGAAATTAATTTCGTACATGCCTAAATTACTTTGAGTTTAAAAAAAGTACTTTATTTTTTTAATTTTCTCTTTACAAATCTATAGTGTTTCATGTACCGAATCGACCCTTCGCGAGATTAAAATGATTAAAATTTAACGGTGTATTCTTTCGTACCATGGATGCAATAATAAAATAATAAACCCATAAAAAGATACGGCTAATACTTAAACCGATTTTAAAAAGACTTTCCTTGTACTTACAGCTATACCAACACAAAGCAAGTCTGACATAAACACCCTTATAATATCACGATACATCCAAACAAAAATCTTAATAATCTTCACCTTAAATCCAGACAATCTCTTGAACAAGAAAAAGAAATTCGCGCGAAAAGAAATCGACGCCAGATTTTTTGACGGGATTTCTTTGAGTAAAATTCAGTGTCTGTTTTAATTATTTGCAAATTGATTTTTAGTTGATATTGTGATATAAAATTGATGTAGTTTCGTATCTTAAGATGGCCTATCCGCACTCGCCAAACTTTCACCCTTTCACCCCTATAGGGGTAACAATGTACTATTTTGCACTGTTTTTATATTTGTATTTAATATTTAATAATAATATTTAATAATATTTAAACGTCAACGTCGAGCATGCTTCAAAAGCTTGTTTTTTCATTCAAAGTAATACAACGCGTTTTTTGATGAAGAGGCAACGAGAAAAAAGAGAGAACACCTGTAAAATCTGTTAGCATTCAGTAACTCCGTGATTTACTGGAACATATCCCAAAACTTGTTCCAGGAAATACGTGTTTTTTTTAACTCTTAAAAGTTTTTTAGAAATATTGTCATCGCTATCAATGTGCAATGTCTTATTAAAAATTTCAATTCAATGTGCAAGGCTTCTATAGATGTACTTTTTTATATTTTTAATAAATGAGTACATTATGGAGGGTCAAAGTTAGAGGGTTAAAATAGCAGATTATCAGACATCTTTACTTACTGGATTAGTTTTACATCAATTTATGTTTTGATTTCTATAGAAGCCTAGATACTATCCACAAAATATCCGTATATCCAAAATATCTGGAGAAAGATGTGTTCTAACATCGTAATCACGTAAGAGCGGCTGTATGAAAATGTATCTCGGGTTGGCTGCTCTTAAATGTCTACGTAACTGGACAATAATTATGTGGAATCATTGAAACAGGCGCAATCTCGGTAAAATGGAGCTGAGAATTTTATTGTAGGTAGTGTTGATTACCTCAGTGAAGTTTGCCGATAAGATTAACTAGATATATTTGCTACCAAATACTAAACCACTAGGATGTATACATCCATATTCGTGGTATATTGTAGACAAATGAACTATTGATTACGACGATATGGCTTAGAGGACTTTTAACCAAGCTAAAAAAAATTACGACAAAAAAAATCTTTTTGCAACTACGTTTTTATTTCACACTTTTTAGCTGTAGGACTCCTCAGCCAAACTTAAATAAATACCTTCCGTTCCGGCATTCGGTGCCATGAACAAATCATCATGACAATAAATTCAAATAATACCAAACACGGCTAGGATACACTGATTTATTACAGAATTCCAGTTCTTACCTACCTTCCGGCTTCATCATCAAAACTGTTCTACGTATCCCTTCCCTTTCTTCCTTCCGTCAGTCACCGATCACATGTATAAACAAAGCAATTTTACTTGTTACGACAGTTCTGCTATGATTTTTTAAAGATTTCCGGTATATATCTTCAGTTCAGTCAAGTTCATCTTCAGATCAAAATAATATTTCTATGGGATCAATTCGGGAGTTTAATCTTTCAATCAAAACCAAAATTTTCAAAATCGGTTCAAAATTGACCGAGATATCAGTGAACATACATAAAAAAATATATATACATACATCCAAATATAGAACCTCCTCCTTTTCGAAGTCAGTTAAAAAAAAAGAAAGCGACACCAAAATGGCGTTGTCTTACGGAAAACGGGCACGGGAAACAAAATCTTTCCGCCTTTGTCTATGGCAATTAGAACCGCAAAAATATACCGATTAACCTTCATTAAGAGTTGTTACACTGGTTGGCTCGATGCCTAGAATAACAATGCACGAAATAGTGCTGCACATTTTCACGTTGTGAATTTTAATACCGGTACACACGGTGGCTGAATGCTGAGCTCTCTTTGTTGCCTTTGACTTTCTTTTAGCTTTTGTCGTGATTTCATCTTATTGTTTGCTGTAACATCTGTTACTTTTGGGAGGGGGAGTGTGAAATTGGTGGTGTTAATCACAGTAACAACAACATGTACGTATGTATGTATGTAAACAATAATCCATTTAAATATGTACAACTTTGTTTAGCCTGTACATATTTTCCTACTGCTGGGCAAAGGCTTTCTTTCAATAATTTTTTTCTCGAACGACCTCGAACCAATCATAGCGGTAGGCATCTAGGACATTTCGAAACCGTAGTCAGCAAACCGTAGGGGCCTAACAGAGTCGAAGCCTACTGGGGCGAAAAGTCTGCTTCTGAAAGGAAGATTCGGCCACGGTATGAAAAACAACGAAGGAACAGGAGTTAGTTTTTAGTTAGTAAAAGACTGACACTATCTGCCGCTCTGTCCAAGGGCGGAAGATGTCATTGGATGATTTTTACGCCTACAAAAAAAACCTCGTCCGGGTCGGCCTCGGTTGTTTAAATTTATAGGAATAAATAAGACTAATATCTATTGCTAAAATAAATCAATCAATTGCTAACAAAAAAAAAATAATATTCAACTTAAAATAGATTTTTACGTACCAACACTAAATCACGAAGCAACACAGCAATGTTTACGACACTCAAGTCCACAGTGATCCCCCGGAAGGAATTTGACAGGCCAGAAAAGTATGAGAATGAAAGATAAGGGCTAACACAAAAGGATACGGAAGGCCGAAGACTTAACTGGGTCCCTGACCCAGAAAGGAATCTTCATCAGTGATATCGAATGTTCGAACAGATTCCTTACTTATCATGTTTTAGTTTGTGAAGTTTTCTTTTTACAAGCTTTCTATTAGCTTGCACTGTATGTAACT
Organism: Leucania comma; assembly: GCA_958295575.1. Lineage (NCBI taxonomy): Eukaryota > Metazoa > Arthropoda > Insecta > Lepidoptera > Noctuidae > Leucania > Leucania comma. The sequence goes on along the minus strand of OY282476.1, from coordinate 5,846,307 downwards.
ATGTATGTTCGGCTCAAATCTTGGAACTCAATTTTGAAGCAGATATCTTCAACCGATTGAGCTGTAATTTTACATGCATATGTAAATCGGGTGACAATGCAACATTATGATGACATGGAGCTGATCTGATGATGGAGCTGGAAGGTAGCCATAGGAACTCAGCAATAAAACAATACAACCCCATCGAATTTGGGCTCGCTTGATTAGTATTGACGAGTACTTTGATACTGTATGATAGCCAGGGTCTGATGATGGAGCCGGAAGGTGATCATAGGAACTCCGCAGTTAAACGATACAACCCCATCGAATTTGGGCTCGTTTGATTCGTATTGACGAGTACTTACATCCTATATGGTAACCAAGGTCTGATGATGGAGCTGGAAGGTGGTCACAGGAACTCCGCACTTAAACGACAAAACCCCATCGAATTTGGACTTGTTTAGTTTGTATTGACGAGTACTTTCATCCTATATGGTAGCCATGGTCTGATGATGGAGCCGGAAGGTGGTCATAGGAACTCCGCAGTTAAACGATACGACCCCACCGAGTTTGAGCTCGTTTGATTAGTATTGACGAGTACTTTGATCATGTATGGTAGCCAGGGTCTGATGATGGAGTCGGAAGGTGGTCATAGGAATTCCGCATTTAAACGATACAACCCCATCGAATTTGGGCTCGTTTAGTTTGTATTAACGAGTACTTTCATCCTATATGGCAGCCAGGGTCTGATGATGGAGCCGGAAGGTTGCCATAGGAACTCCGCAATTAAACGATACAACCCCATCGAATTTGGGCTCATTTGATTTGTAATGACGAGTACTTGGATCCTATATGGCAGCCAGGGTCTGATGATGGAGCCGGAAGGTTGCCATAGGAACTCCGCAATTAAACGATACAACCCGATCGAATTTGGGCTCATTTGATTTGTAATGACGAGTACTTGGATCCTATATGGTAACCAGGTTCTGATAATGGAGCTGGAAGTTTACCATAGGAACTTCCTAAGAAATCGACACAATCCCATCGATTTCGGGCTCATTTGATTTTTATTGATGAGTACTTGGATCTTATATGGTAACCAGGGTCTGATGATGGAGCTAGAAGGTTGCCATAAGAACTCCGCAATCAAACGATATAACCCCATCGACTTTAGGCTCATTTGATTTTTAATGATGAGTACTTGGATCTTATATGGTAATCAGGGTATGATGATGGAGCTGGATCGTGGACATTGGAACTCTACAGTTAAACGACACAACCTCATCGAATTTGGGCTCGTTTGATTTGTATTGACGAGTGCTTGGATCCCATATAGTATCCAGGTTCTGATGATGGAGCTGGAAGGTTACCATAGGAACTTCGTAAGAAATGGACACAATCCCATCGAGTTCGGGCTCATTTGATTTTTATTGATGAGTACTTGGATCCTATATGGTCTCCAGGGTCTGATGATGGAGCTGGAAGGTGGCTAAAAGAACTCCGCAATAAAACGACACAAGCCTCTCGTCATTGGTCTCGTTAGATTTGTAATGACGAGTACTTTGATTTGTACTTTGATCAATATGGCAGTCGGGATCTGATGATGGAGCTGGAAGGTGGCCATAGGAGTTCCACAATAAAACGACACTATTCCATCGAGTTTCAGATCGAATAAAATACTTGGACTCGTGCAAATTTACATAAGTAAATAGCTGGTTAGTTTTAATACACTCCTTCAAAATAGGTACCAATTGAAAGGGCTTGCATAGTGTAACTTGAAAAATAAAGTGAATTTAAAATCCAATATTCTCCTTTTTCTCAGTCATACTCTTGGTGGAGTGGTAGTGGTCATGGATCGTCTGGCAGGTTGGTTGCGGCTTTTGCGACATTTCTCCATCTCTCTATTCATGACAGTTCGTGTAAATTCAGTGAGGGAACACTTCGAAGATGATTTAGTGAGTTCTGTACATCTGGTAGGCGATTGGCCGCGAGACGTAGGCCCTCTACTCTTCCCTGTACCACTAAACGTTCCAAAGAGCTTTCATTGCGTATGATATATCCAAACATCTTAAAAATTCGCTGTTGCACAATCGACGAAAGTTTTTGTTTTGATGCTCTTTAAGAATGGAAACGATAGTGCATTGAGCAGTCTGTTTTATCCTCAGTAGACACATTTCAAGAGCGTCGATCTTTTTACGTTGCTTGAATCTTCTCCGCATTTTCCAGTATTTTTGATTGTAGATGCCAGGTAGATAAACTCTGGACAACTTCGCAATTGGCTATTTCATGTGAGTTAGGTTGATTGTTAGTCTTCCGATCTACCATCATCATTTTTGTTTCATAAATCCAACCTGGTAGGTTTCTCAAGTGGTCGCCTCCTTCTGCGAAGCAGTAATGCTAGCAAAGGAGGAGGCCGACCGCATCAGGCAACGGCGCTCATGCCGCAGCAGCCGCCGTAATTCCGATCCCGATTTCCTGCCACCGTAGGCGCGGGCTTGCGGACTGTGGGCAATGGGTAGATCACTGTCGGTCTGTCCGGTAACAGACCAAACCAAGCCCAAGGGCAGGGGATGTCATTAGATGATTTTACCTATCATAAAAAAAATTAATAAAAAGAAACCTGGCAGACTTCTTAAGATAGCAGCCTAAGTTTCTTATGCTTTCCTATAAGGCAACAAATGAAAGGATTTGCTGAGTATACAAATGTGATTTAAATAAGGTATAACTAAAAAGTAAAAAATAAATTATAAATAAAAAAACTTTTTAAAAACAAGCTTTCAATTAAATGGGCTAAAAAGAAGGAAATAAACTTTTCCTTTATAACTTTTACTATCAATTTATAACGGCATTACACAATTTATATGACATAAAAGCTTGTCGCGAGATTTAACTGTGTAAATACAGAGCTAAATAACTTCATTAATTAAATAAGTTAAATAACTTCATCTATTGATTTTAATATTTTCAAAATCTCGCGACAAGCTTTTGTATCATATAAATTGTGTAATGCCGTTATAAATTGATAGTAAAAGTTATAAAGGAAAAGTTTATTTCCTTCTTTTTAGCCCATTTAATTGAAAGCTTGTTTTTAAAAAGTTTTTTTATTTATAATTTATTCCTTTTGCTTTGAAAATTTGGGCTAAATTGTGGTACAATTGACGGCACGATAAGCGCAGTGGTTGAGTCGTTGGATGGTAAGCTGCGTGTTGCGTGTTGGATTCCTGTATAAAATAAAATTTGTATGGCCTACAGACGGGCTGCAGAATGTCCTAGAACGCAATGCGCAACGGCACCATTTGAAGAATATTAATCAAGTGCAGAAATTTTGTCATTGCAACCGAGGCGGAATCCGCACGAGCCGTACGCGATTGTGTTATGGAGCCGAGGGCTGCCAAATGAACTATTTTGTTTTTCAATACAATTACGACACAATCGTGGGGGCTGATCTGTGCCTCGTGAGGGGCCGACGCGCACACAGCCTGTTACGATACAATAAAATTGTGGCGGGCAAACACGTGCACTTTTTCGCACTAGTGCGAAAAACAGTTCAGTGTAGACCTAAACGTAGAGGGATAAGAGCGGGTTTTCGAGTAAGTGTATTGAAAAGTCATTTAAAGATTTCCCGCCTCAAAAAAAATATACCTTCAGATGTGCTGGGTGCCGGCTGTGAGTGTGTAGTTTACATGATGGTTGCCCCTACTATACAGAATCTACCGAATGTGGGACACCATGAAAAAACATGTTATAAAGAAGTAGGTACAAGCAGTATCCGTCAGCAAAATTAATAAAATGCATGAAGCTTTCATCAACGAAATATTTTATTGGCAAAAAGGTGTTGTAATATTTTACGTGAAAAATAAAGTCACAATTCGCAGTAGGCATCGTGTATTTTTCAATGGACTGTGGTATTGGTTGGTTTGGAGCTGGTCGTAATATAGACTATTATAAAAAATTAATACAGTTAATTTTTTTATATTTCGCTGGAAAAATACTCTTAATTTATTAAATGTGCTTTCCACAAAATGAAATGTAAATACTTTTCCCCTCTTTTTCAAGCCTAATGCGGTAATATCTAACTTTATTCCATTAATTCAATTTGCTAGGTTATTGACACGGTCGGTAAGTATATTATTACGTGCTGATTCTTCATGTGAAGCTTACCACAGGGTCGTAAAGACTTTGTTCTATAAATAGAACCAGTAAAATCTAGGGCGCAAATGTTCTTTCACAAGTTATTAGAATGTGTGAGTGGGAAGCAATGGCGCTCGGTAGAATATTTTTTGTAATAATAAAAAATATTATGGATCTGATTCTAGAATATTTAGTTTTATGTATTACAAGCTTTTATTTAACTTGCAATGTAGGTATATGTACCCATGTTTGTTTGGGGTTTTGTTTATGGTAGGTAAAAGCATCCGATGACAAATCGGGAATCGGAAGGCGGGAGATAGTGTCAGACTCTTACTGATTAAAAACCTACCACGTTTTTTCGTTGCCTATCATACCGGGGCCGAGCCTTCTTTTCAGAAAGCGGCCCTTGGCCCCAGCAGGCTTCGACCCTGCTTGCCTGCAGCTAGTAGGCTGGGCCTCTACGGTTTGCTCACAGCTAGTTCAGGCGCGCGGGAACAGTACGCACCGTCGCTGACGACTTGGGCTCGGTCCGGTCGGTTACCGGACGGTCGGACAGTGAGCTACCCATCGTCGCCGTCCGCAAGCCCACGCCTACGGTGGTCGGAAATCGGGATCGGAATCCCGGCGGCGGCTGGGGCGTGAGCGCCGTTGCCTTTGCCTGATGCGGTCAGCCTCCATTGCTAGAATTACTGCTTTGCAGAAAGAGGCGACCGCCTGCCATCCCTCCTCGCTTCGGACCATGACCTGTACCAAGGCCCGGCGAAAGAGATCGCTGCCGCCGATCGCCCCCACGAGGACATAACGATGTTTGTTCGAGTCAAATCTTGCTACTTAATTTTGAAGCAGATACTTCTTCAACCGATTGAGTTGAAATTTCGTATACACATTTAGTCTAGATGACAGTATATGTACTGTGGGACATCATTTTAAATCCAACATGGCGGAATACCCAAGATGGCGGACCGGACTAATTATTTTTAATGTATCTACTTCTATAATATGGGTATCAAATAAGTTTTTTTTTTATTTTATTTCCATAATAGCTTGTTTTTAAAACAGTTTTTTTAAGTTGTGTTATAACTGAAACCGAAAATTCTAATGCAAATTTCCAGTATTCTTTTTTGTAAGATCTGATATTTGTGCCTCACAAATGGGTCCCTAGCGAGTACTTTAGTTTGTGGTATGAACTTACTTTTACTTTGTTTAATGTTAAAGAGCCTTGTCATAAGGTAACATCATACGGTCACAATAAAACTTTTCAGAAAATAAAAAGAGTTTGATGTCTTCTTCTTCTTATCGTATCGATGGTTTTTAGTTTTTAGGTTGCCACGTTTATAGTGACGTCAGTGGCGTTTTTTAGGTCCTCCAAAGTGCAAGTGTAGGGATTCTTTGGGCACTCTAATAAGTGGGCCATCGTCTGGTCAGGAGCACCGCACTCGCGCTGGGTGTCGGAGGGGTTTGTAATACCCCACTTTGCCAGGTTGTGTTGGCAACGACCGACTTGTGTGCGTAGTCTATTGACCGCTTTCCATAAAGACCATAGGATAGGGGGAGCGTTTGATGTAGAAGTCAATTGATATTTTTATTACTTTTCAAAGTAGTCACTGTTCCTTTTATACACCGTCGCATATGATAGAATCATTGACTAAAACAGTGGGTCCATTCTTCTTTCCGACCTACGCCTTTTTCAAAACGAAACCACGGCATCCTCAGGGTTCATAAGACAAATTCCTCTAAATTTATCGTTTAATTTTTGGACGGCGTGGGAGAAGAACGTTTGGAAGGACTTGGGGGAGGCCTTTGCCCAGCAGTGGGACAGTAAGGGCCAAAAAAAAAAAAAAAATTTGGAAATGTAAGGAGAATGGCCCACAGGTTCGATAGACAAATATTGAAACTATATGAAACTAGAAAAAAGCTAGGGGCTCATTTAGATGTCAATGTATACACTTGTATAGGTATAGACTAGTGCTTGACTGCGATCCCACCCGATGGTAAGTAGTGATGCGATAGTTGATGGTAAAGCGCACTAGTCTATTAAGTTTAGTAGTTAGTTTTTCACTATAACCACAACAGGCAAATCATTCCAGTCCTTTGAAGTAAATATGCGGTACGAGGTGAAACCCTTTGCCGGACAGAAGAGATGTCAACAATGTAAGGGTTGACACCATACGTCCGGCTGCTAAGCATAGGTCTTTCTTTTCTTGTTCTCAGAAATATGGGAATAGCCCACATTTCTGAGCGAGTCTCATCCAAATTGTACTCACGATGGTAACAATATCATTTGAATCAAATTTAGTATTAATGAAAATTTTAATTAAGTTTTTATACAAAAAAATATTTTTTACTAGCGACCTGACCAGCTTAGCTCGGGTGTTAAAATTTTGCTACTATTCTCTACCTGATATATTATGCATGCATTACATGTTAAAAAAAAACACTTAAAACCTCCTCACATAAATCACTCTGTATATTGGTGAAAAGTGTTGTTTTTGAGGTTATTGCGAACAGAAAGACTTCGTGGAAGACATATGTAAAGATATGGAATTGAGTAGGTAGCATTTGAAATGATTGAGTAAATAGTAGACGACCTAGATGCCTAATGCAAGGGTTGACTTAAAGTGGCTTGAGATTACCTGTAAGGATTTGGTTGAGGCGTTCGCCCAGCATTGTAAAAGCTGAATAAAAAAATCTGTCAATATCAGTACTTTACAGTTTCTGGTTAGCCCTCGATAAATTATTATAAGTTCTAAAAACTCTTTTAAACGAAGAAGCTAAACCACTGATTTCACCTTTAACAATTCGTTCGATAAAAGTGGTCCATTTACTAACCACCTGCAGTTTTGTGATAAGCACCGAGCATTAAATGACTGCAGACAATGGCTTCCCAAACCTTTTATAAGAGGATTTGCAGAAAATCTTCGCTAAAATAGTGTGTGATTTGGATTAAATGTGCCGTTCATTGTTATCTGATAAAATATATGTTTTGTGTTGAATATATAGGTAGGAGTATGTAAATAAAGAATATAGAGTATCCTCTTCCTTAGTCGTTCACTCTTGACATGTTGAGTGAACGACTAAGGAAGAGATTAAGAGCTGATTTCATCATTCAATATAAAAACGTAGTTCAACTAAACTGAGCTCAGCGTAATCTAGTTTAAAGACCCGTGTCGTAAACATGGGCGACAACAGAAGAATTGAAACTGAGTTTAGCCTAAACTAGGTTCAAGTCATCGCGGTGAAACGCAAAATGAAGTTATAATCGCTATAACCTCGATTAGGAGCTCAAACTGCGTTTTGTTTGAACGAATCGCGATTAGTTTATAGGTGAATTTGACTCTAAGGGAGAGTGGTCGTGGTTGACAATGTTGCATTTTTGTTGGCGAGTGAGGCTCCCGTGATGCGTCTCCACTTGTCACGGTTACTTGTCATTGTTAGTATACACCGTTAAATTTTGGGCGTTTTATTCCCGTGGAGGGTCGATTTGGTAAATGAAACCCTATTGATTTGTAAAGATAAAAATGAAAAATAAAGTACTTTTTTAAAAGTCGATTAATTTACGCATGTACGAAATTAATTTCTTTTTGTAAACGTCAGCTGATCGAGGCCAATGAACGGTAGGTAGTTGGTACGCAACGACCAACAGCTAGCTATAAGGTCATTGACTCGTTTACTTAAAGAAAATAATCAATTGTCCCAATGCATTTAACATTACGGCATGCAAAAATATTCATAATATTAAGAAAATAATAAAATATCAAAATTCAAAATACAAAGTTATAAAAATTACGTCATCAAAATTAAAATACAATGTCATTAAGTTATTGCATGTCATACAATTTCAAATACAATGTCATAAAATTATTCAACGTCATACAATTTCAAATGCGAAAACTTATGTGAAAGGGAGGGATGTTGTGTGTGATTGAAGTACATCCCTATGGGATGTTGATGTACATCACTAACCGTAGAAGATGGCGTCGGTCCTGACTATTTGTAATGGTGAGACCATTACAAATAGTCAGGACAGGATAAGACTTTTAAATAAATGTGCTTATACATACAAGGTGATTTCATTCATATATCAAGAATATTACACTAGGACATGTCCTAGAATCGCATTTCCTCCTCGCATGACCTCACCATGGTGTACCCGTGTGCCAAATTTCATCCAAATATGTAGGAGCGTGAATGAGTACAAACTTATTATAACATTGGTGTAATGACGTAGGTGTCTGGCTGTGAGGGACTAAATATTTGGTACCCTTTCCTTTTTCATATACAGACATGATACAAAGTTTAATCTCATCATGCTAGCTGAATTAAATATCAACACTGATACCTAGAACCGACCTGGGTATAGCCCATTTAAATCTCACCCAACTTTATTTGGGTTTACAAAGTTCACAACTGACCTTGCTAGCGAAATAATTTTATTTTTAGTCAGTTACTTTGGGAACAAAACTACGCTAAGGTTCAAACGTCAACGTAAGTTGAACTAACAAACATTCTAATGGCTGAAAGTTATTCTTGGGTGTTTACGGGGAGTAGTAAAGGACGTGGAAACAATGATTTTGTGACATGACTGCTTTTTTTCTGTGGGTAAAAATCATTCAATGACAACTCCCGCCTTTGGGCGGAGCGGCAGATAGTGTCAGACTTTTACTGACTAAAAATCCCTCTTCGTTTTTCATTGCTTTCGTACCAGGGCCATGGTGTACACTTTCACATTTACCCAAGGGCCCAGAGTAGGTTTCAACCCGAACTTGGGTTCGGTCCGGACAGTTACCGGACGGTCTGACAGCGAGCTACTCATTGCTCGTCGCCCGCAAGCCCGTGACATGACTGTTGGATATTGTTTCACAAAGTTTACGTCAATTTTTAGTACTATACAAGTTCAGACATAGAAATCTTTACGCATTACAAACTTGACATATGGGTAGACCAAACGGTGGGCATTGAAACAGATGGACCGGGAACTCCTCCTGGAAGTCACGATGGTACAAGCCAGGATGCTAGGGAACAGGCCAGTCCACATCAACGTCTGCAACTTGGAAAGATCCCCAGTCCGGTGTCAGGTGTACTGGTGGTCGCCAAAGATTGCGCCATTGTACAAGGCATTCATTGCGCGTGAAAAGGGAAACTGAAGGAAAATAGCTATGGTTTTAGTCAGCAAAAATCAGACACGCTCTCCCACTCCGCCCTAAAGTGGGAGAAATCATTAAATGATATCCCACCTCAAAAAAACCGGAAAAAAAAAAAAAAAAAAAAAAACCGGGCAAGTGTGAGTCGGACTCGCGCACAAAGGGTGCACACTACAAAGTTACCATGAAAATAGTTCGTAATATACGTAATAACAAATTTAAAGTTTTCAGATTTTTTCACTCTGCTTATGCTATGAGACCTTGCTTCATGTCAAATTCCAGGATTCTAGGTCAACGAGAAGTACCCTATGAATTTTTATTCCCTTTAGAGTGTGAAATATACGTCTTTTTGTGACATAAACGTCCGTATCTACTTTTTCGTTAACTTAGTAGTAAGATTTTTTTCCTGACTTGAGTTTCCGAGATAAAGGATGTTGACAGACAGACAGATAGACAGACGAACAACAAAGTGATCCTATAGGGGTTCCGTATGTATCTTTTGAGGTATAGAATTCTTAAAAACGGTTAGACCGACAATATCCGACAACGACTCGACTGGATACATTTTATTCTGGTTATATGCTCCCTTGAGATTGAGATACCTAATTTTCAAATTTTAACTGAGTGAAAACGGTGCTAGAAATCAGTTTTTAACCGACTTTGTAAAGAAGGACGTTCTATGTTCGGCTGTATATATTTTTTTTCATGTATCGGCTGTATGTATTTTTTTTCAGGAAATCTCGGTCAATTGTGCAACGATTTAAAAATTTTTTGTTTTGATTTAAAAAAAACAAAATAGTGTAACCTGACCTAACCTAACATAACCTGACATAGTTCACTCTGAAAGAAGATAAACTTAACCTATGCTTTATATAAAATGACCTAATTGACTCTTTCAGAGGGTTTTCTGATACTGGGTGGTTCGTTTGACCTAACGTCAAATAAAACTCCAAGCCCTATATATTTATTTTATTTACCACATTCTTAATGTAATACATTTTTTTTACATTTTTATAATTTTAATTTTTTTTGGTCCATTACATTTTTCAAAACTTTGGAAGCCGAAGTTAAATAACAAAGAGACCAAACTATTTATAGATACACCTAATTCCGAAATTAAAGATATTTTGCACTTTTTTGTGTTTTTTTTTTTAAACTAAAGTCGGTTGTATTTTTTTTTATTTTTACACATTCTGATCCCCTCCTTTTCTTCCTCAGGTAGGCTGGCTAAGAGCAGAAGACCAGACAGTCCTCACGATGCACGACCGAGCAGTCCTAAGTGCGAGGTACTCAGTGCACATGGACGCGCCCAGGACCTGGCAGTTGAGGATTAGACCTCTTCGGGCTGAGGACCGCGGCTGCTACATGTGCCAGATCAACACGCAGCCTAGTATGAAGTGGCAGAACGGCTGTATTGATGTTTATGGTGAGTGATTTTTTTTGGATGGCTATAAGTATAAAACACACACAAACATACACACACAGAAGCAGCAGAAAGGAATAGAGTATAACTATCTATCTAAGTTCTTGCTTGAGAAGCATCCTTTCCTCACATAGCTGCTGCTTAGGTTATATCTGGAGGAGCACCAGTTATGCCCTGAGCCAAGGTACAGATAGCGCCATCAACTGGTTACCCTTTCCTAAGATTAATGTGAGAAGGGTACCCAATTGATGCAGCTGTCTGTACCTACGCTAAAAGGGTTGTCCTGCTCATAGTTAATTTTTTTTTTTCCCCTGCATGGAGTATGCCTAACCCCAAAAGGCATTGTTAATGTGGCTTCAATAGGTGGCGGGATTCCAACTAAGAGTAGTATTAATAAGTCTACGAACTATGTTATATTTCATAGCAGTTAAATTCATTGATTTCCATTAAATCTAGAGGGTCGTCTATTTATACATTGCGGAATTTTGATAAGATTCGTAGTTTTGCAATTTCAATTTATTTGCTTATTATTAGAATTTTCATTCTGAAGCTCCAACTATAATGGCTGAGTTCGGTTTAATACATATTTATATTTATTTCAATGTATATGTAGATATATAGTACAATTTATTAAATACACAACTAATGGATATCAAAATCAAAAATCCAAAACAAAGGAGAAATAGAAATAAGAAAGCAATAGTAAGAACTTATTTTTTAAAATAAGAAGAAAGAAAGAAGATAGCATTTTTACTATATTTTTGTTTTATTTATTTAAGGATAACAAACATCGTATTGGATGATTTTAAACCACCAAAAAAAATTACGTATTCTTATATCTTATAGTTACATTTTATATTCATTAATTTATTTATATTTTCTTTTAATTTTTATCCGTATAACTGTGCGGAAAATATAACTAGTCCGCCATCTTTATGAGTCCGCCATATTTAGAAATGATGCATTATCATCATACAAACTGATTTTGTCAGGGAAAACTATTTCAAAATTCATTTACTAATTTAAGCCCCCCAAAAAAAAAACATACATACATACACACAATACACATAAATAAATCCTGGTCAAAACGATTTTTCCTTGTAGTTTGACCATCTAGATAAATCCCCATTCTCTAGTCGGTTGACCACCCAGTTGAGCGGGGCCTGACCACCCATCCATCACCTGCCACCGCTTAGCTGTTCGCTACTGTGACTTGATTTTATTTTTCAGTTTCTTTCATCCATGTCGTGGATATACTAGCGTTTTTGTTGACCGCTTTATCTAGTACTGTCGTGAAACATGGGGCTTTCAAATTGAAAGTTGGAAGGAAGGAATAATTTTTGTTGGTAGATGGATTGGTTTGGTGTTTAATGAATAACATAATCAGCCTTATAATGTTTCCACTGCGGAAACTGAGGCCCTAGGAGACCTGGAGATCTCTATGAGACCTGTGTGACTATCAGAAAATAGAGCACGCATCTAGTTTAAACTCACAAAAAATTTGTTATGGTTTTTTTTTTTTTGTTAATGGCCAGTTCGATTTTTGAATAAACTTATTTGATGCATGTTTAATTTAATTTAATGTCTGTAACGCCGCGCCGCGCGGCGATATGTTAGGTAGGGAAGGTAAGTACTTTGGGCGCTCGCGCACCCCTTCCCGTACACCCGCGCAGCCGCGTCCTGCATACCCCGCGCGCGCGCGCCAGTCGTCGCCCGCCCGCGTTAGCGTTAGACACGTTTTCCCAAATCCGCGCCACGCGAACATATTACGCCCGCTGCCTTCTCTCTGCGGCTCTCGCTCGCTCACAATAATTAATGTAATCGTGATTAAACCCTTATCTGATTAAACTGGCGCCCAACGTGGGGCCAATCTAATAGTGCTTGCCATGCCCAGACCGACTCGAGCAAATCGTGCAGTCCTAGACCGCGAGCAGGAAGATCCCAGCAGCGACGAAAGCGGCAATCAAACGGCGAAGTCGCAGGAGACGCGCGCCCAAGGGGGCGCCGTTCCCGCGCACGTGCTCGCCGTGGACGACTACGACGCGACCTTGGAGACGCGCGCCCAGGAGGGCGCCTCCCCAAGTCCAACTCTCAGCGGGGCCCGTACTGGAGCGCCCCAGGCTCTCGATACCGAGAAATTATTGACGACAATTATGGAGACATTTGCCCGAACGCAGGCGGAGACCAACCGTACCCTAGTTGAGACCCTGCGTTCGCTACACAATAATAGCCAGTGGAACCCGATTGCGTCTACACCGAGTCCGACAGCACCTACCTCAGTAGTCAACGGGAATGCTACCGCTGCCGCCGCCACGTCCGGCGGCAACTTCGCTAAGTGCACCGCGCGATTCGACGGCCGGTCACGCGACGCTGAAGTACTGGAGGCATTCATCGACGCAGTGGAGGTGTTCAAGGAGTGCACCGACGTGTCCGACGAGCACGCGCTCCGTGGCCTCCCCATGTTGCTGACGAGCGACGCGGCGGTGTGGTGGCGAGGCGCCCGCGCCGGCATCACGACGTGGCCGGACGCGCTGTCGCGTCTACGCGCTACCTACGGCGTCCAGCAGCCAGGTTATAAGGTACTACGTGAAATGTTTTCAAGTGAACAATCCGAAAACGAACGTGCTGATGTGTTTGTGTCACGACTACGGTCCTTGTTAGTGAAATTACCATATAGTGTTCCGAGCGCGATGCAAGTCGATATTATTTACGGTTTATTGCACCGTCGCATCCGCAAACGATTGCCGAGAGACAGTGTACCTAATGATGTAGATCGATTGTTAGAGAGAGCGAGACTCACAGAAGACTCCATCGAGGAGATTAAAAGGTCAACGGACACTCCCGCGCATGTAAACTCGAAAATACCTACGCGCGAAACGAAGTCACCTGATCGTAGCGCTACTACGAGTTCGGGCGCTACCACCGGTACGAAACTCGCTTCAAACTCGAACGAAAACTCGAAACGTACTCGCGTTCGGTGTTCGCTTTGTAAGTCATACGGACATGTTTCCACTGATTGTCGAAAGACAAATAAAATAGATCCCAAGGTTAACAACCCAATACGGTGTTATGGATGCGGTCAACCGGGTGTAGTGCGTTCTAAATGCGATATTTGTAATTCGGCATCAACGTCGACTAAAAAAGACGATAAACCGTCTTTCAACAGCGCTTGTTTCCATAAGGAACCCGACGCGACTAGTGATTCTGTTAGGTGCGTGCGTTGGGCCAACATAGATTCACACAAGGCACACCCGATGGTGAATATCCACGTTATGGGTCGTTATGGGGTAGCCGTTGTTGACACGGGTGCTACGCATAGTTTAGCGAGCTCTTCATTATATCAGATTTTGGTAGACTCTGGTGTTCAGTTCGATGACACCAAACGTTTAGTTCGGTTAGCCGACGGGTCTCGATCTTCAATGGACCTGCTAACCGCCAAGGTACCTGTTACAGTTGAGGGCCAAGAGGTATTTTGCGATTTTTTAGTATTGCCAGGCAGTGACACGCAGACCTTGCTTGGGGTTGATTTCTTGTCCAAGGCGGAGATGATATTGGACGTCGCCCAGGGTAAGTGGACATTTAGAGACGCTCCTGACAATTTTTATAATTTTGTGTATACCTACACCCTTAACACAGTTAGTACAGACCAGGCACGTGACAATCATGCAGAGTGGCAGTTACGTCCAGACGAAGGTCCCACGCTCACCGACGAGCAGCGGGATACACTGAATCGCTTCATCAGTGAGCGCGCGCCGCAGTTCGCGCGTGATGGGCCTGCTACGGAGTTTGCTACACACCGCATTAAGGTAAAGCCGAACCAAGAACCATTAGCATCGCCGCCATACAGGTTGTCTCCGCCCAAGCGAGAAGCACTCGAGAAGGAGTTGCAGGAGATGATCCGCGCCGACGTGATAGAAGAGTGCGAGTCTCCATGGGCGTCGAACGTCGTTCTTGTAAAGAAGAAGAACGGTGGGTTTAGAGTGTGCGTTGACTATCGGAAGCTCAACGCAGTCACCGAGCCCGACCGATACCCGCTCCCCAGGATCGAGGACGTTCTGCATTCTGCGAAAACTTCGAAGTACATGACCACCCTCGACCTTAGGGCGGGCTACTTTCAGGTAGGTGTGGATCCTGATGACAGAGATAAGACCGCAATCACCACGCCGCTAGGTACGTACAGGTTCAAACGTATGCCCATGGGATTGCGCAACTCTGGTGCTACTTTTCAGCGGCTGATCGACCGGTTCAAATCCAATTTGCCAGGAGTCTCTTTAGAGGCGTATTTAGATGATCTACTTATTTTGTCGGATGAGTCATTCGAGAGACACCTCGAAGACCTTAAGGCTGTATTCGACCGGCTTGCGATGTTCAACCTACGAGTCAACCGTGAAAAAAGCCATTTTGCCAGGGAATCAGTGAGATATCTTGGCCATATTATTAAGCCAGGTGGTATTCACGTAGATCCTGACAAAACTTCGGCGATCGCAGACATGCCGACCCCTAAGAACATAAAACACCTTAAGTGTTTCCTTCAAACCTCCAGTTGGTTTAGGCGATTTGTCCCTAGTTATGCGGAGGTCGCCAAACCATTAACAACTTTGCTGAGGAAAGCAAGTACATGGCAATGGGGTGCTGAACAACAAAAGGCTTTCGAGCACATTAAACAGCTGTTGACCACGGCCCCAATACTGCGTCAGGCCGATGAGACGATGCCATTCATCCTCAGAACCGACAGCAGTGGGTATGCCCTCGGGGCAGCTCTCCTCCAGGGGGAGGGAAGCGATGAGCGTCCTATTGAGTACGCCAGCAGATTGCTAACTGCAGCCGAAAAAAACTATAGTACGACCGAAAGAGAGGCCCTGGCTGTCGTGTGGGCCGTCTCAAAGTTTCGTGGGTACATCGACGGAGCGGAAGTGATCGTGAGGTCCGACCATCAACCGCTCAAGTGGCTAATGAGCATGAAATCGCCAAGTGGGCGATTGGCTCGATGGGCACTCACCCTCCAAGAGTATAACCTCAAGATTGAATATACGCCAGGTAAGGCAAACGTCCTGGCTGACACGCTGTCGCGTCCAGCGTGCACCGAAAGTTCCGATTGTGACTTGTGCTACGCTGTCACTGACATGCCATCGCGCCGTCCTAAGGACGTCCGGGAAAGCCAGATGTCCGACCCTGAAGTACGCAAAATCGTCGAAGCGCTGGAGTCTGACGATCCGTGCAGGGGGAGGCCATGGGCCGATAAAGGGTACGTACTTACCGAGGGTGTGTTGTATCGTTACGGACCCGAGAATGAGGATAATGATGACGCCAGTCTGGTAGTCCCAGAGCAAGAACGGATGAAGATCTTGTCGGACTACCATGATGCGCCAACTGCTGGTCATCTAGGTGCGGAACGTACTTTGCAACGCTTAGCTAGTAAGTATTACTGGCCAGGGATGCGTTCTTACGTCACGCAGCACGTTAAAAACTGTGTGCAGTGCCAAAAATATAAGGCTGACACTAGAAAACCAGCTGGATTGTTACAGACGCCTGCTTCAGCGCGTCGATTTGAAGTTTTGTCTGTGGATCTTTTCGGACCACTTCCCGAGACCGCTACAGGTAACAAGTGGATCTTGATAGTCGAGGATACTTGTACTCGGTGGGTAGAGCTGTTTGCCCTCACTAAAGCTACGAGTGAGGAATGTGCAAAGGTCCTGGTGTCGGAGGTATTCTTGAGGTATGGGGTTCCCCGGAGGCTCATCAGTGATAATGGTGTCCAGTTCATCAGTGAAGTCATACAACAGACCTGCCACGCTATGGGTATTATCCAAGCACTTACCTGTTACTATCACCCAGAATCGAATCCCGTCGAGCGGAAGAACCGCGATCTCAAGCCGCAACTGGCGATTCTGGTAGGTAAAGATCATGATACGTGGGATATTCACTTACCTGCTATCCGATTTGCCATGAACTCAGCTGTTACGTCGGGTACGGGTTACTCGCCCGCTTACCTAAGCTATGCACGCGAAATGCGTGCACCCGCCGATGTCGTATCTGAAATGCGTGCTATTATCGATAACGATAATTATATAGGTGACATCACTGCTTACCTGAAGAAGGTGTCGTCGGTGCTCGTCGACGCTCGTGACGTTCACGAGGCTGCTCAAAAGGTGCATAAAAGGTATGCTGATGAACATCGTCGTCCTGCTCCAGACTACAAGGTTGGGGACTTGGTCCTATTGGAAACGCAGGGCTTAAATGACACGAATAAAGGTCAAACGCCCAAGTTCATTCCGCGACGTGACGGCCCATATCGTGTGCAAGCTATTGCGGGCCCAACCGCCTACGTGTTAGAACGTATTAGGGATGTTACAGTGTTAGGAAAGTATCACTCGTCAGTGCTAACACCTTTCGTTGGTCGCATCCCAACCGAACCCATCCAGGAAAAACGTAGAAGGGGGAGGCCACGCAAGGCTAACCCGACCGCGAGGACGCAAAAGTCAGGTTAGAGGGGGAGAATGTAACGCCGCGCCGCGCGGCGATATGTTAGGTAGGGAAGGTAAGTACTTTGGGCGCTCGCGCACCCCTTCCCGTACACCCGCGCAGCCGCGTCCTGCATACCCCGCGCGCGCGCGCCAGTCGTCGCCCGCCCGCGTTAGCGTTAGACACGTTTTCCCAAATTCGCGCCACGCGAACATATTACGCCCGCTGCCTTCTCTCTGCGGCTCTCGCTCGCTCACAATAATTAATGTAATCGTGATTAAACCCTTATCTGATTAAATGTCTTTATTTTTTGACGTTCCAAATTCAAATGTCATTATATCATTAGGGAGATAATGTAGTATTACCTAGGGTAGGAATGATTGATGATCGATGACTTCCCACTGAAAAAAAAAAACAAGTTTAAACGCTAACCACCTAAGATTGATCGTTCCACACGCCACCTTTACCACGAACCACTGAAAAAACGATTACAAGCATTGATAAAACACCACAACACCAACTTAAAAAGAATGCTTGTAACACATTTACCCGCTACCCCAGTCCCTAATTCCACCATAGATCAACCAATTAAGGCAAGGTTAACAACATAAACGTCTTTTTATCTGTTCAAAGTGACGGATAGAGGGCTTAGCTGGTATACAACCCGTATAGGCAGCGACCGTGCCTAAGCACATTTAATCCGACTAACGATAGATTAGAAACGTCTTCAAGATATGGGTCACTCAGTTTAAGTGAAAGGTGTGGCTTCTTCAATCGCGTGTGCTGCAGTATTGTACGGGGCGGTTTTTGAGGAATAAGAGTGCTTTCCAGCCCCCCTAGCCAAGTTTCGATAGCTTAGTTAAGCGTGATCGCTTGGAGTTGGCTACGCCCCCAATCCCCTTGTTCTGACGTGATTTTAACGCTTAGTTACGTGGTGAAAACAAAGAAATTGGGGCGTAGCCAACTCCAAGCGTTCACGCTTAACGAAACGTAATTTGGCTAGGGGAGCTGGGGTTAAATTACTTCCGGCTACCGTAGGTATGGGCTTGTGGACGGCGAGTAATGGGTAATTCGCCGTCCGGTCTTCTGGTAGTGTTCAAAGATTACCACTCCAGCTATTATATGATGAAATATTTTTTCCAGTCTGAGTGGTGGTTTCAGGGATTATCGCATTTAAACAAACCATATCATTATAAATATAGGTATTTCCATAATTAATTAATGAAATGGATATACGCATGAATTTAAAATAAATGAGGCCGAAGCCTAGGTTTCATAGCTAACTACCCCGAGAAGAAACACCGAAACAAAATTTATTGCTTTTTTCTTCTTTCTCACATTTATACGTCTATTATTGGGATTCCGTACCTCAAAAGGAAAAAATGGAACCCTTATTTTCTTATAACGGATCACTTTGTTGTCTGTCTGTCTGTCAAGATCTTTTATCTTGGGAACACGTGGAGGTCTCTTGAAGCTGTGAAAAAATCAAATATCTAAGTTTACTACAAAAAGATATGTCGCAAAAACATTCGCTTGGACATTTTGATACTCTCAGAGCCAAATTCACCAATAAACTAATTGCGATTCGTTCAAACAAAACGCAGTTTGAGCGCCTAATCGAAATTATAGCTTCATTTTGCGTTTCACCGCGATGACTTGAACCTAGTTTACGCTAAACTCAGTTTCAATTCTTTTGTAGTCGCCCATGTTTACGACACGTGTCTTTAAACTAGATTACGCTGAACTTAGTTTAGTTGAACTAAGATTTTACATTGAATGATGAAATCAGCTCTCAAGGGAATCAAAATTCATAGGGTACTTCCTGTTGACTTGGAATCCTGAAATTGCATGCTTGAAGCAAGGTCTCATAGTATAAGTAAATCTGAAAACTGTAAATTTATAGTTACGTAACAAAAAAGAACAAAAATTTTTTTTGATTCGGAATTTTAGTCTTCGAAACTCGATTCGGGAATTGAACTATTTATGTAAATTAGTCTGTACGGAACCCTCGGTGTGCGAGTCTGACTCACATTGTTTTCGTAAATTTAGGGCTGATTTCATCATTCACTATAAAAACTTAATTCAACTAAACTGAGCTCAGCGTAATCTAGTTTAAAGACCCAAGTCGTAAACATGGGCGACAACAAAAGAATTGAAACTGAGTTTAACGTAAACTAGGTTTAATACATCGCGGTGAAACGCAAATTGAAGCTACAATCTCGATTATTCGCTCAAATTGCGTTTTGTTTGAACGAATCGCGATTAGTTTATTGGGGAATTTGGCTCTAAGGGCTGATTTCATCATTCAATATAAAAACTTAGTTTAACCAAACTGAGCTCAGCGTAATCTAGTTTAAAGAACAGTGTCGTAAACATGAGCGACAACAAAAGAATTGAAACTGAGTTTATCATAAACTAGGTTAAATTCGTCGCGGTGAAACGCAAAATGAAGCTATAATCTCGATTAGTCGCTCAAACGGCGTTTTGTTTGAACGAATCGCGATTAGTTTATTGGTAAATTTGGCTCTAAATCTGTGGTGGTCTCGTACGATGCTCCTTAGCTAACTACCCTGAGTAGATATACTGGAGCAAACTCAGAGGTCAACGTCTCTTTTAAAGTCCATAGAATAAACAGGACTGTAATGGTCTAAATGGACTTGTAAAGTTCAAAAAGGCATTCACTCTATATTCACCAATAATTGTCAGGTGAATGCGTGGGTAGACTAGACTGATTACCAGTCCAAATATTGTTAAGTAAAGATTCAATGGACGAAATTTTGTTTTCATAAAACCACGCGTGACTTTAAAAAAACCAGCCAAGTGCGAATTGGAGTCGCGCACGAAGGGTTTCGTACCGCTTGTGGCAAAAAACGGCAAGAAAACATGTTTGTAAACACTTAATTTTTTTTTCAGTTTTCTGTATTTTTCTTGAGATACAGCCTGGTGACAGACAGACGGACAGATGGATGGACAGACAGCGAAGTCTTAGTAATATGGTCCCGTTTTTACCCTTTGGATACGAACCCTAAAAATAATTAATTCATAGTACGCTGAGTACCGGAAACCTGCGTTTTAATGGTCGTAAAATAATAACATTGTATTAAGTACGCATAACTAAAATACGTAGGAAAGGCCTTTATAGTTTATAGCGTGGACAATTTCAGCTTAAAACGATAATAATCTATGAAATTATTTGTATTTCTTGTTCCGTATAATTAACGTCGTCGGAATGAAAATTACTATGTATGATATGTATGACAGTGACACAATATCAAAATAATAGTAATTGGATCAATAAAATTTTCAAGTTTTTTTTTTTTAAGGTGGGTATTCGTCAAATAACTGCCCCTGCTCTAGGGTTGAACGAAAAGGCGTGTCAAACTTTTATTAACTAAATTCTACCTATCTCCTTCAGTTGACTTTTGCGTTCTAGGGTTACGGGTTACGTCACTCTTTCAAATGTTCTCTCAGCCCTAGCAGGCATCGGTGTTACTAGGCCCCTTCACTTAAACTGGCATCTCATTGAGGCACGCGTGAATCACTACGCACCGTCGAAGACTAGAGTTCGGTTCGGACAGTTACCGGATGGCCGAAGGTTATTACTCATCATCCACAACCGCCTACCGTGGTACATCACTAGGGTGCGGTGACACTTACGTGAAACGTGTGCCGTGCAGATATTCAATGCTGAGCCCTGTAGAGCGGATGCACGGAGGTTCACTACTTGAAATCGAATGACTTTAGATCGAATAGCACTTGCTTGAAAACGTTAACTCGACAGAACTTGAAATCGAGAAATTATGAGCTCGACATTTACTGACACTGTTTTTTTTTTTCTATGAGATTTTGTACAATTAATTTAATTTTGACATTAGCATTACTATTTTGTATGCCTTTCGGCGGAACATTGGATGAACCAAACATTATATATTTAAGATCATGATTGTACCCTGTGTTCACAAAATGAATTAATGAATTAAAAATGAAATGAATTAAAATGACAGTTCACTACCTCGGTGAATCAAAATCTCGAAAACTATAAGGTCGAATCCTCAGCAGCACTAAAGCCCCATTATTTTGAAACATCTTTCATTATTCGATTTTTTTTTTCAGTTTTATTCTATTCTATCATTTCTCGAGTGACCATCTAATCGATTTCAAGTAGTCTGACACGTCCTCTCGCTCTGCTGCAGAGCAGTACCTCTACCATGAGTTTTAAGCAATAGTATTCGTCGCTACTCGATATCGACGACGTAAATATTTTGTATGGCAAATTTTGCAGCGCCTCTAGCGGTCACTTGCAGAACCAAAATTTGCCATACAAAATATTTACGGCGTCGATATCGAGTAGCGACGAATACTATTGCTTAAAACTCATGGTAGAGGTACTGGAAAACTGATTGGAAAATATCCCGCCTCATAAAAAAACCCTGGGTAATGTTGTGAAACTTTATCGCCACGCTTTGCGTTTAATTTATAACGCGTCAATAACTTCTTTCAAAAAACTGGATGTAAAAGAATCAATTCAAAGAAAACTATTCAAAGATCGCTTTTTGACGTTCATCTGTTTGTGACAGACATTTTCCTCGAAAACTACACAACATATTAATCGCAGCTTTTCGCAGAAAATTGTCATTATTTGTTCGTCCCACACACGACCATACAGAACCTACATTCCTTATTTATTCAGTCCAATTTTTTAGGTCTATACAAAACCGAAAAATATTATATCCGGCCATCCGACCAAGCGACCTTTTTCAAGGCATGACTGTAGGTCAACACATTATAGTGAGGTCACATTAAAATTATAATAGAGACCGGAAATCGGAGTCCGCCCGTGTGGAGCGGCCCTCTGCTAGCGATCGATCACCTGGTCTTATATGTGCCAGAAACTGGAAAGGAATAAAATGGGTGCGACGACATGGAGGTAAGGCGGGTTTAGTTACTTACTACAATAGGCTTGGCTCGTGTATGTCGCGTCTAGGTGTATGTAGGATTTTATGTCTTCGAGAACGCCTAGTCATGGGTACATGTAACATTTGGGATCGCAGAATTCCTTTTAATTTTAGAATGATTCTTATCAGAAATGCTCTGTTTGGTCAGCAAATAAAATAGAAGTGTATATTATTATAACTGCTTGTATAGTATTTTCGTGCTTACATGTTCATATTCTCGTAACGAGGGCTTGTAGGCGTTCCCGGAAAAGCTTTATGAATAATTTTGCTCAATTAATTGGACTACTTCGTTGGTCTTGCATCGCAAGTGCTAATTTTGAGCACGATGTCATGTCTTCTATGCTAGAGACAGCCCAAATGATATTAAATGTAAATGGTGACATGCAAGTGTTTTTAAGTGCACCTCTTCTAGAAACTTGGTGAAACAGGCTATGCTATATAATTGGCAATGTATTGAACGTTTCTCTTTCTTTCTTAATATTATCCAAAATCACAATTTTAGAAAGCAATTTTCAGATCAATTCAATGTGAAATGCGTTGGAAACCTTTCGAATCTAGTGGAAATAGTTGTCAAGTAAAATAATAAGGATGCAGACACGGAATTGTGACGTCACAGCCATTAGGTCATGTGTAAACGAGGTAACGACATGTTCCTTCCTTCTAGCAAAATTTGAAATGTTGATGATGTTATTTTAAATAAAAGGTTTATTATAATAATAATATTATTTAATCTTTTTTTTTTACTGCGTGCTTTATGAAATATTTAAAAATATGTATATAAAATTAATAAACGGAATAAGAATTTATTTTTTAGATAATACAAATAATAAAAAAAAAATATTGTTAGTATAGACATACCCAACTTACAAACTAGCATTAGAAAATATACCTCTGTAAATTAATAAATGAATTCAATATCCATGTCAATAATAATAATTCAATCACATAATGAAATAATAATAATATAGTATTTTAGTGTCGTTTATTATTTAGTATCAAATATATAAAGAGAAATAGCAAATGCAAAATTAATCTACATATTACGGGTCACAAGTTCCGTAAAGCAAAAAATGAACCAAAATTTTAATCACTGAAAAGCCCAAAAACACCTTATTGAAATCATATTTCATTACACAAGTTCTGTTTAATTTATGGCAAAATTTCCAAGTAGACGGTCGAGAGTTTAGCAATTTTGTGTTCCCCGATATTTGCATGCCTCGGCCGGGATTTCTTTTTCAATTTCGAAGTTGTTCGTGACTTTATTGGGGCCTCGTGTCACTTGGACCGACGAGGCGGTAACGAATGGTAAACGGTTTGAATGTTTTCATTCCTGTTGCGAGGAAGATTAAATTTAGGTTTTTTTTAAGGTGAGAATTCATCAAATGACTTTTTGCGCTCTGAGGTGGAGTGGGAGTGTGTCAGACTTTCACTACTAAACCCACCCGTGTTTCTTGAGCTGCTCTTTGCGTTCTAGGGCCAAGGTAACTTTTCCATCAATTCCGCAGTCTTTGCAGGCATTGGCACTAGTAGCAATGAGTAGCTCGCTGTCCGACCGTCTACCAACCGGACCGAGCCCAAGTCGTTGACGGCATGTATTATTCCACGCGAGCCTCTAGGAAATGTAAGCAAATCGTAGGGGCCCAGCAGGCTCGAAGCCTATTGAGGCCACAGGTCATGCGAAAGTTAACCCCTGGGACGAAGGCAAAGAAAAGTCTGACACACGGTAACTACAACTGGGAATAACCTGACTAGCATTCCTCCCTAGTGTTCAGCCCCAGCTTTTATAAAAAAAAAAAGAAAAAACTCATAATAGACTAGTGCGTTTCACCATACACGATTGCATCACTGTGTACCAACAGATGGAATCGCAGTCAAGGACTAGTTTAAGCATTAAAAAATTCATGCTCACATCTTTAAACGACTACTATTAGTGAACAAATTAAATTAAGTCTATAGTTTTCCTGAGAACGTTTTAATTACAAGAACTAGAGAAAATGTCACCGTGTCTAGTTAGTAGCGCAGTCTACGGGTTAGAATTTAATATGATACACTAGGGTTGGCAAAGATTATATCTGGAGTTTGGTTCGAAGGAATTACCGTAACCTTGAGACGCAAAGGATTGCTAAAGGAATGTCGGAGAGTTTTAGTCAATAGCCGTCTGATACTCCCTCTTGTTCCACCCAGAATGGGGAAATATTCCTGTTTCAGCATCACTTTTTTCCGCATAAAAAGTTTCGGCACCCGAGCTATTCCTCTTTCCGCACCAATAGGTATGCTAGCTTGGTGCCGAATCTGGAAACAACATACCAAAAATACCTTTTGATGCTGAAAGAGGATTAGATTTGGTGCCGAAACTTATGGTGCTGAAAAAATTGGTGCCGAAACAGGAATACTTCAGAATGGGAGAAGCTATTCGATGTTTAAAGCAATAATAAAAATAGCAATATTCTTTATAGCGAGTAACAATGCGACTCATTTAGTATAAGTGACAATAAAACAAACTTATAACAATGTTAGTGACACAAATACAACTACAAATTAAAGCAACACACACAATAAAAATAATTAATCATTGCTTCAGTACTCTAGCTGAGATACTGGAGCAACGATTAACTATGTAGTAGTCCAGCCTGTTAGCAATCATGCCCAGGATACCGCTGGGACTTGCTCGTACCCTGCGCGCCGCCGCAATGGAAGGGGTTATGCTCGAAGTTTCCTTGTGTGACCGAATCAGGAATGAGGATATCCGCAGGAGAACCAAGGCACGAAGAATCGCCAAACTTAAGTGGCAGTGGGTAGGACAAATTGCTCGTAGAACGGATGACCATTGGAAGGTCTCCTACAAGGAGGACCGATGACCTGGTAAAGGTTGCGGGAATCCGATGGATGCGAGACGCACATGACCGTTTATTGTGGTGATACTTGGAGGAGGCCTATGTCGAACAGTGGATGTCTTTCGGCTGAAATGATGATGATGATTCGATGTTTATACATTCCAAAAACATATTGAAAGTCACCGCGGTCCTAGAACGCAATGGCAGCTGTAGGATCACAGAGTTTGACATTTCCTCTTGCTCATAGGATACTTTTGTAACATAGGATACTTTTTATCCTGAGATTCGATGTTTACACATTCCAAAAACATATTGAAAGTCACCGCGGTTATAGAACGCAAAAGGCAGCTGTAGGATCACAGAGTTCGACATTTCTTCTTGCTCATAGGATACTTTTGTAACATAGGATACTTTTGATCCTAAGAGTAAATTCCTTTATGATAACATTCGACTTTTCTGTAGACGAAGCCGCTGACAGGAGCTAGTAAAAATATCTAAAATCTAATACACTACAGTATCGCATTTTCAAGATATTTGGAAGCCTCTAAATAATTCAAAACCTATTCAAAATATTTTAGCAACGTAATATTACAAAATACTGTAGACGATATGGTATTTATGCTATACATCGTTAAATTTTGGTCGTTTTAATCCCGTGGAGGGTCGATTCGGGACATGAAACACTATCGATTTGTAAAAATAAAATTAAAAAATAAGGTTTTTTTTTTTAAACTCGAATTAATTTACCCATGTATGAAATTAATTTTTTTGAGTAAACGACAGCTGGGCGAGTTCAATTACCTGTAGGTAGTTAGTACGCAACGACCGACTAATACCTACAAGGTAATTGATTCGAGATTTGAAAAAAAAAGTAATTATTTTTTTTTATTTTATCTTTACAAATCGATAGTGTTTCATGGACCGGATCAAACCTCAACGTGCTTAAAACGATCAAAATTGAACGGTGTATACGAGTATTTACAATGTTTGTCATTAGACGAAAATGAGGTTTCGTTCCAAGCGAAATTCAGTGGCTGTTTTAATTATAGGTATAATTAATTATTGCAAATTGATTCCAGTACATAGGATAATAATTGTACTTTATATTCCGGTAGTCTCTTCCCTTGGAGTAATTCTCTGCTATACTATATATATATATATATATATACATGAGGTCCATACTTCCTACCTACCTTTGTAATCCAACACTCAGTAAAAAAAATGTATTTTCTATGGCAACCCTAACCGCATGCTTCGTAAATCGTTTTTTACTGTCTTTGAGACACTGGAGAACCTCCTTCGAGCTAAAGTTTCTTTTGCAAGTGAAATAGTAATTACTAGGTGCATAAATAGTTATTAGCGAGTTCGCTAGGGGCACAAAATGTATTAGCGAGTTTGCTAGCAGTATAAAATCTGTGAATATTGCATGTTAAATTGTTAGTGCGAAATGTTTACGGCTTGACTGTAATCACTATGTTTATAATGTAGCTAATATAAGTTCATCAAGTGTAGTCAAGAGCAATATTATGTGAATATTATGCACTACCTCTGTGCACTAAGAGTTACCTAAAAAGTTATTTCAAAAAGTGAACTTAAAGAGAAATTGCCAAGGTAACTAGCGAAACATTTTGTAGATGAAGTGGACGTCTTTTGCCTGAAATGATAATGTTCTGTTCTTTATGAAGGGGAATGAACCATAATCTACCACGTGAGTCTTGGACGGATTGGTGGATAATGTCACATATCTTTGAATTTTTGTTTTCAGCAGTAGTGCTGAATATAAAAACGTACGCATGGCTGGGTTAGAACTCGTGACCAATAAATCGTAAGCCAGTACCGCTATCACTGGGCTACCACTGCTCTTCTCTAAGCAAAATTACAAAACTCCTACGTTGTCAAAAACAACTTTTCCGCCCTTGTAAATAAATAACAAAACATAAAACTTTTACCTGTAAATTTGAATTTATACAATCACATTTTCATACCGCAACAAAAGAAAATAGGCACGTTATTTTCTATAAAGTTCAACGAATTTATTGAAGGCAATGGATAAGTTGGAAACTTGTTAAAACTTATCGCACGAACACAATCTCAGAACTTAAAATGTCGCATTGCTGATCTTCGAGTCAAAGAAAACATAAGAAGAACCCAATATAGGGAACGGATATTATTTTACTGGAGGAATAGAGTGGATGTCAGCACAGACTGGATGAAAATATTTGTTTTTGTTTACGTCCTTACATATTTATTCGTATAAATAAAATTAAAGTGCTTATACTCCTTGATATTTATTATGAATAAAATACGTAGTAAAAGTTTGATAATAAATCCGGCAGCTAAATTAGAACCGAGCGGCTTGTGTGGGACGCAACCTGTGTCGACACCCTTGCGCCATCACATAATTTGCCGGTGCTGCCGCTGCGGCTGCTGAGACTCTTAGCTTGCGTAAATACTGTAACCTTATTGGTAATTACAGCTTTGAGCCGTTTGAGGTCATAACGCTTGGGTCATGGGGTTCGAGTGCGCGTCTCCTTTTCAATGATATTTTAAGTGACACTTTACGTGATCAGAGGGCTGACTCTTTCTTCGCTCAAAGAATTAGCATTGCCATCGGCAATGCTGCCAGCCTTCTGGAAACATTTCCAGATGACAGCGATATGAAGGAGTACTTTGACACCTAAGTGAATTTTGTGTGTGTTTATTGTATTATGTGTACATAGTTATTTTTAGTATTAAAGTATTTATTGTTTAGTTTATATTTAAGTGCTTATTGGAACAATAAAAAATGCATATAAAAATCACTCTATACGTCTGTCAGTCTGTTTGTTCCAGTTAATCTCCAAAAAGGCTGGACCGATTTTGACGAGAATTTTAGTGTGGAAAGAGTAACTCAGATACTTCTCATTTTCCTGAACAAGATTTTAAAATATGAGTAACTGAAGCTACTAGTCATTTACGGGAACGGGACTTAATTCCTGATGGGAGGACTTCTCCAAAATGGGTCTGTCTGTATGTTCGCGATAAATAAAAAAAAAAATGAACGGATTTTCATCTGTTCAGTATTTTTTGTTGGCTGTTTTAACGATCAGACGGAGTGATTTATGAGAAAGGTTTACATGTAGTAATAAATGCATAATATAGAAGAGAAAAGACGAGAATTTTAAAGATTTCGAACACCCGTGGGTCTTCTTAGCTGGGCTGGGTTGCTATTATTGTCATATTTTATCTATTTTACTTCATAGCACCGCCGTGCAGACTTATTAATCTTTACGTATATTATTTATTTATTTATTTATAAAGACTTCATGTACATAACAATGTACAAAGGCGGACTATATTATACAATTTTTTTTTCATTGTTATTGATAGGCTCTCGTTTGACCACCATCCCACCTGATGGTAAACGGTAATGTGGCCGACGATGGAGCACGCTTGCCTATAAGTAACTTATTCACTCTCGACTTAAAAACTCCGGCAGGGAATTCCACTCCTTAGCTATACGCATAATGAATATGTTCCCAAAACGCTTTGTACGTATGGGTGGGATCTTCACCATGTACCGGTGGTCGTACGTCTAGTGGTCCAAAGATGGAACGGACTTGGCGAAATTAAATTCTGCAATTCCAATGCAGACTCCCAGAAATGTAAACGATAGAAAACTGACACTTCATGTAATTCTTTTGTACGTGGGTTTGTCACCTAATTCCTTCTTGGCTTGACCGATTTGGATAAAAAACTTTGAGAGTGTATTTACGTGGGTCTTTGGAAGGTTCGAAAATACATTTGGACCCGGTAGGTGGCAATGTAATCAGATTCTCAATTTTTTTCTGACGAATAGCAAGCTTGCGGACAGGATAACAAGTAAAATTATTATATGATTATTTCTATCAGAATATGGTCAAATTAATTTTAGTTTGTGTTGATTGTTTAGACACCAAAGAAGCCCAAGATAATGAATTCAATGCTTTCTTAGAAACCAAATAAACCATCACAGCGACAAACTAATCAAAGTTATGTTTCTATTCATCCCTCCGTTCATGTTCAACCCGTTTGTAGGAGCTAAAGTAAACTGTTATTGATATCCCGTTGCCTTTGCATGTGCCTCTGTCTTGGACTTCCAATATGCCTTTGTACAGGTCTGGGTTTAGGCACGCTTATGGCTTTATATGCTTCACACTGACATTTCTAAGCTCAGCGTTAACTTAGGTCATAACATGTCAGTCCATAATCTTAATGCAATGTTTCGAATAAAATAATGACATTAATATTATATACTAGCTTCAAGCATAGTAAAGTAGATACTAAACCTTAGTTACTAATAAGTGGCCATAATGTTGAAAAGGCCTAACTTTTTTTTTTAGAATTCGATTTTGCACGTAAGTAAAAGCAGAACCGTGGTAGACCCTGACTTATGAGTTGTAGGTTGTGGGTTCAAATCTTGGCAGGTGCTTCACTTCAATTTGTGTGATTTATTACAACACCACTACTCTCCAAACAGTGAAAGAAAACATCGTGAGAAATCTGGTATGTGTTCGAGCCAAAAATTGAAAGACGTGTGACATCTGCTATCCCACACTAAGTGCGTGGTTACGGTTCATTGTCTGTCTTAAATAGGACACCTCAGTCTCTGCAGTGAGAACAAAATAAGGCTGATTATCCTGTTTTATAGGTTAGTAAGAAGTAGGTTCTTCATCATCATCGGCCTTTTTTAATGTTCCCACTGCTGGGACACAGGCCTCGTCTCTGAGAGAGGGAATGGGCCGTATTCCACCACGCGGGCCCAGTGCGAGTTGGTGAATGTCACATGTCTTCGAATTTTTAGTTCTAGGACATGCCGGTTTCCTCACGATGTTTTCCTTCACCGTTTTGATGATGAAATAAATTACACAAAGTAATGCGCCTGGGCGGGGTTTGATCCCGTAATCTACAACTCGTAACCACTCACCACCACTGCTCTAGTAAGTGCTCGCACTGTAGTAGGTTCTTACAAAACTTAATTTATCAGCGCTAAAGACACTCACAAATGATCTACAAACAAGTTCATTGACGAAACTCAAAGAAAACATCAAACGGCCGAATACGTACATAGCAATATCCTAAATGGCACATCAAACAACCAGCACATATTGCATTTTAAAATGAAAAATTCTTAAGTAAAACGCGCCCCTCAAAGGGGAAGGAATAAAAATTCAACATTAAACATTTCCCGGGAAACTCGGATATAAATAAAGTTTGTACTGAACTCCATCTGTGAGGTCTCAAGTGGCGACACAGACGGCACAGTGATGTATAGAAACATAATAGTGTGAAAACTTGAAGATTGCTTTCTATCTGAACTTGTATTCGATGAAAATCGAATGTTTTCTTTCGAGTAAACTTCGTCGGTGTTAGATAAAGACGAGTTTTGTGAAGTCCGGGTTATGTTTGTACAGTTTTCTTAGGACAAAATTTTGCACCCAATTTGTTGGGCTTTTCAATGGGTAAGGGATCGTTGGTAACCTTTTTCTTATGGAGTTGTGCTTACTTTTGAGGTCCTTGAATGTTTAAAGAAATGGTGTAAGTGTTTCCTTTGATTTTACGGTGCTCGCCGATGCCTGTTAAGGATGTGCGTTTGTTCGAAAGAGTTACTGCGGCAACTGAAGGATAACAGCTGGGTTTTAGTCAGTAATTAGTCTTAAATTAAATTCTGCCACTCCATACAGGGCGAGAGAGAAGCTATTTAATTATTTTCCACTCATAAAAACAAATATTTCCTTTCTTCTTCTTCTTCTTTGCGAGTCGATGAACTCAAATCAATTTTTTCGGACCAATATTTGGTAACCTCTACCGCTCCGTCATTGGCCTCGTACAAATTCTGTAAATTGCATACTATTGTGCAGGATGGCTAACACAGCAGATGACGCATGTCTTGTGTAGCGGCTCCACACTGGCACTGTGTCAGACACGAGGTCGAGGAAGTCCCTATATTTGCCCGGCGTGCCCTGGACTGGTAGCACTCGTTAACGCAGAGGCTAGCTGACAAATCCTTTCACCATGATGATTTAAATTCAATGGTTCCTTTGAAGTGGGTGATTACAAGTAAAAAAGTCACTGCGATTTATCTGCAACTCACTGAAGTTTGAAGATAAACCCATTGCACATACTGCCTATTGCGATTTGATTTTGCGCTAACTCGATTAACGCATATAAGACGTTCGACATAACGATTGGCCCATTACAAGCTTTTAACCAATCAGAGTGTCTAACCCGATAAACGTTTTGATCCCATTAACGTAAAAAGAACTCGCTCTCGCCTCTGAATAATCCGAGGAAAATCTCAATAAAATATACTATTTAGGCATATTTCCTTGAAATCATTTTTGGATAAATAATCCCTGTAGGAATTTATTTTCTGCGTTGACCTTTACGTCAAAGTTTGACAAGTTTAAAAGTTAAAAGTTGCCAAACACTCAACTTTAAATTCGCTGTTCAGAAATCGTGGTTGAATATTTAAAATGAAAATTTAACTTGAATCTAATGCAATCAAATGTTTTTGAATTAAATATGTCAGGAAATTGGTTTATTTTCTGTACAGAATATCTCCCAAAATTAAAAATATTATTACTAAAAGTTTACAAGTTCCACTGACACTAAGTGCAAAACAGTAGAAAAAAAAAATTATTCACATAGATAATATATTAAAACTTTAGTGTTTTTTTTTCATTTATCTATTTTACCGCAGACATGATGGTCTGCGCCATTTTTCACCTCGTTTTTTTTTCTATTTTTTGTTTCAAGCTATGGCATGTCTGTCGTGGCCCTTATCTTGACAATTATGTACTTAAAAACTAAGCTTAAAAACTATGCGAGTCCACCTCAGACTCTTTTTTTTAAATTTATATGGATAGATTAATATTTGTTGAGCTCCTTATTAGTCCTGAGTTGTTCACAGTCATTGCATCATGATGGCTGCGGATTATTCGGCAATTGAAGCAACAGCGTAATTTTCAGTCAATAAAAGTCTTAACACTAACTCTCGCTCCACCTAGAGCGGGAGAAGTTTCTGGATGATTTCCTACGAAAAAAATAAAAAATCTTCCGGGGCATTTTGAGAAATCCATTAAAATTACACACTAACCTTGCAACGTACTTTTGTTGCTAAAACTAAAGGCAAAATTTAATATAAGTTACGAATGTCTATTTTTCTTTGAGGTAGTGAAGGGACATCAATTTGTTACGCTCGAGTGAGCTGACTTGCCGGACAAGTTGTACCTAGTTTGTTGTAGAGATGGCATTAGAAATAGTGTTTATAGTTGTATTTCTTTGAAAGAAAATATAATCGAGACGCATTGATACGAGTATATTTTTGCAAGTGTAAAAAATACATTATTATACAATATACATTACAATACACTCTATAGTCAATGATGCTCACTAATAAAGTAGCATTTCACTGGTTAAAGAATATTTAGATCAGCTGCAGTAGTTTTAAAATTTATTCTAATAGCTGCTGCCAGTGATTTTTTTTATTGACATAACTAGTGCTTGACTGCATTTAAACTAGTCTTTTACTAGCGTGAAAGAAGAAAACTGCACTGGGGAACACATTCTCGGTATAAAAACTATCCCTTGTATTATTGGACATGGTCTTCCCGTGTGCCAAAATTCAGCCAAATATACATATATTATTATAAATAAATATATTATTATACAACGTTACCACATACAAAAACTTTCACCGAGACTTGTGAAGAGTGACAAACAAAAATATAAAAATACCAATATGTTCTCTTTTTTAACCGACTTCGAAAAAGAGGAGGTTCTATATTCAGCTGTATGTATTTTTTTATGCATCTTCATCGATATCTCCGTCAATTGTGGACCTATTTTGAAAATTTTTGTTTTTATTGCAAGTTTATACTCCCGATTTTGTCCCATAGAAATATTGTTTTGATCTGATGATGAACTTCGAAGATAGAGAACGAAACTCTTTGAAAAAATTATAGCAGAACTGTCGTAAATTTTATTTTTTTGTTTTTCCTCTACTTTTACACAACGCCATCTAATGTCAAACTAAGCAGAGCTTGTGGTATGAGTACTAGACAACTGATAAACATACTTAAAATTTATTTGTTTATACATGTAATCGGTGACCAACTGAAGGAAGAAAGGGAGGTAATACATAGAACTGATCTGATGATGAAGCCAGAAAGTTGGTAGAAGTTGTTTTTTTGTCGCTGCATACGGGCCTCAAAAACGCGCCGCCACAAAAAGAAGCTAGAAGCAGCTTTTTTTATGGCCGCCTTTTTTGTGGCGGCGTTTTTTTGAGGCCCGTGTGCGGGAGCACTTAGAATAACTCCTATATCGTGGGTGCGTTTATAAACTTGTAAACTCGCATGCAAAGGACATCCAGACCCAGAACCCCTAGACCATAAATAAATTGTTTCATGCGGGAAGCGTACCCGCGAAACGCAGCGCAGCTGGCAATCGTTCAAGAAGTATACATTAAAATCATATATTATTATTACTTAGGTACCTGCGTAATTTATTTCCATTGAACACAGACCATGTCTAGTTTATGTTGATTAATTACGTAATAACAGTTCAAATATTACTAGGTATAGCAATTACGTTACATGTTAACACAAAGGAAAACTTACTTTGATGTAGTGATGGGACATCAATTTGTTCCCCTCGAGTGAGTTCACTCGCCGGACAAGTTCTTTGTAACTTGTGCTGAAGATAGAATTAGATATTTGTTGAGATATTTCTTTTTTTTAGTAAGAAATCAAATAAATTTTAATACCTTCTTACTACCTTTTAGAATGGCATTGCGAAACATTGTCCCTTAAGACGCAGAATAATCTACTTTAAGGGACAGAAATTAATATTATATGTACATATACAACTATAATTTTAGTATTTGCGAAACCCAAACACGTGCCTAGTATTTTTATATAAATAATACAGAATTTCATTACTACATCATGAAAAATCACAAAGTTATTAGATTGTTATATAACCCGATGTCCGCACAAATACGTGCTCACCGAGCCATACAGGTAGTCACCTGGAATTGTTTTTCTCCCGCACCCAGCTGTGTGCTAGCCACTAATGCTTGTTATGGCCTGCCGTGACCTGTATTGTATTTAACGTCGGTGGCGTCCAACTTGCGCCCTTCTTAAACATTTTTAGGAAGAAATATAACATGGTGTAAAAATTATTGGGATCCATTCAGTTACTGATTCTGAACAAGCTATATTGAATATAGCTTGTTCAGAATCAGTAACTAGTTTTGCACATATTAATACTAAAAATAATGTTTATATTTTTTGTACAGATTTCTATAACATCTAAATATTATATATATAATTTTCCCTAAACCATAATATTGTAAATATAAGATATAATTATCTGTATGTTTTTGGGAAATAAAGATATTTATTTTTGTTATTATTACTTGCGTACGTAGTATTCATCCTAAAATAAGACAGATCGATAAAACCCTTTTTTGAAATCCAAGAGAGAGAGAGTGTCATATACCACCGACACTTTTACTGACTATAACCCACCTGTATTCTTTCAGTTGCGTTTAATTTTTCAAATAATCCCATGGGCCCTGCAGGTAATGACTCTAGTAGGCCCCGTCCCTTTTACTGGCATTTATTTGAGGTGCACGTCGACTCGAGTTTGGTTCTTACCGGTCGATGAGTCACATATTGCTCGCTGTCCGCAACTCTGCGCCTACAGTAATCAGATATCGGCCTCCGACTCTCAAAGCTCCTGACGAATCTTGACATCATGTTAATGTAATTCCTTTAATAAAATTGAACTTTACTTAGATTGAAAAGTTATAAATTAATTTTGACCGTAATTGGTACAATTCAGTGTTTTGGTACTCGTAAATAAGCACATTCAGTTGAATAAATCCTGATTACATAGAACAAAACTGGCAAAATATTTCTTTCAAAATGATACACTTCCATCAACGAACAAAAGCAGCTCGACAAAATAAAATCGATCGATATAACAAAGCCGTTTCACCTGTTGTTTCCCAACACTATTAACTGTATAACTGCAGTGTTCTTAAAGTTTAGCAATTTACTTTTATTCTCGCTTCCATTTTACATGACATTAAACGAAAACTTGAGATACGGAGTTTAATTAAAGATTTAATGAGCTCTGCGTTTCTTAACTTAAAGTTGGATTTTAGGAAACAATTCACATATTTACTCGTACATTGCAATTTTTTTTGGTTGGGTATCTTTCACTGCAAATCAAATAAGTACATCCCTGGTTGTAGTGACTGGTAAAATTATTAATCATCATAATCGTTTCAGCTGAAAGATGTCTACTATTGGACAGAAGCCTCTCCCAAAAGTGGTCGAAACGAACGGTTCTGTGCATCACGCATGCATCTGTGACCCTGACCAAGTCATCGGTGGGAGACCTTCAAACGCTGCATGATGCGGTACGTTTTCGCTACTCCACAACCTTTTGGCTCCATCGACCATCCCGTTCTGCGAACAATAATTTTAATGTGACGCACAAGATTGGACATTTGGGGGAGGCCTATGTTTAACAGTCAACGTCTTTTGGCTGAAACAGTCAACGTCTTTGACTGGCCTGTTATTCTAGTGGTTAGTGGCCCTGACTGCTATGCCAGAGGTCGTGGGTTTGATTCCCACCCAGGACAAATGTTTGTGTGATGAGCACGATCACTTCAAACTTTGACAGAGTTTTCTATTTACATTTCATATAGGTACAATATTCATTTCACCAAAAAAACTGTTCTAAATTCAAACTCTCTTGTCCAAGTCTCATACTCCGCTCAGATGCCAACAGTTCTTCCTTACAGAAGCTTTTCATAATTATGACAGTACCTTCGTTCTACCTTAAATATAGGCGCAATATTGTAGCTAAAAAAAAAACAGTGTTCGAAATTCAAACTCTCTTGTCCGATTCGCTCGTGGTCCCTCAATTCCCAACACTACTTGTAGTGGCCGCCGTACACTTTAAGTTTACCAATTTACTTTTATTCGCACCTCCGTTTTACATGCCTCAGACTGGAAGTCGCCAGTATTTCCAATTTCGAACTTGTTCCACGAATCGAACCCACTTCGGGGTGTTCTATTTGTTTCTGTACGTTTTTTATTTGTAATGTCTTTAGTTTTGTAGCTGCCAAACTTTTGGTTTTTAACTTTGTTTCTTTTAGGTAAATTTTTAATGATGTTAAAAAACCCTAATGCCCTGCTGCAGTCTTCCTATCCGATTATAATTTAGGTGTCTTTAAGGCTAGAGTGAATAGGCTCTTAATAAACTAGTACGCTTCACCATCAACGATTGCATCACTGCTTACCATCAAGCATGGGACCGTGGGACCGCAGTCAAGCACTAGTTAATATTAGTTTTAATAATATAAACTAGTGATTGACTGCGGTCTGGTGTGCTCCTGCGGAAAAATATATAATTGAAGTATCTTTTTAGATTTTGTAGTTAACTATTGTTAGGAAGATAAATTGGCTGTTTCAAAACACGCTCGTTGTCCAATAAAAAAAAAGAACTATTAATTATAGGAAACGTTTTTACTCTACAAACAATTGTTTGATCGAATAAATTAAAATTGGCATTTTTAACACATCCATTAAACCTGATTCGAATGAACCCGTAACTCAATACTACAAACAGAAATGGTTCATTCTATTTAATTGAACTATAAATAAACTTTTTCAATCCTATCTTTTAGTACATAGTACAAAGATTCGTCAAACTTTAGTGGCAATGGGCTGGGCACATGCTCGCAGAACAGATGGCCGTTGGGGCCATAAAGCATACTGGAATATACAGCATAGCTGGAATAGCGACCGCGTACCGGAAGACGCAGCTTTGGAAGGCCTCCTACAAGGTGATCCAATGACCTGGTAAGAGTTGTCGGAATCCGATGGATACGTGACGCACAAGACGGGTCATTTTGGTGACAGTTGGGGGAGGCCTATGTCCAACACTGGACGTCTTTTGGCTTAAATGATGAATCCTCTCGTTGGATCACTAGCTTGTCATACACCAAGTATAAAACCAGCTTTTTCTAGCGACTTCGTCCGCGTAATAGAAGATAATAAGACTATTCATTTTGATACAAGTGCAGAAAGTTTGTCGTTGCAACCGAAGCGGATTTCATACAACCCAACTGCCGAGGTTAGGGCTGCAGTGAAAAATTTGCGCGTGTATCAAACGACGTATTTCAATACACTTACGACTCGTGGGGGTGGACCTGCTCCTTATGGAGGTCGACGCGCGCCTGGTACGATAAACAATTTTATTGCAATAAAATTGTGGCGGGGAGAGCATGCGCACTTTTCCACACTAGTGCGGAAAATTGCATGCGTAAAAGCGTCGTAAGAGCGGATTTTCGAATAAGTGTTATTGTGTTATTCTAGGGCATGATATACCTGTATGTTTATCCAAATCCGTTCGGCCGTTTGGACGTGAAGAAATAATATAATATTCCACAACTTTTACATAACGGCATCTAGTCCCATACTAAATATACCTTGTGCTATGAATACTAAACAACTGATAAACATACTTTATATATTTCTAAATACATGTATATTAGTAAAGAGAAATTATTACACCCAGAAACCGAACAAATGATCGTACTCATCACACAAACATTTGTCTTGAGTGGGAATCGAACCCACGACATCCAGCATAGCAGTCAGGGCCACTAACTACTTCACCAACAGGCCACTTTATAAGAAGTAAAAAACATACACACTCACTAACGCCTTTATAATATTATTGTGTCAAATCAAAAAATAAATCTAAAATAGACTTAGGCACCACAACTTTAATATAAATATATCTAGTTTATACATTTTCCCATCCTGTCCATTGTCAGTAAAGGTTTAATTCCGGAGTCTATGCAGTTAAATCCGTAATGATTGATCGACCAGTTTTTGCACTCAGGGATACAATATTCTGGGAACCGAGTGTAGGGTCGCCATGGTATAATAGAGAATCAGGACAGATTCTAGTTATGAAAATGGTTTCAAATGCAACTAAACTCGGCATTCTTGGACTCGGTGAAAAGGCGTGCGATGAGGCTGATTGGTGATTCAGATTTGGTTAAGTCCTATGTTCAAAGTATTGAGTACAGGCGTAGAGTAGCTAGCCTTTCGATTTGATGCATTTTGCAGAGTGTACGCGGGAATGGCATGACTTGATTCCGCCATCGTCGTTGTTGAAACTTTTACGGTCCGGACTTAGCGTTTTGCCTCGTCGTTTATACTGCGTACGTCGAAGGACTTTTTTTTTTTTGGTGGTGTGTAAAATCATCCAATGACATCTCCCGCCCTTGGGCGGAGCGGGAGATAGTGTCAGACTCTTACTGACTAAAAACCCACCCCGTTCCTTCGTGGCCTTAGATACCAGGGCCGGGCTTTCCTTTCGGAAGCAAACCCTTGGCCCCAGTAGGCTTCGACCCTGCCTGCCTGCAGCTAGCAGGCTGGGTCTCTGCGGTTTGCTGACAACTCCTTGAGGCGCGCGGGAACAGTGCGCGCCGTTGACGACCTGGGCTTGGTCCGGATGTTTACCGGACGGTCGGACAGCGAGCTACCCATAGCTCGCCGTCCGGTACCTACGTCGAAGGACTGGAACATTTTTCCTGCTGCGATCTTTCGGTCTGATATAATTTAGGTGTCTTCAAGCCTGGAGTGAATAAGTTAATTAATAAACTAGTGCGCCACACCACCAACGATTGCATCACTACTTACCATCAAGTGGGATCACCGTAGGCGCGGGCTCGCGGACGGCGGGCAATGGGTAGCTCGCTGTCCGTCCGTCCGGTAACAGACCGGTACGAGCTCAAGTCGTTTACGGCGCGCACTGTTCCCGCGCGCCTCAAGGAGTTGTCAGCAAACTGTAGGGGCCCGACAGGGCCGAAGCCTACTGGGGTCAAAGGGTATGTGAAAATGGCACCCGGGGCCCTGGGACCAAGGCGAAGAATGGAACGGGGTAGGTTTTTAGTCAGTAAGAGTCTGACACTACTTCCCGCTCCACCCAAGGGCGGGATTTGTCATTGGATGATTTTACCTACCGAAAAAAAAAAAAAAAAAACCATCAAGTGGGATCAAAGTCAAGCACCAGTTTAAATAAATTAAAAAAAAAACATCGTAGATAGATAGAAACCACTGATGGTTACGCCTATACTTTATGTGATTTTTAGTATTAAAATAATATTAATTTCTGCCAGTTACTTTCCGCGCGTTAAGGTCATTGAAACATCGCAATGGACTATAAAGTACAAAAAATATTTATGGCGAGACCTGGCTAAGGTAATAAATAATAATACATAAAATATTTACTTCATCACTTT
The DNA here is from genome assembly GCA_958295575.1 of Leucania comma. Classification (NCBI taxonomy): domain Eukaryota; kingdom Metazoa; phylum Arthropoda; class Insecta; order Lepidoptera; family Noctuidae; genus Leucania; species Leucania comma. Next base: position 5,807,026 of record OY282476.1, on the reverse strand, counting down.
ATATGTACATATAGCACGCTCAGCTGTTAAGACGTGAAAAGGTAACAAAAAATGTCATTCTAGGTACATTATCTTGGGGGTCGCAAATATATCATACCGCTAGTACTTCAGTATTACTATCCAAGAATGCGGCCGCACGCGTGAGATAACAGACATCATCACACCCCAGCCGCCCGGCATCCAACCCCGATTTCTAGCTACTGGCGTGGACTTATGGACAACAAGCTATGTGTAGCTTACTGTCCAGCTATCCGGTATCTGTCTCAACTGAGCCCGAGTCGCCGACGATGTGCGATGTGTTCCGGGACCACCTCAAAGGTATAGCAACAAAACCGTAGAGGCTTTGACTTGGCAGGAGGACTCTGGGTCCTGGAGCGCCAGGCAAAGGTAGAATATTGATATAGTTTTTGTCAGTAAAAGTCTGACACGCCCCGCTCCGCTCTGGAGTGGGAGAAGTAATTGAATGATTTGCTTTAAAAAAATTAAGATAATCTAAAACGTTAAGCTATAATTTTTTTTTTCATACCTATCACAGTCGCCATCCTACACTTCTATTCATGTCTATTTAGTTCGATAATAATTATTATCTACTCAAATAGACAATGTTAATATAAGTTATTATTATATATCTAGTTTGCCACCATTTGATGATTTCTCATGAAATAAAAGGAAATTCTCACGTGTAACGTAAAGCCTGGCCACCATACAGCGACACGAAATAAAATTTTAAACCACGGATCATTGATCAAACGTTGATCGTCGCTGTCGGATTTTGATTGGCGGTCGCAAATGCACGTGAGCTTCTAACCCTTACAATGTTAAAACATTTTGAACAGGGTTTAAACGACGTTTATGTAGTAAACGTTTTGGTTTTGTCAGTTATCGCCTTATTCCAAAATACGATCTTAAATAGTTCCGGAACTATTACTAGTTCCGGAACTACATTTAGATAGCGTTTAATCGGGATTAAACCTAGTAATAGTCCCGGAACTGTTTTAGATAATAATAATATTTCAGAGCTTTCACACAACGCCTTCTAGTCTCATATTAAGCAGAGCTTGTGGCATAGGTAATAAACAACAGATAATCATACTTATATATTTCTACATAATACGTCTCATTACATGGTAAAAAAAACAAAGTCGCTTCCCGCTGTCTGTCCCTATGTATGCTTAGATCTTTAAAACTACGCAACGGATTTTATTGCGTTTTTTTTGTAATACATAGAGTGATTCAAGAGAAAGGTTTATATGCATAATACATGTATAATATATTTAATATCACCATTGCACCCGTGCAAAGCTGGTGTGGGTCGCTAGTTATATATAAATTACACCGAAACACAGAACAAATGATCGTGCTCATCACAAGAATATTTGTATTGGGTGTAAAACGAATGCACGACCTTTGGCATAGCAGTCAGGGCCACCAATCACTAAACCAACAGGCCAGTCAAATGCACATGTTTATTTAATATTATCAATTAAAAAAAAATCTGAACAAAATTTAAAACAGCTCAGTAGCATTTCAATAGTAAAAGATTTTATATATCATAAAATCTTTTACTATTGAAATGCTACTTTATTATAGCAGCATGAGTATAGTTAAGTTTGGTTAAAATGTAATGTCTTATAGAATCTTTGGCCACGCTTACGGAGACGCGGCGCGTTGTGCGTTTCGTCGTACATTGCAGCAGCGGGCCGCGTCATCGCTCGCGCAAACACAAACATATGGCAATATACGACAGACTGCCCGACGCGTCGCGCAACGCGCCACGTCTCCGTAATCGAGCACTAAACCCCATACTTTTCAGTTAAGTCGCCTTAGTAAAAAAAAACTCTATTCACAAAACGCTTCGAATGACACCTGTTTCAAATCTGTTGGTGGGTGGGAACAGTGGCCATACAAATCTGGCATCCCCCTTCCCTCCCCTGAAGAGTAAGAACACTATAAAAAAAAGTTCTACTGCGAATAAATTGGTCGATTTGTTTGTTATATAATATTCTGACAATTTCGAATGGTTGTACACAAAATTATATACGAGTACACCAATATTAAATAAACCTACCTAACAAGACGTTAAAAAAGTTTGAACTACCTTGAAGCACGGTCTAGACACAATAGCATACTTTTCTAATATTTGAAAACGTAATTAGCCAATAATTTATCAAAGAGGTTTTGTGTCTGGATTCGTTCCTTTTAGTATCAATGTTATTGGTTGCGCCAATTTGCTATGATCCGCGATTTTGTTTTTTGTAATTTATTTTTTGGCCTAGCAATCCTATCCCTTCCGTTTCCCTTCCCCCGCACGACCTCAAGAAATGATTGACATTATGACGTTTTTTGTGCATCGAGTGTGAATGTGACCGCTCCGCTAACATCGCCCGCTCGAAATTACAAGAAAATTGACTATTTCGTGATCCAACCATTCAAAGACTCAACAATAGTGCAGTGTAGTGCAATACAGGACCTGGCAGTGATTGAATGTGCGAAGTCGAGGTTCGCCGGCCGGCGCCACGTGGAACCTTCGAGGTCAAAAGGTCAGTGTTCCTCCCTAATACATCCATTCATCAATAAAGGCACAGTACCTGCATATTGTTAACAAACCTTAGATCGCTTTTTTAAACATACAGTCCACAGCTTATTCGCGCAACCAGTTATATTATGCGTCTAGTCCTTGGCTATGATTTATTTATTAACCTTTTACCGCAGCCGTGCTAGCGTGAATCGTGAGTTTTATTGCACAAATAATAACCTACTAAATAGTACACTCAGCAAAAGCAAATAGCCTATAATTGTATGCGTCAAATAAGTTGAACTGAAATGGCGATCGTTGCTATGGTTACGCGCAGACCCCCACTGTGCCACACTTCGATTGAGATCCGAAAATCTGTAACTGCGTAATGAAGGTCATAGTTCAATTTACGTGCCGCAAACAATACCTAGTCTGTGAAAGCAACACTTTCCAGTTAATGAAAGAATAAGGACCATGACATCTTTAAGCATCACAGTTCCGATGAAAGAGAGACAGAGCTATGAATGCTGTATTTGTTTTTTATGTGAGAAATTACGAAATAACTTCTCCCACTTTGGGTGGAGCGAGAGAAAGTGTCAGATTTATAGAGACTAAAATCCATCTGTGTCTTTCAGTTGTCCTCTGCATTCTAAGGCCACGCAAAATACGCGCTTTAGTCGTGGAGTTGCGGATACCAGCCCGAAATACAATACAACTGTATCCCGGAGTCCTAGCGGCCAACGGTCCTATTAGACCCCTTCGGTTTTGCTGACATCTCCTTGAGTTTTGTGTGAAATAGAATGCAACGTCGACTCGGGGCTTTGTCCATACCAGATGGCTGGACCGAGCAAAACCTATTGCTCGTCGTTCGCAAGCTTAGGGCGGCTCCTGTGGCTCGGGCGTAGAATGTATTTCCTTGATGGTTGCATCATACATGGTTCTACCTTTCACTCGCATTACTACTTCGCCGAAGGAGTTGGCCGCTTCCTAGTCTCACTAGATCCAAATCCTGGCCCGAACCAGGGCTGAAGGTCAGATGTCACCGCCACCGATCGCCTTCACGAGGATACAACGATGCTCTGCCCAAGCAGCTGGCTTCTGATGTATACATACTCTTTCGTGTCATCCACACAATTATGACACCCGGGCGTTTCTTCCACCTCAATCTAAGACAGGAACCTCTCGAACTGGCCATGTCCAGTGAAGACCTGCAGTTAGTATTTTCTTTAATTATTTATCTACATTGTGCTCACATAATAGAACCGACATTAAATATGTAATCAAGAATTATGTAACTAATAATATGATTTAAAAGAGTGTCCATGGAGTTTCTTGCACGTTCTTCTCCATAGAGATCTAAGCTTTGGAACGTGCAATTTAGCTTCACTTTTTTTTTTGGACTGACCGACATTTTGACAATTCAAAAGTGCCTGTAATTGGTCTATTTGAAATAAACGCTTCTGATTTCTGATTTCTGATGAAAGGTGAAAACCTTATGGCGCCTCTCTTGTCACTCCTCAGAGGAGACTTACCGCCTCGATTCTCGATTGTGGGGTGCCCATTTAGATCATGCCCTGATGCATGAAGTCTACCTTTAAAATAAAGAAATATATCGATTTCAACGATGTCGGACGGATGCAATATCGGTTCGATAACCTACGTTTACTATTTTTAAAACGACCGCATTCATAATGTAAAGACCAAAAGCGGTATGAACGTGGTACGGATGAAAAGATAATACTATGTAGGCATTTTTCTTTTACTGAATTTGTGGTAAACAAGATTTTTCTCGGGAAAATTCCAGATTTCTGATGGATAGGAAGGTCAAATATAAGTTATTTTAGAATCATAAATCATACAAAATAAATCTTATCTAGATAAGTATATACGAGTATATATAGTCTTGAATATAATATCGAATTGAATATTTGTGATGTCGAGGGTAAGAGTGTTTGTGTTGGTCTGTGTACGTAGGAGCTGAAAGAGAACTCGGAGACAATTTTATACGTTCAATTCTTATAGTTTTCTCCATAGAAAAAATCTCGCCAACAACTCGAAAGTTTTTTATGATCATTATAACATCTTTGCTGCCTGTACATAAGCCCTTTTCATGAAAAAGGGTGCAAATCTGAAATACCATACTTTTGGCAATGAACAAAAAACGAAAAACTTTTTGCGAATAAGTGTTTCAGAGCTTTAAGGAAATGTTGGGAAGTAAAAACGTTTATTTTCATCGTAGCCCAATTCTAAATATGCCGATCGAAAAAGCGTGAAAACACTTAAAGTTTCAAAGCAAAGTTCTTCATTGCAGCTGAGACGAAATGTGAATTTATTTCGCCTCAGCTGCAATGACGAGCCTGAGACGAGGACCTATTAGAGCTGAGAAACTGCAATTACAATGGTCCACGTGTATCAAACGACGTTTTTCAACAAATTAATTAGAAAATAATATGGGTAACAAGGTATATTGTGAGAAAAGTTGCGAGATTTTCATGCATCTTAGTGGGGGCTGCCACGCGACCAGCGTAATACAAAAATCGAATAAATTATTTCGGGGTTCTGCGGTGGTACTTTTACGCACTAGTACGAAATACTCTCGTGCAAGACTGCATACCTAATCAATGTTGTGATTTTTTTGACTTAGAAAATCATCGAATGACTTCTCACGCTATAGGATAACTTGCCTTGTCGCCTCTCCTGAAGGTGAGAACGCCATGGCGCCTCTCCAGCCACTCCTTCAAGAGAAAAATTATCGCCGCGATTGTGGCGTGCCAAAATCGCGGCTAGGGTAGAAGTAGGTTTTCGAGTACCTAAGTATGTACAAGACACAGTCTGTTCATAATGGTATTTACGCCCTTTGTATCCAAAAGAGTGTACAGATTTGCATACACAAAAATCCTTCAGGGTAGCCAGCCTTTCGGTATTTTACAGGATGCATTTTGGAGTGTGTGTGCGCATGACTTAATTCCGCCATCTCCTTTCTAGCATCGGACAACCCAACATACGGCGAGTATCCATTCTTATGTCGTTGGCCAAAGTAATGTCTTGATTAACGAACCGAGTAAAAGGGCCAGACAGTAAAATGTTGCTCGGCCGAGACAGGGATGTAAGCGCTCTTCCGAGCACTCCGCGCTTACATCCACCGAGCATCGCTTGTCCAGGCGCGATGGTCAGACGGACGGTGAAGAGCAACTCTGAACGAGAGCTGTTCAAGTACACTGGGAGAGTCAGGGTTTGGCCGCCTGTTTCTGTTTCCTGACCACTATGGACAAGATTTTATTATTGGTTACATAAAAATGTATATGTCGGATCCGGCGTTGATTTGTTGACAACAAAACAAGGCACGCCATCTAGTGGCGACTAGAAGAAATAGAGGTGGCGCGCCTAGACAGAGTCAGCCGTTTCCGCTTTGGCTACGAGCTTGGGGAAGGAGAATCCGCCGAGTACAGTGGACACTCTCAGCCAGGTCGTCGCAGAGTCAAAACGTTCTGAAACTGTCCGTTTTGTTGTTTGCACCTACCTAATAACAGTGCACTGCATCGAAATGTATTGAGAAGTAAACTGATTCAGTTCCTAACCGTTTTTATTCATTGCACGATACCCACGTAGGCCCACCTGGACCACCATCCTGAACGAGCCGTCATATATAAAAATCTGTTTTAGTAGGTCGCCATTCTCTTGTATAGTTCGATCTTCTATTTTGTATTTGAAGCTACATACGTACCGAGTATTCTGCCGAGAGCACTGCCTCGCTCTTATGCTAGGTACGCTTGATTTATTTGTTGAAGCTGATTTATTTAATCTTTTTGTACTAGTAAAAAACTATGTACAAAGGCGGACTTACGCTACGGTACGGACTAAGCATTTAGCCTCGTCGTTTATACCGTCCTCCCATCCGATTCATCATCATCATCATTATTTCAGCCGAAAGACGTCCATTGTTGGAATTAGGTCTCCCCTAAGCGTCGCCACAACTATCGATCCTGGGCGATTATAATTTAGGCAGGTATCTTCGAGACAATAGTGAATAGGCTCTTAATAAACAAATGCGAATCACCATCAACGATTGCTCTCTCACTGCTTATCATTAGGTGGGATCGCAGTAAAGCACTAGTTTATATCTATTTAAAAAAAAACTCACCTTTTCCTTCTTTCAAATTTAAGCAGCATTTTACAATTCAAGCAACTGGAAGTGGTACTCAGAACTTGGCCTAGTTTTAAAACCGAATCTTTAATTTTATTAATTCAAACCTCAGATAGCACGAATAATTCATAGCCCTCGTTAATTAGTTGCTTTAAAAACGGCTTCTTATTTTTAATTACAAAAAGAGTGGAAAAGAAACTTCCACCAATATATTTTTCATTAATCAATCTGACCCAATTTTGGGTGGCGTGACCAAATCTTGACATTTTGCACGTTTTAGTAATTTATATTCCAGATACTGGCTGACGATATACATATATTATAAAAAAAAACGGTCAAGTGTGAGTCGGACTCGCGCGCTGAGGGTTCCGTACAAACTTAACTATAAAAACAGTTCAATTCCCGAATTGAGTATGAAGATTTTTCCAAATAGCAAAAATAGTTTTTTTTGTGACGTAAGTACAAAACAGTTTTCAATTTTTTTCCTATACTTGTGTTATGAGACCTTGCTTCATGACAAATTTCGGTATTCAAGGTCAATGGGAAGTACCCTATGAATTTTGATTCCCTTGAGAGTGTCGAAATATATGTTTTTTGCAATATAAACGACAGTATTTTTTTTTCGTTAACTTGGTAGTTTGATTTTTTCACAGCTTTATGGCACCTCAAACTTGAGTGTACGATTTTAATTACAACTCGATACCTTCGTGCGTTCTTGAGATAAAGGGTCTTGACAGACAGACACACAGACAACAAAGTGATCTTATAAGGGATCCGTTTTTTCGTTTTTAGGTACGGAACCCTAAAAAGACAGACATGTTTCTGTTTGATAAATCCATCAAGAAAAAAGTGTTGTTTTTATTTTCGAGATTGGAAATCAAAAACAACTTTACTCACTTTGCTGGGAATGAGAGAATATTAAGACTTTTACTGATCTGTGTTATTTTCATTGTGTTGCTTGCGTTTCAGAATACGGTAACTCTTTCTATTAGGTGCATAACTAATTGTTTTTAAAATTATGTAATTTTATACAAAAATATTACCACTTTCATCTATGGCTGCACAATATAAGAAATAATCCTGCATCGTGCAATCAAAGTTATCCGCGTAATTTGAAATATACTACAGCTCGAAATCATTGAACGGGCAGTTGCCCACCAGACATAGCACTCGTCTGGTCGGAGGATCCTTCCTTTTCAATGGAGGTATGTGGGACTTTACTCTCTTTCTGCATACCTCCAAACACTTCTTGTAAAAACAAACAAAACGCACACAACAATTGGATTCCATAACAAAACTTAACAATAACAAAGACGTTGTTCTCAACAAATCATTATTATGAGCCCGTTGTGAGCCATTTTGCAGTGGAAGAATAGAAGAGTCTTTACCGCAAGGTCTCTTCTGTTCTTCAACTCTTCTCTGTCCTTAGCTCTGGCCAATCTTTTTAATAGAATTCCAATTGGCCACGCCATCTCCTTCTAGGCCTACCGCGTCACCGGCTCCCGCTTAAATCATAAATAAATCAAAACTTAACAAAATTCAGGTCTTAGTTGAATGCAAATCGTTGACGTTGAACGAAAACGGTTCAAGTACTAAAAAGTTTCTACAACGTGCGCGGCATGACAATAAATCACAACAATATTGTGAAAATTCACCTTTTTTTCGCCCCTCTTCACCTTTTTTCGCCCCTCGTCGCCGTGGTTCACCCTCGGCAGTGGTACAAAAAGTTTTCGCGTTAAAAATTGCCAGCCTCTTGCGGTGACTCGTGTGTATGTTTTTATGGTCCAGTTATTGTTTTGGGTTATTTCGTAAATTTTTTATGTCTAGAAGGTGTTACAAAACTGTTCATCTAAATGCTTAACTATATATACATACATTAAAAAAATAAAACTCTTAAGACTAACTAAAAGTAAGCGTGGCAATGCTGCCAGCCTATTGGGTACTTTATCAGTCAACAGCGATGCGGAAGAGTTTTTTGACGCCTTACTTTAGATTACTTTTAATTAGTCTTAATGCTTAACTTAGTTTTCATGTAGGATTTGGGAATTCAAGCTTAGGAATAGGTCGAGCCTTTAGTGCCATTGAAAAGGTAATACGTTTTCGGTCTCTTGAAAATGGAAGATTTTATTTTTTACAGTCTATTTACCTAAGGTGCGTCCAGACTTGGCGAATGCGCCGCTCACGAACTGCTTGCAAACTGCGCGCGTGTTGCTCGCGTGCCTAAGCTTAGTACGTTGCTCTAGTGCCGCCCAACTTGTGTGCACGTAGCTTCTTTCGCGTTTGATTGAGTATAGCGTGTAGCATGCGAGCGAGCGGCGCGCGAGTGGCGCATTCGCCAGGTCTGGACACACCTCAAAATCTTTATTTTATGCGTTACTTGATTGACAGACAATGTACATAACGATTATATGAAGGAGCCACCGTGGCTCTGAAACTCAAAAGGTAACTAAAGGGTGCAGGTGGGCTTTAGTCAGAAAAAATCTGACACTCGTATTTGCTCCAGCCAGAGCGCGAGAAGCCTGTATCAATAATATTTTCTCATTCTGAGATCAGACTTGTTATGTAAATCTGCTAATTAACCTCATCTATTTGTCCACAGTGCCACCCGACATCATAAGCGACGAAACTTCAGGAGACGTGTCAGTCCAAGAGCTGGAGAACGCGACCCTCACCTGTAAGGCGACGGGTCACCCGCCTCCGAAGATTACATGGAGAAGAGAGGACCACGAACCTGTGCTGCTTAAGAAACCGCAGTCCAGGGAATTTGATAAAGGTGAGATTTGAAGGAAGAAAACCTTGACCAGACGACCAGCCTTCCGTTGATTAATAATTTTTGTGTTTTAAGAGAGTTGAATTGTTTCTTAGAAACTCCTTAACTCATTAACCCAGATCTTTTTTGGTGGTCACCTCAGTTTATCTGGGTTTCTCAGCTGGGACTCAGCCCTTCTCTGTAGAAGAGGGAATGGGACGTAACCCACCACGGGGGCCCAGTGAAGGTTGGTAGCAGTTGCAGTTGTCGGAAATAATTCAGTTGCTACACAAATAGAGACACCAGAAACACCATGGACCCTATTTTATATTTATTGGTTAGATATTTCTTGTCGATTCTATTATGTGAAAACAAGTAAATAAAGTAAAAAAAAAACTTCGCTAACCATCAGGAGAGATACTGGGTAAGGAGGAGCCTATAAACAATATGAAAATATATTTTTGAAACTAAAAATGGAATACAATTAATATTCTTTACTCATAAAGAGCCTCATTTCGAGTTGTCGGTCGCGGGTTCAATCCCAGCCAAGCACGTGACTTTGTGTAATTTATTTCATCACATCTGCTCTCAAAACTGTGACGAAAAACATCGTGAGGAAATCGGTATGTCTTAGAACCAAAAAATCGAAGACATGTTTTTTTTTATTTTATTTTTTTTATGGTAGGTAAAATCATCCAATGACAAATCCCGCCCTTGGGCGGAGTGGGAAATAGTGTCAGACTCTTACTGACTAAAAACCTACCCCGTTCCTTCGTTGCCTATAGTGCCGGGGCTGAGCCTTCCTCTCAGAAAACGGACCTTGACCCCAGCAGGCTTCGACCCTGCCTGCCTGCAGTTAGCAGGCTGGGCCTCTACGGTTTGCTGACAGCTCCTTGAAGCGCGGGAACAGAACGCGCCGTCGACGACTTGGGCTCGGTCCGGCCGGTTACCGGACGATCGGACAGCGTGCTACCCATTGCACGCCGTCCGCAAGCCCGCGCCTACGGTGGCCGGAAATCGGGATCGGAATCCCGGCGGCGGCTGGGGCGAGCGCCCCGTTGCCTCTGCCTGATGCGGTCGGCCTCCTCCTTTGCTAGCATTACTGCTTCGCAGAAGGAGGCGACCGCCTGCCATCCCTCCTCACTACGGACCATGGCCTGAACCAAGGCCCGGCGAGAGAGATCGCTGCCGCCGATCACCCCCACGAGGACACGGCGATGCTCCGCCCAGGCGGGGCACACCTCTACAGTGTGCTCCACCGTGTCCTCCGGGTGTTCCGCACAGTGGCGACACCCGGGCAAATCCTCCGCACGAATCCGGAACAGGTACTTAGCGAACTTTCCGTGTTCGGTAAGCACCTGCGTCGTGCGGAAGCTGAGAGCGCCGTGAGGTCTTTCCAGCAACGCCTCAAAGATGGGCCTTATCGCCCCAATTGTGGCGCGCCCCATCGAAGACATGTGACATCTACCAACCCGCACCGAACCCGTGTGGATTACGGCCCATTCCCTCTCCTAGAGAGGAGGCCTGAGTCGCAGCAGTGGCAGCATTATAAGGCTGATACTATACTCATTTGGAAGCTGATGTACTGTTGGCGGTTGGAGGATTAAAATTCATTCAATACCCAAAGCATTTGAGGTATCAAACAAAATATTTACATCCTGTAAATTACAAATCACAAAATTAAGTGCCCCACCTATTTGTAACCCATCAAATTTGGATGGCAATTAAAATGTTTCCCTAAACGTTTGAAACAATTCATAACAACTTCCTTTGACACTCAAAACCAGATCCTAAAACTCGCCACAAAACACAACAGTTCAGAACAGAACATCTGTGTAAATGTAAACATAACTTTGTTTACATCTTAAAGTTTAATCTTGAGATTAAGCTCGACGTGTATGGGATATCTGGGCACAGGTGGCGGAACAAATTGGTAGGTAAGGGAAACGTGTTGCTCCCATTACTCGGGCCGTTGACTGTCTAAAATACTAGATAGGGTACACGAAGCAAAATCTGGTCAAAACCTGTTCTTTCTGCTGTGTGTACAATGTTTTTTTTTTCTTTTTGTAGTGTTACCCGGTTTAATGCTGGCTGAAGAGTTTTTTTTAAATAGTTTTTCATGTTTTTTCGAGTGGAAAGAAAAGTTTCGGGGTTGGTTTTTCTTTTTCTGTTGCTGAGATTTTGGAGCGGAATTTAATACCGATGATCACCCTACCTTTCTGTAAAGTATGGATAAAATATTTTTACGTTTCAACTACCTGTAATAAAACGACTATTACTTGGGTAAAACCGCTGGCAAATCTTAGTTTACCAATATTTTATTGGCGACCCGCCCCAACTACGCAACAACATATCTTTGAAATTCTCATCCTTTCTCCTGTATAATATATACATATTATACATTTGAACCTTCCTTATGAATTACTCTGTCTATTGTTACAAACTGCATGTAAATCTCTTCTGTAGTTTTTGAGCTTATCGCGTTTATACAAACGGACAGACGCGGTAGGGTTTTTCTTTTATAACACGTGTTTGTATAGATTATTGCCAAAATGTCTTCTAATAAAAAAAAACATAACCCTCCTTTTGCTGCAGTCGGGTAAAAATAAATGTTCCCTCTCTCAACCCAATCGACCAATATTCTTTCAGATTTTTTGATCTAAGGAGTCGGTTAAGTAAGAGTTTTTTCAACGCTAATATAAACTCTAACCTTGTTGTTATAAAGGCTTAGAAGTATTTCTGTTGAATGACCACACAATCTTAAATTTTTCCTTTTTAAAGAATTTTGTGACCCAGTTCTAGACAGATCAGTGATTTTGCAAAATACCTGTCTCATATGTAAAGTTTAAAAGGCCAACTACTTCAGCTATCCTATTTTTAATGTGTTTAAAGGTGGTGTATACAATGAAGAATATAAGAGATTTTCATGAATATAGAGGTTACTGATTAGCTTAAAATTCAGCTACCTACGCGAATTCATTTCACTGGGTACTCTAAATAAAATCTTACAGTAAAATAAAAACCGGGTCAGAATCGATGAGAAATGATTAAAATATTAAGTCCGCCTTTGTACTTTTTATGTGCATTTTTTTAAGTGGCAAATCATCCAATTACTTCTCGCGGAGTGGGAGTGTCAGACTTTTACTGACTAAAACCATTTGTGGGTTTAAGTGGTTTTAGTCAGTAAAAGTCTGTTCCTTCCTTGCCTTCGTTCCAGGGCCCACTATTGTGTGTTAAATAAATTGGCATGAAAACTTCATTAAGGTTTTTTTTTTGGTGGGGAAAAATCATCCAATGACTTCTCCTACCCTTGGGCGGAGCGGGAGATAGTGTCAGACTTGTGACTTTATTAAGGAGAGGTCACTAAAAAATAGTAATAAATCGTTCTGATAAGATCGGCCACCTCGAGCCGAACTTACCCGAAGAGCGTAACGTAGCCGAGCGTGACGGCTCATCATCATCATCATTTCAGTTTTAAAGTCGTCCACTGCTGGTCATATATACCTCCCCTAAGTGTCCCCACAACGAACGGGCGTATGTGTAATGCGTCCATTGCATTCCCGTGACGGCTCAGTCTCATACAAAAGATAAACTCAAAATAAAGTGCTGAGCCTATAGCCATGTTAACATTTAAAATCACTTCTATACCTACTTTTTTTTTACATATACTCGTAAAACCATAAAATGAGTTTTTCGCTCAGAATGGACTAAAACTTACTGCTTTCCATTAGTTTTTTATTCAAAGATTGTAAATCATCCTATTCCGTTTCCCGTTCTAGGGTGGAACGGGAGGCCGTATCGGACTTTCACTGACTAAAGGTCACAGTTCTTTAGAGCCACCCGGCACCAAGTCCAACCGACATCAGCTAACGACCGAGACGATCCGGTGACGCTACGGAATGGATGCAGTGAGTGCATGCCCATAAAAGTTCGTGCGGAGTGGGTGCCGGGTGGTTCTAATGAACCTTTAAACCACACCTATAGTCTTTATTTGCCTTTGCGAACCACAAGTTTCCGTTACGAAGGTCACAACATGGCCCTGTCTTTGCGAGGGCTATGATAAGCATTTTCACTAACCATGGCAACTGTATAACATTCCTAGCTCTATGGCATGCCCTTGTTCTTAATTCGAAGTGGAAAATGAGCGGAGGTACAAGTCTCAACCAGATATATTTATAATGTCTCCTTACGTATGAAGGTACGTTTGCTTAATAAGCTGGCGTCGTGCCGCGGTTTTGCCTCGTTTGGTTTGATAATTTAGTGAGATGAAAAGGTACGTGTTTGTGTATGTTTATAATTATTTTTCTGCCCTTGATCTATGGCGGTAACTTGTTATTTCCTTCCATTTTCCATGTCAACCTTCAACCTTCTCCTTGTCAACTGACACGCTGTCAATCACTTCAAGGATTTATTTTACATAATTCTCATTCCTCACACAATCTAGAAGTGTTTTCTTTTGTTTTTAAATACACCTAGGAAAATAGAAAATTAATTTCGTCAAGGGTTTTAAGCAATTGTGTTCAAGTTTAAAATTGTGAACTTTTTATTATTTTAATAAAACTTTTATCAGACTTACCCCCTAGACAAGTTACAGTCGTTTTGTTTAGCGTGAACGCTTGGAGTTGGCCACGCCTCCGAGTCCTTTGTAGAGATGACGTCAAAACAAAGGAATTGGGGGCGTGGCCAACTCTAAGCGTTCACGCTAAACGGAACGATTGTAACTTGGCTAGAGGAGTTGTAATATGGATGCGGTCACAAACTTTCACACTACCATAATATAAGACACGGAACTTTAGATTATACAAATTTTTGTTACGTGCGGAAATCGAATCCGCGGCATACCGAGTTACAGCCCATCACTCAGCCACTGCACCAACCTAACTGAACAGTTAGCCTGGCCGCAAGCTTGCTGACTGGCTCATCTTTGTCCACTACATTAAATTACGATATTCTATGGCCATCACGGTAATAGACAGGACCAATCTTGACTAGGCTTCTGTCTAAAAAGGTTAGTTTTTTCAGTGAAATATGTAGAGCCATCTCTTCAAAGCCTTATCAATTGCCTTATCAATTGTTCAATTGTCTTATGGCTTTTATTTATTTATTTATTAAAACTTCATGCAACACAAAACTACAAAAGTGGACTTAATGCCTAAGGCAGGTTTGCCTTTTATGCATTTATAGAGCCATTTCTTTCAAGCCTTATCTTTTGTCTTATAGCTTTTATTTATTTATTTATTAAAACTTCATGCAACACAAAACTACAAAGGTGGACTTAATGCCTAAGGCAGGTTTGCCTTTTATGCATTTATAGAGCCATTTCTTTCAAGCCTTATCTTTTGTCTTATAGCTTTTATTTATTTATTTATTAAAACTTCATGCAACACAAAACTACAAAGGCGGACTTAATGCCTTAGGCAGATTTGCCTTTTATGCATTTATAGAGCCATTTCTTTCAAGCCTTATCTTTTGTCTTATAGCTTTTATTTATTTATTTATTAAAACTTCATGCAACACAAAACTACAAAGGCGGACTTAATGCCTAAGGCAGGTTTGCCTTTTATGCATTTATAGAGCCATTTCTTTCAAGCCTTATCTTTTGTCTTATAGCTTTTATTTATTTATTTATTAAAACTTCATGTAACACAAAAGTACAAAGGTGGACTTAATGCCTAAAGCAGGTTTGCCTTTTATGCATTTATAGAGCCATTTCTTTCAAGCCTTATCTTTTGTCTTATAGCTTTTATTTATTTATTTATTAAAACTTCATGTAACACAAAAGTACAAAGGTGGACTTAATGCCTAAAGCAGGTTTGCCTTTTATGCATTTATAGAGCCATTTCTTTCAAGCCTTATCTTTTGTCTTATAGCTTTTATTTATTAAAACTTCATGCAACACAAAAGTACAAAGGCGGACTTAATGCCTAAGGCAGGTTTGCCTTTTATGCATTTATAGAGCCATTTCTTTCAAGCATATCTTTTGTCTTATAGCTTTTATTTATTTATTTATTAAAACTTCATGCAACACAAAAATACAAAGGCGGACTTATTGCCTTAGGCAGATTTGCCTTTTATGCATTTAATTTTTATTTAAAAATTCAGTTATTCGGTTTTTCTTTAGAACACGGATGTAACACATTCTAATGTTTTTATAGTATTCAGTAGCTCTATAAAGTCTTCTTGCCAAAGTTTGCTCCATTAAGTACCTACTTATAGTCAATGCTGCGAAAAAATTCTCAGCTCCATTTTACCTAGGTTGCACCAGTTTCAATGATTCTACAATTTGTTAAATTGTGCAGACATTTGGGATGCAGCTATACCAAATATCTTCACAACATCCACTAGGAAACAATGTGCGAATAATTAAAACTGCTGCTGGGGGACTTCACTCGAAAAATCCCACCAAAAACTTCGTTATAAACTTACTATTAAGTTAACTTATTTTATAGTCAGTATAATCGAACTTGCCGAACTATTATACATTCCAATTTAGTCGCCTATTTCTCGGACATTAGCCACTATTAACGCTCTCCTGAACTCAAACACAGGTCTTAATATGTTTGCGTATGAATGAAAGATGATAATGTCAGAATGTTTGAATTTTTCGACGGTTTTAAATAGTGTTCATTTCAACTGTCCTATCTAAATAAATAAATAATTTTGATAGGCCACAAACACTAGTTAACAACTTTATTTTTGAGCTGTTTGGGGTCAAAACGCTTGGTTCGTGGAGTCCGAGTGCCCGTCTCCTTTTTAAGTAAATTTCACGCTGACTGACTGACACTTAGTGTGACCAGAGGGCTGGCTCGTTCTGTGCCCAAAGAAATAGCATTGCCATTAGAAGTTGCAATGCGGGCACATTTTCGGATGACAGCAATGTGGAGATACTTCTCCACATTGCTGTCATCCGAAAATGTGCTTCGACGCCTGATTGTAGGTACCACCAAAGATAATTCCGCCTGACCACCGTTAAGTTCATTTTTGCTTGCACTCGAAACGAAAACTACACAGGTTTTGGTTTGGCGCCGCGCCACAGGATTCAAGCAAATTTTTGTTTTAAGTGATTAGGCAGAAATGATCGCGATAGTAATTTGTTTTTTTTTTTTGTATTATCTGGACATAGTTGAGTTTTAGTATAAATAGTTTAGTTATAATCTATTTAAGTATTTTATGTACTTCTGTAGATATACTTCTGTAGATATACTTCTTTTTTAATATTTTTTATTCAATTATAATAAAAAAAAAATTGCACTGTTAACGAGTCAATTCGTCATGATGATAAATATCTACGCCAGTCAAAACTAATTAAACTAATTGAGTCCATCAATAACAGTTCCTAATTTTTAATGTTACCCTTCGTTAACAGTTTGTTAATAGTATACTAACCAAAACAGGTAATTCACAACAATACACTTTAAAGCACACTACCTCAAAATAATCAATTTAAAACGTTATTTTGAACTCTGATTTTAAACTAACTATTAATAAACTAGTGCTCTTCACTATCAACGATTGCATCACTGCTTACTATCAGATGGGGTCGTAGTCAAGCACTAGATTATACTTTCAAAAAATGCTCAAATGGACAATCAATGATTTTTGCTTCTTCATAATATATTTTAGTGTAGGAGATTTTTTTCCGGAGTATCTAGCAAAACCACCTAACTAGGAATTACTCCTAGGGTGTGTTCACAAACATGTAAACTCACATACAAAAAACACCCAGCAATTATATTTTCTAAGTATGTAATATATTCTGTCAAATTCTCGTTTTTATTATTATTTTTTTTCTTTCTCGAATTTGTCATTGATGATTATAATTATATTCGTGTATTTTACTTTTTGACTTAGATTTTTTTTTTCATGTCTTATTTTTAATTTTATTTTACAATTTGACTTAGAACTTCCATGGTTCTTTATTTTTATTTATTTATATTTTACGGTGTGCAATAAGCTGCTTAGTAAAGTGTTACATTTTTGTAAATTCTATTTTTTTTTATTGTGATTATGGGGATTATGTGGATTACTTTTCTTTTCTATAGTTTTTTACATGATGTCTGGCAGTTTTCAGTATTTGATGCAGCCTACCCAAATGTCCTTTCTTTGGTATTGTTCGTCAAGTCGTTGAGCTCCTTAGTAGTCCTGAGTTGAGCTACACTAAAGCGATGCGCGCACCGGTGACTTTAGTCACGGTGACTTTTATGTGTTTGTCACTGTCACGTCACGTATCCAAGGTGGAGTGCGCGCACGACGAGCGACAGTGACGAAACTTTCTTGAAATTGAAGTAAAGATGGGACCGATATTTGTCAGTATTAGCTAATATGAATATATTCGTCTAGTAATATCGTAATATTAAAACTAATATTTGAGTATTAGTGATATCTGAGTATGATGGAATACATAGATATTACTGCTGTATTTGTATTCAATAAACCGATATTATTTTTGAGATAGTATTTAGGTACTGTTTGATATTGCTACGTAGATATTAATGTTAATGCCTATGAGTGATACATTTATTTTCATTCGTACATTTGTTGCCATATTAGTGAGTGAATATGATCCGCGGTAATCGAATGAATCCCGAGTGATATTATATTCACAAAATATTTTTTCATTATATTTAATATTATTCGACCTGGTTGAATGGCCCTGACATAATTATGTGAATATTAAATATTAGCATATCAGATTTAGTCGGATTACTAAGTAATACATGAATCCATTGAATATCACTAATATCTTAGCGAATACTAATATATCAGTCACAACTCTAAATCGAAGCGTCATTTGTCGCAGTGGCGTAGCGTGGGTTTTCGCTGCATGGGGCCGCCCTTTGTTTTTTGTTATTAATCGATTAAACATTTGGTTTAATAGACGTAATCAGTAATTAGTACCACTTATTGAAAGTCAAGATATACCACTGCTTCTCAAAATCGGCTTAAAGTGCCGATGCATTCCACTACGTTTTTAGATAAATCCTTTGCTGTCCAAGCTTCTCGTCTGTAGAATGCATTGTCTGTCTCAATTAAACGCGCGCAATCACTTCATATTTTCAAAACGCTTGTGAAGGAATATTACTTATCTTTGTAGTTATGTTTCGTTTCTATCTGTATCAATTGTAGTCGTCACTTGTTTCTTGCCTATATTTTAGTATGTATGTATTTATGTATCTATTTAGTTTGATGATGATGATGATGATGTACTTTGTTTTTTCGCCTTTTTGTTTAACTTGTTAAGTTACGCACCAAGTGCTACCCCACTTTATGTCCATACAATCTCTTTCCATCCCAGGTTGCCAGGAAGAGTTCGCAGATAGCGATAAGGCCGCCCATTGTATGTTTTAATTTAAGTCTCAAAATTGTATAATCTTTTTATCTTGGTGTACAATAAAGTATATATAAATAAATAAATAAATACTCATATTTTTACATTTTCCAAATTATTAAATTGGCGCTTCCTGCCGCTCCCTTTCGTATGGCGCCTAGGGCCATGCCCCCCACCACCCCATGCTACGCCACTGATTGCAGCGCGGTGACAAAAATGTCACGGGCTTGTCCGCTCCATGGTCAGCGAACAAAAATGTCACCCAGTTGTCACGTCGTAACGTGCGCGCACCTCCATACATATCCATGGACTTGATAAGGGTGACAAAAAAGTCACGGTGACAAAAGTCACCAGTGCGCGCATCGCTTAATACTGGCAAATGCTTGCACTGACTGGACAGATCCACTTAAATCTGTGTGATTCTTTCTTCAAAAGACCATCTCAGACCCTAATCTGCATGGTTCTCATATTATTTGACCATTAAATGTTTACTGTATGGACTTTAAAAGAGACTTTGACCCCTGAGTTTGTTTCGGTGTTTCTTCTCAGGGTAGTCAGCTAAGAAAAACCGGCCTCATATAGATTAAATTGACAAAAAAGAAAATGACGTGTAAAAGTGTTTTTTTTAAAACCTATAACAAAGTAAACAGCCTTGAGCGCAACGCTGGCCCAGCGACGAAATCCAAATAAATGGGCACATTGGATTTGTATGTGATTTGAATGTATAATGTGTTTGAGTTAAAAAAATACCAACTTTATTTTTTAATTTTATCTTTACAAATCGATAGCATTTCATGTACCGAATAGACCCTCTACGGGATTAAAACGATTAAGATTTAACGGTGTATTTAGCAACTTCCTCTTCCTTGCGTCATATTCCTCAAAGCTGAGGGTCACTTCATTACTTTACTTGTATGATATTCCATTGTATACCATAGAGAAAAGAGCGGTGCGATCTGGTTGGACCACGTATTAGGCTGCGTCCACGAGGCCTTTTCCCATCTAGTTTATCAGTCATAATGAGCCTTTCGAGGTTGTCACTTATCCTTCTAAAAATAGTCATTCTAAAAGTTTTCGCTTTTTAAATCAGAAAAGAAGCAGCATTTGAAATAACCATGCAAGGTAAAATAAATCGGTACGGTACTCCACAATCCATGAATGATAAATAATGGCTATTTATAGGAAATAATCAATAGATGGAAGCAATTGACGACTCGCGACGTGTGCTATACATTCGCCAATGCTATTCTGGTTTTATTTTTTTTCTTCTTTAGGGTTTTTTAACTAAAAGGTAAAAACTGGATCCTATTACTAAGACTATACTGTCCGTTTGTCTGTCACCAGGGCTCAAGAGAAGTGATAGCTAGGCAGTTGGAATTTTTAATTCACAGATGATGTATTTCTACTACCGCTATAACAACAAATACTAAAAACAGAATAAAATAAATATTTAAGTAGGGTTTCCCATACAACAAATGTGTTTTCTGACGTTTTTTGCTCGATAATAATAATATTTTGTCTAATGTTGTATTTATAGATTATTGGCATGGAACCCTTCGTGCGAAAGTCCGACTCGCTATTTAATCATGTCTGATCTTCAAATTTATAATCACAAAGTTATAAGCTTGTTAAGTTACCTGGTTGACCACACAAACACATGGTCACCAGGCCATTAGGGTGACCGAGAGTTTGTGTTGCTCCCGTACCCAGCTGTATGCTGGCGCCTCATTCCCGCTATGTACTGCCGTGACCTGTATTGTATTTAGTCTGGGTAGTGACATTTTTCAAAGAGTTATGGGTAAAAATAACACGGTGTAAAATAATCTGAATCGATTCAGTTACAGATTCTGAACAAACTATATTTAGGTTTCCCATTTACTAAAAATAATGTTGTTTATACTACAAACTTTGATTTATTATTACCAAAACATCATAATGATAGAGCACCATTCATTCAACATGCGTGGGATTGACAAATTGTGATTTCTTGATAAGAATATGTACGTGTTTAGAAATAGACGAAAAATTCTTTTAGATATCGCGATATAAGAGTCGAAAAATTACCACAACCTACATATTCTCAATTTTTACAAGAAGTCTAATTTTAGTCATAAGGGTATTTAAAAAGATGTCTTTGAATAAAATACGTTGACCTTTTCCTAATATAAATCGTAGGTACCCGATTCATTAGTTGAATATGTAAAGAAGCGTGCTAGATGGCGATTCAAGACAACTTTATGTCTTTATTTTCGTTTTTGAGCAGTGGTGGCAGTGTAGTAACAGCCCCGACTTACGGGTTGTAGGTCGCGGGTTCAAACCCAGCCAGGCACATTACTTTGTGTAATTTATTTCATCACTAATACTCTCAAAAAGGTGAAGGAAAACATTGTGAGGAAATGCATGTCTTAGAATCAAAACTTCAAAGACCAGAACCCAGTGAGTAGATTACGGTCCATTCCTTCTACTATAGAGGAGATCTGTGTTCCAGCAGCGAAAAAATTAAAAGGCGGATGGTCACGGTGGAGCACACTGTAGACACGGTGGAGCACACTGTAGAGGTGTGCCCCGCCTGGGCGGAGCATCGCCGTGTCCTCGTGGGGGCGATCGGCGGCAGCGATCTCTCTCGCCGGGCCTTGGTTCAGGCCATGGTCCGTAGTGAGGAGGGATGGCAGGCGGTCACCTACTTCTGCGAAGCA
Organism: Leucania comma; assembly: GCA_958295575.1. NCBI lineage: Eukaryota > Metazoa > Arthropoda > Insecta > Lepidoptera > Noctuidae > Leucania > Leucania comma. The sequence goes on along the minus strand of OY282476.1, from coordinate 5,785,594 downwards.
GTAATGCTAGCAAAGGAGGAGGCTGACCGCATCAGGCAGAGGCAACGGGGCGCTCGCCCCAGCCGCCGCCGGGATTCCGATCCCGATTTCCGGCCACCGTAGGCGCGGGCTTGCGGACGGCGTGCAATGGGTAGCACGCTGTCCGATCGTCCGGTAACCGACCGGACCGAGCCCAAGTCGTCGACGGCGCGTTCTGTTCCCGCGCGCCTCAAGGAGCTGTCAGCACACCGAAGAGGCCCAGCCTGCTAACTGCAGGCAGGCAGGGTCGAAGCCTACTGGGGTCATGGGTTTATTTCCGAAAGGGGTGCTCGGCCCCGGCACGATAGGCTACGAAGGAACGGGGTAGGTTTTTAGTCAGTAAGAGTCTGACACTACTTCCCGCTCCGCCCAAGGGCGGGATTTGTCATTGGATGATTTTACCTACCATAAAAAAAAGGCGGATGGTAAAAATAATTTCGTTTTTTAAATTATTCTTAATTTAAAAAACGAAAAAAATAATCTAGTAATGTGTATTATTATGTAGAATTAATAAATGTGGTAAAGTCAATGACCACTATTTCAAATTATCTCGGGCCTATTTTAAATACTTCTACTCGTCCTTTAATTTACTATCGTACACGAGGAACTAAGTGCTGACCACATTGAAAAAAAAAAATTAAATACCTAAAGTAGACCTTACAAATTATAGTCCTCAGGGGTGATTGTAGGTAGTGATAAAGTTGTGTTAAGGCGCTGTTTAAGAGATAACGTAAAAGTAAAGAGTTTGACGGAGGCCCTTAACTCGTTTGCTCCTTAGGGAACTGTTGCTTTAGGAATTACTGGACTGACAATAATAATATAATCTATATCATTTTTGTCCTTACTATCAGTGGCGAAGAGTGGATATTTTCTAAAGGGAAGCCGGAGTATAAAAAGTCAACTCACCCAATTGCAGCACGCCCCATGTTGCAAAAAAATAGGCTCAACCTTTCGTTAAACAACAATTAATCTGTTAAACAGCAGTCTATATGAATTAATGCCATTGCTAAATGACGTCCGCAACCCAACACAACAACACAAAATAAATTTACAGTACACCTGGTTCACCACACTTCAACTTTTATAAAACAAATGAGAAACGACAAGAAAACAATATAAAAACCCGAAAGATTCACACCACACACAGGTAGGCTCCATGTCTATTTTGCCGTAATTTTTTTTAAAAATCCTGTCAAATAAAATGTATTACTCGCCAGTAAGAGTTTTAAACAACTAAGTTCATTCTTATTTTGAATCATTATAGTTATATCATGAATTATTTTTTCTTTCTCGCTTGAACCTGTGGATGGTCTTGTATCTCAACACCTGTGAATTGTTTATTTATTTGACTCATTATAACCTCGGCACGCAGCGAGTTATTTCGGTACAATTTTCTGCGTGTTAAAAAGAGACAGAACCAGTTCGAGTAATAGGAGTTAGTATATAGGAAAGTAGAGCATAGTATGGGAATTGAGTGTATGAACAGGTAACTCGGTATTTTTCACGGTGCACTGGCGTCTAATACCCGGTATGACCATTTTGTTGGTCATTCTGTCTGTTTTTTTTTTTTGGTTTATCTCTGAAACGTCTGGACTAATATTAACGAAACTTGCGCAGGTGATGTTATAAAGAGGGCTAAGCTTACTTTTATTTTAGAAAAAGAATCCCGATTTGACGTTTAAAAGAAAATATAAACAAAGGGGCTAATAAAAAGTAATTAAAAAAAAATTTTAAATAGTTTATTTGAACTTATAATTCCAAGTCAATCCATAGATATCACAGTTCAAGGTAACCCGTTTTAAAAAAAAACACCAATTACCCTCTCAAAACAAGTGTCAAACAAAAAAAAAAAAACAAAAAAAAAATAGCGCTCGGTTAATACGTCTTTTTGACAGCCCACTTTTCATTTCTTAGCCTTCATATAAATATTCATTCAACATTCAAGCTCGAACTAATAGCTGTACCTTCGACACGGTGGTGGTATATTTTGGGCTCATGTGCTTGAGTCACGCGATCCTAACAGCATATGAAGCCATTTCCCTTCGTTTACTTTGACTAACTCTAAAATAAACATCGTGTTTCATAAGGAACCTATTTGGAATACTAAAATGTTTATCCTCCATTTATGGGTGGGAGTGTCATGAGTGGGTAGCTTAAATTAAAGTTGTGGGTGGCAGGACCAATAGTAGTGACAGATTAGAATTTACGATAAGTACGTGACATACCGTCGCGCTGAACGTTTGACGTCTACCACTCCACTGCGCACATGATATTTAAAAGTAGCAGATTGTGAACTATACTCAGTCTGTTTAGGTATTTAACTAAACGTAAACAATATTGATATGTCTTTTTATTTAAAAAATAATCATTTAAAAGACATACAAATATTATTTAAATTCAGTTAATTACCTAATATCGGTTTAGGTTAATAACTTATAGAAAATTGGATGATTGTTTACATTTAGTTAAGTACCTAAACAATGACTTTTACTGGCCTGTTGGTCTAGTGGTTAGTGGCCCTGACTGCTATGCCGGAGGTCGTGGGTTCGATTCCCACCCAGGACCAATAGTTGTGTGATGAGCACGATTATTTGTTCTGTGTCTGGGTGTTATTTATCTATAAGATGTATGTATTTAGAAATATATAAGTATGTTTATCAGCCGTCTGGTACCCATAACACAAGCTCAGCTTAGCTTGAGACTAGACGGTGTTGCGTGATAGTTGTGAAAAAAAATATGCAGTATAGATGATTGGTGATTTTGTATATTGATGTAGTTAGCGATAGAGCACGCTTGCTTAGAAGTAACCTATTCAAACTGACTTAAAGAACCCTAGATTGTAGCTATTACGAAACACAGACTTTGGCTGGGAATTTCACTCCATAGCAGAGCTGTAAACACAATAAAAGTGATCCTAAACCGTTATATACTGTGTGGAATGTACACCACGCACCGGTGGCGGAGCGCCGCGCCGGACATCTTGTGGTCCGACAATGGAGTCGGATAGTATAATTACTTAAAGGCATTCAGTTATAAAGATCACACTAATATTATAAAAGCGAAGGTAATGAGTGTGTGTGTATGTTTATTGCTTCTTTATGTTCGAACGGCTGTACAAATTTAAATGGAATTTGACACACTAGTAGACCTTATCCTGGACAATAATAATGTATTTGTTTAAAAAACTTACAGATATAAACAGTTGGTATGGTTTAAAAATAGGAATCAATATTAATATTATACAAAGTAAAGTTAAAATTAAACTAACAGCTGGTAGAGTAGTACTAGACGCATCCATTGAACAAGATCTGTACAACATTAGTACGCCCTGCCTCTTAAACTAGGGTTATCCTGTATCTTAAAAGACAGTGGTAAGATTTTTTTTTTTTTAAACAAAAATAAACGCTGATCCCACCTTAAATACCTTCTCAATTTCCAATCCCATTAAAGCCATTCCTATTCCTTATTACTTTTCTTTTCATGCGGTACGACTGTGGAACTCACTTCCAGGTAATATCCGTGACGATAAAAATATATCTGTCTTCAAAAAGCTAGACAAAGAACATTACCTCTCTACCATCTCCTATAGTTATATTTATTTTAGATATGTATTTGTACAATTTAATTTATGTAGCTGTATCTATATAAGTGTACATTTTTTAAATATATTTTTATGTAGTTATTATATGATTTAAGTTAGATATTATAGTCTATTTTTTCTCTTCTTTAAATTATTTATACACACTGCTTCTACATCTCTCATCCAAGTCTCCTGTCGTAGGTCAGCATAATTTCATAAGAAATAAGCAGTACCTTTGTACTGATGGCGTGCACTGTGCCCGCGCGCCTCAAGGAGTTGTCAGCAAACTGTAGGGGTCAAGCAGGGACGAAGCCTATTCTTAGGCTATGGGGAGGTATGAAAATGCATACCAGGGCCCTGGAACTAAGGCAAAGAAGGAACGGGGTAGGTTTTTAGTCAGTAAGAGTCTGACACTATCTCCCGTTCCGCCTAAGGGCGGGGAATGTCATTGGATTATTTTACCTACCATAGGATAAACTTACACTTACCCACGTGTAAGTTTAACCACTATCGAGTAAAGTGTAAATATGATAAATCTGTTGTTTTATACGTGTTTACTGCTATTTATTAATGATTATAAAGGAAACAAACTTTTTCTTGCGGCTTCACATCTTGGTCTTACAAAAACCGCACATTATTCTCGAATAAAAAAGTAATGTTGTGGGTTTTTTTTTTATCGGATCAGTAGGTGTAGGATTTCTAGGGATTACCTCAAACAAAGTACAATTTTACCTCCATAAAAATATACCTCCAATACTCCACGGCCGCCGGGGGGTATTATTATTATATAATTGCGCGGTTTTTAGAAAGACACACAAAAAAAGATTTTTTCTGGATTTTTCCAAGCCAACGAATAGAAACTAAAATTTTCGGTCAAATTAATTTTGTACACCTGTGTGTACAGTACGACCATTAACGTTTTTCAAGGTCATTCGAGTTGTACAAACGTATGTACAATCGATGGCACGATTGGTGCAATGGTTGAGAAGTTGGTTACTGCGCTGCATTTCAAGGGTTCGATACCCGCACTGAACAAATATTACTATATCCTACAGATTGTTATTTCAGGTTTGGATAACTTGTGCATGTGAGATTACATGTTTGTGAACGCACCCACCATGTCGAGGTGTGCCCCGCGTGGGAAGAGCAACGCCGTGTCCTTGTGGGGGCGATCGGCGGCAGCAATCTCTCGCGCCATGCTCCGGAGCGAGGAGGAGTGGCAGGCGGTCGCCTCCTTCTGCGAAGCAGTTATGCTAGCAAAGGAGGAGGCCGATCACATCAGGCAACGGTGCACACGCCGCCGCCGCCGCCGGGATTCCGATCCCGATTTCCTCGCGGATGGCGGGCAATGGGTAGCTCGCTGTTCGTCCGTCCGGTAAAAGACCGGTCCGAGCCCAAGTCGTTTACGGCGCGCACTGTTCTCGCGCGCCTCAAAAAGTTGTCAGCAAAATGCAGGGGCCCAGCAGGGCCGAAGCCTACTGGGGCCCAGGGTTATGTGAAAATTAACCCCTGGACACTATCTCCCGCCCCACCCAAGGGCAGAGTTGTACTTTGATGATTTTATCTACCATAAATAAATAAAAACCCACCATACAGGAGTAATTCCTGGTGTAGGATAACGTTTTGAAAAAAAAGCCTAAGTAGTTTATTTTATAAGTGGTTTTAATAAATTCATTTCATTATTTTATAATGAATTGTTATTTTAATGTGTTTTTAATGGATTTTGCATGGTCTGCCGTAATTTTTATTTGTTTATTTTTTTAGATTTATTGCGTTATTTTTTTTACGATATGATTATTACGAAAACGCTTTCACAAAAAGCTAAGTACGGGGCGCCTATAATATAACGTTAAGAATAGAATTGATAAAATCTTCAAGATAAACTTAATAATAGTGGTTTAATGATCGATAGACGTAGCGCACTGCCTGTCGTATTAAACAGTTACCATTCAATTGAATTCAATGGAGTTCCAAAGCGATTGTTCATTCAAGTTTGTATATAGGTGGTATATAGATTTGATCTGTGTCAAATCTACAATAGTTCGTAGATCTATATCTATGAACTATTGTTGACAATACTCATAGAATCCACGTGTTAATGAGGTACTAAGTTTTAATGAAAACGAGCTTTATATTTGTTTTATAATGAACACAATAAATGGAATCTTTTATTTTGATTTTGTCAATTGAAAGTTTTCTTTCATAGGAGAATTCATGTTATGATTTCCCCTCTTTTTTATGGTAGTTAAAATCATCCAATGACAAATTCCCGCCCTTGGGCGGAGCAGGAAGTAGTGTCAGACTCTTACTGACTAAAAAACTACTCCGTTCCTTAGCTTATCGTGCCGGGGTCGGGTATTACTTTCGGAAGCTGACCCATGACCCCAGCAGGCTTCGACCCTGCCTGCCTGCAGCTAGCAGGCTGGGCCTCTACAGTTTGCTGATAGCTTCTTGAGGCGCGCGGGAACAGAACGCGCCGTCGACGACTTGGGCTCGGTCCGGTCGGTTACCGAACGATCGGACAGCGTGTCCGCAAGCCCGCGCCTACGGTGGCAGGAAATCGGGATCGGAATCCTGGCGACGGCTGGGGCGAGCGCCCCGTTACCTCTACCTGATGCGGTCGGCTTCTTCTTTTGCTCGCATTACAGGCAGGAGGCGACCGCCTACCATCCCTCCTCACTCCGGACCATGGCCTGAACCAAGGCCCGGCGAGAGAGATCACTGCCGCCGATCGCCCCCACGAGGACACGACGATGCTCCACCCAGGCGGGGCACACCTCAACAGTATGCTCCACCGTGTCCTCTGGGTGTTCCGCAAAGTGGCGACACCCGTGCGAATTTTCCGTACGGATCCGGAACAGGAACTTAGCGAACTGTGATTTCCCCTCTCAAAAAAAGGTGATTAATAAACGAAAAGTAGATAAATATTATGGTTTGAGTCGTAGGTAGGTATGATCTTAACCTTGATCACCTTTGCGACTTATAGGTGGAATGGATGGAAAAATCAATTTAAACATGCTTATTTTCTGACACACTAATATTAAAATAATATCAGTCTGTAATTGCTTCTGTTTTTGTTAGTTAAATTAATGACTGCCGCAGGGGTCTAATCCCAAGGTCAGTTTATGGATGGGCGAACTGCGAATGAGAGCAATGATGGCCGAGTGATTAAAACCCAGCCAGATGCATTACTTTATGTAATTTATTTCATAACCACTGCTCTCAAAACGGTGTAGAAAAACATGGTGAAGAAAACGGCATATCCTAGAACCAAAAATTTAAAGACATGTAACATCCACCAATCCGCACTGGGCCCGCGTGGTGGATTACGGCCCATTCCCTTTCCTATAGAGAACGCCTGAGTCCTAGCAGTGGGAACATTAAAAGGCTGATTATGCCACCTGTATAATTCACACTCATCAATACCATCCCAAAAAGCTCAAAAATGATATGGTTACCTTATTGCACTTATTACTGTGCTTAGTTCCATCATCAGTTATTGGTTACCATCTAGCATCAAAGTACCTACTTGTCAAGACGAATCATACGAGCCCAAACACGATGGGGTTGTGTCGTTAAACTACCGAGTTCCTATGGCCACCTTCCGGTTCCATCATCAGGTCAGCTTTATATCGTGATAATTTAGCATTGTCATCCGATTTGTACATGAAAGAAAAATTTCAGCCCAATCGGTAACGGGGAAGTAGAACAAATTAAATTTGCAAGATTTGATTACAAACAAACATCATGACAGTTATAAAAAACCATAAATTTTCCCTTGCAATTAAAAAATCGCGAGCAAAAGAAACATTCACGATATCCCTGTCATCAGTAACTTTACTTCTAATATTTTCTAACTGGAACTTAAAAGGAAAAATAAATATTCAGCAATTTTATATTTCTGTTTTGCTATTGCATTTCTGTGTAAGGTCGACTTTCTAAGCTTGCGTGTAACCTACTTCACATATTAGTATAACTAACGCTACCTCGGTGATAATTACTGTAATATTGATCATAGGAGGGTTTTAGTGGTAATATGTGAGTTATGTGGAGCAGGTGTATGTGAGAAAGTAAATAGTTGGAATTTAGGGCAATACTTTTTAGTAGACTGTTTAATTTAATTTATATTATTCACTTTGTAATCAAGTATCAACTATATATATATATATATATATATTTGTTCTAGATACAGACATTTCAATGCCATTTCAGAACAACAGAGTCGCATCGCGGGGCAATAGATTATTATTATTAGAAACTTGTAATAATAACATTTTACCACGACTCATGCTAATTTCGACTCTGTTCTTAATTAGAGAAGGTGCAAATTCCCTTGTCAGCTTTTTTTTAGTAATAATACAAATAAAGTACTTCCATTCTGGAAGTTTTGCACAGCAAAAAATGTGTTTTAATTATTTGATGCTACTCTTGATTTTATTGAAAATATGGAGTTTCAAGTTTCTCGTTGTAACATTATGTTATTTTTTTAAATATTATTTACGTTAATATAATAATAATATATTCCACAACTATCACACAATGTCATCTAGTCTCAAATTAAGCAGAACTTGTGCAATGAGCACTAGACAACTGATAGACATTCCTAATTATATTTCTAAATATATACACTTTTTACATAAATTATTACACCCAGACACAGAACAAATGATCATACTCGTCACACAAAGATTTGTTCTGGGTGGAAATCGAACCCACGCCCTCCGGCTTAGTAGTCAGGGCTACTAACCACTAGACCAACAGGTCAATCGGTCGTTAATTTAACTACTTTAAAGGCGCGGGCCCACCGCAGGCTCATGCTGTGCACGGGCACGCGCTGCATTTTAGCTGCGTGTATTAATATGTTTGGCTACGCACGAGAGGCTACGCACGTGCCACTGCAATCAAGCAGTATTGCAGTGAAACTGCGCTGCGATAAGCGAGGTGCGGGCCTAAAAACGTCACATGAGCAATTCATCTAGAGCAAATCATATTCCGAATTTCTAGCAAATCATAAGCAATTCTTCTAATGGTTGCGCAAATTAGTCGAATCCTAATCAATTTACTGCATATCAGAATCATATTCCTTGTAAATATTGCCGTATAAAAAAAATATGATTCATATTATGATTCTGCTAAAGTGGCCGTTTTAGCCCCCCTGTACGTAGTCGTGAGTCATATTCGTGAACTCCAGTGGAAACATAGACCCACGTCGACAGCGTTGAGCTATGTAACCGCCTATTCAAGCAAGCCACGCATATATCAATGACATCAATTCATGCGTAGCCTTTCCGTGGGTTGCAGTGTACACCACCACATACATTTTCTTACAAAGCGAAGCTTTATACACGTGCGTAGCCTCTCCGTGCACCGCTGTGGGCCCGCGCCTTTATTGTTGACTTGAGTTATGAATTTACAGAACTTTTCTTAGTTTATCTAGCAAATTCATGAAATAGCTCCTTGCGCTCTGCTTAAAATAAGAGAGTGTCAGAAGTTTTACTAAAACAAAACCGAGTTTATTCAAATACCCTTTAAGTTTCAGGGTCGCGATAATTCTTTCGAAAAATCGTAGTAAACGGTTCGAATGTTTAAAACCAACAATGTTGTTTTTTGATAAGTTTTTATATCAACTTATCCTTTCTTTTTTAGGTTATACCTCTCGACCGAATTGCGATCCCGTGGTGTTTCGATCACCACCATCACGGCGAGCTGTCCATTGCTCGCCCTCCGCTATCCTGCGCCTACGGTGGCTGGAATCCCGAATCGGAATCCCAGTGGTGGCTAGGGCGAGAAGCCTGTTGCCTTTTAACCAGTACTGAGTCTGGTCCAGGCAACTGGCCGATAGTTGATTCCGAGCTGATTTATATATTTTAATCGCCCGAAGGACTCTAATACCGTGATGAAGGATTTTGTATTTTATTTCCTATGAGACATCATCGGTACTTCTTTAAACTATCCTGTTAAAACACAGAAATGAACAATACTACTCGTAACTATTTTTCATTCCTTTTTAGTAACATTTCAGATATACCCAGTCTATTTCACAGCAGTATTTGTTTAAATTTTGTGAGAGCTTTCCTATAACAAACAGCATCGCGTTATCCATGTTTACTTAAATCCAAGTAACAGCAGCTTTCAAACCCATAACAATACTTGTTAGCGAGGCACTAGGCTGTCGGGAATTACCCACGGTTTCATAACCACAGTTATTTCCCCTAGTTAAGTCTTACGACTTCCTCGAGGTTGTAAACGGCAAGCCTCCATTACGGTATATAAGTCTTTCCTGTAGCCTATTATGATTAACGACAGTGTTGAGGTAGAGTTGTTATCTAAGCTTAGGGTATGAATAGCAATGGAATAAAACCTGATGGAGAAGACATCCTCAAGACTCAGCCACCCGCCGTGTTCTTGTGGTGATTGGCGGCGGCGATATCTCGCGCCGGGCCGTGGTACAGGCCATGGGCCGGAGCGAGGAGAAGTGGCAGGCGGTTGCTTCCTTCTGCGAAGCAGTAATGCTACCTAAGGCGTATGTCCTCAAGGAGTTATCAGCAAACTGTAGGAGCCCAGTAGGGTCGAAGCCTAATCTGGGGCTCTGGGAAGGTATGAAAATGCATATCAGGGCTCTGGAACCAAGGAAGGAACGGGGTAGGTTTTTAGTCAGTAAGAATCTGACACTATCTCCCGCTCCGCCCAAGGGCGGGGGTTGTCATTGGATGATTTTACCTACTTTAAAAAAAAACCTAAGGCGGAGACCGCTAGCGTGAGGCAACGGCGCTTACGCCCTAGCCGCCGCCGGGATTCCGATCCCAATTTCTGGCCACCATAGGAGCGGGCTTGCGGAATGAGCAATATGAATAGCTCGCTGTATATTGAGAAACCACGAATTGATATTCCGACGACAATCAATTATACTATAGTATTATACTCACTGTCTGTTTGTATTTTTGTTTTAATTTTGCTTTTATCTTTATCTAGTTGAGAGCTACACGGGCAGTTCTCTCCCGCTGTGGCGCGTGGATCGGCGGCAGATGGGCGCGTTCCTGTGCATCGCTGCCAACGACGTGCCGCCCGCCGTCAGCAAGAGAATCATACTTAATGTTAACTGTGAGTATACGAGTATGTTATTGTGTTATACAAAGCATTTTTCAAAATTTTAGCCGAAATACCTCTCCTATATGCTTATAATACTCCGTTAAATTTTGATCGTTTTAATACCTTGGAGAGTCGATCCGGTACATGAAACACTATCGATTTGTAAAGATAAAAAAATTTAAGTATTTTTTTTCTAAAACTCGAATTAATATACTTGATCTACGCATGTACGCAATTAATTTCTTTAAGTAAACGAGTCAATTACCTTGTAGGTAGTTGTCGGTCGTTGCGTACTAACTACCTACAGTTCATTGAACTCGCCCAGCTGACGTTTGCTCAAAGAATTTAATTTCGTACATGCGTATATTAATTCGAGTACTTATTGGAAAAAAAGTAGTTTATTTTTTTAATTTTATCGTTACAAATCGATAGTGTTTCATGTACAGGATCGACCCTCCACGGGATTAAAACTATCAAAATTTAACGGTGTATATAATAATATACACCGTTAAATTTTGACTTTTAACGGATTTGATTATTTATTTAATATCTCATACACATAAAGCTACAGAGACCATCTGAATGCGTTAGTATTTTGGTAACAAATACTTTGTCCACTATTAGGAGTGGAATTCTCTGCCGGAGTCTGTGTTTCCTGATAGCAAAAACCTCTCTTAGGTTAAGGTCTTTATGTATAAATTATTTCTAGGCAAGCTTACTCCATCGTCAACTACATCAACGCTTACCAAGATCATAGCTACTAGAAAACTCGGCATTCTTGCAAAATTCCAACGGTACTTCACAACGGGACAGCTTCTAATGTTATACAAAGCATAGGTCCAATCGTATTTGGAGTACTACAGCCACATAAAAGCTGGTGCTGCAAAATGCCATCTGTGAGCTTTGAACTCTGTGAAAAGACGTGCGAAGAGGCTAATTGGTGATAGAAATTAATAATGAAAAAAGTCATCGTGAGGAAACCATAAAATTAGAGACTTTTTAACAATGGGGACCTCCTTTTCCCTCACATGGATCTTTTGCCCTTAAAATAGCAACAGAGATAAAACTCCTTATTGAGTTACCTTGTATAATCGAATCTGTAATGAAAATATCCGCAAGAGAACCAAAATTACCGACATAACCTAAAGAATCACCAAACTTAAGTGGCAGTGGGCAGGGCACACTTCTCGCAGATAGTCAATGAGGCCGAAAGTTTAAGAGTGGCGATCACAGTCCGAGGGCAGCGCTGAATGGTCTCCCACAAGATGGATTGATGACCTGGTGAGGGTCGCGAGACGCACAAAGCTGGTTGTTGTGGCGATGCTTTGGGGTTACCCAGGGGTTCCAAGAAAAGGCATATTTTAAATGATAATGATATTAATTTATTTTGCAAATAGGTTTTAAAAAACCCTTTTACACGTTAATTTTTTTTGTTAATGATGAGATGAGGTCTACTAGATGAGGTCGGTGTTTCCTAGATACCATGGACCATTCAGATTTGTCTGAGATAGTATTTTAAAGAAATAACCATGCAGATTTGACTTTAAAAGACTTATTTGACTTTCAAAAATTTGACTTTAGAAGGACTTAAAAAGAGTCTTTGACCCCTGAGTTTGTTTCGGTGCTTCTTCTCAGGGTAGTCAGCTAGGAAATACTGGCCTCGTCTAGTTTAAACTGACGAAAAAAAAAAATTGACTTGTAAAAGTGTTTTTAAAACCTACTTGCAAAATAAATATCATTTATCATTTGAGTGGACCTGTGTAATCAGTGCAAGCATTTGTCAGTATTCGCAAAGCTCAACTCAGGACTACTAAGGAGCTCAACGACTTGACGAACAATACTAAAGAAAGGACATTTGGGTAGGCCGCAGAAAATACCCAAATTGCCAGACATACGCTAAAACTACTGAAAAGAAAAGAGAGAAAAAAGAAACTAATCCACATAGTCCTCACATTCGCAATTTTAGCTTAAATTATGAAAAAGTTCAATGTTTTACTCGTCACACTATTATTAAAACCAAAGCCTGGCGTGGCGTCTCAGTATGAACATATTCTAATAATACAACGAATAAACAATTCAGAAATAGTCTCCAATTTATATTAAGCCATAAATATAAATCAGAGATATTATATTGAGCATAGACCTCAACAAATATCTGAAATGCTGGGGAAATACGCTTACCAAAGGCAACGGTCAGATTCCAATTGTAACGAATCTGCCAGCATAGTTCGAGAGATAGCTTCGGAATTATTCGTATTTTCCTCGAATTTGTTATCGAAAAGAGCTTTGACAATCAGATTGGACCTCACCGGGACGCCATGGCAGCGCAGCCAGTTCGCGCAACTAAGGAAATGTATGCAGCTCTATGGTGTGTGCCTCAGCTGGCGACTGTTGGCCACGCAGCCAATCCATACTTTTTATTGGGTCTTGAACTGGCTACGCCGCAATGGCGTCCCAGTGAGGCACGGCCCTAACGCTAAAAGCCAATTGATGTGAATCAATTATTTATCTGTGTATTTAAATAAAATTGAAATGTTAATTATATGTTTTTTAAGCTTAATTGCAATAACTTTTTGCGAACAAAATATTTTTGATTCACGGTCTTTTTTACTGGAAAAGGTACAAGATGGCCGTTTGAAAGTTTTTTTTTTATATTTCATGTTTGTACTTTAAATAAAAGTATGAGCGACGCTGCAATACTAAAAGAGTTTACATACATGTGGATTGATGGAGAGACAGAGGAAAACCAAAGAAAAGACGAATAGGTTGCGTGAAGAGTGTTATAAAAAATTTGTGATAGTGTGACGGGTAATAGAGACGGAATGGAAGAAATAAAAGTGCCGCATTGACCTCTAAAAGCACGGGAGAAGGGCAGCAAGACGATGTTTGTTCAGGAAGATGATGTGGTTTTTACTTAGCAAAAACCACATCTATGTGCTTTCAGTTACCTAGTTGCCGTTTGCGTCCCAGGACTACGAGTAATCCTTTCAGAAAACGACCCATGGCTCCAGTAGGCGAAACCCTGGGGGCCCCCTACGGTTTTGCTCTTTTCTTCTCTTCGAGACGTGCATGGAATACTACGCGCTGTCGACGATTCGGGCTCGGTCCGGACTGGACAGCCGGACGGCGAGCTACCTAGTGCTCTGCTCCGCGCAACAGTGACATCCTGGTGTTTTTTCCGAGCTTCTCATACTTACCGTGTCCGGTAAAGTCATGGCGTCAAGAAGGGAATTACAGATGACCAAATGACGTAAAAGCACTCTTTAGTGAGATACATTAATAAATTTTTGTTGGGTTGGAAAAAAGTGAAGCTTATTTAGAAAAAAATAACAGTTAAAACCCTGCAGTTTTCCCATCAAAGACCTATCCTTTATCAAAACAAGCAGAACTATCAACATCCCCCCTCCTCCCCAAAAACCAATATAAAATATACCGATTCGTTTGTTTGTCACTTTGAATAATATAATCCGTTCAGGGTTACTCCCGTCACGAATTTGGATGGCATCCAAAATGATATAAGTCCTCTATGTGGCAGTATCCAGTGAACGTGACTTTGCAGCGAACGGATCCTACTGAATGAAAAGATGCAACATTTATCTATACTTCTCTACTTTGACATTTTAAAATTGAACAGTTTTTTTGTTAGTTTGGTTGAACGGTCTTATCTTAAGAACTACTTACTTTAGTTACTATTTTTTATAAATTTGCTTAGCCATGACCAATAGGAACAGAGCAGTAAAGCAAAGACGTGGGTAAAACCCGCAGGGGATAGCAAGTATTTTATATTTTTTAGTTTGTTTTTTGGCAACTAGCTTGTGCTAGTGGCTTCTTCTCCCTTTCCCCCTCTCCCCGTGCAAGTTAAAAAATATCCCAAGGCAACACATTCCTGGAATAATACCACTGTCTCTCATTCTAACGAGGAGGACCTGTGCGTCTCGCATCCATTGTATTCCCGTGATTTTATTGCGTCTTCTGGTACGCGGTTGCCACTCCAAAACCTTCGGAACCACTGACCATCTGTTCTACGAGCATGTGCTCTGCTCACTGCCACTTAAATTTAGGGATTCTTTGGGCTTTGTTGGCGACCTTGGTTCTCCTACTAATATCTTAATTCCTGATACGATCACGCAAAAAAACTCCGAGCATAGCCTTTCCCATTGCCCTTTGCGTGAATTCAATTCTAGAACTACACTGCGCACACGTGTGCCACACACGTTGATCTGGGCGCGTCGGTCTCCATACATTTTATATGGAAACTAGACTTGTAGAGCTACACTTGATCCACGCCACGTGACGCCATGCTACGTCGTTTTACATACAAATCAGGCGTGTTACACGTGAGCGTCAGTCTAATGTAGTTCTAGCTTTAGCCTTCTGATGAGGCCCATTGTTGCCCATTTTAGGGCCATATGTCAAAAAAAAAAACTACTCTTGCAACATGGCCATTGTATTTCGATAGAATTTAAGATTCTTTTAGTAGTTGTTCTGGCTCTAGTAACAGTTAATGCTCCCAATATCTGGTCTAAACATTCGACACCTTAATAAAATAATCACAAACTTTAAACAACAAACTAAAAGAAGTTTTGACGGCTTAAGATTAAATGCAGTCAAAACCGGCTTAGTGAAGTTGTATTAAAATTTCAAACAAGTATAAAACTAGAGATTTAATCATATTCTATGAATTTTAATGAGTTATAATGAAAATACAGGGCTCTAGAGTAATTATCTTTTAGTTGCAGACGTTAAAAAAGTTGGAGTCATTATAGAGAATATGGCAGGGAAAAATGTGTCTGAATAGCCTGGGGTAAAACTTTAATTTTATTTGAAATTTGTACTGGACAAATTTTAGACTCTTAAAGGCTAAAATCACAAGGTCAATCCTCTGTTATCTGTTGGAATTCCCGGGAAATAGGTCGGTGAGAGGCATTGACTTTGATTTGGCGTCAACTTCGCAAAAGTGGATATTTCTAAGAAAACTCTAGTTGGTAATTAAACTGAAGTAGCTCTTTATTAATGTTGGCAATAACTATATATGTACTCATATTTTGTTTTCAGACAAGTTTAGTCGACGTTAGATTAATAAAGTTATCTTGTATTTGTTTCTTTTTGCTAAAGAATACCGTTTAGGTTTTTTTTTCCTACTCTTGATATGTTCGCGCTTGCCTGGATGTAACCTATTCATACCTGACTTGAAGATCCCCAGGTTGTAGCAGACTCAGGCAGGGAATTTCACTCTTTAGCTGTACGCACAATGAATGTTATCGCAAAGCATGTTGTGCGTATGGTGAAATGTCTACCACGTAGATATGACGCATCGCGGTACATTTGGTGGCTTTATATAGAACTAGTTTTGCGAAAAAAAGGTACCTATGCAATTCCGACGTATAATTCCCAAAATGCAATCGGTAAAAAACTGGATTTTTCCAAGAATTGCCCCGAATAAATCTACCATTACTATGAGGTACCTTAAAAGGGTCCATCATTTAAAAGCCTGCTGGTTTATTAAACGAAATCCAATGCAACGTTCGATAAAGAGGCAACGCAAAAGAAGAGAGATAAAACCTGAACGCTTTGTTGGCATTCAGTAATTCCGTCATTCAATCATTACGAAGGAACAAAGTTCACGCAAAATAGTAGTTTTTTAAAGGTCTTCACTGATCTTACACTTTATGATTTTATTCCAATAGAAACCTAGGTAATATTCACAAGATATCTGCGTTTCCAAAATATCTGGATAAATATGTATTACCGTCATAATCACGTCGGTAAAGGCAGTTGTATGAAAATTTACCTCGGGAAAGACCCTTATTTATAAAGAAATAATTACTTGTTGCTAAGTAATTTCTTATAAAGTCATTACTTGAGGTTAGAAATCTTTATTAAATTTTTTTTTTCTTTCACTATAAAATACTAATTGTTATTTGTAGTTACTTTTACTCAAGTAATCAGTTTTACTTGTTAATAAATACAGGTGTTAGTGATATAGCTTATGTGTCATTTGTCAAATCGGGTCTCTAAGTAGGATATTTCAAAATAAGCAACTACCAGGGACTCATAAATGTCCATAAAATCATCTCAAAATATCTCCATCTTAGGAGTCCTTCGGAGCGAATGCCTTGATGCGAGCAGCTGTTGCCTCAATAAAGTACTCGTTGTTGGATCATAAGAAAGATCTGATTGTCCGAACGTGTCTACTTGGTCTATTTCTTTCACTAAAGAAATGAAACGTATGTTTTTGTATCTCCCTGATGTTACTTTACTGTGACCAAAGTAAATTCTTGGAATCTCAAAACATTCTCTAATCTAAGTTTGTGTGTAAAATGTGGAGTTAGTGGATGAAAAGATACACGTGAAAGGCCTTTTCTACTATTTATTTATTAATTCATGTAAACATATAAAAATAGGTAGAAAAATGTTGCTTATTTCTAAAGAAATCTCTTCCATTATCATCGTATAAGATCTTCCAGGATGCGAAAGAAGAATTGTAAAAAAGAAAACATCGTATTAAAATAATACTATGTAGAGTGTGATATGAGTTACTAGCACTTAGCCAGCGACTTCGTTTGCGACAATGTTTTTGTAAAAAACTGTATTAGTTATCTGAGTATTTCTTGTAAAATACACTTACGCGAATATACAAGAAATACCTAAATACATTTACTTACATAACATTTTGATTATACACCACTATTTTTTAATTATGACAAACACTTAAAGGGCTTATTAGAAAAGGTCTTGTTATTATTTAAGTAAATTCTCAATGCATAATATTCATAAACAGCAAAGTTATGAGCGTTCGTTTATATCCCAAAATCTCACTCAATTTCTGGAAACATTGTACAGGTTATTGTTTATGAACGGAAGAATGTCAATAAAAATTGAAAAACACTGCGCTTAGTATTTTCTAGTAGTAATTGTTATGAATAATGATTCAATTATGAATTTACCAACAATGACAAATTTTCGTGGTCAATTTTGGAATTTCGTTTTTTGTACTTTTGACTACACAAATATGATTAGTAACGGGTACTGATTAAGCCCCATTTTTTTGTGCACTAATTAAAAAATAGGGGTTTATATGTAATTTGTGCCAAGTATCATGTTTATTGATCCGAGGAATAATATTCTCCTATAAAACCTGTAACACCCCCTAAATCTTTTTATTTACTTGGTTTATTATTTGTTTGCTTTATGGGCTTTAAAAGAGACTTTGACCCCTGAGTTTGTTTCGCTGTTTCTTCTCAGGATAGTCAGTTAGGAAACACCGGCCTCATCTAGTTAAAGCTGACGTGTAAAAGTGTTTTTAAAAACCTATTTGCAAAATAAATATCATTTATCATTTGTTTATGCTTAGTTTCAATTATGTGGGTCTAAGGAATAAAACCCTACATGTGAGCTAATTTCCTCCTATACACCCCCTTAAAAGTTGAATTTTCGAAAACCTGTTCTTAGTGCTCGTCTACATCATAGAAGGCAGCCTTGTGCAAAATTTCACGATCCTAAATCCAGTAGTATTGACTGTGAGTTGATTTGTCAGTCAGGCTTCTTCTATTATTTATATAATATCTACTAGCTGGCACGGCACACTTCGTACCGCTCAATAGTCAATTATATTTTCCAATATTTTTTCATATTTTATCACCGTTTAAACCTTCCCTGGAGTATTACGAATACTTCAAGAGTTCTCGAGTTTTAGCGAGACTAATGCATAGATATTCATTTTTCTAAACAAGATATAATCCAAGAATGTCCTTGTAAAAGAGTCTTTGTACTAGTCTGAGCGACTGAACTAAAAGTTTTTGAATGAGATGATTTTTCTAGCACTTTTTTATAATATTTACAAGATCTGTGTATGATCCTGAATCCATAATAAATAGTTCCCTTTTTCAACAGTTGCACCTACAGTGAAAGTGCCAAATCAATTGCTGGGAGCTCCTCTGGGCACCGACGTCAAACTAAAGTGCTACGTGGAGGCGCATCCAAACACCATCAACTACTGGATCAAGAACAGAGGGGAGATGCTACTAGATGGGTATGGTTTTGATTTTTATGTGTAGTTAATAAAAATATCCACAGGAGAACCAAGGTTAACGACATAACCTGAAGAATCGCCATACATGTTAGTAGGTGGGGCAAATTGCTCTCAAACCGTTGGTCGATGAGGCGGTAAGGTTAGGAAGCGGTGGTCGATAAATAAACCATAGTTTCCCCATATGCCAAAGTCTATTCAAATAAATCCGATCGGTCATTTGTGTGTGTGTTTGCTACGTCAAACATATACATATAAAGATTCGCTTTTGTAATACCAGATACTAGGCTTGACAAGCAAAATTCAATAAAGTCGTGTCTCTGAATGCATTAATATATCCATTTCACTTTATTTCACCTACATTGATTTATTTATTCCTACATTCGTGTTTGCCTTTAGTCAATACACAGGAAACACAAACTGATTCAATTACTTGGTTCAGTTGACAACGATAAGCATGGCAACTGGCTGCCTCAAACGTTAACCATGTGAAGAATACTGTAGAGTTGCGCTTTAGCCAAATACAGTAAAAATAATATCCCACAACTATCACACAACGCCGCCTAGTCCCGAGCTAAGCAGACCTTGTGTTATGAGTACTAGACAACTGATAAAAATACTTATATCTTTCTAAATATATACATATTATAGATACATTACAGACACAGAACAAATGATCGTGCTCATCACACAAGCATTTATCCTGAGTGGGAATCGATCCCACGACCTCCAGTAAAAATAATATCCCACAACTATCGTCCCAAGCTAAGCAGAGATTGTATTATGAGTACTAGACAATTGATAAACATACTTATATATTTCTAAATACATACATATTATAGATACATTACAGCCAGACACAGAACAAATGATCATGCTCATCACACAAGCATTTTTCCTGGATGGAAATCGATCCCACGACCTTTAGCATAGCAATCAACGCCCTTAACCACAAGACCGACAGTAAAGAGCATAGCGATGACATATGGCTCAAAAACGTTCTCGCTCACAATGGGCCATCATCAGAAGGCTTAAAGTCACCCAATGGGCAATGAAAAGAGCTATGCTCGGAGTTTCCTTGGGTGATCGTATCAGAAATGAAGATATCCGCAGGAGAACCAAGGTTGCCATCGTAACACGAAGAATCGCCAAACTTAAGTGGCAATGGGCAGGGCACATTGCTTGCAAAACAGATGGCCATTAGGGCCGAAAGGTTCTGGAGTAGCAACCGCATACCGGAAGAAGCGGTATTGGAAGGCCTCTTACCGTTGATCTGGCAAGGGTTGCGGGAATCCGAGGAATCCGAGATGAATAGCCCCCCTAGCCAAGTTACAATCGTTTCGTTTTGCATTAACGCTTGGAGTTAGCCACACCCCCAACTCCTTTGTTCGAACAAACGAATTGGGGGCGTGGCCTACTCTAACCGTTAACGCAAAACGAAACGACTGGAACTTGGCCAGGGGGGCAGGACCGCTCATTGTGGCGACACTTGGGGGAGGTCTATGTCCAACAGTGGACGTCTTTCGGCTGAAATGATGATGTTTATGAGTAAAGAGTAACTCTACAATACTCTTATAATAATAGCCTTTAATAACAATCTTACATAATATTAATATGCCACATTTTTTTTGTTATATTCACTTGACTTTAACCATCTGACACCAGTTCATGAAGATTGTCTTGCTTCCCAGCATAGGCTTCCCCTAGAATTTTCCATAAAATGTGGTCCTGTGCTTGTCTTCTCCATGTGATGCCAGCTATTTTTCTAATATCGTCCTCTCATCTATGACGTTGTCTCCCTTTCTTTCTTTTATATTGTCGCGGGCATCTCTCTGTTACATCCCTAGACCACTTATCCTTTTTATCCTAGTCATATGTTCTGCCCACCTCCATTTACTTATGTTTTAATACAGTAAGCTATATCGGTAATTTTTGTTTAAAGTATTGTCTATATCAAACTAAAACTAAAAAAAAATCTATATCTATGTCTATGATTGTGGCATGGCTATTTGGTCTTTGTGCCATTTTCTATTAGTGTCTGAGCAAATTTCCACAGACTATGTAATCAAGCTGCACCTTAGATTTTGTAAAAAATCTATGAGATGCACATAATGTCATGGGCGCGCCGTGGTGTTGTCACTTCATAAATACACAGTCTGCTTATTTTTATTTTATTTATCTAAAATTCATTTATGATTTTTTTAATTTATTTTTGTCTTTTTGCACATTGCACCGTTCTTCTGTCGGTCTTTCTGTCAGCACTAACTAACGCTGAAAACTAGTGCTGTGTGCTCATCGCATTGTGCATGAGGGCACAGCTTTATGCTGAGCGTTCGGCCGTTTTGCACGGATGTGGCGCATATCTTTCCTTTAAAATGTTATGTTTGTCTGGTTTTTAGTTGCGTCATTCCGTGTAAATAAACTGTTCTTCTTTCTTTCCATGTGTTATAAGAAAACAATAATACTCGTATTTCGATTCAAATTCATTTATATTTTGTCACAGGTGAAAATTCAGTTCTTATAACATGATTGCATAAATATCGCTAGAAAATTTTAGTGATTTAGATAGAGAAAGTTGGATTTTAATTCTTATGCGGCGACAAATATGGTACTATAGTCATTTAGAATTCTAGTCGACTTCAAAAAGGACGAAGTTCTCTATTCATCAGAAATTTCTTTTTATTGCATATGTTTCTCGATTACTCTAAGATGACTGGACTAATATGTTTTTTTTTTTGTAAGAAGGAATACCTAAGGTAAAGTACAAGAGCAGGAAGGAATTTACGTAAATTTAGGATCCCGTTACGCTACGGAATCCTAAGAAGTATAAAATTTAAGTTTATCAAAGTAGTAAAGTAACCAATGTTTTCTTCTTTTGCGAAGGAATACTTTTATTTCAGTTCTTGTTTTGTTACAAAAATACACCCAAGGGTCTGTTTATACAACCCACTTTAAGTTTTTTGAATCGATATTCAGCAATACTGGTATTTTAACTTACCGTACTTAAATATTTATAGAGTAAAGCGTTACTTTGAAAGTGTGATATTCTGGTATATGGTCATTAAGGTCCTATGTTTACAGACGCGTAGCTTCATAGACGCGCATTCGTCTTTATACTCTTGGTATACGCCAGCGTGAAGATTACATACAAAAATACTGCTTCTGCTAACCGTCAATGAAGCGGGAAAGACACGACGCCACGACATTGCCAGTTTGTCAACAGAGTTTTGTATGCGTGTGAGCAAGCGTAAACCAAGCTTATACTGACGAATAAGCGTTTATAATGCTAGTCCGTGGACAGTAGACCTAAGTGGTCTGATGAAGTTGTGATTTTGCACCTCATAGAGCAATAGTGCTTAGTGGTCACGTTTCTCGATTTACGAGTGGTACGTCAAGAGTCCAATCCTAGTCAGAGGCTTTGCTTTGTGTCATTTATTTAATCACTATTAGATTGCTCTTAAAACGATAAAGGTACCATTGTGACGAAACCGGAGTATCCTAGACATAAAAATTTTAAGAGATGAGATTTCCATCAACACATACTGGGCCCATGTGTTAGATTACTGCCTATCTCCTCTCTTAAATTGAAAGGAGGTCTGAGTTCCAGAGAACATTGTAAGACTGATTTGATATATTTTTACGTTACACTTTCTTTAAATTTCATTTCTTTGAATAAAATTTGGCGTGCGGGTAGACCATATCCTGAAATAGCACATTGGATACTTGGATACGTGTTCCTTTGGAAAAAAAAAATTCACGGAAGCAAAACCGCTGGTAGCAACTAGTAATGTATTAATCTGATTTATTTGTTTGAACCCGATAATCTCAAGAACGGTTCGAATTGAAAAAATATTTTCTTGTTGGATAGCCCATATTATGTGGACGTAGGCGTGGGCTTGCGAACGACGAGCAATGGATAGCTCGCTGTCCTTCCGTCCGACAGACTTGATCCAGCCTGTTAAGTCTGGATCAAGTCTGTCTGTCAAGTCTGGACTGACTTCAAGTCGTCGACGGTGCGCACTGTTTCTGCGCGCCTCAAGGAATTGTCAGCAAGCTCTAGGGGCCCAGCAGAGTCGAAGCCTACTCTGGGGCTCTGGGGAGGAATGAAAATGCATACTAGGGCCCTGGAACCAGGGCAATGAAGGAACGGGGTAGATTTTTAGACAGTAAGAGGCTGACACTATCTCCTGCTCCGCCCAAGGGCGGGGGATGTCATTGGATAATTTTACCTACCATCAAAAAAAAAATTGTGTGGAAGATTATTAGGCTTTATAACATATTCTACCACTTACGGGAGCCGAGCAGTAACCAAAGATAGGAATAAAACCGTGGAGGATGGCCAGTTTTATAACATGTAGGAAAAAATTGGGAATGTTTCAGCCAGTTGCAGCAAGCTACAAAACACAGCACTCAAAACGCTTACCCTTAACAAACCGTATATTTTCAACAAGCGTCTGGTGCTGCAGTTATTTTTAAAACCAAACTACGATCAATCTCTGCTTTAGACGTTCAAGTTTTTTTGGAAAAAGTCGTGTTGTAGTGAATTGTTGAAAGCAGTGATAATTGTCCCGACTTACAAATTGTTATACGTGGGTTCAAATCCAGCCAGGTGCATGACTTTGTGTAATCACCACTGTTCTCAATATGGTGAAGGATAACATCGTGAGGAAACATGTCCTAGAACTAAAAATCCAAAATATGTGACATCCACCAACCCGCACTGAGCCCACGTGATAGATTACGGCCCATTCCTACTCCTAGAGAAGAGGCCTGAGTCGCAGCAGTGGGAACATTAAAAGCTGACTATGCAAGTTAAAATATCCATTCAAAAAAGAAAATTTGCCTTCAAAGAGTTATGTTTTTCTTGCGTGCTACATTTTTCGCTGGAGTTAATTGGAAAGGTAAATACTATGCAAATTATCATGTCAGTAATCAGACTTGCATAGTTAGTACATTCTTTCTAGAAAATTATTACAAAATCTAAAAGTTTTTAGTCGGGTGAAGTTTAAATAAAAGTTAGATAATTAACGGTCTAGCACGTCGGGCAAAATTAAAAGTTTAGATTGAAAAATGTGTAGAAGACTTTTTTGTGTTACTTTGTAAGGGAGATATGATAGATTCACCACACCATCACACACACATTCACACAGTACATCGCAGACTATCCCCTTTTCTAGTTTAAGTTCTTTAGTCTATCCTAAAGTTGCCTGGTAGATATCGCTGTCAGCAATAAGACCGTCATTGTACCATAGATTTAAATTACTAATTGTAATTGTTAATAATTTTCTTAAAAAAATTTTTCGTCAGTTTTTTGAGTTTCAGTTTTTGAAACTGTTAAAATAAATTAAGATGAGATGCCATACAATAACCAAATAAATAAATAACATTATCAAAAATATTAATGTGATATTGAAGTTTTGGCCAAATTATTATGTCCAAAAGGGAGGACCGTCCTTTTAATAAAACTTTATATTTCTAAGGAAAAATCTTATAAAATTTCAGTGTTAATGAAGAATTTTGTTACAGGCCCAAGTACACAATAACAGAAGAGAAACAATCGTACCAGGTGACGATGTGGCTGACCATTAGACAGTTCTCAAGGAGCGACATTGGTACTTACAACTGTGTGAGCACTAACTCGCTCGGCAAGAGTGAGGGGACACTCAGACTTTATGGTAAGTTGAATATCAAAATCATAAATTTGTCATTGCGACCGAGGTGGAATTCACCCGAGCTGCAAGTGAGGGTGTTTTGGAGCTGATAACTATTTTTAAGATCTTGTAAAATATGTAATTCTTTTTTTTTGAGTTTGGCAAGTTATCAAATAAGTACCTTCTCTTCTGGTTCCTACACAGAACCTTTTAGATTTTTTAATGAATATTTTCTGTTTTCGAGCATATGGCACCCAAGAGCTGCAGTTGAAAATCAGCGTCAGCGCCTTGCCATTTGGCAGTATCTTCAGCTGAGACCCTTTTGGCAGTATACGCATTGTTTTTTTTTTAAGGTGTTTTCGTTTTTGTAATGCCAATAAACGCGATTTTCTTTGATTATTTTTATTTCAAACATCCAGGACTCCAGTAGGTTTCGGCCCTGCTGGGCTCCTACGGTCAATATGGCGTTAGCTGGCGGCTCTATGTCTAGCTGTGGAAATCCTTTAGCTGAATTGATGGTGCTAAACACTTTTCGTGTACACTTATTAACTTTATTATTTTAGCTATTGTTTTGTCTATTCTAATAAAAATAAGTTCTAAGAAAATTATTGTTTGTTCACAGAAATTAAACTTAACTCATACTCAGAAGATTTTGGCAATCAGATCAGCGTTGCTGGTGGTAAGTGGCTAAACTATTCTCTATATTATTCTATTATACTCAAAAATATCTATATTATATAAACGGGGTGAATTGAGATAAAGGGGTGAAAAGGAACACAACTTTGAAGGGTATTTTTTTGCTATTTTAATATTGTTTACAGCATTTAAGGATGTTACCACTCTGAATCGTATTTTAAAAATATTGATGCTTAATTAGAAATTTATAGTTTCGTATAAAAGCAAAAAATGTAATCAAGCCTGTCCCTTTTCTCCTCTGCATCTCTATACACCTTGTTTGACGATACTGGGCGACTTTAAGTTATTATTATTAATATACTACGGTAAACAGTTTTCATGATAATAAGAATTCAATCAAACACAAAAATATATTAACTGGTATTTTTTTCCAAAGTTACGAAAACATAAATATATTTAACATTTGCGCTTTTTTATATAATTTAATTTAAAATGAATATAAAAATGTGCAGCTGTTAAATCAAACACTCTTTTTTTCCACACGTAAAACTGATAATATTCATCAATACATTCGACTCCCAAAAGATTTGCAAATAATTAAAAACCATCCCGCATAGTATACATGGAACATTTTTTTTTAACAAAAATCATTTTCGTCCTTTGAAAAATAATGTTATTTTCATATAGTATTTTTTGCATTCATTTTGTTCAAGGGCTTTTTAATAATATTCTACATGTTCTTTTGCGTAAAAGACTTAATGAAAAACGCTGAAATGTCTTTTGGCATATTTTATTGAAATGGTAGATTAAAAGAGAACGTCCCACATATATATCAATAATGCACGATATGGCACGGTTAGCACAAAGGTTGAGCAATTGGCTGGTGTGCCATTAGCTGGAGGTGTCGTAGAATCGATTCCCGCTCGGAACAAATATTTGTATGGCCTACAGATAGATGTTTCGGGTCTGAGGGTCGTGTGTATGTCAGTTTACTTATTTACACAGCATAGCAGTTATTCCCAGTGTAGAGTAACGCGAATCTAAAAAAAAAAACTAATTTATAACAACGCCATCTAGTTCCAAACTAAGCTGAGCTTGTGCTATGAATACTAGACGATTGATTAAAAAACTCATATATTTCTAAATACACACATATTATAAATAAATCCCACATAGATACAGAACAAATGATCATGCTCGTCACACAAACATTTGTCTTGGGTGGTAATCAAATCCGCGACCTCCGACATAGTAGCCAGGACTTCTAGCCACTAGACCAACAAGCTAGTACTAGCAATACTCTCTAGATGTGACTTAGCCTAAGTTTCATGTAAAAACAAAACTAAACAACAGACCATAACAATTTTCAATTTTGTAAAATTCCAATTAATAGATACCTCTTACAAAATATTTAACTGAAACTGTTCAGATATTGGAAAACGGACTGATGACGTCAATGAATAGAGATTCTTCATTTATAGCATCGTTTATACGAACTATTCGTAAAGCAAATTGCGAGTCTCAAGTCTGGGCCTAATTTTCATCTTATTCACGCCTGAAGGCACATAGCGCCCTCTGGCGTCTTTTAAAAGTTCTTTGTAACTTGTTTTATCGTATTTCTTAGTTATGCTTTCTTGCTTCAGTAGGTAAATAATATTTGTCTATAATTTTACAACCACTTCAGTCTATGTATGTATCTGGAGACAAATATAAGTGTTGAATTAGATGAATAATAAAATGTGGATGATATTTTTGTCAGTCAGTAAGTAGTATGTCGTTGATGGTACGAGTGTCTAATGTGACAATTTCAACTTTATACGATTGAACATAAAGACTTAATACTACAAGATACTTTCTATCGAAACAGATTTGGGTAAAAATAATGATTCTGTTAAAATTATGACATTAGTACCCATAAACACGTCAACATTTTGCGCCCTATCCACCAAAGACTATCCATGAACAGTGGTGGCGCTGTGGCAACAGCCTCGACTCGATCACGGGTGCAAACACAACCAGGTGCATTACTTTGTGTAATTTATTTCATCTCCACTACTCTGAAAACGGTGAGAGAAATCAAAACCCGATGAAAATTCGAAGACATGTGACATCCACTTATCTGCACTGGGCCCGCGTGATGGATCATGTCTCTAATCCTCTCTTAAGGAAGAGGCCTGAATCCCAGCAATAGGAAAATTATAAGGCTGATTATGCTATATCCACCAACCGACTGTATTTTTGGTTTTCGGACTTGTTGGTTTCTTCACGATGTTTTCCTTCACTGTTATAAGAGTAGAAGTGATGAAATAATTTATACAAAATTCCCAGACACCAACCAAACCTAGACAGGCGCTTACGTACAAATTTTATGTCGGGGTAATGACACTGTCTAATTATAATTTATTTTTGTTTAATTTTGTAAATAATTTACAAGCAAATCGCATGTTTAATACAAAACAAAACTAACTCATAAAAGAGGGTATTTCAAAATTGGACCTTATTATTATTGAAACATAATTTTTAAGTTTCAAATACCTTCTTTTTTGAGTTATGCCTCTTTTCTATTAAGCTTACGAAATGATCAAAGGATATAACTATGGAACTATCAAATGCACATCCAATATGTAAATAAAACCTAGCCTTTTCTACTACAGGTCTGACAGAGGCAGCTAAGGGAGGCTGCCGACCATTCCACTGGGAGAGGACGACGCTAACTCTACTGCTGTGTTACAATATCTTGCTATACCTGTTCACGTAGTTATTGTGAGTCTGTAAATACCGTTAGGATGGGTTTTGGGTGTGATGTCGAAAGAATTTAAAAGGAGAAATGAAAAATAAATGTAATGATATTTGAAGAAAAGTTGAACCAGTTTTGTTTTTGTATAAACTGCTCTGTCTTATCTTTTTAACGCTGTCTTTGAATTAAGGTTTCTGCAGATAGATGTGGTAATAAAGCAACGATGTGACAATGTGTTTTCGTAACTCTTCTGAGATTTCTTTATGTAAAGATACAGTAATTTCTATAAGAAAGTGAACACATTGAACAAAATGGCTTAGGTAGTGTTGGTTGGTTTAGATATAATCATAACGGTACGTAAGTATTACTATTATGTATCAATGTACGCTTTTTATGGTTGAACAACACGAATCAAATTTTGTTTTGAAATACGAATTCTCAATTAAGGGGGGGCCTACCCTACAGCTCGCCTATCGTCAACGTCTAGCATGGCTTTTTTTTCATCTCCGCCCTTGAGCGGGCGGGAGATAGTGTCAGACTTTTACTGATTAAAAACCCAGTCCTGTTCCTTTTTTGTTAAAAGCTTGTTGCTTTCTCTAACGCAATCCAGCGCGATGTTTGATAAAAAGGCAACGGGAAAAAAGAAGGATAACGCCTGAAAACTCCTTACTTGAATATTTCACAAAACTGGTTCTAGGAAATACGTGTTTTTTTTTTAAACTCTCAAAAGTTTTTGAGATAAATTGTCGTCATTCAAAATTTCGATAAAATGTGAATACTATAGAAGTACTTTTTTATATTTTTAATATTAATTGAGGACGTTATGGAGGGTCAAAGTTCAAGTAAAATTGCAAATTTTCAGAGGTCTTTATTGGTTTAGTTTTACACGAATTTATGTTTCTATTGCTATTGCTAAGCATAGAAATATCCACAAGTTATCTGAAATATCTGGAAAAAGAGGTGTAATAACAGTATGATCACATGAGAGCGGTTGTATGAAAATGTACCTCGGATTGGTCGCTCTAAAATTGCAATAACGGCAAAAAATTTTGACTGAAATATTTTTACCTGAAAGATATCAGATCCCTGTGTAAATAAAACCAGAACGCGGTATTTCAGATACTAAAAAATTGATATCATGGGAATTCTTTTTTGTGTGCGGTAGTTATATTTTCAGAATAGACATTTGATCACTGATCACCAGTGGCACAAAAATATGAATATTTAGTTCAATTATATATTTTGTTTACCCTCGTCCGTGCGTCACTGCGGAGTGCCAACTGAGAACTAGCGCTGGGTGTCTGATGTCCAGCAAACGCTAAGGTGGTCCCTTTCGGTGTGGGTGTGCTCGGCGCTTTCTGTACTTTTGTTCTTTTTTACTTAGTGTTTGTAACCGTTGTGCTGTGTTTGTCTCCAATAAAAGTATTTCTATTCTAAGATTTCACAAAAACTGGAGTCTTGACACAAATTAATATTCTTAAAGCTATCGCTTTATATCGCGAATGTCAAAAATTGTTTATAAACTACCATCAGTTGAAGATTGGTTGTCCCTACATAAAAATAACCAGATTTTTTTGTAACAAATAAGGCGCCCCATACACCTACAATAATATTGCACAGTAAAATTTAAGCTCGTTCCTTTTGTTAAATCATTGCGCAATGTTTCAATACTATCCCTACACGTTGAATAAAATTGTCTAATCAGATATATTGCGCAATATTATTAAATCATTGCGCAATGTTTCAATACTATCCCTACATGTTGAACAAAATTGTACCATCAGTTATATTGCGCAATATTATTAAATCATTGCGCAATGTTTCAATACTACTCCTACACGTTGAATAATATTGTACAATCAGACATATTGTGCAATATTTTTTTTATTTTTTATTATAGGTGTATGGGGCGCCTAACATGATTTCAGTCTCCAAGGAGTTTCTTGCTTGTTCTTTTCCAAAGAGATCTATGCTTTAGAATGTGCAATAAGCTTCATTTTCTCGCCTTATCGGCTTCTTGACCTTTCGAAAGCACATGTAAATAATGTATTTAGAACTTTTTGATTTTGCTTTTTAATACTAATTGATATGTGCTGACAAAATTTCATCACCACTGCTCTCAAAACGGTGAAGGAAAATATCGCGAGGAAACCGGCATGTTCTAGAACCAATAATTCGAAGACATGTGACATCCACCAATCCGCACTGGGCCCGCGTGGTAGGACCTCTCCTTGAGAAGAGGCCTGAGTCCCAGAAGTGGGAAAATTATAGGGCTGATGCTGCTGCTGCTGACAAAATTTCACGCGATCACACCCAACTATTTCAGATTTTTAAGAATCGAAAACACTGACATATATTATCGTTTGTTTTTTTAAATCGTCTATTTATATGTGTGCCCTTGTAGCTATTTGTTTTTGTGATGACCTACTAACATAGTTAAGATTAAGTAAATTTGCCAGTATTTGCTATAAAAGCTTCATGCCTGAAAACTAAAGTTTTTTTATTTTTTTATTTTATGTGACGTTACTTTCTCTCAAGCCCTAGTAGGCGGAGAAGTCATGTGACAAATTATGTCATGACAGGTGATTTCATTGTGATCCATTTTTAGTACTACATGGCAATTAAGTTGAACCATTTGCTGTGGTTGCGCGCGGTCCCCGACTTCGATTGGGACCCGAAAATCGGTTACTGCACATTCAAGGTTGCCCGCCATGATGGTTCAACTTGTGCGACGAGGATTATAACCGAATTTTGGATTGCAGCCGAGATGGAGGACTGCGTGTAGCCGTGGTGTATGGTTCAACTTATTGACCGCGTGATTTTTTGTCTAAGCCTAAAAATATTAATAATGAGTTAATAACCAATTTTGCGTATAAATAATCTTTATTACATCTTATTTTATACATCACACCCAAAACGCCTCAAGCTTATAAATACGAGGGAACGTAATTCAATTACATTGTTTCAATTCTTGTAAATATTGTCTTAAGGTGTATCTTAATGTAATGTAATGTAATGTAATGTAATGACAACGATTAAATTAATTGTGAGATTAGATCGTGTATTCGCTTAGACAAAACAGCCAAATTGAAATATTGTTTACGTATAAAAATAAAATGTGAACTCATCGCTCGATTATAAGACTGTTTACAACAAATAAAAATGATTAAAACAGATGTTTTCTTTTTATTAATATTAAAAATATTTTTTTAGGATTCCGTCCCCATATGGTACAACTGACAGGACCCTATTACTAACACCCGTATTTATAAACAATTAAAACTAATTACTTGAGTAAAAGTAACAATTTGTATTCTATAGTTCAGAAAAATTATGAAGATTTCTAACCTCAAGTATTGACTTAAGGCCCGGTTCTACACATTTTGACCTTTTTTAAACCTATAGAAATCCACAAATATAAAAGAGACCACCATGAAAATTTATTTTATTAAAATTGACTATATGGCCAAGGGCTTGGCAAAAATGAAAACACGATATAAATTAGTTGGCTCGATAAAAAAAATCGCGAATCTGACCCTAATTTACGATTTCAAACGTATTTATCTACGAGATTACGTTACGGAACTATTTGAAAGTTACAAAAAAAAATAAAGCTTGTTATTTTAAAGCGCTTCGCAAGAACAAAAATCTTGAATAGTTGTTGTTTTTTTTTATATAAAAATAAAATCGCTGTTTTTGGGCCGCGAAGACGACATAATCCCGAGCGTAGTTCATACAAAAAAAAATAGCGACTAGAACCGGCCCTTAACAAGAAATTACCTATCGGCAACTAATTACTTCTGTATAAATACGGGTGTAAGACTCCACTGTCCGTCTGTTTGTCTGTATGTCTGTCTGTCCGTCCATCTGTCACCATGCTGTATCCCGTGAACCGTGATAGCAATACAGTTGATCACAAATTATGTATTTTTGTTGTAGATATAAACTGAATAAAATAAATATTTAAGTTGGGTTCCAACACAACAAGCATATTTTTGCCGTTTTTTTCTACGGACAGTACGGAACCCTTCCTGCTCAAGTCCGACTCGCACTTGGCCTTTTTTTGTTATTTACTGTTTCAACTTTTTTGGTTCCGTACTAAGTCGTTAACACGGATCTCTTATAGGATGGCTTTTCTTTCGTTTTCGTTCTAAGAGCGTAGTTTCCATATAAAATGTATGGAGACGGATGCGCCTAGATCGGCGTGAGTGGCGGACGTCCTGCCCAGTGTAGTTCTCGTTTTATGGACTGTCCCAGACTCTTAACTGAACCTCACACTTCATCGCCACGATCTTTCTCGTATCAACTATGATATTTTACTAGATGGAACGGTTGGTACAATGGTTGAGTGATTGGTTGCTACGCTGCAGGTCGCGGGTTCGATTCCCGCATGAATCAAAAATTTTTAAGTATCTTGTGTTTAAATGTTTGTGAGCGCGCCTACTAACGATACAGTAATATTCTTATTGTGAGGCAACGTTTTTTTTAAGAGCTTTCATTACGAGTATTTTGGACGCACTCAAGTAAAATTTAAAAAAGTCTGTTTACATAATAAGTGAATATAGTTCACAAGCGTGGTATTAAGTTAAATAAAATCCTGTCTATTTCGACAAGAATATTTCATAATGTTATTATGTTCCTCATTTTTGTACAATAAACTGTTAAGGACCTATCTAAGGTCTGAATTAAAACTGTGGGCTGTAATTTGAAATTAATATAAGTCCCAAATAAGTGCAATTTGATGTTGGAAAACGTATGCATGCAGTCCGCGGGCGTTATCTTCAGCCCAGTGATGTCCTGCATGCCGCACTTCTTGTCGCCGCCTCCGATGTCTCACGACAGCAGCCGAAGAATGCCGAGTGGCCGATGGCGGCCGAACAAAACCGTTAATGAGTATAAACAGGTTTGGAAATCATAGTTTATGAGCTAAGTAGTGCCTACGAGGTCCCCGTACTTTACGGATAAGTCCGGGAAGCGTAGGATTTTTATCTCACTAAAACTACCTCGAAGGGTCCGCGTTACCCTTTGAAATCTCATTCTGGAGGCATCTCTGTGCAACTCCTGTTACGGCTCATCCCTGAAGAGACTGTATAACGATCGTTCCTGAGCCTGCTAGCTGCAGGCAGGCAGGGTCGAAACCTACTGGGGCCAAGGGTTTGCTTCCGAAAGGAAAGCCCGGCTGGTATCTAAGGCTACGAAGGAACAGGGTGGGTTTTTAGTCAGTCAGAGTCTGACACTATCTCCCGCTCCGCCCAAGGGCGGGAGATGTCATTGGATGATTTTACCTACCACCGAAAAAAAAAAAAACAGTACGTGAACATAGTGAACGCTTTTAA
Organism: Leucania comma; assembly: GCA_958295575.1. Classification (NCBI taxonomy): domain Eukaryota; kingdom Metazoa; phylum Arthropoda; class Insecta; order Lepidoptera; family Noctuidae; genus Leucania; species Leucania comma. Next base: position 5,752,518 of record OY282476.1, on the reverse strand, counting down.
ATCAACATCAATTTTTTTTTTCTATACAACACGCATGTTTAACCAAGTTTTAAAACTGGCACACAAATTGATTTTGGTTGGAAAAGTAAACAGTTTGGTCGTTTAGTCTCTCGGACACTAACTAGATTGAGTCTAACGCGCCATCGATATGTCGACCAAGCGCTGTGACAGAAATACATTCACTGCACGTGTATCTGAGATTCAACAAACAGTTTTTATAGGTATATTGAATAAAGAATTATGTTATCTGATTTTTTCGTCATTTATTTATTTAGGTTAACCAACATTTTTTTACACTATACACCGTTAAATTTTGGTCGTTTTAATCCCGCGGAGGGTCGATTCGGTACATGAATAACTATCGATTTGTAAAGATGAAATTAAAAAATAAATTACTTTTTTTTAAACTTGAGTTAATATACGCATGTACGAAATTAATTTCTTTAAGTAAACGAGTCAATGACCTTGTAGGTATTTGTCGGTCGTTGCGTACTAACAACTTACAGTTTATTGGCCTCGCTCAGCTCACGTTTACTTGAAGAAGTTGATTTCGTATATGCGTAAATTAATTCGAGTTTTTAAAAAAGCACTTTATTTTTTAATTTTCTCTTTACAAATCGATAGTGTTTCATGTCCGGAATTGACCCTCCAAGGGATTAAAACGACTAAAATACTAAAATTTAACGGTGTATATGGCAACATCCACACCGAGCGACAAAGCGAGATCATTAAAACACATAAAATGTCAAACGCGAAGAACATACGTTATATTTTCGCACGAAACATTCGAATACTTTAGAATTTCTGAACGTGACCGCGTTAAGGAAATGCCAAGATTTGTCTTTTGTTTTAATTTTTTTCCCGAATGGAGTAAGTATAAAAGATTTTACATTTTGAAGTCCTTTATTGTGTAGGCTGTAGGCGTTCTGCTTTTGATTTGAATGAGAATTAAGGTCATAGCTCAATAGACCTATCCGATATTCTACCAGCATTACCTTGCCGTTCAGTGCCCACTGACATACCACCGACCATAGTGGACAAACGGTAATTTTTAACTTTAAAGCTGCCATACAAAAAACTCAAATTCAATTTAGGCCAATTACACTTGGCAAATTAACAAAATTTAATAGTAACTTACAAAATAAGTTAAATGCTCTGGGCCATAATATAAATGATGCTAATAAATTTTATGATAATTTCTTTTCAGTAGTACTTAATGAATTTAATACAAGTTTTGAAAAGAAGTCGAAAAATATTTTCCCTAAGTTTGTATTTAGTGACTGGGCGACTAAGGGTATAAGGATAAGCAGGGAAAGACTCTTTGAACTTTATGGCCTTAAGCCATTCTTCAACTCCGAAACCTTTAACAAGTTTGTAAATAAATACTCTAAACTTTTTAGAAATATTTGCAAGGTAGCGAAGGCCCTATTTATTAGCAATAAGATTAAATCGGCAGAAAATAAAATAAAGACCGTTTGGAAGGTTATTAATAGTGAAACTGGTAGGAATAAAGTACGGAACACTGATTTTTTATTGCAGACTTCTCGTGGTCCCATAAACTCTAATATCGAAGTAGCCGAAGAGTTTGTGAATTTTTTCACCGATATACCCCTTAAGACAACGGAAGCTTTAAATTCCTCACCCGAGGCCTCAATTGCTTTATTGAAAGAAAACTTGCCACGCTGTCCAGCTGAATTTCAATTCAATCATATAAACCCTATGACAGTTATAAAGGTTTTTAGGCAAATCAAAATTAAATTAACCGAAGACCTTTGGGGAATGTCTATTAAAGTATGTACATCTATTATCGAAACCGTAGCACCATACTTAGCCTTAATTTTTAATTTGTGTGTGGACCAAGGAGTTTTTCAAGATGTAATGAAATTTAGTAAAGTTATACCTCTTTTTTAATCTGGTGAGCACAATGACACCAATAATTATAGACCTGTATCCGTGTTGCCGGTTTTCAGTAAGGTATTTGAAAAAGTTATGCTCGATCAAATGCTTATTCATTTTAATACTAATAAAATCTTACACGATCAGCAGTATGGTTTCACCAAAGGGCGTTGTACGACTGACGCTGGTGTCACCTTATTAAAACACATATTTGCAGCGTGGGAAGAGGCCCAAGATGCGATAGGAATTTTCTGTGACCTCTCAAAGGCATTTGATTGTGTTAATCACGAAACCTTGCTTTTGAAGCTAGAACATTACGGGTTAGGTAAACTTGCACTAAGCTTGTTGAAATCTTATTTAAATGACAGGCAGCAGCAGGTTCAAATAAATGGTGTCAATTCACGGGGTTTAAAGGTCAAAATGGGTGTACCACAAGGCTCAATATTGGGTCCTTTCCTTTTTTTGGTATATATTAATGATTTACCACATTTATTTAATAAAAAACCACATATAGTATTGTTTGCTGACGATACGTCCTTAATTTTTAAGATCAATAGACGTTCCACTAATATTGATGACATAAACAACGCTCTACAGCAAGTCCAAAACTGGTTCACTGTTAATAATTTAGTATTAAATGAGAAAAAAACCAAGTGCATAAGATTTGCGTTACCGAATGTTAGAAGTAATGACTTGGAAATAGTATTGAACAAAGAGAAACTTGAATTTGTCGAAAACACAGTTTTCTTGGGAATCACGCTCGACTCGAGGCTACAATGGGGTCCTCATTTAGCATCACTAGCTGGACGGCTTAGTTCAGCAGCATATGCTGTCAGAAAAATCCGTCAATTTACTGATTTACATACCGCGAGGCTGGTCTATTTTAGCTACTTTCATAGTATCATGTCTTACGGTATTTTGCTATGGGGACGGGCTGCAGACATAGAGTCTATTTTTATTCTGCAGAAAAGAGCTATCAGAGCCATATACAATCTTCGCAGGTGCGATTCTCTAAGGGAACTGTTTAAGGATATAAACATCATGACGGTACCTTGTCAATACATTTATGAAAATATTATGTACGTTCGGAAAAATATTCATCTTTTTACTAAGATAAGTGACAGGCACAATTTTAATACTAGGAATAGGCACAAACTAGATCAACCTCGATTCAGATTGGCTAAAGTATATAATTCTTTTATGGGGTGCTGTGTAAAATTTTATAATAAGATACCACTTGAGATTATTCAATTGAATGAATCCAAATTTAAAACATGCATTAAACGCACACTATGTAGACAAGCATATTATAAAGTGGAAGATTATATCCTCGATAAAAATGCTTGGCTAAATGCTGGTCCTGCTCCACTAACACTTTTGCCTACTAATTAGTTTTTTGTTTTTTATAGTTTTATAAATATTGGAAGAGATGCTATTACCCTTTCCGTATGTTGTTTTTTTCGAAATAGTATGATATTGCTTTAATGAAGCTTATGACCTTTTAATGCTCTTATTTTGTTTATTTTTCTTATTTGGAACCATTAGCATTGTATAATGTAGAAGCACTTTTATCAAATTTTTGTGAATGTGAAGTCCCATGGAGCATTTTTACTGGTTACAATTTGTTTGACTTAAATGAGCATGGCAGTTGAGAGTTTGTCATTCTCACTCAAATGTCTTGCTGATGGTGGCGCGTGTTATTGAGTCATTCTGTTCCCTTCATAATGGTTGAGCAGAGTGGGGTTGAGGCACGCGTCATGCTCGTGAACGGGCGCCGTCAGTTGAGACTGGTCATCTCTTTGCTGCCAGTGGCTTAATTCAATTTCTATTTTTAGTTAGTTTTTTTTTTTCTCACTACTTTTCTACATGGTGCTCACATAATTGTAGCGACAAGAAATATGTAACCAAGATTATTGTAACACTTAAAATGATTTTAAAAGAGTGTCCATGGAGTTTCTTGCACGTTCTTCTCCATAGAGATCTACGCTTTGGAACGTGCAATTTAGCTTCACTTTTTTTTTGACTGACCGACATTTTGACTATTCAAAAGTGCCTGTAAATGGTCTATTTGAAATAAAAGAGTTGATTTTGATTTTGATTTTGACTGTGCTCTCGTTATCGACATGTGGTCCAGGATTGGATGCCGTGTGTCAACCAATAAACATCAGGTGGCCTACGGGTGAACGCCGTATTGTTCACCAGCAAACGTTGCGTGGTCAACGAGTGAACACTGTCCGCGAATAGATGAGTAGTTTGCCAGAACTGGGACTGAAGGGAGGGGGTGCGGTGTGCCACCGATGTATTGTCGTCACTCGTGAATCATTCGCTGACAGCAAGCGAACCATTCGGTACCTACGGGTGGGCAACGCTAGGCAGGCGCGCGAGGAACGTGTGATCACCGAGTAGCCACTTGCTATCCGCATGTGGTCAGCCAGGTAAGGCTGTCTGCAGTTGTTTTATTGAGTTTGTAGTAACTACTCCATACAAAGAATACTGAAAGCTCGAGGCGAGAGAGTACTGTGGTGCTATTCTCTAAGAAAACGCCGCGCTGCCTCAACGATGAACACCCAAATAGGATACATTGGATAGTCAACCTAATGCCCCTATACATAGGATTGTTTATTTAATTTATAGTTGTGTTTTCTTAGAGAGTAATGAGCTATGAACTTAAGTTTTAAGAGACCTTAGTTGGTATTAAAATTGGTCATCTGAAGTTGATAAAATGGCCAGCAGACTTCTTCTAAACGAGGAGGTCGTAGCTAAGTAATAACAATCGCAGGAGTTAATGCAGGGGTCTGATCGTCATGCCGGGATTGTTCCACTTCTGGAAAAGATAGCGTTAAGCCGTAGGTGGCAGGGAAATAGTGGATCCTCATATAGGCGATCGACGGTGATGCCTCGTGTCGGCTGTCTACTGTTCAGGCCATAGTACAGAGCAAGGCATGAGAAGCAGCCACGTTCTTCTAATAATCAGTACTGTAGCTGAAGAACCTGTAAAAAAGGATGTTACTTATAGTAAAATTTTACACGTGCCTATTTTGAGGTTTGAAAATCACAATATAAGGTGAAAGTCTCAGACTGTGTGTATATGTTTGTTACTTCTTCTCGATTGTAAGGCTAAACGGATTTCTATGAAACCATGTCCTGGAATAAATAGCCCATAGGATATTTTTTATATTTGAAAGCAGTGGTGGCCGAGTGGTAACGGCCCCAACTTACGATTTGTAGGTCGCGGGTTCAAACCCAGTCAGGTGCATTAATTTGTGTTATTTATTTCATCACCAATGCTCTCAAAACGATAAAGGAAAACATCGTGAGGAAACCGGCATGTCCTAGAACCAAAAATTCGAAGACATGTGACATCCACCAACCCACATTGGGACCGCTTGGTGGTGTACGACCCATTCCCTCTCCTAAAGAGCAGGCCTGAATCCTAGCAGTAGGAACATTATAAGGCTGATGCTATGCTAGGCTATATTTATACGTTACGTTTTTTTTAATCACGTGGATGAAGCCGCAGGCAGCAGCGATTCATTAAATAGCATAGCATAGTCAAGTTTATAATATTCCCACTGCTGGGGCTCAAGCCCCACCTCTAGGAGAAGGAATCGGCCATAAATCGTGAGACCAGTGCGCTTTGGTAGGTATCACAAGTCTTCATATTTTTGGTTCTAGGACATGCTGCTTTCCTCACGATGCTTTCTTTAACCATTTTGAGACCAGTGGTGATAGATTAAATTGTACAAAGTTATACGACAGTGACTTTCGAATAATTCCGTACATGCACAACACACATTTGCTCAATATTTTTATCGAATTCAGAAAATAGAAAAGCAAATAGAACAGCACATTCTCACACAACTATTCCATATTTTCTCTAAAAAAAGTCACCCACAAAAATAACAATTTCACAGTACAGTCTCACCCAGCAACGGTGGCGATGCAAAACGAAGAAAACGCGATTTATTTGATAAAATATTCAGTTGCACAGTTTTGTTTCGAGCTCCCGCGTTGTAAAACTATGCAGCTGAGGCGGGTTTGGTTTCGTTGCTGTTTTTACTTTAGACTCCTTAGCTTTCCTTTTGTTTTCGTAAAAAGCATTATGAATGTGAGATTTGTGTGAAGTTCATCTTCCTGTTACCGGGCGAAGTAACAAGGTTGATATTCATGAAAGTAAGCTTAAAAGGGAATGGTAAGTATTTCCAAGAATTGCTGATGATGTAGAATCAGATTAAATTAGGTCATCATCAACGATTGTTTCACTACTTACCATCAGGTGGGCGCAATGTGGTGTACTTACCTCATTCTGTCGGCTCTTTTGTCATCCAGAGAACTGCGCTCCATTGCTAGTTGGCAAACCTCAAGGCAATCTTATACGACACGGTGAGCGACCAAGTCTATGCACCGTAGGTTAGGACGGGTAGAATACACATATCGGTGAGTTTTTGCTTTTGGGAGATCGGAAGATCTCCCTTCATGCCAATCTCTAAGGACCAGTAGCCTATCCAGGAGTTTTCAATATGAGAATCGAAAAAAATAACAGATAACGGGACTCCGCAGATGGGATTGGCAATCATCATCATCAAGTGACGCTACAATGTTCGATCCTAGAATTCCCACAACACTCACCAGGACTTTGGTCCACTTATAGAAAACCTGCCAATGCTGCGTCTTTCGGTACGCGGTCGCCACTCAAGAACCTTTCTGCTGCCTAAAACATCTGTTCTGCGAGCAATGTGCCCTGCCCACTTCACTTAAGTTTGTAAGTTTGGCTATTCTTCAGGTTATGGCATCAGTAACCTTGGTTGGTTGGTAGTGGACAAAAAAAATAATTATAAAAACATCCCACTTAAGTCCCAAGGGCTGTTGAACCTGTAGAGATATGTAATTAAGTAATTACTTGAAATTAAAGTTGTAAATGTTTACTATCATTAAAAATTTAATTCAATGGCGTCTGTGGAGTTTCATTAACTATTTATGATCAATTAAACTTGAAAATGCGCCAACGACCTTTACCAAGGACTTACTCAACTTTATTTCTTGAAAAATATAAATACGTACATTTAAGAAGATAAAACATTTTTTTGAAGTCCTCTGTACAGCTTGGCGCGCATGATGACACAGTTTTCAAAACACATACACGACATTGGCCTGTTCGTTTAGTAGTTAGTGGCCCTGACTGCTATCTTGCAGGTCGTGGGTTCGATCCCCACTTAAGACAAATGTTCTTGTGATGAGCACGAACATTGGTTCCGTGTCCGAGTGTAATTTATCTAACATATGTTTGTATTTAGAAATATATTAGTATGTTTATCAATTGTCTAGTACTCATAGCACAAGCTCTGTTTAGTTTAGGACTAGATGGCGTTGTGTGACAGTTGTTAGTCATTCTTTCTGTGGTACCCGGGTTGCTTAGCCCTCTCGCTCAGACAAGGACGATGGGGGGGATAGGAGGATAGGAAAGGTATGGAAACAGAAAATATAACAACCAGCTGAAACCAATATTTAACTACATTAAGTTAATAGTGGATAAATTCGTAGATCTCATTTTCTTTGCAAATCAAACTCTAACCAGTATTTTCAACAGCAAAATACTTTGTACATTAATTGAGGCACAAGTAAAAACTGGTATATAATCCTTGACGCACAAGTTAAACCATCATGGCGGTCGAACTTGAATGCGCAGTAACCAATTTTTAAGTATAAATGAGTGTAACGGAGTGGGCGGCGTACGAGAGCACGTGTATAAAAGAGTAAAGGATAAATAAAATATAAACACTTTAATAATTAATTGCATTGAGATACTTAATATACAAAAAACTTAAAAACTAAAGTCACTTAACCATTTGTATTGAAATGGGTCTTATGAACAATCTTACGAATAATATCAAGCATTCTTTTATAAAATAAAACATAGAATAAACATGGAGTTTCTTGCCGGTTCTTCACCTTATGAAACAGCCAATTGTGCCTCTGCCGTTTTATAAATGCCCATGGCTTACGTGAATTAAAAACATTTTGATTTTCGTAGGGTTGTTATGGAATTTCAACTTTGACGGATTAACATAGAGTTGATTATTCAAAAATTTTGAAAATTATCCATTCTACATTCAAAACTAGGGTATGTATTTCTATAATGTTTTCGATCACCAGTAAACATAGAGCAAGATACCGCTAGAAGCGGCTGGGAGCTTGCTGCAAGAGGCGATATTATATGGCTGGCATTGTTTATTAACTTTATTTATTTATTAGTGCCTCATCTTCGCATGGTTGTTACAAATTTAATATGCATATTAAACAGTTAAACTTTCACTATCAATATCTATCAATTATTGAAAACTTTATTAAAATCCGTTCAGTAGTTTTCGAATTTAACGTGAATAAAGAGATAGACATGGTGATGCTTGATTACGTTAATCGTGGACTTGTGGACGGCAAGTAATGGGCAGCACGCCGTCCGGCCCCTCACACGCCAGGGGGTATTATTATTACGTAATAGCCCCCTTTTTAGAAAATCATAAAAAGTAATTAAAATTAAATTATTAATAATAAACCTTTTCGGGTTTTTTCAGAAAAAAATAAACATATATGAAAAAAAAAATTCAAACAAAATTTTTCGTATATTTGTGTGAACAGTAAGAGAATTAACGATTTTCAAGGTCATTCAAGTTGTGCAAACGTATGTACAATCGGCCTTCGATGGGTTAAGTACTAAGCCCAAATCAATGTTGTGTCCAAAGTGATGTGTTCCACGCGTGCTTATAAAAGTAGGGGCGCAGTAATAATCGAAGCCTGCTAAGTTTTCAGCCCTTTCCAAAAGAGTTATAGCACGCGGCAAATAAGTTGATACCGTTGCTGTGGTGAAACGCTACTCCCCAGTTTGATTCAGACCAGAAAATTGGTTACTGCGCATTCAAGGTTGACCGCCATGATGGTTCAACTTGCGTGTCGAAGATTATACCGTGGTCCCGAAATGCAAAAAAAAAAAAAACAGCTTAAGGAACACAGGTGGTCATCTCGCTGTACCCAGAGTAGAATATGCTCTTTGACAATTTCTGGCCTGAAGAAAAAAAAAAGTTAAAAAAGGAAAATATTTTATTTCGCATACATAAACATAGTGTTGAAACAACATGTCGGCACATAAGATAAAAAAAAAGCATGAAAGAAATAACGAGTCAATGCCAGCCCGGCTATTCCAAGGTCTATGCCACTAAAGTCTACTACCTACCTACATATGCTTGTCAAAGCTTTTGTGGGGTCTACAAGCCTTTAAAAGCTACAGAAAAAGGAATGGGTGTGTCTAATATGTTAGCGTGACACAAACAACTGGACAAACGTTCTGTTCATACAATATTCAAGTGCGTAGTTAAATGTTTTGACCTTTCGGCTAGCTATTGATAGTGATTACTCATTCATTAGGTATTGGTAGGAGGGTTATTTTGGAAATAGGGTACGAAAGGGTGTCACAGTAGATTTTGATTTCAGTTCCAATCTATTGTAGCAGTTTTATTTATTAGATATTCTGTATTTTTAACCGACTTGAATGAAGAGGTTCTGTGTTCGGCTGTAATATGTATTTTAGTACCGATATTTCGGTCAATTGTGGACCGATATTGATATTTTTTCTTTTGATTGAAAGATTATTCTTCCAAATTGGTCCCATAGAAATATTGTTTTGATCTGATAATGATCCTCGAAGATATTGAACGGAACTCTTCAAAAAATCATAGCAGAACTGTCGTAACAACTAAAGTAACTTTGTTTATACGTGCAGTCGGTGACTGACTGAAAAAAGAACCGGAATTCTGTAATAATCAGTGAATCCTAGCCGTGTTTGGTATTATTAGAATTGTCATCGTTGTTGGAACCGAATGGCGGAAGGTATCTATTTAAGTTTGGATGAGGCTACATCTAAAACGTGTGAAATAAAAACTAATTTTGGAAGTTGGTGTTAAATAAAGAAGAGACCAAGCTATGTATTATAAAACACTGGCTTCCGAAATTAAAGTTATGTTCCCCTTTTTGTATTTTTGTTTACATTCAAGCCGGTTGTTTTTTTTTTTTTTGTAAAAAGTTTTTTATAAATATCACAGATATTTATAAAAACTTATATTCTGATATCGGAGCCTCTTTAGTTTCCCTCAGGTTGTTCTATTTTTTGTTTATTTATTGTATTATTTTATTATTACGTTTAGTTAATCATTTAATTTATTTGTTGTGAAAGTATTACTACATTACAATTAAAATAGCACCATTCAAATGCCAAATCTTTCGAACTAAATCAATCCTAAATCAGTAGCCACAATAAGCAAAAATGATACCGATATCAAACGCGCCATCGTTAACGTAAATCAGGGTGACATACGTCGATTCAGACATTCCCATGGGCGTCGAATGAAATATTACCGCAGTATTACTACCGCATTACCGATACTGATGTTACTGTGATTAATCTATGCTTATTGCATGGTGAATGGGTAGTGATTTTAGTGGACTTTTAAATGAAACTTAGTATATACACTGTTAAATTATGGTCGTTTTTATCCCGCGGAGGGTCGATTCGGTACATACTATCGATTTGTAAAGAGAAAATTGAAAAATAAAGTACTTTTTTTTAACTCGAATTAATTATTATTCCCTTTATTCATTATTTATACATGTCTTTTATAATTTTTAAATATTTCCTAAAAAACGTATAAAAAAACATTTAAAAATATAAAAAAACAGTAGTCCGCCGGTGTCGGGAGCAGGGTCCAAGCTACCGGTGGTTAGGGCTCCAGAGACAGGAACCTCCTCACAATGCGAGCCGTATCGAGGAGTACTGCCTTCTGTATCAGGCCCTTGATCCAACCACGCAACGATAGCTTCGACAGATGGTCGTCGAAGCTTTTGGCTATAAGGCCGTTGGCAGTCACGACAATCGGCACAATGACAGCCGTGTCCACATTCCACATGTCGACAACCTCGTGTGCTAAGTCGAGATATTTGATTTGTTTCTCTTTCTCAGCTTTCACGAGATTCTCGTCATGTGGGATGGTGACATCGACTATCATTGCGCGGCGCGCTAATCGGTCTACCACCACTATATCCGGCTTATTGGCTACAATAGTCCGGTCAGTGATGATAGACCGATCCCAGTACAACGTGGCATGGTCATTTTCGAGAACTGGGTCGGGCACATACCTGTAATACGGTACCTCAGAATCCACTAGGTTGTACTTCAAAGCAAGTTGCTGGTGAATAATCCTGGCTACTTGGTTATGTCTGTGCAAATACTCGCCGTTAGCCAGACGAGAACAACCAGAGATAATATGTCTGATGGACTCACCCGGTCGATGGCATGCCCGACACACGTCAACCGTCCCGTCCTTCATAATATGTCTCCGGTAGTTGTTCGTTAGAATAACTTCGTCCATAATCGCACATACAAAACCTTCAGTTTCTCCGAAGAGGTCACTGAAACGTAACCAGGCCACGGACGCCGTGAAATCTACATCGGGCTCATGAAGAGTCCGGTAAAAGCGTCCATGGAGCTCCTTGCCTTTCCATACTTCCTTGCGTTCATCAGTAGTAAGTACCACAGGTTTGCGCCAGTTCTCTTTAGCCATGGACAACGGGGTGAGTCCCTTATCCACTGTGACCACATCGCGGTGCATACCCACGTCGGTCTTGAGAAAATATTCTCTGAGGTTGCACACCTCACGGTTGTGTAGAGTCTTTGCGTTCAAAAAGCCCCGACCTCCACACTTCCGCGGGATGTACAGTCTCATCACCGATGATCGTGGGTGATGCATCCGATTTGCGGTCAGCAATGTACGGACCCGCCTATCCAGGGCGTCTAGCTCGGTCTGAGTCCATTTGAGTATGCCGAAAGAGTACATTAAAATCGGCATGACCCAACCGTTGAAGGCGCGCACCTTATTTCCCCCTGATAGAAGGCTGTTTAAAACCTTCCTCAGGCGTCCAAAGAAACGTGTATAATAATAATTATTATTATTATTATACACTTTATTGTATATACATATTGAAATAATAATTTAATTAATTTACGCATGTTCGAAATTAATTTCTTTAAGTAAACGTCAGCTGAGCGAGGCCAATGAACTTTAGGTAGTTAGTACACAACGACCGACAACTACTTACAATGTCATTGACTCGTTTACTTATAGAAATTAATTTCGTATATGCGGATATTAATTCGAGTTTCAGAAAAAAAGTCGTTAGTTTCATGTACAGATTCGATCCTCCACGGGATAAAAACGACCAAAATTTAACGATGTATATAAAATTTAAGTGTCTATGTCTAATACCGAAATATTTTTTACTAAATGCATTATGAAAGTATATTCGATACCTTAAACAAGATGGTTTTTTTTTATTATGTCTGTGTGCCAGTTTGTCTATCTATTTGTTCCGGCTAATCTGCGAAACGGCTGGACCTATTTTCATTGGTAGATAGCTGATGTTGTAAGGATTAACTTAATTGGCTTAGCTTTTTTACCTCAGGAAAACTATTACAAAAATCTTCTTGAAATTTTAGCCAAATGGTATTGTGTTAGTTTTATGAATCTGATGCAGACGAAGTCTCGGACTTCAGTTAGTCGGTTATTAAGGACTGCCTCTATAATTTTTGTTAGTAAAAGTCAACCATATTACAAAATTGCATGTTATTCTTAATTTAGAGATATGCGGAATGGGGGGTAATTTCCAGGAAACTTCCATCTAAAAGGGACGATCTTCCGATCAGACAGGTGTTTTGTCTGATCCGGACAAATGCCCTGCAGTTAATCTTGGACTGTGAATTTGTGAGTTAAATTTCATAAAAAATATATCCGTTTGAGCGTATAAAGTGGGTGATTGACGCACGAGCCAATACCGCGGTTTTATAGAACGTCGGTTTTACTCGCGGCTCGTTGGTGCTGATAAAACAGTTTTGAGCAATGAGCCGAGTTGAAAATGAAGTAAACATGAAGAGCCGCGAGCCAGGCTCGTCATTCGTATTGCAAAGAAACACCGGCGAGCTTTTCCAACGAACCATAAGACCGTAGTTTTAGGGCCGGTTTCCACCAAGGCAGAGAAGAGAGGAGACGAGAGATGTGTTGCGAAGCTGGCAGGTCTATTTCCACCAAAGCTGAGAGGAGAAGTGTAGCGGAGAGGAGATGTGAGCTGTGAGAGAAGAGGCGCGGGAAAAAGGCAGCGGGGTGCGGGGTGCGCGAGTGCTTGCGCCGCCCGGCCACCCGACTAAACACTTCTTCGCTCTGCCGCACCGCTTGCTCGCTCGCCGCACAAAATTCTTTAGAAAATGAGACATATCCTCTCCTCTCCGCTTGATCCATTTCCACCAAAGCTAAGCGGAGAAGAGATGTGGAAATAACGAAATCGGATTGGTTTATTCAAACACATCTCCTCTCGTCCCTCTCCTCTCCGATTTGGTGGATACTGCCCGTACTCGCTTATTGATCAGGGCCTTAACAGCGTAAATATTAATAAATCATAAAACAAAACACTATCGCTCAATTTCTTCATACACATTTATTACGTTATCACTAATCTGTGTAACGCTAATTGTTCAGACATGCCGCGAAACATGCTCGCTCGGGGCGTCTTCATCAATCTTCTGTCGGCCATGACAGATGGCATTCAAGACGGGAGATATCATTATGGGGAGCGATGTCGATTACTTTTGGTTATATGGTTCGTGAATTCCTTGGTTTGAGCGTTAAGGAGGATTATGACTGTGTGAAGCTAAGTTTTTTTTGGGGGTCGTTAATCAACAAAAACATCCAGAAGGGGGGAGATCCCCTGCTCTGGGTCTGTATCCAGAAGGGAGTGTCAGACTTTTACTGACTAAAACCCACTCATGTTCATTCAGGAGCCCTTTGTTTTCCAAGCCCGAACACAAATCAACATTATTTTATTTCACATAGAACAAAAAGGGCACTTATAAAACATCCGAAGCTAGCGCATGGTTCTATGGAAGAGAACCGGTAAGAAACTCTTTAAAAAACTTACAATATTTCCATGATACAATAGAGGATAGTATAGACGGGCCTACTTTTTACTCAAAAGCACAATAAAAATAGTAAATCTATGAATCCACGGAGTCTACCACAGATGAATCTATAATATGGGTAATGTGAAAATGATCGGGCCCTGGAACGAATGCAAAGAAGGAACAAGAGTGGGTTTTTAGTCAGTAAAAGTTTGTAAAAAAAAGATCAGTCTACAATATTCTCAAATTAATATTATTACTATAAAAAAAAATGTATACAAAAATAAAAATAAATTTATCAATAAATTAGATGTACAATAATAAATATACTATTGAAGTTAAGGCGGCTGCGGTTTAAATAATACAAGAAACATTGCTTAAACAAAAATACATTGCATATCTAATAGACCCGTTAATTATAATGGGCGGACATCTGTTTGTAGAATACAATACGCCGTCAATCCGGACCTTGTCTATTTCGAACGGCGAGCTACATGGTTAAAAAAAAAACCTTGTCTATTTCGGACGGCGAGCTACATGGTTTGCCATCCTCAAACCTGGCCAGCTACATCATGTACAATGTTAGACAAAGTCACATTCCATCAGCGATAAAGGTTATTATCGAAATAAAATTAACTATCGAGATAAAATATTACATTGTCCAGAACTTTATATTATTGAGCGAAGAATTCCCGAACTATTTATGAAATCGCGATGTACGAGAGTATTTCCGGAAACTGCGATATACAAAGACATTTGAGTGTGGTTCAACATGAATAGCAAGTGAATTGCTCTCCGATAGAATTGTAGAGATATTGTTGTAGAAGGTAAGCGTCTGAAGATCATACAAAAAATAGGTTTAGCGTAAACGGGCATTTTAACTTATAAGTATACCCTGATAAAAATAAAAATGTTACGAAATTAACGTCACATTCACACAAAGAAACAAGTTTTCTAATTAAAAATGGACATTTTGTAATAAATAGTGTATGAAAATATTGCTCAGTTATATCTAATTCGTTTAAAGTAATTAAATAATATGAAATGTATATAGGGTGACTGGTAATTAGTGTACGATACTTAAACACGTGATAATAGTCATGGTAACAAACCACTTTTGCTATGGGACCAAACCTATAATCGCGAAAATAATCTGCTGGTCAGTACATTTATGTTCGTCTAACTGGTCAAAATGTACTGAATTTGCTGACTTTTTCCCGATTTCAGATTTGGTCGCATAGTAAAAGTTGTTTGATAACATGACTACAATCACGTGTTTAAGTATCGTACTTATCACCAGTCACCCTGTATAACATCACTAACCTGTCAAAAAAGGGGAGACAATTGCCGACACAAAAAACATCTTTTTAATCAAAGCTCCGTTTCAGCCGGTTTTTATCTTTGATATTTTGTGTACGACAAACCTCTACACACATCTTTTGTCATAATTAGTAAGATGTTATAGAAAATTTGTTTTTCTTCTTAAATTAATTTAATCTAGTGCTTGACTGCGATTCCAACTGATGATAAACAGTGACGCAATCGCTGATGGTGAGGCGCACTAGTTTATTAAGAGCCTATTCACTCTAGCCTTGAAGAAACCTAAATTATAATAGGACGGGAAGACCGCAGCAGCCAAATTGTTCTATTCTAAAAAAAATACGAATTCAACACGAAATAAACACTTAAAGATCTGAAGAAAACTTTTTAAAACTTTTCCTCCCCTACTTCAACTATCCTTTATCTTCTCTTATTTTTTTTTTACAAAAATGACTAGTGTAAACCAAGGAGCCGTTGCGACAGCTACTTATCTGCAAGATTTATAATAATATCATGACAGTTAGAATTTCTCGTCTCCACTAACAAAGACAGGGAAAAATTCGCGGAGAATGGTCGATTTTTTGTGAAAAAATTTTTTTATTCGTCTTTTGTTCGGGTCGTGATGAAGGGGGTTCGTGAGATGGACGGAGGGTTGTTTACACGATGGCCTATGCTGAACACACAATGGTGAGTCAATTCGTCATTATCATTTATATTCATGAAAAATAAACCTTTTGTTGAAGCCGTATAAGAAACTATATTTTGCTAGTTGCTTTGCCCGCAAAAAGTAGGTTTCTCCATACTAATTTGCACTGCCGTTTCATCTTCTTAGGGGATGAATTTTGGGAAATTCTGTTTTAGTGCTTACTTACGTCTTTGTACACATTTTAATGCTTCCCCGCCCTGTAGTTAGTTTTAGCTGTATATTAATATGTCAGTCAATCAGTTTCGCCTTATATATACGTAGATTATCATTATTTGTTTGGCCAAGAAAAGAAAAAAAAATCTGTCCTAAATTGTCATTTAAACTCCAAAACTATCAGAAACTTATATAAAGGCTTCGGTAGAGAATACGGATATTATTTGTTTCAGATATCCGATATAGTTTCGATTATGAAAGCCCCAAAACATTGTCGCTTCAAAATTCAAAGATAGCAACGTCACTAGTTTGGAACCAAATTAAATAGCGAAAACGTCCTTCTGTGGTTTGACAGTGCCTCCCAAAATACGACCTAAAACGTTGCCAAATATTGCCGTAAAAGGAAAACCCAGTACATAGCTGTCAAGCGCTTTTAGAACAGTTTAGCGGAAACGAAACGATATACTATAACTTACGCGAGCACATGAAGGACCTAACCAGGTTCATCATCAGCCTTTTAATGCTCCCACTGCTGAGACACCGGCCTACTCTCTAAGAGAGGAAATGAGCCGTAATCCACCACGCGGGCCCAGTGCGGGTTGGTGGATGTCACATGTCTTCGAATTTTTGGTTCTACGACATGCCGGTTTCCTCACGATGTTTTCCTTCACCGTTTTGAGAGCAGTGGTGATGAAATAAATTACACAAAGTAATGCGCCTAGCGTTTGAACCTGCGACCTACAACTCGTAAGTCGGGGTCATTACCACTCGGCCACCACTGCTTTCCCTGGATTCGATCCTCTCACCAACCAGATTACTATATTATTACTATAAAGACATTATTTACTCCCTAAACTTCAATATAAGTCTAAGAAACGAAAATAATGTCTTTATATTTATATTATTTTCAAATAAATCAACTTTACAGATCTATGTTAATACATAAAAAAGTCACAAGTTGGACACCACCAAGACATACAATACAAGTCACGGCAGGTCATAGTGGGCATAAGGTTCGCAGTCCTTAAAGATCAGAGATTATAGCTATCAGGAAACACAGATTCCGGCAGGTAATTCCACTCCCTGGCTATATGTACAATGAATGTTTTCCTAAAACGTTTTGTCCTTATAGGTGGATCAAAAATCTGCTTAACCATTTTTCTTTCTATAATGGGGTCGGAGTTTAGCATGTAATTCGATAACAGTTTATGTGGTGCGATTGACTGTCTAACTTCCATAACCCAGTACTCTTTACGACTCTCACACTGGGCCTTGGTACAGGCCATGGTCCGAAGCGAGGAGGAGTGGCAGGACGTCGCCCCCTTCCGTGAAGCAGTAATGCTAGCAAAGGAGGAGGACACACGCGTGAGGCAACGGCTCTCATGCCCAGACGCCGCCAAGATTCCGATACCGATTTCCGGACTTAAGGCGCGGGCTTGCAAACGGCGAGCAATGAGTAGCTCGCCGTCCGACTGTCCAGTAATCGTCCGGACCGAGCCCAAGTTTTCCACAGCGCGTATTGTCCTACGCGCGCCTCAAGGAGTTGTCAGCAAACCGTAGGGGCGCAGCAGAGTCAAAGCCTACTGGGGCCAAGGATCAGTTTCTGTAAGGAAGTTGCCCCTGTATGAAAAGCAATGAAGGAACAGGAGTAGGATTTTAGTCAGTAAAAGTCTTACCCTATCTCCCGCCCCGTACAACGGAGCGGAGATGTCATTGGATGATATTCCTACCAGACAAAAAAATCCCTTTACGAATAATTTAAAAAGCCACTGAACTTCACCGAAAACTAATAACTAAAGGTTTTTTTTTGTTTCGCACATGCTGTACATTTAGCCAGTTTCATGTTAAAAAGTTTACTGAGTTTTTGTCACTTTGCGTAGCTTTGAGTTCTATAATGCGAATGTAACACATTCTAACGTTTTTACAATATTTGGCAGCAAATATAATAAGTCCAGCCATCTTAGATTTGCTGAAGACTGCCTAAATACTACAATAACAATCTCAGCTCCATTTTACAGAAATCACGCGTGTTTCAATGATTTCACATATTTTCCAGCTGTGTAAACACACAGCTGGAAAATATGTTATACTTGAGATACAAAACTACATCAATTTTACATATCAATGTCCACTAGGAATCAATGGAATCAATATTTGAATAAATTTATAAACTGCCATTAAACTTCACTTGGAAAAATCCCACCAAAAACGTCAATTACTATTTCATATTCATATTGCAAACTCAAATTAGTGTTTATCTCTTTTATTTGTAATATGCCCGATCTAAATATTGTACACAGATATCTACTGATTGAAGAGGTTCTACACTATTCAATAAACGCATTCATTTTATTCATATGATAATTTTGTTCTTCACAAAAATCAAGGGGATTCAATTTTTGTAGCTTTATTTAACGCCTTTTCATTGACAGTTCAATATATTTTGTATGAATGTGATGCTGTGAACTATTTGAATACATGAGGTAAAGGTGTAGACACATTTTGTGTGACTGTGATTTGGTTTTAACTTTTTGAATGTCATTTATCTTTCGTGTGGATATCTTAATTGCGAGGAAATTCCGACCATAGCCCTCTCCATTTGGGTAACTTTTAGCCTTCTGATGAACCAAGACTACCGACATTTGGCGCAGCCGTAAGACACAAAATATTTTTTTGCGTTTAATTTTTTTTTTTTAATTTTAAGTGTCTATTAGGTTGTTTCAGCATTGTGTTTCTATACCAAATGAAAATATTTTTCTTTCTTTCTGTCTTTCTTCTTTTATTGTGTGTTTCTTTCTTTCTGTCTTT
The DNA here is from genome assembly GCA_958295575.1 of Leucania comma. Lineage (NCBI taxonomy): Eukaryota > Metazoa > Arthropoda > Insecta > Lepidoptera > Noctuidae > Leucania > Leucania comma. The sequence continues at coordinate 5,733,643 of OY282476.1, read as the reverse complement.
CTTTGTTTATTGTGTGTTTCTATGCCAAATATTTTTTTTTTCTTTTTCCTTTCTTTCTTTCTTTCTTTCTTTACATAGCCCGAAAAAAATCCGAGCTTAAATAGCAGCAGGCAGGGTACATTGCGTGTAAAACAGGATGGTCAATAAGGTCGAAAGATTCTAGAGTGGCAATGGATGCGAGACCCACAGGGCCGATCGTTGTGGAGCATCTTTTGGCTGTAATGATGATGTTTTTGTAAGGTTGCTGACATCGCACATAGAATCTCCAAACTTAAATGGCAATGATGATGATGATGATGTCGTTTCTTTCCACAATTAATAGACATACAACCGTTCTTGTTATCAAGACAAAAGATTACCATAATTGAATTGAGATTTTCTTCTTAGAAACCTGAACCAGCAAAATATATTTATTTCAGAAATTGGTTTTATCTGGTTTAGTTTTTAAATTGTTTTAACACAGTTATTTTGAACTTTTCAGTGTTTTTGTTTAGAAGGTAGCAGGAAAAAATTACAAAGTCGGAAAACGCCGATGACGAAATTCACTACTGGGAGATCATGTATTGGATCCATGTTTGTGTGTACACATTTGTGCAACAATGTTTTAAACAAGACATATATTTCATAACATAACAATAGATGGAACGAATGGTGTAGCAATCGAGACTCGAATCCAAAACACCACGTAGACGCTCTCCAACACAGTGGACGGACTTCGTAGAATTTATGACACATTGCAGCATTAATGATGACTTCCAAGCCGGAGTGACACAGAGCAGTAAATGATAAAATGATAAATGATATTTATTTTGCTGATAGGTTCTTATAAACACTTTTACACGTCAATTTTATCTAGATGAGGCAGTATAGGTACGTACTATACTGCTCAGTGATCTCTCATCGTGAGACAGTCGGTGGCATTCGACCGTGACAAGACCACGATCACTGTCTTAAGACGACTCAGAAAAAGAACGTAATAAGCACACATCCTAGTAGTATTATGTTACGAATCTGAATTGATACGAGTATCAGCCCTTTTTTAAATAGGTATTTTTTTTTATCCCAATATAATCAAAAAATATATTACCAGTTTTAGTAAATTCTTGATTAAGATTTGATTCTCAATTCTCAATTCTTTATTGCTGATTACTTCCCTAGAGCGTTTGTGCGTGCGTACCTTGGTAGGCGCTACTAATATAGTGCGTCAATTCCCATAAATATTAATCGATTTTTTTTACTGCTTGTATAATGATTGTAACTTGACTTTCTATTTGAGATGTATAAGGATGTGAGTTGTTCTTGCTATACTAACACCTGTATTTATAGACAAGTAAAACTAATTACTTAAGCAAAAGTGACTATTAAGTAACAATGTGTATTCTATCATATAGTTAAGAAAAATTTACATTTTTCATGAAGCTCTGTAACCTCAAGTAATGACATAGTAGGAAATTATTTAGCGACAAGTAATTACTTCATTATGAATACGGGTGTTAGTATATCTGTCAAAATAAGATGAGAAATAAAATGTTTGGCCAATAATTGTAAACGAATTAAAAAAAAAATCTTTATTCTCAGGCATCGTAGGCCCATAATGTGTTATTATTACAAAAAAACTTAATGTTAGTATCTAAAACCACGTAGGCACACATAAAAATGCAGTCTCCTCTTAAATACCTGTTACATTGATCGGTATTTTCAAATACTCTATTGAACACAATATAACTGACAGTTTGTCTCAAGATGTTCCCAAGGAAATGTGTCCACAGCCTTACATCGGCGTGGACGTGTCACGAAGACTTGAATACATGAAATAAACGATAAACATTGTGTTTCCCAAGAAATATTATTGGAATAGGACAGGATATTTCAAAAGAGATTGAATTTCTGTTGGTATGAATGAAATGAAATTATTTGTGCTGTGATGTTTACAGTTTTGACTGTCCTTTTATAGGAAATGGTAAAACAGAATATTGAATTTGATATAAAGAAAATAGTCGACAACGCTTTGACTGTCCTTTTATGGGGAAATAAACATATCGTGTTTCAATCCACGGGGCCACTTGAGCTAGACCAAAAAAACTAGACGTGGTATTGTTTTGTTTGCTCAATGTATTTCTACTATTTTGATAGAAATTACTAAGAGCAGCTACCCTGAGATACATTTTCATTAAACCGCTCTTATATGAGGTTATTATTATGTTTCTATAGAAATCAAAACATAAATTTGTGTAAAAAAAAATATTTTTAAAGACCTCTGAAAATCTGTTATTAAAAAATAAAAAAGACGTATTTCCCGGAAAATGTTTTGTGAAAAATTCGTGTAAATCACGGAATTACCAATTGAGTTTTCAAGCGATATCTCCCTTTTTTCGAGTTGCTTATCTATCAAACATCGCGTTGGATTGCTTTAGATACAGCAACAAGCTTTTGAACCATGCTCTACGTTGACGATATTGGTAACTTGCACCAATGCGTAATGTACCTCTCGATTCATGCATTAACTTCAAGAGATCTTGAACAGAACAGTACCTCTACCATGAATTTTAAGCAATAGTATTCGTCGCTACTCGATATCGACGCCGTAAATGTTTTGTATGGCAAATTTTGGTTCTGCAAGTGACCGCTAGAGGCGCTGCAAAATTTGCCATACAAAATATTTACGGCGTCGATATCGAGTAGCGACGAATACTATTGCTTAAAACTCATGGTAGAGGTATAGGAGAAATTTAGCAGAAAAAAGTCTGTTTAGCAGGATGGTGCAGTTTTACTTTTACTAACTAATTCCGTGTTCCTTCAGTTAACGTTTGCATTCCAACACCGCGGTGATTCTTTCGAACAGTCCCGCATACCAAAAACTCTTTACCTGGGTAAACGATATCACTTTTAGAATATAATGGCATTCTCTATGACAGATTGTAAAGAAAATGTCAAACATTAGCTTTACATTCCGTAATTTCAAACGCCATATTGCACGGAAAGTGCATTTTATCATACTGTAGCTTTTTGAACGGATTTGTCGTCTAGTTTGGGTGTGTGGTCCAAGTTATGAAAATTGTTGAAGACTTTTTGTAGAAACTTAATTTCCTTATAAAGATGTTAATTGCGGGAATTATAATATCAAAAGAGTTACTGTGGCCCTTGAGCGCAAAAGGCAACTGAAGGAGGCTAGATGCTGGTGGGTGCTTTAGCCTGTAAAGTCTGACACGCTCTTTCGCTCCACCCTGAGCAAGAGAAGTAGTCTGATGATTTCCCTCAAGATTGCTCAAAATAAGGGTATAAGTACTTTCTAAAATAAATCTGAATTATGTGTATGCAGGTCGTCATTTCCAGTCATCTCCTTCGACCAATAATGTCTTCTGGGCCCAGATTACAGCAATGTGGAGCCATTCAATAAATTTTATAAAGAGTGCTTGGCGCCTGAGTGTATTTGGTTTACATAAATGTACGTAGTTAAGTTATGAATATTCTTACATAAGTAATTATAAACATATATTATATTTATAAACCTTATACTACTATATTGCCTACTTCACTACAATTAAAAATAATGGCCTTTCCTTGGCATTCTTCGTCAAATCGTTTAGCTCTTTAGTAGTCCTGAATTGAGTTATACGAATACTGACAAATGCTTGCACTGACTGGACAGGTCCACTCAAATCTGTATGGTTCTTTCCTCAAAAGACCATCTCAGACACTGATCTGCATGGTTCTCATAAGATTTGACAATTGCATGTTTGCTGTATGGACTTTACAAGGTAGTCAGCTAGGAAACACCAGACCCATGTAGTTTAAACTGACAAAACCAATTGACGTGTTAAAGTTATTTTTTACTAACCTATTAATACGAGTAGTAATAATAATAGGTTTTTAAAAAACAATTTTTACACGGCGATTTGAAGTACCTAAATGAATTGGTAATTATATACTATTTCATGATTTTTTCTGTCACTACAAAAACTGACCAATCAGGCAAGCTAGACAAGAAATTTAAATATTTCGCATTCGCTTGTAACTTGAAGCCTACCTAAAGCCGTCAGCGCCAAGCGCCAGCTTAAATAATAACTTTCCTCTAGCTCGCTCTTAGAGGAAATAGTGGCCCATACTTGTATGGGATTACCTAAATCGAGGGTCTGACCTCCACCAGATTATTAGTGTGGCTGGTAGAATAATTGTTACTCATCATGTTTATTAAATCTAGCTTGTATTGTTCCTGACTCAGTTATTTCTTGCAAATTTCTAAGGAAGACATCTTTTTTTTAGGTGGTAAAATCATTTCTCATCTATGTCTTGCGTTCCAATGTCGCGGGTTTTTTTTTTATGGTAGGTAAAATCATAAAATGACAAATCTCGCCCTTGGGCTGAGCGGGAAGTAGTGTCAGACTCTTACTGACTAAATACCTACCCCGCTTCTTCGTTGCCTTTCGTGCCGGGGCCGGATATTCCTTTTGGAGGCTGACCCATGATCCCGGCAGGCTGCGACCCTGCCTACCTGCAGCCAGCAGGCTGGGCCTCTACGGTTTGCTCTTTGAGGCGCGCGGGAACAGTACGCGACGTCGACAACTTGAGCTCGGTCCGGTCGATTACCGGACGATTGGACAGCGTCCTACCCATTGCACGCCGATCGCAAGCCCGCGCCTACGGTGGATGAAAATCCAGATCGGAATCCCGGCGGCGAATGTCACGGGGTTCATTTTCACCTAGCCCATGGTCCCAGTAGTTTTTGGCCCTGCTGGGGCTCTAAAATTAGCTGATATCTCTTTGAGGCGCGTGTAGAACGATGATTTGGGCTAGTTCCGGACTGTTACTGGACGACCAGACGGCGAACTACCCATTGTTTGCTGTCCACAAGCCTTTGTCTACGGTGAAAGAAGACATGTAAGTTATCCTGCCATCTTCTTAGTGATTGAGGCACCAATAAAAAATAAAACCACACCTATGTTCGTTCTGGGCACATTGCACACAAAACAGATGGCCGTTGGGGCCAAAAGGAAGACGCAGCGTTGGAAGGCCTCCCACAAGGTGGACTGATGACCTGGTCAGCGTCGCTGGATTCCGATGGAGTACAGGACCGGCCATTGTTGCGACGCTTAGGGGAGGCCTATGTCCAACAGTGGACGTCTTTTGGCTGAAATGATGATGATGATGATGACCTATGTTCGTTCAGACGTTTTTTGCGTTTTGTTTCTAGTTAGTTTGTATCACGAATATTCTTTTCGTACTTTAGCCCATGGTCCCTGTTGGCATCGGCTCTGGTGGGCCTCTACGGTGAAGAACACAGCTGGCTTTTAGTCAGTAAAAGTCTCACACGCTTTCTCGGCACCACCCTAGAGCGGGAGAAATCATATGAAGATCCCCTCAACAAAAAAGTAATAATTGTGATAATGGTGCGTATTAGGTATTTGAAAACGGCCATAACAATCAATTGCTTTGGTAGTTCTTGTAGTGATAGTTAAAATCACAAAATAGTTTGATTTATAAATTCATTTAGGTGCATCAGTGTAACTATTGTAGTGTACATGGTGGACATCCCACCTATACGCATAAAGCGTTTTGGAAACACTTTCATTATTACGTACAGCGAAGGAGTGGAATTCCCTGCCTTAGTCTGCGTTTCCTTATGGCTATAACCCGGGAATCTTTAAGTCAAGAATGATAGGTTTCTTCTTGGTAAGCGCGCTCCATCGTCGACCGCATTGTCGCGTTCTATCAGGTCAGATAGCGGGCAAGCGCGAACCTATCAATAATAATAAAAAAAAACTATTGCAAAAAGGTTTCTAAATAATTTTACCAATCAATTTTGAAGCTATTCAATCAATTTTGTGTGTGTTTTAATCACCAACTAAACATTGCTATTGTTATTTTTAATCCATTGTAGTTATTAATTAACAAGATTGTCTAAACCGACAATCCGAATAGCAATCAAATTCGACACAAAAATAAAATGGGTTAAGTAAATTAAACCGGTTTCTTCGTTGTAAATATAAAACTGTGTGATAGAAATACACATTTGATTGTTAGATAATTGAATAAATACATTAATTGTGCTTGTACCTCATTGCTTTGTACTTGTGATTGTCTTTTTTTTATCACTTTTTTTTGTAAATATATTATTTTTTAAAGAATCAATTGATTTTACTATTTAATTCTGTATTGTAATTTTACGAGCAGTACTTAACTAACGTATTTAATTTATAAGAAACAACGAAAATAACACAAAATGTTGGTTTTCTTAAAATATCTTGAGTATGTGTGTCAGACTTATAAGTACTGACTACCTACTCTTGTTCCTTCGTTGCCTTTCACGAGTCTTCCTTTCAGAAGCAGATGCTTGGCCCCCCTTACGGATTGCTGACATCTCCTTGAGGTAAGTACGCGTGGAATAATACTCACCGTCGACGACCTGGGCTCGGTCCAGATGGTTTAAGAACGGCGAGTTACCCATTGCTCGCCGCCTGCAAGCCCGCGAAGTGTTTCTGGTCTGGGTGTCTTGTTGTGTATGCGAGTATATATGTTTGTGAACGCACCCACATTACAGAAGCAATTTTTAGTGTCGTTCAATGTTTATATAAAGGACAGAAAATCAAGCATACATATAACAATATCAAAATGACATTAAGTATTAGATATCGTTTAAAAACTCACCCGCGTACCAAAGATCAATTTCAATTATTTTGAACAGCGAAACTTAAACTGTGTGTAGAATAAAAATAGTGTATTTTTAAACTGGTATAGACAAGAAAGAACATAGCACAGTAGAACGTGATCGATGGGGTTAGTTACGGGTTCTATGCACGGTAGCGTTACAGGTAAGACAAAGGAAACATCCGACTAACTCCATTAGTAATAGAACGGGAGCTGGGAACGCAAATTTATTTTTTAGGTTAAAACCAGTTGGTGCAAAGTGTTTGCTGAGATTTTTGCACTTTACACTTTAACTGGCCTGTTGGTCTAGTGGTTAGTGACCTTGACTGCTATGCTGGAGGATGTGGGTTCGATTCTCACCCAGGACAAATGTTTGAGTGATGAGCACGATCATTTGATCTGTGTCTGGGTGTTATTTATCTATAATATGTATGTATTTAGAAATATATAAGTATGTTTATCAGCTATCTGGTACCCATAACACAAGCTCTGCTTAACTTGGGACTAGACGGTGTTGTGTGATAGTTGTGGAAATATTATTATATTATATTATTATTATTATATTATATTAGGTATGTTTTTAGAAATATATAAGTATGTTTATCAGTTGTCTAGTACTCATAACGCAAGCTCTGCTTAGCTCGGGACTAGAAGGCTTTGTGTGATAGTTGTGGAATATGTATATATAAATATACATAATTATATTGGAAGACATATCTTATGTCGGGTGTACTTTGGCCGGAAGACGCAGCGTTGAAAGGCTTCCCACAAAGTGAACTAATGACTTAGTGAAGGTCGCGTAAGTATGATATCAACTAAAATAGGTTGACTGCGTAAACTGCTTTGAAAAGATTAGCAAGATTTTAATTAATTTTTTTTTTTTACAAAATAACCTAACACTATTTAAGTTTTATGAACACTGAATTAAAATAATCCTTAAAAACGCTCGCTTTGCACTAATTAAATTAATATTTTGATTGAACAAACTTAAAAGATTTTATAAGTTCGTAATTAAATCTTTCGAAATACTTTTACATAATCACAAACAAGTTTAATATTAATCTAGCAAAGTCAAGGTTTAATTAATAATCTTAAAACCTAATTAATGTTAATAAAAATCCATACTTTAGATCGTACAATTTATTTAGCAATTAGTTAACTTAATTTTCAATCAAAGAGCTTTTACGAAAAACATCAAAGATTATTTCGCAACAAAAACTTATCGTCTGCGTTAAAAATGTAATTAGATTTTACTTATTAAATGCTGTTGAGATTTTTTCAACATGTTTATTAAGACAACAAAAATGGAGCACGTGTAAGTAAAAATAAATTTTATGTTAAAACTGTCTTATAAATTTTGAGTGTCTCAATATTTCCATTGCTATGACAACAAACATTAAAAATATACATAATAAAATAAATATTTAATTGGGGCTCCTATACAACAAACGTGATATTTTTTGCCGTTTTTTTTACTACGGACTGACCCTTTGTGCGCAGGTCGGACTCGCACTTGACCGGCTTGACCGGTTAAATGGGGCCTCCTCGGTCCATCTTTGACACAGTGACAGTGTGGAGCCGCTACACAAGACATGCATCATCTACCCATCCTGCAAAACAGCCTGCACTTTACAGGATTTGTACGAGGCCAATGACGGATTGGTACAGGATGCCAAAATATTTATCAGAAAAAAAAATTGAGTTCATCGACACACAAAGAAGAAAAAGAAGATATGATGCTATCCATATGTCAAAAGAAGTGAATAATAAATTGATCCCAGCTCCTGGTCTTTATATCTCCCGGTTGCCTCACTTAGCGGAACAGAACGATATAAAGTGGCTTACTATCTCATTACATTGCCCTTTAATGGAAAACACTTATTGGGTACAAACTGGATCAAACAAGAATAGCTGTATAATAGGTTTTATTAGATTTTCTTTTATTTTTTATGCTAGTATGGCTTTTGTTTTAAATTATACTCGTATAAGCTAATGCATGACTGAGATCCTATTTATTGGAAAGCAAATGACTGCAATCGATTATGATGCTCTAGTTTATTAATAGCCTGTTCACTCTAGCCTTCCTCTTTCCTATTGAGGCATACGACGCAAAGAGCATCATCATTGGCTGAAAGTCGTGAATTTAGAGTAGGTATCATCATCATCATCAACATTTCAGCCGAAAGACGTCCACTGTCGGACAAAGGCCTCCCCCAAGCGTCACCACAATGACCGGTCCTGTGCGTCTGGCATCCATCGGACTCCAGCGATCCTGACCAGGTCATCGGTCCACCTCCCAAGATACCAAAATCTATGTATAGATATTCGCAAGAGATACAAGGTTGCCGACATAGCACGTAGAATCGCCAAACTTAAGTGAAAATGGGCAGGGTATTTTTCACGCTGAACAGAATGGCCGTTGCGGCCGAAAGGTTCTGGAGTGGAGACCGCGTACCAGGACAAGCAGCGTTGGAAGGCCTCGCACAAGAGTAGATATGTAATAATTAAAATGTTATGTACCTTTTTTTTTGTTTTCGAGGGGAAACCTTCAAAAGGCACCCGGACTTTGGGGATAAGTCCGGGAAGTGTGGGATTTTTACCTCACTAAAACCACCCCGGTGATCACCATCAGCACATTGAAGGGGCGCCGTTACCTCTTAAAAGAACATTCCGGAACCCCTCTGTGCAACGCCTGTTAGGGCACATCCCTGAGGAGAATATATAACGGTATCCTCTGAGCCTCTTTGTATACGGCAGCACGTGATCACTGTGCCACCGTCTTCCTTGGAATCACTCGATGGGCGGGCAGAGTCCCCACTCTGTGCGCCCGTGGTTCCAAAGTCCCACCTGCATTAAATAATACAAGCGGGGTTTCAGCGTGTTAGGTATCGGGGCGGTTGCCTCCCCGACGCTTTCTTCTTCGAGTGGGATCAGCCCTCTCACGTTCTCGCTCAGCCACCTCCTTCTGGACCATTACGGTCTCACAGAAGGAGGCAACTTCCTTCCAGTTTTCTGGCTTCGCCAGCATAGCCCTCACTACTGCTGGTAAAGACAAATCCTGCCCGATTCTGGCGACCAAAACTTGTGGTTCAGTTGTCTACGCTGGACAGTCTACCAGCGTGTGAAAAATGTTATGTACCTACGATCAACGTGGGCTTTGTTTGTACAAGTAATTGCCACCTGTATAACGTGTTCATTACTTAGCTCTAATTTGATAACAACCAGTCTTAACGTTCGTCTAAGTAAAAGCATAATAATGTATGCCGTACGGTTGATACGTAGGAGGGACGTGAATGAAGCGTGGGCGTGGCATAGGAGTGCCAGGATTTACGCCAAGATTTACATTACGTACCTTCACTACTTCAAAGACTGTTTATTTTGCTGTAGGTATACCCTACTCGAACGGACAGCGTACGGAAAGCTGTGCGGTATATTCTCGTCCTTCATATCAAAGCGTGCTAGGACGAAAGTCTGCGACCAGTGCGTGTTGCCAGTGATGACATATGGCTCCATAATGTCTGTGTATGGCTCATAATCACATCAGAAGATTTAGTCACTCAAAGGTTACCGACTTTATAGCGGGGGGATACGTAACAGTAGGCCTCCCGCAAGGTGGACCGATGGCCTGGTGAGAGTAACAGGAATTCGAAGGGTGCAAGACGCTCAGAACTAGTTATGGCGACACTCAGGGCAGGCCTATATCCTACAGTGTACCAACTTGTACGATCTCGTACATGCGCTGGGTCATCTTCTTTCACCCTTACAGGTAAAATCTTTTTCAGAAATAACCAACAGTAGTTATACTAAAGTCTGATTATGATTTTACTAGAAAAAAGTTTAAAAAATGTTACAAAAATAATGAATAACTTATTCATTCAGTTTCAAAAACACCTACCAAGCTTTGTACTAAAAGCTCATTTGCGAACACATGTAAATGGCCAACGAAGGGAAAATTAAAAATAAAAATACCGCCCGTCTGAAAGTTAGGCCACCTTTAAAAACTAAATAGAACTGGGTCATTTTGAATACACTGCAAATGAACTACGTGTTTGCAAATGTAAAAACGTCGACGTTACACTGCTGTACAGTGAAGTGCACAAAAACTGTACACGAATTAAAACAATTATGGAAACTTCTGTCGTATCTCGTTTGTGAGTGGGGTTTTTGAAATAATGTATTATTTTCCTGATTTTTTTTTTCAACACGTAAAGCGGAGTGACTTTTTAACGGTGCTTCTTTGAGTAAAGTTTATTCTCGAATTGATTTCTAGTGGATATTGAAATGTAAAATTGGTGCAAATTTGTATCACAGGTGTGTAGACACCTGTGATACAACAACTGCGCAATCTCGGTAAAATGGAGCTGAGAATTTTATAATAGCGTTAAACTACCTCGAAGTTTACCGAGAAGGTTGACTTGATACATTTGCTGCTAAATACTACAGAAATATTAGAATGGATACATCAATTAACTACCTCTTGACTAGTCTTAACTGCAAAACGGATAAAGAAAACTTCATAAACGAGTATATCGAATCTACAAAGATTTGAGCACAGGCGAATAATAACCAGCCTTTTGGTATTTACAGGACGCATTTTGGAGAGTATGTGCGGGAATTACAAGACTTGATTCCGCCATCACAATTCTACCATCGGACAACCCGTACGACGAATATCCGCCCTTACGTTGTTTGCAGGGGCCCAGCAGGGCCGAAGCTTACTGGGGCCAAGGGTTAGGCGCAGGTGAACGCCGGGGCCCTGGACCGAAGGCAACGAAGGAGCAGGGAAGGTTTTTAGTCAGTAAGAGTCTGATACTATCTTCCGCCTCACCCTAGGGCGGGATTTGTCATTTGATCATTTTACGTACCATAAAAAAACCCTTATGTTGTTGAAATTTCTACGATACGGACTATAAACGGCGTTTTGCCTCGTCGTTTATACCGCGTACATCGAGGGACTGGAACAGTTTGCCTGCTGCGGTCCCCGTCCGATTACAATTTAGGTGTCTTCAAGGCGAGAGTGAATAGCCTCACCAACAACCGTACAAAAGACAGTCCAAAATAGAAGACACTAAATGATAACGTATCAATATAGGACATTAAAATTATCACAAATATCTCAGTTGACATCGTCTCATCCCAGGTGAAGCAATAAAGCCAGCTACCTTTCATCATCCCACGAGAGAGTGTATTAATATCGCGTAAATTCACTACAAACACGACATGTGACTATACGTAGGTTATTCCCCTATTAAGTGTAAGTCTATTTTAAGCATGACGGCGTAAAAACAGCATGCCGGGTGTAGGATGGGGTATACGTGCATGAAAGAGAGCAAAGACTTGTGGATCGTAATTTAAGTACATTATCATCTCCCTTTTGAGGAGAGGGAGATAGTGGCAGACTTTTAATGACTAAAACCTACTCCTGGTTCTCCTTTGTCTTTCATAACAGGGCCGAGTTTCCTTTCTGAAGCCAACCCAGTGCCCCAGTAGGCTTCACCCTGCTGAGCCCCTACGGTTTGCTGGTATCTCCTTCAGGCGCGTGTGGAACATTACGTGCCGTTGATGACTTGGGCTCGGTCCGGACGTTTGCCGAAAAGCAAGTTCGTACCTACGGTGGCCGGAAATCGGGATTGGAATCCCGGTGGTGCTAGCATTTGCTAGCATTACTGCTTCGCAGAAGGAAGCGACTACTTGCCACTCCTTCTCGTTTCCCAACTTGCTTGGGTTCAACTTCCAGTATAATCAAATGCGTATAAAATATTACCATTGGCCATCCCATTGCCTATCAGACCTCCGTAACCCTTCCTGGTATCTGACAAACTGACTGAAAGATATCTACCTACGAATGACAACTGGGACTCGTTTCTCTCGGTTTCCGGTTCTAAATGTATGTAAGTTTTTATAGATACATATCCATAGAGAAAATCAACCTAAAATACACTTTGCTAAAATCGATATTTGAGTTGATGGCGATAGATCGAAATTATCCCGAATTTATTTTAATTGACTTCAAAAAGGATTAGGTTATATATGTCCGGGTGTATGTATTTTTTTATAGAGCACATGCCATACAAAAGTTTATGTAGTCGATCCTAAAAAGACATTAATTATTGCTAAGGGAATGTTTATTTAGGAGATCTTGATTTTTTGTTTGTTCCTTCTTTTCTTTAAAAAGAACTATATTTTTGGGCATTGTGTCAGACACTAGTGGTTATTACCACACACACATATTAACTATTGTTAATATGTACTTTTCTTCAAAGGAGCTGCCGTGGAGTTAAACAACATGTTGGATTTTTGTTAGGAAAATGTGACATTTGAATGACAAAAACTGCAAACAAATTTGGTTTATAAGAAAGAAAAAAATGCCAAAATATTAAAAAAAAATGAACTTGGAAATATGTACAAGTTAGAACCTATGAAAACGGGTAGTAAACCATAAAAAACAGAACTGATCTTATGAATACTTGAATGTGTATTATATACACATAAAGTACTTAACGGTACTACTCTTATGTACTCGTACCAGTAAAACCGCAAAACATTCCTCTATAAGACCGTTAACTGATACCGTACTCAAAATGGTCGCAGTACTGCTGCGTCGAACGGCAAATACAGGCAATGCTCGTAAATATTTTGACCAAGGTAGGGCCTTCGGGAATACTCGCTTTTGCTCGGGCAATATTCGGTTTGTGAGGTCCGAATGTTCATTTTGTGAGGAGTATGACGACGAACATTGCAAGGAGGTCAACGATCCCATGACTGAAACTAGGTTCTACTTGCAACTTCATACGCGTAGAAAAAAAAAATCGGCGCTCGACAATACTTTTACTATTTTTGAAAGAATTATTGAAACCAAATTATTTTAAATAGTTACCTTCTCGCGTTTCGTTTATAAAAATATTTGTTAAAATTAACGAATTGACTAATAATTTCATATTATACTAACAATATATTACAGGTGTTGGCTTTACAACACCGAACTAGCTTCATATGCATCATTCTAAATTTAGTTGTCTGGGTCGAATAAAAATTGTTTATACCATTATATATTTTATCATTCCATTTCATTCCATTCCTTTCTACTCCACTCCATTCCGTTCCATTTCGTTCCGTTTCGTTACAAAGACTTCATAAGTCAATTGTTAAACATAAACACAATGTTTTGCAATGATCGTATGCCTCGATAACTGACAAACTAAAAAAAAAACACAGAGCAACGCCCCCGGGTCCAATACATATTGACAAACTCGCAAAAAGTTTCTAAATCTTAGTGCTTTATATAAAAGTAGTGTATTTAAAGGACTCGGACAAAGAACTTCTTCTCTTTACGGCTAGCGCCACACATTATTACTTTAGTCTACTGGTCAAAGACATAACGTGGTAAGTAGTAACATTCAATATAAAAATATTATTAACAAGGAAATTTTATTATTTATTTTCAATATAATTTTGTTTTAAAGATTGTTGTAGTTATGAGAATGTTGAGATAGATATATAGAGTGATGAACATGGATAAAATGAAAAAATATATCTTAAAGAAAGTTTTAAAGTGGCGCCAGTAACTAACGAAAGGGAATCTTTGTATGATCATATAATTCATATAAATCTGGATGCATGAAGTGGGTGAGAGAGGCCAAAGAAAAGGGGGATGGATTGTGTGAGGAGTGATATAAAAGAATAGGGAGTCAGTGATAGCGTGACTGCTGACAGGATAGAATGGAAAAAGACGTGTTGCACCGACCCCAAATGATATGAAACAAAAGCAGGAAAATGATTTTAAAGATGGAACAGCTTAAGTACAGAACCTACTGAAAATATTTTTTATGATTTTAATTTTTAATAGTACACACATTTGACTGTATTTTAATTAGAATTAAGTTTTTAAGTGTTGAAAAGTTCATAAAATAAATTATTTACGAGCGTGACAGTTCGCGTTAAATATTTCTTTATTCATAGGTGACGTGAGTCGACAAACTCATAAAAAAATCGTGCTAGTGATCGTTACCAACACGAAATGAAAATATTAAAGCCAAAAATTTTCTAAATAACTGTCATTTTATTTCGTCTCCGCAAACCACGTCATGGTCATATAAGCTGGAAAATATCTCACCGCTATTTAGAGCTGGAAAACAGTCATGTTTTAAATATTCCGGACGTAACTTCGAACATTAAAATATGTTATAAAGTTTTATAGAAGAACATTATGATGAAAATATTTGAAAGTAGTTTAGCTGGAAATGGTTCTGAAATATCCTTTTATCCTCAAGACGTCTTCTGTTGGACATGCGATTCTCAAAGTGTTGCCATAAAGGCCGGTCCTGTGAGTCTTGCATCCATCAGATTCCTGCGATCCTTACCAGGTCTTCGGTCCACCTTGTGGAAGGCCTTCCAACGCTGCGTATTCTGATACGTCAGAGCCATTCGACGCCATCGACTATATCGTATGCTTAATAGAAAAGAGGCCTAACTCAAAAAAGAAGGTATTTGAATCTTAAAAATTATGTTTCAATAATAAGGTTCAATTTTGAAATACCTTCTTTTATGAGTTAGTTCTGTTTTCTATTTTAAATATGCGTATGTTCTTCGAGCAATGTACCCTGCCCACTATTGCTTAAGTTCGGTGCTTCTTCGGGTTATGTCGGGTTTCACACAAATAGCTTTAAATAACTTTCAAATTTTCTACAGACAGCAAATTTAGTAATGATTTTGAACCTGGTAAATTAAATATAAATTGGGGCGTAATTTGGCTCATGGTTTATGATTTTCTAGTAACAAGCCATATATTATTCAACATGGAGCTTGTAACCGGAATTATGTTTGTTATTATTAAGACTAAAATTAGTTTATACCAAGAAATTCAAATGCCTATTTTGTCGATGTCTGAGTAGCGGATATCCGCTTCCTACGTTGAATTTACTGATGTCCACATTTTCAGGCTAAATTTAAGTATTTATTAGGAATATAAACATTATCAGCCTTAAAATATTCCAATTGCTGGGCTCAGACCTTTTCTATAGGAGAGAAAATGGGCCGTAATCCACCACGCGGGTCCAGTGTGGATTAGTGTTTATTATAAAGTCTTCTAATAGGTACAAAATGTGTTATCTAGCAACCACAAAGGTGCGTTTATATGACAGGTGTTTAATATATTTATTCGTGAATAAATCGCATCGAATTCGTGATAGTTTCGTGAAACTATTGTAAATAGTATTATATTTGGATACTAGATGGCGTTGTTAGATGAGATCACTTTTCTACATCTCGCTATGGTTTCGTTACCGTGATTTTATAGGGTCAGAGTCAGGCAGTTTTATCTTTCGCTGCTCATATTTGAGCAGTCCTTGAATCGCAAACACGACTTCTAGTCACTGATATGCAACTGGTCAAAATATATATATAGAAACACAAACTTCGGTGATTGCGATGCGTTTACAAATCCGGGTACCGTTCATGAGCTGATCATGTGCGGCAGCCTTGCACTGCACTGTAGGTATGTTGTGACAAAACGCACAAACTAATTAAAAATTACTTAGTAGTAGTGCCTGTGAGTGAAGTAGGCACAGTGTCAATATCAAATTGTAGTCGTGTACACAAGCCTTTGAAGTTCAAGTAAGCTTAAAACAAGCATTTAATTAAGATGTTTTGAACTGATTGGGTTGATTGAGAATTATGATCCACGTAACACCATTGCTCTACATAGGCCCACAAAAACACGATCGATTCTGTGAGTCTCGCATCCAACGGATTCTGCAGAGGGGGACAAAGACCTGGTGAACAATGTGTAAAATACCAAAATTCAGCTCGACATTCAATATGCATAATATATACCGTTAAATTTAAGTCGATTTAATCCCGCGGAGGGTCAATTCGGTACATGAAATACTATCGACTTGTAAAGAAAAAATTAAAAAATAAAGTACTTTTTTTCAAAAACTCGAATTAATAAAGATACGCATATACGAAATTTTATTTTTTTAAGTAAACGTGTCAATTACCTTGTAGGTAGTTGTCAGTCGTTGCGTACTAACTACCTACAGTTCATTGACCTCAATCAGCTGACGTTTACTTATAGAAATTAATTTCGTGCATGCATAAATTAATTCGAATTTGAAAAAAGTAGTTTATTTTTTAATTTTCTCTTTACAAATCGAAAGTATTTTATGTACCGAATCGACCCTCCACGGGATTACAACGACCAAAATTTTACGGTGTATACTGGTTGATTGAACGCAAGTCAAGACTTTCAAACACCAGTAGAATGGCGATCTACAAAGCAAACCTCAAGCAACTGTGGGGCACAGCAAATCACAGTAATATTGAGTTATTGGAGAGATTCCAAAGTAAAACTGTGCGGTCCATGTTAAACATCTCATGCTACATAAGTAACAAATACATGGGTATAAATACAATTAAGCAAGAAATTTTACATTACAGCAGGAACTATCAAGATAGACTTCGGCCTCAAGGCTAAAAAAAAAACTGTCCTGGACCCGATGCCATATGAAGCACAGTTAACCCGTCAAATCTTCAATGGCCGGTGGACGCCGCCTGGGACTGGCCACAGAGCACCCTGCAATACTAGGTGATACGCGATACGCCTGCAGCCGCGGAAACAAGACAGCGATGCCTCCGGTTCTCTGGGTGGTGACGACAGACAGAAACCCCCCAGCGTAGTTCTCACCAAAGCAGCGCAAAGCAAGTTAATCGTCAGAGCCAGACTTCAAGGAGCAGAAACCAAAAAAAGGCGGATTCTGCTAACTGATTTACCAGCAATGAATTGATAATTGTACTTTTGGGTTTAACACTTTCGCACTTTATACTATGACGTGTTTAGCTTATGTCTTTACATACAAGGGACTTAACTTTTGCATGATAAAATGAGATTTATCGAATTCGTTTTGTAACAAAATCCTTCTCTACTCTACACTTCTCAGCGATCTTTTTCAAAATCATCACATTTTTTCATTAACAAAAGACATCTCATCATCAAAAGTCTTCGAAAATTAAAAAAAAAGATCTAATTTCACTGTAAAATGGACAGTTCTAACAAAGGAGTTTTTTTTTAACAAAGAAGGTTTGTGCACACGAGGAAACAATGGCATAACGTCATAATTATTAAAAAGAAAAATCGAAATATCGTCTCTAATAATGTCCAGATGCCCAGTTATGGCGTAGACGAATGTGGGTGTGTTCAGGCACCGGATATTGCAGCTTGTCGGTCGGACTTGTAAGCGCGGACACTTCACTACGATGCGGCCACCGAAGATATTTTGGACTTGATTGAGTAGCTTTTCTAATACCAGTTATTTTTATTTTTGTTTGTATCAATACAGAAAGGAATAAGCCTTTTTGTTACGTTTTTTGGTGTGTTGATTGGCCTGTTGGTCTAGTAGTTAGTGGCCCTGACCGCTATGATAGAGGTCAAGGGATCGATTCCCACCCAGGACAAATGTTTGTGTGATGAGCACGATCATTTGTTCTGTATGGGTGTAATTTTTCTTTATTATGTATGTATTTAAAAATATATAAGTACATTTATCAGTTGTCTAGTACCCACAACACAAGCTCTACTTAGCTTGAGACTAGAAGGCGTTGTGTGTGATAGTTGTAAAATATTATTATATTATATTATAATATATTTATTCAGAGTTCAAAAGGTAAAATAGTTACATAAAAACGGTATGGCTGTTATGAATCTGTACTAGGTTAAACTACTCCATCTCGTTTAGCTTTCCAATCCCTAAAGGTGACATCGGGTATGTTCGGCGTAGATGGTTAAAAGGTGAAAATGACCTAATTTTATATTACATGTAATTTTAATCTGTTAGAATTTCGCTCTGGATATATGCATCGTTAAGGACACAGCTCATTAAAGCCACCTGGCACCCACTCCGTATCGCCTCACTGCTCAGCACCCACTCGTTGTCGACAGGTAGTCCACGTGAGACACCGCGTTATCACCAGTGAACGTCGCGCAGTCAACCAGTGAACCCTGCGTGGTTGACGAATGACATCGCTTGATCCACAAATTTTCGAATAGTCTGTTAAATTGGTACTAGGTCTACAAGCGTGTTTCATAATGTCAAAATTTACAATGTGGTCAAGTATCGTTCTCGCGTGAATCATGCGTGGGCAGCGCGCGGTCCGCTTGGGACCCGAGCGTTGGCAATGCGAATTCAACGCAAAGCAAGTATGCGGGCAGCGAGTTGTCATTGAGTGGTTCACCCGCTGTCCGTGCGTGGAGAGCTTATGTCCGAAGTGATCTGGTGACGCTACAGAGTTGATGTAGTGAGCGCATAACCATACAAGCCCATATAAAGAATACTACGCAGGAGGCGAGGCAGTGCGGAGTGAGTGCCGGGTGGCTCTAATGAGCTGTGATTCTTAAGCTTACTTCATGTTTCCCTATTCTTTGCATTTTCACATTCTTGTCCTGAAACTGCACTATTCGACCTGCAGAGCTGCTGAAATTATATTCAGGATTTTGACTGTTTAAATGATCATGTGTAACAATAGTGACCAAAAATGACGTCAAGAAACTATCATAGTTTAATTGTAAGAGTGGGAGACACAGCTAAAATATCACTCCGTACCACGGCCTCTGTACGTACACATACTCGTACAATGAAAAAAAAACTTAGCTTTTATCAAACCAAAAATATGAAACTAGCACTAACTCCTCTATGACACAAATCCAAAACGACAAAACTGTCAAACCGATAACAAAACCGAACCACGAAAAGGTCGAGCAAAAAGCGGGGCTTCAAAATAAATTCGTATTCCAACAAAACTACAATGTCACTAACAGATTAATCGTTCCACGAAACTAAACTCTAAATCGATGCCATTTAAAAAGCGAATACGATGTGATTCAAAAAGAAAACTAATTCGAACAAGTTTAAAGTACCATTAACATATTTTCCGTTGAAACTGTTCTACAGAAGTTAGTTTTAACACAATCTGTTTCTTCTACCCTCCGTTAAGCCGACAAGTTCTTCGTTCATTCATTGTAAGTGAGGTGAATGACGCTTTTGAAATGGTTGTTCATGAGAACGTTTTTTGGGTGAACGCCTTCAGTACTTCTTTAGTCATCATCTTCCTGCTTTATTTATTAAATCTTCATGTAATAAAAGTACAGATGCATATTTAATAGTTTAGACGTTTTCTACCCGTCAACCCCTAGTGAAGTGGAGAGACACATGGCCGATACAAAAAAAATGTTTCATTTTTATTCTGTCCGAACAATCGACATTCTATCACCGACTCCTTTTTTTTCATATCACTTTGACAACTTTTTTTGCTTTTCACACAATCGATACATACATTTTCTTGTCTTCCTTCTTCCCCGCTATCCATCCATTCACTTGACATACCCATAACTCTTTTAGTAACATGCATTGCATTTCTCTCAACCATATATTATTATCATTATGTTTAGTACTCATAGTGTGAAACACATACCTACTATCTAATCGTACCCCCAGTGGAAAAAAGGCATAAGACGAAAATGGTGATTTTTCAGTATGGCGAAAAAATAGAATTTATGGGCATATTTACTTTATTTTCAAACGAAGAAGAATTATTCTTGTATCAAAAAAAGGAGAAAAAAAAGTTGCACTGCGTGTTGTATTTAAGTTAGTACTAATGTTTATAGTTTATTAGGAATTGTAAAAAAAAAATATTATGCTATTTTTCAAAATGTAATGAAATACAGGATTCTGAGTATCAAAATGTATGCCAGACTTTGCCAGAAAAGAAAAAATATTTCAAAAAGTATGTTGTATTAAAGCAGTAATGAACTTGTAAATACAAACATTTATGCTAGTATAAGTAAGATTACTACATTATTTCCTTTATTACAATTATGTTTGAAATGTATTTGCAATACTTACCCCATATTTCAATTTAGGGGCTTGCTAAGGTAACTTAAATAAACAAAGATAATTACTTATTCCATTATTATGTTAAAGAAAAGTTAGCTGCATATTAACACATATTACTTAGAGTTAATATTTATGACTAAAGGGAAAAAAAGGAAATGCATTTTTTGTGTTCATTATTTTTTTATTTCAGGCAAATTATAATTATAGTTTTGGCTACAATTAAAGTTCGTACTATCAACAATAAAATTTGACAGTAATAATTCAGCAATGTGGAGTTTCGGTGAAGATTACTACCACTAATGACTTTTTTTTAAATGATTAACTAATCAGTAGATCATTTGTTAAGATTTGTAACAATTAACGAAATAACTTCTTTCTTGGCTCCGTACAACAAAATATTATGTTCTCTCAATAAAAATCTAAGATAACAAGCAAAAATTATTAACAAATCAAGGTACTTTACACATTGCCAGTACCTTTTGTTTTAAAATAATCAACAAATAAAAATACAAAAAAAAACCTTCTTTAAGCAATAAATCAAAAAATTCTTGTTCCCTTCTACGTTATCTTCGTTCTACGAATTCCTTCATTACCAAACATTCTAGGCTATAGAATGTTTGGTAATGAAGGGATATAAATGTAACAAAATATTATTATTTTCTCAATACAAATCTATGGTAACATGACATGCATAATTTGTTAACAAAATAAGACCTTTGATACTTTCACAGTACCTTTTGTTTTAAAATTATTAATAATCAATATGTTTATACGTATGAATATAAAAATTCAACAAAATTCAAATTAAAATAATAATGAGATCAAAAATACGGGAACTAGTAAAGTTATTCTTCTTCAGATGAATCAAATACCTCCAAATTTGGAGATTCAGTCGCTGGTAACAAATTTCTATAGAATGTTTGGTAATGTAGAGGTATAGCATTTGTATTACACAGGCTAATTAAGTCTTTGAACAACGCGTCAGAAATAGGTAACAATTGAGCATATGCAAGTGGAAGTTCATTAACATCTACAGCATTGGCATTATTTGATTTGCGTGTGCGCGTCGTCGTACGTTTTGTAGTGTCTAGTACCAAATATTCACTTTCGAAATCATATTTAAATAATAATTTATTTGGTGCATCGGGACTTGTTTTGATTTCTTTAATTTTTGAGAAAAATACTTTATGCCCGTTTGTGTCTTGTGACCAATTCTTGCTTGTCGTGACTTGACTTTTTAGGTTGTAAAAGTCATTTTGATTCATTTCTTTAATTACAAACTTATTTTGTACTTTTGAATTCATGATTACTTCGTACAGTTGGTCAGGCGAGTACAATGTCTTATTTTTCATATTTTTCTCGATGCAGGCATGCATTGAGTCGCCTTCGTTCTGAGTGTGGCCAGTTTGTAAAAACCTGTGTGTAACTTCTACGTTCAATACACGTGATACATAAATATACATCGCGAATATGAACCGATTTCTGTTCTGGCCCGAACAATTATCTGAATACAGTGAAATTGACTTTATACCCCTGTTAACTTCAGATTTAATGAAGTGTAATAAGCAACTAGCGATTTCATTCGCACCCCTTTTTGCAATTTGTGCATGCCATAGATAACAAAACCCTTGACGGGATATTAAATTGTACACAGTGAAATTGTATGCGGGGTATTTCCTTTTATAATGGAAAATATTCACATTAGATTGCGGTAAACTAAGAACCTTTTCCAAGTCAAAAACAGCTACAGTTTTCACATTAGGATCTGCTGATTCTTTTTCACTATCCTTCATATTTCGTATGATGTTTTTATTTTTTATATGACTGTCATAATCCTCTTTCAGTTGTAATTTACCTTCTTCAGTTGAATTGTCGTATTTGCTACATAAATTGCACAAATCCTTCTTCGGCCGGAAAAAAGAAAGGTTAAAATGTGTATTAAATATTTGATTATATTGATATTCGCTTGCCACTTTAGTATTACGAAAGTTTTCATTTTCTGATATCCAATCTTTGTACAAACGATGCATTTTTGAGATATTTAAGTCTTGTGACAAATATTGACGGCTGGAATTTTGTCTAAGATAGTGAGATTCGATACAAGGAAAGGACTGAATATGTTGAATTGCACTCTGTTCTGTTTCGCTGGCTGTTCTATGAGGTCTATTGGTATGTTTTCCTCGAAGGTCTGTTATTTGGTCCCCATTAGCATATTTATCAATGGCAGTGTAAACTGTTCTTTCTTTAATACCTAGCGTATTAAGAAACATAGTTTTGCACACTTTCAAATTAGTCACAAGGCATACATCGTTTTTTGACGGCAAATAATAAACCAGTGTACGATTTCGTTCACGCTTACGCTGAATTTTCATAACTTTAGGTTCTATAATCTCAGTGTTTTTCAAAATGAATTGCCATTGAGTTTCATGGTTACCACAAGCCCAAAATTGCTTAAATATTACCAACCTCCTGTCGCTGGGTATTTTTTCAAAGCATTTAAGCTTACACTTGCAAGGCTCTTGCATCTGTTTTTGAGGCTGTTGACCTGTATTTAATTTGATTTTTTTTTGTGTTTGAGACCATTTTTCGGGATTACGCTTTCTTTTTCTAGGATTTGTATTAGCTTCAGTTACTAACACTGGACGAGAATTCGTTGCTTCAGGTTCTGTGGTGGAATTATATCCAGCTGGTAGAGTTTCAACGTGGCAGGCTATGATTGGAGGGTCTGAGTGAGGAACTATAGCTGTGGCAATTGAAGAGACTGGTGGAGTTCTATCAGGGCTTGTAGATATAGGTTCTGTCTCAGGTTCTGTGAGAGTATTATGTCCAACTGGAAGAGTTTCGTCGTTATAACATGTTATGGATGTAGGTTCTGCTTCAGGTAGTATAGCCGGGGTATTTTCAAGAGTCTGTGGAGTTTTTGCAAGACTTGTAGATGTAAGTTCTTTTTCAGGTTCTGCGGCAGTATTATGTTCAACTAACGGAAATTCGTCGCGACATGCTATGGATGCAGGCTCTGCTTCACGAAGCATGACCGTAGTACTTTCAAGAGTCAGCAGAGTTCTTGTAGGGCTAGTAAATGTAGGTTCTGTTTCAGGTTCTGCGGCAGTTATGCTCTTTTCAGGAAGTGGTGCATTATACCAGAACGTGGATACGGGTTCAAGATCGGCATCATTCGGCAAAGGATTGACTCCTTCTATGTAATTTCCTGATGATACCGCTAAATTTTCATAACTGTCTTTGTTACCCATAGAAATTGTTTTTTGAGGATTAGATATAAAAACGACAGTAGGTGACGCTATAAAAATTAAATTATTATGAGTGGTGGAAATTGGAGAAGAGAAAAGTGTAGAATTACCTAAGCAATCTCTCAAACTAAAATCGAAGTCATTCAATATTGAAGATGGTAAAGTATTGCCTAAGTCTGCTATCGGACTAGGACTCGAACTTGGTAAATATTCAGATACCGGTGGTGAAAATGGCTCTTCATTCGAAGACTCACTAATTCTGTAATTTACTGTAGATTGTCGTCTGCTACTTCGACTTGTTGACGGCGCGGTGTACATAATATCACCACGACTGACTTCATAATTTCCAGATGTTTGTTCTGCTTCTGTGTCGTCGTCTGTAAATAAATTATTTTATTATAAAATGTAATATAAATAATATCATATTAAGTTGTTACTAAAGACGTCTTGCTCACAAAATAAGGTAAGTTAAGGTAAGACATTATTCTTTGTCTGACATCCTCGATGCCACAATTATTAGTGTCTATAGGACGAAAGGCTCCGGGTTCGATTCCCGGTCGGACAAACAAACAAACTTTACTAAACTGACTTGGGTCTGAGTGTACGTACCCCTTGCCAAATCCTTTACAGAATCCTTAGTTTAAGACCAGGTAATTAAAGTGATATGGCTGAGATTTTTAGATGTAAGTATATAAATATAACGCCTCGTTAGTTTAGTGGTATAAGTCCTGGGTTCAATTCCCGGGTTGAACAAACTTTGTGTCGGTTTTTTCGGACACAGATCGATTACTTTTATATAAATATACTAGCTTCCGCCCGCGGCTCCGCCCGCGTGGTACCTACTTACGGGGATAAAAAGTAGCTTATGTTACTCGTGGATAACGTAGCTTTCGAATGGTGAAAGAACTTTTAAAATCGGTCCTGTAGTTTCGGAGCCTATTTATTACAAACAAACAAACAAAAAAATATTACCTCTCTATAATATTAGTATAGATTAAACAATAATACCTAGTTAACGATTTTGAAAGTATCATGTACCTAATATAAATATTTACAAATACACATTTTGTTATAACATCTATGGTATGTCTTTACAAATTAGAAATAAAATTACACGTTAGTAACAGAAATTAATTTTATAATAATAGACAGCGAATCATTCATATAGGTTCCCCTAGTTTGAGACCAGACGATTGCTGTAATTGTCTAGCGCACTTACATACTACTTGAACCTCTAGCTGGCGGTAAGATAAAACATCGTGAGGAAACTGCACCTTCATTCATTCAGAATGTGTAACCACGATATTGTTTTGGTTCCGGTTACAAAGGTCGGACGACAGTCGCTCAATGTTATTGATTATACAGTAAACACGTCATTGTGGAATAATTTATTTTTAGCTTTTATAAGAATTAAATCTAAATGTACTTACCTATTAACTTCAAAATTCTTCTCGCCCTACTGTGCTGTGTCCGGTTATACATTTTCAGGTCACTTTACTTTAAAATAAGAAGAAAAACCACTCAATTGTTGTTGTTTTGTTTTCGCAAATGCGTAAACGCAGCTATTACCTTGACCTAGAAACGGGCACTGACTGTCAAGCGCGTGGATACGCACCGCCCCCTCCCCCCTGCATCGACGTATTCACGCTTATGTTCCCGCTGTCTACTCCCGCGCCGCTGTATCAAATCTTACGTCCCGGTGCAATGAAAATATTCTAGTGGAAGAAAGAAGTAATAATTCTTATGTTACAGCCGTGCTGCAGTTTGTAGTCTTATGTTTCGACGTAAAGGAAAGTTTTTAGTGGAAAAAAGCAGTAATTGTTATTATTGTAATTTATTTTAAGTTCATAAGAAGTAAACAGTCATACTGCTGTTTTTATTTTTTAAGTTTATCTTTTTGGTTAAGTAAGCGCATTTAAGATAATTTCCTTACCTAGTTAATATAACGAATAAAAAGATAATCGTGTATACAAGACTAGCGATGTAAAAAAAGCAAACGCATTTAAATCATAATATTTGTTACTATTTATTTTCTACATTAAATTTTAGGTATAAACATATTATTAATTAATATGTCATATTTTTTAATTTATTATTTGCGTTATATCACATAATCTACTAATCCTTAAGAAAAAAAGTGATGGAATATAAATTCTCAAAACTATTTTCTTGAATTAATTCGTCAAATTAAACAAGAAAAATATGAAAAAAAAATTGCGTATGTATCTTTAAACGTACTTTTCAAATATGATAAAATCGATGATTCAATGTAAATTCACTTATGCCTATTTTCCACTGAGGGTACGTAATCAGCTAGTGTGTCATAAAAATAGAGCCGACCTGCATCGTTATCACCCTTCGTAACGGTACAACCGAAAGATTTATTACTTCTGAGGGTTTCGTAAGGTTAAAATAAACATTCGCTAATGACAAATCGTATAGTAAATAAAAAAGTTTTTCCCTTATTTTCACCAGGTGGCGCTTGTTCAGTTTTTAGTCAAAATTGATGTTAACGGTAACGCGACTGGCTGGGTACGTTAAAAAAATATACTAAGGTCACTAGATATAGGTCGAATGAACCGGATTGTCTAAAGCTTATGTAAATTATAGTCGTGTTTCTCAAATAGATGTCAGAAAAATAATTGAGGTCCACGTAGATTTCTATTAGAGCTGGAGGATCAAAAGCCTTGAGAACGAAAAAAAGTCAGGCAACTAAAAATACAGGTGGGTTTTAGTCAATAAAACTCTATCGATTTTACTCGCTCCAACTAGAGCAGGTTGAGGCATGTTATGATTTCCCACCAACAATAAAAAAAAAGATGAAAAAAAAAAACACGTGGAATGATAGAAACCTCACTAAGATAAAAAGAAAGAAAGAAAGGAAGATAACCGTGGTAGGACTTCAAACGCTTAAATTGCCTGAACAATCCTCACATTTCACTCTTGTACGATCATGAATCTTAAACAAAATACCCTATCTTCGAAAGACTGCAGTCCAACTCTTTAAACTCCAATACGCTATTCCACCGAAAGATCCTAACCTCAAAAGTAATGCTGGACTAAAAGCCCTCTAGTCGTCCCCACTAAGATTTATGTAGCGCAGTGAAACAAAGTCGGTAGCCGTGACGGACTACCCGTGAAACGGAACGAACTACTACTCGTTAAAAGTTGGAATAAAATAGTGCTTGAAAGCGTTAGTTTTTGAAGATTTTCAGTTTGTCTTTGTTCGTGGTTGAGTTTCTTTAGAGTGTCAAAGACGTTTGGGAGTATTTTAATCAGTAAAATACGTTTTTTTGGTGTCAAAATGTTAAGTTATTTTGTTGTTATTGATTGACTTGCGTTTAGACACTATCTCACCTGATGGTAAGTGGGCCCAGTAAGGCCGAAGCCTACTGGGGCCAAGGGTTAGGTGAAAATGCACCCCAGGGCCCCGAATCGAAGGCAATGAATGGAACAGGGTAGGTTTTTAGTCAGTAAGAGTCTGACTTTATCATCCGCCCCACCCAAGGGTGGGATTTGTCATTTCATGATTTTACTTACCATAAAAAAAACCTGATGGTAAGTGATAATAGCATCGATGATGGAGCACGCTAGCCTAGAATTAGGTAACCTACTCACTCATGAGTTAAAGAAAATTTTTGTCTTACCGTTACTTGAAAGTTCTTTAAACGCACAAAAAGTATTTTAGTAGTGGAATGGAAGGTCTGGATGTAGAATAAGAAGAATAGAATAAGAATATGAAGATTTTATTTGTAAACATAGGATAAGTTACAATAATGTGTGCGGTGTTAAAGACAGGTAGATCCTCTATGTTTTGCCCAGAAGTGTACAAATAATAATATGTAGATAACTAAAACAATAAATTTTGAACACATATGTAACTTCTATGATTATTATAATTTCACATCATTAATAAATTCAATATTAATTGGCACATGCTTAACATTTGTAATGTAATAAAATAAAATCAATTTTTATAAATATTAGAAAGTTACATATCATATTAATGCTAATGTCAAATAAAAAAAATGATGATCATAATAAGTCAAGTGATGTACAATGTTCTAGTATTTATAATTCTTAACAATATAAGGTATGACATATAAGCATAATCAGTGTTATAATGTTTCCACTGCTGGGACACAGGCCTTGTTGCTATAATAAAAAAATAAAAAACCTGGGCAAGAGCGAGTCTGACTCGCCCACTGAGGGTTCCGTACAAACTAACTTATCCTAAATAATTAAATTCCTTAATCGAGTCTTGGAAGATTTTTCCGAATCAAAAAACAAATTTGCAGTTTTATTCCTATACCAGTACTATAAAACATTCCTTCTTGCCAAAATTCAGGGTTCTAGGTCAACGGGTCACGTACGGCAGAATTTTTTTTTCATTAACTTTGATGTACGGAACCCTAAAATAACAAAGTGTTGGAAAGAGACGGGCCCCTTTCGTTTACTAGAAAGAGACACCAATCTACGGTTTTTTGAATCTGTGAGATATTTTTTATTTTTATTTATGTTAACAAACAGTTACACATTAGATCTTAATCTTACCAATACATATAAGTTCATCATACAAATGTGCAACTCACACCGTTATTCACAGAATACATTTTAGAACGTTATTTTGATCAAAAAGAGTAAAAAACAAATACGACGTAAAGGTGGGCTCCAGCATTGGTTCGACAGGAAGAGACCGCGAAAACTGGACGTACGCGCACCTCTCGCCTCAAAACACTTCTAGAAACATAATAATATACTTTTTTATTTAACCAGTGATAACTTACAGATGATCCGTCTCTTAGAAGATGTATCAAGTAAACACTGCTCCAAAAATCCACGATATTTCTCATAAAATATCCTAAATTCTTGTTAAAAATCTTAAAAAATGTAATTTGTGCAAAGCATGAAAGCATTTTTAGCTTTATAATGTTGAAACTGTTGGGGCTTGAGTCTCCAGTCTAGGAGGCCGGGAAAAAGACACCACGCGGGTCCGGTGCGGGTTGTCACATGTATTCGAATTTTTGGTTCAGGTGGGTCATACTGATTGCCTTACTATATTTTCCTTCACCGTTTTGAGAGCAGTGGTGACGAAACAAATTACACAAATAAATTCACCTGGCTGGTTATGATCCTGCGACCTACAACTCGTAATACGGAACCATAACCACTGGGTTAGCACAACTAAATAGTGTACAATACCGAGTAGACATTGTATCTACGAATAATATTATTCTAATGACTAAAGTCGTATCGTACAGAGTCATAATTAAACTCCGTGGCGTTTCACATGCTTAAGGCCCGGTATCCACCAAAGCGGAGAGGAGATGAGAGGAGATGTGTCTGAATAAACTAATCCGATTTCATTATTTCCACATCTCTTCTCCGCTTAGCTTTGGTGGAAATGGATCAAGAGGAGAGGAAAGGAGATGTCTCATTTTTTTATAGAATTTTAAGCGAAGACCGAGCAAGCGGTGCGGCAGAGCGGAGAAGTGCGCACCCCGCACCACGCTGCCTTCTCCCCGCGCCTCTTCTCACAGCTCACATCTCTGCTACACAAAGCTCACATCGCTACATTTCTCCTCTCCTCTTTGGTGGAAATAACCTGCCAGCTTCGCAACACATTTCTCGTCTCCTCTTTCCGCTTTGGTGGATACCAGGCCTAATTTTATGAGCTATATTTTGCATAGACATCTCTTGATATTCGTTAAATTGTAAAGGCACAAACAAACATTAGAAACTTTGTTCTAATTCTAGCTGAGCTGGAATATAAACTGGCTCATATCCTGTATCAACAACTTGCAGCTTTCATCACAGAACCTACTTTCATTGTTTTAGCTCCGACTACTTGTTCGAGACGAACCATATACTAAGCGTTATTGTTGGCTGTATTTTGTTATCACATGTATTCACAAAAGAGCTTATTTTATTTAGGTTATATAAGTTTATTTATTTAATCTTCAAATTATATCTACACATGAAGAAAACCTTAATTATTATCTAAACTATTT
This sequence comes from Leucania comma, assembly GCA_958295575.1. Taxonomy (NCBI): domain Eukaryota; kingdom Metazoa; phylum Arthropoda; class Insecta; order Lepidoptera; family Noctuidae; genus Leucania; species Leucania comma. The sequence goes on along the minus strand of OY282476.1, from coordinate 5,703,853 downwards.
ATTTAAATATTTACTAAAACCTACCTATGTACATATAATAGAAAAACACAGTACACTCAGGCGTCGAAGTACTCCTCCACATCGCTGCCATCCGGAAATGTATCCAGAAGACTGGCAGCATTGCCACGTTGAATGGCGATGCTGATTCTTTGGGCGAAGAACGAGCCAGCCCTCTGGTCGCGCAAAGTGTTGATCAGACGGCGTGAAATTTCCTTAAAAAGGAGACGCGCTTATTTTATAAGATTTAGGTCATAAAATAAGCTCTCTCAATTAAATCTAATTTCTTCTCTCGCTCTAAGGTACAGCGGGAGACTAAAACCCACCTATGTTTTTTGCCTTTTGCTTTCCAGGACCACCCTTCCAAACCATGCCCCCAACCAATGTCCCCAGTAGGCTTAGACCCTGTTGGGCCCCTACTGTTTTACTGTTATCTGTTTGAAGCGTGCGTGTAACATTACGAGCCGTCGACAACTGGGGCTCCGTCTGGACAGTTACTGGACGACTGGACGGCGAGTTAAGTATTGTTTATAGCATTGCAAACCAATAAAGATAGTTAAGAAAAAGTACGAAAAATCGGTAACCGAATGAAATATTACCGCCAGCATTTTTACTCCATATTTTCGAAATCTGTCAGCTACTAAATCCCGTTTAATGCTAAACCTATGAGAATCGGTTAAAAATCTCAGCAAGAGTGTAAATAGCGTGGATTATTCTCTGTTGTTTGTTAATTTTCCGGGAAGACCTACCCTACCAATACCCCCATTCCCCACCGTTCGAGGTGATCACGCTCGTCCAGCATATATTATCATATCAATACCATCACCAGCCTTACAATGATTCCATTGCTGACACTCAGGATTCCTCTCTAGGAGAGAGAATGGCCATAACCTACCACACGGGTCTAGTACCTCAAAGTACGTCGAAAGGAAAAAGTGGAACTCTTATATGACCACTTGGTTGTCCATCTGTCTGTCTGTCAAGACCCTTTATCTGACTGATCCTTTTAGTGTCTACATGTTGTTTCTGCATTGTGTGTGTCTATATGTGTCAAATAAAATAAAATATTTTTCTTTCTTTCTTTCTTTCTTTCTTTATCTCGGAAATGCATGGAGGTATCGAGTTAAAAATAAAACCATATACTTAGGTCAGCGGTCCCTTGAAACTGTGAAAAGAAACAAACTTCTCAGTTAAAGATAAAAAAAGATACGGGAGTTTATGTCGCAAAAAACGTATATTTCTACACTCTCAAGGGAATTAAAATTCATAGGTTGACCTAGAATCCTGAATTGGGCACGCAGCAAGGTCTTATAGCACAAATATAATAAAAAATTTGAAAGCTGTAAATTTTTACTTAGTTATGCCACAAAAAAAAAAAAAAAAAAATCCTCAGTTCGCGAGTCCAACTTGCACTTGGCCGGGTTTTTTTTTTTTTCTAGGACATGTCTGTTTCCTCACGATATTTTCTTTCACAGTATTGAGAGTCTTCGGGGTTATTACCACTGAGCCAAAGCTCTGCTCGTCCGACACACAAAAAAATACAGACAAATCAACTTCTAGTCTCCCAAACTTAGTTATATAGGTCAGTATGATACTAAGCTGCGATTATACAACTCTTCGTGGAGAAAAGTTCGTGATGTGGAAGAAAAGTAGTATCTCAAGCGTAATGTGCCAGTAATAATGTTCATAACAGGGATGAGGCGTCTCTCTAGACTTAAACTGAGTTATGACTTGCTAAGATGGTACTTTTGGTTGAAAGAAAAATAAAAGGTGTTCTGGAAAAAGATCTTCCAATGACTTCTTCCGCCCTTGGACAGAACAGGAAATAGTGTCAGACTCTCACTGACTAAAACCCACCCCGTTCCTTCATTTCCTTGGTACCCCCTGGTGTATACTTTCATATTTTCTCAAGGCTTCAGAGAAGGCATCGACCCTGCTGGGCTCCTACAGTTTGATGACAACTCCTTGAGGCACACGGGAACAGCACGCGCCGTTGATGACTTGGGCTCTGTCCGGACAGTTACTGGACGGTCGGACAGCGAGCTACCCATTGCTCGCCGTCCGCAAGCCCGCGCTTACGGTGGCCGAAAATTGAGATTGAAATCCTGGCGGCGGATTGCCTGATGCGGTCGGCTTCCTCCTTTGCTAGCATTAATGCTTCGCGGAAGGAGGCGATCGACTGCCACTCCTCCTCGCTCCGGACCACGGCCTGTACCTAGGCCCGGCAAAGGACGACAGGTAGGTTTATTATCATCATTTCAGCAAAAAAACGTCTATTGTTGGACAAAAGCCTCCTCTTAGTGTCATCTTTACGGCTGGTCCTGTGTGTCTCGCATTCATCGGGTTCCTCGACCCTCACCAGGTAATCGGTCCAACTTGCGGGAGGCCTTCTAACACTGCGTCTCCCGGTACGTGGTCGCCACTCCAGAACCTTTGGTCCCCATTGACCATCGGTTCTTGGCAGTGGCCTGTGCATATTGCTCTTACAATATGCACAGGCCACTGCCACTTAAGTTTGGCGATTCTTTGGGCTATGACGTTTCTCCTGCAGATAATATATCTTCATTTCTGATATTGTGATTACATATGATAGAAGCTATTTCTGAAACAAATAAGGCAAGAGTGTTAATTACCATTTTGTTCAAGGTGGGTTGGTGCTATAAGTGCGCGGGTACATGTCTACGGTGCGGCGACGGCGGCCGTGCAACGGCGCGGCGGTGAGACGGCACGGCGTCATTCCGCGGCACGGTGCAAAAACAGACGGATGGAAAGTTGTTTGCTGCAATATTTTTTGTTAGTGACAATAAAGAAAAAACGTAAAATAAATTAAGAATAACACGTCTTTTGCGGTCCATATCAAGACAAAAAGCGAACGATGGTATCTGTATTCTACCCGCGGTGCCGCGCCTTAGACATGACATGTCTATGGCGTTTAATATAAAAAAACTAAGACTAATATTAAACTATCTTCTGCCAGGAGTTTAGTCCATCTAAAAGTAGAAAATGATCCCAAGGGATCAATCTGTATCGATCTTTCGAGGCCACTTGAGCTAGAAGGAAAAACTAATGGCAATATTTTGTTTTTTCAATGTACCTTCATGAATTTATTAAGAAGATCCAGTGTACCTTAACTACATATTTTGATAGAAAATACTATAAATCGTCTCATTCATCTAGTGAAGCCCGCGGTTGTATTACGCTTGGAATACATAAAAATAATATTGATTGTAACTTATACCAATGTACTTCTCGATTTAAGTATTAATGACAGATCTGTTCACTCAACAGGGCTTTTTATAACTTGAAACTGTACGTGCAAGAGAAAAATCGTACATATACGAACTTTTAGTTATCATATTACTGTGATATAATAATACAAATATTAGTAGCATAGCATTGTATCAGCCTTATAATTTTCCCACTGCTGGGACTCAGGCCTCCTCTCTAGGAGAGGAATGGGCCGTAATTCGCCACGCGGGCAGTGCGGGTTGGTGGATGTCACATGTGTTCGAATTTTTGGTTCTAGGACACGCCGGTTTCTTCACGATGTATTCCTTCATCGTTTTGAGAGCAGTGATGAAATAAATTACACAAAGTAGAGTGCCTAGCTGGGTTTAAACCCCAACTTGTCAGTCGGGGCTGTTACAACTTGGCCATCACTAAATAAATATTTAGTAGAAAGCATAAAATAAGAATGCAATCAACTGCCAATTGTCTAACAATATTAACAGCATAATAACCACTAAATCTGTTCAAAACTGACTCTTCGGTTCCTGTCTACACTTGCCAAGCGTGAGATAATATACCCGCACACGTTCCAACGTAACATTACATACATATTTCGGTACCTTCAGAAAAAAACAGGCAAAGTGATTCATGCAAATATACCTGAAAAATATTCCCAGTTTCACGTATGAACAAAGGAAAAACGTGGAATACAAAGGTTGATAGCGACCCCTAATAGACAGGATGTCATCAAAGGAACCAAACATCAGCTAAACGAGGTAAAACATTCGAAAAATAGCTCCGCCAAAGATGATAAGTTGCCCCATAAAATTGCACGGGGGTGTACTATAGGTTTGCGTACTCACTTTGTTCTCGACAGTGTAAATAGTGAATAGTTGTAATTGTATTTGTTGTATAGTACGCGGCAAACAAGTAGAACCAAAATGGCTGTCGTTGCCAAGGTTACACGCAACCCTCCGCTTCGATTGAGACCAGAAAATCTGTTACGCCATTTTGGTTCAACTTACATGCCGCGTATTTGCACTTTCTATTGCATAATGCTTCAGCTAATTATAGTGATATCCTATGGAAGATTAAGATAGACGAAAAATTAAATGATGATGATGATGATATGACATGTAATCATATGATATTTCTAAAGAGTTCTTTTTTATTAGTTAAGAGTTATGGAGGCCCTCACAAAGAACTGAAGGAACACTGTATAATATAAGTCAGTAAAAGTCTGACACTCACTCTCACTTCACTCAGAGCGAGAGAAGTCCTTTGGTGATTTTCGAAGTACGTAATAAAATAAAATACAAAAAAAGGATCATGTGAAATGTCGTTCCGATGCATATTGAAATTTCAAAATGACTTTATTTTTTATAAAATAAAATTGTCATTTTGTGCTGCTTGCAAAAATATCAGTTTGTTATTGTATTCATGTAAATTTTATCATAAACACATTAAGCCTATTTCTTTTTTTTAAATAAACTTACGCATCTGTGGAAAATTTCTAAAAAAACATGGTTCTGAAAAGAAAACTAAAATGACAAATGCGTGTATTATCGTCTTATAAATATTATATTAATATATCAAATATAATAATAGCATTTTAATAAGTACCTTTTTTAATAACATACTTAGTTATTTAGTAAAGCTTGTCTAAATTAGTTTTAATGATCTTCCACACACATTGTTACTACGCCCACTTTTTGACAAAATTATATAGAGTGTAACTAAAATTGGTGATCATATTTTAAATACTACTCGTACTTCTGCCCCGAAAAAAATAAATAATTTATGATCTTCTATACTTACTAATTTTGATTAATAATACATATATTTTCGTATTATCATATGGAAAGTTTTTCTTTAAGGAATTTTCCTATATATGTTTTTATGAATAAAATTCATTTCTATGGACAAAAACGGTATTTAAAATATGATCACTCATTACCGTTACACGTGTATTTTTTGTGTCCTTCAGTTTTGTGACCTTTTCAAAGGAAAACAAATAATTTCTAAAACATAAAATGTTACGGGTGAAAATAAAACCGCAAAAACACATCGCGTTCAGCGAATATGGTCTTTATATATCAAGAAGGAACTACTTACATAAATCAAGCTATTCAACATCACTACCAGATTAACAACACAGTTCTAACAAAAAAAATTCGAGCGCAAACGAAACAAGAGTAAAACCACGCGGAATGGTCCTAATAAAGTACTAAGAGAATCATTTTCAGGCAACCTCTCTTACCTCGCTACGCGGATTTGGTCCTTATGAATTAAGCATCATTCTCTAAAGAACCACTGGAACAATAGGCACAGGCGGGAGCGAAAACAAAATGACACACCGCTTTCATAGTACCTACCGCGTTACGCGAAAATGGTCCTTATGAATCAAGCAAGATCCGCGTCCATACATCAACTGGTTGAAAGCACCACTTAATCCACTTCACGGGTAAGTGTATGTGTGAGATATGACGTCATTCGTCACACAACTCTGCCACATGTGATACTGACTGTGACGATTCACGTGTTCCGTGTAATTTGCCGTGAGGGCCATATTTTGCGGCCTACTGAGGTATTGTACGATATAATGTTGGTAAGACATGAAAAAAGAACAATGAAATATGAACTCCTTGATGTGTAATTGTTCTTTATTCTTTGGTGAAGTACTTACATAATAATATGTATTATGTGTACTAGAGCGTAAAATAATCTCAAAATTCATGATAAACATGTCTAAAATAACATGAGCAGATTAATTTTCGGAACCCTCGGTGACCTCAGTAGAGCTTCCGAAAGAGTGGGACTTAAAATGAACATGGACAAAACCAAAATTATGGTGAACATCCATGTAGCGTCCACTCCTATCAAGATCGGAGACTCTACACTCGAAGTTGTGGACGACTACGTTTACCTGGGACAGACGGTCCAGTTGGGTAGGTCTAGCTTCGAGAATTAGGTCAATCGTCGAATCCTACTCTGCGCGATGTCTTCTCGTCCAACATACCACAGTGTCTCAAGACGAAAGTCTATGACCAGTGCGTGTCGCCAGTGATGACATATGGCTCTGAAACGTGGTCGCTTACAATGGGCCTCATAAGAAGACTCAAAGTCACCCAAAGGGCAATGGAAAGGGCTATGCTCGGAGTTTCCTTGCGTGATCGAATCAGAAATGATATCCGCAAGAGAACCAGGGTTGCCGACATAGCGCGTAGAATTGCCAAACTTAAGTGGCAATGGGCTGGGCACATTGCACGCAGAACAGATGGCCGTTGGGGCCGAAAGGTTCTGGAGTGGCGGCCGCGTACCGGAAGACGCAGCGTTGGAAGGCCTCCCACAAGGTGGACCGATGACCTGGTCAGGGTCGCTGGAGTCCGATGGATGCGAGACGCACAGGACCTTGTGGCAACGCTTGGGGGAGGCCTAAGTCCAACAGTGGACGTCTTTTGGTTGAAATGATGATGATGATGATGATTAATTTTTAAGGTTCCGTACTCAAAGGGTCAATACGCTGTTCATCTGCCTGCCGCCAAGCTGTATCTCATAAACCCTGATAGATAGACAGTTGTTATTTTCACAGATGATGTAATTCTGTTGCTGCTAAAAGCAGAAAAAATAAATGTTTATGTAGAGCAATGGAACTACGTGCGCGAGTCTGACTCGCACTTGGCCAGTTTTTAGGGTTCCGTAAATGAAAAGGAAAAATGGAACCCTTAGTCCAACTTTGCTATCCCACGCGTGGAGGTATCGAGTTGAAATTAAAACCAAATACTTAGGTCTGCGATCTTTTCGACAAAAAATCTAACTTCAAAGTTAACGAAAAAAAAGATACGGCCATTTAAACATAAGCCGCAAAAAACGTTATATTTCAGCACTCTCTAGGAAATCAAAATTCATAGGGGTATTTTCCCGCAAACCCAGAATCTTAAAATGTTGTATAAAGTAAGGCCTTATAACATAGGCATAGGAATACATCTGAAAACAGCAAATTTGTTGTTACGTCACAAAAAAAAACATTTTTGCGATTCGGAAAAATCTTCGAGATGAACTGCCGAAGATTTTCAGGAATTATACTACGAGTATTTACATTAATTTATTTACGACTGGCTTGTTGGTCTAGTGGTTAGTGGCCCTTACTGCGCTATGCTGGAGGTCTTGGGTTCGATTCCCACCTAGGACAAATGTTTGTGTGATGAGCATGACCATTTGTTCTGTGTCTGGGTGTTATTTATCTATAATATGTATGTATTTAAAAATATATGTTTATCAGCTATCTGGTACCCATAACACAAGCTCTGCTTAGCTTGGGACTAGACGGTGTTGTGTGTGCCTCAGTGTGCAAGTTTGCTTCGCCCTTGCCCATTTTTTTCTCGTGTTTGCCACCGTAAAGATATATTATGATGAAAAATGATCTAAGTCTACAAAACGTTGTAGAAACCTTTTTCAGAGTGTCATCACTGTCGCGTCAATGCTCAAAGACCACAACATTTTATTTTTAAAGGTGTGTAATATTCTTGCCAGTAATAAAAACCTTTGAAAAGTGCACCTCATGCAGCGGTTGTGCTAAAATTTTTATGATCGCTGCTTGTCGCCGCGTGAAATGGCAATTAAACTTTATGATGTCAGAGTCATTTTAGTAGAAACCACATAAAATCCTTTGTGTAGTTCTCACCATACAGGCAAATAAAGCTAGAAAAAGAAATTAATGTGATGTTATAAAACATGGAACAGTCAAGGCCCAGTGGTTTTTTTTTTTTTTTTTTTTTTTTTTATGGTAGGTAAAATCATCCAATGACAAATCCCGCCCTTGGGCGGAGCGGGAAGTAGTGTCAGACTCTTACTGACTAAAAACCTACCCCGTTCCTTCGTAGCCTATCGTGCCGGGGTCGAGCATTCCTTTCGGAACTAACCCATGACCCCAGTAGGCTTCGACCCTGCCTGCCTGCAGTTAGCAGGCTGGGCCTCTTCGGTGTGCTGACAGTTCCTTGAGGCGCGCGGGAACAGAACGCGCCGTCGACGACTTGGGCTCGGTCCGGTCGGTTACCGGACGATCGGACAGCGTGCTACCCATTGCACGCCGTCCGCAAGCCCGCGCCTACGGTGGCCGGAAATCGGGATCGGAATCCCGGCGGCGGCTGGGGCGAGCGCCCCGTTGCCTCTGCCTGATGCGGTCGGCCTCCTCCTTTGCTAGCATTACTGCTTCGCAGAAGGAGGCGACCGCCTGCCATCCCTCCTCACTACGGACCATGGCCTGAACCAAAAGGCCCAGTGGTAACACCTCCGAATAAGATTTGCAAGTCGTGTGTTCAAAACCAGGGTATGCCTAATGCCTTGATCACACGTACCAAGCAAATGGAAGAGACAGTGCTCTCGGCCGAATACTCGTTACGTATAGACATAGCGTCGAGCACTCGGCCGAGCACTTATCTCTCCAACTCGCTTACATCATTATCTCGGCCGAGCAACATTTTACTGTCTCGCCCTTTTACTTGGCACGTGTGACCAAGAATTAAGGCTGCGTTCCCACTATGTCGTAATGGTTTATTAATCGCCGAACGACTATCGTCTCTAGCTGTTTCCATTATCACTACTGTTTGTCGTGGCTACGTCAAATAGTCGCAACAACGACACATGATTACCATCAAAGTTTTGTTTTAGACATTGTGTCGTTTTGCGACTGTCGTACTCGCCGTTTCCACTATTCATGACAATCTGTTGTCATTGCAAAAAAAGTCGTAGACGACAGTTAATCATGTCGTCCTTTATGTGAACATCTCCATTTAAATATGTAAGCGACGATACTTAAAACTACACGATTATCTGTCGTCATAACAAAGTCGGAATGCGGCCTTACTTTGAGGTGCCTTCAAGGCTAGAGTCATTAAGCTTTTAATAAATTGGTGCACCTCACCATCAACGATTGCATCACTGCTTTTCATCAGTTGGGATCGCAGTCAGGCACTAGTTTATATCTACTAAAAAATACGTATATATTCTATTAACACTACCCTCAAAACGGTGAAGGAAAACATCGTTAGTAAATTACCATTTCCTAGAACTACTTTGAAAACAATTGACTCCCATCAACCTGTAGTAAGCCCACGTGGTGGATTATGGCCCATTCTTTTTCCTAGAGAGGAAGCCTGTGTCCCAAAAGCGGAAATATTTTAATAGTTTTTATTATAAAACTTAATATCGCTGCTACAAACTTATTCTTACTTGAGAAAAAACCATGGCCAAGCATTTTTATGTAACTTTATAATATAAAAAAATCCTGTCAATCTTCTGAAAGTAATTTGATACTGCCAACACCGAGAGGAAGCAACTCGAAACTAAGTTGAGTGACACCCGCAATCTTTATCAAACTTCTTATCGTTTTGAACAAGTAATTCAAGTTATAATAGCTTAACCAAGTCTTAAAGAGTCCAGTGGTCCATAGGGACTGTTAATAATTACGGTATACCTACCCTTTAACCTCTCCTCTACATCAAGTAGATAAATACAGAAAGTCGGCACCATACAACAAACGGAAACCGACTCATTGAGCAATGACGCCGCCGCGGTACATATACCGCGGCGTCAATTTCAAACAAATGCCGAATGTAAGTGCTCTTGTACTCGTTCTACGTCAAGCGTGTCTATGTGTGTGTGCATTTTCTTTCATTGTATAGAGTCGTCCTTCTGTACTTTTTGTTTATGTTTCAGGTTAGACCAAAATTTCGTGCTATCAAAATTTATAGTCTGTTATTATTTTTGATGGGTCTATCTTTGAATTTAATCTGACAATTATGGGGAAATTATTTTAGCGTTGATTTGAAAATGTTAACGATTGGAGTAGGTAATAAGGAAAGTTCACTGAATAGATTTTCGTTTCAGTTTCACAACCGTAGAGAATTGAAAATGAGTCAGATCTTTCTGGTATAAATAACTGTTACAATTTTTAGGTAGCTGATTTTGTCTAAATGTTTTTACAGAGAATTATAATGTAGAATATAATTTTTTCAGAGAAGCTTTTATTTTTTTTTTACAAGAAATGGTCTTTTCTCTTCAAAACTTTACATGCCTGAGAAACGGTCGTCAGACTTATGTAACTTCCAAGAAAACTGGATTTTCCAAATATTTTGTCATTATACACCGTTAAATTTTGGTCGTTTTAATCCCGCGAAGGGTCGATTCGGTACATGAAATACTATCGATTTGTAAAGAGAAAATTAAAATATTAAAGTACTTTTTTTAAACTCGAATTAATTTACACATGTATGAAATTAATTTCTTTAAGTAAACCTCAGCTGAGCGTGGTCAATGAACTGTAGGTGGTTAGTACGCAACGACTGACAACTGCCTACAAGGTCATTGACTCGTTTTCTTAAAGAAATTAATTTCGTACATGCGTTTATTAATTCCAGTTTTTGAAAAAAAGTACTTCATTTTTTAATTTTTTCTATACAAATCTATAGTATTTCCTCCGACCCTCCGCGGGATTAAAACGACTAAAATTTAGCGGTGTATTATACCTAATTCTTTGTTGCCTTCGCAGGTTGGAACTAATTCAGGTAAGCACGTAAGCGCAGCGGACAAGAAAAAAGAGCCCTAGGTTTTATGTCCAGCGCTGGACAAAGCCTTGCTTTGAGTGATGATGATAAAAATGGCAAGTTCTTCTTTTCTACAATCACTTGTCTCCTCGTCATGTGAAAAGGAGGGATGAAATGCATTTTTCTAAAAGAGTTATGTATACTCCCCCTTTTTCTCCATCCATGTTGATGGATAGAGAGGGAGGAGGAGACTATAGAAGACATATCTATGTCTAAAAACAATCTTGTTTGAGGAGTGATACGAAAGGACAGTGACAGGACAAAATGGAAGAAAAAATGTGTTACACTGACCCAAAGCAAAACGGGATAAGGGTAAAAAGGTGCTGATTATGATGACAATGAATTGCTTAATTTTTTTTCTCATTCATTTTAAGGACATAAATAAATTTATTTATAATAATTTACTTTTTTGAATCTCCGTGATTAAGTGATGGATTCACTAACATTTTTTGTACTGATCAATGCACCCAAGAAAAAATATTTCAAATGGCTCGTTTTATTCATAAAAACATCTCTTAAATTCGATGCTAAACATATTCATTACCAAACAGACCACTAAGCAAATTCACAGGAAACTAATTTAAAATAATCTAAATCAATAGACGAACATTGTCATGCAAATATATGCAAACTCAGTAAAGGATAATACAATTCTGCAAAACACCATTTACCGTAAGATAATAACATTTCATAATGTCCTAACTCCGGTTTAAATGAAGCCTAATATTAGTGCTAATAGTCTATTAGCAGGTATATCGATAGGCAAAGCCCAGCCAATGAGATAGCTAACGAAATCATAGTTCCAACATGAATTAATAATGATGATTTAGTTACAGGTTGTAAATTGAATTACTAGTTTGAATCATTGGTAATTTTAATATTTGATGTGAAACGGGATGATACAGCTTCTGGCGGTGACTTTGCTCCCGCGAATGTAGAATATCATTCCAAAGGAGGATCTCGGGATAAAATATGTGTTATGAGTTATTTTAGGGTATAATAATAATATAATAATATATCACACACACTATCACACAACATCGTCTAGTCCCAAGCTAAGCAGAGCTTGTGTTATGGGTACTAGACAACTGAAAAACATACTTATATATTTCTAAATACATACATATTATACATAAATTACATCCAGACACAGAAGAAATGATCGTGTTCATCACACAAACATTTGTCCTGGGTGGGAATCGAACCCACGACCTCCGGCGTAGCAGTCAGGGCCACTAACCACTAGACCAACAGGCCAGTCCCTAGTGTCGAATTTCATCAAAATCGGTCGTTTGATGTTGGAGGAGTAACAAATATGTAAACACATTCATTATAAATTTCTCCTTTATAATGTTAGTGTGAATCGATAAAAAAAAAAAAAAAACAAAGAAGCCCCAAGGCGCAATGGTACAAGGGTTCTATTTAACAGACCACTGAACTGTACCAAAACAATTCATACCATCAGGAGTCAAAAGAACCGTGTTTCATACTCGCTACGAAAACGTAGCACAACAGCTACGCCGTAGCAAATTCGTAGACCCTGTATCTTAACATTGTTAATTTATACAAACTCTGTTTAATCTCTTACAGAATGTTATAACTAACCCGTAATACTACCAAAAACTGTTGATACATTCAATATAATTTGTTGTGCTATATTACAAGGTAAAAGACTTACAGGATCACTGCGTAATCACAGTGGTACCTAAACCGTAAAATACAAACAAAAGTCCGATTTAGTAGAAAATAAAAAGAAACCATACATTATGCAATTGAATGTAGTGTGTTCAATACCTACTGGGAAAGCATTGACCCTTTTTCTTATCATTGTTAATTCACGCAACTCTCTGTAAAATCTCTAACAGATATAACTAGCCCAAAATACGTTATAACATAAAATACCCATGTTTTTCCAACAATAAAACTTCAGAATCACTGTATCACCACAGCCGTGTACCGAAACTATTTCCAAGCCGCAAAGGTACAAGGGTCCGACTTAGCAGTACATTGAACTGCGCCAAAACAATCCATACGTTAAGGAGTCAACAGACTAGCTTGTTTTCTATACTCGCTACGAAAGCGTAGCACAACAGATACGCCGTAGCAAATTCGTAGACTATAAATCTTAACATTGTTAATTTACGCAAACTCTGTCTAATCACGACGGAATGTTATAAATAACTCATAATACGACTAAAAATATAAATGCATAAAACAAAATGTTGAGTTATTTTAAAAGGTAAAAAAGCTTCAGAATCACTGCTCAGGAATACAAACAAAGGTTCGATTTAGCAGAACACAAAAATAAACCATACATTATGCAATCAGATGTACTGTGTTCAATACCTGCTAGGGCATTGACGCTTTTTCTTAACATTGTTAATTCACACAAACTCTCTGTTCAATCTCCAACATATATAACTAACCCAAAAAACGTTATAACATAAAATACCCCTGTTTTTCCAACAAGAAAACTTCAGAATCACCGTGTAACCACAGCCGTGTACCGAAACTATCCCCAAGCCGCAAAGGTACAAGGGTCCGATTTAGCAGAACACCGAACTGCGCCAAAACAATCCATACATTAAGGAGTCAAGTGGCGTGTGTTTAAAGGAGAGGCCGTCACGACGGGTCGCAGACTTATTGCTTCGAGTTAGCTACGATTTCTGAACTAACAATTCACGCCAAGTTTTTGGGGTTTGGGTCAAAGTTGGGGCAATAAAGTTGGATTCTCATTTTTGGACCATAGTGTATAAAATTTCTTCTTCCAAAGTCTACCTACGTATTGTTTGAATTAGGTTAGGTCGAAATTCAAACATTGTTTTTTTTTGGTGGTAGGTAAAATCATCCAATGACAAGTCCCGCCCTTGGTCGGAGCGGGAGGTAGTGTCAGACTCTTCTGACTAAAAACATTCCCTGTTCCTTTGGTTTTACGAATTTGAGACCATCTTGTAAATAATTTATAAAGATGATAATTTTAAAACTTATTCTTGATTTTTTCGATTCCAAGTAATATGGAATAAGGGTAGGCATGATGATGACGCATCTCGCTCGACATACCAAAATCTTTTGGCCTACTCTGGGCAGAGCAAACGGGAGTGTCAGACTATTTGATTTGACCATTACAAATTTACTGTATGGACTTTAAAAGAGACTGTGACCCCTGAGTTTGTTTCGGTGTTTCTTCTCAGGATAGTCAGCTAGGAAACACCGGCCTCATCTAGTTTTAAAAAAAAATATTGACGTGTAAAAGTGTTTTGAAAACCTATTTGCAAAAATAAATATCATTTATCGTTTATCATTTCTGAATACAACCCATTTGTATTCCTTTATTTGCTCTTTGAATTTCAGGGTACGGGTGGGTAACTCTTAAGAAAACATTTTGTTACGATATGATACCTACTAGTGTTACGTTTCTAGTGACACTTGTTTTTCACTTTTATAAATATGGACATTGACCGTATTTTTTTTTTAATTGATATAAACTAGAGTTTGAATGCGATGCACCTGATGGTAAGTGATACAATCGTTGATGGTGAGGCGCTCTAGTTTATTAGGAGTCTATTCACTCTAGCTTTGAAAACCATCTAAATTATAATCGGATGAAAAGACCGCAGCTGGCAAGTTGTTCCAGTCCCTCGATGTACGCAGTATAAACAACGAGGTAAAACACTTGGTCCGAACCGTATAGGCTTCAACAACGTAAAGGCGTTGTCCGATGGTAGAAGTGAGATGGTGGAATTAAATGTGATTATTATTATTACTAAAATCCACTATCGCGGATTGGAAAATATATACAGCAGTTTGAAATCACACACCCAACTATTGTGAGAATCTGCCATTTGCAACGGAGGCTTGTGAGACATTATACCATTTTCCGCATATCTCTAAACAAGTGACCGTGACGTTTCGTGACTTGCCGTGGCAAAAAATCACGGCGTATATAATATGTATTAATATCTGCAGTTATCCGGAATGAAGCAATCTCCACATCTTATCACTTGCGCCACCAAAAACGGACGGCAAATGTCGGAAATACGACGAACACTAGGTTTTATTTGGTGACGCATATTGCTAGTCCTCACCTATGTGGCGTATACGACGCTATATATTCTTGACACTTGAACCACCTTTCCCAAGGTATACGTCCTTGGTCCTTTGTGGATTATTGGGGCTTATTTATCTTTATACCTTTTTGGAGAGGTACTAGGTAGGCTGAAATGATGATGAGTGAGGTATTCTTCAGATAATATTAAAGATGGATTAGGTATGGCAGAACAATTTATGCATAGGCAATACTTGGTACTTTGATATTCATTTTATTTTGTTTCAGATGTAAAATATTTCAATATGTGCTGACCTATCTAGATGAGTTGTTACTTTGGACAGAGAAATAGTATGTGAGTGTCACCATTGTACGGATCACCTGGACAAGACGGTGGAAGTTTTCCCCGTTGGGGCGGAGCGTCACAGTGACTTCGTAGAGGTGATCTCTCGCGTCTAGCCATGGTTCAGGCTGGTCCGGAGTGATAGGGATTGGGAAGCCGTCACCTCCTTCTGCGAAGCAATAATACGAGCAAAGCAGATAAACTGTGAGGGAACAACATCTTTATGCCCTAGCCCACACTGCAGGAGATGCCCTGGGCGTTGGGAGTCGCAACGCGCAAGGTTGCGGATGAGAAGCCATCCAATAAGGACCGGACCCGAGTCGAAGGTGCGATACAGTTGTGTTCTACTCGCGGCTGACTAAAATGTCAGTGAAACCAAAGGGGCTCAGAAGGGCCTGTGCCCGATAGTGTTTGAAAGAGTTACCAAGGCCCTAAAATATATAAGAACGCCAATTCTGAAGGACTCTATGTCCTTCAACCTTTCAGACGACTAAACAAACTTTCGTTTGTAAACTTGTTTTTGTTTTAGTCAGTAAACATCTGACACAACCCTAGATTGGAAGAACTCATTGTGGTCTATCTTAATAAAAATAGGATTCAATAGACAGTAATAGCTACTTATTAACACAAATCTAGTAGGTTTAATCCTCGATATCAAATTTTAAGTTTTTTTTTTAATTGTTGTAAGTTGCAGTGATGGGATCATTAATGGTGAGGTGCACTAGTTTATTAAGAGCCTATTCACTCTAGCCTTGAAGACACCTTAATTATAATCGGACGGGAAGACCGCAGCAGGCAAACTGTTCCATTCTCTCGATGTAAGCGGTATAAACGACGAGGCAAAACGCTTAGTCCGTACCGTAGAAGTTTCAACCACGTAAGGGTTTTTTTTTTTTACGGTAGGTAAAATCATCCAATGACAAATCCCGCCCTTGGGCGGAGCGGGAAATAGTGTCAGACTCTTACTGACTAAAAACCTACCCTGTTCCTTCCCTGCCTTGGTTCCAGGGCCCTGGTATGCATTTTCATACCTTCCCAGAGCCCCAGACTAGGCCTCGACCCTACTGGGCCCCTACGGTTTGCTGACAACTCCTTGAGGCGCACGGGAACAGTGCGCGCCGTAAACGACTTGGGCTTGGTCCGGTCTGTTACCGGACAAACGGACAGCGAGCTACCCATTGCCCGCCGTCCGCAAGCCCGCGTCTACGGTGGCCGGAACTTTGGATCGGAATTACGGCGGCGGCTGCGGCGAGAGCGCCGTTGCCTGATACGGTCAGCCTCCTCCTTTAACCACGTAAGGGTGGATATTCACCGTAGGAAGTTGAGTACTTTTCAAATTCTTCTTTAGCCTGAAAATCTGTCAAAATTTGGTATTTAAGTATGGTATGATACGTCTTTAACTCGAAATTTTCAATTTAGAAACAAAAATCCGCTTATAGCCTTCTTAATCCTTTGCATTTGATAAAAATCTTAAAATCTTAAGCTTTTATAAAACGAGCAAAATAAAAATTAGGAAAGTTATTGTAATGACAGAGTTCTTACAAAAACAGGAAAACCGTTCTACTGTTACAATCCCTTGACATTGCCTTACCGCCCTTGACCTCACACTGTTTTTCCTCATCACTCAAAACTAAGCAAACCTCAACAATAGTTTACACAAATCTGCTTCAACTAAACATTTAGAAACACCAACAAAATTATAACTCAACTTGTAGATAACAAGAGAAATAATTAATGTTATACCCGTTAATTTTCCACAACAACAATTTATCAAGGGTCGCGAGTAGGGAAGACAAGAACACAAGAAAACTTAAATCCCGTTATTTGCGGGACGATATCCAATTCTGAAATACTCGGGATCCTAGTATTGTCAGTAAGAGTTCTCAAATAAATATCAATTTATGAACAATGCTTTTTTTTTTTTTTTTTTTTGGTGGTGGGTAAAATCATCCAATGACATCTCCCACCCTTGGGCGGAGCGGGAGATAGTGTCAGACTCTTACTGACTAAAAACCCACTCCGTTCCTTCGTGGCCTTAGATACCAGGGCCGGGCTTTCCTTTCGGAAGCAAACCCTTGGCCCCAGTAGGCTTCGACCCTGCCTGCCTGCAGCTAGCAGGCTGGGTCTCTACGGTTTGCTGACCTTGAGGCGCGCGGGAACAGTGCGCGCCGTTGACGACCTGGGCTTGGTCCGGATGTTTACCGGACGGTCGGACAGCGAGCTACCCATAGCTCGCCGTCCGCAAGCCCGCGTCTACGTTGGCTGGAAATCAGGATCGGAATCGGAATCCCCGCGGCGGCTGGGCCTTGTGGGCCGTTGCCTCTCGCGTGCGGCCTCCTCCTTTGCTAGCATTACTGCTTCGCAGAAGGAGGCGACCGCCTGCCATCCCTCCTCGCTTCGGACCATGGCCCGTACCAGGGCCTGGCGCGAGAGATCGCCGCTGCCGATCGCACTCACGAGAACACGGCGATGCTCTGCCCAAGCGGGGCACACTTCGACCGTGTGCTCCACCGTGTCCTCCGGGCAATCCACGCAGTGGTGGCACCCGGGCGTCGGTTCCGCACGAATCCGGAACAGGAACCTCCCGAACTTACCGTGTCCGGTGAGAACCTGGGTCATGCGGAAGGTTAGGACGCCGTGAGGTCTTTCCAGCCACGCCTCAAAGAGGGTTATGAACAATGCTGCCAGTCTTCTGGGTACATTTCCGGATGACAGCGATGTGGAGGAGTACTTCGACGCCTGAGTACCACGCTGCCTGTATTTTTGTATTATATGTACATAGGTAGGTTTTAGTATAATTAGTTTAGTTAATATTTAAGGTTTTTTACATGTGTAGATATAAGTTAAATAGTTTAGTATTTATGTATTTTGATGTCAATTGATTTTAAATTTCAAAACAAATAAATTGTAATATTTAAGAACAAGTTCAACTTTGCAAAAGACTTAAATGAAATAAATTGTTCTTTTCTTATTTTTTGTATTTTTGAAATTGCTAGCACTTGATTACCATCCCATCTGATGGTTAGTGGTAATGCAGTCGACAATGGAACATGCTTGCCTAAAAGTAACTTATCAGAAAGCCTGGAATCCTGCAAAGAATTTAAATCGTTACCTGTTAAACAACATTATTGTATTCTCAAAACGTTTGGGTGGAATATACATAATATTATACCAGTGTTGCGATTGACGGAATTAAAATAAAAAAATTAAAGTACATTTAGGTACAGTTTAAAGCACTTATTATTTGCCATCAATCAACCGCGGGATACAATCCATTTTAAAACCGGGATTACTTCCGTACATTATTTGCGGTATCCCGGTATTTCGAGATTCTGGTATCCTGCTACTCCTCTAGTAGTGAGATAGGACAAGATCTCACGTTCGACTAATAAACTTTGGTTACGACCGTGATCAATAGTGGGATTGGTGGGCTATTGTAATTGCTATTAGTAATAGACGGTATGTGTTGTTGTTGGCGGATCTTCAAGGTGGATGTCATAATTTGTTTATGGGATAAATGGAAATGGGCGCCTCACCATCAACGATTGCATCACTGCTTACCATCAGGTGGGATCGCAGTCAAGCACTAGTTTATAAAAATTAAAAAAAAGAACGATTTGAAAAAAATAAATTTACGACAGACATAGAAAATGAATGAACGACAAATGATCAATTAGCCAAGGTTCATGAGTTATTTTTCATGTGTGGTTATTGTTTTAGAGGTGTTATTGGCTAGGATTAACCTTCTAAAGTTTACCCATTTATCACGGGCCATACATATATATTATAGCGCTGTCGGAGGATTTCATTTGACCGAAACCTACTGAAAACTAAAGCTGTTCAAATAATTATTATAAAGGTCTGGGCGTATAATTAAGAATTATGTATTTAAAGTGATAGTTACCTTGGAAGCGTCCAAAACGATGTTATAACTGTCTTTATAATTTTCAACACGCTTGCAAAAAAAAAAAACACTTGCTCAGATTATATTTATTTTGCACATGTATTTTGATTTCTTTTTTGCTCTACAATTGTGTGTACGGTGGATGGAAGACTGGCTTAACATACCGAGATTCCTCCATGTTTTGGCCCAATAAATTGTAGGTCCTATTTGTCATTTCTATAGCATGACAATCGGTACGAATTGCTCCTCATTCTTCCCCACACTGTCGAATCAAAATATAAATACAATAACATCTTCATATTTTAATACCAAAAAATTCATTTTTACAACCAAACTACACTTCGTCTATCAAATAGTAGCTTAACAAAATTTTTGACGCAAACAAATTTAGATACAGCAACACCGTATTGAATTTCGACCGAATTTCTGCGTTCTAGTATAACAAGGGAAACACAATTGTGGTACACTACACTTTATGACATCCTATACCTTGGAATATGGGATGAAGGAAGTTTATGGATGAATAAATTTATGTACTGTACGAAGACAGGCTTTGCTGGAGAGATGAGAAACTATTTCGTTTCTAGAACTTTGTTTTTATACCCTTTAGGGTAAATTGGGAAGTGTTCTGGTGGTAAGTGGCGGTAGAAAAAACGTGGTTATGTTGTATTAGATGGTAACTGAAGTGGAAGGAGCAAGATGAAGTACAAATGGCATAAGGGCCTGTTCACAGAGATACCAGAAGATAACAGCGGATCGATGAGCGAGGTCTGGTGAATAAAACGCATTTATTAATATTATAAAGATGAAAGTTTGTGTGTGTCTTTGTTTGTTACTTTTTCACGATTGAACGGCTAAATGGATTTTGATAAAACTTGGTTCACGGGTTTTTTTTATGGTAGGTAAAATCATCAAATGACAAATCCCTCCCTTGGGTGGAGCGGGAAATAGTGTCAGACTCTTACTGACTAAAAACCTACCCTGTTCCTTCCCTGCCTTGGTTCCAAGGCCCTGGTATGCATTCTTATACCTCCCCAGAGCCTCAGACTAGGCCTTGACCCTAATGGGCCCCTACAGTTTGCTGACAACTCCTTGAGGCGCACGGGAACAGTGCGAGTCGTAAACGTTTGGTATCTGTGCTCGGTCCGGTCTGTTACCGACCCATTACCCGCCCTCACAAGCCTGCACCTTCGATGGCCGGTAATTTGGATCGGAATTACGGCGGTGGCTGCGGCGTGAGCACCGTTGCCTGATGGGGTCGACTTTCTTCTTTGCTAGCATTACTGCTTCGCAGAAGGAGGCGACCGCCCGCCACCCCTCCTCGCTCCGGCCTGTACCAAGGCCCGGCGCGAGAGAACGCCGCCACTGGTTCACGGGTGGACTATGTTACAATATGTTTAATTTTGGGAATATGTTTCCTTGGGACAATTCCTCACTTTCACGCAGATAAATCCGCTGGCATCAGCTAGTATAATATATCTATTTTATTTCATGAAACCGGGTTTGTCTTGAACGTGTGTGGATTCACTTATACAGTATTCTTGTATGCGTAAACTATATTTTACGACAATAGACGCTCGGAGCTTACACACACAGAAAAAATTCGGTATTTATAACACACTAACATCAAAATAAACCCGTTTCAGTGAGAAAGAACAACAATACACTTACATATACACTCACACGTCAGTGTGAGCTACGCCTTAGACAGGGAGAAGTTTATTGTATTTGGTACCTAATCGGTGGTCTGTTATTTCAGCCTTGAGTGAAGCTTATTGTTGGAGCCTATGTTTGTCATAGAATTGAACATGCTTTACTGTCTACCATTTGAATAGTTGGTATAAGTGAAAGTAACTACCAAATGCGACAGCTTTTTTTAAGTAGAAAATCCTTCACTGACTTCACCCGCTTTAAGGCGGAGCAGGAGGGCGTATGCGTATGTGTGGCCGAAAGGTTTTGGAGTGGCGAACGCCTACCGAAAGACGCAGCGTTGGAAGGCCTCCTACAAGATAGACAAATGACCGGGTAAAGGTTGCGGGAATCTGATTGATGCGGGATGCACCGGACCGTTCATTGTGGCGACATTTGGGAGAGGATTATGTCCAACAGTGGACGTCTTTGGGCTGAAATGATGATGATGAGGAGAGCGTATAAGACCGTTACTGACTAAAATCTACTCCTACGTTCCATCTTTGTCTTGGGTTCCAGGACCCCGGGTTTTCTTTTCAGAATCGCCATAATTACCACCATAATTACTGCGTGTCAAACAAGTTCAACATCTCAAGACCCAGGATCTCACGCTGGGTCCGAATCCAAGGTTGGGCAAAAAATGCTATTAGATATTTCGGATTACTCTGTAGCTGCCTGAAGTTTCAAAGTTTATGTTATGACATCGACGTGCTTCGGAAAACGTATAAAGGTCCCACCGTCCTATGAGAGCAAAGAACAGAGTATGAACCTGTGATTGCGCTTACACTTGTGCACTAAAATTCGCACTAGGCCCCATTCGCACAATGACCTATTCGCAGAATATCACATTTGTACAATGTTCATTTCGCATAATATCCCGTTCGCATAATGTTTTTTCCCACCTCAAAAAACAAAAACAACTTTCATAAATTTAAAATAATGTAAGAATTCAAAGCTATACGAGCGCATTTATTTCAACCCGTTTTGCAGGTACTCAATATTTATATTCATAATTAGCACCCCTTTGCTGTCATTCAAATTATTGGTTCCACGTGGATATCCAAGAAGTGCTTTGTGAATTGGTTAGGTTTTTGAAAATTTCAGAATATTTTAAAAGATTCATTTTCGGTTTCAACATCTGCGCTGGCTATAAAAATAATTTATGTTGAAGGTTACATACTACTCGACAAATGTGGGCGTAAGTACCAATGTATATTCATAACTCTTTTAATAACATGCGTTCCATCCCTCCTCTCCACATGACCATACTAAGACAGACGATTCCCTTTCAACTTTTCAGTTTATGTACTTATTTCTCACTTTTTCAATTCTCGTCATATGGTGTGGTGCATCCATCTCAACATTCTCATCTCCACTATATGTTACGAGTATCTTTTTTCATCTGCCTTATCTACAGCCTAAAATTCTGATCCACACAGTATGACATGTCTTATTACGGACTTGTAGATTTTAGCCTTCATCTTGAGGGGCTTCCGTGGGTCACAAGTTATTTCAGTAACATATCACCATTTCATATTTTTCTCAATTAGATTCTAACACAAACGCATACTTAGGCTATAAGCTTATTATTCAAGAAAATATCTAGTTAAACAAGAGCAAACATTCACAAATAATTTTGCGACTCCTGCAAGTCATAAAGCCTGAAATTGCATCTTCTTAAAAATTGAACTTTAAAATTGAACTCTTAAAATTTTCTCATAAAACCGAATGACACGCCGCTACATGTTTCCACATCATTCAATCCCACACTTAATGCTGCAGTCGTCCAATATATAAAAATATCGTAAGCGCAACAGCTTGGTCTATAAACTGGAGTAAACATGGCCGTCATAATTCAACTTTGGTCAGCTGACAGCTACAAGGCATACTACAGTCAAACGGGGTGAATAGGAACGTGAGGGTGATTAGAGACAAAAAAATTAAGAAAAAAAGGAAGAAAAATATTTTATTTGACACATATAGATACACATAATGGGATTTCGTCGTTTAAGGGGATTTTTACGTTGTTTATCAGTTTTTCCCAGCATTTAAATACTCCAATTTATTCATTAAATGTAATAAAAGTCGATGCTTTGTTAGTAATCAGTAATATATCGTAGTGTATAAATAAAATAAATAATAAGTTACATATATTGAAGTCAAAATCCTAATCAAAGTTTTCCAATAAATAGTAAGTTTATTAAGGTTATTAATATTAAATGTCACAGAACAATGGGCGTTTGAAACGACATATTATCGAATTCATGAGCAATCGCTGTAGGGTGAAAAACGCAACAGGATTTTTCGCACAAACATTACATTGCATCAATAAAGCATGGAATAAAACATTCTACACCTGAATTATCAACAAATGGAATCATCAAGTTTTGCAGTCAAATCGGGAACACAATAATCAGCTTCATAATGTTCCCACGGCTGAGACTCAGGGTTCCGCTCTAAAAGAGAGAACCAACTCAACCAGCCCCATCAAGCATCAAATAGCCCTGCGGTATATCAAGTTGGCATCCTCTGCTCCACTTGGTCACGGACTTATATAAACAGCAGCCAGTTTGTGTTTATGTTCCGGTATATTAATTCTGCAGTTTGCAATGATGAGGGTTTGAGTTTGAGTCCAGTTTGTTAGATTTAATGGTCTAGAACTTAGTAATAAGTTAGGTAAGTTAGAAAAGTTTCTTAGAAACGTGAACAAACAAATACGAAGAAATTAATTAGTTGATGGATTTCAAATGTTTATATATTTTATCTGCACTACAGTTGTCAAAAAATAAAAGGCCAGTTTTGACAGTTGCACATTTTTAAAGTAAGCGCAAAACGAATACTGGCTATATTGCGAGTGTTCTATCATTATTATTTAACGCACCAAAAATATTTATTTTTTAAAACACTTAATATAATTATTATATTATTGTTTTTTCAGTTTTTTTCCAAGTTACATTCTAGGGTCTTTCTCAAATGTCAAAACGGACCTTTGATTTTTTAACTAGTTTATCTATACTAATATTGTAAAAAGAAACAAACTTCATTTTTGTTTTTTTAATTGTTATGAATAACAAAAGAAACAAGGAATCGATCCTTAAAATTTTTCACTAGTAGAATATTACTTTATCACTGAATGACAGGTTTTTTTATGGTAGGTAAAATCATCCAATGACAGATTCAGACTCTTACTGACTAAAAACCTTCCCCGTTCCTTCGTTGCCCATCGTGCCGGGGCCGGGCCTTTCTTTCAGAAACTGACCCATGACCCCAGCAGACTTTGACCCTGCCGGCCTGCAGCTAGTAGGCTGGGCCTCTACGGTTTGCTGACAACTCCTTAAGGCGCGCGGGAACAGTACGCGCCGTCGATGATTTGGGCTTGGTTTGGTCGGTTACCGGACGATCGGACAGCGTGCTACCCATAGCATGCCGTTCGCAAGCCCGCGCCTACGGTGACCGGATTCCCGGCGGCAGCTAGGGCGAGCGCTCCGTTGCCTTTGTCTGATGCGGTCGGCCACCTCCTTTGCTAGCATTACCTACTGCTTCGCAGAAGGAGGCGACCGCCTGTCATCCCTTCTCACTCCTGACCATGGCCTGAACCAAGGCCCAGCGAGAGAGATCGCCGCCGGCGATCGCCCCCACGAGGACACGGCGATGCTCCGCCCAGGCGGGGCACACCTCTACAGTATGCTCCACCGTGTCCTCCAGGTGTTCCGCACAGCGGCGACACCCGGGCGACTCCTCCGCACGAATCCGGAACAGAAACTTACCGAACTTGCCGTGTTCGGTAAGAACCTGCGTCGTGCAGAAGTTGAGAACGCCGTGAGGTCTTTCCAGCCACGCCTCAAGGATGGGCCTTATCACCTCAATTGTGGCACGCCCAGAACGTGGTTGCGAGAGTGGTTGATGCCATTTCACCATTAGATCCCGTCGGAGCTCTGTCCGACATGCCTCGACTTGTCGCGGCAACGAAATTTCTTGGGAAATCATTTGGTACCCTCGCACCATGGGTATTACCATGGCACGCAAGAAAAAAACCTTGATGCTTTTAATTCTGTGCGTCTTAAAGTTAGTACGCTTCGAGATGTCCCAAAAGAATACCCTGATTTCCAGCCACCATAAACGTAGACTTGTAGACGACGAGCAATGGGTAGCTCGCCATCCGGTAACCGACCGTAGCCCGACGTCGTCAACGGCGCGTACCTAGTTTTCCACTTGCGTCTCAAAGAGATTTCAGCAAAACCGTAGTGGCCCAGCAGGGCCGAAGCGTCTTACCGAAGCCGAAGGTCCTGGAAGACCAAGCAAAGAAGAAAGATGGGAGTGAGTTTTAGTCAACCATTAGACAAATTCCCACCTAAAAAAACGTCCGAAAATGAAGCAACATTTACCCGAAACACTTCATTAGCTGTAAGTAGTAAGTGTCTTCACCGGCGCACTCAAACATATCACAATTAAAAATTCAAACAAATTCATCCTCTAACAACACAAAAATCCCTTAAAAGTAACATGTAACAAAGGTAATAACTTGTCTTGGGTTCAAACATTAAATAAGGGGTACATAATTATGAATGCCAATCTACTTCACAATTTGCCAAGGGATTTTAATACCTTTGTATTCCTTACCTTAAACATTTGCAATTTAATTTAATTCTGTTCAACTTTGCTTGTATTATTTGAGTTTTGAGGTTAAATTTTAGTTATTGTACGAGTATTATCCGTAACGCAAATAATACGTAAATAACACGCTGTGGTTTCTATATATTTATTTGGTACGGACGGTTTGATTAGGAACTTTGTATTGTTGAGAGTTTTCATGCAAAGATGAATGGTGGAGCAACATAGAATTTACATGCGCTTTGAATATGAAAAGCTAATGAGGAAAATAGACTAATTTGTTGTGTCGGACTAACAAGCTTGCGGTTTAAGTTGCTTTATTTATCTTTTGGAAACAGCCAATTTAGTAACATAAATGAAAATTTTATGATGATATTCTGAAAGAGCTATTGTCTTTAAATCTAAGTAACATTTGCATCTTAACTTATCAAGCATCCTTCATGCTTCGGAAAGCACTTTAGGCCATTGATCTTAGCTGAGAAATATGTGTGAATACCTTTAAATTCTATGGAATAGGTTTTTTTTTATCGTAGGTAAAATCATCCAATGACAAATCCCGCCCTTGGGTGGGGCGGGAAATAGTGTCAGATTTTTACTGACTAAAAACCTACCTATAGCGATTCTTGATAAAAAAAAAGATGATAAGGTTTGTGCTTTTCTTTCTGGCAAGGTCAAATCATTCCATAACCTCACTGATTGAACTAATAACGTGCTAATAACGACTCATCGTAAAAAATGTTGAAATATCTAGGCATCTCCACCCTAAAGTTTTCGAATGACCTTTAATATATAGGGTTTTTTTTTTTTTTTTGGGTAGGTAAAATCATCCAATGACAAATCCCGCCCTTGGGTGGGGCGGGAAATAGTGTCAGACTTTTACTGACTAAAAACCTACCTTTCCATTCCTTGCCCTTATCCCGGGGCCCGTGGTGACAGTCTCACATAACCTTTGGCCCCAGTAGGCTTCGGCCCTGCTGGACCCCTACAGTTTGCTGACAACTCCTTGAGGTTCGCGGGAACGGTGCGCGCCGTAGACGACCTAAGCTCGGACCGGTCTGTTACCGGACGGACGGACAGCGAGCTACCCATTGCCCACCGTCCGCGAGCCCGCGCCTACGGTGGCCGGAAATCGGGATCGGAAACCCGGCGACGGCGGCGGCGTGTGCGCCTTTGCCTAATGCGGTCGGCCTCCTCCTTTGCTAGTATTACTGCTTCGCAAAAGGAGGCGACCGCCTGCCACTCCTCCTCGCTCCGGAGCATGGCTTGAACCAAGCCCCGGCGCGAGAGATCGCTGCCGATCGCCCCCACGAGGACACGGCGATGCTCTTCCCAAGCGGGGCACACCTCGACTGTGTGCTCCACCGTGTCCACCGGGCGGTCCGCACAGTGGCGACACCCGGGCGTCGTCTCCGCACGAATCTTGTACAGGTACGTACCGAACTTGCCGTGTTCGGTCAGCACCTGCGCCAAACGGAAGGTGACGACGCCGTGGGGCCTTTCCAGCCACGCCTCAAAGAGGGGCCTTACCGCCTCGATCGTGGCGTGCCCAGCACGAGGTTGCGACAGTCGCTCTCGCCATTTCACCATGAGATCCCGCCGGAGCTCTGTCCGCCATGCCGCGACTTGTCGCGGCAGCGGAGTTTCGCCCCGACGTTGCATCTCCACGCGCAAATCATGCATGTGTGCAAGGACTGTTGCCTCCAAATCCCATGGTGGTAGGCCAGCAAGGAGGCTCGCCGCTTCACAGGACACCGTACGGTATCCTTAATATATAGGGTGACTGGTAATTAATGAACGATACTTAAACACGTGATTTTAGTCATGATAAAAAACAACTTTTACCATGGGAGCAATCGTGCTGGACACGCCACGGTCGAGGCGGTAAGGCCCCTCTTTGAGGCGTGGCTGGAAAGGCCCCACGGCGTCGTCACCTTCCGCTTGGCGCAGGTGCTTACCAAACACGGCAAGTTCTCTAAGTACCTGTACAAGATTCGTGAAGAGACGACGCCCGGATGTCGCCACTGTGCGGAGCGTCCGGAGGACACGGTGGAGCACACAGTCGAGGTGTGCCTCGCTTGGGAAGTGCATCGCCGTGTCCTTGTGGGGGCGATCGGCGGCAGCGATCTCTCGCGCCGGGGTTTGGTTCAAGCCATGCTCCGGAGCGAGGAGGAGTTACAGGCGGTCGCCTCCTTCTGCGAAGCAGTAATGCTAGCAAAGGAGGAGGCTGACCACATCAGGCAACGGCGTACACGCCGCCGCCGCCGCCAGGATTCCGATCCCGATTTCCGGCCACCGTAGGCGCGGGTTCGCGGACGGTGGGCAATGGGTAGCTCGCTGTCCGTCCGTCCGGTAACATACCGGTCCGAGTCGAAGTCGTTTACGGCGCGCACTGTTCCCGCGCGCCTCAAGGAGTTGTCAACAAACTGTAGGGGCCCAACAGGGCCGAAGCCTACTGGGGTCAAAGGGTATGTGAAAATGGCACCCGGGGCCCTGGGACCAAGGCAAAGAATGGAACGGGGTAGGTTTTTAGTCAGGAAGAGTCTGACACTACTTCCCGCTCCACCCAAGGGCGGGATTTGTCATTGGATGACTTTACCGAGAGAGCAGTGGTGGCCGAGTGGTAACGGCCCCGACTTACGATTAGTAGGTCGCGGGTGCAAGCCCGACATTTTCAAAGGCGCATTACTTTGTGTAATTTATTTCATCACCACTGCTCTCAAAACGGTGAAGGAAAACATCGTGAGGAAACCGGCATGTCTCAAAAATTCGAAGACATGTGACGTCCACCAACCCGCACTGGGCCCGCGTGGTGGATTACGGCCCATTCCCTCTCTTAGAGAGGAGGCCTGTGTCCCAGCAGTGGGAACATTAAAAGGCTGATGATGATGATTTTACCTACCATAAAAAAAAACCATGGGAGCAAAATTTTTTTTCGTGATTTCAGATTTGATCCCAAAGTTAAAGTTGTTTGTTATCATTACTACAATCACGTGTTGAAGTATCGTTCACTAATTGCCAGTCACCCTATATATGTATACTTATATCTGGAGAGATATAAGTATACACAACAACACGATACCTCTAGGCAAGACTGGAGAGTCTTGCCTAGAGGTATCGTGTTGGCCAGTATTGGGTAGTAGAGGCCAGATAGGCAGTTATTAGTACACAGTTTTAATCCTAGTCGACTAGAAACCAATGTTAACGTAAACATAAACTAAAATGAAAAGGAGAAAAGGCGAGGCAGAGACAAGTGTACAATTATGGTATACGGTTATAAAACCCGGGATAATAAATAAAACCCTAAAAAAAAACTAATTATAAAATCATATTAACAGTGTAATATAGAAATATTGTAAAAATTAATCTTTTTTTTAGTGTTTTAATTCAGTTTTTTACTGATTCTTCTCCTTAGGAAACGATGAATTGAACTATACACTAGCTACTAACGTTTCATAAATTACCATGTAAGCCTATGTGCAGTAAAAATATATTAAATTTTGAATACCCCATACACTAAATGGCTGCGCGTATTCAAACACTGATGTTACATAATTTATCTATATGAATGTACTGATTCACAATAAAGAAATAATAATAAACTAAAACCTTCCATCCTTATTAAGCAACATTATAAGGTAATCATTCATACAATTAGCATCATTTTTTTTCTTACAGACCGAACTCTTGACTTTACAAAAGTGTCTTAAAATGGTTTATTTGAAATAAATGCTTTTGAATCTTTTAAATCTTTTTTGAAAGTTAAAATAAATGTCATTTCTTTACCACAATTGAGACGTAACAGCATTAAACAAGGTAAACCCGATTTACCAACAGTTATTGGTTCTTTTTTCCTCAAACTTTTTTCCACGTATAAATCAAATTAATACAGTAATAAATAACGACCTACATTGAAAAATAACTAGGTACACGTATTTTAAATCTATCTACACGGCATGGCGCAAAAAGTATTGTAATATTCACGTAATTTGGATGATTCATGAGCCATTAGGTTAACGTTATTGAACTTTCTAGAAAAAAAGGTAAGGATCCTTCACGACAGAGGACAGAGGACCAATATTAAGTCGTCGGTCTGGTCTTTTTAATAATGTTATAAGTTATTTTATTCCTGTGGTGGTTTGCGAATGGCATTGTTTATTTTATTTTCTGAGAAAGGACTGTTCAAAGGCTTCGCAAAGAATAATCAAACACATTATTAAAACACCAAAAAATTCAGATAGATAAATAAATATAGTCTTTATTGTATATGAATACCATAAAAGATCCTTATTTTCCTCGCAGAATTCAAACACAACAATTAAAAAACACGCTCAAAGAAAATCACTCTATAGAATAGGTCCTCTACTTACTTGCTATTGAAATTAAATTTTATCAATCTATTACACTGAAGTTTTAGACGTGTTTACGAGTTAAATAAGAATAAGAAAACCAGCCGTTACATGACCCTTAAAAGAAAATTTCTCTAAACGTCGTAACTCATAAACAAATTAGACGGACTGTCAAACACTAAATAGAGACCGCAATTAGATTTAAACTAGATGAGGCTAGTGTTTCCTAGCTGACTACCCTGAGAAAAAACACCAAAACAAATTCAGGGGTCACAGTCTCATTTAAAGTCCATACAGTAAATTAATATGTAATTGTCAAATCGCATGAGAACCATACATATTGAGTGGACCTGTCCAGTCAGTGCAAGCTTTTGTCAGTATTCGCAAAGCTCGACTCAAGACTACTAAGGAGCTCAAATGAAAAATACCAAAGAAAAGACATTTGGATAGACTGCAGAAAATAAAATAAATTGCCAGACATAATACATTAAAATTACTGAAAAGAACAAAAAGCAATCCACGTAGTCACACGTTTACAATAATAATGCCGAGACATCATCAGTAAGAAACTAATGCAGCGGGAATTTCACGAAGTAATGAGGATTACTACTCAAAAAGGAAGGGTAAGTCGGCTATATCAATGCGTTTTAAAACTGCAGTTGCGTCACACAAATTCAACCTTTAATATGTCATATTCATATCTGAATTTTCACTAAAATGCCGTGCGAAATTCTTCTGCTTATACCGCATTTTCTACCTAACGTTACCTAAAGTTATGAAAGTACGGATGGCCGCCAATCTAGTGCTGTCTTCAATCATTCCGGGATTTTGTCGCGACATCCCATTTCCGAATTCGTGACTCTCATATATATATATTTAAGTAGGTAGCTGTTATATGGCTTGGTGGCATCAAGGTGTGTGGGTTCTATTTAGAGGTAGGATTTTGTATAAATACCTTACCGTTATTGTGTATAAAGGTGTGCATTATCTATATACATAAAACAAAGTCCTTTTTGGTTACACTATTTATAATTCAAGTCTGGCTGGACCAATTCTAATGATATTTGTTTTATTAAATTCATCTTCGTCCCGAATAAGTATTTAAATATCGAAAAAATGCAGAGAAGTAAAAAAAATAATTAAATAATATATAACGGGATATCGGGAGACCGGGCTGTTGCATCTGATTGCTGATTCGTGACTTCGTCAGCGCGGTAATCCATATTGGGCGTTGAACTTCAGGAAACTTTGAAATTAATGCACTGTAGCGATGACTATTCACTACTTTAAGTATACGGATACCTAAATTACGTAAACAATAGACGATTACAACAATAATTAGTGATTTAGAGCCAATGGGTTTGCGAGTGCTCAAAACATGCAACGGTTGTCAACTACCCTACGTAAAATTGACATCACGTTCGCCCGTCATGACAGACCCAACTCCATTCGGTGTTACCCGCTCTTAGTTAAAATTACCAGTATCTCAAAATCAAATCGACTAATCGCTAAAAATAACAAAATAATGACCAATGATTAAAAAAAGTAACAAACCCAATTACGAATCTCCAAATAAACCAATTTTCATTATTTAATAATGTCACGCGCCGTCATATATATTTCCGCAGTAAGGTTGTGGAACTCTCTTCTACCTAGCATTCGAGACCTGAAAACTATTTCACTTTTTAAAGCCAAAGTAAAAGAGCACTACCTTTCCTCTTTAGTGTGATAAATATATATGTTTATATATAATATATATTTCTTCTTAGTATAACGTATGTATATTTATATGAGTATTTATTAATTTAATTTTAGATTTCACTATCTCTTCTTTTCTTATTTATGTACACTATCGTCCACATTTCTTCCAATTTCTCCTTCCGCAGGTCTGCTGGAAGAAATTTCTTTTTGAAATAAGCAGTACCTTTGTAAAATTTTTATAATAATATGTTTTTTCTGTATAAGTATATGTGTGTACATAAACTATTAAATAAATAAATATTTATTTTTACCCGACTGCGCCAGAAGGAGGGTTATGTTTTTCGAGAGTATGTATGTATGTATGTATGTATGTATGTAAGTATGTATGTATGTATGTATGTATAATTGTTTGGCACGCTCTGCAGCCTGAACGGCTCGATGGATTTTAGCTTGAGAGGTGTCGTTAGATTTGTATTTACTGTGAGAGTGACACTGGGTATATCAAAATAAAAAAAAAACAAAATGGCGGATTTTTAGCGCCAAATTCAAATGTTTGGCACGCTCTGCGACCTGAACGGCTCGATGGATTTTAGTTTGAGAGGTGTCTTTAGATTCGTAATTACTTTGAAAGTGATATCGTAATAAAATAAAACTAAAAAAATAAAAAATAAAAAACGGTAATTTAAAAAACTAAAAAACCCGACTGCTTTTCTGAGCATTCATGAAAAAGCCCTAAAACAAGAAAATCTGGCAGTCGGGACCCATTCTAGAAAGTCAGCCGTCTAGTCAATAGATTGGAGTAATCTGCAATGTAATATAGGTATGTGCTCTCAATTCTAGAATGGGTCCCGACTGCCAGATTTTCTTGTTTTAGGGCTTTTTCATGAATGCTCAGAAAAGCAGTCGGGTTTTTTAGTTTTTTAAAAAACCGTTTTTTTTTGAAAAATGACTTCAACTGTGAAATATCATTCATTCAATAAGTTTATATAAGAGCTAATCACTACGTTCATTGACTGTTTGGTACGAAATTCGCCGGGTCAGCTAGTTCTAGATTGAAAACAAATGAACGTAGGTAGTATTTTTTAAAGAAATTACTGTTCTTTTTTAATAATATAAACTAGGGCTTGACACCGACTTGACTAGTTATCCAAATTGTAAGCTAATAAGGCTACCTGTCCATCAGTGCGGAGCGAGGCTACAGAGCGGAAAAACGGAGAAATATTAACCAATAGGATTGCACAAAATCTCCGTCCCGCTTTCAGTGGACAGGAAGGTACGAACTAAAAAAAATATACAAAATCGGAAAGCAGAGCGGTTCAACTGAACTGGAAAGCGGAGCGGGGAAGCAGAGAAGGGAACCAAACTACCGCCGCCGGGAGCACAAAATGACTAGTCACGTCCTCGCAGCTTAGCTCCGCATACTGAAAAAAAAAAATAGTCTGCAACTCCGCTCCGCATTACTTTCTCACTCTGCACGTAGCCTCGTTTCGCTCTGGTGGACAGACACAGTCCGCAACTTCAGTCCACATTACTCCTTTACCCCGCTCCGTTGCTTCACTCCGCTCCGGTCGACAGGCAGTCTTATATGGGTGTTTCGCATCGGTATTAGTTTCTAGTGTGTAGAGACTAATACCGATGCACTACTAAAATGTAGTCACGCAAACACGCTAGTGACGCAATCAAGATTTATTAAGAATTTATCGAAATAGAATATATTTTTATCCTAAAATTATTCTTCATTATATTTTAACCTTTGATTTAACTCCTATCACATTGTCAATCATATATATCTCTCCCAGTCAATTTCAGCTTCGTCGATGATAGCACTTGGCACATTGTTGCCAATTATTATTGCCATTCTCAATATATAAAGTATGATAACACAAGTTATTGATATATTTTACATACGAGATATTTATCAATTTTATACTCGTGTGAGGCGATGAAATTAAAAATTCAACCAGCCTTCCTGCCATTTCTCACGTTTGATGTTGTTGGCTTTTAATCCAATTGGATGCAGATACATATTAATATATTTACGTAAAGCCTCATCTGATCTCTAAAACCCAGAAACTGGATACTTGTTCTGACTTACCCAGGTAGGTTGGTTGGTGTGCAGGTGTGTGTGCGTGCAGGTTCGCTTACGCTTTTTTTCTGTGTGCGTAAGCTTAAAAGCGATGTTGAGAAACAGTTTACGCAACCAAAAACATTTTGCACGTAAATATACACACAACTAAGACTAACTCGCTAACTGGTAAAGATCTACAAACTTACTTTTCTCGGAAGAAGCTCAGAATTTTGAAATGGTCACTCATCTATGGACTGAATTTGGATAGTTTTTGGTTAATCTTGATGATCATTATTGTACCTATTTTAAGACCTGTGCCTATTAAAATATATTTCAAGCAAATAAATGAAGAGAAAGAAAGATTTATTTTTTTATTCTTGATAGGCTTGTGTTTGATACTATCTCACCTGATGGTAAGCGATGATGTGGCCGATGATAGAGCAAGCTTGCCTAGAAGTAACCTATTCACTCTTGACTTCAAGACCTCTGTTGTAGTTATCATGAAACATAAACTCCGACAGGGAATTCCACTTCTTAACTGAACGCATTATGAATGTGTTTTCAAAACGCTTCGTACGTATGGGTGGGATGTCCACCATGGTATTATATTTTAGTCTGAACTTCGCAAAACAAGCTAGTATTATTTTTTTCTAATATTGACCAATAAGTGAGGCGTGGAAATTAAAAAAATGCCAACGGAATATTATTAATGTGCATATCTAATCGTGAAATTCCGTCATGTCACGCCGAAATGGCGGCCATTTTCTAAATATTCATGAGTTTATATTTATTCGCTTACACGCCGTTGCTACGTTTTTGATTGTTGTGGTTAGAATTGGTTTTGCGTCCAAATTTTTGAATATATTTTGGTATTTTGTTGTGGTTTTCAAATGATATTTTAATTATTTTTTTTATTAATCATTATTTTGTTTATGTAATTGAAGATATCCGCAGAAGAGCCAAGGTCTCCGACTTAGCCCGAAGAATCGCCGAATTGTAATGGAAATATTATTTTTCTATACACATTGCTTTTTAGACAGATCGTCGATGGTGCCGAAAGGTGCTGGAGTGGCAACCGTTTACCAGAAGACGCAGCTTTGGAAGGCCTCCTACAAGGTAGACCGACTACCTAGTAACAGTCGCGGGAATGCAATAGATGCGAGATGCACAGGACAGTTCGTTGTGCTGACACTTAGGGAGACCTATATCCAACAGTGGACTTTTTCAACTGTAATGATGATGATGATGATGATGATGATGATGTACTTTATTCGTATGTACAATTTTAGTTTGTGCCGTAAATGACTTGGGCTTGGACCGGTGTTTTACCAGATGGACGGACAGCGAGCTACCCATTGCCCGCTGTCCACAAGCCCGCGCCTGCGGTAGCCGAAAATTGGGATCGGAATCCCGGCGGCGGCGGCGGCGTGTGCGCCGTTGCCTGATGAGGTCGGCCTCCTCCTTTGCTAGCATTACTGCTTCGCAGAAGGAGGCGACCGCCTGTAACTCCTCCTCACTCCGGAGCATGACCTGTATCAAGGACCGGTGTGAGGGATCGCCGCCACCGATCGCCCCCACAAGGACACGGCGATGCTCTTCCCAAGACACCTCAACTGCGTGCTCCACCTTGTCCTCCGGGCGGTCCGCATAGTGGCGACACCCGGGTGTCGTCTCCGCTCGAATCTTGTATAGGTACTTCACGAACTTGCCGTGTTCGGTTAGCACCTGCGCCAAGTGGAAAGTGACGACGCCGTGAGGCCTTTCCAGCCACGCCTCAAAGAAGGCTTTACCGCCTCGATCGTGGCGTGCTCAGCATTGGGTTGCGACAGTCGCTCTCGCTACTTCACCATGAGGTCCCGCCGGAACTTTGTCCGCCATGCCGCGATTTGTCATGGCAGTGGATTTTCGCCCCGGCCTTGCATCTCCACGCGTAGGTCGTAAATGTGTGCAAGAACTATTGCCTCCAGATCCCATGGTGGTAGGCCAGCAAGGAGGCTCGCTGCCTCGCAGGACACACATATTATAAAGGTAAAAATTTGTTTTCCTTGTATTTTCCTTCACGCTCAAACGGCTCAACGGATTTGGATGCAAAATGGCAAACGAGTAGACCATATCCTGAAAAAGCACATAGGACACTATAAATTCCAGGAAAATGTTCCCTTGGGATGATTTTCCACTAACACGTGGGAGAAGCCGCTGTCAAAAATTGTGGATATGCAGTTTTTACGCGAACCAATCGTTTTAATATTTAACGGACAAAATGCATTTTTCAGAAAAGATATCAAAGATAAATTACTATTTTAGATAACTAGATACGTCAACTCCATCGGTGGCCGAATAATGATGTAAGCAGTTCCAGTAAACACTCACTCTCCGATACTAGCCTCAAGTACCATCCGAAATAAGACTTCTGCGTATTTTTGAAGTACGCTTATAACTGCGAAAGTCAAATATTAGATTACAAGAGGCTTGTTTATGATTTAACAAGTGGTGAATCTTAAACGAAAACCACTTCTGACTTCAAATAATATCTATTTTATACCTACTTAGATTTTTTTTTTTTTTATGGTAGGTAAAATCATCCAATGACAAATCCCGCCCTTGGGCGGAGCGGGAAGTAGTGTCAGACTCTTACTGACTAAAAACCTACCCCGTTCCTTCGTAGCCTATCGTGCCGGGGCCGAGCATTCCTTTCGGAACTAACTCATGACCCCATACCTACTTAGATTTCAGATTTCTTGGCATTTCGTTGTCAGAGATGGCCAAGAGTATATCGTAATGATCGGACACTAAGAAGATTTCGAGTATAGGTAAGTAAAACGAAGCCGTGGTCATAAATAAACCCTCTTCCAATTTATATTTTATTTATCACTTTAATAATATATAATTAAAATTATACTTTTTTTAATGATTTGTATTTTATGTTAAATTACTTGACTTGACTTTAAATGCTATTTTTGTTTTCATTACTGTTATTATTTGTATTGAGGATGTGGAAAATAAATAATAAGTAAATAATGAAATGCATAAAACGTAATAATACCTACTATTTTTTATCTCGAACGGAAAAATGTACAAAAACAAAAATACAAAATAAAAACTAAAGTAATATATCGTGTGAAACCAAAAAGGTACCTAATTGAGCGCATTGTATGCTAGTTTGTCCCGCTGTGAAGTCAATGATACACTTACGGGACTTTTGATAGGCTCACCGAAATGAAATATTAATGACGAAATAGAAAAAAAAATTAGACCCATTGATTAGGAACGACGAACATTATAATATAGCCATCATGCAACTAGCTTCTAAAAAAGCAACTATCCTCGAAAACACTATTCAAAACGAAATAAAACAAGAATAAACCATTACGGTTCACTACTACTTTATGCTCTTCAAATTGTTTATTACCCGTTAAATTATAGTATGCAAATCCTTCTGGTCTATCGCGCGATAGCCGTATATCTGTTCCATGCACCGCAATAAATTACAAATTTTACAACCGAATACCGCCTCTCGTTTTTGAAAGGTGTAAAACTTTTACGACCAGTTAAATTTAAACTGTATGTAGGACATGTTTAAATATATATTTTTGAAATGTTGACGTGATTTTTGCGAGTTATTTCAATTTATTTTATGAAATTCTGCAAAATTAAATTTTAATTTGTTTTCAAAATATGCTTATTAATAATAATGTTTCCGAAAATAATTATCCGTTGTCCAGAATGTGCAATCAGTATAAATGCAATGTGTTATAATAAGAGAGCAGTGGTGGCCGAGTGGTAACGGCCCGGACTTACGGTTCGCGGTTTCAAAGCCAGCCATGCGCATTACTTTGTGTAATTTATTTCATCACCACTGCTCTCAAAAACGGTGAAGAAAAACATCGTGAGGAAACCGGCATGTTCTAGAACCAAAAATTCGAAGACATGTTACATCCACCAATCCGCACTGGGCCTGCGTGGTTGATTACGGCGTATTCCCTCTCCTAGAGAGGAGGCCTGAGTCCCAGCATTGGGAACATTATAAGGCTGCTGCAAATCAATGCTATAATAAAGTAGACTTGTTTTTGAACATTTATAACGAGTCTAGAAATTATCTGTTTAAATTGTAATATCATTAGTGTCATTTGTTTACTTTTTCATATTACTTCACCTTTACTGTCACTAATGAAGCATGTTTAATATTAAATACTGTGTACAGTTATAATTGGATTTCAGAATAATATATTACAACCTTATTTTTAGTATAATCATACGAAACCTGAAACACGTGTCTAATATTTTTATGTAAAAAATGTCACAACTTTATCATGAAAAATCACAAAGCTTTAAACTTGTTATGTTACGTTGCTGTTTGTACAAATATACCTATGATCACCAGGTCACACAAGCGACTGAATAGTTGTTTTGCTACCGCACCCAGCTGTCGATTTCCGGCCACCGAAGGCGCGGGCTTGCTGACGGCGGGCAATGGGTAGCTCGCTGTCCGTCCGTCCGGTAACAGTCCGGACTGAGCCCAAATCGTTGACGGCGCGTATTATTCCACGCGCACCTCAAGGAGATATGAAAGTGCAAGGCAGGGAATGAACAGGGTAGGTTTTTAGGTAGTAAGAGTCTGACACTAATTTCCGCTCCGCTCAAAGGCGGAGGATGTAATTGGATGATTTTACCAACCATGAAAAAAAAAAGACCAAAAGACAGAAATACGGAAAATAAGTTATATGATGACGATGTCTACTTATTTTAACATTATTTTTATCTAATTTCATATAATGAGCCTTATAATGTTTCCACTGTTGGGACTTAGGCCTTTTCCAGGAGAGGGAATGGGCCGTAATCCACCACGCGGGCAAAGATTCCCGTGTTGTAGCTATCATGAAACGCAGACTCAGACAGGGAATTCAATTCCTTAGCGGTACGCACAATGAATGTGTTCTCAAAACGTTTTGTGCGTAATAGGTAGTATGTTCACCATAATGAATCGAATGTATGTGCCTACCTTTTCTTTGGCCTCCCTTTATCTGTCCATCCATCCACATGTATATCCATCTCTTTAATAATATACATTTCATCATACCAAGATAAACGATTCCCTTTCAACTTTTCAGTCACAGTCAGACAAACAAGTCTTCTTCTTCCTGCCTTTATCTCATATTACTTGGGGTCGGTGCAACAAGATTTTTCTTTAAAAAATTTCAGCTACTGGCGCCACTTTCAAACTTCCTCTAATATACTCATTACTCATTTTATCCATTTTTGTCACACCACACATCCATCTCAACATTGTCATCTCCGCTACATGCAGTCTTTTTTCATCCATCTTTTCACAGCCGAACATTCTGATCTATATAGTATGACACGTCTTATCACGGACTTGTAAATTTCACCCTTCAACTTGAGGGGCATCCGTGGGTCACAAGTTGTTCCCGTGACCTGTCGCCATTTCATCCATCCTGCATTGATCCGATGTGTTACGTCTCTCTCTACCTCACCAATGTGTTATAATAACAAACAGACAGGAAAATCTCTTTGGACTCTTACTTCAATACATTTACCTCACTTTCAGTCGCATCTTTGAAAACTCTCCTTACACAAATACGAACTACATAATATTTAAATTCTTCCGTCTCAAGAAAACGGAGTCCAGATAACGAAAAAATTGCACAGATATTGTCCGTTAGTAGAATGCAGTTTTTAGCATTTATATTATGAACAAGAATAATGTTTTTTTTGCTTTGATTTAAACTCGATAAAAAGTGGCAACAGCTCTGATTTACGATTTGTGTCATCGGCAAGCGTTTTACCATGTGCAATTTATTTTATCACTGTACTACTCTTAAGACGATGAAGGAATACATCCCAAGAAAATGTCTTAAAACCAAAAAATTTAATACATGTGACTTTTCCAACCCGTAATAGGCCAGCGTGGTTGATTATGGTCCATTTTCTTTTTTATATTTAAAGTATGTTTATCAGTTGTCTAGTACTCATAACACAAGCTCTGCTTAGTTTGAGTCTAGATGGTGTTGTGTGATAGTTGTGGAATATTATATTATTTTAGGGCATTGATTGTACTATGCTGTATATGGGTAAAAATTAATTATGGGTGATTTTCCAAAAACGCCAATTGTATGGTTCTATGCTAATGTAATTAACATAGAACGTAAATTTTAATTTCACGGGTCCCTTGAACCTGATCCTTTGGTAGGCGTACGAGCGTCTGAAGTATAATCGTAGAGGCCCTTTATACGATTTTTATGAAGTTAGACATCAAACGATGATTATTTCTATAGATAGATTATAATAGATAGATAAGAATTAGACCAAGAAAAAAGTGGTTAGCGACTAAAACCTACCTTTAAGGGTGTACCCACTGCTGGGACTCCGGTCTCCTCTCTAAGAGAAGAAATGGGCCATAATCCACCACGCGGAACCAGTGCGAGTTGGTGAATGTCACAGGTCTTTGAATTTTTATTTCTAGGATATACAGGTTTCCCCACGATGTTTTCCTTCACCGTTTTGCGAGCAGTAACGATGAAATAAATTACACAAAGTACCCACAACCTACTACTCGTAAGTCGTACATTAAAAATATTTCGAAACTACGTATAATTTAACTTTTTGCTAAGGTACGAAGTACGAGTATGTATTAAAAAAAAATTGTCAAGTAATTAAAAATAAAACAATCCCACATTTCTCTGAAAGTAATAAGAAATATCATCGTCATAAAGTAAGAAGAGTAACTTTGATAGCGACAGGATATTAAAGCATTAAAAATCTCAAGTTTTAAGCGTGGTACTGAAACTTATTTCATTATGTGCGACTTATGCTCCACTTGAGAACATGAATGCCAACGTGAAGGAATTATGGCCGGAGATTAAGATGCACTAGTTGAGAAGCGCGGGTTCTTTTGGGCGTTTTATTATAGTGTTAGGTAATATCGAAGTTGAGTCAGCGATAAGATTGGAAATAGTGATTAGGACTTCTGCAACTGGTAGCTCGCCATCCGGACGGAGCCCAAGTCGTCAACGGCGTGTATTGTTCCACGCGCGTCAAGATGTCAGCAAACCGCAGGGGCTAAGCAGGGTCGAAACCTTCTAGGGCCATGGGTTCGCTTCTAAAAGGAAAATCCGGATCCGGTATGAAAATTTTTAGTCAGTAAAAGTCTCACACTATCTCCCGCTCCGCTTAAGGGTGGGAGATGTCATTCGATGTTTTTCCCAACTAAAAAAATAAATCCAATTACTTGAAAGAAGTAATTCGAAACTCTACGAACTCTACGGTAGGAATGTGTATCAGACTTTTACTAACTAGACTAGGAATAAAACCGTTTAATGACGTAGTACCAAATTAATATTAACTTAATCAAAGCCTTGGCGAAAAGTACACTCGATGAAAAAAACACGTCATCACTTTCATATGAGCTGATAAAACCGGCTTGTCAGAAAGTACTGTCAATATTTCTCATAACAATTCCCAGCAGGCATAATTCGTCGCAGAACTGATATCCTCCTACCGATCCGGGTTTTGTACCACTCAGCGTAATGAAAATGTTATTTTCAATTGTCAAGGGAGGATCACGTTTCAACGATACTCCGAGATGTATCAATAATATGAAATTATTTTGTAGAAGTATCAGTGAAATTTTATCTCATTTCATTGTGGAGGTTATTTTATTTTGTGGCGACTTTTTGCAAGAATCGCCACTGGGTAAATTATGTAAAATTATAAGCATTATTATTATATTATCCTTCATTTATTTCCTAAACATATTTAATACATTTTTTAAATATTTCTTTAACACATATAAAAAAAAAAAACATTAAAAAATAGTGTTGCACCGGTATCAGGAACAGGGTCCAAGCTACTGGCAGTCAGGCTCCAGAGAATGAACCTCCTAACTATACGAGCCGTGTCCAGGAGTACCGTTTTCTGAATCAAGCTCTTGATTCAGCCAACGTGAGGCCTTCCTAAGGTGTTGGATCGAGGCTCTTGGCTATTAAGCCACTACCTGACGTCGATATACTTGATTTGTGTATCTTTCTCGGCTTTGACGAGATTCTCGTCATACGGAACGGATATGTCAACAATCATTGTAAGTCTCTCATTTCGCACTCAGTTCGGTCTCAGTTTAAGCATTATTATTATAAGTCGTATTCAGATCTTATAATTGATCACTTCATGATATGGTCAAGTAAAACTGGCCAGATCGTTTCAACGTTAATATTTTATGATATGTCAAACCTCGTTTGGCCATATAATTGATGTAGGATTTCAATAATAATAAAAAGTTTAAAGATTAGATCAAATAAATATTGAAATATCATCAAGTAACTCAACTTTAATATTTAGAACTATCTGACTAATTTTACTTGGCTATATCATGAAGTAACCAAATTTTAAGATTTGGCCAAGACATAATTATTCACCCCGATAAGAAATCAAAGTTACAAATATAATTTTAGCACTGACCTCTACTATTTACCACTGGACAAGCAGTTCCATATGTTTAACAGCTAATTTTTTGTGTCAATTTGAAGCACCACAAGCAAAAGTCCAGAGAACTTATTTGATTAATTTACCAATATGGCGAACTAAATTAATTTACCAATATGGCGAATATCAAACGGGCACAAAAGCACTCTGACAGTAGCCAGTCCAGTGTGATAAATAGTAGAGATCAGTGATCGTACGACATAAAAACTTGCATTGTACTTATCATTTATTAGTAGTTAATTATAACGCATCTTCACAGAACCTGATATTTTGGAATTGATAATTTAGCATCTTTTTATGGAAGGAAATCACCCAACGACTATCTGACACAACTTGTTACTCCAATCAAGAACGCTAGATTGGAGTAACATGTCGTGTCAGACTTTTAGTAACAAATCCCACCTATGTCCTTAAGTTCACTTTATGTTCTTGGACCATGGTTTCCCTATCGGAAATTCCCTGCAGCCCTAGTGGGCTGATGCCCACAAAAATAGCATCCATAGGCGTCCAGGAAGGTTGATACCTTCCTGGACGCCTATGGATGCTTTTACAGCTTATCTTATAGCCTAAACATAATCAGCCTTTTAATGTTCCTACTGCTGGGACACCGGCCTCCTATCTAAAAGAGGGAATGGGCCGTAATCCACCACGCGAGCCCAGCGTGGGTTGGTGAATGTTGGTCACTAGTCTTCGAATTTTTGGTTCTAGGGCCTGCCGTTTTCCTCATGATCTTTTGCTTTACCGTTTTGAGAGCAATCGTGATGAAATAAATTACACAAAATAATGCGCCTGGCTACTCGTAAATCGGGGCCGTTAATCCTGATTTCCAGCCAACGTAGGCGCGGACTTGCGGACGGCGAGCTATGGGTAGCTCGCTGTCCGACCGTCAGGTAACCATCCGGACCAAGCCCAGGTCGTCAACGGCGCGCACTGTTCCCGCGCGCCTCAAGGAGTTGTCAGCAAACTGTAGAGACCCAGCCTGCTAGCTGCAGGCAGGCCGGGTCGAAGCCTACTGGGGCCAAGGGTTTGCTTCCGAAAGGAAAGCCCGGCCCTGGTATCTAAGGCCAAGAAGGAACGGGGTGAGTTTTTAGTCAGTAAGAGTCTGACACTATCTCCCGCTCCGCCCAAGGGCGGGAGATGTCATTGGATGATTTTACCACCAAAAAAAAAAAAAAAAAACCCCTAGGCCACCACTGCTCTTCTCCACAATCCCAGCTTATCTTAATAAATTATAATTTTAGTAACACTCATCAAACGTGCCAGAAAGCAGACAATTTAATTAGCATCACTTACGATTAAATCGGTTATCACAGCACTAATTTGGCATAGTAATTCCGAACAGCTAATTCCTCCATTTGTGTAGGTCCACATATTAATTTGACAATATTAATCCGTTATTAATACGGCCAGTTTGATAATTATTATATTATTTAAGCTCAAATATTCAGTACCTATATATTCAGTATTATGAAAATTAGGGATTATGATAATCCTTTATGCAGAAAACTTTGTTCTACATGATAGGAACAATCAATGTATAATAATTTTTTGAGGTGTTTGAGACAGAGAGTAAAGTCCTGCACGCCTCCTTTGATAAGGAAGGATCCTCCGAACAGACGGGAGTTATGTCTGGTGGGCAATTGCCCTTGTTCATGTGTTAATTGTATTATGTGATTTATTTTCACCTTTGTGCTAAGTTGCCGAGTTGTTAGTTAGTGCATGTTATCACCGGTTGAATTTCGCCAAGCCCATGTTAATTAACCATACGTACAAAACACTCAGTTGCGAACGCACAAAAAAATAAATCTTCAAAGAAATAATTGAATGTGTTCCCAAGCGGAATTCCCTGACGGAGTCTATGCCAATGTACCAATAACTTGAAAATTGTATTAGTGTTTAAGCAAGACCAAAATGAACAGTGAGAAATATTTACCGTTTTCAAACTCAATAATGTTATAACCCGCGTAGTGGATTACGGCCCATTCCCGCTCCTAGAGAGGAGGCCTGAGTCCCAGCAGTGGGAACATTACAAGGCTGATGCTATGCTATGCTAATGTCATAAAATACCAATTCTTAATACCTTCGGAAGTCAGAGCTGTGCATCAGGATTGAAAACAATTCGTCCGTTTACCAAGTAGGTAAGCAAGCATTTTACAATCCAATTCTTTTCTACAACTCACAACACTGTCCGCAACAAATTCGAAATCTCTCACAAACTTCTCGAATCCAAAATTCTAAGCACTTTAACTGAAAATTCTTAGGCAAAAACAAAAGAAAATTCCACCCATTTTAATCTCA
Organism: Leucania comma; assembly: GCA_958295575.1. NCBI lineage: Eukaryota > Metazoa > Arthropoda > Insecta > Lepidoptera > Noctuidae > Leucania > Leucania comma. The sequence continues at coordinate 5,659,523 of OY282476.1, read as the reverse complement.
CCCAAGATATACTATGAGAGAGACTCCTTTAAGTCACCGAGCTTATTTACGTCTCGTACTTTAATAACAGTACTTTAAATGACCAAAATTCCGTTTTAACGATTAAAACGGGAAAGTTTTCAGACAGAAATTTATTGTAAGGACGCTCAGTTATTTTTCAATTTGGTAGATCGCGGGTAGGAGAAAAGCTAGCGGCGATTATGTTTGGAGAACTTTCGGGAAATATTGTCGGGGATGCGAATTGTGTTCGGAGTTAGGCCTGCATGATTCGACTTTGTTTTTAGTTGAGTGGAGCATTTTTGAAACGGATTTTTTTATTACTGACTGCTTGAGTTTAAGGTACTGGGTTGGATTCCTAGGTTAGGTAATTTGTTTGGTTTTTATTTATTATTGGTTGGTTTAGTGATGACTTAAGATTTGATATATTATTGTGAAAGTGATTTAGATTTTAATGTTATTTTATTTTTATATTGTGATTTTAATTTTAATTTAATTTGTGATTTTTTTTTATTGGCTATGGACTCCGGTCTGATAATAAATGTTTTTTTTTAATTTTTTTTTTTTATTAGTTTTTCTATCTAAAATTTTTCTGTAGTCTCGGAGTCTTTTTTTCTAGTGAGAAAATCATCCAATGACATCTTCCCCCCTTAGGCGGAACGGGGTTAGTGTCAGACTTTTACTGACTAAGCACCCATTTCAGTTCCTTCTTTGCCTTCATTCCAGGGTCCTGGGGTACACTTCCACATTACCCACGGTCTCGGACTCTGGGTTTGAATTTGGATCTATTACGAATTCAAAAGTGGGGTTGTTTGTTGTTGTGCTTTCGGGGCAGTTACCACGGGCCCGCCACTGCTCATTAGCAAATAATTATTCCCGCTCTGGGTGAAACGAGTGGCAATGTCTGAGTTTTACTGACTTTAACCCGCTTTTTATTAAGCCTATACTGTCCCACAGCTAAGCAAAGGCCTCCGCCAATTTCGTCCAGGTATTATTTTCTCTAGCACCAATGATAACTCAGGTTCAGTTTATTCGTTGACCATACATTTTACTGATGATGATACACTGATCTTGATATTTAACTACTATTGCAGATACATTACATCGTAATTACTAGGTCCGACTCATAAAGAATCGGCTAAGGCAACGGGGAAATTCCGAAGGGAATATTGTGGTCCTGGAACTAACATGAAAACTTTATGATGTAATTTTATTTTATACACTGAATCTTCGAATGTGATCTTAATCTGTTGCTCAAACATTTGCTAAAACTCAACGTTAACTTAAGCTCGCTTTTGTATATTAATTGTTTAAATATTATGTTAAGGGGACTACTGCAGATAATTGCGACTTTTACAATGCGCAAAAGTAAGGGTATATGATCCATTGCAGTTAACAGAATGTCTCATCATCACTGCATGAATGCACGAGGAAGGCGGCCATCAGAGAGGAGTGGCGGCGTGTTGTGAAGCTTGCCACCAACACCTGAAATGATGACCGCGACCACTCTGTCAAGAGTGATAAAAAGAAGAACAAAAGAGTTTTTAGAAAAAAACGTACTTTATTTTTTATTTTATCTTTATAAATCGATAGTGTTACATGTACAGAATCGACCCTCCACAGGATTAAAACGACCAAAATTTAACGGTGTATACCACGCTATAAAAGCTTGCTAAGAAAAAAATATTTTCATTGAAAACTTGTTTTAAAATCAAATCTGTAGATTTCTATTAAACCACTAAAATTGTTCATATTTACAAGTGTTGTGCCTCGTATTTCAAGTGCTTACTGTAATCCTCTTGAGTTTTGGTATACAATAAAGAATTAAAAAGAATGAAATGGAAACTTTCTATAGAAGAAAAAGTTGAATCATTTTGTTACTGTTCCGTATTTAAAAAGCTGTTTCGATTCGTTTCAAATGTTTTCTGCAAGTAGCTGTTTTATTCATACCGTTTTATAGTTCGGAAACTGCAGTTAATTTTTATTACAAGCTTGAATTGTTTCATTTAAAAATGGTAATTCTTATTTCTATGCAATCCTGAAATCGGTTCGCATTAATTTTTCTTTATTTATATTTTTCTATGTGTATTTTCTTTTGTTATTGGCTTTATGGTGTATATGTTACCAGCAATCTATATAATACGGTCATCATAATCATCATCATCAGCCTTTTAATTTCCCACTGCTTGGATACAGGCCTCCTCTCTAAGAGAAGAAATGGGCCGTAATCCACCACGCGGGCCCAGTGCGGGTTGGTGAATGTCACATGTCTTCGACTTTTTGGTTCTAGGACATGCCGGTTTCGGTTTTGGTAGTTTTGTATTTCGAATTAATTTGCCAATATCTCGAATCGGACACAAAAGTACTTTGGCTGCAGCCAGTCCAGTGTGATAATTAGTAGAGATCAGTGTCGTAGGACATACAAACCTGCATTGTACTTATCATTATTATTAGTAGTTAATTATAACGCGTTCTATTCTATTGTTATTGGCTTTATGGTGTTTAAGTTACCGGTAATCTAAATAATAAAGTATTCTATAGAATATTTTTTTTTTACAGTATGTATTTTCAAAATCATCATGATTTCATCTGAAAGAGCTCTACTGTTGGACAAAGGCCCCCCCCACGTCTTGCCATAACGAAAAGTTCGATAGATCTCATATCCATCGAATTTCCGCGACCAGTATCAGGGTAGATTTAATAAATAAATATATTGTCACATGCGTAAAATTTCTTAAAGTCATCGTCCTACTTTCTAAACAGATTTAGATGAAATTTCCGAATGGGTAGACCGTATCCTGGAATAGGACGTAATATACTTTTATCTTGAGAATATAACCCATTGGAGGTAATTTTCCAATTTCATGCAAGTGAAACCGCTGGGAAAAGTTAGCTCTAAATATGTATAAAGAAAGAAAGAAACAATAATATTTGAGACTCGCACAGGACAAAAAATATATACAACAATTATAAAATCACCAAATTGGTACTTCTTAAACATAAAAAAAGCAAACAAACAAAGATTGAAATAAAAGACCTGTGCGAGGTCAAAATGGCCCCTATCTCAGCATATGCTGCGATAATTACTAAAAAAAAAAACGCAGAGCTGGTATTCTGATTGGGCCTGATGCATATGTTAGCGGAATCTGAATAATTGAGGTCTTTTATACAATACCTAGGCAATGTATACAATAACTGAGGCATCCAGGTAATGTATAAAAACTTATTATGAATATGCAATAAATAATATAAAACTAAAAAAATACATACTTTACCTAGGTAATAAAACTTAAAGAAATTAATTTCGTACATGCGTGAATTAATTCTAGTTTGAAAAAAAAAAAGTACTTTATTTTTTTATTTTTATCTTTACAAATCGATAGTGTTTCATGTACCGAATCGACCCTCCACGAGAATAAAGCGACCAAAATTTAATGGTGTGTGTATGTAAAACAATGGATTTTGGTCTATGTTAACCGGCTTACCTGTAAAACGACGGACAAATGAAACATGCTCTATTATAGAAAAACAATATAATTATGTTAAAGACGAGAGCAGAGAAGGAGGTGACATAATTTTAGGGCATCAAATACTAGTGAAATAAATAAATAATAATTAATATTATTATGAATACAATTAAGGGACCAGGGGGGAGATCGCGGGCTTGCGGACGGCGAGCAATGGGTAGCTCGATGTCCGACCGTCCGGTAACCGACCGGACCGAGCCCAAGTCGTCGACGGCACATACTGTTCTCGCGTGCCTCAAGTAGCTGTCACCAAACCGTAGAGGCCCAGCCTGCTAATAGGCAGGGTTGAAGCCTACTAAGGCCAAGGGTCGCCTCCCAAAAACTAGGCTCGGCCCCGGTACGAAAGGCAACGAAGGAATGGGGTAGGTTTTAGTCAGTAAGAGTCTGACACTATCTTCCGCTCCGCCCAAGGGCGGGGGATATCATTGCATGATTTTACCACCCATAAAAAAATCTAGGAGGGAGATAAGGGGTCTTTAAGTCAAGAGTGAATAGGTCACTTTTGGGCACGTTGCTTCATCGTCAGCCACGTAATCGCTTACCATCAGGTGAGATAGTGGACAAATGCGACCCTACACAATAAAAAAAAAAAAAATAAGGCAGACAAAAATTGTCTGAAACAATAAATAATATCCTGTAGTTAACCAAATCAGCTCCAATCACGCTGATTTCAACAACTAAACGTAAAAATATATGAACTCTCCATAAATTTCAGTACAAATGACAAAACTAAACAAATAAGAGTATAACAAGTCTAGAATATTTCTCTCATACATTTGTGTATCTCACAATTTATCTGTGATATTTTATTTTCTGCATAAACCTGGAAATTTTCCCATAATATATCACTGGAACAACTGCACCTGCGTTTTACGTCTTGTTGGGGGGAAATTTTAGAACAATGCTAGTGAAATGGGCTGTTCATCATTTTGTACTATTTTGGGGTAGAATTTTTGCAGTACTAATTTGCTTACTTTTTAACTGCCTCGTGTCTATTGAGCCTAGGTCTGATTCCTCATCATCATCATCATCATTTCAGCCAAAAGACGTCCACTGTTGGAGATAGGCCACAATGACCGGTCCTGTGAGTCTCGCATCCATCGGACTCCAGCGACCCTGACCAGGTCATCGGTCCACCTTATGAGAGGCCTTCCAACGCTGCGTCTAAAAAGTGCTATTAAACCCTGCTTTAAGGTGATGTATGCGACACTCCTGTGAATTAGAAATGAGCCCGGAATTTTGGGAGTTAGTGGTGTGTTTTTTTGTAGTGTGTCAAATCATCTAATGACATCTCCCACCTTTGAGCGGAGCGGGAGATAGTGTCAGACTCTTACTGACTAAAAACCCACCCCGTTCCTTCGTTGCCTTTCATACCAGGGCTGAGCTTTCCTTTCAGACTCTTGGCCCCAGTAGGCTTCAAATCTGCTGGGTCCCTACGGTTTGCTGACAACTCCTTGAGGTGCGCGGGGACAGAACGCGCCGACAACGATCTGGGCTTGGTCTGGATGGTTATCGGACGGTCGGACAGCGAGCTACCCATTGGTCGGTTAGTGCTGTGTGTGACACTCCCGTGCCTCAGAAAGCTAGTAAAGCAGTCGGTACTGCGCCTGATCTATTCCCGGTCGTGTCACATTGCTGTGCCATTGGATTACGATAGCAAAAGAGCAGAGAGTGTACCTAAGTTATCACACACGCTTGTGCACTATATTATCTCGTGCGGTCTTGGCTAATCTCTGTAGATTCACCATTTTTAATACATCGTTGTAAATAAAATCATCGTCACTGTATCGTGTTGTTCTTCAAATAAGTAACATCCAAACTTAATAAAAATACAGCACCATACCAACCAAAAGACTCGAACTACAACAGCAAAAAAAAAATACCTACTGAAGTTGAACTAACAGAAATCATTGAGCCATGCCATAGAATACTTTTACCACAAAAATAAATGAAAAATTCTTTGGAATAGATTGGCCTGTTGGTCTTGTGGTTAGTGGCTTTGACTGCTATATTTTAATTCTGGGCAAAAACAATTCAGAATAATAACATGATCAATAAATTAAAAATGTCAAAACTTAAAAAGAAATGTCAATGAAACTAAAAGTACCAAAATTGAAACGATAAAATAAATACAATGGTCAATAAATTAAAATCTCAAAATTAAAATTTAATAGTTATAATAATTAATTAATAATAATTTAAAAGAAATAGAGAGTGACTTATCTCTCATAAACTGGGACAACATATGTAATTTTTTGAATGTAAATGACATGGTTGATGAACTAAATAAAAATATTTTAAGAATTTACAATATGCACGCTCCGATTAAGACACGTTTAATTAAAGAACCATCGTACCCCTGGATCACTGAGACCATTAAATTAATAAAGGAACAGAGAGTAAAGTCCCGCTAACCTCCTTAGAAAAGGGAGGATCCTCCGACCAGACAGGTGTTATATCTGGTGGGCTACTGCCCGATAGATGATTTCGGGTTTGTTCTATATGTTCCAATCGCGCCGCGAATCTTACTTGCGCGATGCAGGATTAGTTCATTTGTGACGACATAGATGTCGCTACATCACTCCCCTCCGGAGATCGGAGATCGATGGTTCTTGATGCTTCTTGATGCGTCTTGTGATGCGTGCCAAGCCAATGGTGGTTGGTTCCAGTGAGTCGAAACCGGATTCCGCATAGTTCTCGGTGAGTCGGAACTGTCTGCGGTGATACCCCAGTGAGTAGGGGTGGTGCAATCCCAGTGAGTCGGAATACGATGCTGCAGGCTCCGGTGAGTCGGAGTAGTACGGCCGGCTCCAGTGAGTCGGAGCGGTGCTGTGCGAAGTAGGGCTTGATTGCTGTCGTCGACCAGAAGAGGTTCTTCAATGCTCTTCATGTGACTGGCCGAAGGTGCAGGTGCTTAGCCAAGGTCGCTGATGAGGCTGAGGGTGATGACCAGGTATGACCAAGTAGGCATGCTGGTGGTCAGGATACCCTTATAGCCGTAGGTGCTGGCTGTATGGCTCGCTGCTCGAAAGCTTGAGGAAGTGATGATGACGTCACGATGTGGTAGCTGCACGAAGGCTGCGCTGACGTTCTTTGTCGAGGGTCACCAGTTTAGAGGTAGTGGAACAGAGAGTAAAGTCCCGCTAACCTCCTTTGAAAAGGGAGGATCCTCCGACCAGACAGGTGTTATATCTGGTGGGCTACTGCCCGATAGATGAATTCGGGTTTGTTCTGTATGTTTCAATCGCGCCGCGAATCTTACTTGCGCGATGCAGGATTAGTTCATTTGTGACGACATAGATGTCGCTACAATGCATTTACGAAATGACGCCTTGACCAAATATCGTAAGACGAAGTCTGACTCAAAACGGGCATACTACAAGCAACTGAAATCTCTAGTGACAAGTTCCATATTCAGGGAAAAAGTGGCATACTTTCAGTTCAATATCAATAACAAAATTAAAGACCCTAAAACCTTATGGAGCAATTTAAAAGACGTTGTACTCCCTAATAAACAATCTGAGGACCTTCCCACACACTGTAGAGACCCAGACCGATTAAATGACCATTTTTTGAATGTTCCTGGTAACCCTGACTGCAATATCACACAACGTAATTTCTTTGAATCTCATCGTTTCGGGGATGACAGTTTCAAGTTCACGTTACAACCAGTAACCCCAAGTCAAGTTTTGAAATACTTTCGTGAACTGAAATCTAACGCTGAAGGTTGTGACAGGGTGACTCTAAATATGCTTTTGCTCACCCTCCCCCACACACTAAAAGTCATCACCAATATTATAAATAGTTCAATCCACTCTGCAACATTCCGTGACAATTGGAAAATTGCAATAGTTAGACCGTTGCTGAAAGTATTTAATCCAACAGACCTAAAGGATCTCCGCCCCATTAGCATTCTGCCTTGTTTATCCAAGATTGTCGAGAAGGCTGTGTGCGAGCAGTTAACAAAATATTTAGAAGAAAAAAATATACTGCCTGAGCTACAGTCCGGTTTTCGTAAACGGCGCAGTACCGCTGCGGCTTTCCTGGACGTCACGGATAATATTTTGGCAGCACAGGATAAGGGTCTATGTACGTTTCTCGTTCTACTTGATTTTTCGAGGGCCTTTGACTGTATAAATATTGATTTATTTCTTTCAAAGCTGAACTATTATGGTTTTGATCAGGACACGATACAGTGGTTCCATAGTTATCTCACTAACCGACAGCAGCGTGTGGAAATCCGTTTGAGCAATGGCATATCACTTATTTCGTCACTCACCCCTGTTAGTAGGGGAGTTCCGCAAGGCTCTATATTGGGCCCTATAATCTTTATTTTGTATTGTGCGGACATTGTAAATTCTTTAAAGCGATGTAGATATCATATTTATGCCGATGATGTGCAGGTATATATCTCTTTTAAGCCAAGTGAATATGCTAACGCGTTAAAGGACCTAAACGATGATCTCAGTAGAATAGCATGTTGGGCTGAGAACAACGGTTTAGTTTTAAACCCTACTAAAACTAAATACATGGTGTTTGGAACCAATTGTCAAATCAATGCAGTGCCGGCAACACTCAATGTTACCCTATTGGGTGAGTCGGTCAGTCGAGTCAGTGAGGCACGTAATTTGGGTCTGAATATGGACGTTGGCTTAAGATACGAAGCACATGTGGCAGCCGCAGTTCGTACGTACTTCTACCGGCTAAAGGTCCTTTATAAAATAAGGCCATATTTGTCGGAGGAGTTGCGAATCCAGCTTGTGGAGTCTCTTGTGCTTTCAAATCTAAATTATGCAGATACCGTTATCGGCCCTCGACTACTGGCAAGAACTGATCGACTGATCCAGAGGGTGCAAAACGCCTGTGCTCAATTTTGTTTCAACGTCCCTGCAAGAACTCACATAACGCCATTTCTAAACAAGCACTCAATTCTCAGGATGAAGTCGCGTCGCAAGCTGCACTTGGCTTGCCTACTGTTTGGGGTGATAAAGTACAAGCAGCCAACTTACCTCTACCATAAATTGAGCTGGATCGCTAGCAAAAGGGAATGTGCCAGCAGACAGTGCTCGCAACAACTGTCCACTCCATCGCACAAGACAGCTGCTTTCAGAGGCAGTTTTCGGTACACAGCATCCAAATGCTGGAATAACATTCCTCCGCCCATAAGGAATGTAAAATGTCTTAACACATTCAGGACACGGCTACGACAATTTCTTATAACCTCACAGAAAAAACGTGGTATGTTTATTTTGAACACGTCCATCATATAGCTTGCCTGCGTTTTCTTTATATCTGGGACGGTCAGCTAGGCGTACCTACATTCACTGTTTTTCAGCTTGAACTTTATAATTCAGTGCTTATGAAGCTACTGTTTAAGACCACTATTATTTTATTATTACTTTTTTTTTCAAATTATACACACATTATTTTAATACACATTATTCACTTTGTCAACATTATTATATATATCACGACCTACTAAATTCACTCCGCACATAAAACTTCTCTCACAAAACCATCTGGTCGTCCGTATGTCATCACAAGGATCCAGCAGAAAATCAGCGTCAGGTACATTTGCCTGACATATGCTGAGCTGGACTCCCATTTGGTGCAACACTGAGATGCACACCGCACTATGGCTCCCATCTTTGTATTTTTCTTTTTTTTTTCTAATTACCTACATGTGTTTATTATATTTTTCTTTGTTGATCCTGTTTATATTTATATATGTGCTTAGTTGTTATAATTAAATTTAATTGCGCTTTCGTGTATGTTCTGTGTTGTAACAAATAAACGGTTTATCTATCTATCTATCTAAAATAAATAGAATAAAAAGGTATAAATTGCAAATTAAAAAAAAAAAAAAATCCTTCAATCTTACCTGCCCCACGCCTGATTGACGGGAGCATGCAAGGCCTGTCAGTGTTGTCTAAATGATAAATGATAAATGATATTTATTTTGTAAGTAGGTTTTTAAAAACACTTTTACACGTCAAAATTTTTTTTTGTCATTTTAATCTAGATGAGGCCGGTGTTTCCTAGCTGACTACCCTGAGAAGAAACACCGAAACAAACTCAGGGGTCAAAGTCTCTTTTAAAGTCCATACAGTAAATATGTATTGGTCAAATCACATGAGGACCATGCAGATTTGTCTGAAATGGCCTTTTGAAGAAAGAACCATACAGATTTGAGTGGACCTGTCCAGTCAGTGCAAGCATTTGTCAGTATTCGCAAAGCTCAACTCAGGACACTAAGGAGCTCAACGATTTGACGAACAATACCAAGGAAAGGACATTTGGGTAGGCCGCAGAAAATACTCCCCTAAAGGGCCCGTCCAACCTAGTTGCAATGATGGCGGAATATTTATTTTATTTTGTTTTTAGTATTTGTTGTTTTAGCAGTAACAGAAATACATAATTTGTAAAAAAAATTACTGTCTAGCTATCATGGTTTTGACATACAGCCTGGTGACAGACAGACAGACAGCGAAGTCTTAGTAATAGGGGTCCCTAAAAATCAGAATGTTATTGGAAAAATACATATTATTTTGACGTGGAGCTCTGTTATTTGAATTCGTACACGCATCTGTCGCGGGCTACACACATTTATTACATGTTTGTCGGTGAAGCGTCGCCCGATTGTATTCTGATAGAAATAACGTGTTTTTTGGATAGAAATCGGAGATTATTTTAGTAGAGGCTGAATCAAAATAGTGATGAGACGGGACTGGGTTGAAATATTTATTGAAAAGAATTGATATAATGAATTTATGTTAAGGTTTCTGTTTCCAAAGCGTAAAAAGTGGATCCTATTACTAAGATGCCACTGTCTGTCAATCTCTCTGTCACCATGCATGGTAGGAATCTCATGAACCGCGTAGTCAATTGAAATTTTCACAGATTATGTATTTCTGTTGTCGCTACAATAAATATTAAAAGCACATTAAAATAAATCTTTTAGTGAGACTCCCATATAACAAACATGATTTTTGACATACATAAAACAAACAGGTGAAACCTAATGTTTTACAGGTACGGAATCTTTCGTGCGCGAGTCCGACTCGCACTTCACCGGTTTTTTTAAAGAGTAATAATCAAATAACTTCTCCCACTCTAAGTGGACTGAGCATAGCGAACACGGCTAGCTAGAGCAGTGCTTCCCAACCTTGTTTTGACTAGAGTCCACCTTGTTTTCTTTGTTAATAGCAGGGATCAGAAGTCTAGTAGAAAATGTAGCTATGTCAATAAAATAAAATAAAATCTTATGTCATAAATATTCTACTTGGAGCAGGGCTATTCTTTAAAATCTAAAATAACGAGGGTTGTCATAGAAAAGGCAATTGAGACTTAAAATCAGTTCGTATTCAGTTGGATGATGCTGAATTCAAATTTATAGACATTTCGCGGACCTTATTTTGGCTTTTACGGAACCATTGTGCTAGAGCGTTTGAGCACTTTCTGACTAAAACCCATCTGTGTTCCTTCAGTTACACTTGGGATTTTAGGGCTGCGATAATTCTTCCGAATAATCTCCTGAAAGATAATTTAATTAAGCGCTACGTATTATGATTGGTCGTTTTTAAATAGAAGGCCTAATCTCGGCTTATAAGCCTGATAACAATGGTTTTTAATTAATTTAGGACCTGGCTTGGCATGGATAACCTTAAAAGATAGACATTTGCTGTCACGGACTATTCTATAGAAAAATTTTCAAGGAGAACAATAATTAGGGAAACATAACATTGCTCAATGACCTTGAAGAATTTACCTCTACACTAGTAGAGAAGAATTGACCTCTACACAGGCATTGCAGGGGGTGCTGCGCGCGGGGTGTTAGTACTGATTCGATTTTTTCTTGATTACTTATCGATATTCAATGAAATTAGAAAAAAAAAAATCAATACAAGTTATTCAATTTATCGTAACATATATTTTGGTATTACAATGTATAAATATAGAGCCGTTTTCGAGAAAATATGGAATTAATGTTCAAAAAAGGCCTATATACCAAATTTCTTTTCTAGAGTTAGGGTATTATTTTGAGAAACGTAATCAATACAATTTATTGGTAATGTCCTTAAGTATCCCCTTCATTTTTTATATGGTAATCGTACATAAGGAATAATCTATAAACTTCAATCAACCTAGGCGTTTTTTTGGATTTGGGCGATGTAATCCCCTTTCTCTAATGTAAGCTCTCAAAAGGAATAATTTTCACTCGATTCTGTCATATACTCCATATATTCTGTCGATACTCCGCTCCTATTGATCACAGCGTGATGTTTTAAATAAAACATGAAGCCTACCTCGACAAACGGGCTATCTAACACTGACAGAATGTTTTCAAATCCAACAAGTAGTTCCAGAAATTGGCGTGTTCAACCAAACAAACAAATTCATCAGCTTCATAATATTAATTATAGGTATGGATTTATTTGTGTATCTTTTTTATATTTACTTTTTTTTTCTTTAATTGCACCTACTACTATTTTTCTGTGTTTCACACAAAGATTGACTAGATTGATTGGTAGAAAATGCCTAAGGCATTTGCACGTACATAGTGTTTTTGTGCATAAAGTATTAAATAATTCAAAATACATCTACAATTTCTTCCCTCGGCGGCAGCGATCTCTCACGCCGGGCCTTGGTACAGGCCATGGTCTGGAACGAGGAAGAGTGGCAGGCGGGCGCCTCCTAATGCTAGCAAAGGAGGAGGCCGACCGCATCAGGCAACGATGCACACGCCGCCGCCGCTGCCGGGATTCTGATCCTGATTTCTAGCCACCGTAGGTGCGAGCTTGCGGACGGCGGGCCATGGGTAGCTCGCTGTCCGTCCGTCCGGTAACAGTGCGGACCGAGCCCAAGTCGCCGATGGCGCGATCTGTTCCCGCGCGCCTCAAGGAATTGTCAGCAAACTGTAGGGACCCAGCAGAGCTGAAGACTACTGTGGGGCCTCGGGATAGTGTGAAAATGTATCCCATGACCCTGGAATCAAGGCAATGAAGGAACGGGGTAGGTTATTAATCAGTAAAAGTCTGACACTATCTCCCGCTCCACCCAAGTGCGTGGGATGTCATTGGATGATTTTACCATACAAAAAAAAAAATCAGGAAACAGTTTTTCTACTTGTTCTGTAAAGTTTTATGACATGCTATTACAAAGTTTTCACTGCCAAACGACGCTATGCTAATCAGCACCTAATACACGGATGTGTAAATAGAATCCTAACTCCCTAAGTATTCAAATCACAGTAATATACTACAAACGTAATTTCCTTACCCGAGGCAAAAGTTTAGTTAAACGGTAGACGTTTACGAGGTAATACATTCCTGTTTTGAACATGCAAGTAATAATGACACAAAACCGGTTCCTGTTTTTACTGTCATCGCGAGCAGCTCAAAGTTTTCGCGGCAATTAGTAATTCCAGTTGGATTAGCATAATGCAGGCAAAGTGTAGGCAAAAACACAAATGTAGGAGGCAACTCTTCGAGTTTTGGTTGCTCAGGAAATCGTTTAGTTGGCAGGCTGAACTGAAAGCAGGAAAAACGAGATGATTTAGTTAGGTTTTAGTGTTCTGCTTTCGGATGGTAATTCGTGTTGATTTTAGAGGTTCTTTGTGATATTTTAGGTGCGTATTACAAATAAGTCTTCTATAAAGTTCATGAACTTATAATTCGAGTGATCTCTACAGGGTAGCTTATTGAGAACAGTTTGATGAGAGTATCACAGAATCTAGATAAATGGCCTGTGATTGAAAAAAAGTGTGCAGCTGTAGACTATTGAAGTGTGATGTTTTACTGGACCACTTCTTAGTTCAACCTATTGAATCGAAAGATTTAAAAATCATCAGTGATAATCTCTATTGTTCTCTATATTTCATCACCATTATTTGAGCTGAAAGAGTTCACATTTAGGACATAGGCCTTGAGTGATTGGCAACCATCGGTTTTCCACGACCTTCACCAAGTCATCGGTCCACCTTATGCGAAGCCTAGCAAAGCAGCTTCATCTAGTATGCAGTCGCCACTCCAGAACATATCGGCTCCATCAACTATCTGCTCTGTGAGCAAGATGTACCCTGTTCACTGCCCAACATTTCATTTCACTACAATCTAAACAAAACATTGTCGTCACGTAAAATAATTTCAACGAAAACATTCTCTACAAAAACCGCATTGAACCTAAAACAACCAAACAAATTATACGAAACCAAATTCAGCAAATTGAAATCTATCCGCACAATTTACTACGGGTACTCGTACCAAAAAAAAATCCTTACGCTGAAATCCAAGGGAACCGAAAAAGAAAAACAAAAGCGAAAGTCACTCATAATAAGGCCCGTTTATTCCCCGTTAAGGGTCAAGCCACACCTGAAGTAAATTGAATTCCATGAATAAATTTCCCCCTGTGCAACATTGAGGTGTAAGTTACGAACTGAAGCTTTGTTTGGCTTTGGGTAGAATTGGGACTACTCTGAATGACGTCATAACTTACAGGTATGGTATACCAATTCCAGTATGATTCCGTTGTATAAAAAGGATTATGCTACTCCATCTGTAAAGATAATATATTCTTTATTTTACACCAAAAATAAAATCACAGTGGGACCAAAAAATTAATAGGGTGTCACATTCGGCGGTCTTATCACTAAAAGCTATTTTTTACACAAAACCTTTGGATAGATTTGACAAAAAAAAAGGAGAAAAAGATACGCAGGTAGTTCATAGTGTACTATTCACATTATATTATATACATAACTAATAAAATACATGTATTAATATTTATATGAAAGCAAAGAAATAATGTATTAACCACGTATTAATCCATTGAACTATCTATGTACTTATAGAATATTTTTTATTGTAAAATTTATCAACATATTCCGCAACACAAAAAATCCCTCTAAAATATTGCCTCAACATAGTCATTTAAACCTTGCACTACACGCAATCTCGATCTATGGGCAACATTTATGTTCCTAATATTATACTCTTAGTACTTTTGATTGCCAAGTTTATCTTTTTGGGTAACAAAAAAAATCCTCCAAAATATTGCCTCAACATAGTCATTCGAACCTTGCACCACACGCAATCTCGGTCTACGGGCAACATTTCATCGGAAACAAGAACTTATTGCCCCGTGGCCCGTAAATAACTTAATATTATTAGATTACAAATCAAATGTGAATCCTGTTACAGCTATTTTTTTTATTTTGTTTCGACTGAATATCCGACTTTGTTTCTGTATTGACATAATCATTGTAACTTGATATTGCAAATTGTGGGTAGTTTGAAATCATAATACGTTTTGCGGTTGAAGTGAGAAACTATTAATGTTGTATTTATTTACCATTTTCTGTGGTTTTGTGTTTATTTTAATAATGTCAAAATTAAGTGAATTAATTTATTTAGTCAATGAAATGGCAATGACAGGCAAAGTGATAAAGTAATTTATTACTAAAAACAGTAGAGCTACTTGTTAATGATATAATAAAAGAAAACAAAGCGTTGCATTACTTCTGTCTCGAGAGAATGCGTTCACACTCATGAAACTCACACACAAGACGCCCAGATATGACTTTCAAATATTTATTCCGTGAGGAAATCGAACCCACGAAACGCTGCGCCGCAGCCTTTTACTCAACCAGTGCGCCAACCGTTCAATACATCTTGAAGTTTACTAATATGTAAATTTTACATGTTGTGTTCATTTTAGGAATTCTTTTGATTTTTCAAATTTTTCGCCTTACTCGTAAATAATAGTACCAAATAATTAAGTATTTTATTCAATTATTTTCAAATAATACTACAAGTAGTTACGTTCCTACAAAAAAAAAACTACATTGACTAATCAATTATTTGATAAAAACAGCAGTATATCCAAAACACTGAATAAAAACAGACACAATATATAACACACACGGTACAACACAATGCACACATAAAACATGGTTAGTAAAAAAACTTATTTAATTAAGAAGTCTGTTCGACGAAAAAAAAAATTAAATTCACTTTAAGTAAATAATATTCCAACATCCTGTATACGAGACGATTGTAAATGATCCACGTGCTGTATAAACGAATGTCCGCATTATACAAATGTTGAGGAGCAGTTCAGTGCAGACCTCTTAATGATAGATATACGGGGGAGGAATATGGATGGGCATGCGGTGGTTGTATTGTGTCAATCACTGATTGGTATTATACTGATGAATTTTCTTAGGTGCATTTGGTCCCGGTGTTTGTTGAAAAATCACGTTTGTTGGATGGGTTTGAGTATTAATTAAGTTTTTTTTTTCTCAGTTTGACCTGTATGTACATATGTATGTATGTATGTTTGTCCGCGATTATATTCGTCACATTTAGGAAAAGGTTTCAAAAAAGGAAGTTCTCAGTTTTTAGAATGGTCATGATGATTTGATAATGGAACCCAATGGCGAAAGGTATCTATTTAGGTTTGGCTGAGAGGTACTACAACTCATTCCCGCGATAGAGGGTCTTGACAGACATACAGACGGACAACAAAGTGATCCTATAAGAGCCCTGTCTTTTCATTTTGTGGTATCGAACCCTAAAAATCAGATAATCATATTCAGAGAATCAGAGAGTCATAATGTCATATTTTAAGTTTTCTTAGTCATAATGTTGATTGAAATTGATATTTATCATAGTATTTATTAGTTCATAATATTAGCATATATACGTTCTTTATTATTATAAGGAATATAATTTATACTATATTCTATTTGAACTATCTGTTATTTATTTATTGTGCAAACCTACCACACATCTCTACTTGTTTTTTAACACAAAGATTGACTGGTAGAGAATCCTCACGGCGTTCTAAACTTCCGCACGATGCAGGTGCTTATCGAACACGGCAAATTTGCTAAGTTCCTGTTCCAGATTCGTGCGGAGGATTCGCCCGGGTGTTGCCACTGTGCGGAACACCCGGAGGACACGGTAGAGCATACTGTAGAGGTGTGCCCCGCCTGGGCGGAGCATCGCCATGTCCTCGTGGGGGCGATCGGCGGCAGCGATCTCTCTCGTTAAGGCCATGGTCCGGGGTGAAGAGGGATGGCAGACGGTCGCCTCCTTCTGCGAAGCAGTAATGCTAGCAAAGGAGGAGGCCGACCGCATCGGGCAGAGGCAACCGGGCGCTCGCCCCAGCCGCCGCCGGGATTTTGATTCCGATTTCCGGCCACCGTAGGCGCGGGCTTGCGGACGACGTGCAATGGGTAGCACGCTGTCCGATCGTCCGGTAACCGACCGGACCGAGCCCAAGTCGTCGACGGCGCGTTCTATTCCCGTGCGCCTCAAGGAGCTGTCAGCAAACTGTAGAGGCCCAGCCGGCTAGCTGCAGGCAGGCAGGGTCTAAGCCTGCTGGGGTCATGGGTCAGCTTCCGAAAGGAATACCCGGCCCCGGCACGATGGGCAACAAAGGAATGGGGTAGGTTTTTAGTCAGTAAGAGTCTGACACTACTTCCCGCGCCGCCCAAAGGCGGGATTTGTCATTGGATGATTTTAACTACCATAAAAAAAAAACTGGTAGAGAATGCCTTGTTGGATTAAGTCCTCCTATGTACCACTATTGTACATGAAGTTTAAATAAATAAATAAATAAAGATTTACACAGATACAAAAAGCATGCCCGCACTAAGCTTCATCTCCCGTATGTTTTCCTCTCTTAAACTTCCCACAGAGCATTTATATTTGGCAAGTATGCTTTCAGTTTCTTGCTGAAAACGGCAAAGTGGTTATAACGACCGTCTACAAAGTTGTTTAGTTAGTATTTCGTTTATTATAAACGAAATAAGTTTCAAATTAATCTAGCAAGAACTAAGAAAAAAAAATTTCTTTGTTTATGTTACCTAAGAGCTTAGTTTGTTCATAGTTTAATTAAAGTTTGGTAAAGAAAAGCTGTTAAACTGTACTAAAACTAATCCATATAGTTTTTAGGGTTCCGTAACTCGAAAGGAAAAAATGAAATCCTTATATGATGACTTGTCCGTCTGTCTGTCTGTCAAGAACCTTTATCTCAACAATGTGTAGAGATATCGACTTGAAATTAAAATAATATACTCAAAACTGCAATCTCTATAAGAAGTGAAAAAATCAATCTTCTCAGTTAAAGGAAAAAAAAGATACGGGCGTTTATATCGCAAAAGAACGTACATTTCGGCACTGTCAAGGGAATTAAAATTCATAGGGTACTTCCCGTTAACCTAGAATCTTGATATTTGGCATGAAGCAAGTTCCTATAGCACTAGTATAGAAAAAAATTGAATACTGTAAATTTGTAGTAATGTCACAATTTTTTTAACATTTTTTTTTAATTTTAAAAGAATTTTCTGTTTTCATAGATAAGTTTGTAACCTCAAGCCGACTCACACTTGCCCAGTTTTATTGTTACAGGATTTCCAACAAAATAATGATCATTAATGTACACTATATTGTTGTAATGTTGATAGATTGATTTTTAAAGGTCTGCATTAGCATCAAAGTAAACCAAACCATATAAACTAACATTGATAATTTCAAAATAATGTTATTGAGGCCACATCTGCCCCTTTTAAGATATCTACAGGTTTAAGAATTGTCTAATATACTAGAATAAGATAATCACCGCCATGTACCGGTGGCGCAACGCCGTACGTCGGACTACCAGACGTACGGCGTTGCGCCACCGGTACATGGTGGACATCCCACCTATACGCACAAAGCGTTTTGGGAACACTTTTATTATGCGTACAGCTAAGGAGTGGAATTCCCTGCCAGAGTCTGTGTTTCCTGATGGCTACAACCCGGGAATCTTTAAGTCAAGAGTGAATAGGTTTCTTCTAGGTAAGCGCGATCCATCGTCGACCGTATTGTCGCTTTCCATCAGGTGAGATAGCGGTCAAGCGCGAACCTATCACTAATAAAAAAAATAAATAAAAAAAAATCAGCTTTATGAAGTTCCCACTACTGGGAATCAAGATTTCTCTCTACGAGAAGAAATCTATCATACGGGGTGCGGGCCTACTGCAGTCTTAAAATTATTGGACCTACGACTTACTTAAGTTTTGTCGCAATAATTTTTTTTACCATTTTGAGAGCAATGGTGAATCATTTTTTATTTAGGTATTTATAAAAAAAATAATGTTATTTTTGTAGGTTCTGCTGACCCTCATTTTTGCAAATTTTATTAAAGCAATTTGAACAGGAACACAAATTTACAAATATAAGGCTGAATTTAATTCAAATTCAAGTTGTATCAACGGATAGCGTTTATTCAAATGTAGCACTTCGTTGCAGGGACCTGTGACTGTGGAGATTCTAAAAATATACGCTGCAGAACTAGGATGTACTTTCACGATAAAATGTTTCGTGAGAAACGAATTGTTTGTAAGCACTACTCTATGTGAACAAAATATTGATAAGTTTTTTTTTTTTTCAGAAATCCAATGATTATTTTTCAGAAATATTTACGAAAAAATAGTCTTATTAATATTCAATCATCGCATCAAACTCTTTACTACACCTTTATAAAATCATGATTTTTTTTTTAAATCATTATTAGTCTAAATAATAATAAAATACAAATAAACAAAATATAGAGTTACTAATAAAAATAATGCAAGAGAAAAAAAAATTGCTTCGTGATTAAATAAAAACACATAAGATCTAGGATGAGTAAATGGCAGCAAAATCGCATATTCATTCGTAAAGAGACCTAAATAAAAAATAGTGTATTTGAATTTGAAACATATGTCCAAAAAAAAAAGATTAAATTTTCAAATAAATACTATCGATTTAAAAAAGCGAGACAGAAAAATAATTAAAAAAACAATTCAAGAAAAAATCACGTTACACCGTTAGTGTTGTTCTGTAATGTAAAACCGTAACTGTTACAATCAGTAACCAGAGAGTGAATCAAATTTAATTTGCAAGATTTGATCACTGACAAATATCGGGACAGGTGAACCTAAATAAAAGCTTATTATAATAGATGATTTTTGATCCTAAAATAATTCATTAAAATTATTTTAGAATAAAAAAATCCTTTTTTACATAAAATAACTAGATTTGATCTATTCAGTAGCCGATTCTGAACATATTACTTTCAAGAGGTGCATTTATTGTGTTACATGTATTATTTGCTACATCAACATCAGCATGTAATTGGGAAATTTTAATGCAAATAACGATGATATTATGTGTAATAACTTGTTATTACCTGATGTAGGTATTGAATTCATCTCGTTACAAACTGTTACAATTATTATAATTGCAATAATTAATCAAAATTCCATGATATTCTCTTTACTAGGTCGTCAGTGTTATGCTTTTTGGTATCATCCCCATAATGTTATTTATTAGTTTGTTTTAAGTGGGAAATCATCCAAGGATTTCTCGCGCTCTGGGGCGGTGGAAGTGGGAAGGCGTGTCAAAACGTCCTTTAATGACTAAAACCTAAGACTTTGCGTTCCAGAACTGAAGGTTTTCCGTACTCCACACCTGTAGTGCACAATGACGCACGCAATTTCACCGATGCTCCTTCAAAATCTGTCTAGTAGTTCTTAAGTTTATTCATTACAAACAAAAGTCAACCCCGACTTACATGTTGAAGGATGCGGGTTCAAACCCAGCCAGGCGCATTACTTTGTGCAATTTATTTCATCACCAATGCTCTCAAAACGGTGAAGGAAAACATCGTGAGGAAACCGGCATGTCTTAGAACCAAAAATTCGAAGATATGTGACATCCACTAACCCGCACTGGGCCCGCGGGGTGGATTACGGCCGATTCCCTCTCCTAGAGAGGAGGCCTGAGTCCCAGCAGTGGGAACATTATAAGGCTAATGCTATGCTAAACAAAATTCAAAAATACAAATCTTTTATCTTTATATTATTAGTATAGATAAATGCTTTGTTTTTTCTTCCTTTCTAGCGCCTTGCCATGACGTGTTAAAATGTGAGGCATGCAACCAAAAAAAGAGGGATAGTATACACCCTCCAACATCCATCCCTCATCCATCCCTTCCTCAACAGCTGCAGTCTTTTAACAGTTCATTTTATGCCGCAAAATGAATTGTGTCAAGAACTTGTGGCAGAGCTTCTATTCTGTTCATCGTCACGCTATCACTGAGTCCCTTTTCATTCATATCATCCCTCACTCTCTTTACTTTACCTTCCCTCTCTCTCTTAGAAAAATAAAATAAAATTCATAAAAACTATCCAAAAAACTAAAAGAGCTTATTGACAATTATTCCGACAAAAACTTTAAAACTTTCAAAGAACAAAGTCAGTGCTCTGCCCTGCACCAAAGTGCTCAAATCTGCTTATATTTGAATAATACCGCGTTCAAAGTCATGGGAAGTTTGCCAGAAAATGCTTATTTATGAAAATTGTTTCACGGTTTAATGCACGCCTTATTGAATTAAAGCTCAACTATTGGACTTTAATATAGATAGGTTTTGTTTTAGTTCACTGAAAATTCTGAATTTTAAAAAGTCCATGAATGAAGGAACAATTTGGGTGCTCAGGTCTTCCCGTCCGATTTTAACTTAGGTGTCTTCAAGGCTAGAGTGAAAAGGTTCTTAATAGACTAGAGTGCTTTACCATCAACGATTGCATCTCTGTTTACCATCAGATGATATCGCAGTCAAGCACGAAATCAGAAAAAGCTGTCAATTTTTTTAAAGAAAAAAAAATCTTGAAGGTGTTTTTTTTATTTAAAACAAATGCTGCTTCACACTTCGGTAATGTAGGTGCATTCACTAAAATTAGAGACACAGAACCGAAATCAGTTCATGCGTATTTGGCGTATTTTTCAAAGCGTAAATATTTTTAAGAGCAACCAACTAAGCTAATAATATTCTAAAAAAAAAACTTGGCCATAAATTTTCCTTAAACCACAGCTAGTAGGTTTATTACAAAGTAAAAGCTTGTCAAATGCATATTGTATTAATACAGGTAAAAGGCTACTCACAAAGGAAAATATCGTATTCGATATACGTCGTAATTAGCTTGCAATAGCTTAACTTGAAAGTTAAACAGTGTTTACGTAAACACTTTTGCTGCGAGAATGTTCAAATGAGATACCTTGGCTCTGGAACTCATAGAGCAACTGAAAGAACACAGGTGGGTTTTAGTCAGTAAAGTCTGACACTCCCTCTCGCTTTTCCGCCTCTGGGTGGAGAGAGAAACGGATAAGTTGTTTTCATGGTTTTCCATCTGTTGATGGTAATGCTGCAGGGCTTCGGGGTTGGTGCAACAGAAAAACTGATTAGAGTTGAAAGCACGTTTATTGCATTTTTCAGAAAACAATTTGGGCGATTATACAAAAAGGATTGATCGGACGTTCGCATTGATTTGCGATTAGTGGTAGACTGGAGGGGGCCCACAGTGTGACCAGCATATCAGCGTGTCCCACCTCTCAGCTTAAATACCTAGTAATACTACTTACTAAAAGAGTAACACATAGTTTTAGCATATCATATGACTCAGGCCTCTTCTCTAAAGGAGTGCGGGTTGGTGGATGTTACATGTCTTCAAAATTTTGGTTCTAAGACATGCCGGTTTCCTCACGATGTATTCCTTCACTGTTTTAAGGGCAGGGGTTATGAAATAAATTACAAAAGTAATGTGCTTTGCTGGGTTTGAACCCGTGACCTACAACTCGTAAGTTGGGGCAGTTACCTGTCGGCCACCACTGCTCGCACACATAGTTTTACAATTAATATAATATATTTTTTGAGCGTGTCGCTAACACCATCTCTATAAAAAATATATGGCTAAATATACTTTTATTTGCACAGTACATGACCACAGTACATTTTTGTTTGGACGCTCGTAAAATGAGGAAATAAATGGATGTGCTACCACCACAACTCTGCTTAACCCTTCGGGAAATTCAGGCGTGAGGCATGGCGATTTGTTTTGTTTATTTCTACGGAAAATAATAATAGAATGCCAAGAGAATGGAGTTTTCCATTACATGTATCTTTAAACCAACCTTTCCTTTGAAATTGACAGCTTTCTTCTTCATCTCGAATCAATGGTCTCTTTTCCTTCAGATTTTTGAGCCCAGTAGGTTAGCACTGGGTTTTTAGGTCCTCCACAGTGCCTATGTCTGATCGGGAGCACCGCACTCGCACTGAGTCTATAATTCTCTATTTAACCAGGTTATGTTTGCAATGGTCTATTTGGGGCCTAACTTTGATTATAGTGTTTACCCCTATTCTCGCTTTACGTAGATGGTACGGTCAAAATATGTTAGCCACTCTAAAATTAGCGTTCAGAACTATTGCACAAACTCGACAAAATACGCAATACCTACGCATTAGCTGTATGATTTTTCAAAATAATTACTGCACAGCTAATTGTCTGAAGTTAAGAGTGGTCAAAATATTTCGGCCGTACTGTATCTCTGTTTTTATTATTTTAAGATGCAACCATCATTATTTAACTCATAAGACAATCACAGCAAGACGGATAGTCACCCTTAAAGTCACCACATTACAGTGGAAGTCTGCACCACTTGGGCAGAGCACCGCCGTCGAGGCGATTGACAGTGACAACCTCTCACGTCTGTTATGGTGCAGGTCATGGCCCGAAGCTAGAGGAAATGGGAAGCGGACATCTCCGTCTGCAAGGCAGTGTCCATAGTCACCTTGAGAAGGCATAAGAGGGGCCAAAAGCCTATTAAAGCAACAAATGCACCCACGAATTTTGGTAATTTTAGCTGAAAGAAATCCACTGTAGACATAGGCCTCCCCCAAGTATCGTCAAAACGTCCTGTGAGTCTCTTCGGATTCCCGTGACCCTCACCAGGTCATCGGTCTACCTGGTAAAGATCTTCCAATGCTGCGTGACACAGTGCGCGGTCGCCACTCTGATACTTTCAGTCCCATCAATTATATCTGTTTTGAACAGTGTGCCCAGTTTATTATCATTTAAGTTCAGTGATTCGTCGGACTAAGAAAATAGAATCATTTTTTGAAATCAATTAGAAAAATAGTTCTGCTAAAGGAAACCTACGGTCTTTACACTGTACTTATAATAATTGTTTATCCTAATTTTCAGTGTAACAACGTAATCGGAGTTTTCACGGAAACACTTATTCGAAGAAAACTATTCAAACATTGTTGTACAGAGCTAATTAGTTTCCACTAGACTATTTGGAGTTTCCTTCAGAGAAATAATGTTAAACCAGGAATAAAGTTACACGCCCCCTCATTCCTAAAGTACTTTTAGAAATAATGGGTAAAAAATAAACTTTTATAATACGCGGCATATAAGTTGATCCAAAATGGCTATCGACCTTCAATGTGCAACAGATTTTCGGGTCTCAATGGAAGTGTGGCACAGCAAGGGGTTGCACGCAATCATAGCAACGACGGCCATTTCTGCACATTTTTTTCATAGACTTTTTTGCCGTATACCTACTATACCACCTAAGCCTTTCATAATACCAGCTTGATGAGCTAGAATCGATTGAGAAGGAAGCTAAGAAGATCATTGACAAAGATGTACTAGTCGAATTAAAACTCCAAAGTCTTGAGCATCGACGCCGAATAGCTAGCAATTTTTTTAAATCCAAGCAATTTTTTGATTCTTGGTTTGATCTTTGAAGCTGTTTTGTGAGGAGAATGTAAAATTTTACACACAAATTTTATCATGAACAAGGCGTTCAGGAGGATACAAACTACACAGCTAATGTAAATTAGTATCGCGAATACATTGCATTACATTGCCTGGCGTAACCTATTTTCGAGGTCTAAAGTCATCAAATATCTTCTCCCGCTCTAGATGGAGTTAGAGAAAGTGTCAAGCTTCTACTAACTAAAACACGTTTCTGTTCCTTTATTTGTCTTTATTTTTTTGGACCACTCAATCACACTTTCTCACATCAATACTTGATTGCAAAAATAATAAATAATAATACTACTATATAAAAAAATAATACAAAAAAAATACTTTTATAATTATAATAATATTATTTTTTAATAATATTTTTATGAATTTATTTATCTCAGGACCTTAAGGTCCTGGACCTTTGAAAGGCATACGAGGAGCCGAAACCAAGTCTCAGAGGTCCTTTAGACACTTTTAATGGAACGTAATACCAACCGACGGTTATCCCTGTGCGCGCTTGTTATTATAATTTTTTACTCATTCTAATATTCCCGCACTCAACGTACTCCCTTAAACTTATCACAAACACGGAAATCACTCGATATTCCTTGCCTACGGCTACATTAACGCTCCATACACATACATACACTTCCTATAATGAAACAAGGCCATGTTTAAAACAAATACACCCAACACGGTAGTCGTTTAAAATATAATATCCCATTACCGACGCGTTTACGTTTATAAAGTAAACAAACAGGGCAACAGGGCACGTTATTTGTACCTGTTCCTGATGCGACGTATGTTGTTTTTCAACGTAACTTGCTGCGGAAGGTATTACGTGTTGTTGATTCTGTTGACGATTCGATAAGCGAAGGTTTGATGATTGATGTTGGTTGAAGTTCAAATATAGGAATATTTGGGGGTTTCGAGGTTAAATGTTAAATATTGATAACTTTGTTCAAATATCTACAGCTACAACCTGAATAAGTTACTTACTTGTAGGCAAGCTTCATCATCAACCACATTATAGTGTTTCATCAGGTGAGAGGGTTAGTGAATCATGACATTTGTGTTCGCCTAACTGGTCAAAATGTACTGAACTTAGGTGATTTTTTTTTGCGATTTCAGGTTTAGTCCCATAGTAAAAATGGTTTGTTATCATGACTACAATCACGTGTTTAAGTATCGTTCACTAATTACCAGTCACCTTATATTTTTATTTTAAAATATTTAAAAAAAAGATACAAGTTGGATATCACCGAAACTAAGTACAACACAGGTCACGCCAGGGGTAAGGTAGCAAAACAAACCCTCTGTCGCCCGGATGGCCCGGTGATCATGTATTTGTGCGGACAACCAGGTAACACAATATACTTGTAACTTTGTGATTTTTTATGATACAGTTATAAAATTTTGTACATAATTTTTTTACATCAAAATACTAGACACGTGTTTTAGGTTTCGGTTATACTAAAACTAATATTTTATTGACAAAGATCTTTCTTTTGAGTTAGAAAATCGTCTAAAAACTGGCCCAGCTCCGAGTGAAGCAACAGGGATTGTTTGTTAGACTTTTTAGACCGACAAACACGTGGTCGCTGCCTAAGTTGTACGCAGAGTGGCGTCACATGGCGTCGCGTGTCGTGGGTCTAATGTAGCTTTACTAAACAAATTGCCATTATAAAATGTATGGAGACACACGCGCCTAGAACGGCATATGTGGCTCAATGTAGATCTACCTTAAAACCCACCTGTGTTTCTCCATTGCTCTTCGCGTTCCAACTATGTTAAATATAAGGTTGTCAGGTTGTACCTAATAGGCAACACCTACTCTATCAGATAGCATCTAACACATTAACTACAGACACACACGTAATAAGTCAGTTAAGGGAATAGAGAATACATGCCCCCTCTTTCCCCCTACTGTATTCATTTAACAGCGAAATGTTAGTTCGTTGGAGATCGATGGAGCCGCCTTAAGAATAGAAAATTCGAATTAGATTTAACGTCGCTAACTGAGAAGCACTTGTTTCTTTATTTTGTTTGTAGTTGAAAATAGTGTTGAAGTGGAATCGTTTAACTATTCTTCAATTTACAGACTACTTTTAGGTCGGTGGAGTCATCGTAATCTTTATGTATAGTATTCTTTTGTTAATATAATACACTGTTAAATTTTGGTCGTTTTAATCCCGTGGAGGATCGATTCGGTACATAAAACACTATCGATTTATTAAGATAAAATTAAAAATAAAGTACTTTTCTCTACAACTCGAATTAATATACGCATGTACGAAATTAATTTCTTTATGTAAACGAGTCAATGACCTGTAAGGATTTGACCAACTCAATCGTATACACAAAATTTTATTCAAATCGGTTAAACCGTTTAAATCAAGTGACAAACACACGCACAGAAGAATCTATATATATAAAAGAAAGTCGTGTTAGTTACACTATTTATTTCTCGAGAACGGCTAAACCGATTTGGCCGAAAATTGGTGGGGAGGTAGCTTAGAACCAGGAGAAGGACATAGAATAATTTTATTCCCGTTAAATAAAAAAATAAATAGTCCAAAATCTGCTCATTTATTGGTATAGGGTAGGGTAGGATGGAGTAGGGTAGACTAGATTACAGCCATTTTTGAAATATACATTGTTAAATTTTAGTCGTTTTAATCCCGCGGAGGGTCGATTCGGTACATGAAATACTATCGATTTGTAAAGAAAAAATTAAAAAACAAAGTACTTTTTTTCAAAAACTCGAATTAATATTACGCATAAACGAAATAAATTTCTTTAAGTAAACGAATCAATGACCTTGTAGGTAGTTGTCGGTCGTTGCGTACTAACTACCTACAGTTTATTGGCTTCGATCAGCTGATATTTACTTAAAGAAATCAATTTCGTACATGCGTAAATTTATTCGAGTTTTAAAAAAAGTACTTTATTTTTCATTTTTATCTTTACAAATTGATAGGGTTTCATGTACCGAATCGACACTCCGCGGGATTAAAACAACCAAAATTTAACGGTGTATATAACTAGCGGTCCCAACCGACCTTGTCCGGTCTGACAGCTTGCTTTTCGTCAGAAAAGTAAATAGAGAACCCGATGGCTGTGCCTCTTCGGGTCCAATTGTATTTTCAAAACATCCAGATACCAACTCAATCGTATACACAAAATTTTATTCAAATCGGTTAAACCGTTTAAATCAAGTGACAAACACACGCACAGAAGAATCTATATATATAAAAGAAAGTCGTGTTAGTTACACTATTTATTACTCGAGAACGGCTAAACCGATTTGGCCGAAAATTGGTGGGGAGGTAGCTTAGAACCAGGAGAAGGACATAGAATAATTTTATTCCCGTTAAATAAAAAAATAAATAGTCCAAAATCTGCTCATTTATTGGTATAGGGTAGGGTAGGATGGAGTAGGGTAGACTAGATTACAGCCATTTTTGAAATATACATTGTTAAATTTTAGTCGTTTTAATCCCGCGGAGGGTCGATTCGGTACATGAAATACTATTGATTTGTAAAGAAAAAATTAAAAAACAAAGTACTTTTTTTCAAAAACTCGAATTAATATTACGCATAAACGAAATAAATTTCTTTAAGTAAACGAATCAATGACCTTGTAGGTAGTTGTCGGTCGTTGCGTACTAACTACCTACAGTTCATTGGCCTCGCTCAGCTGACGTTTACTTAAAGAAATTAATTTTGTTTTCTTAAATGCGTAAATTAATTCGAGTTTAAAAAAAAAGTTCTTCATTTTTTAATTTTATCTTTACAAATCGATAATGTTTCATGTACCGAATCGACCCTTCGCGGGATTAAAACGACCAAAATTTAACGGTGTATAGTTAAAAGTTTTGTAAGAAAACAAGAATTATTTTAGGATAAAAAAATTACCAATTTTGATACATTCTTAATAAATATTGATTGCGTCTTTTGCGTGTTTATGTGTGCGTGCGGAAATACCAATACTGATGCGCTACCAATGTAATGTTTTGTTCTAGAACATGCCAGTTTCCTACCAGGGGTTTCCTTTACCGTTTTTAAAGTAGTAGTTTTTTTTTACATGGGAAATCATCCAATGACATTTCCCGGTCTTGAACGGAGCAGGTCCAACTTTTAATGACTAAAACCCGCTCCTGTACTGATGCCATGGGGTCGTGGGTCTTTCGCACAAACCATGGCCCCAGTAGGCTTTGACCCTGCTGGGTTCTTACGATTATGGTGACCTCTCTTTGAGGCGTGCAACAACATAAAGTCAAGTACCTGCCTGGCATTGAACTCACGACTACCACCACCCTCATCACTATCACCGGTGCTACTTTTCATTGCACTAGTGATTACTATTACCAGATCTTTAACTAGAGCAATAGTTGCTTACAAACCATTACTCATCCTTTTCCAAACTTTTCTCTGGTTTTTTGTAGTAACAGCAACGGGTAGTAACTTGGTAGCAGCCGGTATTTGTACGAGGGTGCATTAGGCGCTCCTTGCTTTACTCGGCGCAAAGATATGGTGAAATTGATGGGTGTGAAGTGAAAAAGTTCTCTGTAATTCTGCGTTTTTCTGATAATTTCAGTATCTGACTCGAAAAACGCAGAAAGGAAAATTTTTGCACAAGTGGAAATATGGGCTTACGAAGATACTAAGGCCGTGTTTACGGAGACGCTGCGCGTTGCACGGTACGTTGGGTGTTTCGTCGTACATTGCAGCAGCGGGCCGCGACATCGCTCGCGCAAACACACACATATGGCAATGTACGACGGATCACCCGACGCGCTGCACAACGCACCGCGTCTCCGTAATCGAGCACTTAGACACATATATCACTGCTTTATCCGTTGGGAAATAAAACGCGATATTATTTTCAGACATCAAAAGAAAAAAAAATAGTCTTTATAATATTAGTATTAAATAATATAAATATAAAAGTAATTTGGTCTGTCTGTTACGCTCTTACAGTTAAACAACAAAACCAATTTTAACAATCTCCTCTCCAGTACCACTTTTTCACTGAGTGACATGGCATATCATAACATCAGCCTTATAAAGTTCCCACTGCTGGGACTCAGACCTCCTCTTTTAGAAGAGGGAGTGGACCGTAATCCACCGCGCGGGCCCTGTGCGAGTTGGTAGATGTCTCATGTCTTCGAATTGTTGGTTCTAGGATATGCCGGTTTCCTCACGATGTTTTCCTTCACCATTTTGATAGCAGTGGTGGTGGGTTTGAACCCACGACCTACAACTCGTAAGTCGGGGCCGTTACCACACGGCCGGCCACTGCCCTCCGAGTTCCGAGAGCTGAGAGCGCCCTGAGTGACATAGACTATAATATTATATTCTCTACTTTCAAGTAGGTGATATCGATGGCAGAAGATAATTTATAAATTATTTGGTACGAAGTAAGTTTGATCCCCAAGGAAGAACATAAGCTACTTTTTATCTTACTTCAACTTCGACTTTGCATCTGCAATAAGCCGACAAAGTACACTATTACTTAGTGCGTTGTCGCTGACAGTCGGTGGCAGTTTATATTATATATACTACGCGTAGCAAATCCACTCTTTTTTTCATAGAGGTAAAGCATTTTCCTCTATCGCGAATTGTCGGCTTAGTGAGAATGTATACTGCAAACTTGAGTCCACGTCCACACTGGGGCTGACAATGAGCATACTCACAGTTGGCGGTGGACAATACTTTTGGTGTAAACGATGCTTTATGCAGACGAAACAGCGTGCTAGAGCTAATAGAAAATTATAATTTTGTTCTAATTTTAACAACCGATAAATATACCACCAAAACAGTTCAAAACTCAATCAAACGAATAAACGCTATCAAATCGCCACCTACTCGACAATCAATACAAATTCCACTGAAGTAATTATTTCTATAATTTGGCAACTTGTGCCAGTCACAGCGAATCGCGAGCCGTCACGAAGATTAATGCCCAGTGCCTAATTAGAAAAGTTTTCCTACAGCTATTTAATGACCCCGGTTGAACTAGAAACAGAATTGGAACGGGACACACTGCTACACTGTGTTCCTCTGTGTTTACTGAGACGGAGTTTGTTTGTACAGAGCAGTTTATATTACCCCCCTGTGTTGCACTTTCCTTAATCGATCTGTTGGGTTCCGTAGACTTCTGAGTCTGACAATACAAGAGGGATCTATTCGATAGTTTAAAGTGGAGTTAGCAGGGAATTAAAGGAAAATAGGAGATGTATTGGTGTATCTGTATTACCTGTAGTATCCTTTGTGGGTTGCTCGTGTTTTCTAGTTGTTGATCATGAGGTTTTTAGTTCGTTTTCAGTTTATCTGTTAGGATTTTCTTAGAGAGTCTTGTGTTTTTTTGGAAAATGATAGCTCCATTATTATAGTCTTAACACGGACATCAATACATCTAGGTCTACTTCTTGGGGCCCAAAAGGTGGCTACATTAACTGCAGCATCGGTGGCACTCATTAAATCCTCCATAATACAGATGTATAGGCACTTAGGGTACTCTAACATGTGGCTCATATTTTGAACAGGGGCACCGCATACACATTGAGTATCTGACGGGTCTATAACACCCAAGTCGCCAAGTTACTTGTATGTTTGCAGCAGTCTACCTGGGTGCGCAACCGAGTCACTGTTATCCATATAGATCACTGCATTTCACGTCTTGGCGGAAGATGTTCTTGGGGTTTTCGGAAGTCAGATGGTGGTAGGTGATGTTCTTCCCAAAGCTTAATTCTTTCTTTGGGTGCTAGGCCAAGGATGACCAGCTCAGCTCAGCTCCTAAGCCTGCTTGTGCCTGTTTTTCCTGCATTAGGCCTGTCCATAAGATAGAAGAGCGAGGTAACAGAGCGGAGCAAAGGAACAATGCGGAGCAGAGTTGCTAACTGTTTTAGATCAAGTTTTGTAATAGCGCTCGCACTCGATTCTCCACTTCCCAATTCTGTATGATTTTTTAAACTAGTTCATACTCACTATTCACTGAAGAGGAGCGCATTTTTTGTGCAATCCTATTGGTTGATATATTTCTCCGTTTATTCGTTCCGCAACCTCACTCCGCTTTAGTGGACAGGCAGCTTTAAGGTTGAGTGAAAAGGCGTGCCAAAGTTTTACTGAATAAAACCCATCTCCATCAGTTGCTTTTTGCGATTTATGGCCACGGTCACTCTTTTAAACGTTTTATATTTTTTTATTATTTTTAGGATTCCGTGCATCAACAAACCCAAACAGAATACTATGTTGTCCATCTGCCTGTCTGTCTGTCAAGACCCCTTATCTAAAAGGCGAAAGTTAACGCGCGGAAGCGCGAGTTGAAATTAAAACCACATACTTAAGTCTGTAAGTATCCCTTGAAGCTGAGAAAAACTCAAACTTCTAAGTTTAAGTAAAAATACGGCCTTTTATATTGCAAAAAAGTACCTATATTTCGACACTCAAGGAAATCAAAATTCAAAAGGCACTTCCCGTTGACTTAGAACTCTAAAATTTGGCATGAAGCAAGGTTTTATGGCACAAATATATGAATAAATCTAAAAACTAATTAAAAAAAAAATTTTATCTATGCGGAAACATCTTCGAGACTCGATTTGGGAATTTATTATTTACATGTTAGTTTATACAGAACCCTCAGTGTGTGTGTCTGACTCGCACTTGCCCAGTTTTTCTTTCTTTTCTAGAGCCTTCATTCAGACTTTTACTGTCTAACCCTCCTGTGTACCTTCAGTAGTCTTTGGCGTTCCAGGGTTACAGTAACCCTTTCATACATTCCCGCAGCCCAAGCAGTTGT
This sequence comes from Leucania comma, assembly GCA_958295575.1. Lineage (NCBI taxonomy): Eukaryota > Metazoa > Arthropoda > Insecta > Lepidoptera > Noctuidae > Leucania > Leucania comma. The sequence continues at coordinate 5,627,575 of OY282476.1, read as the reverse complement.
CAGCCCTAATTGGCCCCGTCCATTTTACTGACATCTCATTGAGGACGCGTGGAACACAACGCCTCGGCTTCGCCTCAGGCTTGGTTCTCACAGTGAGCTACCCATTGGTCACTGTCAGTAAGCCTGCGAAAACAGTTATACAAAAGTGACAAATAATTCATCAAAAATGGGAAACAGAAAAGTAATTCCACAATAAAAGTAAGTTAATTTTAAAATAGTCTATAAAATTCTGGAAAAACATTCATTCTTTACGAATTGGATTGATAATGATGATAATTGTTTATTACTTTGTAATTTCAATCAGAATTATTATTCAATAATATGGCAGGGATGTATAAAATTTTGTACAGATAATTTCAATCAAAGATAGTGTTGGACGTATCAATAGCTTTATATCATATAATCTTTATATAATAGCTTTATATCAATATAATTTAAAAAATTCACAGTAAATACACTTCTACACTAATGTTAAATACAGGTAGTATAATTTGTAAATTTCTTTTTTGGGAGTAATCTCTGAAACTACTAAATCGATTTTGGAAATGTTTTGGTAAAAAAAACTGTTACTAGGTTAGACTTGATTAAGATTTTAATATTATTATTTATAACCCCAAAAATATTTGGCATCCAACGAAGTAGGCTCGGAATATTTTATAAATTAAATAGATTTATATTTATATTGCGTTTACGAAGTTAATTAATAATAATATTAATAATTTGTTTATTTGTACTTTACAATTTAAACAAATTATTATACAGTTACAGATATCATGTTGTACATAATAGCAAATTTAAAATGCTAACTGCTGCCTCCTAAACTAGGCTAAAAGCCAGTGTTTTAGGAGCCAATGTTCTTCCAGATATAAGCAAATTATAACAGACAAAATTGCAAGTAGGTGTTAGTTATAAATCATAATAAGTCCAGTACAATACATACATCATTGAAGTTAATTATAAAATTATTATTGAATACTACACTTCAAAAATAAAATAGTGAAAGCACAAGCGGACCAATATTCGGCAACGATTTTTTCACAAAGAAAAGTCCTGTCTCACCATTAGCACTGTTGTTTATGACCTAGTTTATAAAAAAATAGATAGGTATCTATTTTTATTTATGTATATACTTTAGTATACACCAAAATAATAATGTTTTTTTATTAATTTGGTTTATAATAAAGTATTATAAATGTATGTACTTTACTGTACACTAAATTAATTGGAATTTTAAACTAATAATCATACCATTAGCGACCTTATCGCATTTTGCGATCTCTTCCAGGCTAGCTAGAGTAAGTAGAGATGACCTGAACATAAAATGGAGTTGTAATTGGTGCAAGAAGGAAGTTCAACCATTAATATTTTGTAACTTAAGAGTAAATGTATCATATCTTGCGTTTAAGAACTCAGAACGACCTTACATAAAGGCAACAAATATCTTCAAATCTATCAAAACCAGAAGCACTTTCAGCACAAATTCCTTCAAGGAAACTAGCCCAGTTTTCAACTATAATAACAACCATTTATATAAAGGTTTTCTAGTCGGGAACACACGCCATCAACCGTCGTGTCCAAATGGGTATCATTACGTCGAGGTACTGAGATGAAATATAGAAGACTGGTGTAACAATATAGTCTGATAAATTGCTTCCAGGATTACAAATGTTTGCTGATTCTTAGCCTTTTTGTTTGCTGAAAAAAGGGCTCGAAGGCTTTTTTTAAAAGACACGCTTTTTAAGGATAAAGGACGGCTATTTAAGGTCCTTAGTTAAGGTTCTTATCCTGATCTTTTTGAAGTTATTTTTTCCGGGGTCACTGGACTGGACTCTTAAAAGACTTTCGTGTTGAATAGGTCTGTCTGTTATTTTATTATTGCTATTTATACTTAATAATAATGTATGTGAACAGCGTAATTAGAGTTTACTGTCAAAAAAGTTTGATAGTAGTTCTAGTTTCAGGAGTCAGTTTCATGTTTTTTCATGTCCTGAAATTGGCTTTGCCTCAAAACGCGACAAAAATCTGCATTTATATTCTCGTAACTGGTGAAAATGTACTGCACTTGCTGATTTTTTTCGTAATTTCAGGTTTGGTCCCATAGTAAAAATTGTTTGTTATCATGACTACAATCACATGTTTAAGTATCGGTCACTAATTACCAGTCACCCTATAAAGACACATTATATGTAATTAACATTAAATTTCATTGTTTTTTAATTTAAAAATTTATTTGAAATGATGGATGTTTATTTTAAATATCGGTTAAAAAATTACGAATTTTTTCTGTGTATCAAAATCATTTAATTGGGTACTTGTTTTTGTTCAGTGGGTGAATCATAAATAATAACTTAACCTGCTCTAGGTGAAGCGAGAGGGAGCGTGAAACATTTACTGGCTGAAACTCACGCGTTTTCCTTAAGTTACCCTTTTTGTTGGTTGACGTAGCTGTAAAGTTAAATTAACTAAATTACAATTTTACATTACATACTCGCCTTTTTAATGGCTTAACAATTTTATTCTCATTAACCAATTTTTTAACTTTGTGAAAAAAGAACCGTATATTCAAATTTAATAAACTCATAACAAAATATCCGCTTTTGTTCTTTAAACGAACCATTCCCTTGTCATGAGTAAATTCTACATTTTTTCAGTCACTCGTGGCTATTGTGGATTCTTTCGTTACTTTTTCAAATGTATGTGTATGACAGGTGTAATAAAGAAATCGTGAGGTAGGTAGCAGGACTATTTGTATGTGTGTATGCAGGGGGATTTTTTAGACAGTGTGGCAAGTTCATAGATACAACACCTTTTTATTAGTTTTTATTTCTAAGAATAATGAAAACATATAACAGGCAAACTGAGGTTTATGTAATAGAAAAACAATAAACGCAAAAAAAGTCAAACATTTTGTTGTTTTCAAATATATTAACCATAATCGACAGCTATTTAAAAAAAGTTAAATTATTGTTTTGTTGTAGTTACAACAAACTTTCACTCAAAGGTAAAGCCATTATGACATTCGCTTTGTTCGTCTTGTTTTGTTTCGTATCAGTATCCGCATTTCGCATGTGTTCGGCAGTATGTGTGTGTCAAGACAAACTGGATTGTTAGAGTCGTGTAGTTGGAGTCGTGGCTCAACACTAATTTTAAGTTGTGTATGGATGCCAACTCATCATTTGGAGACCTTCCTCAAAGGAGACTTTTAAGAAAGAAAGAAAAGAAAGAAAAACAGTTTATTTACGCGAATTGACGCAAACTTAAAACTAAATAACAAACATAATCATTATAATCTAAGGAATATGTGCGTCATATCCGCGCAAAACGGCCGAACGCTCAGCATAAAGCTGTGACCTCATGCATAAAGCGATAAGCTCACAGCGCTGGTTTTCAGCGAGGGCCGGTGGCGGTGTCGACATAAGACGCCGAACGGACGCGGAACGGCTTTTGGCCGAAAGGTATGGTGTATCGACGATTTCATGGAAGAATACTGCCCTCGCAACGAAACACAACGCCGTCACTTCGTGTGGTTTATTTTTTAAATAAATATTAGTATATTATTTTGTAAGATTATTATTTATGCATTTTATCTAAGGGTCTTTAGTTGCCAGTAAAGTTTGAATAAATAGATAAGTATCTCAAAAAATCCATATTTCAATAATCCACCCTGTATATTTATGTGTGAAAGTGTGAGAGCGGTACAAGGACCAATATTTCGGTGCTTAGTAACTCTTGAGAAATATTTGTTATGATTCCTGGGATTTATTATATAAGGATACATAAAAACTATTGTCCATACACATCAAAAGCAATGTTTGATCTGACACACTTATTTTTTTGGACGTATACGCAACACACAACAACCATTATTATTAGTTTTTAAACTCCTGCCTAATTACCTAGAGATGAATGTTTTTTTTATATGATATAAACTAATGCTTGACTGTGACTAGTTTTATTATATTTATAACTCAATTAATATGTTAAATGAATCATCTATATTTTCAATATAACTGTGATCTCTCTAAAGGTTTCAAGAAAAATAAGTTTTTCAAGAACATTTATTAATTTAACACGTAGACAAGCAAGTCTCATTAAAGTAATATTGACGCCCCCAAATAAAACAAACAATGTCTTCAAAAGCTTTTCAATCAAAATACAATGTAAACTAATTAAAACAATGAGTATTTATTAGAACTACATTGTTTCTTGACGTCTCACTGAAAAGATATTGAAATATCTTTCAACTTTGTTGTTCAAATACAACGCTAAAACAGATTTGGTTTGGTCCTTTGAGTCTCAAAGTCATACAAGTGACAATGAGCGTCAAATGAAAATAAGTTCATTTGAAAAGTAAAATTCTTTTACTGAGTGTTAATTAAATTGTAAAACTTGCTTTAGTCCGCGACTTCACCCCGGGATTGACTGTTTTTACGTTAGGCGATAAAGTTAACGACACCAAGGTCATCAAGGTTACCGAAATAGCCAGAAAAATCACCAAAAATAAGTGACAGTGGGCAGGACAAAATTCTCACAGGACAGATGGCCGTTCGCCGACTGTGTATCAGAAGACGCAGCGTTGGAAGGCTTTCCACAAGTTGGGACGATAGCCTGCAGACCTAGCCAAGTTACGATCGTTTCATTTCGATTCTCTTACGTCGAACGCCTCGAGTTGGCCGCGACTTCAATTCCTTTATTTTGACATCATCTGAACGCTTAGTCACGTGGTCAGAACAAAGTAATCGGAGGCGTAGCCGACTCGAGGCGTTCGACCACAATCGAAACGAAACGGTTGTTAGTTGGCTAGGGGGGCTGTTGAGGGTCGCGGGAATACGATGGATGTGAGATGCACAGGACTTTATTGTAGCCTATGTCCAATATTCGACGTCTTTCAGCTAAAATAATGATGATGATGACGACAATAAAGACACGATATCATGGGAGTGGTAGTTTTATATATTTTCTAACGAATGATTACTATTATGAATAGGTACTCGAAACTGCTCAGTAACGCTTACAAGCTGTTGGTTAATGCCTACTCGACATCATTATATTAATGAATTAATAGATTAATATTTTATTCGTAAAATCACCTGATAAAAGACACTTATGCAGCAATGAACAAAAATGCACCATCTGAAAATAAAATCGAGTCTCATAAACTACAGCAAAAACCATATCCAATTTGCTTTAGCAAGGCACAAAACAGTCGAAAAACCAATTGTAAGTTCAGTCCTCAAAACAACACAATGCTGCGACAAACACAACATCTTTTATTTTTACACAAAGTTTAAATTTGAATCTCTTTAATCACCAACAAACAGAATCAAAGCGCGGCAAAGTTATTTATTCCCGCGAGTTCACTAGATTTATAAGGCAAACTTGTGAGTTCACCTTCTTTGTCACACTGTATTCCTTAAATTTGGCGTTTTAAGTCATAAGCGGAAGCAACAGCGTTGATAAATTGCAAGGATCTCATTTTGAATAAATCACAACTAAAATTTTTGTCTTAGCTATCGTTGCTCCTCGTCTGATGTTTCTTCTTCACATAAATATTTAAAATATGATGTATGTGTGTATGTTTATTACTTCTTCACACTTACACATTATTTTTATCCCAGGTATATGTTTCCTCGGCATAATTTTCTACTATCACGGGCGAAACCAATGACAGCAGCTGGTACATAATACAATATTTTGCATATAGATTATAAATAAGATTGTTGCACGTGAATTTAAATCAAATGAGGGTGGTCTTTCCTAACTGACTACGCTGAGAAGAACACACCGAACAAACTCAGAGGCTGACCTCTGAGTCAAAGAAAAACCTGAGTAAAAGAGACTGATCTTTTTTTAAAGTCCTTACAATAATACATGTAGTTTTCCAATACAAGGTGTTACATATTAAAACATTACCATTAGCAAAATTAAAATCAAAACCAAAGAACAGAAAATTTTATTTCCATTTATTTTTATGCTACACGCTTATCCCTTGCACATGCATAGACTCAGGAGCAGTTTAAATTGCTTTTTCAGGCACGACGCTTCTATTCAGCCACCAACAATACTACAAGTCTTAGATTTAAATTTCCTTTGCCAATTCTCAAAAGATACTTTGTAAATGAGCTTTGAGTAACAACTTTGAATACACAAATTTAAATACCTTCAACTTTTGGACCTGCCTTTAGTTTAGCCACTCAGTCTGCTCAAGATCTTCCAATTAAACTGATTCTGTATAAATTGAAATGCTACTTTTAGATATGAAACAGTTTATTAATATTTCAGTAAGCAACACGTTTTTAAAGAGAAAATTTAATGGCACTTGTAAGTGATCCTTAAACTCAATCATTATAATTGAGACGAATATTGTAAATTTATTTGAGTTATGAAAAGCAAAAACAATTTAAATGTTTCAGATTTAAGTTGTCCTTGAATTAGAGATAAGACATTTATTAAAAAAAAGATGAAAGCTAAAGCAATAACTGCTACTGATGATTTGCTAAGTAGAGTGCTACACTTAATGAAACTCTAAAGAAGTTATGAACCATGTATGATACCAGAAAACTAAAACCATCTAACAAGCAGTTGTATCGTAAATTATAAGTCGCAGACAGTCTACATACACGTACTTTTGCATTAGTAAAGACACAGGAAACTTTCAGATGAAACATGAACTCAGGTGTATATACAAGAGAAAAACAAATGAGAGCAGCTATGCTATATTATCAGCGAATTTACTTGAAAACTAATAAACTGTATTCATGAGCAATCATTGAAACCAATATAGTACCTAATAAATAACACAAAACGTAGGAGATAATTTCTACTAACATTAATATCACTTACACAGAGCCGCAGTTTTGATTTTGAAAATATGCACTTTTTTTTGTAAAAATTGAGCAAGGGAACAAAATCACCAGAGTTAGTTATGCAATGATGAACACAGAAAATCCGATCTAACCAATAAACCTTTATGCTCAAAAAATACAAGTCCACATACCAAAACCCATTACATCCCACTTCAGGGCAGAGCAGTACTCACAACCGTATAAAACTTCGGAGAAACGTTGCTAAGTTTAAAACGCTTCCTAAAACGGGGGTCAACGTCCTCCACTCGCAGGTGTGCGGTGGACGGGATTCATGGGAGGAATTTCTTTTGCGACACAGAAAGAAACTCGGCCCTTACTATTTGTGTCTGATTTGTATTTTTTTTTCTTTTAAATTTTGAACAGGAAAGATATAGTATATTTTTTACTATACTGATTTTCATTAATTAATGATAACTTTGTTTGTAGTTAAATTTTCTTTTTTGGGAATTGATTGTAAATGCTTTGAAAAAGTTTTTAATTTCCATGCACAATGACAATATCTAAAATATGACCACACATTTTTCGTTACAACATGGAGAGATATGCCTCTTCATATTGCTTATTGTATATTGTTTATTTTTTAATGTTACAGTGACATTAAAAAGTTGTCCTAAAGCCCAAATTGTTTGGAATATAACACCTAAAATGTAAGTAGCGGCTGCCTGATAATTGTAATTGCTGTATAAAACACCATTTAGGCTAGGTCGTCTTGTTGCAAGTAACCTACACTGTTAAAGAAAGCAGAAATCCTAACAAACTGAGCAATCTAACTCTTTGCAACAGATTCAAATAATTTTCACAGAATTACAGTCAGTCTACAATGGTAGTTGCTTCCAACCGCGTGCACTTGAAACTTAATGTTTGTGAGCTCAAGAGATGTTTATTCTCTCTGAAAAGAACCTAGATGTGGTCCCGTACACGCTATAAAAATGTATTATTTTCTTCTTTTCTCTGACATTGCACTTTGGAATAACGTTTAAGTATTAGAAACCTGGGATTTGGACTGCAAATGGGTATGTGCACTTGTGCAGAATATTGGACCTTGTAGAAAATTGAACTACTTATTGGAATTCCAACGTACACATACATACTTAAGTTAGCTATACACTTTTATTTTATAAAAGATTCAATCCTAATTTAATCGAAATTAGGTTTCAGTTTATTCTCGACAGAAAAAAATAACACTAAAATAAAATCGTCAACATAAACCAAATATTGAAATTTGATCATAACCCGTATCCATGTCCACATCGAATAAAAAGAAATCGAATTTAAATTTAAGAATCGATTGCATCAAACTAAACGTGAGCTCAGCACACAAACTTGGTGAATTACAAATCGATTAACCACCAATTAAGCGAGGCAGACGGTAGCTCTTCACAGCACCGTGGTCGGATTGTGGTCGGAGTGAATGCGGTCCCTGTGGTTCAATTAAGAGTGCCTATATAACTGTTAATCGATTCATTTGAATCGAATTCTAGAGCTGTCACGCAGTAATTTGTCTTCGAGTATCTTGTTAAGTTTGGGGAGAACTTGTGTGTTAAGTCAATACGAGGGATTTACGTACTTTGAGTCTGTTGGTATTTGCAATGGTTCCGGTTGAAATATTTATTCGTTTCAGATTAAAGTAAAGGAAAAAAAAGTTTTATTATATTGACGGACTTTTCCTTACTGTTTTATTTATTTATTTAACAATTTGTACACACCAAAAAAAAGGAAAAAAAAACATGAAGAAAACAGATAAATAGGTACAGAGGTGATGCTTATTTCTAAAGAAATCTCTTTCAGCACACCTGAGAAAGGAGAGTTTACTTTACTGTCTCGGTTGCAGTTGGTATTTCAATATTTTTGCCTTTAAGCATATAAGTAAAATCAACCTAATAATATGTTACCACTGCAGGGACTCAGGCCTTCGGGTTGTAAGAAGAAGGAATGGACCGTAATCCACTACGGGTTGGTGTTTTTCTCATGCCTTTGAATTTCTATTTGTGAAACGAGTCAGAGTATTAGACTCATATTGAAGAAAACTCACTCGTATTGTTTCAGTTGTCAATAATGCAGCCCCAGAGAATGATGATACATACAATTTCATTTTATCCTCTTTAATTATATTTTATTTGATTGAACTTAGTTTTAGTTGAGAATTTTTTAAAAATTTTTTTAAAGAATTTAGTAAAGAATATTTAGTGTTTGAAGTAAATTCAAACACGAAAACATAATCAAGAATCAAAGCATTTATTTCAAATAAATCATATACAGCACTTTTGCTATCAAGAAGTCAGTCAGTAAAAAAAAATGCTAATTGCACATCCCAAAGCGTAGATTTCTATAGAGAAGAATAAGCAAAAAACTGAGGTAAACCTTATTTTTTGTATTAAAATTTCGGTTACTTGTTTCTTGTCACTATTTTATGTGAGGGTAAAGTAAATAAAGAAAATATATACCAGCCAAGTACGAGTCGGACTCGCGCACTGAGGGTTCTGTACAAACCTACCTATGAAATTATTTTCAATTCCCGAATCAAGTCTCGAAGATTTTTCCAAATCTCAAAAGTTGTTTTTTTTTAGTGACGTACACAAAAAAAGACAGCTTTATGACAAATTTCTGGATTCTAGGTCAACAGAAAGTACCCTATGAATTTTGATTACACAAAGGCAATTAATGAAGAGTTGAATTTTGATTCCGGGGTATATCGAATTATATGTTTTTTTTTGCGACATAAACGTCCATATCTTTTTTTTTCGTTAACTTAAAAGTTTGATTTTTTCACAGCTTCAAGGAACCGCAGACTTAAGTATATAGTTTTAATTCCAACTCGAATACCTCTACGCATTTCCGAGATAAATGTCTTGACAGACATACGGACAACAAAGTGATCCTATAAGGACTCCGCTTTTTTTCTTTTGAGGTACGGAACCATAAAAAATAAGCCACTGGTATAACTTAAAACCATAAATTGCTCCATGGTACTCACAATTACAAATTTTGAAAAAATAAACCATCTAAATTATACAATACTATGATGTTTTAAAATTAAACTATACTATGATTTTTTATTAGATGAAGTAAAGTGACAGCAGTGGACAATGCCCAACTGTCAAACAACCATTGTTATAACTGTCACTTTACTTCATCTAATAAAAAATCATAGTATAAGCGTTAAACCAACCACTTTTGTATGAATTGATAAAAATGTATTATCAGTGTCACACTCTTTATAACTGTGAAGTAATACAAGCAAACTCGATTAACGGAGGTATCAATTAAACTCATGTTAAATATAATTAAAATCGGCTAACAGAGAATCACGGATTTAAACGGCTTTAGTAAGGAATTTTAAATTTTAAACCGGATTATCCGTATAACCGGATTACGTGCAACAATGACGGACAGTTTCATCATATATTGCGCTAGTTCTGCAATGCTTGAGTTTTTTATTATAGTTGTAGATGTTTGGAATTTGTTAGTGGTTCGTGTGTACTTTAATTTCGTACCAGCATTAAAATGTGGAGTATTAAACAGTAAATTAATTGGCTAGGGTACGGCCAACGGATCTTGGCGAGTCCGAAGTGAAGCTCTGCTAACTTTAGCGCTTGTGCACTTGTAAAAAATAAATGGTTTAAATAAAAAATCTAGTATCAGTTGTTAACAGCAATAACAACTGTTATTAGCATTTTAGTGTTGGTAGTCATTTTTGAAAATTTTGAAAAATGATATAAGTTATATTCAAATTATAATAGTTTTATACCTATTTATAGAAAACAACTATGAAAAATATTCCAACTGACCATTTACTTTTGTAGAAAAAAACTGTCATTAAATTAGTTAAAAAATAAAAATATATAATGAGATCAACCTCTAGTTACTTGTTAATAATTGGAATGAAAATTTTTGAATTTTTAGACCGACTGAAATTGTTCAATTTAAATCACAATACGGACATAATTTCATACAAAAACTGACTCTCAGTTACACGAAAAATGTTCTTATCAAAGAACAAAATTGAAACAACAGCTACGTACTAAAATATTCTATTACAAGGACCATCTAAAATTGAAGTGAGGGGAAAAAATAACGATAAAAAGCAATGAGCACCAAACGTGGTTTGATAAGTATGGGAGGGAAGAGAGAACGTGCAATTCAGATGGTTCCACTGATTGTCGCTTCAATGCCGGCTGCATATTTTCCCCTCATATCTTTCTCTTTGTTTTATTTGGTGAGGAAATTTTCTATGACGTGGCAAAATGCCCAATGGACATTTTGAGCACATAGATAGTGAGATAGAATGTACTTTATGTGCAAAGTCACAGAGTTCCTATAGTTAACATTTTTATGGCAAGAAAATCGTTTACAAATTCTTCATAATATTGGTAGGTATTATGAATGTTGATATTGCTTTTGCAGAATAAATAGTAGATTAAAAGTAAATTATCAATATTATTATGTAATAATATATTTATATAGTTATTTTACTAACAGATTTTTTGAAATGTTACTTGTACTAGAAATTACTGCTTTATCGTGTTTGTGTTAACAATCACACTTATTACTCAAGGTTTTAAAGATCGGAAAAAACTATCTGCAGGGCATAAAAATTGTTCCGTACCGGAATCAAATCAGCGACACACAGTGTAGAGCGGCCTATAGCTCAAACACTACTCCAATCATATCGTTCTTCTGAAATACTTTCAGGTAAGTAGTAGATTTTTTTTATTATTACTGTTTATCAAGAGAAATAACGTACAAGTTGACAATAAGTGCACTCTTTTTAATCATGTTAGGTATTACAAAATTATCTCAGTTACATCTTTCTTTTCGCTGCTATTATGTACTGATCAAGATGTCATAGTATTTTTTGATACAAAACAGGTTTCTCTGTGTATTTCTAGTTTTTATTCAGATCAGCATTTTCCTCAATCGATAGTACCTTGCACTTTGGTGGAAGTGTCTACTCTATTGCAATGGCTGCCTGACTTGATAATGTAATTTGAACTAGGTTTCTGCGAATCTACAGATGTCATTCAATAGTTTCTGTATCATAGTTCCATTTTTTTTTTAATTCCTAAGTTTGCTTAGGTAACAACAACAAGATGTTAAATAAATTATTGTTAATTTCATTTTACATCTTTTATTCGCAGAAAAATCATTGTTAGCATCTAGTACTGCTTCATCTTTTTGTGTATAATTCTTCTGTACGTGTATTTGTAACCTAACTCCTCCTAAACTGTTTGACCGATTTGGAAGAAAATCTATGTGTATATTTGAACGGGTCCTTAGATAATTTGAAAATACAATTGGAAGAAGACAACAAAGAAAAAAAATACATTCTTCTTCTTCCTGCCCTTGTCCTATATTACTTGAGGTCGGTACAACTCGTTTTTTTCTACCACTCTGTCCTGTCACCCATTACACTATCACTAACACCCTTTTCTTTCATATCACTCCTCACACAATCCATCTATTTCTTCTTCGGCCTTTCTTCCTCAGGAAAAAAATTCCGTTACACGAGAAAAATTGGAAAATACACTTGGTAGTTAGCGCTGTAATAGGAAACCAATTTTTTTTTTGACACTGCATGCTTACCTTCTTACATTACTATCAAATGCTGCAACTACTATCATTGTTTATATTTTATTTAAAAACAATAATTGTTTTTGTTATGTTAATATCATCTTATGACTTCTTTCGTAGTCATTAGATGCTATTCCACCTCAAAAAATAAAATAATCGATAACAAAGTTTATTTATATTTTAACAATATTTTTTTTTCCATGGTTTTACTTCCTTCTGTTTCTTTAGCCAATAAAAACTGAAGAAAAAGTAGGTGTGTCAAATAGAATTATACATAAAATAAACATATTAGAGAATTATCTCAACAGGCAGTTGGCAAGTGGGTCTGGTAACATAGCATAGTATAGCATCAGCCTTATAATGTTCCCACTGCTGGGACTCAAGCCTCCTCTCCAGAAGAGGGAATGGGTTGTAATCCACCACGCGGGCCCAGTGCAGGTTGGTGAATGTCACATGTCTTCGAATGTTTGGTTCTAAGACATGCCGGTTTCCTCGCGATGTTTTCCTTCACCGTTTTGATGTGCCTGGCTGGGTTTGAACCCGCGACCTACAACTCGTAAGTTGGCGCCGTTACCACTCGGCCATCACTGCTTTCTATTTCTTTACTTGATGTAAACTTGTATAAAAACTACGGGTAACATATTGAAAAAGAAGGAAGTTTTACTTGAAACGAAGCCATTTATTTCTTATACGAGCAAAGAAATCAGACTACCTAACTTTCTTAGGACATTTCTTTATTATTTTGCGGACAAGACTATCCTACTTCGAGTAACAGCTATCCGACAAACACACGAACATGACAAAATGGGTAGGTAACATTCCTATTAGGATTTCATGGACCTTTTCAGTTGTTAGAGGAACGGTAGTCCTGACCACGTTTTATTTCAGACTACTTACAACTTCTTACAAGTTTCGAAGCGTTTTCTCTGAGTGCTACGGTATGGGTTCGAGATGTCTTGTAAGGCTGTCTATTAGATCGTTGTGTAACGAAATAGTAAGTATTATTTTTAAAATATATGAATAATAAATATATAGCGTGACTGGTAATTAGTGAACGATACTTAAACACGTGATTATAGTCATGATAACAAACAACTTTTACTATGGGACCAAACCTGAAATCGCGAAAAAATTCAGTCAACTTCAATAAATTTTGACCAGTTCAGACAAATGTACTGACCATGCAGAATTTTTTCGCGATTTTAGGTTTGGTCCCATAGTAAAAGTTGTTTGTTATCATGACTATAATCACGTGTTTAAGTATCGTTCACTAATTACCAGTCACCCTATATAACTCCACGTTATGAAATACTCCAGTATCGTAGGTGTGTTCACAAACATGTAAACTGATATTCAGTGTGCTTGCACATTCTTCTTCATGATATCTACACTTTGCAATGTGCAACTAGCGTCACTTTTCTGACAGTTTGACTTCTTGATAATTCAAACGATTGAGGAATAAATATATATTATTTTATACTAAAGTGAGCAGTTCCATTACACCATATTACGTACTTTTAGATAACACATAAAATATTGCTGTTTTTGAGTAACATGTTACGACATGGTGTAACAGTCGCCACGTTAGAGACAACCATGGTAGGGATGGCAATTTTCCTGTAAAATAAAAAAAGAACGCATAATTCGTAATAATAGAGAAATTAAAAAATGTTTCTATAAATAATTTGATAATTGACAGGAGTTTATAGGAAAGTGAATCAGGAGTTTCTGTTCAACCGTAATTTGCGCTTTTTATCAGTGATGCTACAGAGCCATATATCATCACTGACAATACACGCAAATTACCACGAAAGATTATGAGCGACTACGCATTAGAGCCCTAAAACGTGGTCATTCACAATAGGCCTCATCAGAAAGTTTAAAGTCACCCAAAAGGTAATAGATTGGATAGATAGGAGTTTTCTCCGTGATCAAATTAGGAATGGAGATATCCTAGGAGAACCACAGTTATCTTACATCGCCCGAAGAACCTAGAATTGACAGTGAGCAGGGTAAACTGCTCGCAAAACAAACTATCGATAGGGCCCAAAGGTTCTGGGGTGGCGATCGCGTACTGGAAGGTGCTGCATTGGAAGGCCTCCCACAAAGCAGCCCTATGACCTGGTGAGGGTCATGGACATCTAGAATGGAAGAAGGATGTAAGACGCACAGGACCTTGGACATTTTTCATATAAAATGAAGATGATGAATTCCTGTAGAACCATTGTATTTTATTAATACAAAATAATTTCGCGAGGCAACCCTAACTATACCATCCGTCCCTTCGCACGCAACGCCATCGCTCTTACAGCAAACTTTAATACAGTTTGTTCAACTATTTGATAAATTCAACATAAAAACATATTCTTTATCCCACTTGAATAGATTCTGTGTATCCCAGAACTTTCTATTCAATTGTCCGAAGATTCGATTGTGTCACAATTGGATGAGATTGTGAATATTATTCCGTTTCAAGGTACTCGAATAATGGAAAGTGTTTTTTCTCTTCTCTTGTATATAAATAATTTTATTATTCGTTTTTTCAATAGAACCTTGTTTTTTGTTTGTTTTTATGTTGTTTTTTATTTAAATATTTACTCATTAATTTTTTAATCGTATCATTAGCGATGTTTAAGTATATGTTTTTTTCGCTATTTATAGACTCTGAATATATACAAGATTAATATTTTGTTTCAATTTCATTTTCCGTTTCCTTGAGTAAAAATCGATACCTCCTACACATAAAGTCGTAATATAAGTCCTTGAATTAACTGATATTACAAAAAAAAAAAAAATGTTACTTCCTATTACATCCAGAGACTGACACTGTTATCTTAAACTACGATATTAATTACATAACGCGAAAACATCGGTAAAAAGTGTTTTACAAATTACCACCATTTATAATATATTTACTCGTATCATAAACAATTAAAAAACACTTCTCTTACTACGCGTAGGAGATATCGATATACATCTTAGGGTCTTCAAGGCCAAAATAATTAGGTTGACTCTATGCAAATGTACCATTAAGTGAGATAGTGGTCAAACGCGAACCTAACCTATTTAATATAAAACGTAGTTTTTTTTGGCCTTTGAATACTCGTAAAAGAAAATGCGCAGTCGAATCTAGAAATGTGAAATTTTGGAAAGCACGGATAATTTTTGAAAATAATCCCTATACGGGCCTGCCAGACTCCCACAGTTTTTTTTAAGAACCATCCCTCATCATATAAATCATATTTTCATATAAATATATATTTATATCTTTTATATTATTATGATATTTATTTTCTATTGAATCTATTTCGACGTAGCCGTAAAGCACATTATTCTATTTTTTGGTACTTTTTGTAATGCTTATATCTCACTAGTTTTTGTAAGAGCACATTTTTTTTCTTTATATTATTATATTTATTATGGTCTACTATCTTACACAACTTTTTTCAACTTTCCTTTTGAAGGTATACCGGAAGAGATTTCTTCAGAAATAAGTACCTGTGTATCTATGTGTCTATTACTTACTTTTCTTGTTTATTTATTATATGTGTATACATTGATAAATAAAAGGGTAAATAAAAATGCGTAAAACTAAAAAAAGAATCGATAAAGTATACATATTATGCAACATTATTTTTAGTATATGCGAAAGACGAAATACGGGTCTAGTATTTTTATGCAACGAAGCTATGTATAAAATTTAATAACTGTATCATGAAAAATGACAAAGTTATAAGCTTGTTATTTTACCTGGTTGTCCACACAAACACATGTGAATGGTCTAATACTAGCTATGACCTGCCGTGACCTGTATTGTACTTAGTCTCGGTGGTGTACAACTTGTGACCTTTTTTACATTTGTTTGGGTAAAAATATAACATGGTGTAAAAATTATCGGAATCGATTCAGTTACTGATTCTGAACAAAGTATTTTAGGTTTCGTATTTATATGCTAAAAATAATGTCGTATAATATAAACTTGACAATAGTAGTCAAGCATGCAAGCAAAAAATTAAGCACATAATGTCAAATGCAATGAATAAACTCAATAATGCTCTGATAATGAGTGTACCTATTGACATAATGTATCTCAAATATGTTTTCACGATTCAATTTGAATTGAAATGCGAATTTCATTTCAAGTTATTCTACTTAAAACTACAGTATTTATGTTTATTTGAATTGGTATTACATAAATAAAACAAATGTTAGTAAAATAAATAAACTATGAAACAAATGTTGGCATAACAGTTAAACTGTACATTAAAGAAGATAAATGTTATTCCTATTCTGTATAAAAATAATTATTTGATTAGTTGAATAGTGTTTTTATACATAATGTAGGCGTAGTTCTTTCAGAAATCTTTGATGAAGGTGTTATTTTAAGCATTTTTTGATTAACTATACTTTTTAGGGTGGCTAAAAAAGTGATAGTTAGTTGTAGCACGGTGGAGGAAGAGAGAGTCACAGACATTGAAAACCTAAAAACCAACCTGTATCCGTTCACTTGTATTTTCTGTTTAGAGCTACTAGAAAAGAAAATAATAAAAAAGCATTTATTTCAGGCAACCAATCCATACAGCAATTACAAGGAAAAATACAACCGACTACAATGTTCCAAAAAAAAAGTGCAATATAACTTTAATTTTGGAAGTCGGTGTTTCTGTAATAGTTTGGTCTCTTCGTTATTTAACACCGATTTCCAAAATTAACCTACCTTCCAGCTTTATCATCAGATCAGTTCTATGTATGTATCCCCTTCTCCCTTCAGTTAGTCACCGACTACATGTATAAACAAAGCAATTTTACATGTTACGACAGTCTGCTATGATTTTTTGAAGAGTTCCGTTCTATATCTCTAAAGTTCATCATCAGATCAAAACAATATTTCTATGGGACCAATTCGGGAGTATTCTTTCAATCAAAAGAAAAAAAATCAAAATTGGTCTACAATTGATCGAGATATCGGTGAACATACATAAAAAAAAGAAAAAATTTACAGCCGAACATAGAACTTCCTCCTTTTCGAAGTCGGTTAAAAATAGAGCACAAAACAACCCACAACTCATAGTTTTTAATCTATTTTACAGATTGAACATCATCATTATCATTTCAGCTGAAAGAAGTCCACTGATGGACAAAGGCCTCCCCTAAATCTCGCCATAACGACAGCTCCTATACGTCTCGCATCCATCGGATTCCCGTGACCCTCATCAGTCAACCTTGTGTAAGGTCTTCTAACGCTGCGAGTTCACCACTCCAGAACCTTTCGGCCCCATCGACCATCTGATCTGCGAGCAATGAGCCCTGCTCACAGACATTTGGCGATTCTTCTATGGGCTATGTCGGATCGGACGAGTCTTACAAAATTTACACACGGTGACAACACCTAACAACACACTCAACTTACAAGTTCGAATTGGTTTGAATCTATATTTTCCTCTTTTGTAGAGGAAAAGGAACAAATCACACCTTTTTTTGACTAAAATACACTTGTTATCCTTCAGTAGCACTTCAATATTTTTTTTTAGTTTGGAATCCATCCAATGTGTGTGTGATTTCTCGCTCTAGGGCATAGCGGAAGGGCGTGTCAGGCTTTTACTGAATAAAACCCATTCTTATGTTCCTTTCCTGCCTTGCGTTCGAAGACTGCAGGTTTTCCTTTCAAAAGCAAACCCATGTCAAAAGCACCCCACTAGGCTTTCGCTCTGCTGGGCCCCTACGCAGTCGGCGACTCGGGCTCGGAGCTAATCTTTGCTCGCAGTCCGCCAGCCCATGCCTATTTCGATGAATATTTCAAACATTTCCGCTTTGGTAGGTATCAGCAATAATGGGCCTCATCAATTATGCTGACAGCGCTTTGAAGCGCTCGAGGAACTCGCCGCTCGCCTTCGACTCGGGCCTGGTTCTTATTGAGCAGTAAGCTAATTGGTGATTTGAAACCTTTGTTTGCTAACCTAGCGTCCATGTTTAGCAAGGCGTGTGGTGGCCGAGTGGTAACAGCCCCGACTTACGAGTTGTAGGTCGTGGGTTCAAACCCAGCCAGGCACATTACTTTGTGTAATTTATTTCATCACCACTGCTCTCAAAACGGTGAAGGAAAACATCGTGAGGAAACCGGCATGTCCTAGAACCAAAAATTCGAAGATGTGTGACATCCACCAACCCGCACTGGGACCGCGTGGTGGATTAGGGCAATTTCCCTCTCCTAGAGAGGAGGCCTGAGTCCCAGCAGTGGAAACATTATAAGGCTGATACTATGCTATGCTATGCTATGTTAACAGACCCACTTGCCAACTGGCTGAGATAATTCTTGTACTGTTCTATTTGACACACCTACTTATCTTTTCCTTCAGTTTTTACTGTCTCACCACTGAGCAAAGGTCTCCCAAGCCAGTCCTTTCTGACATTTTTCTTTCTAAAATAGTTCTAGTGTGGTACGCTTCTAAATTGTAGCCATCTCTTTCTGGGCCAATCTCGACGGTACTTTCAATTTGCTGGAACCCATTGCATGGAGACAGTTGCACGGTTGCGCCTCTCAATTTTAACAAAACTAGGACTCGTCGAAGGAAAACCAGCTCTAATGAAGTTTCATATGGTTAATGGGTAGTTAATGGTTAATCTTAAGTGCAAAAGTTATTCTGTTAAACAGACAATGGTCTTCTTTAATATCATTACTTGCACTACCCTGTTGTGTGTATGTTACAAGAACTGATGGACTCTATCAAATGCGCTCTTAGGCAAATTCTGAGAAAACTGCCCCCTAGCCAAGTTACAGTCGTTTTGTTTTGCGTTAACGCTTGGAGTTGGCCACGCCCCTAATTCTTTTGTTCGAAAAAAGGAGTTGTGGGCGTGGCTAACTCCAAGCGTTAACGCAAAGCGAAACGGTTGTAACTTGGCTAGGGGGGCAGATTGCAGATTTCCAAGACCCGTATCAGCCGACCATGTCATCCTGGAATCCGAGGCGAGCTCGTAGTTTCTCAGCATACGTTGATCCTTGAAACAGAATCATTGCGAAGCCTGTTATACAGAGCTAGGCTAGCTATGTTAGCTAGCACGAAGCACGTACAACGTTCGGAACATTCTATATTTATAACCGTAAGTGCAGAAAGAGGAATGTCTTTGCATGAATAAAGGGGAGTCTTTTATTTTAAGTTTTTCATAGTAATAGATAGATGACTAATTGACTATACACCGTTAAATTTTGGTCGTTTTAATCCCGTGGAGGATCGATTCGGTACATGAAACCCTATCCATATGTTAAGATAAAAATGAAAAATAAAGTACTTTTTTTAAACTCGAATTAATTTACGCATGTACGAAATTGATTTCTTTAAGTAAACGTCAGTTGAGCGAGGTCAATGAACCTTAGGTAGCTAGTACGCAACGACCGACAACTACCTACAAGGTCATTGGTTATTTTTTATTTTTTTCTTTACAAATCGACATTATTTCATGTACCGAAACGACCCTCCGCGGGATTAAAACGACTAAAATTTAACGGTGTATAGAGCTAGGCTAGCTATGTTAGCTAGTACGAAGCACATACAACGTTCGGTACGTTATGCGTGCAACGTTCTATATTTATAACCGTAAGTGCAGAAAATGGAGTCTCTTTGCATGAGTAGAGAAGTCTTTTATTTTACGTTTTTCATAGCAATAGATAGATGACAATATTGCCATGAAAAAAATGAAAAGAAACCGATTTCTCATTGTCTACTAATAAAGAAACATAGTTTAATGAAAGTTAAATTAAAAAAAAAACTATGAAGACACAGGCTAGCTACGAGTATGTTATCTAGAACGAAGCAAATACAGTGTTCGGTATGTTGGATGGTTTTCCAGTCCGATTATAAATTAGGTATCTTCAAGGCTGGAGTAAATAGTTATTTCTCTTTATTCGCTTTGTTACTCCATTTGCATGACTATGCTGAAATGGGAATTGCTCAGTCCAAAATCTAATTTTACAATTAATTTTAATAAGCGTATTCATACAAAAATAATAAGTTAAGTATTGCTATCATAGATTTTAAAGAAATGTGGAAATAGTTTCCTACGCTATTGCTGACTGTATAAATAACTGAATTTACAAAGCAAAACTAAACTTGTACAATTAATTTAATGTATTTTGTTGCAAATTTAGTTGCTTTATTTTAATTATTGATACAAACTTTTCTGGTGCTGAAGTTGACCAAACATTTACTTGTTTGTTATTCTTTTACTGTTTTCAGGTATTTATAACCAGTGTTTTATGACAAAAAAGTTGCGTTGTAGGTTTAGGTTTCGTGATCATGTAGACTTATAGTTTAGTTGATAGCTAGGTACTTTTTTAGTAAACAAATGCGATTCATTATCAACGATTACAATACTGTTAACCATCAGGTGGGATCGGAGATAAAAACAATTTTTATGTCTTTTAAAAAAAACTGGGTAAGCACGAGTCGGACTCGCGCACTGAGGGTTCCATACAAACTTACCTATGAAAACCGTTCAATTCTCGAATAGAGTTATGAAGATTTCCGAATCGCAATTTTTTTTTGTGACGTCATTACAAGACTGTTTTCAAAATTTTCCTATACTTGTGCTATGTGACCATACTCCATATCGCATATCAGGATTCTAGGTCAACGGGATACTTACCTATGAATTTTTATTCCCTTATAAGTGTCCAAAATATACGTTTTCTTGCGATATAAACGGCCGTATCTTTTTTTTCGTTAACTTTGGAACTTTATATTTTCACAGCTACAAGCGACTGTAGGTTTGAACATATTCTTTTAATTTCAACTCTATACCATCACGCGTTCCCGAAAAAAAGGGTTTTGACAGACAGACTGACAGACGGACAACAAGACACCAAAGTGATCCTATAAGGGTTCCATTTATTTCCTTTTGAGGCACAGAACCCTAAAACAAAGAGACTATTTTTTGCTCGTAATGGCAATAGATAGACAGTCATCCATATGACTATCCATTACCATAGTCACGATGTCCTCGTGGGGGCGATCGGCGGCGATCTCTCGCGCCGGGGCTTGGTTCAAGCCATGCTCCGGAGCGAGGAGGAGTGGCAGGCGGTCGCCTCCTTCTGCGAAGCAGTAATGCTAGTAAAGGAGGAGGCCGACCGCCTTAGGCAAAGGCGGACACGCCGCCGCCGCCGCCGGGTTTCTGATCCCAATTTCCGGCCACCGTAGGCGCGGGCTCGCGGATGGTGGGCAATGGGTAGCTCGCTGTCCGTCCGTCCGGTAACAGACCGGTCCGAGCTCAGGTCGTCTACGGCGCGCACCGTTCCCGCGCGCCTCAAGGAGTTGTCAGCAACTGTAGGGGTCCAGCAGGGCCGAAGCCTACTGGGGCCAAAGGTTATGTGAGACTGTCACCAAAGGCCCCAGGATAAAGGCAAGGAATGGAAAGGTAGGTTTTTTAGTCAGTAAAAGTCTGACACTGTTTCCCGCCCCACCCAAGGGCGGGATTCGTCATTGGATGATTTTTACCTACCACAAAAAAAAAAAAAAAAAAAAAAAACCATAGTCACGATAAAAAGAATTCATGTCTCATTGTCTGCTAATAAAGAAACATAATTGAACGCAAGTTAAATTTAAAAAGAATGAAGACTCCGTTTTTCACGTTTCATGAAAGGATTTACAAGTTTTCCGTTCTTCAAAAAGATACAATTTATCGTCACTAAAATGAACAATTTAAAACAAAGTTTACGAACACTGAAAGAAATAAACGCCATACAATATTTATTTTGTAACTTTGAAGACTGGTCTCTCTGTGAAATAGACTGTTTTCTTCACGTTCCCTTTGTGCTTTTCAAATATTCTAGAATAAAATACAGTGGAGTAAAGCTGTTCATGGTTTTTATTCGAGTGGTGTTTACATTATATAACTACAAAAGCACACTATCTATTTTTTTATTATACTTAACAGAAAAATATATTATACAGTGTAAAAAAATAAGTCGGGTCTTGGAAGGAAACTACCTTAAATCCTTAACTACAATAAATAGACGTTCATTAAAAAACTTGTGTAAAAAAGGTAATCTTTATGAATGTCTTGTGCGACAGACGACAGTAAGACTAAGGGCCAAATTCACCAATAAACTAATCGCGATTATATAAAACAAAACGCAGTTTGAGCGCCTAATCGAGATTATAGCTTCATTTTGCGTTTCACCGCTATGAATTGAACCTAGTTTACGCTAAACTCAGTTTCAATTCTTTTGTTCTCACTCATGTTTACGACACGGGTCTTTAAACTAGATTACGTTGAGCTCAGTTTAGCTGAACTAAGTTTTTATATTGAATGATGAAATCAGCCCTAAATGTTTGTTAGAGAAATTTTATCTTGTATAATGATCCTATAAATTAGTATAACAAAATAGCGAGTATTTGTATTTTTTTTTAAATTTTGTTGGGTCGAGTCCCGAGCAAGGCAAGTGAGTTTTGGAAAATCTTTGAATGCAGTTTTGTTTCTTTTTAAAAATAAAGTAAAACGAGCCAACTTAAGATTTAAGGTAGTTTATCTCCAGGGCTCGACTTATTTTTCCACACTTTATATTATAAATATTACCCAGTATCAAATATTTTGACGTTTCTGATTTAACCCGCATGTCGGCTTGACAGCCATTTTAAAGAAATTACTTACTATAATAATAATAGTAAATCATTCTTCATATTTTTTTCATAATATTACTTGCCCGTATTGCCCACTGCTAGTCAACAGCCTCCCTACATAGGTTACAACGATTTTTTATAATGTATAACAATTGTGATGCTTTTTAGGTACCACAGTAGGGCCTTCGAATGTCCAACATGACTTGCACTCCATAAAACAACAAAAAAGAGGACAAAAAGCACGTATATAATAATAGCATAGCATAATCAGCCTGATAATATTCCCACTGCTGGGAAGCAGGCCTCCTCTCCAGGAGAGGGAATGGGCCGTAATGTACGGTCAGGGGTCAAAAATGCAGTTGCACTCTAACAATGCTAAACTGTCTAAAATTTCTTTGTAGTAGAAGTCCAGTGTTCTGCAGATTCTATGAATCTAAAATATTGAATAAACTAGTTAATTAACTACAAACTATATGGGTAATGATCCATCGACCCTCTTTTACAAAGAAATTTTACATACTTTAGTGTTCAAGGAGCTGTCAGCAAACCGTAGAGGCCCAGCCTGCTAGCTGCAGGCAGGCAGGGTCGAAGCCTGCTGGGGTTAAGGGCCGTTTTCTGAGAGGAAGACTCAGCCCCGGCATGATAGGCAACGATGGAACGGGGTAGGTTTTTAGTCAGTAAGAGTCTGACACTACTTCCCGCTCCGCCTAAGGGCGGGACTTGTCATTGGATGATTTTACCTACCATAAAAAAAAAACCAGCGTTGCATGACAACATAGTTGCGTTGTAGGTTTAGGTTTCGTGATCATGTAGACTTATAGTTTAGTTAATAGCTAGGTACTTTTTTAGTAAACAAATGCGATTCATTATCAACGATTACATTACTGTTAACCATCAGGTGGGATCGGAGATAAAAACAATTTTATGTCATTTTAAAAACAACGTGGGACTAGCGCACTGAGGGTTCCATATAAACTTACGTATGAAAACAGTTCAATTTCCGAATAGAGTTACGAAGATTCCCGAATCGCATTTTTTTTTGTGACGTCATTACAAGACTATTTTCAGAATTTTCCTATACTTGTGCTATGTGACCATACTCCATATCGCATATCAGGATTCTAGGTCAACGGGATACTTACCTATGAATTTTTATTCCCATGAGTGTAGAAATATATGTTTTTTGCGCTATAAATGGCCGTATCTTTTGTTTTCGTTAACTTTGGAACTTTTTATTTTCACAGCTACAAGCGACTGCAGGTTTGAGCATATTCTTTTAATTTCAACTCTATACCATCACGCGTTCCCGAGAAAACAGGTTTTGACAGACAGACTCACTGACGGACGGACAACAAAATGACGGAACCCTAAAAACAAAGAGACTATTTTTTGCTCGTAATGGCAATAGGTAGACAGTCATCCATATGACTATCCATTACCATAGTCACGATAAAAAGAATTCATGTCTCATTGTCTGCTAATAAAGAAACATAATTGAACGCAAGTTAAATTTAAAAAGAATTTAGACTCCGTTTTTCACGTTTCATGAAAGGATTTACAAGTTTTCCGTTCTTCAAAAAGATACAATTTATCGTCACTAAAATGAACAATTTAAAACAAAGTTTACGAACACTGAAAGAAATAAACGCCATACAATATTTATTTTGTAACTTTGAAGACTGGTCTCTCTGTGAAATAGACTGTTTTCTTCACGTTCCCTTTGTGCTTTTCAAATATTCTAGAATAAAATACAGTGGAGTAAAGCTGTTCATGGTTTTTATTCGAGTGGCGTTTACATTATTTAAGTACAAAAGCACACTATCTATTTTTTTATTATACTTAACAGAAAAATATGTTATACAGTGTAAAAAAAATAAGTCGGACCTTGGAAGGAAACTACCTTAAATCCTTAACTACAATAAATAGACGTTCATTAAAAAAACTTGTGTAAAAAAGGTAATCTTCATGAATTTCTTGTACGACAGACGAGAGTAAGACTGAGGGCCAAATTCACCAAGAAACAAAACGCAGTTTGAGCGCCTAATGGAGATTATAGCTTCATTTTGCGTTTCACCGCTATGAATTAAACCTAGTTTACGCTAAACTCAGATTCAATTCTTTTTTTGTCGCCCATGTTTACGACACGGTTCTTTAAACTAGATTACGCTGAGCTCAGTTTAGTTGAACTGAGTTTTTATATTGAATGGTGAAATCAGCCCTAAATGTTTGTTAGAGAAATTTTATCTTGTATAATGATCCTATAAATTAGTATAACAAAATAGCGAGTATTTGTATTTTTTTTTAAATTTTGTTGGGTCGAGTCCCGAGCAAGGCAAGTGAGTTTTGGAAAATCTTTGAATGCAGTTTTGTTTCTTTTTAAAAATAAAGTAAAACGAGCCAACTTAAGATTTAAGGTAGTTTATCTCCAGGGCTCGACTTATTTTTCCACACTTTATATTATAAATATTACCCAGTATCAAATATTTTGACGTTTCTGATTTAACCCGCATGTCGGCTTGACAGCCATTTTAAAGAAATTACTTACTATAATAATAATAGTAAATCATTCTTCATATTTTTTTCATAATATTACTTGCCCGTATTGCCCACTGCTAGTCAACAGCCTCCCTACATAGGTTACAACGATTTTTTATAATGTATAACAATTGTGATGCTTTTTAGGTACCACAGTAGGGCCTTCGAATGTCCAACATGACTTGCACTCCATAAAACAACAAAAAAGAGGACAAAAAGCACGTATATAATAATAGCATAGCATAATCAGCCTGATAATATTCCCACTGCTGGGAAGCAGGCCTCCTCTCCAGGAGAGGGAATGGGCCGTAATGTACGGTCAGGGGTCAAAAATGCAGTTGCACTCTAACAATGCTAAACTGTCTAAAATTTCTTTGTAGTAGAAGTCCAGTGTTCTGCAGATTCTATGAATCTAAAATATTGAATAAACTAGTTAATTAACTACAAACTATATGGGTAATGATCCATCGACCCTCTTTTACAAAGAAATTTTACATACTTTAGTGTTCAAGGAGCTGTCAGCAAACCGTAGAGGCCCAGCCTGCTAGCTGCAGGCAGGCAGGGTCGAAGCCTGCTGGGGTTAAGGGCCGTTTTCTGAGAGGAAGGCTCAGCCCCGGCATGATAGGCAACGATGGAACGGGGTAGGTTTTTAGTCAGTAAGAGTCTGACACTACTTCCCGCTCCGCCTAAGGGCGGGACTTGTCATTGGATGATTTTACCTATCATAAAAAAAAAAAACATACTTTAGTGTCGGTAGAGGGCAACTGCACTTTTGAGCCCTGACTGTACAACGCGGGATCAGTGCGGATTGATCGATGTCACAAGTCTTTGAATTTTTATTTTAAGATATTTTTTACGATATGATTTTCCTGTTTTGAGAGCAATGGTGATGAAATAAATTACCTACAACTTGTATGTCGAGGCCTTTACCACTGGGTTACCACTAGTCCTAGACCAAAAACTTACAGAACAAAAAGTCTTATTTAATACGAAAAAGAACCAACTGATAGAATGATGTCAACACTTTTTCAAACCTCGCTCATTCCTCGCTCATCTTACATCTCCACCTGAACCCAAAGTGTTTACGACGTTGCCAAGCACATTCGATGAAATTGAAATATAAATTGGTTTTGGAAAATTTCAAACGCAGACTTAGTACCTGAATGAGTACTTTATGATAATAGATTACTTGTCATTGTCATTTGCAAGATGTGTTGTGATGAGAAATGAGCTGTGTTTGTGGTTTTTTTTTTTAGTGGTCGAGAGACTAAAATCAGTCAATGACTTATATTGCGCTAGAGTTCCACGGAAGGGCGTATCAGACTTTTACTGACTAAAACGACACCTGTGGCCTTCAGTTACTCTTTGTATTTTAGAACTACTGCCCGCCTATCCAAGTAATGATCGTTTCGTTACGCGTGAACGCTTGGAGTTGGCTACGCCCCCGATTCCTTTGTTCTGACTACGTGATTGAGCGATAAGTTGACGTCAGAATAAAGGAATTGGGGATGTGGTTAACTCCTTAAACCTTCTTCTTGAATCACTCTATCTATTAAAAAAAACCGCATCAAAATCCGTCGCGTAGCTTTTAAGATTTAAGCATACATAGGGGCAGACAGCGAGAACCGACTTTGTTTTATTCTATAGAGTGATTACACAATATGAAATACTTTGACGTTTGTGATTTAACCTGCCTGTCGGCTTGACAGTCGTTTCAAACTTCATTTGATTTTAATACAATTCCCACTTTCCCGATTCCCACCCAGGACAAATGTTTGTGTGATGAGCACGATCGTTTGTTCTGTGTCTGGGTGTAATTTATCTATATTATGTATGTATTTAGAAATATTTATGTATGTTTATCAGTTTTCTAGTACTCATAACACAAGCTCTGCTTAGCTGGAGTCTAGACGACGTTGTGTGATAGTTGTAGAATATTGTATTATATTATTATCGAAGGTTTCAAGTTCTCCAATGATCTCAAATGTCTCGAATGTGTGTCATGAAGGAACTTAAAAAGTTCTTAATTAATTTTATCACACAATAATACCACTACACACATCAATTCAATCAGCCAATTTGCTCATTATATTTTTAAAACAACAATAGTACAGGAATATTAATTAGCACGCCAACTTTTGAATTTAAATGCTATTATTGACTGGCCTGTTAGTCTAGTAGTTAGTGGCCCTGACTGCTTGCCGGAGCCGGAACCCATGACGGTTCGATTCCCACCCAGGACAAATGTTTTTGTGATAAGCACGATCATTTGTTCTGTGCATGGGTGTAATTTATCTATAATATGTCTGTATTTAGAAATTATAAGTATATTTATCAGTTGTCTAGTACCCATAACACAAGCTCTGCTTAGCTTGGGATTAGGCGGCGTTGTGTGATAGTTGTGGAATATATATAATGTTTAATTAACTTAATAAAGTTAGTGTGTGATAAAATAATAAATACTGGCCACTAATGCTACAAGAGGAATGCACGGCTGAATAAAATGTTATACCAAAGCGAATTTTCGCGCTCAATGAACATAATCGTTGTATTAAAGCCAGCTGAACTCATAAACAATATTCTTTGCGCCTGAAAAGTCTACAAACGAAAATAGTTTTGCTCAAAAAACCTCAGAATAATACTATTTACAATTTGCCACACATTTTTCCATCCATTTTTACTTTAAAAAAAAGTTATAATAACACGGAGTATGCACCACGCGCGTAATCTAATTTCCATCGTGTCTTCTTTTAGGGTTCCATTTTGAAATTATTGAAGAAAAAATCTGTCATGTTGATCGGGGAAATGGGGAAAGCTGACTATGAGTGAAGCCTGTCATCCCACGTCAATTAGAGTTCAGGATGATAAAAAATCGAAATTTGTTTCTTTATTTACATAGCTGAAATAAACGGAGCATTACGGTTTACTTTGCAACCATTGAAATGAAGATAATAAAATTAATTTTCAATACGTTTACTCGTATTACCGTTATTTCTACCGCTTTTAGGCACGAAATTGACTTTTTCCGCACTAGTTCAGAAAAGTGCACGTGCTCGCTCCCACTGCAATGCTATATATATAATACATTTCTCGTATCAGGCTGGGCGCTAAGAGACTCTACTTGTATCAAAATGTATTAAAAATGTTTACAAATTGCTATAAAACTAGTGAAGAGCCAACTCAATAAAATGAAAATAACTCTTGAATTCATGAGATTTATGATTGAGATTCATATTAAAAAGTATAAATATAAACCTCTGACAGAAACTCAAATGTTTGAACTTTAATTCAAACAAGTATTTGAAATTAATCAAGTATTTAAATAAGGCCACAGCAAACATTAATTTAAATTTCATTTATCTTTGCCAAGATTCGCTTTACTTAAAGAAGTAGTATAAAAAAAATCTTTTCCCTCACTGGGTGTTTCTCCTGTATCGTAAGTGCATTTACAAATATTTAAACTCACATTCTCAAACAACTAAAACTGGAACAACTACTTGTGAGCCTTACATCTATTTATTTCATACGTGAATCAATTCTATGACATATAACACGGCAGTCGATCGCTCAGCTACTACGCCTACATTTGCTAAAGTTGTTAATTGTAATATATTTTATAGTTACCATAAAATCACCTTAAGTACGGGCTTGCGGACGGCGAGCAATTGGCAGCTCGCTGTCCGTCCGCCCGGTAACAGACCGGACCGAGCCCAAGTCGGCGACGGCGCGCACTGTTCCCGCACGCCTCAAGGAGTTGTCAGCAAATTGTAGGGAATTAAAATGTATACCAGGGCCCTGGAACCAAGGCAATGAAGGAACTGGGTAGGTTTTTAGTCAGTAAGAGTCTGACACTTTCTCCCGTTCCGCCCAAGGGCGGGGGATGTCATTGGATGATTTTACCTACCATAAAAAAAAAAAAATATGTAATAATTTACTCTTATATGTATTTTTTTATATTACATATTTAATGTATAATCTAGATATCAAAATTTTATTGGTGTTTTATTTGCCCTGCAAACAGCTACCGATTATTTTCCTAAGAATCTCACGAAAAAAATCAAAATTAAAAAATATATTGTGTTCCGCACACATACTGAACCTTTAATCCCAGCGCCAAACATTTCGCCGTGTTTTTTTTTTTTATTTCACGCGACTGCAACGCCACTCGCGAAAAGGTTTTTTACAATGCCATTGCGCGCTTGTCTGTTGTTCTGTACGAAGATTGCATTCACTGCAACGTTTATAAAAGCTTACGCGAAAAAGCGCCTTTTACGGTCGACGTGCATTTTATTTTTTTATTGGTGTTGTTCCCCTGTAATACTTTTAAAGGGTTAATTGTTGTCGATGCGTTTATGCAGCATTAATATACGTTTAGAGACTTTTATGTCACGGTTATTTTGTATTCAATTTTTCACTGGATGATTTCGTCTACCAAGTGTTCTTTTTTATTTCTTTTTTATTTTATTGGATCAAAATTAAATCAAAATTACGACTTTGAAACCAGATTCCGAGAAGACTTCAGATTCAATTTAAATCACGCTTGATCGGTAGTTTCTCTCGAATAGATTTCTTCGTAGACTCATCGGTTTTTTAAATTTGTCACAATCTAGTCGAAACTAAATTGACATTGGATCTTCGGAAAATGTTAAATTCACGATATTCAAGACATAAACTTGTGGTCGATTGCGATCCCACCTGATGGTAAATGATACAATGTTTGATGGTGAATCGTATCTACTAGTTTATTAAGAGCCTATTAAGTCTAGCCTTGAAGATACCTAATTTATAATCGTATAGGGAGACCGCTGCAGGCAAAGGAAAATTTATAAGGAAACAGTAAAGAATGCCTTAGGGGAAGAAATATTTTTGTGCGGGCACCCATCCATCTGTAAAGCAGTCGAGACAGCCTTATCGGAAGACAGGGAGGGTTCTGTCTCCCCTAATTTAATCACAATGACACACAACATTAAGAAAGTTTGGTTCTCCCCTATTTCCCCTTTGTAATATTCGTTCATTATCGTGTCGGTTATGATCCATAACGATTTTAATTAGTGTGGAAGTGGGTACTTCTTTATTACTGACTTTTAGGTTTTACTGCAGATCAAAATATAATTTTTTTTACATTAGTTTATTTCGATAAATAGTTTGGTCACAGCTATCATTTGTAGAATTTTGACAGAAAGATTTGTTATTATTAATAAAAAGAGCTTGGGGAAGGCCTATATCCAGAAAAAATATTGCTAGGTTCACGCTTGACCACTACTTGATGGAAAGCGACAATTTTGTCAACGATGGAGCACGCTTACCTAGAAGTATACCATGCACTCTTTGCTTAAAATCCTCAAGTTGTTTTAGGAACACATTTTTTATGCGTACATTTACAGAAGAGATTTTTCTACTGGAGAACTGTTTTCTGAGAGCTACTACCTAGGTAGACTATTTACCCGTATACCTTTTATTAAATCTGCTCAGCCGCTTAAACATGAAGGAGCAACAAACATACACATACATTCAATCTTTCACCTTTACATATAATATTAGTGCAATATATTTCTGGCGACAGGTCACTGGAACAATTTGTGACCCACAGATTCCTTTCAGATATAAGCTAAAATCAAAAAGTCGATAGGGAATCCTTTGTCTTGGTTTGTAAAGAGGAGGGATGAAACGCATGTTGCTCTATGAGTTATGAGTATACATGTGGATGGATGGAGAGGGAGAGGGAGGCCAAAGAAAAAATTGATGGATTGCCAGAGAAATGATATTTAAAGAAAGGGAGTCAGTGATAGCGTGAGGGGTGACAGGTCAGAATGGAAAAAAAAAAGTTTGGCCAAGACCCCAACTAAAACAGAACCAGGGCAGACAGTCGATCAGGGTTTCGTGGCATTTTGTATATTGTCTCGGGCCAGTAAATTCCGAAGATGCGACAGAGAAAGCGGTTGGCGAAAAGTTGGATTCAGAGTGAGATGTCCGTTATGACCTTCCACGTTTCACACCTTTAGAGTAGTATAGATTTGGCCCCGAATTTTTCATTGGACTCGAAGATTATTATCAATATGTTCTCGTATAAAAATGAATCCCTATTTCTCTTAGTCACGCCATCACGCGTCAACGGCTGGACCGATTTCACTAATTCTTTTTTTGTTGTGTTTGGCAGAGTAGGGTAGAGTAGGGTAGAGTAGGGTAGAGTAGGGTAGAGTAGGGTAGATTAGAGTAGAATAGAGTAGTCAGTTGACGAGAGCGAAGCCACGGGAAAAGCTAGTATATTATATAAACTCATTGATCAAGGCAAAAAAAGTACGATTGTCACGAAAACTTTGAATTTACCAAACTCTGATCCTCCAGTAGCAGCCAGGAAGTAACCACATATTTTCCTGACAAGTATAGAACTTCCCCTTGTTTATTCAAGTACAATTCCCGTGAATCAGTGAGCGTTGTTATAATTAAATTTATTCGCCGCCATAACTGCCAGTTCATGTTATTTACGCCTTTTCATTTCCGATCTGCTTTCGAGTTTTCTGTTGCGTGGTCGTTAATATATGTTTATGTTATATTTCTGTTTGTTTCGGATTATTGTTATGGGTTTGAGAGAAAGATCGGGGAAGTTGTGTTGGTTTAACATAATCAGATTATTGTTTGATATTTACCTTATTTTTTAACGACTTCAAAAAAGGGGGATGTTTTCAACTTGTTTGTATTGTTATGTTTGTTATCTTAGGACTCCGTCATTTATAAACCGATTTGGAAAATTATTGTTTTATTTGAAATAATTTATAAGCGGCAAATAAGTTGAACCATACTCAGGTCTCGTTCGGAGTGGCAACGCAACTATAGCAAATGGTTCAACTTATTTACCGTGTACTATGCTTTAAGATTGGTTTTAATTAGATGGTATTTAGACGCTATCATTAGTAGCTAGTTTAATTTTGCCCAGTAACCACGAATTTCAATATCTAAAAATAATTTGCTGTGCAATGCACTGCATTAGCCTTATAATGTTCCCACAGCTGGGACTCAGACCTCTTCTTTATCTGAGGAAATGGGCCGTAATCCACCACGGGGGCCTAGTGAGGATCCAACAATCCCCACTGGGCCCCTGTCACATATCTTCGAATTTTTGGTTCTAGGACATGCCGGTTTCCTCACGATGCTTTCCTTCACCGTTTTTTATAGCAGTGGTGATGAAATAAATTACACAAAGTAATGCGCCTGGCTGGGCATGAACCCGCTACCTGCAACTCGTAAGTCTAAAAATAATAAATTAATGGAATGATTTATTTGCCAAAATAAAGGTATAACTATCTGTAGGCCCTACACATATTTGATCCGTGCGGGGATCGAACCTATGACATGCAGCGGAACAGCTAACCACTCAACCACCTAACCACCAAATAGTGCTGTCTATTTTTTTAATTGTAAAAGACCACAGCTCAATACCATCACACAACAATAGTAGGTAACAACAGGAAGCTGTGATAATACTGACATTCAAATCTCAAGTAGGCGCGTAGCATTAGTCGGCCAAAGCTTACCTAATCAACACGTTAGTGCCGACATGCTTGCGTCCGGAATTATTTGACCACAAACTGCTTAGCCTGTCAACTGCAGACCAAGCACTTACGTATGGTGAGATGCAGGATTTGACCTAACACAGGATCTAGGGCTGCACGATTGCTCGAGAGTTACCGTGGCCACAAAAGAGATAGTACAGAAGATAATC
This sequence comes from Leucania comma, assembly GCA_958295575.1. Taxonomy (NCBI): domain Eukaryota; kingdom Metazoa; phylum Arthropoda; class Insecta; order Lepidoptera; family Noctuidae; genus Leucania; species Leucania comma. Next base: position 5,594,270 of record OY282476.1, on the reverse strand, counting down.
TACATACAAAACCCGCTCGAGTAAGAGTGGTTTCGCACTATTCCACCGCGTTTAGGCACGCAATTGTCAGTTTTCCGAACTAGTGCAATAAAGTGCGCGTGCTCGCCCCCGCGACAATTTTATTGTAATTTAATAGTTCTACGATAAAAGTATATATTATGATCCGTAACCATACTTTCACAGGTTCGAATCGGACTACTCTAACTAATTACTCTAACGCACACATAGACACTGCTCACGGACACGATCTCACGCGCGCTCAAACTAGTGCGAGCTCGAGTGCTACCCGTTTGAGACACGCGTTTCTGAACTTTTTTTGCAATAAATAGAGGTACGAAATAAAAATTAATTAGTACCCGTTCAGTAGACTGTTATTTAAATTCAATATTAAAAGGTATTTTTCTTTTTTAATCTACCAATTGTTTCAGAGAGCTAATTGGTATTTGCTTGTATTTTGATGGTTGGTTTTAACGTAACGCAGAATAGTTAGGTAGGTAGCTAAGTACTCCGGTGGCCGGGAGAAAACGAACATGACTTTGTGGCAATGTAATATTTTTACGATTTACATAAGGTAGATTATCACACCCGGGTGCGCTCGGACAGACCGGCGCAGCAAGAAGTATGAAAAATGAAGTTCATACATGAGATTGATTTCTGTATCTATTTATTTTGTGCCGTGGCCCTGGATCGCAAAGGCTGATGGTACACAGGTTGGGTTTTATTCGCTAAAAGTCTCGTCTCGTGGGCTTTTCTTTAGGTGGGAAAATCATACAATGACATCTCCCACTTGTGTCAGACTTTTGCAGACTTAAAACGCACTCCTGTTCCTTCGTTGTCTATCATACCAGGGCCGAGTTTTCCTTTCAGAAGCAAACCCTTGACCCCAGTAGGCTTCGACACTGCTGGGTCCCTACAGGGGGCTCACATCTCCATGAGGCGCGCGTTGATCATTACGCGCCGTCGATGACTTGGACTCGGTCGGGACGGTTACCGGATGGTCGGACGGCGAGCTACCCATTGCTGCATACTGCCGTCCGCAAACCCGCGCCTACGGTGAACAGAAATCGAGATCAGGATCCCAGCGGATGGGAAGTGAATGATTTTAGTCAGTAATAGTCTGACACGTCCTTTCGCTCCACCCAGAGCCGGAGAAGCTAATTGATGACGTCCTAATTAAAAAAAAAGAATGTGCGAGTCGGACATGCACACTGAGGGTTCTGTACCAACTTACCTATGAAAAACCTTACCGAATCGTGTCTCGAAGTTTTTCTGTATCGCAATTTTTTTAGTGACGTAACTACAAATTTTCAGGTTTCTGATTTTTTCCTGTACTTGGGCCTATTAATAAAAAAAATACTCAACCACAATTCCTTTGTTCCATGAGTCAACATTTCCCAAAAAACAGTAACAAAAATACAAAAATTACGTAACTTGTTATATTGGAGCACAATCAGCACCGACCAGTTATTGCCGTCTCGATAACTTCCGATAGCGCTTCGTAATACGATTTCATTAATGAATTTAACACCTACAAAAACGTTCATAGTAATGATTCGACGATTTCTCCCCTCACAAAGGGCGATCGCGGAAAAAGGGAGTAGAAAAAAGACCGGCCAAGTGCGAGCTGGATTCGTGCATAAAGGGTTCCGTACCATTGTCTAGTTAAACAACTAAACAACAACAAAATAGACAAAAAATTATTATTTATTATTAAAGTAAAAATATAACTGGGTATTTCGTAAATATTACAAGTGACTGCCTTTTGCCATAATTGGTATCGAGCACAAAAGGAAAAAAAATCGCGTTCGTTGTATAAGAATAAATATTTATTTTATTTTGTTTTTAGTATTTGTTGTTATAGCGGCATCAGAAATACATAATTTGTGAAAATTTCAATTGTGTAGCTATCGCGGTTCTTGAAATACAGCCTGGTGACACACAGATGGACAGACAGCGAATAGAATAGAATAGAATAGTAAACATAGGTCAGATTACAACAGAGTGTAAGGTGTTAAAAGTAGGCAGATCCTCTATGTTTTGCCCAAAGGCGTACACACATATATAAAATTAACTACTTATATAAAATTATCAGACGAAGTCTTAGTAATAGGGTACCGTTTTTACCTTTTGGGTACGGATCCCTAAAAAACGAATTGAAAACAATTACTGAGAAGCAAGTTTCGCTTGATAACGACGCGAGCGACTTTTGTCAAGGAAGGGAGATTTTTTAAACATTTTCTTGCCAACAATTGTGGAGTATTCAAGTTTTGGACACGATTCTAAAGAGATATAATCAGTTTTTGAGAGAGCAGTAAATAAAATTGTATGGGGGAAAATATGGTGGGGCTTTTGTTTATTTTTCGAGGAAAATTTTGCAGTGTCGTTTGCGAAGTAATTTGTTGTTTTTATAGCTATGTCAACAGTCTATGCAGTATTTTTGGGCTCATTTTTAGGGTTCAAATAAAAGACGGGACCCTTATAAGATCATTTTGTTGTCCGTCTGTCTGTCAAGACCCTTTTTCTTGGGAACGCGTAGAGGTATCGAGTTGAAATTAAAAATATATTTTATTTTAGTCTGTGGTCCCTTAAAGCTGTGAAGAAATCAAATTCGTAAGTTAACGAAAGATAAAAAAAATACAGCCGTATCGCGAAAAAACGTATATTTCGACACTCTCAAGGGAACCAAAATTCATAGGGTATTTCCGGTTAACCTAGAATCCTGAAATTTGGCATAAAGCAAGGTCTCATAGTACAAGTATAGGATAAAATCTGAAAACTGTATAATGTAGAACTACGTCACAAAAAAAAACTTTTTTTGCGGTTCGGAAAAATCTTCGTAATTCAATTTAAAAGAACTGGGAATTGAACTGTTTTCAAGTAACCCTTAGTGCTCCGACACGCACTTGCCCGGTTTTTTTATGTGATAAATCTACAAATAACTCCTCTTACTCTGGGTGAACCAAGAGGGAGTGTCAGACATCTTCTGATCAGAATACACTTGAATATGTTCAGTACCATTTTTTTATGGTAGGAAGTCATCATATATATGACTTCTTACGGGCGTGTCAGACTCTTACTGACTAAAACCAGATCTCTGTTCCCATACGGTGTTGCTGACATCTATTTGAGATGCGCGTAGAAAACTACGCGTCGTCGACGACTCGGGCTCAGTCCGGATGGTTACTGAACGGCCAGCCGGCGAGCTACCCGTCATCCTCAAGCCCACGCTTAAGGAAGCTGGAAATTGGGATCGAAGTCCTGGCTGATGCGTGAGAAAGCACTGCTGCCGATTGTTTCCAAGAAGACACGGCGGTGCTCCATACATCCACAGTGTATGCTCCACATCGCATGCTCCATAGTGTCCTCATGTTAGAATAATCATGGTACAATTAGAATATTACAAATAAGCGCGTCGATCATTAAACCATATAATTTTTGATTCTGCCCAATCAATGTTCAACGTCAAAGAGAAAAAATCTCATAACAATGAGAGCACCATTTACACAGTTATTAATTAATTTGAAACTTTTCAGACTGTCTCTTCCACTTCGCCACTTTCCGATACTGACACCCATATCTACAAACAAATTGAACTAATTACTTGAGTAAAACTAACTACTTAGATAGCAATTTGAATTCTGTATTTAAGAAAAAAATTGAATTTTGAATGAAGATTTCTAACGTCAAGTGACATATAAGATTTTACTAAGTAACAAGTAATTACTATAATATAATAATATTCCACAACTGTCACACAACACCGTCTAGTCCCAAGCTAAGCAGAGCTTGTGTTATGGGTACCAGACAATTGATAAACATACTTATATATTTCTAAATTCTAAATACATACATATTATAGATAAATAACACTCAGACACAGAACAAATGATCGTGCTCATCACACAAATATTTGTCCTGGGTGGGAATCGAACCCACGACCTCGGGCATAGCAGTCAGGGTCACTAACCAGTAGACCAACAGGCCAGTCAATTACTTCTTTCAGAGTCTACTTTTTTAGTCTTGAGGACCTTTTTAGCTATACCTAAATGATAATAAAGGTGTCAAAAACTGTCTTGATTATATGCATGCCTAGTACTCAATTGTTTTCCTATACAGCATTAGTTTTAGTATATGCGATACCCGAAACACATGTATAGTAGTATTTTTTTGTAAGAAATCTATTTAAAAAAATTCATAACTGTAGGTATTATGAAAAATCGCAAAGTTATAAGCTTGTTATGTTATCTGGTTGTCCGCACAAATACATGGTGACTGAGGGGTTGTTTTGCTTCCACACTTAGCTGTGTAATGGCGTCTAATGCCAGCTATGACCTGTTGTGATCTGTGTTGTATATAGTCTCGGTGGTGTCCAACTTGTGACATTTTCAAAATATTTTTGGAAAAAAATTAACATGGTGTAAAAAAATTTGGAATCGATTCAGTTACTGATTCTAAACAAACTATATTCAGGTAAAAATAATTTTGTGTATCGTACTTTACAGGAAGGACTAAAAAATGGTTTAATGTTTGTAGGCTTAGCAAAATTTAAATTGCAATAATCTATTTTATCCTAAAATTACCTATTATTATTATCTATTACCTATTATAACCAATATAAATCAGTTCATCGACAAACAAGTTTCGAATAATGTTATCACATAGAACATATTGCGTAAGTATTTGTAATTAATTTAAATGATCGCTTCTGATTAGACGGCAGACATAGGAGTCTAAGCAAAGGTCACGAAATTATTTTTTGGATACTCGCTCAAAAAGAAAATATTGATTTATTTTTACGTTCGACCATTGGCATGTAGCCAAACAAATACGGTTCATTACTATAGCAAAAGTGTCATAGTGGTCAAAGTCCTACACTTTTTCTGCTAAGGTTGCTAGCTTAATTTGGTGAAAGAGATTCACCAAATTGACGAAGAACTAATTGATAAATAATAATAATAATAATTAATTAATTCTACACCCCTATTTTTTTATTAGTGCACAAAAAAACGGGGCTCAATAAGTACCCGTTATTGATCATATTTGTGTAGTCAAAAGTACAAAAAACCCAAAATTGTCCACGAAAATTTGTCATTATTGGTAAATTCATAATTTAATCATCATTCATAACAAATACTACAAGAAAATACTAAGCGCAGTATTTTTCCATTTTTATTGACATTCTTTCATTCATAAACAATAATAACCTGTACAATGTTTCCATAAATCGAGTGAGATTTTGGGATATAAACAAACGCTCATAACTTTGCTATTTATGAATATTATTCATTGAGACTTTACTTAAATAATAACAAGACCTTTTCTAATAAGCCCTTTAAGTATTTGCCATAATTAAAAAATAGTGGTGTATAGTAAAGAACATATTAATTAATTTATTTTACATTCTATTTGAAATCATCATCATCATCATCATTTCAGCCAAAAGACGTCCACTGTTGGACATAGGCCTTCCCCAAGCGTCGCCACAATGGCCGGTCCTGTGCGTCTCGCATCCATCGGACTCCAGCGACCCTGACCAGGTCAGGTACAGGTCTATTTGAAATATTTGTAATTTATTTATTGTGCAAACCTACCACAGTGTTTTCTTTTTTAACCCAAAGGTTGAGAGGTAGAGAATGCCTTGTTGCATTAAGTCCGCCTATGTACCACTACTGTACATAAAGTTTAAATAAATAAATGAACTCTATTCCCAAAAGGCCTAGATCGTTTGTTCTTGCTATTATGTCTAAGATATCCATCTACCTGAATCCTTACCCTGCTGTCAGCGCGTCCTCTAGCTAAGGTACGTCCTCTCATGTTACTGATGACATCAAAGATAATGTAGCTGAGAATGTGTCGCAGACATGGTGACGTCACAGAGTCATATACCAAGAAGATGACACGTGTGATACGTGACAACGAAGTCTGTTGTCATTGAGGACTTATCTCGCTTTTAGCAAGTTTTGGGCAGGATTTTTCGATTGGATTTCTGTGGCTGTAACAAATTATTCGCTAATTGATTCTTAGTGGTTATTGTGATGTAAAATTGATACAGTTTTGTATCTCATGTGTCTGCACAACTGGATAATTATGTGTAATCATTTAAATAAAAAACTGGGCAAATACGAATTGGACTCGCACACAGAGGTACAAACTAACTTATGTAAAATTTCAATTTTCGAATCGAGTCCGAAGATTTTTCCGAATGGAAAAAAGTTTATTTTTTATGACGTAACTATAATTTACAGTTTTCAGATTTATTTCTGTATTTGTGCTATGAGACCTTGCTGCATACGAAAGTCCAGGGTTCTAGGTTACCTATAAATTTGATTCCCTTGAGAATGTCGAAATTTAAAGTATAGAGAAACGTTTTCTTAAAAGAAAAGAAAGAAAAGAGAAGCAATCTATCTATCGTCTGTTTAAAACCTAACCAAGACCGTAACATAAACGAGTACAGTACTTCAAAAGCGTGTTTTTTTTTTAATTATTCCTAAGGGAAGGCTATAGCATCCACACGTACCCACTGATGCGTTTACAAACATGTAAACTTATGTACAAGACACCCAAATCTGGAATTTTTAGGCCATATAAATAATAATTATCAAATTATTTGTCCCGCACTAGTGTGGAGCGAGAAGGCGTATCAGACTTTACTGAAAGATGGGCTTATCTGTATCATTCAGTGACACTTTGCGTTCAAAGCAAAAAAAAAAAACCAAAAAAAATCTGCAGCCCTACTTCAAAGACAATATGGCTGTAGCATAAAAAAAAATAAGGTTACACAAGTAGAGGTCACATTCATATCATAAAAGTGAAATTTTGTGTGTGTTTGAATTTTTGTTACTTCTTCACGATTTATTCAATTAGCTAAGATTTATTTTTTCTAATTTACCATCACACAGAGACTCCAAAAACTCCAACACTCTTTCAAAACACAAACATCCTCGGCACATGTCTACACCGATATTTTCAAACTGTCCCTCTAATATTATTAACACCTCGAGAGGCTTTCAGCAGTATTAAATGACGTCGACCGATAAACGCTTTTAAGCTGACGCATAATTTGGTTTGCCTCGTTAAGGGCAAGCATTTGCATGTTCGCTATGGCATGTAAAATGTGCGCGTAAAAGAAATATTGGCTTTATTTTAGAGTGGGCTGGTATCAGTGTCGTAGTTACCAAATGGCCTAGGCTGGGACAGATTCCCGGAGCCCCCTAGTTCGGGGGCCCCCAAAACCTCTTTGGCAAACCTCTTATTGAATTACTAAGAAATTCCACCACTTTTCAAATCTAAACTATAATATCTATTTATCGTTTTAAATAATGCAGCGTTTGTTGAGTTTTTTGTGCTTTTTGGCCTAGCACTGATTATATTTTTTTTTTTCCATTGTGTATTTGTTTTTATTGTAGACGATTGTGTGAGGTACATATAAATGTTTTTCTTCTCACTACTTTCATCATGGCAACTGGTTTTAGTCAGTAAAAGTCGGACGCTCCTTCTTGTTCCACCCAGAGCAGGATGTTGGGATTCCGATTCCGATCCTGATTTCCAGCCAACGTAGACGCGGGCTTGCGGACGGCGAGCTATGGGTAGCTCGCTGTCCGACCGTCCGGTAAACATCCGGACCAAGCCCAGGTCGTCAACGGCGCGCACTGTTCCCGCGCGCCTCAAGGAGTTGTCAGCAAACCGTAGAGACCCAGCCTGCTAGCTGCAGGCAGGCAGGGTCGAAGCCTACTGGGGCCAAGGGTTTGCTTCCGAAAGGAAAGCCCGGCCCTGGTATCTAAGGCCACGAAGGAACGGGGTGGGTTTTTAGTCAGTAAGAGTCTGACACTATCTCCCGCTCCGCCCAAGGGCGGGAGATGTCATTGGATGATTTTACCCACCACCAAAAAAAAAAAAAAAAAAAAAGAGCGGGATGTTATTTGATGATATATCATGTAAATAAGGGGCCCCAGTTTTTATTTTGGCCCAGAGTCCTTAATCGCCAGGCTACGCTACTGGCTGTCGTATGATATTACTGGTTGGTTAAGTGAGAATGTAGGTGAAATGGAACGTAAAAGTAATAGGTAAATGGCCTAGGATTTTCATGTTTGCAATAATGATGACTACTACGTAAATAAATGTTTTCTTAGTTCTTTCCTAGTTCCAAATCTGTATCAAATCCAAAAACACTTTTAATAAAATAGGATAGCCGCAATATCACCTAGAGCTTGTCTGTAGCAGTCTTTTTTGTAACTTTTGCTGACAGCTCTTTGGAGAACAATGCGTGGTCGACTCAAGTTTGGTCTTTATCGGATGGTGAGCCAGCCACTGCTAGCCGTCTGTAAGTCCACGCCTTCGGTGGCCGGGAATCACCTTGTAGCTTGTGATGGCGGCTAAAGTGTAAAGATGACCTGTTAGGGACCATGGTGAAATGGCGTCAACGACTATCGCAACCTCGTTCGGGGCGCGCCACAATTGGGGCGATAAGGCCCATCCTTGGGGCGTGGCTGGAAAGACCTCACGGCGTTCTCAACTTCCGCACGACGCAGGTGCTTACCGAACACGGAAAGTTCGCTAAGTACCTGTTCCGGATTCGTGCGGAGGATTCGCCCGGGTGTCGCCACTGTGCGGAACATCCGGAGGACACGGTGGAGCACACTGTAGAGGTGTGCCCCGCCTGGGCGGAGCATCGCCGTGTCCTCGTGGGGGCGATCGGCGGCAGCGATCTCTCTCGCCGGGCCTTGGTTCAGGCCATGGTCCGTAGTGAGGAGGGATGGCAGGCGGTCGCCTCCTTCTGCGAAGCAGTAATGCTAGCAAAGGAGGAGGCCGACCGCATCAGGCAGAGGCAACGGGGCGCTCGCCCCAGCCGCCGCCGGGATTCCGATCCCGATTTCCGGCCACCGTAGGCGCGGGCTTGCGGACGGCGTGCAATGGGTAGCACGCTGTCCGATCGTCCGGTAACCGACCGGACCGAGCCCAAGTCGTCGACGGCGCGTTCTGTTCCCGCGCGCCTCAAGGAGCTGTCAGCACACCGAAGAGGCCCAGCCTGCTAACTGCAGGCAGGCAGGGTCGAAGCCTACTGGGGTCATGGGTTAGTTCCGAAAGGAATGCTCGACCCCGGCACGATAGGCTACGAAGGAACGGGGTAGGTTTTTAGTCAGTAAGAGTCTGACACTACTTCCCGCTCCGCCCAAGGGCGGGATTTGTCATTGGATGATTTTACCTACCATAAAAAAAAAAAAAAAAAAAAAAAAAACCTGTTAGGGACCAATCTAAGGATTTAATGAATGATAAATGGACTGTTATTAACCGACTTAACGGCAAAAATAATGGAGTGCGCGCGCGTCGCCTAAGGAGATCGGTAGCCGGGTGAAGTCTCACACGCCGTACCTCTTGTCTTGTTGCTCGCCGCTTTCGATGTTTCACGACAGCAGCCGAAGAATGCCGAGTAGCTGAGACCACCCGAACATGGCCTCTCCTCACGCTTTTTGCCAACTCCTTCGCTGGCGTTGCTGCTGAATGCTCTAGAAGGAGGCAACTGCTTCGAATGACTTAACAACTCATTCAGGAAAGCTCACTCGAAACACATCAATGAATATTAGGCAAGTAAAATTAATTTACATAACCTCTGTGATCTTTTCATAGTAAGTATCTACTAAAATATATATGTATATAATGATGAAATTAGTATGAATATGACAGTGTGATTTAGGAGGAATCAATGGATTCCCAAAATACAGGCATTTCTTGCCTAGTTTGGGGTCCAAATGGTCTCAACTAAATATATGTACTGACTACAAAACAAACAACAATTTTGTACGCAAGATTCTGTTCACAGTCTATATTTACAATGTAACTATCATGATTGTTTAGCTCTGGTATGTAATTGGATGTTATTGGATGAAATAAATTTATTATTATCTCTTTATTTCTCTTACCTACCATAAAAAAAAGAAAAACTTACAAAAACTTATCAATTACATTTTTAAATATTTTTTAATAAAAAAAGAACAATATACAAATTTATTATTATTATTAAAATTCTTGTGTCATTAAATACCATGATTTATTGCCCAATTGCAGTGGTTGAGCAATTGACTGCTACGCTGTATGACGCGGGTTCGAATGCCGCAACGAACAAATATTTGTATGGTCTACGGGTGTTTCGGATCTGCATATCTTGTGTAAGTGAATGCGAGAGAACACTGCACAGCCTGTGTCGTAAGTACAGGAGTAATTTCTTGTATGGGGTAGAGTTGTTTTTTTGAAAAAAAAAGGGGAAATATTTTTCTTTGCCATGTCATGCGTTTCTCCAAGTAAAGCGAAGTTGTAAACTTCGCTTGACATTTTGAGTTCAATTTTATTTTTAGACCAATATTGTGACGTCATTACATTCCTTGAGGTTTTCTAAAAATAAGTAGGAAGGTTTTATTAGAAGTGCAAAGCCAATATTATAAACAAAATATTTTTTTCAATTCTGAAGAGTTTTTGTTAAACTTCGAAGTACTTTTAAAGATATAATTTATTAGGAATCCCATGATCCGAAATAAACAAAACATTTTAAAATCAGTACCTAGATTATTAAAAGCCTTTTTTAATTTTAACTTTTCTTTAACGAACTGTTTGTTTAAATTGAAAAAGTTTTTCAATAAAATAGTTAAGACCTAAATTATATTTTTATTGTAAATCTTTATAAATATTATAAAGAGGAAAGATTTGTATTTTTGTTTATAACAAAACAACTAAAAAGAAATGTTTCATCAGTAGAAATAATTCTATCGATGTAAGATTTTGTTTTAGTTCATATTTTACTTTATCACTAAATGCTAAGAGGCACATCTATACTTTTAAATGCCTTATCCTGAATGATCTGAATGAATGAACCGGCGGCATGTCTTAGAACCAAAAATTCGAAGACACATCCACTAATCTGCACTGGGCCCGCATGCTGGATTACGGCCCATCTCCTCTCCTAGAGACGACGCCTGAGTCCCAGCAATGGAAACATTATAAGGCTGATGCAATGCAATGCAATCCTGAATGATTGACTGACGGATCAACGCACAGCCTTAACCTATTATTATAGAGACCTGAAACTTGGAGGGTATAATCTTTGTATGACGTAGACATCCGATAAGAAAGCATTTTCAAAATTCTATACCTAAGGGTTTGAAAAAGAGGGGTAAAGTTAGTATGGGCCAACGTGATTCTTTGGTCAAATCTACTTCTTTTACATGAACTTTCTATAACAGAATTGATGGAAGAAGAGCTAGAAAGGGGTTTAAATGGGTAAAACTTTAAGATGATAGATACAAAAAAATAAGGATAAGAAGAAGGTAGAAGATTATCTACGCGGACGAAGTCGGGGCAAGTTGGGCGAAGTCGGGGGGGGGGGGAAGTTGGGGCGTCTGGTATGTTCGCAGCAGCGCGTACAGATGACTTCTTTGCGATCATAAGAAAAAGATCAGCTTCACTGCTGCGTCGGATGCGCGGCGGCGATAGCATTCTCCTGAGCATTGTTGCTAGTAAGGCTGAAGGCCACCTGATGGGGCACCTGCGTGCAGTGCATGTATTGTTGCCAGGTGTGTCCGGAAGGTGGCGAAATTAATTGAATTTATTGTCGATTTTACTAACATAGGTTAAGCTAGTCTATATACACTGTAAAATTTTGGTCGTTTTAATCCCGCGGAGAGTCGATGCGGTACATGTAATACTATCGGTATGTAAAGAAAAAATGAAAAAATTAAACCCTCCTTTGGGCGCAATCGCATAATTAAGCAATTTCACTTTTAAATTCAGTCCCAAAACCCTATGTTTTTATCTCCATAATGTGATAAGTAATTGTTAAAATACCTGCCTTACTAAAACACTTTTAACCTGCTATATATCACCAAAGGTAAAGGTAAAAGATTTAAGGGTAGAGAACAATGCTGGCCCTACCGTCACATCGTTATCGAGGCCATGTTATGTTGGTTAAAAGCCATTTATCTTATTATAACACGATGTTTTTGGGTTTAAAATATTAGTGGTTTTTTTTTTATGTGACTAGAACCAATGACAAATCCCGCCCTTGGATGGAGCGGGAAGTAGTGTCAGACTCTTACTGACTAAAAACCTACCCCGTACCTTCGTTGCCCATCGTGCCGGCGAGTTTTGGCTCTTGGCCTCAATAGGCTTTGACCCTGCTGGGTTCATGCGGTTTGCTGACAACTCCTTGAGGCGCGGGAACTGTACGCGCCATCGACGACCTGGGCTTGGTCCGGACGGTTACCGGACGGTCGAACAGCGAGCTATCCATTGCTCGCCGTCCGACTCTTATCTGAGTCAAGAGTGTCTCTCTGCTGACTCTTTGCTTTTGAACACTGCCCAAGACATATTAAATTTGTATTTATTTATTCGTATTTATTTTTGAAATTTAATTTTAATAGTATTTAAGTGTAACTAATGTGTAATTCTGTGTGTAACCATAATATAAATGCAAAAATTGTCAGGATTATCGTTTTCCTGGCCATGACAACTGGTTGTCACCAGTAACCTTGTAACGAACAGCTGACGTTTGAATTACGGAATTTCTCTGGGAGTATTGTTTTCATACATATTCCTTATTTTATAATAGCACACTCGTCAAATGATAAAACACGATCTTACAAGTTTTATCTTTTCAATTTAGTCAATTGACTTTCACATTATAATCAACTTACCGCCTCCGCCGTCTGACGTATGACATTCTCCGCCGCCTGACGTCCACTAACTGGGGAGCATCGCCACAGGTACTGCGCACAACCGGCCTGTGTCTTTCATTTTCTGCGGGTGAGTTTGCATGCCCAGTGTGGCATCGTTCCACTTACGCTAAAGAGGTTGACACAGCGCCAAACGATACCTGTCGCATCGTTACGGGATGCTTAAAACCAATCCCACTTGCAATACTGTACTCACTGGCGGGTATAGCTCCACTGTAAGTTCACCGTGAAATAGCCAGCGGCATTGAAAAAGCCAAGCAAGAGACAGCCGTCATCCCTTTATGGGCATCAACTCCCCCATGCTCGCTTAAAGAGTCGTAAAAGTTTTTTTTAAGATTTACGAGATCCTCGGAGCACAGCGGCTCAGAACAGAGACGCGTGTTGTGGAGGAAAAGATATCCCACCCCTCTTCATCCCTCCGGCAGAACATCTACCACTGGGACACGAACTGCAGTGGCCAATCTGGAAATCTCTGAACCGACTGCGGGCTTAGGTCCGCCACTGCAGAGATAATCTGGCCAAATGGAGTTTTCTTGACCCATCGCAAATATAGTGCCCGTGTGGGGCCCCTTTACAAGATATGCGTCACTTCTTTTCCTGCCCAGCGTGCACTACCACCTGCACCTTTAATGACTTGTACGAGGCCAACGACAGAGCTGTCCAGGTGACTAAATATTGGTCGGACAAGATATGAGTCAATTCGACACAAAAAGAAGATGATCAACTGACCCACATTAACTTAAAATAATATCATATGGCAATAAAAAGCAAAAAAAAAAAACTAAATATCTATTAGTTTCTTAGCCAGTACAGTTAGTCTCCCTCATTTCTTTACTGAACTGCACTTTCTTGTTATTCATTTCCAACTTTTCTTTATTTTATCATCTTTTTGGTTCTCACAGTTTCTTCTTTGTTTTTCTATTTACAGTAGGTAATTTATTCTAAAATAATGCCTACGATGACCCCTAAGGTAACAGTTTCATCGTTTGCATGATACAAAAGCTTTTGTAAATATAGTTTATTAGCGACTCGTCCCGGCTTGGACATGATTTTTTTTAATATTTTTACCTTCCATTTATATTTTGTTATTGTTTCATTTCTATATTTTTTTAAACGCAGTATCACATTATCTATGTTTAATTACAATCCGAATTTGTTCCTCGTTTTTTTTATATAAGTAACTTATTTAACCAATTTGACTGGCCTGTTGGTCTAGTGTTCGATTCCCACCCAGAACAAATGTTTTACCGTACGGTGTCCTGTGAAGCGGCGAGCCTCCTTGCTGGTCTACCACCATGGGGTTTGGAGGTAACAGTCCTTGCACACATGCACGACTTACGCGTGAAGATGCAATGCCGGGGCGAAACTCCGCTGCCGCGACAAATCGCGGCATGGCGGACAGAGTTCCGGCGGGATCTCATGGTGAAATGGCGAGAGCGACTGTCGCAACCCCGTGCTGGGCACGCCACGATCGAGGCGGTAAGGCCCCTCTTTGAGGCGTGGCTGGAAAGGCCCCACGGCGTCGTCACCTTCCGTTTGGCGCAGGTGCTGACCGAACACGGCAAATTCGGTCCGTACCTGTACAAGATTCGTGCGGAGACGACGCCCGGGTGTCGCCACTGTGCGGACCACCCGGTGGACACGGTGGAGCACAGAGTCGAGGTGTGCCCCGCTTGGGAAAAGCATCGCCGTGTCCTCGTGCACGCGCCGGGGCTTGGTTCAAGCCATGCTCCGGAGCGAGGAGGAGTGGCAGGCGGTCGCCTCCTTTTGCGAAGCAGTAATGCTAGCAAAGGAGGAGGCCGACCGCATTAGGCAAAGGCGCGCACGCCGCCGCCGCCGCCGGGATTCCGATCCCGATTTCCGGCCACTGCAGGCGCGGGCTCGCGGACGGTGGGCAATGGGTAGCTCGCTGTCCGTCCGTCCGGTAACAGACCGGTCCGAGCTCAGGTCGTCTACGGCGCGCACTGTTCCCGCGCGCCTCAAGAAGTTGTCAGCAAACTGTAGGGGCCCGACAGGGCCGAAGCCTACTGGGGTCAAAGGGTATGTGAAAATGGCACCCGGGGCCCTGGGACCAAGGCAAAGAATGGAATGGGGTAGGTTTTTAGTCAGTAAGAGTCTGACACTACTTCCCGCCCCACCCAAGGGCGGGATTTGTCATTGGATGATTTTACCTACCAAAAAAAAAAAACCAGAACAAATGTTTGTGTGATGAGCACGATAATTTGTTCTGTGTCTGGGTGTTATTTATCTATAATAATATGTATGCATTTAGAAATATATAAGTATGTTTCCAGCTGTCTGGTACCCATAACACAAGCTCTACTTGATTTGGGATCAGACGGTGTTGTGTGATAGTTGTGGAAATATTATTATTATTATATTATTAATCTTAAGTGTGACAATAAATATAACTTAGATGTGCCCGCCCCTCTCCCGCACCGCTGCAATGCCTGGCTAGCCACGACACGGCAGCGCGGCGGCGCCCTTTCTGTATCTATGACTTTTTAAATTCGTAATATCTATTGAATGGAATAGCCGATTTGAACAATTCAAAAAAAATGGTAATTTAAAAAACTAAAAAACCCGACTGCTTTTCTGAGCATTCATGAAAAAGCCCTAAAACAAGAAAGTCGTTGTAGCAGTCGGGACCCATTACATCATAGATCTACTGACTAGACGGCTGACTTTCTAGAATGGGTCCCGACTGCTACAACGACTTTCTTGTTTTAGGGCTTTTTCATGAATGCTCAGAAAAGCAGTCGGGTTTTTTAGTTTTTTAAATTACCATTTTTTATTTTTTACTTTTTTATTTTATTTTTTTACGATATCACTTTCACAGTAATTACAAATCTAACGACACCTCGCAAACTAAAATCCATCGAGCCGTTCAGGCCACAGAGCGTGCCAAATATTTGAATTTGGCGCCAAAAATCCGCCATTTTCTTTTTTTTTTATTTTGATATACCCAGTGTCACTCTCACAGTAAATATGAATCTAACGACACCTCTCAAGCTAAAATCCATGGAGCCGTTCAGGCTGCAGAGCGTGCCAAACAATTATACATACATACATACATACATACATACTCTCGAAAAACATAACCCTCCTTCTGGCGCAGTCGGGTAAAAAGTAATCTACATGAATTGAAACATTCTTGAAAACAATATGATTTATTTGGATAAGGATTTTAACAGAAGTATGAATAACATGGTCTAATTTTGGACGGCATTTCTATCAACTTTTAAAATATAAAAAGTGGACATATAGTATTGCGAAGTTTTTTGTAGTAATTGATATGTTCTTTAATATTGTAGAACATACTTTTGTTCTATCATCAAAAGTTTCCGCAGCGCATGCGACGAAAGATGTTTTATGGCATTTTTTACACCTTGGGTTACGTTACTAAAGTTTTAGTAGGGTTTCCCTAATCTTTTCTAGCAATAAATATAGCCTATGTTACTCAAGGTGAATGTAGCTTTCTAATGATGAAAGAATTTTTAAATCGGCAGTTAGAGATAGTTTTTGAGTTTATTCATTACAAACATACACAAAAAAATACAAATCTTTCCTCTTTATACTCGTAATATTAGTGTAGACTAAATAAGTGCTAAGTTAAATTTTATATTCTGGTTTAAAGAAAACTCTTCTTCTTCTTCCTGCCCTTGTTCCATATTACTTGGGGTCGGCGCAACACGTTTTTTTCTTCCACTCTATCCTGTCAGCCGTCACACTATCACTAACTTCCTTTTTTTCTTATGCTTTAATTGAGTCAGTTTTTAATTTTATATTTTATTGTGTTTGCCGTTCGGGCTGATTTTGCAATTTATACTCATTTATCTATACCTAAGTATAATATATAATCGTATGTTGTAAGTTTCAGCGACCCGTTTTCCCAGGTATATCGAAAATTCGGGAGGACGGAAGTAAAGCGCTTTGCAGTGCCTAAATCTAATATATTATAAACGATGTTTCTAAAAGTAATAAGTATTCCATGTTTTACTTGGAGTAGTGCCTTATCTTACACGGTGACTGAAAATCTTTGCTTAGCGAAGCATTCTTATTTCATAAAGATTTTTTTATTTGTGGGAATTGTACATAAGTATTTTCAAGCTCACATGGTGCCAATTAGGAAACTCTTTGTTTCATGAGTGTGGAAATCGTATATTAGACACTATAATCTCATAGATCCAGTGAAACCAGTTTATAATAATAGTGGTTTCATTTATTATATTTTCTGTAGTGTTTGTACGATTTTCAGTGTTGTTTGTTTTTATGTCGTCACTTGTGTGTTAAAGCGATATGAATTCCGTTTAAAGAAAACTAGTTAACTAAATTTTATTCGTTTTCAAAAAAAGTGAAAGTAGGTATCTTATTTCAAATGTATTTTTTTTTTGTCGGTGATAGGATCCATCCAGCAATGAGGAATCGAGAGAATTTGAAATACGTTATAGTTTATAATATTAAAAAAAAATATACCAAAATCATTATACACCGATTTGTGAAGATAAAATAAAAAAATAAAGTACTTTTTTTCTAAAACTCGAATTAATATACGCATGTACGAAATGAATTTCTTTAAGTAAACGAGTCAACGACCTTATAGGTAGTGGACTTACAGGTCATTGGACTCACCCAACTGACATTTACTTAAAGAAATTCATTTCGTACATGCAAAAATAATTCAAAAAAGTATTTAATTTTTTAATTTTATCTTTATAAATCGATAGTGTTTCATGTAACGAATCGGACCTCTACAGGATTATAACGATCAAAATTTCTTTGGTGTATGAGATAACTTTCAAGTATATTAAGTACATGAATTAAGATTTTTCATAGAAACGAATTTCCTCAATTAAAGGTTGAATTTCTGAAATCTCCTTTGTTTGTGATTCTCAGAGGTGGTAGAAATAAAATAGCGTTACAGTCCGCTATATTGGTAGGTTCGTATATTTGATCATAAGAACGCGCGCCTATGGTCCTTGTCGAATAGTCAATGGCGAAGCATTTTTGCAGCGGCGCTCTGCACGCTCTGCACCTTGTCCCCCGCTCCCCGCAAGCCGCTGTCGCCCTCCGGTCGTCGCAGTGGCGCACGGTGCTACGTTTTGTCACCAACACCTTCTTAATGCTCGCTTATGTCATAAAAAGAAGCCTTGTGCAAAATTTCAGGTTCCTATGCTGGCTGTGTGTTAATATGTCAGTCAGTCCTCCTCAGTTTCTCATCCATCTATATATATGTATTACATAGATGGATTATAAAAATTGACGTATTAAACGAAAATTAATAGAAGCTAATTTGGGAACAATATGGTGGATGTAGGGTCGCGCCGGGCCTAAGTACAGGCCATGGTGCAGAGCAAGGAGGAGTGGCAGGCGGTGGCCTCCTTCTGCAAAAGCAGTAATGCTAGCAAAAGAGGAGGCCGACCGCATCAGGAGCGGGCTTGCGGACGGCTTGCTGTCTGTCGGTGACAGTCCGGACCGAGCTCAAGTCGTCGACGGCGCTCATTGTTCCCACGCGCCTCAAGGAGTTGTCAGCAAACTGTAGGGGCCAAGCAGGGTCGAAGCCTATTGGGGCCAAGGGCTGTGCGAAAGTGAACCCTGGGGATACGGAACGAAGGCAATGAAGGAACAGGGTAGATTTCTCGCGGGATTTGTCATTGGATGTATTTACTTACCATAAAAAAAAATGGTCGATGTAGGTTAAGAAAATTAGTTGCATACATTTCTCACATAAAATTTACTTGCTATTAGAAAGCACTTCTTTTCAATCCAAATATTACACAAGCACTTTCACTTTAAGAATAAAAAAACAATGATCTGAAACACCTCCTAGAAGTTTTAAGGTTTTTGGTCTAAAACTGGCTCTGTTTTGGGGTTGTATCTTCTGCTGTTATAGAGTCTGGGGTTGTTGTATCTTTTGATGTTTATTTATTTATTTACACTGATGTTGTAGTTTCTTCCGTTATTATAGCTTCTGTTGTTGTAGTTTTTTCCGTTATTATAGCTTCTGTTGTTGTAGTTTCTTCCGTTATTATAGCTTCTGTTGTTGTAGTTTCTTCCGTTATTATAGCTTCTGTTGTTGTAGTTTTTTCCGTTATTATAGCTTCTGTTGTTGTAGTTTTTTCCGTTATTATAGCTTCTGTTGTTGTAGAATCTGGCGTTGTTGTATCTTTTGATGCTGTAGTTTCTTCCGTTATTATAGCTTCTGTTGTTGTAGTTTCAGACGTTAATGTGGTGGTCACTGTAGTTGATTCCGGGTTTACTGGTACATTAGGATTCAAACATTCATGTAGCTCACTGCTTAGTCTGTTCTTCTGACCAGACAAAGCTAATGTTGATACAAATAGAGAGAATGATAGAAGGGACAAGAGTACTATGATCTTGTTATTCAACATCAATCCTAAAGTCCTGTGAGTGTAATATTTGCAAGAGCTATAAGTCATCTTGTTATTCTGAATTTGTTTCTTTTCACACAACTGTCACTATCTGATCTACGGCGATGAATGCTTCAATATTGTTACTACATTATTCTCGCATTGTTATACTGATATAATGTAATATCTTATTTTATTCCTGATAAAGCCGAGCTTAAAGATGAATTCAAAATTGAATCTTATTCCTTTAATCATAACGTTTTAGATATGTTGACTAGTGGTATTTTGCTGTTGGGCAAGATTAGATAAATTATATCTATCATTATTTTGTTGATAAAAAATATTGAATTTTACTTTTATGTATAGTAGCGTCATGATTAATTTTATTATACAAATTGTTTGGATGCATACATTATTTTTTCAAATACGTAATGGGTATTAATGTTATTGCGATTGATGACTTAGAAGTTATGAGTGTTATTCTTAGGAAATAGACTAGCTTCTGCCGGCGACGTCGCCCGTGTATGTGTCGGGAATTATGCCATGGTAACATAGTTACAGGGTAAAGATATTCTATGCCTATATGTACGATATATACCACATTTGTTTTATCAATTGAGTAGTAAATGAGCTACAAATAAATAAAAAGGAAGAGTTCCTTTCAAATTTCGCGAATTGAGCGATAGACTGCTGCGCTGAGTGTTGCGGGTTCTATTCCTACGTAAAACAAATATTTGTATTGCCAACAGGTCGTTGTTCCGGATTTGAGTGTTTAGTTTATTTATCTATGCAATCAGAATGACAAAATGCCAATTACACTGATAACATTTACATATTATTATATCAGATATAAATTTAAAAAACTTTACAGAGAGTATAATACTAATTTAATAATATTATATTATAATAGTATTGTATAATGTAGAAGCATTTTTTTTTTTTCAAAGTTTGTGAATATGAGTTCTCTGGGGCTATTTACGGTATAAAGTTACTATTGGACTTGTTTGACGTAAATGAGCATGGCAGTTGAGAGTTTGTTATGCTCACTCAAATGTCTCACTCATGGTGGCGCGTGTGTTGGATCATTCGGTTCCCTTCAAAAGGGTTGAACTGAGTAGTGCCTGATATAATTATGCTTCATGTTCGTGAACGGGCGCTGTCAGTTAAAACTCATCTCTTGGCTGCCAGTGGTTTATTTTAACGTCTATAATTGGATAATTTTTTTTTTCTTTATATTACTTACATTATTCTCACAGAATAGCAGCGACAAGAAACATTTGACCGAGATATTTGTTATACGAGTACATAGCATGATTGAAAAGAGTGTCCATGAAGTTTCTTGCACATTCTTCTCCATAGAGATCTACGCTTTGGAATGTGCAACATTTTTTCTGACATACCGACTTCTTGACTTTTCAAAAGGGCCTGTAAATTGTTTGTTTATTTGAAATAAATGCTTTGAATTTTTGAAAAACTCTTTAAAACACTTTGTCTTTTTTATTTACTCTGATGTATATACCTGACTTTTCTTATGGTGGGAAAATCATCCAATGACATCTCCCGCCCTTGAGCGGAGCGCGATAGTTTCTGACTTTTATTGACTAAAAACCCACACCTGTTCCTTCTTTGCCTTTGTTCCTGGGCCCCGTAATAAACTTTCACATTACCCAAGGCCCCAGTAAGCTTCGACTCTGCTGGGCCTCTACGGTTTGCTGACATCTTCTTGAGGCGCGCATGAAAACGCCGTGGACGACTTGGACCCGGTTCAGACAGTTACCGGATGGTCGGACGATGAACTACCTATTGCTCGCCCTCCGCAAGCTACGGTGGTTGGAAATTAAGATTGAATCTCACACAGCAACCTCAAAACAACGGTATCTAAAATTCAGGACTGCAAAAATAGTGGTCTCTACTTATCTAGTCTTCTGTCGATTAACTTTAATTCATGTATCTATTTTCTTTTTCAATATCTAGAGATATTGTGGTGGGTGGGTTCAAAGTTAATATCACGTGCTAGTTTGCACGTTATATAACCTGCTTGCTCGTCACAATATCATCTTCCTTTTAATTTGAAATTGAAAACAATGTTGAAATTTTCAACATTAGGTAGTAGTCTTTATTCGTACAAAATCAGATCACCAATTACTAGGACTTTTTTTCTAGTCATAACTAAACGACTGCTAGGCAAAGACCTCCTCCAGGTCATTCCACACATTATTTTCCTGCTATATCTCTAACAAGTTCTCGTAGTACGCTTCTAAATCCATAATGTTCCAAAAGATTGAACGAATATCGCGCATGTGCGCGATCCCTAACATCCGCATCAAACCCCCGGAGGGTAACTAGTTAAAAATAATGAACAGAGAAATACTACAAACAATTAGTACTAATTGCTCTATTAGTGACCAGCCCGGGAAATTCAACAAACAAGCCCACATAAACACAGAAAAAACATACACAACACAATGTACGGGGATCGCATTAAGACTGTAGTCCCAAAAGAGTTACAGAGAACGTTAATTGAACACATGCTTATTTTTCTAATGGGGTTCATGGAAGAATGAAACAGATAGTTAATTAGCTATCCTCAAGCGAAAGAAGGCAGAACACAATTATGGAAATCTAAACTAAAATCACAAAACAAAAAAGAAAAATCTAAATACTAGGTGTTGCCAGCGGTTTTGTCCGCTTGAAATTAGAAAATTGTCGCAAGGGAACACACTCTCAAGAGATCAGTTCTAAGTGCAATTTCAGGACATGGACTAGCCGTGTGCTAAATTTCATTCAAATCCGTCCAGTCAACACACACACATGCACTCTTACAAAAATTCGTCTTTATAATATTAGTGTTGGTTCTTCTCTTCTTCTTCAGAGACATTTTTGACATTCCCACTCAGACGTTTACTGGCTAAAACCCTCAGTGTTTCTTCAGTTGCCATTTTTTTTAGCGAGGGCCGCGGTAACTCCTTTGAACAAACCGTAGCACTAACAAGTCGCCGTCGGCCCTGACTGGCCGCATCAATTTTGCTCACATTTCTTTAGGTCTGGCTTGGTCCTGGCTGCTGGATAGGCGACGCCTTGTTGAAACTTTGAGTTACCTAGAAGCGGGCTTTTCCTTGCACAAGGAATAAATATTGCCATACATCTACACAGTGCCAATGCCGCCAGTCTTTTGGGCACATTTCGACAGCAATGCGGAGAAGTTTGTAGACGCTATAATATGGAGTTAGTTAGTAATATTTATGTTCACTAAAATAGTAAAAACCATCAACTGATTAAAATTAACTAAAAATATCTATAATTTCACTATATTTTTTTAAAATCCATAATATTATTAAAAACAATCAACCATCAAAAATGAATCTAAAAAAATAACTAAAATAATTCTACCATATTATTATAGATTTCTTCAGTTAATTTTAATCATTTAATGGTTTTTACTATTTTAATGTAAGGTAGAAGTACGTATTCCCGGTAGTGTCCCAGTACCCGTTAACTAGTCAGTTTTTTATTTTTTGCGTCTTTCTACCAAAATCAAATTAAAGTTTGCAAATGGCAATTTATTCTTAGTACTATTTTATACAATTTTAATGGCAATACTCACCAAAAAGTTTAAAGGCTTAAAAACTGTTTCAACTTAAAAATACGTTATAGTAAAATTATCTATAAGTTCAAAGTTCTGTCAGTGAACTACGAGACCACCCGGTCGCAGAGATCATCTAGCCATACTTCGATGGATAAAATTAAGGTAAAAGTGTTAATCTTTATAAAAAATTGTGTGTATTATTTAACGATGTAGACTATAAATTAAGGTAAATCTCAACGAAAAGTAAATGTTTTTGCATTTTACATCTATTGGTACTCACAAACCCCTACTTGACCTAGTACCCGGTAAATTCGGATGTTTTTTACCGGATACTGGTACACTATCATCCCGTTGCACCGAAACCCGTTATTGTATCCTTATTGCTTTGAAATAGGGCTCATTTTCCTTTGAAACTGTAGTTTATATTAAATATTTTCTGCCGGATACTGGGACATGCATTAACAGTTGCATTTAAATCCGTTACGGTTCTTATTGCCTTGAGTTAAGTATTATTTTCCGTTGACTCAATAGAATGTAGTTACTAGGTGTCTGGTTTGTTTTGGCTGCAGGTCTGCTTCTCTTCTGAAAGTCCGTCGAGCTGTGGGGATGCTATATCCAATGTGATACGTCAAGTTATGGAGTATTTCATCCCTTATAGTGACGTAGTCATCGGAGGCTCAGCTCGCCAGTTCAACGCTGATTGCATTCAAGCTGAAGAGCGTAAGCATTCGGCGTTTCTCACCTGGGTTGATGCCGTGACCGCAATGCACCGCGTCTGAGTTCAAAAAAGAGAGCTGCCAAGTCCTACAAAAAGGCACTAAGGAAGGTTCGCTTCAACCGCATTACCCATATCGGCACAAAGTCTCTGCACAGCCATCCGTTAGCAGGGCTTTTTGGTCCCTTGCCAAGTCGGTCGAAGCGAATTTCTTTCGGCCCACACTGCCTCCACTGGATGATGGAACACTAGCTCATACCGCGAGAGAAAAAGCAAGTCTCTTTGCATCTCTCTTCACCCATAATTCTCGTCTTGACACTTGCGGTGCTACTCCACCGACTCTGCCTCTCTGCGACACCACGATGCCTGAGGTTTGTATAAGGAACAAAGAAGTTCTGAGAGCACTGTGTCGTCTTGATGTGAATAAAGCTAGTGGACCAGGCGGCAAACCAGCAATAGTTCTCAAGGCTTGTGCGCCCGAGTTGTCTCCTGTATGGACGCGCTTGTATCGCCTCTCATTTAGGACTGGTATAGTGCCCAAGTACTGGAAGCTGGCCAAAGTGCAACCCTTGCCCAAAAAGGGCAGTCGTGCCGATCCTGCCAACTGTCGGCCGATTTCGGTAACCTTCATACACTGGAAGATTATGGAGCATGTATTGAACTCGTGCCTCATGGCATACATGAAAGGTAACGATCTCCTTAGTGACCGACACTACGGGTTTCACCGCAGTCGGTCTACTGGGGACCTACTAGTGTATGCACCCACTTGTAGGGCGAGGCCCTCGAGAGGAATGGGGAAGCGATTGCCGTTTCCATAGACGCCTCTAAGACCTTTGGCAGGGTTTGGGACGCTAGCCTTTTGAGTTAACTTCCAGCGTACGGCATTTCCTCTGGTCCGATTAACTGGTAAACGACTTCCTGAGTAAATAGTCTCTCCGAGTTGTCGATGGATGCTCATAAGAGCCCATGACGAGTCGGGGTTCCTCAGGATTCTGTTCTCTCTGGAACTCTATTCCTGCTGCATACCAACGATCTGCTGGTACCCGGTATCTATAGGTATACAGATGATAGCACAATTATAGAGAGATACTTGCCAGGTGGTCGGGCTAGTAAGGAGCTAATCCAGTCTGAGAGGCTATGGTAGAGCGTATGAATTTTTCACTTCAGGCAGTCTCCAACTGGGGCGAAGCCAATCTGGTAGGATTCAACGCCGCCAAAACACAAGCGTGTTTGTTCATCGCCAAAAGGAGCCCGTTCACCTTGGCTCCTGCTTTTCACAATGTGGGGTGCACCGACTGTCTTCAGCTTTTGGGAGTCGAAATTTCCTCCGACCTTAACTTTGGGCGGTTCATTGATTTCAAAGCCAAGGTAGCTTTTTTATGGTAGGTAATATCATCCAATGACAAATCCCGCCAGTGTGCTGACTAAAAACCTCCCTGTTCCTTCTTTGCCTTGGTTCCACGCCCCTGGTATGCATCGTCCTTATCATAGACCCTACTGCGCCCCTATGTTTGTTGACAACTCCTTGAGGCGTGTGGGAACAGTGCGCGCCGTAAACGACTTGGGCTCGGTTGGGTCTGTTACCGAACGGACGGATAGCGAGCTACCCATTGCCTGCCGTCCGCAAGCCCGCGCCTACGGTGGCCGGAAATCGGGATCGGAATTACGGCAGCGGCTGCGGCGTGAGCACCGTTACTGATGCGGTCGGCCTCCTCCTTTGCTAGAAATACTGCATCGCAGAAGGAGGCGTCCGCTTGTCACTCCTCCTTGCTCCGGAGCATGGCCTGTACCAAGGCCCGGCGCGAGAGATCGCCGCCGCCGATCACCTCCACAAGGACATGGTGATGCTCTTTCCAAGCGGGGCACACCTCTACCGTTTGCTCCACCAAGTCCTCGGGACGGTCCACACAGTGGTCGCCACCCGAGCGTCACCTCCCCACGAATCTTGTACAGGTACTTCCCGTACTTGCAATGTGCGGTTAGTAACTGCGTCATGCGGAAGGTCTTGCCGTGAGGTCTTCCCAGCCACGCCTCAAAGACGAGATTTATAGCCTCATTAGCAAGGTAGCTGCTTGGAAATTCGACGTTCTTGCAAAAGTCCGACGGTACTTCACACCGGGACAGCTTCTAATGTTACACAAAGCACAGGTCCGGTCGTGTGTGGAGTACTGCAGCCACATATGGGCTAGTGCTGCAAAATGTCACCTAGCGGCTTTGGACTTGGTGGAAAGGCGTGCGAAGAGGCTAATTGGTGATCCAGATTTGGTTAAGTCCAATCTTTAAAGCCTTGAGCACAGGCGTAGAGTGGCTACTCTACGCCTGTGCTCAAGCATCGTGTAAAATGTGTTTTTCGGATCTTTTTTTTTTTCAGGATGCACATTTGAGTATGCGCGGGAACTGCATGACTTAACCCCGCCATCTCCGTTCTACCATCGGACAATCCGAAGTACGGCGAATATCCACCCTCACGTTGTCGGAACACCTGGAGGACACGGTGGAGCACACAGTAGAGGTGTGCCCCGCCTGGGCAGAGCATCGCCCTCGTGGGGGTGATCGGCGGCAGCGATCTCTCTCGCCGGGCCTTGGTTCAGGCCATGGTCCGTAGTGAGAAGGGATGGCAGGCGGTCGCCTCCTTCTGCGAAGCAGTAATGCTAGCAAAGGAGGAGGCCGACCTCATCAGGCAAAGGCAACGGGGCGCGTTTGCCCCAGCCGCCGCCGGGATTCCAATCCCGATTTTCGACCACTGTAGGCGCGGGCTTGCGGGCGGCGTGCAATGGGTAGCACGCTGTCCGATCCCAAGTCGTCGACGGCGGGTACTGTTCCCGCGCGCTTCAAGGAGCTGTCAGCAAACCGTAGAGGCCCAGCCTGCTAGCTGCAGGCAGGCATAGTCGAAGCCTGCTTGGGTCATGGGTCAGTTTCTAAAAGGAAGGCCCGGCCCCGGCACGATAGGCAACGAAGGAACGGGGTAGGTTTTTAGTCAGTAAGAGCCTGACACTATTTCCCGCTCCACCCAAGGGCGGGATTTGTCATTGGATGATTTTACCTACCTTAAAAAAACCCTTACGTTGTTGATACTTCTATGGTCCGGACTAAGCGTTTTACTTCGTCGTTTATACCGCGTACATCGAGGGACTGGAACAGTTTGCCTGCTGCGGTTTTCCCGTCCAATTATAATTTAGGTGACTTCAAGGGAGTGAATAGGTTCTTAATATACTAGTGCGCCACACCATTAACGATTGCATCCCTGTTTACCATCAGGTGGGATCGCAGTCAAGCACTAGTTTATATATATTAAAAAAGAGGTTCCTGGTTTTAACTATTTATAATGAGTGATTAAGAAAATATTTAGGCTCAAATAAAAACTTATGTTTGTTTTTAAACGACTGTTTCTAATTAAAAGTTGTAAATATATTTATGTTAGTGATATTTTTTATACCAAAGGTTAGTCAAGATGAAAAAAATATTACTAGTGTTAACCTATAATTTGTACAACATAAATTAAAAAAAAGAAACATTAAAAGTTAAAACGAATCATGTTTTTTTTTTTGTTAAATACAGACCCTAATTATTTTCACCTCTTTTTATTTGAAAATATTTTATTTCTGTGAACTTTAACGTAAAGGAATAGAGTTCAAATTCGCGGTTAAAATTACCGGATTCCGGGACAATTTAACGTTAAGTAGTACAACTCTACCGGGTACTGGTACAATCAGCCCTTTTTGATTTATTTTTGGTTTATGGATAATTAAAATTTACACTAATTTAATAGAAGTATAATATATTAAAAGTATATTAAATTATCTAACTAGTCATATAAAATTTATTTATATAAGTCCACTAGTTTTAGCCTAGTACGCATGCAAAGTCAAGGAAGTTCAAAACTTCACGGTTATTGGGCCCTTTACCTTACCTGTTTTTAAATAACTTTTATTAAAGTAGAAAATCATCCAGAGATATAAAAGTATACTTATTCTATGTGTATTATATTGCAAGACATGGTCTACACGTGTGCCGAATATCATCCAATTTCGTGCAGCAGTTGAACTTGACGGACTAGCAAACAGCCTAGCCTTTATAATATTAGTGTATAATACAAACAAACTTTGAAATAGAAAACAATAAAAATCCACCACCTAACTCAAAACTACACAAGTTTGCTCCACGCAAGGCAATTTCACGTAATAATTCTTCGCGAGACGATTTACTCAAGTGCAATATCCGAGGGGATACCTGCGCAGTAATATGACAGTTTATGTTTTAAACTGAAACACCTGGATATAGAATATTCTCTAGGAAATATCTAGGTTACTTTTATTTTTCGTATGTTATGTTAAGGTTTAAAGTGTGTTTTGTTTGTTCTTTACTTTGCTACATTGAGGCTTTAGGTACATTAAAAGGGACAAAATTACTCACAATACTTATGATATGCCCGGCGTCTTGAGCACGCGTTGTAAAATGTTGGGTTACTCGGCAATGTTACATACAGCGTCACAGAGACAGCGTTGCCCATCTTGTTGGGGGACATTTCGTCCTCTTATGTATCTGAGACTTTATCTAACAACATGTCCCGCGTTACGTGAATACATTGTAAAATGATGAGGGAGAAGTTGCAAAACACTGGGCAAATTACGTTGAATATTCATGTAAGTTGAGCGTAGCGCGTAATGTTGTGGGATATTTTGTCCCCTAATGTACCTGAGGCGTTATCCATAATATATCCCGCGTCACGTAAATGCGTTGTTAAATGTGGGGGTCAAGTTGCGAGACACAGGGCAACGTTGAATATTCACGTAGATTGAGCATTGCGCATCATGTTTAGGGATATGTTGTCCCCTAATGTACCTGAAGCGTTATCCAATAACATGTCCCGCGTTGTATGTGTAAAATATTGGGGGCAAGTTGCGAGACACTGGGCAACGTTGAATATTCAGGTAGATTGAGCATTGCGCATCATATTTGGGGGTATGTTGTCCCCTAATGTACCTGAAGAGCTATCCAATAACATGTCCCGCGTTGTCTGTGTAAAATGTTGGGGGACAAGTTGCAGGACACTGGGCAACGTTGCAAGCTTCAAGTGGAATGAGCGCTACGCGTCATGTTGGGGTCCATTTTGTCCCCTAATTTATCCGATGTTTTATTATTCCCACATATTTTAATTCATTATCTCGAACTTAAACACTAATGGCACATTGACAGTTATATTTATTTATTATTTACCACATGAAAGTACGAGTATATTATTATCCCAATAGGAACATACTTCCTAAGTAAAAAGTTTTATGCTATTCCAGGACGTGGTTTACCTCTGTGCCAAATTTTAGTTAAATCTGTTCAGCCTTATCTGAACAGATTTCACTAAAAATCTACGTTAAATATTCTTTTAGTGTCTATTACTCCTTTACATTCATTTGAATGTAATGTAATGTACAAACTTTCTCTTTTATAATATTAGCGTGATTTATTGAATCTTTATAAATAGTAGTGGTCAGAATTAGGTGGGTTAAAGTGTGCTGTGGAAAGGTATCAATTACTACGCCTACGTGCTACTTTTAGTTGATTAGTCACTCAACCTTTGTATCAAAAGAGTCGATCTCGTTTAGGTGTGTAACTAAAAATAAATGCTATTAAAAATCGTATTAAATGATATAATTTACAAACAGGTTAAAAAAAAAAACGCTTTTAAACGTCGGTTTTAAACTTGATGAGGCCAGTTTTTCCTAACTGACTATCCTAAGAAGAAACACTGAAAAATAACTAAAATAATAAACTATAATTTGGGTGTCTTCAAGGCTAGAGTGAATAAGCTATTAATAAACTAGTGCGCCTCACCATCAACGATTGCATCACTGCTTACCATCAGGTGGGATTGCAGTCAAACATTAGTTTATAACAAATAAAAACAAACATTGTCAATAGTTAAAGTCTCTTTTGAAGTCTATACAGCAAACATGTAACGGTGAAATGAAATGACAGCAGTGCAGATTAGTGTCTGAGATGGTCTTTTGAGGAAAGAACCTCACAGATTGAAGTGGACTTATCCAGGCAGTGCAGGCATTTGTCAGTATTCGATTTAAATAATATAATAGATGAAAATACCGATTTTAATATGTGGCATGATAACGTGAAAATTGAGTATATTAGAGGAAGTTTGAAATTGGCGCTAGTGACTGAAAATGAAGGTATCGTTTGTCTTGGTATGGTCATGGAAAGAGGAGGGATGAAACGCATGTTACTAAAAGATTGATGAGTATATATGTGGATGGATGGAGAGGTCAGAGGGAGGCGAAAGAAAAGAAGTATGGATCGTGTGAAGATTGATATGAAGCAAAAGGGAGTTGTGATAGCGTGATGAATGACAGGACAGAATGAAAGAAAAAAACGTGTAGCACCGATACCAAATGGCACAGGAGAAGGGCACAAAGATGATAAAGATATCAAGTTAGAGTCTCTGTGGAACCAATCTGACCTACCTGGTATACCCAACCGCTTGTGCCTTCGCGAATGACAAAGCGGTCAAAGTAACCACATATTGTAGTAAAAAAAATTGAAAATTTGTAGTTATCAACTGTGTTAAGGCATAAAACAGCGACTTTCTGAAGCGTTTTCCTCGGTAAGGACTGGGTTAATAGATTTAAAAAAAAAAAAAAACAATATTTATCATAGATTTATGTAAGGCATTATCAACATACGACTTTTTCGTGCAATTTATACTTTTGTCTAAAAGAAATATTTAACAATTTCGCAACTTTTCATAACTCTTTTAAAAATATTTTTACAGAGAAAAAATGGTGGTTAAGTGTTCTTCAGAATGTACATAGAATATGTGAATCAATCAATATTTCGCAAAGAAAATGGATTTAAAGGTCAGCGCGGATATATCCGAGTGCAGCTGGCCGGAATTAAACACACAGATTCTCGTTCGCCGCCTATGCGGCCGTACAAATATGTATGCATTAAATTCCGGACAAATGTTCAAGGAACTATACGCCTTAAAAACTAAAAAACCCGACTGCTTTTTTGAGTATACATGAAAAAGCCCTAAAACAAGGAAGTCGTTGTACCCGATTGCACTTAACTATATAATATTTTAAATACAAGATAAATTGTAGCAGTCGGGACCTATTTTAGAAATGGAGGCTTAGTGAATTGGGAGCAAATACCTATATTACATTGCAGATTACTCCAATCTACTAACTTTCTAGTTTTAACTTAGTAGTTTTTTTTTTCCTCCTTCTGGCGCAGTCGGGTAAAAAAAAATTATCGTATCTACACAACGAAGCCATTTTCATCAGGAGTTCAGCTTGTTTTCATGAACACTTTACTCTTCCTATATGGCCCATGAGGGACCAATTGCGAGGTAATGTTAGCTCCACAGCTACCTTATAAAATGCTAAAACGAGCGTAAATCAAAATGCATTCATTATAAAGTAGCTTTATTAAAAAGGGTAACAATGTCTGAATAAAATTGTAGGTAATGTTATATCATGCTTACCTCAATTATGGCAATTAGTCTTTTCTTTGAGAAGTTGTTGGAAAGATCTCACGGCGTCCTCACCTTCCGCATAAAGCAAGCTCTCGACGAACACGGTCAGTTCGGGAAGTTCCTGCACCGGATTCGTGCGGAAGCGACGCTCGGGTGTCACCATTAGACCGCCCGGAGGACACGGTGGAGCACACAGTAGAGGTGAGCCCCACCTGGACAGAGCACCACCGTATTTTCGTGGGGGCGATCGGTGGCAGCGACCTCTCGGGCTAAGCCTTGGTACAAGCCATGGTTTGAAGTGACGAGGAGTGGCAGGAAGTCACCTCCTTCTACGAAACAGTAATGATAGCAAAAGAGGAGACCATACACGTGAGGCAAAGGCCCTCACGCCCCAGCCGCCGGAATGCCGATCCCGATTTCCGGCCACCGCAGGCGCGGGCTTTCGGATGCCGAGCAATGGGACCCATATGGCATATTGGAGCTAGCATTGAGTTTCTTGCCAGTTCTTCTCCATAGGAAACGACTTATTGGAACCGTGCACTGGCTTCTGAGGTTTTATAAGAGCACATGTATGCCTATGTGAAATAAAACGTTTTGATTTTTTTTATAATGTACGAGTAGGCTATACGAATCGACCCCAAAATACGCAAAAATAACAGCCAGTCATATTACTGCGCTGACAATGCCTTCATAGCAACATACAAAAAGGTTGAAACCTGATAATTCGAATTTATTTGATCCAAAACACAGACCTGGTTGATGTGGCGATAATTGGGTCTTCCACTGGTCAACATCTTGTTAATGACATCATCATATGCAGCTTGTCCTTATCAGAACCACAAAAGTTTTGGGAATCAATTCATTTGCGTACAATTTAATTATTTATTTTGTTTTTATTTTTCCACAACTATCACCCAACGTCGTCTAGTCCCAAGCTAAGCAGAGCTTGTGTTATGGGTACTAAACAACTGATAAATATGCTTATATATTTCTAAATACATACATATTATAGATAAATTACACCCAGACATAGAACAAATGATCGTGCTCATCACACAACATTTGTCCTGGGTGCGAATCGAACCCACGACCTCCGGCACAGCAGTCAGAGCCACTAACTACTAGACCAACAGGCCAGTCAAATCAAATTAAAATCAATTGTGGAATTCCCTACTGGAATTAGTGTTTCCTTATAGCTATCATATAGTTAGTGGTTATAGCTATAACCTAGGGCTCTTTAAGTCAAGAGTGAATAGGTTACTTCCAGGTAAGCGTACTCCATTGTTGACATGTGGCATGTAGACTGGGCGATCATTGTACCGATAAGCGTGTTAGCCAATGGCCTCGTAGGGCGGCTGGATCAAGGGCTTGATTCA
This sequence comes from Leucania comma, assembly GCA_958295575.1. Lineage (NCBI taxonomy): Eukaryota > Metazoa > Arthropoda > Insecta > Lepidoptera > Noctuidae > Leucania > Leucania comma. Next base: position 5,562,020 of record OY282476.1, on the reverse strand, counting down.
GAAAGTGTTACTCTTGTTTGAAATGGCTCGTATAGTTTAGAGTTTCCCTCCTCTGGAGTCCTGACCGCCGGTAGCTTGGACCCTGTTCTCGATACCGATGTGCTACTATTTTTTAGATTATTAAATCTATACTTTCTTATAGAATGCTTTGTTTATTGTAACTAAAGAGCAGTCAAAGCACACTCATGCATAAACAAGCATACATCATATATACTCCCACAATCACAGATGCGCGCAACCGAACTCTCACACACATACACATGCACATACATACCATAACACATGCACAACACGCACACGCACTCACAATATAGACACATTTATATTGTTTACATTACATCCACTAATGTAATTGTGATGAACTCACTCGCCGCGGGAGGAAGACCTGGAGTCCTGAAATACAGGCTACCCTAGTTTAGGCTCCAGTCCACTCCATTTATTTTACTAGTCTTTACTGTATCACATTAACGTGGAAAATAATGAATTTTTACTTTTTACTTTTTTTACTTTGTCCTGAATAACTGACTGATCAATGCACAGCCTAAACCGCTGATCGTAGAGATCTAAGACTTGGAGGCTATATTCTTTATACGACGCAGACATTCGATAAGAAAGGATTTTTCGTAATTTTACCCCTAAGGTGGTTACCAAGGGCCCTGGGACAAAGGCAATGAATGGAACAGGGTAGATTTTTAGTTAGTAAGAGTCTGACACTATTTCCCGCCCCACCCAAGGGCGGGATCTGTCATTGGATGATTTTACCTATCATAAAAAAAACCCCTAAGGAGTTTCAAAAGGGGGGCAAATTTTGTATAGAGAGACCGCACTTACACATGGGCGAAGCCGCTAGCATAAGCTAGTGTTATTATGCCAGCATTTAAAAATGCAAATTACGTATTAAAAAGGTAAGTAAATGAAAAAAATAACAACTACATAAATATTGTTATGCTAAGTTATAAAAGCCAACCGTAGAAGACACAAAATCTAGATATGAGTAAATTAAACTATAAAATTAAATTATTGTAAATATCTTTTATGCTCAACTTTTTATATTTTTTATTAAAGAAAGAAATATATTTCTGTTTAAAAGAAACTGTTTAATGTCTTATCGTTTCTAGTGCTCTCTGGTGAGACATTTATTATGTTTATAGACTTCTAAAGTTCTCCTGCGTTAATGTTTCGATGAAGTTGGTACTAACATAATATAATAAGACCAAATTATGTTCATAATATTAAACAAACTTCTGAAAATACTGTTAAATTAAGGTAAAACTGCCTTTTTATTCGTATATCTACTGAGTTTTAGAAGCTGTTTTGCCAGCGTACAAGTCAGAAATTATTTTTAAGTTAACTTACATCTAGTGTAAAAATATCCTGTATTCTAATCTTTGCTATCTTCTTTCTACACTTGCGGCAAGTTTTAACCAAATCAGTCGAGCCGTTCAAGTTTAAATTTATTAAATATTATTAAGTCAGAAGTTTATATGAATGTGTGTGGGTTCCTACTTCACGCCCAAACAACTACCTCTCACGTTGGACCCTGGCTCAGACCAGGTACGAATCGACAGGGAATTAGAAGCGGCTGCCTCCTTCTGCGAAGCAGTACTGCTAGCGGTCGAGTGGGCCGTAATCGTAAGAGATTTACATGCCCCAGGCATCGTCAATCGCAGAGCGCGGGCTTGTGGACGATAAGTAATAGGTAGCTCGCTGTATTCCAAGGATCAAGCCCGAGGCGTCGACAACGCGTAGTGTTTCACGCGCGCCTAAATAAGAGCGCAATATCGTATGGATTATTTTAGCCTTAGCTGCATCTGTTCTGGTGGCTTCGAAAAACTAAATTCAATCATCAATGGTTAGGGCGCTTTCAATTTAGACGTTTCATGTCGGACCGCTGCCGCACGTTTACCGTGCCGCTACCGGCCGGTTGCAGTATGTTAGCAGTCCGACAACAAGCGAAAACGTATCTGGCTGCCATGCGTTTGTATTCCAGTGATGCGCTATTCAACACCGAATTGGACACGTGGTGCTTGTGACGTTGCCGTCCTGAATTCGACCGTTCGCGGTACGGTTGCCGCATCGCGCGCTTTGTATGAAAAATACAAACGTCCGTACGCAGTACGACAAACGCGCCGCATCGGCACCGCAGCAGTCTATAAAAAAACGCATAAATTGGAAGCGCCCTTATTCACAATGGAAATCAACCAACGAAGTTATTTTCTATATTAAAAGAAAAGTATATAAAACGTTACAGAAAATCTGATAGTAACATGCCAAAGCCAATTTCTCTAGAAGATCCCGCTGCAATATTGCAATATAATACAAAATTCAAGTTCTAGCATATGAGCTCAATTTGACAACGTATGAGCATAACATACAACATAATCATAGCATATTTCATTTAGCAAGGCTCGCGTGGTCTGCGCTCAAGTCTGAGATATTATTAAGTTCTTGCAACTTTACTTTTAGGATAAGAGCCAGGGAGCCTTAATATGCGAAAAGATATTTAGTTTGTTTAGTAAATTGTAGGTAATACTTTATTTTTATCTGACCTTATTTAGTAGGGCATGGTAAGTATTTTGTTAGAGAAACTTTAAATACTTTAAAATAAATTCTAATGCTCAAATGAGAGAGGCATTTGTGGATTAGTCATCATTTCAGCTTAAAGGCGTCCACTGTTGGACATATGCCTTCCCCTTAGTGTTGACATAATGTCTGGTCCTGTGCGTCTCAAATCCGTTGGATTACTGCGATATTCACCAGTTCATCGGTTTACCTTGTTGGAGGTCTCCCAGCGCTGCATCTTCCTTTACGTGGTCGCTACTCCGGTACCTTTCGGCCCCATCGACCAACCGTTCTGTGAGCAAAATGTACTGCCCACTGCCACGTAAGTCTAGTGATTTTTCGGACTATGCCGGTAACCTTAATTCTCATACGGTTATCTTCATTCCTGATGCAATCACGCATGGAAACTCTGAGTATAGCTCTTTCCATTGCCTTTTGGGGGATCTTAAACCGGTTGAAGATATTAAGTTAGATTTTTTAGGTAGGAAATCATCCAATGACTTTTTCCGATCTTGGGAAGAGTGGGAGGGTGAGTCAGAATTTGCCTTGCCTTGCGTTCCAGGACCCCGGGTTTTCCTTTCAGAAGCCAACCCATTTCAGCAGTAATCTTCGACCTTATTGGACCCCCATAGTTTTGCTCAAGACATCGTTGCTGCCGATTGCCCCACGAGGACACGGTGGTGCTCTGCCCAAGTCAATCTTTTGGCAAAGACGCTACGTAATATTGCCACAATTTTTTTAATATCGTATATTTGTACTTCCCGTAGATTTATTTTATTTTTTATTAACCTATTTTATTTTCAAATCTATTTGCATACAAGACCACGCCGACGTCTATATGTCTACACCGTCATCGGCCCGCACTGAAAACCAGCGTCGTAGACTCGTCGCATTCTGCGTGTGGTCACGGCATTAAGCTGAGTGCTCGGCCGTTTTGCACGGACGTGGTGCATACTTCTCACAAAGTACCTACACTATGATTTTTTATTTGACGAAGTAAAGTGACAGCAGTGGACAATGCCCAACTGTCAAATAACAATGCCCAACTGTCAAACAACCATTGTTATAGCTGTCACTTTACTTCGTCTAATAAAAAATCATAGTATAGTAATAATTCTTGTTAACCATTAATTTGCGCCTTTATCCGGCAAATAAAAAGTTTTTCTTTCTTTCTTTCTTTCAAGTGGGGCTCCCCTCTACCGTATGCTCCAATGATTAAGTTAGATGATAAGATATACTTCACTCACACTATCTCCTGGACTAGCCTGCCGTGCGTGAGCTCCCTACAAATATTTATGGTCTCACTATAGTTCGCCAAACTTTTAGATATTACCGTAATGGTATCAGGTCACGTTTGCTTAGAAAAAAATAACTTGAAAGATTACGAAGACTTAAGTTCATAACTAGGAGAGATTGATATTTATTTCATATGTTTATAAAGTTTTCTTAGCCGCTTTGTTTTAGTGATTATTTTTGTTTATGGGCTGAAGTTATTGTACCATAAAGGCTTACTTTGGGGCCTGTGTTTTTAAACGAGATTGTTTATTTAGTTCTATTTTAGGGTTCTGTAACTCAAAAAGAAAAAACGGAACCCTTATAGGATCAATTTGTTGTACATCTGTCTGTCAAGACCCTTTATTTCGGAAACGCGTGGAGGTATCGAGTTAAACATATACTCAAGTCGGCGATCTCTTGAAAATCAGTAAAAATGAAACTTCTAAGTTAATTAAAAAAAAAGATATTGCCGTTTATGTCGTAAAAAGGTATAGTTCGACACTCGCAAGAGAATTAATTTATGTTTTTTTTTTTTATTTGGTATAAACTAGTGCTTGACTGCAATCCCACCTGATGTTAAGCAGTGATTTATAGGGTACTTCCCGTTGACCTAGCAGCATAGCATAGTATCAGCTTTATAATGTTCCCATTGCTAGGACTCGGGCCTTCTTTCAAGGAGACGGAAACCCGTTGACCTAGAATCCTGAAATTTGGTATGAACCAAGGTCTTATAGGACGAGGTAAAGGGAAAATTCTGAAAACAGTAAATTTTTAATTACGTTTCAAAAAAAAACTTTTTGCAATTCGGAAAAATCCTTGAGACTTATTTCGGAAATTGATCTGTTTTCATAGATAGGATTGTATGTAACTCTTAGCGTTTCAGTTCAGTCGACAATATTTTTCGGTTACAATTCGCAATAAACTCAAAAACAACTCAATGTATTTTCATGATATTTTGTCTCACAGACAGAACGATACTTTTTTTAAACTTGCGACGTTGTTTTTTTTTCCTTTTTAAGCATCTGCCACAATTTTTCTCTGCATCACCCAAGGGTTGACTGGTAGAAAATTTCTAGTTCGTTAAGTTTGCTTCTGTACCTTTACGTGCATATAAGTATAAAATAAAAAAAAATAAAAAACACCCGACAGTCCTTGTCATCAGTATGAAATGTATAGAACTGGTTAAGACGAATCTAACGAGCCCAAACTAGATGAGTTTACTAATAGGCATTCCAAAGTTCCTTCAGCCACCTCCCAGTTCTAACATCAGGTACTTGTCATCATGAGAAATGTATAGAACTAGTCAAGACGAATATAATGAGCCCAAATTTGATGGGTTTACTAATAGGCATTCCACAGTTCCATCAGCCACCTCCCAGTTCTAGCATCAGATTCTTGTCATCATGAAAAACGTATAGCACTGGTTAAGGAAAATCTAATGAGCCCAAACGATAGGTTTACTATGTTAATAAGCAGTCCAGGGTTCTTACCTTCAAGCTCCATCATCAAAACAGCTGAATGGCACCAGATTGCACACGAGCATTTAAAAATATTAGGTCACACAAAAATTAAATACACATTAAGTATTTAAAAACCCTTCACATTTAACAAACGAGCTGATGACCTTGAATACCTACACAGATCTTCATAAATTACTAAGCTAAGAACCATCTCAATTACGTCAGCTTTTAAACAAAAAAAAAACACACAAAATCGGTCTATTCGTGTAGGAGCTACGGTGAAAAAGACAGACAAACAGACAGATACGTCAAACTTATAACACCTCTCTTTTCCGGTACGGGTTAATAAATAATTTAATAACTATGAGGATGGTTTAGACCTATAAAATTAGATATATAATATGCATAATTATAATTAAGAAACCGCGAGAATAAAAAGATTGGTGATACCCATGTGAAATTGAAACGTCACTAGTATTTTCCTAATTATTAAAATGTTTTACTTTTACTCACACAAAATACGCAAACCAGTAATTATACCCAGAATAATGCGACCGCCACTTTCCAAACGCTGCAACTAAAAACAAATTGCAGTTCCATGCCTGAAAACTAATTAAGATTTCACCGACAAAATGCACGAGGAATTCCAAGCCAAGTTCACATAAACAATTAAGTGAACTTCTAAACTGGAAACAATTTCCTACTACTATTCGTAGTAGTTATATATGGACTTAATCTAGGCGGGACAGACAGGATATTGCACCAGACAACAACACCATTTGGCAAACTGAACCACTAAGATCTTGATTAGCAAATAATATGGACTTTCCCATTTTATTACTGCAAAAAGAACGTAGTCTTTTGTTTTCGAATGTAGACAGATCTATTTGTCTGACTGTAGCGGTGCCAAATGATTTTAAAAATGGAATTATATTTTGTGGCCTGAGTCACGCGAGGGTTGAAAAGATGTGAGTCATTTGTTTCTTTCTTAGATTGTGAGAATAAAAACAAGTTTTCAATGAATTGTTTTTTTTTTTTCATAGCAAGCTTTTATTGCGCGGTATATACATTTATATATAATTAATACTAATCAAGACCTCTCCAAAAAGTTCAAACACGATGTAGTAGTCCTATTGCGCCTATTACCAAGTTTCTATGGCCATCTTCCAGTGCCATCATCAGACCCTGGTTACCATCTAGTAACAAATTACTCGTCAATACAAATGAAACGAGCCCAAACTCGAATGGGTTGAGTCGTTTACGACCGAGTTCCTATGGCCACCTTCCAGCTCCATCATCAGATCAGCTCCATTTCATCATAATATTGCATTGTCACGTGATTTTCACATGCATGCAAAATTTCAGCTCAAATCGGTAACTGGGAAATGGATCAAATTTAATTTGCAAGATTTGATCACAGATAAACATTGGTCAGGTGAAACTAAATAAAAGCTTGTAATACTGGAACTGTTTTGAAAATATGGTTGAATGAGTGGTATGTTTTATGGAACATACTATTAAAAGACACATTTTTACTATAGTATCTATCTATAATAATCCCAAGTGCCTATGATGTCTGACATAAAGAGATTTCAACTTTAAAGATATTGTGAACTTTTAAATTGACTTTGAAAATGGAAGTTCTATTTTCAACTCTGTAGATTATCACTGTATGCCTACAATTTTCCCGAAAACTTTTAATCGTAATTGTGTGAAATTGACGTTTTTTATTCCTTTTTTTGGAAAAGTATTAGGTAGTAAGTATATAAGTATATTAGGTTCTGATAGACAATGGATCTTTTCACAGCTAAAGCGTCTATTACATCACTCGATATTCCGCACAAGTTACACAGAATGTCTTAAACTTTACTTCTGAGTAAGACAGTCTGACCCTTATTATACTACGCGTAGTTGAGTGGTGTAATAGACCCTTTACAGTGAATGACTCACAATTACAGTTAGAATAACGGTGCCTATATTGTATGTGCCATTTCATAACAAAAAATCACGCCGGTGCGCTCTGAAAGGGTATGCAGATGTATACAGTTCTCCCAAGTACTAATGTAGACAAAAGTGCATGGAGAGCCTTAGGTCGACTTTTGACTGTGAGGTTTTGCATTACATTTCGTGAGACGACTAGATGGCGCTGTTCAAAAATGAAAATAACACTGCAAAGTTTAAAAACCTTATTATGCAGAGTCCCATAATAAGGTTTATAATACCTAAAATAAGTAGTTACTAAGAAATAAACATAAATTATTTTATTTTCTTATTTCCGAGTACTTAATACAGCGCCATCTAAACCAAACCAAATAAACTAATTAGTATATAAGTTAATTCGACTACAGATGGCGTAGATCATAAATAATAAAGAATACCTACATTCACAAGTAGCTCTCATTTTCGCATTCTCTAATAGTTAGATCGGTAGCTCAAATGGATAAGCATGTCAGAATAACATAGTTCGTTCCACAGGGCGCCGGTTCGATACCCAGTTCTCAGTCAACTTTTTAAATTTAATTTAATATAATTTATATTCTATTTTTTATATTTTTATTTATTTATTTATTTATAACTTTATGCACTAAAAATACAGTGTGCAAAGGCGGACTTAATGCCTTAGGCATTTTCTACCAGCCGACCTTAGGGTGGTGCAGAGACATAATATGGCAAAAAATAATAAAAAAAATATGAGGTATAAGATGTATAAATGAATAAAGGCATAATATACAAGTATACTTATACTACTATAAATAACATTATATATATATATATATATAACTATATATAATTTCTATATATATATACTTTCATAATTGTTGGTAAGTATTAGGTAAAAGAAACATTAATGTAAGAACATCTAGATATATTTTTCTTACATATTAAGATTTACTAAGTTTGTTTCTCGTAAAGGATAAGAAATAAAACTATTTTAGTGATATTATAGTTTAAGACTTTTAATTCTCAAAGAATACAATTTATTTCTTTCTTATACAGTGTATAACCTAATCTAACAGCTTTACACCCAATTGACAATTATTTAATTCACTTGTTATGAGAAATACAAATAAAATTTATAACTTAAACATTACAAAATGGAAGACATTAACAAAGTAAAACTGTTATTAATAAGTATTCTAAATCAAAACTGTGTTGTGCTATTCTTCTATTATTTAATTTTATTTCTATAGATGCAACCTTAGTTCTGTAAATATTTTACTTAATCATAAATTATAAAAATATTACGTTTTGCATAATTATGGTTAGTCCCATTGACTTTATTGATTGATTTGTGCATTATGTTATGACTAAGGTTCATAGCTTAAGTATTCGTTCCAGAACAAGGAAGAAATTGAAGCTATACCTCAAAATATTATGAAATTAAAATCATTAGTGTAATAACATTTTGTTGTTATACTCGTAAATTAGTGAATAAATTTATCCCACTACACCAAGTTTGAACACTGTAATTTATCAAACAAATTATAGCTACCCCGGTCTATGTTATTAGTCAATCCAATAGTCAACACCTTATATTTTTTTTTTAATAACTCGTGTATCCACCATTTTGATCGATTACAGGAACGCCCCATAAATTTTCAATGGGGTTTAAATCTGGCGATCTGGCAGGCCAAGGAATAATCCGTATGTCCGATTGCTGGCTAAACCACTCTTGCACAATTATGGAACGGTGTATAGGACAATTGTCCTGCACGAACGTTATCACTGGCACGTCTTCTACAGGAAAAACATTCCGCACGGTGGGCAACATGACGTCATTCAGCACATCTATGTAGTTTACACTATTTGCACGACTGGGTATTACAGTAAGTTCTCCTGGTCCTGCAGCACTCATCCATCCCCACATGTTCACTGTTATACGACCGGATTCACAGTTAGGCACAACGTGATCACTATCATAACGCGTATTATTCCTACGCCACAACATAACTCGCCCGTGCTGGCTAGACTTGAAAGTTTTTTCATCACTGAAGATGACGTTGCTCCAGTCGAACTTTCTGTATTTCAAAGCGAACTCCAATCGTGCTCTTTTATTAGCTTCGGTAAGCAATGGCTTAATACCATGTCGACGATAATGCAGACCTTCACTATGAAGAGCACGATACACCGTCCGCAAAGATGTATCAAACAACTCAGCGTAATATCTTGTTGGTGTAAAGCCATTTTCCTCATAACCTTGCACCATAAGTTGACGCTGGTCTGAGTCAATATGGCGTCTTCTGTCAGATCTACTACGGTGTTCCAACGAACCCTCTTCTTGAAACTGCTTTATCCATAAAGTGACAGTCTTTACCTGTAAGGGAAATATATTATTTATTATTTTCGTGTATTGATAACAATGGATAATAAAATTAATAACGAATACTGATTTTGAAACATTACTTACGTTTAAGCCAGTTTCTCTCGAAATTTCAGAATAATTTAAGCCTTGATTATGCAATGCTACTATTTGGGCTCTCGTAGCGATATCAATATTTGAACGCGAACTCATGATAAAAATACATATTAAAAACTTGTTAAACGCAATCGTAACTGAACTCACTCTAAAGGTAGTAAAGAACGTTATGATTGAACAAAAAGATTTAATTTTTATACAGTCAATATTAAACTACCCTCAATTCTTTTGAGATTTATGATACGGGTTAAAGTCGCTAAACAACTGCAATATATTAAAGAGTAGGATAATTTCAACTTATTGCGTAATGACGCAATGGTCCAGTGGCTAATGGTATCGGTAAATTTTATGCTACCGAGTTCGAATCCTAGTTATTACGTGCTTTGCTTTATAAGGTTTGTAATGTCGTAGGAGAATTTGTGTTAAAATTAAGTAATATTGTAACTAGCAAAAAACAAGATAATATTCTTTAACGAGAGATGTACATTTTCCAATCCAACTACTGTACTAGCGCCATCTATGTCATCCCAGACATATTATTAAGGCGATGAAACCCTGCCAAACGATTTTGGTTTGGAATTCTCCATGCACTTCTGTCTGTGCCCGTACACCCTCATTTCAATAACCAACCAAAACTAGCTGTCATTTCTTGAATAATAATAAAAAAAAACACTTTAATTTTATATGGCGAAATTTAGGTTGTCACTTAATTTCTTGCCGGCGACATCCACAGTCAATATTTATTTTTTGGAATCTGGTTCTATAAAGGTCGTAGCATACATATCAACTCGAGCCGTTCAGTATTATTTGTATGAAACTCCCTACTGCAACACATACTAATCGGAATCGTAACGTAATCGCCTCGCCTCGGGACAAACTCACCAACCACGGTACAGTGCGTGGTCGACTTGTAACTACCGCGCTTACGGCTCTCCGCACCCTAGCTTATGACTCTCCGTACCCTAGCTCACCTAAGCTTCAAAATGACTCAACTAGTACCGTCAACCAGCGGTCGACGAGCCGTAAGCGCAGCGTCTCGAAGACAGAGAATCGATGTGCCGGAGCTTCTGATCCGCTTACGTTACATGGACGCCTGTCTGACGCTAAGAGGAAAGGCGAGGTCATCACCTCGCCTTTCCCTTGGTGTACGATCTGCTCCTGAGTGACCCTTATTTTTATCAAGTTTTATTGTTCATAAATATTTGAATGATTGATTTTAGGAGTATATTACTGCCTGTTATTAAAGCACGTATAGCTGTTGGTCCTGGTTGTCATTCGTATCTTTGACGGTCGTAATAGGTAGTCTGTCTATTTAAGGACTATCGTGTTCTTCAGTAACTAGGTTATTGAGGCCTAATAGGAAGTCACTCCATGGTTATTCAGCTGCATCCAGCTGGACTGGAAGCCGACCCCAAAGTTGGGGAGATGATGATATTTGAAAGTTTGATAAAAAATATTGTAGATGTTGAATATATAAAGGCAATAAATTATTAGCACTGCTGTCGTCAGCAAGGTTTTCTGATAGAGGGTTCATGGCGTAGAATTCAAATAAAAAATCACTTATATTTCACAGTACATTATTATTAGGTCATTACAGACTTAAGTATATCCTATTCTAAGAGAACCATTAATGTCTTATTATCGCAAAATTTTTATAATACTCGTATATAAGGTGTTAAAAAATTAACTGCAAGAATTTTGTCCACTTACTCGCCATCGAAAAACGAACACATCAAAAAAAAAATAATTTTTTTTTGAGCCTTTATATATTTTCACGTAAATAAAATAATTTAGTATAATATTTTTTTGTGCGCTGTACCCAGGGCTGCGCTTGAGGCTTGGGCCGCCATCGTACCGCTCGCGAGCGGCTTGCTAGCAGTTCCCCCGCCGCCCGCTACTCTTCCCGCAGCTCTCTCTACCCCTCCCGTCCCTTAGTTGTCCGAAATCCGTCGCGCGGTAAGGGTGTTTTCTTGTGTCATTACGGCGAATACGTGCGTTCGTGCAGTTTCGTGCTTTTAATAATGCCGTTTACGCACAGCGTTTACGTATTCCAATCGAGAGTACTTAGATATGATAATGTGCTACATTACGACTGGTTAAAGTTTAGCTGCGGCACGTAACCGTTACCGTGAACTGTATGGTGAGCAACGACGAGTGCCTGCTGTCCAAACAATCCTAGGAGTCTACCAGTGCTTTTAATAGTCCTATAGGTATAATAAAATATGCTATTTGTAAGTAAGCTCGATAATTTGCCAGTCCAAAGTCTGAGAAATGTGATAGAAAAATTAGAATCAGCTGTTTACGAATTTGCGCCGTCGCGTGTCGTGTCACAGGGGTGAACGACTCACGCATACCTACGGCGGGGCGGCCGCGCCGGCGGCGCACGTGCGGTGTACAGTGCGCATATTCAATAATTTTGTGTGAAGTGAAAATATTGCATATCTCCGAAACGGGTTGTTATTTAAAAATCTTTTTTTCGCCAAATTTTTTTATTTGTAATTCTAAACCAGTACTTACTTTTCTTGCAGTTAATTTTTTAACACCTTATATATACAATATCTTAAAGATTTATCATTTTAAAGCAGAAAACGTCATAATAATAGCAAACACAAACATGCTCCTTCACTTAAGGGCCTTCTAAACCTACCTTTAAAAGTTTAATCCAAACCGTAAGCCAAAAAATCCGAGCATGTCATAGCTGGTTATTTATTAAGGGTTCCGGCTACTTTTTCATAATGCGCTAAAAAAGAGGATCTTTTGTATACCCGTTTGTACTGCCATTGCTGTTAGCTTTGCCCCTTGTTGACTTTTTATACTGGACAATCTTTTGCTCTTTTCCCGTAAAAAATGTCTCATATTCTTTTGGTCAAGTTTTTTATTATTATTATTACAAGGCTCGCGTTTGACCACTATCTTACCGGATTGTAAGCAATGGAGCATGCTGAGAGCCCATTCACTCTCAATTTTTTTTTTTGAGGTTTCCTTTTTATTTTCGAGGCGAAAATCATCCAATGACATCATTCTTCGCGCCCATGGCCGGGGCGGGAGATAGTGTCAGACTTTTACTGACTGAAAACCCATTTCTGTTCCTTCTTTGATTTAGTTCCAGGGCCCCGGGTTTCATTTTTATATTCCCCATGGCCCCTGTAGGCTTCGACCCTGCTTGGCCCCTAAAATTTGCTGACATCTCCTTGAGGCGCGCGTGGAACGATACGCACTGTCGACGACTTGGACCTGATTCGGAAGGTTACGAACGTTCGGACGGCGAGCTACCCATTGCTTTCCGTCCGCAAGCCTGCGCCTACGGTGTTTTTTATTGAGATGGGAAATTTTTCACCTGTAAGGGCCGAAACATTGTTTCACCAAAACATTGTCTCTTTGCCTTTCAAAGTGTCAGACTTTTACTGACTAAAAGTTTTTTTCCAGGAATACGGGTTTCCTTTTCAGTGATTCATCGCGGCGCTAGTGAGCATCGGCCCTGCTTGGTCCCGGTCACGGTTTCAGGCTCGGTCTCGATTAGGTACTGGACGGCCGGGCGGTAACCCACCCATAGGTCGTCGTCTGCAAGCCTGCGCTCTTCGTGGCCAGTACTTCACTATTGACTTACGTCGTAACTGGTTGTAGCTTTCAAGGAACATAAACTCCAGCAAGGAATTCCATTCCTCAACAGTACGCATAATTATTGTATAACGTATCTATTGTGTTTCAGGAGGGATGAAACGCCTGTTACTAAAAGAGTTCTAAGTTTACACGTAGATGGATGGAGAGGAAAATTGAGGCCAAAGAAGGGGTGGCTGGATTGTGTGAAGAGTGTGTGAGAGTAATATGTGATAAGAGCTGGAAGAAGAAGTAGCTGTTGTAATGAGTTTGATGGGTTTAGTTTTAATAATTGTTTATGTGTGTTCTTGTGTTAAGGTTCAGGAGTTCTTCAATGAATTATCTAATTTTTTACTTCAAAGACGATTGATGACTGATGATGATGAACCGACTACCGTCACATATATTTTGTCTTTTTGGTGACGGTCTTTTTTAGTTTCGTTTTCTGCGTGACGGTTGACGGGACAGAAAAAAAAACAAACATTGCGCTGAACCTTACCTCCGGAGGTAAGGTTCAGCGCAATGTTTGTTTTTTTTGTAGGGCAGTAAGATGTGAAGATTGAACAACTATTTGGCTCATATTAATTAAAAAAAAAATTGCCAAATAAACATCGCAAACAGTTATTTTATAAGCGAACTGAAACTCTTAACAATAATTTGCTCAAAACTAGTTTTAAACATTTTCCAACCGTAATCCGAACACAACTATTTGTTTATCAAAAACTACCAACAAATGTTTTGAAACATGAATTCACAATCTCACTGAAGCAAACCTAACTCAATTAAAACGATATTTATACTAAACTTGAGAGCACACAAAAACAAGACGTATCCGTAAAAATATGAAGAATATTGCCGGCCGAAAGATCCCTGGGTCAAAGTAACCCACGCTAGGAAAGTTTATTTTTACCCAAGCCGGTCTGGACCCTCCGAAACAAATTTCATGAATAAATTTTTCCTTTGTAAACAAATCGAGCAGGTCCTATTAAATTAAAGCTCTCTTGTGACTGAGAATGCAATAAAAAGGCCGAAATTCAGCAGCATTACTGTTCGTCTATGCATGTTACTGTTTATTCACATGCTGAACATTTTTGGTTTTAAATAGTTCAAATTTTCGTATGGATGAAACAGTGGCAGCTTCGGTCAGTCGTTACGTTTCGTACTAGTCCCCCTAGCCAAGTTACGATTGTTTCGTTAAGCGTGAACGCTTGGAGTTTGCCACGCACCCAATTCCTTTGTTGAGATGACGTCAAACAAAGGTATTGGGGGCGTAGCCAACTCTAAGCGTTCACGCTAGGGGGCAGGTCTTAATGATTGTGGTCCAAAAGTAGATTACACATGATAATAGTGACTGATGGTCGTCGTTAGTCAAATAAAAAATTATAATTGTAATACGTACCTCAAGAAAGAGCAACGACAAACACCGAACACAATCATATTCTTTTTCCGAGTAATAAAGAAAGTAAGTAATTACTTTACATCTACATTTCTATCTAACATCTACATTTCATCATCATCATCATCAGTCTTTTAATGTTCCCACTGCTGAGACTCAGGCCTCCTCTCTAGGAGAGTGAATGGCCCGTAATCCTCCACGCGGGCCCAGTGCGGATTGGTGGATATCACATGTCTTCGAATTTTTGGTTCTAGGACTTCGTTTTCTCACCAACAATATCTACATTTCCATCGTTTTCCTCAACATCTACATTTACAAGATTAACATTAACCTTGAACCTTTACAATCTAAAATCATTTTCCATTTCCATCCTTTATAACTAAAGAATATAATCTCTGAATTTACGTCACGGAAACCCAATCTAAGGATCAGATAACATCGTCGTCGTAGCAAAATCGTAAGCTATTTAGGACTGATTTCATCATTCAATATAAAAACTTAGTTCAACTAAACTGAGATCAGCGTAATCTAGTTTAAAGACCCGTGTCATAAACATGGCCGACAACAAAAGAATTGAAAATGAGTTTAGCGTAAACTAGGTTCAATTCATCGCGGTGAAACGCAACGTGAAGCTATAATCTCGATTAGGCACTCAAACTGCGTTTTGTTTGAACGAATCGCGATTAGTTTATTGGTGAATTTGGCCCTTAGTTATTAAAATTTTTACAACCGAAACGGGTTAGGCTTTACAAGCTCGTAAACTACTTAGATGGGTACTTGAGAATTATCTGAGGAGATAAAGAAGATAGCAGAGCATTGTGTCCAGTTTACTGCTAAGTTGACAAGGGATACTAAAGTCGAGGATGTTGGGGCTTATCCGTACTAATTCTTTTTACTAGTAATCTAACTATTCTTTTACTTAAACAATATGTCAATGTTTTTCCATCGAGAACTTAGGCATGTCCAGTCAAAAAGCAACATTTGATGAACTTGAACTGTTGAAGAAGACCAGAAATGGCCCACGGAACTTCCTACGCACATAGATATCACAATGAATATAGTTAAGCGACTATGACAATACAAATACATAAATGATTGTAAATAGTTATATTGAAAATGGTATCACCGAAGTGACCTCATGATGATGATCGAGCCGGAAGATAGGCACCAGAACTCCGTAATCAATATATCCTAGCCGTGTTCGGGCTCATTGGAATTTTCATGAGACGCAATTTGGGTATAAAGTACTATCAAACTGATCTGATGATGGAGCCGGAAGGTGGAAGGTAGACACAGGAACTTCATAATAAAACGATGTATCTTAGCAGTTTTTTGGATTAATTGAAATTATCATTATAAATAGGCACTCTGGTTATAAGTGTATCGCAACCAAAAAGTGTGAAATAAAAAACCTTTTACAAAAAAAAAAAAGTTTCACAGGTATTTTTTTTTTCTGTATAAAGTTTTTTATTTCACATCAATATCAAGAAACACCGACCTCCGAAATTAAAGTTATTTTGATCCTATCAGAGTTTTTTTTTTTTAGCAAAGTCAGTTATTTTTTATTTTTTTTCTATCATGCATGTGAAGCAACTGGTAACATTATAGTCACACTAATATTATAAAACTGGCAGTTACTGTGAGCTTGAGCTTAACAGATTTCATGTTTTTACCATTCCGACAAAATGTATATATCATTCTGTTCACATATTCCCCTAGATTTAGTACTCGTTAAAATGATATTATATTTACTGACTGACAATTACTTTGAGCTCTTATTTTAGGAGGGTTGAATGCTAGTTCCAATTTCATATAGAAACTATGCCTGCTTGTTCCATGTATTTCCAGTCCTTTGAGCTGTGTCAAAATATAAATAATTTTTATTTAATTTCTACTTAGTTTGATGTTTCCAGTTGAATTTTAAATCAAAATAAATCTCTTATTTATTGAGAGGACATGAATTAGAGCAGAGAAATTATTTGTTGATCTTTATCTCTATTTTTTTTTTACTGGATACATAGCATTGCATCATCCTTCCCACTGCTGGGACTCAGGCCTCCTCTCTAGGAGAGGTAATGGGCCGTAATCCACTACGCGGGCACAATGCGGGTTGTAGGATGTCACATGTCTTCGAATTTTTGATTCTAAGACATGCCGGTTTCCTCACGATGTTTTTCTTCACCGTTTTGAGAGCAGTGGTGATGAAATAAATTACACAAAGTAATGCGCCTGGCTGAGTTTGAACTCGCATCCTACAACTCGTTAATCGGGGTTATTACCACTCGGCCACCAGTGCTCTCAGTGGTTTATTGGATGATTTCCAACCCAAAAAAAAACTTACTACGAACGTAAACTCGATCCTTTTCAAGCATCTTAAAACGATCAACTTTGTCAACTGTAGGGTCCAAATGGACTTGTTTGATCTTGTAATCGCTGGGACTGCCGTTGGGGGTCGCTCCCTAAACCATTATTTTTACAGTGGGTTTCCTTGAGCGCTCTGTTCCGATAAATTTATTGTTACATGTGTATTAGGTGAGGGCTGTTTACTTCCCCGGTTGCAATTTTTTATAAAGAATCGATTCCGTAATTTTTTTATTTTTTTAAACAAACTAGGCCTGTAGTCTGAGGTCAAATTCTTCTTATTAATGTTATTTTTTATGGAAATAAAGATAGACACAAAAACAACTTAGTGACCACATCCATTATCCAAAATATATACCAATCAGCAAAAAAATTAAACCTTAACCAAAAAATTAAAACTTTTATTACAATAATAAAAATATATATTATATTTGATAAATACTTACACAAAGGGTCTGAGTACTCGGAACACTTTATTTTAGTCATAATTGCATTTTAAATTATACTATGAATCCCAAATTTAGTAAATGATCACACTAAATTTTGTTGACTAAAATATTGCGCCATAAAATGATTGCCATAAAATGTTGCTACTACTACCAAATGCAATTTTTTTTCACATTTTATGAAAGCTTACAAACTAATAACATTATGACTACACTTAACTAATTTTATAACTAAATTGCTAATGATAAGCTTCCACAATTAATGAAAAAAATGTTGGTTGCAGTGTATACTACCTCGAAATTGGAACAACACCATAAACTGTTAAACATTTTCAATACACAGATCAAGTGCAGGTTGGTGTCTTTGTACAAAGAAAGACATTGCAAAGCGCTTTCTAACTATTCTTGCATTGGTGCAAAAGAGGTCAATTGCCAAGTCGGATTGCCAAAAAATTTTGTTAAAATTACGACCGGCTTTCGGAAAACATGCATTACGCCTAATTAGTGTTTGCACAAGGTTGGATAAGTGGTCGTTGACAAAGTCCCATTTGATTGGTGACATGAGTAGACACACCACATTAGGGGTCATTAGCTTTCGAAGCGATCCCCACAATTTAGTCACTTCGGGACAGCACCCGGACTCGGACAGGTTATGTAAGAAAGGGAAAAACATCTTGAAATCCCTTTCGAGGTTATTTTTAGGGTTCCGTACCTCAAAAGGAAAAAAAAAGGAACCCTTATAGGATAGTTTTGTCCGTTCGGATTGTCTATCCGTTTATCTCGGGAACGCGTGGAGGTATCGAGTTTGAATTAAAACCATATACTCAAAACTGCACTCCCTTGAAGTTTGAAAAAAAAATCGTATATTTCGACATTCTGAAGGGAATCAAAATTCATAAGGTTCTTCCTGTTGCCCTAGAACCCTGAAATTTGGCATGCAGCAAGGTCTTATAGCTCATATATAGAAATAAATCTTAAACTGAAAATTTGTTTTTACGTTACAAAAGAAAAAATACATATTTCGATTCAGAAAAATCTTAGAAACTCGATTCAGGAATTGAACTATTTACATAAGTTCGTTTGTACGGAACCCTCAGTGTGCGAGTCTGGCTCCCTCTTGTCCTATTTTTTTTCAAACCATCCAGAAGTAGGACCCCGCGAAGCTAATTTCTTCAAGTAAACGTCAGTTGAGCAAAGTCAATGAACTGTAGATAGTACGCAACGACCGCCAACTACCTACAAGGTCATTCACTCCGGTACCACCGGGTGCCCGACTACCTTTGTCGTGTGATCGAGGCCTACCTGTCGAGCAGGTACATTATCTACCCCGGTCATCAGGGAGAATGGAATCGGCGAGAGATGTCGTGCGGTGTCCCACAGGGATCGGTACTAGGGCCGCCCTTGTGGAACGTCGGGTACGACTACGTGCTGCGCGCCGACCTCCCCGACGGGGTCAGCGTGGTCTGCTACGCGGACGACACGCTGGTCCTGGCGCGGGGACGGTCGTACCAGGCGGCGGTCGAACTAGCGACGCGCGGGGTTGCGACAGTCGTGGAGAGGATCCAGCAGTTGGGACTCGAGGTGGCATTGCACAAGTCCGAGGCCATGTGCTTTCACGGCCCTCGGTACGCGCCACCACCGGGTTCCCAATTAACGGTAGGAGGAGTTCACATCGGCGTCGGGTCGACGATGAAGTACCTGGGACTCGTCCTCGACAGCCGGTGGAACTTCGAGGCGCACTTCCGACGTTTGGCTCCCCAACTTAATCGGACTTCGGCTGCACTCAAGCGGCTCCTGCCGAACCTGGGGGGTCCAGACGCCTCCTGCCGGAGGCTCTACGCTGACATCGTTCGGTCCATGGCCCTTTACGGGGCGCCTGTGTGGGCGCCGACGCTGCGAAGGCGACCGGCGGCCCTGCTGAACGCCTGCCAGAGGGTCATGGCCATACGGATGATTCGGGGATACCGCACGGTATCCCGCGAAGCGGCGAGCCTCCTTGCTGGCCTGCCACCATGGGATCTGGAGGCAACAGTCCTTGCACGCATGCACGATCTGCGCGTGGAGATGCAACGCCGGGGCGAATCCCCGCTGCCGCGACAAGTCGCGGCTTGGCGGACAGAGTTCCGGCGAGATCTCATGGTGAAATGGCGAGAACGACTGTCGCAACCCTGTGCTGGGCACGCCACGATTGAGGCGGTAAGGCCCCTCTTTGAGGCGTGGCTGGAAAGGCCTCACGGCGTCATAACCTTCCGCATGGCGCAGGTGCTAACCGAACATGGCAAGTTCGGGCCGTACCTGTACAAGATCCGTGCGGAGGTGACGCCCGGGTGTCGTCACTGTGCGGAACGCCCGGTGGACACGGTGGAGCACACGGTAGAGGTGTGCCCCGCTTGGGAAGAGCATCGCCGTGTCCTCGTGGGGGCAATCGGAGGCGATCTCTCGCGCAGGGGCTTGGTTCAAGCCATGCTCCGGAGCGAGGAGGAGTGGCAGCCGGTCGCCTCCTTCTGCGAAGCAGTAATGCTAGCAAAGGAGGAGGCTGACCGTATCAGGCAACGGCGCTCACGCCGCAGCCGCCGCCGTAACTCCGATCCAAATTTCCGGCCACCGTAGACGCGGGCTTGCGGACGGCGGGCAATGGGTAGCTCGCTGTCCGTTTGTCCGGTAACAGACCGGACCGAGCCCAAGTCGTTTACGGCGCGCACTGTTCCCGTGCGCCTCAAGGAGTTGTCAGCAAACCGTAGGGGCCCAGTAGGGTCGAGGCCTAGTCTGGGGCTCTGGGAAGGTATGAAAATGCATACCAGGGCCCTGGAACCAAGGCAGGGAAGGAACAGGGTAGGTTTTTAGTCAGTAAAAGTCTGACACTATTTCCCGCTCCGCCCAAAGGCGGGATTTGTCATTGGATGATTTTACCTACCGTAAAAAAAAAAAAAAAAAAAACCTACAAGGTCATTGACTCGTTTACTTAAAGAAATTAATTTCCTACATGCGTATATAAACTCAAGTTTTACAAAAAAAGTACTTTATTTTTTAATTTTATCTTAACAAATCTAGTGTTTTATGTACCGAATCGACCCTCCGCAGGATTAAAACGACCGAAATTTAACGGTGTATTGTGTCCAAATAATCAGCAACTCAAAAATAAATACGTAATAAAATACCCAATTGCATTTTTTTTTGCAGGAATTCTCAATAACGGTACACAGTAAACCTTATCCATCCCTTTGAAAATTTTTAATCAAAAAGTACTCAGAGGTACACTTCGATACCAAAGCAATAACCGCAGAACAAATAATTTGCTGTACCAATAACTAAGCAATGAATTTCATTTCCTCCATAACGATCCAATAACTTAAGTAAGTTAAACCTTCTCTTATTGGATTTCATTAAACACTATCAATTTACAGATGGGCCGAGGTTCTAACTTTAACAGTTTATTGGTTGCACCGGTCAGTATTGATCCGGAGTTTGTAGGAAAAAGTAAAGCTGTTTTGGAAAAGGATGATTGCCCCAAGCGCCTTATCGGAAAGTAGACACCGTGATGTAATTTTTCAAACTCAATACCAAAACCTGTTACGAACAGTTTTTTTTTATGTTGGATAAAATCATCCAATGTCATCTCCCGCCCTTGGGCGGAGCGAAAGATAGTGTCAGACTCTTACTGACTAAAAACCCTCTCCGTTCCTTCATTGCCTTTGTACCAGGGCCCTGGTGTATACTTTCACACCTACCCAAGGCTCCAGAGAAGGCTTCGACCCTGCTACAGTTTGCTGACAAATCCTTGAGGCGCGGGATATAGGACTGCTCTGTTGAGGAAATGTGTTTTTAGTATGTCTCCGGCTATTTTTAGCCTCATTCCTAATCCCATAAAAGAGGAACCAGTAACAATTTTCAAAAATAAATTAACTGCAGTTCTATTAAATAAAAGCTACGACTCCGTATCGGATTTTCTAGCTGATAAATTTTAATTGTGTGTATATTTGATGATGAAGTTGCATCATTGTTTGCATGCCAAAATGGTAGAATGTACGAGTATAATATTATTTTTATCACCTTATTGTAAGTAATCCTTAATTCCGAATAAATAAATTAATATTCGATGGTATTTTAATATTATATTCTGCCCATACACAATACGGCATTTTGGAGGACTTAATCATTAAGTCCCCAAAATGCCGCCGAACCTGCAGTTAGCTTAACCACCTACTGGGCCCAAATAATTTAACTTTACCATCGATACGAAAAGAAGAAGAATCGAACAACTGCTGCCAGCTACTTCGCCCGTGAAATTGTAAGAAATTATTCCAAGGGAACGTACTCATAAAACTCACAAACTTTTTGTAATATTAGTGTGACCGCTACATACTATTTAATAAAAGTACTGAAAACTTTAACTGATTAAAACTAACATAATGTTACGTTAAAAAAACACTCCTCCGCATCCCTGTTGATAGATAGATAATGTGGCCAAAAACCTGGCGGCATTGCTACGCTGTACTTTTTTTTTAACTTATTATAGTGGGGCTCGTACTTGACCGCTATCCCACCTGCGCTGTGTCCAAAAATTACCAGAGTAGGATAGAGTTGCGACCCAGGGTCGTTCTTTTATAACTAGAGTGGCTACTCTAGAGTTAACCCAAGTAACTCCAACTCCGAGCAGGTTGGGTTGTGGTGTAAGCAACCATAAATGACATTGACAGTTGAACTCTACATTCGCGTTCAAAAATGCAAGTGTAGAGTATCTACCTTATGAAGTCATTAGAGTTAACTCTAACCTCAAATTTGAACCCAGGGCTGATGGTAAGTTATGATACGTCGACGATAGAGCACGCTTGCCGAGTAGTAATCTATCCATTAGGAAACACAGACTCCTGCAGAAAATTGCAGTGACAACGCTTATCTTACGTCTAAGGCAAAAGCCAGCCCTTAGGTCACATGAAGTGTCAACAATGCTTATTGACAGATCTACGACGATAAGCGACGAAACGCAAGTCAGGTAACGCAAATACCCTAATGTCAAGTCATTCAACCAACAAAGCAACTGACACATAAAACTGTAGACCACATTCAATTGGTGGCCAATTTCATGAAACAAATTGAGTTTTAGTGATATTTGCATGTAGTAGTTACTATTAAAGTATTATTTTAAATAAGAAAGGAGCGATGAATAAGATATTCTGCGTTCTTATACAGGAATCGCAGTCTACTTCATCTCACAACTGGGCAAAGTCAAAACCTTCCTGATTACCTTTCGGATAGTTTTTTCCCAGTAAAAGAGTCACTCAAGTCATTCTAGACATTCTTCTGGATGAGTCTCATATCATATTAAGAAGTTATTTGGTATTTGGTGTATTTTCATTTCAAATAGGGCCGTCTGGAACCAGTCCTTATGGTTTTTTTTTTTTTTTTTTTTTTTTTTTTTTTTTTTTTTTTTTTTTTTTTTTTTTTTTTTTTTTTTTAGTCCTTATGGTACATACCATAAGGACTGGTTATACCATAAAGACAATCCGAACTTATTATACAACTCAAAGTATAAGTTGCGCGATAATATAATTAAAGATCGCTCGGTCAAATAATAATAATAATAATAATAATCTGTGGCCCGGCTGTCGAATTGACAGTTCGAATTTTTACACGTAAAATTTTTTCAGCAAATCTATTTATAATATACCCGTAAATAATGCCTAATCACCCAAAATCCACAAGAAAAAAAAAGCAAGAATTATAATAAAATTAAATACAATAGTACCGGAATGATTTCACCTGACAACATGGCATAATATTTTTGGTTTGGTCCGATATCAATGGAAACGAAATGCTGACAAGAAGCCGGGCAAGAAACACAAACACACACCCAACACCATCGGATTCGTCGCTCAGCTCCGCCTCGCAGCCGCCGGGACCAACGCCAACCGTGAGTCAAGAGATTCCGGTCGCTGTAGTTGCGTCGAGCTCGAGCGACGAATACTTCTCGCCGCCGACGACACCACCACCTGCGCGTCGACGGGGAAGAGGCCGACCTCCGGCCAGCTTAGGACCTCGAGGCCCTCCGGCCTCTGATAGGGTCCCCGCTGCCGGTGGAAGTGTGCAGCGCATGCGATGGACACCATCCATTAATGAAAACGTCATGCGCTCATACTTTGGGGCTACAGAGGGGGGAATTAACCTGACTGCGTATCGTGGTCGGATGCTCTCTCTGTTTCAGGTACTTGAACCAACTGTCAACGTTTCGGCCCAACGACTGTCGGATCAGGTGCGGGTCATCCAGCGTAATCGTATGTTGGATGACACCGTGCTTGATAGATTGCGCCTGGAATCACAGAGTAGCCGTGTTCCATCTGCTACACCACCGGCCGCGGTGCAACTTCAACCCAGTGCTTCACCGCGACCCAACTATGTTAGTGACGTCGATGATGACGCGACTATATCTGTGAGTACCCAATGCAATGTACGATTGAGGAGTGCTTTGGAGGACGCATTTCGAGAGTACCGCTCCACACCGCCGGGGCTTAGACCCCGTCTACCTCGTTTGCCCATGCACAAGAGAAATAGGGCGCTGGTGTGTGCTCTAGATTCGCAGCTATCAATTTTTTTTGATAGCAGCGAAGATCTCACTGATACCCACTCGATCTTGTACTGTGCGGCTGCAGCGGCATGTCGTGTAGCTCACGTTAAGTTCCCTAATTGTGACAGAGCTACACGACCAGCCGTGCCAGCTTGGCAGTACAGAATAGAGCGCCGTATCGATGAGGCTAGAGCACTCATCGGCAAGCTTATCTGCTTTAGGGAGGGTAACACTCGCCCTAGGGTGATGCGCTTTGTGAGGCGAGCGTTCTCGGGGTCTGATATTAGTCCTCGAGATTATCTACCCCGCGTCACAGAGCGTATCGACCTCCTGAAGCAGAAGATCTATGCATGGGCAAACCGTATTCGTCGGTACAAGCGGCGAGTGGAGCGGTACACTCAGAATCGCACATTCCAAAATAACGAAAGGTGGGTTTATAGGGCTTGGGAGCGACCGGACCAAGATGTGACTGATACGCGCCTGCCGGATGATGACGCCATGTGTTCATTTTGGCGCAGCATCTGGTCGGCGCCAGTCGGTCACATCGAGGGTGATTGGATCCGAGAGGTCGAGCGAACATGTGATCTTTTACCAGAAATGGGGGCAATTACCATCAGCCCCCAAGATGTAGCCCGTGCAGTCCGTCCGTTGCCTAACTGGAAATCTCCTGGGCCGGACGGGCTGCACAATTTCTGGATAAAATGGTTTCAAAGGTCGCATGCTCGCTTGGCATCTCAGTTCCAGTCTGCCCTAGAGTCAGGTTCGCTACCCGAGTTTTTTACGACAGGAATAACCCACCTGCTCCATAAATCAGGCAGTACTGCGGAACCTAAAAATTATAGACCGATCACGTGTTTGCCGACGGTCTATAAAGTTCTTACATCCATTCTGAGAGCTAAAATCAATAGTCATATTGAGACAAATTCTATCATGTCGGCGTCTCAAAATGGATGTAGGAACGGGTCCCGTGGTACTAAGGAGCTGCTCCTCATCGATATGGCCATAAGCCAACAGGTTCGACGTTCTCGAAAGAATTTGTCGGCATGTTGGATAGATTATAAGAAGGCCTATGACTCTGTTCCTCATACATGGCTCATGAGGGTGCTAGAACTGTACAAAGTAGATACAACTCTGCGCACCTTCCTGTTGACGTGTATGGGGCAGTGGAGAACAGTCCTTCGCTATCCGGGATGTCGACAGATTCGAGGGAACAGTGAACCGATAAGGATCGAGCGTGGCATATTCCAGGGTGACAGTCTGAGTCCACTATGGTTTTGCCTAGCCTTGAACCCTCTCAGCACACTGCTGGAGGGTTCTGGCTTAGGCTTCCGGTTGAAAAGAGGTGGTCAGGTCATATCTCACCTTCTTTACATGGATGATCTGAAACTCTTTGCCCCCAACGACTTCCAACTGCTGGAGCTACTGAAGATAACTGAAGCCTTCAGTAGTGCCATCAGGATGGAATTTGGTGTGGACAAATGTGCAGTCATGCATGTAAAGCGAGGAGAGATTATGGAATCCGTGGGAACTCAACTTACGGATTCCATACACCTTAGATCCCTCTGCTCAACTGAAACTTACAAGTATTTGGGTATGTCGGAAGCGTTAGGCATCAATGCTGATGACGTGAAACGGTCGTTGAAGGAGCGCTTCTTCAGCCGCCTGAATAAAGTACTGAATAGTCTTTTATCAGGCGGGAACAAGGTGCGCGCTTTCAACGGTTGGGTCATGCCGGTGTTGATGTACTCTTTCGGCATACTCAAATGGACTCAGACAGAACTTGACGCCTTGGATAGGAGGGTCCGCACACTGCTTACCGCAAATCGGATGCATCACCCACGGTCATCGGTGATGAGACTGTATATCCCGCGGAAGTGCGGGGGTCGCGGCTTTTTAAATGCTAAGACCCTACACAACCGTGAGGTGTGCAGTCTCAGGGAATATTTCCTAGAAACCGACGTGGGCATGCACCGAGATGTGGTAGCGGTGGACAAGGGCCTCACTCCGCTCTCCTTGGCTAACGAGAACTGGCGCAAACCTTTAGTACTGGATACTAATGACCGCAAAGAAGTATGGCAGAGCAAGGAGCTTCACGGACGCTTTTACCGGGCCTTACATGGGCCCGCTGTAGACCTGTTAGCGTCCGTATCCTGGCTGCGCTTTGGTGACCTTTTCGGGGAAACCGAAGGTTTTGTCTGTGCGATAATGGACGAAGTTATGATGACGAACAACTACCGAAAATATATTGTGAAGGACGGTACGGTTGACATCTGTCGGGCATGCCACCGACCCGGAGAATCAATCCGACACATTATTTCTGGATGTTCTCATCTAGCTAACGGAGACTATTTGCATAGACACAACCTTGTAGCTAGGATTATCCACCAGCAACTTGCTCTTAAATACAATCTTGTGGAATCAGAAGTACCGTACTATAGGTATGTGCCCGACCCAGTTCTCGACAATGGCAATATCACATTGTATTGGGATCGATCTATCATCACTGACAGGACTATTGCTGCCAATAAGCCTGACATAGTGGTGATAGATCGACTAGAGCGTCGCACAATGATTGTTGATATAGCGGTCCCTCATGACGAGAACCTCGTAAAAGCTGAGAAGGATAAACAGACTAAATATCTGGACTTGGCTCGCGAGGTTGTCGACATGTGGGAAGTGGACACAGCAGTCATTGTGCCGATAATCGTGACGGCCAATGGCTTATTAGCCAAGAGCTTCGACCAACATCTCAGGAAGCTCTCGTTAGGCAGTTGGATCAAGGGCCTGATTCAGAAAGCAGTACTCTTGGACACGGCGCGCATTGTCCGGAGGTTCCTTTCTCAGGAACCCTGACCACCGGCAGCTTGGACCCTGATCCCGATGCCGGTGGGCTACTATTTTTTTATATTTTTAAATGTTTTTTATTTTCATAATTTTTTTGTTAAGAAATATTTAAAAATGTATAAAATATGTATATATAATTTAAATAAATGGAATAATAATAATATTTCCACAACTATCACACAACACCGTCTAGTCCCAAGCTAAGCAGAGCTTGTGTTATGGGTACCAGACAGCTGATAAACATACTTATATATTTCTAAATACATACATATTATAGATAAATAACACCCAGACACAGAACAAATGATCGTGCTCATCACATAAACATTTGTCCTGGGTGGGAATCGAACCCACGACCTCCGGCATAGCAGTCAGGGCCACTAACCACTAGACCAACAGGCCAGTCAAAATCAGAAAGGGCATGCAATGCGAAGAATTCAGTGATTGTACACGTGCGCCGGTTGCCCCCACCTTTTTCATCGAGCGATCTACCGCGTGACCTGTAAAGTTAAATCACAGAATTTTTTTGAGCGTTTTGCTTTTCTTAAATAGTTGACTTGGGTTCTACTCAATCAACGTCAAGTATATTTTTTTCAATTTCAGCCACTCCAAGGCTATATTGTGAGAGTTCTAATGTAATGAGCAAGGGAACGTCATCTGCTCTTTGTTGCTCAAGTTTACAGCACCTTAAGCCATAGAATTTAGAAGTGATATAAAATCGTGAGGGGCTCTCGAGATTTCATTAGTTGAGAGAAAGAATTGTGGAAACAGGACGAATGCTGCATATTTTGTTAGACGTCAAAGGTTTTTATTATTTTTGAAACATTTTATTTTGTTTCACTTTTTAGTGTTCATAGTATCATACAGGAGTAATTAACTCATTAGGTGACTATCCCAGGCAAAATTATACTTGAAAATGTCCACATTGATAATTATTCTTATAGTGATCTACGTAACTTGGCCTGAAAATTAAATGTGGCCCTAATTGAAGGACCACATCTTTTTTTTTTAAATAATTTTGTTTAAGAAATCTAGAAAAAATAAATCGCTTTAAAATTCAAGTTGGTTGGGTTGTCCCATTTCCATTTTGTGATATAATTGCATTTATAAAACTAACAATTTAAAGTAAAATAAAAAATAAACAATTTCTTTGATATATGCGTAAGACACATTATCTAATAACAATTAAACCATGTTAGAAAATTGAATTGAAAGGCACAACATACTCGATCAAAGTTTGTCCCAGCATAAATCATAATATTGGGTGGCACTTGTTCAACTTATTTTAGCACGAAGTTTCATGCGTGTCCGATTAATCGCATTTTATTATTTCGCATTTCTCAATCGTGCAAAGCACTTGCGAGTTACAGGAGTGCGCTTAATGCTGTGGTTACGCTCCAAAAATTTAATTATTTATTTATTTATTTTAAAAACTTTATGCACATAACACTGTACAAAGGCGGATTTAATGCCTTAGGCATTTTCTACCAGTCGACCTTAGGGTGGTGCAGAAACTTAACATGGTAGGTGCAATAAATAAATAGACAAACAGAAAAGAAACAAAATATACAATAATTAATACATACTTAGATACATATATACAAAGTATAAGCAATGTTATTGTGAAAAACAAATCCAACCAATCAGTGTTGTGATTATTCGACCAAACTCTTACGAATGAACTCACGTGCCTTCACCTTAATTATCATCTTGGGTGGACTTGAGGGACAAGAATTTTTAAATTTTTGGTTGATAGATTTGCTGGCGATTTTAAGTGTTTAAACAGTAAGTTACACGTTATAGGTAGTGATTTGAGTTACGCATTTATCAGTGATATTTATTCAATTGTAACTTAAAATCAGTATTTTTAAAGATTTTTCTTATGCTTGGTTTCAATTTTGGTGGCTTAATTTTTGTAGTTTTCGTGGTGATAATGTACTGTTTATGTATTGTTTGTACTCGTATCTATATAGCCAGTTATTGTGTTGCAAGTTAAACTGAATTGAATAGCAAATATACACCTAAAGTTTACGTACTTGGTAGTAGATAAGACTCATATTATAAAGGTGTGTTATTTGTTCATCATCATTATCATTTCAGTCGAAGGACGTCCACTATCGGACATAGGCCTCCCCAAGTGTCAAGTACCGTTCGTTATGCCTCACCATAAGACTAGTCCTATGCGTCTCGCATCCGTCGTATTCCCACGACTCCAACCAGATCATCGGTCCACCTTCCAACGCTGCGTTTTCCGGTGAGCGGTTGCCTCTCTATAACCTTTCGGCTCCATCCTGTGAATTTTCATTTCGGATGCGATATCGCAAGGAAACTTCGAGCATAGCCCTTTAAATGACTGTAAGCCTTCTGATGAGGTCCATTGTAAACGACCACGTTTCAGTGCCATAATTATGTCATCACTGGCAACACGCACTGGTCATAGACTTTCGTCTTAAGACACTGTGATATGTTGGAATAAAATCTTATTTCACACCGTTAAATTTTGATCGTTTTAATCCCGCGGAAGGTCGATTCGGTACATGAAATACTATCGATTTGTAATGAGAAAATTAAAAAATAAAGTACTTTTTTTAAACTCGAATTAATTTACGCATGTACGAAATTAATTTCTTTAAGTAAACGTCAGCTGAGCGAGGTCAATGAACTGTAGGTAGTTAGTACGCAACGGCCGACAACTACCTATAAGGTCATTGATTCGTTTACTTAAGGAAATTCATTTTGTACATGCGTATATTAATTCGAGTTTTTGAAAAAAAGTACTTCATTTTTAAATTTTTTCTTAACAAATTGATAGTATTTCATCTACCAAATCGACTCTCCGCGGGATTAAAACGATTAAAATTTAGCGGTGTATAATTATCCTGCCTGTTTCTTTTATATATTATTAAGTAATTAATCTATAAACTTCCTTGATTAGTTCCTAAACGTACTCGTAGGTTATTTTGCAACGTTGTTCAATAAATCGAGCAACTTACGTCAATGTGTAGCGAACTGTTTCGTTTGAGAGCTTAGAGGCAATTAGTAGTAAATTGGCGCAGGATTTTTAAGAATTTGAACTTGTTATTTAAGTGACTTTCAAAATTTCTGTGTAGTTAAACATACTTGCGTAAATGCATTTATAAATATTTCAAGTCAATTATTTAAATTAGAAACCACGACTTTCTTTTGAAGTTCATTTAATTATGTCTTTGAAGTTTTTTAGCTTTTTAAGACAAGTTTAATGTATTTGAGACCTTTTCGTTATTATTTTTGTTAGCTATAATAAGCGATATGATGTTTACTATTTTTATCATTTCGTAACACTTAAAAATACTTTATTATTTTATTAAACAAAAAATCTGTACTATACTATGATTTTTTATTAGATGAAGTAAAGTGACAGCAGTGGACAATGCCCATCTGTCAAATAACAATGCCCAACTGTCAAACAACCATTGTTA
Source organism: Leucania comma (assembly GCA_958295575.1). NCBI lineage: Eukaryota > Metazoa > Arthropoda > Insecta > Lepidoptera > Noctuidae > Leucania > Leucania comma. The sequence goes on along the minus strand of OY282476.1, from coordinate 5,531,642 downwards.
TAGCTGTCACTTTACTTCATCTAATAAAAAGTATATATATATATATAGCTACTGCCAGCGGTTTCAGCCGCTTAATAGTAAGAATTTGTCCCAAGGCATCATATTTCTGGGATAAAAAGTATCCTGATGAGCTATTTCAAGACATGATGTAATAATACATCAAATTTCATCAAAATCGCTGAGAGCTGTTCGAGTCTGAGGAAGTATGAAACACACACTTACAAACTTTCGCATTTAGATTTTATCTAGAAGTTAAGGTTTATTCGATTTTCATGCAAAAGTTGCAAGGAGAATAAAAAAAGAATATATGATTTTCGTCTAAAATGTTTAATGAGAAAACTGTTCACAATAATCAGGGTTTGGATAACAATTCTTAGTGTAGGATACAAGGATACTATTTTTAACATCTAAAACATCTCTGGGTACATGTCTTGGTACAAATCAATAGGAAGCAAATACAAACTGTAAACTTTGATTGTTCTTCTTAAAATCGTTAGACTACTTATATTAATTTATTATCAGTAGGTAGATAGAATTACATTTAAATCATATTCTCAAATTTTCGATGGCAGTTTTTGTTTTTGGAACAAGGTCTTTTAAATTGGGAGTTTGAAACAAAAGCTCTACCATGCATTTTTTTTTCTTTTATGATGTCCTAGCATTTGCTAGCAGCCTCACCCGGTTGAAAAATATAATTATAGCCTTTATTAATGAATGGTAAAGTAGCTTTCTATTAGTGAAGAACTTTAAATATCGGTTGAGTTTATTAGTGACAAAACAAAATAAAAATCTTTTCTTTTTACAATATTATCATATAACTAGTGTAGATTGATACAAGGGTATTTATAATATCATATGGATTTCATCACGCATGTGGACTTGCTCCGCATGCGTAACCTCCGCAAATATCCTTTTCATACAAGCTTTTATTGCAATGCGTGCAATACGCACGCGGACGCGTTTTTTTTTTGCCTTTTGAAATTTGGTACTAATGCGTGATGAAATCCGCGTGATATTGAAAATACCCTTAAAATTACTAATTGATTTTCATATAGATTTTTACTGGTCCGTATAATACCACCGGCAAGCAAGTGTTCTCACTACATGGAATCATCTGCGAAATTGTTCAAAAGCGTCGCGTAGGCCCTAGAACGCAACTAATGTAATTGCTGGGCTTTAGTCAGTAAAAGTCAGACATTCTTTTTCGCTCAATTCAGAGCGGAAGAAAGTATTTGTTAAATTTCCATTTTCATAAAAACAAAACACACACCTAACTTTTACGACTTAAGGTAGAACTACACTGTTCACACGTGTGCCACACACGCCGATCTGGGCGCGTCAATCTCCATACATTTTATATGGAAACTAGACTTGTAGAGCTACACTTGACACACGCCGCACGACGTCGTTCTACGTACAAATCTGGGGTGTTACATGTGTGCGTCGGTCTAATGTAGTTCTAGCTTTAAGGTTTAGGCTTTTTGTGGACCACTATATTTATAATTTTTCTAAATTAATTTATCACTTATTATAATTATTTTACGGACGACTAAAAATACTCTTTGTATCCTATAGTTATTTTTACACCATACAAAACAGCCTTTTGTTCCAAACTCCCCATTATAATGACAATCGAAACAACCAGAATTTCGTAATTTCATTTCTAACAAAATGTTATTATTGTATCAAAATGATAACGCTTACAAGTTTAATGGGCGTATAGAATGTATGTACATATTTACACTAAATTATTACAAATAACAATAGCAGCTAACAATGCATTAATAATATTAACAACACAATTATGTTGAGCGTTCTGGGCAATTTGTTCGTTGAGTTATTGAAGGTTTTTTGTTTAACGGCTCCTTCAGTTAGACCTGTGGAAAAAAAAAAATGTAGTGAAAAGTCTTACACCATCTAATTTATAGTTTGACATATTTAAAAATACCTTTTCTTCTTCTTCTTCTTGCCCTTATCCCATACTACTTGGGGTCAGCGCAACACGTTTTTTTCTTCCACTCTATCCTGTCACCCGTTACACTATCACTCACTCTCTTTTCTTTCATATCACTCCTCACACAATCCATCCATCTCTTCTTCACCCTACCTTTTCCTCTCCACCCATCTACGGTGTGTAAATTCAAAAATACCTTTTATTGGTATGTAACATAATAAGTACAGATATGCGTAAAATTTCTTCAAGTAAACGCCAGCTGAGCGAGGCCAATAACTGTAATGTAACTGTAGTAAGTACGCAACGACCGACAACTACCTACAAGTTCATTGACTCGTTTACTTAAAAAAAATAATTTCGTACATTTGTGTTTTAGAAAAAAAGTATTAAAAAAAGTCTTAGAAATATTTTTAAAAGTTACTTATTTAAATAATATTAAAAATAATCATAACTGCCAAAAAAAAAGTAATATGCTACACGAAAAAATACAAGCAAAAAGTTGTAGACGTTTCCTAAATCCCTTAAAACAAATTCCCTAGACAGGATCCTAACATCTACGTGTTTCAATATCCTTCACTTACATTAGTCATATATTTATTCATATCGGTACATACCCAAAGGAGTTAAAATCTTATTTACTTACCGCCTATGTTAACTTCGGCTGCCGATTGCGAGCTTGGGTACAGTTTTATTTCTGAAACAAGTATACGATATTAGTATCTCTTGGGAATTATGTTTCTGTGTTTGATATAATATGTTTTTGAATGAATATTTTTTTTGAGTAAACAAACATTTATAGTCATAGCCATAGTCATAGTACTTTATTGGTAAGGGATTCTTACACGTCATATACATAATTTTACATTTATGTCAACAAATTATTACAAATAAGTTACATTGCAATGTCAATTAATAAAAAATAACAATGTCAAACCAAAAAAAAAAAAATACAAGAAAACAAATAAATAAAAATTCAAGTTACAATATAATAAGACCAAATTAATATTCAAATTAAATCTTTAATTCGTCAAAAGCATAAAAAGCTTGCTCGATAAGCCATTTTTTCAAGCGAGCTTTGAAGCCGCCTATAGTCGGGGTACCAGAGAATATAATAGAATTATAATAGTATTTATGAGGATAGATAAGTGTTTTATTTTTAATATGTAAAAACTGTAAACATTATTAATAACAATAAAAAAATTATTTCATATAAGGTTTAAAAAAATTATGACTCATTAAGAACAATAATATGTTTTGGATTGAACAACATTTTAAAATCTTAACTAGCTTTTGCCTATGAATTTGTCAGCGTCAAAACTGTAACTACAATAATTCTGTGCTTAGTATTCATTAATAAAGCATCGAAATTATTTATTTCACTTTCACATAAAACGGTTAAAAGTAAAATCGCAAAATACCTACAGTAACATGACATGTTTGGACTCAATAGACATTTGTACAATATAATTCAATATTATATATTTTTTTTCAATTAAAAAATACTTTTTATAATAATGTAATTACTTTTTATTTAATTTATTAGAAAGAAAAGTTACTATTCAGTGAATTCATCGATATAAAATAGTTGCTTTTGACATTAAGGGGATGTCTGTAGCTCTTATATGAAATAACGGGTGAAGTTAAGGAAAAGATGTTTTCTTACTACATTTATTTACCGAACTACATGGTTAAAATATTATTGTAAACAAACAATACTTGATACACAAAAACTAAGTCTCATCTTACAAAAGTAGACGTATATTCTTAAATTATATTATTATTACATAATACATTATTATTCTTTTATATTATATTTAATCTTTACTGTCCCACTGGTGGGCAAAGACCTCACTCCAGTTCTTCCATTGTTCCTTACTCTGGACAACTTCGAGGCACTTCGTCAAGTGGGCGACGGCATCGCGTCAGACCACGCCAGGAGATGGTCCCGTCATTCCTTCACAGTGTTTCACTATGTCATTACTCTAATTTGTTGTTTTACCTAGGCCTACTGTTTTATCAGTATTTGGCATGCTCCATATAAGCAATAATTTTGTGCCAGTTTAATTCATAAAAAAAAGGAATTGACTTTTAACTCACCATAAAGTCTAAGAGTCCCCTCACTCTTGCCGAGTGAGTTGGTACTCACACAGTTGTAAGTACCGATATCACTCCTTGAGAAGTATCTGATGGTCAGCTTCATCATCACCCTGTACGATGACCGCTCTTCACCTATCACGTACTTTGGCCTGTCAAAGAGGAAACAGCAAAATTAAAACTATTACCGAGTGTATATCTTGCTAGCTGCTGCCAGCGACTTTGCTCGCGTGATTGTATAAAATTATCCCAAGGAAACATATTTCTGGGATAAAAAGTATCCTATGTGCTATTCTACCCGTATATCAAGTTTCATCGAAATCCATTCACGATCCCGGTGGCTAAAATAAAATATATATAAATATATATACCGTTAAATTTCGATTGTAATAAAATGAAGAATAAAGTACTTTTTTTAAACTCGAATTAATTTACGAAAATAATTTATTTAAGTAAACGTCAGCTGGGCGAGTCCAATGACTTGTAGGTAGTACGCAACGACCGACAATTACCTACAAGATCATTGACTTGTTTATTTAAAGAAATTAATTTCGTACATGCCTATATTAATTCGAGTTTTAGAAATAAAGTACTTTTTTTATTTTATCTTTACAAATCGATAGTGTTTCATGTGTTGGATTGACCCTCTACGGTATTAAAACGATCAAAATTTAACGGTTTAAATTGCCTCTGCCACTTTTTTTTGTAATTTTCAGAATAATCTTACAGCTTTGGCATCTTGAGCAAGTGGACAACCTGACGTATACCGCATCCATCAAAGGACTGGGACAATTTGCCTGCTGCGGTCTTCCTGTCCGTTTATAATTTTGGTGTCTTCAAGGCTAGGCTCTTAATAAACAGGTGCACTTCAACATCAATTATTGCATCACTAATCGCAATCAAGCGCTAGTATATATGTAAAAAAAAAACTTTCGATACAATCCAATCACAGGCTTTTTTATTGTCGTACTAAAAATTGTTTCAAAAACCTTTTTTTATGGCTGACAAGTGTTTTAAACGTTGTTAGTAAAGAAATCGCCATAATTTTTCCAATGACGAAAATAAAATTATCGATGAAAATAACAGACGTTTTTAATCTGCTTACGTTAAATAAACATGACCAAATTGACGGCGGACGGCGTGCAATGGGTAGCACGTTCAATCGTCCAGTAAACGACCGGACCAAGCCCAAGTCGTCGACGGCGCGTACTGTTCCCACGCGCCTCAAGGAGCAGTCAGCAAACCGTCGAGACCAAGCCTGCTAGCTGGCAGGCAGGCAGGATCGAAGCCTGATGGGGTCAAGGGCCGTTTTCTGAGAGGAAGGCTCAGCCACGGTATGATAGGCAATGAAGGAACGGGGTAGGTTTTTAGTCAGTAAGAGTCTGACACTATTTCCCGCTCCGCCCAAGGGCGGGATTTGTCAATGGATGATTTTACCTACCATATAAATAAAAAACAAATCAACGGCAATCTATCGTTCTAAATATGAGTGTCAGTCTAGACAACATTACAACGAAACCAATCATCTATCATTACTCTACAAAAGGCTCATTATCTTGAACCACAAAAGGCAAACGTGTGATGATGAGTTATGATTTCACTGATCATTAAAGCCCCCAGTTGTAAAAAAAGAAATGCTAATAAAAAGCCCATCGAAGCCATACACTTGACCGCTACAAGTGATTTTGATCAACAATGAACCCACCATTCACAGTGATCGTGGGTTTATTGTGAGCTTCAACAGTAAGGGCATCCCCTATATGAACTCTTTATTACTGCCTTCAATACAATAGACATGGAAATCTAACCCTTGAAATGGGGCCACAAAACAAGAGACAGATTTTTTTTGTGAAATAAATTAAATAACTTTTTTCGCTGTTTGTGTAGCAAGAGGGAGCGTCAAACTTTTACTGACTAAAATACACTTGTGTTTCTTCGTAAGCTACAGACGACGATCAATGGGTAGTTCACCGTCGAGCCATCTGTTAAAAATTTAGCTCGAGTCCAAGTAACAAGTGCGCCTCAAAAAGATTTTTCTGCAAAACCGTATGAAAGAAAGAGCCATGATAGCCGAGTGATAACGGCCCCAATTTACGAGTTGTAAGTCCTGCATTACTTTAATTTATTTTATCACCACTGTTCTCAAAACGGTGAAGGAAAACATCGTGAGGAAACCGGCATATTCTAGAACCAAAAATTCGAAGACATGTGACATCCACCAGCCCGCATTGGGCCGCGTGTTGGATTACGGCCCATTCGCTCGCCTAGAGAAGAGGTCTGAGTCCCAGCAGTGGGAACACTACGAGACTGATGCAATGCTATGCTAAAGTAGAAACAGCAAGGTTGATGTCCATTAATTTTACGAGGAATTTCTAACACGGAAACTGTGGTCCTAGAGCAACTAAAGGACACAGATGGGTTTAGTCCGTACAAAGCTCAAACCACTGTATACTTTAAGTTCCATGGTATATAAGCGCTTTAAGCGCGCTTTATGCGCTTGTGTCCTGTACTTGGGTCCCCATCACGGAAACCGGATTACTACCTGCGCTGTGTCGCTAGTTCAACTTTAACGGAGTCATGACGGAGAACTTTTATATTGGACCACGCAGGCGATCGCGTAATGCAGTTTCGGCTTTTAGACATTCCCAGTGGCTCTTGCGGGCATCAACCTTACCACTAGTTACGTTGACATCTCTTTAAAGCACGCCTGAAACACTATGTGCCATCGACAACTCGGACCTTACCGGACGGCCTATACGAGTGGCGAGCTACCATTGCTTGTCGTCCGCAACCCAGCACCTATGGTGGCCAAGAATCGTCCTTTGACGTCTGACGCCGGGGTAATCTGGTCCGGTTATGCCCTTTCAGCTGCTCTTTTTGTTTTGGGCTGTGGTGAGTCTTTTAAATAATTCAAACTAAATCAGACCAGACTTTAATCCTTCAAGTCTTATTTGACTACAAAATCTACTAAAATCATTTCTGTTACACAAAAAATCGCTTTTCTAGTGGCCACAACGCCACTTATTGGTACTTAAAGTTCACGTTGTGCAGTCGAGTGGGCGTCCTTGTTATCATAAGTATGTGGATACCACAAACTGAGCGAGTTAAGCTTTTTCATAAACCTCTTGACCTGATATAAAAGGTATTTCGTGGAACTGATTAAACTTTAGAATAATGATTTTTTTACTGGTTTGTGAAACCAAATGTGAAAAAAATAAACAAAACTGTTAGTTACTTTATGTACCCGTTACAAAAGGGATGACCCTTTGGTTAGAAACATAAAAAATAGGTAAAATACAGAGCCACATAGATTTAGGTTGGTGGCCCCTACCGCCATATGTTCTCTCTCTATAACCACCAAACTGGGAGAAAAATCATTACTGTGTTAAATTCACCTTTGTACATAAACTGTCAAATCACCATATACTTATTATGTTAGGTTGTTGTGTACAAAAAAAAACATTAAGAATATTAAAAAATTAAAAAATATATAAAAAATATGAAAACAAAACCGAAAATAGTACATTTTGATACAAGTGGGGAAAGTTTGTCATTGTAGCCGAGGCATTTACCCGAGCCGTACAGCTTTCTTTTCATCCGCCTCTTGGCTTTCAAATAAAATAATAAATCACCCTCGACCGAGATGAAATAGAAATGAAAAAAGCCCTTGTTTTGATAAATTTAAAAAAAGCACGCAGGTTATAAACACGCCATATTGAACTTAATCGTAGTGCGATATGAAGCAGTTTTCGAGTAAGTGTATTGAACAGATATTTGCAATTTTATAATTGCTAAAAATAATATGTGATACAATAAATATGTTTCAATACAAATAATTATCGTATGATTTATTTAATTGTTAACACGTAAAAGAAGATTTATTGTATTGTAGAATAGGTATGATTATTTTAAGTAAGTTATAGCAGTCATTAGAAAATGCTCAATATTTAAGATAACATTTTTCAATTTGAACCCGTCTATTTTAATTCAAAAAGAAAAACTATTTAGTGTATATTCTAAGCAGTCTTTATCTATGCCATGATTGGTAGATATGAATCTATTCATTTCCATATTAATTATGTAAATTATTCATCATCATCATCAACAGCTTTTTAAAATTCCCTCTACTGGGACACAGGCCTCCTCTCTAAGAGAGGGAATGGGCCGTAATCAACCACGCGGGACCAGTGCGGGTTGGTGAATGTCACATGTCTTCGAATTTTTGATTCTAGGACATGCCGGTTTCCTCACGATGTTTTCCTTCACCGTTTTGAGAGCAGTGGTTATGAAATAAATTACACAAAGGAATGCGCCTGTAAATTATTATAAATATGAAAATAATTCTGAGACACTTTCACGCTTAAATTACAGCATTGCTATTCTGAAAAGTTGATTTGCGAACTCACTTCTGGACCGATTTTAATAAAATTTGGTACGGAATAAGCTTGAACCTTAAGAAACGAATAAGTGACTTCACGTCTGCAATATAGGTAATCGATATCCACGCAAACAAAATCGCTAGCAGATACTAGCATACACCATTAAATTTTGGTCGTTTTAATCCCACGGAGGGTCGATTCGGTACGTGAAACCCTATCGATTTAAGATAAAATTAAAAAATAAAGTACTTTTTTTAAACTCTAATTAATTTACGCATGTACGAAATTAATTTCTTTAAGTAAACGTCAGCTGATCGAGTCCAATGAATTATAGGTATTTATTACGCAACGACCGACAACTCCTTACAAGGTCATTGACTCGTTTACTTAAATAAATTAATTTCGTACATGTTTATATTAATTCGAGTTTTAGAAAAAAGTACTTTATTTTTTAATTTTATCTTTATAAATCGATAGTATTTCATGTACCAAATCGACCCTCCACGGGATTAAAACGACCAAAATTTAACGGTGTATAATAAATGATAACTTTACAACATACATTATTACCACATAAACTAACTTTTAGTCGTTCACTAAAAAATGCATAGCCCTCAAAACTCGTTTGTTATCCTCCTAAATTCATTCATACACCGGTGCTCAATATTTATGGCAAAAAACCAACTATTTATGTCGTTTAAATTGTTCTAACGGCAGCTTGGAATTAAAATTGGCCGGTTTATCGTGAAAATTGTACCGGGCGATTCAATTTTGTTTATTTTTACTTGTTTATTAAACTACCATTGTTTGAGGATACGCTAGCTGACACGGCTTACTTCCTTCGTATCACCTAAGGATGCTACGCATGCGTAACCTCCGCAAATGTCCTTTTCATGCAAGTGCTTATTGTAATTTATTTATTTTATTTTGTTCGGGTTGCTTAAAGCTAATAATACAAAATATAATATGGGAGTATTGTTGAAATTAACAGTAACAGAAATAATTGAGATCAGTATACAAAGTTTGGAAGGATAATCATATAAGACCTACCTAATGCCAACCTAATGCAATTACAAAATATTGCATTTAGACATAACGGTATTTATGGAATATATTAATGCGCGCAATAAGCACGCGGGACGCGGTTTTTTACCCGACTGCGCCAGAAGGAGGGTTATGTTTTTCGAGAGTATGTATGTATGTATGTATGTATGTATGTATGTATAATTGTTTGGCACGCTCTGCAGCCTGAACGGCTCGATGGATTTTAGCTTGAGAGACGTCGTTAGATTCGTATTTACTTTGAGAGTGACACTGGGTATAACAAAATAAAAATAACAAAATGGCGGGTTTTTGGCGCCAAATTCAAATGTTTGGCACGCTCTGCGGCCTGAACGGCTCGATGGATTTTAGTTTGCGAGGTGTCGTTAGATTTGTAATTACTGTGAAAGTGATATTGTAATAAAATAAAACTAAAAAAAAAAATAAAAAAATGGTAATCTAAAAAACTAAAAAACCCGACTGCTTTTCTGAGTATTCATGAAAAAGCCCTAAAACAAGAAAGTCGTTGTAGCAGTCGGGACCCATCCCATTACATCATAGATCTACTGACTAGACGGCTGATTTTCTAGAATGGGTCCCGACTGCTACAACGACTTTCTTGTTTTAGGGCTTTTTCATGAATACTCAGAAAAGCAGTCGGGTTTTTTAGTTTTTTAGATTACCATTTTTTTATTGCCTTTTAAAATTTTCTGCATGCGGAACAAATCCGCATGCGTGATGTAATCCGCGTGATTAAAAACACCCTAACAAGCCAATGGATGTTGTGATTACTTTTTAGCGATACTTATTGGCCGAATGATTGAGATGATTTAGATAACAGATTTTTCGACAAATAAATTAAAAACCAACAATTCTTTAGAAATTCAAATATAAAATTCAAATTCAAGAATAATTAAAGGTGTAACCTTTCATTATTCTTCTATCTCCTTTTCAGAAAATAAAAAAGCAAGCACTGCACAAAAGACACGGAGTTTCAGCAAAAAAAGAGGTTATGTTTTTATTATCTACTTTGTGAAACAGAAACATTCACCTGCCCTGTTTTCAATGGTATTTAAATTTACGTTTTAAAAACAACTAGCACAATATTTAATTTGCTTAGTCAAGTTTTGTAGTATCATTTATACTCACTTAATTTACTCACATTACTTATTCTCTGTTTTCATGCTTTTATTGTAATAACGCATTAATTTAGCTTATAATTGTAATTTGTTATGACTTTTGCATTTACGGTTTATTGATTTTGTAATATTAGGTGACATCGACAAACCGTTCTATGATCAATGTGCCTAGACCTAGAACAACTATATATAGGCCATATAAATATTTTACTAATAATATAGAACATGTCGATGAAGTCAAGAGTACGGAAGCTTGAGAACAAACCAACGAGTGACAAGTGACACATGTCACTTTGACAGAATCTAGGCTGACGTTTGTACGAACCAAGTAGATAAAAATGCCAACCATAGAGGTGCGTTGCTCTTTCCTCTGTTGGCAGCCGTGCGAACAACGGCTGGTCTCGGGGAATGTCTCACGGTTCGCTGTGTGAAGAGAATACCTAAGGCTAGCATCATAGTAAATCTTGTTGTATGATCTGGAATGGAATGTTTATTGCTCGTTACCCAGTCATCGCCCACAAAACAGAGTCTCTGGACAGAACTTTGATGATGATCGGCATCCTGAGCTGGCATACATTTAACCAATCACACACATTACAAAAACCAAAGTTATTTGAGAACCATTCTGGCGCATTCTAGGGCTACGGTTGCTCTTTTAAAAGTTCCATCAGGCATTGACCCTACTGAGCACCTAATATATCATATCTTAGGTACAAAGGAACATGGGCTTATTTCTTGATAGAAATATATATTTTATTTTGGGCTCATTTTGTCCTTGATACTTTGTAACTTGTATTTATTAGTCTTTTTCTTTCCATATATTATTTAATGTATATATTTGGGAACTCAGTGAAGGCGCGTTTTATAAGGCCTCCGTCGATCTTCCCAACGTTCTAGCAGGCATTAAGGAGTTAACGATAACGTGACGGGTGACAGGACAGAATGGAAGAAAGAAATATGTTGTGACAACCCCAAATAAGGCCCGATTTCCATGAAAGCGGAGAGAAGAGGAGACAAAAGGAGACGTGATGTGAAGCTGGCAGGTTATTTTCACCAAAGCGAAGAGGAGAAGTGTAGCGGAGAGAAGATATGAGCTGTGAGGGAAGAGGCGCGGGGAGAAGGCAGCGGGGTGCATGGTGAGCGAGTGCATATACCACCCGGCCGCCAAACTAGACACTTCTCCGTTCTGCCGCACCGCTTGTTCGCTCGCCGAACATAATTCTATAGAAAAATGAGACATCTCGTCTCTTTTCCACTTAATCAATATCCACCAAAGCTAAGCGGAGAAGAGATGAGGAAATAACAAAATCGGATTGGTTTATTCAAACACATCTCCTTTGTTTCCAGCCAGAAAGATGATGATTTTCAATGTAAGTATAGTCTACCACTGTTTCCCTGTATATACATACCAAATAAAATAGATAAATAAGCCTCTTACCCATTTCCAAGACGACACAAGAGATAACATCGATCAGAACCTGTATAGTAAATGCATGTAATAATAATTAATCCCTGATGCTTAAAGACAACCATCTGCTCTGATAGTATTAGGCTCTATTACCACGGGGCCGGCGCGTGTAAGGCCCTTTTCACACATTCAGGTTAGCGGATAACTGATTCTGGGTAATAGGGTGAATTAAAAATTAAATACCGTACCACAGTGGTACAATACCACAGTATCTCAAAGTCGCCGTCCGGTAACCGTCCGATCCGAACTCGAGTGGACGTTTTTTAACTGAAATGGGTGAATTGTTAAGCTTTACGTCATCAGCCCGTGCCAGGTAACGGGCATTGCAGACGTATGAAATGTGGCTATGAAATTATACATTATTTCAGGATCACAGATTTTATAATAATTAAATTATAAAGTTTTAAAGAAAAATAAAAGATTTAAAGACTTTTTAATTTCAAAAAATCATAAAAAGGAAACAGAGGAGGCCCATAAAGTCAAAGACCACGTTCTAAAAATCAAACCCATATTTTTTTATCTTATCACCTAGTACGCTTAGCAATTAGTTTAGTTTTAACCTTGTAACTAAACTAAAACATATATTTACATACTTTAAAATAGTCAAGATATTATAATATAAACAAATTATATTTCAATAATATGAATATACGCAAACTAAACTAGATAAACAAAATAATGCCCACCACGTTTTCACATTGTAATTTAAAAATAGAAATGAGAAACTGATACTTATGTATTTAAAAGAAAAATATATAAATTATGTTATCATAGACAATTAAAAAAAGCTATCCTAGTTTTAAACAAATTACTTACAAAAAGTAATGATAAAATGAACAATAAACTTAGCCTCTCACCATAAAAATAGGAACTGATAATGGTGAGTTTTAGCCAGTAAGAGTCTGGCACTATCTCCCGCTCCGCCCAAGAGCGGGGGATGTCATTGGATGATTTTACCTACTACAAAAAAGGTTAACTTAACTGAGCTGTAACTAAAAAAAATTATGAATGATAACAACGCTAAACCTGTCACTAGAAACATTAAAAAGGAATTAAGAACATGTAAAATATACTTACTTACTTGCTTTACTTCACTAATGATTATTTACCTACTATGTTATTCTTAGATAGCATTTGCAATTAAGTTTGGGTTTTTTTTTTTATTATAGGTAAAATCATCCAATGACAAATCCCGCCCTTGGGTGGGGCGGGAAGTAGTGTCAGACTCTTACTGACTAAAAACCTACCCTGCTCCATTCCTTGCCTTTGTCCCAGGGCCCTTGGTAACATTTTCACATAACCTTTGGCCCCAGTAGGGTTCAAGTTTGGGTGGCCCTGTCATTTCGTTTTGCATAGTTTACTTACCCATCAAGTAACATCTCCCCTCTATTTTTGAGCCAGTAGTTGATAGTATTAGGGTAGGCTTCCACGGTGCACTCTAATATCACATCGGTGCCGAGCGGCGCGCCCAGTAACTGGTTTGGCACTATTACTGTTGGTGAAACTGTGGGACAAAAAATACAGTGTTAAAGAAAAATACCTTTTTTTATTTTATTTTTTTATTGAAATAAATCTTTCAATGATACTATTTGAATTATATGACTGTGAATAGCTTGTATTTTTTAATCGTCTCTAAGGAAGTTTTTAGTAGGCCATTGAAGTCTAATTGCATCACTGCTTACCATCATGTGGAAACACTGGTTTATAGGTTTATATCAATTGAAAAAAAAATGGCGACACATGGGCGCATTATAAAGTAAATTATCAATATGGATTTAAGTTAACTATCAAATTTTGAAACAACAAAGTCTATGTTATTAAAAACAAAATTCTAATTCTTTTTCTATTTTTTTTAAGACTTTTTAATACAAATCAACTTATACACAACGCTGTAGTCGAATATTATGGATTAAAATGGTCTTGAATTATAAATTTAATTATACACGTGGGCCTACTACAAGTATTTTTGGAGAATTCTCGTGCATAATAGAATAGAGAATAAACTATATTTTACACCAAGTATCATAACTTTTATATGATAAGTTTATATAAAAGTTCGAAAAGATATTTGCCGGACAAAAATAATGTTATATGGATACACATATAAGATGAATATTGATGAGTATTTATACAAATAAGATGTTAAGTTGATCAAAGAAAGAAAGAAAGAGAACTTATTTATTTGACACACAATAAAACAATAAGTATTGAAAACTTAAACAAAAAAAAAACAAAAAAAATGTGTCGCACAACCTGCTGCATATAATAGAACCACTGTAGCAGTTATAAAGCAGTAACAGCCTGGTAAAAATATCAAACGCTTATTACCAAACCAAAAAAACGAATTCATCAGAAACCTTCTTCATAATTCTGGTAAGAAAATCGTCAACCTAAAAAATACACTCGAAACCTAATCTGTTAACAGTATTAATTCACTTAAACTGAACCAACAACGCATAATGAGATTAGCAACAGCTTAGTACAGAGAGGTTGGGAATCAATACGAAATAATCTTGGATCCTGTGGTGTTAGAATATTCATATTAGAGCCGCGTTTGATCTAGTATAATCAAATACAAAGCTATGCTGAACTGGTAAGAGATTTTAGAGTTACAGTATCAGTGTAGATTCAGGAATAGTTCTAGTATTCTGGTATATTCAGTGAATAGCTCTAAACACAGCTCTTTAGAGAGCAGTGGTGGCCGAGTGTTAACGGCCCCGACTTACGATTAGTAGGTCGCGGGTTCAAGCCCCGCCAGGCGCATTACTTTGTGTATTTTATTTCATCACCACTGCTCTCAAAACGGTGAAGGAAAACATCGTGAGGAAACCGGCATGTCCTAGAACCAAAAATTCGGAGACATGTGACATCCACCAACCCGCACTGGGCCCGCGTGGTGAATTACGGCCCATTCCCTCTCAAGAGAGGAGGCCTGTGTCCCAGCAGTGGGAACATTAAAAAGGCTGATGATGATGATGATGATGACAGGTCTTTAGTCTATTGTAGTCAATTTTGAGTGTTCTGTAGCCAAAGGAATCATCGGCACAATATTAATATGCCTCTGCTATCCGTTTGTCTGTCCATCCGTTTGTCCACCAGTTTGTCAGCGGTTTCCTATGAATGGTTATAGTTAGACAAATTCAATTTTGATTGTGAATTTCTATTGCCAATATAATAAATAAAAAAACACCTATTAATATTTGGTTGCGCAAATAAGCTTGGTGTGGACTGTAAGTTTGAAAAAGCGATCTAAGGTTTGTTAACAATATGCAGGTACTGTGCCTGGCGTTTATTGATGGGATGAAGTATTAGGGAGGAACACTGACCTTTTGACCTCGAAGGTTCCACGTGGCGCCGGCCGGCGAACCTCGACTTCGCACATTTAACCACTGCCAGGTCCTGTATTGCACTACACTGCACTATTGTTGAGTCTTTGAATGGTTGGATCACGAAATAGTCAATTTTCTTGTAATTTCGAGCGGGCGATGTTAGCGGAGCGGTCACATTCACAATCGATGCACAAACGTCAATGTCATTTCATTGCTTGAGGTCGTGCGGGGGAAGGGAAACGGAAGGGATAGGATTGCTAGGCCAAAAAAATAAATTACAAAAAACAAAATCGCGGATCATAGCAAATTGGCGCAACCATTCCCCCCGGGTTTGAAGGGTTACCTTCAAAGAAAAGGAAAAAACAAAAGCGAAACTAAACCCTATTACTATATCTAAACTATCAATACTAGGTAGCGAAACAACTTATAACTAACTATGCCACTACTACTGATTAGGCAGAGGGCAGAGGCGAATAACCGGACGCAGGTACGATCCAGTTGCGGTTTTAACCTTTACGACTCGCGTTATTCCGTTCGAACCCGGAAAAACTTCTTCCACTACACCAAGAGGCCAGTGCAGAGGAGGCGCACTCTCAGTCTTCAGTATCACCACAGTACCGACTGTGACTGGATCTGAAGGAGTGTTCCACTTTTGACGCGACTGCAGCGTATGCAGATAATCTGTCCTCCATCGCTTCCAAAAGGACTGAACTAAGCTATCTAGCAGAGCGTGACGCGGGTGAAGCTTAAAGCAGGGCACACATCTGTGCACTCTAGCGCGTATCAAATTGCGAGCGGAAAGTATCCAGTACTTCTGTCGAAGAATGGACATTAATAAATCGGGACCAGCGTGACAATTCACCTTATGGTGATAATCCACCAACAAATCCAAAACGTGATCCTTGCGTGGTAGAACTACTGGATGCATTTGTTCAAACTCTAACTTAGCATTTCGCAGACGGCCACCGACACGAATGAGTCCGTCTTGCAAAAATGGTTTCAAATGTTGAAGTGCGCGACTACAAGGTTTTTGTGATTCTAAACTACGAAAGTCTATTGAAAAATAAAATTTCTGCAACTCTCGAAGTACAACTGATTCAGCTCTATCCAAATCAGCTGCGATTATAGAACCACGCGATGGTAATAATCTCAAAAATCTTAGGACGTAAACTACACAGCGTAATAGTCTCGACCAAGACGAGACTCGATTAGACAACAACAAAACAACTGACTCTTCACGCGGAACTGATACTACAAGCGTATGTTTCTTCTCCTCGGGTGGCTCTGAAACAGTAGCGGGGTTAAACGGAGCACTTGGCCACTCGTTAGGAGTGGTATGAAGCCAGGGAGGGCCACAAAACCAAAGCGGATGATTTAAAATCTGCGCAGGAAGCAAACCACGTGAGAGACAATCAGCTGGGTTTTCTGTTCCAGCGACATGGAATATATTTTCCGGTGACAATTCAGCTTGAATCTTAGCCACCCTATTTGCGACAAACGTGCCCCATCGATGGGGTGAAGAGTGGGCCCAACATAGAGCAACGGTTGAGTCTGAAAACGCTACAATTCTCTCTATATTAATGCGAGGACGACAAGTTTTGACTATAGATGTAATCAATTGAACCAACATAAGAATAGCGCAGAGTTCGAGACGAGCAAGAGAGACAACCTTACGAGGAGATACCTTTGATTTTGCGCTAATGAGGAAAACTGAAATGTTATCGCCATTTTGGACCTGAAAGTAAACCACTCCCCCGTAAGCCCTCTCACTGGCGTCTGCGAAACCTACCACATTAACAACAGTGTCTGGTACTATACCAACATGGCGAGGAATCTGTATCTGATCGAGCATTGGAAGCTCTTTCCTATAGCGAGCCCACAACTTAGCAACACTGTCAGGAGCGGTGTCGTCCCAATCACAGTTGGAAAGCCAAAGCTCTTTTATAAGCAGCTTTGCATACAAAACGACAGGAGCTACAAAACCCATTATATCCCATATCCGAGCTACACATGCTAGGATAACGCGTTTGGTACAAGTTGGCGGAGTCGAGTCAATTTTAAGACTGAACATATCAGTTGCGGGTGACCAACTTAAACCAAGGATCTTATGCGAATCACTATCATCGAATTCCTTTACCGAAGTCAACCGGTGTGACGGTGGAATCGACTCTAATGTAGCTTGCGAGTTGCTTGTCCATTTCACCAGATCAAATTGACCGGACTTCATGAAGCTGATTACTTGAGCAGCGGTCTCTATAGCCTCTGCTTCACTAGGTACACTGTACACAAAATCGTCCTTGTACAATCCGGTTTCAATAGTGGCCCTTGCTTTCGGGTATGTATGACCCTCGTCAGCGGCCAACTGCTTGATAGTGCGAAGAGCGTGAAAGGGACTAGACTTAAGCCCAAAACAAACACGATTGAATTCGTAAACCTTCAAAGGTTCCTGCGGAGAAAATCTATACAAGAAGCGTTGGAATCTACGGTCACATTCTCTGATTCCAATACTAAGAAACATTTGCCGAATATCGGCAGAGAGCGCAATAGCAAACAAGCGAAAATTTACTATTATTTCAAATAAGTTACCCTGGAGGTTCTGACCACAATACAAGATATCGTTAAGCGATATGCCAGTACTAGTTTTAGCGCTACCATCCATAACCACACGCAGTTTAGTTGTAAGCTTGTCTTCTCTAACAACTCCATGGTGCGGGATGATGTAAAACGGGCAATCACGTGTCTCCCCAGTCTCGGCAGGCGCTGATGAGATATAACCTTTATCTAAATATTCGATCAGCACATCATCATAGGCTTGCTTCAACTTAGGAGACGCCTGCATCTTACGTTCCAAGCATAGAAAGCGTTTTTCTGCGGAGGCACGGGAGCCACCGAGCGAAAAAATATCACCCTTGAAAGGGAGCGCGACAACATAACGACCATCTTTATCACGAGTAGTCGTGCGAGTATAAATCTCCTCAGTGACCTGATCCTCAGGGCTGAGAATAGGCGGGACATTGACCTCTTCAATCTCCCAGAACTTGCGGATGGTAGACTCAAGCGGCGGCTCGACGGTGCAACAGTGCGACACAGTCGAGTAACTATCTAAACAAGCGGGTGCGGAACCAACTATAACAAACCCGAGAACTGTTTCCAGTGCGTGCGGAGCGGGGTACATCGGAAGACCTTGAATTTTACGTGATAACTGGAGATGCGGGAGAATCGAAGCACCGATCAATAGATCGATATCTCCAGGGAAAGCGTAATTTCCGTCGGCTAACTGCAAGTTCTTAAACTCCGTCAGCATGGACGTGTCAACCGGTACCGTGGGCAACCGTTCCGTAATCTTATCTGCGACTAGCGAATCCATTTCAAACGAAATACGATTAAAACGTGAACTAAATATTATTTTAATGGAACCGTGAATGGTTGCCTTTAAACCTCCAAAACCTTTCACTTCTGAGCGGGATGACCAATTATTAAAACTAAAACCAAGGCGTTGACAACAATCCCGAGTAATAAAATTACTCTGGGAAGCGCCATCTAGTAGCGCTCGAACGGTGTGCGGTTTGCCAAAGGCATCTACAATGACAACTTGCGCGGTCGCAAGTAAAACGGTAGTGATTTGAGTACCAGCGGCGGAAAGCGAACACAATGTTACGTCGTTTGCACTTGCAGCAGGCCGCGCGTCACAAGCGTCGCGCGTCTGCGCAGGCTACGGCTGCGATGGCAGCTTACTACTCTCAAAATGTAAGAAGGTATGATGTCTAGCTAGACATTTACGACAGCTAACACCACTGTTACATGACGTAACCAGATGTTTGTCACTTAGACAATTAAAACACAAATTATTAGTGCGGACAAACTTGTAAAGATCACTAGGCGATAATCTCTGAAATTCTGAACACTTGTACAGCTGTGTATGGCTACCCTTACACAGAGAACAGTCAGGTGTTGAGGCGGTATTAACTAGCGTATGTGCAGTCTTGACTGACTTCGATGACGCGTCTATACGGCGATCGGAACCTGTCCTATTCGTGACTTCATGACGTGCCGACGTGCGCTGCAATACCTTAATATGGTCGCGAATAAAAGATTCTAAATCTTCGAACTTAGGTATTTCGTTACCGCGCTGAGTCGTTTCAAACAGACGAACAGTTTCAGGATCTAATTTATTTAAACCGATATACAAAAACAAAAAGTCACAGAGGTCATTGACCTTTAGGTTCTTTACTGCACGAACAGATGATGCGAAAATATTTAAAAACTTCTCTAAATTATGATCGTTACAAACGGAAAAACTTTTCAAATCGAATAATTGATCTAAATATGCGGTGGCTACTAATCGCTTATCTTCGTATTTTGTTTTTAAAGTGTTCAAAACTAAAGTGTAATTTTCAGCGCTAAACGTAATTCCAGCACAGACAGCCTTTGCCTTACCGGTCAATTTTTCTACGAGATAATGCAATCTCTCGTGATCTGTCAGCGATGTGTTCCTATGTATTATATTTTCGAAACTATCTATAAATAAATTCCAATTTCGAATGTCACCATTAAATTCAGGTATTTGAATTGGCGGCAATCGTGGGCGTTCGCGAGGAGGGTTGGATAAACCACTCGCGGGGGGGGGGGAGTCTCTAAACTCCTAGCAATACGTTTGATACGACAATACAAGTCATCAAAGGACGACAATGCCTGATAACTCACACAGTAATCAGGATTTAACTCCAACTCTAAAATGTTTATATTCTTAATTGTAGATTTAAAATCCGCGCGCAAACTATCTAAAGTTTCCAACGAACACAAGAAAGCATCTCTAATCGTCAGATCCGAGATTTGCAAAGATTTATCACAAATTGATTGAACACGTGAAAACTGTGAGTCCCTTTCAGCGTATAAAAGCTTTAACTGAACCTTTAAATCAGTACTAACCTTGGTTCCCTTAAGAGACATCTTGTTTTGATATATTCACACTATACACTCAAACAAACACTTAACGAATTATTAAGTAAGCGATAATTATCAGATAACAATATGGTAATATTGTAAACAACAAAGTGAACGGCGAACGAACGGAATAACCTGAATCAATGAGTGAATATTACCCAATTTCTCGATTAAATCATTCACGTCGTTCATATGCGTATATAATCTATGGTTTATCCGTTTCCTACAAATATTCACTCAACAATGAACGGGTATTTTTGAAATGCGTCTACCTACATGCAATTTGTAGGACTTCCGAATGAATTTTGTCAAGAAAAAGAATGCGATCGATTTATATCTACGCTGATATTTACGTAGCTAACTATAATTATGCGGTGCGGTTGACGGCGTAGGTACCGTAATTATCAATGGCTCTTTAACTATACGAGCGAAATAACGTTTAGTTGCCTAAATGCCTAGATGCGGGTTTTCTACTATTATATCTAGGTAAACAGGCGCGTTGCGTTTATTCCCTATGGAACAAATACTATATTGCGAAATTACAAGAAAATGATTCACGATCCTGCTCGTAGGACCAAAAGTAATGGTTGCGCAAATAAGCTTGGTGTGGACTGTAAGTTTGAAAAAGCGATCTAAGGTTTGTTAACAATATGCAGGTACTGTGCCTGGCGTTTATTGATGGGATGAAGTATTAGGGAGGAACACTGACCTTTTGACCTCGAAGGTTCCACGTGGCGCCGGCCGGCGAACCTCGACTTCGCACATTTAACCACTGCCAGGTCCTGTATTGCACTACACTGCACTATTGTTGAGTCTTTGAATGGTTGGATCACGAAATAGTCAATTTTCTTGTAATTTCGAGCGGGCGATGTTAGCGGAGCGGTCACATTCACAATCGATGCACAAACGTCAATGTCATTTCATTTCTTGAGGTCGTGCGGGGGAAGGGAAACGGAAGGGATAGGATTGCTAGGCCAAAAAAATAAATTACAAAAAACAAAATCGCGGATCATAGCAAATTGGCGCAACCAAATATTAGTGACAGAAATAAAGGCGTCTATACACCGGTAAATTTTGAGCGTTTTAATCCTGTGGACGGTCGATCCGGTTCATGAAACACTATCAATTTGTAAAGAAAAAATATTTTTTTTTTTCTAAAACTTGAATTAATATACTCGTACGCATGTACGAAATTAATTTCTTTAAGTAAACTATTCAATGTTGGTCGTTGCGTACTAACTACTTACAGGTCATTGAACTCGCCCAGCTGACGTGAATTTCATATATGCGTAAATTAATTTGAGTTTCAGAAAAAAGTAGTTTATTTTTTCTTTACAAATCGATAGTGTTTCATGTACCAAATCAACCGTCCACGGGATTAAAACGATCAAAATTTAACGGTGTATAAAAAACGTATTTTTTTCGGTTTATAGTACGTAACCTTTTGTATGCGAGACTAATTTCAACTTGGCTGGTTTAGACGTAAATACGTGTTTAAAATTACTTCCATTGTAAAAACCAATTCAAAAAACGGATGATAACTAAATTGAGGATTAGAATTTGGTGTTGCGGCATTTTTCTTATTATTGAAACGCGGCTAGTTTGACCTCTATGTGTACTGTTGTTAAGTGATGCAGTCGACCATGAAGTACTGTTGCCTACGGCCTGTTGCCCGTACGGGCTCAGCAGAGTCGATGCCCAGCCCACTAGAACCAGTGGTGCTATTCTCTAAGAAAACGCAGCGCTGCCGGAACGACGAGCATCCAAATAGGATACATTGAATTAATAATCCAATGTAAAGGTCTTTTAGGTTGACAATCGAATAAATCCTATTTGGGTGTTCGTCGTTGAGGCAGCGCTGCGTTTTCATAGAGAATAGCACCACTGCAGGGATTTAGCTTCCCTTTCAGAAATCCTGAAAAGCAAGGAACAGCTGAAGGAAACAGGTGTGGTTTTTGTTAATAAAAAAATACCATCTTAGCTGGCGTAGTAAAGCTCTTTTTGTTAATATGCCACTTTGTTTTTCGGTGGGACAATCATCCAATGAAATCTCTGCGCCCATGGGCGGGGTGGGAGATAGTGTTAAACTTTTACTGACGAAAAACTCACTCCTTTTCCTTCATTGCCTTTCATACCGGGGCCGAATCTTACTTTAAGAAAGCAACCATGGCCCCAGTAGGCTTCCCTGCTGGGCCCCTACGGTTTGCTGACAACTCCATGAGGCGTGCGTGGAATAATGCGTGCCGTCGACGACTTGGGCTCGGTCCGGACGGCGAGGTACGGTCGGATATTTCAGCAAGACTCATGATTCAGGCTTGGCTTTCTTTTATGATTTTGACCCCAACTGAAAATCGAGAACACCTACTGAAAATAGATCCATTTACTAAGAATTTAAGCAAAATATTGAACCCTCTTGGTCCAGATATGTAAACTTAGTCCCTAAAGTTGGTAACCCTCGTCAAACCTATTTAAATTGATTTGCAGGTCATTGAACTGTTGCCAACCTACTTTTATTCAAACTATTACATTTCATCGCAGAAATATCCAACTCTTTTGTAAATCTTTTTGGATCACTTACAGATTCTAATACAAATTCTATCCACATCAAAAACAATTACTCTGGAATTGAGCTGCTCCTAAATGAAGGGGTTCCTTGATTTCAGTCCCTGGGGCCCGGCCTCAGGGACCAACGTGCCTAGCCTGAAATCTGTAGGACGGCAGAATTTTGGATTTCTTTATGTATCAACTTTCAAGAGTTTAGGAGCTTAAGTGAATTTCTGTGTATTTTTCTTTTGTGAAAATTGAATCTTGAAGAAGTTTTTAAAACGATTCGGTGTTCGTTGGTGTATAAAAATGTTTTTTTTTTTTCTTATAAAGGCTTCGATAGGTACAAAGAAATTAATCTGTGTATCACTAACTGTCCCAAGCTGATTTATCAGCAGCTTTTATTACTGCTTCGCTCCTATTAATTGCAGCGTGATGTTATACACCGTAAAATTTTATTCGTTTTAATCCCGTGGAGGGTCGATTCGTTACATGTAACACTATCGATTCGTAAAAATAAAATTAAAAAATAAAATACTTTTTTTTCTAAAACTCGAATTAATTATAATTATATACGCATGTACGAAATTAATTTCTTTAAGTAAACGTCAGCTGAGCGAATCCAATGACCTTTAGGTAGTTAGTACGCAACGACCGACAACTAACTAAATATCAATTCAAGTTTTAGAAAAAAGTACTTTATTTTTTAATTTTATCTTCACAAATCAAATAGTATTTCATGCACCGGATCGACCCTCCACGGGATTAAAACGATCAAAATTTAACTGTTTATAGCCTATAAACTTAACGGTTAATAATTTTTTTAGCACTAAAAGATTTTTTGATTAAACCCAGTATTTCTCAGTGATTATCGCTTTCAAACAAGAAAACTCATCAGCTTTATAATAATATAAGTATAGATTTACAGGCCGGAATACTGTAAGTTTATAGTGGCACAGAGAAATTAATGGAGGTGTATATAAGTTGCATTAATAAAATAAAACTAATCATAACTTTAAAATCCTCGTACAAAAATACCCTCTTTTTACCAACACTGTCAATGCATTGCGACTTAACATAAACTTTCTGCCAGAGTCTGTATTTTCTGAAAGCTACTATCGAGCGGTCTTCAAATTGAGAGTAAATAGGTTATTTCTAGGCAAGCGTTCCTCACCGTCGACCACATTGTCGCTTACCATGTCGAGATATAGATAGTGGTAGAACGCGAGCCTATCCATAATAAAAACACAAAAATGTCAATATTCGATATATTTTTCTGATAGATTTTTTTAAATTTGTAAGGTAGTCCTAAAATTGCGTCATTTCCAGCAAATAAAATGTTTCTTTTCTTTCTTTCCATCCAAAGATTGTCTGTAAAAAATCGCATTGTGACACCTTAGTAATTTTAAGGTCCTAGTTTAATTGTGTTTATGGTGTACCTAGAATAAAGAGTATATCTATCTTTATTTCTTTCTTTATTTCTTTCTCTCTTTATTTATTTATTTCTTTCTTTTCTATATAAGTAATTCAAAATACCAACGAGCCAAAGCTTACAACTCAAGTTAAAGATAAGCTAACGGGGCGATGAGTCGACTTAAGTACGACCATTGGCAATAGAACAGGGCACATTCATACAATTGCATTTAAAATGGCTGTATACGGGAAATGTTCACGTGTTAACGTAGTATTAACGGCGATATTCATGCAAAGTGCCGTTGAACAAATAAAGTTTGGTCAACTATTGTGGTGGCAACGCTTATGATTGTATCTTTTGAATTAGTTGGCTGTAAACAGGTTTCACCTACATTCCGATTAGAATGGTTTTGTAAATATTGCAGATTAAATGGATTTAACATAATTTTAATGAATATTTTCATCACTTGAATTTCTTACCTATAGTTATTTTAGTTATCCTCTCCTGGAGAGGAAGCCTGAGTCCCAGCAGTGAGAACAATATAAGGCTTATTTTGACATGAAAATTATTTTTTTGACATATTAATTTCTTTTGCCATGATTGTTTTTTGAATTTTATTAATCAAAATTGTCAAAATTATTAATATTCTAACATTGCAAAAATCCTGATGTTACGCTCACAAATTCATTAATTTATTATAATTGTAATAATCATGATGCATGGTTGCGCGAATTTGCTTTGGTGTGGACTGTAGGTTTAAAAAGCGATCTAAGGTTTGTTAACAATATGCAGGTACTGCGTCTAGCGTTTATTAATGGGATAAATGTATTAGGAAAGGAACACTGACCTTTTAACCTCGAAGGTTCCACATGGCGCCGGCCGCCGAACCCCGACTTCGTACTTTCAAATCACTGCCAGGTATTTAACCACTGCCAGGTCCTGTATTGCACTAACACTGCACTATTGTTGAGTTTTGAATGGTTGGATCACAAAATAGTCAATTTTCTTGTAATTTCGAGCGGGCGTGTTAGCGGTGCGGTCACATTCACAATCGATGCACACACGTCAATGTCAAAATCATTTCTAGAGGTCGTGCGGGAAAATAAACGGAAGGGATAGGATTGCTAGACCAAAAAAATAAATTACAAAAAACAAAATCGCGGAACATAGCAAATTGGCGCAACCATTCCCCCCGGGTTTGAAGGGTTACCTTCAAAGAAAAGAAAAAAAACAAAAGCGAAACTAAACCCTATTACTAATCTAAACTATCAATACTAGGTAGCGAAACAACTTATAACTAACTATGCCACTACTACTGATTAGGCAGAGGGCAGAGGCGAATAACCGGATGCAGGTACGATCCAGTTGCGGTTTTAACCTTTACGACTCGCGTTATTCCGTTCGAACCCGGAAAAACTTCTTCCGCTACACCAAGAGGCCAGTGCAGAGGAGGCGCACTCTCAGTCTTCAGTATCACCACAGTACCGACTGTGACTGGATCTGAAGGAGTGTTCCACTTTTGACGCGACTGCAGCGTATGCAGATAATCCGTCCTCCATCGCTTCCAAAAGGACTGAACTGAGCTATCTAGCAGAGCGTGACGCGGGTGGAGCTGCAGTTTGTCAGTCTCGACATCTAAAGCGGGCAAATATTTAAGAGGAGTCGTCGTCAAGAAGTGAGCCGGCGTCAACGCTAGTGGCTCCGATGGATCACTAGACAAAGTCCGACACAACGGACGCGTATTCATCAACGCCTCTACCTGAGCGAGTACAGTGCTCAACTCCTCGTACGAGAGAATCTGTTCGCCTATGACCCGAAACAGGTGCGATAACTCTATGTGAACCGCACGAGTTGTCATACAAACGAATAGGCAAATGTATGCCTTTGTGGAACGTATACCACGACCACGGGCAATAGTGACTTTAAACGGTCCAGCATAGTCCGTCCCAGTATGTATGAAAGGTTTCACCGTCTGTACAACACGACAAGAACGATGGTCGGCCATTTCCGGCGCGTTGAAACGCGGGCGGAGCTTAAAGCAGGGCACACATCTGTGCACTCTAGCGCGTATCAAATTGCGAGCGGAAAGTATCCAGTACTTCTGTCGAAGAATGGACATTAATAAATCGGGACCAGCGTGACAATTCACCTTATGGTGATAGTCCACCAACAAATCCAAAACGTGATCCTTGCGTGGTAGGACTACTGGATGCATTTGTTCAAACTCTAACTTAGCATTTCGCAGACGGCCACCGACACGAATGAGTCCGTCCTGCAAAAATGGTTTCAAATGTTGAAGTGCGGGACTACAAGGTTTATGTGATTCTAAACTACGAAATTCTATTGAAAAATAAAATTTCTGCAACTCTCGAAGTACAACTGATTCAGCTCTATCCAAATCAGCTGCGATTATAGAACCACGCGATGATAATAATCTCAAAAATCTTAGGACATAAACTACACAGCGTAATAGTCTCGACCAAGACGAGACTCGATTAGACAACAACAAAACAACTGACTCTTCACGCGGAACTGATACTACAAGCGTATGTTTCTTCTCCTCGGGTGGCTCTGAAACAGTAGCGGGGTTAAACGGAACACTTGGCCACTCGTTAGGAGTGGTATGAAGCCAGGGAGGGCCACAAAACCAAAGCGGATGATTTAAAATTTGCGCAGGAAGCAAACCACGTGAGAGACAATCAGCTGGGTTTTCTGTTCCAGCGACATGGAATATATTTTCCGGTGACAATTCAGCCCGAATCTCAGCCACCCTATTTGCGACAAACGTGCCCCATCGATGGGGTGACGATTGAATTCGACGATTGAATTCGTAAACCTTCAAAGGTTCCTGCGGAGAAAATCTATACAAGAAGCGTTGGAATCTACGGTCACATTCTCTGATTCCAATACTAAGAAACATTTGCCGAATATCGGCAGAGAGCGCAATAGCAAACAAGCGTTTTTCTGCGGAGGCACGGGAGCCACCGAGCGAAAAAATATCACCCTTGAAAGGGAGCGCGACAACATAACGACCATCTTTATCACGAGTAGTCGTGCGGGTATAAATCTCCTCAGTGACCTGATCCTCAGGGCTGAGAATAGGCGGGACATTGACCTCTTCAATCTCCCAGAACTTGCGGATGGTAGACTCAAGCGGCGGCTCGACGGTGCAACAGTGCGACACAGTCGAGTAACTAACTAAACAAGCGGGTGCGGAACCAACTATAACAAACCCGAGAACTGTTTCCAGTGCGTGCGGAGCGGGGTACATCGGAAGACCTTGAATTTTACGTGATAACTGGAGATGCGGGAGAATCGAAGCACCGATCAATAGATCGATATCTCCAGGGAAAGCGTAATTTCCGTCGGCTAACTGCAAGTTCTTAAACTCCGTCAGCATGGACGTGTCAACCGGTACCGTGGGCAACCGTTCCGTAATCTTATCTGCGACTAGCGAATCCATTTCAAACGAAATATTACGATTAAAACGTGAACTAAATATTATTTTAATGGAACCGTGAATGGTTGCCTTTAAACCTCCAAAACCTTTCACTTCCGAGCGGGATGACCAATTATTAAAACTAAAACCAAGGCGTTGACAACAATCCCGAGTAATAAAATTACTCTGGGAAGCGCCATCTAGTAGCGCCCGAACGGTGCGCGGTTTGCCAAAGGCATCTACAATGACAACTTGCGCGGTCGCAAGTAAAACGGTAGTGATTTGAGTACCAGCGGCGGAAAGCGAACACAATGTTACGTCGTTTGCACTTGCAGCAGGCCGCGCGTCACAAGCGTCGCGCGTCTGCGCAGGCTGCTGCTGCGATGGCAGCTTACTACTCTCAAAATGTAAGAAGGTATGATGTCTAGCTAGACATTTACGACAGCTAACACCACTGTTACATGACGTAACCAGATGTTTGTCACTTAGACAATTAAAACACAAATTATTAGTGCGGACAAACTTGTAACGATCACTAGGCGATAATCTCTGAAATCCCGAACACTTGTACAGCTGTGTATGGCTACCCTTACACAGAGAACAGTCAGGTGTTGAGGCGGTATTAACTAGCGTATGTGCAGTCTTGACTGACTTCGATGACGCGTCTTTACGGCGATCGGAACCTGTCCTATTCGTGACTTCATGACGTGCCGACGTGCGCTGCAATACCTTAATATGGTCGCGAATAAAAGATTCTAAATCTTCGAACTTAGGTATTTCTTTACCGCGCTGAGTCGTTTCAAACAGACGAACAGTTTCAGGATCTAATTTCTTTAAACCGATATACAAAAACAAAAAGTCACAGAGGTCATTGACCTTTAGGTTCTTTACTGCACGAACAGATGATGCGAAAATATTTAAAAACTTCTCTAAATTATGATCGTTACAAACGGAAAAACCTTTCAAATCGAATAATTGATCTAAATATGCGGTGGCTACTAATCGCTTATCTTCGTATTTTGTTTTTAAAGTGTTCAAAACTAAATTGTAATTTTCAGCGCTAAACGTAATACCAGCACAGACAGCCTTTGCCTTACCGGTCAATTTTTCTACGAGATAATGCAATCTCTCGTGATCTGTCAGCGATGTGTTCCTATGTATTATATTTTCGAAACTATCTATAAATAAATTCCAATTTCGAATGTCACCATTAAATTCAGGTATTTGAATTGGCGGCAATCGTGGGCGTTCGCGAGGAGGGTTGGATAAACCACTCGCGGGGGGGGGAGTCTCTAAACTCCTAGCAATACGTTTGATACGACAATACAAGTCATCAAAGGACGACAATGCCTGATAACTCACACAGTAATCAGGATTTAACTCCAACTCTAAAATGTTTATATTATTAATTGTAGATTCAAAATCCGCGCGCAAACTATCTAAAGTTTCCAACGAACACAAGAAAGCATCTCTAATCGCCAGATCCGAGGTTTGCAAAGATTTATCACAAATTGATTGAACACTTGAAAACTGTGAGTCCCTTTTAGCGTATAAAAGCTTTAACTGAACCTTTAAATCAGTACTAACCTTACTGCCCTTAAGAGACATATTGTTTTGATATATTCACACTATACACTCAAACAAACACTTAACGAATTATTAAGTAAGCGATAATTATCAGATAACAATATGGTAATATTGTAAACAACAAAGTGAACGGCGAACGAACGGAATAACCTGAATCAATATTCATATGCGTATATAATCTATGGTTTATCCGTTTCCTACAAATATTCACTCAACAATGAACGGGTATTTTTGAAATGCGTCTACCTACATGAAATTTGTAGGACTTCCGAATGAATTTTGTCAAGAAAAAGAATGCGATCGATTTATATCTACGCTGATATTTACGTAGCTAACTATAATTATGCGGTGCGGTTGACGGCGTAGGTACCGTAATTATCAATGACTCTTTAACTATACGAGCGAAATAACGTATAGTTGCCTAAATGCCTAGATGCGGGTTTTCTACTATTATATCTAGGTAAATAGGCGCGTTGCGTTTATTCCCTATGGAACAAATACTATATTGCGAAATTACAAGAAAATGATTCACGATCCTGCTCGTAGGACCAAAAATAATGGTTGCGCGAATTTGCTTTGGTGTGGACTGTAGGTTTAAAAAGCGATCTAAGGTTTGTTAACAATATGCAGGTACTGCGTCTAGCGTTTATTAATGGGATAAATGTATTAGGAAAGGAACACTGACCTTTTAACCTCGAAGGTTCCACATGGCGCCGGCCGGCGAACCCCGACTTCGTACTTTCAAATCACTGCCAGGTATTTAACCACTGCCAGGTCCTGTATTGCACTAACACTGCACTATTGTTGAGTTTTGAATGGTTGGATCACAAAATAGTCAATTTTCTTGTAATTTCGAGCGGGCGTGTTAGCGGTGCGGTCACATTCACAATCGATGCACACACGTCAATGTCAAAATCATTTCTAGAGGTCGTGCGGGAAAATAAACGGAAGGGATAGGATTGCCAGGCCAAAAAAATAAATTACAAAAAACAAAATCGCGGAACATAGCAAATTGGCGCAACCAATGCACTTAGCTCATTTAATATATCTGCGCCAGCAATGGATTATATTGGTTCATATTATTATATAAATAAATGAATCAATATTAAATACTAAGCTATTGAATATTAATAAATACATATTATTATTAATAATTATATATAAATATTATTGATTCATATATATTACATTCAATATTAATGTAAAATTTGATTGTGCCATAGGTTTACTTCGAAATATATATTTATTTCTTCCTTACAGCAGTATCTGTTAGTAATTTAATTAGCCGCATTTTTTTATACTGAAAATATATTAAATTTCGTTGAAATCATACATTAGTTTCAGTTAAGTATATAACCTAAGCGAATAGTAAAGAAAAAGCAAAGAAAATTAAATTGTTGAAGCGAAGTAGATTATATAATTGAATGTAAGCACTTGCACTCAATCGATTTCAAGAAACGTTGATTAATGAAAATCTGATAAAACGTGAAAGAGAGAAAATAAAACATTAAAAAAATCTTTACTTCGAATTCAGCAATTTTTTCATCCCACTCTCAGACTTCTTAAACATTTAAGCCGTCTAAGAAACTAAATACATACCTAATCTTGACAATCGGGAGAACAATTCGAAAGCTTAACAGCGTTCGCTCAAGAGTGTGGAGTGAATTTCGCGAGCCATCGGCCCGATCCCGTTCGCAATCCAAGCCCCGCAATCCGGGATCAGTTCCCGCCTTATCTAACATTGCCTTGCGTACAAACCGCTTGAATCCTTTCGTTTCGTAAAACCCGAGGTTTTTTAATAAAAACGGGGTTTAGTCAAGAATATGATATGAAGAGTTTTGATATGCAAAGTTGTTTGGATTGAATAAATAGATCTATTCAGTTCTGTTGGAATTTATTCAAATGTTTATACAATTGTAGTTTATCCATAGAATTGTAGGATCGTTCGAAAGAGTTGTTATTACGCTGAATCGCAAAGGGTAATACAAAAATTAATAATGGTTTGTTTGCTTTTTAAGGTTATGGTTTGAGTGAATATGTTACTTCTATGTAAGCGCGCTCCATCGTCGACCGCATCGTTGCATTCCATCAGGTGAGATAGCGGTCAAGCGCGAATCTATCAACAATAATAAAAAACACACTACACATTTTGGGGGAAAGAGAAAAAGTGTACAATAAAAAATGGGGGAGTGACATGATAGCGTGACCCTTGGATTCCAAGAAACTCAGATACCATCAAATTTTTAATTAGATGTTTAAAGAATTTTTATATTTATTGGATTTTAGGGAATTTACCAGAAAAAATATTCAAAAATTCGCATGTTTTATTTTTGAAAATAGTAAACATATTTATAGTATGTAAAAGATAGTCTATAAAAGTACTGATCTGATTATTATTGACGATTTTGTCTTTTTATTACGAAAAAAAAAAATCACTGTTTCTACAAGCGAAACCCTAGGACAAATGGCTAGTAACTTTGTTTTTCATTAGAAAATCGTTAAATTACTCCTCTCACGCTCACTCTCAGAATCTCTGACTGATACTGATTAAATCCTACCTGTGTTCCATCAATTACCATTCGAGTTTCAACAAAATACTGTATTAGACCACTATCCAAAATATCACTTTCATACGTCATTATAGAGATTATACCAAAAACGCCCAATTTTCACTGTCCAGCTAATAAAACAAACACTAATTCTACCTAAGCAACAAAGACGTCATTTGCTTCGTAGTACGACTTCTAATCATACAAAGCAACTGTCATTCCACTAACAAAATAACCCAGCCGATTACAGGACGAAATTACATCGCCTTAAACCGGTATAACGACGTATCACAAAGGATACAGGCCCGTTAAAAATTTATCCGCGCCTTAATAGGACGAAGACCATAAAAACTGTGTTAAAGTACAAGTTGTTTAGAAACAACAGCTATTGTCGTAAACAAGAACTTACCCTGTATATTACCTAGTACATAATATTTAGGTAAGTGCCTACAACGCGTGGTATAAGTCTGCTTGTATCACACTAATCTATATATATTTAAGCAAAATACCACTCACTGATTAATCACGAAATCTCAGAAACTATAACACCTACAAACATACATTTTGTTAGGCAGGTTTCTTGTAGGGTGTTCAATAAGAGCGGATTTTACGAAATTCCACCCTTAAGGGGGTCCGGGGTTTGGTTCAATCCATGCTCCGGAGCGAGGAGGAGTGGCAGGCGGTCGCCTCCTTCTGCGAAGCAGTAATGCTAGCAAAGTAGGAGGCCAACCGCATCAGGCAACGGCGTACACGCCGCCACCGCCGCCGGGATTCCGATCCCGATTTCCGGCCACCGTAGGCGCGGGCTCGGGGACGGCGGGCAATGAGTAGCTCGCTGTCCGTCCGTCCGGTAACAGACCGGTCCGAGCTCAAGTCGTTTACGGCGCGCACTGTTCCCGCGCGCCTCAAGGAGTTGTCAGCAAACTGTAGCTCAACAGGGCCGAAGCCTACTGGGGTCACAGGTATGTGAAAATGGCACCCGGGGCCCTGGGACCAAGGCAAAGAATGGAACGGGGTAGGTTTTTAGTCAGTAAGAGTCTGACACTACTTCCCGCTCCACCCAAGGGCGGGATTTGTCAATAGATGATTTTACCTACCATAAAAAAAAAACCCTTAAGGGGGTATCCACGGTGGACGCCATCATGTGCATGTGAGCCTACGACGGGGGATGCGGTGTTCCAGGGCAGGTGTGTCGTGGCAGTGCCCTTGGACATTGCCAACACCTTTAATTCCCTGCCCTGGAGTAGAATTGGAGAGCACTTCGGTACCACCGGGTGCACAACTACCTCTGTCGTGTTATCAAGGCCTACCTATCGGAGGGGTTACTGGGGCCATAGGTTATGTGAGACTGTCACCACGGGCCCCGGGATAAAGGCAAGGAATGGAAAGGTAGGTTTTTAGTCAGTAAAAGTCTGACACTATTTCCCGCCCCACCCAAGGGCGGGATTTGTCATTGGATGATTTTACATACCCAAAAAAAAAAAAAACCTATCGGAGGGGTATATTATCTACCCCGGTCTCCAGACAGAGTGGAAACTTCGAGAGATTAGTCAGTCTTTGAGTAGTCAGCTAGGAAACAAAATCCTCATCTAGTTCCAACTGACTAAAAAAAATTACGTGTGAAATGTAAAAAGTGTTCTTTTAAAACCTATTTGCAAAATATTTATCGAATAAACCTTATTTAGTTATTAATTTAGATCCTTAATAACGAAAAGAACAAATACAGATAAAAGTGCACAAAGATACTGAATATAAGAAACTTCCTTCAGCGAAAGAAGAAATAATAAATTTCTTTTAACAATCTATTAATACAATGACGTATATTAATAACACCAAAAGCTATCCATCCTCCATTACATTTGTGGACCACTAAATATTCCGAGTATATGATCTCTATATCAGCTTAGAACGGCTCCGGGAGCCAATGACAGGGAAGAGTCAATTATACGCAAGGACGGCTTACAAGAGAGAGAGATCAATTCGGCTTTATCACGACTGTTACTGTGGCCTCAGGTATAAGAAGTAGCGGGAAAGTTAACGTTGTGCGAAAGATGATAATGACTGCAACGCATATCACTAAAAGAGTTAAGGGTATACGCTGATAATGAAAAGATGGATGGATTTACTGAGGAGTCATGTAAAAGCATTGGCATGTCGTAGAACCAAAAAAAAATCGAAGACATGTTACAACCCGCACTTGGCCCGCGCGGTGGATTACGGCCCGTATCAAAATGTATTATTCTTTAAAGTTATGTCACCATCACAAATAAAGAAAATATGAAAGCAGTTATAGCTTACAAATTGCACCACCCGCTTAGTTATACGTAGGTAGGCAAGAGGAATAATCGTCTAATTGTATTGGAAGCAGAGGTGAGAGGCGCTCAATTTGTTTCATTTCAACCTTATTTACAGACAAAAGGTAGATTCCTGTTATCTTCCTCATAATGAACTTTGTTATTCAATATTAAATGATTCTCTCACTGAATATTTTTTTGGCTTTTCATTGGGATTTTGATATATTTTTTCCAATTACGAATGACATTGGTTTTCGAATCGGAGATTGGAAAAAGTTACAAAGAAGCAATTTAAGTTACTTTCTTTTATTTTAAGTTAGTTAGTGGAATTCTAAAAAGAAAAGTCCATATTGCATTTTATCTACTTGAATAAAAATCAAGCTTTTAAGGGCTTAAGCCTTGGTTTCTAAGAACGTTGTAAGTGATCAAAAAAACTTAAGAAAAACACGTTAACCATTTTTAATGTACTTAAAATATGTCATTAGTATGAAGGTGAACCTACAAGTCCGTGATAAGGCCTGTCATACTGTTTAGATCAAAAACGGATGAAAAAAGATTGCATATAGCAGAGATGAGCATGTTGAGATGGAAGTGTGGTGGGAAGAGAACGGATAAAGTAAGAAGTTTGAACGTGGCGCCAGGTTTGTCTTGGTATGGTCATGTGAAGAGGAGGGATGAAACGCATGTTACTAAAAGAGTTATGAGTTCAAATATGGATGGATGGTGAGGGAGGCTAAAGAAAAGATGGACGGATTGTGTGAGACACGCTATCACTAACTCCTTTTTATTTCATAGCACTGTAAGAAAAGGAAGTTAGTGATAGCGTGACGAGGAACAGGACAGAATGAAAGAAAAAAAACGTGTTGCGCCGACCCCAAATATAACGGGATGAGGGCAGGAAGATGATGTATGATTGTAAGGTTAAAGAAAATATTGTGAGAGGAGTGATATGAAAGTCAAGAGTCAATGATAGCGTGACGGTAGATGAGACAGAATGGCAGAAAAAACTGGCCAAGTGCGAGCCAGACTCTTTAACGGAGGTATATGTACTACAACATCAAAATCGAGTAAAAAAACGCCGACAAAATATCGTTACTTGTATGGGAATGGGAAAATAGGGAACCCCTTTAATTTTTAATTATATTTTTCTTTGTTCTAGTGGCAATAGAAACACATAATCTGGTCTGTGAATAATTTCAACTCTCTGCCTATTTTTTTTCGGTGACATCCCTGGGCCCTTGAGCGGGCGGGAGATAGTGTCAGACTTTTACTGACTAAAAACCTACTCATCTTTCAAAGTTATAAGCTTGTAATGTTACCTGATTGTCCGCACAAATACGTGGTCACCGGGCCATCCGGGCGACTGAGGGGTAGTTTTGCTTTCACAACCAGCTGTGCGCTGGCACCTAATGCCCTTTATGACCTACCATGACCGTGTATACTTATTGTCAGTGGTGTCCACCTTATAACCTTTTTTAAATATTTTTGGGAAAAAATATGGTATAAAAATAATTGGAATCGATTCAGTTACTGATTTTGAACAAACTATATTCAGGTTTCGCATATATTAAAAATAATGTTGTATGTACATTTGTGGGAGGTATTTGCAGAACTGTGGAAAATAATAGCATAAATAAAATATGTATGTGAGTTTTATGTCCAGCCCACTGCTGGACATAAAACTCACATCATGTAGTTAAATGATGAAAATAATATACTTGTATTATTACTGTAAGCAAAAAGACCGCCTTTGTGTGCATTTCCTATTGTAATTTAGGACGTTTTAATTTTGGTGTACAAGAAACAGTAACAAGTTTTATTATGATAATAGTAGTGAATACTAATATAAATACTCACAGTTAACATTAAGTGTGATTCTCTTGCTGACGGCGGGCGGCACGTCGTTGGCAGCGATGCACAGGAACGCGCCCATCTGCCGCCGATCCACGCGCCACAGCGGGAGAGAACTGCCCGTGAAGCTCTCAACTAGACAAAGAAAAGATTCAAAGATTCAAAGCATTTTAATTCAAATAAACCATTTACAGGCACTTTTGAAAAGTTAAGAAGGCGGTCTGTCAAAAAAAATGATGCTAATTGCACATTCCAAAGCGTAGATCTCTATGGAGAAGAATGTAGAAGAAACTCCATGGACACTTTTTTCAAACTTGTTATGTATTGCAAATATCTCGGTTACATGTTTCTTGTCACTGCTATTATATGAGAACAATGTAAATAAGATAAATAGAAAAAAATAAGATAAAGAGAGAAAGAATAAGAAAAATCATCATTTCAGTCAAAAAACGTCCACAGTTGGACATAGGCCTCCCCCAAGTATCACCATTACAACTGTACTCTTACTTATGCGTCTCGCATCCTTCCATGAAAATTATATAAATATGGTTATTTTACTCAGACAAATTCATACAATTACTTCTAGGAAAGCGTGCTCTATTTTCGGTTACATTATCGCTTACCATCAGGTGAGATATGGTCATACGTGAGCAAAATTCAAAATTATATAAATATATGTCTACACCAGATATCTACGACAGCATAAACCTTAATATACTAGTTTTAGCACTCATTTTTGCTTGCATTATTTTAACGTATAACGAAGCGATACGTCACATGTCGCGTCATTGTAATCGGCAAATGGCAGGAAACAACCTATTTCTTTATCAAATCAATCCTAATTTTTTCTTCAAGCAATATAGTCTAATACCAAAAGTAACCTTCTTTTCTTTTGTTCGCCTATTCCTGAACAATATGGTTTATTGGTTATTTTACTCTGACAAAATTCTACATTTAGACAAGCGTGCTGTATCATCGGTCACATCATCGCTTACCATCAGGTGAGATAGTAATCAAACACGAGCCAGATTCAAAATTAAAGTTTGCCTGTCTGATTTTTACAGCCCAGTTATTGGATAAAACGAGACTTCTCCTGAGATTGAATCACTGCTTACGTAGGTGGGATAGCAGTCAAGCATTAGTTTATAACAAATAAAAAAAATTGGGGTTACTGATATGACAGCTGCCATCTCTGTATGTCTCAGCAGCTATGCGATAGATGCTCACACATCCAGTGACCAACTTGAGAAAGCATACCTTATTTTTTTTATACGGCAAATTATCTTTTGACTTCTCCTGCTCTAGGGAAGACCGAGAGGGCGTATCTTTTACTGACTAAAACAACCCTTTGAGTTCCAGAATCACGAGTTTCCCTTTCAGAACTACCGCGTACATCGAAGAACTGGAACAATTTGCCTGCTGTGGTCTTCCCATCCAATTATAATTTGGGTGTGTTCAAGACTAGAGTAGACTCTTAATAAACAAGTACACCTCACCATCAACGATTGCGTCACTGTTTACCGTCAGGTGGGATTGCAGTCAAGCACTAGTTTATAACAAATAAAAAAGAAGTAAACCCATGGCCTCAGCAGAGTTCAATACTGCTGGGCCCGTAAGGTTTTGCTGACCTCTCTTTAAAGCGTGTAAAACATTACGCGCCGTTGACGAGAGCTCGTTCCGGATAGTTACCGGATAGCCAGACACTGAGCTACCCGACGAGGACCAATTCCTCGTGAAACACGGCTTAGCAGTAAATCGATAATCCCATATGCCTTTAAATTACCATAATCCTTTTACTTGAGAAACAACAACAAGATTTTAAAACAATCTCAGACTTTGACCAAACTACTTTAAACTTTGAAGTGTTTTAATAACATCCTTCACCGAACCGGGCTAGGAAATTTCCTACGCCTAGTAATCAATATTCTTGACAACGGAATTAAGGCTAGTAAGACGTTATTAATAAAAGGGCAAAGGGTAGTGCTCCTATTGAGGATGAGCCCTAAGGGACGGAATAATGAACCGAGCCAAAATAAATGTCAACTATTTGTATCAAAGATAAGATGTTCCTTAATAGAATTTGTTTCGGTCGTTAACAATGACATTTTATCGAGTTATCTAGATTTTATCTTTAAGTAGCTTCTGCAACGTCTTCACTCAATTCAATTAGTATGTTCATAAAAATTTAGGACTTTTCGAAGTTGAAAGTGATTTATATAGTATAATTATATACGTGTAGTAAACATAAAAATGGAGGTTAAGTAATACAAGCCAAGTCATTCCTTGTAGACAACAAAACAGGTAAAGTTGAAAAACTCGCTCGCTAAACTTTAAGCTTTACCCACATCAAGCGTGTCCTTGCCAAGAACGCGTATTACAGGGTTAAAGACTACGTTGAAGACACGCTAGTTTGGCAATGATTACTTCTGCACATATGAATTAACTGCATTATCTTGTAATTGTGTATTAGCTACTCCATCATTGTTTTATTTTTGTTTACTTTTTTTTATTATTATTGATAGGTTCGCGCTTGACCGCTATCTCACCTGATGGAAAGCGACGATACGGTCGACGATGGATCGCGCTTACCTAGAAGAAACCTATTCAACCTATACATCAAACCCCCGGTCCCAAATTTTTCTTTGATAATGGATATGACAGAATAACGTCTGCTGGTAACTGAATAAAAACATTTTCCATGTGATTTACATTGTTGTTTAAAATTACAAAAAATCGCTCATATTTATCATTCATTATAATGAAAAATAGAATCTTTTATTCGTCTGATCTTATGTGATACGTAGTTCTGTTATATAAAATACGCACCAATCCACAGGATGCGTGAAGATTCTAACCAAATGGCTACGAGGTGGCTACGAGGTGGCTACGGCGTAGCCGATGCCTACGGCCTTCACCGTTCACATGCATGCTCGTAGCACATTGCCGAGGTGATACAAAATGAGCAGTATCTCACACGAAAAAAAACGATTTTGGAATATTCTTTACAATGTAATCTTTAGTTATATTTCAACACTAGACAGTAACCGCAACTTTGTCCGTGTCACTCTTAAGCAGCACAACGCCACATTTTGGTTACAATTTAAATAGACCAACGAAATGTCTGCGTATTTGTAATGTTGTTATGCTTAACAAGCTTTTCAAATGCGCAGACATCTCAGTACGTTAAAATTACATCATCATAAGATGCTTAACCTTGGAGCAACAAAAACGGCAGGTAATATATAAACACCGTTAAATTTTGATCGTTTTAATCCCCTGGAGTGTCGATCCCGTATATGAAACACTATCGATTTGTAAAGATAAAATTAAAAAATAAAGCCTATTCCTTTTCTAAAACTCGAATTCATAAAATTAATTATTAATTCGAGTTTTAGAAAAAAAGGACATTTTTTATTTTTCAATATTATACACATGTACGAAATTAATTTCTTTAAGTAAACAAGTCAATGACCTTGTAGGTAGTTGTCGGTCATTGCGTACTAACTACCTACAGGTCATTGAACTCACCCAGCTGACGTTTACTTAAAGAAATTAATTTGGTACATTTGTAAATTAATACGAGTTAAAAAAAAGTTCTTTATTTTTAATTTTATCTTTACAAATCAATATTATTTCATGTACCTAATCGACCGTCCCCGGGATTAAAACGAACAAAATGTAACGGTGTATACTTTATATAAATAATTGTTGTTTGTTAATTGCTTTTTAATTGTTTGTTGTTTTGTGGTGTATTGTAGTTATTTTTACGCTAGTTTTTTAGCCACGAAATCTTCGAAATATCAAAAGCAAAACTGCCATTTTGATCATCAAAAAAAAAAAAAAAAATCTTGATGAAAACAGGTTTTGATCAAACTGAGGCGCGCACCAAACAATTTTTCAGTAGTATTATGACAAATGATTTCTTTTGTTTCCTGTATCTGGTGACTTGAAGCCTTCAAGTATGCAATGTTCCGAACCATTGGCTCTTCAGATTTCCCTCTTACAATTCATATATTTTTTTCTAAATAGCCTTTTTCTTTTTCTTTCATTGAAATTCAATGGACTCATTGAATTTCAATACATTAAAACGATGTGAGTTTTCAGAGAATTTTGTATAGGAAGTCAAGTTACAAAAACCTTAGGTGTTAATATGGTATTACTTTGTTCGATAAGAATAGGGCTATAGACTAGGCTTTTTCTTCATAATAGAGGGAAATAATGTAATACTGTACAAGAATAGGCTACTAAATTATCATACCATGACTTGAAATTATTGTTAGGAATTGTATAAAAAATTACAAAAATACTAAAAGCTTTTTCTTTTTAAGAGCGGCCAACCCGGGATACATTTTTATACAATGGCTCTTACGTGATTATGATGAGTTCTCCAGTTATTTTAGAAACGCAGATATCGGTGAATATTATCCAAGTTTCTACTAAAATCAAAACATAATGTAAAACTAATGCAGTAAACGAATCAAGTTATAATTATTTGCTATTTTGCGTGAATTTGGGCCAATTTAATGTACTCATAAATTAAAAATATGTGTATATCAATAAATATCTTGTACGTATCGAAATTGTGAATAACGAATTCTTTTTTCAAAAATGTTTGATGTTCAACAAGTTTTGTAAAATATTTGAATAGATGACGAAATTACAAAAGAGTTTGCACTTACTTTTTTTCGCGTTTCCTATTCATCAAACATTACAGTGGATGAAACAGCAAACTTTTAAACCATGCTTGCGTTGACGATCAACAAGTGGGGAAGCGCTCTCTTAAAAATTTTTTTCCTCAGCAACAAACTATAATAATTATAAAAAAAATTAAACCTTTATAAAAATCCCTGCTGCCAACTTTCTTCAGCAGTATTGGTTCATGGTCCTCCCTTCTCCACGTGATCTTCGGTGGAGGATGACCCGATGCTCTGCAGATGAGGGTTACATTGTCCAACTCCTGGGCTGACACATCTGCCGAAGTCTCTTCGTTGATTATGTCAGGTGGCACTGAAAAGAAAATGGACGTAGGGTATTCATGGATAGTATGACGTCAGCCAGAAGACGCGTGGGCCTTAAATTTTTTAAATAGCGTTCTAATTGTTTTCCTATACTTCTGTAATATGTTTTTAACTATTGGATTTCGACTTTATGTATAAAACTGTAACTTTTTAAGAAGTTCATTGTGTTAAAGTCTGTTTACGCTCACTTCTCAATTATAATTCTGTCACTATACATGAGGACTTGTAATTGGCTAAATTTCGTCTATGATTATTTTTCTTTTAATGAGTTTTATTTTTATAAGCTATATGTCGTCCAAGATGTAATAAATGAACGACTTTTATACGTCATCTAGTCCTAAAATAAGTAGAGCATGTAGTAGTAGTACCAGATAACTAATAAACCTACTTATTTATTTTATAAATTCATAATTACTATAGATAAATTACAGCCAGACACAGACCATCGTGTTCATCACACATACATTTGTCTTGGGTTGAAAACAAACACACGATCTCCAGCATAGCAGTCAGGGCTAACTGCTAGACCAACAAGCCAGTCAAATAATGTGATAATGTTAATAGTTTTTCAGAAAAACTACGTTGATTCATGTCCGACCTATATCGACCTACATATATGCCAACAGAAGTATTCGAACACAAGGCAAATCAAACATGCTACGAGTATTAACTCAAAGAAAACTGACACATTCGAACTAAAAATAAATACACATCCCGTTATTTTCACGTTATTTAAAATTCCACTAGACAGGTCAAATACACTCAAAAGAAATAAATAAACAGTACATGTAAAAAAACTCGAACGACCAATATACGAGAAAAATCCGTGAAAATGTCACACGAATATGCAGGCAGATTGCAAGCAATTTTTGCAAGAGTATGTTTTTCTACATTTAAAGATTTTTCTGAGTCAGTGCTGTACCTCGCGTACTCGTAAAAATACACTTATGAGTGCTCGAGTCAAGTCGAGTGTATCGCTCCAGTTTGCTCGAATCGCTTTCTTATTTACATAATATAAGTGTGTCGTGTTAGATAGAAGAGGTCGCGACTGTTTTTTATTGGTCTTTAACTTTTCCATTGTGTCATGCTCAGTTTATTGACAGGGGAATTTGATAGGGAAAAGAAAATATATAATGTAGTATTAGGAATATTATCATTTAACGGTGTTTTGGTTATTTGTGTATCTAAGTCCTCAATTTTGCCAAAGGCTGTAGTTACTGATTAGATAAAACATTTATGTCAAAATAGCCAACTTGAATAGCAAATTAATCGTAATATACATTTCCAAAGTATCTTTGAAAGTTTGCCTTACAGCTAAAGAGACTCTTTTAATACTTAAGTTCTAAGATTAAGATCTTTTTAGCAACTGTTGCTTATTTACCCACAAAAGTTACAGAAGTAAGCCAAAATCGATAGCTATCAAGTTTGTCGAACACTCGAAGTGATGGAACTTGAGGAGTCTGGCCAAAAGTTGTTTTGGGCTCTTAATAGATTGAATCAGAACAATTAACAATTTTGCTTCGCTGGTCACAGGTTTCACCATTTCATGATATGGATCGTCTAGGTTGACGAAGCATTTAGATACAAATTTTATGAAACATCAAGCTCTCGAACTGGTCTAGCTAGTGTGGATTTGGGTTATGAGGAAGGTGAAGACATCATGGCGCCTCTCTATTCACTCTCTCAATGCCAAACTTTCCGCAGAGATTGTGGCGTGTCCAGAGCTAGGTTGCGACAGTCACTATCTCCATACTGCCATGAGATAAAGAAATAAAGGGTGTGCCTGTGTTTTCGGATACATTTGTGAAGTATACATACATACATTATATATATGTCGACGGCTCGTTCAAGATGGTTCCAGCTCTGATCATCTACCAGGTGGGCCTACGTGGGTATCGAGCAATTAATAAAAACGGTTAGGAACTGAATCAGTTTACTTCTCAATACATTTCGGTACAGTGCACTGTTATTAGGTAGGTACAAACAACAAATCGGAGAGTTTCAGAACGTTTTGACTCTCTCTATATATATAACTAACTACCATATATACCATACCATACCATATATATATAGCTAACTGTAACATTCTATGTAAATCTTCGTAGAGTTTGGCCACTTTGGCGGGAATTCTGTCAGCAATTTTTTTTTAATATGTCGTAAGAGTTAGTATATCATCTACGACATCTTCATGCTGACAACCTATAACGTCATTAAATGTAACATCAACTTCTTTGTTTAAATGATTGATTTTATCTAAATGAAATGTACCAAATATCCCCTCGTCCATACTTCCTAATATTTCATTTGGACTTTATACAATTTGAAAAAGAAATCCCCCGTGACTACCGGCGCGATATTACATGTTAAATTCCTCACCCCCCAGAAAGTTATGCCGGCACCTCAGAGACATAGTAAA
This sequence comes from Leucania comma, assembly GCA_958295575.1. Taxonomy (NCBI): domain Eukaryota; kingdom Metazoa; phylum Arthropoda; class Insecta; order Lepidoptera; family Noctuidae; genus Leucania; species Leucania comma. The sequence goes on along the minus strand of OY282476.1, from coordinate 5,488,182 downwards.
AATTCAATATTGAAATCCATACTTCAAAACTTGAGAATTGAAAAAAAGAATAAACCCCCAGAACTAATTTGAGCTGCGAACGATAAAACTTGGCGCCCACCTTCAATGGCGCGGAGAAATAACGTTAACTTCTCTTAAGGTGATTTATTTTTGTGAAGAAAATACTTTTCCAGCGTTCATTCGAGACGTTTCATTGATATTGAGTTTTGTTCTAAGTTCTACGTAAGTACTTTGAAATGTTTTGAAGCGTCGGATCCGTCCCCTATCCTTAATAAGCTTAAGACTTCCTCTTTTATTTTTACCTATTACTCGTTTAGAAAATCGTTCGTTTCAGGGTTTATATTAAAAAATATATTCCCCCTTGTTTCAAAAGTTCGCCATTTCGTTTGTTGTTGTGTAATTTACTTAAGTTTTTTATGGGTAAACCTTTTCAATATCGTTGTTCGAGTTTCGGCCATTTCTCTTTTCATTTATGGTTTTACCATCATAAATACTTAAGCAATTTTTATTAACACTCTTGAAAGAGTTTCCAATGACGGTGTGGTGACGAGATTATCTTTTGTTTCATAAGTGCCCATGTAGGCCTATGTGAAATAAAATATTTTGAATTGAATTGGTTTGAATGGGTACTAAAGGGATCGTTTATAACAAAGGATTATTTGTAAGCGATACCTATAAAAAGGGTTTTTATAGATGAGAATTTGTAGACGAGGACCCAGAATAAAATTTCAAATACGAGAGTTAAGTATTAATGAAAATTTAGTAATTATTTTGAAGAACGATTAAATTTCCTTTAAAGTATATTATTTGTGAAATCTTTATAATTTTACTGTGAATTCGCATTTAAGCTAAAGTAGCCAAAATCTACACGTATTCATCTTTTGAATACCGTAATTAGAGACACAATAGAAAGATAATAAGTGTGCGAACGCCGGCATTCGCTTGGGGCTTGAGTAACTACAATGATGAGCCAAAGCATGCATACGAATTTTCGAGAATTCGAGATAAACTGATATATTTATCAATTATATTATCATATATCCCTAATTGAATTAGCCCATTGGATAGATTCACTCACCATAAACATCAATGCATCCAATTTGCCACTTCATACTAGGCTGCGTATTGATCTGGCACATGTAGCAGCCACGATCTTCAGCCCGAAGAGGTCTGATCCTGAGCTGCCATGTACTCGGAGTGTCCAGGTTCACAGAGTATCGAGGGCTTAGGACCACTCGATCGTTGAGAGATAGGACCGTTTGGTCCTCTGCACGAAGCCAGCCCACCTGATAAGGACAAAAGAAACGTCAAAATATTTTTTAGTTTCAGATAAATTAAATGTCGGTACTGAATGGTAAAAATCTCTCTTTTATAATACGAGTATGTTAATGTAGATGCACACACATGCATCCTACAATTCAGATGCATAATTTTGCATGAACCGTCACGACGATTGTGAATGTCATGGTTGCTTATGCAGTTAAAACCGTCATGCATAACTGTATGAGAATATTTAGAGTAAAATCACATTCGATCGATACCAGAGACAAATTTAGGATTCGCAGCATGTACAAGTAATTTAATTAAATTTAATTTAAAGCTGTCAAAAACATTTGAAATAACAGTAAACAACAATTTCATTAAAGTAAACCATTCCTCACCGATCCACGATTCCGAGCGAAGGCATTTTAAAATGCGCAAATTAGTTTTTGCTCTCTCACCATAGTTGCAACAGTACAGAATTTACATCTCATCCCGCCAAGTCACCGGGTCTTCTATTTAATTTACTCGAGACTGCAGCGAGGCCGCAGGCTCTTTGAATTTTAAACAGGGATTAACATGAACGTACATTGACGAAATGTAGCACTGAGAATACAAAGTTTTTAAAACATTTGTTTCTAGAAGTTCTTCTTTTTTTGTTTCTCTATACATATATTACAATGGAAATGCAGGATACAGCAATAGAGAAATACAGAAATGCAGTTGTATTTCTCAAGAGAGTTGGCGTTGATATGCTTTCGCATAATATACGTGCATATTTTTTAGGTGTGTACAAGATAGTATAAACGAAGCTGGCGGGTCTGTGTAATATATTCTGGCTAATCTTGGCAAGTACTGCAAGGATTTAGAAACAGTTTTCACTACAATATAAAGCAACTTTTTCAGACTGTTTTTTTTTAGTTTTTATGTGCGTAAATAATATGATATAAAATGAAGTATAATGTTTGACTATGACAATTTTTTTTTATTGACACAAATAATGGCATTCAAGAGATAACAGATTGAGATTATCAAATCTATCTTTTACATGTGTGACAAATTACATATGCATGATATGTAAAAATTGTAATCAGATTCCGATTTGAAATATGCAAAATTGGCTTCAAACTAAGCTCTCAATTTTTGTGACAAAATTTGTATGATAAAACATATTGGACTAAATAAAGCCAATGGTAATATGTATCAGTCCATATGTTATTATAGGAACAACAAACCATAATTCCGTCTCCCTTCACAAAACAAATTACATCAACAGAATCACACAAGGAAAAGATTAGTGGAGAAAGCAAACACAATAACCTGTTCCATTACCTCCCTTCGTAGTATCTCAGAAATTAATCCCGAAGTAACATCATTATCTATTATTATAATGTCTGCTTCGTAATGCACGCTTTCATTATCAACTACGTTCATTTCTAATGTACCTTCTATGTTCCCGGCTATAGTCTTGTGTGTGTTTGTCTTTATTTCATGTATTGTAGCTTGTCTAGTTAAGTGCTTCTATTTCTGTATGTGTCTTCAGCTACTGTGTTTTTTTTGCAAGTTTATATTATTTTGAGTTCAATTAGCATTAGTTTGTTAAGCGTGCCTATTAGTATCAAGTATTCATCAATCACAAAAAACATACACTTACTCACATACTCACTTATACTCTCACACACATTTACTCTCTCTCGCCCACTTTTATTCATTATGATATTCATCATTGTGTTTGTATTGTTCCATGAAATGATCTATTATTAATGTTACAATGTCTTATAAAATATTGAAATTACATTTTATGAAGGGCGTCTTTATGCTGTTTTAGCGTATAAATCTCTAGTTTGAACAACTACGTATTTCCTTTCAATAAGGCTATAAAATTAATAACCCTGGCCCTTTTATTTATCAAAATTGATATAACAATGTCTAGTAACAAATTTTCGGGTAAAATTGGTACTTTGTTTGTTAGAAAATTAATGGATACTCCAAATTAATTTCACTCGAGTGAAAACCTTTATCTGTTACAAATAATATTTTAACTTATAATTAATCTTCTGCTTAATTAATGTGATTTTGTTTAACGGGTTTTTTTTGGCCAAAAATTTTAATTAAGTTTTGTTTTTCTTTCATTATGAGTGATTAAGTATAACTCATGAGTTTGCTTGCTCAAGTATCTACTGAGTTTATCTTGTACATACTTTTATTTTAATAGTGAGCTAAGTATAATGAAGATAAACGATGTTTCATTATAATCTCAAGATATTTTCTTCGCTGCCATAATGAGTAGAAGGGGTACTTTGTCAAAAATAATATGAAACTTAAACAGAAAACTTTTTGCATCTGCGACATAATGACGAGTAAAAGATTGGAACAAAACTGACAATTTGTCATTTATAATTATCTCATTTAAATGTTTGCCCAGCCCTTTTAATTTCTCACTAATTTTAAAACTACGGTCCCAATTAAGTATCTAGAACGCGATAATATTTTTCCAACAAATTGCTTCTGAAGACTAATTAGTTTCTTTTAATAATAACTTACCGACTTACGAGCAGTCGGTGGCCGAGTGGTAACGGCCCCGACTTACGAGTTGTAGGTCGCGGGTTCAAACCTAGCAAGGCGCATTACTTTGTGTAATTTATATCATCAACACTGCTCTCAAAACGGTGAAGGAAAACATCGTGAGGAAACCGGCATGTCCTAGGACTAAAAATTCGAAGACATGTGACATTCACCAACCCGCACTGGGCCCGCGTGGTTTATTACGGCCCATCCCCTCTACTAGAGAGGAGGCCTGTGTCCCAGCAGTGGGAATATTAAAAGGCTGATGACGATGATGATGATGAATAATAACTTCCATTACTAGTTAGTTTTTTGTCGATTAATTACTTTAAGGGCTCGTATACACGATGCCGCCGCCACGCCGATACCGCTCCGCCATTGCGCCTCTATGCTGTGTATACGTTAGCGACAGCACCATTTGAGCGCTCCCGCGCCGCCACCGCGTCCGCTCCGCTTGAGGCGCGGTGTCGATGCAGCGTCTACAGCCCTAAGCAGGTGCATTACTTTGTGTAATTCATTTTAACACCACTCTCAAAACGGTGTAGGAAAACATCCTGAAGAAACCGGTATGTCTTAGAACCAAAAATTCGAGGTCATATGACCAATCCTCCCTGGGCCTCTTCTAGAGAGGAGACTGAGTCCCAGCAGTGGGAATATTATTATGCATAAGCTTATGCTTATACTAACTAGATTTTTGTCGATCTTAGTAAGTGTCAACAATAATAGGTATCCTGTATGGGTTAAACCATTTTAGTTGTTAAACCCTCAATTACTTTCGAGCATAAGGGCTCTTGTTTGAAGTAGCTTCCTCTATCATGTGATGTAGCTTCGCATCGCGTGATGGGGGAATTAATGGAGTCTCTCAAATGACACTTGAAAAGGATATGCGATGATAAAGGACTGTAAAAGCGATAGAATTACTCACTTTACGTGAAACGATGAGTTTCGTAGTTACGAGAAGTTTCATAAGATGATACTGTCGATAAATTTTTATGCGAGATTTTTGTTAAATGTTTCAAGATAAGTTTCTACGTATGAAGCCACAAGTGCCCACTCTTTTTAATACAAATACAATTTGAAATGGTAATTGCTGTTATATTTTAAAACCAAACTTGATGCTGTATTCAGAAAACGATTTATTTTCAATGTTTTTTTTTTTTAATTGATATAAACTAGTGCTTGACTGCAATCCCACCTGATGTTAAAGCAGTGATGCAATCGTTGATGGTGAGCCGCACTAGTTTATTAAGAGCCTATTCACTCTAGCCTTGAAGACACCTAAATTATAATCGGACGGGAAGACCGCAGCAGGCAAACTGTTCCAGTCTCTCGATGTACGCGGTATAAACGACGATGCAAAACGTTTAGTCCGTACCATAGAAGTTTCAACAACATAAGGGTGGATATTCGCCGTACGTCGGGCTGTCCGATGAAAGAACTTAGACGGCGGAATCAAGTCATGTAATTCCCGCGCACACTCTCCAAAATGCATCCTGTAAAACACCGAAAGGCTGGCTACTCTACGCCTGTGCTCGAGGCTTTGTAGATTTAACTGATGGTATTCGTTGTTTAGAACAAAATATCGTACAAAGCAAGAACAGGCCTTACCCAATCGATATTTTTTTTTTTCTGATATAAAACTCTATCAAAAAGGAAACTTTAGTGCGGAAAAATGGACTGCTCATTTTATCCTCACTATACGCCTCCGCCAGCGTTAATCTTACAAATTCTTGAAGCACATAATTCCTGAAGGTGTAAAACCGCAGTAAACGCTGTATTTTACATTATTTTAGTCCACTGGGTAAAGAAATCCTCTACCATCTAAAATTATAAGTGAAGTATCAAGATGGATCTATTCATTCATCATGTTTGCTGATAAGTTCATAAATATATCTTCAAACTGATTTCAACTTCGTTTAATTAATCGGACAATGATTAATGACTGATCTTAAATTTAGATTATTTATTTTAAAGACGACAGTGATATTAACAGTAAATATCAAGAAGTTTAGAATAAAATAGAAGAAAGGTTTGATATTGATGGAAAGAAATTAGAATAGAATAAATTTTGAATAGTGGGGTTAGTTGTAATGACTGACTTTCGAGATATACTCGTAGATCGTAGTGTCAAACCTAGGCGATTTCTTTAATTTGTGTAATTTATTTCATCACCACAGCTCTCAAAACGGTGAACGTGAGTCATCGTGCTCCAGGAGCATTACACACTGACAGGCGTCATTTGACAGATAGCTCCTGGAGCGCTACACACTTACAAGGATGTGTGTATGATTGTTTTGTAATTTGATGAGAATTATTTTTCAGTGTACCGAACGAACATACAATTTTGTAATGTAATTAATCTAAAATCACAGCCCAAGGAATTCCAAATAATCTTTAACTATTAAAAAATTTCTTTCCACTTACTATATATTACTTTTTCTTGCTTCCTCTATTAGAAGTACGACGTCCCCAACTAAATACGTTTAAATTTTCTGTCGCAGTTGCGTATTGCTTGCGAATGGACTTGCTTTGTGTGATGCTTTCTATTTGAGGAAATACAGCACCCCAGTTCCCATTTCAATAGGTACATTAGTAATGAGATTTTTAGAGAAATGAGTAAGAACGAGACAATATTTTCGTAATATTTTATGTTCTAAGAATGAACTTTAAAAATAAATGTATCGAGTGATGTCTCGAAAGAGTGAGTTCCGATGCAAAACGTTAACGTGATAAATGAGTGCTAAAATAAAAATACAATGGGACTAGGATATGAAACATAAGAGCTGTTTTGATAATGCAGAAATAACAATACACTTTTGTTATTTGATTGTGAACATACAACTAGCTATCTCCCGTGAATTTCGTTACATAAACAATTTTATTAATTATTAGCACTTTTCCCGCAACTTCGTTTGTATGAATGTATTAATAATAACCTTAATACCCCTTAAACTCGACTTTGAAGATTAACAGCATTCTAAAAGTAATAGCGGACAGAATAGAAAATCAGTTTCGCAGACACTGGATTGCGGTCCACGTGTCAAAATGATTGTTAGTTTTAATATTTTTTTGGTTTACCAACATAGTTTTAAGTACTTACTAACATTAATATGGATATTCTGCCTCTTTTAGATCAAAAAGGTCTGAAATAAAGTTCTTATTATTATTATTTATTTCAGTTAGACTTTGTGCTCAGTTTTATTCAACCCAAGGAATAATATTTCCTGATACAACCTTTATAATAGATCGTAAATCGTTTTACAGAGATAGTTTTGAATAATAATCAGACTAAATTCAATAATGGATTGTCTGATTTTAGCTAATACCATTTCCTTGACTTAAAAACGCTTCCATACATAAAAAAAAAATGTTGAGCCCAGCGCCATCTATCGATAGCATGACCACGGCCAGAAGCTTTCGCCTAAAAACAACATAATTTCAAGCAAAATCACAAAACACAATCCAAAACACTCAACAATATCTCAGAAAATAAACGATCCAAATCAAACGGGCACATCAAAACAGTTATCAAACATAGCACATTTGCTGACTACACTTCCCCTATTCTTGTACATTTTATTAGCTCATTGTTGCTCCAAGAGCGATGGGGTACTCCGGTACCCCCCTTTGTTCGTCTCGAGGAGCATTTTCAACGAATTCTGACAGGTATCATTAATTTAATGCGCAATGGTGATGGTCCAATTACTTAAAATTCTACTAGAAAATCTTTAGGCTGAGTTGGGCTGATATTTGTGTCAGGACGGGTAGATTTGAGACAGACACTAAGATTGGGACGAATATTGTTGAGTGAGCAAGATTAAACTGTCGGGTTAAGGGTTTGTCTGCCGTAAGGTGTTCCTGGGTTGAAGTTTTTTCTAAATTTTGCTGAATGTGCGGTATTATTTGATTAAAAGATTATGTTACAAATGATGATGTGTTGTTGATTTATTTATATACACTTTGTCTACATCTCTCATTCAACTCTCCTGTCACAGATCTGCTAGAAGATTTTTTTTTTAAATAAGCACCACCTCTGTGTTCTTCTGTTTTTTTTTTTTATTTATTTTAAGTGTTTGTGTGTACTTACGTAAGGATTGGTTATTCATATCTAAAGAATTATAATTATTGAGCAATGCCTATGTGCCCTAAATGGTTAGTCAGAAGTGCATCTTAAAAAATATGCGAATGTCTCACCAAGACCTTAAGCTCATCAGTGACGCCGATATTGTGACTTGTAAACCATTAATTTTACGATTGCTTCGGTATCTTAACTAATGTTATAAATACAAAATAAGACAGAGAGTATTTTTAAATAATATTATTATTACTATTGAGGGAAAGACCAATAAGTTTCGATGGTTACAATTGCTTTGGCGCTAGATGGCGCTACGTGTCTTTCGAATTTTTATTGTTATTCAACCCGAATTGATTGTCAAAATCTAAATTACCGCGAGTTAGTAGCGTGTAAAAATTAGTGCTTAAAATTTTATGATTAAGAAATAAAATTTTAAAAATTAATAGTAATTATTGTATTTATAATTAAATTCTGTTTTTATATTTATAACTATGTTAATATTTTAGTCTACTGTTAATGTTAATGTATTTTAATCTATAAAAATAAGCCTCCTCTAAATTGGACCACCGTCCACGATGACTCCCCTATTTGCTGCAACAGGATTTGTTCCATCACCGGAGGATTATCTCAGATGTTTCAGTCTTTACATTATCCTATTAATTTATTATCGTGAATTGTAATCAGATTTCAACAGTTATTAATTGATTTAATTATTTTAGTTATTGCTTTTCGTTTGATTCATTAATTTTAGTTGGTGGGTAATTTTAGTAAAGTGCTAGTTGATAATTTTGAAGAGTAAAAAATAGTCTATGAAGTGTCTAATTATATGTCATAATATTAAGACGTCTAAAATTATTTCATAAACAAGTATATTTATCGCAATTTTACTACCATGGTCCATGCTACAATTACGAGCATTTCTTCCGAAATACAAAGTAATTACCTACACGATAATTTCATTTTTTTACGTTTCATTTAAATAACGTCTCTCGTCCCGGAAGGAAAGAGAGTGAGTGTCAAACTTTTTGTTCCTTCAGTTGCTCTTTCTGCCCCACTAATTAAAAACTCAGTAAGGAAGATTTTTTGGAAAATTGAGTTACTCATAGATTCGGATTCCTCGTAATGAGCTGTGTATAGTTATTTAATCCTAAAAAAAACTACTAATAACCCCCTTACTGCTACTTTAATTAGCGTGGCAGCTTTGTACTCCAAAGCCACGGTAACTCTTCCGCATTATTCTGCAACCCACGACATCATCATCATCTTTCTAAAAGTGAAAGAATTTTCCAACGCTGCGTCATCCAGTATTTCCTCCAGAACCTTTAGGCCCCATTGGACAGGAGATAGTGTCAGTCTTTTACTGACTATAAAAACCTACTCCTGTTCCTTCGTTGCCTATAATGCCAGGGCAAAATCATCCTTTCACAAGTAGGCCCTTGGCCCCAGTAGGCTTCGACCCTACTGGGCCCCAACGGTTTTCTGGCATCTCCTTGAGGCGCGCGTGTAGCAGTACTTACCGTCACCGATTTGGGCTCAATCCGACAACACGATAGGTACTCCTTTGATAAGTTTATCCATCAGTTGATGGTCAAACTTTCTTAGGTCTTGACTATCTTTTTTTTTTTTGCCTAGTTAAGTATATATTTATAATGTAAGGGAAGAGCGGAGTCTTCAAATACAGGCATTTCCATGTCTAACTGGAGACTCCTCGACAAGCAATGTATGAGAAAATGATATGTAATAAATTTATTTTAATTTTTTATTTATTTATTTTACTATCCGTAACGACTGTCTAAAATCCGTGAAAGACAACAATGACTAAAGGCTGTACTTTTCGAGGCACGGGGTGTCGGTTATGTCCTAGATGAACTTGAGTAATATGTTTTGAAAAGAATCATATTACCGTACCCACCTTTGTGCTCTTCTGTCTGTATTTGTTCTTTTCATTTCTAAGTGTTTGTGTACAAGTAACAGTGGTTAATAACTGATTTGATTTATTGCATACAATCTAAAGTATTGAATAAACTAGTCGTGGACCGTTGAAATTCAACTACAAAGAAATGATCAATAGTTTAGCATTGGTAGAGTGCAATTGCACTTTTGACCCCTGATTGTACATAAATAAATAAATTAGTGCTTATCCGGTTTTAAACCTGCAACCTCATGCATATCTCCTCCTACTAAGATGGTTTTTAATATCATGCGGATTTCATCACGCTTGCGGATTTGTTTCGCATACAGAAAAATTCCAAAGGCAAAAAACGCGTCCCCCGTGCGTATTGCACTCCTTCCTTAGTCGTTCACTCTTGACAGAGTGGTTGTGGTTGACGATGTTGCATTTTCGTTGACGAGTGAGGCTCCCGCGATGCGTTTCCACTTATCCCGGCTAACGGCGTCTCGGGAACACTGGACTATGGAAGTTTGTGTTGCAGCTCTGATGAGGTCTGTCCAACGCGCAGGTGAGCGCCCGCGTGACCGTTTCCCTTCCACTTGTCTCTGGATAGCGAGTCGCTCCATGGAATCTTCGTTGCCAACAACGTGACCGAAACATTTAAGGATTCGTACTTGCGCAGTCGACGATAATCTCTGTTTGATTTTTAACTCCTCCAGGATCGAGACGTTAGTCCTCCGTGCTGTCCAAGGGATCCGCAGCAGTCGCCGCCAGCACCACATCTCGAGTGCATCGATTTTGCGTCGGTCTTTGAGGCGAATCGTCCACGTTTCTGCGCCATAAAGAAATATTGGGAAGACCAAGCCTCTCATGAGGCGGACTTTCGTGGTTTTAGTGATGTTACGGTTGCACCAGATCCTTTTCAGCCTTTCAAATGCGTATTGCACACATTACAATAAATACTTGTTTGAAAAGTACATTTGCGGAGGTTACGCATGCGAAACAAATCAGCATGCGGGATGAAATCCGCTCGATATTAAAATCACTCTCAGCCCCACTAAACTTACTCAAACTTTTATTCGAGGCAGATACAGCACCATAGTTAAAAATATCGGCGCAAATAGTAATCGATTAATTATAATATTATTGAACGCCTTGCGAAAGCTAAAAGTAGACAAATAATTTATCTAATTTGCTTTTATCGAAGATGATCTATAGTCCCTTTGGTGTAATTTAAAACTTTGTATCAAACAATAAAGTTGTACTTCGTCGATAATTTGTAGCGTACAGTCGCTCCCCTTTTTTACCGACTTCAAAAATTTAAGAGGTTCTACAACATTATTTGTAGTATATGCGAAACCTGAATATAGCTTGTTCAGAATTAATAACTGAATAGATTCCAACAATTTTTACAGCATGTTTTAATTTTTCCCAATAATAATTATAAAAGCTTACAAGTTGGACACCACTGACAATAAGTATACAACACAAGTCACGGCAGGTCATAGCGGATATTAAGTGCCAGCGCACAGCTCGCTGCGGAAGCAAAACAACCCCTCTTTCATCCGGATGGCCTGGTGACCATGTATTTGTGTGAACAACCAGGTAACATAACATGCTTATAACTTTGTGATTTTTCGTAATACAGTTATTAAGGTAGTTCTTTACATTAAAAAAACTGAATGGTTGATGCAGTGGTTGAGCGATTAGCTGCTCTTCTGTATGTCAAGAACATCAGTTCGATTCCCATGCGAAAAAAATGTTTTGTATGGTTAAGAGACAGTTGTTCCGAATCTGGTTGTCTTGTGTACGTGAAATCACACGTGACCGCACACACGATACAGGAGCAATTTCTAGTGTTGGTTTATAAAGTTTAAAATAACAATGAAAGTTAAGTGAATTGATGGGTCTCTATTTCTTTTTACTTTTGAATAAATAAATGGTTAAAAAACATCGCTTAAGGCCAGATTCTACTCATGTTGGACTTTTTTGAATCTCTAGAAATCCGCACATATAAAAGAGAACATCATAAAAAAATATTTGATTAAAATTGACTATATGGCCAAGCTTATTCTTCTTCTTCTATATGGCCAAGCGCCGGGTAAAAATCAAAACATGATATAAATTAGTTGGCTTGATAAAAAATCGCAAATTTGACCCTAAATTTCGATTTCAAATGTGTATATCTACGAGATTACGTCATGGAAATATTTAAAAGTTATAAAAAAAACCTGTTTTTCTAAAAGGGTCTCGAAAAAACAAAAATCCTTAATAGTATTTTTTTATATAATTATAAAACCGCTGTTACGGGGCAGCAAACTCGACATAGACCCGGGCGGAGTTCATACAAAATACTAAGTAACTACAACCGGTCCTTAAAAATAAAACACAAAAATCCTTAAAGAAATATCAAATAACAGCGAAAACGTACAACTAAATACTCTTAACCACAGCCATTTTCATTGTTTCTCCTGAACATTAACCAAACAAAATTATCTTAACGCAGGTATTTCTAGACGGAGCCGCCTTTCTTGAAATTAATTTCGCCTCTTATTTTACTGATGACATTAATGTTGCTAATTATATCTGCATTTAATAAAGAAAGGCTCGTGTACAAACGTATAAAATTAACGAGTATAAAGAGATAGGAATGGCTGGCTTAGTCGAATAATTTAGTCGAGTTTTATTGGAATAAATAAATAACCAAACAAACAGATTTATTCAGAAATTAGCTGGTGTTCGTGACTTTGTAACATGAGTCTGAGAGTGTTTTTAATATCATGTGGATGCATAATGATATGCATGCGTGTTTGCTCCGCATGCAGAAAGGAAAACAGAGGTAAACGCGCGAAATCCATTCGATATTAAAAACACTTCTTGAAAGTATGCATTTAAGTACAAATCTAAATGCATGCTAAACTCTAATTATTTATTTTTATAAAATAAATGTAGATTACTCCTTATAATATCAGCTATCTATCATTGAAAGTCCAGTCTAAATTAGTTTAGCCTTTTTCAAGATTAGCCGGAACAAACAGGCAATATAATCCCTGTTGAAATACATTTTTTATATCAAACAGAAAGGGTACATTTTCTTGGCTATGTTTAAAAAAAAAATCATTACACTTGTGTGTCAGTCTTTTACAGACTTAAACCCACCTCGAAATCCTTCAGTTGATCTTTGTATTCCAGCAGGACTGCAATGTCTATTTTGAACAATTCGTAGCTACGGCAATCATCGCCAGTGGCGAGCCCTGACACATAAGCTGACATCTCTATAGGGACCATGTGGAACAACACGCATGCTTGACTCGGGCTCTATCCATATTTTACTCTCCGAATGATCGCGCCTACGGTGGATCTCCCAGGGTATGAGGATTGCTACACGTTTGCCACTCTTTCATTCGTTTGATTGCTTCGCAGAAGGAAGTAATTGCTTCTCATATCATTTCGCTTGTTACCAGGCGAGACGAAGTCGAGGACGAGAGGCTGCTACCGCCAATCGCTTCCACAGGAACTGAAATATTATCCTCTGTTACCAATATTATCTAACTGGTAAGGATTATCGAATAAACCAGATTAACTTTCCAGATTGAATACACCACGAAATGGGGCCACACTGTCCCCGATCCACAAAATCGACTAACATCGAATAATTCGCATAGAAGAGCAATCTCGTGTCCCATCACTATCCTATATCGGGTCGCGTGTAATAACACCGTGTTTGTATGAGATGATAATCATATTTCCGGCTGCATATTAAAGATTATACGAAGTCGTAAAGATATATTAGGTTGTGGGAAATGATATATTTTATTAGGTTATATTTACGTTTCATTAAAAGGTTTCGTGTGGTGTTTACGATGAGATAAAAGGGTATTAATTAATGCCGAATGATGTCCCCAGTAATAATCCGACTTAGCGTTGAATTTGGAATTTCATCGAAATTACGTTCGAAGTGAGAATGTCGGATTTGGATTTTAGTGCGGCAATTTGGGCTATATAGTTAAATGCTTTAGGACAGTGGCACAAATTATAGCGATAAGTACCTACTTTGGTTTCAAAGTAAATGTGTGTGTGCTTTTTTTCACTGTGTTTATTAGAGACTAGCTTCTGCAACCGGCTTCGCCCGCGTGAATGTCGGTTTCTCCATACAAACATTCAACTCCCTTTTTGCCCCTTGGAGGTGGAGTTTCTTAAAATCCGTTCTTAGCGGTTGTCTACACACGTTAAGGAACCTATCTGCCATTTTTTTTAAATTTATGGGTGTTATAATTTCTGAGATTTTGTGATTAATAAATCAGTAGTATTTCGCTTTTGTATATATAAATTTTCCACCATTTTACAGATTACTACAAGTTATTTATTTAAATTTATAAATCAGTTTAGAAAGAAAGAAAATAAGAAAAGAAAATAATGTTTATTCTGCTCGAATAGACTCACAGCTGAAATATCTGCAGAATAAGCCAAAATATATTAATATATAACTAAAACTAATTCATTAAATTGTTCAAAAGAAAGTATTATACTGGCATCCCCTTCATCTACTAGTTTATTATAATTATGTACAGTTATTTAAAAGGAATTCAACTGCCGTTTGTAGAAGCAGCTCAAAGGCCCGGACTTTTTACATAATGTATAATCTTAATTAATTTATCAATATCATAATTATGTATAGTTAGTATTAGTTATAATATCGTCTTATTTATTTATTTATAACACATTTACAGACGCGTTGTAAAGGTGTTATAATTAAATAAATAAATAATAACAACTCGGTTTTTGGCTAGCGCGAAATTAAAGAAACCATTCACATAACAAATGAGGTTGGACCTTTACCCTGCAGTTCGAATAATAAATAAAATACCAAACATTTTTGTACAAAATATATCAGTCACCAAAATCATCATCATCATCATCATCAACAGCCTTTAATGTTCCCACTGCTGGGACACAGGCCTCCTCTCTAAGAGAGGGAAAGGGCCGTAATCCACCACGCGGGCCCAGTGCGGGTTGGTGGATGTCACATGTCTTCGAATTTTTGGTTCTAGGACATGCCGGTTTCCTCACCATGTTTTCCTTCACCGTTTTGAGAGCAGTGGTGATGAAATAAATTACACAAAGTAATGCGCCTAGCCGGGTTGGAACCCGCGACCTAGAAATCGTAAGTCGGGGCCATCACCACTCGGCCACTACTGCTGCAGTCACCAAAATATCTAGAATGAAAAAGGAAAGTTTAAGTAGTAGTAGTCCTAAACCCAATTCCTTATTACCAAATGTTGCAAACAAACTGTGATTCTTACATTCCCGGCCCGAGTTAAGGCCCGGTTCTACTCATTTTGACCTTTTTTAAACCTATGGAAATCCACAAATATAAAAGAGAACACCATGAAAATTTATTTTATTAAAATTGTCTATGTGGCCAATGGCCAAGGGCTTGGCAAAAATGAAAACACGATCTAAATTAGTTGGCTCGATAAAAAAAATCGCGAATCTGACCTTAATTTACGATTTCAAACGTATTTATCTACGAGATTACGTTACGGAACTATTTGAAAGTTACAAAAAAAATATAAAGCTTGTTTTTAAAAGCGCTTCGCAAGAACAAAAATCTTGAATAGTTGTTGTTTTTTTTATATAAAAATAAAACCGCTGTTTTGGGGCCGTGAAGACGAATATAATCCCGAGCGAATTCCATACAAAAAAAAACAGTGACTAGAACCGGCCCTTAAGGCAAGAGCAATTTTCAAGAATTACATAACGGTTCCCACCCAAAGATTACTATTCGTGCCGACCCATTGTAACTTTTGGCTCACAATAAACCAGAACGTGACCAAGGATTTAAATGTGGTGGTTGACGAGTACCAAATCAATTTGCAGCCTGTGCGTGATTCAAATTCTTCATTTAGCAAAATGTGTGCGTTGAAATTTATGATGTTTGTACAGAGCTTATATTGCTCCAGGGAGCTACAAATGTATTTTATAGTTACGTTCGTATATTCTTTTTTATTGTCACGGTGTTTTGTTGTAGATCTTTTTTGTAAAATCGTTTGTAGAAACAAAGAGTTTTGAATTTTAAATAGGTTCTTTGTTTTTTGCAGACATCGGATATGAATACGGATATGTATGTATAAATATTAAATCATTATTTTGGATTATCCGCTAGTTTCGTATACTTTCAGTTATAGATATTAGAATCTTAAATTTATAAAATTAAAAGACAAATACTAACACCCGTATTTATAAAGAAGCAATTACTTTTTGCAAAGTAATTTCTTATTACGTCATTACTTGACGTTAGAAATCTTCTTTCAAAATTTTAATTTTTCTTAATTATAGAATAGGTTCAAATTGTTACGAAAGGAATTACTTTTACTCAAGTAATTAATTTTACTTGTTTATAAATATGCGTGTAAGATTTGACTAATTTCACTTTAACTTTTTTTTAAAGGGTGGATCATCTAATGACTTCTCCCGCTCTGGACTAAAACCACACCTGTGTCTTTTAGTTGCCCTTCGCGTTCCAGGACTAATGGTTCCCTTTTAGAAATCCGCCGCGCCTAGCTAGCAAGCATAGGCCCTGCTGGGCCCCTACGGTATGCTGACATTTTTTTGAAGAGCGCATGAATGACGAAGATACCATTCAACTCTCTCACAACATCATCATTATCATCATCATCCCATTTCAGCCGAAAGATGTCCACTGGTGAACGTAGGCCTCGCCTAAGTGTATCCACAACGACTGATCCTTTACATCTCGCTTCCATCGTATTCCCGCGACAAGACAAGGTGTTGTGGAAGAACTTCAACCCCGCATTTTCTGGTACGTGGTCGCCACTCCAGAAACTATCCATAAAGTGAAACTAACCAGTGCAGGAAGGAGAGAAAATATAATTTATTCTACAAATCTATCTCTTATCAACCAGGGGACAGAAAAAACTATAGTAATAGGGACAAAAGGACAGGCACTTGCCTACTGCCACACAGTAAAATTAACATTAATGTTATTAGGGCCCAATCGTCTAGGCAGCTACTCACCGCTAGGTACCAAACATAATTAGGTAGTTACGTAAGTATATAAACACTATCTGTTGTCAGCGGTTTCGCCTGCGTTATAGTAAAAATTATCCCAAGAATACTCCCAAAATTCATCATCATCATCTTCAGCCTTTTAATGTTCCGACTGCTGGGACACAGGCCTCCCTCTAGGAGAGGGAATAGGCCGTAATCCACCACGCGGGCCCAGTGCGGCTTGGTGGATGTCACATGTTTTCGAATTTTTGGTTCTAAGACATGCCGGTTTCCTCACGATGTTTTCCTTCACCTTTTTGAGAAGGCGGCTTCCCACGCGTGTTAGTAAGAAAATAATCCAAGGGCACAGAGTCCCAAGATAAAATCTATGTGCTATTCCAGGACATGTTCTAGCCGAATACCAAGTTTTATTGAAATCCGTTCAGCCATTCGAACGTGAAGAAGTAACAAACAAACAAACTCACAAACTGTCGGCTTTTAATATTAGTGTGATGGCGTGTGAATCTTAATACTAGTATTGAATATTCTAACACCCAATTCTTATAACTACACCTATTCCAAAATTCCATTACCTAGATTCCGAGTTTAAATTACGTATACACATCAGGCCAAAATAAGGTTAGTACGAAATTCATAATTAAATATCCATTTACTCTACTGCTTACCCAAGTTTATAAGCCGTGTGCATTTGCCCAAGCAATTGAGATTAACGCACACCCTTTAATTACGCAAGTTTCTGGCGGCGCGAATAAATATAAATGGAAAAGGTTTTTTCTGCTTAGTGCTAGGGACTTTTTAGGAGAAAAAAAATATGGTGGTAAATAATTTTGGCACGATGTGTTTTAGTGGAATAGAGTACTGATTTATAAGAACATTATTTAGGGGATATTGTGTAGTATGTTACTATTAAAGAGAAAATGGCCTTGCGAGATTTTTTAGATAAACCTAGAAAATCACGGAAAAGAAAACGAGAGACAGCGTGTAGTGTTTTTGACAGGCCTGTTGGTCTAGTAGTTAGTGGTCCTGACTGCTATGCTAGAGGTCGTGGGTTCGATTCCCACCCAGAACAAATGTTTGTGTGATGAGCACGATTATTTGTTCTGTGTCTGGGTGTTATTTATCTATAATATGTATGTATTTAGAAATATGTATGTTTATCCGCTATCTGGTACCCATAACACAAATTCTGCTTAGCTTGGGACTAAACGTTGTTGTGTGATAGTTGTAAAAAAAAAAAAAGTTTTCCACGCACTCCTCAAAGAGATTTATTTATTTATTTGTATCGGCACACCAACGACTCCTTCACTGGTTTAACATTATAAAAAGACACTTGGCAATTGAAAAATATTATAGTGAATTTGTCACTTATAGGCGTGCACAGCACTTATATAGTAATTTATACATACAAGAAAATTGTGATCATATAAAAATAATAAAATTAAATTACATTAAAACTAATTGAAATTACACTAAAATAAATTAAAATACGTTAAATTGAATTTGGGATTACAATGGAATAATAATAAATAAAATTAAAAATTACAATGATATTACAACAAGACAACAGAGATATCAGCAAACCAAGGGCCCGCACAGGGCCAAAGCCTTCTGACTTCTGAAAGAGATATCCGTGATCCTAGAACGCAAAGGACAACTCTGAAAGACACTCGTGTAGTTTTAGTCCGTAAAAGTCTAACACGGGAGGTCGTTTCCACCTTGAAGGCATTTAACTAACACTTAGGGAAACCACGCCCCAGTTGCCGCTGGGATTCCGATCCCGATTTCCAGTTAACGTAGGCGCAGGCTTGCAGATAGCGAGCAATAGGTAGCTCGCTGTCCGATCATCCGGTAACCGACCGGACCGAGACCGACCCAAATCGTTCTTTTTCCCCGCGCCTCAAGAAGTTGGCCGCAAACCGTAGAGGCCCAGTCTGCTATCAGGCAGGGGCGAAGCCTACTGAGGCCAAGGGTCTGCTTCTGTAAGGAAGGCTCGGCCCTGGTATGAAAGGCATCGAAGGAACAGGGTGGGTTTTTTAGTCAGTAAAACTCTAAACTATCTCCCGCTCCGCCCAAGGGCGGGAGACATCATTGGATGATTTCTACAAACCGAATAAAAAAAAATCACACACACATTTTTAGAGAAACTGTAAGCCACGTGATCAGACTTCTTATTTTAGAACTAAGCAACGGAAAAATGCAACGAGGGAGAGCAGTAGTGGCCGAGTGGTAACGGGCCGGACTTACGATTTGTAGGTCGCGGGTTCAAGCCCGACCAGGCGCATTACTATGTGTAATTTATTTCATCACCACTGCTCTCAAAACCGTGAAGGGAAACATCGTGAGGAAACCGACATATCCTAGAACCAAAAATTCGAAGACATGTGACATCCACCAACCCGCACTGGGCCCGCGTGTTGGATTACGGCCAATTCCCTCTCTTAGAGAAGAAGCCTGTGTCTAAGTCCTGTGTCTGTGTCCAGCAGTGGGGAAATTAAAAGGCTGATGATGATGATGAACGGAAACATGATATAGCCTTTAATAATCTCTAATAAACTCTCTTATAGTTTGTTTAACAACGTCAAGTAAATTTGCTTAATGCTTAGGTCAAGTGCTAGCGCATCGAGCTCGGAATTCTAGGGTACTCGCATCACGGACATTTTAGTTATTCTGGTTTTTAGTAGCATAAGAATAATGCTACAAATACTTAAGAGGACCCTTCGTAATCCGTTTGTCGTCAGTCTAAGAATGATTTAAAAGAATACGAACCAACAAGTGGTTCGTAAAACGCAATATTTGATAAAGAGGCAATGTAAAAAAAGAGAGACTACTTGGACGTTCTATTTGACAATCGGTTATTCCAACATTTACTGAAACGTTTCACAAAACTTGTTACGATTATGTGTTTCGGCCCTTTAATTAAAGTTTCTGCAATTTGCATCTCAAATTATTCGAAGAATTTATGTACTTGATCTTCAAATATTTGTGTTTCATTATTCAGACTTCGATAATTTATTTTTAGAAACTGACTGTGAATGACACAAAAAATACAACAAGCAATTTTTCATTTACATAAAACAAACAAACCCACAGTCAAAACTAAGCAATAATAAATTATGTTTATAAACAAATGTTTATGCGAATGTTTCTCATTAACATATCCAATTTATTCCAGGAATGATGCGCAAATATGTCGCTTGAGTCAATTCCGACGAGTAAATAAATATGTAACATATTTAAGTTGTATCTTCATTACGATCAAACAACCTAACCAGCATATGGTTTGTTTCTTCTGGCATTAAGCTGGGCGTAGTAGAATGGACCGTCACCTATCACTGTGATCGAAAAATCTAGTAGAGTTGAAGTGGAGTAGAGCGGAGGCGTAACGGAGTGGAGTGAAGTCAAAGCGAAGTGGAGCGGATTCGAAGCGAAGTGGAACGGATTTGAAGCGAAGTGGAGCGGAGTGGATTTTCAAATAATATACATGAACACACGGACCCAAACCGAAAAGAAACCGAGCAGGCTGTGATGCCGAACATAAGGTAACGGGGACGGTGCAGCATGGAGGGTAGGTTAGAATAATCAAAACAGGATAATCTACCCCGGTTAACTTCAATGAAAATATTTGCCAATTTTATTGCTCTTCTCCGCTCCACTCCACGCAGCTTCGCTTCAATGGAAACGCAACCTTATGCTTGCTCTGCTTTGTTAAAGTTTAATTGTTAGTAATGTATGAAGGGCACTTTGTGAAAGTCAAAAACGACCCAAAAGTGACTGTGGTGGCTGCAGGGTTATTCGAAAGAGTCATTGTAGCCCTGAAACGCCACTAAACGATAGACGAGGGGTTTTACCTAGAAGGTAAAGCGATCCCTCTCTCTCCCTGCAATTTCAATTTGCACAATGTAATTCTGCCAAGCAAGTCCATTCCATTTTCGTACCACTAGAGGTACGGCGTTGCGCCACCTTTACATGGTGGACATCCCAATGTACAAAGCATTTTGTGAACACATTTATTGTGCGTCCAGCTAAAGAGTGGAATTCCCTTCCATACTATGTTTTTTGATAGCTACAACCAGGAGATCTTTAAGTTAAGAGAGAGTAGGTTACTTCTAGCAAGGGTGTTCTATTGTCAAAACATCGTCATCATCATCAGGTGGGATAGTGGGCAAGCCCGAATTAATCTATAACAATAATAAAATAATGTGATAGTGATATTAGGGTGATAGAGTACAACATTTTTTTACTCTTAATATATCATCTCTTGACCTCGTTTTTGCCTGATGCTTGGCAATGGATGAGGTCTATAATATAACTAGCAAGCCTCAAGGGGTAACTAATTAAAAAAAAAATATTCTTAAAAAATCACAAACAATACGATCCTCTAATAATTTCCGCTTATAAAATTAATTAAATTATAATACCACAGTAAATAATTAAGGGTAATAGAACTGCTTGTTAATTACTTTTATTATAATTAAGACAGTAGGGGAGACAGCGAAAAGTTTTCAGTTACAGTTAATAGGTTCCATAGAGAACGGAATCTTCTTTGGTCGTAGAGAATAGGTACGAAGAGACTAAACTAACTTCTACAGTCTACACAAATGCAGCTCAATACCATTCGGTCTTCCCGTCCAATTATAATTTAGTTGTCTTTATGGCTGGCTGGAGAGCAGTGGTGGCCGAGTGGTAACGGTCCCGACTTACGAGTTGTAGGTCGCGGGTTCAAACCCAGCCAGGCGCATTACTTTGTGTAATTTATTTCATCACCACTGCTCTCAAAACGGTGA
This sequence comes from Leucania comma, assembly GCA_958295575.1. Classification (NCBI taxonomy): domain Eukaryota; kingdom Metazoa; phylum Arthropoda; class Insecta; order Lepidoptera; family Noctuidae; genus Leucania; species Leucania comma. The sequence goes on along the minus strand of OY282476.1, from coordinate 5,466,575 downwards.
AGGAAAACATCGTGAGGAAACCGACATGTCTTAGAACCATTAATTCGAAGGTATGTGATATCTACCAAGCCGCACTGGGCCAGCGTGGTGGATTAGGGCCCATTCCCTCTCCTAGAGAGGAGGTCTGAGTCTAGCAGTGGGAACATTATAAGGCTGAGGCTGAAGACTGGGGTATATGGCTTCTTAATAAACTAGTGCACCTCACCATCAGCTATTGCATCACTGCTTACCATCAGGTGGGATTACAGTCGTATTTATCATCCATCGAATTCCCGCGACCCTTGCCAGGTTATCGGCCCGTCTTGGAGCGAGGGGCAACGGCACTCACACCCCAGCCGCCGCCGGGAATTCAGTAAAAGTCTGACACTATCTACCACCCTGCCCAAGTTGCGGAGATGTCATTGGATAATTTCCTTACCTAAAAAAAAATCGACCATTTGTTCTGCGAGCAATGTGTTCTGCCCACTTAAGTTTGGCGATTCTTCGGCAAGGAAACTCCGAGCACCAAGTATTGTATTTATGAAATGATTACCTAATCGACTTTCACAATTCACCAATAAGGCACAAAATATACCGTGGTAAAACTGTGTTGCATTTTCCGGGTTCTGACTGCACATGCCTAATGACTGTCAAAGAAGTAGAAATGACAGCCAAGGCCGTGGTGGACGTGCCACTAAACGTGCTTGCTGAAGGAAGAAGGAGTTTCGGTATGCTTGAAATGATCACCCATCTACACGATGACCTTGGTTAGCGTAACTGTACTGGGGAAATCAACCGGTGTGGTCGTTATTATATATAGCGACATTTGTGTCACCATATAGGAACTAAATAACAAAATGGATCGTGATATCAGAGTCCTCCACGCGGTATGAACATGAACCAGTCTGTACAACAGTCCAAGATCAACTACAGGGTAGTTGCCCGGACCAGATACATCACCCGTCCAGTGGGAGGATCCCCTCTCTGCAACGGAGGTGTGAGGGAGTTTACAAGTTTCTCGAAGATCTAAATATTTAGCCATTAACTCTTAGTGACTTTTTATTAGGTGGGAAAGTCATCTAATGACATCTTCTAATCTGCACTTGGGCGGAGCGGGAAATAGTGTCAGACTTTTACTGACTAAAAACTCACTTCTTTGTCTTTCATACCAGGGTCGATACCAGGCTTGGTTTTCTTTCAGAAGCGAGCCCATGGCCCCAGTAGGCTTCAACGCTGCTGGGCCCCTACGGTTTGTTGACATCTCCTTGAGGCGCGCATGGAACAATACGCGCCGTCGATGACTTTGGCTCGGTCTGGACGGTTACTGAACGGTCGGACGGCGAGCTACCCATTGCTCTCCGTCCTCAAGCCCAACTCTTGGTGACTGGAGACGCCATTACCATTGCTGCCTGAAAAAGTGCGTTAAATAGATCATTTTCTAAATTGAATTTCTCGCCTGGTTCCCTGTATTCGGCTGCGGCAATGCCATCCACTGTTGCTGTCATTGGATCAAGTTACGCCAAATGGACGGTGGGACATAGTCTATGGAGGGAAGACGCACAAACATTAAAGATCAAAACTGTCCGAGAACCCCCTACAGATATTGTTTCTGCAGCTACAGCAGTCTGAATGCGAAGTCTATTTTTAACCCACTGCAAAAAGAAGAAGGTCATAATTACGACCAACTACATTACATTTATTTTACATACATGCTGACAAGCTGGGTACGGTTGTCTTGGTATGGTCATGTGAAGAGGAGGGATAAAATACATATTACTAAAAGAGTTCTAAGTTTACACGTAGATGGATGGAGAGGAAGAGGGAGGCGAAAGAAGTGTTGGATAGATTGTGTAAGAAGTGATATGAAAGAAAAGGGAGTTAGTGACAGTGTGACGGATGACAGGACAGAGTGGAAGAAAAAATCGTGTTGCGCCGAGTACAAGTAATATGGGATAAGGGCAGGAAGTAGAAAGAAGGCTGACAAGCTGGGTATGTATTGAAAGCTCTGAAAATGCCGTATCTAGTAATCGCCGCCAAGTCATTTCTATACTCTGTGGTAGATACTTACTGAAAATAAAGCCGTGTCAGAAAAGACGTTTACGGAATTAGGGTAATTTTTAGGGGAAGGGTAATTACCCTTGTTTTCTAGCACAATGGCTCTTTAAGGCTGTAATGTTTGGGTTAGCTTAGTTAATCTATATAATATAAATTTCCAACTAATTTGAAACTTTCTTCTGCGTTTACTCTTTACTATCGGTTAAAAGTTCTTGCTGAAGTTTCGTTGTTTTTTGGAGTGGAGAGATACAGTTTTTTTAATTATTATTATTGATATAAACCAATGCTTGACTACTGTAAAGGTAAGATAACTTATGGTAAGAAGTGATGCAACCGTTGACGATGAGGCGCACTAGTTTATTAAGAGCTTATTCACTCTAGCCTTGAAGACACCTAAATTATAATCAGACGGTAAGGAGGAAGGTTTACAAAAAACTAAAAAAAATAGGTTCAGTCTCTCCAATTCACCATCAGAGTTTAGTATAGAGGCATATTTCCAAGTACTCCCTCCAAGTACCCAAGTAACATCAGATAGTAATGGTGGCCATAATTCCAGCTACCTGACCATAAATATGCCGTAATGACCGGCATCCAGCAAATTAATGTCTCAGACGCTATGCTCATTAAAGTTTTAATGTAGGATAGGGTTATGAAGGAGATTGTTAAGATTTTTATGGAGTACAGGTTGAATAAAATATTTTATGACTAGGAGAACATGAACATCCTGCATGCTGTGTTTACCTGGGAGAACATAAAACGCAAATTGGAAACGGGGGCAATTTGTCAAAAATTTTGACACTATACGGCATCATAAAATGCGCAATATTAATCGTCCAGTGCGGGATAAAGGCCTTCTCTAAGCGTCGCCAAAATAACAATTACTTTTTTTAAAAGAGTAACCATGGAGTTTCTTACCGGTTCTTCTCCATAGGAAACGACCAATTGGAACCGTGCGCTAGCTTCTGACGTTTTATAAGTGCCTATGTAAAATAAACGATTTTGAGTTTGAGTTTGAGTCCTGTGCATCTCGCATCCATTAAATTTCCATGACCCTCACCATATCAAGTCGTTGTGGCTTGACTTGGGGGAGGCTTATGTCCAATAGTGGACGTATTTCAGCTAAAACATTGATGAGAATGATGATATCGCATATTTACTTACATAAGCATTTTTTTCTTTTTTGGCTTTATACTGTTTTTGCAGTTCACTGTTGTCAAGTTCAGAAAGTGTTTTATTTTTGAAATCAAAACCAGTTACTTAATTTTTTAGTCAAATGCGGGGTTAACACATTCACGTTTCTGCGGTATTTCGAAGCCAAGCAATGAATCAATCGCGTCAGCCTTCGACAAGGTTCGCTGAGGTAGTCAATCATCATCATCATCATCATTTCAACCCACAGGCCTGTATCCAAAAGTGACGTAGTCAATACTGCAATAAAATTGTCGTTCCATTTTAATTATTCTACATATTGTCTCGCTGGACTTGTTTGCACTTGAGATACAAAGTTATACTCAATTTTCATCATAACATGCACCAGGATCACTTCAAAAATATGCTGGTATAGTTCGCGTCAAATAAGATGAATCCATTGCTAAGGTTACGCGCAGCCTCCTACTTTGAGATCCGAAAATCGAATACTACACATTCAAGGTCACCATGATGGCTCAATTTGTATGCTGAGGATTATAACCTAGATATCACTGCTTACCTTGTGCTTCCCCAAGTTGATGACGGAGCACCCAAGAAGTGCCTCCTTCCCAATGTGGAAGGTGTGGTTGCCGATGGGTCTCTCGAACTGAGGCACGTCGACCAGCTTACGATTTACCACGTGAGAATCTGTGGGCAAAGAAAAACATTCAAATGAAAATTTGAACTACAAAACAGACGCCCCCAATTCCTTTTTTCTGACGTCTTCTCAATAAAGGAATTGGGGACGTGGCCAACTCCAAGTGTTCACGGTTAACGAAACGATTGAAACTTGGCTAGGGGGCTGGCTTAGCCAAGTTGACAATCTACAATCGTTAACGTTAGTAGAAAATTAATCAAATGTATGGGAATGACATCATCTCAACAAAATTCGTAGCCAAGTTCACATCGTTCATAATGACAAAATAAAATGGATTCGTTTCTACAATGTTCAACGCTGGTATTTAGTGGTACGTAAGCTGAGGCGTTATCGTTTGTAGAAAGAGATCCGATATGAAGCAGTCGTAACTTGGCTAGGCCTTTGCGAAATCTGATACACCTGTCTAGTATTTTTATGTAAAGTTTTTTTATGTAAATAATAATATATTCCACAACTATCACACAACACCGTCTAGTCCCAAGCTAAGCAGAGCTCGTGTTATGGGTACCAGACAGCTGATAAACATACTTATATATTTCTAAATACATACATATTATAGATAAATTACACCCAGACACAGAACAAATGATCGTGTTCATCACACAAACATTTGTCCTGGGTGGGAATTGAACCCACGACCTCCGGCATAGCAGCCAGGGCCACTAACCACTAGACCAACAGGCCAGTCGCAATTCACAAAATTATAAGCCTATTATGGCACCTGGTTGGCGACATAAATACTTGGTCACTGGGCCACCCGGGCGACTGAGGGGTCGTTTTGCTCCTACACCCAGCTCTACGCTGGTGTCTAATGCCCGTTATGACCTACTGTGACCTGTGTTGTACTTAGTGTAGGTTGTGTCCCACTTGTGACCTTTTTTAAATATTTTTGGGAAAAAAATATAACATGGTGTAAAAATTATTGAAATCGATTCCAGTTACCGATTTTGAACAAACTATATTCTGGTTTCTCATATACCTACTAAAAATAAGGTTGTAATTGAGGGAATATTTTATCGTAATGTTTTTGTGTGCTGGCGGGGCCATCGCCGGACACTGCTGACTGAATAAACACTTCACAATGAGTAGCAAGGCTAGTCTTCTGCGCAGAGCGTACCTACATGGAATCTGAGGAAACTATCGTGCACCTTGTGCAATAAGAACATGAACCTTGGGAGCACCGAATACACTCATAGATGCGCTGAGTAACCTGAAAGGAAACTGAGTTAACTGCTTTTAGAGAGAGATCTGCATACGGCTTATTGGAATGAAGGCTGTCATAGCCCACGCACAATAATAATAACAATATAATTTAATTCAACCAACATGGATACAATCATTTTCTTACACACACAATACAGACAATTAAACACACACATTTTGAAACAATACACACACAGCATTTAAAAACAGTTGGTACACACACATAATATAAAGCTTAACAAACCGCAGAGGCCCAGCCTGTCAGCAGGCAGGGTCAAAGCCTAACTGGGGCCAAGGGTCTACTTCTGAAATTGCTTATGCTCGGCTTGGCCCTGGTATCCAAGCAAAGAAGGAACAGAGTGGGTTTTTTAGTCAGTAAATATCGGACACTAACTCCTGCTCCAAGGGCAGTAGATGTCATTGGATGATTTTACCGCTGAAAAAAAAAGCGCGGTGTTACAAATCTTTGAGCTTATTGATTTTTCTTTACTACAATTAGTACGCAATATACACTCAAACCTTTCTTATGCATTATTCCATCCATCGGGGATGACCACATGAAAATTCGTTCAGTAGTTTTTGAGTTTATTGCAAACATACAGGCAGATAGACAAGTTGAGAATTTTTACACATAAATAAATTTACACATAAGTACTATTTCAGCAATTCGTATATAATACCTAAAGGAAACATTCCCGAAATATTTTAGGCAAAACAAAAACCTAACGCTCCAGTTAGTAAATACACAAGAAAATCAACGTCTGTGTATCTGTTAGGAAAACAAAAGAAAGTATTATTTGTATGTAACCGAAAGAAGAATAAACTATGAACAATGAGAACCCAAAAACAAGAAGTAAAAACATTAGTTTTCATAGACTATTCGAGAGCCTAAATAAAATAACATTTGTAAGAACCGCGACATCAACGCTGTTTCAATATTCTTCACTACACAATAAAACTTATTTTGGTAGTTGGTCTGCAAAAATAGATATAGTCTGTCTATCGAAAGCGCGATCTGAGAAAATGAGGTCAAATCAAAAAAAATATTGAATGTGGTATTACTGTAATAGCAGGAAAAAACATTTTGATACTTGAGTATTTTGTTTTGTATTTGTGACAATCTTATAATACTTTTTTTTGAACTGTATTCCTAATTTAACGAACACAACGTTTTTAGAAAATTTTAAACATACAACCATTACGCCTTTGCATCACATATAACATCACACACTCAGCAATATTCAATTCATTTCCAAAACAAAATCCACATAAATATACAGCTGCTGTAAAATATATACACCCAGAACACAACCGCCATCTAATTATAGATCTTAGATCCTATGTTTGAAACTCTTAAGGGAGTCAAACAGGGCAATCCATTTAAATAAAATCAAATCAAACTCATTTATTTCAAATATACCATTTACAGGCACTTTTGAATAGTCAAAATGTCGGTCAATCAAAAAAAGTGAAGCTAAATTGCACGTTCGAAAGCGTTCTAAAGTCATTGTCTCCAAAGTTGTTCACCAGTACCTTGTACGAAGTCTTTCAGACATAATTATATTAGAAGTCAAATGGGAAGAGAAGGGCATTTTCATCGGCGAATTGAGGTTAACTAATTTACGTTTCGCTGATGGTATTGACCTATATAATTACTATAACCTATACAAGGGCCCGGCACGAGAATTCGGCCCCACGAAGACACGGCGGTGCTTTGCCCAAGCGGGGCATAATCTACCCATGTGCAGGAAGAGTCTGACACTATCTTCCGCCCCACTTAAGGGCGGAATTTGTCATTTGATGACTTTACCTACTATAAAAAACCCATGTGCCAATTTTCATCCAAATCTGTTATTTTTGTTATATTTTTAGTTCTATAACCTAAGTTTAAATTTAGAATCAAGTCTGTTCCAATTATTTCCATTAAATAGGTACCTGATATTTTGGAAGTTTCTCTTCTAAAGTTGACTGGTGTTGTCTAGAACTAAAAACAAGACACAAGTGTTATAATTGTGATTTGGGGGTTGTCTTATTCAAGGACAAACACCCAAAAATAACCAAAACTTTGAGGGTTGGGACCTAGTATCTGATATCGAAAACCAGATAGAAAGTTTTAACATTTCTATTTGTGTTTCGATAACGTATACTAATTTTGTAACTACTACTTATGTGAACTTGAAACTATGTTTAGTCTATATTTTTGAGGTTCCCCAAGTCAAAAAAAAAAAAAATCTTTGTCACTGAAATCATCAAATTTAGCTGTACAGTTTTATTATATAGAGCGGATCTGACATCAACGCAAAAACGAATACCATGGATCCAGTACATAATTCTGAAAAAAATAAAGTTCGAGTTCTTTTTTAAACTCGAATTAATTTACGCATGTACGAAATTGATTTCTTTAAGTAAACGTCATCTCTTCGAGGTCAATGAACTGTAGGTAGTTAGTACGCAACGACCAACAACTACCTACAAGGTCATTGACATGTTTACTTGAAGAAATTAATTTCGTTCATGCATATATTATTAATTCGAGTATTTGAAAAAAAAGTGCTTTATTTTTTAATTTTTTCTTTACAAATCGATAGTATTTTATGTACTGAATCAAACCTCCGCGGGATTAAAACGACCAAAAATATAACGGTGTATAACTTAACAAATAAAGTAACTCTCACAAAACAGATTCACCGCACAAAGTCCTGATTCAGGCCACTATCAGAAAGCCATTTTCGCAAACACAGAACTATTATGAAGTAAAACGAATAAGCTTACAAGAACTATACCGTCTTATTGTTAACTAAGTTATCTAAACTCGAGTGAACTCGAGCAAACTGACTTCGGTAATAGTTCTTCCACATTTACAGAACTTTATGTTCCTAGCATTTATTCGCAGATAGTTATATGACGTGGATAACAAGACGAAAGTCATTATAACTGCATGTGATATTGTTATTTTAGGTGGGAAATCAGCCAATGACTTCTCCTGCCCTTGGACGGAGCAGGATGATGAGATATCAGACTTTTAGTGACTAAAACCACTCCTGAGTCCTTCGTTGCCTTTCATACCAGGACCGAGTTTTCCTTTCAGAAGCAGACCCTTGGCCCCAGTAGGCCCCTCTACGGTTTGCTGACATCTCCTTGAGGCGCGTGTGGAACACTACGCGCCGTTGACAACTTGGGCTTGGTCCGGATGGATGCCTGACGTTCGGACGGTGAGCTAACATTTGCTCGCCATCTGCAAACCCGCGCCTACGGTGATCACATTAGTGTCATAGTATTTGGGTCTTGTTTAGTAAACGAATTATTTTTAAAATCATTATTTTGGTTAAAAAGTGTCCGCTGTGATAACATATGTACCTATATAGAATGTTAGGTTACTCACATTCACAAAAGCGAATTAAAATATTAATATTAAATACTTTGCTGCCCGCCTCGGTTTCGCTTGGATGCAATAAGTTATTTTCTAAATTACATATATTTTTTATTGTTCAGACAATTCAAACCAACAAATCAAAACAAAATATTAGCCAAATACTAAAAAATTTTTCAAAAATAAGAAATGAAATTATTATTTTTTTGTTTTAGTGTGACTTTGTTTGTATTTATTTAAACTAATAAAAAAAATATTTCTAATTTAGTTGCTTTTTTCGACCTTGTTTCCTATTTTTTTTTAATTTAATTATTACAAATAAATTAAAATATATAAATCATCCTAATTGTATTATGCTTTCATATGCATTCAATGCATGAATCAAATAATTAACTTTCTTTACATTTGTCCAATTATGTTTTAAGGTTTAAATGACTTTCCCGCTGACTAATTCGTTGGATGAATTTAGCAGTAATAAAATATGGGCTTCCTTGTTCCTTCTCAGCCCTTCAATGCGATCACTAATGCACACCATTTGTCATGGTTCATCCTTGGTTTGTCTTGATTAAACAAGTTTCGTGTTTCGAGTTCCTGGTCCCTATTCTACAATTAATTTGTTTTGCTATGTTTTTTTACGGCAAAAGTGGTTATAAGAATACAAAGAATCATATACAAAGATTTATTTGATAGGCTCATACTCGGCTACTATCATAACTGATGGTAAATGATGATGTGTGATCGTAAATGTGTTAAAACAACTAATAACTGGTCTAAGAGAGCCTGATTGAGAAAAAAATAGTTGAAATAAAAAATATCAACTTGTGTGAAACACGTTTCACGCAATGATTGGTAGAATTACATAGAAACTGCCAAACTAACAGGCATTGTAGGTAAATGACTACTTACAACACGGTTATAAGTAGGTATTTACCGACAATGCCTGTAAAACTTTAGCAACCGTATTTATGAAATCTCTGCTCCCCTAACTAAGTTACGGCCGTTTCGTTTCGATTCTTCAACGTCGAACGCCTCGAGTTGGCTAGTCTCCAATTCTTTTGTTCTGACTTCATTTCAACGTTCAATCACGTGGTCGTAACTTGACTAGGCCTTCTGAACAGCTGTGTAACTAATCTACTCCGATCCGAAAACTGTTGTTTTATACGTACAAACAGAACTAAAGGGTAAAAAAATATTAGTGAACACAGCTACATTTTTTCTATAAACACAATAACAAAAACGCTACAAAAATACTTCAACGAAATTCAAGCTCTGTACCCCTCAGTAAACTCAGCCACAGCAAGCCCTCACATTCTAACCCGGCCACATTCGACGAAAGTTTTAACAATCACATGGCCGAATCACCGACGAACTTCGGCGCTTTTGCCCCGCAATGTGTCATTTCGGTACCAAATATGCAAACTATTTTGGTGTTATGTTGAGCCTTTGCAGCCGAATGTTAATAGGGTTATTGACGTTAAAACGCGTTGTTGTTTTGATTGAAGTGGCTGTTACTTTTCTATTACTTCTTCTTTTTCCTGTCCTTATCCCATATTACTTGGGGTCGGCGCAACACGTTTTTTCACACACACACAGTCACCAGCCAGCCAGCAAGTCGTTGTTGTCAATGTCGTATTTTACATCTCCGTGTGTTTGTCCGATACCAATCTAGTCGCCATTTGAAAGAAAGAAAGAAAGAAAACACGTTTATTTGGCTTGCAATGAAGCACAATACAAGTTTTAAAACTTAAACTTAAGTAAAATAAAATAATTAAAAATAAAAACAATAAAAAAGAAATCAACAGCAACGGGAATATGCCTCACGGCTGCGCCAAATAGGTTCAGTTCAGCATGATGCCAGATAACTTCGTAGCAGTTGCCTGACGCTGGCATTTCACTTACATATTGGAATTTGAATGCAGTTTCTAGACCTTTCTTAATGCACATTTAATTAGCATGTCAGAAACACACCTAAAGCGGGAAAATATATGAATTTCCTAACTAAAAAGGCTTATTTTAACACGCAAGCGCTTTACTTGGTGTAATTTATTTCATCATTCATCACCACTACTCTCAAAACGGAGAAGGAATACATCGTGAAGAAACCGTTGTGTCTTAGAACCATGTGCCATTCACTAACCCGCACTGGGCCAACATGGTGGATTACGGCCCATTCCCCATCCTAGAGTACTGTCTAAGCCTTAGTTCCAGCAGTGAGACCATAATAAGGCTGAATATGCTAACCTAAACAGCATTTGTCACGAACTTCTGAACTAGTTGGCTATTAATAGTCTACGTTCCCCCGTATTGCAAATGAGGAACTGCCCCATACATTGAGTTTGGGCCCAATCTATGTTTAACTTTTACTAATTGTTTACCCTCGGGTCGACTTCAATCACCAGACTATCTCGACCTCTGCGTCTATAAACATTTCCCACGCCAAGTTCCAAATTTGTAAAGAAGGGCAGGAGCGGCAGGCCAGCCTAAACTGGACAATCCCACAATGCAATCTCGTGAAAACCGATGTAACATGGGAAACTTTTAATATGATTAATATTTAATTTGCTTATTGGCTGTTGAACCGTAAATCATGGTCTTTTTTTTATGAGTTTTGTGCTGAATTTGAGTTTTGAAAAATTTCTCTTAGTAAAAGAAATTTTCTTGCTATCCTTGTTGAACTTGGCAAGCAAAATAATACGAAGTAAGGATCGTTTCATTTATTTTATAAAATAGAAAGAAAGAAAGAAAAATATTATATTTGACACAATATAGGCACACACTGCAGAAACAACATGTAGACACTTAAGATAAAAAAAAGGATAAAACTAACATTGTGTGTCTCACGGTTGCGCCAAACAGGTCCAGTTCAGTCCAGCAAAAATGCCAGACAGCTACGTGGTAGTTGCCTGACGCTGGTTTTCAACTGAACCTTATTTAGAGTGTCCGGTGAAAATAGCTTAAAAGTTGTAAGTACATGACATTATGATGACGATGAGTACTCCAGGTGTCCCTCGGTCCTGTAGGCTTGTGGATGATAATGGCTAGCCGTCCGGACCGACCCCGAGTCGTTGACGGCTCGTAGTGTACCACGCAGGCCTCAAAAGGAAAACCTGTGGTCCTAGGTTTCTCAAATTCAGCCTTAAACTATTAAGTCCCAAGAGGAAACCGGTGTCCGCACACCTATTGTCTTTCTTTTGTGTCTCTAATTACGGTATTCAAAAGGTTAACTAGAAAAAACTAACTTTGAAAAAAAAGGACATTAAACTCAGATTAATGTTCTTTGTTCAAAATACTAGAACCGAAAAACCTTCCACAATTACCCGTAAAACATCGCCACTGTAAAATGAAGACAACACAAAACGAAAACGGGAAAGTAACACGCTAAAACCAAATGAATTATCATAATTATTAGCAAATACAGCCGACGTCTGCTTGGATAGCATTTAACCGTAAGTCCGAGATCAATACTACCCTGCAATTAAAGGAATGGGCTACATTCGCTACATTTCTGTAATTTTCTCTAGCACTTACATTAGTTCCTAATGGGGTTTTAATAAAATTGTGGTAATAGCCTCACTTATCTTGGATGAGATTTTACTTAAAATTGCTTTTTTTCACTCTCTCTTTTTCTCAGTCATACTATGCTGGTGTGGACGTGGTAATGCATCGTCTGTTAGGCTGGTTCCTGCTTTTGCGATACTTCTCCACCTCTCTCTATTCATGGCACTTCGTGTACATTCAATGAGGTAACATTTCGAAGATGTTTTAATATGGTCTGCCCATTTGGTTGATGATCGGTCGCTAGAACGATGGCCCTCTACACTTCCCTGTACCACTAAACTTCCCAAAGAGCTTTCATTAAGTATGATAATTATGTCCAAACATCTTAAAGATTCTTTTCTTAATTGTTATTTGATGTGAAACTCTTTCAGAATGAAAACGATAGTGAGCTGAGAATTTTCAGTCATTGTTATTTTTCAATATTTGTCCCTACTCGTAGAAGCGAATTGGTTTTCACATTAATATAACCATCTCTCACAATGTGGACTGATGGCCTGGAGAGAGTCGCGGGAATTAGATGGATGTGAGACCCACAGGACCGTTCATCGTGGTGACACTTGGGGGAGCACTATGTCGAACAGTGGACGTCTATTGGCTGAAATGATCATGATGAACTGTCTCTTTGGTGTCATGGTCACAAGTAACACTGCTAAGTGTGGGGTCCTGGTTTAAAAAGTGAATTACTCTTTAGCAGGCCGGTGACACACCAGTAACTTCCAAATTACTGGTGTGTCACCCCCGTGCACCGAAATCCTCGACAGTCATAAATCCTGCACCTGATCTCCCTTAGGTCGGATGAATTCCGCCTCAGTTGCGATGACGAACTTTCTCCATTTGTATCAAAATCTACTATTTTCAGTCAACTTACAAAATGATAATATAATATTATTCGATTATTTTTTTATCCATTATGTGTCAACCACCATTCCTTTGAAATTGTTAACACCAAAGTCTAAACAAATACCATTTATTGCTCAAGATATCTGTCTCCACCAACCCTTCAATACTCATTCAAATATTAAACAATTCAAAACTCCATCATAGGAACCCTACTATTCCCAATATTTCACACTTCTCTATAAATATTTGAGAAGACGCTAATGGCAGTGCCTTCACCAGCTGTGTCCATAAATGAATATTTTAAGGAAGTAAGAATGCAATAGTAAGCTCCGTTAACATTTATTGATCTGATTATATTTGGGTCGCGTTTCAACCCTTCAGTTGAGTAAATATAATTAACTCTCTAAATGATTTAATTGGGAATTGAAAGTTGGGAGGGTTAACTTTAATTTGGGATATGTTAACGATAACTGTGGGTGTTCCTTGTTCATGAATATCTTTTAAGTTTCGGTAACTAATTGACCATCTATAATAGAGAAATTCCTGTGAGCTTAACATGCTCTCCAATAGAGCATGTTAAGTCTTTGGTTCCGGGTATATATATCAACAAATGACAGCAGATAGTACCTATACAACATTATTTTTACTATATGCGAAACCTGAATATAGTTTTTTCAGAATCAGTAACTGAAACGATTCCTATAATTTTTACACCATGTATGATTTCTAAAAATAAAACAAAAATACATTAAAAAAGGTCACAAGTTGGACACCACCGACACTAAGTACAACACAGGTCATGGCAGGTTATAGCAGGCACTAGGCACCAGCGCATAGCGCTGTCAGGTTGCGAAAACAAAGCAACCCCACAGTTGCCCAGATAGCCCGGTTACTATAAAAAAAAAACATTTACATTTATTTCAGATTTCTCACCCATATTAAAACACAACCAAATAAAATCTCAAAATTACAATATAATCATTCAAAATCTTTTATAAAATTAAAATTCAAATAAATTATAAACATATAAATTACAATCCAATAAATTAAAAATCAATCAAACAAAATCACAATAATTTAAAAATAAATAAATAAAAATTTCACTAAAAATTCAAATTCAATGTCAAAGAAAAATACACCACTATATATTTGTGCGGACAACAAGGTAACATAACAAGCTTATAACTTTGTGATTTATCATGATATGGTTTTGAAATTTTGTACATAGATTTTTTTACATAAATATACTATTCATGTGTTTTTGGTTTTGCATATATACTAAGAATAAAGTTGTATAATCAGTAAGTATGTATTATTGTGATATTTATTCTACTATGTGTGTGTATGCATTTATAATAGATCTATAATAGCTGACGCGGCACACTTCGTACCGCCTAACAGTCAATTAATGTAATTATACCTTCTTGAACACTTTAAATTCATATACTATTGATATAGTCAACCGATGGTGTGTTTTTTTTAATCACAATCGATTGAGTATATCAAGTTACAAAACCGATCTCGTACATTTTACGTTCACAACTAAAAACTTCTACAGATTTATTATATGTAAAGAATAGATTTAGATATTACTTATTTTTTGGAACTTTTCTTTTTTTTCATATTACTCTAACACTTTTATTTCATCACCACTGCTCTCAAACGGTGAAGGAAAACATCGTGAAGGGTTGCTTCACATGTCCTAGAACCAAAAATTCAAAGACATGTGACATTCACCAATCCGCACTGGGCCCACGTGGTGGATTATGGCCCATTCTCTCTCCTAGAGAGGAGGCTTGAGTGCCAGCAGTGGGAACATTAATTAAAAGGCTGATAATGATGATGATGATGACTCTAACACACGGTGTCTACACCCTTTTTATCCAACTCTCCTTGCTCAGGTATGCTGGAAGAGATTTCTGTAAAAATAAGCATCACCTCTGTTCGTATTTTTCTGATTTTTTCTTTATGTCTTTTAATTTATGTGTGTATATGAATTGTTAAACAAAATACAATATGTTTGTCAGTCTAAATGATAGTCAGAACGGAAAACACACAGCTCAAGGCGAGTTAATTTAAAAAATATACTTTAATTACCGAAAAACAAAGCCTATAGAGTTTTATACAAGAATAAACTGATAAGCGTCACATAAAGCTTTTACAGCAATGCTGAGCTCGTAAACACAATGATGCAGACAACTCAATAAATTCCAAAATTTACGGACCCATTACGTAACTTATCAAGTATTCAATTTATGCAATCGGAATGCGACATCAATAATTATGAAACTGCATGAGCGTGCAAAAGTATCGTTCAGTTATTAACGGTTTAGTCTGATTCATTGCTATTGGATATTGGATGTTCGGGATTTCTAAATTACTCTGGTGTTCGCGTTTGCTTGGCTATTAAAACATTCCCAGTTGCAATTAATATTTCTTTTTATTTATTCAGTTAAATGTTGCACGGCATTAGGAATCACTTCTGTATCGTGGGTGCGCACAAATGTACATATTACATATTTATCTATATATAAATATACAATATACGTGTATACTCTATCTATAGAGCATACAAACATTAAATTTGTTCCGTGCGGTAATGTAACCCATGACATACAGCGTAACAGTCAATCGCTCAATCACTGCGCGAACCGTGCCGTCATTTGGGCGGTTATTTGGTACTAGCTCCTGTCATCGGCTTCGCCCGCGTGAGAGAAGTAGATATGGGCTGTCAAGAGTAGAATATACTCCCAGAATAAAAAGGTACAAAAAAAAGCGGTCAAGTGCGAGTCGGGCCCGCCCATGAAGGGTTCCGTAGCAGCAAGGAACATAATATAAAAGTTCTTGTAGCTCTTTGTAACTTTGATCGATGTTTTAATAAAAGTGTATTAAAAAAACAAAAAAACTACCTACTTGATCTCGTTCAAGCCAATTTTCGGTGGAAGTTTGCATGGTAATGTACATCATATATTTTTTTAGAAGTTTCAGGGGGGGGGGGGGGGCGCATTTTATCACTTTGGAAGTGTCTGTTGGGCATCGGGAAAACTATTCAGTTTAGAAAAAAATTATATTAGAAACCGCAATATTATTTTTGGAGACCTATCCATAACTACTCCACACGTATGGGTTTGATGAAAAAAAAACTTCGAGTTTCAGTTCAGGAATTTATGGGTTTTTTTTTTTTTAGTTATAGTGCTAAGTATGGGGAACCATTGTTTTTATTTTTCTATTGTTGTGTGAAAATCTTAATGAGTTTCACAAAAAACATCTACTTACCAAGTTTCAACAGTATTAGTTCTTATAGTTTCGGAAAAAAATGGCTGTGACATACGGTTGGACAGACAAACAGATAGACAGACATGACAAATCCATAAGGGTTCCGTTTTTTGTCATTTGGCAATGGAAACCTAAAAAGCATGAAGGGATCAAATACATTTCAAGCCCTGACATTACGGCCTTTTACAAACATTGGTAAAGTATTTATTTTAGTATATTTTTTGCATAAGTACCTAAAAGTTATCCTTAAAAGATGAGAGTATAAATAACACACATTTTATGGGTGATCAAGAAAGTTCTTTTCTTTCATCTTTGAAATTTTTTAATAACCATACGTTTGCTGGATATTTTTATAGAGACTTTACAAACAATAATATTTCTAAAAAGTTTGACAGGGTAAATATAAGCTTATAAATAATAATTCCTAATTTGAATTAACCCAAAATTATTCAACCTAAACCGGCTATATATACTTTACTGTGTACTTGTATAATTATGAATAAATCATGGTCCCACTCTTGGATGCCAACACTGAAAATGGCGCCCAAAAGGGATTATGATAACAGGAAGAACCATATACCCAAAGCTTTCAACCAGTTAAATATCTGAAAAGTTCAACAGAGTATACGCTGATAAATAATAATTCCTGATTGAAAATAATCCAAAAATTTTCAACCTATATTTACTTTAAGTACTGTATATAATTTATTCATGGTCCCACGCTTGGGCGCCAACAGTGAAAATGGTGCCCAACAGGGACTACACGGGCAGAACCATATACCTTAAACTTTCAAGCAATTATATTTCTGAAAAGTTCAACAGGATATAGGCTGTTAAATAATATGTTATTCTAAATTTCAAACGATCCAAAACTTTTCTTAAATTCTAATATCAGTAGACCGACTCTCAGTTTCCTAATTATTTTCCGATTTTTCGTTTCAAATCTATAACTCGAAAATCCGCAAGTTAATTACGTTAAATGTAAGGAAACGTTCCAGAACGCCACCGAATTAAAAGTGAACATAATTGAGTCCTAGCTGCCTTCGCTTTGTATCGCTCTTCGCACAGTCACGCCATGAGTAGATCTTGTGCGTTTCCATTGTAATTCCTACATGGTGTATTGAACGACAAATTAATGGTAGCACACCTTTTTTTGAGGCGGGAAATCATCGAATAACTCCTCCCGCTCTGGATAGAGCGAGAGGGAGTGTCAGATTTGTACTGACTAAAACCTACCCGTATTTTTTCAGTTGTTTTTATGTTCCAGCGCCGTAGTAGCTGTTTTGAATAATCTTTCAACACTGGCAGGATACACTATTCCCTAACGTGTTTATCAGTAAAGCCACGAAAAGATCTGTGAGTTCTACCGAAAGGTGTAGCCTTGATCTAAGGTGGAAATAGGTTGAAGCGACTTAACAATACAATAACGATACGACATTCCTACTTCAGAAGAAATCAGCTTCAAATAATTGTCATTGTTTGCGTGTTACGCATATGTTTTTGAACCTATTATAGTCCTTTGCTAGCATACGCATTATCCACTGCCAGTTACATTTAAACATGCCTCTTCATGTTTGAAAATACTAAATTTGTCAGTTCTACACATCTTTTATATTTTTATACAAGAAAATGCCGTGATGCTTGTAAGGGAAGTGTTGAATGAAACTCGCTGAAGCGTCTCCCTCTCCTCTTTAGTTTAACGTTACGTTAACAAGATTACTTATAATCACGTTCTCCAACACCCATCGAAGACGCCATTTTAATAAGGAAACGGAAACAAACACAAGGTACCCGTGACTGCCACCGCCTGTCACCGAAACCTGTATACGAAGGTTTTAACCTCTGTAAAAATAATTGCTGTAAATGGCATAAACATTCAACTTTTACGTTATTTTGTAAATTAAAATTTAGTACGACTGCCTACGGTCTGTGTTGTTCTGTAGTAATTTATGATCACTTTTGTGTGCATTGATTAATGGGACAGTGGGACTAGCTTGTTTACCTTTTTTTGAGGTTGAAAACATCTCATAACTTCTCACGCTCCAGGTGGAGTGAGAGGATCAGATTTCAGCTTTTTTTTTAATTGATATAAACTAGTGCTTGACTGCGATCCCACCTGATGGTAAGCATTGATACAATCGTTGATGTTGAGGCGCAATAGTTTATTAAGAGCCTTGCCTTAATGCCAAACTTAAAGAAATTTACTTCGTACATGCGTTTATTAATTCGATTTTTTGAAAAAAGTACTTTATTTTTTAATTTTCTCTTTAATAATGGATAGTGTTTCATGTACCGAATCGACCCTCCACGGGATTAAAACGACCAAAATTTAACGGTGTATAATTAGGCGCTTCTTAATAACTGTAATCTTGCTTCGTGGTTTCAGTTCATTAAAAAATTTTAGACGTTAGACATTTAAATCCAGGTAAATCAGCGACGTCCCTCATTAACTTGCCTTCCTTAATAAGGTTGGTCACGCAACCAACTATGAATATGGCTATTTTTAGACTGTCCGTTGATAATTATACCAATCCAGAAATCTTCACTTTACCACACAATTTACTTCGTAATGAAATACTATTACTATGCTATCCTGGTTCTACTTAATTTATTTCTTCCACCAACTCTACCTTATTTTTTTTTGTTTTCGCCCATTTCTTTTTTGTTTCTTTTTTAATGAAATTGTGTAACATTTTATAATATGTATGTATATATATATTCGTTTTATAATTATTTATTTATTTTCTTATTAGTACACCGAAGACTACCGCCTGTATTTATTTTAGTTCTTACGATCCATCCTAAGGTTGTCTGGTAGAAATCGCTTTCAGCGATAAGACCGCCATTGTACCCATAGATTTAAGTTTAGTACTGATTAATCTGTCCTAGCTCAGAGGACACCGGTGTCCTCTCACATCCACGCCACTATAGGCCTTAATTCCGATGTTTAGAGTCTACTTTTGTATGAACAAGTTGGGTAGTTGTGGATCGAAGTGTTAAGTAACTTTCTTGGTGTACAATAAAGTTTCATTCTATTCTATAAGTGTTCCTATTTGGTCATATATTAATGTTATGGTTTAAAATAGTAAAACTCTCTGATGCGTGGATAATTTTAGCCCCAGTAGTAGAGCTATTCAGGATACACCAAACGCACATTTGAATGTCATAATTCTTCCTTTCTTTCTACACAAGCAGCCTGTGGGTTAATTATATCCAGAGGGACGAGTCAATGACCTTGTAGATAGTTGTCAGTCGTTGCGTTACCTTTTTCTAAAACTCAAATTAATATACGCATGTACGAAATTAATTTCTTTAAGTAAACGAGTCAATGACCTTGTAGGTAGTTATCGGTCGTTGCGAACTAACTACCTAAAGTTCATTGGCCTCGCCCAGCTGACGTTTACTTAAAGAAATTAATTTCGTACATGCGTATATTAACTCTACTTTTAGAAAAAAAAGTACTTTATTTTTTAATTTTATCTTTACAAATCGATAGTGTTTCATGTACCGAATCGCCCCTCCGCGGGATTAAAACCACCAAAATTTAACGGTGTATATTAAACTTATTTATGTATGTTTATACAATGTGGTTTTATATTGTACACTTGATTTTACCCTTGATTGTCATCTCTCTCTGTCACTCAGGTTTGCTGGCAGAAAACTCATAGTTGAGTTAAGCTCGCCTTTGTACATGAATTGTCAAAATACTGTGTATTTTATGTAATGTTTTGTGTACAATAAAGAATTAAAAAAAAGTCTGAAAACCGTATTGTTGTCTAATAATTATTTCTTTGTGATTCGGAAAAATCTCCGAGAGACAATTCGCGAATCAAACTACTTACACAGATAAATTTGTACAGAACCCTTTGTGCGCTAATCCGACTTACACTTGACCGATTTTTTGTCATCATATACCTCCACGAGTACGAAAGCTATAGCCTACTCTTTGTAAGGATTAACACCAAAATAATCAGCTACTAATCCAATAAAGGGAACATTTTTCGTGAAAGAAATAATGGTGGGGCGTCGCTTCATAAGCCACATAAGCCTTATTTTAATGTAGGTAGTATTAACCTTTTCAGCTTTTTTTTTTTACCTATACTACTCATACCGATATTCGCAGGAGAAGCAAAGGCGCCGACATAGCCTAAGGAATCGCTAAATTAAAAAATAAATTGTGAAAAAATTTGAGGGATCATTCTATAAAAACGTGTCCTGTCAAGAAGGCATATTACAAGGTTAAAGACTACGTCAAAGACACGCTGGTTTGGCAATGACTACTTCTGCACGTGTGGCTTGCCTGGCTGTTTAATTGCATAATTATATACTTGTCTATTAACTGCTCCATCTTTGTTTTAACTTCATAATGTATATTGATACTTTTTTATCCCTCTTACTCTCCTGTGACATTGTTTTTTCAATGTTTTTTAAATTATATAAACATAGCCTACGAATTTTACTAGTAATTTATTATTGTATACATCTTTAATTTATTAACAGGTTTATTTTTATTTTTGTATAGCTTCTTTTATAGTGTGAATGTGAGAACACCGTAGACTCCGTAGATTCAAAGATTACGATTTTTATCGTGCTTTTGGGTACAAAACTGACCGGTCTACATTGTCCTCTCATATATATTAATATTGTAGTATGAACTATTGTAGAAACAATCACTTTTTTAAAAGAGTAACCATTGAGTTTCTTGCCGGTTCTTCTCCATAGGAAACGACCAATTGAAACTGTGGCCCCAGTAGGCTTCGACCCTGCCTGCCTGATGAGCAAGCTGGGCCTCTACGGTTTGCTGACAGCTCCTTAAGGCGCGCGGGAACATGATGATAATGATGATAACTTGTCCTCATTACCTTGACGGCCAGTACCGTGAATCACATATATACCCCGGAGGGAAGGCAGGCAGGTACAAACACATTTCAGCAGTCATAAGGTAAGTCCCATATAATAGGGGGTAAGCCTATTGCTATTATCCGAGCATGAATTAAGACTCAGGGTTGCTACTAAGGGTTGAGGAATCGTTGAAAAGAGTTTTAGAGGTATGGGAGACATGGTGTCAAGTCCCGCTGAACTTCTAATGAAAAGAGAGAATCCTCCGACCCGAAAAGTGTTGTGTCTGCTCCGGGCAACTGCTCGATAGTTAGTTTTTTTTATTTGATATAAACTAGAGTTTGACTGCGATACCACCTGATGGTAAGCAGTGATGCAATCGTTGATGGTGGTGTGTGGAGCCTTGAAGACACCCAAATTATAATCGGATGGGAAGACCGCAGCAGGCAAATTGTTCCAGTCCTTCTATGTACGTGGTATAAACGATTACAGGTTGTTGTTTTGGATTTTGTATTTCATTCATAGACATCGCTTCAGAGTCACCGTGACCCTCGACCGTAAAAGATAACTGAAGGTACACATGTAGGTTTTTACAGTAACATTTTGACACTGCCTCTTGACCCACCCTGAGTAACAGGACATATTTAGTGACATTCTCCTAAAAAAGTACTGCAAGATTGCTCGAAAGAGTCACTGCTGCCCTGGAACGCTGAGGCATTTGAAGGATCGCGGGTGGGTTTTAGTACCGTCCGGACCGAGTCCAAGTCCTCAACAACGCGTATAGTTCAACGCGTGCCTCAAGGAGATGTTAGCAAACCGTAGGGGCCCAGCAGGTTCGAAACCTACTGGAGCCATGGGAAATATGAATGAGTACCCCGGGGCCCTGGAACGAAGGAACAGGAGTGAATTTTTAGTCAGTAAAAGTCTGTCACTATCACCCGCTTCGCTCAAGGCCGGAAGATGTCATTGGACGATTTTCCCATCATAATAAAAGGTCAGGGGGGGAGGTTTTAGTCAGTAAAAGTCTGAAATTTCCTCTCACCCAGAGCGGAAGGAGAAGTTTGATGACTCCCAACGAAAAACAAAAAAGCTGATGATAATATTAGTAAAAATGTTCTATTAAAAGTTAAGTAAAACTGCCGAATTGGGTAATGAACTCGTGAAATACTAAACTCAGTAATTCCTTGTGATCAAAAGATGAACGAGGTATTTGAGTCTTAAATTAATTATGATCAGGAAGGAAATATCTGGTCCGCTTACCTTTAAAATACCGCGGACTAAGATCATAGGACACTTCCCACGTCTGTTTACAAAAATAAATTGTGAAAAAATTTCAGCGACCGTTTGAAGATTGAGTTGCGAAGATTTTTTCGAATCGCAAAAAAGGTTGTTGTGACGTAACTACAAAATTTACAGTTTCAAATTGTTTCCTATACTTATGCTATGAGGCTTTGCTTCATGCCAAATTTTAGGATTCTAGCTCAACGGGAATTACTCTATGAATTTCGATTACCTTGAGAGCGTCGAAATATACGTTTTTTCGGTAAAAACGGCCGTATCTTTTTTTTATTTAACTCAGAAGTTTGATTTTTCACAGCCTCAAGGAACCTTAGACGTGAGATGCTTCCTTGAGATAAAGGCTCTTGACAGACAGACAGATAGGCAACAAAGTGATCCTACAAGGTTTCTGTTGTTTCCTTTTGAGTTACGGAACCCTAAAAAGGAATAAAAGCCATGTCTATATAAAAGAACAATCATTTAAATAAATTTCCTAAAAACCAACATGGAACTCTCATAAGCATTCATCATTTATCTGTCAATAACTCTTCACCACACAAAATACGTACTTGACAGAAAAATTATATCTAATAATACGAAAGAGCTCCCTTTCAAAAACATAACATAAGAACGACGGTAAACCCTACTTGACCCGGCCAAGTGTGTAGGATGCAAACCTTATTACCGTGTTTAATCCTCTTATGAAGACTACCCCCTTTTGCCCCACCCCATCTCTCCCACCCCCACTCCCCGAGCAACGAAGGATCTTGTATTTTTAATGCGCAAAGTGTTTTTGTTTAAAATTTACATCAATTAGGGACTGTCGCATATCGCCCTCAGGTGAGGATGGGGTATTAGGTCGCTGTGAGTTCGGAGTCGGATCAAAGTACTTTTGTTTACCTATGTATAAGTAAATGACACTTATGTTTAATAATTATTTATTTATTAAAAGTTTAGGCACGTGTAAAATATTCTGTTCAAAAGCGGGCTTAGGCCCAACTTACACTGAGTCGAAGCGTTGTTGAGCGTCCTGTTTTTCAACTACAATGCGTGGTGACGGACGTGAATATGAGATAAGCGACCAATATGATGCGTCACGACCCGTTGACTCTGCGCTCTAAGCATAATTATTATATGTAGGGGCAACAGTGAATCGAGCAGTGGTGGCCGAGTTCAAATTCAGCCAGGTGCATCACTTCGTGTAATTTATTTCATCACCATAGCTCTCAAAACAGTAAAGGAAAACATCGTGAAGAAACCGGTATGTCTTAGAACCACAAATTCAAAGTGTGACATCCGCCAACCCGTGTGCCCGCGTGGTGGATTAGAGCCCATTTCCTCTCTTAGAGAGGAGATCTGAGTCCCAGCAGTAGGAACATTATACGGCTGATGCTATGCTATATGTAACAGTAAATAAGGGAACTTGATGAGAGCCGCAGGAGACCATTTGGTTGCGCCAATTTGCTATGATCCGCGATTTTGTTTTTTGTAATTTATTTTTTTGGCCTAGCAATCCTATCCCTTCCGTTTCCCTTCCCCGCACGACCTCAAGACAGGACGTGTTGTGCATCGATTGTGAATGTGACCGCTCCGCTAACATCGCCCGCTCGAAATTACAAGAAAAATTGACTATTTCGTGATC
The DNA here is from genome assembly GCA_958295575.1 of Leucania comma. Lineage (NCBI taxonomy): Eukaryota > Metazoa > Arthropoda > Insecta > Lepidoptera > Noctuidae > Leucania > Leucania comma. The sequence goes on along the minus strand of OY282476.1, from coordinate 5,442,689 downwards.
CAACCATTCAAAGACTCAACAATAGTGCAGTGTAGTGCAATACAGGACCTGGCAGTGGTTGGTGCGAAGTCAGAGTTCGCCGGCCGGCGCCACGTGGAATCTTCGAGGTCAAAAGGTCAGTGTTCCTCCCTAATACATCCATCCCATCAATAAATAAAGGCACAGTACCTGCATATTGTTAACAAACCTTAGATCGCTTTTTCAACATACAGTCCACCAAGCTTATTAGCGCAACCACTATTTTTGGTCCTACGAGCAGGATCGTGAATCATTTTCTTGTAATTTCGCAATATAGTATTTGTTCCATAGGGAATAAACGCAACGCGCCTGTTTACCTAGATATAATAGTAGAAAACCCGCATCTAGGCATTTAGGCAACTATACGTTATTTCGCTCGTATAGTTAAAGAACCATTGATAATTACGGTACCTACGCCGTCAACCGCACCGCATAATTATAGTTAGCTACGTAAATATCAGCGTAGATATAAATCGATCGCATTCTTTTTCTTGACAAAATTCATTCGGAAGTCCTACAAATTGCATGTAGGTAGACGCATTTCAAAAATACCCGTTCATTGTTGAGTGAATATTTGTAGGAAACGGATAAACCATAGATTATATACGCATATGAACGACGTGAATGATTTAATCGAGAAATTGGGTAATATTCACTCATTGATTCAGGTTATTCCGTTCGTTCGCCGTTCACTTTGTTGTTTACAATATTACCATATTGTTATCTGATAATTATCGCTTACTTAATAATTCGTTAAGTGTTTGTTTGAGTGTATAGTGTGAATATATCAAAACAAGATGTCTCTTAAGGGAACCAAGGTTAGTACTGATTTAAAGGTTCAGTTAAAGCTTTTATACGCTGAAAGGGACTCACAGTTTTCACGTGTTCAATCAATTTGTGATAAATCTTTGCAAATCTCGGATCTGACGATTAGAGATGCTTTCTTGTGTTCGTTGGAAACTTTAGATAGTTTGCGCGCGGATTTTAAATCTACAATTAAGAATATAAACATTTTAGAGTTGGAGTTAAATCCTGATTACTGTGTGAGTTATCAGGCATTGTCGTCCTTTGATGACTTGTATTGTCGTATCAAACGTATTGCTAGGAGTTTAGAGACTCCCTCCCCCCGCGAGTGGTTTATCCAACCCTCCTCGCGAACGCCCACGATTGCCGCCAATTCAAATACCTGAATTTAATGGTGACATTCGAAATTGGAATTTATTTATAGATAGTTTCGAAAATATAATACATAGGAACACATCGCTGACAGATCACGAGAGATTGCATTATCTCGTAGAAAAATTGACCGGTAAGGCAAAGGCTGTCTGTGCTGGAATTACGTTTAGCGCTGAAAATTACACTTTAGTTTTGAACACTTTAAAAACAAAATACGAAGATAAGCGATTAGTAGCCACCGCATATTTAGATCAATTATTCGATTTGAAAAGTTTTTCCGTTTGTAACGATCATAATTTAGAGAAGTTTTTAAATATTTTCGCATCATCTGTTCGTGCAGTAAAGAACCTAAAGGTCAATGACCTCTGTGACTTTTTGTTTTTGTATATCGGTTTAAAGAAATTAGATCCTGAAACTGTTCGTCTGTTTGAAACGACTCGGCGCGGTAACGAAATACCTAAGTTCGAAGATTTAGAATCTTTTATTCGCGACCATATTAAGGTATTGCAGCGCACGTCGGCACGTCATGAAGTCACGAATAGGACAGGTTCCGATCGCCGTATAGACGCGTCATCGAAGTCAGTCAAGACTGCACATACGCTAGTTAATACCGCCTCAACACCTGACTGTTCTCTGTGTAAGGGTAGCCATACACAGCTGTACAAGTGTTCAGAATTTCAGAGATTATCGCCTAGTGATCGTTACAAGTTTGTCCGCACTAATAATTTGTGTTTTAATTGTCTAAGTGACAAACATCTGGTTACGTCATGTAACAGTGGTGTTAGCTGTCGTAAATGTCTAGCTAGACATCATACCTTCTTACATTTTGAGAGTAGTAAGCTGCCATCGCAGCCGCAGCCTGCGCAGACGCGCGACGCTTGTGACGCGCGGCCTGCTGCAAGTGCAAACGACGTAACATTGTGTTCGCTTTCCGCCGCTGGTACTCAAATCACTACCGTTTTACTTGCGACCGCGCAAGTTGTCATTGTAGATGCCTTTGGCAAACCGCACACCGTTCGAGCGCTACTAGATGGCGCTTCCCAGAGTAATTTTATTACTCGGGATTGTTGTCAACGCCTTGGTTTTAGTTTTAATAATTGGTCATCCCGCTTAGAAGTGAAAGGTTTTGGAGGTTTAAAGGCAACCATTCACGGTTCCATTAAAATAATATTTAGTTCACGTTTTAATCGTAATATTTCGTTTGAAATGGATTCGCTAGTCGCAGATAAGATTACGGAACGGTTGCCCACGGTACCGGTTGACACGTCCATGCTGACGGAGTTTAAGAACTTGCAGTTAGCCGACGGAAATTACGCTTTCCCTGGAGATATCGATCTATTGATCGGTGCTTCGATTCTCCCGCATCTCCAGTTATCACGTAAAATTCAAGGTCTTCCGATGTACCCCGCTCCGCACGCACTGGAAACAGTTCTCGGGTTTGTTATAGTTGGTTCCGCACCCGCTTGTTTAGATAGTTACTCGACTGTGTCGCACTGTTGCACCGTCGAGCCGCCGCTTGAGTCTACCATCCGTAAGTTCTGGGAGATTGAAGACGTCAATGTCCCGCCTATTCTCAGCCCTGAGGATCAGGTCACTGAGGAGATTTATACCCGCACGACTACTCGTGATAAAGATGGTCGTTATGTTGTCGCGCTCCCTTTCAAGGGTGATATTTTTTCGCTCGGTGGCTCCCGTGCCTCCGCAGAAAAACGCTTTCTATGCTTGGAACGTAAGATGCAGGCGTCTCCTAAGTTGAAGCAAGCCTATGATGATGTGCTGATCGAATATTTAGATAAAGGTTATATCTCATCAGCGCCTGCCGAGACTGAGGAGACACGTGATTACCCGTTTTATATCATCCCGCACCATGGAGTTGTTAGAGAAGACAAACTTACAACTAAACTGCGTGTGGTTATGGATGGTAGCGCTAAGACTAGTACTGGCATATCGCTTAACGATATCTTGTGTTGTGGTCAGAACCTCCAGGGTAACTTATTTGAAATAATAGTAAATTTTCGCTTGTTTGCTATTGCGCTCTCTGCTGATATTCGGCAAATGTTTCTTAGTATTGGAATCAGAGAATGTGACCGTAGATTCCAACGCTTCTTGTATAGATTTTCTCCGCAGGAACCTTTGAAGGTTTACGAATTCAATCGTGTTTGTTTTGGGCTTAAGTCTAGTCCCTTTCACGCTCTTCGCACTATCAAGCAGTTGGCCGCTGACGAGGGTGATACATACCCGAAAGCAAGGGCCACTATTGAAACCGGATTGTACATGGACGATTTTGTGTACAGTGTACCTAGTGAAGCAGAGGCTATAGAGACCGCTGCTCAAGTAATCAGCCTCATGAAGTCCGGTCAATTTGATCTGGTGAAATGGACAAGCAACTCGCAAGCTACATTAGAGTCGATTCCACCGTCACACCGGTTGACTTCGGTAAAGGAATTCGATGATAGTGATTCGCATAAGATCCTTGGTTTAAGTTGGTCACCCGCAACTGATATGTTCAGTCTTAAAATTAGCTCGACTCCGCCAACTTGTACCAAACGCGTTATCCTAGCATGTGTAGCTCGGATATGGGATATAATGGGTTTTGTAGCTCCTGTCGTTTTGTATGCAAAGCTGCTTATAAAAGAGCTTTGGCTTTCCAACTGTGATTGGGACGACACCGCTCCTGACAGTGTTGCTAAGTTGTGGGCTCGCTATAGGAAAGAGCTTCCAATGCTCGATCAGATACAGATTCCTCGCCATGTTGGTATAGTACCAGACACTGTTGTTAATGTGGTAGGTTTCGCAGACGCCAGTGAGAGGGCTTACGGGGGAGTGGTTTACTTTCAGGTACAAAATGGCGATAACATTTCAGTTTTCCTCATTAGCGCAAAATCAAAGGTATCTCCTCGTAAGGTTGTCTCTCTTGCTCGTCTCGAACTCTGCGCTATTCTTATGTTGGTTCAATTGATTACATCTATAGTCAAAACTTGTCGTCCTCGCATTAATATAGAGAGAATTGTAGCGTTTTCAGACTCAACCGTTGCTCTATGTTGGGCCCACTCTTCACCCCATCGATGGGGCACGTTTGTCGCAAATAGGGTGGCTAAGATTCAAGCTGAATTGTCACCGGAAAATATATTCCATGTCGCTGGAACAGAAAACCCAGCTGATTGTCTCTCACGTGGTTTGCTTCCTGCGCAAATTTTAAATCATCCGCTTTGGTTTTGTGGCCCTCCCTGGCTTCATACCACTCCTAACGAGTGGCCAAGTGCTCCGTTTAACCCCGCTACTGTTTCAGAGCCACCCGAGGAGAAGAAGCATACGCTTGTAGTATCAGTTCCGCGTGAAGAGTCAGTTGTTTTGTTGTTGTCTAATCGAGTCTCGTCTTGGTCGAGACTATTACGCTGTGTAGTTTACGTCCTAAGATTTTTGAGATTATTACCATCGCGTTGTTCTATAATCGCAGCTGATTTGGATAGAGCTGAATCAGTTGTACTTCGAGAATTGCAGAAATTTTATTTTTCAATAGAATTTCGTAGTTTAGAATCACATAAACCTTGTAGTCACGCACTTCAGCATTTGAAACCATTTTTGCAAGACGGACTCATTCGTGTCGGTGGCCGTCTGCGAAATGCTAAGTTAGAGTTTGAACAAATGCATCCAGTAGTTCTACCACGCAGGGATCACGTTTTGGATTTGTTGGTGGATTATCACCATAAGGTGAATTGTCACGCTGGTCCCGATTTATTAATGTCCATTCTTCGACAGAAGTACTGGATACTTTCCGCTCGCAATTTGATACGCGCTAGAGTGCACAGATGTGTGCCCTGCTTTAAGCTCCGCCCGCGTTTCAACGCGCCGGAAATGGCCGACCATCGTTCTTGTCGTGTTGTACAGACGGTGAAACCTTTCATACATACTGGGACGGACTATGCTGGACCGTTTAAAGTCACTATTGCCCGTGGTCGTGGTATACGTTCCACAAAGGCATACATTTGCCTATTCGTTTGTATGACAACTCGTGCAGTTCACATAGAGTTAACCAGTGATTTGAGTACGCAGGGTTTTATGTCTGCATTTAAACGATTTTTATCTCGCCGTGGTCCCGTTAAGCGCTTATACTCTGACAACGGCACAAATTATGTTGGAGCGCGACGCAATATTTCGGAATTACATACATTCTTACGCTCCAAGTACTACCAAAGTGAATTCGCCCATGTCTTAGCTGAGAATCGCATTGATTGGTGTTTTAATACGCCAGCGGCTAGTCATTTTGGTGGCAATTGGGAGGCGAATATTAAAAGCCTTAAGTCGCACCTGTTTCGGGTCATAGGCGAACAGATTCTCTCGTACGAGGAGTTGAGCACCGTACTCGCTCAGGTAGAGGCGTTGATGAATACGCGTCCGTTGTGTCGGACTTTGTCTAGTGATCCATCGGAGCCACTAGCGTTGACGCCGGCTCACTTCTTGACGACGACTCCTCTTAAATATTTGCCCGCTTTAGATGTCGAGACTGACAAACTGCAGCTTCACCCGCGTCACGCTCTGCTAGATAGCTTAGTTCAGTCCTTTTGGAAGCGATGGAGGACAGATTATCTGCATACGCTGCAGTCGCGTCAAAAGTGGAACACTCCTTCAGATCCAGTCACAGTCGGTACTGTGGTGATACTGAAGACTGAGAGTGCGCCTCCTCTGCACTGGCCTCTTGGTGTAGTGGAAGAAGTTTTTCCGGGTTCGAACGGAATAACGCGAGTCGTAAAGGTTAAAACCGCAACTGGATCGTACCTGCGTCCGGTTATTCGCCTCTGCCCTCTGCCTAATCAGTAGTAGTGGCATAGTTAGTTATAAGTTGTTTCGCTACCTAGTATTGATAGTTTAGATATAGTAATAGGGTTTAGTTTCGCTTTTGTTTTTTTTCTTTTCTTTGAAGGTAACCCTTCAAACCCGGGGGGAATGGTTGCGCCAATTTGCTATGATCCGCGATTTTGTTTTTTGTAATTTATTTTTTTGGCCTAGCAATCCTATCCCTTCCGTTTCCCTTCCCCGCACGACCTCAAGACAGGACGTGTTGTGCATCGATTGTGAATGTGACCGCTCCGCTAACATCGCCCGCTCGAAATTACAAGAAAAAATTGACTATTTCGTGATCCAACCATTCAAAGACTCAACAATAGTGCAGTGTAGTGCAATACAGGACCTGGCAGTGGTTAAAGGTGCGAAGTCAGAGTTCGCCGGCCGGCGCCACGTGGAATCTTCGAGGTCAAAAGGTCAGTGTTCCTCCCTAATACATCCATCCCATCAATAAATAAAGGCACAGTACCTGCATATTGTTAACAAACCTTAGATCGCTTTTTCAAACATACAGTCCACCAAGCTTATTAGCGCAACCACCATTGGATACGAAAATTAGAAGAACAGTCGATGCAGCGACGCTTGGAAGAATGTGTCATGATAATGATGACAAATATTTAACCTGATAAGTACTTAATACTAATTCTTCAAATATAGTGTGCACAACAATTACATGACCTGATTCCGCCATCACCTTTCTACCATCGGGCAATCCGCCGTACGGCGACTTACACCAATACATTGTTGATGCATCTTCGGTCCGGACTAAGCGTTTCGCCTCGTCATTAATATCGCGCATGTTAAAGGACTGGAACAATTTGTCTGCTGCGGTCTTCCTGTCCGATTATAATTAAGGTGTCTTCAAGGTTAGAGTGAAGAGGCTCCTTAATAAACTAGTGAGTTTCACCTTCAACAATTATTACATCACAGTTTATCATCAGCCTCCCTAGCCAAGTTACAATTTTTTCGATTAGCGTGAACGCTTGGAGTTGGCCACACCCCAAAGTCATTTGTTCTGACGTTATCTCAACGCTCAGTCATGTGGTCAGACTAAAGAAATTGGGGGCGTGGCCAAGTCCAAGCGATCATGCTAAACGAAACGATTGTAATTTGGCTAGGGGGGCAGGTCAGGCACTGATCGGAAAGATCGGCAACATTATATGAAAAATCCTTCCTTATAAAAAGCCACATCGGCAGGTTGATTCAAATAAAATTGGTACATAAAACCTCCAGATCGCAGATGGAAAGAAAATTGATACCAACATATAAATCTACATATTTATGCTAAAGCTTCCACCTTCCGTAATTCCTATTTACGTAGAAATAAATAAGTATTGAGCTCACTTTAGGGATTTGAAATTACTTTGTTTGGAAATTTAAATTTAGTACCCATGGTAACTCCTCATGGTATACCGGTAACAAAATAATAACCGCATGCTGTTCAAAATTTTACCTACCTTATGCCCGGCCCCGGCCCGATAGGCTACGAAGGAACGGGGTAGGTTTTTAGTCAGTAAGAATCTGACACTACTTCCCGATCCGCCCAAGGGCGGGATTTGTCATTGGATGATTTTACCTACCATAAAAAAAACCTACCTTATTCCAAAACGCGATCTAAAATAATTCCGGGACTATTGATACGTTTAGTTGGCATTGAACCTATTGAATAGTCCTGAAAACTATATTTGAATCGCGTTTAGTTAGTATTAAACCTAGTATTTTTGATCGCGTTTTGGAATAAGACGGTACGTATTCTTCGTATTTCTGGGTGTTATTTATCTATAATATGTATGTATTTAGAAATATATAAGTATGTATATCAGCTGTCTGGTACCCATAACACAAGCTCTGCTTAGCTTGGGACTAGACGGTGTTGTGTGATAGTTGTGGAATATATTATTATTATTATTATTTTAAGATAGGAAATCATCCTTTAACTTCTTTCGCTAGAGTAGAGCGGGAAAGCGTGCCAGACTTTTACAGATTAAAACCACACCTATGTTTCTTCTTTGCCTTGCCTTCCATGACCCCAGGGTTTCTTTTCGAAAGTCGACCTATGGGTGGTCGTAGTACGTAGATTTAATTTTTGTTTAAGGCTTATCTTTTAAAATAAGCCATAAACAAAAATCTTAAGAGTTTTTTTTTTTAAACCCTATATACGGCACTTTTTATCCACGTATGCCTTAGGATTGTTTTGACTAGTTTTTACTGTAAATTAATAAAGCTTTATTATTATTTATTAACTTCAATGACTTGTTCGAAGCCAACAACAGAGCTGTCCAGGAGGCTAAACATTGGTCGGACAAAATCCCAGTCAGATCGATACGAAAAGAAGAAGAATTATTTATAAAATTTATTTTTACACTCATACGGGCGACGTCACTGGGAGAAGCTAGTGTTATAATGTCAATTTGTCTTGATTCCCTAGACTATATACGTATTTTGCGGCGAGTGCTTTCTCTCACTTATGTAGACCTTATTTTTGTTATTTACAGCCTACTTGAAGATGTTTGATTTTTTTGTTCTTTGATACATTTCTTACAAATAAAACACATAATATTTTAGAGTCTATGCAGACGCCGCATTTGCTTGGTGTTTAACCGAATGGCGCGAAATCACGCGTGAACACAAGCGTTCGCTTGGGGTATTAGTGATCCACTTCGAAGTACCCCCTGTAATATTATCACTTGGTTTTTCGGATAAAGAAGGTTATTAAAACACATTATATTATCTAAACGCTTTAAGTGGGGTTGCTTTGGCCCTGAGGCCCCTACTTTGACCCGAACTTATTAACCAATAGAAACGCATTAAACACAGTTTTTCATGTTCCCATTGGTTAATAAGCATGTGCCAAAGTTATACCCCAGGGTCAAAGCTATCCCACTTTACACGGCATATGTTTGTACGAAAAGTTCAAAGACCTTTCTGAGTACAGCCATAATGTACGCGTTGAGAATAATAATTTAATTTAAAGACCCAAAATATGAATGTAACCTTTTAGCAACCATTACCTGTCTGCCAGATAGATACATCAGGTTATAAAGTTTATTACGTAAAAGATACATGGAATTAAAATAAAAAAAGATAAAACATTCAGGTGTGAGTTACTTGTGGACTTAGCAAGGGGTATCTTGTTAAGTATTAAGGGCCGGTTCTAGTCACTGTTTTTTTTGTATGAACTTCGCTCGGGATTATGTCATCTTCACGGCCCTAAAACAGCGGTTTTATTTTTATAAAAAAAAAGCAACAACTATTCAAGATTTTTGTTCTTGCGAAGCGCTTTTAAATAACAAGCTTTATTTTTTTATAACTTTCAAATAGTTCCGAAACGTAATCTCGTAGATAAATACGTTTGAAATCGTAAATTAGGGTCAGATTCGCGATTTTTTTTTATCGAGCCTACTAATTTATATCGTGTTTTCATTTTTGCCAAGCCCTTGGTCATATAGTCAATTTTAATAAAAATAATTTTCATGGTGTTTTCTTTTATATTTGTGGATTTCCATAGGTTTAAAAAAGGTCAAAATGAGTAGAACCGGGCCTTAAGCTAGAACTACACTGCGCGGACGTCCGCCATACACGCTGTTCTGGGCAACTTGTAGGCGCCCATTACACTATAGGTTTTGCTGTCAGTTTTGCCACAGTCAAAATTTTGATTGACGAATAACCTACCGTGTAATGGGACGACTGACGTAGCATAGTACTGATTGACGAAAACCATAATTCACCATCATTCATGATTGATGGCAATGATTGGCGTTTGCATGACTGTAATGGGCGCCTTAGAACTACACTTGATCCACGCCCCTGGCATCCCGGGCCATAGAGTGTAGTTTTTTTTTAAATGTTGATAGGCTCGCGTTTGACTACTATCTCACCTGATGGAAAGCGAAGATGTGGCCGACGATGGAGCACGCTTGCCTAGAAGTAACCTATTCACTCTTGACTTAAAGACCCCTTATAGCTATCCCCGTTATAGCTATCAGGAAACACAGACTCAGGCAGGGCATTCCACTCCAGTTTCCATATAAAATATATGGAGACGGACGCGCCCAGAACGGCGTGTGTGGTGGACGTCCGCGCAATGTAGTTCTTTGACTAGGATGTAGAGGTAATTTTAGGTAGTAGCTCTATGTAAAATAATGATTTTCAGCGGTATATGAAATAGCTGGAAGTCCATCCCAAAATACACATTTGGAAAAAAGCAAGACAAATATCAAACAGAAGACTCGTACGTTTTCCATAGGTTTTTGGACTGAATCATCCGCGTCGTTGGACAATACTCGTACTTGCAGCAAAACTTGGAAGTTGGAAGGCCTCCCACAAGGTGGACCGTTCGTTGTGGCGACACTTGGGGGAGGCCTATGTCCAACAGTGGACGTCCTTCAATTGAAATGATGATGATGATGCAACAAAATCGTACAAGTGGTCCCCGGGTGATGTTAAAGACTAACTGATGGCAGGTTCCAACTGATGGCTTGTAACTACATAGTGGGCAACACTGTTTACGAGTACCATAAGACGTAAGTGCATTACCAGTACCTAGTGAACATTTCAGCTATACCCACAAAATGTTTTCTTTTCTTTATTTAAAAATAAATCGGGCAAGTACGAATAGGACTCACGTACTTAGGGTTTCGCACAAACTTAGCTATGAAAACAGTTCAATTCCCGAATCGAGTTGCGAAGATTTTTCCGAATGGCAATTTTTTTTTTGTGGCGTAACTACATATTTAAACAGTGTTCAGATTTATTCCTATACATGTGCTATAAGACCTTGCTTGGTGCTAATTTTCAGGGTTCTAGGTCAACGAGAAGTACCTGATTCCCTTGAGAGTGTCGAAAAATACGTTTATTGCAAAACAAACGGCCGCATGTTTTTTTATGTTAACCTCGGAGTTTGAATTTTTACAGATACAAGGGACCGCAGACTTGAATATATAGTATTAATTACAACGCGATACCTCCACGCGCCTGTGAGATAAACGGTCTTGACAGACAGACTGGCAACAAAGTGATCCTATAAGGGTTCCGCTTTTCCTTTTGAGATACGGAACCCTAAAAAATGATGCCTAATACTAGGAATTATTCCTGTATCGTGGGTAGGCTCAGAAAAATGTCAACTCACACACAAGACATCCACACCCGGAACAACTTTATGCTGTATCTCTTGTATGCTCTCTCTCTTCTCTCTTCTTTTATGCTCTATCTTTAGGCTGTACAAATATTTGTTTCTCGTGGAGATCGAACCACAACCCGTGTATTTTAGAAACACTTGCTTTGATTGTGCGCACAGCTATGAAGAAGCTAGAATTCTAAACAGAGATTGTGTTTTCTGGTAGCAATTTTTTTTTCAGGTGGGAAAATCATCAATGACATCTTCCGCCCTTGGGTGAAGCGGGAGATAGTGTCAGACTTTTCCTGAATTAAAACCCACTCCTTCTTTACCTTCGTTCCAGAGCCCCAGGGTTCACTTTCACATAACCCATGGTCCTAAAAAAAACCCATTGTCCTAGTAGGCTTCGATCCTGCTTGGCCCTTACGGCTTGCTGACATCTTCTTGAGGCGCGCGTGGAACAATGTTCGCCATCGACGACTTGGGCCTGGTCTGGCCGGTTACCGGACGGTCAGACGGCGAGCTATCCATTGCTCGCCGTCCGCAAGCCTGCGCCTGACAGATATAATCTAGGGATATTTTAGTGTAGAGTGATTAGGTTATTATTAGGCAAGCGTTCCATTGAAGACCACTCAATGCTAACTATCAAGTGAGCACTATCTTACCAATGCGCGTGTCTACGTGAGTCTATTCATATCAAAAAAGTATTTTATGACCACGCAAATACTTAAAAAAAAAAATGAATAACGCAACACTGAATACAAACCAATGTTTTCAAAAATGCCTATGGTGTAGTAAAACCAAATAATATTTTCATTTAAAAAATATCACAGTAAAGTTTCCGCTAGTTAAAATATTTCACGGGCGTATAAAAACTGTCCGTGTGGAAAAATGTAGGCGAAATAGGATGTTCCAAAAATATGACACAAATAAAAAATAAAAAAGGATTTTGACGTTATTCACTCTATGGCTGCGCATTTTAAATGCGATACCTGGCTTTTTTGTGATGTTTATATTTCTTCAGATGACCTACAGACATACTGCACTGACTGATATAAGATACACGAGATGGATTCGATTCCCACCCAGGACAAATGTTTGTGTGATGAGCACGATCATTTGTTCTGTGTCTGGGTGTAATTTATCTATAATACGTATGTATTGAGAAATTTATTAGTATGTTTATCAGTTGTCTAGTACTCATAACACAAGCTCTCCTTAGCTTGGGACTAGACGACGTTGTGTGATAGTTGTGGAATATAGATAGTATATTATATAACTTATCGAACTCTCGGTGGAGCAAATGGTAGAATTTTACTGACTAAAACGCAACGGTTATTTCAGTTGGCTTTAGCGTTCTAGGGCTATATAGTATCCTATTACTTAAAAAAAACTTTCAACTCAAGTGCCAACAGATTTAGTGGAAAGTTGATTTTGTTTATTGCGGAGAATGATGTTTCTATGTGCTGTGTTACAGTTCACTTTCATCTCTATGATTGCAGTTTTCGAATATTTTACAGCCATATTATCTTCATTTTAGCCAAAAGTGTCAACTGATACACGTAGGCTTCCCTCAAGTGTCCCTATAAGGACTCACAGATCCTGTGCGTCTCATATTCATCAGATTTTTGAGACCCTCAACATACAACGCTGCATCTTTTGGTTATTGGTCGTGGCATCAGAACCTTTCGGCTCCATCGACTATCTGTAGTGCAAGCAATCAGCCCTGGCCACTGTCAGTTAAGTTTGGCAATTTTTTATTTGTAAAAATTGATTATTTGTAGTCTACAATTTTATTAATATAAACTTTAATTCCTTATCCAAAAACATGCAGGCACCTTGGTAATTGATTTTGATGCTTAAATAAACATCGGTAAGAAAACCTAGATCTTAGCAAGAGTATTGTTCATTTTAGTTAAGCATATTTTTATGTTTTTTTAAATTTATGCTGTGCATTTTGGCGAATGATAAAGAAAATCTTAACTATCGTGAATAAACCTGCCTGCCTAGGCCTGTAAAGATGGTTATAAAGAGGATAAATAAATAAATAAACATTCAACAAGCTACCACTAACAAAAAGTAGATACACACAAATTACCTAAAGAACTACCCCTAATTGTTTTACGTACCACCCTTTCATTCGGCATGAGAGCAGGAAATGACTGCCATAGAACTCTTCAGGTTACGTGCTCGGCAAGCAAAAGTATCCACTCAGAAAATCGAACGGGTTCGTAATTGAAAAATCGTTTTCGATGTCGAAGAAAAAATCGTTCGATTCTTACTTAGGTAGGGATGGTATTAGAGTGTTTTGGCGGTTTCGAGGTAAATGTATTTTTGTATATAAAAAAAAATATGCTGTGTTGTGTTCAGTTGAATATGATAATGTTGTTTTGAGTACGTACTTGATCATTTTTTCGTTAGCTATACTCCATTCACTTCTGCATTAGACAAAAGAGGTTCATCGGAACATGTGTGCGCAACATATTTCGAGATAAATGCAAACAATTTTAATAAATAATGGTATCAATATAAAATTTTAATATTACCTACTTAGATATTATTTGATTATTGTAAGGTAAGTACTAAAACCTTAGATAGGTAAATGAAATGGGTTCTTTTTAAATAAACATAATTTATTTCAAACATTTTTTTTTCTTATGACGTATCCACAAGTTTACTCTTAACAAAACAATATAATTATTAAACACTCATACAAATAGAAATAACTAATATTATATAGTATAATGAAAAACATTCTAGGTACTGACAACCCCTGCTTCTTTTAGGTTTTTAACATTGACACTAGTAGTATAAGTATGCAGTAAATAATTTATTTAATTAAAACTCTCATAAATTCAGAAGATGGATTGTTCAAAAGAATTTATTTAAGTATAACAGTGAGTATACTAGTTCATTATAACAAATTCAGCATCTTGGCTAACTTTAATTAAGCACAATATATATAAAGCGCAATATATACAATATATGTATATTGTTATTACTCAGATGGCCCAGTGGTCATGTACTTGTGCGGACAGAAGCTTATAAATTTGTGATTTTTCATGGTTTCGCATATTATACTAAAATTAATGTTGTATAATAGTTAACAAATCAGATTGACTTCTAAACGAATGCAACAAAATGAGTGCATTTCTGACATTTAAGTTCATTAGAATAATGAACAAAACACGAAACACGAAGCCCATCCTTCCCAAAAATAACTTAAATTAAGGATCAAAGAGGCAATTAACATAATATAATTTGCAAACTTAGAGAAGATTGGCAATCAAGGACGATGAACTAGTAATTACACTACCTAACATGTGTACCGTGACTTATGATAATTATTATTTGCTTAAATGCTCCATCAACAGTTAAACACTATGAATCAATAAACAGGAATGCCTAATTAAGTGAAATTATATTAATTAATACATAAGTTGTCTTCAAGGCTAAAGTGAATAGGCTCTTAATAATCTAGTGCACCTCACTATGAACGATTACGTCACTGCTTGCCATCAGGTGGGATCGCAGTCAAACACTAGTTTATAACAAATAAAAAAAAAATATCTAAAAAGTTATTCAAGCCGCAGAAATGTGTATTTGCCTATGCAATATTTTACACTGAACAAAAAATAACACAATTAGCATTCCAAATAATGGTTTGAGGAAGAATGGGGCTGTAAAGGGAGTATCTCACTCTTTCTTTGAGCACACGTAACCAAATGGCTGTGACGTCATATTTCAGCAAGTGTATCTATAAACTGTTATTAATATTTGACAGGTTCTTCTTTCAACAGACTTGAAAAGTTTCTAACTTTAGTTAAGCTTAAAAATCTTACTGAACGTATTTGACAACTTCTTTCTATTTTCGATTTTATATAAAGCCACTTTATTATACAAAAAAAAAAAAAAATCAAGTGAAGTACTTAATTGTTCGAAAGAGATTTGATTAAAGTAAATGAGCAAGCTGCTGCTGGGGCCTTAAAATATATGATAATTTCTCTTGGCAACGATATGTCCATTTAAAATAAAGAGAAAGGCTTAGCTTGTATGAAAAATATACTACGTAGGTAGAGAAGCGCAATCGATAAAGTTGAATGCGCAGTAATGCATTCGACGATGGAGCACATTTGCCCTGAAGTAACATTTCACTCCTAATTTAAAGACCTAATTTATACTCTGTCAGCAAAAACAGCCATTGATAGAAATATATAAATAACTAATAATAAAAACTGTATAATTAGAACCTCAATCAGTACTCGTCTGACAAGCAAAAACAATTTATTTTGAAATCTGTTAAAGTAGAAAATTGTTTGATGCGTCGATTTCCGCATAATTGGCCATTTGTTTCCCCCCTCTAGTGTTTCATTTCCTTTGTCGACAAATAGAGGGTTACTTTGAAAAGTATTAACGTGGACGTTATTACTCTTTGAAGCTTTTTTATATTGAAGTTGCTGTAATAATCACTTTAAACATTATTTTATTGATTCTGTCAGCATTTTTACAGTCAGTGAGTTTTAAGAACGTTGAATTGAATTTTCTGTGTAATAATCACACTAATTTCCTTAAAGGCGAATGTTGCGGGCTTGCGGACGGCGTGCAATGGGTAGCACGCGGTCCGATCGTCAGGTAACCGACCGGGCCGAGCCCAAGTCGTCGACGGCGCGTACTGTTCCCGCGCGCCTCAAGGAGCTGTCAGCAAACCGTAGAGGCCCAGCCTGCTAGCTGCAGGCAGGCAGGGTCGAAGCCTGCTGGGGTCATGGATCAGCTTCTGAAAGGAATACCCGGCCCCGGCACGATAGGCAACGAAGGAACGGGGTAGGTTTTTAGTCAGTAAGAGACTGACACTACTTCCCGCTCCGCCAAGGGCGGGCTTTGTCATTGGATGATTTTACCTACCATAAAAAAAGGCGAATGTTGAATATTTTATGGTCCTTCAAGCTGAAGCGGATGGCATTTGATCCCAAGATAGCTTGTAACCTGGACTAACCATAGACTATAATTCATCCAGGTGGAAGTACTAGTTTAATGCAGGCAGAGCCGATGCAATCTATGCGGGTGGAAGCATAATTATGTATATTTTAACTCAAAGATTTTACGATATCACTACAAAGCAAACGTGTCTTTTTCATACAGAGAACCCATGATAATTGATTTATTTTTATTAGTGGTGCATTCTAAACAGTATGGTCATATCTCAGTCAAGTCTGGATAGAAACTTGGGATTCTTAGCATGCGTCGTATCCTCGGCGTATGCATCTCGGTATTCTCTATAAAAAAATTGGAACGACCAAGCACTTTATTAGTCAAACCTTCGTGTTTATGGCTATTCTGCGATCCTTCAATTTTTTTTTTTTACGTTCAACATCGTAGTATATTGTGAGTTTATCCCTACCAAATTCTCTCCCTTACCCAAAAAAAAAAAGATTATCTATGATTATCATAAGGAATCATTGTCCGCCTGAGATGCCCCGTAAGTACATGACTCAACAGTGACCGAGGACATATTTAAGTTTTACGTCCAATAAGTAAGTTTGTTACTAATCCTAGTTTTTAAGTTTTAGCATGTAAGTTTTATAATAACAAAATGGTACCTTTGTTGTCCAAATTAAATAAAAATTATTCATTTATTATTATGACCAATTAATACGAACCTATCTTCTCGTATTAAAAACAAGAGACTACCAAGTCAGAAAAGCTTGGCCGATAAAAACCAGTAAAACATATTTATAGTAGAATTGTCTGTTCTACTTTTCTGTCCCTGTATCGTGGCTGTTTAGTCAATAATATATTATTGTCTCCCGCCTCGCTATACGATTTATGTGTCGTGTCTACCACGCTTAATTGTTCACCCGACCTGCTGAACTTATTTTTATCAGTACCAGTACATGTATGTTTTATATTTATTGTTCTGGTAAAACTATTGTTGACATACGTAAACGAGTTTCAAACTTAATGGATATAAAATAAAGTTTAAAATCAGTAGCTAATGGGTTTTTTTTCTCGGTGCGAAAATCATCCAACGACGTCTCCAGCTTTTGGCCTAGCGGAAAGGTGTGTCAGATTTTTACTGACTAAAAAATCACTCCTCTTCCTTCTTTGCCTTCGTTCCAGGGCCTCGGGGTTCACTTTCTCATAACCCATGGTGCGTTAGAAAGTAGTATTTAGTTAGTTCCTATTACAGTTTTAAGAGCGCCCTACCCTGAGTGAGTGGGTACTACCCATACTACTCTTACGTGATTATTATATTATTGCTTGTATAATTTTTTTAATGATATACTCGTAAACTAGTACTTTACTACGACATTACACATTCTTCTCACGATATTTCAGCAATATTTATTATCTTGTAATTATTTTCGAGATTTATATTGAAAACATACATTAGTGTAAAATTAATCCAGATTTTAGAGGTCTTTACACCTCTGAAAATGCCTAATGCCAAAAATTTTACGTAAATTTTGGTCATTTGAAAATGTTGTCATAAATTATAGAAAAAGAAAATATATTAATGGAGGCTTTACACAGTAAATACTCTGGTGAACAACGGAAGTTACCGAATGCCAACCGAGCGTTAAGGCGCTATCTCTTTTCACGTTGTCAGACATTGCATTGGATAAAAAAACAAGCTTTTTTAACCAAGCTCGTGCTAACGATAGACATAGACAGAACGGGAAGAGCCCTCTTAACAATTTTGTGTATCACCCAGCAACCGAATTTTGGAGGTTAGACAGACAGTTACTCTTGGTAGACTCCGAGTATTGAGCAACATGCAGTTTCACAGAAAGTCGACCTCAACATTTGATAGTCAATAAAAGCAAAGTGATTTTGGAAGATTTTTTTCCGAATAAATTTCAATAACTGTTTTAATTAGGTATTCGTAAATCGATTCTGACTGGATACTGTGATGTAAAATTAATGTAATTTTGTAACTCAAGTAAAATCATTCCATCAGGCACAATGCCTGCAAAATGGTGCGGAGAACTTTATTGACTACCTCAATAAAATTTGCCGAGAAGGACGACTCGATACATTTGCTTCCAGATATATCAATAATATTATAATGTGTTACAATCGCTTTCCAATACTACTCGTACTAAAAGTAACTATTATACACGACGACGTAGCTTAAAGGACTTGGTATCCAAGCCAAAAATATTATATAAAAAACAAGCTCCTCACGAACTGTAATAATTTTAATAGAGAGAAAATAACGAGACACTTTAACTGTCCTGTTGGTCTAGTGGTTAGTGGCCCTGACTGCTATACCGGAGGTCGTGGGTTCGATCCCCACCCAGGACAAATGTTTGTGTGATAAGCACGATCATTTGTTCTGTGTCTGGGTGTAATTTATCTATAATATGTATGTATTTAGAAATATATAAGTATGTTTATCAGTTGTCTAGTACTTATAACGCAAGCTCTGCTTAGCTTGAGACTAGACAGCGTTGTGTGATAGTTGTGGAATATTATTATTATTATTACTTTGCCACAGATCGTGGACTACCCCGTCTAAAGTATTATTTTGCAAGCAAGAAAACATATATCTACAGTGTTCTAATCAATAAATTAACCATCTATGTATTCAGTTCATTCAATAGATATTATTGTCTCCTGTCTGTGTGTACAATTTATGTGGCGTGTTTGGCACGCTTTGTTGGTTTTGTCTCCATGCTCACTTCGCGTTTGATTGCGCTCAACTACTCTTGATGACTCGACCTGGTTTGATGTTGAGAAAGTTCGTTGAGGAAGCTTTGAAGATTGTTTTACTAATCGTAGTCTTTTAAATTCAAAATTTTGACTAAAATAATTGAAGAAGGTACTATCTAAGACACTTCTGCCTGACCACCACTAAGTTCATTTTTGCTTGCACTCGAAACGAAAATTCAAAAGGTTTGGTTTGGCGTCGCACTGCAGGACTCAAACGATTTTTTTTTAAGTGTTCAGGCAGAAATGACCGTGATGGTACACTGAAAAATTCTATCATTCACAGACATTCATGCTATTTCAATCTTCATACTATACTCTTACTCATAAACACCCACCCACAGACCCTTGATTTAATTTAATTGACTTAAATTTAGAACAGGACACAGTGTATATTTAGTACAGGAGTTGTTAATGATGAGCGGAGTTACATGCATTGCCTTCCTAAAAGAAGGCTTCAATTACAAATATAGTAACAACTGAACCTTGTTGCTTTATTTATTTGTATCAAGTAACAATAACTCATACGTGCACAAAAACACCGACAAATAAAATAACACCACAAAAACAAATTAAATTACATAAAATTGAAATTGTTAAAATAAAATGAACTTAAATTAGACAGTAAAATTATACCAATTAACTATTTTTTTGCGGTGCACCGAGTATTCTGTCTTTTTTTTTTGGCAAGAAATCATCAAATGACTTCTTTTGTTTTGCCAGACTCTGTCAAAGTGATGTAACGTCTTCAATGCTTTGTCTTGTTGTTCAATAGGCTTTCATGCTGCTGACTTCGCCGACATATGTTTTGATTCCACTTCGTTAAATATTTTGTCCGACTTACGAATTGTAGGTCGCAGGTTCAAACCCAGCCAATGCATTATATTGCAGTGCATTACTTTGTATATTTTAGTAGTATTTTGTATTGCAACACCACTGCTCTCAAAACGGTGAAGGAAAACATCGTGAGGAAATCCGCATGTCTTAGAAACAAAAATTTGAAGACCTGTGATATTCGCCAGCCTGCACTGGGCCCGTGTGGAGGATTACGGCCTATTCCCTCTCCTTGAGAGGAGGTCTGTGTCCCAGCAGTGCAAATATTAAAGGGCTGATGATAATGATGAAATGTTTTGTTAAAAACATCATGAAAGTTCTCCATTACCAAAAAAGCTAACCATCGACTTGAGAACAGCAATAACTTCAACCACCTATAACCTATATTTTGTTTGCACCTCGTCCCAATATCTCCGATTGTTTTTCCTCTACCCAAAAACCAACAATTCAGTAATAAATTCCGAACGTGTGTAAAGCTGTAAGACCGGTGATAAGTAGCCTTACTCGACTGCTCCTGAACTATTGTCTCCACGTGATCAGAATAATCAAACGGTTACTTCGATGACTGATTTTCAGATCAAATGCTGTGATTGTTTTGTTTGTGACCCTTAGGAGATATTGCGAGGGAAACATATTGCTACAAATATCTTTCAAAGGTGAAAATGTTTTGAATTATTTGAGATAGTTTTTCACGTTACTCCGTTTTCTTGGAATGACATTATTTTATAGTACCTACAAACTAAAGTGTGTCTTACTATTAGTAATAAATTTCAGGTGATTGGTTCAGCAGATGTTATAAACAACTGTACTTCGTTTTAGTCTCGTAAATCATCATGGTGAACATCCCACCTATATGCACAAAACGATTTGGAAACACAGTCATTGTGCGTACAGCTAAGGAGTGGAATTCCCTGCCGGAGTCTGTGTTTCCTGATGGCTATAACCCGGGAATCTATAAGTCTAGAGTGAATAAGTTGCTTCTTGGTAAGCGCGATCTATCGCTGACCGCATCGTCACTCTCTATCAGGTGAAATAGCGGTCAAGGGCAAACCTATCAATTATAAAAATATTGTCATATAAATGAGAAAATATTAGCAGCAGTGCAGTGGTGGCCGAGTGAGCAGTGGTGGCCGAGTGGTAATGGCCCTGACTTACGAATTGTAGGTCGCGGGTTCAAACCCAGCCAGGCGCATTACTTTGTGTAATATAATTTATCACCTCTGCTCTCAAAACGGTGAAGGAAAACATCGTGAGGAAACAGGCATGTCCTAGAACCAAAAATTCGAAGACATGTGACATCCACCAATCCGCACTGAGCCCGCGTGGTGGATTACGGCCCATTCCCTCTCCTAGAGAGGAGGGCTGAGTCCCAGCAGTAGGAACATTAAAAGGCTGATGATGATGATGATAAAATGAGAAAATTAAGCTTTATTAAAAACTATGCTACGGTGTCATGCAAAATGTCCTTTTCTAACAGGAAATTATCAAAAGACTGTGAGTGTCTCTGACTTACTATTGCTACTATCCACTGCACGCTCCACCGAGTCATCCGGACGATCCGCATATTAGTAATACCTAGGTTTTCTTTCCGCCAAATTATATACAAGAACCTCCCGAAACACCCACTTTTTTGATTCAATAACTCCTCTCCGCTCTAAGTGAAGCGAGAGGGAGTTTCAGACTTTTAATGACTAAAACTCATGTTCCTACAGTTGCCCTTTGTCGTACAAATAAAAAAATATAGAATCAATTTATTGCTTGTGTGTCTATCTGCTAACTCCCTTTATCTCGATCTGATCGGAGCAGGATCTACGATCCTGACAAATGTGCTGGCAGACACCGTCTTGATCGGGTTTGTGAAATAAAGCTGCATTTTACTGCAGCTACGCGTCGCCATTTTGCACACTTGAGCTCAAAACTGTATAATAAGATTAATAAAGTTTTAGTATCTACTCAATGACCAGGATTAAATGCAAGAAAAAACTCTTTATTTGGTTAAAATCACTTACCTATGACGCTACAGAGAAACTTGTGAAATTTTAATTAATAAATGAAATAACATGCAAAACAAACACATATATACATCCACTCTCCTACACAACATTAGGTACTCACACACATTCACTCACCCACTTCACACTCACTTACTCTCATTATTTTTGTATAAATTATCTGTTGTAAACACTTATTTATATTGATTAATCTGGAACAATCATCCCTCTCTCTGGAGTTGGGAGCTGATGGCTGCGCCACAGTATTAACTTTTGCAGTCATCATCGTTTATCATTGTTTTAACCATATTTTGTTTTATTGTTCCTAATAATCGATTATTATTATTATCTCGGAAAGGCAAAGGGTGCCTTGCCGGACCACGGTAACTATTTGGAACAGTTATCCCTCTCTCTTCCTCTCGGGCACATTATAGGTATTAAATCTCAAGTTTATACAAACTTTGCTTTTGGCCAATTCTAATTCACAAGAACATTACTCCTTCCTTAACAAGAGTAGAGCCTTCTAACTTTTAAAACTTTAAGCCCAGGTAACACAAAGTTAAGACGCAATGTCTACTCTAAAATTGGGTTTTCAGATAACGAAGGCAAAAGGGTGAGTTTGGACGCAAACTCGCCACTTTCAAAGGGTAATGGGGACTACAATCCTAAGATTGGTCCATTTGGTTTTTGGTCTTAAGCTCTGGTCTATTTAAATTATCTAGCTGCCTAACTAGATTACTGGGAGCACTCTAGCATGTAATGACACGTAATTTTGGATTGGGTGGACTAATTTGTTAACAAAAATCGTTTGCGGAAACTGGGAAAGGAGGGTTTCGTCTTGCCAAAGTCTGCAGCACTTAAGTACACCCTAGTGGAACAAAGTATAATTTGATGCAAACACTAGCTTGTTCTAGCAACGCTACCTATAATTTTTCCACTGTTAGAAAACAGGCTTTTTCTCCACCTCAGAGCTATGTGATTATAGTGCAATTTTGTTACCAAATAAGGTGATTTACTCTTTTTTTTAAGGTTTTGTACCTAAAAAGGAAAAAACGGAAACCTTATTATTATTTATTTATTATAGTGTTTGTGCCTCATGCTGTACCGAAAAAAATCTTTTTCTTTCCTTCTTTCTAGAATTACTTTGTTGTTCGTCTGTCTGTCTTTCGGTCTGTAAAGGCCGTTTATCTCGGGAACGCGTGGAGCTATCGAGTTGAAATTAAAACCATATCAAGTCTGCAATCCCTTGAAGTTGTGAAAAATCCAAACTTCTAAGTTCAGGGAAAAAAAGATACGGTCGTTTATATCGCAAAAAACGTATATTTCGACACTCTCAAAGAAAACAAAGTTCATAGCCCGTTAACCTGAAATTTGGCGTGAACCAAGGTCTTATAGCACAGACATAGTAATAAACACTGAACTTAAAACTGAAAAGTTGTAGTTAGGAATTGAGCAATTTACTTTTATAGTGTGTACAAAACCATCTGTGTGCGAGTCTGAATCAGATTTGCCCAGTTTTTTGTAACCAAGAATACTATTCAATTTATTAGTAATCGATTATTTCTTTCAATCGACTAATTGCGCTAGCAACAGTGAATCGTATTTTTGATTATCTGTAGTAAAGCTGTCGATGTAGGATAATGTGGGCGACAGCTCTTTTGTTCAATTGGCGATTGTTGAGATAAAACGCAGAACTTGTTTTAACGGACATATTTATTATGTAACTCTTAATAAATATACAAATTAAAATAATTTGAAAGAATATTTATTTATTTATTTATAAAGACTTCATGCACATAACAATGTACAAAGGCGGACTTAATGCCAAAAAAGCGCTTAAAGAATAGTCTCGGAGTTTTTAGCTTATTCTTCTAGATAGAGAAGCTAAAAACTCCGAGACTATTCTGCAGGCGCTTTGGAATTTCAGCTGTATTACGGTACCATAGACGCCGATCACATCTTTTCGTAGCGCCGCATACTTGTCATGCGACGCTACGAACCGCTGATGGGTCCATCCCATTAGCACGCATGACGAAGACAGTTGACGCGCTGTGTCTATTGTGCAGTTAGGATTATTTTTCTGACAATTTAAACGTGCCCGTAAATGGTTTATTACTTCAAATGAACCATTGTTTGAACTAAGCCGTTGTTTTGAGAGCAGTGTGACAAACAAACGTTACTTTCATGTATATGTATATTTTTTTAATACTTACTGCCATTGGCTACGGACGCGTGTAAGTAGAAAATTGTCGCAACTTTTAGGATAAAAATATCCTATTTGCTATTTCAGGGCCAGTTATCTACCCGTTTACCAAATTTCATCCACGGTCACAAACATTTGGCTTGATGATTGTGATTAGATGATATTCATTAAATATTTCAATTTTTCTTAACTATAGAATACGATTTTTTTTATTGCTGTATATTTTTTTAACTTGTGCTGGACTGCAATCCGCCCAGATGGTAAGCAGTGATGCCATCGTGGATGGTGAGGCGCACTAGTTAATTAAGAGCGTATTCACTCTAGCCTTGAAGACACCTACATTATAATCGGACAGGAATACCGCAGCAGGCAAACTGTCCTTTGAAGTACACGGTATAAACAAATATACAAATTGTTACTTAAGTAGTTACTTTTAATCAAGTAATTAGTTTTACTTGTTTATAAATACGGGTATTTAATAAGTCTAGTCAATTGGAAGAATCAACTAAGATTTCAATGAAAAACCTCCAAACAAATCACATAACTATCCACAAAACTACTAACACACGGCTCTACTCACTCTATATTCGTTTAATTTACATCATACATACTCCTGAAACCCTTATCCCGCCTGATAAACCCTTCGGCCGGACAAAAATAGGATAGCACCATTTCCGAACTCCGGACACCAGAATTCAGTGCGATGCCAACTGATTAATGGACACTGTACGTTTTAAAACCGAATTTAAATAACATTTTTACAGTCCGTGAATTATTTATTATGAACCATCATGAATGAAATTCGTATAAATATTTCAGGGATCATTTTGCGGGAACTTGGTGAGTGGGCGCTGAAATTTCTTGAGAGATTGAGGCTAGAAAATTAAACTTGTTTCAGGATTTGGTAGCTTTCGAGCTGTTTAGATATCAATATTGTTGTAATTAAAGTCTTCAAGGCTTAGAGTGATTAGGCTTTTAATAAACTAGTGCGCCTAACCATCAACGAATTCGTCGCTGCTTACCGTCAGGTGGGATCGTAGTCAAGCACTAGTTTATAAAAAAAGAAAAAAAAAGAAGTTGTCCAATGACATTTCCCGCCCTTGGACGGAGTCGGCAGGCGTGAGAGACTTTCACTGACTAAAACCATACCTGTGTCCTTTTTCGCCTTTCATACCAGGGCCGAGTCTTCCTTTCAGAAGCAGACCCTTGGTCCCAGTAGGCTTCGACCCTGCTTGGCCCCTACTGTTTACTGACATCTCTTTAAGGCGCGAGTGCAAAACTACGCGCCGTCGAAGACTTGGGCGCTTGGTCCGGACGGTTACCGGACGGTCGGACGGTTACCGGACGGTCGGACGGCGAGCTAACTGTAACTAGTGGAATGCAATATTGTTGTTATATCTATCATACTCAAAGTGAACCGTCAAATTATACATTTTTCATACTTTTTTTTTTGGATACATTTTTCTCTTTTTGACAATTTATATCACTTATAATTGAATTCAAATAAAGTAAAAATCTGATGGTCATAAAAAAAATAAGGAAATCGAAGAGCTGCGTTATGAAGTTTACACTCTTGGCTTTTATCATCACATTGTAGCAATATTTTTTAGCAGCAACTAAAGTTACGTTGCTTGAGCCGTTGCCTCCTAACACCCTAATACATCCCACAATATCTAATTACCATAAGATTCCTGGCCAGTCTGTTAAGTCTTAGACTAAGTCTATAGTAAACGCGCGGTTACCAAGGCGTGTGCGAGCGCGGTTGGTATTGTAGCGTCTGCTAAGCGATTAAACATTTTTACTCATCACATGATAGAAGAATACATAGAGATTGGTCCATCAAGACACGCTACACACATGTAACAAAAATATAGATCAACACTAATAAATTACTGCAAACATTTCTGAAGTATATTAAGATAGAGTAATTAAACATTAAATTTTACGCACAACGATTGCAGTTAATTCACTGAAAAGTGACGGCATTTAACCTAGATGCCATCGCACTGCAAATTCCCTAAATTAATAAAATTTTCAAAGTGACGCATGAGATTTTGCACTGTGCCTACTATTGTTCTATCACGGACTGTTTTTGATTTATTGTTTTTTTTTTTATTTTATGTCATCACAGTGGTATCAACGGGTCTTCTTATGTCACATACAGGAGTGTAAAGTGAAACCGAACTATCTTTACAAGCGTAATTTTAAAACTGTTTCAGGCAACAAATAAAAAATAAAAAACGTCACACACACGTACAAATTTCCGCCTTCATAATATTAGTGTGAAGTGTGATGCTCAGCACCCGCCTCAGCATCCGCGTACGCTCCTCACCGTGATCGCCGCTCCACGTTTAAAGTTTCGATTTACAAGCGGAGTCCCCTTCCGTAGTCCGTACTCTTACGGACTCGTAAGTAATTACCGGTCAGAGCGAATTACTGAGGGTTACTTGTTTTAACTTTGGCAATTACCCCTTTGGCTGGCCACTGCGGGATGTTTATGGTGAAGGTATTGACTTCTGCCAGCGGATTTGCTCGTATAAGAATAGGAAATTCTATTCCAAGACATGGTCTATTCGAGATCCAAATCCGTTCAGAAGTTTGTGCATGTGGGAGTAAGAGATATACATACACAAACATGCAAAATTCATCTATAACATTAGAGTGATTTAGAGTTCTGAATTTTATGATGGTTTTCGACTGGAAAACCAAAGAAACTCTTTGTAACCCCATGGAAATAACAACCATAACTTATTTTAAAAATTGCTCCTGCCAATGGAATCAAACAACTTTGTTCAAGGATTCGTAGTTATTTGACAATTGTTAACTATATATCGCATATGCTGCCTTTTTTTAAGTGGGTTATCGTCAAATAAGGTCTCGTAGTCTATGTTGAACTTCAGGGGATCAAGAACTCCTCCACCTCTTATGACTAAAATTCTTCTGTATTCTAAACTGTCTCAGACTCAGCAGGGTAGAGGCCTACTAGTGCCACGAGAGATTTCTGGAACGAAAACTGTAGTCTATAGTCCTAGAACGCAAAGGGCAACTGAAGGACACATATATGGTTTTACTTTTTGCGAAAAATCTTCGTAACTCTATTTGGAAGTCAAATCATCGACAGAAACCTCAGTATGTGAGTCCGGCTCGTACTGGGGCCGTTTTATTTTTTAAGACAGAGTGACATCCGTCAGTTTAGTTAGTAATGTGATAAACAGCTACTTTAAATAACATGCTACAAAGAGCATAATGAATTACGCTCAAACACACAACCATTTTAGATATTTTCTTTAAAAATATCAGGTCTCATGAGACTTCACAAAGTATTTTATTTAGTAAGCACTAAAATTATTTAGACTCCACTGCGACAGCTAGATAAATAACGTACCGCCTGTCATTACTTTAAATATTTTCATAGATAAATTCTGGAGCTAGGGTTTAAATCACATTTTATGTACCCAACCCTGCTGTAAATTTAAAGTGCACACCACTTAAAGTCATTAAATTCCACGTGTGTTTATCAAGCAATACCCAAAATAAGTTTAATAAAAGCCGGACCCTTAAAGCCAACATATAAATGCCCCTGGAAAATAATTATCCAAGTTAAACAATGAAATGACCCAACTAGCTTGGGGACTAATTTTGCCCTCGGATTGTTTCGCTAAAATCTCCCCACTAGGGACCTCTAAATATTTTCACCTAATTTTTGTTTTTTCTTTCTTAAATCTTTGACCCCTCTTGCTGCTTGAACGATTTTTTTCACCACCACAAAAGAAATTACGTGTCAAAACGTGTTTTGAAAGTTTTATAAACTGATTTGCATTCTTATAAGATAAAATTAACAAAGTCTTTGCAGAAAATTGTGAGAAAATGAACTTTTGGCGCTGTCTGACTTTTAACCTTACGAAGGGCAGACTGTAAGGTAGGAAAGTGAGTTTTTAGATTTTTTTTTTGACTATTTAAGAACACAAAAACAATAGAATCGATCACTTCAAAATCAATTAAAACAGTAAATATTCAAAGCTACATTTAAATCATTTAGAAATATGTAAGTATGTTTATCAGTTGTCTAGTAGTCATAACACAAGTTCTGCTCAGCTTGGGACTAGACGGCGTTGTGTGATAGTTGTGGAATAAAAACAAATCTGTATATTAAGCGTTTCGCCTCGTCGTTTATACCGCGTACATTGAAGGACTAGAACAATTTGCCTTCAAGGCTAGAGTGAATAGGCTCCTAATAAACGATTGCATGACTGCTTAACATCAGGTGGGATCGCAGTCAAGTACTAGTTTATATATCATTCTGTATATTTAGTAGTAGCCTAGTTAGTAGAGACCATTAGAACCGCAAACTAAGTAAGAAATGCCTATATTTTAGGAATCCATTGATTCCTCTTAAATAGCAAACATTTTGTAACATTAAGGTATATATTTGCAAGTTGGATCTTATACTTTATACTAATGGTGTTTGTTATATGTGTTACCGGCAATTGGTATAATTCAGGTATTCTATACAATACCGAATGCGCTGCCGGCAAAGTGTGTAAAACACGAGAGCAGGGAAGGAAGTGATGTAATTTCAGGGCACCCCGACACGGACAGGTTAGGTTGCGAGTTTTTTTATCACTCCCTGAAAATAAAACCCTTTCTTTTATTACTTTAAACGGTGTTCTATACATTGCCTTGGTATTGTATAGAATACCGGATTTTATAGATTACCGTTAACATATAACATGCATTAAAACGGAAGATGAGCGGTGAAGTTACTTGTTAATAGTAAGAAGATTTTAGCGACATCTATGGCGTCACATAAGAACTAATCCTGCATCGCGCAAGTAAGATTCGCGGCGCGATTGGAACATAAAGAACAAACCCGAAATCATCTATCGGGCAGTAGCCCACCAGACAACACCTTTCTGGTCGGAGGATCCTCCCTATACAACGGAGGCATGTGGGACATTACTCTCTGTTTCGCATACATCCAAAACATCTTCAGATGCTTCATATGTTAAATGCTGTAACATTTACTAATCTTAGTTTATTAATGGCTATTTTTAGGTTGGGAAATCATTAAATATCTTATCCCGCTCTCAGTGGAGTGAGAGGGAGAGTGTCAGACCTTTATTGACTGACGGGTTTCGGTTAATAAAAATCTAACACTCTCCCATTGTGTTCGGAACCGGGTGACGGAACAGGGTGTAAAGTCCAGTCGTTGAAAATGGAGGATTCTCTGACCAGGGCAGTTGCCCTGACAAGATACAATGGCTATTGTATCTAGTCAGGGCAACTGCCCGTAGTTGATTTCAGTTTGTTGTTTATGTTTTAATTACGCATGCAGGATTTAAGATTTTTAGTTACTATGTGTTTTTTTTTGTGGTAGGTAAAATCATCCAATGACAAATCCCGCCCTTGGGCGGAGCGGGAAGTAGTGTCAGACTCTTACTGACTAAAAAACTACCCCGTTCCTCCGTTCCGTTCCATGTTTTAACATGCTTTTAGAGGTTCAAGGAATCTTGGTGTGTTAAGATTGTTACCCAAACCCACAATTTCAAATTTTGCTTAAATACTGCTTCCTGTAAAAATTACATTACTCTTATGTACAAAAAGAGAGTCTGACTGATTGATATATCAACGAACAGCCGAAACTACTGAGACTTGAAATATGATATTTTGCACAAAGTTTCCTTCTATGACTTAGGTAAGCAATAAGAAAGGGTTTTCGAAAATTAGACAAGAAAAAGGGTTTTATACGAGAGAAACCGCAGGCATAAGCTAGAATTAAAATATTTCACGACTATAGCAATTGGCTTGGACCCAAAAAGTTTCAAACTATCTCTTTCTGGGGTAATTATTCTGACCCAACTACAATACTTTGATCCTCAGAATAGCATAAATTGTTTCATGTTTTAATTAAATTACCTCTAGTAACACAGCGGACTGACCCGGCCATAAAGTGTGCGTCCTTGCAGCTGAACGGTCATAGTGCGTTGAAGATCAACCCAAAAAGATAAAGAGAACTTTTGAATGTTTTGAGTAGCACAAAATTATCCAATTATGGTTTACCCATGGTGTCCTCATGGGGGTGATCAGCGACAACACTCTTGCACAGGGTCCTGGTACAGACCACAATTCGGAGCGAGGCAGAATGGCAGGTTGCCGGTTGCCTCCTTCTGCGAAGTAGTATTACTAGCGAAGGGGGCGGCACGTGTAAGAGAACGACTACCTCTAGCACCAGGCGTCGGGATCCTGACTCCGATTTTCAGCCAGGTCTTGGCATACGGTTGACGAGTAATGAATAGCTCGCCGGTAATGTTCAGACCGAGCCCGAGTCGTCGATGGCGTATAGTGTATCACGCACGCTTCAAAGAGATAGCGGAAAAACTGTAGAAGCCCAGCAGAGCCAAAGACTATTGGGGCCATGGGTTTGCTTCTGAAAGGAAAACCTAGGGTCCTGGTATTCAAGGCAAACTTTCACCTTTAAAATAATATTCGTGTGATAGGTTTGATTTTTATTAGTGTGGGTTCATCGGGGTTTACTTGCCTAAATTGCTAGAGATAGCTTAGTAAACATTTCAAATTAGTCTACGTGATTTAGCGAAATTAGTCTCTGTAAGTCTTCTAGACGTTTCAATCTAGCAAAAACCGGCAACCTAACTCACAATTTAATCAATCTTTCTCGCAGCCAGTGGTTAGCAACCCAGTGTACCAGATAAGGTATTAAGAGGACTACAAGACCTAA
Organism: Leucania comma; assembly: GCA_958295575.1. Classification (NCBI taxonomy): domain Eukaryota; kingdom Metazoa; phylum Arthropoda; class Insecta; order Lepidoptera; family Noctuidae; genus Leucania; species Leucania comma. The sequence continues at coordinate 5,412,063 of OY282476.1, read as the reverse complement.
AGTGTAAACACTTACGACCTGCAGACAAAATAAAGATGGACACAAAGACACAATTGTTACAAAATATGAAGAATTTTAACGATTTGCTTAGAATCTGCATATTTTACTATAAAATTAAAATACTTGTTCAAACGTTGCTTGTTAAATAATCTAACAATCAGAATTATCGCTTATTTATTAGTACCTAAGGTTTTGAATCGGTAAAATTAATATAATTATTATAGGCATTTTAGATTTTTTTTCACAAATTCCAACATAGCAAAACCATCAAGATAACGGTATTTTTATTTATTTTGAATGCACTCCTTTAATCTGAGTATCAAGTGAAAAAGATTTCTGAGAATAACCCGAAAAATAAAGCGACGTTACTCTAAATCCAATATGGCGGATTTCTAAAAATGTCGGGCTAAGTTTTTTATACTTTCCTATAACATGAGTATCAAGTATCAAATAAAAAAAACTAAAGAAAATATTAAAAGTATAAACAAACAAGGCCTTAGTTGAATGCGCTAAAAATAATAAAATTAACTTTATATTGACTACATTACCAGTCGACAGCGATGTGGAAGTGTTTTTTGACGTCATATTTTATTTCTTCGTAGTTAGCGTAAGGTTTTTATTGTTTTACTGTATTAAAGGTAATTGTTTTATAACAGTTTTTTTTTCTACTAACTTATAACTTCACTGCACAATTTATATGATATAAAAGCTTGTCGCGAGATTTATTCGTAACCAAATAAATTAAGTTACTTATTATGATTGTTAATAATTTTCAAATTTTTTAAATAAGTAATTGCGAGACTAGCTTTTTTATCGTATTAAATTAGCTGTGTTATGTCTTGACCACACATTCTATTTAGCACTTAATCAGAAGAATAACGTGAATTTATTTATTTTTTCTGTTTACTGCAATAGATCATATATTTTTGCACATTATATACCTCGCGAATAGCTCATCTAATCCCTGTTTAGGACGCCATCTTAACATTCCAGTCCCGGAGGCCCGGTAACGAGTTGACCGCTCGCCAAACCGCAAGAAGACGCGTTCTCTAGAGAGAATCAGTCGCTCCTACTTAGTACCGGCTACGTGAAATTTATCGAGTATTAATGTAGTGTAGGTAAAATGGATGGCAAAGAGAATTAGAAATTGATTGGGCGTAAATGATTTGGTAGAGGCCTAAAGTTTTAATATGTTTATATTATGGTCTGTGGTCGAACCGGAGAGAAGCGTCCGATACTTCAGCCCCGTGCTCTCGGAATGGTGATGTATAGGAGCCAAATACATTACAATAGCACAGATATTACATTTATACTAATATTGGGTACAAAGAGAAAATATTTGTAATTCTGGTCAAAAAGAATAAACTCAATAAAAAATGGTAATTTAAAAAACTAAAAAACCCGACTGCTTTTCTGAGTATTCATGAAAAAGCCCTAAAACAAGAAAGTCGTTGTATCAGTCGGGACCCATTACATCATAGATCTACTGACTAGACGGCAGACTTTCTAGAATGGGTCCCGACTGCTACAACGACTTTCTTGTTTTAGGGCTTTTTCATGAATACTCAGAAAAGCAGTCGGGTTTTTTAGTTTTTTAAATTACCATTTTTTATTTTGTACTTTTTTAGTTTTATTTTTTTACGATATCACTTTCACAGTAATTACAAATCTAACGACACCTCGCAAACTAAAATCCATCGAGCCGTTCAGGCCACAGAGCGTGCCAAATATTTGAATTTGGCGCCAAAAATCCGACATTTTGTTTTTTTTATTTTGATATACCCAGTGTCACTCTCACAGTAAATACGAATCTAACGACACCTCTCCAGCTAAAATCCATCGAGCCGTTCAGGCTGCAGAGCGTGCCAAACAATTATACATACATACATACATACATACATACATACATACATACATATATACATACATACATACATACATACTCTCGAAAAACATAACCCTCCTTCTGGCGCAGTCGGGTAAAAACTAATGAACCGAGTTTGAAAATTCTATCACCAGTGAAAAGCATATGTATCTGTTGTAATATGTTTATACTAGGTTTATCAGAAAAAACTCACTAGATGCATAAAAAATTAACAAATATATTCATAATAGTAGTTCTGGCAGACATTGCCCTGCCTGAAAACTGTACGGGCACCCGATCACAATGCCACCTATCGAGGCGAATTGTGTTTTCAAACCATTTATCAGAGACATAATCAAAAATACTCATTTCATTCAAATCGGTCGCACTTCAAGCTTAGGATAGTTAGGCGACAAACACATGAAGTCTCATCAAAATACACCATCATAAGACAAAATCAGACACGAAAGTGGCAATGATGCTAGTTGCACATTCCAAAGCGAAGATCTCTATGGAGAAGAATTTGCAAGAAACTCCGCAAACTGTAGGGGCCCAGTAGAGTCGAAGCCTAATCTGGGGCTCTTGAACCAAGGCAGGGAAGGAACAGGGTAGGTTTTTAGTCAGTAAGAGTCTTAAACTATCTCCCGTTCCTCTCAAGGGTGGGATTGGTCATTGGATGATTTTACCTACCATAAAAATATGAACACTCTTTTAAATCATTTTGTGTATTACATGTATCTCGGTTACATGATTTTTATTGCTTCCTACTTATTTTAGAGTCCATAATGATAAGTATATTCGAGAAGAAGTTGCCTTAACACTTCTAAGTCTTATCAAAATCCTTCAGCATAAGTCAAAACCAGATACGAAAGTGGTTTAGCATCTCAGATACTATTAAGTTAAGTGCTCACTATTGTTGGATCACTAATTCAACATCACTGACTTTATCCACACAGAACTTTTATTTCCTTGACTTGCCCTTTCTAAAATCGACAACCGACTACTCTCGTGGGTGCGAACACCCGCTTTTTATAAAAGTGAGGACCGGATCTACCGCCATCTTGGCAGAAACAATTAACTATTTATTCAAGTCAGTGTATGTATAAAAACAACCAGAAAAATCCTTACAAAAATATAAATGTCTGAAACATTTGATTTAATGTCACATAAAGTTCAAGAATTATTTAATGCACCACTTTAAATGTAAAATCGTCATTTGATAAAACAAACAGATATCAAAACTAACGCCATCTAGACGACAGTTATTTCTAACTTTAAAATATCAGCTGTCACACACGACAACAAGTGTCATTGTCATTTGAAAACCTTATCCAAACAATAAGATTCCAACATTCGGCCATCCGCATAACTTACGCGTCCCTGCGTAATTGCGAGAGTGTCTTTTACTTTAACGATCAAATTTTAAAGAAATGAAGGTAATGGTAGTTTGCGGGACTTCGTTCTTGTTCACTGTTCCGCATACCTCTAACCAACCTCTGGTGAACCTCGATTACGAACATTAACGCAGCCTTCATGCAGCTACCACATCGTGATGTCATATATCACTTCCTAAAACTCTTGAGCCATGCAGCCAGCAATGCCAACCTGATCACTATCTTAGCCCCATCAGTGACCTTGACTAAGCAGACTGTACTTTTGGCCATCATGTGAAGAGACTTTCCTGGTTGACGACAGCAGTCAGACGTAACGGCTTGCATTGAGTTACACATCATCGCTCCGACCCTCTGCTACTTGCAGCACTTCTCCGACCAACTGGAACCTGCAGAATTATCTCGACTCATGGAACATCACCACTATCTCACTGGGGCATCATCCCGAATCATTGGGACAGTACCACCCTGACTCACTGGAACATCACCACAGACAGCTCAGAATCACCGAGATCTATGCGGTATCCGGTTCCGACTCACTGGAACCAAACTTTCACTGACCTGGCGTACATCACGACGCCTGAAAGACTCTTATCAATCATTTATGTTGCCACATAACAAGTTAACGACCAAAAATTATAAATCCTGCATTGCAGTTCAGAGTTCTCCGTGCGATCTAACCACATAAATATCTGACATCAACCACCAGACAGCTGCCCGGATGAGACAACAACATCCATCTGTTCGGAGGATGCTTGGTTTTTGATGAAGGTTTACGGGGACCTCACACCCTGTCCCCATACCTGTAAATTACAATTGCATAAAAGGAACACTACCATTAATCGATAACAATCAGGCACATACAACTGTATGTACATATAATATGGTATAATATATACTAAATACATTACTTGTGGAACAAGGCGTTACTATCTTGAAACTTAAAGAGCGGTGCAAGTCGCTTCTACCTTGAAGCCGCCAACATACAACTGTACGTTATAAACCATGTATTCGGTCAATATGTGGCTCAAAAACTATCCTTAAAATTTATGACTGTACCAGCTATGTACATTTACGAAACAGCTTTGTTTGTTAGAATCAATTTATAATTATCTGTTTCAAAAGCTATCAGATTTTGTTTTTTAAAAGACTGCAGTGCGTCCTCAATGTGTGAACAAAAAGTGTGAAAATAAGCTTTTTTTCTGGCATCGAAAACCCAATAATTCAAAAATTTACCCTTATTAAAATTTATGAAAAGTCTATCTCGCTATTAATGGATAAATGTTACTATACTTTTTTTTTAAGACAATTTGTAATATTTCTCATTATGCAACCACATGGTTTACATATTGACTGTTTTGAGATTTCTTTTAAGTTCGTTTTCAATAGTACATTTTATAAAAATAACTAAATATAAAATAGTTCTTTTAGTCTATTGTAAGAGTTTTTTTTATATTATTATTTTCTTTGCTTTTTTTTTGTCTTTAACTAATCATACGCCTTCAAATCTATGTTTAACAAATTGAAATTCTGATTCTGATCCTGACTAATTACGTTACTAGTGGCACAAGTCGCTACTACCATACCACTGGAGCAGTACAAGTCACTACTACCTTGAAACCACTGGGGCGGTACAAGTCGCTTCTACCTCGAAGCCGCCAAAATAAAACTGTACGCTATATACTGTATTACTAGTGGTACTAGTCGCTACTACCTAGAAACCACTAGGGTGGTACAAGTCGCTACTACCTTGAAACCGTCAGAACTTGTATGTAATTATGCTTTGCACACCTTATGCACAATTGCGCTGTGCACTCAAACAACTATGCTTTGCACAGCCTGTGCATTCCAACAACTACGTTTTGCACGGCTTGTGCATTCTAACAACTATGCTTTGCATACCTTGTGCAATCTAACAAGTATGCTTTGCACACCTTATGCATTCTCATACAGATTCATATTTGTTTATTTGCTCAAACAAATAAAAATAATAAATTATTTGCTCCAATAATTATACTTTGCACACCTTTTACAATCTAACAACTATGCTTTGCACACCTTGTGCCTACTAACTATGCTTTATTGTGCATTCTAACTACTATGCTTTGCACATCTTGTGCACTCAACAACTACATATTATTATGTTTTGCACACCTTGTGCAATCTAACAAATATGCTGTGCACACTTTGTGTATTCTAACAACTAAGGGCTGATTTCATCATTCAATATAAAAACTTAGTTCAACTAAACTGAGCTCAGCGTAATCTAGTTTAAAGACCCGTGTCATAGACATGGGTGACAACAAAAGAATTGAAACTGAGTTAGCCTAAACTAGATTCAATTCATATCGGTGAAATGCATATGAAGCTATAATCTCGATTAGACGCTCTAACTGTATTTCACATAGTACTAAGATTTTTTTTTTGGAAAATAAATTTATTATTATTATTATTATTCTCTTTATTCATTAATAAACTTATAAATTACATTTTTAAATATTTCTTTAAAAAAAAAACACAAAAAAGAAAACATTTAAAAATATAAAAAATAGTGTCCCACCGGTATCGGGAACAGGGTCCAAGCTACCGGCGGTCAGGGCTCCAGAGAAAGGAACCTCCTAACAATACGAGCCGTGTCCAGGAGTACCGCTTTCTGAATCAAGCCCTTGATCCAGCCGCCTAACGAGAGCCTCCTAAGGTGTTGGTCGAGGCTCTTGGCTATTAAGCCATTACCCGACACGACTATCGGTACAATGATCGCCGAATCCACTTCCCACATGTCGACAACCTCGCGAGCCAAGTCAATATACTTGATTTGTTTATCTTTCTCGACTTTCACGAGGTTCTCGTCATGCGGAACGGATATGTCAACAATCATTGCACGCCTCTCGTTTCGGTCCACCACCACTATATCAGGCTTATTGGCTACAATAGTCCTGTCAGTGATGATGGACCGATCCCAGTACAACGTGATATGACCATTATCAAGAACTGGGTCGGGCTCATACCTGTAGTACGGCACTTCCGATCCCACAAGAGAGTATTTCAAAGCAAGTTGCTGATGGATAATCTTGGCTACAAGGTTGTGCCTATGCAAATACTCGCCGTTAGCCAGACGAGAACAACCGGAGATAATGTGACGAATTGATTCTCCCGGACGGTGACACGCCCGACAGATGTCAACCGTGCCGTCCTTCACAATAAATCTCCGGTAGTTATTCGTCATGATAACTTCGTCCATAATTGCACAGATAAAACCTTCGGTTTCCCCAAAGAGGTCACCGAAACGCAGCCAAGCTACGGACGCCAATTGGTCTACATCGGGCCCGTGAAGGGCCCGGAAAAAGCGTCCGTGAAGTTCCTTGCTCTGCCATACTTCCCTGCGATCGTTAGTATCAAGCACTACCGGTTTGCGCCAGTTCTCCTTAGCCAAGGAGAGCGGGGTGAGTCCCTTGTCCACTGCCACTACATCTCGATGCATACCCACGTCGGCAGCTAGGAAATACTCCCTGAGACTGCATACCTCGCGGTTGTGAAGGGTCTTGGCATTTAAAAAACCTCGACCGCCACACTTCCGCGGGATATACAGTCTCATCACCGACGATCGTGGGTGATGCATTCGGTATGCAGTCAGCAGTGTTCGGACCCGCCTATCCAGGGCGTCAAGTTCCGTTTGAGTCCATTTGAGTACGCCGAAAGAGTACATCAATACCGGCATGACCCAACCGTTGAAGGCGCGCACCTTGTTTCCGCCTGAAAGAAGGCTATTGAAAACCTTCTTCAGACGTCCAAAGAAGCGCTCCTTCAACGATTGTTTCATGTCAGTGATCGGCCATTCTCCGATAAGCAAGTTTTACGTGTCCGGGCTTGCATAATCCGTAATATTATCATATTCAATCATGGATTTTTTTTTATATGTTAGATAGTATCCGTATCTAGCTGTAAACAAAAACATTGGCTTCTGTTTTAAGTAGTTAAGACTAAATTAATTGAACCTATGTTCAAAGAACCTCTGTTCTCTAATTACCGTGGTGTGTCCACACACCAACTTAATGTTAAAAATTGCTTGTAATTTTTGTAACGTACATCATTTACTTTGATCCATTCAACGTTTGAAACGGTATTAAACAACGTGTATCGTTTATCAAAATGTGGACTCAATAGAACCAGTCTATAATTAACTATCACTAAGTAACCGCATGTCCAGTCGAAAGTTATAATTGCCGTGACATTTTCTGTTCTCGGGTGCACACCCCTAAATAACAATATTTTGCACATCACTACCGTACGTGTCGCGTCTGCTCAGCATGTGCCGCAGCCCATCAGCAGTTGCTCGTCTCTAACGTTAGTGTACCGCCAATGAAGCACGTGAGTGTATAATTACCGTGGCCTTGGTTAAAAACTTTTCTAATTACCGTTGTACTTATTTTAACACTTGATTTTTTAAGTTAGACCCAAGTTAATCATGTAAATGGAGACAGTACTTTGGCCTCCTTACGTTGTAATAAGCTAGTATTTACATACTGTGTCGGTTTTTGACATTTTTAAGAAAATCTGTCGTTTTCTAATTTCCGTATACTAATTACCATATGCTTATAATTACCGTTGTATGTAAAATTAATACTTTTTACGCCTTGGGTAGAGCAGGAAGTAGTGTTAGACTCTTACTGACTAAAAACCTACCCCGTTCCTTCGTTGCCTATCGTGTCGGGGCCGGGTATTCCTTTTGGAAGCTGACCCATGACCCAAACAGGCCTCTACGGTTTGCTGACAGCTCCTTAAGGGAACAGTACGCGCCGTCGACGACTTGGGCTCGGTCCGGTCGGTTATCGGACAATCGGACAGCGTGCTATCCATTGCACACCGTTCGCAAGCCCGCGCCTACGTTGGCGGGAAATTGGGATCGGAATCCCGGCGTCGGCTGGGGCGAGCTCCCCGTTGCCTCTGCCTGATGCGGTTGGCCTCCTCGTTTGCTAGCATTACAGTTTGGCAGAAGGAGGCGACCGCCTGCCATCCCTGCTCACTCCGGACCATGGCCTGAACCAAGGCCTGGCGAGAGAGATCGCTGCCGCCGATCGCCCTCACGAGGACACGGCGCTGCTCCGCCCAGGAAAGGTTTGAGAGGTTCGAAAAGGCGGGAAATAGCGTAAATTTATCTAACATAGTGCGATTTATTTAACCAGTGCATGTTGCCAGTGATGACATATGGCTCTGAAACGTGGTCGCTTACAATGGGCCTCATAAGAAGAACGTCACCTCATAAACTCACCCAAATGGCAATGGAAAGGGCTATGCTTGGAGTTTCCTTGCGTGATCGAATCAGGATTGAAGATATCCGCAAGAGAACCAGGGTTGCCGACATAGCACGAAGAATTGCCAAACTTAAGTGGCAATGGGCAGGGCACATTGCACGCAGAACAGATGGCCGTTGGGGCTGAAAGGTTCTGAAGTGGCGGCCGCGTACCGGAAGACGCAGCCTTGGAAGGCCTCCGACAAGGTGGACCGATGACCTGGTCAGGGTCGCTGGAGTCCGATGGATGCGAGACGTACAGGACTGGCCATTGTGGCGACGCTTGGGGGAGGCCTATGTCCAACAGTGGACGTCTTTTGGCTGAAATGATAATGATGATGATCTAGCACAGACAATTTTTGGGCTCCGTGTCTCTTGATTCCAACGTTTTCCTTTAAAACAATGACAAACGTTCCAAATAATAGCATTAAAGATAAGAAGAATCTATTTTTAAAACATTAATATGTATATTCTGTTTTTATATTGTTTTTTGTTTGCTTGTTATTTTTAAATAGAAAATTACTATAAATCAAGACTGATTGAAATTTATGACATACTAGTCGAGTGTATAATTATCATGATTCTTTATCAAGGATATATGTACTTAGTAATATTAATATAAGCAAATCTTAAAAGAGCTGTGAGTAGCTTTAAGCGAAAGATAGTTCTACCTTTATTATCTAAGAAGATTTAGAATATTATTCTTTTAAGTTCCATCCTACTCAACTTTTTTTATAAATATCGTTTCAACAAACTAAAAAAAATATCAATTAAAACAATGTTTGTTTTATTTAGTTTGTTTTTACCTGATTTTCATTGAAAGTGTCTAATTTTTAATAAATTATAGTAATGATAAAGTGTTTTTTTTGTACTATTTATTATGGTTATGAGGGACATCTTTAATTCTATTGCTTTAATTATAATTATATGTGTACAAATTATTAGTGTGTGTTATTATCATTTTATTATATCATATTTTACATAGACTTAATGATATTTTCTAATTACCGTTACATTAAAACTTTTTTCTTTCTAATTACCGTACTCATAAATTTTTTTAGTCTCAATAACTAGAAAACCGCTATTAATTGTTACATGCCACTTTAATTATTGAATTCGTATCTTTGATTTCTTTCATATTTTAATGTGTTTAAGTCAAATCAGTGAAAAATAAAAAAAGTTACGGTAATTAGGCAAAGAACGCCGAATTGGAGAATGACCGTGATATTGATGCCTAGGGCTTCCGACATACCCAAATACTTATAAGTTTCAGTTGGAGAGAGGGATCTCAGGCCAATGGAATCCGTGAGTTGAATACCCACGGATTCCACAACCTCCCCTCGCTTTACATGCATGACTGCACATTTATCCACACCAAACTCCATCCTGATGGCACTACTGAAGGTTTCAGTTACCTTCAGTAGCTCCATCAGTTGCAGATTGTTGGGGGCAAAAAGCTTCAAGTCATCCATGTAAAGGAGGTGAGATATAACCTGACCACCTCTCTTCAACCGGTAGCCTAGACCTGAATTCTCCAGCAGTGTGCTCAGAGGATTCAAGGCTAGGCAAAACCAAAGCGGACTCAAACTGTCACCCTGGAATATACCTCGCTCGATCCTTACCGGTTCGCTATTCCTTCGAATATGTCGACATCCTGGATAGCGAAGGACCGTCCTCCATTGCCTCATACATGACATCAGGAAGGTGCGTAGTATTGCATCAATTTTGTACAATTCTAGCACCCTCATGAGCCATGTATGTGGAACTGAGTCGTAGGCCTTCTTATAGTCTATCCAACATGTCGACAGATCCTTTCGGGAACGCCGAACCTGTTGGCTAATGGCCATATCGATGAGGAGTAGCTCCTTAGTACCGCGGGACCCATTCCTACATCCATTCTGAGAGGCAGACATAATAGCGTTATTGTCTACGTGGCAGTTGATCTTACTTCTCAAAATGGATGTAAGAACTTTATAAACAGTCGGCAAACATGTAATTGGCCGATAGTTTTTGGGTTCCGCGGTGCTACCAGATTTGTGGAGCAAGTGGGTAACTCCTGTTGTAAAAAACTCGGGTAGCAAACCAGACTCCAAGGCGGTCTGATATTGAGATGCCAAACGAGCGTGCGACCTAGTGAGCCACTTTATCCAAAAGTTGTGCAGTCCGTCCGGCCCTGGAGACTTCCAATTAGGCAACGGTTATTATTATTATTATTATTTGTTTTAATTAACCGCAATAAGTTTATTGGTGAATTTGGCTCTAAGCTTTGCACACTTTATGCGTTCCAATTCAGATTCATATTCCTTAATTTTTTTTTTTTCAAATAAATCAAACCTATATATTTGTTCCAATAATTATGCTTTGCACACCTTGTGTAATCTAACTATGCTTTAAAAACCTTGTATATTCTAACAACTATGCTTTACACACCTTGTGCATTTTAATTACTATGCTTTGCTCATTTTGTGGATTCTAAAAACTATGATTTGCACATATTGTGCACTCTGACAACTATGCTTTGCACAGCTTTTGCAATCAAACAACTATGCCTTGCACAGCTTGTGCAATCAAACAACTATGCCTTGCACATATTGTGCAATCAAACAACTATGCCTTGCACATATTGTGCAATCAAACAACTATGCCTTGCACATATTGTGCAATCAAACAACTATGCCTTGCACATGTTGTGCAATCAAACAACTATGCCTTGCACATATTGTGCAATCAAACAACTATGCCTTGCACATATTGTGCAATCAAACAACTATGCCTTGCACATATTGTGCAATCAAACAACTATGCCTTGCACATGTTGTGCAATCAAACAACTATGCCTTGCACATGTTGTGCAATCAAACAACTATGCCTTGCACATGTTGTGCAATCAAACAACTATGCCTTGCACATGTTGTGCAATCAAACAACTATGCCTTGCACATGTTGTGCAATCAAACAACTATGCCTTGCACATATTGTGCAATCAAACAACTACGCATTGCACCCCTTGTGCATTGATTACATTCCCACTCGACTGCGCTCACCTTGCCTTGCGCGGCGTCTGCCTAGGGCACTGCGCGGCGCCCACCTTGCGCACTGCGCGACGCCTACTTTGCGTACTGCGCGACGCCTACTTTGCACACTGCGCGGCGCCTGCCTTATGCACTGCGCGGTGCCCACCATGCGCACTGCATGCACACCACAATGCATTCGCATGGCGTACCACACTGCGCTCGCCATGCGCACCGCGCTGCGCTCACCACGCGCACCACGCTGCGCTCGCATGGCGTACCACGCTGCGCTCGCATAGCGTACCACGCTGCGCTCGCATGGCGTACCATGCTGCGCTCGCATGGCGTACCACGCTGCGGTCGCATGACGTACCACGCTGCGCTTGCATGGCGTACCACGCTGCGCTCGCATGGCGTACCACGCCTCGGCCGCTTGGCGCACCACGCTGCGGCGGCTTGGCGCACCACAGTGCGCTCACCTTACATAATACGCAGCACTTGCTTCACGCACCACGCTGCGGTCTCTTAGTGCACTACACTGCGCTCGTCTGGCGCACCACGCTGCGCTTGCCTCACGCATCACGCTGCACCCATTGCTACTGCTTTTAGAACAATAATTGCACACAACAAATGTTATAAAAAGTGCTAGCTCGTAGTCTCGGCCTTGTTTGGAAAACGACTTTATAGTTCAATCGGATTTAAGGTTGGATTATCAAGCCTTTTATTACTAATGTAATCACTAACAATGACTGCTTAGTGGATGTAAAAATTCAAATTCAACTAGACTACTAACTGTTTTCAAATAGAACCAAATAGTTGAAAACAATATGATGAACCCGTACATTCATATAATTATTGCAGGTTAAGCAACACAACACATCAGCAACATATTTCAAAGTTGTACCTACTTGTCTCAGATTAAAGTTATGATTAGTCTGATACAAGATCATTTGTTAATTACTCAAGCCCCAAGCGAACGCCGGCGTTCGCTCACCTATTGTCTTTCTATTCTGTCTAATTACGGTATTCAAATGATTAAAATAAATCCACAAACGATATTGCCGTCCATGTTAAATTTATATCAATAAAACACCAGTAAAAATAAGGGTAATAGTCGTTGGTTTAAAACCACTACATTTATATTCATTTCAATTAAAATACAATGAGGGTAACTTGTAAACCCACAGCTCGAAATAAAAACTTATCAGAAAAATATAAATAGGTACCCATTGGTTTCTTAAAAAAAAAATCGATATTGACTTTACTGGATCAGTGAATCTCCTCAATGATGAGGAAATTACAATCAAAATCAGTTTTTCTTTGAATATGTATCAAACAATTGTGTCAGTTTAAAGATAAACAAACCTATTTGCGTTCACAAATGCTACCAGCACAATATTTAATACTGCAATACAGTGTAAGGTACTGAACCAACACAATCCGTTACAACAAAGACAGTTATCTTTTAAATACAGGAACATTACAAACAGGAAGAAAAAAAAAACAGGTAGAAAATAAAATTAGTTTTCTTACCCTACGACAGCGTCAAATCAGTACAACCAAACTTACGTATGTGGGCCTGGATATAATTGGCTGGTATAACCGACCAACTATTAATATCCCGCTTCTGAATTGTTGGATCACTAATTCAACATCACTGACTTTATCCACACAGAACTTTTATTTCCTTGACTTGCCCTTTCTAAAATCGACAACCGACTACTCTCGTGGGTGCGAACACCCGCTTTTTATAAAAGTGAGGACCGGATCTACCGCCATCTTGGCAGAAACAATTAACTATTTATTCAAGTCAGTGTATGTATAAAAACAACCAGAAAAATCCTTACAAAAATATAAATGTCTGAAACATTTGATTTAATGTCACATAAAGTTCAAGAATTATTTAATGCACCACTTTAAATGTAAAATCGTCATTTGACAAAACGAATATCAAAACTAACGCCATCTAGACGACAGTTATTTCTAACTTTAAAATATCAGCTGTCACACACGACAACAAGTGTCATTGTCATTTGAAAACCTTATCCAAACAATAAGATTCCAACACTATAATAGTGGGATCATTACTCAACGTTAAATTCTCTAGAGGGGACAGTTGACCGGTCGCCGAACGACAAGGATTTACACCTTGAATACTAGATAAGGAGTTGAGGGATTTTGAAAGTATTGACCTCCACTTGCGTAGGTACTTATGTAAGATGAACCTGGAATAATGCAGGATTTTGAAATTATTGCCTTCTACTGGCGTAAGTACAACTAGTGTAACATCTTGTTAAAATAACTCATTATCAATTATTTTATGATAATGCAGGATTTTGAATATTAATTCCGTTCTAATACCAAAAACTAATACCACTATTGAAATATTTATTTTATGTTTCAAATGATGTACCAACAACGTACAAGTATCTTGTCTACAAGTATCTTGCTGATTTTTTTACCTGTGAGAAAGGATGAGTTTGCTCAATTAATCCAAAATTTAAAAAAACTATTTTCTAAATTTAAAAATTATTGTAACTTATAGTATGTGATATTTCGACAACTGTCAGATTACATTTAAATTATTCATATTTAATTATTTATTAAATAAAATACTATAGGGGCAAAAAAAAGTAGATTTTTGGTCATTGAACTAAACGTTTGCTAACTTACCTGTTTTTTTTTTTCTCATAAAAGTTATTATGATTACATACAAAGTATTTTTACGGACTATAACTGATATCTTGAATTTGTTTTTAAATATGAGTTGAAACAAAAACTATTAGTTGGTATTAAAAGGGAAGTGAGCAGTGGTAGCCAGTGGTGGCCGAGTGGTAACGGCCCCGACTTACGAATTGTAGAACGCGAGTTCAAACCCAGCCAGGCGATTTACTTTGTGTACTTTAATTATTATCACCACTGCTCTCAAAACGGTGAAAGAAAATATCGTGAGGAAACCGGCATGCCCTAGAACCAAAAATTCGAAGACATGTGACATCCACCAATCCACACTGGGCCCGCGTGGTGGATTACGGCCCATTCCCTTTACTGGAGAGGAAGCCTGAGTCCCAGCAGTGGGAACAATAAAAGGCTGATGATGATGATGATGATTAAAATGGAATAAATAATTTTGAAAGTCCTACTTGCTTAGGCACTTAAATACAATAAGTAACTAGAATAATACACACCCTTGTACAATTCAAATTAGAAAATCACACTCATCACACTTAATAATTAAAAACGGTTTTTGATAACGGAAAGTTTGTTTCCCCAGATACCATTTTGAATCTGCGCATTTTTAAAATATATAGCAACCAGTTGCTATTATTTTGCCCAATTATGTTCAGTTATTAAAATTCACCAATCATATCAGTTCGTCCATTGAAATTCAATTTTCAGTCAGTACTACCATTATGACGTAATTTCAATACAATGCTTTGTTTCATTATCTGCTGAATGTTCGAAGGATACAAACAGGCCACAGAAACAATTGAATTTCCCTCATTAGATTTTCCTCATTACAATCAAAATGTAAATTAAATTGTTTTTGTTTTCAATGTTTCTGCTTTTTCAGTGTTTTTGTTAAAAAGCGCTTTCTTTCGACACATTCAGTTCCAGTTAATTGGACGATACAAAGTATTGATTTCGATTCAAAACTGTCGAATTTCAAGACACTATGATTGGAACAATTTTCACTGCGGAACAGTTCGAGTGAGAGTGATCCTGGAACACAAAGGGCAACTGAAGAAACACAGGTGGATTTTAGTCATTAAAAGTTTAACACTCTTTCTCACTCGACTTGCCGTGGAAGGAGTCATTTGATGACTTCCCATCAACTTACATTTAAAAAATATTTCTAACTTAGTTTTTCAAACATCCCTATTTATTCGTCATATCATAGTGATTTTTATTTTTTTTGTTTTCTCTTCTTTATTATTTATTTCAATCTACTTTTTAAAAAAAATATGCACTAACCTAGACAATTAGACATAAAGCTAACTATAATGTTACTTAAGTAATGTAATTAATATTGTTATGAGTAATAGACATTTTGCACAAACAGAATAGGGCAGTGACAATATTCTAAAACAGCACTATTAAAACGGTGGAACGCCTACTACCAAAGATACGGGCTGTGCTCAGTTTGGGAGTCATTGGGTCACTTTTTGAACTAACCTGTATTATGTGATGTTATATGGTTGTTGTGTTTTGTGTACTTTTTGGAAGGGTATAAGAAATTATGTCACCGTGATGAGACTACCCGCATCACTAATACACCCCAATCGTAACATTTTCAAAATAAGTTCCTTTCAAATAACATAACCTAAAAATAATGCATAATAAACCACCAAAATCCAGTTATTACCGCTTATAACCAACAATTCGATATCACATCTCAGGGGTCTGATAGCGATTTGAGTCGGTGCCAAGCCGATGTCGAGTCGAAACGGCCAATCACTAAGTGAATATGTTTAAAAAATGAGAAATCGAAGTTGTGAACTCGAATAAAATTGCCGCTATTTTCGGTGTAAGTATGTAACGGTGCTAAGTGAGTCGGAAAAGGGGAAATTGGGTTTGTTGCCAATCTTTTGTTACTAAATCAGGTTGGATTTTTAAAAGAGCATTTATGTTTCTGTTTGCGGTGGTACTCTTTCGTGAAGTGTTAAGGTAGAATTATAAATATCGTATGCTTAATAGAAAAGACGCCTAACTCAAAAAAGAAGATATATTGAATCTTAAAAATTATGTTTCAATAATAAGGTTCAATTTTGAAATACCCTCTTTTATGAGAGTTTTTACTAGCTTCTGCCAGCTACTTCACCAGTGTGAAAGTAGGTTTCGCCATACAAACTTTGGAACCTCGTTTCATTCCCTCAGGGGTTTTTTTATGGTATGTAAAATCATCCAATGACAAATCCCGCCCTTGGGTGAGGCGGGAAATAGTGTCAGACTCTTACTGACACGCTGCCACGACAAATCGCGGCATAGTGGACAGAGTTCCAGCGGGATCTCATGGTGAAATGGCGAGAGCGACTGTCGCAACCCCGTACGCCACGATCGAGGCAGTAAGGCCCCTCTTTGAGGCGTGGCTGGAAAGGCCCCACGGCGTCGTCACCTTCCGCTTGGCGCAGGTGCTAACCGAACACGGCAAGTTCGCGAAGTACCTGTACAAGATTCGTGTGGAGACGACGCCCGGGAGTCGCCACTGTGCAGAGCGCCGGGAGGACATTCCCTCTGGGGGTAAATTTATATGTTGTGGTGCTCGCCTACGTCATAGACGGAAACCTTGTTGTAAAATTTCGTACTCCCAGTTCCAATAGTTTGGGCTGTGCGTTGATATATCAGTTGTCAGTCAGTATCTCCTTTTATAATTATGTACGAGTATATAGATAACTTTAAACAATGAGAACATGCTAATGAGTAGGATATATGTATAATTCCGCTATCGTGTTTAAAATTTACCAAATCTTTTTTCAAACCGTAAAAAGATTGACACGCTTGAGATGTGGTGCTGGAGGCGTCAATTGTGGATAAATGGATCGTCCCTAAACGTTTCCATTCTGAAGGAGCTTCGCATCAAACAAAGCCTTTCGTCGATTGTGCAACAGCGAATCTTTAAGATGTTTGGACATATCTACGCAATGAAAGCTCTTTGGAACTTTTAGTGGTACAGGGAAGAGTAGAAGGCCACCGTTCTTGTGGTCGATCACCTACCAGATAGATAGACCTAATTAAATCATCTTCGAAGTGTTCCTCATTAAATATACACGAAGTGCCATGACTAGAGAGAGATGAAGAAGTCTCGCAAAAGCCGCAACTAACCTTCTAGACGATCCATGACCACGACCATTCCGGCAGAAATGTATGAGTGAGAAGTAGAAAAATTATATACCAGGGTATTAGGTACTATGGATTTATATGAAAGAAAGAAAGAAAGAAAAACTTTTTATTTGTCGGATAAAGGCACAAGTTAAAAGTTATACCTAAACCATCGTCTAATATCCATGTTTTACTTATACATGTGTGCAATTAACTGATCTATATATCTATGCATAAAAATGTCGGCCCGTAAACCAATTACCGATGTAAATTTAAACTGTTAAGGAAACAAGGAATCGTGTGCTGAGTCCAAACAAAGTAATTAAATTAAAATTTAAAGCGTGTTTCCTTAAAGCTGGTCTAAATCACGGAGCTAAGGAGGTCAGATGGGAATAAAGAAAGTGGATTGTCGCGCTTGTGTTATCTTATTTTACGGAAGTTGCACTTTAGGACGAAAATCTGGTGAAAACACAACCAATCTTTAATTATTATTTTTTGATATCTGACAATTTTTTTATTTTGTTTTGTTTATTAAAACTTTGTGCGTTAATGAAACACTTTACAAAGACGGACTTAATGACATAAACATTTTATACTATTTAAAGTGAGAAATGAGTATATTAGAGGAAGTTTGAAAGTGGCGCCAGTGACTGAAAAGTTGAAAGGACATCGTTTGTCTTGGTATGGTCATGTGAAGAGGAGGGATGAAACATATGTTACTAAAAGAATTCTGAGTTTACAAGTAGATGGATGGAGAGGAAGAGGGAGGCCGAAGAAGAGATGGATGGATTGTGTGAGGAGTGATATGAAAGAAAAGGAAGTTAGTGATAGTGTGACGGCTGACAGGATAGAGTGGAACAAAAAAAACGTGTTGCGCCGACCCCAAGTAATATGGGACAAGGGCAGGAAGAAGAAGAAGACTTCTACCTTAGGGCAGAGAAGAAGCAGAACATAATAAGTGTAACATAATGAGATACGAGTGGAAAGGAAATCCATGAAAACCCCAAGTGTGAACCCCAAGAAAGGATAATAATAACTTCGACTTCACGTCCGCAATAACCGACATCCACCCGGACAGAGCCGCTGGCAGAAGGTAGTAGAATAATACAAACATGAACAAACAATGTTAAGATAATTGTACAAATTTCTTGCTTTTTAACTTGAGCTATCATGTTGAATTGCACGATATTTGAAAATTTAATGCACTTTTTGGACAGGTCCACTTATATACTTGTGGTATTTACCTCAAAAAACCACCTCAAACAGTAATCTACATGATTTTCATATGATTTGACCACTACATGGTTACTATTTGAACTTTAAAAGAGACTTTGACTTTTGAGTTTGTTTGCAGCCAGGGAACATATTCTTTATCTAGTTTAATCTGGCATTCTAAAATGTTGTACCTGCTCATATATCGTCTGTCACACGATTAATAGCACAATAGTTGCATCATTATTGTACCCTTATTTGGTTGTCTAGAATAATGTATTATGTTTAAGGCAGTCGCTCTCGGAGCTCGGTCAGTAACAACTTTGTACAATTCCAAGGTTTACTTAAATATATTAATAAATTCGTGAAGCACCCTTCCTGTATTTCAATCAATTATCATCCGAGTGACCCTACTACACAACCCGCTAGACCCGCACAGTGAACTCCGGCAAAGTGTACAATTGGGGCGATAAGGCCCATCCTTGGGGCGTGGTTGGAAAGACCTCACGGCGTTCTCAACTTCCGCACGACGCAGGTGCTTACCGAACACGGAAAGTTCGCTAAGTACCTGTTCCGGATTCGTGCGGAGGATTCGCCCGGGTGTCGCCACTGTGCGGAACATCCGGAGGACACGGTGGAGCACACTGTAGAGGTGTGCCCCGCCTGGGCGGAGCATCGCCGTGTCCTCGTGAGGGCGATCGGCGGCAGCGATCTCTCTCGCCGGGCCTTGGTTCAGGCCATGGTCCGTAGTGAGGAGGGATGGCAGGCGGTCGCCTCCTTCTGCGAAGCAGTAATGCTAGCAAAGGAGGAGGCCGACCGCATCAGGCAGAGGCAACGGGGCGCTCGCCCCAGCCGCCGCCGGGATTCCGATCCCGATTTCCGGCCACCGTAGGCGCGGGCTTGCGGACGGCGTGCAATGGTTAGCACGCTGTCCGATCGTCCGGTAACCGACCGGACCGAGCCCAAGTCGTCGACGGCGCGTTCTGTTCCCGCGCGCCTCAAGGAGCTGTCAGCACACCGAAGAGGCCCAGCCTGCTAACTGCAGGCAGGCAGGGTCGAAGTCTACTGGGGTCATGGGTTTGTTCCGAAAGGAATGCTCGGCCCCGGCACGATAGGCTACGAAGGAACGGGGTAGGTTTTTAGTCAGTAAGAGTCTGACACTACTTCCCGCTCCGCCCAAGGGCGGGATTTGTCATTGGATGATTTTACCTACCATAAAAAAAAAAAAAAACTCCGGCAAAGTGTTATTTGTAACTTGCAAAATTGATCAATTTTATCAACATGTCGTGTGCTGTTAACAAAATAATGAAAAATCTTTCTTTTTATTTAAATGAAACAGCCCTTTCACAGCCAGTTGAAAAAATAATCGACCCAATCTAAATCTATTGTCTGGCAAAAAATTCTAACACAATACACATCAATTGCCATTCTTCAGTCGATTTGGTATTTTGTTGTACACAAAAAAAAAAAAAAAAAAAAAACAGAATTTATACGTTTTACAAATCGGAACCAAAACATTTGGCAACAATTGATGCAACACGCGAAAATTGTCGGTGGAGTTAACAAATTAAATGGCGGGCAAACGAGTGACGGTGCATTTTAAAAACAAAGAGATTTTAGCAGAATACGATCAAATGTTGGATTGGCATAAATGTTTTGTGCGAGAATAATTTTGTTTTGCGGATTTTCAATTATTTTGGTACTGCTTATACGAGTTTTTTTTCGTATATAATCTTTACATTTTATTTTCCAGAATATACTCGTATGTTTCACATTTTTATTCAATTATTTCTTTGAATACACAACAGCTTCAGGTAGGCCTAATAGCCAGAAGAGCTATCTACGTTGCGCAAAGGCCATCCTAGATTAACCTCCAAAAAAAAAGAATCAAGCTGTGAGAAGAACAGCATCTTCCACCATCTGACACTTTTTGAAACCCCAGGGACCTGAAACGTAGTGGTTTTCGTGAACTAAATCACGAAACAGAACTTGGCGGAATTTATTTTACGATGTACTCATTACTAGAAAGTTAGTGAAAGCTAGCGAATTAGTTGTTCAAAATGACATTCTGATCTTCAAATATTAGATTAGAAGAAGTCGTTAACATAGCAGGCAGGCAGGGCTGAAGCCTACTGGGGCCAAGGATCGGCTTCTGAAAAGAAGGCTCTGCCCCTGTATATACGAAGGGCAACGAAGGAATGGGGTCTGGGAGGAATGAGTCTGACACTATCTCCCGTTCCGCCCAAGGGCAAGGCATGTCATTGAATGATTTTACCTACCATAAAAAAAAAACCCCAAAAATTCGGAGGACTTTTTACAAACTAATGAAAGCTTATTCTGTAACGTAATACCACCACTTATTAACAGAAAACGCTATAAAAACTAAAAGCCATAAAGGATCAGGCAATCGTAGTTAATTTACCACCTCCGGGTACAATGCGGCGTGAATGGTGTACCATTAGCTTGAGTGTCATCTAGTCCCTCGAGAGACTCATGTTGCAAGCTTGTACACCGGTGTTCATACCTTCTATTGTATAGGAGCTATGTACTGGTAGAAAAAGCAGTTAATGATGTGTTTAACTCACTGCTTCGTTAGTCTAGTATAACAGTGTGAGCCAGAAGGCATTAACTAACAGTGCTTCTTAGTATAATTGCATATATTATTTTTTGGTTAATCTAATAACTCCTTCTGTTCTGGGTAGAAAGAGAGGGAGTGTCAGACTTGTACTGGCTGAAACCCACTATAATATAACCAATATACTTAGGTCTGCTTTCCCTTGAAGCTGTAAAAAATCAAACTTCTAAGTTAACTAAAAAAAAGATACGGCCGTTTATGCCACAAAAAACGTACTCGTATATCACACAAGGGAATCAAGATTCATAGGGTAAGTAAGTTGGCTTAAAGTCCTGAAATTTGGCATGAAGCAAGGTCTTATAACACAACTATAGAAAACAATCTGAAAACTGTAAATTTGCGATTCGGAAAGATCTTCAAGACTCGATTAGGGAATTAAACTGTTTTCTTAGACGGAACCCTAGTTGCGCGAATTCGACTCGCAATTGCCCTTTTTTTTTAATATAAGAACTAACTAGGCTTGCTAGTGAATTTATTTCCCACCTCCCCCAAAAAAAACAACAACAAACAGACACACCAAAAACACACAAAACAAACAGCAAACAGTTTGCCTGCTGTGGTCTTCCCGTCCGATTATAATTTAGGTGTCTTCAAGGCTAGAGTGAATAGGCTCTAAATAAACTAGTGTGCTTCACCATCAACCATTTTATCACTGCTTAACATCAGGTGGGATTGCAGTCAAGCACTAGTTTATATCAATTAAAAAAAAAACCCTTGCATGTTTCACAGTCGCGATGTTAAGCAAACCTACCAGCCGCAATGACCTAACGATGTGTGAAATTAATTTTTAAACCCCAGCCTCGAGTCATTTCAAAATAGTGACCATTCATTACTGATGATGCAAATACGCGCTTTGCAGAGCACGAAAAATTACTGCGATAACAGATTTATCCGCCTGTAAAAATAATCTTCAATTTAAGTTTTGAAATAATAAATTAAAACGAATGTCATCTACATAATGAGACCAGAAGCATTCACCCATACCTTTCATATATCGAAATTAATAAAATAATTATTCTGACGTGAGATCGCAACAATTTAATTGGATTTTAAAGTTAAATTTTAATGTATTTTAAATTCCATTAATCGTCAAAGAATTTTAAGCTTATCAATGCAATGCAGGTAAATTATTTTTCTGTAGGTATGCACGTACAGTATTATATAGTCTATACGCCCTATAAATATATTTCTTTTTATTGTTAACCATTATTTATTAAAATTATTTGAATTTATCTCGAAAAATAAATGTTGTGTACACCTCCTTCTATGAACCACTTTTGTCTAATACCGAAGTGAATGGAGTATAAAGACCCCCAGGTTGTAGCTATCAGGAAACACAGACTCCGGCAGGGAATTCCATGCCTTAGCTGTAGGTACGTATATACAATAATTTGTGTTCCCAAAATGTTTTGTATGATAGGCATTTTGTTTGACAATAACCTATATACATATAGGGTGACAGGTAATTAGTGAACGATGCTTAAACACGTGATTGTACTCATGATCACAAACAACTTTTACTATGTGACCAAACCTGAAATCGCGAAAAAAAGTCTGCTGGTCAGTACATTTGTGTTCGCTTAACTGTCACGATGTACTGAACTTGGCTGATTATTTTCACGATTTCAAGTTTGGTCCCATAGTGAAAGTTGTTTGTTATCATGACTACAATCACGTGTTTAAGTATCGTTCACTAATTACCAGTCACCCTATATATACAAACCGGTACCAGGTCCGTGTGGTAGATTACGGCTCATTCCCTTTCCTAGAAAGGAGGCGTGAGTCTCAGCAGTGGGAACATTGAAAGGATGATTACATAAGCTTATATTGTATACATATCCACAAAGTTGACCAATGAGCTGATGAGGACCGCAGGAATCTATAGCATGCGAGACGATCAAGACCGTTCGATATGGACTGTCTCAGGGCACCAATTTTATGCTACGACCTCCACTTATTTGCTTTTAATGATATAAACTAGTGTGTTTTCTTGCGTGATCGCATCAGGAATGAGGACATCCATTAACCAAGGTCACCGACATAGCCCTAATAATCGCCAAACTAAAGCTGCTGGGGGCAGGGCATATTGCTCGTAGAACGGATGATGGGGCCAAATGCTTCTACGAGAGTGGTGACCGCACACCGGATAACTCAATGTTGGAAGGTCACCCACAAGGTGGACCGACGTAATTAATGAAGTTTCGGTGTATAATATTATAAATGTCTACCTATAAGCGTTATTTTTTCTGAGCCTTATAAAAGTAACACCTCCAACAACCAAAATATGTAGGTAACTCCTGCAAAAGCGTTTGCTGTTTACTCACGTCGATTCATAAAAGACCCATCTGAGTCACTCCTATCTTTTACTACGCACCTTAAAAAGCTTTCCAACCAATATACCCTCTCCGTATCTAAACAGAAATAAAAAGATAAACCATTTAAAAACAGATACACTTAGATAAGCCCAACATAAACGGGAAATATCGTCGTAAAGTAAATCTTGGACATACTCAAAAAGATTACACCTCGCCGTCTCGGCACCTATCATATTTCAAGGTAGGCAGTAAACGCAGTAGGAGCCATCTTGAAGCGTTCATGGGCTGTATTCATCCAGGCTTTTATCTAGATTGCTTGCCGGACTTCAATTACTTCTAATTTTATCGTGAATAATTGAAGAGTTGTGCGGAGTTCATTCGCTCTTGTGTCGCACGATGAATGTGGATGAATGTGTGTTTAAATACGAGTTTAGTGCTCCGAATACCTATAAATTTAAAAGGAAAAACTGGTTGACTGAGATATCAACGCAA
Organism: Leucania comma; assembly: GCA_958295575.1. Taxonomy (NCBI): domain Eukaryota; kingdom Metazoa; phylum Arthropoda; class Insecta; order Lepidoptera; family Noctuidae; genus Leucania; species Leucania comma. The sequence continues at coordinate 5,388,033 of OY282476.1, read as the reverse complement.
AGCCCAAAAATACTGAGGTTAGGGGCGTGGAATTTTGCACAAGGCTTGTTTTTACGACGTAGGCGAGGATTCACTAAGAGAGCACCAAAAAAACATATCATAAGATTAAAGACTATGTCGAAGACACGCTTGTTTGGCAAAGACTGCTTCTGCACATGTGGCCCCCTTGATACTCATTGATACTGTGTAGATGTTTCTATTAACTGCCCCATATTTGTTTTTAATATGTGACACGTATTTATTTTTTTATTTGGACACATTGCTTTTGCAATATTTTTTATATTATTTAGACCATCAGATAATGTAATTGTTATAGTAATAATTGTAATTTTTTATTTTTTTCTTGCTTATATAGCCTCTTTCTACCTATGATGTAAATTTGAGAACACTATAGACTCCGAAATTCTTATATTACTTCTTATCATGACTCATTTTTTTAATTATACTTGTTGTGCTTTCTGGTACAATATTGACTGGTCTACATTGTCCTTACATAATTTATTAATGAATTTTCTTAGAGAATAGCACCACTGTACTGTAGACTGGACCGAATCATTGTATGTTGAAATATGGTGCTATAAATGTCGTACCTACGACATATTAAGTTATCGTTTGGGTTTCAAACGTTTTCTACAATTTTAAAATATATTTTATTATTTATTATATACTTTTTACACCATATAATGGACAAATATGTGATAAACAATAAGTGTACAATGGACGGTCTTATCGCACAGGGCAATCTATTACAGATAACCTTAGGATGCACTGAACAAAAGAAGATAGATTTGAGGCAATAAGTGTACAAATATCATAAATAATATTAATTACAGAATTTTATTCAATTAGTTCAGAAAATACATAAAAAAGGGGATTCTAAAATTACGAAAGTTATGAAATAGGTAAATACAGATAGTATTTCCTAATGTTGTACTGTGTGTGCCTCATTAAAAACTCGCATAAAAAACCAGAGTAAGTTTTAAAATATCACTCTTTCCATTCTCGAAGTTAGCGGACATTTTTTCACTTTTCATTTAGTCACTTCGCTACAAGCGACATTTTCAAACGTTATTTATATTTTAATGTCAACAAGTTCTTTAATCGCTCAACCAGCTTGTTAGAAATTTAATGTCGGGGTCTGTTTACTGAGACAACATAACGAGACGACAAAATTGTCGTCGTGTGAATAAAATTTAAGACTGAGTTTATGGGCTTTGGAGAAGAGATCAGCTTGCCAGTTAGTTAAGTGAGTCAGTCAGTGGCCCAGCACAATTGGTCTCTTCTTCTGTTGCCTTATAATATATGTGGGTGATCTGAAAAGTTTCCGACCTCAATGTGAAGATAGCAGCACTCGTCAATAAAAGCTAGTGAATGTAGTCGTGCATCTTTTGATAGTTACTCACCAAAGTTTCAGCCATTTTGGACGCGCAGTTGTTATTTGCCAGTCATTTAAATGAATCGATGTGAGATGTAGAAAAAGATGCTTTTACACCAAGCCAATGCGCCGGCGCCGTCAGACACCTCAGCGGTTGTCACGGCGAAAATTTAGGAATCACGGTTTGAACTGCTTGATCATCCGCCTTGCTCACTAGATCTAGCCTCAAGCGACGTTTTTTGTTCACTTGGCTAATAATTGCATTCGGAAGATAGAGATTTTCGTCAAATGGGGAGGCAATCGTCTTCGTGAAGGATTATTTTGCAGAGAAAAATAGCGATTACTATTTAAACTGGTTAGAGAGATAACGGCATCGCTAGGAGAAGTGTGTAAAGTTACAAGGAGTCAATGTAAAAAAAAGAAAAAAAAAAATTAAGATAAAATGACTTGCGTCTTTGCTAGGTCGGAAATTTTTCAGGCCGCCCGTGTAATTGGGTAGTGGACGGCGAGTGCCAGTAGCTCATAGAGTAGCCAATCGCTGTGCCTCTGTACCAACCGTGCCATCAGCGTAATTAAAATATCATTACCTCAGCTTTCTCCCTATTTATAATCCGATATGCTTTATTTTTTTTCAAAACAAACACATTCTCAGAAAGCAAGCCTTACAATGTTCTTACTGCCGGGACTCAGGCCTACTCTATAGGACTGGGAGCGGGCAGTGCGGGTTGGTGGATGTCACATGTCTTCGAATTTTTGGCTTTATGACATGCCGGTTTCCTCACTCCTCACGATGTTTTTCTTCACCGTTTTTAGAGCAATGGTGATGAAATGAATGACACAAGTAATTCAAAACCAGCTGGTTTTTTACCCCGCCACCTACAAATTATAAGTCAGGGCCGTTACCAATCGGCCAGCACTACTCTATAATTAAAAAAAATTAAAATAAATAATAACTCAATGAAAAAATCGATACTTTTAACACAACACTTATCCAAACAAGACATCCACATCCAACGCAAGATAGAAAATATATTTAAAAGCAATCAAATACCTATTTATCACCGAATACCCCCTACCATTTGATTTAAATAATATAGAGGATAAAACACGCAGCTAATACCGCCGGGACATATCAATCTTCTAGCAAGCATTAGCCGACGACGTGTCAACCGAACATCCATCACTGAATCTCGAAAATATTTCGCGTAAACATAAGGTGAGAAAAGAAGACTGCTAGTAGGAATTTGGGGAAAGGTTCCGTACACCGAATTAATATAAACTAGTTGCTGTTAGTGACTTTGCCCGCGTGTTAGTAGAAAATTGTCTCAAGGAAACCTAAAGAGATAAAAAGTATCTTATGTGCAATGCCTAAACATGATCTATTGATGTGACACGTGTTATCCAAACCCATTCAGTTTACTTAAACAAGGCACCAAGATTCGAAACAACTATCTATAGGGCCCGCAAGCTATCTAGGAACCTGTGACACGCAGTGCAATTGCCAATCACTTATGGTGATTCTTTGAAATCGAGAGAACGTCTCATTCATCTAGCCTAGCTTACGTACCTATAAATTTTTTGTCGTAAGCTACAAGATGCAAATGAGTGCCTTTGATACATTTAGGGATCGGGGAAAACTAAAAAAATATCAAATTGTAAAGAAAGTCTAGGCCAGATGAATGATACAACCTCTCGGTTTCAAAGAATCACCCTAAACCATTGTGACAATCGAATCGCCAAAAGAAAATTAATATTACGCTTTATAATAAATACTCAATAGTCTAAAAGAACGCGATAACAATATTAAAAAAGAACTCTTTAAGCCAGAAACTAATAAATAAGTAATCAGATGGGATCGCAGTCAAGCACTAGTATAAATAAATTAAAAAAAAAATCTCCTACGGAACCCCAACAAATCCACGAATACGGCGCGTTCCGAAGCGAGATGACAGATACAAAAGGTAATTTGTCGCCCACAGATGTCGTCAGGATATTCATTTACCAAGCGATATCGTCGAACAAACATGCGATTCTTAAACGATATGAATTCAGTCGTTCGTTCAAACGTACATGCTGAACGCTTAATGGGTATTTTTTTTCTCTTTGATTTGTATTAATGAGGCGTATGAAACCTTTATGTATAGGAGTTTTATGGATGTTTTTTTTTTATAAATAGATATGGAAGAACCATAAAATAATCCATGTATAGCAAAGGTATGAACTCTGCCGTGGATGCCCCGAGCATTGGGAATCGCAGAATAATTTCCGATTCTCGACGGATGGCGAGCAATGGGTAAATCGCCGTCCAGCAGTCCAGTAAAAACCAAACCGTGATTGACAGCAAGTTGTATCCCACGCCTTAAATAGATGTCTGCAAGATTGAAGGTATCAGTTAGGGCTGCTGCCCTAACAGGTCTGCAGATTGATTGAAGAAGTTACTGTGACCTTCGCCAAAGGCTACATAGAGACACTGAATTTAATGAAGTAAAACTCTGACATGACCTTTCACTCCACCCTAGAGCTGGAGAATCTATTTGATGATTTCCAACCCTAAAAAAAAAAACTTATTCATATATCAAATGAGAAGTTTTTTTTCCTTTTATTATAGAATTCTAAGTGAAGGGAAACATCGTGAGGAAACCGGCATGTTCTAGAACCAAAAATTCGAAGACATGTGACATCCACGACTGGGCCCGCGTAGTGGATTATGGCCCATTTCCTCTCTTAGAGAGGAGGCCTCAGTCTCAGCAGTGAGAACATTACAAAAAAAAGGGAAATTTAAAAAACTAAAAAGCCCGACTGCTATTCGGAGTAATCATGAAAAAGCCCTAAAACCAAAAAAAAAATATTATTATAAATACAAGATAAATTGTAGCAGCCGGACCCATTCTAGAAAAGGAGGCTTATTGAATTGAGAGCACATACCTATATTACATTGCAGATTTCTCCAATTTACTGACTAGACGGCTAACTTTCTAGATTGGGTCTCGACTGCTACAATTTATCTTGTATTTATAATAATATTTAGTTAAGTGCAATCGGGTACAACGACTTTCTTGTTTTAGGGCTTTTTCATGATTACTCCGAATAGCAGTCGGGTTTTTTAGTTTTTTAAATTACCGTTTTTTTGTTTTTTGGTATACCCAGTGTCACTCTCACAGTAAATACGAATCTAATGACACCTCTCAAGCTAAAATCCATCGAGCCGTTCAGGCTGCAGAGCGTGCCAAACAATTATACATACATACATACATACTTTCGAAAAACATAACCCTCCTTCTGGCGCAGTCGGGTAAAAAAGAAACTGACAAAAACAATTCAACGCAATACAGCCAAAACCAATGTGACAAGGAGCGTGAAATTTTGCACAAAGCTTCCTTTTATGACATTGGCGAGCTCTAAGAGAAGAGATCTCTGAATTTATCCCCTTAAGGGATAAAACAGGGTCCAAAGTTTGTATGGAGAAACCTGTCACGCGGGTGAAGTATGATGGCAGCAGCTAGTCATATTAATAAAGTCAATGTTCATCTCTTCTGTTCAGGCGGTCGCCTCCTTCTGCGAAGCAGTAATGTTAGCAAAGGAGGAGGCCGACCGCATCAGGCAGAGGCAACGGGGCGCTCGCCCCAGCCGCCGCCAGGATTCCGATCCCGATTTCCGGCCACCGTAGGCGCGGGCTTGCGGACCGCGTGCAATGGGTAGCACGCTGTCCGATTGTCTGGTAACCGACCGGACCGAGCCCAAGTCGTCGACGGCGCGTACTGTTCCCGCGCGTCAGCAAACCGAAGAGGCCCAGCCTGCTAACTGCAGGCAGGCAGGGCCGAAGCCTGCTGGGGTCAAGGGCCGTTTTCTGAGAGGAAGGCTCAGCCCCGGCACTATAGGCAACGAAGGAACGGGGTAGGTTTTTAGTCAGTAAGAGTCTGACACTACTTCCCGCTCCACCCAAGGGCGGGATTTGTCATTGGATGTTTTTACCTACCATAAAAAAAATAAAAAAATCTCTTCTGTTGGATTTAATCTTAAAATAAAAAAAAATAACTTTATTACATATTATGCTGGCTTAAATTACTTGTCGAGGAGTCTTCAATTAGGCATGGAAATGCCTGTAGTTGAAGGCTCCGCTCTTCCCTTACATTATGTAGTTACAAATAGGGCAAGTAACAAAAAGAATTAAAAATTATAACAAAGAAGAAAAAAGAAAACGATTAATTGTATTTGTGCGTGAGTGTGTTTGTAAGTGTATGATGTTGTGTGTGTGAGAGGGAGAGTATAACCTTGACTCCTTCAAACAAATGACGTTATAACATCCTAAACTTTTTAGAGTTTCCAGATTTATTCCCATACGAGTGCTTCTATTTGACCTTGCTTCATGCCAAATATCGGGGTTCTAGGTCAACAAGAGTACCCTATGAATTCTTGACAGTGTCTAAATATACGTTTTTTGTGTCATAAACCGCGGTATTACATTTTTATAGCTTCAAGTAACCACAGAATTGAGTATAATATGGTTTAAATTTGAACTCGATACATGGAAGTGTTATCGAGATAAAGGGTCTTAACAAAAAGATAGACAGACGGACAACAAAACAAAGTGATCGTATAAAGAATTTGTTTTTTTCCTTATGAGGTACGGTACCTAAAAAAAATCCCCTTACGTCCAACTTTGCCAATTTTAATCATGATCAAATCACCACTTGACTTTCCAAATAAAACAAGATGACTTGTAAACAAGTTACACAATTCAAACAAACACATTACAATTATTTTGGTCCACAATTCATTGCAAACCACAGCGACATCAGTTTAATGAATCGCCGGGGCCATGTGACGGTCTGTTGTGTTCCTAATGGCAATTTTAGTTTCAGGATTAAATCTGAGATAGTATAGGTACGCTTGTATTAAGTTTACATTTCAGTTTGAGGTTGATTTTCTGCTCAGTTCTTTGTAATCGATGGTCTGAACAAGGTTTTTTTTAAGTTCAAAAATGATTAAAATGTGTATTAAAAGTGAAAGGTTGGCAGCTACAGTGAACTAGCATTTTAAGTATGTGTAACTCGTTAAAATATCAAAAAAAAAATGATCTGTTATATTTTGAGAAGTAACGCTCGTCGGCCTCTTACGCAGCACCGCTCGCTTCGCTCGCTCGGCTCGCGCGCGTTTGGTCACAATATTCTAACCTTACCTATTTACCCAATTCAAAACGATTATTTTTAATACCTCACCTGACCTCACCTATTATTTCATTGGCTCTGTTTAATATATTTGCTGTGTGATATCTTTACTAGCAGCAATTATTTAGTTTTTATAGATAGCCTTTTGTAACTCTTATAATTTAATTGTGCAAAAAATATTTAAGCACTATCAACTTATTTTATTTTTGTACCAGCCAAGTAGTTAGTCGCCTAATAAGTTGTTATTTGCCACAAAAATAATCATCCAGGGTAAAACGGGACCCTATTACTTAGACTCTGCTGTCCATCTGTCTTTCTATCCGTGTGTCTGTATGTCTGTCCGTCTGTCACCAGGCTGTATCTCATGAACCGTGATAGTAAGACAGTTCAAATTTTCACAGATGATGTATTTTTGTTGTCGCTACAATAACAAATAAACTAACTAAAAAACAGAATAAAATAAATATTTAAAAGGGGCTCTTATACAACAAACATACTTTTTTGTCAATTTTTGCTACAGACGGTACTCTTCGTCCGCGAGTCCGACTTGCACGTGGTCGGTTTATTATTATTGACAGGCTTGCGTTTGATCACTATCTTACTTGATGGTAAGCGATGATGTGGTCAACGATAGAGCAGGCTTACCTAGAAGTAAACTATTCACTTTTAACTTGAATACAGACTTCGGCAAAAATTTTGTAGCGACATCTGTGGCGCCACAGAATCAGAATCAGAATAGTTTATTTCAAATAGACCAATTACAGGCACTTTTGAATTGTCAAAATGTCGGTCAGTCCATAAAAAAGTGAAGCTAAATTGCACGTTCCAAAGCGTAGATCTCTATGGAGAAGAACGTGCAAGAAACTCCATGGACACTCTTTTAAAATCATATTATGAGTTACATAAATGTTGGTTACATTTTTCTTGTCGCTTCTGTTATGTGAGCACAATGCAGATAAGTAATAAAAAAATAAAATGAACTAATTAAAAAAATAGAAATTGAATTGAGCTAATGGCAGCTAAGAGATGACCAGGCCCTACTGACGGCGCCCGTTCACGAGCCTGACGCGTGCCTCAGCCCCACTCAGCTCAACCATTTTGAAGGGAACTGAATGACCCAATAACACGTGCCACCATCAGCGAGACATTTGAGTGAGCATGACAAACTCTCAACTGCCATGCTTTTAATGTCAAACAAGTTGTAACCTAATAAAATAAAGGGGCGCGCCACAATTGGGGCGATAAGGCCCATCCTTGAGGCGTGGCTGGAAAGACCTCACGGCGTTCTCAACTTCCGCACGACGCAGGTGCTTACCGAACACGGAAAGTTCGCTAAGTACCTGTTCCGGATTCGTGCGGAGGATTCGCCCGGGTGTCGGCACTGTGCGGAACATCCGGAGGACACGGTGGAGCACACTGTAGAGGTGTGCCCCGCCTGGGCGGAGCATCGCCGTGTCCTCGTGGGGGCGATCGGCGGTAGCGATCTCTCTCGCCGGGCCTTGGTTCAGGCCATGGTCCGTAGTGAGGAGGGATGACAGGCGGTCGCCTCCTTCTGCGAAGCAGTAATGCTAGCAAAGGAGGAGGCCGACCGCATCAGGCAGAGGCAACGGGGCGCTCGCCCCAGCCGCCGCCGGGATTCCGATCCCGATTTCCGGCCACCGTAGGCGCGGGCTTGCGGACGGCGTGCAATGGGTAGCACGCTGTCCGATCGTCCGATAACCGACCGGACCGAGCCCAAGTCGTCGACGGCGCGTTCTGTTCCCGCGCGCCTCAAGGAGCTGTCAGCACACCGAAGAGGCCCAGCCTGCTAACTGCAGGCAGGCAGGGTCGAAGCCTACTGGGGTCATGGGTTAGTTCCGAAAGGAATGCTCGACCCCGGCACGATAGGCTACGAAGGAACGGGGTAGGTTTTTAGTCAGTAAGAGTCTGACACTACTTCCCGCTCCGCCCAAGGGCGGGATTTGTCATTGGATGATTTTACCTACCATAAAAAAAAAAAACCTAATAAAATAAAAATGCTCCATGGTACTTCACATTCACAAATAAAAATAAAAAAGTGCTTCTACATTATACAATCTTACACATTATACACATTAAAACTAAACTACGAACCGTGTGATTTGAATATATACAACAGACCGAAATCATCTCTCGGACAGTTGCCTACGCCAGACAAAACATCCGTCTGGTCGGAAGATCCTCTCTTTTCAACGTTTGCGGGACTAAATACGTATGTCCCGCAAACCTCAAAAATTTCACCTCTTATGAATATGACGCCCATCTGAACCACGATTAAAACATCACAGAGAAACAGAGAAAGTAACTGAATTATTTATTATCAGAGAACAAACAGAATAAATTATCCTTTTATTATTTAGCCGTACATATTCACTCACAACTCGAAAAGAAGTCAAAAGAGTCCATTAATCCTGTATCATCCAGACACTTATCTAAATTAGGAGTATTTGTTTTAATTAAATAGTAACCAAAATATTAAGCCGAAAACGAACGACATAATGATACTAAACTATTAATTATATTAATTGTACCATAATTATAATTGTAACGCCTTTTGTCTGTTTTTGTTTGCTGTCATATTTCGTTTGGATTGACATTTAATTTTGTACAAATAGCATTTTGCCAGTGACTGCGTTGGCAGGAATGTTTTCATAACACAATCACTTAAACCGTATTTTGAGGGTAGTTTTGAACTGATACTCGATGAAAACTCCTTTTAAGTAGTCACCCCTTAAAGGCCCATTTACGACTTCGGTCTTAGTAGTGAGTGGCGCAGCGAGCGGGGCCGTATCGGTAGGCAATTGGTCGACGCCGATCATAGCGGCCATAGCAGCGCGCGCTCGGTCAATCGCCTACCGATACCGCCCCGCATTGCCATTCAACGTGGCAATGCTGCCAGCCTTCTGGAAACATTTCCGGATGACAGCGATGTAGAGTACTTTGACGCCTAAATGAATTTTGTTTGTGTTTTTCTATTAGATGTATATAGTTTTTTTTTTTTTTATGGTAGGTAAAATCATCCAATGACAAATCCCGCCCTTGGGCGGAGCGGGAAATAGTGTCAGACTCTTACTGACTAAAAACCTACCCTGTTCCTTCCCTGCCTTGGATCCAGGGCCCTGGTATGCATTTTCAGACCTCCCCAGAGCCCCAAAATATGTACATAGTTAGGTTTAGTATTAAAGCATTTATAGTTTAGTTTATATTTAAGTTTTCTACGTATATATAATAAAACTTATTGTGTATTTATTGTTTATATGTGAAAAATGATTAGTTTTTTAATGTGACTGTTTGACGCCTTAGGTTACTAACTTGTCATGATATACATAATACAAATAGAATTCTCTATCACAGTTTTAGTGATTTTGAAATGTATACCGAATAAAATGTTTTAAAAAACATGTGCTGACAGCTAGTGAAGGTACTTAAAACAATATGGAACGTTGTTGAATTGTCAAAATTCTAGATTGAACCGATATAAACCAAGGAACTAGCATGAACTTCTGGATGAAAATTCATTCTAAATTTGAAAGTTGATATTTTTGGAAAAAGAAGAACATATTTCAAATAAAAGATCTGTGAAAAGCCTCGCAATGACATGTACTCGTATGTATTTATTTTTGTACCAGTCGTGGGTTTACAAGCTCAAATCTAATATGCACAAACACTCAGACCCGAACATGACCTAAAACAACTGTCTGTGCTTCATACAAACATTTGTTAGTACAGTTTCCCGTGGAATCAGGATTGAACCTTGTTTTTTTTTTCAAACGACATATTTTTACTTCAATTTTCCGATTGCAAATTGTTAGAAACACAACTCAGATTTTTGTGCTTCCTTTGCCAAGTGGTTGTGGGGTTGAGTGCGGCTACACTGACGGACATATTGTAATTGGCTTGTTCTATTAGAACATTCTCATAAAACAAAAAAAGAACAAAAGAGTCAAGAATAAGCCCAAATTTTTCGGAATATGAACATCATCATAATTTTTTTAAGTCTACTGCATAATAGGATCATATGATTTTAAGTAAGAGTAGCATAATCATTTATTCAAAATATTGTATAGTTTTCGCGTTAAACGCAACTAAGCGATTATATTTCTTTAAGATTTTGCCTGTATTACAAACATGTACCTACTTGTATATCCGGAATTAATATAGATTGATTTGAGTGGCGTAGGGAGAAGGAGAAGCGTATGTATTTAGCTTTTTCGGCATTTATTGTTATTTGACTGGCCTGTTGGTCTAGTGCTTAGTGGCCCTGACTGCTATGCCGGAGGTCGTGGGTTCTATTCCCACCCAGAACAAATGTTTGTGTGATGAGCACGATCATTTGTTCTGTGTCTGGGTGTTATTTATCTATAATATGTATGTATTTAGAAATATAAAAGTATGTTTATCAGCTGTCTGGTACCCATAACACAAGCTCTGCTTAGCTTGGGACTAGACGGTGTTGTGTGATAGTTGTGGAAATATTATTATTATTATATTATTATGTTAGTGAGTTATGTTGTTGTTGTCACAGTGTTTAAACCCTGATCAATTGCATAAACTTCAATGTAATGTAATGTATTAGAGGAGATCAACAGTAGTAATTTTACATTAATTAAGCTCTAAGGTGCTATTCGAACCTCGACTGCAGCCTATAGATGCAGGCAGCACATGCGGAGGCTGTACAAAACCGGCTGCAACTGCACAACTGGTTTTCTATGTAGCAGCACGTATTTCTGTAAAAACCATCCAAACGCGACTGCCACTGCAAGTGCTGCCGCCACGTTAAAAGCGGGCACATAGTTTAAGCTGATTTCCTCAAGCTTTTTTGAATCATTACCCTGATCTAGTTCTTGTGAGCGTGTTATCTCTTGTACAGCGTCAGTTGTTGATAATTTTGGTATAAAGGGAAATAGTTAGTCAGATAATAATAATATGATAGATTTACTTTCCAAGTTCTTCATTAACTTATTATTATAATTTTACGATAAGAGAATAGAATAGATCGATTAGTAGAAGCAACCTCTTTATCTCCTGCTTTGTGTACTGGAACCACTAATTTACTATAATATTCTAATTCAGATCTTAGACTAACCGTGTGCCCAATTCCGTAAATTCATTCAGTCGTTAGAGCATAATGTTACACACATACTTACCTATTTTACAAACTTTCACCTTTATAACATTAGTTTGACTAGGCATAAAAAATCATTCACATAAAACATCTTTTCTTAAATCACAAAACGCAGAATAATAAAACATACCTACATCCCTCCATAAAAACCCGATTCTCATTCAGCAAGAGAACTCACAATTTCATGGTTTACCGAACTACCATTAGCGTAGCCCGTTCCAATCTTAGTAATGGGATTGCATCGCCATTGAATCTTACATGTTGCTTTCAAGTTATTTGGTTAGTCTAAGTTACTTTAGTAACTTACTTTGCAATTACGTGTTTTGAAGTATTGGGCAGTCTTTGATGGCTATTTGAAATTGATGAAAAAAATCCTTTTATATCCATTGATTATAAGGGAAGATACGTTTGGCGCTAACATCGCAATCAAAAAACTTGGACTCGAAACTCACACATCTACACTATCTTATCTCTGTCCTTGTCTATCAGTGATGATAGACAAGGACAGAGATAAGATACAGCTTTGTGAAAGTGTGTGATTCGTCATCGCGACCGATGTGAAATAATCGTGAAAATTGGCACAATTTCAACGGTCCACGCGCTAGAAGTGAGTCACTTATCTTCCGCTGTTTTGATCAACCTAATGTTTTGATTTAATCAAAGTTTAAAACTAAAGGGTCTTTCAACAAGGACGGGTTGATGTTGAAATTAAATAAAACAAGCTGTATGTGAGATAATAACGAAATATTTTTTTTATTTGAAAGGCCCATTTATGCCATTATTTATTAAATATGACATATTTTAAATGTCCACCGCGGCTTCGAACGGTGGTACGGATAAGTGAGGTGCAATTTTCTCATCAACACCCAGTCCGAATCCTTGGACCTCTACTTAAAGCTCCGCAATATTGTATTACGTACCTATTATAATTGTTCTAATGTTTAACCTAAAAAAAAAAAAAAAAACTGGATTTCACAGGCACACTTCATAGCACCCACAAGAAAACCACGGCATTCGAACGACAATTACGAACCATTTCTAATTAAGTTTGAAGATCGAAGTTTACACCGTTTCGAGGAAATTACAAATCGCTCTTAAAGCCTCTAAATTAGACATTACAGTGGAATAATCACTGGATATTACCCTTTCATCGGTTTTAACTAAACACCGCTTAATCCAATTCAGGCTAAATATTCGTTAGTTTCCATTTACTTTAGATTGTACCACAAAGGTTGTCATTATTGATGAGCGTGTGATGTGGAGGGATGGAGACAACTTTAATGGGAAGATTTTAATATAAGAGATGGTTTTAAGAGAAAGAGAAAATTTTGTATCCACACGCTAATAAGAAGAAGAAAAGGGAGGTCCATGATGGACAAGGATAGTAAAAGATGAGTCCAAAGCTAAGGTAAGCTACTAAGAAACTCAGCGTTCTTGCAAAGGATTAGCGGTATTTCATACTGGGACAGCTTCTAATGTTATACAAAGCACAGGTCCGATCATTTGTGGAGTACTGCAGCCACAAACGGCTGGTGCTGCAAAATTCCACCTGGCAGCTTTGGAATCGGTAGAAAACAATGCGAAGATGCTAATTGTTTTTCCGGATTTGGTTAATTCCAGTCTACAAAGCCACAGCAGAGCCGTAGAATAGCCAGCCGTATTTTATAGGATGCATTTTGGAAAGTGTGCGCGAAAATGACATGATTTGATTCAATCATCTTCTTTTTACCATAGAACAACCCGACTTATGGCGAATAGGTATCATCCCCTTAAGTTGTTTGGGCACGCCACGATTGAGGCGGTAAGGCCCCTCTTTGAGGCGTGGCTGGAAAGGCCTCACGGCGTCGTAACCTTACGCATGGCGCAGGTACTAACCGAACATGGCAAGTTCGGGCCGTACCTGTACAAGATCCGTGCGGAGGTGACGCCCGGGTGTCGTCACTGTGCGGAACGCCCGGTGGACACGGTGGAGCATACAGTCGAGGTGTGCCCCGCTTGGGAAGAGCATCACCGTGTCCTCGTGTGTGCGATCGGCGGCGATTTCTCGCGCCGGGGCTTGGTTCAAGCCATGCTCTGGAGCGAGGAGGAGTGGCATGCGGTCGCCTCCTTCTGCGAAGCAGTAATGCTAGCAAAGGAGGAGGCCGACCGCATCAGGCAACGGCGCACACGCCGCCGCCGCCGCCAGGATTCCAATCCCGATTTCCGGCCACCGTAGGCGCGGGATCGCGGACGGCGGGCAATGGGTAGCTCGCTGTCCGTCCGTCCGGTAACAGACCGGTCCGAGCTCAAGTCGTCTACGGCGCGCACTGTTCCCGCGCGCCTCAAGGAGTTGTCAGCAAACTGTAGGGGCCCAGCAGGGCCGAAGCCTACTGAGGCCAAGGTTATTTGAAAATGTTACCGGGGTCCTGCGACAAAGGCAATGAATGGAACAGGGTAGGTTTTTAGTCAGTAAGAGTCTGACACTATTTCCCGCCCCACCCAAGGGCGAGATTTGTCATTGGATGATTTTACCTACGATAAAAAAAAACCCTTACGTTGTTGAAACCTCTACGATCTGAACTAAGCATTTTATCTCGTTGTTTATACTGCTTACATCGAAAGGACTGGAACAATTTGCCACTGTGATCTACTCGTCCAATTATAATTTAGGTTTCTTCGAGGCTAGTATAAATAGACTCTTAATAAACTAGTGTGCTTCACCGTCAACGATTGCATCATTGCATCACATATTAGAAAATGGAAAGTTTTAGATGAAGTCTTTTTTTGGTGGGGAAAATAAATAAAAACATACAATAGCCTTTGTTGACAAAATGTTGCTTGACTGTCTGTTTGACGATTAATTAAAAGAAAAACAAAATTATTATAAGAAAATATTTTAATAATATTGTAATAAATCGAGAGCGAGACTTATCCCAAATAACTTTGAGATAAGTCTCAAAGTTATTTGGGATCGGCTAGACAGATAATAATGATGTTACATATATCTTTAGCAGGTAGCCCGTATAAGCAATTATTAGCAAAAAAATAAAATCCAATAATTTAAATGGTCAAACAAAACCTGCAATCAAAAAAATAAAAACTTTTTTGTTTTGAAATTCTTCAGAAGGTTTAAAAATACCGGCACATAATAAATGAGACAAACACTAGTAGGAATTTTAGAAATAAATAAGAATGCTAAGATAGGTTTAGTACGTAGAGTATACAAGATCTTTGAATAGTTTAAGATGGCTGTCAAGCCGATAAACGCGAGTCATTTCATCTAGCTAAACTATTTAGATATCTAGTGTCAGTCTTTTTTATCAATTTCCTCCAAAACGGCCTGACTGATTTTACGAAAATTTATGTTTATTTGGTAGTAGGTATTTGGTACTCGTAGATGTGCGTACAGGCCGTAGGGTATTTTTACCCTCATACCCCACACACAACCCATATTTCTGTTTGATAATAATTTATATTTCGGAACCATTGATATATTATATAGGAAGATATGTTACGCGCTAATATCGCAATCAGAAAACCTGGACTCAAAACTTACACATCTATACTACCTGTAATCACTGATAGACAAGGACAGAGATAAGAGCCGGCGCTGTCTGGCATACAATAGCGTTAGCTATCGAATGTGTGTGATCGTCGCGACCAACGTAGCGCTTATTGTGACTGAGTAAAATTAGGACAAACTATCGTCATTTAAGAGGTCCACACGCTAGAGGCCAGTCACATTCTGCAGAACAAATAATTATTAGGAATACATCCTTCATTTATTTGCGAATAAGCGTTTTTTTTTAACTCCAACCGCCTCACTACCAACGAAAGGTACAGTCTATATCACATATAAATATTAAAGCAGATAGTGATCAACCCGATGACTTGGGAGGCCAAAAATGAGTGATATAGGAAATAATTTTTGAGGAAACTACAAGCTCACTTCCCATGATTTGACACGTCACTCACGCCTGCTTCTTGTTTATCAAAAGTAAACCGCGGCTGGTCACTGGTTTGGAAAAGTGATGTTCGAACTGGACATCAAGTAAGCGATATATCGCACCTAAAATTGCAATGAGTAGATTACCTGTCAATAAATCACTAGTGGTAACTTTACATTACCATAAGTGTCACCTGTAAATAAAATTGAAGTGACTGTGACTGAAAATTAAAGGACTAAATAAAATAATAAATAATGTAATGGAATAAAAACGGGTCACATACACCGTTAAATTTTGGTCGTTTTAATCCCGCGGAGGGTCGATTCTGTACATGAAACCCTATCAATTTGTAAAGATAAAAATGGAAAAAAGTACTTTTTTTTCTGAAACTCAAATTAATATACGCATGTACGAAATTTATTTCTTCAAGTAAATAAGTCAATGACCTTGTAGGTAGCTGTCAGTCGTTGCGTACTAACTACCTACAGTTCATTGGCATCGCTCAGCTGACGTTTACTTAAAGAAATTAAATTCGTACTTTATTTTTCATTTTTATCTTTACAAATCGATAGTGTTTCATGTATTAAATCGACCCTCCGCGGGATTAAAACTACTAAAATTTAACAGTGTATAATGGGATAAATATAACGGGTCAAATATTACAGGCTAAATATATCGGGCTAATTTATTTCATACCAATCTCTCAAGTATATGACAAGTAAAGTAAAAGTTAATCCTTCTTCAATTTGCATTACACCGCAGACTACCCTCTTTTATATTCTAAGTTCTCATTGTTTACCCTAAGGTGGTCTGATTCAAGTAGATGGCAGAGTAGCTTCTTGGGCCCAGAAGCTTTTGAAAGGAAAACCAGGCCCTGGTATGAAAGGCAAAGGACGAACAGGAGAGGGATTTTAGTCAGTAAAAGTCTGACACTATCTTCTGCTCCGCCCAAGGGCGGGGGATGTCGTTGTCATTTTCTCACCCAAAACAAAATTAGTTTGTTTAAAACTTTTTGTTACTATTTTGGTGTACTATAAAGTTTATTATATTCTATATTCTATTAGTTTGAATTGCCGAAAGCACGTTCGTATTATACCCTTTGTGCTAGTGGAAAATGCCGATATAAATCACGCTTAACAGAACTACAGGGTCTAAGCGCGGTCACTTTCGGACTGCATATAAAAAAAAGAGATGCGCAAAGACACAATGCTTTCAAAATATGAAGAATTTCAGCAATTTACTAAAAATCTCCATAGATTTTTGAAATGTAATGTAATGAAATCCATATTTCATTATAAAATTAAAACATTATAATGGTAAAACGTTATTTCTAGAATAATCTGACAAACAATCAGAATGATTGCATGTATATTAGTCCAGTTTTAATCGATAAAAGTCATCTTTATAGACATCTTCCTCATGTTTTCTATCGTACCTACCCATTATGAAAGAAGGGAAGATACGTTACGAAGGAAACCTGAACTCGAAACTCACACATCTATGATCAGTGTCATCATAGTCGCAAACCTACAGTCACTGATAGACAAGGACAGAGATAAGAGCTGGCGATATCGTGCGAGCGAAATCTAAAAAAAATAATATTTTCGCCTGAGTGAAATTAGACCATAAAGGCTTGAATTCAGTAGTCCACGCGATAGATGCAGGTCATCTTCCGCTGTTTTGGTTTAATCTAAGATCGTACCCAAATTGTTTAACTTGAAAACTAAAATATATTTTTCTGATTCTGTTTACTGCTGCCATTATATACTATTGCGCATTATAAAACTTGCAATTAGCTCCTTATACGAGTAATGGGGACTCCTGTACGAAACGACCAATGGGAACCGTGCGCTAGTTTCTGATGTTTATGATAAGTGCCCATGTAGGCGTATGTGAAACAAATAATTTTGAATTCTCGTCTCCCCAACTTTAAACCCTGCTAATTCCCCCATCTAAGACCCCAAACAACAAGTTATTTATATTCTCTTAATGAAGTGCTTCTTGATACCTGAGACTGCAACCTACTAATTGAGTCCCGAGTTCCTGAACCCCCTGAGATACACTATTGTGTTAGCTTACATTTTTAAACAGCTGTGGAAAGCTGCTACCTTTGTGTGAGATTGGTTGATTTACGAAAAGCTAACGTTATTACAATTTATATTAGTATTTAGATACCTTTGTGGTGTGGAGGTGTGTATGCTTAATATTAATATGTGAGGGTAGTTGGAAAATCTAAATGGAATTGTTATTTACAGATAACATTTAAATAAGAAACGTTATCTAAAGCAAATGACAATATACTATGTAAATAAGTTAAATACGTATTATATTAAATAAGTATTTACAATAAATATACGGAAATACAATCAAGCGTCGATAAAGAATTCGTCCAAATCATCCGAAAATGTACCTAGAAGATTGGCAATATTGCCACGTTCAATGGCATTGCTAATTCTGTGAACAAAAAACGAGCCAGCCTTTTTGGTCACGCATGGTGATCCGTATGATCGATCCATCGTGCGAAAATTCCTTAGGACAACGATTAAAAAAAAAAGAATTCCATATAATCATCTAAGACTATTTGGACTATTAGATCAATACAGCGGAAGATAGGTGACTTGCTTCTAGCGCGTAGACCGCGGAAATTGTGCCAATTGGTACAATTTCACATCGGTCGCGACGATCACATACATTTGGCGGCTAACGCTATTTCGATCGCACGACAGAGCCAGCTCTTATCTCTGTCCTTGTCTATCAGAGACTACAGTGTACAGTGTTTCGAGTCCAGGTTTTCTGATTGCGATGTTAGAGAGTATCGCATCTTCCCTTATAATATATTAATACATTCTATGTCATACATTTTTTAACAAACGCCTTGATTAACTGCTAATTAATCTTAATTTGGTGGTGTACAAAAAAAGAGTATTATTTAAACAACTCTCTTTAACTTAAGCTTAACAAAACGCTTCGTAACTCAACCAATAAACTCCAAGAAACACGAAAAACCTATCTCTAATCCAGACGAATTATGATACACGCGTTTACATTGACTAAGACGGATTGCACTACGGACAAAAATGTCTAAATCTTAGTGTACCCATGTTTTGATCTCGGCCCTAGCAATTAATTCAAATAAGTGATGGTCTTACCCAGTTTTCCCAGGGTAGGGATAATACCGGATGACAAATAGTCTTGGAAATAGTCAAGAAAGGGTTGCCCGGAGGTCACGCGACTTAAGACGCAGGCATTTAAATTTTGGGCAACGTTTTTTCAGTATTAAACTTAGGTTTTTGTGGGTTATGCTTCAGGTATTTTATCGGGTAATGGTATATTTCAGGTTTTATTTCTTGAGTATATGTGTGGAATTATAAGTAGGTTGGTAAAAAATATTTTATTGACATTCGAGTCGAACATAATCGAGTCGAAAGATTCGTTTAGCTTGTATTCGTTGTAAACCATCTGAATTCTCGAGTTACTAGTTATAGTTATTTTCTATTCGATTCACTTTTTTATTTTGTACTTTTTGATACTATATTGGATTGTCTACGCTGTCCTTATGTCATTTTAACCGAAAAATGTCCACTGCAGCTGGTCAGACGCCTCTCAAACCTATTAAAAATGTAATATGAAAATTTTGCTGGTTTTTTTTTTCATAGTAAATAACCAGTTTGAGTCGTGCGCTTCTGATGATTTATAGGTGTCCATGTAAGACTTGAAATAAAATATTGTAAATTAAAAAAAAAATATAACAGTTACAAGCTGAACTTAAATAAACGTTAAAATCTTCTCCTCTTGTTGCAAAAAATACAGAAACATCTATTACTCCGTCTACCGCAGACTTTATATTTCACTACACATTTACACAATCAAACATATACACTCCATCACTGTACTCTCCAACTTGCCTAACTAAAGTGGCAATCTATTCAAAAATCCGATAGCGAAACAAGAACCAACAAAACTCTCTCAATGCTCACAGTAAGCACAATCAATACGCAACTGTAACATAACCGCAGAACTGAAAAGCAAAAAGGAGAACACTTAAAACCGGTAGAACTGCACAAACACTGCGCCGTTCCGGAATCCGGATCGGAACTTATGCGATCACGTCCACGGAAATGGAATTTTAAATCCACACATTGTACTTAGCGGGCGAGTGTTGCGGGTTAGTGGCACAGCGAGTACGCGATCCAAACGAGGCATCGCGGTTGACATAATTATGCAGTGAGATGTAATTATTTATCATTTCTTTTTGTGTCACTATGAACTATTTTTCATTTAATCTTGTAAGCAGATTCAAATGATATTCCAGATAAAATTGTAATTTCAATAAAGCTAACCAATATTATGTTTTTTTTTTATATTGATAAGGTATTATTATATTTCAGCCAATGACGATGTTGATGCAGTTGTTAGTTATGGCCTACAGATAGTTGTTCTAGGTTTTTTTTTTTTTTTTTTTTTTTTATTTTGTATAAACTAGCACTTGACTGCAATCCTACCTGATGGTAAGCAGTGATGCAATCGTCGATGGTAAAGCGCACTAGTTTATTAAGAGCCTATTCACTCTAGCCTTGAAGACGCCTAAATTATAATTGGCCGGGAAAACCGCAGCAGGCAAATTGTTCCAGTCCCTCGATGTACGCGGTATAAACGACGAGGCAAAACGCTTAGTCCGGACCGTGGAAGTTTCAACAACGTAAGGGTGGATATTCGCCGTACGCCGGGTTGTTCGATGGTAGAAAGGAGATGGCGGTATCAAGTCATGCAATTCCCGCGCACACTCTCCAAAATGCATCCTGTAAAACACCGAAAGGCTGGCTACTCTACGCCTGTGCTCGAGGCTTTGTAGATTGGACTTAACCAAGTCTGGATCACCAATTAGCCTCTTCGCACGCCTTTCCACCGAGTCCAAAGCCGCTAGGTGGCATTTTGCAGCACCAGCCCATATGTGGCTGCAGTACTCCACACACGAACGGACTTGTGCTTTGTATAAGATTAGAAGCTGTTCCGGTGTGAAGTACCGCCGGACTTTTGCTAGAACGCCGAGTTTCCTAGCAGCTACCCCAGCTTTGGACTCAATGAACCGCCCAAAGTTGAGGTCTGAGGAAATTTCTACCCCCAAGAGCTAGAGCAAGGCGGTCGGTGCACGCCAGGGATACATTCTGGAAAGCAGGAGCCAAGGTGAACGGGCTCCTTTTGGCGGTGAACAAACACGCTTGTGTTTTGGCGGCGTTGAATCCCACAAAATTGGCTTCGCCCCATTTGGAGACTGCCTGAAGTGAAGCATTCGTCCGCTCCACCATAGCCTCCCTTTCAGACTGGATTAGCTCTTTACTAGCCCGAGGAGTTGGCAGGTATCTGTCTACAACTGTGCTATCATCTGCATACCCATAGATACCGGGCATCAGCAGATCGTTGATATGCAGGAGGAAGAGAGTTGCAGAGAGAACAGACCCCTGAGGAACTCCGGCATTAGTCGTCATGGCCTCTGATGAGCATCCGTCGACAACAACTCGGAGAGACCGTTCACTCAGGAAGTCTTTTACCCAACTAATCAGGCCAGGGGAAATGCCGTACGCTGGAAGCTTACTCAAAAGGCTAGCGTGCCATACCCTGTCGAAGGCCTTCGAGACGTCTAGAGAAACCGCAATCGCTTCCCCATTCCTCTCGAGGGCCTCGCCCCACAAGTGGGTGGCATAAACTAGTAGGTCCCCAGTAGATCGATTGCGGCGAAACCCGTACTGTCGGTCACTGAGGAGATCGTTACCTTCCAGGTATGCCATGAGGCGCGAGTTCAATACACGCTCCATAATCTTGCAGAGTATGGAGGTTACCGAAATCGGCCGATAGTTGGTTGGATCGGCACGACTGCCCTTTTTGGGCACGGGTTGTACATTGGCAAGCTTCCAGGACTTGGGCACCATGCCAGTCCTAAATGAGAGGCGATACAAGCGAGTCAATACAGGAGACAACTCGGCTGCACAAGCCTTGAGAACTATCGCTGGAATACCATCTGGTCCACTAGCTTTATTCACGTCTAGACGACACAGCGCTCTCAGAACTTCTTTGTTCCTTATGCGAATTTCGGGCATCGAGGTGTCGCAGAAAGGCAGAGTCGGTGGAGTAGCACCACAAGTGTCAAGACGAGAATTATGGGCGAAGAGAGATGCAAAGAGACCTGCTTTCTCTCTCGCGGTGTGAGCCAGTGTTCCATCAGGCTTAACCAGCGGAGGCAGTGTGGGCCGACAGAAGTTCGCTTCGACCGACTTGGCAAGGGACCAAAAAGCTCTGCTACCGGATGGCTGTGCAGAGAGCTTTGTGCCAATATGAGTAATGCGGTCAAAGCGAGCCTTCCTTAGTGCCTTTTTGTAGGACTTGGCAGCTTGGTTGAAGGCTCTCTTTTTTGAACTCAGATCCGGAGCTTTGCGGTCACGAGCATCAACCCAGGTGAGAAACGCCGAATGCTTAAGCTCTTCAGCTTTTATGCAATCGGCGTTGAACCATGGGTGAACTGAGCCACCGATGGGTACGTCGCTATAAGGGATGAAATACTCCATAGCTTGACGTATAACATCGGATACGGCATCTGCACAGCTCGAAGGATTTTCAGAAGAGAAGCAAACCTGCTGCCAAGGATAAGACGCAAAGAAGTGCCGCATCTCATCCCAATCTGCTGACTTGTAACGCCACATCCGCCGTTCACCGCGAGACTCACAGTCAGGTGGGGAGAAGGACGATACAGACTTCACCAGACAGTGATCTGATGTTCCAAGTGGTGAAGAAACTGTTACGATACATCTGTCCGGATCGGTGGTCAGCAGAAGGTCCAGACAATTGGCAGTATGACCAACTACATCAGCATCTGTGCATCAGAGTTATCGTTGCCTACATAGTACCAAGTAGGTATATGGTAAACTAAAAAACTAGGCAAGTGCGAGTCGGACTCGACTAAGGGTTCAGTAACAACTGACTTATGTAAATAGTTCAATTACCGAATCGAGTTTTGAAGACTTTTTCAAATCAAAATTTACAGATTTCAGGTCAATGGAAAGTAATTATGAATTTTGATTCTCTTGAGTGTTGAAATATACATTTTTTGCGACATAAAAGACCGTATCTTTTTTTCTCGTTGAATTAGAAGGTTGAATTTTTTCACAGCTTCAAGGGACCGCAGATTTAAGTATATGGTTTTAATTTCAACTCGATACCTTCACGAGTTTTTTTCCAAGATAAAAGTTACAAACATACTGGCCTGTTGGTCTAGTGGTTAGTGACCCTGACTGCTATGCCGGAGGTTGTGGGTTCGATTCCCACCCAGGACAAATATTTGTGTGATGAGCACAATCATTTGTTCTGTGTCTGGGTGTTATTTATCTATAATATGTATATATTTAGAAATATATAAGTATGTTTATCAGCTGTCTGGCACCCATAACACAAGCTCTGCTTAGCTTGGGACTAGACGGTGTTGTGTGATAGTTGTGGAATATTATATTATTATTATTATTATACACATACATACAACATTTTCCCTTATAACACAAGTGTCATACAACATGCATTAACACTTAATAAACCCCCTCAACTAATTATTTCACCTTTTATTACACATCCTACTCATACCACGACGATGAACATCATATTTAAGACTAATTGCACATACTAAGGCTATGGTACACTTTCCACAATTTATGCCACGCTTTCGAAGGCGCGACAGGTGTGCCTCGCATGCTCTTACCGTTAAACTTAATTCTGAAAGTATACTTCATAACAGGGAAAGTAATTGAGGAATACATTGTGTAGAGGTTTAGCAAAGGCTTGAGTACATAACTGTAGGTAATAGAAATTCCTATACGATGGATCATAGTCTCTGCCGATGATATTCCCATCATATCGTCATACTATCATTATTATATGTATTATCTTCTTTGTGATAAGTTGGAAAATATAGATAGTTCTTACTCTCTTAAGCATAATGAAAACGTGCCTAAGGATTTTATTTGTTTGGATTTGTACCTGAACAAGTTTACCAACTTGCTCTGGACCACCAAACCATATTTGACCACTAACTCTCTTTAGGCTACTAACCCGCACTGGTGCGTGGTGAACTATGATCTATGAGAAGGCCTAAATCCTAGTAGTGGGAACATTATAAAGCTGATTATGTTACACACTGGGCAACCAACACGCACTGGGCTCGCGTGGTGGATCAAGGCCCATTCTCTCGTACAGAGAAGGCCTGAGTCTCAGCAGCAGAAACATTATATGGCTGAAACATCATAATTCCGCCTCGGTCGTAATAATAAACTTCTGCACTTGTATCAAAATATACTATTATTACAAAAAAAAAAAAAATGTGGCGAGGACGAGCAAGCGCACTTTTCTGCACTAATGTGGAAAACAGTCAAGTGTGTGCCTAGAAGCGGTAGGATAAGAGTGCATTTTCGAGTAAGTGTATTGAACATTATTTTTCGTTTCATGAATCGTGGGGCCGACTTCAACCGTATGCTCTACCATATCGTCCGGGCGATACGTGAAATGATAAAATCTGAGCATGTCTTTCTGATGAGTCAGGGATAAGAACCCCCGAAATTACTGAGTGCGGTATTTTTTTTTTTTTTAACGTAGGTAAAATCATCCAATGACAAATCCCGCCCTTGGGTGGGGCGGGAAATAGTGCCAGACTTTTACTGACTAAAAACCTACCTTTCCGTTCCTTGCCTTTATCCCGGGGCCCGTGGCGACAGTCTCACATAACCTTTGGCCACAGTAGGCTTCGGCCCTGCTGGACTCCTACAGTTTGCTGACAACTCCTTGAGGCGCGCGGGAATGGTGCGCGCCGTAGACGACCTGAGCTCGGACCGGTCTGTTACCGGACGGACGGACAGCGAGCTACCCATTGCCCACCGTCCGCGAGCCCGCGCCTACGGTGGCCGGAAATCGGGATCGGAAACCCAGCGGCGGCGGCGGCGTACTGAGTGCGGTAAGAATTTGTGTCAAGTCAAAAATGAGGACTCCATGGCTTTAACCTAACCACTCCCCAAGGAAGGAACTTATTAGAAGTTTAGCATTTATTCATTAGTTATACATATTTTCGTTTTCCACACTAATAAAATACCTACATCACATTGCCACACATTGCGGTCACCCCCTCCCACTATCGATTACACATGACTTTACAACTTAATACATTAGTTCCGCTGTTCACAGCTAGTTTAGTTTTCACTTGGCAATAACACGAATACATGCCAGCATTGTTTGATTGAGTTAAATTTGAGGTCTATAAATTGACTATTGCAATGTCCTTAAAATTTATCAAAGAATAGGCTAATGTAATAAAATACAATTATTTTTATTTTTAACGCAATCGGTTGTGTACGTACATAGGTAGGCCGTTACAAATATATTTTAATTCATTATTTCCCAAGAGGACGCCAGCGTCCGCACACCTATTGTCTTTCTATTGTTTATTTTATTTTATTTTATTTGGAAAACTTACAGCTAATAAGTGTACATGTTAAAATATTATAATAAAGCTTAAGGCCAATTACAAGTTTTCACATATAGTGAATTAATAAATATGCTGAAACAATCGACAGTTGAAATACAGATACACAGCTTAGAAACTAAATTAATTAATTAATTGTCTCTAATTACGGTATTCAACAGGTTGAATCGGCGATTATTGAGCCCTCTAACAACCAGTAAGTGTGGTGTTCCTAGTATTTAGACTAGACTTTGTTTTATGGTAGGCAAAAACATCCAATGACAAATCCCGCCCTTGGGTGGGGCGGGAAATAGTGTCAGACTCTTACTGACTAAAATCCTACCCTGTTCCATTCATTGCCTTTGTCCCAGGGCCCCGGGTGACATTTTCACATAACCTTTGGCCCCAGTAGGCTTCAGCCCTGCAGGGCTCCTACAGTTTGCTGACAACTCCTTGAGGCGCGCGGGAAAAATGCGCGCCATAAACGACTTGAGCTTGGTCTGTTACTGGACGGACGGACAGCGAGCTACCCATTGCCCGCCGTCCGCGAGCCCGCGCCTACGGCGGCCGGAAATCGGGATCGGAAAACCTTTTCATACAAGTATTTATTGCAATGCGTGCAATAAGCACACGGACGCAATTTTGTGATTTTTGACATTTTCTGCATGTGAAGCAAATCCGCATGCGTAATGAAATCGGCATGATATTAAAAACAAAAAAATGTGACAATGTATACCTCTATCTGTCGTATCGGCCAGTAGATTTATAGCAAAACAAACCTCACCATATTCTAGTAGCAAATAGAAAAACTAGAGTTGACGCACTTTTTGCTGAGTCAGATGTTTCTGTCTGGCTACGAGGTTGAAAAGAACCAGACACTCTCAACCAAAGCCTTGCAGCGTGAAGAGGCACTGGGACTATCCTACGTTTTGTTTTTCGTACCTAACTGATAATATACCTACATAATATTTACTGTACGGAATTGAGAAGTGAAGTGATTCAATTCCACATAGACCCACCTGGTGGCGGATCGTAACTTGAACCATCCTAACAATCCTTCATATTGGTCGTGACTCTACTTTTAGCAGCTTTCTCACCTAAAATAAAAACTAGCAACTAAATACTCAAAAACATTAAGTACATCTCAAACTTAACCAACCCAAACAATACACTTCGTACACTTAACACCCGTAAAACCGAATGCACAATGAAAATACCACCCATTCATCTTGCCGCCTGAACATTTCGTACGGCTTGTATTAAAGCAAGCGCGAAATATTTTACATATGTATGCCGCGAATGAATGACGGCAATGTGGAAATACAAGATTTTGCTTCTACGGACGTTATGGACGGATAGGGTTCTGAGAATTTTCGAGAGTGAAATGGAGATGGCGGTTTTTTTTTCTGAAGAGTGGTAAATGGCTAAGTTAAAGATTAATAGGAATAAAAACGAAGTTAGAAATGTGCTCTAAATAATAATAAACATTACCTCTACATCGACGTCCAAGTGGGGCTAGTGCGCTCCAATAAACCCTAGGTCTGTACCAGTAGCGTTTGCTTTACCATAATTGTTAAAGCTATTGTTGCTTTATAATAATGCTTTTGTTAGAAGGCTCCACATGATTCTAAATATAGGTTATATACGAAGACGAAAGGTACACAATAAAGACATATTAGGGCGGGTAGGTTTATATGTTCCGGAACGGTACGTGTGGCAACATCGACAGCCACGGCTGCTGACAGAGCCGCTCGCTCGAACCAATCTGTGGTGCCATTCTTTAAGAAAACGCAGCGCTGCCTTAACGACGAACACCCAAATAGGATACATTGGATTGTCAACCTAATGAGCCTTTACATTGGATTGTTAATTCAATGTATCCTATTTGGATGTTCGTCGTTGTGGCAGCACTGCGTTTTCTTAGAGAATAGCACCACTGTTACGGGAGGCGCCGCTGATGCGGGCACTCCGCACTCTCAACCTCATAACTAGTGACACAGACGAATTCTGTGGTTGTCTAAGTGATTTTAAAATAAATGCCATATTTGTAATACTTTATAAACTGATTTAAATAATATATAAATGTAAAATGGATGGATAAGTAGACAAAACAAAAAGTAAAACTATTCTATCGCATTAGATTATCCTGTAATGGTACTTTGTAAGTTGTAAATAAATAAATGAATAAATAAACATGTCTAGGGTGTGGAGCCTGGACGAAGTCTTTACGACAAGCCGAGAAGAATAAAGTTGATAGAACTCTGGAGATGCGGTGGTGAAAGAAAATGTTAGAAGGTTTTGTAGACTGATACTTTAAGAACTTGGTATTGAGCGACGTCTTGCGTTGACAGTATAATGCCGCATTTTAAAGTTCTTTGGACATGTCGCCAGGTGCGGAAGTTGTAGCTTCGTGTGGCTCCTCGTGCAGAAAACGTGTAAAATACCAGAGGGCGAGGAAGATCACATTTGCGACGGCTTGATCAAGTTGAGTTTGCTACAGGAGGGCCTATGAAAAGGTGTAGGATGTCAGGAACAAAAGTCAAGTCTGACAAGAGCGTCACCACATTAATGAAGAAAATACATTTTTATTTTCTTTAGGATTTCAATAAGATATCATCATAAAAGGAAGGGAAGCGCATCGCCATGTCCTTGTGGGGACGATCGGCGGCAGCGATCTCTCGCGCCGGGGTTTGGTTCAAGCCATGCTCCGGAGCGAGGAGGAGTAGCAGGCGGTCGCCTCCTTCTGCGAAGCAATAATGCTAGCAAAGGAGGAGGCCGACCGCATCAGGCAGAGGCAACGGGGCGCTCGCCCCAGCCGCCGCCGGGATTCCGATCCCGATTTGAAACAAAAAAAAACATAAAAGGAAATAAACTTACAACTAGATGTTTCACGTGGTGTATCTTAGATCTGTAGGCATAAAAAGGGACGGTCAAAACCGCCATCCTTATTTCATTTAAATCGGATTAGTAGATTCGGAACAAATTGGCTGTTACAAAAGATACACAAGTAGCCGATAAAAATCCCGTTTTTCATTCGGACGTACCGAATTCTAAAAAAAATATTGACTGGCTTGTTGATCTAGGGGTTAGTGACTATGACTGCTATGCGGAAAAGCGTAGGTTTTCGTCCTACCCAAGACAAATGTTTGTATTGAGCACGATCGTTTGTTCTGTGTCTGGGTATAATTAATCTATGATATTAATGTATTTAGAAATTCGTAAGTACACTTATCAGTTATCTAGTACTCATAGCAGAAGTTCTACTTAGTTTGGGACTAGATGGCGTTGTGTGAAAGTTGTAAATATAATAAAAAAGAAAAAAAATAGTGTTAATAAAATTACCTACTTTTAAACACAAACAACTGCTAGGACCAAATTTTTTTTTTTTTTTTTTCGGTAGGTAAAATCATCCAATGACAAATCCCGCCATTGGGTGGAGCGGGAAGTAGTGTCAGACTCTTACTGACTAAAAACCTACCCCGTTCCATTCTTCGCCTTGGTCCCAGGGCCCCGGGTGCCATTGTCACATACCCTTTGACCCCAGTAGGCTTCGGCCCTGTTGGGCCCCTACAGTTTGCTGACAACTCCTTGAGGCGCGCGGGAACAGTGCGCGCCGTAAACGACTTGAGCTCGGACCGGTCTGTTACCGGACGGACGGACAGCGAGCTACCCATTGCCCGCCGTCCGCGAGCCCGCGCCTACGGTGGCCGGAAATCGGGATCGGAATCCCGGCGGCGGCGGCGGCGTGTACGCCGTTGCCTGATGCGGTCGGCCTCCTCCTTTGCTTTTTTTTTTTTTTTTTTTTTTGTGGTAGGTAAAATCATCCAATGACGAATCCCGCCCTTGGGTGGGGCGGGAAACAGTGTCAGACTTTTACTGACTAAAAACCTACCTTTCCATTCCTCGCCTTTGTCCCGGGGCCCGTGGTGACACTCTCGCATAACCTTTGGCCCCAGTAGGCTTCGGCCCTGCTGGACCCCTACAGTTTGCTGACAACTCCTTGAGGCGCGCGGGAACGGTGCGCGCCGTAGACGACCTGAGCTCGGACCGGTCTGTTACCGGACGGACGGACAGCGAGCTACCCATTGCCCACCGTCCGCGAGCCCGCGCCTACGGTGGCCGGAAATTGGGATCGGAAACCCGGCGGCGGCGGCGGCGTGTCCGCCTTTGCCTAAGGCGGTCGGCCTCCTCCTTTACTAGCATTACTGCTTCGCAGAAGGAGGCGACCGCCTGCCACTCCTCCTCGCTCCGGAGCATGGCTTGAACCAAGCCCCGGCGCGAGAGATCGCCGCCGATCGCCCCCACGAGGACACGGCGCTGCTCTTCCCAAGCGGGGCACACCTCGACTGTGTGCTCCACCGTGTCCACCGGGCGGTCCGCACAGTGGCGACACCCGGGCGTCGTCTCCGCACGAATCTTGTACAGGTACGGACCGAACTTGCCGTGTTCGGTCAGCACCTGCGCCAAACGGAAGGTGACGACGCCGTGGGGCCTTTCCAGCCACGCCTCAAAGAGGGGCCTTACCGCCTCGATCGTGGCGTGCCCAGCACGAGGTTGCGACAATCGCTCTCGCCATTTCACCATGACATCCCGCCGGAGCTCTGTCCGTCATGCCGCGACTTGTCGCGGCAGCGGAGTTTCGCCCCGACGTTGCATCTCCACGCGTAAGTCATGCATGTGTGCAAGGACTGTTGCCTCCAAATCCCACGGTGGTAGGCCAGCAAGGAGGCTCGCCGCTTCGCAGGACACCGTACGGTATCCGCGGATCATCCGGATGGCCATGACCCTCTGGCAGGCGGTTAGCCGGGCCGCCACTCGCTTCCGTAGCGATGGCGCCCACACCGGGGCACCGTAAAGGGCCATGGACCGAACGATGCCTGCGTAGAGCCTCCGGCAGGAGGCGTCTGGACCCCCTAGGTTCGGCAGGAGCCGCTTGAGCGCAGCCCCAGCCGCATTCAACCTGGGAGCCAGACGTCGGAAGTGCTCCTTGAAGTTCCACCGGCTGTCGAGGACGAGTCCCAGGTACTTCATCGTCGACCCGACGCCGATGTGAACTCCTCCTACCGTTAATTGGGAGCCCGGAGGTGGCGCGCTCCGAGGGCCGTGAAAACACATGGCCTCGGACTTGTGCAATGCCACCTCGAGTCCCAACTGCTGTATCCTTTCCACGACTGTCGCAACCCCGCGCGTCGCTAGTTCGACCGCCGCCTGGTACGACCGTCCCCGCGCCAGGACCAGCGTGTCGTCTGCGTAACAGACCACGCTGACCCCGTCGGGGAGGTCGGCGCGCAGCACGTAGTCGTACCCGATGTTCCACAAGGGCGGTCCTAGTACCGATCCCTGCGGAACACCGCACGACATCTCTCGCCGTTTCAACTCCCCCTGATGACCGGGGTAGATGATGAACCTGTCCGACAGGTAGGCCTCGATCACCCGACAGAGGTAGTCGGGCACCCGGTGGTACCGGAGTGCCCTACCAATGCAACTCCAGGGCAGGGAGTTGAAGGCGTTGGCGATGTCCAGAGACACCGCATTACTGCTTCGCAGAAGGAGGCGACCGCCTGCCACTCCTCCTCGCTCCGGAGCATGGCTTGAACCAAACCCCGGCGCGAGAGATCGCTGCCGCCGATCGCCCCCACAAGGACACGGCGATGCTCTTCCCAAGCGGGGCACACCTCGACTGTGTGCTCCACCGTGTCCTCCGGACGCTCCGCACAGTGGCGACATCCGGACGTCGTCTCCGCACGAATCTTGTACAGGTACGGACCGAACTTGCCGTTTTCGGTTAGCACCTGCGCCAAACGGAAGGTGACGACGCCGTGGGGCCTTTCCAGCCACGCTTCAAAGAGGGGCTTACCGCCTCGATCGTGGCGTGCCCAGCACGAGGTTGCGACAATCGCTCTCGCCATTTCACCATGAGATCTTGCCGGAAATCTGTCCGTGTGTTGTACGAAAGAGTACTTCGGGGTTCTGGAATGAAGGCAAAAAAGAAAATAGGAGTCAGTAACAGTCTGTCACGCCCTCGCGCTCCCCCCTCGAGAAGATATTGGATGACTTACCACCTACAAAATAATTTCTTATAGCGACCCGTCATCATTGTTATTCCTAACCAAACTTTTACATGTCTCCCCAAGCAACTCCAGATTAACCGATGCCTAAGACAATAAAATTAAATTCATCCCCAACCTCTACAAAACTCACATTAGCATAGACACTCCGTTGTCACAGACAACGTCTCAAATAATTTCCCCAAGCGTCTTAATTCAGAGTCGTAATTAAGGGACGGCCTCGGGGCCTGTCAAATTAATTACACCTATTCTAGATAATCACAGTTGAAAGTCGGGAAGGGTGATTTTTTACTCATTTTATTTATTCTTCTTTAAAAGAACCTCCTTTGAGTTTCTTGTTCGCTTGGTTTAGTGACCTTTTAAAGGATTTAAAGGGTGACGATAGATTTGTAGTGGATTCTGTTGGGTAACTTTTGATGGTTTCTAGTTTGTGTTAGGATGGTGTTAGTAGGGTATTTTGTTATTATGTAACTATGTTTTAAGAGGGCCATCCCCCACGCGTCTGTTATCAAAGTGGTCGTAGTTTAAAAGCTTGTTATTTCATCCAGCACAGTGTTTAGTAAACAAGCAACACAAAAAACAGAAATAACGCCTGTACGCTCTGTGAGTATTCGCACCCGTCTTTCAATCGAATATTTCACAAAACTTGTTGCAGGAAATACCTGTTATTTTTTATCAAAAACCTTGTAAACTTTAAAAAAAAAATGCATTATTCAGAATCGCGAGGTTTCAATAGAACACTTTTTTATTTACTATTTTTGATTTATAAGTACATTATTAAGGGCCAAAGTTCACGCAAATTAACAGATTTTCAGAGGACTTTTCTGAATTAGTTTTACACTATTTTAGAAGGAACCTAGATAATATCCACAAGATGCTTATGTTTCCAAAATATCTAGGGAAATATGTATAATAACATCAAAATCAAGTAAGCGTGGTTGTATGGAAATATATCCGGACGCTCTTAAGGAATTAGTTAGTCATTGTTTTGGGACCAGGCCAAAGTGGATGGACCGTTGTGTTCCATGAACAAGAAAGTCCTTAAAGAAATGTCAGTCAGAATGACTGATGCAGCCCGTTAGGCTTAGGACGCACTGCTATTAAACGCAATCGGTTTAGGAATAGCTGAAAACGCAAAACCGCGCGGCAACACGCACTGCGGCTTAAAATCAGTTACGGAAAAAAGTAGCCAATGCGTGCGCTTATATAGAAAGCCATTGTGTTACATTTTTTTGTGGTTTCAAACCTGCGGTAAAACGCGGGCGTTTAATCACAGTGTATGCTAAGCCTTAGGCTCGATGCCTGCCAACACTGCGGATTGTTTGAAAGAGTTTTATAGGCAAGTTTGACGATGGTGTCATAGTTCGCCCGTATAATAAAGAACTGTTCAGATATTATGTACTATTTATACCATATATAACCTTTAAGAAGAATGTTTTGTCTCAATGGTTGTATAATTTTAAATTAATAAATTAAAGAACGAACTGAGAGCGAGCGCTCTGATTGGTCAATGCGCGACGCCATCACCTCACAACTGCGGCGGCCAATGATATTTAAAAGGAACCGAAAAACAGTGATGAATCTAGCCTCTCGTACACCCGTGGTCTACTTACCGAACTAGCCTTTCTTTCTTTTTTTTACTTCCTACCAACACCCAGCAGCAACAAGTATCATAGCACGCCACAGCACGGCCAGTTCTGACTTTTTCAAGTAATTTCACAGCCCTAGTAACTAACAAGCTTCGGTCCTACTGGACCCCGTCTATTTTGCTTACTTCGTTTTGAGGTGCTAGTGGTAGCACCAGCATATCGATACGGAACCACACTTAAGTTTGATCCCAAAACAAACCAAGTAAAACAACAATTTAACCTAAACGCAACAAAACAGAAAAAATAATACACAATCTCATCACATACGAGCGATAAAAATAAAAAATTCATCATAATTCCATCATAACAAACAGTAGAAACATCGTGTGTTGAATTTAACACCATTTAGTCACGACTCGGGAACGTAACGACATTCGGAAATATAGCATTTTATCTTTACATCGTCCGCTTATGAAAACAGGACTTTACGGGTTTCCGATGCTATTCAATGCTTAAAGGAAGCATCGGGAAGATTTATTAAATTTGACAGAGTCCCGAGGGATCGTGTATTGTAAAGGCCTTTCGGTCCGTCCCTTCGTTTTGCTTCGGACATTGTGTTTCGGTCCGGGTCCGACGAAGAACGGATTTGTGTAGCTGTTATTGTTATTTTGCCGTCATAATTGCATTATTTGAATGTTTTACACAAATTGTTTTTTATGGTAATGTTTTGTTGGGGTTTCAGAAATGAAAGGAGGAGATGGGATGCTCTGAATAAATGTTTTGTAATAAACGATTGTACTCACGAATCTTGTCTACAGTAAATGTTTTGACGATCTTCAGTTACCAATAAACTTGGCATAGCTTAGGACAGAATGGGCAGACTATGTCAGCCGTTTACAAAAATCAGAAATGACAAAAAAACTTTCTTGTAAGGTGTTGATTTCAGATTTAATAACTCTTCCTCATTTACTACTTTCTTAGCTTTACGGTGAGGTCGCTGTTGTGGTGTCATTATAAATAAATAGTGTTGGGAATTGTGATTGAAAGTTAATACCAACACATCCTTATAAATACTCGTACATTGGAATTGCTGTTAACAAGAAATATGTTTCTGTAAGGGTAACTCCGCAATAGGTCGTCGCCCGGTAAGGATATAGCCCAAGCCGATGACGCGTTGTGTCCTGAACAGAAAGAGTAAGGTAGAACTACATTGCGAACACGTGGGCCATGTACACCGATCTGGGCGCGTCGGTCTCTATACATTTTATATTGCAACTAAATTTATAGAGCACATTAGATCCATGCCACGCGACTTCATTCTATGTAAAAATCTAGCGTGGCACACGTGTGCGTCGGTCTAATGTTCTTACCGTGACCCTGGAACGCAAAGGTCAACTGAAAGAGCTAAGGTGGGTTTTGTCAGTAAAAGTTTGACACTCTCTCACACTCCGCTTAAGCAGATTGATTAATATGATAATTTCCCATCTTAAAATAAAAGGGGACTTTGTCAACATCAAACTGTTCGTTACTACGAGTATGTTGTATTCAATTTATGTCGTTCATTCCTCCTCGCTTGTATAAATTTCAGCAGTCCAAAATAATTACACAACTGTGTCACAACAATACACATTTCCATTGCACTCAGTGACATTAAAACACAAGCAGAACTTCAAAAATAACCAAAGTTTACTTCAGTAAAAAATCCAACCCATTTAACAATAACCAAATTTGGTCATTAAATCTGTCACCCCACAATTAATGGGGACACCACACATAATGACAGAGGTTTTGTCCATTAACCCAACGATAATGGGAGCTTGGCAGAGTACTGTTACAAAGTTGAACTGTGTTTTACTGCTAATCAAAATTCAAGTATGCTAATTTCAGAACACTATTACGCTGAACGATGAATGCCTACCATTCGCGAATTTCGCGCTATTTAATTACGTATAAAGTCTGTTTGTAACTGCATGTTTACGTTAAGGCCTATTTTGATGGGAAGTCAGCTTAATGACTTCCTATTACGAGAGACACAAAGCTGAGATAACACATCTGAAGGCTAATTTTGTGCGAAATTTCGACTTGAAAATTTTATACTACAAACAATGCTGAAAAAAGAAAGTACTAACAGAAGTCAGAGTTGTTTTTTGAAAGATTGTTACTCCAAAGCAAATGCTAGCTTTCCGTAAAGAAATCAGAAAAAGAAGAAAGAAATCATTTATCGTACGCAAATTAATAATTTACATTGTAGGGTCAGGGTTGCTCAAACCTTCCATCAAAAAAATAACCAATTTTTTTTTTTATGGCAGGTAAAATCATCAAATGACAAATCACGTCCTTGGGTGGGGCGGGACATATTGTCAGACTCTTACTAACTAAAAACATACCCTGTTCCATTGCCTTCGATCCAGGGCCCTGGGGTTCATTTTCACCTAAACTTTGGCCCCAGTAGGCTTCGGCCCTACTAGACTCCTATAGTTTGCTGACAACTCCTTGAGGCGCGCGGGAACAGTGCGCACCGTAAACGACTTGGGCTCAGACCGGTCTGTTACTGGACGGACGGACAGCAAGCTACCCATTGCCCACCGTCCGCAAGCCCGCGCCTACGGTGGCTGGAAATCGGCATCGGAATCCTAGCGGCGGCGTGTGCACCGTTGCCTGATGCGGTCGGCCTCCTCCTTTGCTAGCATTACTGCTTCGCAAGAGGCGACCGCCTGCCACTCCTCCTCGCTCCGGAACATGGTCTGTACCAAGGCTCAGCGCGAGAGATCGCTACCGCCGATCACCTCCAAAAGGATTAAATTACTTAATGCCTCTTTTTTAATATGTATAGGCTCGCGTTTAACCTCTATCTCATCTGATAGTAAGCGATGTTGTGACTGAGGATGAAGCATGCTTGACTAGAAGTACAAGTTGTAGCTGCTATCAAGAAATACAGACTCCGGCAGGGAATTCCACTCTTTAGCTGTACGCACAATAAATGTGTTTCCAAAATGCTTTGTACGTATGTGTAGAATGTTTACCTTTTTTACGGCAGGTGAGGTGTAAAATCATCAAAGATTTTTTTTGCTCTGAGTAGAATCGGGGAGAGTATCAGACTTTTACAGACTAAAACTCACTCGTGTCCCTTCAGTTGCACTTTATATTCCAAGGTCGCAGGAATTCTTTCGTTCAACAGAAACTGTTGTAGGATTCAACAAACCTGAAGCCCCACAAATGCCATTACCAACCCATGTCTATGATATTTATTTACAGATTTTTACAGAATAAAGACATACCCCATCTGTTTCTATATCTTGCGGTGTGAAGGGCATTGTATACCGTAGAGTCAAGAGCGGTGTGGATCAAATCGGACTGACGTATTGCTGCATCCAGGAGCCCTTTTTCCATCTACTTTACTGGTCACGATAAGTCTTTTGATGTTGCCACCGTCTTTCCTTGCAATGTGACCGAAGTATTACAGAATCTTGCAGAGACACTCGGGCGCCAACCGCGTGAAGATTTTGATTTCTCGCAATATACATTGTTCCGGAATGGTGTCCAATGGACAAGGAGCATTCTTCTCCAGCACAACAAAGACGTCGCTGCGTTTGCAGTCTGCAGGAAAACCACGCAAAGAGGAGAACAGAATACACTATTGTTTGAAAAACGCTCATTAGGAAACACAGTCTGTATTTCACAAGGTTAATTTTTATTAAGACATAATCTTTAGTAGTAACTAGTTATAGTACGCGGCAAATAAATTTAACCATATGCTATGGTTACGTGCAGCCGGCACTTTGATTGAGACCCGAATATCAGTTACTGCGCATTCAGATGGTTCAACTTGAGTGACGAGTATTATAACCGATTTTGGATCTCAACCAAAGTGGGAGGCTGCGTGTAACTTAGCAAATGGTCCAACTTATTTGCCGCGTATTATATACGTCGAATTTTTATTAAAAATTGTGTGTAGTCAATCAATTCATGCCGAAATTTTGCGGTAAATCACGGATATCATAAGTCGAAGCAGCCCAGCTTTAATGCTACGATTTTCCGTACATATTCTCGTATATACCTACAAAAGGGCAATAATATCAGCATACCATAACTGCTCCACATATGGCGAAGAGCCTCTTCGCATACAGATAAGGAACTAGCAATGATTCCAACGCTTGCTCAGTGCGTGTTGGCTGTTTCAGAGCATTTAGATTTGCATCTCAATTGCGTAATTTTCACAATTCAAAGGGTTCTGAAAAAAACATATGTTCAAGAGCTAAATAAAATAAAATTTAATTATGATAAATAGACAGATCACGGTCGAAACATTGCACTGCGCTCGATAACGTTGAAGAGCTTAAAAGGATTCCTAATTTTAATGAAACGAGGGCAGTACAAGTCTTCTACATGACGAGCAACGATAGGATCGGTGCTCAAATACAGTAGCATGAGGCTGCGGCAGATCACGAAGGATCTGCAAGCTTAGCCAAATTTATGATCTACAATCGTTAACACTATTAGTAAACTAATCAAATGAATGGGAATGACATCATGTCAACAAAATTCGTAGCCAAGTTCACATCGTTCAAAATGATAGGGTGAAATGTAATCGTTTCTACAATGATCATCCTTACATCCTGTAGTTTTATGGTATACATGATAGTTACGCTGAAACGTTTCGATTGTAGAAAGAGACTCGACACGAGTGGGTCATAACTTAGTTAGGTCTGCTGGGTGTGTTCCGAATTAGAAAGAAGAATCGAAACATTGTGACAGTTGTAAGAAATGGAGGGAGGCTTAGAGGGATAGTAAGATGTTACTATTAAGCAAAAGCTCCATTTCTTACATACGGGCTAATAATAATAAATGTCAAATTAAAGGGACCGTATTTGTATTTGTTGTACTCCTTCAATTTGGCTCTATGTATAAATAGGATTTCAGATTCATTAGGTGATTTAAGATATAATACATATTCGTACTAACTTTGTATTTAGTTAATGGGGCACAATATTTCAATACTGTAACCGTAGACGCCATCTATTAATACCAACCACCACCCCGGCGGCAAGCTAAGAGGTGGCAGATGGGAATAAAGGATTTTTACTGGCTAAAACCCATATAAGTGCTTTAGTTGCCTTTTGCGTTCTAGGGTCACGGTCACTCTTTCAAATGTTTCCGCAGCCCTCCACCCAACTGGTTCCCTTCAATTTTACTTACATCTCTTTGAAGCGCGCGTGGAACACCATACGCCATCGACTCAGGCCTGGTCTTTACCGGATCATAAGCAAACCCACGCCTTCTGTTGTCGTAAATCGCCTTACGACTCCTGACCACTGGGGCGTCTCCTTAGGTACATTTATCATACGACCTCCGTCATACTTAAAAGTTTTTCAACCCACAACTAGTAATCAAACCTTCAGTCACGACGAATTCATCAAGACTAGTAATATAAAATGATCTTTAATCAACAGAATATTAATTCTAGTTGGCAAACATAAAGCTGTTTGACTTTTAAACATTTAAAACTATAGATTAACGCAAGTAAAACACAACTTACCAGAATTTGTTAAATGTAAAATGTAATTATATTTCAACATGTTTAAATTATGAGCTGAAAATTTATTACTGCAGTAATACCTATAGATTTAAATTAAGTATGCAAATTGCTTTCCGAGTAATTAAAAAGTTGCAGCCGCATCGGCGAAGAACGGTGTAGTCAATACTTCAGTTATTGACTTTAGCTTTCGCGAGTCACGATACAAGTAGTATGTAGGGAGATAGGAGCTAGATGTATATAGGAGTAGGTAGTCTAACTGCGAAAAAAATCAGCCTCCCTAGCCAAGTTACAATCGTTTCGTTTTGCGTGAACGCTTGTAGTTGGCCACGCCCCCGACTCCTTTGTTCGAACAAACGAATTGGGGGCGTGACTAACTCCAAGCGTTCACGCAAAATGAAACGATTGTAACTTGGCTAGAGGGGCTGGAGTTAGACCAATTTGGTATAATTTGCTAACTAATCTCGATCTCCACTACATCATATATTTTTTTTTATTCTTTATACAACTTTTTTTTCTATGATATCTTAGTGGAGTGCGTCTGCTAATACGATAAAAAAGAAATAAATTTTGTTTTTTCGCTAATAAAAATAGGAATGTTGCATTTTTAGGGATCCGTACCTCATTAAAAAAAAAGTGAAACGCTTATAGGATCACTTTGTTGTCCGTCTGTCTATCTGTCTATAAAGACCTTTTATCTCGAGAATGCTTGGAGGTATCAAGTTGAACCCAAAACCATGTACATAAGTTTGCGGTCTCTTGAAACTGTTAAAAATCAAACTTCAAACTTAACAAAAAAAGGCCACGGTAACGCTTTCGGACAATAAAATAATCGACAATGACAATGTCGTGTTGTGTCGTGGTGTTGTGTGTCGTGTCGTGTCGTATCAATAATGACACCTTTTCCATAAAGAATTTTAAAGCTATACTTCCTATAGTATCGTAACCCTAAAACGCAAAAAACGTCCGCGGACCAGAAACTTTTGAATTAAATCGGTTAACAAAGGTACCCGGGCCAAGTTCCCGGGATTGTTTCCGAAGTGGGTGGCAAAATGTCAGTTCATTTACCCAAATGAGCTGCTACTACATTACGCAAACAATTGTACCAATCTCAACCTTAGCATAATGCACATACGAGTCATTATTACGAGTGTTTTCGAGGTGTGTGATGTGAATGTTTGGGGTAATGCTTGTAATTTTTGGCAATGCTAAAAGTTTTATTAAAAACTCGTGTTCTCTGCTCCATTTTTGCATTTATAGCGAATTACCTAGGTCTATAAGTACCTCTATTGTCTGCATGCAGGTAAGTTCTTTTCTCTGAGGAAAGCTAACTATGCTTCGAAAAGGTCATAGGGTAGGCTTTTTGGCAAGAACCCAGAACGTTGCCGTGTATTCTCGCGATATTGAAACGAAGCCGGTTCATTCTTGTCAACCTAACGGGTTGGAAAATGTTCGCTGCCAAACAGGATTTCTACTTTATTACAATACGACAAGTCACATTTTCAAAAATGACAAACCTTGATACATACTCACTAATTCATTATGATGAACGTAAATAGAAACAAAAGTATCAATTTATTAGATTTTTTTTTTAATTAGGTTTCATAAAACTGTCCATGAAACTGCAATGGAATCCTCCATCTTCAAAGTTCTGGACTGGAGTGGACTAGGCATCATTGTCAATGGCAAGTACATCACTCAACTTCGGTTTGCTGACGAAGTAGTAGTCATGGCTGAGACTACGGAGTAGCTCAGCACAATGCTCAATGACCTCGGTGGAGCTTCCGAAAGAGTGGTTCTTAAAATGAACATAGATAAAACCAAAGTCATGGTAAATACCTATGTAGCACTCACTCCGATCAAGATCTAAGACTCTACACTCGAAGTTGTTGACGATTACATTTACCTGGGACAAACAATCCAATTGAGTAGATTTAACTTTGAGAAAGAGGTCAATCGTCGACTCTGACTCGACTGGGCAGCAATCGGGACACCGCGCGGTATCTTTTCGTTTAACATACCACAGTGTCTCAAAAAGAAAGTCTATGAACAGTGTGTGTTGCCAGTGATGACATAATTCACTAAAACATGGTCGCTTACAATGGCCTTCATCAGAAAGCTTACGGTTACACCCAAAGGACAATGGAAAGGGCTATGCTCGGAGTTTTCTAGCGTGATTGCATCAGGAATGAGGATATCCGCAGGAGAACCAAGGTCGCCGAAGTAGCCCTAAGAATCGCCAAACTAAAGTGGCAGTGGGCAGGGCACATTGCTCGCAGGACAGATGATCAATAGGGTCGAAAATCTCTGGAGTGGTGACCGCGTATTGGAAGACGCAGCGACGATAGGACTGCCAAAAGGTGAACCATTGGCCTGATGAGAGTCATGGGAATTCAATGAATGTGTGTCCAACAGCGGACGTCTTTCGAAGGAAATGCTGATGGCGATGATGGTGATAATGATGAGTCTACGAAGTAGGTTGGGGTCAGGCTCATTGGACCACAATATTGATTTAACAAATAAAACAGATTTCTACACCATTAAATACAGACAAGCTACAACATAAAAGTGTACTCATAAAATGCTGAAAACACAATACTGCACCGTTTTCACATCATTTCATAAAGGTTTTTTTTTTTGTTTCTTTAACAGTATCCACTCACATTTACATATTAATTTAATTGGCATATTTCGTGTCGAGTCTTTCTATATGTATAATGGATTTTATTATCACACAGCAACGTTGGATGCACCCAAATGATCGGACGATTAACTCTTTTCGTTTATGAATGCTTGGTATT
Organism: Leucania comma; assembly: GCA_958295575.1. Classification (NCBI taxonomy): domain Eukaryota; kingdom Metazoa; phylum Arthropoda; class Insecta; order Lepidoptera; family Noctuidae; genus Leucania; species Leucania comma. Next base: position 5,346,940 of record OY282476.1, on the reverse strand, counting down.
TTATGTTTGTTTTTTGTTGTTTTTCCGATTGTGTATCGGGCATGACGCCTGTCTGCGCTTTTGTTTTAATTAAGTTTTATGGGTGAAATGTTTTTAAAGCGATGATCTTCTTCTCTTTGTGCAAAACTACCTTCTGCCGGCAGCTTTGCCTGCGTGAAATTAAAAAAAAAATAACTTAATATCATGTCAAGACAAAAAATATCCTATGTTCTAGGACATAGCTCTAGCCAAGAGCCAAGTTCCAAGATGTAAAAAGATCAAGGATAGGCAGAATTACTTTCACATTCTTCTCCTCAGCACGTCAATGGCAAAAATAGTTAATTTTTTTGTTTATGAAATCTTTTGTCTAGCCCAATATTTGCCCGCAGCACTGTCGTCCACTGACACGGTTATTAGATCATAATTATACTTTAATTTTATTACTTTCGTATTTATAAGAATAGTAAAAATACTAGTATGTCTTGCTATAGTTTAAAATAATATATTATTTCTACAGAGCGTCTCTGAAACTTTTTTTCACACTGTCTTCATAATAGCCCTTCTCTGAAAACCATAATTTGTCTCTTCACCACCCTACTGTTTTTTTAGGTAGGAAAATCATGCAATGACATCGCCCGTCATCCCCTTGGGCGGAGCAGGAGGGCGTGTCAGACTTTTACTGATTAAAAGTCCACTCCCGTTCCTTTGTTTCCTTTGAAACCAGGGCCGAATCTTCCTTTCAGAAGTAGGCCCTTGGCCCCAGTAGACTTCGACCCTGCTAGGCCCCTACGGTTTGCTGATATCTCCTTGAGACGAATATGTGCTGTCAACGACTTGGGTCTGGTCCGGACGATTACCGGATGGTTGAACGGCGAGCTACCTATTACCGCGTCGCCGCCGCCGTCCGCAAGCCCACGATGTGTACTTTATGTTGCATGAAAATTAAATAAATAAAATAATTTAGTATCCTAACATAGTAAAGTTCAGGCATTTAAATATGAATAGCCCTGAAAGCCGAGCAACCTGCAGTATAACCAGTAAAAAGGCATTATAAATTATTATAATCGTTACAGAGGTTACGCACACGGCCTTTGTAAGCGAGATAAGCCACATTTAACTCAGACAAGATTATTACTTCAAGCCTTACAAATGAACTTATGTTGAGGTATGACTATGCTACTCGTATTAAAACGTATAGTGCTCGAGACGTTTCTATTTTAAAAAGAGAACGACATGGTTTTATTATTTTATTTTATTTGTAAGCTGTAAAGTCCCGCAAACCTGTGTTAAAAAGGGAGGTTCTGGAGACGGTGGTTGTGTCTGGTCCGGGCAACTGCCTGATAGTTATTTAGGACTGATGTTCTGATTGTTTGGAGAACTCGATAGCACGATACAAGGTTTTGTTAAAATTAATGAATTATTCTAGTTTTAGTTAGGATAGTTTACTGAAGTAATTAAATCAAAATTGTTGTATGATATGTTATTTAAAAAAAAACTTTGTACCACTCTTTACTTCTATGTCGTGGGTCATTCACAAACATGCAAATTCACTTACACAAGACACCGAACCAACTAACTGTAGGAATGAATCCGCGACACACAGCGCTGCTGCAACCATGTCGTCAATTAGGGCCACAATTATGTATTGACACAAAAAAAAAACTTTTTAGCAAAACACCAAAACCACCACCAGTCTCTTGCCCACCAAAACAACTGCACATAAATTCAAAAAACCGATAAATATTAAAAGGAATCATAACAGATCTCCTCAATATTTATTCGATTCAATTTCTGAGAAGCGTCGCTGCTACATAATATCGAAAACATGAGCTCCACACCGCTACAAGCCTGTGGCAATGGGCCAAAGGTTCCTCACAGCTGGTTCACAGTACACTTTATATTTATTATATCTATTATTAATAATGTACAGTATATTTTGAGACGGGTATTGCTTGTAAATAATGTGCATGTGCAGTTTTAGTTCTTGGAGTCTTAATTATGGTTTAATTTTTGGAAAGTGAGTTTGTTTTGTGAAAAATCATCTTTAGTGACGGCGAGCAGCGCGACCGTCCGACCGCAATTAATTTTTGCGGAGGAGTTTTTTGACGACATATTTCAGTTAGGAGTAGTCTTTACTGTATATATTAATTAGTAAGTGTTTCCACATTAGATAAAATAAACATAAAAATAACTATTTTTGTTTAGAATATCCACATATTCTATGACACATATAACATCGTAGTGCAATTCGAGTATTACATTATTTTTTTCAGGATACTAGAGCCATAAAAGTTTAACAGATTTTACACACAATACTCGTAGTTTCATTCCCGAACTTTTGCGAGGGAGTAAATAGAAAATGAGTTTTCAGCACCGTCTGTTACAAAAGCTACGGGGATTTTCTGAAAAGAAAACACACTAACTCAAGAACCTAAAACGCAAAAGACTTCTGAAGAGCACAGGTGTGGGTTTAGTCCGTAAAAGTCTAACACGATCTTCCACACCGCGCTGGAACGGGAAAAGTAATTACATGATTTTTCATCTCAAAAATGAAAAGTGTATTGCACAAATCTTTTGGCAACGATAACGAGAAAATAAATTAATCCAATGCAATATAAAAATAAATTGCAGTTAGTAATTCCGTTAGTAGAGAAAACACATTTCGCATCAGTGGTTTCTTTTTATCTTTTTTCTGTAGACGAAACGCAACTCAATCGATAAGCAGCTTTTAGTTCTTTTTTCAAAACTTATATGTGATTTGTTTTTTTTTTTTATTTAAACTGGTTGCGCGAATTTTGCTTTGTGGACTGTAGATTTAAAAAGCGATCTAAGGTTTGTTAACAATATGCAGGTACTGCGTCTAGCGTTATTAATGGGATAAATGTATTAGAAGGACTGACCTTTAACCTCGAAAGTTCCACATGGCGCCGGCCGGCGAATCCCGAACTTCGTACTTTCAAGCACTGCCAGTTTCTGTATTGCACTACACTGTACTATTGTTGAGTCTCTGAATGATTGGATCACGAAAATAGTCAATTTTCTTGTAATTTCGAGCGGGCGCGATTAGCGGTGCGGTCACATTCACAATGCACAAACGTCAATGTCAAATCCTTTCTCTCGAGGTCGTGCGGGAAGCGGATACGGTAGGGATAGGATTGCTAGACCAAAAAAATAAATTACAAAAAACAAAGTCGCGGAACATAGCAAATTGGCGCAACCATTCCCCCCGGGTTTGAAGGGTTACCTTCAAAGAAAAGAAAAAAAGAAAAGCGAAACTAAACCCTATTACTAATCTAAACTATCAATACTAGGTAGCGAAACAACTTATAACTAACTATGCCACTACTACTGATTAGGCAGAGGGCAGAGGCGAACAACCGGACGCAGGTACGATCCAGTTGCGGTTTTAACTTTTACGACTCGCGTTATTCCGTTCGAACCCGGAAAAACTTCTTCCACTACACCAAGAGGCCAGTGCAGAGGAGGCGCACTCTCAGTCTTCAGTATCACCACAGTACCGACTGTGACTGGATCTGAAGGAGTGTTCCACCTTTGACGCGACTGCAGCGTATGCAGATAATCTGTCCTCCATCGCTTCCAAAAGGACTGAACTAAGCTATCTAGCAGAGCGTGACGCGGGTGGAGCTGCAGTTTGTCAGTCTCGACATCTAAAGCGGGCAAATATTTAAGAGGAGTCGTCGTCAAGAAGTGAGCCGGCGTCAACGCTAGTGGCTCCGATGGATCACTAGACAAAGTCCGACACAACGGACGCGTATTCATCAACGCCTCTACCTGAGCGAGTACAGTGCTCAACTCCTCGTACGAGAGAATCTGTTCGCCTATGACCCGAAACAGGTGCGACTTAAGGCTTTTAATATTCGCCTCCCAATTGCCACCAAAATGACTAGCTGCTGGCGTATTAAAACACCAATCAATGCGATTCTCAGCTAAGACATGGGCGAATTCACTTTGGTAGTACTTGGAGCGTAAGAATGTATGTAATTCCGAAATATTGCGTCGCGCTCCAACATAATTTGTGCCGTTGTCAGAGTATAAGCGCTTAACGGGACCACGGCGAGATAAAAATCGTTTAAATGCAGACATAAAACCCTGCGTACTCAAATCACTGGTTAACTCTATGTGAACCGCACGAGTTGTCATACAAACGAATAGGCAAATGTATGCCTTTGTGGAACGTATACCACGACCACGGGCAATAGTGACTTTAAACGGTCCAGCATAGTCCGTCCCAGTATGTATGAAAGGTTTCACCGTCTGTACAACACGACAAGAACGATGGTCGGCCATTTCCGGCGCGTTGAAACGCGGGCGGAGCTTAAAGCAGGGCACACATCTGTGCACTCTAGCGCGTATCAAATTGCGAGCGGAAAGTATCCAGTACTTCTGTCGAAGAATGGACATTAATAAATCGGGACCAGCGTGACAATTCACCTTATGGTGATAGTCCACCAACAAATCCAAAACGTGATCCCTGCGTGGTAGAACTACTGGATGCATTTGTTCAAACTCTAACTCAGCATTTCGCAGACGGCCACCGACACGAATGAGTCCGTCTTGCAAAAATGGTTTCAAATGTTGAAGTGCGGGACTACAAGGTTTATGTGATTCTAAACTACGAAATTCTATTGAAAAATAAAATTTCTGCAACTCTCGAAGTACAACTGATTCAGCTCTATCCAAATCAGCTGCGATTATAGAACCACGCGATGGTAATAATCTCAAAAATCTTAGGACGTAAACTACACAGCGTAGTAGTCTCGACCAAGACGAGACTCGATTAGACAACAACAAAACAACTGACTCTTCACGCGGAACTGATACTACAAGCGTATGTTTCTTCTCCTCGGGTGGTTCTGAAACAGTAGCGGGGTTAAACGGAGCATTTGGCCACTCGTTAGGAGTGGTATGCAGCCAGGGAGGGCCACAAAACCAAAGCGGATGATTTAAAATTTGCGCGGGAAGCAAACCACGTGAGAGACAGTCAGCTGGGTTTTCTGTTCCAGCGACATGGAACATATTTTCCGGTGACAATTCAGCTTGAATCTTAGCCACCCTATTTGCGACAAACGTGCCCCATCGATGGGGTGAAGAGTGGGCCCAACATAGGGCAACGGTTGAGTCTGAAAACGCTACAATTCTCTCTATATTAATGCGAGGACGACAAGTTTTGACTATAGATGTAATCAATTGAACCAACATAAGAATAGCGCAGAGTTCGAGACGAGCAAGAGAGACAACCTTACTAGGAGATACCTTTGATTTTGCGCTAATGAGGAAAACTGAAATGTTATCGCCATTTTGGACCTGAAAGTAAACCACTCCCCCGTAAGCCCTCTCACTGGCGTCTGCGAAACCTACCACATTAACAACAGTGTCTGGTACTATACCAACATGGCGAGGAATCTGTATCTGATCGAGCATTGGAAGCTCTTTCCTATAGCGAGCCCACAACTTGGCAACACTTTCAGGAGCGGTGTCGTCCCAATCACAGTTGGAAAGCCAAAGCTCTTTTATAAGCAGCTTTGCATATAAAACGACAGGAGCTACAAAACCCATTATATCCCATATCCGAGCTACACATGCTAGGATAACGCGTTTGGTACAAGTTGGCGGAGTCGAGCTAATTTTAAGACTGAACATATCAGTTGCGGGTGACCAACTTAAACCAAGGATCTTATGCGAATCACTATCATCGAATTCCTTTACCGAAGTCAACCGGTGTGACGGTGGAATCGACTCTAATGTAGCTTGCGAGTTGCTTGTCCATTTCACCAGATCAAATTGACCGGACTTCATGAGGCTGATTACTTGAGCAGCGGTCTCTATAGCCTCTGCTTCACTAGGTACACTGTACACAAAATCGTCCATGTACAATCCGGTTTCAATAGTGGCCCTTGCTTTCGGGTATGTATCACCCTCGTCAGCGGCCAACTGCTTGATAGTGCGAAGAGCGTGAAAGGGACTAGACTTAAGCCCAAAACAAACACGATTGAATTCGTAAACCTTCAAAGGTTCCTGCGGAGAAAATCTATACAAGAAGCGTTGGAATCTACGGTCACATTCTCTGATTCCAATACTAAGAAACATTTGCCGAACATCGGCAGAGAGCGCAATAGCAAACAAGCGAAAATTTACTATTATTTCAAATAAGTTACCCTGGAGGTTCTGACCACAATACAAGATATCGTTAAGCGATATGCCAGTACTAGTCTTAGCGCTACCATCCATAACCACACGCAGTTTAGTTGTAAGTTTGTCTTCTCTAACAACTCCATGGTGCGGGATGATGTAAAACGGGTAATCACGTGTCTCCTCAGTCTCGGCAGGCGCTGATGAGATATAACCTTTATCTAAATATTCGATCAGCACATCATCATAGGCTTGCTTCAACTTAGGAGACGCCTGCATCTTACGTTCCAAGCATAGAAAGCGTTTTTCTGCGGAGGCACGGGAGCCACCGAGCGAAAAAATATCACCCTTGAAAGGGAGCGCGACAACATAACGACCATCTTTATCACGAGTAGTCGTGCGGGTATAAATCTCCTCAGTGACCTGATCCTCAGGGCTGAGAATAGGCGGGACATTGACCTCTTCAATCTCCCAGAACTTGCGGATGGTAGACTCAAGCGGCGGCTCGACGGTGCAACAGTGCGACACAGTCGAGTAACTATTTAAATAAGCGGGTGCGGAGCCAACTATAACAAACCCGAGAACTGTTTCCAGTGCGTGCGGAGCGGGGTACATCGGAAGACCTTGAATTTTACGTGATAACTGGAGATGCGGAAGAATCGAAGCACCGATCAATAGATCGATATCTCCAGGGAAAGCGTAATTTCCGTCGGCTAACTGCAAGTTCTTAAACTCCGTCAGCATGGACGTGTCAACCGGTACCGTGGGCAACCGTTCCGTAATCTTATCTGCGACTAGCGAATCCATTTCAAACGAAATATTTCGATTAAAACGTGAACTAAATATTATTTTAATGGAACCGTGAATGGTTGCCTTTAAACCTCCAAAACCTTTCACTTCTGAACGGGATGACCAATTATTAAAACTAAAACCAAGGCGTTGACAACAATCCCGAGTAATAAAATTACTCTGGGAAGCGCCATCTAGTAGCGCTCGAACGGTGTGCGGTTTGCCAAAGGCATCTACAATGACAACTTGCGCGGTCGCAAGTAAAACGGTAGTGATTTGAGTACCAGCGGCGGAAAGCGAACACAATGTTACGTCGTTTGCACTTGCAGCAGGCCGCGCGTCACAAGCGTCGCGCGTCTGCGCAGGCTGCTGCTGCGATGGCAGCTTACTACTCTCAAAATGTAAGAAGGTATGATGTCTAGCTAGACATTTACGACAGCTAACACCACTTTTACATGACGTAACCAGATGTTTGTCACTTAGACAATTAAAACACAAATTATTAGTGCGGACAAACTTGTAACGATCACTAGGCGATAATCTCTGAAATCCCGAACACTTGTACAGCTGTGTATGGCTACCCTTACACAGAGAACAGTCAGGTGTTGAGGCGGTATTAACTAGCGTATGTGCAGTCTTGACTGACTTCGATGACGCGTCTATACGGCGATCGGAACCTGTCCTATTCGTGACTTCATGACGTGCCGACGTGCGCTGCAACACCTTAATATGGTCGCGAATAAAAGATTCTAAATCTTCGAACTTAGGTATTTCTTTGCCGCGCTGAGTCGTTTCAAACAGACGAACAGTTTCAGGATCTAATTTATTTAAACCGATATACAAAAACAAAAAGTCACAGAGGTCATTGACCTTCAGGTTCTTTACTGCACGAACAGATGATGCGAAAATATTTAAAAACTTCTCTAAATTATGATCGTTACAAACGGAAAAACTTTTCAAATCGAATAATTGATCTAAATATGCGGTGGCTACTAATCGCTTATCTTCGTATTTTGTTTTTAAAGTGTTCAAAACTAAATTGTAATTTTCAGCGCTAAACGTAATTCCAGCACAGACAGCCTTTGCCTTACCGGTCAATTTTTCTACGAGATAATGCAATCTCTCGTGATCTGTCAGCGATGTGTTCCTATGTATTATATTTTCGAAACTATCTATAAATAAATTCCAATTTCGAATGTCACCATCAAATTCAGGTATTTGAATTGGCGGCAATCGTGGGCGTTCGCGAGGAGGGTTAGATAAACCACTCGCGGGGGGGGGAGTCTCTAAACTCCTAGCAATACGTTTGATACGACAATACAAGTCATCAAAGGACGACAATGCCTGATAACTCACACAGTAATCAGGATTTAACTCCAACTCTAAAATGTTTATATTCTTAATTGTAGATTTAAAATCCTCGCGCAAACTATCTAAAGTTTCCAACGAACACAAGAAAGCATCTCTAATCATCAGATCCGAGATTTGCAAAGATTTATCACAAATTGATTGAACACGTGAAAACTGTGAGTCCCTTTCGGCGTATAAAAGCTTTAACTGAACCTTTAAATCAGTACTAACCTTGGTTCCCTTAAGAGACATCTTGTTTTGATATATTCACACTATACACTCAAACAAACACTTAACGAATTATTAAGTAAGCGATAATTATCAGATAACAATATGGTAATATTGTAAACAACAAAGTGAACGGCGAACGAACGGAACAACATATGCGTATATAATCTATGGTTTATCCGTTTCCTACAAATATTCACTCAACAATGAACGGGTATTTTTGAAATGCGTCTACCTACATGCAATTTGTAGGATGGTCGAATGAATTTTGTCAAGAAAAAGAATGCGATCGATTTATATCTACGCTGATATTTACGTAGCTAACTATAATTATGCGGTGCGGTTGACGGCGTAGGTACCGTAATTATCAATGACACTTTAACTATACGAGCGAAATAACGTATAGTTGCCTAAATGCCTAGATGCGGGTTTTCTACTATTATATCTAGGTAAATAGGCGCGTTGCGTTTATTCCCTATGGAACAAATACTATATTGCGAAATTACAAGAAAATGATTCACGATCCTGCTCGTATGGACCAAAAAGTAATGGTTGCGCGAATTTTGCTTTGTGGACTGTAGATTTAAAAAGCGATCTAAGGTTTGTTAACAATATGCAGGTACTGCGTCTAGCGTTATTAATGGGATAAATGTATTAGAAGGACTGACCTTTAACCTCGAAAGTTCCACATGGCGCCGGCCGGCGAATCCCGAACTTCGTACTTTCAAGCACTGCCAGTTTCTGTATTGCACTACACTGTACTATTGTTGAGTCTCTGAATGATTGGATCACGAAAATAGTCAATTTTCTTGTAATTTCGAGCGGGCGCGATTAGCGGTGCGGTCACATTCACAATGCACAAACGTCAATGTCAAATCCTTTCTCTCGAGGTCGTGCGGGAAGCGGATACGGTAGGGATAGGATTGCTAGACCAAAAAAATAAATTACAAAAAACAAAGTCGCGGAACATAGCAAATTGGCGCAACCATAAACAATACAAAGTCGCCTCTTATTTTTTAATAAATAAAGTTTTTTTGGTTTGTACAGACTTTTTGGTAACAGATAAAATAAAAAATAAATACTTTTTCCCCTAGAACTAAAATGACAGACATTTTGAACAGAGAAGTAAAAAAAATATTACTGCAAACGACGTATGATCAAACAAATTTAATTAAAAACGGTATTCAATTAATTTAAAAATTGTATACGAAAATATACATGACACAGATGATTCAATTATAAAAGCCAACGGCAAGGAAAGGCATAAAAAATATTTCTGACCAGCTTTTGCCAGTTTTCCCGCAGGCAAGTCGAAATTATCCTTTATTTATGGATACTACCGGGATCCATAGGATACTATTCGTAATCCATGTAAGTTTCATCCAAATATATTCAGCCGCTGAGGCTTTGTTTGACTTACGTTACTAAGTTTTTAGATTAGTAAAACTAATTTGTTTAGTCACATTACGGGTTTTTTTTAATATCGAACCGATTTCTTCACGCAGGCGGTATTACTCCGCATGCATAACCCCCGCAAATTTCGTACATGCGTAAATTGATTCGAGTTAAAAAAGGTACTTTATTTTTAATTTTCTCTTTACAAATCGACAGTGTTTCATGTACCGAATCGACCCTCCGCGGGATTAAAACGACCAAAATTTAACGGTGTATTGTGTCCGAATCGTCAACATCTCATAAAAGAGGCCACTTTTTTGCACGTGTCATATTACCAACGTCAATGTAATTATTCCGTCACTCGTCAATGCCTAGCGTTCATCAGTTTAAATTGAACGATAAAAGTTTCATTACATTGATTACGTTAATTAATTAAATTCATTCATCGTTTTACTATCTCGTTTTATAGCTAAAAGCGAGGTTTTATCTTTTGCGTTCAGGGTTTGGTTCCCGTTTAAGCACTTTCATAATTATTTTAGCGGAAGAATTAAAGATAGAAATCACTTTACACTGTTTGGCCAAAGTTTGAAACCCGAAAAAATATTGCGGACTGTGGGCTTTTTAGGTGGGACATTATCTTCACTTCTCCCACGCTTGGACAGAGCGAGAGACCATGTCAGACTTTACTGACTAAAACCCACTCGTTTGCGCCTTAGTTGGCCAAATAATGCGTTGCGTTTCAAAGCCCCGGGGGTTCATTTTCACCTAACCCATGGCCCCAGTAGGCTTCGACTCTGCTGGGCCCATAAGATTTGGTGACATCTCCTTGAGACGCACGTGCAACAATACGCGCCATCAACGACTTTGGCTCAGTCCGAACGTCTACCCGATGACCGGACGGCGTGCTACCCATTGCTTCCCGCCCGCAAGCCAAGTCCTGGAACGCACGCAAAGAAAGGATATAGGAGTAGGATTTAGCCAGTAAAAGTCAGATATGTCTTTCTACACCTCACTATAGCGGTAAAAGTCACTGAATGATTTCTAACAAAAAGAAAAAAGGCAAAAATACAAAATGATGTGGTCAAAGGCGGAGCACGCTTACCTAAAAGTTCTCTTGACTTAAAGCTACCTAAGTTGAAGCTATCAGGAAACGCATACTTTCTAGAAAGGATTATGTATTTTGTCTGAAAAATTCTGCATGCCTGATCCAATCACGAAGCTTTAAAATTAAAGCTCAATTCTTTTACATGTCAGATAAAAAAAGAATTTTCACGGAAATAAATTAAATATGGGCTCCGTTTAGCCTCGAAAAACTTTGTTTTCAATTTTCTTCAAAGAGCGACTTACGTCTTTAATTAATTAAGGAGGGTCGTTTTTTAAACACAATCAAGTGTCTAATGAGTGTTTTTTTTTTTCGTTTAGCTGTAAGAGCTTCCGAGAAGCGACAGAATTCTAATTGGAAGGAATCCGTAGATTTTGTTGTTGATTTATTTTTGTTCCTAGACTGTCTATTGTCAACTTCTTTTTTTGTGGATAAGAACGTTTTCTGCAATTTTTTGATGATACTAGTTTTAGTCAGCGGGTTTGCCCGCGTGTATATAGTTTTCTCCTTACAAATTTTTTTCCACCCCTTTAGAGGGCGAATTTCTAAAAAAAATTTAGTGAGCCTACGTCATACAAGGAAACTGTGCAAAATTTCACACTTCTTGTCCCTGTAGTTTCGGATGTGCGTTGATATTTCAGTCAGTTTCTCCTTTTACATATACAAATAATATTACATTTAGCCTGCACTATCCCACGGCTGGGCAAAAGCCTCTATTCCTTCTACTATTCCCAGCTCTGGGCCACTCTTTGCCAATTCCTAAGGAAAATATGTATCGCCCCTGTCAACCGTTTTGAGAGCACCAATTTTGTGTTCAACACGCCTACCGCTCGATCGGCATTCGGCCTATATATGTCCAGCCCAGTCCTACTTAAGATGGGCAGCCTTTTGAGACACGTCAACTATTTGTGTTTTGGAGCGTACTTTTTGATCGCGTTGCGTTAGTTTAACACCTGCACTGCGTTGGCCAAAGTGCTTTGTGCTAAGTGATAACCAAGTGTTAAAATGTGTTAACCAGGTTTAAATATACCTTATTTGAAGGCTTAAAGTCACCCAAAAGGCAATAGAGAGAGCTGTTAACGGAGTTTCCTTGTATAATAAATCAGAAATTAAAATTTGTACAGAAGAATCAACCTTGATTCTTCTGTAGAAATTTTAATTCTAACCTAACCAGCATTACTCGAAGAATCGGTAAACATTGCTCGTAGAACAATTTTTTATTTTTATTTGATATAAACTAGTGCTTGACTGCGTTCCCACCTGATGGTAAGCAGTGATGCAATCGTTGACAAATGGTCAGCTAGAACGACAGGTAAGACGCAGTGTTGAAAGACCTCCTAAAATATGGGTCGATAACCCAGTGAGAGTCGCGAAAATCCAATGGATGCGAGTCGTATGGCCTATAATCACTAGTGGATGTCTTTCCACTAACATTATGATGATGATGAATCAGGTTCAGTTAAAACGTAATAAAATGTTGTCAGTTCCTATAAGCTGATCGAATATAAACTAATTTCAGATACAACAAGCAAAAATATTGAAAATAGTAATCCTCTTCATTATCTATCTCAATGTTCCATAAAATATGAGAAGGAAAATTCATATAAATATAATATGAACTGAGTTTGAAAACACTCCGCGCCGGGTTTTACCCGATGCAGTACTTTTTCTATAAAAAATATTATGAATAACGAAATATCCTGTTTACCGTAAGAGAAAATGTTAACAAAGAAAATGAGCTTCCAATACTTGTTGGCGAAATAGCGGCAAACAAGTTGGTGAGCAAACTAAAATATACGCTTTTCGAGATTACACCTAATCAGGGACTTTGACATTGGAATATGTTGACTTAGAAGGAATGGTTCAGAAAGTTTTTGTTTAAAGCAGTTCGTTGATGATTCTTCAAAAGGATATCAGAATGCTAATGCTCGTTCAAATTTTTAATCGCAATACTCATATCATCTTAAGGTGTTTTTAACCAACTTCTTCAAAAAAGGAGGAGGTTTCTCAATTTGATCGTATACATGCTTTTTTGTGTTTGTTCGCGTATAAGTCCGTCGTTTATGGATCGATTTGCAATTTTTTTTCCCCTTAAAGTTAAAGGGTGTGCTTCCAAATTGGTCCCTTTTTTTTAAATCCAGTTCTGATGATGGGATCCATGATGATCGAGGGTACTCCTCAAATATTATAGGCAATCATATAGTGATGTTGGTATTTTTATCGAAGACTTAAGCATTTACAGTCAAAAAGTAACATTAGATGAAGTGGAACTGATGAAAAACACCAGAAATGGCCAACGGAACTTCATACTCACATAGATATCACAATGAAGATAGTTAAGCGACTATGACAATACAAATAAATAAATAAATGTTTCTAAAAAGTTTAGGGTATTAAAAATGGTATCATCAAACTGACCTGATGATGAAGATCGAGCCGCAAGATAGGCACTGGAACTCCGTAATTAATCAATGTATCCTAGCCGTGCTTGGGCTTATTATGTGATTTTTGATTCTGCTATTCTATTACCGATTTTAATAAGCTAAATCGTGGTCTCAAAAAATTATATTTATCTAGTATAAGCACAGAAGTCACGCGAAAAAGATCCTCAATAATATAATAAAATGAAGTCCTCTTACCACGGCTGAATTTGCGACAAACTCAAAAAATATTGTACAGATTTTAATGCAGTTTTTAAAGACAGTGATTCATGTTAAAGTTTTATGTATTTCGTAATTTTAGTCGAAAATCTACTGTTAGACATAAGCCTCTGGCGATTCTTCATGCTATGTCGATAACCTTGCTACTTCTGATATTCAAGGGTCAGATTGTAAGGTATACATGAATATTATAGTAGAGAACAATTGACAATTTCAAACATTTGTAACACCAACGTGAACGTGAGACGGGTTGCCTAACTGGCGTTAGGTAACAATAAAATAACCTTATTACCTTACTTCTGGATAAAATTTATATTGGGTCCTAAAATACGAGAATTTAGCGCTGTATTTATTTAAGTGCTGAGACGAAGATACAAGACTGAAATACAAAAATATCTTGAGCCTAAATTGGTTAGCATTAGACCAATCCAACCTAAAAGCTAGCTACAATAAATCTTGATCTCGGACGATTTGGTACTCTGTTATTTACTACGAAGAAACTTGTATCTTATATATATACTAATAAGATTTATTTACAACATGAAGGTCATTGACCTCTCATTGCGGAGAAGCATGTGGCTAGTAATTTCATAATAATAATAATCATTTTTACTCAGGTTAAATATAGGGTGACTGGTAAAAAAATCTGCCAAATTCAGTACATTTATGATCGCCTAACTGGTCAAAATGTAACTACAATCACGTATTTAAGTATCGTTCACTAATTACCAGTCACCCAATACATTAATTTTCATATAAAAGTATCACGTTGAATATAGAACAAATAAAATAAAAAGAAAGTCCGCAATAAAAGTCTGACACCGACTGACTGACTCACCCCGTCGAAGTCTGACACCAGTCTGTTCAAGGAGTACCTTGTTAGCTGACTTATGGAGATAGGCTGAGATAGGCAATCTCTCTGTGTAAACAACTGATACTCAACAGCGTCCGGATTGATTGAAAGCAGACCCCAGCATAGTTGGGAAAAGGTAGAGTGATAACGTTTACAATCACGCACACAGAAAGGACTTCTCCAGCTGGATACAGTGAGAGAAAGTGTAAGGTTTACTGACTATAACTCATCCGTGTTCTTTAAAACAGTGCCGCAACCTTGGCAAGCATCCGTTCTAGTGGGCCATTTCAAATATGCATCGCGCAGTCTCTGCCGAATTCATATAATATAATATACAATAAAAGAATAGAAATTAATTTTGTTTACATCTATATAGAACCAAAACCGTATAGGTACGTCGATGATTCATTAATGAGTCAATTTACGAGTTTGTGAATGTTACTTTTACTAAAGATTAATATAGAAACCTGACTATAACCCATCCTTATTCTTTCAGGGGTCACGGTAATTCTTTCAAACAGTGCTGCAACCCTGAAAGGCATTGGCTCTAGCGCGAACTAAAATTTCGATGATGAGCGCATCCCTATTTTCACTGCGTCTCATCGTCCCCTCACCATCTTTGACTATCGAACACAGAATTACACGCCTTTTTACGATATTATTAATTTTGACTTTCCAAGTTAATTGATTTAATTTGACAAAACTGCGTTTATCTTTGATAGATGTAGAGAAGTTCAAAATAAGACTTTCCTTATCCTTATTCTTATTCTTTATTGTACATACAATTCCACACTTAAAAAAATAATAGGACAGTTGATGTACATAGGCGAGCTTAACCCATAATTGGGACCCATTTTTTATTGAAAGGCTTGCGCTTGAGCCCTATCTCACCTGATGGTAAGCGATGATGTGATCGACGGTGAAGCACGCTTGCCTAGGTGTAACCTATTTACTTTTGACTTAAAGACTCCTTTGTTGTTAACTTCTGGAGTCTATCAAGAAACACTGAATTTCTACATAGGACAGGATTACTTTTGTATTGATTTCTAGTGAACCCTTTTCGCCTATTCCTATCGTCAAATATTATAGTGAAATCTTGATTGTTTAACATGTCTGATAAAAAAAAAAATCTTCCTCGAAACAGTTTTTTCCTCCATAGAGAGAAAGTCGATACAAAACATAAAAGGTATTCCATTTAGCAACTAAATATAAAAAAGCCCAAAATAAGACACACTTATTCCCAGATAGATCTAGGCTGAACCCAAATGTAGCCACTTTTAATGCCTAAAAGCCGGCTTAAATAAGGCTTGATCTACCGATTATCGAATCATTAGGTTACTCTAGTGAATAGCCTCGTTTTCCTGCTATTTTTAAACGTTTGCTCACGAATATTGGATCGATTCGATTAGCAAAACGATTTATGTTGAACGAAACCAACTAATTGGTATCATTGTCCATACCAATATAATCCACAACTTTCACACAAAACTATCTAGTCCCAAACTGAGCAGAGCTTGTGCTATGAGTACAAACAACTGATAAAACTACTTAGATATTTCTAAATACATACATATTATACCTAAATTACACCCAGACACAGAACAAATGATCGTGTTCATCGCAAAAATATTTGTATTGGGTGGGAATCGAACCCTCTGGTATAGCAGTCAGGGCCAGTAACCACTAGACCAACTTACCAGTCAATTATGAAACAGTAAAAATTTTGAGCGATGTTTTGAATTAGCGCAAAAACTGCTGTAGCGAGCTTTTTGTAATTTTTCACACATAATCCTTATAAGTTTGGTCAAAATATAGGCTATAAATTATAACACTATTTGTTATGGAGAGTGAGTAATATTGCATTATATTGGTATTGAATGACATTTACTGCGAGTTCGATCTGCGCCAACGGTTAAAAGATATATTAACACCGTCTGTATCGTAAAAGTTCTTGAAAGTTCTACGGTACGGAATAAGCGTTTTGCTTCGTCGTTTATACCGCGTACATCGAGGGACTGGAACAGTTTACCTGCTGCGGTCTTCTCGTCAGATTATAATTTAGGTGTCTTCAAGGTTAGAGTGAGTAGGCTCGTAGTTACTCAAGCCCCAAGCCAACGTCTGCACACCTATTGTATTTCTATTGTGTCTCTAATTAAGTATTCAAATGATTAATTAACCAGTCTGCCTCACCATCAACGATTGTATCAATGCTTAACATTAGGTGGGATTGCTGTCAACCACAATTTTATATCAATTAAAAAAAAATATATATTTGTGATTATTTTATGTTTTGGAATCGGGCATCCGAGTAAGGTACATTCCTATTCCAGAACTTTCATGTTGGGGAAAAAGAGGCTCACTGAAGCAAATTTGTATATATAATTTTAAAAGGAAAGATTTAGTTAGAGAATGATACAAGAAAGCGAACTGATTATGCCTCTAACAAGATTAAAGCCAGAATTGCCTACCTAGATGAATAATTTATTATTTTACAAAAATTCTGATGCATATAATTATAAAGATGACTGTTTGTATGCATGTATGTGTGTTGATTATTTTTTTATGTTCAAAAGACTGAACAAATTTGAAATTTTATTGTATAAGTAATACATTAAAATAAAATAAAAATACAGACTATAGTTAGGTACTTCCAGTACTAATTCCACGTGGGTGAACCCACTACATGAAGATAGTATTTTTATACCCCAAAAAAAAAAAACTTAATATACTAGTAAGTTACTCGCTCCTGCCAGCGGTTTTGCCCGTATGTAAGCGGAAAGTATAATTGTAGCGTTATAGCATTCAGTGTTAATGTAGC
This sequence comes from Leucania comma, assembly GCA_958295575.1. NCBI lineage: Eukaryota > Metazoa > Arthropoda > Insecta > Lepidoptera > Noctuidae > Leucania > Leucania comma. Next base: position 5,329,616 of record OY282476.1, on the reverse strand, counting down.
ATTCTACTGATGAAACAATTTTTAGAGTCAGTTCAGCAGTTTCCCACCGTACAAAACTAAAATCCCCAACGCCTAAAGCCTCATCAGTCACCCAAAGCCCAGTGCTCGGAGTATCTTGAGTCACGTTAGAAATGAAGATAACCGAAAAAAACCAAGGTTACCGACATATCCCGAAGAATCGCCAAACTTAAGTGGCAGTAAAAAAAAAAACCTACCCTTGCATTCATTGCCTTTGTCCCGGGGCCCGTGGTGACATTCTCACATAACCTTTGGCTTCAGTAGGCTTCGGCCCTGCTGGACCCCTACAGTTTGCTGACAACTCCTTGAGGAGCGCGGGAAAAGTGCGCGCCTTAAGTGGCAGTGGGCAGCGCACTTTGCTCACGTGATAGACGGTCGATGGGACTGAAAGTTTCTATAGTGGTGATTGCGCATCGTATGATGTAGAGTTGAAAGGCTTCCCACAAGATGGACCGAAGACCTGGTGAGGAGCATGGCTATCCGATGGAAGCGAGACGCACAGGACCGGTCGTTATGACACTTGGGGGAGGTCTACGTCCAACAGTGGATGTCGGCTGAAATGATGAGAATAAAAGATGACATGTACATGACATGTACATGCCATCTTTTAATCGGCCTCAAAAGCAAAATTACAAAAAGTCACACAAACATTCTTTCCAGAAAGAAAAAAGATATTGTTTACTCATATCCTCACGACCACAGCTTCAAAATAACTTATTCCCCTCGGTTGACTCGTCTAACTTAAGCGGAATAATAAGCGGCTCTTGTCAATATTCCTCCGTTTTCCGCCATTTTTCCGTTGCGAAATCGACGGAACATTTATTTAGTTATTCTGAAGGAACCTCTTTATAATTACGTCAAAAGTAACCGTTATCGTCAAAGTTAGATTGCTGTTCCGATTAAGTGTAATGTTCTTGTTGCTGGGTTTTAATGAGTCTGTTGCTTTGAAATTACGACATTGTTTTTTTTTTGGTTTTGCGAAAAGTAGGATCGGTAAATAAAGTATAAAGCATTACCGGCTTTATAATGCTCTCACTGCTGGGATTCAAACCTCCTTTCTAGAATAAGGAAGGCTGTAATCCATCACGCAGGCAAGTATGGATTGGTGGATGTCACATGTCGTCTACATTTTGGTTCTAGGACATGTTGGTTTCCTTACGGCGTTTTTCTCCAACATTTTAATATAAATTATACAAAGTAAAGTGACTTCCTGGGTTTAAACTGACGAAGTACATCTCATAAATTCGGGGCCATTACCACTGGACCACCACTGCCACTGGTAAGTATACTGTAGTGGTCGACTGTAATAGACTGTTCAACTGCATAACAAATGCTTCTTCTTATACAGAGCAACCTGGCTTGCTCAAGACAGTGTGACGGTGATTATGACGACGATTGTATTTAACGATTGACTGTAGGCACAGGTTCAATTCCCGTAATGAACAGACGTTTGTATGGTCAACAGATAGATAATTCCGCGTTGGGTGTCTTGTGTATGTGAATTTATATATTTGACTGACATGTTGGTCTAGTGGTTAGAGGCCCTGACTGCTATGCCGGAGGTCGTGGGTTCGATTCCTACCCAGGACAAATGTTTGTGTGATGAGCAAAATCATTTTTTCTGTGTCTGGGTGTAATTTATCTATAATATGTGTGTATTTAGAAATATATAAGTATGTTTATCAGTTGTCTAGTACTCATAACTTGTGTTATGGGTGTTATGGGCTCAGCTTAGCTTGGAACTAGACGATGTTGTGTGATAGTGTGTGAGATATTTCTTAGTACGGAGTAAAGTTTAACAAAAATATCTCATGATTTTATCCTTTGCATCATCTTCAGCTTATGGCCAAAATCTAATCATATCTATTAAATGAGGAAAATTACATTTTCTCCCAATAACAAAATATTATTATCCTAATATCCAATGCGAAGACTAATAATATACGTACAAAGAGACCAATAAAACATGCTCGTATAATCCGCAAAACGTATCAGCTAATCGCTTTACGTAATACATTAATTATACCTGGACATTATTCATATCGCACAAATTATACTAACGAAATACTTTTAGCCTGACAAACTACTTGCAAAGTCTTCAATTAGCCAGCCAACTGTTATTTATAATTTTCACGCCCTAACTGCCTTGAATATAAAGCTCAATTTTGTTCAGTAACTTAGTTAAAAAGCTGCGGGTATATATTGGTAGTGAGGTACAATTTTCTGAAGTGTCAGTAGCAATTTTCCCCTACAGTATGCTGTAATGCAAAGGGAGGATTGACGTGGAAACACTGGCACCGGCCCCTAGTGAGCCGGTAAAAAGTTCGATTACGTTACCCTGAGGTAATATGCTGGGTTTATTAACTCGTTTTGGCTGACGTGGCGGTAATTTGTATTTTGGTTGTGTGCTTGATCGATTTACTTGAGACTTTTCAGTGCTGCTTTTCAACCGACTTCAAATAGAGGTGGTTCAAAAGTCGATTGTTTTTTTTTTATGTAGAATTTTATTTTGGACGCCTCTTTGATTGAGACATGAAAATCGATTACTGCGCATTCAAGGAATGGAGGGATGCCTCTGCCCAGCCGTGGGACAATACGGACTGGTAATAATAAAGATAATGTTTATCCTCATAATAATAACAGTAACATTAAACCACATTCCCCACCATCCCATTAACTAAGCCCGCACTTAAGTGATTCTGATTGACACTTAGTGGTCACTAACGTACCACCAGACGTACGACCCTGGCGGACAGCCAAAACTAGGCTAGAACTATTTACATAAATGGTTAGGGGTGGGGGGTATCTAGGATTGAATCTATAAACCCTGTGATATAATCTTTGGAGCTTGGTTAGTAGTGCCTTAAATTTTACGGAGAATTTCTGGAAAATCCAACGAGTTTTTTTTCTTCTTCTCAATCGGCAAACTCTCAGAGTGGTCGTGGTCATCACTGTGAATCATGATGTGTGATCATCTTGGTCATACGGTGTCATTCATCGCAGACTGCAGCTTTCCGGGTACATTCGTATATTGATCTAGTCTGTCCATCTCATTGGTGATCTACCGATCTACCACGTAGCCTGGAGCCCTCAGTTTTGCCCTGCATTACGAAACGGTCTATGGAGTCATTACCACAACGAGATACATGGCTGAAGAAGGTCAAAATGCGCGACTGCACTGTGGATGATAGACGCTGTCTGATGCTACGAGTAGAAGTAGTGAAAAGGCTTCCACTCCATGCTCTTTTTTCTCAGTGAGATATTAAGAAATGACTTATGCAGCTCTGGGTGAAGCGAGAGAGAGTATCAGAAGCGAGAAAGAGTATCAGAGAGTATTTTACAGAACCCACCCGTATTCCTTCCATTGCTAATTGCGGTCCAGGTCCAGGGCTGCGGCAACTTTTTAAAACAATCTCGCGGACAACCCTGGCATTCATTGGCCCAGGTAGACCCGTCAATTATGCTGTTGGCTCTTTGAAGAGCCTTGCGGACGGCAAGCAATGGGTAGCTCGCCATCCGATCGTTCGGTAACCACCCAGACCGAGACCAAGTTGGCGACGGCGTGTAGTGTTACACGCACGCCTCAAGGAGATGTTAGCAAAACCGTAGGGTCCCAGCAGTGTCGAAGTCTTTTGAGAATGTCAAAAGTAGTGAATGTGACATAGTATTGAACAACGAAAAACTAGAATTCGTCGATAAAACGGTTTTCCTGGGGATAACGCTTGACTCAAGGCTACAGTGGGGTCCTCATTTAACATCTCTTGCAGGACGGCTTAGCTCAGCTGCATATGCTGTTAGAAAAATCCGCCAATTTACGGATCTTGATACCGCTAGACTAGTCTATTTTAGTTATTTTCATAGTATCATGTCATACGGTATCTTACTATGGGGACGGGCTGCAGACATCCACTCTATTTTTATATTACAGAAAAGAGCCATCAGAGCCATATACAATCTCCGCCGGTGCGATTCTCTAAGGGAACTGTTTAAAGATATTAACATCATGACGGTACCTTGTCAATATATCTATGAAAACATCATGTACGTTAGAAAGAATCTTCACCTTTTTAGTAAAAGAGGCGATAGGCATAATAGGGTAGTGGACTAATTTTTTTTTACATCATATTTTAATAAAGGAGATAAAAACAAACAACTTTTCCAAAGTAAAGGTATTCCTACGATAATTATCTCCAGAGATAATACGGTCCGAAAGTAGCATTTGATCACGTGACCCAAAATCGCTCCATATAAAAGTACACCACGGCGTGACGTCACAGCGTGGAATCGACGCATAAATGTATGGGATTTAATTTTAATATTAGCTTTATCTCCGTGGATTTAGCGTTTACATTGATACTTTCATAATGAAATATGTTTGTAAAGTGCTATAGATTCTAACATAATAGTTTTTTTCGTTATTGGAACATTTTGATTTTTTGAATTTTTTACGATTTTTAAAACTTCAAAAAACACATAAAACATGATTTTTTTTTTTTTTTTTTTAAATCTACGTATTAGTTTATTGCTCATCTTCATCATCATCATCATCAGTCTATGGAATTCCACTGGAGGACACAAGCCTATTATGTTACAAGGAATAGGGACCTTTTAGTTCAACCAGGTTTCAGACTGGCTAAAGTAGCGTCTTCTTTCATGGGGTACTGTTTAGAATTTTACAATAAAATACCTCCTCACATATTAGAACTCAATGAAACAAAATTTAAATCTTGTATTAAACGCACACTATGTACACGGGCATATTATAGCTTGGATGATTATATTCAAGATAAAAATGCTTGGGTTAATGCTGGTCCAGCTCCACTACCAGCAGGGCGTACAAATTGATTGGAAAATACTTTTTTATCTTTTTATTTAATATTAAATTATTATTGTATAATGTAGAAGCATTTATTTTCAAAGTTTGTAAATGTGAGTACCATGGAGCAATTTACGGTTTTTGGATATTGGACTTGTTTGACATAAATGAGCATGGTGGTTGAGAGTTTGTCATGCTCACTCAAATGTCTCACTGATGGTGGCGCGTGTGTTGGATCATTCGGTTCCCTTCAAAATGGTTGAGCTGAGTGGTGCTGATATGCGCGTCATGTCCGTGAACGGGCGCTGTCAGTTGAGACTGGTCATCTCTTAGCTGCCAGTGGTTTATTTTAATATCTTTATTTAGAATGCCTTTTTTTTGTCTTTACTTTATTTTATTGACATTGTTCTCACATAATAGCAGTGACAAGAAACATGTAACAGAGATATTTGTTATACATAAAATGATTGAAAAGAGTGTCCATGGAGTTTCTTGCACATTCTTCTCCATAGAGATCTACGCTTTGGAATGTGCAATTAGCATCATTTTTTTTCTGACAGACTGACACCTTGACCTTTCAAAAGTGCCTGTAAATGGTTTATTTGAAATAAATGCTTTTGAGTTTGAGTTTGAGTTTGAGTTTGAGACCATGAGTTGTGCGAAAATGAACCTCGGGACCCTGGAACAAAGGCAAAGAAGAAACAGGAGTGGGTTTAGTCACCAAAAATCTGAAACGCGCTCCCGCTCTGCCCAAAGCTGGAGAAGTAATTGGATGATTTGGCATCTTGGATGAGGCGCACGCGCATGACGTGCCTTTGATCCGGGTTTGGTTTAGCTTATAATGTTAATCATTATTTATTTCATCACAACTCCTCTCAAAACGTGAAGGAAAACATTACGACCAAACCAGCATGTGCTAAAACCAAAAATTCGAAGACATGTGACATCCACCAATCTTCACCGGGTCCACGTGGTGGATATGCCCCATTCTCTCTCCGAGAGAGGAGACCTGAGTCCCCGCAGTGGAACATTATAAGAGTGACTGCTAATGTTAACTCGAAGAACATAATGTTTCAGACCACCTGGGAACGTGAAGATAATGTTTCGTACTATACTAAAGCGAGAAAAGAAACATGTTACCGACTGCTTCTTCGAGTCCTTTGCGTTCGATCACACTCCGCTCTGTTGCACACTGGTCAAATATAGTTTAGCTAAGCTTAACCCTAAGAAGACCTCTTCGCTCTCAAACCAGAACCACGCTTCATTAAGACACACTTGAAGTATTCAGTAATTTAACACTCAAATTACATAAAACACAAACAGTTTGATCCTTTGAGTAGCGCGTTATTATTGTTCAGGTTTGTGATATTGCAGATACTTCAATATGAATCAAATAGCAAGTTTAACTTAAGTTATGTACTTTATTTAACATAATGAAAAGTAAGTTTGAATCCGGATTGCTATGGAAACGGTTTTTCTTTTGTAATATTTGTATTTAAAATAAAAATAAACACAGTATTTAAAATAAAAGTAAACATCGATCAAGATTAACGCAGTGATTACGTTGGCGATACAACGCGATCGCGATTGCGAAGCGTTGCGGCGCAAATTAACAAAATAAATCACACGTGAGTGCGAAACAGCGATGAGCGAAGCGAAACGGTCGCATGCTTTGATATTTTCGCGCGAGTCCTCGTGGTGCGGTGATATGTTTTATATAAATGGCAACTGAAGTAGTGACTTCAAGTGAATGTAAGACAGAGCATCGCTCGCGTTGAATTAGCGTAAACCGCTTCGCGCACGTATATTCTTAACACTTTTGCTAACTTATGTTCAATCCATTCTCTTCGTATGACTATACCAAGATAAACGATTCTCCTTTTAACTCTACACATATAGCAGTCTTTTTTTTTTTAAGTTTCGACACTAAAAGTGTTGCGTTGAACATACTCGTACATTTCAGATCTTTTTTCTTTATCAGTATTTGTGTTTACTAATATTTACTACTTGCAAAATAATAAACTCACCCCGTATAGCTATTGTAGGTAACATAGCAAAGCCATGTATTAACGTCCAGAATAATTTCCTGTACATCTTCATGTTTGTAATTTAATTGACACTTTTCCCATGATTCACTAGACACTACTTTTTTGATTGCACTTCACTACTGCAAATTAGTTTTCTTAGCATCTGAAACAAGACAAAATTATTCATTAGTTGAGTTTTATTTATGGAATTAAAGGGAGAGTTATTTAAAGTTCTCCACGCGATTTTAACATATACAACAACCCGCAATTACCTATCGGGCAGTTTCCCGGATCAGACAGAAGACCCACCTAGCCGGAAGACCCTTTTCAACGGAGGAAAATGGGACTTTACACTGTGTTCTGCATACCTGTAAATACTGACTAAAACAACTTCATTTGCCGCTTACGTTCTAACACGCCTAGCCAAGTTACGACCGCTTCGTTTCGAATCTCTTTCGTCGAGCGCCTCGAGTCGGCAACGCCTGCGATTGCTTTGTTCTGAACACGTGATTTAGCGTTAACGATTGTAGATTATCAACTTAGCTAAGCCTTCAGGTCGACGGTAACTATTTTTAATAACCCCGCAACCCTAGTAGGAATACTGTCAGAACATCCTAGCTTCCTAGTTTGTCATTTTGCATTTGAGAGCTAAAACATCGCTTGACTGAGTTCTCGATGGCATTTCTATTTAAAAAGACATTCATGTTGTTTTCACATCGATTTTGTAATTTAAAAAAGAGACGAAGAAGTAAGCATGACACGGCAAAAGCCACGTTTATAACAAATACACAAAATTGATTGAATGTTCCCGTATATTGCGTCACGCAACACCACTGTGCATCGTTTACGCTCACTCTTTGTTCCAGTAAAGTCAAACAAGTCAGCGCACGCAACGCGATTATCTTCACCAAGCTTTTACGCTAACATGTCGAAGTATTCACGGTCTTTACTTATGCTTCGATAATACGTCGAGCCTCGTTTACTCTAGACTTGACTAAGTAGCAATATGAGGAACAGAGTATAAAGGCACACAAGTGTCACACAACCTTTCATTGAAAAGGGAGATACCTCTGACCAGATGGGTGTCATGTGTGGTACGAGCAACTGCCCAATAGTTGATTTTAGGCTATATAGTTAACTAGCGAACCGCCCCAGCTTCGCACGGGTGCAATGGTGATATTAATTTTATTATGTATGTATTATATATATAAACCTTCCTCTAGAATCACTCTATTAAAAAAACCACATCAAAATCCATTGCATAGTTTTAAAGATCTTAGCATATACATATAGGGAAAGACATCGGGAAGTGACTTTGTTTTATACTATGTAGTGATTCCTAGTGAGACAATTTTTTTTTTAAAAAAAGGTAAGCCAATAAGTATACCGATTGACAGACATAACTGTAACTAGTGATGAAAATTCAACTTCAAAATCCTCACTAATGGCAATTGTGGAAGAGACACCACAATTTTGACAATAAAACGTGCAAACTATTAGTAGACCATCAAACGCTCAAAAATATTTAGCGAGTAAATTTTAACAGCAAAAAAATATATATTAAAGTTCGAAATAGAAAATTTTCTTCACAGACGCAAAGTGACATAATAATAGAAATAAACGCAAAAGATTCTCTCTATTTCGGCATTTTTTTTTATTTGACAGGTTGTATTAATTTCATGAAAAGAGAAGCGCAAAATGACAGTCATTTAAACTGCAATTGCTACTGGATTCATACATTGTAGCTACCTATCCTTTTCCCACATCTTATAGAAGCATATTTTCGTCCAGCTAACCATGCTTTGTAAAAAAAGTCCTTAGATATCTCCTCGCGTGCCGATTGCACATACGTCTGTACAATAAATTACCTTAAAAAACGCTTAAGCGTCGTACTGTACACGAAATTTTTCAACAGAAAATATTGGTCTCTATCTTTGTTCTTGGAAAAAACCCGAAAAGCTTTTTCTTTTGGGGAGGGGGGGAGGGAATTTTAGTAAAAAACGCGCAATTACGTAATATATAAGAAACTTACGTCACAATGTTACCCTGACACAACCCTTTACTCAAAAGCTGTCACCCGTGCCATACAGTAAATAGTTTTCATAGCGACAACTCCATGGCAGCGTTGCAGTAAAAGTCAAATAAAGTTAGATCGTTCGCTGGCTGCTATTCGACTTAACTGCTGGGTTTACCGCTTTTACAGCACATATGCAACGTGACGGTTTTGTAGTCTGGCTTGGTAAAGTTAATGGGTACTGGAACGTACTAATGCCGATTCTGTTTGCTGTAATACGAAAAGCTAAACTAAGACAAAGTTGAGTTCTATAAGTAAGTAACCTACTAAAAATAATTTATATATATCAAAATACCGAAAAAGAATTACAAAAACCAGATGTATAGGATAACTGGTAATTAGTGAACAATACTTAAACACGTGACTATAGTCGTGATAACAAACAACTTTTACTATGGGACCAAACTTGAAATCGCGAAAAAAGTCTGTCAAGTTTAGTACATTTATTTACGCCTAGCTGCTCAAAATGGACTGAACTTCAGAAAAAAGCAAGAGATGTAAAAAAATTTATAACAATTAAAAAAAAATATGATATCACATTCGAAAAAAGAATATGTCAAAACCCGAACGTGTCGACCAATGAGAGCACACCGAGACACGTAACTAATATACCTCGTAACACCTATAAAACGCTTGCTGTTGAGGAAAAATCTTCGGCAATAAATAAAAGTCAGGCTGGCTGCGTGTTTGCCGCGCCACGCCACTGCCATAGACCGCGGAATTCTCAAGCGGTGAGGGGGACATTGATCACTAGCGTCTTTTGTTTAGTGAGGTTTTTTTGTTTAGTTTTTCTTAGAGGATGTCTTTTTTTAAAAGATGAAGATAAATTTAGCTTCATAGATTTTTCCAGTTTTAATAGGAAAGTCGCTTAACGATACGGTCACCAGGCCAAGTTGGTTCGATTTACGAATTTAACTTTTTGTGATTAATAGTTCATCATGACTGCTCTCAAAATGATGACAGAAACCATAGCCTTCTAGTTCGCGTGGTACGTTTATAGCCCATTTCTTCTGAGTAACTGAGGACTTATTTACTTAAAAAAATGACTTTTTTTAAACGTTAGCCCACAATTAGTCGAATATGAAAGGTGCGTTCACAAACCTAATAAATTTACTTATTCAAATCACCCATAACGGGAATAACTATAAATATACTATACAAATATTGGTTTCGTGAGGGAATCGTACCCGCGACGCGCAGTATTTGCGATAGCAAAGCATGTCAATAACCTACCTAATGGAAAGTGCCGCTTTACACAATTTTAGTTGCCTGCAATGTTACATCTACGAGCCTATGACATTTGGATAAAGGACTACCTCGTACCTAATTACCCCAGACACTCAGAACACTGGTTAGGTTATTCTCTCAGGATACTATAACACCACTGCATTGCGCTAGTCTTCCAAACACGTGGTTGCAAATTTAAATTAGGTGATGTTGTTTTATTAAAAACTCTCGTTGTATATTACATTTACTAATTCATTTATTTCAGACATCGTAAATTACAGAATTCAAAATCATATACAATATCAAAATTAGTCGAGAATAAATAAAATTAATTATAAACCTTACATAACCATTGTTCAAAACAACAATAAAATAAAAATAATACACGTAAAATTAGCACAATCAATAAAAAAATAGACACATACGATATAATTATACTTGCAACGTCAACTAATACGTGAAAAAGTGGTAACATGAAGCTACATGCTCGTCTGTATCAGCGATGCCCGGTTGTCACCATAATATGGACCACCCGGAGGACACAGGGGAGCATACGATGGAGATGTGCCCCGCTTGGAAGCACCCCCGGGCCCTACTACTGGTCATGGTCCAGAGCGAGGAGGAATGGCATGCAGTCACCTCCTTCTGCGAAGCAGTAATACTTACGGAGGAGGTGGCCGCACGCGTGAATGAATGGACGTTCTCCGCCCCAGCTGCCGAAACCCTGACCCTGATTTCCAGCCACCACCGGCGTGTGCCTACTGGGGCCATGGGTTTGCTTTTGTAAGGGAAACTCCTGGTATTAGAATGCAAAAGGCAAAAAAGGGACATAGGTGTGGTTTTACTCAGTAAAAGTCTGTCACGCCCTTTCTGTCCAACCTGCTGCACGCGAAAATTCATTGGATGATGAAAAAAACCTCTCTATCAGAGACAGGTTCCACTGCTTAGAGAGTTAATCGAATCAAAAAAGTGCGCTCAAAGTGTTTCTTTCTCATAATTTTGCTTTCGAAGAATGACTTTGTCTCACAAAGTGGCTTTCTTGCAATACCTCTTTCGCAGAATGATTTTCGCAAAATGTCGTTTTAGTAACTTAGAATTTAATAACGTAATAATTTATTGTATATTCTATAACAATATATATATTGTTATTATATGCCTTTTCCCCCTGGACCGCGAAAGCGAACGGACGTGCAATCTGTATATTTTTTTTTTTTTTTTTTTTTTAAATTAAAATATAAATTAAAGGTTTTTTTCGGCAAAAATCACAAAAATAAATCAAACGAAGTACTAGGCTCGCATAACACTGCCGTGAGCGCGGAGTACCTGTTGAAAGAAGTCAGCAACAGCGGAGACGGCAATAGTTAATGCAGCTACGGAGTGCTTGACAGCAAGGTGACTCAACACGTCATTCTCGCCGCTTGCCACAATTCACGAGCGAAAGCGAATAGCGGATAATTTTTGTGTTTGGCCCAAGTACATTTCTTTTTTAGCAAGATCTTCAGGGATCATACATTAACTGTACAAATTATATTAAAGCATACACAATGTACAAAACACCGCCTAAATCTCCTCAAAATGAAGCAGTGTCAAGAAATTTAACGAGAACACCGCCAAACCAAAGTGTACCTTCACGTTCCGAGTCCGACCTTCGAAGACTTTATGAAGAAGAAGCTCTGCAGTTAAATATTTCTCAGAGCAACAAACGAAAATACTCATCAAGTGAGGTCACTAGGGATGACTTGAAGACCCTTAAAACCGAGATCAAGGATATGATGTATGAAATGATGTCCGCCCATAACACTCGACTCGACAAGTTGGAGGGGCATATAATGGAAATAAAAAAACACTATACCGATATAAAGGCTACCACTAGCGAATTAGAAAAGTCTATGACCTTTGTTTCCGATAAATTGTCATCACTTGAGAATAAAATGGCATCATTAGAAAAGGAGCGAAATAGCATGGTGCTCAAGTTGTCTACACTTGAAGAAAAACTAGAAACGTACGACCGCAATAGCATCAAAACCTCTATTGAAATCAGAAATGTACCTAAGCAAGAGAAGGAAACTAAAACTATGCTGTATGACATGATACAGTGTTTATCAAAGCAACTGAATATCTCTAAAGAGCCCACCTGCGTCCGTGATATAACTCGACAACCGTCAAAAAAGGAAAATAAGACATCAAGTGTTACGGTTGAATTCTCAAACACACTTGTGAAAACAAAGTTCCTAGAAGCTACTAAAGAATATAATAAAAAAAACCCAAACAATAAATTAAACTCAACTCATCTAGGCATACCAGTCCCATCCCAAACGCCTATATATGTTGCCGAACAATTGACAACCCTCACCAAGAGGTTGTTTTATCTTGCAAGAACCCATGCCAAATCCAATCAATATAACTATTGTTGGACATCAAATGGACGAGTATTTTTGAAAAAGGATACTGAAAATCAATCCATCTTGGTGAAGAATGAACAGCAGCTGAAACAACTGGCTCAAATCATCTCTGCATGACTACGCACGTATAACTTTTCAATATTATGTTATTTTATTCTAACTTTTAACTTACTTAATAATATGCTCTTTATTTACTACTATTTTGATCAATTATTAGATTTGAATATGTCTCCACATATTTGTCTAGCAAACTATACACATCCTTATAATCAAAAACACAAACCCTGTAAACCTTCCTATCATTTAGCAATAAACTCGTATCCTAGAAATTATAAACAGTTGTCATATACCCAATTGTCAAACTTAAGCCTGTTTCCCAAATGTATTTATTTTTACCGACCGCGTCGCCCCTCCCCTTTAAGGTTATTTAATTTAAAAAATGACCGATAACATTGGCTGTCTTTTAGAAAATCTGGATCAGTTTTCCCTATCAGTTCCTCAAACGTGTACCCCAGAACAGACACAGTCTATTATTAAACATCCTAATAATTACTTAAAGCTGCTGACACAAAATATACGATCAATAAACTGTAATTTCTTAAACCTACAGATTCTTTTGCAACGTCTCAAATTTGAATGTGATCTAGTGATTCTAACGGAATGCTGGCTACCCTGTTCTAGCAATGGCACTATTCCGCAACTAAAAGACTACACTACATTTAAAACCACGAAACACCTGAACCAAAGTGACGGTGTGGTGGTATATGTGAACGCGGAGTTACCAGCTACATGTGAGGAACCTGACCTACATCAATCAGCTTCTGGACTCATTATTAAAATAAAATCTGAGGTCGCTATAATTTGCATCTATCGGTCTCCTTCAATTGATAATGTTCAAGGCTTTTTATCAGCCCTTAATGTTATACTTCCATCTCTCAAAAAATTTAAAACAGTAATTTTAACAGGTGATATAAACCTAGACATTAAACCTACTACCTCAGATATACGCTCACACGAATATTTAAATTGCCTAGCTTTTCATGGCCTTCTCGCAGCACATACTATTCCAACCAGAGGCGATAACTGTTTGGATCACCTCATTTTAAGAACACACTCTCCTTCATATTCCTTCGTCTATGACTCCATGGTTACGGACCACTATCCTTCGCTACTCTGCTTGGACAATCGACGTCTACGAAGTAGTCCAGTTTCTACTGTCACAAACATTGATTTTGAGAAACTGGATGAAACAATGGCTCAGCTAGATTTTAGCCAAATTCTCTCCGTAACTAGCGCCGATGTTGCTACAAATCAACTTTTGGAATTAGTGACTACACCCATTGCAAGACACACCTTGACCAAGAAAGTACCTGCTAGAAAGAAAATTTTGAAACCCTGGATCACGTCGGGTCTCTTGCGTTGCATCAGAAATAGGGATGCGTTACACAAAAAGGCGAAAAAAGATCCAGAAAACGAAATACTGACGTTAACTTACAAACGCTACAGAAATTTCAGTAATAAGATTCTAAAGAAGGCTAAACGTCTTTACGATAAAGAAGAACTGGACAAGGCTGGTCAAAACCCTAAATTACTCTGGGAAACAATAAAGCGAGTCACTTATACGAAAAAATCTAATAATACTTCTACACAACTCTTAACCACCTCATCCTCCCCGATAGAATGCTGTGACAAAGTAAACTCTTTTTTCGTCAATGTGGGCAAAAACCTTGCCGATAATATCAAAACAGCACCTCTACAACGGATGGCAACTTCTATAGTACCTAAAATTGTACCCACCTCATCTTTCGTTCTAGAACATACGGACAGTGATGAAATCATTTCCACTATAAACTCCCTACGGACTAACGCTGCTACGGGGTGGGATGGTATATCACCTTATATCCTAAAAAAATACTCCATCCTACTGGCACCCATCCTATGCCATATATTTAATCTTTGTTTCGACACCGGTGTCTTCCCTGCTGCGTTTAAAAAGGCAATTATTCATCCCATTTTCAAGGGAGGGGACGGGACTTTACCTAACAATTACCGACCCATAGCAGTCCTAAGTGCGTTATCTAAGGTACTCGAACGTTTAATTAATAAAAGATTGGTTAATTACTTGGAACACTATAAGCTAATTTCTTCTCATCAATTTGGCTTCCGCAAAAGCTTATCAACATGCGACGCTGTCCACGAATTAACTAATCACGTGGTTCGTAGTATGAACAGTAATAAAAAAGTCCTGACAATATTCTTGGATCTCGCAAAAGCGTTCGACACGGTCCCCGTCTCTACTCTCTTATCAAAACTTGAAGGAATGGGTGTCCGGGGTGTACAATTGGATATGTTCAAGAGCTACTTAACAAATCGATCACAATATGTCACCATAAATAATATTAACAGTAATGAACTTCCCATTTATTACGGTGTGCCCCAGGGCAGTATACTTGGCCCAACCCTTTTTCTTATCTTCATCAATGAGCTATGTAACCTTAATATCCGAAATGTCAATATAATATCTTTCGCGGATGATACTGCGATAACTGTTGTAGCTGAAACATGGTCTCAACTAGAAATAGAAGCGCAACTCGCATTCAACTCAGCATTGAACTGGCTCAATGATCACACCCTTACACTCAATACATCCAAAACAAACTTCCTTACATACTCAATCAGTGCAGCTTCGAAACCACGAATCCCAATAAATTTAATAGCTCACTCTTGCAACAATCAACCTCAAACTATTTGCAGCTGCCCGTCATTAACATCTGCAGACCAAATAAAATATTTGGGCGTTATGTTGGACAACAATCTTAACTTTAAGTCCCACATAAATATTCTTACTGGCAGAGTCCGCAAACTTATCTTCATTTTTAAAACGCTTCGGCAAATCGCTAATCAAACTGTTATTCGCAAGGTTTATTTTGCGTTATGCCTATCTATTGTAACTTACTGCATTTCATGTTGGGGTGGTACTGCTAAAACAACTTTAAAACCGTTGGAGATAGCTCATAGAGCAGTATTAAAAGTTGCTACCTTTCGTCCTATCATGTTCCCTACAAATGAATTATACCGTAAGTGGAATGTTCTTAACGTAAGACAACAATTTACCATGCAAGCCATACTCCTACAACACAAAAAAACGCCATATAGGAAAATTAGTAAACGTAGAAAAGACATAATTTGTACTCTCCCTCGTACGCGCTCCGCTTTCTTTAAAAGATTCTTTTATTTTCTTGGCCCTTCTTTATATAATAAAATAAATAGACACTGTCCAGTATACGGGTTAACGCTCTTTAACTGTAAAAAAAGGGTTTACTCATTTCTTCTAAACTACACATATGAAGAAACAGAAAAGTTGCTTATTTAAGTATAAATAAAATGGAGATTAAATAGTTTGCAGACAAATCTTCTATTTTTTATTATTATTATTTTGTTTTTTTAAGTTTTACTCACCTTTCTTTTTGTTTACATTTAGTTAAGTATACCAAATTTTTGTAGGCAGTAAGATACATTATGTACGTTATAAGTAATTTCACATAATTTTTGTAAGCCACGGGGGATCGGAACTGACACTCCTACTTACAGGTTATACTGTAACCTAGTTGGGAGATCAGAACTGCACCCAATACAATTGTAGCAAAGTGTAAATTTACCATGCACATATCAAATACCCATGTACTGCAATACTTATAAACGATCAATAAAGATTATTATTATTATTATTATTATTTTATTATTAATTAACAAATTGCAAAAACATTGTGAGGAAAACAGCATGTCCTAGAACAAAAAATTCAAAGACAAGTGACATCCACCAACCCGTACTGGGCCCGCGTGGTATATTACGGCCCATGCCCTCTCCTAGAGAGGAGGCCCGAGTCCTAACATTGAGAACATTATAAGGCTGATGATACCAAATTGCAAAAGGTGTAAACATTTCAAAACGAATTATTATTTCATCATTCCTTAATATTTTCAGTCGAAAGATGACCACTTTTGGACGTAAGGCTCCCCAAGCGTCGCCATAAACAACCGGTTCTGTGCATCTTGAATTCATCGGATTATCGAGACACTCACCAGGTTACCGGTTCACTTTGAGGGAGGTTTTCCAACGCTGCGTCTTCCAGTAGGTACGTGGTCGCCAAACATTTTTAGAACCTTCCGTCTGTTCTGCGAGCAATGTGCCCTACCCATGTTTAAACCTGGCTAAATATTTTAAGTTACTGACGTAACAATTTGCAAGGGAAAAAGTGATCTTTTGATAATGTCTCATTCTGCGAAAGCGGTATTATGGAAAAGAGACATTTTAAGTTCAGTAAAAATTTAAATGGAAAGAAATGTTTCAAGCCTTAGGATATTGTTCGAGCTGCTTTGTAAGACTCAATAGTTGGAATTATAATTTTTTTTTTCATGTCAAATACTCCTGTTTCCAATGTCATATAAAATATCACAACGTACCACAAATAGAATATAATAAAATCAAAGTCAATAAACTAAAATCAAATTAAAATCAGAATAAATAAAGTAAAACCAAAATTTAATATATTGTACAAAAAACTAAATGAAAAAAAATATGTTTTCTGTCCAGCAATGTGGCATATAAGGACAATTTAGTCTAATGGACATTTTTTGCTAACCCGCACTCTGCTCACCAAGGATGAGGTGCACTTGCACTTAGTAGTGAAGTGTTTCGTTTCCTTATATCAAGACTGAAGTGGTCCTAATCTTGACAAATTTAAAAGACAATGTAAAGATACAAATCAAACTGAATGGCCTGTTAATCTAGTGGTTAGTGACCCTGACTGCTATGCCGGAGGTCGTGGATTCAATTCCCACCCAAGACAAATGTTTGTGTAATGAGCATGATCATTTGTTCTGTGTCTGGGTGTAATTTATCTATAATATGTATGTATATATTTAGAAATAGGTATATAAGTATGTTTATCCGTTGTCTAGAACTCATATCAAGCTCTGCTTAGCTTGGGACTAGACGGCGATGTGTGATAGGTGTGGAATATATTATAGGTATATATACTCTAAACCGCTACTATTTTTACCATCTAGCGTTCTCATACATCACACTTTTCATTTCACTAATCAAAACCACCATTTTATTCTCGCACACAGAAATATTTAAACTGAAACTTCAAAATTCCATACATTGACTACGTGTTGCGTATCACAGGCCACAGCCACGCCACACGCGATCTACACAAACACCGGTTAACCGCGCTCACGGCCTATGATTAATCTCTTTATCCCGAAGCTTTGTGGCAACACCCTGTATGTTATACAGCGTGCGTTTTTTTTTATGTTTATGGCATTATTTGGACTTTTAGTTTTGTGGTGTGAAATGGTTAAGAAATAATTTTATCATAATACATATTTTGATCCGTTGAAGCCTGATTCATCAAAAAAACATATATAGTCTTTCATATTTTTTGTTTTGTTGTAAAAATATGTATGTTTATGTTAGTGAAAACATTATATAAGAAATCAATAACCTTCCTACTCAACTTCTGTATTGCGTTTCCATGGAAGTTAGAGATCGCTTTGAAGAGTGCTAGAGCCGCACAACATAGAAGATAACTTTTTAATAGGTAATGTTATTTTCAAACATAAATAACCCTTCTTTTCAGTCGGGAAAATTATTTTCCTATGCCTTCAGTTTCTAATTTTGTTACTTGATGTATAAACCATTAAATTTTAGTCGTTTTAATCCCGCGGAGGGCCGATTCGGTACATGAAACACTTTCGATTGGTAAAGATAAAAATGAAAAATAAAGTACCTTTTTTTCAAACTCGAATTAATTCACGCATGTACGAAATTAATTTCTTTAAGTAAACGTCAGCTGAGCGAGGCTAATGAACGTAGCTAGTTAGTACGCAATAACCGACACCTACCTACAAGATCATTGACTCGTTTACTTAAAGAAATTAATTTCGTACACGCATAAATTAATTCGAGTTTAAAAAAAGTACTTTATTTTTTAATTTTATCTTTACAAATCGATCGTGTTTCATGTACCGAATCGACCCTCCACAGGATTAAAAGGACCAAAATTTTACGGTGCATATAGCAAGGCTTAATAGCACAAAAAATCTGAGAACTGTTTTGTAGTTACGTCACAAAAAAAAAAAAAAAATTTTTTGCGATTCGGAATTATCTTCGAGACTCGATTCGTGAATTGCAATGTATAAAAAAAAAGATAAATGTAAACCCACAGTGCGCGAGTCCGACTCACACTTGGCTAGTTTTTTTATGAATATATTTGCTACTTATTTATGAATCTACAAATGTGAGTTTTTTTCTGAGACTCCCGTCTCGTGAGAGATAAGATTTGTGAGTTTTTATGTAGAGTGTAATTTCTGAAACTACTGCACCGATTCTAAAAATTCTTTCACGTACATGACAAAAAACATATATTTCCTACTTTTATGTGGAACCTCTGACAGAAACTAGTGTTTATTGATGTCTAAATTAAAAATACCGGCACCAATACCACGCACTTTGGACGCGAAGCGATGAATCCGACAAGCGATCTGTTTGCAGATGAATGGAAGATGATTTTATTGGCATGTCAGAAGTACTGTGAGAGGGATTGATAATTACGAGTATAACAAAACTTATATCTCGTTACATTTTTGTATTTCGATATATTTTTCTTTTTTTTTTGTTTAGTAATTGTTTGTAACACTGTTGTAATTAATTAATTAGATAAATAAATTTGTTCATCGGGCATTATTGGTCAAGATCCTTGCACATTGTTCTCCATAGAGATATAAAATTATATAACTGTTTCTAGATACATACACTTTGAAATTTTTACTATGGGACCAAACCTGAAATCGCGAAAAAAAATCAGCCAAGTTCAGTACAAATATGTTTGCCTAACTGGTGAAAATGTTCTGAACTTGGCTGATTTTTTCGCGTTTACAGTTTAGTTCCCATAGTTAAAGATGTTTGTTATAATGACTACTATCACGTACTTAAGTATCGGACACTAATTACCAGTCACCCTATATAACCAAGCCTTAGAATTGCAGGCTTGCGGACGGCGAGGAATGGGTATCCCGCCGTCCGACCGTCCGGACCGAACCCAAGTCGTCGACTGAACGTATTGTTCCACGAGCGCCTCAAGGTGATGTCAGTAAACCGTAGGGGCTTAGAAGTCTACTGGAGTCAAGGCTCTGCGTCTGAAAGGAAGATTCGGCCCTGGTATAAAAGGCAACGGAGGAGCAGCAGTGAGTTTTTATTCAGTAAAAATCTGATACTATCTCCCGCTCCGCCCAAGAGCGGGAGATGTCATTGGATAATTTTCCCACCTAAAAAAAAGGTAGCATCCTCCAACCAGACAGGTGGACAACTGCCTGATAGCTGATTTCGGGCTGTCGTATATACGACAATCAAAATTCAAATTCTTCTGCATCGCGCAATTTGAGTATATACTCAAGTCGCACGGAGAATTGGGGCGCCATAGAGATCTCGACACCCGTATATGATGCATAACCAGGAAATCACATTTCATCTCCGACACCCTTGAGTTCTTACTTCGATGACGTCACGAGGTAAGGAAAGCCTCGACAATCTCGTTCATCTACGTCCTATGTCATAAAATAAAACCTTTTACGACGCCAGCAAACATTTACGAGCTTATTCTTATAATTTTCCTTTCCTAGGAAGAGGGAATGTGATTCTTGGGGAAGGACTCGACTCTTACAAACCAGAGTGAAGGATGCTTTATGAGTTAACATCATTTATTCTTGGTACTCTTCATTGATATATTGTGAACTGAAAGATTTTGTATCCTAAAAAAATTTTGTGGCCGAGTGCCGATCGATGGTCCGACTTACGAGTTGTTGGTCGCTGGTTCAAACCCAGCCAGGTGCATTAATTTGTGTAAATTATTTCACCACCATTGTTCTCAAAACGGTGAAGGAACCCTAAAGAATGCGGCATGTCCTAGAACCAAAAATTCGAAGATATATGACATTCACCAACCGGCACTGGGGCCGTGTGGTGGGTTATGGCCCATTCTTTCTCCTAGAGAGGAGGCCAAAGTCCCAGCAGTGGGGATATTATAAGGCTGAATAATGTTTATGCCATAGTATTATCAGTGTGTGATATTTTTTAATTTTGTCACGGTTTTTAACCGACTTCAAAAAACAAAGAGGTTCTCAATTCTTCGTAATCTTTTTTTACGTATGTCGTCTAATTACTCGAAAACACTTGCCAATTCCGTTTTAGTCTGGACGTATTTCATTGTATTTTTTCTCGCTATTTCTGATAAATTACAATCACTGTGCACTACATGTTACATTCTAAAACAACAAAAAAAAATTGAACGAAAATTAGCACTTTAAAGAACCCAAAATATATATATTTCCTTAGAAATAAAAACCATCTTAACTCTAATAAACTATTGTTGGAATCTTATTGTTTGGATAAGGTTTTCAAATGACAATGACACTTGTTGTCGTGTGTGACAGCTAATATTTTAAAGTTAGAAATAACTGTCGTCTATATGGCGTTAGTTTTGATATTTGTTTTGTCAAATGACGATTTTACATTTAATGTGGCGCTTTAAATAATTCTTGAACTTTATGTGACATTAAATCAAATGTTTCAGATATTTATATTTTTGTAAGGATTTTTCTGGTTGTTTTTATACATACACTGACTTGAATAAATAGTTAACTGTTTCTGCCAAGATGGCGGTAGATCCGGTCCTCACTTTTATTAATAGCGGGTGTTCGAACCCACGAGAGTAGTCGGTTGTCGATTTTAGAAAGGGCAAGTCAAGGAAATAAAAGTGCTGTGTGGATAAAGTCAGTAATGTTGAATTAGTGATTCAACAATTCAGAAGCGGGATATTAATAGTTGGTCGGTTATACCAGCCAATTATATCCAGGCCCACATACGTAAGTTTGGTTGTTCTGATTTGACGCTGTCATAGGGTAAGAAAACTAATTTTATTTTCTACCTGTTTTTTTTTTTCTTCCTTTTTGTAATGTTCCTGTATTTAGAACTGTCTTTGTTGTAACGGATTGTGTTGGTTCAGTACCTTACACTGTATTGTAGTATTAAATATTGTGCTAGTAGCATTTGTGAACGCAAATAGGTTTGTTTATCTTTAAACTGACACAATTGTTTGGTACATATTCAAAGAAAAACTGAGTTTGATTATAATTTCCTCATCATTGAAGAGATTCACTGATCCAGTAAGGTCAATATCGATTTTTTTAAGAAACCAATGGGTACCTATTTATATTTTTCTGATAAGTTTTTATTTCGAGCTATGGGTTTACAAGTTACCCTCATTGTATTTTAATTGAAATGAATATAAATGTAGTGGTTTTTGTTTTAAACCAACGGCTATTACCCTTATTTTTACTGGTATTTTATTGATATAAATTTAACATGGACGGCAATATCGTTTGTGGATTTATTTTAATTATTTGAATACCGTAATTAGACAGAATAGAAAGACAATTGGTGTGCGAGTGCCGGCATTCGCTTGGGGCTTGAGTAATTAACAAATGATCTTGTATCAGACTAATCATAACTTTAATCTGAGACAAGTAGGTACAACTTTGAAATATGTTGCTGATGTGTTGTGTTGCTTACCTACAATAATTATATGAATGGTACGGGTTCATCATATTGTTTTCAACTATTTGGTTCTATTTGAAAACAGTTAGTGGTCTGGTTAAATTTGAATTTTTACGGCCACTAAGCAGTCATTGTTAGTGATTACATTAGTATTAAAAGGCTTGATAATACAACCTTAAATCTGATTGAACTATAAAGTCGTTTTCCAAACAAGGCCGAGACTAACAGCTAGCACTTTTTATAACATTTGTTGTGTGCAATTATTGTTCTAAAAGCAGTAGCAATGGGTGCAGCGTGATGCGTGAGGCAAGCGCAGCGTGGTGCGCCAGACGAGCGCAGTGTAGTGCACCAAGAGACCGCAGCGTGGTGCGTGAAGCAAGTACTGCGTATTATGTAAGGTGAGCGCACTGTGGTGCGCCAAGCCGCCGCAGCGTGGTGCGCCAAGCGGCCGCAGCGTGGTGCGCCAACTGGCCGCGGCGTGGTGCGCCAAGCGGCCGCAACGTGGTGTGCCAAGCAACCGCAGCATGGTGCGCGAAAAGAACGCTGCGTGATGCGTAAGGCGAGCGCAGCGTCGTACGCCATGCGAGCGCAGCGTGGTACGCCATGCGAGCGCAGCGTGGTACGCCATGCGAGCGCAGTGTGGTACGCCATGCGAACGCAGCGTGGTACGCCATGCGAGCGCAGCGTGGTACGCCATGCGAGCGCAGCGTGGTGCGCCATGCGAGCGCAGCGTGGTGCGCCATGCGAGCGCAGCGTGGTACGCCATGCGAGCGTAGCGTGGTACGCCAGGCGAGCGTATTGTGGTGCGCATGGCGAGCGCAGCGCGGTGCGCATGGCGAGCGCAGTGTGGTACGCCATGCGAATGCATTGTGGTGTGCGTGCAGTGCGCAAAGCAGGCGTCGCGCAGTGCGCAAAGCAGGCGTCGCGCAGTGCGCAAAGCAGGCGTCGCGCAGTGCGCAAAGTAGGCGTCGCGCAGTGCGCAAAGTAGGCGTCGCGCAGTGTGCAAGCCGAGCGCAGCGCGGTGCGCAAGGCGAGCGCAGCGCGGTACGCAAGGTGGGCGCCGCGCAGTGCCCTAGGCAGACGCCGCGCAAGGCAAGGTGAGCGCAGTCGAGTGGGAATGTAATCAATGCACAAGGGGTGCAATGCGTAGTTGTTTGATTGCACAATATGTGCAAGGCATAGTTGTTTGATTGCACAATATGTGCAAGGCATAGTTGTTTGATTGCACAATATGTGCAAGGCATAGTTGTTTGATTGCACAATATGTGCAAGGCATAGTTGTTTGATTGCACAGTATGTGCAAGGCATAGTTGTTTGATTGCACAATATGTGCAAGGCATAGTTGTCAGAGTGCACAATATGTGCAAGGCATAGTTGTCAGAGTGCACAATATGTGCAAAGCATAGTTGTCAGAGTGCACAATATGTGCAAAGCATAGTTGTCAGAGTGCACAATATGTGCAAAGCATAGTTGTCAGAGTGCACAATATGTGCAAAGCATAGTTGTCAGAGTGCACAATATGTGCAAAGCATAGTTGTCAGATTGCACAATATGTGCAAAGCATAGTTGTCAGAGTGCACAATATGTGCAAAGCATAGTTGTCAGAGTGCACAATATGTGCAAAGCATAGTTGTCAGAGTGCACAATATGTGCAAAGCATAGTTGTCAGAGTGCACAATATGTGCAAAGCATAGTTATCAGAGTGCACAATATGTGCAAAGCATAGTTGTCAGAGTGCACAATATGTGCAAAGCATAGTTGTCAGAGTGCACAATATGTGCAAAGCATAGTTGTCAGAGTGCACAATATGTGCAAATCATAGTTGTTAGAATCCACAAAATGAGCAAAGCATAGTAATTAAAATGCACAAGGTGTGTAAAGCATAGTTGTTAGAGTATACAAGGTTTTTAAAGCATAGTTAGATTGCACAAGGTGTGCAAAGCATAATTATTGGAGCAAATATATAGGTTTGATTTATTTGAAAAAAATTAAGGATTATGAATCTGAATTCGAACGCACAAAGTGTGCAAAGCTTAGAGCCAAATTCCCCAATAAACTAATTGCGATTAATTAAAACAAATACAGTTAGAGCGTCTAATCGAGATTATAGCTTCATTTGCATTTCACCGATATGAATTGGATCCAGTTTAGGCTAACTCAGTTTTAATTCTTTTGTTGTCGCCCATGTTTATGATACGGGTCTAAACTAGATTACGCTGAGCTCAGTTTAGTTGAACTAAGTTTTTATATTGAATGATGAAATCAGCCCTTAGTTGTTAGAATACACAAAGTGTGCACAGCATATTTGTTAGATTGCACAAGGTGTGCAAAACATAATAATATGTAGTTGTTGAGTGCACAAGATGTGCAAATCATAGTAGTTAGAATGCACAACAAAGCATAGTTAGTAGGCACAAGGTGTGCAAAGCATAGTTGTTAGATTGTAAAAGGTGTGCAAAGTATAATTATTAGGGCAAATATTTCTTTTTTGATTTGTTTGAGCAAATAAACAAATATGAATCTGTATTAGAATGTATAAGGTATGCAAAGCATACTTGTTAGATTGCACAAGGTATGCAAAGCATAGTTGTTAGAATGCACAAGCCGTGCAAAACGTAGTTGTTGGAATGCACAAGCTGTGCAAAGCATAGTTGTTTGAGTGCACAGCGCAATTATGCATAAGGTGTGCAAAGCATAATTATTAGAACAAGTTCTGACGGTTTCAAGGTAGTAGCGACTTGTACCACCCTAGTGGTTTCAAGGTAGTAGCGACTTGTACCACCCTAGTGGTTTCTAGGTAGTAGCGACTAGTACCACTAGTAATACAGTATATAGCGTACAGTTTTATTTTGGCGGCTTCGAGGTAGAAGCGACTTGTACCGCCCCAGTGGTGTTAAGGTAGTAGCGACTTGTACAGCTCCAGTGGTATGGTAGTAGCGACTTGTGCCACTAGTAACGTAATTAGTCAGGATCAGAATCAGAATTTCAATTTGTTAAACATAGGTTCTATCTCAAAACAGTCAATATGTAAACCATGTGGTTGCATAATGAGAAATATTACAAATTGTCATAAAAAAAAAGTATAGTAACATTTATCCATTAATAGCGAGATAGACTTTTCTTAAATTTTAATAAGGGTAAATTTTTGAATTATTGGGTTTTCGATGCCAAAAAAAAAAAAAAAAAGCTTATTTTCATACGATTTGTTCATACATTGAGGACGCACTGCAGTCTCTTTTTAAAAAAATCTGATAGCTTTTGAAACAGATATAAATTGATTCTAACAAACAAAGCAGTTTCGTAAATGTACATAGCTGGTACAGTCATAAATTTTAAGGATAGTTTTTGAGCCACATATTGACCGAATACATGGTTTATAACGTACAGTTGTATGTTGGCGGCTTCAAGGTAGAAGCGACTTGCACCGCTCTTTAAGTTTCAAGATAGTAACGCCTTGTTCTACAAGTATGTAGTATATATTACAGCATACTATATGTACATACAGTTGTATGTAACTGATTGCTATCGATTAATGGTAGTGTTTCTTTTATGCAATTGTAATTTACAGGTACGGGGACAGGGTGTGAAGTCCCCGTAAACCTTCATCAAAAACCAAGCATCCTCCCAACAGATGGATGTTGTTGTCTCATCCGGGCAGCTGTCTGGTGGTTGATGTCAGATTTTTATGTGGTTAGATCGCACGGAGAACTCTGAACTGCAATGCAGGATTTATAATTTTTTGTCGTTAATTTGTTATGTGGCAACATAAATGATTGATAAGAGTCTTTCAGGCGTCGTGATGCACGCCAGGTCAGTGGAAGTTTGGTTCCAGTGAGTCAGAACCGGACACCGCATAGATCTTGGTGATTCTGAGCTGTATGTGGTGATGTCCAGTGAGTCAGGGTGGTACTGTCCCAATGATTCGGGGATGCCCCAGTGAGATAGTGGTGATGTTCCATGAGTCGAGATAATTCTGCAGATTCCAGTTGGTCGGAGAAGTGCTGCAAGTACCAGAGGGTCGGAGCGATGATGTGTAACTCAATGCAAGCCATTACGTCTGACTACTGTCGTCAACCAGGAAAGTCTCTTCACATGATGGCCAAAAGTAAAGTCTGCTTAGTCAAGGTCACTGATGGGGCTAAGATCAGGTTAGCATGCTTGTGGTGAGGTTACCTTTTAAAGCCGTAGGTGCTGGCTGCATGGCTCAAGAGTTTTAGGAAGTGATATATGACATCACGATGTGGTAGCTGCACGAAGGCTGCGTTAATGTTCGTAGTCGAGGTTCACCAGAGGTTGGTTAGAGGTATGCGGAACAGTGAACAAGAACGAAGTCCCGCAAACTACCATTACCTTCATTTCTTTAAAATTTGATCGTTAAAGTAAAAGACACTCTCGCAATTACGCAGGGACGCGTAAGTTATGCGGATGGCCGAATGTTGGAATCTTATTGTTTGGATAAGGTTTTCAAATGACAATGACACTTGTTGTCGTGTGTGACAGCTAATATTTTAAAGTTAGAAATAACTGTCGTCTATATGGCGTTAGTTTTGATATTTGTTTTGTCAAATGACGATTTTACATTTAATGTGGCGCTTTAAATAATTCTTGAACTTTATGTGACATTAAATCAAATGTTTCAGATATTTATATTTTTGTAAGGATTTTTCTGGTTGTTTTTATACATACACTGACTTGAATAAATAGTTAACTGTTTCTGCCAAGATGGCGGTAGATCCGGTCCTCACTTTTATTAATAGCGGGTGTTCGAACCCACGAGAGTAGTCGGTTGTCGATTTTAGAAAGGGCAAGTCAAGGAAATAAAAGTGCTGTGTGGATAAAGTCAGTAATGTTGAATTAGTGATTCAACACTATATACGTGTATTTGTTGTTTATTTCGTGCAAAACTTTAACTTAAATCAAGTAGTACATGCACTATTCATAGTCCGTTGAATGCTTGGTACTCGATCTAAGTTGCACCGGTACTCTTGCCCATTCCATACGGGTCTTAGTGTAAAACATTCTATAGAAAATTTTCGTGTTTTCTCAGAACGTTTTCTTTAGAATCGTTCCGGAATTGCACGAAAGCACGGCATCGCATTTCGATTTGTTACGAAACAGTCGAGTCGGGAATGTTCTTTTCGGAAATACGGTTCACTTAAAGATGGTACCGAAAATTACTGGAGTTAACTCATAAATGAACGAAAAGACTGTCCATCGTGAGCTACAGGAAAAGTGAAATTTATTTCAAGATCGGTTTTGTTACGTTTTTAGGTCGTGATTACAATAATAATGACCGCACCAATGGCTTGTTGCGGACCACGACGGCAACGACGGCAACAATGCTCCAGAGGTGACCGAGGTGGAGATGAGAGTGGCGGTGCGAAGGCTGAGTGCCAAGAACACCGCCCCAGGACCCGATGGCTTGCCTGGAAAAGCCTGGGTCCTGGCCATGGAGGAACTCGGGTCTCGACTGAGAGGGCTCTTCAGCGCATGCATGGAGAGGGGCCAGTTCCCGCTTCGCTGGAAGACGGGGAAACTGGTCCTTATCGCGAAGCCGGGGCGCCCCGCGGACTCTCCGTCCGCGTATCGGCCCATTGTGCTGCTCGACGAGGTGGGCAAGCTCTTTGAAAGAGTAATTGCAGACCGCCTCGTCGTGCATCTGGCACGGAAGGGGCCGGATCTTGCGGACGGCCAAATCGGATTTCGCAGGAGGCGCTCCACTGTGGACGCCATCATGCGCGTGCGAGCCCTCACGACGGGGGATGCGGTGTCCCGGGGCAGGTGTGTCTTGGCGGTGTCTCTGGACATCGCCAACGCCTTCAACTCCCTGCCCTGGAGTTGCATTGGTAGGGCACTCCGGTACCACCGGGTGCCCGACTACCTCTGTCGGGTGATCGAGGCCTACCTGTCGGACAGGTTCATCATCTACCCCGGTCATCAGGGGGAGTTGAAACGGCGAAAGATGTCGTGCGGTGTTCCGCAGGGATCGGTACTAGGGCCGCCCTTGTGGAACATCGGGTACGACTACGTGCTGCGCGCCGACCTCCCCGACGGGGTCAGCGTGGTCTGTTACGCAGACGACACGCTGGTCCTGGCGCGGGGACGGTCGTACCAGGTGGCGGTCGAACTAGCGACGCGCGGGGTTGCGACAGTCGTGGAGAGGATACAGCAGTTGGGACTCGAGGTGGCATTGCACAAGTCCGAGGCCATGTGTTTTCACGGCCCTCGGAGCGCGCCACCTCCGGGCTCCCAATTAACGGTAGGAGGAGTTCACATCGGCGTCGGGTCGACGATGAAGTACCTGGGACTCGTCCTCGACAGCCGGTGGAACTTCAAGGAGCACTTCCGACGTCTGGCTCCCAGGTTGAATGCGACTGGGGCTGCGCTCAAGCGGCTCCTGCCGAACCTAGGGGGTCCAGACGCCTCCTGCCGGAGGCTCTACGCAGGCATCGTTCGGTCCATGGCCCTTTACGGTGCGCCGGTGTGGGCGCCATCGCTACGGAAGCGAGTGGCGGCCCGGCTAACCGCCTGCCAGAGGGTCATGGCCATCCGGATGATCCGCGGATACCGTACGGTGTCCTGCGAAGCGGCGAGCCTCCTTGCTGGCCTACCACCATGGGATTTGGAGGCAACAGTCCTTGCACACATGCATGACCTACGCGTGGAGATGCAACGTCGGGGCGAAACTCCGCTGCCGCGACAAGTCGCGGCATGGCGGACAGAGCTCCGGCGGGATCTCATGGTGAAATGGCGAGAGCGATTGTCGCAACCTCGTGCTGGGCACGCCACGATCGAGGCGGTAAGGCCCCTCTTTGAGGCGTGGCTGGAAAGGCCCCACGGCGTCGTCACCTTCCGTTTGGCGCAGGTGCTGACCGAACACGGCAAGTTCGGTCCGTATCTGTACAAGATCCGTGCGGAGACGACGCCCGGGTGTCGCCACTGTGCGGACCGCCCGGTGGACACGGTGGAGCACACAGTCGAGGTGTGCCCCGCTTGGGAAGAGCAGCGCCGTGTCCTCGTGGGGGCGATCGGCGGCGATCTCTCGCGCCGGGGCTTGGTTCAAGCCATGCTCCGGAGCGAGGAGGAGTGGCAGGCGGTCGCCTCCTTCTGCGAAGCAGTAATGCTAGTAAAGGAGGAGGCCGACCGCCTTAGGCAAAGGCGGACACGCCGCCGCCGCCGCCGGGTTTCCGATCCCAATTTCCGGCCACCGTAGGCGCGGGCTCGCGGACGGTGGGCAATGGGTAGCTCGCTGTCCGTCCGTCCGGTAACAGACCGGTCCGAGCTCAGGTCGTCTACGGCACGCACCGTTCCCGCGCGCCTCAAGGAGTTGTCAGCAAACTGTAGGGGTCCAGCAGGGCCGAAGCCTACTGGGGCCAAAGGTTATGTGAGACTGTCACCAAAGGCCCCAGGATAAAGGCAAGGAATGGAAAGGTAGGTTTTTTAGTCAGTAAAAGTCTGACACTGTTTCCCGCCCCACCCAAGGGCGGGATTCGTCATTGGATGATTTTACCTACCCAAAAAAAAAAAAAAAAAAAAAACCAATGGCTTGTGGACAACAAGCACTGGGTACCTCAGCGTCCGGTTGTCCGGTAAAGACCAAGCCCACGCGCGCT
Organism: Leucania comma; assembly: GCA_958295575.1. Classification (NCBI taxonomy): domain Eukaryota; kingdom Metazoa; phylum Arthropoda; class Insecta; order Lepidoptera; family Noctuidae; genus Leucania; species Leucania comma. The sequence goes on along the minus strand of OY282476.1, from coordinate 5,299,820 downwards.
TCAAGGAGATGTTAAGAAACTGTAGGAGCCGTGCCGTGCCTGTAGGCAAATGAAGAAACATTAATGGGTTTTGTTCAGTAAAAGTCTGATACGCTCTCTTTCAGTTCCACCCTAGAGAGGGAGAAGCCAGTGTTAGATCATTTCCCCTTTTGTACGTCGTGGGTAAACTCAGATTATGTTATACATTGTGTATTTTTTTTTATCACCACTGCTCTTAAAAACAGTAAAAGAAAACATCGTAAGGAAACGAGCATGTCGCAGATCCAGCAACCCATATTGGGCCCGCGTGATGGATTACGGCCTATTCCCTTTCTAGAGGGGAGCCTGCAACCCGGCAGTTTGAACAGTATAAGGCTATGTTGATGCTTATGCTTTATAATAATATCGGGATTATCTATATTTAGAAATAGCATTTTTGAAAAAGACAAAAATAAATGACAATTAGAGCTTATAAAAACGAGTGGCAATTTGCCAACGGCAGAGGTAGCTGCAGCCGGCAACACGTGGTGGCAGCAGCCATCGACACGTCGGCGGTAGCCGTTGACACTTTGACGACAGCCGTTGACACTTCGCCGAAAGCCATCGGCCTGCAGCAGCATTTATTTCTGCCGTTAGCAACTTGCCATTCGTGTATATGATCTCTTACAGGGACTATCAATCAACCCCTTTACCTACATTTTTGGTATGTCGAAACTCGTTATCGCTGATGAAGGTAAATTTTTCCAGAGACTCCTTGTCATTGATCTTGCCTTGACAAGACTATTCATTGTGACTTAAGGAATTCTTTTTCAAGATCCGGAAATAAACCGAACCTGACCCGACCTGTTTTCGGGATTGAGATAAAGGGTACACTAAGACAAATACTGCTAAGAAATAACTATAAAGGACTATTTGTTGATCACGATGCTAGCAAAAAAACCAAAGTCGGCCTAATATAGAATTACATATTTAGCTTAAAGACCACAGATATAGATAGACATAGATAACGCAAGCATCACGATCTGTATGAAAACCAAGCGTGCCATTTTTTGACTACCTATTATGACGTCATAAGCACTATTTAGTGAAGACGCCGCCGCGTACGGCGCCCCCCTCGCTCCACCCCCACACCAACAGCACAATTAACCATTTTTATATTTTTAATTGTGTACATTTTTAGCTGTACTCCGATGCAGACTGAGCGCGAAAGTGACCACTTACGATTTTTGTACGTAAGCTAGGCACGCGAAGTAGTTGCTCTTGAGTTATCTAGGTATATCTATATCTGTGTTAAAGACGGTAGCACTACTCTTCTACAATGCCACATCTTTTCAGCCAAAAGAAGTCCACTGCTGGACATTGGTCTTCCCAAACATCGCCATTATGATCTGTCCTGTGCGTCAACCATCCATCAGCTGATTCCCGTGACCCTCACTGGATCAATGTCCTCAACTGGCGACAGCTTACTGGAAGATGCAATGTTGGAAGGCCTCCTGTTTAAAAATACCAGACAATAAAAAAAAAGTTTTGTTTTAGTTATTCCTCATAATATGCATCTAAATCATCTCGTCACCTCTTTCTGGGCCAGCCTTGCCGGCGGCCTTTTTATCAACGGAAACACACTGCTTGACTCCTACCCCACCTCAGCGATTACCTACTGTGCATGCAATTGACATACCCCGCCTATATTTGAGATGGTTTTGAAAGACGCGAGAGAGGATTTTTGGAAGGAATTAGGGGAGGCCTTTCAGTGAGACAGTAATGCCAACGAACAAAGGAAGGTTATTTTCTAACCATTGTTAATGCTATTTTCAAAGTTATGAACACAGTACCTAGAATCCTACTGATGGGATTGTCTGATCTCTTTGCAGACAAGGTAAGCCGATAATACCGACGTCTAAGCCTCGAAATGTGTTATGATATCCAAAATAAAAAAAAATATACTATAACAGTAAGCTCTTAGTAACTACTGGCCATTATTCCATACTATTGATCCATACACTTTTTTTTGACGTGTAAAATCACCAAAGGATTTCTACCGCTCTAGATTGGAGCGAGGCATGTCATAATTTTACTGGCTATAACCCACTTGTGTCCTTCAGTTCCCCTTTGCGTTCCAGGGCCACGGTAACACTGCACCGTGTAGGCGCTCTCTTTTTTTTTAATTTACTAATTTGTCCATCAAAAGTAACCCCATTTAGAATTTAATAATTATATGACGCGTCATTATTGAGATTTCAGAATTCCGTCTTTTCTAATATACAAAATTGTCGTGTCAGTGTTTGTTAGTGAACTATAACGGCTATACCAATTTTTAAGAGTATATTTAGGAAAACTAGAAGAGAAAAAAAAGCCTGCGGTTTATTTACACAAAAATAAGCCGCAGGCTTTTTTACTCTTCTAGTTTTTCTTTGATAATTTATATGGTGAACCTCGTTTATCGTGTCAGCTAGATATGTGATGGCAGTAGGGGCCGGATGGTTCTGGAGTGGCGACCGCGTACCGGAAGACGCAGCGTTCGAAGGCCTCCTACAAGGTGGATCGATGATCTGGTCAGGGTCGCTGGAGTCCGATGGATGCGAGACGAACAGGACCGGTCATTGTGGTGACGCTTGGGGGAAGCCTATGTCCAGCAGAGGACGTCTTTCAGCTGAAATGACGATGGCCTCATCATATGTGTATACGTTTTTAACTGAATCAAGCCAAACGATTGAGAGCAAATCAGCTGTAATAGACGGATTGACGGGTAAGCCTTACACCCTTTTAGTATAAGGTTTGGAACATTCGGTGTCCTAAAGATTATGTACAACAGGGCAGAGCAGTATCTGATCTAGCCTTTTGATGAAAGTCCGAATAAAATTAAAGAGTTTCAAGAGTAGACGTTATTTTAAACGTGCAGACGTTACAACATTATAAACATAGGACTATTCAGAGCGACCTCTAACCTTTCCTTTCCAGAACAGTACCCTAGGGCCTAGGCGAAAGTATAGTTTATCCTAAAATCGGCTTTGGTAGGTTTTTTTTTTTATCGTATGTAAAATCATCCAATGACAAATCCGACATATATATACGAGTATATATCTACAGGTATACTGTACCTATCTATATGTGTTGAATCCCCTGCCGAGGTGATTGTCTGATCTGTTTGCAGACACAACAACCCGATAATAGCCAACGTCTAAGCCTTCAAATGGCAATCAAGGGGATGTTAGTACAAATCTAACTCATTGTATTAGTTCTGGGAATTTGGACATATACACCGTGAAATTTTAGTGGTTGTTTTCCCGCGGCCGAACGACTTGCCATAAGGAGTACTTACGAAGCATATAGTAAACTTTAAAAAAATAAATCGACTTCACTAAAAAAAAAAATACACTAAAAGGAACAAAATAACTTTAATTTCGGAAGTCGTTCCGAAATTAAAGTTATTTTGTTCCTTTTAGTGTATTTTTTTTTAAATACTGCGAAACACCGACGTGTTCCTCGGTATTTTTTTTCTTATTTAACACCTAAAGTTAAAGGTACTAGAGAGGTGATATAGCACACACATGAAATTAAAACTCAACTGGATTAACAGTCGAGATCGACCGGTTCTGGACCAATAACCTGTACCTGCACTTTTTAAATTTTATGCAAAATGGAAAAGATATCTGGAAAATAAAAATAAAAATATAATTCTCAAGTTAGACGAGTAAAGACGGCTGTCAAGTTGCTAAGCGGAGTTCTAAATAACATGCGGTCCCGACAGATGTTGTCCTTGACCGATCCGTTGACCCGAAAGCCGACTTTTCGTCAGAAAAAAAAATAGAAAACGCGATTGCAGTGCCACCTACCGAATTCAATTGTGTTTTCATACCACACCAATCAAATAAGCCCACAACATTATGAAATCAGTCAAGTTTTATAAGAGAAGGGGAGAACACGTACATACATATATGTATAAAGATGTGATTAAACGAAAGTACTTAAAAAAATAAACCTAATGATTTAACACACGAAAACCTTCAATTGATGGAGATTAATAATGGCGGTGAGAGATGGACCTCCCTCTCACAATAATCTGACTAGATAACACTTAACAAAATCAATTCCATCACTTCCAAACAACTAAAGCAAAAGACAACAGACTTTAATGCCTTATTCAAAAATACTTTCTAAATACAAAGGCGTTAAACCTAAAATGCAAATCAAGTGCCACAAATACACTAGTATAACACTGCAGTCTTATCAAAAACCGAAACAAAACCAAGTTAATCCACCAATTATTCAGTGTTTTGGGTAACTCCGTCGTACCAGTACTTTCGCGAACCGACAAATTTATTCTTCAACCAGAATCGCTTGACGCAACAAATCACGCCCCGGAAAGCACTTGCGTGAGGTTAACAATCTTATTAATGAATTAGCAAACGATTCTGAACTCTATCTTTTATGTGTTAAGTTTGATACTCGTTCTGGGAGTTTTCCGCTTGGTTACGATCCGTATCAAGGTAGGTTTTGTTTCGAAATCAGGATGTTTACTAACGATTTCACGTAAGCACGGCTGGTTACTGACAATATAATTTATACAGTCGAGATATACTTGATTAACCTTGGGAAAAACGCAGGAAACTTGGTGAAATACGCCGTTTGTGCAAGGTTAGGAGATATGTCCTAATTTAGGGTCTTCTCTCTAGGGAAGAAGCGAGCTGATGCGTACAACGTTAATGTCATGCGTCATTTGTTTGATGACGTCTATTAACTGGGTCCATAGGCCCAACCACGAGTTCCTAAACTGAATTGTTAAAGGAATGGGGCTTTAGTGTATATAGTATAGCCCCATCCTTCTTGGACGCCCGTAAGCTTGATATTTTAACGCGTCACGGTAAGCTCTCTGATGTCTACCATTGTGTTAAGGGACTCTCAAAATAATATAATATAATATTTCCACAACTATTACACAACACCGTCTAGTCTCAAGCTAAGCAGAGCTTGTGTTATGGGTACCAGACAGCTGATAAACATACTTATATATTTCTAAATACATACATATTATAGATAAATAACACCCAGACACAGAACAAATTATTGTGCTCATCACACAAACATTTGTCCTGTGTGGGAATCGAACCCACGAACTCCGGCATAGCAGTCAGGGCCACTAGCCACTAGACCAACAGGCCTGTCTAAAATAAAATTTTGAATGCTTTACCAGAAGTTGGTCATACACAGTAGGTAAATAATTATACAAAACGTTTGGTGCGTAAGTATAGGTGGGATGTCCACCATGTACCGATCCCGGGGGAAACGAAGGCAATGAAGGAACAGGATAGGTTTTTAGTCAGTAAGAGTCTGACACTATCTCCCGCTCCACCCAAGGGCGGGATTTTACCTACCATAAAAATACCATGTACCGCACACACACACACATCGCCGCCGCGCCGTACGCCCACCAGGCGTACGGCGCGGCGGCGATGTGTGTGTGTTCCAATGATGGTCCGAAGATGTTTTTTTACGCTATCATCCTACTCTCTTTATTCCTATTTATTTTGGGGTTTATTTTACACTAGCGATCCGCCCCAGCTTCGCACGAGTGCAATGGTGATATTAAATATATTATGCATGTATTATATACATAAACTTTTCTTTTGAATCACCTATTTAAAAAAAAACCGCATCAAAACCGCATCAGACAGCGGGAAGCGACTTTATTTTATACTATGTAGTGAAGTGTAAGTAAAACAGTCAGTAAAACTAAGTAGAAATGCGGTTTTATTGTGTTGTTATGTCTCTTATTTAGTTGTGTCCTAAGTAGACTAAGTTTTAACTTAAACAACACTTTACGTGCGCTGCCGCACGCTTATACCGTGATGCGTTCACAAACATGTAAACTTACATACACAAGACCCCCCGGGGAACCACTATTCGTTCCGTGCGGGTATTGGACCCGTGACACAGCGCAGCAGCAAATCGCCCAATCACAAAACATAGTATTTTTTACATTTTCATTCTACCGTCATTATTGCTATTTATTTGGGGTTTATTTTACACTATGTTTTCTTTAAAATTTCGATCGTGTACAAAATACTCGCTTTACATACAGTCATGTTCAGAGTACGCAGCGTTGGAAGGCCTCCCACAAGGTGGACCGATGACCTGTGGTGCTATTCTCTAAGAAAACGCAGCGCTGCCTCAACGACGAACACCCAAATAGGATACATTGGATTGTCAACCTAATGTACTAAACATTGGATTGTAAATTCAATGTATCCTATTAGGATGTTCGTCGTTGCGGCAGCACTGCGTTTTCTTAGAGAATAGCACCACTGGTGAGAATCGCGGGAATCCGACGGTGAATATGAGACGCACACGACCGAATGTTATGTCCAACAGTGGTCGACTTTTGGCTGAAATGATGATGATGGCAGAGTACTCAATACTATGTAAAATTCAATGCAAATGAAAAGGCTTGCAATATGTTATATTCTAAGGTTATAAGCAATGACGACAAAAATGAAAAAAAAAATGTAAATGGCTAGTATCTACGAGTATTAAGCAGCTGTCTGACAATTGGTGCAATGATTATAATCAGAGGTCGGAGTATGTAGATTGATTTAATGTCGTTGACGTCAAACGTAGAGGATAATATGGATATGCCTCCAAAATACCGGAACTTCATATTTATTGTGATATTTGTTCCGGAATTTTGAAATTAGCACGAATTTGTGTTTAAGGTGAAAAACGTATTAATAATATCAATCTACGCTGCCAGTGTTAGCTAATGGTGAAAGAAATCAATATTTTATTTTATACAAAAATACCTTGGAATAGTAACACCGTATTTTGTCCCTTACTGTTGAATTAGAAATGACGCTTGACAGTATGACGCTTTATTTTATTTTAGTCCATAATTCCAATCCCGGAACTTTTTCCGGTACTTCCCGCACATTATGGATAAAATGGCATGTCCATATTATAATATCTTGACGCAAGTATATAAAATCAATCTACCTACTCCGACCTCTGATTATAATATTATTAGTTATAAAGGAAACCCTCTTGACCTACAATAAGAGTCTCTTTTATCGTAATTATAAGAAACGAAACGACAAGATCAATTAGAAAGCCTATCTTTAAAATAAACAAAGAATATAATCTCGTTAATTTAACACCAGAAAGACCGTGGCAGAAAGAAAAAGTGCCTTGTTTCGTTGCGAAAAAAAAAACATCTAATTAATGACACTATTTCATTAGGGTCTCTTTTAATTACAGGGCAAATAATTCTCTGCGAAATAATTGTTTGTTCACCGTTTTGTTGCAACAGAACAAATAAGGGTCATTTTTCATTGCTATGTTTTATAATTGTTGTTTGAGGGAGTTTAAATATTTATTGTTTGCTTTGTAACCTTTCGTAATTATTCGCTGTCTAAATTGCATGTTTGTCTTTGTGATCGGTTGGACAGAGTAATTTACACAATCATGATATGTTCGATAAAATAGTTCATTTTCTGCAATTGCTAATTTGCATGTGTATCAAACGACGTTTTTCAATACACTTACAACTCGTGGGTGTTGACACACGCCTCATCGTCCCTCATGGACTGTTTTCAGGACTAGTGCGGAAAACAGTTCATGGCGTGCCTAAAAGCAGTGGGATAAAGGCGGGTTTTCAAGTAAGTATATTGTAAATAATATTTTAGTTATTGACAGCCATCCTTATATATATACGCTGAACGTCACTTTTGGATTTTCATATTATACAAATCCTAACTTCACGTAGCGTTCCACGCACACCTCAAAGAAATGTCGTGTACAAGGAGCAAATGAAGAAATACGAACGGGTTTTAGTCAGTAAAAGTATTTCACTCCCTCTCGCTCTCCAGAGTGGGAGGAGCCTTAATATAATAAACCATCTCAAAAAAAAAAATTGTTCTCAGACTCACAAGAGCTATAAAGTTGGTGGTTGGGGTTTTTTTTTTTTTTTTTTTTTTTATGGTAGGTAAAATCATCCAATGACAAGTCCCGCCCTTGGGTGGAGCGGGAAGTAGTGTCAGACTCTTACTGACTAAAAACCTACCCCGTTCCTTCGTTGCCTATAGTGCCGGGGCTGAGCCTTCCTCTCAGAAAACGGCCCTTGACCCCAGCAGGCTTCGACCCTGCCTGCTTGCAGTTAGCAGGCTGGGCCTCTTCGGTGTGCTGACAGCTCCTTGAGGCGCGCGGGAACAGAACGCGCCGTCGACGACTTGGGCTCGGTCCGGTCGGTTACCAGACAATCGGACAGCGTGCTACCCATTGCACGCCGTCCGCAAGCCCGCGCCTACGGTGGCCGGAAATCGGGATCGGAATCCCGGCGGCGGCTGGGGCGAGCGCCCCGTTGCCTCTGCCTGATGCGGTCGGCCTCCTCCTTTGCTAGCATTACTGCTTCGCAGAAGGAGGCGACCGCCTGCCATCCCTCCTCGCTACGGACCATGGCCTGAACCAAGGCCCGGCGAGAGAGATCGCTGCCGCCGATCACCTCCACGAGGACACGGCGATGCTCCGCCCAGGCGGGGCACACCTCTACAGTGTGCTCCACCGTGTCCTCCGGGTGTTCCGCACAATGGCGACACCCGGGCGAATCCTCCGCACGAATCCGGAACAGGTACTTAGCGAACTTTCCGTCTTCGGTAAGCACCTGCGTCGTGCGGAAGTTGAGAACGCCGTGAGGTCTTTCCAACCACGCCTCAAGGATGGGCCTTATCGCCCCAATTGTGGCGCGCCCCGAACGAGGTTGCGATAGTCGCTGACGCCATTTCGCCATGAGATCCCGCCGGAGCTCTGTCCGCCATGCCTCGACTTGTCGTGGCAGTGGAATTTCACCCCGGCGTTGCATCTCCATGCGCTTGTCGTGCATGTGTGCAAGGACTGTTGCCTCCAGATCCCATGGCGGTTGGCCAGCAAGGAGGGTCGCCGCCTCGCGGGAAATCGTTCGGTACCCTCGCACCATGCGTATTGCCATGACCCTCTGGCACGCATTCAGCTGGGCCCTCGGTTGCTGTGTCAACGTCGGTGCCCACACCGGGGCCCCGTAGAGGGCCATGGACCGAACGATTCCCGCGTAGAGCTTCCGGCAGGAGGCGTCTGGTCCCCTGAGGTTGGGCAGGAGCCGCCCGAGAGCAGCCCCAGTCCTATTCAGTTTGGGAGCCAGACGTCGAAAGTGCTCCTTGAAGTTCCACCAGCTGTCGAGGACGAGTCCCAGGTACTTCATCGTCGACCCGACGCTGATGTGAACTCCTCCTACCGTTAGCTGGGAACCCGGTGGTGGCGCGCCCCGAGGGCCGTGAAAGCACATGGCCTCGGACTTGTGCAATGCCACCTCGAGTCCCAACTGCTGGATCCTATCAACGACTATCGCAACCCCGCGTGTCGCTAGTTCGACCGCCGTCCGGTACGACTCTCCCCGCGCTAGGACCAACGTGTCGTCCGCGTAGCAGACCACGCTGACCCCGTCGGGGAAGTCGCCGCGCAACACGTAATCGTACCCGATGTTCCACAAGGGTGGTCCTAGTACCGATCCCTGCGGAACACCGCACGACATCTCTCGATGTTTCCACTCTCCCTGGTGACCGGGGTAGATGATATACCTCTCCGATAGGTAGGCCTCGATCACACGACAGAGGTAAAGTTGGTGGTTGGGTTGGCATATAGAGGAAAGAGCACAGATTTGAGTGGTTCTAGGCTAAACAACAGGTTAATATAACATCACTCTACAATCCACGAAAGCCATTAAGTTAATGTCTGAGGTGGTATTTAGAGGAAAGGACCACACAGATTTCTCTCTGCTCAAACTGATCAAAGACCCAGACGGTACTGACATTTCCCAGAAATCGTGTAGCTCAACGTAATAATAAATTTTAAAGTGGTTTTCAGTAGAATCTAGTTTTACCGGCTAACTCAGATAGAAGCTTCAGGTTGTGAAAAGTGTAATATGAGTTGTGAAATTCGCAGTAACAATTTGAAATTGGAACTATGCCCAGTAAGCTCGCTCACCCAGAATCAATTGGCTCTAATAGTTTTGTAACAAACTGGGTTAACTTGTATTGTGATCGAGGTAAGTCCAGATTGACTACTGTTTTTTTTGTTCACTTTTTGTTGCATGGTCGATGGGGACGAAAGGTTTTGGGGTGATGACCACGTACCGCAAGACTTAGCGATAGTAGGCATCCCACAAGGGGAACCGTTGACCTGATGAGGGTCATGGGAATCTGATGGAGGCGAGACGCACGGGACTGGTATTTATGGCGACTCTTGGGGGAAGCCTATGTCTAAGAGTGGACGTCTTTCCGCTGAAATGATGATGATAAAAGTAATCACTTTTAATTTGGTTTTTCCAAACAGATAGGATGTCTGTAATAGTAACAAACTTAGGTACATCGAGATCCAGGGTTGCCAAAAAGTCTCCGTGGCTCCGTAAATTGAATGAACACCTGTTTTAGGAAGTCCAGACGCATATTTCCGGAGGTTCTACGCGGGTATCATGCGGTCCATGGCCCTTTACGATCAGTTGGTGTGGGCGCCGTTGCTGCGGAAGCGACCGGTGGTCAAACCACACGATCTCTCCCGAAGCCCCAAGCCTCCTTACCGACTTCCGTCGTGGGATTTAGAGGCAACCGTCGGAAACGCAATGCCGGGCCGAAACTAGGGTGCTGCGGCAAGTCGCGACATGGTGGTCAGAGTTCCCGCGAGAACTTACAGCGATAGCATCTGTCACAGCCCAGCGCTAGGCATGCCCCTTAATCATGGCGGTAAGTCCCTTCTTTGAGAAGTGGCTGGAAAGGCATCATGGTATCCTCACCTTCTGCATGACGCAGGTACTACAGGCTGCACTGAAGGTGTGCCGCTTGGGCGGATCACCACTGTGTCCTTATAGAGGCGATCGGTAGCGGCGACCTCTCGCGCCTCTCCCTGGTATAGGTCATGGTTTGGAGCAAGGAAGAATGAACGGCAGATGCGACGTGGGTCTTTTTATCAATTTCTGGGCTGTACCTGTGTATCTTTGTGATATAGATAGACAATACTATTTATAAACAAGAAAAACTACATCAGAGGCTCACGTGAGTAATAAAGGTTTTACTTTTTTTTCATAAGTGGCCTCTCGCAGATCAACCAATGAGGTTATCGTCTGCTTAGCCAGATTTACCTGTGGAAACCTTCATATATTAAATCTTCCAGCCAAAACTTATAAAAAACTTAAAACAGTAGTGTTGTGTGTAGTCGCTTACACAGTAAGGACACTAGTTTAGGGAGCTTAGGGCATCACTGGAGGTGAAACAGTAAATGACAACCTGGACTGAACATAGGATGGTCTCACCTCTTTTTTTTTAGGTGGGAAAATCATTCATTGACATCTCCCTTTGGCGGAGCGAGAGGGTGTGTCAGACTTTTACTGACTAAAAACCCACCCCTGTTCCATCTTTGCCTTCGTTCCCTAGAACCTTCGTTCCTAGCCCCAGGCTTCATTTTAGAGATGAGACCACTGCTGGGGCCCAGATTTGTTTGGCTGAGGGGGGGGGGGTTGCCCCTGGTATTGGTCTCACCTCTACAGAATATATTTTATTTCTATACGCAAAACTTTGCTTTTAAATTTCCAAACCACAAATACTAAATTCTTGTATACTGCTTCTTACCGTGTCCAAGAATTTAGACATCACAATTTCATCAATGTTAAAAGCTCTTTTGCTAAAAATAACGTGAAGAAAAATATTTACTTGAAATCTCTTAGGGAAACACGACAATCCTTGGTAAAGTACACCGTTGAACGCTGCAACTTCTAAAATATATATTTTACTACAGCACTTGTTTGTGCCCGCTCTCCGGAAGGATTAAAAGTGTATTGCTGAGGTGTATACTTTATGTATGCTGGTTAAAAGACATCGCGGGTTACGTAAGTATACTTAGTTAGTGATAGCAGAAATACATCTTTATAAGCAATACGCTTTTATCACTGAATGTTTAAAGGCATGAAAAAAAGTAAAAATAAATACTTTTACCTGACACACACAACATTTTTTATTAAATGCTAAAACAGGAGAAATAAATAAACAAAAATATTTTTTTAGACATCTGTTGATTGTGTGCACAAAATATTGGCATTGCCACTTTGTATGGCAATGCTTAATCTCTGATCGAGGTAAAAGCCAGCCCTTGGGTTACGTGAAGTGTCAACGAGGCGTTTGGATATTTTTTTAAAAAGCGTATGTCGGACTTCTAATGAATGAGAACAGTGGTGGCCGAATGGTAACGGCCCCGACTTACGAGTTGTAGGTTGCGGATTCAATCCCAGCCAGGTGCATTACTTTGTGTAATTTATTTCATCACCACTGCTCTCAAAACGGTGATGGAAAACATCGTGAGGAAACCGGCATATCCTAAAACCAAAAATTCGAAGACATGTGACATCCACCAATCCGCACTGGGCCGGCGTGGTGGAAAACGGCCCATGCCATGCTTTTCTTGGACTCCATGGCCCAAGAGTTTCAACCCTAAACGACTAAACCCCACAAAGCATTACTAAAACCAAAACACCTACTGAAACATATATTTAAACCTAATCATGTATTACTAATTGGATTATTGAGCAAGATTTTTGTGACTCACTCTAAAACAAAACCATCTCAAAATTTAAAATATCAAGGGCTCTATACCTTTTGTTTAAACACAATTTAACTTTTAACATGTAAATAATGATTATCAAAATATTCAAAATGTTTGAGATTAATGTGTGCTACCAATATTGCTAATATCATCGAATTTTGTATTGAGACAATCACTTTCGACTAGTAGAGTTCCATTATCAAGAGCTTTATCTGTTGTAGGGCCTAGAAGAGCCGATGCCTGTTAAGGCCATGGCAAAACATCTAAAAAGGAAAGTAGAGGTCTTAGAATACGAAGTCAGCAAAAGTCTGACACAAACTTAAAAAAAAATCCCTATCCCTATTACTATCTTTTAGTCTAGTAGTCGTTTGGTGATTCAAAATCTTAAAAAGTCTATTACCTTTGCTACGAGACTGGCGTAGCCACACGACCGCTACGACGTAGCTCGTAGCCGTATTATAATCGTCTAAAACTGCTCATAGCTTGAACACTATTGCTTATTTATTTAAGGCTCGAGTTTGATTACTATCTCACTCATCTGCTACGACGCGACGCTATTCGATAATGAAGCACGCTTGCCTAGAAGTAACCTAGTCTCTTAGTCTTACCTTAAATATCGTCGAGGCTTTGGGTTCGATTCCCACTCAGGACAAATGTTTGTGTGATGAGCACGATCATTTGTTCTGTGTCTGTGTGTAATTTATCCATAATATGTATCAGTGGTCTAGTACTCATAACACAAGCTCTGCTTAGCTTGGGATTAGACGGCGTTGTGTGATAATTGTGGAATACATATATATATACATATACCTACTAATAGGTTGGCCTCTGGTAAGAAATCCCACTCCTTAGTTTACCAAAAGTAACCTACCTGATGTTGTAACAATTAATTTAGCCATGTTAAATGTGTCTTCCATTAACCCATCAACCCTTAGTCAGCTCAAAAGCGGTCGCACCCAAACATCACAACACAAGACTGACAAATTAGACCAAATTACGGAAAAATCAACCATCAAATTAAACACGTCAGCCATTAAAAAGCAACAAGCGTCGGAAAATGTAACAAAAATTACAAAAAATACCAATAACATTAAGGGAACTCGGAGTGACAGAGGTAAAAAAAAAAAATTCGCCATTAGCTTTTGGCAAAAAGGTTAAGCACGCGAATTAACGTGAATGGGCAGTCGCGTGCCTGTAATTGGCTTTGGGCAGGGCATTTGGAGCAGTTGGGCACAATTTGGCTGATGCAGATGCCCAATAAATAAATCGATATATGAGTAAATGTTATTGATTGTGGCATATTTTTGGTGATGATTTTGTCGTAATAAAAAATGGATGATCTTAACAAATTGTTAAAAACCGTGTATTTGATGCATGCTCAAGAGATTATATTTTTAGAAGTACGTATATCAAACTACGACGTCAACTAGCAAACAGTGTGGTTTTTCTTTTACAAAAAAAAAAAATACATACTTCACCATCAACGATTGCATCATCATTTAATAAGAATATTATAATCATCCTCAACATCATCACTTCAGCCTGAAGACGTCCACTGTTGGACATAGGCCTCCCCCATATATCGCCATAATGAACGGTCTCGCATGCATCGGACTTTCGCAGCCTTTACGAGGTCATCGAACCACCTTGTTGTTCCAACGCTACGTGTCCCGGTACGTGGCCGCCACTCCAGAATCTTTCAGCTCCAACGGCTATCTGCAAGCATGTGTCCTGCCCATTGCCACTTTAACCTGGCGATTCTTCGTCCTATGTCGTTTTGTTGAGATTTCATTCCCATACATTTGATTAGTTTTCTATTAGCGTTAACTATTGTAAATTATCAACTTAGCTAAGCCTGCTAGAGACTGCAGTGGCATTTCAATGGATAAGAGATGCACAGGATCGAACGTTGTGGCGACACTTGGAGGAGGCCTATGACCAACAGAGAACATCTTTCAGCTGAAATGAGTACAGCATTCGATTCTGTTGTTTCGTGTTTTTTAATCTAGGATAATCTATTATTATGCTATTAAATCCCACACTATAATAAAATTTCATGTTTTTTGGTCATAATAAAAATTCAGTCGTGTCATGGATGTCATGTGGGCTTAAATGGGATTTGCTGTTTAATAGATGATCCGTGTAGGAAAATATTAAACCCTGGATTTGATGCAATTTATTTTTAATAGGTGGTTTTAAAAATTATAACAAAATGTATCAATGTTGCAATCGTTAGCGTTTGATATTTGTTTTTGCAGTTATTTTACTGTTGAACAAGGTTCTTTTTAGCATCAAGGACCATTTTGGTTTTCCCACAAAATAGGGCCCCCTTAGGCCCAGTATCCACCAAAGCGGAGAGGAGAAGAGACGAGAGGAGAAGTGTTTGAATAATCCAATCCGATTTCGTTATTTCCACATCTCTTTTTCGCTTAGCTTTGATAGAAATGGATCAAGCGGAGAGGACAGACTGAAGATGTCTCATTTTTCTATAGAATTTGTGCGGTGAACAAGAAAGCGGTGCGGCAGTGCGGGCTAGTCGAGCGGCCGGGCAGCGCACGCGTTCGCGTACCCCGCAACCCGCTGCCTTCTCTCCGCGCCTCTTCTCTCACAGCTCACATCTCTGCTACACAAAGCTCACATCTCGTCTCCGCTACACTTCTCCTCTCCGCTATGGTGGAATTAATCTGCCAGCTTCCTAACACATAGATAGATAGATAGATATATTCTTTATTGTACACCAAAGATAAAATTACAATAGGAACTCCACACACACACACCCACACATCCTCACATCTCCTCTCGTCTCCTCTCCTCTCCGCTTTGGTGGATAGCGGGCCTTAATCAAGGTTGTGCTAAACGGCATTAATGCAAATGTGACATCTGCAGAGACAGGTAAACTGATAGCTGCAATAAGTTTTTTAGATTAAATCAAATAAAACTCAATTTAGATTTTTAAATGGGTTATTTTTTTAATACAATAACAAAATTATTAAAGCCGTTTTCGAGTTCTAGCCAGACTATAAACGAACAGAAATTGATTGACATATAAAGTAAAATAATGTCAGTAATATAATGTCATATAAAGTAATGTCAGTAAGAGTCTGACACTACTTCCCGCTCCGCCCAAGGGCGGGATTTGTCATTGGATGATATTACCTACCATAAAAAAAACCACCAGATAGCGCTACTTAGCCGAGAGGACGTCTACTTTTGAAAAACGTATTCATGACGTTGACATCAATTTAACTAATTTAATTAACATAAGCGTTTTAACATGTGCCTGGACCTGACGACTCAGTGCTGCCATCTGGTGAACGTCAATTTAGAAAACTTCATTGTTAATTCATTGGTTTCATTTTATTCTATTTCTTTGTGTTATTGGCATCGTGACATTTTTATTACTGCTACGAAGTTGTCTGGCATCATGCTGAACTGAACCTATTTGGCGCAGCCGTGAGGCATATTCTTGTTGCTGTTGATTTTTTTTAATTTTCTTTAATTTATGTTTAAGTTTTAAAACTTGTTTTGTGCTTCATTGCAAGCCAAATAAACGTGTTTTCTTTCTTTCTTTCATATGAAATAGGTGTGTGTATATTTGACCTGAATAAAAAGGATTACTTATTATGTTATTTCTTTATTTATCTTTTTTACATAATTATATAATTTAGGTTTTTAAATATTTCTTAAAAAATAATAATAAAAAAACCTTGAAAAATATAAAAATATAATCGATAGTCCACCGGTGTCGAGAGCAGGGTCCAAGCTACCAGTGGTTAGGGCTCCAGAGAAAGAAACCTCATCACAATGCGAGCCATATCGAGGAGTAACTGCCTTCAGTATCAGACCTTTGATCTAGCCGCGTAAAGACAGGTATTATTATTATTAAATACCTACAAATAGGGTGACTGGTAATAATTAGTGACGATACTTAAACACGTGATTATAGTCATGATAATAATCAACTTTTACTATGGGACCAAACCTGAAATCGCGAAAAAAATCAGGCAAGTTCACTACATTTTCGCCAGTTAGGCGAACATACATATACTGACCAGCAGATTTTTTTCGTGATTTCAGGTTGGTTTCCATAGTAAAAGTTATATGTTATTATGAGTATTTATACATATATCACTTTGTAACATCCCGCAAATAATCTTTTGTAGCACCTGCAAATAGAACAAAAGAAGCAATCTAGAAACAAAGTACAACAGAATCCTATCACCAACGATGAAAAATGAACATTATAAACAACTCATGCCATAATTGAAAAGTAAATATCTCGGAACGTTGTAGAAAAAGGATGGAGTTTTGAAACAGCTGACGTGTAACCGTGAGAACGGTCGATTAAACTTTTACTCTGATGTTAATAACGTTACGTACTTTACAATATACTCGACGGTAATCATCTGCTGGAAAGTTTTCATCCCAACAGGCTTTTTGTTCAGGTGGGAAAATCATCCAATGACATCTTGTGCCCTTGGGTGGAGTGGGAGGCTGTGTCAGACTTTTACTGGCTATAAATCCACTCTTGCTCGTTCTTTGGTTTCCTTCCAGGCCACCGGGGTCCTCTTTCGCACAATCTGTGGCCCCAGTAGACCTGTGGCTGTAGTAGACATGCCAATAGGCTAAGATGTCGCTTACGGAGACGCGGCGCGTCGCGCGGGCCGTCGTACATTGCCATATGTTTGTGTTTGCGCGAACGATGACGCGGCCCGCTGCTGCAATGTACGCCGAAACGCCCAACGCGCCGAGTCTCCGTAAACACGGCTTTAGAGGTTAGCAAAGTCATATTTCCTAACCATGTCAGATCTATGCCAAACATTTATTATTTGACACAGATCTGACATCGTGAGGAAACAGTCATGTTCTAGGATTAGTAGTAACTTCGGAGACATGTGACATCCACCAAAATTTAAAAAATATATTGCGTATTTACCACAAATAATTTATTTATTCTTTTCAAAGAATAGACGTTACCTGGGGGTGCCATTAAAAAACAACGAAGAGATTATGTCAAGGGATAACGCTACCTTCCTGGCTGTCATATTTTTGAAGATAATTACTTGCTAACCCACAGTTATTATTATGGTAATTTACCTTTATCTTTTGTTTCTTTTACGGGTCATGTCAAAAGCGTAGGCTTCTGATATGAAAAAATGATATAGCAGTTATAAATATCAAAAGTTATACCTAGGTATGTATAACTTTTGATATTACCGCTATATCATTTACAGCTTAATAAGATTAGGTCGGTAAGTTTGCTTCATGCTGATATAGCGACTGAAACAGTGCCCTGACTGATATGCCGGAGGTCGTGGGTTCGATTCCCACTCAGGACAAATGTTTGTGTGATGAGCACGATGATTTGTTCTGTGTCTATGTACGTATTTAGAAATATATTAGTATGTTTATCAGTTGTCTAGTGCTCATAGCACAAGATCTGCTTAGTTTGGGACTAGATGGCGTTGTGTGAAAGTTGCGGAATATTATTATTATTATATTATAGTCAAAAAGTTTGACCACTGTAGAAGTTTGACTCCCGGACAGAAAACTAGGGGAAGAGTTTGTTACGATTTCGGTCATTTCTAGTTCTCACCTTTAATGGACCCATAGGGAAAATTTTAATAATTGGATATCGAGTCTTTTGATCCCTAAATGCCATAGGATCGATAGGAATAATTTGTTTTCCTTATTTTAGCATTTCTTTTTTTTGCTCATGCTGGCGAATAGTGAGCAATGGGTAGCTCGCCATTCGACCGTCCGGTAACTGTCCGGACCGAGCTCAAGTTGACGGCCCTAGAACGAAAACAAATAAGGAACAGGAGTGGGTTTCTTTTCTCTGTATCTTTTTCCGTGATCTGTGAATACGGTTCAAATTAACTTCAAAAGTTATAGATGGTCTCCTAGACACGTTTTCTTGTAACTATAATGGTTAAGGTACCACCTCAAAAAAAAAATTGTCTGGCCACCTCTGCTTGGCAAAGGCCTCATTTTTAACTATCCTGCTAATAGGTTTTATTTAGATAAAGTATTTAAACAAGAAAAATAAAAACACTCAACTAATTAAAACTATACATAAAGGCAATTATTCCTAGCTGGCTTCTACCTCGGACAGAGATTAAGCATTGCCATACAACGTGGCAATGCCGCCAGCCTTTTGGGCAAACTTCCAGTCGACAGCGTTGCGGAGGAGTCTTATGACGCCATACTTAGATAGAATTATTTATCCAGCTTAATTCATTCTCTATCATCATCAGCATCCAGTTGCCAAGGTTTAGGCGAAAGTGAACCCCGGGGCCCTGGAACGAAGGCAATGAAGGAGCAGGGTAGGTTTTTAGTCAGTAAGAGTCTGACACTATCTCCCGCCCCACCCAAAAAGATTTGTCATTTGATGATTTTACCATCCATAAAAAAAAAACCAGCATCTAGTTACGACGTCCGTCTTCAATTTTAAGTTACTTTTATTAAAGATAACATATTATATACTTCTAAATTTGCCTAAGGATCCCCTAACCCATATTCTCATCGCACCTCAAGACGTATTCATCTATAAACGTCAGAGTCATGTACAGGCACCCGCTGAACATCCACACATCGGCCATCAAGAGGATATGTTCAAACGGGCGGCGTGCGGCGAAATTGGTTGTCCCATCTCTGAAAATAGATCCGTACTCTTACCCATTTGCAAAGTATTCAATTTACACTCTATTTCGACAGGTGTAAGGTCGGGTTTTGTGCGTTTGATGGTTAAAATAACTTGGTATAACTATCCGAAATGGTTAGCGATACAGGGTGAATTTGGAATAGATAGACATATCTATTCAAAATTATCACAACTAAAAAAAACATCAAACTGACAAGTTTGATGTAGGTTTTTTTTAGTTGTGATAATTTTTAAACATAATAATTATTTTTTTTTTTTAAATGCACAACCTATACACGCGAAAATAAATTATAAAAAAAAAACTTTTTTTCAAAAACCCCAAATTCAAACTCAAAATTATTTATTTGGGTATGTAAAAAACGTCAAAAGCTAGCGTACGGTTCCAATTGGTCATATCCTATAGAAAAGGACCGATAGGAAACTCCATGGATACTCTTTTAAAAAATGATTGATTCAACAATATTTTCATATTACAATATTATTAGTTAATAAAATAAAAAGACATAAATGTTGTATTCCTACTCTACGTTTTTTAAGGAGTACAATAAAATAAAATCAATACTTTTGAAATCTTACAAAAGCAGGCAGCAAATCAAAACTCTTTGCATAAAACTTTTAAGAAAAACTAAGTATTTCAATATTCAGCTGCTGCAATTATTTCCCCGGTCTCATCTCTTATTTCTCTGATAAAAAGTCAGACATCGAAAACAGAGGGTATATCGAGACGCGGCCATAGTAATTGGACTGTCAAACCAAGGGGCTATTGTTAGATTGTTTTAACTCAACGTCAAATACTACTGATTTTTTGTCTCGTTCTGGCTGGCTTTTTTAATGTTTTTTTTTGTTGTTTCAGATGGAAATCAAGCTGCTTGATGAGAGGTTGGTTTTAAAAATATATATCGTTTGCATTTTAAATGTTTCTTATGTAATATAGAACAGATGAAAAGACATTTAGAATTATGAAAAAATAGTAACACAATCGGAATTTTATCTTTGCCCCACACTAAGAAGCTCGTACTGCAGTCGGCTCGCGTCGTGCGTAGTACATTATTTTAATTCACCTATAAAATATAGACGCGCTATAGACTATTGAATATATTTATTTTAGCGCATTCCCGAATAAAATGATATCGTCTCCGCGTTCAGATTACTGTCAAGTTTTGTTATAAGTAGTTATAATGATAGCGTATAAAATAACGAGCTTTAAAAATTATTAAATACCCTACAGCGCGTTTCTAGTTATAGCGGAATTGAACATCACTAACTGTAACTCTTATCGAATCGAATAATCCACAGCCTGGCAGGCGGCCCTAACTGGCCCCGTCAATCTTACTGTCATCTCTTTGAGGCGCATTTGGAATACAACAAGCCGTTGACCCGTACTCAACGAAACTTATTTTGTTTTTTTTTGGTTGTGGGTAAAATCATCCAATGACATCTCCCGCACTTGGGCGGAGCGGGAGATAGTGTCAGACTCTTGCTGACTAAAAACCCACCCCGTTCCTTCGTGGCCTTAGATACCAGGGCCGGGCTTTCCTTTCGGAAGCAAACAAACAAACGAACCGTTTGGTCCTTACCGCACGTACAGTGCAGGCAGGGTCGAAGCCTACTGGGTCCAAGGGTCTGCTTCTGAAACGAAAGCTCGGGCCTTCTGAAAGGAACGGGATGGGTGTTTTGTCAGTAAAAGTCTGACACTACCGCACGCTCCGCCCAAGGGCGGGAAATGCCATTGGATGAATTTGACCCTCCGAAAAAAAAAAACAAAAGTACAGTAACCGACAACTCCCGATGCCCAATGCGCAACGACACGCAAAAGGCAACTAACTAAAAGAAAACAAATGTATTTGATGCTTTGCGACCTCAAAAAAAAAGAAAAACAACCGCCTTTTACCCATGAAGGCAGGAACTTCAAAACGCCAAAGACCGCGATCCTTGCGTAACTCTAGTTGTTCCATATACGTTTTTCTCGGTAAATGGAAGTAATAAAAGTGGAGTTCCGTAAGGTTTATCCCGCGAAATCCGAGTCCACTGGACGGATTTTGTAAAACCTTTTAGAATTTCTTTGACAATAAATACTAAAATGTTGCCAAAAGGAGTTCATTCTAGATCTTTATAGGTCATACCAACTGATTTAAGACCTGGCTTGTAATAATGCATGTGGATTTGTTCCTCAAAATCCGCATATTATAAATGCTAAGCAAGTTTTTTTTACATAAATAGAGCCTTATTTTTTTTTACCCGACTGCGCCAGAAGTTATATATTATGTTTTTCGAGAGTATGTATGTATGTATGTGTGTATAATTGTTTGGGACGCTCTGCAGCCTGAACGGCTCGATGGATTTTAGCTTGAGAGGTGTCGTTAGATTCGTATTTACTGTGAGAGTGACGCTGGGTATATCAAAATAAAATAAAAAACAAAATGGCGGATTATTAGCGCCAAATTCAAATGTTTGGCACGCTTTCCGACCTGAACGGCTCGATGGATTTTAGTTTGAGAGGTGTCTTTAGATTCGTAATTACTTTGAAAGTGGTATCGTAATAAAATAAAACTAAAAAAATAAAAAACGGTAATTTAAAAAACTAAAAAACCCGACTGCTTTTCTGAGTATTCGTGAAAAAGCCCTAAAACAAGAAAGTCGTTGTACCCGATTGCACTTAACTATATAATATTTTAAATACTGGCAGTCGGGACCCATTCTAGAAAGTCAGCCGTCTAGTCAATAGATTGGAGTAATCTGCAATGTAATATAGGTATGTGCTCTCAATTCTAGAATGGGTCCCGACTGCCAGTATTTAAAATATTATATTTGTTCCGTGCGGGAATAGAACCCACGACACACAATGTAACAGCCAATCACTAAACCACCACGCTAACTGTGCCGTACAATAATGTTTTTATAACATGTAATAGTTAGTAAATATTTTTACATTTATCAAAAATACCGTCGATTTGCCCAATACCCTAAAATATTTTCTCTCTTTTTCATATTTTCTTCGTTTGAAAATATCAATAACAAGCATTTTGACGTCAACACGCAAAGCTTTACGAAAAAAAAAAGTTTCTTTATGAATAAATTCAACGCAGAAATCCTTCACGGAGGTTTCATAGAGAATATCTTTATTTTTCTCCGCGCCATGCTCCATTTAGTTCATTCGTTCATTCGCTCGGTCGTTGAACTGATAAATCATTCATAGTGTGGGGAATGACTGGTGATACGTATCAGAACGTAAGTGTGAATATTGCAGGAGGTTAAATTTTATTAAGAAAGACGTTATATTTTATTTAGTAGATTGGTGTGTAGATAGGTATTGTAAAAACTGAAAATTATTTATTGAAAGGTAACCTACTGGTTGGTATTACATTTGATACATACAATTTACTTCCTGCAGGATATTTTTATTCTGAGCATAGCCCTTTCCATTGTTCTTTGGATGACATTAAATCTTTTGATAAGGCTTATAATTGTAAGCGACCACACAATATCCGCAGGAAAAGAATCGGCAAACTTAAGTAGCAGTGGGCAGGGGACATCGCTCGCAGAA
Source organism: Leucania comma (assembly GCA_958295575.1). Taxonomy (NCBI): domain Eukaryota; kingdom Metazoa; phylum Arthropoda; class Insecta; order Lepidoptera; family Noctuidae; genus Leucania; species Leucania comma. The sequence continues at coordinate 5,277,024 of OY282476.1, read as the reverse complement.
CACAACTCGATGGAGAAAGGTTCAGTACGAGGTGTTAGCCGCAGACAGGCAGGGTTGAAGCCTGCTTGGGTCATAGGTCAGCTTCTGAAAGGAAGGCCCGGCCCCGGCACGATAGGCAACGAAGGAACGGGGTAGGTTTTTAGTCAGTACGAGTCCGACACTATTTCTCGCTCTGCCTAAGGGCGGGATGTGTCATTGGATGATTTTACCTACCATAAAAAAAACGACCACGTACCGGAAGACGCAGTGTTTGAAGGCCTCTCACAAGATGGACTTACGACTTTGTAACAGGCGAGAATCTGATGGATGCGAGATTTACCGGACCGGTAGTTGGGGGAGACCTATGTTCAATAGTGGTGGACTCTTTCGGCTGAAATGATATGATGAATTTAGTTCCGAATTCCTTGAGAAATATTATAACAATCACAATAATGAAGAATCTGTGTGATCAAGAGCGAGTATTTATACTTACTGACCACATTAATATAAACGAATAATTAAAAATAATAATATTGTGTTTGCTTTATGGCTGTCCTAGAAATGTAAGTATGTGGTATTAAAGGTGCCTTCCCTATGTGTAATGTCCAAGCACCCAATGGCAGTAAGTTTTTTAGACATTCGTAATATCTGTATTTATTCCACTATATTTAGCTCACCTACACATCACTACCTCGTATTCTTGAGGGATATATATTCTTTTTTTTTAATTTTTGACTTGGATACTAGGTTCTTTGAGCCATGTCTTCGATTGGAGTGGGCACTTCGAGTTCCATTAAAATGCGAATGGAACACATTCACCTGTTTAAATTATTCTACATACTCGTATTGTCTAATGGTGTAGATTCTGTAGATACTCGACATACAAAACTACAGCAATTTTCCGTCACTTTTTTAGGTGGGAAAATTATCCAGTGACATCTCCCGCCCTTGGGCAGAGCGGAAGATAGTGTCAGACTTTTACTGACTAAAAACACGCTCAACCACCTTTCATATCAATACCGAATCTTTCCTTCAGAGGCAGATCGCTATCCCCAGTAGGCTGATGAATCTCATAATCTCTGCTTAAGTCAGAAAAATACAAATAATAATAATGTAAGAGTATATTTATTTTTATTTATTTATTTCATACTTCTTGCACATTATGTACAGAGGCGAAAAGCCTAAATAATAAATAAATCTCTCCCGGCCTGACCACAGACTACACCATAATGTAATCGATGGACCATAGACTGTCCGAACTTCACCCGTACAGTGACGTATGCGCTCGAGACAAGTAGGTAATATTACATCTACATAGACTACAACATCTAATTTGATAATCTCATGTAGTTTATGTGGAATACGTGATACCTTTGTACTCAATGGTTTAGTCCAAAGTTAAGGAAACGGTCCAACATATTCATCAGACAATATTATTCTACCTTTGTATGTAATAACAGTAAATGTAATTCTGTACTGCATCGTGCTTGAAGACCACACATCACAATAATCTTCAATATAACATAATAATATAACCGTATTACATATGGGAGGTATCTGATATTGAATACAACGTGTAACTGGAATAATGTAAATAAAATAATAATCCAAATAAAAAGTGAAGTTACATTTATAATTTAACTACTGAAATTTTACTTAAATGCACTTAGGTCCTGATTGTATATATACAGGCATCGGCGCACTACATCAGTATTAGTATCTGCGCACGCACACACAAACGCACTAATGATTTTTTAAAATTACTAGCGTGTTTCTACCTACCTCAAAAGGAATAAACTTTTTTGGTTGTTCGGGATGTGTACGTGTGGTGTACTCACTGGCTAGGTGGATGAATAAAAGTCCTTCGTCGCATCTCCAGGTGTATTTTGTCCTTACACAACAAAATAACACAGTAATAATGAAGGCGCAAAAGCTAAGCACGAGCAGGCAAAAACAGCAATAAGGAGACAGTCTTTGTGAGCACAGTGGTAAAGCTAGCGCGGGTAAGATACTTAACAACTTATATCGGAGCGAGCGCACGTATGTCTAGCGGACAGCGTAGATCGCAACTGACGAATGGAATAACAACGCGGCGGTAGATGGAAAAATATCGCCGGCGCGTCATCGACAATGCGCGTGTCCAATGCGTCACGTTATTGTGTGTTTAACGTATGTGGTGTTTAGTGTTAGTGTATATGTGTAGTGTTGTTAACTTGCTTATATTATGTATGTGTAAATATATATACATATTACAAATAAAAGGTGGAGACCTACAATGATTTGAGGACAGCCAACCCGAGATTAATTTCCATACCACCACTCTTACGTGATTATGACGTTATTATACATATTTTTCCTGATATTTTGGAATCACAGATATCTTGTGGATATTATCTAGGCTTCTATTGAAATCAAAACATAAATTTATTTAAAATAAATCCAGTAAAGACCTCTAAAATCTGCTATTTTGTATACATTTTGGCCCTATTTTGTACTCATAAATTAAAAATATAAAATAGAATATGTCTATAGAATACTAGCACATTTTATCGATATTCTGAATGCTGAAAATTTTATCCAAAAACATTTAAGGTTTAAAAAAAAAAAAAAAAATTTAATATTCGAGTGAATGATGGATTTACCGCATTACAACAGAGTTATCAGCTGTTCTCTCTTTTTTTGCGTTGCTTCTTCATCAAACATTGCGCTTTATCGCATTAGATGAAGAAACTAGCTTTTTAAACCACATTTACGTTGATGATAGACGAGTGGGGAAGAGACCTCTTAACGTATATTCTGAAGGACGGAGACTTAGCTACATTAAGATGGTCACCCATCCACAGACTGACCTCGACCACCGTTGCTTAACCTGGGAGATCAAACCGTGTTGGTGTTATTATTTTAGCCACGAGCTTCTCCCAGGTATTATAGTCATTAAGAAATCAACAAGTACGATGTGACACTCTATAACAAACTCCACGTCATTTAAGACAAGGCTCACACCTCGTAGGCTTATGACATAAACAGCATGTTCAATTAAAACTTACACGTCGCTCAAAGACTAACAATGCATAAAGATCCGGCAAGTGGCAACCCTAGCGTTTAGGGGTGCCGCTCGGCAAATATGAATATTGTACTAAGTCTTTTGTAAATGTTACGTGACTCCCCCACTTAAGCTTGGCTGTGTTGGTATTTCTCCACAAAACATCGCTTTTAGTACAATACACTGTTTATGAGACAAAGGGGTTAGACTTTATGTATAAAACTATCTTAGTCTGAAAAACTTTTTGATGATGAAACTTTATTTGTCTTCATTACTAGTTGCTGCCCGCAGCTCCGCCTACGTGATAGTAAATAAATTACAAATAAAAAAACTTTTTTAAAAACAAGCTTTCAATTAAATGGGCTGAAAAGAAGAAAATAAACTTTTCCTTTATAACTTTTACTATCAATTTATAACGACATTACACAATTTATATGATACAAAAGCTTGTCGCGAGATTTTGAAAATATTAAAATCAATTGATAAAGTTATTTAACTTATTTAATTAATGAAGTTATTTAGCTATGTAGTGTGTAGGTATTTAAACAGTTAAATCTCGCGACAAGCTTTTATATCATATAAATTGTGTAATGTCGTTATAAATTGATAGTAAAAGTTATAAAGGAAAAGTTTATTTTCTTCTTTTCAGCCCATTTAATTGAAAGCTTGTTTTTAAAAAAGTTTTTTTATTTGTAATTTATTTTTTACTTTTTATTTATACCTTATTTAAATCACATTTGTATTCTCAGCAAATACTCACATTTGCTACCCATATCATAGGAAAGCATAAGAAACTTAGTCTGCTATCTTTAGAAGTCTGCCAGGTTTTTTTTTATGTTGGGTAAGATCATCCAATGACATCCCCCGCCCTTTGGCTTGGTTCGATCTGTTACCGGACGGACAGCGAGCTACCCATTGCCCGCCGTCCGTAAGCCCGCGCCTACGGTGGCAGGAAATCGGGATCGGAATTACGGCGGCGGCTGCAGCGTAAGCGCTGTTGCCTGATGCAGTCGGCCTCCTCCTTGGCTAGCATTACTGCTTCGCAGAAGGAGGCGACCACGTGAGAAGTCTTCTAGGTTGGATTTATGAAACCAAAATGATGGTGGTGGATCGTAAGACTAACAATCAACCTAACTTACATGAAATAGCCAATTGCGAAGTTGTCCAGAGTTTATCTACCTGGGATCCACAATCACAAATCCTAGGAAATGCGGAGAAGATTCAAGCACCGTAAAACGATTGACGCTCTTGAAATGTGACGCTGGAGGCGTTTACTGAGGATAAAACAGACTGCTCAACGCACTAACGGTTCCATTCCTAAAGAGCTTTGCATCAAAACAAAAACTTTCGTCGATTGTGCAACAGCGAATTTTTAAGCTGTTTGGATATATCATACGCAATGAAAGCTCTTTGGAACGTTTAGTGGTACAGGAAAGAGTAGATGGCCTACGTTCTCGCGGCCAATCGCCTACCAGATGGACAGACCTCACTAAATCATCTTCAGAGTGTTCCCTCATTGAATGTACACGAAGTGCCATGAATAGAGAGAGATAGAGAAGTCTCGCAAAAGCCGCAACCAACCTACCAGAAGAACACTACCACTCCACCAAGAGTATGACTGAGAAAAAGAAGAATATAGGATTTAGAGTTGTCACTTTATTTTTCAAGTTACTCTCTGCAAGCCATTTCAATTGGTATTTTGTTGAAGTGTATTAAAACTAACTAGCTATTTACTTATGAAAATTTGTACGGAACCCTCCGTGCGCGAGTCCAAGTCGCTTATGACCGGTTAGAACTTATTTTATTCGATCCGAAACTCGATGGGATTGTGTCGTTTTATTGCGGAACTCCTATGGCCACCTTCCAGCTCCATCATCAGATCACGACTGCCATATTGTTCAAAATACTCGTCATTACAAATCTAACGAGACCAAAGACGAGAGGGCTGTGTCGTTTAATTGCGGAGTTCTTGTAGCCACCTTCTAGCTCCATCATCAGACCCTGGTTACCATATAGGATCCAAGTACTCATCAATACAAATCAAAGGAGCCCTGGCGAAGTGGGGTATTATAGACCCCTCCAACACCCAGTGCGAGTTTGGTGCTCCTGACCAGACGATGGCCCACTTATTGGAGTGCCCAAAGTGTCCCTACACCTGCACTTTGGAGAACCTCAAAAATGCCACTGAAGCCGCTGTAAACGTGGTAACCTACTGGGCCCAAAAACTTTGAGGGAAAAGAAAACCATCGATACGATAAGAAGAAGAAAGGAGCCCGTACTCGATGGGATTGTGTCGATTTCTTACGAAGTTCCTATGGTTTTTTTTATAGTAGGTAATATCATCCAATGACAAATCCCGCCCTTGGGTGGGTTGGGAAATAGTGTCAGACTCTTACTGACTAAAAATCTACCCTGTGTCATTCATTGCCTTCGTCCCAAGGCCCCGGGTGACATTTTCACATAACTTTTGGCCCCAGTAGGCTTCGGCCCTGCTGGGCCCTTACAGTTTGCTGACAACTCCTTGAGGCGCGTGGGAACAGTGTACGCCGTAAACGACTTGCACCGTTACCGGACGGACGGACAGCGAGCTACTCATTGCCCACCGTCCGCGAGCCCGCGCCTACTGTGGCCGGAAATCGGGATCGGAATCCTAGCGGTGGCGGCGGCGTGTGCGCCGTTGTCTAATGTGGTCGGCCTCCTCGTTTGCTAGCATTACTGCTTCGCAGAAGGAGGCGACCGCCTGCCACTCCTCCTCGCTCCGGAGCATTGCCTGAACCAAGCCCCGGCGCGAGAGATCGCCGTCACCGATCGCCCCCACAAGTACACGGCGATGCTCTTCCCAAGCGGGGCACACCTCGACTGTGTGCTCCACCATGTCTTCCCGGCGCTCCGCATAGTGGCGACCCCCGGGCGTCGTCTCCGCACGAATCTTGTACAGGTACTTCGCGAACTTGCCATGTTCGGTTAGTAACTTAAGTTCCTATGGTAACCTTCCAGCTCCATCATCAGAACCTGGTTACCATATAGGATCCAAGCACTCATCAATACAAATCAAACGAACTCAAATTCGATGGGGTTGTGTCGTTTAACTGCGGAGTTCCAATGACCACGATCCAACATGTTTTTCTTTCTTTCTAACTCCATCATCATACCCTGGTTACAATATAAGATTCAAGTACTCGTCATTAAAAATCAAATGAGCCTAAAGTCGATGCGGTTATATCGTTTAATTGCGGAGTTCTTATGGCAACCTTCCAGCTCCATCATTAGAGTCTGACACTACTTCCCGCTCCGCCCAAGGGCGGGATTTGTCATTGGATGATTTTACCTACCATAAAAAAAAGACCCTGGTTACAATATTGGATCCAAGTACTCGTCATTACAAATTAAATGAGCCCAAACTCGATGTGATTGTGTCGATTTCTTACGAAGTTCCTATGGTAACCTTCCAGCTTCATCATCAAAATCTGATTACCATATAGGATCCAAGCACTCGTCAATACAAATCAAACGAGCCCAAATTCGTTGGGTTTGTGTCGTTTAACTGCGGAGTTCCTATGACCACCTTCCGACTCCATCATCAGACCCTGGCTACCATTCATGACCAAAGTACTCGTCATTACAAATAAAATGAGCCTAAAGCCGATGGGGTGATATCTTTTAATTGCGTAGTTCCTATGGCAACCTTCCAGCTCCATCATCAGACCCTAGTTACCATATAGGATCCAAGTACTCGTCAATACGAATCAAAGGAGTCCAAATTCGATCGGGTTGTATCGTTTAACTGCGGAGTTCCTATGACGACCTTCCGACTCCATCATTAGACCCTGGCTACCATATAGGATGAAAGTACTCGTCAATACAAACTAAACGAGCCCAAATTCGATGGGGTTGTATCGTTTAACTGCGGAGTTCCTATGACCACCTTCCGGCTCCATCATCAGACCCTGGCTATCATACATGATCAAACTACTCGTCAATACTAATCAAACGAGCTCAAACTCGATGGGGTCGTATCGTTTAACTGCGGAGTTCCTATGAACACCTTCCGGCTCCATCATCAGACCCTGGCTACCATATAGGATGAAAGTACTCGTCAATACAAACTAAACGAGCCCAAATTCGATGGGGTTGTATCGTTTAACTGCGGAGTTCCTATGACCACCTTCCGGCTCCATCATCAGACCCTGGCTATCATACAGAATCAAAGTACTCGTCAATACTAATCAAGCGAGCCCAAACTCGATGGGGTTGTATTGTTTTATTGCTAAGTTCCTATGGCTACCTTCCAGCTCCATCATAAGATCAGCTCCATGTTATCATAATATTGCATTGTCACCCGATTTACACATGTATGTAAAATTTCAGCTCAATCGGTTGAAGATATCTGCTTCAAAATTGAGTCGCAAGATTTGAGCCGAACATACATAGTTACATACAGTGCAAGCTAATAGAAAGCTTGTAAAAAATATCCCAACAGAACATACTCATAGGATAAAAAAAAAACTTGGCAAGTGCGAGTCGGACTCGCACACCGAGGGTTCCGTAAAAACTAGTTCAATTCCCAAATCGAATCTGGATTTTTTTTTCGAAACCAAAAAGTTTTTTTTTTTGTGACGTTACTAAAAATTTACAGTTATCAGATTTTTTTCCTATACTTGTGCTATGAGACCTTACTTCATGTCAAATTTCAGGGTTCTAGGTTAACGGGAAGTACCCTGTGAATTTTTATTCCCTTGAGAGTGTTGAATTCCCTAAAAGGATATGCTATTCCAGAACATGATAGTCTACCCATGTACCAAGTTTAATCGAAATCCATTCAGTACAAGAGGTTTAGGGAGCACATTAATCTTGTGTACAGCTAAAAAGTGGAATTTCCTGCTGGAGTCCACTCCACCGTCGACCATGTCATCACTTACCATCAAGATATGATAGTGGACAAACGCGAGCCTATATAACTCATCAAAATAATGATTCACTTATCTATTTTGATAATTGTAGCTATAGAGATCGACTAAAATCTTCACACTGGAGACAATGAAAGTAAAAAATCTGAAGTTGAAATCTGACAGCAGATTTAAAAATAGACGAAAGGCGGAATCCTCAACTAAAAAGATTTCCAGGTACAAAAGAATCAAATACAATTCTAACAAAAAAGAAGCATATCACTTACAATACAAAAATAGCTCCAGAAAATAAATTCCAAGACAATGCGAAAGAAAATCCCTGTGCCCTGGAACGAAGGCAAAGAAGAAACCTAGGATTGGGTTTTAGGCAGTAAAAGTCTGACATCACGGGCCTTACTCTCGAGTTTAATTCCGATCGTTCGATATCGGAATTGTGACGTTAGGTACTCTTGAATTCGATGCTTTGGCCAAATTGCATGATCTTTTTTAGAAACTAAGTAAAATGGGGATTGGGCTTGACATGTGGCTTGACTTGACAATTTTAAACCAATTTGACGCTAGCATCGATTTCAAGAGTACGAAACGTCACAATTCCAATGTCGACCGATCGGAATTAAACTCGAGAGTAAGCCCTCTGTACCACCTAACAATGGGAGAACTCATTGGATGATATCTCACCTAAAAAAAAAATATAAACAAATTTATAAAAATGAGGCAGAATTAAACATTCTGATTTAGGACGTTTCAATATTCAAATGAAAGCGACCTTTGTCCAGTACCAGCGAATTGTGATGGGGTCACTAAGACGCTTTTAAGATATCATGAATTAATTATCGTTAAACTTAGCGTGGTTCGGACCACGGTCGGCATTTGAGTGGGGCTGGAATAACAATTAGGCCTTGTCTAGGGTGACGAGCGCGGGCGTTTAGGTAGGCAAGAAGTCTTTAGCCGTGAATGGCAAGCACCTTGTAGATGTGGTATCAGATATTCTTTTTTTTTTATTTGTTTTTCCCTGTTTTTTTTTTAGTAGGACAACTGTTTGTAGGCCATACAAATATTATTACATCTTGGAATTTTCCGTACAAAGCAGCCACTTGCCTATCCAGTGCATAAACCGTACAATCAATGAAACCTTCATAGATGTCTATAGTTTAATAGCTATGGCGACTAATGTGACAGTACTGACGGCCTTGCATAGCAACATTGATGTTTTTATGGCTTATTTAGGGCGCCTTCAATTAAGCCGCAACGTGCTACGCCACCGCCGCGCTACTACCGCGCTGCGGTCGTTGCGGCTAATTTGAAGGCGCGCTTACATTGGACTTTGTTGCAAGATGCCAGACTTGGTCCACTTCAACTGAGTTATTGGACTACTAGGCATTGATACTTAGTCTTAATCTAGCTACTACGACTACTCATAATTTACTGTAGCCACTTGATTGCGCCAACTACTCGCTAACGCTCCAGCCACCGCGCATTCACTCAAAACGCAGCCTAGGGATCAAATGTACACAAATTGTATTATCAATGAGCTTGAAACATGACCGTTGTTTCCTCTTGTAATCTCTGAAGGGGTGCGGAGGAATGCTTTTGTGTGTCCATGATCCGATAGGACTAACTACTACCTGTAGATTTAAAAATGGATTACTTGGAAACTGTGGAACTAGAACATCAAAACATCCCCTCTATAATCGACAAAAGTTTTGGCAGAAGGTATAACATTTCGCTACTTATAATTCAAATGTGGAGCGAGCCTATTCCCCTCCACTGAACACACATCCAGACTGGAAACTGGTACTGAAAAAGACTAAAAAGAAAAACTTCCTATTAGTAGATCCAGTTTCTGATTATTTGTCTATCTGTACATATCAAAGTGATGAGAAGAAGAATCGCCAAATTTATCCGGCAGTGAACATGGGCCGTTGCACACAGAACACTCGATGGGTGTGAAATGTTCTGGAGTGGCGGCCTTGTACCGGAAGAGGCAGCGTTGAAAAACCTCCCTTATGCTAGACCGATAATTTGAAGAAGATTGCGGGAATCGCAGTAGAGCAGGTAGTTGTGACGATGACTATGACTGACTAATCACAGAAGAAACATTGTCTCTCAGTTTTTGATGACAATACTCGTAGGAACGGTACTAACGTCAGTTTCGTCAATTGCTACCAAAGTTTTAGCCAGATATCATTACAAAACTCCCAGTAGACATCTTTAACTAAAACTTAGACCACAACCATTATCACAGAATCTTCTCAAAGACTAAAACTTAACACCAAAATCCTAATAAATAGTGGCTTTGGCTTTTTAAATATTCAGAAGGCGAAAATTTTGACGCTTATCCGAGGGAGGTATCAAAGTATTTTCATTAGTCTAAAGTGAAATTCATTTCCCCGAAGCCAATAGCCGAGTTCAAACTTTAGATATTCAACGTCGACTAAGAATATTAAAGGAATTTTCATAATCCATCAATTTACTAGTATAAAGTCCATTTTAGCTGGTTCACGTTCAATTGCGCAGATAATTTCAAGAACGAATCTGTTCTCAGCTCTCAGAATTTCTTTATGATGAAGATTCTTAAAGTTTGGATTTTGTTCCTAAATAACACTATTATAAATTTTAATCTCTCTCCGGAGGCGGTTTTGGGACGCTGACCTTTCTTGGGAGAAAACAATTTGTTCCTAGAATTGAAATCGTGTTTTCGAGAACTAAGAACAAAAGAGTTGATTTTGATTTTGAAAACATTTAAAAGATGTGTAGCGACATCTATGTCGTCACAAATGAACTAATCCTGCATCGCGCAAGTAAGATTCGCGGCGCGATTGGAACATTTTGGGGGTGGTGGAACAGAGAGTAAAGTCCCACATACCTCCGTTGAAAAGGGAGGATCCTCCGACCAGACAGGTGTTATATCTACATATCTATAGGACGACCTCCAATTGGTGAGAAACTATTGTAACACATGGAAAACAAAAACATAGGGCTATGGTCTAGGGAAGCTTAAAGTGCTATGATTACCAGGAAAGGAGCTATGTTAAGACGATGGCTCCAGTCTGAACAATGTTATTAATATTCATCGGTATTATTTGTATAGATTTTATTGAACATCAATTGGTTTTAGTCAGTAAAAATCTGACATACTACGCTACTCCCAGGACAGTAGGCGTTAGGTATTTGATGATATCCCACCTTAAAAATAAAAACCTGTTAAATTAGACTATCCAGAGAAGTATAAACTGCACCTCATCATTATCATCGTCATTTCAGCCCAAAGACGTCCACTGTTGGACATAGGCCTCCCCCAAATGTCGCCACTATAAACGGTCCTGTGCGTCTCACATCAACCGGATTCCCGAAACCGCGACTGCAACTTCTGAACCTTTCAGCCCCAACGGCCATCTCTGTTCTGCAAGTAATGACCTGCACCTACATAAACAAAAATGAAGAAAGAATGGTAACAGGAACAAAAAACTGGGAATATAGTTCATAAACAGAAGTGTCACCAAGGGAAATGACTTCACAATTACGTAAATTGTAACGTACTCCATCAAAACAACAAAGAGAAGCTATGTTGTTATATTATGTGAAAAAAGCTTAGGAATTGTGTGCATTGAGGCTAATGTGTATGCTAATCTTAGATTAAATCAAAACAGCCCGGAAGATAGGTGTCTCGCCTCTAGCACGTGGACGCTAAAATCAGCTTATTGCGGCTAATGTGATTTCGCTCGCAAGACAGCGTCGGCTCTTATCTCTGTCTTTGTCTATCAGTGAGTGTAGGTTTGCGACTGTGATGACACTGCTCTCAAAACGGTGACAGAAAACATCGTGAGAAAACCGGCATGTCCTAGAACCAAAAATTCAAAGACATGTGACAACCACCAATCCGCACTGGGCCCGCGTGGTGGATTACGGCCCATTCCCTCTACTAGAGAGGAGGCCTGAATCCCAGTAGTGGGAAAATTGTAAAGCTAATACTATATTTTAAAGCAACTGAAACAAAACATTCAAATTAGTATCTAGAATCTCTTTGCACACCAATCACAACAAACTACACAAAAGCACCCTCGAAACCAAACGTTATCTAAACTCACAGAGAACAAAGCCGAAAACATTCGCACAGCGTCCAGTAACAGTTCAATACATATAGCATTTGAATCAATTTGTTGGTCCAATACCGGCCGATCACATAAATCACAAATCGCTACTATGTATTACTGTTATGTGTGTACACATGACGGTTGGGACGGTCGGAATAGTCGCTACCCAACGACAGACAGTAATTCGTTGAATTTTATGCATTGCGTGGTCTATTGTATGACGTGATTCGGAATATGTTGCTAGCTATCATTTGTTTGGCGTCCGTTATCAGTGAATGTTTTGTGTATATTTGTTCTGATAGATTTGTAGCCTAACCAAGTTTTTTTTTATGGTTGGTAAAATCATCCAATGACAAATCCCGCCATTGGGCGGAGCGGGAAATAGTGTCAAACTCTTCATCATCATCAGCCTTTTAATGTTCCCACTGCTGGGACACAGGCCTCCTCTCTAAGACAGGGAGAATGGGCTTTAATCCACTACGCGGGCCGCGGGCCCAGTGCGGCTTGGTGAATGTCAAATGTCTTCGAATTTTTGGTTCTAGGACATGCCGGTTTCCTCACGATGTTTTCCTTCACCGTTTTTGAGAGCAATGGTGATGAAATAAATTAAAAAAAGTAATGCGCCTGGCTGGGTTTGAACCCGCGACTTAAAACTCGTAAGTCGGAGCCGTTACCACTCGGCCACCACTGTCGGTCAGACTCTTACTGACTAAAAACCTAGCCAGTTCCTTCGTTGCCTATCATGCCGGGGCTGAGCCTTCCTCTCAGAAAACGGCCCTTGCCCCAGCAAGGCCTAACCAAGTTACGATTCTCTTTCATCGATCACCTCGAGTCGGCAACGCCTCCGATTCCTTTGTTCTGACCACGTGACTGAGATTTGAGATGACGTCATTCCCATACATTTGAAGTTTTCTACTAGCTTTAACGATTTTAGTCAGTGAAAGCCTGACACACCTCACACCAACTTGGCTAAGCCTAAGCTAAGGCTAAGGTTTTACAAACTTACCGTTGCTTATAGGATTGACAAACATACTTTTCTAACAATATTATTATTGCAGAGTTCAGTTCAAACACTAATAAAATAATGTGATTTATCCATCTTTGCAGAATCTAGAATATTTACTTTATATTTTCGAAATACTCTTAAAGTATACTAATTAATCGCAAGTACCCTACCTGTTTTGTGGCCCAAGGGCGGGAGATGTCATTGGATTGATTTTAACCACAACCAAAAAAAAAAAAAAACCCTGTTTTGTGGTCGAGTTATCTCTGCCTATTTCAGGTTAGCAAAATCTGCCTTATAATCTTCCCACTGCTGGACAGAGGCTTTCTCTCTAAATAATGCTCTTTAATCCCTCATAAGCCCAGTGTGGATTGGCTATTTCAGGTGGCTTTGAAGAAATCACAGAATAAAATTAGGCCCCAATTGTGTCTTTTAGTTTAAGATTTCCATACAACATTATTTTTAGTACATGCGAAACCTGAACATAGTTTGTTCAGAATCAGTAACTGAATCGATTCCAATCATTTTTTTTTTTACACCAAGTTATATTTTCCACAAAAATATTTAAAAAAGGTCACTAATTGGAACCCACAGACACTAAGTACAATACAGGTCACGGCAGGCCACAACAAGCATTAGGAGCCGACGCACAGCTGGGTGCGGGAGCAAAACAACACCTAAGTCACCTGGATGGCCCGGTGATCATGTATTTGTGCTGACATCAGGTAACACAACAAAGTTATAACTTTGTGATTTCTCATGATACAGTAATGAAATTTTGTGACTCGACACGTGTCGTGTTTCGCTTTTATTAAAATCAAAGTTGTATAAATCTACAAATAATTTATCTGCGATTCGAGGCCAAAGAAAAGATTGATGACGGGTGACAGGGCAGAATGGAAGAAGAAAACGTGTGGCGCCGACCCCAAATAACATGGGAATTCACAAATTATCGTCTTCTACAATGTCCCTCGCATTGCTCTGGGTTTGTTCACTCTTCCTTCTTTATCCAGGCAAACTCTTTTTGGAACGCGGACTTTCTGGACATTACGACTGCCACCGGTCGGTTCCCCTTTAAAGTGAAGGCACAAAGACACATTCGCAAGAATTGGAAGTCATCATAATACGGTCTCCACCAATTTCTTTTGATTTTTAAAAATTAGCTTTTTCACAATATCATTTTTTATTTGTAGGTAACTGTAAATAAGTATTTATGAAATTGTTTATAATTTCTTTTTCTTTTCGCTTTCTTATAAGTTGCGCCTACCTAAGGGATTAAGTTCGTCTAAGTATTTTATTAGTGCTTAAAGTTTTGATTCAATATGCTGTAATTTGCGTTCTGGAATTTACAATGCAATTAAGTCCTATTTGGTGGCATTTCTCCAATGCAGAAGTGTTTTATAAGCACATAAAGTTTTGATTAAACAAAGAAACAGTAATTTGCCTTCAAGAATTTACAATGCAACCATGTCCAATTTTGGTGGATTTTTTTCGAATGCAGTTGAGTGGCTGGTTTTATTATTCGCAAATATATTCCGTTGGAAGGCCTACGACAAGGTTGACCGATGACCTGGTAAGAGTTGCGAAAATCCGATAAATGTGAGACGCACAAGGTTCATTGTGGCAACACTTAAGGGAAGGCCTTTGTCCAACAGTGGATGTCTTTCGGCTAAAATGATGATAATGATGAAATTTCTAATGGTTATTGTGATGCAAAAGTGGTGTAGTTTTGTATCTCAAATGTCTAGACACCTGGAAAACAGGTACAATGTCGGCAAAATGGAACTAGTGTGTGAGTGAATGAGTAAGGAAGGATGGCTGGCTAGTGTGGAGGGATGGCTGGCGGTCGCCTCCTTCTGCGAAGCAGTAATGCTAGCAAAGGAGGAGGCCGACCGCATCAGGCAGAGGCAACGGGGTGCTCGCCCCAGCTGCCGCCGGGATTCCGATCCCGATTTCCGGCCACCGTCGGCGCGGGCTTGCGGATGGCGTGCAATGGGTAGCACGCTGTCCGATCGTCCGGTAATCGACTGGACCGAGCCAAAGTCGTCGACGGCGCGTACTGTTCTCGCGCGCCTCAAGGAGCTGTCAGCAAACCGTAGAGGCCCAGCCTGCTAGCTGCAGCTTGGGAAGAGCATCGCCGTGTCCTCGTGGGGGCGATCGGCGGCGATCTCTCGCGCCGGGGCTTGGTTCAAGCCATGCTCCGGAGCGGGGAGGAGTGGCAGGCGGTCGCCTCCTTCTGCGAAGCAGTAATGCTAGTAAAGGAGGAGGCCGACCGCCTTAGGCAAAGGCGGACACGCCGCCGCCGCCGCCGGGTTTCCGATCCCAATTTCCGGCCACCGTAGGCGCGGGCTCGCGGACGGTGGGCAATGGGTAGCTCGCTGTCCGTCCGTCCGGTAACAGACCGGTCCGAGCTCAGGTCGTCTACGGCGCGCACCGTTCCCGCGCGCCTCAAGGAGTTGTCAGCAAACTGTAGGGGTCCAGCAGGGCCGAAGCCTACTGGGGCCAAAGGTTATGTGAGACTGTCACCAAAGGCCTCAGGATAAAGGCAAGGAATGGAAAGGTAGGTTTTTAGTCAGTAAAAGTCTGACACTGTTTCCCGCCCCACCCAAGGGCGGGATTCGTCATTGGATGATTTTACCTACCACAAAAAAAAAAAAAAAAAAAAAAAAGCCTGCTAGCTGCAGGCTGGCAGGGTCGAAGCCTGCTGGGGTCATGGGTCAGCTTCCAAAAGGAATACCCGGCCTCGGCACGACAGGCAACGAAGGAACGGGGTAGGTTTTTAGTTAGTAAGAGTCTGACACTACTTTTCGCTCCGCTCAAGGGCGGGATTTGTCATTGGATGATTCTACATACCATAAAAAAAAAAAATGGAACTAAGAATTTTGTTGTAGTATTGACTAGATAACTCTGAAAAACTTGCTGAGAATGCTGACACATTTGCTGCCGAATACTGCAAAAACTAATTGCAAAGTGACTTTATGAGGTTACAAAAACACTTTCGAAATTTAATACTCAATGCAAAAAAACTTGCGAGCGAAGCAAGCAACAAAAAAAATCCAATGAAAATTGATTTTTTATTGGATTTATAAAGAAAACTCCAGCTTGTTAAAAATATAAGGAAGGCATCGGTTGCTTATGAATGGCATTGAACTGATTTCTAAAGATCGTGAGGGTAGCTCAATGATACTTGTTGCGATGACCCTGCCAGAAATCATTACGGGGCTATTGAGAACATTTAATACCTTATACGTAGTTGTGTGTAGGTTTAGTTCTATCTCTCTCTGAAGTAGGTATCCGTATATTGGTGCTATCATCTCACGTAAGTAGTAGTAGGTACATATAGGTACGTAGCTGTTAGTTTTATTTCTTTTTTTTTGTTGTACAAGTACATTGCAGCAGTGGGCCGCATCATCGCACGCGCAAACACAAACATCTGGAAATGTACGACGACAGCCCAACGCGCCGCGTCACCGTAAACAAGCACTAAGAGTTTTATTAAACACTTCGCATGACCCGAGAGCTGGTTTTTACCTCAGCAGATTTAGCGAAATTTTACCTTACGATGTAGCAATGCCGCCAGTCTTTTGGGGACACTTTCAGTCAACAATGATGTGGAGGATTTTTTTTTTAAGTTAACTAGTCAATGACCTTGTGGATAGTTGTCGGTCGTTGTGTACTAACTATTTATAGGTCATGAACTCGCCCAGCTGACGTTTACTTAAAGAAATTAATTTCGTCCATGCGTAAATTAATTCAAGTTTTAAAAAAAGGTACTTTATTTTTTAATTTTATCTTTACAAATCGATAGTGTTTCATGTACCGAATCGACAATCCACGGGATTAAAACGATCAAAAATTAACGGTGTATATATAAAATAGGAACACAACAAGTTTATGTAAAATTGCTACTTGCCCGGTTTTGAACCTGCAACCTCAAACATGAGAAGCGGGTACCTTAACCTCTGGACCATCACGAAGCTCGCTAATCACGCGAAAACCTTTAAACCGTTACCGCCGATGTAGATTCATGATTGATGAACCATCGAACATTTTATCTTCATCTCGAACATACCCAACAAACATACAAATCCGAAACGTTGTTCCATTCAATCGGGAAGGGAAATGTATGCGCATACATTCGTGCTCGTTAGAGTTCCACTTTCAATGGACCGCGGATATCGATGTGCAAGATGAGATATTGTTGCCATATGAGTGATTGAGCGGTGGGGATTAAATAAATCATACTGGTATTTGAATTTGTGCTCCGGGATTTTCGGATATTTTGTAAAGATAGAATTCTAGAAGACAGCTACAATTATTCTTTTGAATCTATCTTTTGGTGGTTTATTTTTTATTGAGTAAGATATAGCATAGCATAGCATAGCATCAGCCTTATAATTTTCTCACTGCTGGGAGTCAGGTCTCTTCTCTAGGAGAGAAAATGGGCTGTAATCCATCACGCGGGCCCAGTGCGGGCTGGTGGATGTCAGATGTCTTCGAATTTTTTATTCTAGGACATGCCGGTTTCCTCACGATGTTTTCCTTCACCGTTTTGAGAGCAGTGGTAATGAAATAAGTTACACAAAGTAATGCGCCTGGCTGAGTTTGAACCCGCAACCTATAACTCGTAAGTCGGAGTAGTAAGGTATAGTACGCGAAAAAGCAATTGAACTCGTTGTTTTGCAGCCCCTGCCATGGTTACGCGCAGCCCTCCACTTCGATTGAGACCCGAAAATCTGTCTCTGTGCATTCAAGGTCAATCGCCATTTTGGTTCAACCTATATTTCGCGTAGATACTCGTACTGTTCTAGTGACCCGCCCAGTTTCGCATGCAGTGTTTACCTATATAAATCCGTTCAATAGTTTTTGAGTTTGTCGCGAACAGATTGACAGACAGTCGCGATGGGGAACTTAGTTTTATAATATGTAAGGATAACGATGAGTACTTAAAGCCAGCAACTAAGATCAAAAAACGATCCAATCGTCTTTTCCAACAAAAAAATAAACCCCAAGAAAAATAATACGCCCCATCCAGCATTCGCAGTTCTTTTACATCAGATTATTCCAAAGAATATCGGGAATTTATATTCTAACGATGGCCAGTAATTGGAATTTTATATTGGATCGTGTTCGATAGCGTCAAGCCCCATTCTGCATAATTAGGGACAACACAAAATTTTTTGACTACATTATCTCAGGGTGTGGCAACAAAACATTTGTTTTTGTGATTGACTACTGTTTTGTTCGTTTTTTTAACACTTTCACAGTGGCATTTTTTTTTTTTTAATATTTCCATTCCTGGGGCGTTTAAGACCTCATATGAAAACTATCATTATGACAGTAAGGGGTTCATTACATAATTAGACCCCGTAAAGTTTAAGAAACTAAAAGCTGTTTTTAACTAATTGCGGTACGAGGTCAAAATGAACCCGTATTGAAGTAGATATACCACCGTCTGTTTTAATAGGGCATATTCAGTTCTTTTGTAAACAAACGCAAACTGAAGTTACGGCTTCCGCATGGCAGAGAAGACTATGTTTTTCTTACTCGAACAACAAAAAAGACACGTACGAGGCCTATTAGACCTCGTTTCACACTGAACGTGTTAAAAAAAGGCATTCCATTATAATCATTACACCACTAGTTTTGCTTACTAGACACACTATGATATTAAAGGCGAAAGATTGTGAGTGTGATGGTGTGCATATGTGTTTATTACTTCATGCTCGAACTGCCGTACTGATTTGGGTGAAATTTAGCCCACGGGTAGAGCATGTCCTGGATATTTTTTATTTCGGGATTTCTACTTTAACTAAGGTGAAACCGCAGGCAGTAGCTAGTTGAGTATAGTAAATACTTTGATATCGCAAAATATACAATTTCTAATTTATTGGTACCGAATGAAACTAGTTGGTTTTTCCACGAACTCTCTACTACTACTAGGAACAATGTTTAGGCTTGAGTCGGCTAATAATTGGTATTTTGTGAATATAGCGGTATAATAGATAGGTACGCCGCAAATAAATTGAACACGTGCTATGGTTAGGCGCAGCCCTCCCACTTTATTGTGCATTCAAGTTTAATCACCAAAATGTTTCAACTTAATGGTTCAACTTAGGTATATTTCGGGAATTGTATCAGACTTACTATCTAAGGACTCGTTTTGCGTTTCCGCGGAAACAGAGCCGGGCAGAGTGATCACTGTTTCACTGTTTTAACTGGTCTTCGGAGAGTACCAGTGAAAAGTGGCAAGTACCCTACCATAGCATCAGCCTTATAATGTTCCCACTGCTGAGACGCAGGCCTCCTCTCTAGGAGAGGGAATGAGCTGTAATCCGCATGCGGGCCCAGTG
This sequence comes from Leucania comma, assembly GCA_958295575.1. Taxonomy (NCBI): domain Eukaryota; kingdom Metazoa; phylum Arthropoda; class Insecta; order Lepidoptera; family Noctuidae; genus Leucania; species Leucania comma. Next base: position 5,257,645 of record OY282476.1, on the reverse strand, counting down.
CGGGTTGGTGGATGTCACATGTCTTTGAATTTTTGGTTCTAGGATATGCCGGTTTCCTCACGATGTTTTACTTCACCGTTTTGAGAGCAGTGGAAATGAAATAAATTACACAAGGTAATGCACCTGGCTGGGTTTGAACTCGCGACCTACAACTCGTACGTCGGGGACGTTACCAGTTACCACTCGGCCACCACTGCTCTTGGCAAGTGTTGTCATAGAAACGAAGCGGGCAGAGTGGATTTGACTACCCTCTTCTTGGTACTCTCCTCTCGGCAGCCGACTCCGTTCTGTATGGCTTGAGGATGCGTGTTCATTTGTTTTATTTGAAAGTCCGCTTAGCTCCACTCCGCTCTACTTACAATATGCGGCATATAAGTTGAACCACAATGGCGATCGACCTTTAATGCGTAGTAACAGATTTTCGGATATCAATCAAAGCGGAGGGCTGCGCGTAAGACAATAACAACGACAACCATTTTGGTTGTTGTTTCCAATGATTCACTGTTTCCAATGATGGAAAGTGGAGATTTCGAAAACTATGATTTACTTATTCACGGTCCACTCTTCTCTATTCCACCCAACTTCGTTTCAGTCGAAATTTATCCTAAAACCCACCCTTTATTCTTCAATTATCCTTTGCGTTTCAGGGCACGGTGATTATTCTGCATAATCCCCCAGCCCAAATTTAAACTCTCGCTCCAACCTAGAGCAGGAAAAGTCATTGAAAGATTTGCAACCTAAAAAAACACAGCTTACCAACGCTCAATTTTTTTTTTTTTTACTTAGGCCTAGATGGACTCCTATTATATTAAAACGTCAGAAGCTAGTGCATGGTTCCAATAGGTCGTTTCCTATGGAGAAGAACCGGCAAGAAACTCCATGCTACGATACAAAATTCGACTACATTTACGCAAAAAAACTCCGACAAAATAAACACACGTCTCACTCCATTTTTTTTTTACACAGCAATGAATCCCAAAATCATCAACTTTGTAAAAAATATGGCCCCTAAATATATCTATCGTATTGATAAGTAATACGTGCTTACCCGTTATGGTTAGAAAAACCCATACGTTCGGAGTTTTCATGAAACTTTTATCAAGGGAACGGAAGCGGGTAAAACCATAAATAATTTATTACCCAAACGTTTTAATACCTACATTTTTATGGTTGTAGTCTTTTTTTATATTCGAGTTTCGGAGTTTTTTATTCGGATCTGAATCGTTCTATCAAATGGCCGTTATGTTGATCGGTTTTGGTGGACTCTTTAAAACTTGTGTATTGTATTGTATTTATTTTTGATATAAAAGCTATTTACAAACTTACTTACTTATTTAGGTAGTTCGATTTACGAATCGAGTTTTGAAGATTTCTTTCGAATTCCTTGAGGAGCTGAGGTTGATCGAGTGACACTTTTTTTACCCGTATGCAAAATGTGCGCTTGGGACATTTTTTGGCTTTTAATGACTTCTTCCGCACGAGAGTGAAGCGAAGCCAAACCACACCTGTACCTTCCGTTGCCTATGGCCCTAGCAGGCATTGGCTCCGCTGGGCCCCTACGATTTGCTGACATTTCTTTGAGGCGCGCGTGGAATACTACGCGCCGTTGATGATTTAGGCTCGATCCTTATATGAGGAGTGGATGGGAGCTACCTATTGCTCATCGTCCGCAAACTCGCACCTATGGTAGCCGGAGATCGCTCTACTATTTCCGACGCTCGACATTTCTTTTGCATATAAACTTTCTCTTTTATATTATTAGTGTGTTAACCGCAGAGTTGCGTGAAAAAACTAACATCATAGAATTTCTTAACATTAGTTAAAGTAAAACGAAAATAAATTCAGTTGAAATATTCCTTAGTATCTTTAGATATTTTTTCTTAAAGTATTTATTCTTGCAAGTCACTAAAGTAGCTCGCAGTAAAGTGGAGGATCTCGCAAAAATAGACAAGACTTAACAAAAAACATCGTCTGGAAACTAGGCAAAAAGTAATTTGAGTATCCCTTTTTGGAATACTCTTCCACCCCTCCACCCTCGATACGTATAATTCTAATAATACTTATACCATTTATCAAAACGCCACCTGCCGTCACCGATCGGCAATCGTCCCCGATATTGAGTCGGAAGTTTTTTTAATATAACTGTGTTCCTAAACGGAGAACAGCCGAAGCAGTTTTTCAACAATTTCCATGGCTGAATATTCGGGAGGAGATAAATTGTCCGCACGTGATTCTGCGGAACTCGGCGGTGACACACGAAAAATTGTTACGTGATAAATTGAAATTATTTTATTGAGATATTTTGAGTTATTGGGCATGCGAGTCTCTGTAGATGTTGCAGGATCCATGTCTTTATAGCGTTAGCAAACCGTAGGGGCCCAGCAGATCTGAAAGGAAGATTCGGCCCCAGTATGAAAGGCAACGAAGGAACAGGAGTAGGTTTTTAGTCAGTAAAAGTCTGACACTATCTCCCGCTCCGCCCAAAGGCGGGAGATGTCATTGTATAATCTTCCCACCTACAAAAAAAGATGTCTTCAGATTCTCGGCGTAAGTAAGGATTTTTATTATCATTTTAATTATAATCAACTAGCTTCTGCCAGCGACTTTGCCTGCATGAAAGTAAAAAAAAACCACTGAAAGAACTTTTAGAATCGGTCCAGTCGTTTTTAAGTGTATTAGTACACACAAAAGTTCAAATATACAAATCTTTCCTCTTTATAATATTAATACTATAGAGTTTTAGGTTTCTATACTTCAATTAAAAACGGAATCAACATAAGATCATATATATTGTTGACCGTTTGTCAAGACCATTTCTGAGGAACGCGTAGAATCAAGTTGAATTAATATTAAATAGGTACGCAAGTCTACAACCTCTTCAAGAACAAATAATGCCGTTTATACTAAATTTATAGCGCATATTTTGAAGCTCGTGAAAAGGGAATCAAAACCTTTAAGGGACTTCCCGTTAACCTAGGAATCAATAAATTTAATAAGACCCTAGCAGATTTTAAATTTGCAGCGGCCAAACTACGAGTATTAAATGTAATTGTGAGTGCAACTGCACTTTTGACCCCTGACTGTATGTGTGTGTAACACCTTCAAGCACAAACGGCTGAAAGAGTTTAGAGGTATAGCACACGAGTATGCCATGTTTTTTTTTTTAGGCGAAACGCTTAGAGGTGTTAATAATTTAAGGGAAAATGCCCTCTATACGTCGGGTTATCCGATAGTAGAAAGGTGGAATCAGAAAAAGGTGGGATCGGATGGTCGAAAGTTAGACTACCCTACGCATGTGCTCCAGGCTTTTAGAGTGGACTCAACTAAATCTGGATCACCAATGAGACTTGACGCACGTCTTTCTACTGAGTCCAAAGCTGCTAGATGGCATTTTGCAGCACCAACCCACATATATGTGGCTGTAGTATTCCCCACACGATCGGAACTGTCCAGGAATAAGATACTTTTTACCTTGAGAGTTTATTCCATTAAGATAATTTCGACGAAACCATGGACGGACGCTACGAAAAACTAATTTAGACAAAAGATGCGTGTTCCAATCTGCTTTCACTTGACTTTGTTAACTTTAGTAAAGGTCAAGGTCTTAATCAACTGTTCAATTATTTCATAGTTATCTTTGTGTGTTTATAATAGAGTGAGTACTATTCAAGATAAGCTGATTATTGTCTACCCACATGCTTCCAAAGGTCACATAGGGATTGTTCAACAAGAAATGGGCTACTACTTAAGGACCCCTTTTTTGAGAGGAATAGGTCAAGCCAAATCTATATTAACATTATGAAGCCTTTTTTTTCAGTAGTTAAAAGTCATCCAATGACATCTCCCGCCCTTGGTTGGAGCGCCAAGCGAGCGAGCGTGTGAGCGAGTTGGTAGTCGTTGGAGTCAGGGTAGGATTTTTTAGTCGACTTGTACTGACTAAAAAATCCCATCCCGTTCCTTCGTTGTCTTTGTACCAGAGCCCTGGTGTTCACTTTTACATTTACCCATGGCCTCAGTAGGCTTCGACCCTGCTGGGTCCCTACAGTTTGCTCACAACTCCTTGAGGCGCGCGGGAACAGAATGCTCGATCCGGACCGTTACCGCATGGTTGGATAGCGAGCTTACCCATTGCTCGCCGTCTGCAAGCCCGCGCCTACGGTGGCCGGAAATCGGGATCCGCCGGCCGGAGTTTGGGGTGTGAGCGCCGTTGCCTCATGCGGTCGGCATCATCCTTTTCTAGCATTACTGCTTCGTAGAAGGAAGCGACCGCCTGCCACTCCTCAACATTATGAAGCTGAAGTTCGAATAGATTATTTTTTTTTACATTGGGTTTTCGGATCATCCGTTTATCGAAGAACATAGACTATATACTATAGGCTATATGACCAATAGAAACAAACAGTAACCAAAGACGCGAGTAAAACTCCAGAGCACAGCTCAGCAGTCGCCTCAAAAACATTTTTCATTTAAAAAAAAAATATTTATATAAATTTTTCACTACTATCCTCGTAACAAAAAAAAAAAAAAACAATATACTTTAACAAAATCCCACAATTTTATTCCAGTCTTTCGTAACAAAATTCGTTACAATTACGTGTCCAAACCTTGCCTAAAATATTCTGTATCGACCGACCTCGCTTTTACATATTCTAGGATACCTTTCCTGATAGCCACAAGCTAGTTTGGGCACTTTGTTCTAACTACAGACTTTTAAAGTAGGGATTTTGTGAGAAAAAGGAAAATTTAGGCCGACCTACTTACTATGATTGACAGTATATTTATTAGGTTCATCAATCAATCTTCCTAGTCTTTCCCCGAATAAGTTAAGGTCGTCTTTCAATGTCTTACATGTAGCCAATGCCTATTTGACCTCCACAATCAAGTAATTAGGTACCTACCCTTTGGTAAGACTAGTGACAGATTTCCTAGCTTCTAACTCTGCGTAACAACTTCGCAGCTGTCTGAGATGACATGTTATTACTTGTCTTCGTCTACTAATAATATAATCTATTAAACCTAAGATTGAATCAAAATAGTGGAATATAGGTGACTTGCTTTTAACACGTGGACCGCTGAATTTTTGTGCTATGTCTGTCTCGAATAAATTCTATTCTATTCTAAATTGTATATCTGAGGCACGCTTTCACATCGGTCGCGACGATCACACACATTTGGCGGCTAAAGCTATTCCCCTCGTACGACAGCGCTCTTATCTCTGTACTTGTCTATCAGTGACTATAAGTTTCGATATGTGTGTTTCGAGTCCAGGCTTTCTGATTGCGATGTTAGCGCATAACGTATCTTCCCATATAATATATCAATGTTTTAAACCAATAAAACTGTCAATGCATTTTAAAATATACTAAAGATCTTTTTTGTGCAGTAAATAATAATAATAAATTTCATTTATTTTTCTCCCACAGGATAAATACAGCGAAATGTATTCAAACAATTTTTTTGGTAGGAAGACAGAAGCCTATACTAAGAAAACTTGCGTTATTGGTCTCCTGGCCACCTTTACCCAGACACATTTAAAAATACACAGTTGAATACTTAAAAACTTCGTTAAGGCTCTGTAATTTTAAGGGACATTATGTCCTCTAATGTGTTTGAGGTTTCGAACAATCATAACCTTGCGTCCGTGTGCAAACCCTTCATTGAAACCACTGCTAATTAGCACTTCACTATCTCATAGTTTATAACAAAGTCGCTTCCCGCTGTCTGTTCCTATGTATGCTTTGATCTTTAAAACTACGCAACGGATTTTGATGCCGTTTCTTTAAATACATAGATGTGTGAGTAACTCAAGACGAAGGTTCATAGGTATGATACATGCATAATATATTTCACCTTTGCACCTTTGCGAAGCTGGGGCGGGTCGCTAGTTATCTAATAAACAAACTGTTGCATAGGATACCATCTTTAATTTGACCTTCCCAACTGAAGACATATAACTATAATATACAGGCTGACAGTGCAATCATACTCGTGTAGGAATCCTAAGAGATCATCTAGATTCTCTAATCCGTCATATCTGGACAGTCATAGGATCATAAGTCATGTATGCACGACAAGCCTGTGACTTCGAGCAATGGTTGAGCAATGGGAAGCTCGCCGTCCGACCGTCCGGTAACCGTCCAGTCCGGTCCGAGCCCAAGTCGTCGATGGCACAATTCGTTCCACGCGTGCCTCAAGGAGTCAGCAAGCCTTAGGGGCCCAGCAGGGTAGAAGCCCATTGAGGCCATGGATTATGTGAAAGTTAAACCCGAGGCCCTGAAACGAAGGCAAAGAAGAAAGAGAAGGGGGTAGTTTTTAGTCAGTAAAAGTCTTACACTATCTTCCGCCCCGCCCAATGGCGCGGGGATGTCATTGGGTGATTTTCCCACTGAAAAAAGGCAAATAAGATAAAAGTGTGAAATACAAAACCACCATCGCCATCACCACATAATATATTAGACAAAAGAGGAGTTCTCAAGCTAATAGAGATAAAGTCGTTGATTGAAGTTAAACTCTCTGTTAACCACCCAGCTTAAGCAAAACTCTCGCATGCAGTTTTAAATGATGTTAGAATTTCCTCGAATTTTAACTGTTTAATGTAGGTAAACTTTTTTTGAATATTAGTTTTTGAGCAGACCAATATGGCGTAGTCTTTTCAAACACAATATAAGGATTCATTTGTTTTTTGTATTCAATAATTTTTTTTTTCTACAAACATGGTCATGGTTAAACATCAATTATTTATTTTCTTTAACACACAACATATAAAACAATGCACACACATAATATAAAACAAATACACACATTTCATACAGCTCACACCTACGGGCTCCGATTGCCGTGTAACAATAATAATCCACAACTATCATACAATGCCATCTAGTCCCGTACTACGAGTATGCAGAGCTTGTGCTATAATTACTAGACAACTGATAAACATACTTATATGTTTCTAAATACGTACATAATTATTATAGATGAATTAAACCCAGACACAGAACAAATCATCGTGCTCATAACACAAACATTTGACTTCGGTGGGCATCGAACCCACGACATCTGGCATAGCAGTAAGGGTACTAACTACTAGACCAACAGGCCAGTCATAGCTATACATGCAGCATACAGCAGTGGTTCAAGTACGGGCAATCGAACCTCTGTGCAAATGCATAGTGATGATTATCTTGGCACAAAGAAAAGTCTAAAGACATCTAAAAAATATAAAGAAAAATCCTACTTGCCTATAAATAAAAGTAACGCTGTGATAGCTGTATTTGGATAATATGGAGTTATTATAACACTGATAGACTACGGTCTCGATAATAAAGGAAATGCGCTATCCTAGGACATATAGCTAGGAAACAAATAACTATACTTTGATTTTTTATTAGATGAAGTAAAGTGACAGCAGTGGACAATGCCCAACTGTCAAACAACCATTGTTATAGCTGTCACTTTACTTCATCTAATAAAAAATCATAGTATAGTTATTTGTTTCCTTGGGATATCATATAATAACTTAGAACAGCACGAAATGAACCTAGTGCAATGAAGTGTTACTAACATAGTTCAAAGTCTTATTTACTAACGATAAGTCGTATTTACTATATATATATATATTAGTCTGTAAGGTATGTATCTATGGGCCAAGATGATTGGTAATAAATGATTTATATTATTAACCCCCGACGGAAAAGAGGGGTGTTATAAGTTTGACCAGTCTGTCTGTCTGTCTATGGCATCGTAGCGCCCAAACGAATGGTCCGATTTTGATGCGGTTTTTTTGTCTGAAAGCTGGCTTAATCGAGATGGTTCTTAGCTACAATTTATAAAGATCTGTGTAGGTGTTCAAGGTCATCAGTTCGTTTGTTTACTGCGGTAGGGTTTTTAAACACTTATTGGGTGTTTACTTTATTTTAAACATTTGCGTGACCTAATATTTGAAATTGTCTTGTACAATCTGATGCCATTGAGCTGGTCTGATGATGGAACTCGAAGGTAAAACCCTGGATTGCTCATCAACATAGTAAACCTATCGAGTTTCATTAGTTTCGCCTTAACTAGTGCTATACATTTCTTATGATGACAAGGGCCTGATGCTAGAACTGGGAATGCCTACTAGTAAACACATCGAGTTTAGTACTATTAGATTCGTCTTAACCAGTTCAATACATTTCATATTAATGGCAAGGACTGTCGGGGTTTTTTTAAATTTTAAATTTTCATACTTATTATTTCTAGCTGTTGCCCGCGACATCTTCCGCGTCAAGTTTGTAAAAATCAATTCATCGTAACTAATATTTCTGTGCTTGTGATTCATGCTGAGACCATCTAATTCATTTATTTTACTTTTATGTATAACATAATAAACTTAATTCACAAGTGTGTGTCTGACATTTGTGAATAAAGTTTAAATAACTTAATAGTATTATAAAAGTCGTTTAAACCTATTTTCACAATAAAATTTAGGCAATTTACCTTATATTGACAAATTTTATATGGGCGCTATGAAAAAGCTTGAGCAGTAATTTCTATTTATTGTACCCACTGGAAAAATAGCAGTACAAAACAAAGATAAAAAGTAAAATATTTTATTTACCACTTTGTTTTGTTTTTATCGATGGATAAAAATCATCCAATTCCCCGCCCTTGGGCGGAGCGGGAGATAGTGTCGGACTAAAAACCCACCCCGTTCCTTCTAAGCCTTTTATTCCTTTCAGAAATCAATCTATGGCCCCAGTAGGCTTCAGTCCTGCTGGGCCTCTACGGTTTGCTGACAACTCCTTGAGGCGTGCGGCAACAGTGCGCGCCGTCGATGACTTGGGCTCGGTCTGGACGGTTACCGGACAGTTAGACGGCGAGTAACCAATTACTCACCGTCCGCAAGCCCACGCCTTCGGTTATTTAGCATACATAGATACTTCAAATATAAGCTGTAGAAACAACATTTGGAAATAATATAACTGCTAAGTACAAAAAATACCCATCTATCTACTCTACATTATTTGACCTGCGCCATCTTGCGAACCCAATATTCAATGCAATTCAAACATATTCAACACACGACACAATATGTTGCCTTTTCAAAAACGCAACCTAAGGGGCCTAAAAAGGAGAGCCCTTTCTCCCAGCCCAATGGAGTAATTACATCTCGAGGGTACCCCGTGAAAAACCCTAATTTCGGCCGATGAAAAATACTGAGCAAAAGACCGTCCATTTGTTGACTCCTAAGTAAACAATTTTAATCAAATCAGTGTATTTTTTTTTCTACCTTAAATATTTGCACGGAACAGTGTACGTGCCCAAATGTAAGAAAGAAAATAAAAATGTTTCCCTGTCTAAGACGACTCTTTAGTTTTTTTTCCGGAACTTTATTCCGAAGAATGGAGTCTTATCTTGAAAAGATTTTACAGTTCCGAGGGAAGGTTAACTTTAGCTATAACTCAGTTTAGATCTAATGGATAAATTGAATTAGAGCAAGTTAAGGTTTTAAGATTTCCCGTTTTGTCGGTCTTTATGAAGGCGACGCTCGTTTAGTGTCAGTTTTCATTATATTTCCGTTATCTGATCAGAAAAGTTTAGTGTAGATTTCTTTATAAACAACCACGTTCCAAGTATCGAATTAAATGTTGCAAAGCAATATAATTAGGTTGGAATCTAAGAGATAACCCAGAAAAAGTTTTTACAGCCAAATACTAAAGAGTAATAGATAGCAGTCCGGTAAGGTTAAGGCCAGAACGGCTTACAGTATTCCACTCGCTCTGCCCAGAGCAGGAGGAATTATTTGCTGTTTTATTGACAAAAAAGAGTACAGGATTGTACCCTTTTTAATAACAGTCAGCGCCCTGGAACGTAAAGAGTAACCGAAGATACACAGGTGACTTTTAGTCAGTAAAAGTCTGACACCGTCCGCGCCCTTTCCACAGTATAAGAAGTTATCTGAGAGCTTCCCAACTCAAAAAAAAAACTGGGCTAGAGCGAGTCAGACTCGCACACTGAGGGTTCCGTACAAACTAAACAGTTCGATCCCCAAATCGAGTCTCGGAAGATTTTTGCGAAACCATTTTTTTTATTTTTGTGGCTTAAGTACAAGTTTACAGTTTTCAGATTTATTCCTATACTCGTGCTATAAGACCTTGCTTCATGCCAAATTTCAGGGTTCTAGGTCAACGGGAAGTGCCCTGTTCATTTTTATTCCCTTGAAATTGTCGAAATATACGTTTTTTACGACCCAAACGGCCGTCTATTTTTTTTTTCTGTTAACATAGAAGTTTGTTTTTTTTAATTTCAACTCGATACCTGTACGCGTTCCTAAGATAAAGGGTCTTGACAGACAGACGGCCAACAAAGTAATCTTATAGGGGTTCTGTTTTTGCCTTTTGAGGTACAGTACCCTAAAAAGGCTTCCTGATAAACCGGTTCAGAAAACGTAGTGGGAAAACTATTGCAGTAATTCATGCTCGATTAAGGTTCTGATATATCTTTTATGTCATAAGACACCCTTCAAAGATTCCTTCCTACAAAATAAGAAGGTTTCCACTTCAGAGCAAAAGGTTAGTAAGTAGAACCATTGACATTGATAATGGACTGTATTTTCTCAGGTATAAAATGAAGGGAATGATATGACGATTTTGCAGCCAGTTGTCTTTTTGTAAAATACGATATGGAGGCCCGTTGACATACCTACTTGCAAAAGTAACTGAATAAAGAGAATATCTTGTTTTAATAAGTCCTCCTGTATATTACTACTGTACAACTGATTTAAATTTAATACATAAATTAGATAAACAACATAGATAATAATTTATAAACTTAGTACTTAATTAAATTAGATAAATTTTAAATCTTAATATTCACTAGAAGTAATTTTGTGACAAATGAAAATCGCCAATGAACCACTCAAAAAAATCCTTCTATAGCATTCGAATTTCAAAATCATGTTAACGTAACAATACATTGATATATATGTACTACGCACTAGATGAGGCGTGCCGTACAGTCACTTTACTTCACTTAAGTGACCTGCAGGCCGAACACTTTTACATTGATGGCATTAGTGCAGTTTTGCCGTTCATGCAGTGTCAGAGCGACGCTTATAAATACAAATTTAAGTGAACTTGGACATATATAATAATTTTGTAGTCAAGTAAGTAAAACCATTGGTGGTTCAAGCAATATAATAGCTTCTACTATCGTAATAGTACGTTAGAGAAGATATTATTTTATTTAAACTCTTCCCCATTTTACAATCATAGACTAAAACATGCAGATGTTCCTCAGTTGTGTCCCACAAAAGGCAGAATTAGGTTTTTACCTACAGCTAGTTTACCAAATACAGACTTCGCACGGTCTTTTAGACTGTTTGAAATTTTTAAATATTTTATTTAATGCTCTTTCTTTTTTTGTATAATAATTAATAACAATGATTTTTTTTAGTAAATTACGACGAAATACCAGCAAATCATAAGGTATCAGTTTTCATCGGTAAGTTTTGTTGTTAACCATGCTGTCATTCGTTAGTACTAATTTACGTACCATATTACATGCAGGTTAATATTAAAATTTGAATTATGTTCAGTTGAACTTGTAGTCTTATCATTGATTAATGATTTATTTATTTATTTTACTGTTATTTAGATCTCATTTTTACATACACTATAATTACATTTTGAAATAGAGTATTATTGTAATGAAGTATTGTAGGCAAGAAACTGTATCACTTCTGCGGTATAAAAATCTATATAGATGACATGTCATCAACTCATCACACTAAGTTGAACGAAACGCGTAAGTACTAGGAAATTCACGGCGCTTTAGACCTTTTGGTCGCGAAAAAGTATCCTCTATAAGCTGTCTTAGCGCTGTAAGTTTTAAAGTTTTGTTAGACGACATAATGGCAATCTAGCGCTGCAGCGATTTTTTGTTTAAACTTTTCAGTATTTTGACAAATAGTTTAAATGAACGTGCTTGTCTATCGCAAGAATATAGGTCGATGTAACAATAATATTAGCCTGTAACCGGCCCACACCAAGAAAAAGTATGTTCTCATACACAGAGACACGAGCGTTTCTCATCATCATCACTTCAGCCGTAAGATGTCCACTGCTGGACATAAATCTACCCCAAATATCACCATAACGACCGGTCCTGTGAGTCTCGCATCCATTAGATTCCTGTGACCCTCACCAGGGCATCGGTCCACATTCTGGGAAGTCATACATCGTTGCGTCTTCCGGTACGTAGTCGTCACTCCAGAACCTTTCGTCCCCATCGACCATCTATTCTACGAGTCATATGCTCTGCCCACACATGAGTTTGTGGAATGCGTTGCCTATTGAAGTGAGGCGTGCTCAAACGCTTCCAACGTTTAAAAAATTGGTGAAGGAACATTACCTTTCACTTTGATTTTTCTTCTCCTAACTCAATTATATATTTTTGATATTTATTAGTTTATTATTTGGTATTGTATGTATGTATTCGGATTATTATGTCTTATTAGTATTATTTCTGATGTTTGTACACTGACAACCCTAAATCTATTTCCTTTCACTCAGTCCATCCAAAGGTTGTCTGTAAGAAATTGCCTTGTGCGATAAGACCGCCCATTGTACCCTTATTTATAATAACATGTCCTAATTTTGTTGTTTATGCGGTGTACAATAAAGAATATATAAATAAATAATAAATAATGAACGTTAATCACCTTTTATTTTAGTGATATTGTTTGCTTTTTTATCCCCACTCACCCCTACCCGATTACATTTAACACTTTTATCTTCTAAATAAGAATACTCCATACGGAGATAAAGGACTTAAAGGACTTACTATCCAAGTCGAAACATAATAAAAAAATCTAATCCATAGCTTCATAATATATTTAGGAAACTCGTCTAGTACGGTAATATAAATGTTGTTTGAATTTTCAAATAAGGAAATATTGCTATTAAACATATAATGTTACGTAATTACTCCTCTGATATTACAAGAAAAATATAGTCAAGTTATACTTTAACCTCAAAACACAGCGTATAATAAATTAACTGCAATTAAACCCTGTTTCCTCAGACTTGGAGTATAATGGTTAATTTAAAGACCAATTAATTTTAAATTCTTCCGCTAATTGCGCCCTTAAACCTGAGAAGTTATGAAATTACAAAGTAAACCCACACCTTTATGTGTTCAGCTATTATATAAAACCTACTTATGAAGCTTAAAATGATTAAGAAAGGTTACGTACATAATTGTCTTATCTTTATGTGCCTTTGAATATATTGCCGAAGTTTGATACGTGAGAGTAAGATTTAACTAATAGCTTTTGGTAAAATATTGAAACCGGGAAGTCTTCTACAACCAAATTGTTATAAAGACTCTTTTATCAGGACCTCTTTAGATGTTTATAAACTCATGGCACATTATAATTGGATAAAAAAAATAAACACCGATTCCAAATTCAAAAAAGGCCCAACGCGATGCAGGCCACAAAAAATCTTTCTTGCGTAAGTACATAATATTTTAAAAACAAATTCACCTACTAAGTCTGTTTACCTGTCTGTTTGCGACAAACTCAAAAACTACTGAACGGATTTTCATGTGGTTTTCTCTAATATCCAGAGTATTTCATGAGAAAAAATTAAGTATATATATATATATATATATATATAATATTGCCCTTAGAAAAGAAAAGCCAAGAATATACAAAGATCTGTAACACCCGTGTAAAACTGGGGTGGGTTACAAATGTTTTTAATCTGTATGCGAAATACCACTCACTGATTAATAACGAAATCTCGGAAACTATAACACGTACAAACTTAATGAAGAAATGCTAGTAAAGGAGGAGGCCGAACGCATCAGGCAGAGGCAACGGGGCGCTCGCCCCAGCCGCCGCCGGGATTCCAATCCCGATTTCCGGCCACCGTAGGCGCGGGCTTGCGGACAGCGTGCAATGGGTAGCACGCTGTCTGATCGTCCGGTAACCGACCGGACCGAGCCCAAGTCGTCGACGCGACAGCGCGTTCCACGTCATCGTTCTGTTCCCGCGCGCCTCAAAGAGCTGTCAGCAAACCGCAGAGGCCCAGCCTGCTAGCTGCAAGCAGGCAGGGTCGAAGGCTGCTGGGGTCATGGGTCAGCTTTCGAAAGGAATACCTGGCTCCGGCACGATAAACAACGAAGGAACGGGGTAGGTTTTTAGTCAGTAATAGTCTGACACTATTTCCCGCTCCGCCCAAGGGCGGGATTTGTTATTGGACGATTTTACCTACCATAAAAAAAACCTACAAACTTAAAATTTGGCATGTAGGTTCCTTATAGGGTGTAGACGTCCGCTAAGAACGGATGTTACGACTTTCTCGAGAGCGAAGCCACAAGCAGAATTTAGTAATGTGTAAGAGTAATTTCATTGAAATAAATCCTACACTCAAACGCGTATAACCCTTTTTATTATTTCCGACCATTACAGTATCTACACAATGATGAAATCATGAGTTCCATTCTCGGTAGCGGGCGAAGTCATAGTAGATTTTGTCATCTGGAAGTTCTTGTTATTAGGATTTCGATAATAGTTCAATACTTATAGCATTCAAATGTTTCTCAATGTTCAGTTAGAAAGATATAAAGAGATCTTTTTTTACTGTTCTCTCCATAATTCTTTCTCCTTATTCGTACTACATTATTACTATACTCAGCGAAGTGTCAGTACCCTACAGGACAAATATAATAACAGGTCAGGATGTTAATGGTATTCTGCAGATCATTAGGTATTGTCTGCAGAGAGATAGGTACGTTGATACATTGTTGAGTGCCATATATCAGTGACTTTCTGAGGCCTACTCCTCAATAACAGCTAAGTTAACAGGATTGGAATTTTTTTTATAGATTCATGTACAACATTACCAACATATATTTAATAACGATTTTTTCATGTGATTTAGGCTGTATACCTTTTGTCTTTTCGAGGAGAAACCCTCAAAAGACGCCCTGACTTTGGGGTTAAGTCCGGGGAGTGTGGGATTTTTACCTCACTAAACCACCCCAATAATCACCATCAGCACATAGAAAGGGCACCGTTACCTCTTAAATTATCATTCCGGAACCCCCTCTGTGCAACGCCTGTTAGGGCACATCCTTGAGGAGACTATATAATGGTTTTCCCTGAGCCTCTTTGTGCACGGCAGCACGTGATCCCTGTGCCACAGTCTTCCTTGGAATCACTCGATGGTCGGGTAGAGTCCCCACTCTGAGCGCCCGTGGTTCCAAATTCCCACCTACATTTAAACTGTGAAGCCCCAAGAGGACACCGGTGTCCGCACACCTATTGTCTTTCTATTTTGTCTCTAATTACGGTAATCAATGATGCAAACAGAAAGAAAGCTGGCAGCCTGCGCCGATCTAACAGCGCCTATCAGAACCGGCCGGCGCGGGTAAACTGCGCAGGTAATAGGCGCCGAATTTCCATACAAATATTCATCGCTGGTAGATCTGCGCAGGCTGCCAGCTTTCTTTCTGTATACGGCCTAAAACTTAAAAAAAAAAAGTTTATTAACATGATATTTATCCTCTTATTTTCCCTACTCCTTTCAAACGGCTTTGATCTTTAGAAATATGTTTACACAAAAAAATTGCTGTTTAAGTGTTCTTCGGAATGTACATAGCATATACATATAAAATAATCAAAATTTCGCAAAGAAAATGATTTTAAAGATCAGCGGGGCTCTATGCGGGCGTTAGCAGTATGAGTATGTGTGCATTTAATTCCGGACTGATATTCTAGGGACTATACGCCTTAACAATACATCATCATCATCATCATCATCATATGATGATACACCTTAACGATACATCATAACACCAAACTATTATTTGGAATCATCAAATAGCTTTTCCCAATCTAAGTAGGTTTCAGACTTTTACAGACCAAAACCCACCTGTGTTCCTTCGTTTGCCCTTTGTGTTCCCAGGCCACGGTTACTCTTTCGAAAAAAAGCAACAACAGGCAGCCATGGGTCCTGCTGGGCTCCTTCACTTTTCCTGACATCTCTTTGAGGCGCGCTTGTAACACAAAGCGCCCTCGACTCGGGCTGGGTCGTTACCGGACGGCGAGCAATAAGTAACTCCCCGTCCGCAAACCCACGAAAATGGTCGCTGAAAATATCAACATGCGACTGTCCAAGCCCAATCATAAACAACATTTTTTTTTTATATAAATAGCAAATTCATAATATACTTAATTATTATGTTAAGTTTTTTGTTCTTACTAACCTATATTAACTAGGATGTTACTAATTCGAGTAACAAGTATTCATTTTTTAAAACAACACATACACATGGAAAAAGGGAATTTAATTAATTTTTCACAATTAAACGCTTTGTACAGCATTCACGCATGAGGGGGCGGGTACAAAAGCGAGTCAAATATTTCGAGTTCACTCTGGTGAAAGGCTGAGCATTGCACACGCTTATAATTATGTTACAGATTAAAAAGATTTTAAAATATTATATACTGGCTATTATTGGAAAAAAGTGGAGATGAGAATGTTGAGATGGATGTGTGGTGTGACGAAAATGGATAAAGTGAGAAATGAGTATATTAGAGGAAGTTTGAAAGTGGCGCCAATGACTGAAAAGTCGAAAGGAATCGCTGCTGAAATGTACGACGAACGCACAACGCACCGCGAAACGCGCCGTATCTCCGTGAACAAGCACTGTGGCCCGCCAGTACGGCTACCAACAAAAGAAAAAATGTTTGTGAATACTCTAGGATTTAGTCCTGTACCGTGGGTGCATGCACAAACATGTAAACCCATATACAACAAAACATTCAGATCTAGAACAACTATCTATAGGCAACACAAATATTCCGGGTAGAACTACTCTGCGGACACGTGGGCCACACACACCAATCTGGGCGCGTCGGTGTCCATACATTTTATATGGCAACTAGACTTGTAGAGCTACACTTGGTCCACGCCACGCGACGTCGTTTTACGTAAAAATCAGGCGTGTTACACGTGTGCAACGGTGTAATGTAGTTCTAGCTTTAATTTTAAAGAAGAAAAATAATAGTGAACATTGTGCGCACAGCTAAGGAGTGAATCTGTGTTTCTTAATTTACAGCTATCACCTGATGGTTTTTAAGTCAAGAATAAGTTACTTCTAAGCAAGTATGCCATTTCTTCGTCATCGTTTACCATTTTTTTTAATGTAACGTTATTATGTGTGTACATCAAATGACCTCTCACACTCTAGGGTGGAGCGAGAGGTCGTGTCAGACTTTAGTTGATTTAAACGCACGTGTGTCATTCAGTTTCTCTTTGCGTTCTAGGACATCTCGTCATCATCAGTGAACGTCTTTCAGCAGAAATGATGATGATGATAAGATAGATAGATCATTTATTCGACGCAACACAGAAAATGAATAGACCATACACAAAAGCACAAATACAATGTAAACAATCACAAACATCAATGTTACAGATACATTGAATTATATATAGCTATATATAAAATAAAAACAAGTTGCAAACAAGAACACTATAACATGAATGGGTACTTAGTAAACAGTTTTATGAGACAAAAAAAATCAAGAAGTAGCATAGTACGGTGAGTGCTTCGAGGCTGCATCAAATGTGATAACGTGTATTGATCCGCGTAAATATAAATAATTCTAAATATAAATAGAAAAAGAAACAAGAATACAGACATAAAGCTGCCTGGAATCGACATCTATCATGATCGTCAACATTTTTTACAAATGAAAAACATTACATTGTTCGAATTGTTACAAACAAATGTTAGGTAAAATGCCAATGATTGCTTGTAATAGGTACGTACATTGTCGTGATTTATTGTTCAGTACTTACATAGGATAAGAAAACCTACTAACGTAATAGATCTGTGTTCTGTTTATTAAATAAATTATTATTATTATAATAAAAAAATATATACCAACGGATAAAAATGATAGACCGATATTATTATGTATGACTGATTTAATTTACCAAGTGTTAAAAAATTAAATAATCTTTAAAATGTAACCTAGTTTAAACTAATGCAGTCCGTAATCATTTTTACAATCAGCATGATAATTCCACACCACTTGGTCAAATTGGTCTTTAGAGGTTATAATACTTAATACACCTAATACTGCAGAATTGATACGACGAAATAACCCGACACGACCTATCCAACCCCATTACTATGCAATATCGACATCCCGAGGGTTCTCAGGTTCATGAACTTATTACAAAACAACTGGTACACGGATGTATTTCAAATTATTTTAACTCCAACCTCAACTCCATCAATTTTACCAAAATAAACACCAAAACACAAAACTTGTAATAAAAAATAAAAAAACAAAATCGATGACTGCTCAAGCTCATAATTCAAAAACCGAACACTTTTGTTTTTTTTTTTTTTGTGCTAGCTTTGTACGGTATACAGTTCACTTTGGTTTTAAGAGTAAATCATCGACGATTTTAGAAATTCGAATAGTGTTTATGAATTTCGAATTTCAAAACTATTTTCAGAGAATATAATTATATGTAATTTTTTTTATTATTGATAGACTCGCGTTTGATCACTAACTTACCTGATGGTAAGCGATGATGTGGCTGACGATGGAGCACGCTTGCCTAGAGGTAACCTATTTACTCTAAACTATTGCAGATTTGGTAGTAATGCGTTGCCGTAGAAAGGTGACAATCTATCACACACTGAGACTCCTTGGTGCCTCGGAAAATACGACTATTGCCCCAGCTGTCATTTTTTTTTTTTTTTTTTTTTTTTTTTTATATTTTATAAACTAGCACTTGACTGCAATCCTACCTGATGGTAAGCAGTGATGCAATCGTCGATGGTAAAGCGCACTAGTTTATTAAGAGCCTATTCACTCTAGCCTTGAAGACGCCTAAATTATAATTGGCAGGGAAAACCGCAGCAGGCAAATTGTTCCAGTCCCTCGATGTACGCGGTATAAACGACGAGGCAAAACGCTTAGTCCGGACCGTGGAAGTTTCAACAACGTAAGGGTGGATATTTGCCGTACGCCGGGTTGTTCGATGATAGAAAGGAGATGGCGGTATCAAGTCATGCAATTCCCGCGCACACTCTCCAAAATGCATCCTGTAAAACACCGAACATTTGAAGATCTTTGAGACTCTACGGGCATCTGACACCCGATAATGAGTACAATGTGTATCTGTATTCTATAGACTGACCTGTTGGTCTAGTTAGGTTAGGTTAGGTTAGTGGTCCTGACTGCTATACCGCAGGTCTTAGGTTTGATTCCCACCCAGGACAAATGTTTGTGTGATGAGCACGATCATTTATTCTCTGTAGTCTAGGAGTATTTTATCTATAATATGTATGTATTTAGAAATATATAAGTATGTATATCAGTTGTCTAGTACTCATAACACAAGCTCTGCCTAGCTGGGGACTAGACGGCATTGTGTGATAGTTGTGGAATATTATTATATTATTATTGTTTTACCCAGTTACCCAGTAACTGGGTAAAACAATTTCTTGGGTGAAAAACTTTAGACTCGAAGCTGAAAATTAACATCGGTAATGTCTTAACGTCATTATCATGCCAAGTATTTTAGCACGGAAGTATCACCGGGAATGACTGTCATGGCCAACCCAACCCGATTACAAAGCATTACTGACATCCCAGTGGTGGTACCGTTGAGACCAGCTGTCAGGTTCACGGAAGTCTTATAGCTGTCATATTATACGTATTTCAATGACAATCAACTCATTGAAATACGTTATATACGTGTTGTTACTTCATTGTATTACTGAAGCTTTGTTTTGTTTTTAGTGTTCCGTACTTCAAAAGAAAAATTCTGACCACCGTAGGCGCGGGCTTGCGAACGGCATGCAATGGGTAGCACGCTGTCCGATCGTCCGGTAACCGACCGGACCGAGCCCAAGTCGTCGACGGCGCGTACTGTTCCCGCGCGCCTCAAGGAGCAGTCAGCAAACCGTAGAGGCCCAGCCTGCTAGCTGCAGGCAGGCAGGGTCGAAGCCTGTTGGGGTCATGGGTCAGCTTCCGAAAGGTATACCCGACCCCGGCACGATAGACAACAAAGGAACGGGGTAGGTTTTTAGTCAGTAAGAGTCTGACACTACTTCCCGCTCCGCCCAAGAGCGGGATTTGTCATTGGATGATTTTACCTGCCTTAAAAAAAACCTTTATAATCCTATAAGGGTTCCACTTTATTGTACGTCTGTCTGTCTGTCAAGACGTCGTGTCGTGAATTGAACTATTTACAAAATTTAGTTTGTACTGAATCCTTTCCGCAGCCAGCTGTGCGCTGGCACCAAATGCTCGCTATGACCTGTCACGATCTGTGTTGTACTTAGTGTCGATGGTGTTCAATTTGTAACCTTCTTAAAATATTTTTGGAAAAAAATATAACATAGTGTAAAAATGATTAGAATCAATTCAATTACTGATTCTATAGAAACTATATTCAGATTTTACATATACTTAAAAAAAAATTGTATATATGTCGAGTACATTAATAAATAAGTACATAAGAAGGATTAGAGACAACAAAACCATCAGCATACGAACAAACATATTACCTGCTAAAATTGAAACGTTCAAAAATCGTATCTAAAATACGCAATAGTTTGACAACCGTATTATAAAGAAACTCATGAAAGTTATATCCAAACATATTTTGTATGTGAAATTAAATCTAGACAGGAAAATGGCAAACGTAAATAAAATATAACTGAAAGCGGCAAACACATTCCATTCGATTGAACTTTGTGAACCCATTTAAATAAATGTTTAACACATTCCTCTTAAATGGCACGACCTCAATGGAAATCCTCACACAAACGATAAAATATAATTCGCCTTACCTTATTTCCGATTTCAAAATCGAAAGGAAGGAACCGAAAACCTCTACACAATCACGACTCTCTCACTGATTTTAACACAATATTTTAGTCACTGTAACCCTAACAAATTAAGAATGTATTTTCGAGTTCAATAGATAAGGTTTTATCACATATTTTCTATTTACCGGCATTGTCATATTGTTCCAAGTTTATGTAACACCAGCGTAGCACCGCCGTAGACCCGTACCAGCGCTACGACGGCTCGTAGCGGACTGAAGTACTCACGCTTTCGTAGCATACATATAATATAATACATACTATACAATGTTTATACAAAAGTTAAACTTTTTGTGTATTTAGTTGTGGCTCAACAAAATCGTTTGTACGTTTTCCGCGGTAGATAAATTGTCTGGGTACCTACCAGTAACGCCATCTATTAACAGATACAGTAATATCATGTTCAGTTGAAAAGTAAGTCTGTTGTGAATGTGTGCATTTGAAAGAGGTTAGTCTGTGATTCCAAAGAACAACTAAAAGTTTTGTACGCGAATGTTTGCGGTTAAAGTGAATCGTATTTGATCATCACGATCAAAAGAAGACTGATAATTTAAATGATTTAATTTTAACTATTAAATACTGGCTTTCTAACAAAGTTTTGAACTAATTAAAATTAGGACAAAAGTCAATATTACCTTTTCCCGACTTTGCTAAGGTATAAAAACGTTAGCTTTGATGTTGCCAACTGAGATTTAATTTGTAAAGTCATAAAAGTTTAAAATATAAATAAAACATTTCTTCTACAATGAATGGTACAGAGTAAATAAAAAACGATATCGCAATATGTGTTCTTTTTATTAATCATCGACAATTGATCAGTACAATGCACTATGACAGTGGCGTATTTCGACCGCTTCGTCACGCTTTTTTTTTTATCTAAGATTCCTTATACTTGTTTCTTCATTATTTATATATATATATGTGCCAAATAATGTAAATATATTTTCTTTTCATAATATCTTACTTGATTTTTTTTCGCGATTTCAGGTTTGGTCCCATAGTAAAAGTTGTTTGTTATCATGACTACAATCACGAGTTTAAGTATCGTTCACTAATTACCAGTCACCCTATATAGTTATTGTACTGTACAAAGAAGAAGAAGAAAAAACATGTTATTACTTGCAGTCGTCAGTAAACTCAACTCCAAAGTTCAAACATCCAACATCGAAATTCAGCATTCGGAAGCCTTTCATTCATAAATAAAGTTAAACCCCCTATAAATACTTCGATTTGAGAGTCTACATATCGCGAAATACCCCGGGGACCCACCTTATCCAAACTTTGAGAATTATATCTATCTAGTTGAACCATCTGCTAACTTTTAAACTTACAAAGGGGAAAGGGGAATTCCGTATCAGTTTACAGATTTGGGAGTATCTTGCCCGAATCCGTTTGGGACAAGTTACATATACATATATCGTATCAAGTGGGGAATGTGTCAGTGTACCATATTTTTATTTTTTGTTACTATTGATAGCCTTGCTCTTGACCACTATATTGCCTGATGGTAAACAATGTGGTCAATGTATTTTTTTTTTCGGTTGGAAAATCATCCAATAACATCGCGTTCTTGGGCGGGGCGGGAGATATTGTCAAACTTTTATCACCTTATTCCAAAACGCGATCTAAAATAGTTCCGGGACTATTACTAGGTTTAATCCCGATTAAACGCTATCTAAATGTAGTTTTCGGGATTATTACTAAATTGAATACCAATTAAAATCAATCGAAATGTATTTCCGGGACTATTATTAGGTTTAATACCAATTAAAAGTAGTAATAGTAACTATTTAGGTCGAATTTTGGAATAAGGCGGTTCCTGACTAAAACCTACTCCTGTTTCTTCTTTGCCTTACTCATGGCCCCAGTAGGCTTCAACCTTGCTGGGCCCCTACATTTTGCTGCTCTTTGAAGCGCTATCAACGATGTGGTCATTGGTAGAGCACGTTTGCCTAGATGTAACTTGTTCACTCTTGACTTAACGATCCTTAGGTTGCAGTTTAGGAACACACAGACCCCGGCAAAGAATTACACTCTTTCGGTGTACGTATAATGAATGTGTTTCTGAAACGTTTTGAGCGTATGTGTGGGATGTCCACCATATTCTATTGGTGGTGGACCGCCGTACGTCTGGTGGTCCGATGATGGAACGGGCTTGACGGAATTAAGTAATGAAACTTCGATGAACACTCTCCGAAAAATTGAGCGTTGTCGTTTTCACACGTAACTTCAAGATCATTTTAATCATGCCTTTGAAATTATATTTGGTACCAATTACTACTTATTGATTATTTATTTAATCAAAAACTCAACTTCAACTTCAACTCTTCATTAATGGCCTTTGTGGAAGAGACACCACAATTTTGCCATCAAAAACTCATTTGACCAACCAAGTAAAAGTCTGACACATCTGACAAGATATGTCATACTTTCAGAGCAAAAAAAAAAGCAAAGAAGAATGCTTTTTCTTTCTTCGCTGTGGGAGGAGTGACACCTCCCACAGCGAGAGGCAACTTGATGATTTTCACCTAAAAAAATCGTAATATCTTTGTACATTTACCATATATGTACGTAATATATACGTTAATATTACGAATTTTTTTCTAACATGGTCTTGGTTAAGACCCTTTATGTATTTATTTTCTTTATGAATTTCTATTTTCATAAATAAATTACAATTCAAGTATAAAAGCTTTTCTCAATTATTTATTTTCTAGTTATTTATAGAAAGTGATTAATATAAAAGCCAGGCAACCCTAGAATTGTACTAAGGAGAACAGACACGAACAATATAGATTAATAAAATGTAGAATGTTATGATGTTCGCTAAAGAAATGAATGTGTTTTAGTATACTTCAAAATAGTTTTAATACAATTATCAGTAACACAGTATAGAAAATATTTCTTTTTTAAACTGACTCGTCCGCGTAAACGTAATAATTGTGCCAAAGGAACATACTAATGATGAAACAATGAATTATTAATGAAGAAAAAATTTACAGCCAAGTCTAAATTTAAGCGTCACCCTAACGACGCCAATAGAGAAAGATATATGTATGTCCATCCGTAATCACAGTAATAAGGTGTGTAGGAATGCTAACCGCCAACATATTCATAACTCCGTCCAAAATGGGGACGCAACCAAAGTTTGGAATTTTCTTAGATCATTGGGGGTCGGTAAAACGCAACAAGAGTCGGTTCCTAAAGATTTAGACATCGATGCGATGAATAGTCATTTTACAGCTTCGTCCAATTTTGATAGGACAACAAAACAGAATACACTGGATTATCTTTCACCTCTTCCGACTCCCAGTTATTCTCCATTCGTATTTGGTCAATTTTCCGCATGTGATGTTAAGAAGAGCATACTAGCGATTACTTCCAATGCGGTGGGAAGTGACTGTATCAGCCGTAAAATGCTACTGCCGGTGCTTGACATAATTCTCCCTGTTATTTGTCACATCCTCAACTTTTCTGCGTCTAGCGGTGTCTTTCCATATTCATGGAAAGATGCTCAAGATATGGAAGTGTACTTTCGTAAGGATGCTATACCTACGTATAGTATGTAGACTGTATGTTTGTTACAAAATCCGCAATCCTTCTATCGACTAACATTTTATAAACATATTAGATACTGACGATGTATTGTACAAATTAAAACGAAGTCTCATAAAATAAAAAGCGGATTAAGTTATAGTTCGACAGCGAATTTAAACGTTTGCTTTTAGTAAAAATTGCAGCAAATTTTAAAATTGTACACTGATTCCTACCCTCTTAGTCTGGGGCTCTGGGGAGGTATGAAAATGCATACCAGGGCCCCGGATCCAAGGCAGGGAAGGAACAGGGTAGGTTTTTAGTCAGTAAGAGTCTGACACTATTTCCCGCTCCGCCCAAGAGCGGAATTTGTCATTGGATGATATTACCTACCATAAAAAAACCCTCTATCTGTAATCTGTAATCTCTCTCTACCACTCAATGGTTTGCTGGAAGAAAACTCAACTTTGAGTTAAGCTCGCCTATGTACATAACCTTTGTTTTCCATTTTTATTTTTATTTTTATAAGCTGTTATGGTGTACAATAAAGAATTAAATACGGGATACGTTGTCAATACTCAAATTTCTACTCGATACTCAAAACTCGTCTAATTGGCAGCAAAATAAAAAATGGATTAAGTTATAGGTTGACAGCGAATTAAAATGTTCACTTTTAGTAACAATTACAACAAATACAGGATAACCAAAACTCTATTTTCTATAAGATCATCTAATTGGTAGCAAATGTAATTTCAACAGCAGTTTTATGTTTTAAACCTTACTACTTCTTGATTATTGTATCATAATGACTGAAAACTAATTGTATCAGCGATATAACATACAACTCACAACCTTAGATGACACCAAAATTGGAGCCAAAACTTACCTATACAGAATTTAATATTTAGATTTGTTTAGTATTGTATTGTTTTTTGTTTTGTCTTTTTTCACCCAAAGGTTGACTGATAGAGTATACGATATTGCATTAAGTTCGCCAATATACCACTACTATACATGAAGTTTAAATAAATAAATAAATATTGTGTATAGTTGAATAATCCTATTTAGCCATTCTGCCGTCTCGAACACATTTAATATATAAATTGGATTACTGACTGGATTACTTATCTGTAATTCTTACAAATATTTATCTTGTGCGGGAATCAAACCCGCGACACGCAGCACAGCAGCTAATCGCTCAACTACTGCGCCAAACGTGCCATCAAAGCACGCCGTCGTCAGTTTGAATTCAGCTCATTACTTGTACCACACCACACAAGTAAAATAACGATGTAGGATGCGAAATCAAAACGATGCGAAATCGTTAACGTCGACTTTGCATCGGGGATCGGCGGGTGCCTTATTAAAGTATATTGCTTTGATGATTATATGTGTCATATGTACATCAACGACATACAAGGATTTTGAATGGCTAATGACAGTTGATTAGGATATTTTAAGATTATTTTTATGGGTTTCAATTTCCTAGTGATTTTTGTTTTTGTATTTTTCCTTCTTCGATTTTAGGAAACGCTGCTCTGAAATTGTTGTTTTTGTTAATCTTTATTTTTTAAGAATAACATACAACATACTAGCTGATACAGTAAACGTTGTTCTGCCATATAATTTACCAAAGAAAAAGAGTGGGGGGTGAGGGTAAGAAGGTGCGGTAAAAATACCTTGCTAATATCAGATGAAACAACAAACTGCTTATTTTTTATCCTATAATTTGGACACCTACCTATATAGAAATTTAGCTTCACTTTTTTTGGACTGAGCAACATTGTGACAATTCAAAATTCAATTGAAATAAACGATTCTGATTTATGAAAGACTAAACCAAATATCAGGCAAAGAATTAATAAACTATTATGTAGGTTAATCGACTCCACCACCACTCTGTCAAACTAAGGAGGAGGAGGAGGTACCCACGGCTAGGACTAAGAACTTTCTAGGAGAGGGAGTAGGTCATAACTCTACACGTAAGCCCAGTGCAAGTTGGTGAAAGTCATCATGTCTTCGAATTTTTGGTTCTGGGATATGGCTGGTTTTCACACGCTGTTTTCTTCAATGTTTTGAAAGTAAAAAAATAAATAAGCAGCGCTGAGTGTCTGTCACTCTGCAACTGACAGCAACCCTTAGTGCTCGATTACGGAGACGCGGCGCGTTGCGCGGCGCGTTGGGTGGTCCGTCGTACATTGCCATATGTTTGTATTTGCGTGAGCGATGACGCGGCCCGCAGCTGCAATGTACGACGAAACGCCCAACGCGCCGTGTCTCCGTAAACACGGCCTTACAGTTTGGATACGCTCAGCGCAAGAGTATTAAAATACAATACAATTGCGCTAAACGTGTCGTGGAAAAAATAGTATTTTTTATTATTTTGTGTTGTTACCAATGTTACCACGCGTAGCTAGGCGTGGGCGATGTGGGTCCCCGCCCACGGCCTCGCACCCAAAGAGGCCTCGCGCAAGCCCTCGCGTTTTGAGAACAAGTTTTTTTTTATAATAGATTGGATCTCTTTTGACCACTTTTTCATCTGATTGCCTTGGTACAGGCCATGCTCCAGAGCGAGGAGGAGTGGCAGGCGGTCGCCTCCTTCTGCGAAGCAGTAATGCTAGCAAAGGAGGAGGCCGACCGCATCAAGCAACGGTGCACACGCCGCTGCCGCCGCCGGGATTCCGATCCCAATTTCCGACCACCGTAGGCGCGGGCTTGCGGACGGTGGGCAATGGGTAGCTCGCTGTCCGTCCGCCCGGTAACAGACTGGTCTGAGCCCAAGTCGTCTACGGCGCGCACTGTTCCCGCGCGTCTCAAGGAGGTGTCAGCAAACTGTAGGCGCCCAAAAGGGCTATGCCTGGGGCCAAGGGTTAGGTGAAAATGAACGCTGGGGCCCTGGATCGAAGGCAATGAATGAAACAGGGTAGGTTTTTAGTCAGTAAGAGTCTGACACTATCTCCCGCCCCACCCAAGGGCAGGATTTGTCATTTGATGATTTTACCTACCATAAAAAAAAACACTCATCAGTTGGGGTCATTAACACTGGGCCAAGAAGTAAGAAAACAAAATTATTATGTAGGATAGTCTTACGAGATAAGGATAAATATTAATAATTATCAGTAGAGACTACGGACAACCTAAACTAAT
Source organism: Leucania comma (assembly GCA_958295575.1). Lineage (NCBI taxonomy): Eukaryota > Metazoa > Arthropoda > Insecta > Lepidoptera > Noctuidae > Leucania > Leucania comma. The sequence goes on along the minus strand of OY282476.1, from coordinate 5,230,054 downwards.
TACGGATAGGCCAGTCAGTAGCATAAGCTAATTAATTTAATTAATGTGTTTAATTATATCTGTAATAATAAGCTAGATATTCTAAGTGAAATTGGCCCTTTGCAATTGCCACGTTGTCTTTATAAAATGTAATAATGTAAACTGATTTACTAAATGTAACATTTTGTATATATACACCACTATTTTTTAATCTTTAAGGGCTTATTAGAAAATGTCTTATTATTATTTAAGTAAAGTCTCAACAAATAATATTCATAAACAGCATAGTTATGAGCGTTTGTTTATATCCCAAAATCTCACTCAATATATGGAAACATTGTACAGGTTATTGTTTATGAATGAAAGAAGGTAATAAAAAATGGAAAAACACTGCGCTTAGTATTTTCTAGTAGTAGTTGTTATGAATGATGATTCAATTATGAATTTACCAATAATGAAAAATTTTCGTGGTCAATTTTGAGATTTCGTTTTTTGTACTTTTGATAACACAAATATGATCAGTTACGGGTACTCAATAAGCCCCATTTTTGTGTATATTCAAAGTTTGAAAACATTACGCCATGTCAAAGATAGAAATACACATAATACTAGTTTCTGCCAGTGGTTTCATCTGCACAAAAGTCCTAAGGCATTAAGTCCACCTTTGCACACTGTATATTAGTGCATAAAGTTTTAAATAAATAATTAAATAATAAAGTCCATCTCGAGGAATTATACTTCTGAAATAGAAATCTTATAGTGTGTGCCATAGCCTTCCTGCACACCGTGTGCCAAATTTCATCCAAATTCGTTCAGCTGTTTGTGCGTTTAAGAGTAACATACACAATCATAAACAAATGTACATAAGTACAACCTTCTGCCTTTGTAAGGCAGTGTGTTCAGTAACTGATCGCGCCAATTTATCTAGACTTCTGGCTAGCTAATCCATGACCTGAATAATCACTACATAGTATAAAACAAAGTCGCTTCCCGCTGTCTGTCCCTATGTATGCTTAAATCTTTAAAACTGCGCAACGGATTTTGATACGGTTTTTTTAATAGATAGAGTGATTCAAGAGGAAAGTTTTTGTGTATAATTCATGCATAATATATTCAATGTCACCATTGCACCCGTGCAAAGCTGGGGCGGGTCGCTAGTATTTAATAATAACGTTTATTTTCATCACAAGCCAATGTTACACAGAGAACCATTAGCTGACAATTTTTATTCGTGGATCGCTGGTTTCTGTGCTAGGTAGTAACACCTGTAAAACATTTCACCAGCCCCCCTAGCCAAGTTACAATCATTTCGTATAGCGTGAACGCTTGGAGTTGGTCACGCCCCCAATTCCTTTGTTCTGACGTCATCTCAACGCTAAGTCAAGTGGTCAGAACAAAGGAATTGGTAGCGTGGCCAACTCCAAGCGTTCACGCTAAACGAAACAATTGTAACTTAGCCAGGTGGGCAGGAAACTTAACATCATGACAATTAGTATTATACTCCTTGCTGAAAGAACGAAGTACTTAACTGATACACTGATTCCAATTGTCATTAATCCCAAAAGATGTAACATTCAAAATCTTAGATCATCAAACAATTGCGCAAAACCGTATCTAAATAAAGTCCCACTATACGGTAAAAGCCAATTGCACAACACTAGGCTTGTAAAGTATTCCACGGCGGTTTCACAGCCTTTTTTATAAATCTGTGCAGGTATCGCGAATGGTCAGCAAAGCCTAAAATAATGGTCTCGTTTCGACTCCCTGGTTTTGTACCTCTGACGTAGAATATAGAAAACTTTGGAGTCGCTCGCTAACTTTAGCAATGTTATATTTTTGGGTTTGACTTTGAGATTAAAGGGACTAGAACTTTCTGAGTTGTTGAGTCCAGGTTTTGTTGAGTTCTAAATGGGTCCTGTGTTACTAATGTTGGCTATAAATGCTATAATTTTGAAAAAGTTTTGTCGTGTAAGTAAATATACTTACTCTTACTTTGACGATAAAGTAAAAGAAAGCCTTCATATTTCTGTTGAGGGGTGTTGTAAAGACTTTAGAAGATTTTTCTTTTGTTACAGGTAGAGGGAAACCCTCCGTCGTTTCCCGCTGGTTTATGAGAATTATGATATGACTAACGTTGTGAATAGTCATAATCATAGTAATTCATTGGTAAGAGATTATTACAAGTCATTACGATAACAGCGATTAGAGAATTATGGAAGAAAAGTGTATGTTGCGCCGTCTTCAAATTTTTTACTATCTCATTTGATGGTAAGCACTGATGTGGTTTTTTTTATGGAAGGTAAAATCATCCAATTACAGATCCCGCCCTTGGGTGGAGCGGGAAATAGTGTCAGACTCTTAATGACTAAAAACCTACCCTGTTCCTTCGTTGCCTATCGTGCCGGGGCCGGGCCTTCCTTTCAGAAACTGACCAATGACCCCAGCAGGCTTCGGCCCTGCCTGCCTGCAGCTAGCAGGCTGAGCCTCTACGGTTTGCTGACAGCCCCTTGAGGCGCGCGGGAACAGTATGCGCCGTCGACGACTTGGGCTCGGTCCCGTAGGTTACTGGACGATCGGACAGCGTGCTACCCATTGCACGCCGTCCGCAAGCCCGCGCCTACGATGGCCGGAAATCGGGATCGGAATCCCGACGGCGGCTGGGGCGAGCGCCCCGTTACCTTTGCATGATGCGGTCGACCTCCTCCTTTTGACGATGGAGTACGCTTCCCTAGAAATATTAATTCACTTTTTTGACTTTAAGATCGGGGTTAAGGGGTTTTTGATCTATGAAATAATCAAATGGCTTCTCTCAAAGAGTGTGTGCCAGACATCGGCCCTTCTGAGCCCCTTTCAGTTTTGCTGACATCTCTTTGAGACGCACATGGAACAATACGCGCCGTCGCTTCGACTTAGTCCTCATCGGTACTTTAGATTGTACCCATCGGGAAACATAGAGATTATTTTTACTATTTTTTCTACTTTTTAAAAAAAGATATTTTTTTACTAATTTTGGTGTACAATAAAGTTTATTCTATTCTATTCTATTCTATTCTATAGACTCCGGCAAGGAATTTTATTCCTTAGATGTAACTACGCAACTAATTGGATAAGGGTAGGAATTTCATCGTAATTAGAAGAGTTTTATTAAATGTTCAATGATGTGCAGTCAGTTTTTATTTACAATATATATTTTCTAGTTTATCTACAAAACCTATAAAATCCCATGCTATCGCCCTAAACCGATCCTTGTAAAGACTACACTTTTCGTACCTCCAATAACTTCCCCTATCCACATCCCAGTCTTGATTAAATGATCCAAACTACCTCTCACTTATAGGACGTCGCCCTCTTTCTATGTTCGGGACCCAACAGGTGCAACAAAGGGCTTCGTTAGTTCGGCACCACCGCCATTTTGATGCCGTGTGAAAAGCTCGCGAATCAGTACCTACGTGTTTTGTCGACGATGAGATTTTTTTTTGCCAAATCCGTGATCGAGTAATGGGGATTTATTGTAAGTTTTTTTTTTTGGTGTCTAATGGTTTATTTTGTAGCAGCATTTTTTTTTTTGTTAATTCCTGATTCAGCCAGAACGCGTTGCTATTACACGAAGCAGGATTTTGAATTTTAGTTCCTATGTGGAGACATAAATTTTGCTACTGTAGTAATAGCCAGTTGGTACAACCATCATAATCAGGACCTTGTGTTGTATCGTTGTGGATTAACTAAAGCCCGGACACGGAGCAGGAAGAATTTCGTACGTTGACCTATTATTACCTGTCTCTGTCACTCCCGCGTAAATTTAATGTGTCTCGCTCGCAGATGCAATGTCCTCCGTCGTCAGGGATTGTAAACCCTTTTCTGTAAACTTTTACTGTTATTGTAAGTATTTTTCTTTTTTGAATGTTTTTTTTTTTTTTTGGTTAGCATTTAGTCATTACAAAAAATCCCTGACGAAATTCATAAATTTAAATAATGAATTACAGTGGTAATTTTTATTTTATTATCATATTTCTACCAAATTAGTAATTTTAACTCGATTTTTAAACTGTTATAATATAAAATTTAAATAAATAATTTATATATTTAATAACAACAATTAATTTAATAAATGAGTAATTTTTTTCACCTTCAAATATTTAATGTAAAACGCACTTAATATAAAAATGTTTGTGACCACTGTCAGTAAACCCAAAGGTCATTGTACGAAATTCTTCCTGCTCCGCGATCGGGCGTTAGCAGGCACAAAAATTAGCAACAACTTATCATCCTGATATTGATATTCTTCCTTCTTCTTCTACAATACCTGATAGCCATTAAGCAAAGTCAGCAACACGCAATCGAGATCTTGAACACTTAAACATGGCACGTATTCGTAGATCGGAACGAGTCCCGGTTTCCCGGAAGGTTGATGAAATCCCCTACTACTGTGCTAAGTGACTCAATGTAGGACGACTAACAAAGGGTCTTTTGAAAGGATTAATTAAATCTGTGAATAATTGGAAGATGCCAGAGATTTAAGACGTTTATTTTACTACTCCCTAAACATTACAGTTTTTCTGAAAAATCCAAAATCAATACTACAGGTATACAATATTATTTTTAATATTTGCAAAACCTGAATATAACTTGTTCAGAATCAGTAACTGAGTCGATTCCAATCACCATGTTATATATTTTTTTTAATATTTAAAAAAGATCACAAGGATACCATCAACACTAAATACAACACAGGCCATGGCAGGTTACAACGGGTATTAGGTGCCGGCGCACAGCTGATTGCAAGAGCAAAACAACCTTTCAATCGTCTGGATGGCCCGGTGACAACGTATTTGTGCGGATAATCAGGTAACATAACAAGCTTATAACTTTGTGATTTTTCATGATACGGTTATGAAATTTAAAAATTTAGGTTAAAGTATAGGTTTTTATATACTAGACACGTGTTTTAAGTTTCGCATATACTAAAAATAAGGTTGTATATTACATATCAACACATAACAAATATGTGTGAAAAAGACGAATGATATAAGATTGCCTGTAGTAGAATTGAGAATGTAGAGATGGATGGTTGGAGTGACGAGAACGGACAACGTTAGGAATGAGTTAGTTTGAAAGTGGAGCCCCAATGACCGAAAAGTTGGTATGGTCACGTGCAGAACAGCGATGAAACGCAAGTATGTTACTTAAAGAATTACGACTATACTTGAGGACGGATGGAGAGGAAGAAGGAGGCCAAAGAATACATGCATAGCTTGTGTGTGAAATGATAAAAAGAAATAGTAGCCAGTGCTTGACGGTTGATAAAACTGAATGGAATAAAAAAATGTGTTGGATCGACCCCAAGCAATATAGGAGAAATGAAATATAAAGTAACTCTGTCGGTTTATAATTTTTTTCACGCGCAATTCGCTAAACTAATTTTAATGACTTTTGTTACAAAGATAGGTCGTACATAAGTACCTCGAAAAAAATCATTTTTATCCTTGGAATAATTTCCTTCTATCACGCGAACAAACTCAATAGCAAAAGTTCATACTTCAAATTATCTAGTTCTTACTGCAGTTATCCATCACATTGCAGTTATCTCTTCCTTTTATATCTCTATACGTATTGTTTTCATTGCAACTTGGCATTTCATGTCATTTGATGTCTCTGTCTCACTGCTTTTGTATGTAGCACTAGCACTATATTTGATAGCTGAAAAGACCCACACTGTTGATTATATACCCACACCCTCTCAGCTGTCAAATCCTCTTACACATCATGTGACAGCAATGACGCACCGAATGGAGGGGGCAAGACACCATGAGCGGTGTGCTCACTTGTCACTTTTGATCGCGTGCTCGAATGCGACAGACCTGTTGTTGGAACTATAATTTTGAATTATGTTGGTGTAATGTTTAAATTATTTTGTCATTTAATGTAATTTAAATTATAGTTCCAAGTAGCATAAGACTTTTTCTTTAACAAGTTTTATAAGCTTCTGATCCGTAAGAATATGTACAAATTCTTTTAACACCCATCCGTAACGCTCTTCATTATGGTTTTAAACTCAAGTAGAGATGGACCGGACACTTAGCTCGCTTTACCGACAACAGATGTCCATGGAGGTGACCCGGTGGTCAGAACCCAGTGGCAAGAGACGAGGGAGAACAAAGAAACGCTAGGCAGATGATATAAAAAAAAAAGAAAAGAATGGATAAAAGAAGCCACGAAGAAGAAGTTCCTATCCGTAATAAAAACTAAATGAAATAAAGAAAAATATAAGATATTGCAATTTAAATGATCTCAGACTCCAATCCGCATGGTTTTCTTATGACTTGGCTATTACATGCTGAATGGACTTTAAGAGACTGTGACCCCTAAGTTTGTATCGGTGTTTAATGTCAGGGTAGTCAGCTACACTGGCCTCATCTAGTTTAAATTGATGTAAAAATGTCGTGTAAAAGTGTTTATAAAAACCTACTTGCAAAATAATTATCATTATCCTTTTAAATGTAATTGTTAGCAAGGATACGAAATAGAAGACTTTATTATTAATATAAACACCTTATATTTTACCAACCTAATTCGTTACACATATTTTATCAGATAAACAAATAGTAGGTGCCACTGATAAACTTCCGAACTCGTTCCAAAAACTAACTTCACAGAATAAATGTACCAGAAACCTTTGAGGGTTTAATCGAAATTCGCGAACCCGGCTCGCGAGATAAAACGAAATTTTACAACAGCCTGAATGTGATTATGTTCAAGTATTCGAATACTCATTATTTTGTTTGCTAAAATAGACTGTTTAACTCGGATTTTTCGTTCAATTTTCGTTTACTGGGTCTGTTGTAAAGGTTGATTCAATTTTTGGTGAATACCGGAGCTGGTAATGTTTTTAAAAGTAGGTAGTTATTTGTAATGTTGATAAATATTAGGGTTCTCATGAGATAAAAAAGGAAATCTTATACGATCATTTTGTTGTCCCTTTGTTTGTCTGTCTTTCAAGACCTTTTGTCTCGAGAACGAGTGAAAGAATCGAGTTGAAATTAAAACCTATACTCAGATCTGCCGTCACTTGAAGCTGTAAAAAACCAAACTTCTTAGTCAACGAAAAAAAAAGTCGTTCTTAACTGTTTTTTAGTTTAAGCATCGCTTGCTGGTGGTGACCTGCCTCAGAAAGTACATTAAGACGTTGATCATTGGTCCACCTTTGACAGATACGAGCAGTCAAAAAATTCTGACACAGTCTTGCCAAGGGTTTACGTATCGCTCATTATTGAGTTTTATGGTCAGTTTCTCCAAATAATACACCAGTTCTTAGCTGTAACTGAATAGACTGGAAGCTGACCCCAACAGTAGAAAAAAGACAAGGAAAATAGTTACTTGGCCCCCTAGCCAGGTTACAGTCGTTTCGTTTAGCTTGAACGCTTGGAGTTGGCCACGCCCCCAATTCCTTGGTTCTGACGTCATCCCAACAAAAGAATTGGAGTGTGGCCAACTCCAAGCGTTCACGCTAAACGAAACGACTGTAACTTGGCTAGAGGGCAGAAACTGACCTAACTTGCTCAAGAACAAAGAAATATCTTCGAAACTGTATATTGCTTTTATACCAAAAAGAAAATACTAAACTAAAAAGCACAACAAATCTTAATACAAATGGAATTAATCGTAATAATATTGTAACTGGGTTTTCCTCCTGTTTTTCTTAGCGCAGCCATATTTTACCGGATGCTAGGTTAATTTTACGCGCAATTTACTTTATTACATTGCTCGTCCGAATTCTTGTGTCCTTAATTTATTGATCAATCTATAAATTGTTTTTTTTTTTGCGACGTATTGTTTGGACGAAGTTGCTAGGTAATGTATGAAATGATGCTATGAAACTTGTGACGATCAATATCACAATATTCCACTATATTCCACATCTATCACACACAACGCTGTCTAGTCCTAAGGTTAGCAGAGCTTGTGTTATGGGTACTAGACAACTGATAAACATACTTATTTATTTCTAAATACATATACATACTATAGATAAATTACATCCAGACACAGAACAAATGATCGTGTTCATTACGCAAACATTTGTCCTGGGTGGGAATCAAACCCATGACCTCCGACATAGCAGTCAGGGCCACTAACTACTAGACCAACAGGCCAGTCATAGACACATAATACACACAGACGCATAATAGGGGATAGGCAGATCTACTATATGTCTACTACTTACTATCAGGTGGGATCGCAGTCAAGCAGTGATATTCTCTAAGGAAACAGCCCTAAGCGTAGCGCTGGCTGCAGTGACGAAATCCAAATAGGGACATTGGATTACCATCCAATGTATAGGTACATTAGGTTTTTTTTTTTTAACGTAGGTAAAATCATCCAATGACAAATCCCGCCCTTGGGTGGGGCGGGAAATAGTGTCAGACTTTTACTGACTAAAAACCTACCTTTCCGTTCCTTGCCTTTGTCCCGGGGCCTGTGGTGACATTCTCACATAACCTTTGGCCCCAGTAGGCTTCGGCCCTGCTGGACCCCTACAGTTTGCTGACAACTCCTTGAGGCGCGCGGGAACAGTGCGCGCCGTAGATGACCTAGGTACATTAGGTTAACAATCCAATGTACCTTTTGGACTTCGTCGCGGCCAGCGCTGCTCTCAAAACTGTTTTGTTAGAGAATAACACGCAAGAACTAGTTTATATAAATATTTTAAAAAATCCAACTATATCGAAAAAAAAAAATTAATGCAGTTTAGATATCTCGTAATTGGGCAATTCTGCAACGTAGTTCATCAAATTACGAAAGACGTCCACTGTTAGAAATAGGCCTTCCCTAAACATCGCTACAATAACCGGTCAACTTACTGATTCCCGCGTCGCTCACCAGGTCCATGGCCCTTGTGGAGACCTAATAATGCAAATTCTGGTCGCGGTCACTACTCCAGATCCTTTCGGCCAATCATGTACTAAATCTAATAAATAGGTGTATAGTTCATGACCGAATCACTACATAGTATAAAACAGAGTATCAGAATTGAAGATATCCGCAAGAGAACCAGGGTTGCCGACATAGCACGTAGAATTGCCAAACTTAAGTGGCAATGGGCTGGGCACATTGCACGCAGAACAGATGGCCGTTGGGGCCGAAAGGTTCTGGAGTGGCGGCCGCGTACCGGAAGACGCAGCGTTGGAAGGCCGGGTGGACCACACAAGGTGGACCGATGACCTGGTCAGGGTCGCTGGAGTCCGATGAATGCGAGACGCACAGGACCGGCCATTGTGGCGACGCTTGGGGAAAACCTATGTCCAACAGTGGACGTCTTTTGGCTGAAATGATGATGATGATGATAAAACAAAGTTGCATCCCGATGTCTGTCCTTAAGTATGCTTAGATCTTTAAAACTACGCCACGGATTTTGATAGATAGAGTGATTCAAGAGGAAGGTTTATGTGCATAATACATGCATAATAATATAGTTAATATCTCCAAAGCACCCGTACGAAGTTGGGGCGGGTCGCTATTAATAGATATAAGATAGATCCAGAATTAAACTATGTAGACAATTTGCTACAAATGCAGAAAATATATTTGAAATCAAACAGGATTTTCACCGAACTCTACAAACAATTCGAACACGAAACCAAATACACGCGTTCACATAAGATCCTTGCATGCATAAATAGGTGCAAATAGCTGCATATCTTAGACAATAGGTGTCCGGTTCAATGGTCGTGGTCTTCGATTGTACTTGAGACGAAAATGGAGCGTGTTCCGACTTACATAACTGTGGAAATAGGACAATATAAAGCTAAAAAAAAAATATTCTTAGAAACACTCGCAAGATTGAGACGACTGATATAAAACATCGAAATCAACTCAAGCGTTTAGTCTCCAGAGCGTAAAAAAGAACAAATACATTATACTCGTACATACATAAGCTGATAAAGACATTACCCTCATTTACGTCACACAGACGGGTAAATAAGTAATTTCTTTTGGAATGTTCACGATAAACTTTGTCATTGCTGAAACTCAAATACAATTCGTAAAGCATTGCCTTAGCATTAAATTGAATACTAAGGCATTGTATTTGACTGTTTCACGTTGTTTACAAACGAAGAATCGGGCAATATTCCAGTCCTTTATGATTGTAAATATAAAATGGTTGAAATACAAATGTACCTACACTAAAGGCAAAATCACATTTTCTTCGTAATTATAGGTTCAAAAGTCCTTTACTTTAGTAAGAAAGCTTCATATTTCAAGTGAATTAATTGCCTTTATCAGGTACGATGGGGTTGGCATATCTGGTCAGATAAAAACACCAAAATAAATAAAGATAAAAAAAGAAAAAGAAAGTTTCTTAAACCTTCAACAAAGCACAAACTCCAAGTACTCAAGTTTTTCCCGTAAATCATTATAGCTTCTTACCACTACACAAATTCCAAGGAATGGACTAATTTCTTACAAAGTCCCTACATTCAGTAGTCTTACCAAACACAATACAGACAAATTCAACAGGCGAAAACCCAGAACTAACGGGTATTGCCATCCCATTATTCCGATAGGGTCGTATCTCATATAAAGGTTCATATTCATTGGTAGATAATTCGTATGTGGAGACTTCTCACAGGTGGTGTAACGTAAAATCCCCTGCACCCCGCATGCGTGTCCTATCGACCAATACAAATAATTACCCGCATGCGGGCTCAATGGCATGCGTTACAAAAATGTCCCAAACCTAGCACGCAGGCATTGAGTAATCAAAACAAATCTTTATTGTCTTAGTCATATATTTAATCAAATTGCAGTGGACTGTGTAGAAAAGATCATGAAGTTTTCTCGATCAATAAATGGCGTAAAGACTTATGACAGACATTATTCGATAACGCTATAAGAACATCGTGCATGTCTAATGAAACTCATGGCCAAAATTTGCGAAAACTATCACGACTCTAACCCCCATAAGGTTGCACGCATTACAGAAATCTCCTGCACTCCGCATGCGGGTCTTATATACTAAAAGAAACTATTCTCTGCTTGCGGGCCCTATAGTGTGTGTGTGTGTGTATGTGTGTGTGTGTGTGTGTGTGTGTGTATATCGACCAATAAAACGATTACCCCGCATGCGGGCTCAATTGCTTGCGTTATAGAAATCTTCCACACCCCGCATACGTGCATCGACTAATCAAAACGAGCCTTTACTGTCCTCGTCATATATTTAATCCAGTGGTAGTGAATTATGTAGATCCGAACATGAAGTATTGTCGAACGATAACAATGGTTGATTGCAAAATGTATTGTAATCGAGTTTGCCTATAGTTTTATTTACACGATTGTTGTTGTGAGCCGTTTGGGATGGGTTTAAGCTTATTATGTGGGTTGTGTACACGATGGATTTGAGTGTGAAAACACGGTAGATGTTGATGCATCCATTTGAGTTTGTGAACAAAACCGGTAGTGTTATTGCTTGCGCTATCGCGGAGTTGTAATTATGTAGTTAGAGAGTAACGTGAACAAGCTTGAGTGTTCGTTTGCTCTTACCTGCTACTCTTCCCTTAGTTAAGCATTACTATTTTGAAGGCGTTATAGGAAGAATGCTTGCAAGATTGATCGAAAGACCGACCAGCGTGTTAGCCTGAAACGCAATGGGAACTGAAGAAACAAGGTTGATGCCAACGCGTTAAATATTTCTGAGCTAAGAAATAAGGCAGTAAAAATATTCAAAACAAATATTTATAATCAGTTGAAGGTAAATCAAATTCGCGATTTGGATGAGGGATGCTTGGAAAAGGCAAAAAAGGAGTAGGTGATTTCAGACTGAAATGATGATAATGTGACAATGCTGGCTGTCTTGAAGAATACATTTTTTTTTTTGGTGGGAGAATCCAATGATATCAAGAGATAGTGTCAGACCCTTACTGACTAACAACCCACTCCAGTTCCTTCTTTGCCTTCGTTTCATGGCCCCAGGTTTCATTTCACATTCCCCATAACCCCAGTAGGCTTTGACCCTGCTGGACCCTTACGGTTTGTTGACATCTCTTTGAGGTGCGTGTGGATACGTGTCGTCGGTGACTAGGGACTGGTCGGTATGGTTACCGGACGTCGGAGGGCGAGCTACCCATTGCTTGCCGTCCACAAACCCGCGCATGGTGGCCATAAATGATGAATACATTTAAAAATCGTTGATTCTTAAAAACCAAAAAATCATCTATTTTGTTACTACAGTACCAAGAAATACCGATTAATAAATTGGATTATAGTTATCAAATAAACACTCGATCCATGTAAAATATCATCCGGCTCAAATCTGAGTCAAAAAAAAAATTGGGAAAAATCAAGCTGATATTAATCAACCACTATGTTTTAATAAAATTAAAATGACTAAACGTACAAAGCCTTTAAATTTTACCCTTTCCCACTGGACAAAGGCTATTATTCAATAAACACTATCGATCGCCCACGACTTGGCAACCATGGCGTGATCGCAAACAGTCCAACTGACAGGCAGACATGATTGCTGTAATAGCCTGGAGCGTGGCTTGCCCTGTGAATGCTACAATATTTACTTGCTTATTTCTAAATTTCTCTCATGAGGTTTAGAATCAAAGGTCTTGGCATTTTACGAGTACTTGTCTTGGCATTGAGGTTTAACTTTTATCTTTGTTTTGATGGCCCAGTGGTTAAAGATCCGCAACCCATGCATGAGCTCGTGGGTTTAAATCTTGGTAGGTAGGTAGGTACTGGTGATGAATTTTGTTATTTTTTTCTTGGCAATTTTAATAGTGTAATAGTTAGTTATGGAATTGTTAACTTAATGAAAAATTCATTACCATGAACTTGCACTTGTATTTAATATACGAGTATATTTCACAGAATATTGTCTATGATAAGTTTATTAAATTGATAATCGTTATCCGCATTCATTTATTTTCTCATTTAAAATTAAGGTTCAAGCTTATAAAAAATCCTAAAAAGAACTTTTACCAAAGGTATTTAGAGTAATACTGTCATAAATATGGTAATAAATTCAGTAGTTAACCCTTAGTGCCATCAACAATAATGTTTCTTGCTTTTATGTGACATATCACATAAAAGCAAGAAACATTATCAGCGTATTACCTGATCTCGCAAAAGCGTTTGATACAGTCTCTCAGAAAATATTTTGGAATTTCTTAACAACCATGATGCACTAGCAGATTGATTTCGTTTTAGTCTCAGTGTCAGAAAACAGATATTGATCATGGAGGTCATGGCCTACACGACCAATTTGAGTGATTTGAGTGACATATCTTCAGTAAACTTTAGCTTACCACAGGGAACTGTTTTCGGGCCCACCCTCTTTATTATAATCATTAGCAACTTGTACTCGCTGATACTATCTGCACCATTTTTTTTTACAAACGCGGATGATTCTGTGATCGTTTTTTACGACGTCTCCTGATCGGATGTTTGTGATAGGGCTGAAACCTAACTTACTAACGGTTATCGATTTGTTAGATATGATCCTTCTTACCCATAACTCTTAAAAATACGAAGTATTTTATAAATGTAATAATGATCTTAGAAAGTAGCATATTAATACATAGCTAATTAGTTGATACATGCATCTAGTTGACTGTATAAGTTGTAAGTCGTTATAAATTGTCCGCCTACTCTCATGTATTAAATTTATACATATTTAAAAAACCCATGTCGATGTTACATTTCAGTGTGTGATTAGGTACCGGTTTTGGATCATTATTAAATATTCATTGCAAACGTACTATAAATAAGTTAAGCTCATTAAAATGCAGGAACAATTCCTGAATTTTAATGATCTTGTTCATAAAATAGCAGATACACAAATGAAATAACAGATCAAATTAGCAATTTTGATTGACAAACCAGCAATTTGTTCTATAATATTAGAAGAAGATAAAATTACAAAAAAAAAAAAAAAAAAATCAACGACAATCACCTCCATTAAAATCTCTATAATTAGTGGTTTCAACAATATTCTCTCAACATTATGGCTTTACAAATATATACAGAAGTACAAGATATTTAATTAATCAGTAATCCTTTGTTAAGGTTAACTGAACCGGTGAGTAATCCAGTTAATTACCGGGAATAGCTGTGATGCGATAATTAATTTCTCAAAACAATAAGCTAGGCTGCGGTTCCTGCCTTTGCATCGATGGGGATGTACCTGCGTGTTTGTGATAGATCAGATATACATAGATTAGTTAATCTGTGGTTAGCATAGACAGGATGTGAATACTCCCGATTTCTGCTATGATTTTTTTTTTTTTTGTTTTAATTATTTTAATTTAGTATTATGACTGTCAGTGAAGCAGTAGTAGTGTAGTTAAAATTAATTTACCTGTTATTATATAGGTGTTCAGTGTATGTAATAATGACGATACTAATCAATAAATAAAGAAAGACTAAGCGAACACAAGGTCGCACAGGTCTTTTTATATCTCTCTTAATGTTGATTTCGTTTTCCTTGTACTTATGTATTATTTATATTTTTTATTTCTATGTTAAGATTAAGTAGTGTTTGTCCTGTGTGAGTCACAAATAAATTTTATTCTTTCTTTTACAAACAAATGATATATCTTTATTTCTAAAATATTTTTTGGCTATACGTGAACAAAAATTGTTAACAGGAGTCTTACAATGAAATATTAAAATGTGTCAGTGACAATAATTAACATTTTTATTAAATTATTCATAAATATGTAGTAGATTTTTTTAAAGTTAATATTCACAAACAAAATCTGAAAACACAACACAATCTTAACCTTTGGACCACCACAGTCTTGTATATATGACAAAGCAAAATGTGTCAAGCATGCAATACCCATAACTACATGACAGACTTTAACGCTAATAAATCATATAAGAAAATATTGTTTTTCTTATAAGATGAAATGGCTGAGTTGCCCTTCGGAACTGAGACCACGTTTGTGTGTTTTTGACGTGGTCGTCTTTTGAGTAAGATTTTGTCAACAGCACTTAAAACTAAAACATTCCGTCACCTCCTCTACTCGCCCCTTCAACTCCACAAAGCTTCACAGATCCGATTAATCAAAGTCAGGGGCATATACCTACTACTAATAACGTAACGCTATCGACGCGTGCGTGTGTCCTCGCCAGATAACAGCCTGTATAATTTACTGCTGTAACACGCTGTATAATTATATTACACTGATGTATCGTAATTTCGGTACAATAAGGTTTTATAGGTAGCCAATTAACGCTTGAAGTATGAGGTCGAAAAAATTTGTTGGCGTATTTTTCGTTCGGATTTTACGGCAATGGAAAATTTTGTTTTGTATCATTACTAGCTTCTACGCTGCTTCTGAGCTGCTCCCTGGATACAAGGCTAAGTAGAACCAAAGATTCAAGAACTCAAATACCTTCCGAGAAATAGTCAGAAACACCTAGGCGATGCTGGCTTTCAAACGTGGAGTTGCGGACAGCGCCTTCGCCTGCATGAAAGTAGAAAATTGTCACAAGGGGACTTATTAACGAACAAAAAGTATGTCATGCCATTATCTTAAGAAGCAGTGGTGATCTTATGGATATGGCCTCGACTAAAGAGTAATTATAGGCCGTGGTTTCGAACATAGCTATTACTTTCTGTAATTTATTTAATCACCGCAGACTCTTAAAACAGTAAAGAAACCACTATGAGGAAAGCAAAATGGCCTTTGTCCCCAACCGCAGTGGGCCGCCTTAACCTTGTCTCAGTTCTTTTTTTTTTTAATTTTTATTTGTTATAAACTAGTGCTCGACTGCAATCTCACCAAGCAAGTAATGATGCAATCGTTGATAGTGAGGCGCACTAGTTTATTAAGAGCCTATTCACTCTAGCCTTGAAGACACCCAAATTACAATCGGATAGGAAGACCGCAGCAGGCAAATTGTTCCAGTCCCTCGACGTACGCGGTATGAACGACGAGGCGAAACGCCTAGTCCGGACCGTAGATGTTTCAACAACGAAAAGGGTGGATACTTGCCGGACGTCGGGTTGTCCGATGGTGGAATTGAGATGGCGGAATCAAGTCATGCAATTCCCGTGCACACTCTCCAAAATGCATCCTATAAAATACCGAAATTAAATTTAAATTTACTGACACATGTGTGCCTGTTCCATACTCTTCCATTATTCGATACGCCATTCCCAGCTACTTCATCTTCCATACAGTCCACCTCGTAAGTGAATTCTAGATTCTTCTACTACCATTTTTTCACTATCCACATTCACCCTCAAAACTGATTTTTCAAATATTTTGCTGGGGCTGTAGGATGGTTCGAAAGAGCTAGTGCGGCCCTGGGACGCAAAGGGCAACTGAAGAAACACAGGTGGGTTTTAGTTCGTAATACTCTGACACGCCCTCTCGCTCCACCAAGAGCGGGAGAACTTGATAAGATGATTTAAAAAACAATAAAAAAGATCACTTTACAAAAGCGCCATCTGTGACCCAAAAATTTAACTTATTTTCTAGAGCATCTGTTATGAATATGATAGTGTTTTAATTTTTAAGGCATCTAGAGTCGACAAGATTACCTCTAAGAATTGTTTTTGATGGGAGTTGGCAATCTAACAAAGTCTGATTTTTGGTAAAGCGGTGCTAAATCTGCTGAAAATCACTCAGTTTTAATATAATATATTCCACAAATATCACACAATGCAGTCTAGTCCCAAGCTAAGCAGAGCTTGTGTTTTAAGTACTAGACAACTAATAAACATACTTTATAATAATAGATAATATTCTGGAATTATCATGAAAACACCATGGAATTAAATAATTTTAATCCAACATCCTCTTTGCTTGTTTGGGTAACCTAAACACTAATTAATGAAGCACGTTTCCAAATATTCGATGAAAGACCAAATTATATGTAATAAAGATGAAGAGCACCAAAAGACGCGGCTTTGGAAGGCATCCCACTTCCCAAGGTGAACCAACGTCCTCATGAGGGTCACGGGAATTCAATGGATGCGAAATGCACAGGAACGTTCGTCCGGCGAAACTTAGGGGGGGTGGGGCTATGTGCAGAAGGGACGTCTTTTGGCTGGAATAATTATGATATATTTACCGACTAAATAAAATTTTGACTGGTCTGTTGGTCTAGTAGTTATTTCCCCTGACTGCTATGCCGGAGGTCGTGGGTTCGATTCCCACCCAGGACAAATGTTTATTTATTTATTTATTTATTTTTACACTTCATGCACACAAAGGTACAGAGGCGGACTTAATGCCTTAGGCATTTTCTACCAGTCAACCTTTGGGTGATGCAGAGAAAAAAATGGAGGCAGGTGCAAAATTATTATATTAATACTTTTACTGACTAAATGATTATGATGATAATATAAAGATCTGTTCTTACATTTTACAGACGCATAATATCAGAAATAACAGACAGAAGACCATTCAATTTTCCATAAAAGACAGAATATGAAGATTACGATGTTCCAAGGAAATAAATTGGATAACAAAAGCTGGACATTCCACCATAACAAGCAGGCCATGGGAAAAATCGGTGGATTCTACTAAAAATCTCCCATAAACTAAAAGTAGTGCTTTCATCAGAATTGTATGCTTTTGATGGTGTTCTCGTAAAATGCGCTCTTTGTCCCACTATAAAATATAGATCGCTCATTATCATAGCTCGTGTGGAACAAGGTAGTGTTGGAAAAATTTGTATCGATAAACGTGGGACATGTACATCACAATTATACAATTCTTTGACATCACTAATGTTATCGTGTCACATAAATGTTTTCAAGTTGGTCAAGAATATCACCAGCTTGTTTAATAAGCATAATCTACGGACAAAACACTTACCTGACAAAGTATTCTCACCATACGAGCTTCAAGTATGTTAAAAAACATTAACAAGGACGTTATGATACCGCGAGAATCTTTTGAAAGATTTAAGTACCTGAAGGGCACAAGCAGGTTTTAGACAATGAAAGTTTGACACACCTTCTCGTTTGTTCCAACCTAATCCAAAAGATAACTCTAACAAACTCAAAAATGATAAAAATGATATTGTAATTTAAATGTTTTTATCGAAAACTTTTTCGAAATCATCGATATCTGCCCCTCACTTCAAAAGTTAACAAGCTACACACCACGATACGCGCAGGAATCGTTCATAAAGTCCTGCCGTTTATTTGTTTTCTAAGAGAACTTCTACCATATCCTGTTTTCTTATAAGAGGTTCTTTCATTATTTTTTATTTCTTTCATAACGTAGAATGTCCTCTGTATGATGCAGTTGTAATATTAGTAGAGATACTAAAGTAAAGTTAGTTTTTTTTGTGCTAAAAAAAAATTGATGGTATATAAAGTTAGGTTGCCAACTAACTTATTTGAACACATTTTTGGTAATTATTGTCGACAAACAATGGAAATAGTCCAAATTATAATTGACTGCATTCATTGAAAATTATTCCCTACATCATTTATTTATTAGCCACAAGGGCAAGGCCGACTCGCACACGATGACGACAAGGGGACTCGTCTTTGCCAGAATGTTCGAAAGAGCTACCACTACCATGGACTGCAAAGGGCAAAGAAAAAACTTGGGTTGAATTATACACTGGATTTTACCCTCTAATGTGATCTCTCTCATTAGAGGTTATTATTCAACAATATTATTCAATAGTTGAGACAACATTCCAATCATAAACCTACTTAGTTTTTATATATTTAAATGTAATAATCAAAACTAAAGAGACAAATTAAAAATAATAATATGTACAAACAAGTAGAAAAAGAACTTTTGCTTATCTAGGGTTTTTTTCCGGAGAGGATCGCTAGCTCAACTTTCTGGGTTTTTTTTTATCTCAGGTAAAATCATCCAATGACAAATCCCGCCCTTGGGTGGGGCGGGAAATAATGTCAGACTTTTACTAACTAAAAACCTACCCTTCCATTCATTGCCTTTGTCCCGGGGCCCGTGGTGACATTCTCACATAACCTTTGGCCCCAGTAGGCTTCGGCCCTGCTGGATCCCTACAGTTTGCTGACAACTCCTTGAGGCGCGCGGGAATAGTGCGCGCCGTAGACGACCTGAGCTCGGACCGGTCTGTTACCGGACGGACGGACAGCGAGCTACCCATTGCCCACCGTCCGCGAGCCCGCGCCTACGGTGGCCGGAAATCGGGATCCCGGCGGCGGCGGCGGCGTGTGCGCCTTTGCCTAATGCGGTCGGCCTCCTCCTTTACTAGCATTACTGCTTAAATCATATGGAGGTGGGCACTAATCCAATCGTATTCCCCTCCACCCTCCCCTATATATGCCCAAGGTTATTATTCAGCAATGGGTATTAACTTCAAAATATATGGTTACTCCTAATTGAGACAACGCTCCAACCTACTTAAAACTATTTGCGACTGATAAGCAAAATCAATACTCAATAGGTTATCTTGTTTGTATGAGGTGCAATCAACCGCTGTAATCCGTCTCCCGCTAATATGTAATATCAAACAATTGATTCCAAGGAATATGCTAGTAATGCTACCTACTTAGCAAATAGATACTACTCTACAGAAAGGATCAATGACTTTGATATTGAAAGACCTATGACTTTAGCACAGTATCGCCAAATGAAGCATAATATATTAATGATCTGATGTCTAGCTCGCAAGACTATCTTTATTTATTACCAAGCTGGTGCCTGCGAGTTTGTCCACGTCAGCCTTATAAAATAGTATTACGCCATTTGGCAATTTCAAGATTTCTTTTTTGCGTTTAATCCTAACTCTTTTTCTAAAATAAAAGATAACTAAAGTTATTTTTCACATCCACGGCGCCTCCAATTATTTAGCCACGAAGCGCCGCGCGACGGCAGCGCGCCAGTTCTTCGTCGACTAGTGATGATACGCACTTAGTTTTTATTCAAGTCTAAATATGAACGAAAATCAGGTTGATAGTCATCCAGCTAATACTTACAATCCTGAAATTTTGCCCACAGTAGCCTTTTACTTTATGAAATCCGCATACACCAAATAACGGCAATGTTTTCTTAGGTTTCTTTTTTTTTAACAAAATCTTTTTTTCGTTTTTTATCGTTCTAATCGAAAAACTAAATTTACAACACTATGATGCATGACAATAGCAGTTGTCGTGCGGTGGCCGCGCTGCTGCCGCGATGCTGTCGCGTGCCAATTTGAAGGTGCCCTAAGAAAAAGCCAGCGAACGCCAACAAAAAAGCCAGTGAAAGTCTTGTGAAAATCGTTCGGAGTCTGAACAAATACAGTTACAGGTGTAGAATATACTTTCATAAGCGTCAAATAAAAAAAATGTTAATTTGATATTACAAACAGACACTTTTTTAAGGTAGGAAATCATCAAATGACATCTCCTGTTCTGCCTGGGTGGAATGAGAGGGTATGTCAGGCTTTTAATGTAGAGACATTAAAAGCCTAATGTAAGGACACAAGAATTATACAGAGAGCTGTATAATACTTGTGTCCTTCGGTTGCTCTTTGCGTTCTAGGACCACGGGTTTTCCTCATCTGGGATCGGCCCTACTGAGCTCTTACGTTTTGCTGACATCTCGATTTAAAAAAAAAAACTGTAATTTACTAGGACGCCTCGTCCTCTAGGTTTCACGTGTAATTCAATATGGTAGTAAAATAATTTATTACAAACGGGAAATTCTTCCCCGGTTTTAGAACGTGCCCTTACTTTAACCGATCGAATACTTGCAAATCCCTGACAATACCCAAAAGATTTTCACCCTAAAATAACTCGATACATAAACAGTAAGCTAACATAAACACAATGATCACAGTACAATAAGAAACTATGGCACAAACTAAAATCTTCTTCCACGTGGAGAGCATCGTACCATGCTCCATTGTTACAATGTCTATGGCCTGTTGGTCTAATGGTTAATGGCCTGACTACTATGCCGGAGGTCATGGGTTCGATTCCCACCCAGGACAAATGTTTGTGTGATGAGCATGATGATTTGTTCTGTGTCTGGGTGTAATTTATCTATAATATTGTGTAAGTATTTAGAAATATATAAGTATGTTTATCAGCTGTCTAGTACTCATACCACAAGCTCTGCTTAGCTTGGGACTAGACGCCGTTGTGTGATAGTTGTGGAAAAAAAAAAGTCTATGAATTGGTCATCATGGTCTATTTTTTAGGGTTCCGTAACTTAAAAGAAAAAAAACGGAACCCTTATAAGATCACTTTGTTGTCCATCTGTCTGTCTGTCAAGACCCTTAATCTTGGGAACGCGTGGAGGTATCGAGTTGAAATTTAAATTATACTCTCAGATTTGCGGCCCCTGGAAGCTTTGAAAAAATCAAATTTCTAAGTTAACGAAAAAAAATGATCGGGTCGTTTATGTCACAAAAAATGTATATTTCGACCCCTCAAAGGAATCAAAATTCATACGGTACTTCCCGTTGACCAAGAACTCTGAAATTTGGCATGAAGCAAGGTCTTATAGCACAAGTATAGGAATAAATCTGTAAACTGTCAATTTGCTGTTACGCACCAATCTCCGAAAAGATGACCGAAAATTGCCTTCGTTGGTATGGACACGTCCAAAGACGCAGTGAGGACCACATAGTTCAGATCGCCTTACGCCTACCAGAACAAAAAAGAGGTAGAGGCCGCCCGCCATTGACCTGGTGGTCAAATATAGAGAGGGACCTCAAGAAAGCCCAGTTGCCAAAATTGACAACCCAAGATAGAGCCACTTGGCGCAGGAAAGTGAGGAGACCCGACCCCAAATAATGGGACCAGGGAAGGAAGAAGAAGAGTCAATTTGCTGTTACGTCAGAAAAATATGTAAATACTTTTTCGGAAAAATCTTCGAGACTCGTTTCGGGAATTTAACTATTTACATGAGTTGGTTTGTACGGAAAGGAACCCTCGGTGTGCGAGTCCGACTCGCACTTGCCCAGTTTTTTTATAGTTGATAGGCTCGCACTTGACCGCTATCTCACCTGATGGAAAGTAATGATGTGTCGATGATGGAGCGTGCTTACCTGGAAGAAACCTATTCACTCAGGACACGCAGACTCCGGCAGGGAATTCCACTTCTTAGCTGCACGCACAATGTATGTGTTCCAAAAACGTTTTGTTCGTTTGGATGGGATATCCACTCTTACGTGCAATACGTGCCCATACGTGTACGTCTGGTGGTCCGATGATAGAACAGGCTTGCAGATGATGTCAAAAGTGAATAGGTTACTTTTAGATTAGCTCCATTGTCGATCACTTTATGGCAGATGAGATAAAAGTTAACATTAATAATAATCATAAAATTTAAAAAAATCCCCGACAGTCCTTGTCATCATGTGAAATGTATAATAATAATAATAATGCTGATGACCTTGAACACCTGCACAGATCTTCATAAATTGTAGCTAAGAACCATCTCGATTAAGCCACTTTCAAAAAAAAAACCGCATCAAAATCGGTCCATTTGTTTGGGCGCTACGATGCTACGGACAGACAGACAAACAGATAGGTCAAACTTATAATACCCCTTTCGGGGGTTAAAAGAGTTGAACTGAGAACCAAAAAATCACTCGATCCTTAACAGCAAACACTAAAGTAACTCAAAGGTAAACACAGCTATGCTATCCCTATAAGAAACTATAAGGGACATGGCACTACGTTATCTATTCCACGTGGCGAGCATCGCGCCATGCCCCATTGTCTCACGGCGACGAGATAACCTTCGTGGTCCCTTCATTGTTGCCAAGATTGCTCCGCCGATAGGCAGTGTTTTAGTTTAATATAGACGCTTTGTTTGTGCTTTCGATTTGAAAAACATTTATTATTATTTATATTTGGAAGTATTTTAGGTTTAGGTTCACTTGCCGTCAGGGTTTTTATTTTTGTTACTTTTTTTAGGTGTGAAATTATCCAATGATATCTCCCGCCTATGGGCAGAGTGAGAGGGCGTGTCAGACGTGTACTGAATAAAACCGACTCGTTTGTACATTCTTTGCCTGGCGTTCCGGGGCCCCGGGGGTTTATTTTCACTTAACCCATGGCCCCAGTAGGCTTCTACCCTGCTGGGCCCTTCTGGTTTGCTGACACCTCCTTCAGGCACGCGTGGAACACCACACACAATCGGCGACTTGGGCATGGTCCGGCCGATTACCGGACGGTCGGACTGCGAGCTACCCATTGCTCACCGTCCGTTAGCACGAGCCTATGCTGGCCGGAAATCAAGATCAGGATACTCTTGGTATTTGAATTTAGGTCGATACTTCGTAATATATCGGTTTTTATTTCAGAGGTATAAAATAAACCAATTTATTTTATTTTATTTAGGTAACCAACAGCGATACACAAAATAATTGTATTACGAGTACAAAGTAAATGCTTTACAATAATCTCTGACTTACAGCGTAAAACAGAATGTAAAGTCCCACAAAACTTCTTCGAAAAGGATTTTCCGATCAGAAGAATTTTGTGTCTAGTCCGGGAAACTGTCTTATACGGACTTGTATTAGACCTTTCTATAATGTTCTAGTCGCGTGGAGATCTCTAATATCGTGACACAGTATTTTTAACTTTATTACTAACCTGCACTTTACAGGATTTACGAGGCCAATGACGCAGCGGTACAGGTTGCGAAATATTGGTCAGAAAAAAAATAGTTTGAGTTCATCGACCCGCAAAGAAGAAAAAGAAGAAGACCAATTGCGTAAAGTGCAAAGCCATCACACATGTTGCACATCATATTACTTTTGTGTAACCAAATCGGTTTAGACTAGGAGTCGTGTCACAAACTGGAGCACCGCGTGAAACGAAATTATTCTTGCAAGCGCATTTAATTCAAATTTTTGACATGTTGATTTAAATTTTTGACATTGTTATTTTAAATTTGACATTTTATTTTTATTGTGACATTATAATTTTAACATTATTCTTGCAAGCGCAACTTTAACGTTCCATAATTTTTTTTATCAGTTGAGATGATTAACTTCAATCTGATGAATAAAATGCAAACTGACCGATTGACACATCAACGCACTGCCTAAATTATTAGGACTTTTTAAGGGTGGAAATCATTCAATAACTCCTCGTTCTAGGCAGAGCAGGAGAGCGTGTCAGACTTTTACAGACTTGCGTGCTAGGACTACGGTTTTCCTTTTCAGAGATTCCCTGCGTTCCTTGCTAGCGGAAATCGGCCCTGCTGGGCCCCTACGGCTAGACATGTCTTTGTGGTGCGCGTGGGTCACTACGCACTGCTGATGACTGGGCTCGGTCCGGTCAGTTACCGGACGGTCAGGGGAGGTCCGTTCCCTCCTCCTTCGCTAGCATTACTGCTTCGCAGAAGGAGGCGACCACCTGCCATTCCGCCTCGCTCTGGACCATAGCCCGAAAAAATATTAGGACTAGAAGCGGGCTTCATATTATAATATAGACGAGCACTAATAGAGATTTTTTCAAAATTCATCGCCTCAGTGGATGAAATGGGTGTCCAAAGTTTTTATGGAGTAACTTACCTACACGCGGGCGCTGCCGCTAACAAAAGCTACTTTTGAATAATTAATTGAAAAAAAAAAAAACAAAAGAAATAATACCTCTACAGAGTAAATATTATTTGAAGTAGTACGCACTTCCTTGCTTTACTATGTGATACAAGGATTTTTCCTCAAAGTACAAAAGTAGTCCTACAATCTAATAAAGCAACTAATTTCCCACAAAGTGAGCAAATTGAATGATCACTACTTCCTTTTTGTTTGTAGACTTGTACAATAGAGAGCTGTAGTAATTAGGGACACAAAAGATGTCAATTGTGTACTCGTAAGTACTATTCCGTTTTGAATGCTTACTTGACCTTTAGTTACAAAAACTTTTTACAAAAAAAAAATAACCGACTTCACTAAAAAAAAAACATTAAAAGGATCAAAATAACTTTAATTTCGGAAGTCGGTGTTAAATAAGAAACAAACAATACCCCGGTTTACTTTCACATAACCCATGGCCCCAGTAGCCTTCGAGCCTGCTGGGCCCCTACGGTTTGCTGACATCTCCGGTCCGAAAGAGAGGCTATGGTAGAGCGTACGAATGTCTCACTTCAGGCAGTCTCCAAATGGGGCGTAGCCAATCTGGTGGGATTCAACGCCGCCAAAACACAAGCGTGTCTGTTCACCGCCAAAAAGGAGCCCGTTCACCTTGGCTCCTGCTTTCCAGAATGTATCCTTGGAGTGCACCGACCGCCTTCAGCTCTTAGGAGTGGAAATTTCTTCAGACCTCAATTTTGGGCGGTTCATTGAGTCCAAAACTGAGATAGCAGCTAGGAAGCTTGGTGTGCTTGCAAAGGTTCGACGGTATTTCACACCGGGACAGCTTCTAATGTTGTATAAAGCACAGGTCCGATCGTGTGTGGAGTACTGCAGTCACATATGGGCTGGTGCTGCAAAATGCCACCTAGCAGCTTTGGACTCGGTGGAAAGGCGTGCGAAAAGGCTAATTGGTGATCCAGACTTGGTTAAGTCCAATCTACAAAGCCTCGAGCCCTGTGCTCGTAGAGTAGCCAGCCCTTCGGTGTTTTACAGGATGCATTTTGGAGAGTGTGCGCGGGAATTACATGACATAATTCCGCCATCTCAATTCCGCCATCGGGCAACCCGGCGAATATCCACCCTTATGTTGTTGAAACTTCTACGGTACGGACTAAGCGTTTTGATTCGTCGTTTATACCGCGTACATCGAGAGACTGGAACAGTTTGCGTGCTGCGGTCTTCCCGTCCGATTATAATTTAGGTGTCTTCAAGGCTAGAGTGAATAGGCTCTTAATAAACTAGTGCGCCTCACCATCAACGATTGCATCACTGCTTAACATCAGGTGGGATTGCAGTCAAGCACTAGTTTATACCAATAAAATAAAATAAAAACTCCTTAAGGCGCGCGTGGAACACTACGCTGTGTCGACGATTTGGGCTCGATCCGGACGGTTACCGGACGGCCGGAGCCATGGGTAGCTCTCTGGAGTATTAAAATCATAAGGAGTGTAACAATAAGGGAAATTGAAATATGTTGAATTTTTCTATCTTACATTGTAAGGCAAAACATATTTAGGTATAGAAAGGAAAAATAAATAAACCGAAAACTGTTTATGATAAGATGTAACCACAATTCCGTAATTAGAGACACAATAGAAAGACAATAGATGTGCGGACACCGGTGTCCTCTTGGGGCTTGACAGTTTGATTAGTTAAATATATTATATTGTACCCAGAACAGTAACGAGACGTGAGGCACGCTCTTATCCCTTTATCTTATCTGTTCGCTTCAACGCCTTGCAGTACAAATGCAGGAAAAAGAGCAGCGCTCCAGAGAATGGTTCAGGACGATTTATAATAATAATTTTAATGATGTCGATGTTTTGCGCTGCCAAAAAAAAAAACTAAAAAAGAGATTACTAAGCGCCTTGCTGAAGGTTTTTGATTATTGTATGTTATTTAACTGGGTTAACTATTTGATTTTAATTGATCACGTTATTTAGCGGAAAAAAAAGAAAAGAAATAATTAAATAAAACTATATTTTTTTTTCTGAATGACTTGATATTTGTAATTTATTTTATTTGTTTGGCTTTTTGCCATCATCTTGTACCCCATTCTTTTGGCAAAACATAGTGCACTAATTCTTCTGTTACTACCTGTTAACCTACCTATGGTTTACAGAATAAATGACTGATTGATAAAAATAATAATAATAATATTGATTTTATGGTGAAATTGCCAAACTGTATCTATTATTATTAACTAGTAACATGTGGAAACGTAGTGGATTGTACATTTGTTTATATTAAACTGTGTTTTAGAAGTTATATAATAATGTACGATTGTTTGTGTCCCAAATAAAATAAATAAAGTAACATTATATCATACTTACTTATTTACACGTTTTTTTTTTTTTTTTTTGGTGGTGGGTAAAATCATCCAATGACATCTCCCGCCCTTGGGCGGAGCGGGAGATAGTGTCAGACTCTTACTGACTAAAAACCCACCCCATTCCTTCGTGGCCTTAGATACCAGGGCCGGGCTTTCCTTTCGGAAGCAAACCCTTGGCCCCAGTAGGCTTCGACCCTGCCTGCCTGCAGCTAGCAGGCTGGGTCTCTACGGTTTGCTGACAACTCCTTGAGGCGCGCGGGAACAGTGCGCGCCGTTGACGACCTGGGCTTGGTCCGGATGTTTACCGGACGGTCGGACAGCGAGCTACCCATAGCTCGCCGTCCGCAAGCCCGCGTCTACGTTGGCTGGAAATCAGGATCGGAATCGGAATCCCCGCGGCGGCTGGGCCTTGTGGGCCGTTGCCTCTCGCGTGCGGCCTCCTCCTTTGCTAGCATTACTGCTTCGCAGAAGGAGGCGACCGCCTGCCATCCCTCCTCGCTTCGGACCATGGCCCGTACCAGGGCCTGGCGCGAGAGATCGCCGCTGCCGATCGCACTCACGAGAACACGGCGATGCTCACTTATTTACACGTAAAAACTTGTTGCGGATTCCACTGCAAACCAAAATTCCCAAAAAAAAAAATAACTTATTGTACAATTGTCATCAACTGATCTTTAATACGAGAGATATTTTTTTTTAAATATGGCTGTGAAACCGGTTTCTATTACATCCTGTATATTTAAGGTACGTGCTTAAAATATTAATATCACGCTGCAATAAAACAACTGAGTTTAAAAATACATATATTGTAAGATTACATCACTGATCGGCCTAAAAATAAATCTCTCTTATCATAATTATTTAGGGCGCTGAAATTCATTGACCTACTCTCATCCAATCCTACAAATTCACACTATCATTAAAATAACTAATCATGCTATCAAAAATACAACAGTTACTCTCATGACAATTTAAAAAGTCCTTGTTATCTTCGAGGCGAAACAATAACTCTATACCTATCTCATTTCCTCCTATTAAAATACTAACTAGAATTATACTCCATCACTGTCACGCAATCAGAACAATATCTCTTCGTTCACAACAGACTTTAGCCGGTTTTTCTTGTTTATTTTTGATGCAAACGCATACAAGTTTAGACATCTGCCGGGTGCGCTCGTTCGGCGAAAAAACAAAGCAACTTGCTAGCAAAAATGACGACATAGCGTTCAAATACGCATGCGTGCGTAGCTGTCAAGTTCTACATATCAAAATCGCGAGATTTCGAGGACGCGAGTTATTGAAACGTATTTTTATAAATTAAAATATTATTAAAAGCATTCCAAGTGATATTAAAAGTGTTCTAATCAAGACTGATAGTTTAAATATTGCAAAAATGTCGAAGGAAACGACGTTAGTTGGGCTAGACGTGATTCTAAAGGAGTTGGGTGCTTTTGGGAAGTATAACATCATAAACTATGCTTTGTTTTTATTTCCGTGTTTCTTGGCGGGAATGTATGGTTCTGTGTTTGTGTTTGAAGCAGCAGACATTGATTACAGGTGAGTCTAGCTTTCTAATTTTTGTTCTATGACTCAAAGTGAGCAAAGCTAAAATCGAAAGTTGATTCTGTGAAGGAGCTTGATCTTTAGAGAGTCCAAAATCTTTGGTAAATTGTGTAAATCAATATGATATGGTGTATTTTCGTTTTGGGGTTATATTGCTTTGGATTTTGACATGCGTCACACCGGCCTACCGGCCACGCCACCCTTAGTCAAGGCTGCGCATGCGTGTTGACGTCGATGAAAAATTTAGGGTTCCTCGGGCTTTTATAACCTGTATATAAAAATGTTCTCAAGCTTGTACAAATCAAATTTATTGTTAAGTATTGCAGTAGAATTACTAAGTACTACTTATTAGCTAAGTATCCCATGAAGCTAATCGACAACATTGGAATTTATTTCATAATTATCCTTGTAACCATTGGAGTTTAGCATGCAAAGGGAAGTAAGCCTATAGAGAGAAGGTTAAATTGTAACAGTTAAAAGCAATATTATAACGATTTCCATGAGAAATTATTTTTTCGTGTCTTATTAAAAAAGTATAATGGCGAAAATTTGTGTTCACTGTATATTTATTATTTCGAGTTTGAAACAGCTGAACGGATTTTAATGAAATTTAGCTAGCGGATAGATGTTAGTTCCTGCAATGGAACTTATTTATGGGAATATTTTTAACCCAGAGTATATTCCTCTGAGATATTTTTATTTACTTTTAAGCGAGTGAAGCCGCTACCTGAAGCTATGATATAATATTAATCTATAATTTTCCCTTTTACACAACCTTAACTATAAAATATGTATTATGATCAACAAAACGAATTTTATCTTATTGACTGTTTTAATTTTTTGTACCAAACCAAAAACAAAATTTAAACTTAGGTACAGACGCCAGCACATCAACCTACCTAAATCTGTCAAATTTCTTTAATAGATTTTCAACCTTATCACAATACCGAAAGGTTAATTTTCGATTGGTAAAATTTGACAGATTGGGGTAGATTGACGTGCCAGCGTCTGTACCTACAAAGTTAATTATAAATTCTAGCAACAAGTTTTTGTGCGTCGTCTTATGAATACCTAAATCATTAACATTCAAAAACGTGGATGGTTTTACGAAAGATGTATATTCATTCACACAAAACGTGTCCAAAAACATGGTGAGGAAACCGGCATGTAAGAGATCTAACGTTTGGGAGACCGGTACTTCCATTTCGACCAACTGAACCGACCAACTAGTTGTGCGGAATGGAACTCAATCGGATCACCTATCTTTTGTTCTCAACGATACAACTTTTTAGTTAATAATATAATAATAATAATAATAATATTTCCACAACTATCACACAACACCGTCTAGTCCCAAGCTAAGCAGAGCTTGTGTTATGGGTACCAGACAGCTGATAAACATACTTATATATTTCTAAATAAATACATATTATAGATAAATAACACCCAGACACAGAACAAATGATCGTGCTCATCACACAAACATTTGTCCTGGGTGGGAATCGAACCCACGACCTCCGGCATAGCAGTCAGGGCCACTAACCACTAGACCAACAGGACAGTCAGTTGTTTTAGACATATTGGCTTCATTGTCACTAGTACCATTAACAGCTCCATGATGGAATTTCTGCTATTCATTTTAAATCACTAGTTCCGTTTTCAAACAATCTGAAAATAATGGAACTAATTTTGAATTTTGTTACCACATTGTTGCTTTCTTTCTGGTGAGATAGTGGTTAACCACAGGTTGACATGCACGGGCCTGTCAACAAACTGACTAAAACTGGGTTTCTGAATTGAGTATTTTGAGTTAAGAACGTCTCAAACCATACTTAAATGCCAAATTTTGACAGGTTTACAGGCTAAAGTAGAGTTTGAGTAATTCTCAACTTCAAATACTTAAATCAGAAATCGTGGGTAAAGGTTGCTACTTAGCTTAGGAGCCAGGGCTTCAAACAACTTTGCTACCTGTATTTTATGTCGATAAAAAAAAATGATTTCCTTTATTAATTTTATACACATATTACTTAATTTTAAATAGAAATTTGACACATGTAAAGTACACAAAACTGTCACACCGATAGTCAATTCAGAACCCCGACTCCTAAACTAGGAAGATCCTGTATTTTAGGAATTACAATAACTAAGCAAAAAAAAAAAACAAAATCGTAAACAACATGTACATCAATCTCTCTCACAGTACTTCTGACATACCAATAAAATGATCTGATTCTTCCATTCCAAACAGATCGTTAGTTGGATTAGACTTCAAGAGATCATTTTGTCTAGCCAAAGTGCAATGTATTGGAGGACTGAGCACGGAATATTATTCGCTTATTATTCTTACGTATGCGTATGTGATTTTACCAATCTTCAAGCCAATGCGTGCGTAAAACTTCTATATATTATGACCGATGACCTGGTGAGGGTCGCAGGGATTCGATGAATGCAAAATGCATAAGACCATTCGTTGTGGCAACACTTGGCGTAGGATATGTCCACCAAACGACAGCTAATAATATGATAGGTAATTATGAGAACTCAAAATATAATAATTACAATGGAGACCAAACTAATATTAAGAGGACTCTTGAGTGCTAGTTCCGTATTTTACGCTCGAAGGATTTACTCTCAGCTTTTTTAATGTCAAGGGGAAATAAGATCTAGAGTATTGTGGTAGAGAAGCAGTTCCCGTTATATAAATTGGGATGAGTTTAGATATACTAATCAGAAAAGCAGTACTGTGTTTAATGAGTTTTATTAGCGTTTAAAAGTCTGTCATGTAGTCATGACGTCGCGTGCTGGACACAGTTTGTCATGTCATGTATGTATGTATGACTGCGGTGGTTTTCACTAGATGCGTAGGTACTGTTTAAAATTGCACAGTAAGTATATTCGTAAATCACACAATAATTAAATAACTGATAAATACTTGTATTTGTTTGTTCTACGTTATCAAACTGAAAATAACCTCTCATTATCACTAACCACCTATTATAATAACTTACACAATGTTGGTATTTGATGTAATAGTAAATATTTAGTATCACAATACTGGAAAAGTTTGTCAGAAGACGACCTGGCGACCTTCTTGTGAGTCACCTTGGTGGGGAATACTAAAATGCTTATGTAAGATATATGTTTAGTGCAATAAATATACAGTAAATTTTATCTGCATTGGAAATAAGACGTAGATAGTTTTTGTTACATCACACAAAACCACACACGTAGAAAACCGTAGCTGCCGTTTTCGGTAAAGGATTAGGATTATTATAAAAATAAAGTATAAGCGATTTTATCTTTCTTTCTATTAAACTCCATCATCATTTCAAGCGAGAGACATCCACTGTTGGACAAAGGCCTCCCCCAAGTATTACTTCAATGAACGGTCCTGTGTGTCTTGCATCCATAGCATTCCCGCAACCCTTACCAGGTTATCGGTCCACCTTTTAGGTGACCTTCCGACGCTACGTTTTCTGATACGTGGTCGCCATCCCAGATCCTTTCGGCGCCAACGGTCATCCTTTCTGCGAGCAATGTGCCTTGCCCATTGCCACTTAAGTTAATAAATAATAATAATAATAATAAATTTATTCAGATAATAATGTTTACAAAAAATTAACATTAAGCTAACACTGACATGGTTTACCATACAATTATAGTGCCTAAAAATAAACTAAACTAAAATATTATTAAAGGTGCAATTGATAGTGGATCGGAATCACAATGTTTGATTGCGGACCGCCCGATCTAGGTTAGTTTAAACCTGTGTTTCAGGCCATCACTTTACAGGACAGTTACATTGCGACAGCAAATTTTAAGGTTAGAGTAAAAACTATTATAAAAAATATATTCTATTAATAACTATGAAAATAAGCTTATGGTACATTAATATCTATATAAAACTATGTCTATAAATTTATACAAAAATAAACATTAACGAGTTAAAAACTCGCTAATCATACGCCATTAAATTTTTCTCGTTTTAAACCCGTGGAGGATCGATTCAGTTCATGAAACACTATCGATTTATAAAGATAAAATTTTAAAAAAAGTATTTTTTTTCTAAAACTCGAAATAATATACGCATGTATGAAATTAATTTCTTTAAGTAAACGAGTCAATGACCTTGTAGGGAGTGGTCGGTCGTTGCATACTAACTACTTACAGTTTATTGGCCTCGATCAGCTGTCGTTTACTTAAAGAAATCAATTTCGTACATGCGTAAATTAATTCGAGTTTACAAAAAAGTACTTTATTTTTCATTTTTATCTTTACAAATCAATAGGGTTTCATGTACTAAATCGACCCTCCACGGGATTAAAACGACTAAAATTTAACGGCGTATAATTAATTTAAATACAATAGGGATAATACAATATAAATACATTAAAAAAACATGATAGGGATAACTTATTATGCTTATTACCGACTTCCTATAGCCATACAGCTTCACCAAACCGAGCACCAAAGTACTGTCAAGACGAATCAAACGAATCCAAAACCGATGGGCTTGTGCCGTTTAACTACAGAGTTCTTATAGGCACCTTCCGATGCCATCATCAGATTAGGTCTACGTCATAATAATTTTGTATCGTCATCTGATTTACACATGCATGCAAAATTTCAACTCAATGGGTAACGGGAAAGTGGATCAAATTTAATTTGCAAGATTTGATCACAGAGAAACATCAGGACAGGTGAAATTAAACAAAAGCTTGTAAAATAGCTACCAAGGAGCCAACACTTTCTTTCAGCAAATTAAAAAATATGAAGAACCATAAGCTTAATCAGCATTTTAATATTCCCACTGCTGGGACTCAGGCCTCCTCTCTCGAAGAGAGAATGAGCCGTAATCCACCACGCGTGCCCAGTGTGGATTGGTGGATGTCACATATCTCGAATTTTTAGTTCAAAGCCATGTCGGTTTCCTCATGATGTTTACCTTCACCATGAATATTTTTACTAAACTCGCTGCTCACTGTGAAGTATACTCAAGATTGGTCTTACTTCATTGTTTCTGAGCTTCTGTCAGTGAGCCAAATAGCAACAATGTAATTGTGTCATGAGAATTTAAACAAATGATTTCATCGCCCTATTTAGATAATAAGCGTAATTACTGATTGACAAACAAAAATAAACAATAACCCCATAATATACACATCGTTTTTATTACTAATAAAACACAGTTATCATCATTTCAACCGAAGGACGTCCACTGTTGGATATGAGCCTCCCCCGCGAGCGGTCCTGTGCGTCTCGCATCCACCGCATCCCCACGACTCTCATCAGTACACCTTGTGGGTGAGACCTTCCAACAGTACGTTTTCCGGTGCGCGTTTGCTACTCTAAAACCTTTTGGCCCCATCAACCATCCGTTCTATGAGCAATGGGCCCTGCCCACTGCCACTTTATTCGCGATTCTTCGGGCTATGTCGGCGACCTTGCGTCTCCTGCGGATATCCTCATTCCTGATGCGATCACGCAAGGAAACTACAAGCATAGCCCTTTTCATTGCCCTTTGAGTAAATCACAGTACACGAGGTGCACGTTTTTGAATGTACGTAGAGAGAGTGTGTATGTTTGTCTCTTCTTCACACTCGAACGGCTGAATGGATTTCGATGAAACTTGGCACAAGTTTGTATTTGGAATTTTGTCTGGATTTTTTGTCCCATGATTATGATCCTTTGTATATACAACATTATTTTAAGTAGATGCGAAACCTGCATATAGTTTGTTCAGAATCAGTAACTCCCAAAAATATTTTAAAAAGTTCACAAGTTGGTCACCGCTCGCCCTAAATACAGGGTCACGGCAGCTCATTGCGAGCAAGGCGCCAGCGCACAGCTAGGTGCGGGAACAAAACAACCCTCACCCGGATGGCTCGGTGACCATGTATTTGTAAGGACAACCAGGTAACATAACAAGCTTATAACTTGTGATTTTTCATGATACAATTAAGAAATTTTGTACAAAGATTCTTTGATTCTTTACCTAAAATTACTAGACACGTATTTCTGGTTTCGCATGTACTAAAAATAGTTGTTGTTGTATACATGATCCCCAGTGTTGTTCCACATGTGGCGCAAAATTCTAAGTAACTTCTGTGTCGAATACACAGGAAAACATATTTAGAACGTGATATCATTCGTTAGTTACTGTAATTATCAGAAAATTGCAGAAAACCTTTTCCAGTGTTTCTAGTATAAAGAGACGTCCACAAAACTGTATGGACCGATGGCGCCATGTCAACAGAGACGATGTCCGGAAACCGTAGTCCTAGAACGCAAAGGTTTTTTTTATGCTGGGTAAAATCATCTAATGATATCTCCCGCCCTTGAGCGGAGCGGGAGATAGTGTCAGGCTCTTACTGACTAAAAACCCACCCCGTTCCTTCATTGCCTCAGTACCAGGGCCCTGGTGTATACTTTGATATTTACCTAAGGCCCCAGAGTAGGCTTCGATTTCGACCCTGCTGGGCTCCTACAGTTTGTTGACAAGTACGCAAAGGATAACTAAAGACATAAGTGTGATTTTAGTCAGTAAAAGTTTAACTGCTCAACCCATAGCAGGAAAAGTCATTGAAATCACTCAATGACTCATGCTCATCTCAAAAAGAACCGTCAATCAACAACCACAACAAATGATCTTACCTAAAGTAAATAAACTACAAATAGACACATCGATGGTCTAGTTATGACAAGAAAATATAACTAGACAAATATTAGATTCCATTCACACGAACACCTGCAGCGATGCAATCGCGCGATTTCAAACACGTGACAATATAGTCTTTGACGGCTCTTGACGTTAAACATGGCGGGTGTAAATGAAAATTTCCGTAGCGTTTTGTGTATTGAATTTTTATTTGAAACGTTCGTTGTTTGTCTCTTGTTAAGTATGCTTAAGAAAAGACAGTTGTTACTAGGGAGAATAATATACATATGTAGGTATTTTCACCAGTGTAGGATTGATTTCTGTAACTGCATATTTTATGAACTATTTTATTTTTCTGTTTTGTGTATTAAGATTGACAGATATATTCAATAATTGTGTTTTTGAATGATTTATTTTTATGAACTAATTGACTAATTTATAAAATGAATATGTTATCAGTTTCAGTCACTAACATAATATGGACATTGAAATTAGTTTGAACAAAGAATTTTATTAATTTTATTTTAAATTAGTGTCCTCTTGAAGATCAATCTATGAGGTTGACGTCTACTTAATCGGACTTGTCTGTGGCAGCCTTAGTAATTTAAAGGCTCTAGCCAGGACTTACAAAAAACTATACACCGTTAAATTTTGGTCGTTTTAATCCCGTGGAGGGTCGATTCGGTACATGAAACACTATCGATTTATAAAGATAAAATTAAAAAATAAAGTACTTTTTTTCTAAAAGTCGAGGTAATATACGCATGTACAAAATTGATTTCTTAAAGTAAACGTCAGCTGATCGAGGCCAATGAACTGTAGGTAGTAAGTACGCAACGACCGACAACTCACTACAAGGTCACTGACTCGTTTCTCACATGAGAACTAAGCAGATTTGTCTGAGATGGTCTTTTGAAGAAAGAACTATACAGATTTGAGTGGACTTGTCCAGTCAGTGCAAGCATTGGTCAGTATTCGTGTACCTCAACTCAGGACTACTAAGGAGCTCAACAATTTGACGAACAATACCAAAGACAGGACATTTGGATAGGCCGCAGACAATACTCAAATTGCCAGACATACAACCATTAAAATTACTGAAAAGAAAAGAAAAAAAAGAAATAGTTTAATAAAAGAAGGACATATTATTATTATTCGAATAACCTTGATGCGTGGAGGTGACGCTAGCTCCTCTTCTAATTTGCTCAAGGCTTTTAGAGTCGCCTTAATGTTTGGCTGACAGTAGTCAACTACGACAGTATTTACCAATATTTCGATAAATAAACATCAATGTAAACGGATCCTTAAACACATATTATCATAGTAGGTATATTATTTACTCTTCCCCGTAATATCGCAAGCATATTAGAAAACAAATAAACACAGTTATTACAATATTATTCAAATATAATATTATTACATTGAAGAGTCAATATTTTGACAAAGTTTACTTAATAATGTTATATAAGATATTGTTTGCTCAACGATTAAAATATTGACTAAAGTGTAATATTAAACAGTGGCACTACGAATTCTAGGTTGTAATAAATTAAAAAAAAAAATATATACAACATTATTTCTAATATATGCGAAATCTGAACATGGTTTGTTCAGAATCAATAACTGAATCGATTCCAATAATTTTTACACCATGTTATATTTTTTTCCAAAAATATTTAAAAAAAAGTCACAAGTTGGACACTACCGTCACTAAGTATAACACAGGTAACGACAGGTCATAGCGGGCATAAGGCGCCATGGTAAAGCTGGGTGTGGGAGAAAAAGAACCCCTCAGTGGCCCGAATGGCCCGGTGACCATGTGTTTGTGTGGACAACCGGGTAACATAACAAGTTTATAACTTTGTGATTTTTCATGATACGGTTATGAAATTTTGCACATATATTTTTTCCGAAGCCTGCTGGGGTCATGGGTCAGCTTCCGAAAGGAGTACCCGGCCCCGGCACGATAGGCAACGAAGGAACGGGGTAGGTTTTTAGCCAGTAAGAGTCTGACACTACTTCCCGCTCCGCCCAAGGGAGGGATTTGTCATTGGATGATTTTACCTACCATAAAAAAAAAACAGATTTTTTGCAGTTGTTTTGAGTTGACTACAGAAAAAGTAGGTGAAATCGGAAGGTACCAGCTCACGCGGACTCGCGAGTTTTGCAGTAGCGAGTTGATGAACAAGTCGTTACATAACGACATTTTTTTTTTTAGTTAGCCTATACTTTCCCACTGCTGGGCAAAGGCCTCCCCCAATTCCTTCCAGGTATTTTCCTCTCGGGCCACTTAACGACATGGTATAAAAAAATAAATAATGTAATAAAATTGTACCATAACATTTCATTGTTTGCAAATAACAATAATAATAAAAGAACACACGAGTACATAACCCACAATGTTCTCATCTTAACAGCAAGCCGTCAAAGCGAGCATCTGACCGGAAGGTACAGTCACTGCCAGTCGAGCCATGCACAGCATTAGCATACATTTGCATAACTCAAATCATTGCAGCTGTGTTCCGCATAACCATCGCGATATGCCATTTGGTGGCCGTGAAGAATACGAATGGCTTTTTTCTGTTGGCGATATTTTATAATAATATTTTTTTTAAATAATATTACCACAATTATGACACCGCCATAAAGTCCCAAACTAAACAGAACTTGTGCTATGAGTATTAGACAATTGATAAACGAACCTATATATTTATAAATATGTACATAATTATACATAAATTACACCAAGACACAGAACAAATAATCATGCTCATCACATAAACATTTGTCCTGTGTAGGAATCGTACCCACGACCTCAGGCATAGCCGTCTGGGCCACTGACAACTAGAACAACAGGACAGTCAAGATTCAACAAATATTGTTTAAAAAAGCTACCGGGGCCCTAGAGCGCAGAAGGCATCTGAAGGAGCGCAGGTTAATTTTAATCAGTAAAAGTCTGACACTTTGACAAAAGAAAGGTTTTCTTTCTGAGTTCTTATTAATATATAAAAACAATTAAATTTTCTGCCATCATAGTAAATTCAACTAATTTAACAAACAGAAGTATTGCTGGAAAATATGTTGCGCCGCTTCTTAGATGAGACACTAGGATGTGATGACAGGAAGATATTTTCGAAGAATGTGTTTTGAAAATGTCAACGATCAGAAAGTGCTGATTCTCAGCATAATTCAAATAAATGTCTGTGGGTTTTGAAAGAGCAT
Source organism: Leucania comma (assembly GCA_958295575.1). Classification (NCBI taxonomy): domain Eukaryota; kingdom Metazoa; phylum Arthropoda; class Insecta; order Lepidoptera; family Noctuidae; genus Leucania; species Leucania comma. The sequence goes on along the minus strand of OY282476.1, from coordinate 5,191,742 downwards.
CTTAACTATAAATCATCCCTAAAATAACTGTGAAAGCTCATCAAGCATCATTTCAGCCCAGACGTCCGCTTCTGAACATCGGCATCCCCCAAATTTCACCACAACGAAGAGACCTGTGCCTCTCGAATCCATTTCATCCCCGCGACTTTCACAAGGCCATCTGTTCTACGAGCAATATTCCCTGCTCACTACCACTTAAGTTTGGCAATTCTTCCGGCTATGTCGGTGACCTTGGTTCTCCTGCGGATATCTTCATTCCTGATGCGATCACGCAAGGAAATTCCGAGCATAGCCCTTTCCATTGCCTTTTGCGTGACTTTAAGCCTCCTGATGAAGCTCATTGTAAGCTCAATCACGATTGAATGTGATTCAAACAGTAAGTATTTCAATAACTTTAACTTTTTTTAGCAACTCTAACGTATAATAAAAATTTAAGTAAATCCTTGACTTAGCTTTGTGTCTTGCTACAGCCTGTATGATATATAATTACAAAGACCTCTGCTATCGCCATTTATCTTTGTAATTGGGCAGTCATTTCCACGTGCCTCTCTCTCATCATCATTTCAGCCGAAAGATGTCCACGGTTGGACATAGGCCTTCCCCAAGCATTGCCACAATGAATGTTCCTGTGCATCTCGCATCCATCGGATTCCCGCAACCCCTTAGATTATCGGTCTACCTTGTAGGAGGACTTCTAACACTGCGTCTTCCGATACACGTGCCTCTAACCCAAAATTATTATGGTATAAATAAAATATGGACTAGGTCCATATTTTATTTATACCACAATAATTTCTAATATCAAGCAAAATACACTGATAAATTTTAATCCTTTTAATCCCGCGGAGGGTCGATTCGGTACATGAAACCCTATTGATTTGTAAAAATGAAAATTAAAAATAAAGTACTTTTTTTTCATTTATCTTTATAAATCGACAGTGTTTCATGTACCAAATCGATCCGCCAAAAGATTAAAATTACCAAAATTTAACGGTGTATATTTACTCAGTACCAAATAAGCCCCTCGAACTCCCGAACCTACATCATAAAGGGAAATGGGAAGCATGAATTTGCACCACTACCGTAGAATAGTGTCGCATATGCCTCCGTATGTAAATGCTCATCAGAACATTAGCCGAGATTAGGTAGCTACAGTCCCGGCTTATGCGGATTTGCCCCAGTTTTGAAGCCTGCTCCTGAAGTTGGCCGGTTTAGTTCTGAAGTCATATTACCCTTCTGTCATAAGACCTACGTTATAAGGTTTTTGGACTTTACAAGATTATGTCCGTCTTTTTCTACTGTTAGGTACGTACTTACGAAGTTTTCAATTCCATTCAATCTTTATTTATTTGATTTCATAAGTAATGAAAGAAAAAGAAAGAAAAGAAAGAAAAATTCATTTATTTGGATTACAAAACGGAAACACGTTAAAATTAAACAGAAAACGTACACTGAGTAATGCCAAAAAGGCCACAGCTCATCAATCAGCATAATGCCAAATGGCAACACAAGGCTACAACCTGACGCTGATTTTCAGTTTCAGCCTTGGGTAATGGTATAGTACGCGGCAGTAAGTTTAACCGTTTGCTATGGTATGGTTACGCGCAGCCTTCCCCATTTCGATTGAGACCCGAAAATCGGTTATAATCCTTGTCAAACAAGTTGAACCATCATGGTGGCCAACCTTGAATGCGCAGTAACCGATTTTCGGGTCTCAATTTAAAGTGGGGAGCCGCGAGTAACCATAGTAAATGATTCATCTTATTTGCCGCGTACTATACATAATACTATCCATCAGTCAATCAGGTGAACCCAATATAGAAGTAATATTTAAAATAGCACTAAGTATCAGAGGAGTTTAAGATTAATTTACCAAATACTGTGATATCAGAGCATTATAATTTATTTTACTAATTTAGAATGTCACTTTATATTTCTATTTCACATTTATATACTTTTTTAGATGAATTTATGAACAGTAAAACACAATCCGAGTGATTCCATTAGTAATACAGCCTAACGCTGTACTATAACGTTCATTTTCTCTTATAGCTGTATATCACCAAGTGTCCATAATAATAAATAATGTAATTCAATTTATAACTAACTTAGGAACCAGAGAATAGAATAGAATAAAAAAATATTATATTATTCATATATATACCTACATCGACATTTTAACTGATAATATACTTTTTTTTAACATTAACATTTTAAATGATACTAGGTATATATTTTTTTTTACATTGACATTGTAAATGACAATATTTTTTTTTTCTGGTAATGATATTGATAATTATTATGTCGATTATATTTATTGCATTGTAACTTCGAGAAATAATGATTTTGCATGCCGTAAGGCAGAATGTAGTGGAACCACCCAATTCTGTAACATCTTAAAATTGTACCTACATTGCTGGCAAATAAATAATTGTATTCTATTCTATTATATTATAATATAATGAATGTTATGATTTTAGATGAGGATTTAATTTACATCAATAATTAATTCTATATTTATTTTTTGAAAAAAAGCGAGAAAACTGATAATACGAGTATAATAATTATGAAGTAGTAGTTGCGATATTTACACTTGAAAGAATTTTTTTCTCAGCTTTATTACACTAAGCTCATAATATAATATTGTGCCAATAAAAGGTTCGCCTAAATTAAGTTTTTTCGTCATCTACCTTATAAAACTTAGTGCAGAAAAAAAGGCCGTGGTTTGAACTAAAGGTCAAAGTATCATATTTGCATACTTACCTATATATGATTAATTTCATTTACGATTAATATTCAATCGACTTGTTTAGGAAATACTTGCTTTGGCCGTGACTCAAATCACGTGTACTCTACAAAAGGATAATATTGTATAGAAAACCGGGCAAGTGCGAGTCGGGCTTGCGCTCTGAGGGTTCCGTACAAAACTACCTATGAAAATAATAATTAAATTCCCAAATCGAGTTTCGAAGATTTAAAATCCGAGTCCGAATCGCAAAAAAAATGTTTTTTTACCGAGGTTGTTGAATGTCAAAAAAATTTAGTTATAGGACATGCCCGGTTTCCTCACGATTTTTTCCCTTGTCTTATTGAAAGGAGATGAAAAAATATTACACAAAGCAATGTGCCTGGCTGGTTTTGAACCGGCAGCGGCGACCTAAAACCCTTAACTGCTTTACCACTGGCCCAACTTTGCTGAAAGAGAGGGTGTTCGAAAAGGTTGTATTGATGGTTTTAATTATTATAATTCTATAAATAAATACGTCCTACGGTTGTAAAACATATTTCAATCAACACACAACTTGGCAGTAAAATGTAAAAAAAGAAAAAAAATGAATTTTGCTGGCTCAGCGGCGGGAGTGGGAGGTCGCTTTCACCTCCAATGATTTCTCCCACTCTAAGACGAAGGGAGAGCGCGTGTCAGACTTTTCCTGACTAAATCCACACTTATGTTCCTTCTTTGCTTAGCGTTCCTGGGTTTCCCTTTCGGAAGTCAACCCAGTAGGCTTCAGCCCTGCGGGTGCCCGTGGAACAATACGACTCGGGCTCGATCCAGATGGTTAAAGGACGGCCGGACGGCGAGCTACCCATTGCTCGCCGTAAGCAAGCGTACACTTTGAGGATGTAACCCTATATCTTTAATGTGAACAAAACATGACAAAGCCAGGCATCAACCACACAGCCGATCTATTTAGTAATCTTATACGCTTATCAAGTCTTAGCATTTTTTAAAAGAATGCTCAAGTATTGATGATAAATAAAATCATCTTGTCCGAGTATGATGTACTCGAGCACGCATGTAAGATAATAGTTCGTTGACCCAAATATTTGTAATCTAAAGCATTAAGGATGTGAGCATAGCATCATGATTTCGTAAGATAATTTTATCACAGTAATATTATAAAGTTTGTCTGTATATGTGTGTTGTTTTTGAGGTGGAAAATTATCAAATGACCTTTTCCACTCTCGAATTGAGTGAGAGAGCGTATCATGACATTTTCCACACTAGAATGGCGTGACGAAACGTATCAGACTTACTGGCTAAAACCCACATGTGCCCGTAAATTGAGCTGTGCCTTTCAGGCTTCTAAAACCTTCTGAAAGAAACTTCCGCCACTCTACAAATCCATTCGCCATTACAACAGAAAAATATCCCCGATTCATTATGTTTATTATTTATTAATAAGTTAAAACGTACAATTAGCGATCTTATCGCATTCCGCAATTTCTTACAGGTTACTTGAAATGGATAGAAATTGCCTGAACACATATTAAAAAGAAGATTGTCTCGTATTGTAACCTAATCTTTTGAATACCGTAATTAGAGACACAATAGATAGACAATAGGTGTGCGAACGGTGGCGTTGTCTTGGGGCTTGAGTAATTAAGGGTATCGTGTTTGGATTTTTACCTGATTTTCTGACCCTACCGAAGTCCTGAGATATTTCCTAATCAGTAAAGATAAGAGATACCTAAGTTACCCTTTACCAATTTGCGTAAAACCACTAAACAAATTAATATCTGGGATTCTAGACTAACTGTCATTAGTAGGTATTTGTAACGACAAATAATATCACTACCAAAAAAGTGACAATTAGATAATAAGACAAAAAACTGGACCTTCAATAGCTTCTTTGTGACAAAATGATTCAAAAATAATTACAAAACTCGCCAAGTGTGAGTCAGACTCGCATCCGACGGGTTTCGAGCCGTCTATAGCAAATATGGCAAAAGAAATCACGCTTATTATACAAGAGACATTTAAATATTTATTTTATTCTGTTTTAGTATTGTTATAACGGCAACAGAAATATATAAAAATTTCAATTGTCTAGCTATCACGGTTCATGTGCCAGACCCAGCCTGGTGACAGACAGCCGGACATTGGACTCATAGAGTCCAGTGAACCCTCAAAGCTAACTTCTGTAAAAGCAAGTGTAAATATAAAATTATGCCACGGAATACAAAGTATCATATTCCAAAACGTAATCTACCCGTGTGCAGAAATTCATCGAAAAACGGACTGCTATTTAAACGTAAAGGAGTAACAAATATACGCGCATACGTACAAACTTTCGTCTTAAACACAAAAAAAATCCCTTCACACAAAGCATCACGAGGCTGCAAGGGTAAATGATATTTATTTTGCAAATACTTAGGTTTCAAAAGAACACTTTTACACGCCAATTTTTTTTTCATCAGTTTTAACTAGATGAGGCCGGTGTTTCCTAGCAGAAGAAACACCGAAACAAACTCAGGGGTCAAGTCTCTTTTAAAGTCCATACAGCAAACATGTAATGGTCAAATCATATGAGAACCATGCAGATTAGTGACTTAGAAGGTCTTTTGAAGAAAAAACCATACAGATTTGAATGAACCTGTCCAGTCAGTGTAAGCATTTGTCAGTATTCGTGTAGCTCAGGATTTAAGATTACTAAGGAGCTCAATGACTTGATGAACAATACCAAAGAAATAGCAATAAAAAATCACTCATATTTATATAGAAAGAAGAAGAAAGAAAGAAAGAAAACACATTTATTTGGCCTGCAATGAAGCACAATACAAGTTTTAAAACTTAAACATAAATTAAAAAAAAAAAAATTAAAAAAAAAAATCCATTGGTAATTCACAGATCACCCATAATGCATCGATGAAACTAAAAATAATATCCTTTTCCGGACCTTAATACAACCAATTGGTGAATATCATACATCCCTATTTGTACAAAGAATATTGCATCTCGTTATAAATCTGTATGTTAACCAAATCAGTACTGCTATGAAACGAAGCGTAAAAAATGCCATGGATAATGAATTAAATATAATAATGCTGGAAACTACCTTCAATAATTTCAAGTGCACAATATTTGAAACACACGTGCATAACAAATTCACGTAAAATCAAGAAAGGAATATGTTAATTTTGTAACAGACATTTAGTCACGTCGCGGACCCGTGTCACCAATTAGACTGATGTTTTCAAAATATTAAGAGCGGAAAAAAAAATATATATGATGAGACCACAAAAGAACCAAGGTCTTCGGTTACCTAGTTTTTCTACCGATCTCTGAAGAATCAAGGTGACCAAAATAGTCAAAGAATTGCTCTTTTTATACAGCAGGGGGTACGCCATATACTCACAGAACGGTTCGCCAATGGGCTCAAAAATTCTGAAGTGATAACCGCGTACTGCGGGCCTAAAAACGTCACATGAGCAATTCATCTGGAGCAAATCATATTCCGAATTTCTAGCAGATCATAAGCAATTCTTCTAATGTTGGTGAAATGGTTGCACAAATTAGTCGAATCATACTCAATTCACTGCATATCAGAATCATATTCCTTGTAAATATTGCCGTTTAAAAGAAAATATGATTCATATTATGATTCTGTTAAAGCGGCCTTTTTAGCCCCCCTGGAAGGTGTACTAAACTACTATTTGTACCTAAACAATCTTGCGCTTTGGATAGTGTTCGAGGGAATTACATGACTTGATCCCGCTATACCTCTCTACCAATGGATGACGTACGGCGAGCCACCTTTAGTCCTTACACTGTAGACATCTCTAGTCAGGACTAAGTGCTCGATTACGGAGATGCGATGCGTTGCACGGCGCGTCGGGCGGTCCGTCGTACATTGCCTTATGTATGTGTTTGCGCGAGCGATGACGCGGCCCGCTGCTGCAATATACGACGAAGCGCACAACGCGCCGTGCAACACGCCGCGTCTCCGTAAACACGGCCTAATAAGCATTTCGCCTCGTTGTTTATACTGCGGACATCAAAGGACTGGAACAACTTACCTGCTGCAGTCTTCCCATTTGATTATAATTTAGGTGTCTTCGAGGCTTTAGTGCATGTGCGCTTCACCATCAACGATTGCTTCACTACTTACCATCAGCTGGGATCACAGTTGAGCACTAGTTAAACTAACTGAACGATATAATCGTTTAAAAAACCTGTAGGTATATTTTCGTAATGCAATACAAAAACTGATATGATAACAAAGAACCGGGATGTGGACCGACGCTCGGTTATCATTATCAGGCGCGTGTGGATCACGACCAGGTCTTACGATGTAGACCTTGGCTGACACGGTTATCAGCTGAGGTGATATGGAAACAAAAAAGAATGTGGCAACAGTTATCTATCAAAAAATATTATTGCACATTTTTTTTTAAATTTCAACATGAAATATTATTTGCTTTGTGTTCATTTTGGTGGGTTAGACTGATTCACCAGCTTTTTTTTATTCCTATCTACTTTGGAACTTGCAAACCTGTGCCTAAAGTGGCCTGACGTTTTGAAAATTGTCATTAGGCGGGTCCACACAGAAGCATTTGCCGCGCGAAGCAGCTCGGTTCCTGTGGACGTGCCTCGGCCGAGGCAAGCGCGGTTTTTTTTTAGTAGCCTGCTTACCATCAGGTGGGATTGCAGTCAAGCAGTAGTATATTATTATATCAAATAAAAAAAGGCCTCGGCCGAGGCACGTCCAAACTAACCGAGCTGATTCGCGCAGCAAATGCCTCTCCAGGCTGCTTGCTCTGTGTGGACCCGCCAATTCTAGGGATCAAATCGTACACGGTACATTATTACAGTAATCGGTAGATTATAATCAAGTTGTATAAAAATCTAATTAATTTGTATAATCGCCAAACGTCGTAAATCGTTTACAATATTTTGTCAAAAAACTTAAACTGTAAAAGATAGGGCAGGTTTTTCGATTAAAAATTTTGACATGGTTTTCAGCATTCAGGTTTAAATTCTAAATTACAATTCCTAACACAGGAATCAAGGTTTAGACGTAGATTAGTCTTAAAAATGTGCTTACATAAAAAGTCTGTAAATATTCAAAATAGTTCATAATTTCTCCCCCGCCTACGTCTTCGACCAGCCCCCAAATCTTGTAGAACCCTGAGACGCCATCACCAACAGCTGGGCGACCTGCAATCAATCATGAGACCGACTGATATTAATTATCATTACGAAACGCGATCGACAGACAGATATTTTTCACGAGTTGATTGAGTATCACTTAAATTATTGAGAGTAATTTTTGAGACGAATAAATGGATGTTGGAATGTTCGGTGACAATGTGGATGGAGGTAATGGGAAATGTTGGTTGTGGTTTTTAGGGTTCCGTATCCAATGGGTAAAAATGGGACCCTGTTGCTAAGATACCGCTGTCGGTCTGTCTGCCACCAGGCCGTATCTCATGAAAGTCAACCTCTACTCTGTTATATTAAAAAATAAAAGTTTTAAGTTTGTAATAAGGGTTTTTAAGGTGGGAAATCATCCCACTTCTCCCGCTCTATGACGGAGTAAGAGGACATGCCAGACTTTTAATGATTAAAACCACGCCTATGTTCTTTCTTTACCTTGCATTCTAGTAGACTTTGGCCCTGCTGGGCCCCTACGGTTTTGCTGACATCTATTTGAAGCGTGCGTAGAATACTACGCACCGTTGACGGCTTGGGTACGGTCTGGACGATTACCAGACTGCCAGACGGCTAGCTACCCTTTGCTCGGCGTTCGCAAGTTAGCGAAGGAGGCGGCCGCATGCGTGAGGGAACGGACTTCCTCACGCCCCAGTCGTCAAGACCCCGATTCCAGTCACCGTAAGCGTGGGCTTACGGCCGACGACCAATAGGTAACTCGTCGTCCTGTAGCCATCTCCGCCGTCTATAAGCCAGCAGGGCCTACTGGGGACAGGTATAGGTTGACTTTCGAAAGGTAAACCTGGGGTCCTCGAACACGAAAGAACGTAGGTTTGGTTTTAACCAGTAAAAGTCTCCCTTCCACTCCGTTCTAGAGCGGGAGAAATGATTGGATAATTACCCACTTCAAAAAACCCATCCTGCAACCATTGTGCCAGTCCCCTTTGGTCAGCTGCGTAGTTGACTACGTAGAAACACACATACCTAATACAAACAGAGCGCTGGTTTTCCTCGACACCAGGATGCAGGCAGGCCAAAGAGGCCATGCCACACCTTAACAAAGCCCTCACCAAAAAACTCTTGCAACTGGCCAGAGGCAGCCTTCGCCTGGTGGCGGGGACCATCACTGGTTACTGCGCACTAAATAAGCACCTTCACACAATAGGCATCACGGATAGTCCCCTGTACAGAGCATGCTTGGAGGGGAAGGAAGCAATTGCACATGTGCTCCTGGACTGCACAGGGGTCATTGATACACACACACGAACCTTAGGATCCCCGAACTCCCTTTTTGACGCTCTGAAAAACCTGAGGGGCCTAATCAGTTTTTGTAGAGAGGTGGGCTGGTTGGAATAAGCCCACCAAAGATTATGGGCACCATGGCCCACGTACAATGGGCCGCATAGGATTAAGTGCGGCCACCATACCCCATCATCATAATATAACCCATCCTGCAAAAAGCGCTAACTGTTGGTTACGATGTTCTTCCTGATAAGACTCAATATCATCCCACTGTCAGGCAATATTCAAAGGCGATATTCAGCCAATTGGTTATAACTACTGAAATTCGAATCGCATCATGGCCGATGCACCAGTACTTAATAGCAATCCTGTAATTTCAAAGGCAAAATATCGAATATTCTAGTTTCGTATTTACCCAATATTTCCAAGCAAACAACGTGTTCAAAGCTTTATCCTGAAATGTAAACAATGTAATGAAATGTAAATGGACGTTTTTGTTTGACAATTTACATTTCAAACGATAATTGTTATTGGATGTATTGATTAACTTCACAGATTAGGAAATTTATTTTTGAGCAGTTAAGGATTGGATGTCATTTCCACGTCATAAAACAACAAGGTTTCCCTTTTTGTTCAACAAAATTTTATCAGTAAATGTCAGAATGTAAGTGACAACGTGACATTTCGGAATTTAGCGTATGACAATTTCGAATTTATTCCAGTGTATAATTTTACCCGTCGCCACTATTTTCAGTTCTCTTAATTATAATGAATTTATATTCGTTTAAAATATTAGCGTTATATACGTATTTTATTAAACTCAAGTATCGTTATTAACGTCGTATTTAGAGTTCAACGCCCATTGTGTGGTCGCTTGAACAGATGCTTTGCCACACAAAATTGTATCGCAACAATTCGCACCGCAGGTTTTTGCGATGAGGCATCGTATCGCATCGCATTGCAGTTTTGTGAAAGCGCCTATAAATGTCAATCTATCTATTTTAAGTATATGAAAATCAATTAATGTTTGTTAGTTTCGCTAAAACTTAAAAACAGTTTGATCGCTATAATTTTTTTGGTCTTTCTAAACTGAAGTGGTTTAAAAGATAAATAAAAATAACATTTTAAAATACCCCCAGCGCAAAAAAAAAGCTATAAAAAGTAAGTTACTATGAAACTCTTTCAGCCTTTTAACTTTATTAAAAGAACCGATACATATTTTTGGAGGTAGTGGAACAGAGAGTAAAGTCCCACATACCTCCGTTGAAAAGGGAGGATCCTCCGACCAGACAGGTGTTATATCTGGTGGGCTACTGCCCGATAGATGATTTCGGGTTTGTTCTATATGTTCCAATCGCGCCGCGAATCTTACTTGCGCGATGCAGGATTAGTTCATTTGTGACGACTTATATGTCGCTACATCACTCCCCTCCGGAGATCGGAGATCGATAGTTCTTGATGCGTCGTGTGATGCGTGCCAGGCCAATGGAGGTTGGTTCCAGTGAGTCGGAACCGGATTCCGCATAGTTCTCGGTGAGTCGGAACTGTCTGCGGTGATGCCCCAGTGAGTCGGGGTGGTGCTATCCCAGTGAGTCGGGATACGATGCTGCAGGCTCCAGTGAGTCGGAGTACTGCGGCTGGCTCCAGTGAGTCGGAGCGGTGCTGTGCGACGTAGGGCTTGACTGCTGTCGTCGACCAGGAGAGGTTCTTCAAGGCTCTTCATGTGACTGGCCGAAGGTGCAGGTGTTTAGCCAAGGTCGCTGATGAGGCTGAGGGTGATGACCAGGTATGTCCAAGTAGGCATGCTGGTGGTCAGGATACCCATATAGCCGTGGGTGCTGGCTGTATGGGTCGCTGCTCGAAAGCTTGAGGAAGTGATGATGACGTCACGAAGTAGTTGCTGCACGAAGGCTGCGCTGACGTTCTTTGTCGAGGTTCACCAGTTTGGAGGTAATGGAACAGAGAGTAAAGTCCCACGTACCTCCGTTGAAAAGGGAGGATCCTCCGACCAGACAGGTGTTATATCTGGTGGGCTACTGCCCGATAGATGATTTCGGGTTTGTTCTATATGTTCCAATCGCGCCGCGAATCTTACTTGCGCGATGCAGGATTAGTTCATTTGTGACGACATAGTTGTCGCTACATATTTAAAGATAAGCGTCACTTAGTCGAGAGACCGCTAAGTAAAGAACCTCGGTCCCAACAATATACAGAGGTTTATTTAGCTTTAACGAATAGAATAATATACCTAATAATAAAGTAAGTTTTTTTTTGTATATCTATCTATAAGCCGACCTAGGTTCCTATAACAGCGAACAATTATTTGTTGATTCTCGCCTTAATAAAAAGGTGAGACGGTGAGACGTACTAATTTAGAGGGGAGGAAGTTAGTATATACTAATATTACCAAAAAGAAAGAGCTACATTTTTATTTGTAATAAAACTGCTGGACCAATATTAAAAATTCGTTCAACAGTTTAATGCTACTTTATCACTGTGTGTAGGCTATTGTATATTTTCTATTTTCATACATGTGAAGTAGCTGACAAAAGCTAGTTTGTAATTAAAATAATTCAGAAAAGTGTGCATTGCAATGGAATTAAAAAGTCATCTTTTATCACATAGAACATTTATTGTACACTTAAGTTATTTCTGATTACTAATAAAATAAATAAAGTAGTCGATAGTTAGAAAGTTGCCTAAGGATCTATGTGAACTCCATTTGATTCCGTATTGTGCAACGAACAAGCGACTAACTAATTAAATATTCGCCGGTCTATCCTAAGGCTATACTTGCCTTATGCACCAGACGTATGTGCAAACACTCGTGCACACATTCCTTGACTTTGCCTTTGAATTGCTACTTCTGTAGCAATGTCTATGTCTGTATTCACAAACACGACGTACGTAGGTAGGTACAGGATATGTAGATTACGCAGTCTCATTCAAGCAACTAGAATTTTCCGTATTTATGCAAAATGGATCCACCCAGCAAATATATACTTTTGAAATATTAAAGTATTTGCAAAAACATGTGTAGCTCTGCTATATACAGGAAAATTACTATTTATTTTAAGTCAAATTTCTATATTTAAAAAAATATTGTTTAAATATGTGTAAATGAATTGACTTTAAATAATACTAAACTTAATAGATATTTAAGAAAATGTGCATTTAGTTCCTTTTAACATTTACAGGTTGGTTTGTTTTCTCTTACACAAAAAGGAACCACGATCGGGGATTTGCTACTAAAAAATAAAACTATCTATTAAAAATATCGTAATAAAGCTGTGAATGGAACAAAAAAATTTAAACATAAATTTAAAAATATCATATTAAACGTTCAAGCACTAATGCGTGTCTAATCCATCTATATCATCTTCTATGTGACATTACTAATGAGACTATTATTAAAACTGTTTACATCTTGTGGAATGAGATGTAATATATTATGACAGTTGGTGCTGTTCTGCTTTTAATATACCTAGGGAAAATCACGTTGTTCTTTTTTTCATAGGAATTGACACTACTTTTAAATAGGTATCTGTTCCGGCGCAGCTGGTGAAAGTGCCTACTCAAGAAACCATCAAGACTATACAGAGTATTGCTAAAATAATTTCGCTAGGCGTTTGCTAATTAATATCAAATTGTATTTGTCATCTTCACTCACTTGCGTCGGTAAACTGTTACCATCGATCTTACTCATTAAAATATTGTAATTACGATTTTGGAAGTTTTTCATTTATCGCACTTGTGTGTTAGCCTTAAAAAAAAAAACAAATTCAAAATCTGTCGTGTGACTCCATTGTGTATAAATATGGACAATTAACAACAATTTTTTACCCGACTGCGCCAGAAGGAGGGCTATGTTTTTCGAGAGCATGTATGTATGTATAATTGTTTGGCGCGGTTTGCGACCTGAACGGCTCGATGGATTTTAGTTTGAGAGGTGTCTTTAGATTCGTAATTACTTTGAAAGTGATATCGTAATAAAATAAAACTAAAAATATAAAAAACGGTAATTTAAAAAACTAAAAAACCCGACTGCTTTTCTGAGCATTCATGAAAAAGCCCTAAAACAAGAAAGTCGTTGTACCCGATTGCACTTATCTATTATTATAATATATTATCTATATAATATTTTAAATACTGGCAGTCGGGACCCATTCTAGAAAGTCAGCCGTCTAGTCAATAGATTGGAGTAATCTTCAATGTAATATAGGTATGTGCTGCCAGTATTTAAAATATTATATAGATAAGTGCAATCGGGTACGACTTTCTTGTTTTAGGGTTTTTTCATGAATGCTCAGAAAAGCAGTCGGGTTTTTTAGTTTTTTAAGTTACCGTTTTGTATACTTTACAAGTGCTCCAGAGCAATTCCTCATAGCGTATAGTTTAGACGCCATTTTTCTATGTTTTTTTTTTTATTATTTAAGAAATTACTCATGTATCGTAGGTTTTTTTTGAAGTTGGAAATCATCTAATAATGAGATTTTCCGCTCCACTTTAGAGAGCGAATGAATCATACGGTGGGCCGTATGAGAATGTCTCTGTCTGTGCATGTGAGGTCTCCCTAGGAGAAAGTTCCCTAGGAGTAGGAATGGGTCGTAATTTATCACTCGAGCCCGATACAGGGTGGCGAGTGTAATATGTCTTCGAAGTTTTGGTTCTACTCGGACTCTTACTGAATAAAAAACCCACCACGTAAGTGGTTCTGTATAATGGGCAAAGAAGGATCTTTGCCCATTATACCGGGGCCGAACCTCTTTTCAGAAGCCGACCCTTGGCCCTAGTAGGCTTCGATCCTACCTACCTGCTAGCAGGCTGAGCCTCTACAGTTTGCTGTCAAATTAAGTTTCTTACCAACCTTTTCTTTGTTCCAGATGTGCAGTCGAAGAATGTGAAAGCACAAATACAAGCTTATGGCTACAATATGCTATACCAAAAGAAAAGAACGGATATTCCAAGTGTTTAAGATACCCTGGTATAGAGAGCAATGTTACTGTCAGTAATAATACCTGTACAGCTGATATATTTGATACGACGAGGAAAGAAAAATGCTCCTCTTATATTTATAGTGATGAAGACTCGGCGGTTAAAGATGTAAGTAATCATTGTATTCATCATCATCATTTCAGCCGAAAGACGTTCAAATCGGAGTTTAGGCTATATACCAAATTAATCAATTAAAACTGCTATAAGAGAAATGGTTGCTATCTTTATTATTATAATAAAGTGGAAGAGATTTTGGTTTTTTAAAGGTACAATAAAAAAAATAAGTCTCTGGAACTACCAGTTGCTATTAGAATAAATTTTTCCCAATCCAGTTAGATTGAAAAATAAAATCTATTCTGTATGGGATAAGCTTATTAATCTCATAAGCTATATAACATTTAGCTGCACGAAGGCTTCGCTGACGTTCTTTTGTCGAGGGTCACCAGTTTAGAGGAGTGTGGAACATAGCGTGAAGTCCCACATACTCTCATTGAAAAGGGAAACCTCTGACCAGACTAGGTGACATACAACATATCTGGTGGGTTACTGCCCGATAGATGATTTGTGGCTATTCTATATGTTCAAATCACGCGGAGAACTTTACTTGCGCGATGCAGGATTATTTCTTATACATAGATGTCGCTACAAACATCACGGTCACGACTTGTGACAGCAGAGTATTATATATTATTTATTTATCTAAGGATGCAGGTGAAACCAGGGCGACTTCTATTTTAAAATCAATGCGACTGATTATAATAGACTTGATTGAACCTCCTAACAAATATTTAAACCTGTGCAATAATAATGAGCTGTCAAAATATTTTAACTCAAAATTTTAAATTCAAATGAATAATAACGATATTTATTTAAAAAATACCTTTTCTTATCTCTTATAAAAAAACAAGAGACATCATAAAGCTTCAATAAGCACTGTCGTCCAAACAAAATCAACATGATAATAAAAGCTACAGTACGGCCGACGGATCTTGGCGCGTCTGAAGTTAGGCTCTGTGAACTTTAGCGCTCGAAATAAGCACGCCAAATAAATTATTTATAAAAATAAATGCCAATAACAGTTGTTAACAGCAATAACAACTGCTATTGGCATTTATTTTTTCAAACCATTTATTTTTTCACGAATGCACAAACGCTAAAGTTCGCAGAGCCTAACTTCAGACGCGCCAAGATCCATTGACCGTACTGTACTTTTAAGTTCCAAAAAAGGAACCTACAAACCGTTGCCAACCATTAAAGAAAAAGCCGATAAACAAAAACAGACATCAATAAAAGTATCCAAACGCAAACGTAATAATCGAACCAATCATTCGAACCCTCTGTACACATTGTCACGCGACCTATCACTACTTGCGTCACCAACCAGTTATCATGTCAATTGACCGATAATGTCGGCGTTGTCGGCCCACCGGTCGTTTATCATAATTTTATTTACATTCACCAGCACGTGGTACGTGAATGGGTTTAATACATTGACTGTTACGGAAGCAGGATTTGATAATGATGTTCATTTATTTTAGGGCTAACAAATCTGAGTACTTTATTAGTTGTAAATTAGATTGGAGCTACTCATCTTTACAATGTAAAATTGACTTTAGTCTGGCTGCTGAGTGTCGTGGTGTCCTGGGTTCTTCTCTCAGCTAAAAAAAAAACTTCCGCCCGTGTGAGAGAACGGCATTCCTCAAGCCCCAGCTACTTACCAGCATTCCGACCCCGATTTCCGGCCACGACTTGCGGATGGCGAGCAATGGGTAGCTCACCACCCAGAGCGAGCCCGAGTCGTTGGTAGCGCGTAGTCCACTTCCGCCTCAAGGAGATGTTAGCAAAACCGTAGGAGCCCAGTAGGGACGAAGCCTATTGGGGCCTTGGGTTATGCGATAAAGAACCCCGGGTCCCAGAAACGAAGGCAAAGAAGAAATAAAGGAGCCTACTCCTGTATTTCTTCTTTGTCTTCGTTCTTTTAGCTAGCAAAAGCTTAACACGGACTCCCGCCCCACCCTAGGGCGGGAAAATTTCTTGAGTTGGAAAATCACCGAATGACTTCTCGTCATTGCGTGATTTTCTAACTCAAAAAAAAATGCAAAAATGAGTATTTAACAGTGAATAACATCTGTTCTGAAAATCGATTTTGATTATTTGGTAAACTAATTTGATTATCAACATCTAATAAACAAAAATCTCTAGGAGTAAGTTTATTAGAATGAATCATATTAATCAAATTCGATATTGTTAAAATTTGAATATTCATATTTTCAATATTATTGCTGTCCAATACATTTTAAAGTAATTAGAATTATTTATTATTAATATAATAAAAAAATAAAACATAAAGTTCGTTTTTTTTTTCAAAAACTCGAATTAGTATACCCATGTACGATATAAATTTCTTTAAGGAAATGATTCAATGACCTTGTAGGTAGTTGTCGGTCGTTGCGTACTAACTACCTACAGTTCATTGGCTTCGCTCAGCTGACGTTTACTTAAAAAAAATAATTACGTACATGTGTAAAATTATTCGAGTTTAAAAAAAAGTGCTCTATTTGTTTAATTTTCTCTTTACAAATCTATAGTATTTCATGTATCGAATCGACCCTCCGCGGGATTAAAACGACCAAAATTTAACTATACAGCTATATCCCTTTAACAGTTCAGTTTAGGTCTTCAAATTGATAGTGTTAAAGCTTGTTATAAGGCCTCAGGATCACCAGTAGATACATCCTTCATTGCCGCCATTTAACCAAATTATTTGTTTCAGTTCGATCTCGGCTGCCAAAATTGGAAGAGGACGTTAATAGGCACCATCCATAACTCTGGCCTTTTTGTCTCTTTACCACTGACTGGTATTATCTCTGACAGATATGGTCGGAAAGTAGCACTGTCCATAGCTGCTCTTATGAACTGTATATTTGGCTTCATAAGATCTTTTTCTACAAACTATATAATGATGGTAGCTTTGGAGTTTTTGGAAGCTGCTATGGGAGCTGGTGCTTACGTTACTGCTTTTATTTTAGGTAAGAATCCTTCGTCTTTACTAATATTATAAAGAGTAGTTTGCAACAACTATTAAACCGATTTAAAAAATCGTTCACCGATAGAATGCTGACTATTAGATATATGTTTTCTATCTTCACACGTGCAAAGCTGCAAAAGCTAGTACTTTATATAACTCTAAGCTCCGGAGAAACAAAACCAGATTAGCAAAACTCTCGAAATCTAAATAAAAGAGCAGGTAGAAGCGAAAGCTGGGGGTGCTGTTAGGCATTTCAATTCCGGTCGACATACGCTGACCAATTGCCGTTTTTAACCTTTTGAATACCGTAATTAGAGACACAATAGGTGTGCGGACACCGGTGTCCTCTTGGTGTTTAACAGTTTAATGTCAAATTCGCGCACTTTGCCCACTGACATTTTTTTTTTAGACACACTACACACTGTTTCTATATGTTCTCTTAATACTTGGCACTCCAGAATATATAGTCCATTATCCTCGTCGCCACTGTTAAATAAAAGATGTGTATTCAACTCAAGCATATATTTTTTTATTTTTTTTTGGGTAGGTAAAATCATCCAATGACAAATCCCGCCCTTGGGTGGGGCGGGAAATAGTGTCAGACTTTTACTGACTAAAAACCTACCTTTCCGTTCCTTGCCTTAATCCTGGGCAAGGAACGGAAAGGTAGGTTTTTGGACTGACACCGTTGTAAAGATTAACCAGCGCGACACGCGCATATAGGTATTCTTCTACACACTTATTGTAATATTAGATACACAACAGTTGCAACACTACTTTAAATTATTGCAACTCGTTTTAGCCAGTATAAATCTGACCCTACCTCCTGCTTCACCCAGAGCAGGAGTTCGACATGCTTTAAAGATTTCACTCGTAAAAACGGCCTCAATTTTATTTTTTTTTGTCCCAGAGCCATTGTCTGGCTAGGGGAACCTACTGGCATAAGCGTAATTAAATCTATAACACAAAAACTTTGATGTTTTCATATTTTATGCAAGGCTAAATGTATGTGAGAAGTAGGTACACATGATATCCAAAAGCTACAATTATAAAATAACACAGCTGCATCACTATATTTTTTCCTCATTGAATATGGTATTATTATGTTTCAAACCGTTTGCTCCATCACTCGTCATTAAAGATAGATGTACTTAACTCCCGTCAGACAAGAAATCTCTGGTAACATACTGAAATAAATCTTTTGGTGCAGGCGTGAAACACGCTCAATTGCATTTTTTTTTAAGATTATCTCATTTTATTTCTGTTTTTTGTACCTTGTAACTATCACTAAATAAATATATTATCTATTCTTTCTTTTAAATATATCGGTCATTTAACTCTTGTAATTCTTTAATGACCACATCTATAAAAAGTTGACTCTTTTCAGCTATGGAACTTGTGGGACCTAGAGGAAGAGTGTTTGGCAACACACTCATTAACGTAGTATATGTATGCGGTTTGATGTCCTTAGCTGGACTATCCTGGCTACTACAAGATTGGAGGACACTACTTAGAATTATGTATGCACCATCATGCTTAATATTCTCCTACTTATGGATCTTGAATGAGAGCATCAGATGGTTGATAAGTAAAGGAAGGCATGACGAAGCAGTAGAAATTATTAAGAAAGCAGCTAAAATGAATAACGTAGAACTATCAGATCAAGCTCTGGCACCGCTTCAAGAGATGGACAAAAAGCCAAAGGAAGAAAAAGAAGAAGTTGTAAATGAGCAGAAATCGTCAGTATTCCTGCAAGTGATTCGATCAAGCATTATTAGAGTAAGACTATTGTCATGCTCTTTCTTATGGATCACTTGCACATTCGTTTACTACGGACTGACAATTAACTCGGTGTCTTTGGCAGGCAATAAGTACGTCAACTTTATATTAGCGGCTTTCATAGAGATTCCTGCCAATTTCACTTGTCTGTTCGTGCTCGACAGATTTGGAAGGAAGAAGGTCATGATCATTACGTACATTTTAAGCGCCGTCTTGTGTATCAGCTTGTCGTTTCTGCCTAAAGGTGAGTGAACTTTTGGCATCATTAAAATTAATTTTCATTACCACCAAATGGAAAAATATATCTACGTTTAATTATTTTAAACTTTTCAAGCAAACAATACCCGTCTCGCAAACCACGAATGTATTTTTAAGCATTTTGATATAAATTTTTACATAAAAGCATTTTAATTCATCCCAAAAATTCACAAACAATTCAATTCTTATCCGAATCAACTCAGTTTTAACGTGAATTTTATAACCAAACGAGTTATAGTTTGTGTTCACAATTACTTCGGTTACAATCAAACGAACAAACATAATTTGACGGGAACAAAAGGCGAGTTAGATAATCCTGGAACAGTTTACGAGGCGTAGGAGTGTTCCCATTGTGTTCCGACAATGTGGTTAGTTCGATGGGCCCTTTGTTCGAAAAGTAGGAAGTTACGTTAGTGAAGCAAGGGTCGGTGATTACGCAGTATCCTCCAAGGAGTGATTATAACAGCGATCGATGGCTGAGGGTCCGTTCCGCTCGAAGATATTTACCTACAATCTTGTGGTGCATAGATTCAAACAACGTTAAAACCAGTAGAATTAGATTTGACTCCATCATCGCACATTCTCGCAATCGAATGCAGTATCCGACAAATAAAATTTTCTCGTGTTATAATGGAAACAAACTATGACACGAGTTTTGAGAGAATTTTGCTCCAGTGTTTATTTAGTAATCACTGCTTGTATAACAGCCTGAATTAATGGAATATTCAAGTTAAACCGATTTCAAAGCCGACGGCGCAAACGGCAATAGTAAAACATAAATAATTTTCGCGGTTTTAACAAACTTGGCGTTTTCGTCCGAAATCGTTTGTTTTGCAAACATTTGAACGAATAAATGAATTCTGGATTACGATTTTAGGAGTCGAAAAACAGTTATCGTGATCTTTGATTTACTTCGATAAAGTTTGATTATATCTAGTGTTGGTTTTGGAATTTACTTGAGAACTCACTTAATTTAAAACAAGTTTTTCCGGTCATTATAAAGTTTAAAGACTACGAGAAATGCGATTGGTAGACTTATGTGTACCAAATTTTATAAATAAACATTTTGACAACTTTAACTCTCTTTGAATTATTTGCGGGCCCAGTTACCTCAAGATTCTAACAAAAAGTAATGTTACAAATACGTTCCATATTATTATTATTTACAAAAACACATCATATTTAAGTTAATAATCTTTTCTAAATGATCGCATCATTAATCATCAAAATACCAACAACTTCATAATTTACCTTTGTGTCTTCATGCCAACAGATCAAAGCTTGTGGTCCCTCATCTTCTACCTCTCCGGCAAGTTTTCCATCACAGTGGCTTACAGTTCCGTATACATCTACGTATCTGAGGTCTTCCCTACAAACGTCAGGCAGTCACTGCTGGCTATCTGTTCTTCTACAGGCAGAGTTGGTTCTACTTTAGCTCCTTTAACTCCTTTATTGGTAAGTAATAAAATATCTATGTTCTGTATGTCATCCGAAACAATTGCATCGATTTTAGTGTTTCTCTTTTTCTTTTTTACAAACTTGTGCTTTTTTTAATGTAATAATTCCTTTTCTACATACGTTATATGATGATTCAGTATCATTCAAGTATTTAGGTATTTTGCTAGAGTTCTCATTATAATAAAGTGATGAGACGGTAATAACTATCAACACAGTATGCTAGACTTGGACTCAGTTGCTGCTTTTCAATTACAGAAGAAGAAATATAAGTTTAGAAGGAGAAGAATATATGCTTATCTAAACTTTTATGCCAATTTGGATAAAAACAGGAACGTTATCATAATAGAGAAATGGATTAGAAAGAAACTGATGTTGCGACTAATAGTAATTTTCTTTTCTCAGGCTTTATATTACGACAACCTACCATCAATATTCTTCGGCACATTGGCCGTCGCAGCTGGTCTCCTCGTCTTCACATTACCTGAAACCATCAACGTGCCTCTACCAGACACCATAGAAGAAGCCGAAATGCTATCCAAAACTAAACGGCGGAAAAACGATGCTTAACTAAACGTTGTTTTCTAAATTAGGAAAGACTGTTGTCTCGCTTTTGACAAAGAATTTAAGAGCTGTATGAGAGAGAGCGAAATATTTCTGCTAGCTCTTTATTTTATTTAGCTAGGATAAGAATTTTTACTGAAAGCTATTTATAACCCAGAGATAAAAAAAAATGCATTTCATTAATTTAGGTACTGTTTATTGACTGGCATAATTGTCTATCTGAAAAACTGGGAAAATTTTAATTTTACATAATTGAAATTGACTAGTAACTGTTGGATTTGAGAAATTTCTTTAAGACATCGTTCACAACAAACGGATTGTTCGCCGCCGACTGTGAGTAGGCTCAGTTTTAGGCCCATTGTGAACGTGGGCTCAGTCTGACCAACCAAAATCACCAAACCGACAATACGCTATAGCATAGAATAGGTTACTTGTGAGAACAAAAGAATAAGCTTGCTTCGCATAGTACAATAATCGGCCACCGAGAGTCAGCGACAACTCAGTACATAACAGCGTATATTCGGTTCGGTGTGAACGAAAAGTAATCTGTATTTTATACAACATTATGTATAATTATGTGAAACCTGAATATAGTTTGTTCAGAATCCTAACTGAATCGATTCCAATAATTTTTACACTATGTTATATTTTTTCCAAAAACATATTTTAAAAAGGCACAAGTTGGACACCTCCGACACTAAGTACAGCACAGGTCATAACGGGCATAAGGCACTAGCACAAGTTGGGTGCAGAAGCAAAAAAAAAAACCCCCACAAAAATCATGGCCACGGGGCATCTAGGCGACTGAAGCTGACAAGTGCGGACAAGTAGGTAATATAAAAACCTTATAATTATGTGATTTTTCAATAGAAGTTATGAAATTTTGTACATGGATTTTTTGCATAAAATACTAGATATGTGTTTTGGGTTTCGCATATAAAATAAGTCACAGTCAGCGGCCGACAATACGTTTGGTCTGTACAATGCCTAAGATTTCAATATCAATTTTGATGCATTCGAATCCTTTTTCAAAAATCTCTGATTTTGTATATCATAATAATATTTACTTAGGTTAGTACCTTTCGCACAAAATTTATTGCTCAGTATAAAATAACTAGATGTAAAGGGTTACTACGATATCGGTTACTACGGTACTGTTAAGACGCGGCGCGTTGCGCGGTGTGTTGCGCGGCCCGTTGCGCGGCGCGTTGCGCGGCGCGTTGCGCGGCGCGTTGGGCGTTTCGTCGTACATTGCAGCAGCGGGCCGCGTCATCGCTCGCGCAAACACAAACATAATAATATGGCAATGTACGACGGACTGCCCGACGCGCCACGCAACGCGCCGCGTCTCCGTAATTGAGCACTTAGGGAAAATGTTTCTTTCATTCACGGGGGCATTCGTTGTGTGCTACGAGTATCTGTGAGTGAGATGTGTTGTGAACCTATATTATATTCCAAAAGTCTTCCTTATTTAATCATTTATTTTAAATGATACCTATGCTTTATATTTTAGTATCTTTTTTTTACATGGAAAATCATGAAATAACTTCTCCTATTTCGGGTACAGTGAACGGGAGCATCAGACTTTTACCGACTAAAATGCACCGTGTTTATTCAGCTGCCCTTTGCAAAGGTCACGGTAAATCTTTCGAACAATCCCTGGTAGGCTGTTTTTAGTATACTAAGGTGGTAAATTATAATAAGTGGGAGTATTTTAAAATATTTATTAATAATAAAAAAAAATATCTAAAAGGATATCGAAATTTTTTTAATATTTTTTTTTTTAACTGGCCTGTTTGTCTAGTGGTTAGTGGTTCTGACCACAATGCCCGAGGTCGTGGGTTCGATTCCCACCCAGGACAAATGTTTGCGCGATGAGTACGATCATTTGTTCTGTGTCTAGGTGTTTTGTGTCTATAATATGTATGTATTTAGAAATATATAAGTATGTTTATCAGCTGTCTGGTACCCATAACACAAGCTCTGCTTAGCTTGGGACTAGACGGTGTTGTGTGATAGTTGTGGAAATATTATTATATTATTATTATTCACACTTTATAATATTTAAGCAAAGCAATATAGATTTAATCACAATGTATTTTACGAATCCATTTGTATTTTTAAGGCCCCCAGAAATTATTGTCAGCCCCAGTGAATGGCAAAGATGAGAATGTTTTGCACAAATGTGCCATAATAATCAGTAAATAATCATTTAATGATTAAAAACTATGTTATTTATAAGTTTAATAATAACCTCATAATCATCTAAGCTTGATTGTTGCCTACTGAAAATATTATCAATATCTAGTATTACTACTAATCATTACTTGCGAAAAAATTTCGAATAAAATATTTTTTTTTTTTTTCGATTTTGTTTTTAACTGTCTTCTGTTCTAAAAGCAATTTCAACGATACAAAATTAAACCTCAGACAAATAAAGAATTACCTCAAACAGTTTTAAAATATGGGTTTTATTTATATCCACCAACCCGAACTGGGCCCGCGTGGTGGAGTACGGCCCATTCCCTCTCCTAGAGAGGAGGTCTGAATACCAGCAGTGGAACATTAAAAGGCTGATGCTATGCTATGCTATACCTTAAATACACTACAATGTTATTGAAGTTGACTGGTACTGTGATATATAATCTTCCTGACCGAATTTCGATCACGATGGCCATTCTCAACAGAGATTAGCCAAGTACGCAGGCGATATTATAGTGCACAAGTGCATGCGCTCTTTGTTCTTTTATTCTCATAGTCCGATGGGACGGGAATCCGACAAGACCTGAGAGAGATCATGCGCAGGACCAACGGCTTTACGTGCTTTCCGATGCACGAAGATGCGTATGTACGTGGTATAACCAAGAACTTCCAAACTTTGGGCAGTTTCAGAGTAATACCTAAAGGAGAGACCCAATAGCACTCTTTGCCGGACCCGGGAATCGAACCCAAGACCTCACGCTCAGCAATTGCGCTTGCGACCTTGAGACCAATGAGGCAGTTAAGGTCCTGTTAAGTCGCTGTAAAGAAAGGTGGTAATAATGAAATAGGAAACATGAAAAACGAGAATTCAAAATGTTGTCCACCATCAACATTATCATTTCAGCCGAAAGACGTCCACTGTTGTATATAGAGGCCTCCTTCAAGTGGCGCTACAACGAATGGTCCTGTACGTTTCGCATCCATCGCAAGCCCGCGACTCTCACCAGGTCATCGGTCCACCTCGTGGGAGACCTTCCAACGCTGCGTCTTCCGGTGCGCGTTAACCATACTGGAACCAATTGGCCCGACAATCCGTTCTACGAACCCTACCTACTGCCACCGTCATCATAAAAAAAAATCATAAGCGCCTACAATTATTTCTTTAGCAACAATTTCCAATGCAACAGGATCCTGTAGAAGTTTATACTGTACATTAATCAAAAGATTACAAGACAAATGGACTGCCACGTTTGTCAAAATCAATCATGAATTCATAATCTATTTCAAATCGGAATAGGCCTTTCCGTCAAAGCTAATTTCGGATCGTATTTTCCGTACTGAATGGATTATAGAGCATGCATGATGCATCCTAGCGTAATGTCTGCACTTAGCTACAAATCTGTGAATCCAATCAAGAGTAGAACTTAGTTATAGGCTATTAGGATTTAAAATAAATGAACTGTGTTATCCTCATAGTGCAAATCCAAGAGTTATCTATTGTTCAGTTTAAAACAAAGTGCTATGAGAATATGAACAGGGTCTAGCATTTACACAACATAATGCTATAAGAATATTCACAGGCGCAATTCATTTTCGCCTGTGTGAAATTAAATTGTACCTGTGGCCAAGGGCGTCACCAGCCGATGATCAAGGGGGGGGGGGGGCTATTGGAATTATAAAGAATAATAAAAAAGTTTTTTTTAATAATAATAAAAAAAGAATTCTCCACAATATAACTCCTAATTGCTAGCCTTATATCTACGGTAACATTTAGGATGAGCACTATATTGTGGGAGACTGGTGCCTAAACTAGGCTCTGAAGCTGTAAAGCAAGCCTCTAGAGGGGGGGGAGGCGTAGCCCCCCCTGCCCCCCCTTGGCGACACCCATGCCTGTGGCCTAGTGAGAATTTTAACGTTTTCGACCACGTTAACGCAAACGTTTCCTTTTGTATAAAATCATCAGTCGGTAATTACATCGTTTTAGAGCAAATTAACGTTTACTTTGATGTGATTGAGTACTTGCAATAAAATACTTGCACTAAACTCGTAACTGTCGTAACGTTCTTTACCGTATATTAGTGACCAGCCCCCTAGCCAAGTTACAATCGTTTCGTTTAGCGTGAACGCTTGGTGTTGGGCACATCCCCAATTCCTTTGTTGAGATGACGTCAGAACAAAGGAATTGAGGGCGTGGCCAACTCTAAGCGTTTACGCTAAACGAAACGATTAAAACTTGGCTAGAGGGCTGGTTATTTATGAAATGTCATAAATAACCAGGTCGCTAATACACGGATAGGATTGTTGACTGTTGACTTCAGAAGCAATTCTTACACTGCATACTATTACGGCAAGTCTCATAAAATAGGTATTATTACGGGTTACTTAAAATAAAGTTAACTCAAGTATCTATTCACCGTTAACGTAAGAAACTACATACTTACCTATTTAAGTTTAATGAACTTAACGCAACGGAAACTCATAAATAAATATGCGAAATTATGCATACCTACTTCAAACAATTTTATGGTCTAAATTCATTGTCAGCTAGCAACAGAGCGGCAATGAGTACTCACTCAGAGCTACATTAAAAGCAAACCTTGATTGAATCACGCAACCACAGGAATAAAGCCAATTAACACAATGAAAACAAAATCATTTTTAAACTCTAAGAATCAACACAAAGAGGTGGCGAGATTATTTGGACGAGTAGGTACCACGAAAACGCAACGTTCAAGATGGTGCAAGGGACGAATGCCTGGAAGGACTCAGGTGAGGCTTTTGCCCAGATGTGTGACAGTACTGGCAAGAAAAACAAAGAAATAACAACGCAGTCATAAGCGAACGCATTTGCCCAACAGTAAGACGATATAGGCTGATAAAAACTAGTAAACCTAACTAACCTAACTTACGTTTTTTTTTGAGAACCTATTTGCAAAAATATAATATCATTTATCATTTACTTACGTAGAAAATAAACCTTTTTTTACATCGGGCTTGCGGACGGCGTGCAATGGGTAGCACGCTGTCCGATCGTCCGGTAACCGACCGGACCGAGCCCAAGTCGTCGACGGCGCGTACTATTCCCGCGCGCCTCAAGGAGCCCAGTAGAGGCCCAGCCTGCTAGCTGGTGGCAGGCAGGGTCGAAGCTTGCTGGGGCTGTTTTCTGAGAGGAAGGCTCAGCTCCGGTATGATAGGCAACAAAGGAACGGGGTAGGTTTTTAGTCAGTAAGAGTCTGACATTATTTCCCGCTCCGCCGAAGGGCGGGATTTGTCATTGAATGATTTTTCCTACGACCTACCATAAAAAAACCCGTTTGGACACTTTGACCGGTAGATTTTCTGGAGACATATAAAAATACGTAGTACATACTAGTTTATGGCAGCCATATAGAGAAATAGCTGAAAGCGTTTCATTTATCCAATTGATCTCGCAAACTAAACATCAAAATCATCTTCCTGCCATATTCCCGTGTTGCCTTCCGTTCTGTCCATTCACCTCTCATGCTATGACTCACCCTCTCTCCCTTTTCTTTCATTTCACTCCTCACACATTCCATCTATTATTTTTTTTGGCCTTCTTCTTCTCCATCCATTCTTATGTTTACTCATAACCTAACCGGTCACCCTGTCGCCATTTCATCCATCCTGGGTTGTTACTATGGGTTTTGTCTCGGTCTACTTCGCGATCTCCTTGGATAAGCTACTTGAGGTACCAAAAAGAGGTACTCGGCGTTCCAGCGAGAGCTAAGAGCACAATACTGGATAGACTGCCAAAATCGCAGAAGTATTCGGTTTTGATTCTGCCTAAAATGAAAGATATAATTATTCTAAAGAAGAAAACACAGATGACCTCATTACAGTAATAAATCAATCTTAATTCAACAAATATAACAACTCTATACTTAAAAATACCAACATTAACACTCGGATTAACAATGAGTGACTGTTCTATAATTAGAATCATGGTCAAGGGCCTCATATATTTGAGAGGCTCCTAGACAATGGATCAGCTTAATAATTGAACAAAGTTCGGCCATTTAATGATGTAAGTGGCCTTCAAATATATTATTATTTTTATTGAGATCATTAAAATGCCATTAAGCACCTCTTTTTCGGTTATGATATAATTATAATTATAGTATGTAGTGACTGGGATGTAGATAGTAAAATTATTAATAACTATGGTTTACTTTAAACAGAACCTATTTCTGACAAAAAAAAAATGGGATATAAAGGTAGGTAAAGGAACGGACTTTCGCAAACCTCCGCCGCCAGGATTCCGGGCCCAGCCCTTGATTTCAGGGCCCTGGTATGTATTTTAACTCTTCCTCAAAGCCCGAGAGTAGGCTTCGACCCTGCTGGGCCCCTACAGTTTGCTGACAACTCCTTGAGATGCGCGGGAACAGGGCGCGAACGCCCGTTCTCGAACATGACTCACGCGGTTTAGACTGCTCATCTCTCAGCTGCTGCGGTTTATTTTAATTATTTGTTCTTAGATTTTTTTTTTACTTTGGACGCTTCTGACATACGTCTTTCTACAACATTCTCTCATTATATGTCTAATTTTAACAGTATGTAATAATATTTTTTTAGCTATTTAAAGATTTAAATGAGTTGTGCTTAGA
Organism: Leucania comma; assembly: GCA_958295575.1. NCBI lineage: Eukaryota > Metazoa > Arthropoda > Insecta > Lepidoptera > Noctuidae > Leucania > Leucania comma. The sequence continues at coordinate 5,163,658 of OY282476.1, read as the reverse complement.
GTTTCTTGCACGTTTTTCTCCGAAGAAATCAACGCTTAAGAACGTGTGAATAACTAATTATCTTTTTTGTAACTAACCGACCTTGACCAGTCAAAAGTGTTAATGGTTTATTTGATTTTTTTTTTTTTGTATAAACGCTCACACTTGAGCACTTTTTCACCTGATAGAAAGCGCGGTGTGGTCGACAATGGAACACACTTGCCTAGAAGTAACCTAGTCTTACTTGACTAAAGATCCTATAGCATCAATCCTAAACACAATGAAACTATGGACTCGCCACAATTATATCGGTAAATCCCCTCTTTTAAGAGTGGCTAAATATGACGCAGGTCCTCACCGGACACGGTAAATTCGAGAGGTTTCTGCACTGGATTCGTGCGGAAGAAACGCCGGAGTGTCACCATTGTGTGGACCGCCCTGAGAACACGTTAGAACATATGGTGGAGGTTTGCCCCGGTTGGGCGGAGCATCACCGTGTCCTCGCGGGGGCGAAAAGGGCTTCTTCACGCTCCAGCTGCCGGGATCACAACCCTTATTTCTAGCCACCGTAGGCGTAAGCTTGCAGCCAGCGAGTTATAGACAGCTCGCTGTCCAGCCATCCAGTAACAGTTCGGCCCGAGTTCGAATCGTCAACAACGCGTAATGACCGCACGCATGCGTCATCAAAACCGTTGGGGCCCAGCAGGTTCGAGGCTTACTGGGGCCAAGGGTTGTGTGGAAGAGAAGCCTGGGGTCCTGGAACGAACACAAAAAAGGAAAATAGGGGTGGATTTTAGTCAGTAAATATTTATTTATTTATTTTATTTCCCAGCAGTGAACATTAAAAGGCTGATGATGATGATTTTATTTATTAAGTTATATTGCGATGTTATAACTAACACTTAATATACACAATTATTATTTTAACTAAGATTATAAATTGTTTAAAAGGTCTGAAACTTTCTCTTTTACCAACCCGCACTGGGCCCACGTGGTGGATTACGGCCCATTCCCTCTCTTAGAGAGGAGGCCTGTGTCCCAGCAGTGGGAACATTAAAAGGCTGATGATGATGATGAACCTTTCTCAATAATATTTGAGTTACTTCCAAAAATTTCGGCAGGTTTTGGCCAAATAAATCCTCCGACAGCGCTATATTATTAATTATACGTATGGCTCGAGACAAAGGGGCAAACTTTAGGAGGTTAGTCCTAGCAGACGGCACCTCTAAGAGAGCGGAGCGGCAGGAACATGAGAAACGCCATCTCCACTCGTCTCACCATCACGCTCTGCCCTAGAACGGGAGAAGTCATTGGATGATAACCTATCAAACAACACCATTGTGTAGAACAATCTGACAAAAGCAGCAGAAGGCTGATTATTACTGATTAAAACGAACTAGGTACTAATAAAGTACGGTCAGGGGTCAAAAGTGCAGTTGCAATCTAACAATGCTAAACTGTCTAAAATTTCTTTGAAGCTGGAGTCCAGTGTTCTGCAACTAGTTTATTCAATATTTTAGATTCTATGCTACAAACTAAATAGGTAATGATCCATTGACCCTCTTTTACAAAGAAATTTTACATACTTTAGTGTCGGTAGAGTGCAACTGAACTTTTGAGCCCTGACTGTACTTTTCTGATAGATTAAAAATAAAACATAAGCCTTACCTGTTGAATACCGTAATTAGAGACACAATAGAAAGACAATAGGTGTGCGGACGCCGGCGTCCTCTCGGAGAATTATGAATTAAAACACCACTTGATAAATAGACAATACATTTACCAAAAACAAGGACATATAACACACATACAAATTGTATGCAAACACGTCTTTGCCTATGTACGAGTAGTGACGATGGGTAAACGGTAATTACATGACGCTCGTTTTATACAAATACTTGGTGTTATGGGGTGTTATGTTACTCCGTAATAGAGGAACGACATGATAAATTATATATTCTATCCAACGCGTGAAAATAATTTGTTTTCTGATGATCTAAGAGATGACATATACCGTCTCGTCGGCAATTACATTTTCGAGCCGTTTGAAGTTGAAACTCTTGAGCTCTAGTGTCCGAATGCTCACGTTTTATTTAAATATTTACCCAAACGCCTAGTTTACATTACACTTCACGTGACTCTGCTTTTTTTAGGTGAGAAAATCTAATGACATTTCTCGCCCTTGGTCGGAGCGCGAGGGTATATCCCACTCACTCCTGTTCCTTCTTTGCCTTCGTTCCAGGGCACTGGGGATCACTTCCAAATAACCCATGACCCCAATAGGCTTCGACCCTGCTGGGCCCCTACGGTTTTCTAACATCTCCTTGAGGCGCGCATGGGACAATACGCGCGGTCGACGACTTGGGCCCGATCCGTACGGTTACCGAACAGTCAGTTGGCGAGCTACTCATTGCTCATCGTTTGCAAGCACGCGCCTACGGTGGCTGGAAATCGGGATCGGAATCCCGGCGGTGGTTGGGGCGTGAGGGCCGTTACCTCACGCGTGCGGCCTCCTCCTTTGCTAGCATTACTGCTTCGCAGAAGGAGGCGACAGCCTACCACTCCTCCTTGCTGTGGACCATAGCCTGTTCCAAGGCCCGGGACCCTGCCCTACAGCTGGTTTTTATCTTAGTGACAGATTAAACATTGTGATACGCTGCATTGCGGCAATATCACCAGAATTTTGGGCACATTGGTTGCGGATAAATTTTTCACGCCATATTTGAAGATAGTCCGTTAGAAGTTTTTGTTTTCAGTATATGCATCATATCTTCGCGTGAGATGGTGGTTAAACCCGAACCTATTAATAAATTATAAATAATAATAATAATAGTTTATTTTCAGAAAATCATACATATACAGAAGATTCGATTGATTAAAAATATATCTTGTGTACATAATTACTTTTTTGTATTATAAATATATTTGAGGTAGTTTAAATAATATTTTATAATCGCGTTGTCAAAGAGATGATAATAAATAAAAAGTTAAAATATGTTAAGTATAAAGGCTAAAAGGTGAATGAAAGATAACGCCCGCCACACTGTTACTAAGAGGATGTAGAATTTGGTTAAGAATGAATGCTTTAAAACGGAAACACTGCAGATTAAAAAAATTATGCACACGACACATTATGAAATCACGATGGAAATAAATTGTTAAAAAAAAATTATACAAAAATACTCAGGAATGTATATTTTCTTTAAGGGTGTTTTTAAAAAACGTATCCCGCGTGCGTATTGCACTCATTACAATAAATACTTGTATGAAAAGGATATTTCTGCGGTGATGAAATCGACACAATATTAAAAACATCCCTATAGCCTACGCCGTTCCACTCCTAGGCAAAGCACACATCACTCCTTTCACATTACCTGGATATTAAATCAATGATAAATGATGAAATCAGTGTTTCCTTGCTGACTACCCTGAGAAGAAACACCAAACTAACTCAGTGAACTCTTTCAAATGAAGAAAAACTTAAATGTTAGAACATATTGTTTTCAAAACGCTAAAAGTGGTTGTGCTAGAAACGATACTACAACACATTTTGACTGAACCATCTGACCATATTGACTGGCCTGTTGGTCTAGTGGTTAGTGGCCCTGACTGCTATGCCGGAGGTCGTGGGTTCGATTCCCACCCAGGACAAATGTTTGTGTGATGAGCACGATCATTTGTTCTGTGTCTGAGTGTAATTTATTTATCATATGTATGAATTTAGAAATATATAAGTATGTTTATCAGTTGTCTAGTACCCATAACACAAGCTCTGCTTAGCTTGGGACTAGACGGCGTTGTGTGATAGTTGTGGAATATATTATTATTATTATATGTTGATAGCTCAATGACATCACATAGCAAACTGATAAGAACGTACTATCACATTATACAGATGACTCATCTGACGCGTGTCAGTGTGTCTACAAGCCTGGCTTGCGAATCTTGTCTAGACATAGCCAACCATATACGATGCCATGGCTTATAACAAACCTTATAAGGGAAAAGCTACATTCGAGAAAGTTCACATGAACGCAATGGGTATGAGTAACTAGAAACTGTAAATTAAAGAATTTGTTCCATGTAGGTTTTACGATGTGGATTTGAAGACAAGTTTAGTGAAAACTACTGTGATAATCTGAGACATTAGACCCAAATTCACCACTAAACTAATTCAAACAGAACGCAATTTGAGCGCCTAATCGAGATTACAGCTTCATTTTGCGTTTCACCGCGATGACTTGAACCTAGTTTACGCTAAACTCTTTTGTTATTTCAATTCTTTTGTTGTTGCCCATGTTTACGACACGGGTCTTTAAACTAGATTACGCTGAGCTCAGTTTAGTTGATATAAGCGAGTTGTAGAGATAGCGTTTGGACGAGCACTCCCCGCTATGTTCATACGTACCGAGTATTCGGCCGACAGCACTATCTCGCCCGTTTTGCTCGGTACATGTGATCAAGGCATAACATACAGAGGAGTTTAATTTGATGAATACCTTAACCTCAATTATAATTTTAAAAAAAAACATGAATACCCAATTTCTGTTTAAGATAATGAAAACTAGACTACAACGATTAGGTATAACATTGACATCAAACTACATACCTACTAAACGGTGTTTAAATAAAACAAAATTTTGTTTTATTTTTGATCACCATTATTTGAATTAACTTTTATCAATTATTGAAGTAGGAAAAACTACTAAATCTAGAATCGAAATAATTAAGAATAAATGTCAATTTTATTGTGTACGCTATGAATTAAAATTATTTATACTTGGTAAATAGGAATATCGAATAAAACAATAAGTTCAAAAAAGGCATAGGTATCAGAAACATCTGTCTGGCTGGCAATTTCACGTAGGAGTTAATTTTTATAAATACATAGGAAAATAAATGTATTTAACAACGTGCCCTTTGAGACCAAAGGTGTTCATTTCATAAGTAACTAAAACCGGCAAATAACTTGACTCGACATTATATCATAAATTTTGATATGCTCGAGCTACCCCCACCACGATAATCTCTAGTCAAGTTATTTGCCACCTACTGTACTTATAAATATTTCTATGAAAATGTTCCACTTTTTCGCATTTTAGTATCATTTTTGCATTTTTCCATACAAAATTACATAAACGTCTCACGCCACGTGTGAATACAACTGACTTCCTGCCTCATTAACAGCTGATTTGTTAATATTTAGTGATATATACCCTATTTGAAAGTGCTAAAAATCATAATTGCTTGAACATTCTCTACGCATGTTTTTTCGTACACACGATCACGTGACTATCACGCTATCGACTCGCCTAAAAAATATCAAATGGGGTCATCGTCACCCATTCATTTAGATAGCAAATCAATACTAATATAGTTGTAAGCACTTGTGGTATTTTTCTCATCACAGCTCAACACGATGAGATTATGTTAAAATGCATTAAACATTAAGCACACATTGCATTTCGACTTCAATATCACCAATCCGAAACAACACAATTTGATTCCTTGAAATACGCTATACGATGCCGCTCGCATAGGGTGATACGTAAATAAGCCGTTAAAGTAAACAGACGTGGAGGACGTGCAAGCGATGCTAACGATTGGAAAGGAAAGCGGCGTAAGCGCGTCGCGCGATAAAATGACGTTTGTGTGACGAGCCAACTCGCTCGGAACCAATGCAGAGGCGAGCCCGCTAGACGTTTCGCTCAGTCCGACGCGCACGCTTCGCCGGCCGGCCATTCTTACCTAAATATCGTACAAAAATCCGTGTCGATTTAACTCCCGCTGCTCTTTGTACTTAATTCTTCTACATCGTGTACAAAACAGGTGCATTTCCAAGTGTCCTCGTAAATAGTTTAAGGTTATGAACTGCACATTCCAACGTGGTGTTTTGTGAATTGGGTCATGGTGTACAATTTAAACGTTTCTCTGTAAGTATTACTTTTTTTTAATTACCAAAATCGAATGTGAAATCAGAGTAGTGGTGGCTGTGTACCTTAATTTAGTACGGCTCGATTAAATCGATTATTTTTAGTCGATAGTGAGTTGAAAATTTCTTGTCTATTTTTAAATTTATTCCTTTTAGAACTAAACTTTTTTTTTATAGTATGTTTCAAGTAAATTGGATTACACATTCCACGTAACGTCAGAAATGTAACGAGTATCGTAACACACAGTTCTTTTCAACCGTCATAATACCGTACGATTGCTGATTTTTGAAACTATGTATTTAAAACTGAAAATACATTTTTTTACGGCTATCATTTTAATAAAAAAAAAGGTTTATTATCTACTGTCTCGAGTGAATCCTTTGTGTTTCATCATAACTGTCACTCACTTCTGTTTCATAAATCGAACAGTAGTCGAGCGGCCTAAATGTTTAATTTATGACAATTCTACAGATTAACTTTGCCTTTTATTTTAATAATTTACGTTGTAAAATCGTACTTTTGCGTGGGCAAACTTCATTGTCTGGGCTAGCATGTTTCACCGTATTGTTAAAAATTACCTGACACGGCTTACAATAGCGACGACTGGGAGTTCGGCTGCATTATGAATATCCATAATTAACGGTTTTAACTTACTGTCCGCCAGGTACAAAAACTAACCAGCTGATTAATAAAGAAACCATATTCTAACACCTGTTAATACCATAATAAATAAATTTGACATTAAAGTTAAAAAAAACTTGTGCATTTAAAACAACACTGTACATTTGAAATCATCATTCATCACTAAGAAGCTAATCCAGCGATAACTTCACGACCCTCAGTAATGAAGAATACGAATCGAGGAGGAGGGATACATTTGAAAACCAACCGATAAAGTTCAATTTTAAGATCTTCACTATAACATTACTATTCATAATATTAACAACTACTCTTCTCAACATGCACCTTTTGAATATCGTAATTAGAGACACAATAGAAAGGTGTGCGGACACCGGTGTCCTCTTGGGGCTTAACAGTTAACTGTCAAGCAGGCATTCATAAGTATAAAATTCATCATCATCATCATCATCATCATCATCAGCCTTTTAATGTTCCCACTGCTGGGACACAGGCTTCCTCTCTAGGAGAGGGAATGGGCCGTAAACCACCACGCGGGCCCAGTGCGGGTTGGTGAATGTCAGAATTTTTGGTTCTAGGACATGCCGGTTTCCTCACGATGTTTTCCTTCACCGTTTTGAGAGCAGTAGCGATGAAATAAATTACACAAAGTAATGTGCCTGGTCGGGTTTGAACCCGAGTATTGAGTATTGAGTATAAAATTAAAAGTGATTAATATAGCACTACTTTGTTACTTCGGTATAAGGGCAATTATCTAAAAACAGCGTTTCAGCCTTTGAAATAAAGCTTTCATTCCGTTAACAGCTGTTATAAAAATAACTTAGTGATTCACTGTCGTCAGGGAAGACGATCCCACTATGATAATATATTGGCCTTAGTTTCCTTGCTCTGCTCAGAATCGACTGTGTATAGAAAAATCACACAGTATTTTTTCTAAATTCTGATGCTACGATAAGATATCATTCAGATAGAGAGGTATTATTTATATAGATGATAGGTTATAAGACTAGTAATTTATCAGTCGAATACAATGTTCTAAATTATTTATCCTTAACATTGACATCTTCATCCTTAATACTGGTAAGATAGATAGCAAATTAACATAATTATACACATTTATAGCTACCGTTACAACAACAGCAAACCTAAGTAAAATTTTATTAGAATCACTTTAAACATTATAAGGAATTTAAATATCGTAATTAGAATCAACGCAAAAATCTTTACGCTCATTATTTTTATCGTGCAAACCAAATGACCGTTCAAATAAATATTCAACGTACTCTATTCGGTTAGTTAAATATTATTTATCATACCCACGATATTCGTTTTAACTGAACCGTTTTACGAAGGTTATATGTTAATCTAAAGATTTCGAGAAGTATAGTAGGTAGGCGAATCTACATACATTAACACTGTTATTATGAGTACCAAGCTTTATTTTACTTGACCCTATTCTATCATTCAAATAAATCAGACGACTTCAGAAAAACATGTTTCAGAAATTTTGAGATCTTGATTGATATGTTTGTTTAATTAAAGCGCAATAATTATACTGACATAAAAAATGATAGAATTTTAAACAAAGATGAAACAAAATATAAAAGAACCAGTAGAAATATTTAATCGTATAAGATTCGTAGATCTAACAAACTTGGACACACAAAATCACAGTAAATATAGAACATTTAATAAAACTCATTAAATTAAAAGCAAAGATCGTTTCATAGATAATAAACTGTAATTTAGAGCTCAGTGAATATAAGGCTAAACCTCTGCATTAAAAGCAAGAACCACTTCACAGATTATTAACACACACATTACAAACACACATAAGATAATTTTTGCAACATTAATCAAAGCGATGAATGAATCATAATATTTGGTTTACGATAAGTAGCGAATGTCAATGCAGTCAAAGAGGACTATTGAGTTTTATAAAAATAGATGTGCTTTGAGAGCTAAGTTTTATGACATATACATAATTACCTGCAAAAGGGACCATTACATTATTTTTCTGTGATATCTTGTCACTTGGGATGCTTTCTTTGGTTTCCCTACACCTAAAGATATATATTATAATAATTTAAGTTCCTATGCACTTATACAATCATTTACATTATTTGTAACATTATAATCAATCCTTTGCTGTGGTGTGAATACTTTGACGCCAGAATGTATTTTGTTTTTGTAAGAGTATCTAATATGTTCGTAAGTCGGTTTTGTATAAATATTTATTTAGTTAATATTTAAGTTTCTTAAACTATACGTAATATACCGTTTATCACTTTATCCCTGGCTCTTTGTTAGTAATCCTTTCGATAATTATACTAATTATCATGCCCTTATCAAGAAAAACGAGTTTCTTTCAAAAGTTCTACCACTACTGCCACGTTAAAACGCTCTCTGATATAATCGTATGGTGTCTCAAAAGTGTAAATAAGGATCGAACAATCCAGAACAGTTTGTCCGCGTAACGTTTCAGCAATATTTTTGTTTCGCTTCGCATCAATGTTGGCTTGTTATTGTCCATTGTCAGCTGTGGTTCTTTTGTTGCTTTAGGTGTACTTTGCGGTTTTGGGCTCCGAAACGGATGTAATATCGTTGTTGTTGATTTGATTGTTGGTCCGTGATAGTAATTTTAACAAACATGTTCACGTCTATCTAAAAACAATCGACGGCTTTACAACCATTCGTTTCAATACCGAATTAAGCAATTCAAAAGAGCAAAAATTTATATAAGAAGTTTTTTTTTAAACTATTTTTTTATTATTGTAAAGCTCGCGTTTTAGTACTGTCTCACCTGATAGTAAGCGATGATGTGGTCAACTATGGAGCATGCTTGCCTCAATTTAGAACTATGACGATTAAGAAATCCAGGCCTATAATTATTAGAATTTGGTTATTTGGTGATGCTGCAATTTAAGAGATGCTGATTTTTATCAGGTAAATGTTGATTTTATAAACAAGGGTAGTCAACCAAACCCAATTTTTTAGTTATAAGTACACTGAACATGTATATGTCGTTATAGAACCTTTTGACACGCTTTATCGAGAAAAGTTGAACTATAAGGACTGTTGTTGATAATGCCTTTTGATGGGCGAATAGATGATGAACCAAAGAGTAAGTTGTGCGCAGACACACAACTTATTATTCTTTTAAAACGGATCATAAGACTGTATGAAAGGCATTATTTTTGTTTTTAGAACCATAAAATTTTACATGATGTTCAGTATATCTGGTTCTAAGCTTGCTGCGATGTCGTCTACCATATTGTTTGTATCGTCGTCATCAACGGTTATAATGCTTTTGTAAAATGAGAGCTGATACTCAAATTTAATCGTTGGCAAACGATAAGGTACGGATCATACTCGTATGTAATTCTCTGTTAGTAAATTATTAGTTTCGCAATGTTGAATAACTCTGGCCAAGCAAGCAGACTGCGAGTTTCATCCCGGACGTGATAATAATAATTCATCAAACATGTGGATACAACACTGTGATGAGAAACAGTAAAACTAACATAGATATTAAACTTATTTCACAGCATTCATTATGTCAAAAGTTTAAACGAATCTTAGCGTGATATTGACCATATGGCCTTCAAAACCGCATCAATCAACCCGGTTAAATTAATAGAGTAAATTGAACAGCCTATTTAGATCTCATTGAAAGCTTTAGTTAATAATGCCTCTATTTTGGTATGTGTACAAGTCATAGTAGAAAAGTTTGGCTACTGGAATATTCGTAATTTGAGTATCTTATTAATGAGGGAAAATTACAAATTATAGAAAAACTTTCTAAATTCAAGATTCAAAGCATTTTATTTCAAAAAACCTTTTACAGGCACTGTTAAAATGTCAAGAAGTAGGTCAGTTAGAAAATTATGCTAATTGCACTTTCAAAATCGTAAACCTCTATGAACTAATAAGCAAGAAACTCTATTGACACTTTTTTCAATCATGTTATATATTTACAAATATCTCAGTCACACACAAGATCCCTTAATACAAATTTTATTTAATTTATACATATTTCTCTTTGGTTATCTACATTTTCATGTAGTTCTTGAACATATTGCCGTTTTTTACTTCTCTAACAACATGTTAACCCTTTTTATTGATCTCTGGCTTCTAAGTTCCCACACCCAATTAAGACAGTCTCTTCTTTATTCCCGGTTTTAACCCTTGTTGAAATTTAATCGAACCTTACCTGCTCTGTTCATTCCACAAGGGATTATCTTGGGTCCCGTCAAGATTGCTCGCTGTATTTAGTAAAAAAGGGTCAATTTCGTTTATAGATATTTAAAAGAGTATTATTATATTCCCTAGAAAGTTGTGCTCAGTATTAGACGCTCGCTTCTTTATAACTTTGTTCATTGGTGAGTGAAGAAACCGCGGAATTTTTAGTGCGTGCAATAAAAACTGAACAATTTAATTAATAGACTTCCACTTAATTCCATTTGAAAGTAATGAGTATTATAAAATGTATTGCTATGACGTCAGTGGGTTACTTGGTGTAATAGACTTCACACGTGGACAAACAATGGAAGATTTCTATAGGAAATCATAAAGTGGTTTCACTTAAGCCAATAGAAAAGTTAAAATTGGTACAATCATGGCTGGAAAAGTATTTTATGAAAAAGATATGAATCATTTTTATCAATCCTACTAAAAAAAATAGAAATTTTAGAAATGCAGTTTTGCGTGAAATTGAGCACAATCATTTCGAATAATAAATTCATTATTGAAATATTATAATATTAAATGTGTGTGTTGAAAATTACAGCACAGTATAATCCTTTAGTCTCCCATTAAAGCAACTGTAAATATTTAAAACTTTATAATTGAGGCACGCAAAATCCGAAACATAATGCTTGTTTCGAAATAATACAAAATTTATTTGCGAAGTATTACTGAAAAATATATTTTTATAATTTGTGATGCAAATACCTGCGTATATTTTGGTGTATTTAATATTAATATTGTATTTCATAACCTCGAGTGGTAATGAATGTATAACGTGCATCATTTAAATATTTTAGTGTGAACGACCGCCAGATATTTTTTGTAGGTATTATCAGGCTATAAGGCTACTTTGTTTTTCTTTTTTAATGAAATGGCTTTGAAATGTGGTCGCTCACACAGACACGGACAGCATAATGTCACCACAAGGGCTAAGATCAGTATTTCCTTGCGTGATTGAATCAGGATTAAATATACCCGCAGAAGATCCAAGGTTACTGACATGCCCGAAGAATCATCAAACTTAAGTGGCAGTGGGCAGAGCACATTACTTGCAGAACAGGTAGTCGATGAAGCTGAAAGGTTCTGGAGTTTCGATCGCGTATCGGAAGATGTAACGTTGAAAGGCCTCCCACAAGGTAGACCAATGTCCTTATGTGGATCGCGGGAATCCGATGGATGCGAAAGGGAAAGGACTGGTCGTTGTGGTGACATATGCAAGAAGCCTTTGTCCAGCAGTGAACGTCTTTCGGATAAAATGATGGTTAATGAAATGACTTTTTGACTTTTTGACTTCAATTTCGACATAAGACCTAAATCACAATCACTCTCGTACAGCATACAAAAGAAGAAGTAAATAAACACAATGCATGCAAACATGAAATATCTTCGCAATTAACTAAAAATCTATAGATTTGATAATAAAATATAACATTAATTGTGCGTACAGCTAAGGAGTGGAATTCCCTGCCGGAGTCTGTGTTTCCTGATGTCTACAACCCAGGAATCTTTAAGTCAAGAGTGAATAGGTTACTTCTAAGTAAGCGCGCTCCATCGTCGACCACATCGTCGCTCTCCATCAGGTGAGATAGCAGTCAAGCGTAAACCTATCAAGAATGAAAAAAAAAACACTATAAAGGTAAAACGTTACCTGTAGAATAATCTATATTAGTCCGGTTTTTAAGCGATAAAAATAATTTTAGAGGCATCCTCGTGTTTTTTCTGTCGCACTTACTTTTTTTTATTTGATATAAATTGTGCTTAACTGCGATCCAAACTGATGGTAAGCAGTAATGCAATTTTTGATCGTGATGACTGCAATTAGCTGTATTGGGTTTGACACACATCTATCTAATATTTAACCTGAAGAATAATATTTATTTTTAAGGTTCTGTTTACTGCGGTGGATCATATACTTTTGCGGATTATATATCTCGCCATTAGCTCATCTGGTCCTCTTAAGCAATAGTTGGAGGATACAATGGAATAAGCATGGCCAAAAGATGCCAGTTCACAATTTCTTTTTGGCTTAGGAGTCATTCTAGTACGTAAGCAAAATTTTAGTAATTTACTTACAAAATATTACTTGCTTGTCTGGTGTTATGCAAAATACAGTACGCGAAAGTATTAATTGTTCAATTTTATATTATTGTATATTCAATCTTAAATTATTCATTCAAAATTATGTAAATGTTATTTACATCATTCAATAACAATCATCAAAATCTATTAATTGACAACATCATGTTTTTGATATTTCTATGTTAATTATTGTAATTGGATTTGATCCGTTTTAGTTAACTATAAAAATGTATCGGTACAAATAATTGATTTGAATTCATGGGGGATTTAATTCGGAAACGATCTCGTTGACGATTGAAATTGCGTAGGAATGCATAGGTAAGCTAGATCTGTTGAATATCACGGAAGGTTACCTGTTGTCAGGGTATGAATCGTGGAGGTGCCCTCTCACGCCCAGATCTGCTCCGGAGCGAGAGGAAATAGTAAGCGGACGCTTCCTTCTGCGAAACGATAATGTGAGCAAAGGAACGATCGATCGAATCAATCGTGAATCGTGATCGGATCGATCGTGGATCTTATCCGTAATGAATTAAGGATTCCCGTGCGCCGGGAGTCGCAGAAAGATGTACGAACACTGTAGGCGCGGGCTTGAGGACGGCAACCAATGGGTAGCTCGTTATCCGCCCATGCGACCAAGGACCAAGGTCCGAGTCGATGGCACGTAGTCCACAAGCACCTCAAAGAGATGTCAGCAAAACTGAAGGGGCCTAGTTGGGCCGATATTTGATAGGGCTGCAAGAACGTTTGAAAGAATGACCGTAGCTAAGATGTGAAGGTCAACTGAAGGACCGAAGGACTGAAGACTGGTGGGTTTTAGTCTGTATATATCTGCCAAGTTATTGATGATTGCCTACCCCAAAAAAAAATAGGTATTGTTAAGCTATGGTAGACATCTACTTCGATTCCAAATACCCTCCATTGCCATCAAAGTAAACTAATCTTATCAATCAAAGATTTGTTACAAATTATCTTGCTTACAATCCAATGACGAGATAGCTGTATCTAATCGCAAATATGTAGGTACTACACTAAGCCGAGCAATCTATTTTCTATGCCGAGTTAATATTCTAAGGCTGGAATTACACAAGTAATCTTTAATTAAATGATAAAGCAAATTGTTATTGATAAATATATCAATTATGTTAGTAGGATAATGTAAAAAAAAAATATTAACATATATTATAATCACACGCGGCGTTGTCTCACGCCGGGCCTTGGTACAGGCCATGGTCCGGAGAAAGGAGGAGTGGTAGGCGGGCGCCTTCTTCTGCGAAGCAGTAATGTAATAAAATAGATAAGTTATTTTTTTTATTATTGATAGGCTCGCTTTTGACCACTATTTAACGCTATTTAAAGCAAAAAATATGGTGTGTGTACCTACTGAAAACAAAAACTCAATCTATCTTCAAATATGGCGTGAAAAATTCATCAGCAACTAATGTGTTCAAAATACTGGCGACATTGCTACATTGCATCGTATCACAATGCTTTATCGGTCGCCGAGGTAAAGACCAGCTGTAGGGCAGGCTCCCAGGTCGCAGCAAGGAGTAGCAGGCCGTCGCCTCCTTCTGCAAAGCAGTAATGCTAGCAAAGGAGAAGGCTAGCTGCATCAAGCAACGGGGCTCACCGCAGGCGCCGCCGGGATTGCGATCCCGATTTCTGGCTACCGTAAGCGCGGGCTTGCGGATGGCGAGCAATAGGTAGCTCGCTGTCCATCCGGTAACAGTCAGGACCGAACCCATGTCGTCGACGGCGCGCACTGTTCCCGTTATCAGGAATAGAACCCGCTTACAACCATTTTCGGTGTGATAAAGATCCTAATTTCTAAGGCTTCTTATTTCTGGGGATTATGAACTTGAGATAATGTCCAAATTGTAATTTAAATTAATAACAATGACTGTTATTTTTTTAGTTTCCAAAACTATCTTCAAAAGCTGTTTTAAAAGGTGTTAAAGTCTTTGTGAAAACATTCTCACGAACAAAGTCGCGGGCAATATGGTAATCTCCGAATAATGTTTTGTGCGTCAATCGCATCAACGCTAATGCACTAAATACATTAGAGGAAAAACGCAGCACTCCTAGACCGCTTATTTATGATCTAACGCATTCTTTGCTAACACCCTGTTCTATCAATCGAGCTTTGTTAACGTTTCGATTTCACAATATTTCATTATCAGCTTTTGTGTTTCCTTTTCAGTTCAAATTGCGTCCTTTATGGTGTTTTCCTTTGCAACGTGGTCTGCGCAAGTTGTGATTATCATCATGATAATCATTTCGTCATTGACGTCTAATGCTGGACGTATACCGTTCCCAAGTGTCACCACAACGGCCGGTCTTCTCTCGGACTCTCGCATCTTTTCAAATTAATCTTATACTTTTTTCTTCATCTCTTTTTTTAAACATAGTTTTTTTTTTTGTACTAGCAGATAACCTGGGGTAAATAATATCTAAAAGTCAATTAACAAGTTTAGCATAGCATAGCATCAGCCTTATAATTTTCCCACTGCTGGGGCTCAGTCCTCCTCCACTCACTAGGAGAGGGAATGGGCCGAAATCCACTACGCGGGCCCAGTTCGGGTTGATGAATGTCACACGTCTTCGAATTTTGATTCTAGGACATGCCGGTTTCCTCACGATGTTTTCCTTCACCGTTTTGAGAGCAGTGGTGATGAAATAAATTACACAAAGTAATGTGCCTGGCTGGGTCAACAAGTTTGGTTAGAGATATACTATACATTCAATACATAAGGAGTTAGAATATACTTTGAAATCAAATAATTTTATTCCAAAGCAATCTATAGAGATTTATTATACCGCTTGGCTACTTATAAACCTATATACAATTTAATTCCGTTCAACGAAGATCGACAAACAAATAATAAATAAGACGAGATTTATGCTAACAGAAATCGGAACTTTATCCAGACGTAACTCGGGGCAAGCAAATAAAACATTAATAAGTCTTCAAGTTGATAACTGCGTAAATACTGAGTTTACGAGAATACCCTAATTATCTCTAAGGGAATTGAATTTATTCATGATGAAAATCATTTAGTTGTGTAGTTTGACAGGTACAGTACGTTCGACGGTTCTTGGCGCGCCTGAAGTAAGGCTCTGCGAACTTTAGCGCTCAAAATAAGCGCGTCAAATAAATGATTTATAAAAATAAATGCCAATAACAGTTGTTAACAGCAATAACAACTGCTATTGGCATTTATTTTTTCAAACCATTTATTTTTTTATGAGTGCACAAGCGCTAAAGTTCGCAGAGCCTAACTTCAGGCGCGCCAAGAACCGTCGAACGTATTGTACTTTTGTTTTTTTTTTTATAAGCTCGTCCTTGACGACTAAGTATTTTACATCAGAGATGTAATTGACGATTGAGCACGCTGTTGAAATACAACAAAAAAAAATCTATCCCACTTCAGCACTATAGTCTTTCTCTTTCTAACCAATAAATATTATTATTATTAATAGACTGAGTTATTGTCAGCACTTGACTGAAATCTCTAGTATGATTACAGTTACTGTATTCCTTTAACCTTTCTTAGAAGCACACGTCTCACGTAATATTACTGAAACACACCTTCCAGTACATAAAGAAAAGGATAATAAACTGTTATTATTGAAATCCTTAATACGGTCTTTCCTTTGGCATCCACCTTGATTAATGACCTCAGATTGTAGCTATCAGGAAACACAGACTCCGGTAGGGAATTCAACTCCTTAGCTAAATTAGCTGTACGCACAATAAATGTCTTCTTAAAACTTTTAGTGCATATGTGGTACCATATATCTGTGGTGTTTTGCCGTACGTCCGGTGGTCCGAAGATGGAACGGACTTAGCGGAATAAGCTTTGACGATTCCAACGCACACTCTCCGAAATGCAACCGGTAGAAAACCGACAGGCTAGCAACTTGACGTTGATGCTCAATATCACGAAGCCTGAAGAATCTATGTATGACATTCTCACAGCTATCACGATGTTTTACTCTGAGTAAAGCGCACGAATAAGTTTGAACGACCTACAACCCGTATGACGGGGCCATTACCACCACTGCTTAACGTTCCATCCATCCACAATATTTTTTTCATCACCCTTCAATTCGTATGCAATTTGAATGGAAGTTTACGTACGCATTGGCACGCTACGATAGATAAATAAATTGACGTCAGTGTCATACTACTATTATGACACTAACGTGTGTCACTTTCTTCGATTAGTATCAACACTATAAATAATTATCTAATAATAAACTAACACTAGATAAACCAGTAAACTATTAATAAAGACGTAATTTTGTGAAAAATAGAGACATAAAATTTTGTGATAAAAATGTCAGTGAGATTATCAATAATTAAAAGTTGCCACATACCGGAAGACGCAGCTCTGGAAGGCCTCCCTCAAGTTAGACCCAAGACCTGGTGAGGGTCGCGGAAATCGGATGCAAAACGCACAGGACCGGTAATTATGGCGACACTTGGGGGAGGTCTATGTCCAACAGTGGACGTCTTTCAGCTGAAATAATGATGATAATGATGAACAGTTGTAGCTTTCTTTAATTAATAACAACAATATCGATAGTAGCCAATAATTAAATTAACACCAGATAAGCTCATAAGATAATAATTAAGACGTTACAAATAAAATTTCGTAAAAAAAATGTCAGTGAGATTCAATGACCTATCATTGGTGAGATTATATCACTACATAGTACAAAACAAAGTCGCTTCCCGCTGTCAGTCCCTATGTATGCTTAGATCTTTAAAACCACGCAACGGATTTTAATGCAGTTTTATTTACTCTATCTATATAGAGTAATTCAAGAGGAAGGTTTTTGTGTATAATACATGCATAATATTTATAATATCATCATTGCACCCGTGCGAAGCTGGGGCGGGTCGCTATTTATTATTAAGACTTAAACGTTTTCTCACTTTCTCCAATCACTAAGAACACTATACAATAGTTACCTACAATGACATTAACATTAAATAAATCTATAAGGTAGTAGCATCGGCCTTATAATTTTCCCACTGCTGGGACTCAGGCCTCCTCTCTAGAAAAGGTTGTGGACTATAATCCACCTCGCAGGCTCGATGCGGGTAGTGTGGATGTCACATGTTTTCGAATTTTTGGTTCTAGGACATACCGGTTTCCTCACGATATTTCCTTTCACCGTTTTGAGGGTATAAGTGATGAAATAAATTACACAAAGTAATGCGCCTGACTGGGTTTGAATCCGCGAAATACTACTCGTACATAAGTCGGGGACGTTACCACTCGGCCACAACTGCTTCCAATAAGCTAGTCATCATCATCATCTTCCTGCCCTTTCCCATGTTATCTGAATTCAGCGCAACACTTTTTCTTCCTCCATTCCGCCTTGTAACCCGTCATGCTATCACTAACTTCCTTCTCTTTCATATCACTCTTCACACAATCCATCCATCTTTTCTTTCGCCTTCCTATCCCTCTCCATCCATCCACATGTATACTCATAACCCTTTTAGTAACATGTTTTAGTAAAGTTAGTTATAAAGACAAAATAAAAACGATTTTATAAGTAAAACGTTAGTGTGATTATCAACAATTGAACGTTGCAAAGTAAACAATCTGGTATTAATTGTACTATGATGAAAGTGTTATCGTTACTGAAAGTATAGAAAAACAGGTAATAAATAATAACCGTTATGGCCTTCAATGACTGAAGAGGAAAATTTATGTAGTGATTTATTGTCAGTTTTAACCTTAACTTCAACAATAACTTGAAGCTATTAATGTAAACTATGATAAAAATAATGCAAGGAAAACTATAAAAAATATAGACTTGAAAAGAAATTGAAAATCAGCGAACTCCAAACAACTTTTTTTATTTCAACATCCTTAGTTAAAAAAAGAGAATGAGAGAAAGTAAAAACAAAGAGTGAGAGTGAGTGAGAGTTTATAAAAGACGAAACTGACTCACTGACTGACATTTCACGCAAAATCAAAACTACTGAGATGAAAAGCATCATTGCACAAAGTTTTCTTTTATAATATAGGCGAGCACTAAGAAAGAGTTTTTCAAAATTCATCCCCTTAAGAGTATGAAAGAGGGTCCAAAGTTTGTATAGCACTTACACAGGCAAACCCGCTGGCAGAAGGTAGTTTTTTTATTTTATTTTTATTAGCCTGTTCTGTCCCACTCCTGGGCAAAGGCCTCCCTCCACGCCTTCCACCTCTCGCGGGCCTGCGCCTCCTCTTGCCAGTTCTGGAGGAATCCGTCCAGCTCATCGCGCCATCTCCTTCGCAGTCTGCCGCGACCCCGTCGCACTGTCTTAGGGCACTAACTTTGTGCTATTTTTGTCCACAGTTTGTCGGGCATGCGGCAAACGTGTCCTGCCCAGTCCCATTTCAGTTGGGCAGCCTTTTGAGCCACATCAGCTATTTTGGTTTTGGAGCGCAGCGTAGTGTTTCGAACTCGATCCGTTAATTTAACACCAAGTATAGGTAGTTAAATATAATAATTCATTCATTAATCATCGGAACTACCGGATTCTCGATCCAAATATTTGAATATGGAATTAATACAATAATCAGTTCATTCTTTTCATGACATCCTCTCATGTCACAGGTCAAAAATCGTTTTACTGATCTTTTTTTCCAACTAAGATCAGTCACAGTCCTTTTATTCAAACTTGAGTTTAAACCAAACAGTCTGTTTATTCATTGCCACGATAATCTTCAGCTTGTGTTGGTAATTAACGGTAATTAATATGATAATACTTAATTTATTACCCCAGCAAGATATAATTTATGTATGTTAACATATGTGTACCTAAATACATATATGTATTAAGTCTACAAACGATACTGGGGACGAGGTAAGGTTAACTAAAATTTTACTATCTATGAAAATAATATTTATTTGTTATATTTTTTTTTTCTCACTACTTTCACATAACAACTAAGCAGAGATTGTGTTATGGGTACTAGACAACTGATAAACATACTTATATATTTCTAAATACATACATATATATATTTAAAAGTCGTATTAGTTACACTATTTATTACTCAAGAACGGCTCAACCGATTTGGCTGAAAATTGGTGGAAAGGTAGCTTATAACCAGGAGACGGACGTAGAATATTTTTTATCCCGTTACATAAAAAAAACCAATATCTTATTTATTTGTGTTGGGTAGAGTAGGGCAGAACAGGAGCGAAGCCGAGGGCAAAAGCTAGTTATAGATAAATTACACCCAGACACAGAACAAATGATTGTGCTCAGCACACAAACATTTGTCCTGGGTAGGAACCGAAACCACGAAACGAAAAACCATGTGTGAAAACTATTTTTTCATCGTCTTTTGTCGACGCAAGGCAAGAGCGGGTTTTATCACATTTGACTACATAATCTTATATTCTTATTTGGGGGGGGGGGAGCTTGGGGAGTAAGAAATCATCAAATAACTTCTCCGGTTCTTGGTGAAGAAAAAGTTGTGTCAGACTTTTACTGACTAAACTCATGTTCCTTCAGATGTATTCCAGGGCTTCGGTAACGCTTTCTAACATCCTGCAGCTCTTAGGAAGCTGTGATATAAAAAAGACAAGCGTGGCATAATAGCTGGCTTGGATTACTACCCCCTCCTCCCCATATGTGACATGAACGCGTCAGAATGTACTAGAACATAACTGACGTCATGTTTACGTCATTCATGCCAGCTCTTCTAATATATCCCACCCTGTTATCTCTGGCCATCCATATAAGTGAAGATAAAGGGATTATAATATAGCTCAAATTGCCTATCAGCTAGTCAAACATGTCAGGGCGAAACTAATGTTGCAGTAACTGGATGATATCAAGAGTAAAATGGTGAATTATGGCCCATTCCCTCTCTAAGAGAGGAGGCCTGTGTCCCAGCAGTGGAAAAAAGTTAAAAAAGGCTGATGATGATGATGATGATGATCAAGAGTACTACCACAAGCTCTTAACACGATACATTTTACAAACTAAACTGAACTGCTAAAGGAATGGAGCAATATTGTACACCATTATTTTTTGTATATACAAACCCTGAATACAGTTTGTTCAGAATCAGTAACTGAATCGATACCAATAAATAATTTTAATACCATGTTATATTTTTCCCAAAATTATTTTTAAAAGGTCACAAGTTCGACACCACCTAGACTAAGTACAATACAGGTCACTGCAGGACATAGCGGGCGTTAGGTCCCAGCGTACAGCTGGGTGCGGGAACAAAACCCCCTATCAGTCGCCCGGAAGGCCCGGTGAACATGTGTTTGTGTGGCCAACCAGGTAACATAACATGCTCATAACTTTGAGACTTTTCGTGATACAGTTATGAAATTTTGTACATAGATTTTTTGCATAGAAATACTAGACCCGTATTTAGGGTTTCGTATGAACTAAAAAATAATAATAACATATTCCACAACTATCACACAACGCCGTCTAGTCCCAAACTAAGCAGAGCTTGTGTTATGGGTACTAGACAACTGATAAACATACTTATATATTTCTAAATATATACATATTATAGATAAATTACACCCAGACACAGAACAAATGATCATGCTCATCTCACAAACATTTGTTCTGGGTGGGAATCGAACCCAGGACTCCCGGCATAGCAGTCAGGGATCACCTCTAACCTAACCACTAGACCAACAGGCCAGTAAACACAGTCACACAGTCAGGTCAGTGGTTGTATAGGGTGTACCTGTACAGCTCCATCTCTTTAACACGTCACAGTAAGGGTCCAGAGTTAATGACACGGTCTCTGAAAAGCTATTCCCGATTTAAGGGTAATCGATGGCAAAACCAACGTAGTGCTCAGATAAGTGGCTAACAGAAGACTAGTGAATTTTAGACAAAATCATAGTACCTTTGTGATATAGGCCGATTGTTACAACCATGGCAACCTACTGGATTCAAAAACTTTGAAGGAAAAGAAAACCATCGATTCTAGGAGAAGAAGAAGAAAAAGAAAAAGTTGAAAGTAATTTACACTCGTTGGACTTCTTCAATATATTGTTGTGCACTTATTGGTCCTTCGTGACGGAAACTATTCCCAGTTTATTCCCCCAACACCCTCCCACGTGAACAATGTGACACTTCCTACATTAATGCCCACTCGTGTGACACGTACGTCACACTTATTGTACTTGAACTTTTGTGTGTCTTCATTGTTTAAATACTCCGTTGCGACAGTCTGTTGTTTAGTTGTACTCGTTTATACTTCTACCTTTGTCGTTTGACAAGATTTTACAACAATTTGTTGTGTATTATCATATTATGTACATGGAGTTTCTGGTTCCTTTGTGAAATATTGTATACTCGCTGTTTTATATATTATTTTCAAGTGCCTAAGGCATTAAGTATGCCTTTGTACAGAGTTTCTTGTGCATAAAATTTTAATAAATAAATAAATAAAAACCATTTATATAGATAAAAAAAACCGATCGGTATCGGGGACAGGGTATTGTCACAATTCCAAGGAATGGACCAAGTATACGACCCATGTCTTTAGGTAAAATGTCATGCTTTTAGGTAAAATGTTGACTGGTCTACACTGTCCTGCATACTACCTGCATACCTGCACCATACCTGCATGTAGGTAATATAGACATAACTGTTCTAAACATGCATGTAGGTAATATAGACACATAAAATAGAATAAACCTAAATCGCAGAATCAAACATTTTTTTTTAATCAAGATTTTTTCTTTATATATTGCATAATAAAAATATTACCCGAAGTTACCGCCATAAATCCAGCTAAAAATAGTTTTATCTGACCGTTCTAAAAGTCTGTGTGTGTCCGAAGAAACAGTGAAAATAATACTGAAATCAAAATATGTCAATTCGGATACTATATCCGAATACATTGTGTCCGAATCGTCAGTAACACAAATATTTAGAAAACGATATAACAGTAGCAGTAACAGTTTTACGGCCGCCTTATCGGATTACATAGATTTGTGTATGTAGTGTTTTTACACTGTTATTAGTCATATCAAAAAACATACAATTGCAGTTTATATATATTTATTTATCAAAATCTGTACATTCATCAAAACTAAACTCAACGAAGCAATTCCGTGCTTCAAGTTAAACTATGTTATCTTATACACCACTATCGAGTACTTTCTATCTTCATTTATCGATATCGATAAAACCTATTTTTATCTTCGCTTATCTCTATTTAAGTTATTGAACTTGCACACAAAGCTATAAAATCAGTTTATTAATGTACAGTGAGAGTCACAGATAGGTACATTTTATCGAGATAATGAAATGGTCTTTAGGGCATGACCCTGATCTTAGAGCATCCGTTTGACGTGGCGTCTTTAATCGAATTGGCTGATGAATTAAATCGATTTTTTTATTAGTTGATAGGCTAACTTTTAACTACCATCTTAACTGATGGTAAGCGATGATGTGGTCGACGATGGTGCACGCTTGCCTAAAAGTAACCTATTAACTCTTGACTTAAGGTTGTAGCTATTAGAAAACACTGACTTTGGCAATTTGGTTATTATTATAGCTAACCTGTACTGTCCCACTGCTGAGCAAAGGCCTCGTCTCCATTCTTTTCAATTATTACGAATACTCGCTTTCTCGTTCCAATTCTTTAGGAAGACATCCAGGTTTTCCCGCCATCTCATTTGTGGTCTGCCGCGGCCCCGCATCGCTGTGTCCGAGCACCAATCCTATGTTTTACGTGCCCACAGCTCGTTAGACATGCGGCAGACATGTCCTGTCAAGTCAAGTTAAGTTTAAGACTAGTAGTTTAAGGCAAGGACTTATGTTAACATCTACATCTGAAGGGATTTATATTAACATCTAAATCTTCCTCAATAATCACTCTATTAGTCAAAACTGCATGACATGGTCAGAATTTTTGAGTTCATCGCGAACATACAGACGCAATTGGAGATGTAGTTTTTTTATAATATTTAAAAACGCCACGAGCCTAATCATTAAAATTGATAAATATTTACAATTAATATTAGTTAAACTTGTCAGTTTTATCTTATCTCCCTTCAAAAGCTTGTTATTATACAGAAAAATCAAAAATAAACTCTTCAGAGATTTTGTTTTATCTATTGTTGTTTTTACTCGGTAACGTCCCCGATGTCCTCTGTGCAATGTATATTATGCGCCAAATTAGGAATGTAACTCCAGTTTACCGACAAAAATAATGGAAAACAGTACTACCGTGCCCCAAATAGTAAAGCAAGAAAAATTAAACCAAAGTAAGATTTTTTATTTTATGTATAAAAAATATTTATCTTTTTTTATTATTGATACTACTCTCGCTTGACCACCAACTATGTCAACTGACAGTAAGTAATGATGTGGTCGACGATGGAGCACGCTTGCCTAGAAATAATCTATTAACTCTTGACTTTAAGTCCCCTAGGTGGTCTCCATTAGTATTTACACAAACCCTACCAACTTCAAATGTGCATAATTTCAGAGTAAATTATTTATTTTTATTTCATTATACGCATACCAATGACTTATTTACAAAACATTAACTGCAATACATTTATGAGGCCATACTGTTTAAAAAAAAACACTTTATAGAATCTATAGGAGGTCTTATAATTTAATTAATTATTATAATTAGGTTTAAAACTGAAAATTAACATAACACTATAAAATTAAAACTAACATTCTAAGAATTATTATTATTAAATTAAATTAAATTACATTATTAAATATAATTATTAAATTACATTATCACAATTATTATATAATTATTTATCACAATTTATGGTTGCGCCAATTTGCTATGATCCGCGATTTTGTTTTTTGTAATTTATTTTTTTGGCCTAGCAATCCTATCCCTTCCGCTTCCCTTCCCCGCACGACCTCAAGAATTGGAATGACATTACGTGTTTGTTCATCGATTGTGAATGTGACCGCTCCGCTAACATCGCCCGCTCGAAATTACAAGAAAATTGACTATTTCGTGATCCAACCATTCAAAGACTCAACAATAGTGCAGTGTAGTGCAATACAGGACCTGGCAGTGGTTAAATGTGCGAAGTCGGGGTTCGCCGGCCGGCGCCACGTGGAACCTTCGAGGTCAAAAGGTCAGTGTTCCTCCCTAATACATCCATCCCATGCCAGGCACAGTACCTGCATATTGTTAACAAACCTTAGATCGCTTTTTAAACATACAGTCCACAGCTTATTCGCGCAACCATTACTTTTTGGTCCTACGAGCAGGATCGTGAATCATTTTCTTGTAATTTCGCAATATAGTATTTGTTCCATAGGGAATAAACGCAACGCGCCTGTTTACCTAGATATAATAGTAGAAAACCCGCATCTAGGCATTTAGGCAACTAAACGTTATTTCGCTCGTATAGTTAAAGAGCCATTGATAATTACGGTACCTACGCCGTCAACCGCACCGCATAATTATAGTTAGCTACGTAAATATCAGCGTAGATATAAATCGATCGCATTCTTTTTCTTGACAAAATTCATTCGGAAGTCCTACAAATTGCATGTAGGTAGACGCATTTCAAAAATACCCGTTCATTGTTGAGTGAATATTTGTAGGAAACGGATAAACCATAGATTATATACGCATATGAACGACGTGAATGATTTAATCGAGAAATTGGGTAATATTCACTCATTGATTCAGGTTATTCCGTTCGTTCGCCGTTCACTTTGTTGTTTACAATACTACCATATTGTTATCTGTTAATTATCGCTTACTTAATAATTCGTTAAGTGTTTGTTTGAGTGTATAGTGTGAATATATCAAAACAAGATGTCTCTTAAGGGCACTAAGGTTAGTACTGATTTAAAGGTTCAGTTAAAGCTTTTATACGCTAAAAGGGACTCACAGTTTTCACGTGTTCAATCAATTTGTGATAAATCTTTGCAAACCTCGGATCTGGCTATTAGAGATGCTTTCTTGTGTTCGTTGGAAACTTTAGATAGTTTGCGCGCGGATTTTGAATCTACAATTAATAATATAAACATTTTAGAGTTGGAGTTAAATCCTGATTACTGTGTGAGTTATCAGGCATTGTCGTCCTTTGATGACTTGTATTGTCGTATCAAACGTATTGCTAGGAGTTTAGAGACTCCCCCCCCCCCGCGAGTGGTTTATCCAACCCTCCTCGCGAACGCCCACGATTGCCGCCAATTCAAATACCTGAATTTAATGGTGACATTCGAAATTGGAATTTATTTATAGATAGTTTCGAAAATATAATACATAGGAACACATCGCTGACAGATCACGAGAGATTGCATTATCTCGTAGAAAAATTGACCGGTAAGGCAAAGGCTGTCTGTGCTGGAATTACGTTTAGCGCTGAAAATTACACTTTAGTTTTGAACACTTTAAAAACAAAATACGAAGATAAGCGATTAGTAGCCACCGCATATTTAGATCAATTATTCGATTTGAAAAGTTTTTCCGTTTGTAACGATCATAATTTAGAGAAGTTTTTAAATATTTTCGCATCATCTGTTCGTGCAGTAAAGAACCTAAAGGTCAATGACCTCTGTGACTTTTTGTTTTTGTATATCGGTTTAAAGAAATTGGATCCTGAAACTGTTCGTCTGTTTGAAACGACTCAGCGCGGTAACGAAATACCTAAGTTCGAAGATTTAGAATCTTTTATTCGCGACCATATTAAGGTATTGCAGCGCACGTCGGCACGTCATGAAGTCACGAATAGGACAGGTTCCGATCGCCGTATAGACGCGTCATCGAAGTCAGTCAAGACTGCACATACGCTAGTTAATACCGCCTCAACACCTGACTGTTCTCTGTGTAAGGGTAGCCATACACAGCTGTACAAGTGTTCGGAATTTCAGAGATTATCGCCTAGTGATCGTTACAAGTTTGTCCGCACTAATAATTTGTGTTTTAATTGTCTAAGTGACAAACATCTGGTTACGTCATGTAACAGTGGTGTTAGCTGTCGTAAATGTCTAGCTAGACATCATACCTTCTTACATTTTGAGAGTAGTAAGCTGCCATCGCAGCCGCAGCCTGCGCAGACGCGCGACGCTTGTGACGCGCGGCCTGCTGCAAGTGCAAACGACGTAACATTGTGTTCGCTTTCCGCCGCTGGTACTCAAATCACTACCGTTTTACTTGCGACCGCGCAAGTTGTCATTGTAGATGCCTTTGGCAAACCGCACACCGTTCGAGCGCTACTAGATGGCGCTTCCCAGAGTAATTTTATTACTCGGGATTGTTGTCAACGCCTTGGTTTTAGTTTTAATAATTGGTCATCCCGCTCAGAAGTGAAAGGTTTTGGAGGTTTAAAGGCAACCATTCACGGTTCCATTAAAATAATATTTAGTTCACGTTTTAATCGTAATATTTCGTTTGAAATGGATTCGCTAGTCGCAGATAAGATTACGGAACGGTTGCCCACGGTACCGGTTGACACGTCCATGCTGACGGAGTTTAAGAACTTGCAGTTAGCCGACGGAAATTACGCTTTCCCTGGAGATATCGATCTATTGATCGGTGCTTCGATTCTCCCGCATCTCCAGTTATCACGTAAAATTCAAGGTCTTCCGATGTACCCCGCTCCGCACGCACTGGAAACAGTTCTCGGGTTTGTTATAGTTGGTTCCGCACCCGCTTGTTTAGATAGTTACTCGACTGTGTCGCACTGTTGCACCGTCGAGCCGCCGCTTGAGTCTACCATCCGCAAGTTCTGGGAGATTGAAGAGGTCAATGTCCCGCCTATTCTCAGCCCTGAGGATCAGGTCACTGAGGAGATTTATACCCGCACGACTACTCGTGATAAAGATGGTCGTTATGTTGTCGCGCTCCCTTTCAAGGGTGATATTTTTTCGCTCGGTGGCTCCCGTGCCTCCGCAGAAAAACGCTTTCTATGCTTGGAACGTAAGATGCAGGCGTCTCCTAAGTTGAAGCAAGCCTATGATGATGTGCTGATCGAATATTTAGATAAAGGTTATATCTCATCAGCGCCTGCCGAGACTGAGGAGACACGTGATTACCCGTTTTACATCATCCCGCACCATGGAGTTGTTAGAGAAGACAAGCTTACAACTAAACTGCGTGTGGTTATGGATGGTAGCGCTAAAACTAGTACTGGCATATCGCTTAACGATATCTTGTGTTGTGGTCAGAACCTCCAGGGTAACTTATTTGAAATAATAGTAAATTTTCGCTTGTTTGCTATTGCGCTCTCTGCTGATATTCGGCAAATGTTTCTTAGTATTGGAATCAGGGAATGTGACCGTAGATTCCAACGCTTCTTGTATAGATTTTCTCCGCAGGAACCTTTGAAGGTTTACGAATTCAATCGTGTTTGTTTTGGGCTTAAGTCTAGTCCCTTTCACGCTCTTCGCACTATCAAGCAGTTGGCCGCTGACGAGGGTGATACATACCCGAAAGCAAGGGCCACTATTGAAACCGGATTGTACATGGACGATTTTGTGTACAGTGTACCTAGTGAAGCAGAGGCTATAGAGACCGCTGCTCAAGTAATCAGCCTCATGAAGTCCGGTCAATTTGATCTGGTGAAATGGACAAGCAACTCGCAAGCTACATTAGAGTCGATTCCACCGTCACACCGGTTGACTTCGGTAAAGGAATTCGATGATAGTGATTCGCATAAGATCCTTGGTTTAAGTTGGTCACCCGCAACTGATATGTTCAGTCTTAAAATTAGCTCGACTCCGCCAACTTGTACCAAACGCGTTATCCTAGCATGTGTAGCTCGGATATGGGATATAATGGGTTTTGTAGCTCCTGTCGTTTTGTATGCAAAGCTGCTTATAAAAGAGCTTTGGCTTTCCAACTGTGATTGGGACGACACCGCTCCTGACAGTGTTGCTAAGTTGTGGGCTCGCTATAGGAAAGAGCTTCCAATGCTCGATCAGATACAGATTCCTCGCCATGTTGGTATAGTACCAGACACTGTTGTTAATGTGGTAGGTTTCGCAGACGCCAGTGAGAGGGCTTACGGGGGAGTGGTTTACTTTCAGGTCCAAAATGGCGATAACATTTCAGTTTTCCTCATTAGCGCAAAATCAAAGGTATCTCCTCGTAAGGTTGTCTCTCTTGCTCGTCTCGAACTCTGCGCTATTCTTATGTTGGTTCAATTGATTACATCTATAGTCAAAACTTGTCGTCCTCGCATTAATATAGAGAGAATTGTAGCGTTTTCAGACTCAACCGTTGCTCTATGTTGGGCCCACTCTTCACCCCATCGATGGGGCACGTTTGTCGCAAATAGGGTGGCTAAGATTCAAGCTGAATTGTCACCGGAAAATATATTCCATGTCGCTGGAACAGAAAACCCAGCTGATTGTCTCTCACGTGGTTTGCTTCCTGCGCAAATTTTAAATCAACCGCTTTGGTTTTGTGGCCCTCCCTGGCTTCATACCACTCCTAACGAGTGGCCAAGTGCTCCGTTTAACCCCGCTACTGTTTCAGAGCCACCCGAGGAGAAGAAACATACGCTTGTAGTATCAGTTCCGCGTGAAGAGTCAGTTGTTTTGTTGTTGTCTAATCGAGTCTCGTCTTGGTCGAGACTATTACGCTGTGTAGTTTACGTCCTAAGATTTTTGAGATTATTACCATCGCGTGGTTCTATAATCGCAGCTGATTTGGATAGAGCTGAATCAGTTGTACTTCGAGAGTTGCAGAAATTTTATTTTTCAATAGAATTTCGTAGTTTAGAATCACATAAACCTTGTAGTCGCGCACTTCAACATTTGAAACCATTTTTGCAAGACGGACTCATTCGTGTCGGTGGCCGTCTGCGAAATGCTAAGTTAGAGTTTGAACAAATGCATCCAGTAGTTCTACCACGCAAGGATCACGTTTTGGATTTGTTGGTGGATTATCACCATAAGGTGAATTGTCACGCTGGTCCCGATTTATTAATGTCCATTCTTCGACAGAAGTACTGGATACTTTCCGCTCGCAATTTGATACGCGCTAGAGTGCACAGATGTGTGCCCTGCTTTAAGCTCCGCCCGCGTTTCAACGCGCCGGAAATGGCCGACCATCGTTCTTGTCGTGTTGTACAGACGGTGAAACCTTTCATACATACTGGGACGGACTATGCTGGACCGTTTAAAGTCACTATTGCCCGTGGTCGTGGTATACGTTCCACAAAGGCATACATTTGCCTATTCGTTTGTATGACAACTCGTGCAGTTCACATAGAGTTAACCAGTGATTTGAGTACGCAGGGTTTTATGTCTGCATTTAAACGATTTTTATCTCGCCGTGGTCCCGTTAAGCGCTTATACTCTGACAACGGCACAAATTATGTTGGAGCGCGACGCAATATTTCGGAATTACATACATGAGTATTTCTCAAAATACATGTACATCTTTGAAAAAAAAAGTGTGCTTTGAAACAGTTCAAAAGTTTTATATTTATAAATCATCACACAAAAAAAACACACACTCAATTTTGTAGGATGAATATTAATCTTTAAGATAACGAAGAATTATAGCTATAATCATACTTATTATCAAATATTTCGATATTTTAAAAATAGCTTTTTTTACCTTTCATACAAAAACCTGTTTGCCACTCTACCTTTTTCATGTGTTTTTGTTTCATAAAATGCGATACGTAACTAAATTATTGTAAATTTCTTTGTATCATCGTTCTACAGTAATCGCAGTTTCTGTATCAAATTGATTTTCTATGGGGTGTCATAGTGAATTGGCAATTTAAAGCAAAAAAACAAAATGAGTCGCTCTCATTTACTATTTAGTTATTACTCTTTAGTTACGATTTATTTCTACTTTCCCATGATTTCTGAACGATTCCGTAATTTTTTTACACGGACAACACTAGCTTCACTCTGATTGGCTATTGGTTTGACGTCTCCGCCATTACATCTATCGTGAAAATCAGTGAGAACGTGTGTGTTTTGTGGGGTTACTTTTTCGAGACAGGAAGTAAAATCAGCGATTTTTCATAGAACGGTAAGTCTTCATTTACCCATTTTTTGTAATACGTGTTGTACGAATATTTAATAAGCTTTTATATTTGCTGTAACAGCTTTTATCAATAAATATATTTTTTCTGACCTCAATTTGTCTAATATTTCGTAACGTTTTTTACGAATTTCGTTACGTAACGAAAAAGTACAACATAAAGCTGAGTGTATACTGTTATAACCTGACTAAGCATAGTAATATTCACTACTTAATTTATGAAAAAAAAAATATATAGAGCGTCAATAACTAAAGGATTGGATATTATCTGCTATATAGAAGTGCCACCAGCAAAAAATAATGAAATAATTTAAATTACGTTTTTATGTGATTTAACAACTTTTTACCCCTGATATTACTTACATGAAGTTCTATTGAGAACTTCCTCCTTTTCGTCGGTTAAAAAACCTCGCGGCTTTGTTTCAATTCGCTTGAGAATAGAATTATACCGATTGTTACAAATACTTAACTCTTGCTAATGACACTTCTGTAGAGATGCCCACTATTTGTTGGTTTGACTTATCAAATTGGTTATTACTTACAACTGCTTATATACAACTGCATTACTTCTTTTGTTTTTTAAGGAATGCCGCCAAAAACCAATGCCGAAAGGCAAAAAGCTTACAGAGAACGACTCAAAAAGGATAAACCAAATAAATATGAGGAAATCCGTGTCAAACATTTGGAAAAAGTTAAAGAAAATATCAAAAAGAAAAAAGAAATTCTTACAGAAGAAGAAAAACAAGAGCTACGAGCAAAGTGGAGACAAGCCAATGCTATAAGAGCTGAAAGAAAAAAAAAGGCCTACTCTACGACAAAACAAAACAACACATTGGAAGTAAGAAAAAATGCTAAAAATAATACAAATATCCTAAAGGAGAGACTACAAAAGCTTACTGAAGAAAATACTCAATTAAAACGACGAAATAAAAATTTAAGACAGGCCTGCAATCGGATGAAAAAGCGAGTGGAAATTCTGAAAAAACGACTACCCCAACAAATTAGGCCTGATAATGATGCTATTTCCATTGAAACTCGTCAGTGTGATGACACACCGTTAACAAAATCGAATAGTTTTTTAGAAGAAACTTTACCAAATGTGTCCGTGACGGAAAAAGAAAAGGTAAAAAAGAAGTTAATTTTGCTTAACACAATTACAGATTCTTTAAAAACAGAGTTTAATAAAGCAGATACCAAAGAGAAGAAAGTACTAAAAAAAGTTGCTACCAACGATATTGCAAATAAATACAAATTAAAAACAGCTATTTCTAATGTTCTTGGTCTGAAAGGAAGAATAAGAAAGACGAAATCAATAAACGAAATGAAAAAGAAATTCATGAAAGATATACAAGATTTCTTTGAAAGAGAAGATGTAAGTAGACCTAGTGCGGGAAAAAACGAGTGCATAACGAGAAACAAAGAAAAAGTGCAAAAGAGATATTTAATGGAACCAATATACAAGCTCTATAGAAAATACAGGTTAGAGGGTGGTAAAGCGTCTTTGCAAACTTTTTATCGTTTTCGACCGTTCTCCGTTGTGAAACCAAGACTTCAAGATAGGAATACTTGTGCTTGCATAAAGCATAGTAATTTATCTTTCAAGGCAATATCGTTGAAGAAGCTAGGTTTGCTTCAGACATCTGACATTGACGAACTTATGAAAAATGTCACTTGCAGTAAATGTTTTAAATGCATGTACTCTGAGTGTTCTGAATGCAAAAATAAGAAACTAGCTGTTGATTTGACAATAAATGAAGACAGCCCTGTGGAGTGGCTTCAATGGAAAATAGGCACACACACTTATATTAAAATTGACAAAAAGAAATGCGTAGAAAAACAGACGAAAAAGTATTCAAAACAGGTAGTGAAAGGGACAGTGAATGCATTGATAAAAGAATTTCAAAATGATGTTCAAAAATTTAAAACTCACTACTACAATGTTCAACATCAGTACTTGGCGTGGAAAAAGTGTATTGAAAACCTTGATGAAGACGAAGCTGCATTGATTTGCGATTTTTCAGAAAACTTTTCGTGCAAGCAGTCTGAAGAAATTCAGGCGATACACTTCGGAGGGTCTAGAAATCAAGTCACATTGCACACTTGCGTCCTTTACAGAAAAAATGTGAAACCCCAATCGATATGCTCCATATCCCCAAATAATGAACATGGTCCTGGAGCAATCTGGGCCCATTTGGATCCAATAATGAAACTGTGCCAACACTTTACCATTAAAAAGATTCATATATTTTCTGATAGCCCTACAACTCAGTACCGCCAAAAACATAATTTTTTCTTGTTCCAACATAATATAAAAGAATACGGATTTGAATATGCAACTTGGAATTTTTTTGAAGCCTCTCACGGCAAAGGGCCAGCTGACGGGGTTGGTGGGGCATTAAAGCGCCAACTTGACAATCATATTTCACATGGCAATGACATAACCAACGCAAAAGAAGCATATGACTATTTAATGGTTAACAGTAAAGTAAAAATGTTTTATGTTAATGAAAACGACATTCAGAAGATGACCAAAAATATCCCTGAAAATATTATTCCCATAAAAGGAACAATGAAGCTGCATCAGATTGTAACGGATGGCAACACGACAATTAAATATAAATTGCTGAGCTGCTTTGATTGCCAGAAAAACATCTGCTGTGATTGCTACTACACTAAAGAACATGAACTTCTATCCAACACCCTATCAGAACCAAAAGCATCATGCAGTAACAAACCGCAAGCCTTGAAAAAACAAAAACCAGCAGCGAAAAGATTCAAAAGAATAAATAGTTCTACTACGACGGAGAGTGATGTCAGTATAAGTTATCATAGTGATTCAGATCTGATAGATGCGGATTTTTGGAGTGAGGACAATGATTTACCCAGGATAGATGACAGAGAGAGTGATCAAGACTTAGAGGTGAATGTCCATTTGAGAGCAAATATAAAAGAGATTTATTTATGATTTTTGACGTATTTTAGGGTCAAACACAAATAAAAAACTAATAAATACCTTTCAAAATCAATCATAAAAAAAAAAAATTTTTAAATACACTTTGATGTCATGTTTTTAATTTTCAGGACACATCAAAGGAGGAAAATGTTAAACGGCAACCCCCAGAACAAGTAACATTGTTATCTTCGTCAAGATTTATGTCTGCAAACCATGCTTTCTATGATACTGAAGTAAAATGCCTCAAGGCAGACGAAACACAACAAGGCAAAGAAAACTTTAAGAATAAAGGAAAAGGAACAGGGAAGAAAACAGCAAAGCAACAAAAAGATATGGAAGAAGACAAATATCCAATTGATATAATGAATGTATTAAAACAAAAAGGTGAAACAGACAAACCAAGTAAAGAAATAAAAAGTCATGAGGAAGAAGGATCAACAACTGATATCAATACAAAGCCAATAATTCTCGAGGATTTAATAAGTGACGAAGCTGTAACTACGGATGAAAAATATATGAGTGATGCAATGTCATTTAATGAACCGGAGTTTAATTTCAATGATTTGGACAATGTAGATGTTATAATACAAAATAATAATGCAACAAAAAATAACACTGAATATGAAAATAATGAAAATGTACCAATTGAAGGCACTCACAAAGTCAAAGGCGAAACATGTGGACTGACTATTCTTAACGACGAAATACTGGAAAATATACACACAAAAAAGAAAGTGGTTTATAAAGGACTTAAACCTCTATCGATTAATAATTATCTTCACGCGCCAAAGCGATGTGATCCAAAGATTAAAAAACGGATTGTCAAACCAAATGTGTTTCGGAAAGAATTCAATTATTACAAAGATAAGGAAGAAATTTATAAAGCGCTAATGGATAGTGATTCTAATTAAGTTTTTTTATGTTTAAAATAACGTCAGGTTTTCATTTTTAAAAGATTGGGAAAAAAAAATAATTTGATTAAAATAGTATGAATGATTACTCCCTTATTTTATTTCTAACCCCTTAAGTATTTGGGTACATACTTACAAATATTTCGTATTGAATAAATGAAGAGCATTCACAATATTTCGCCAATGTGTAACCAGCCTTATGGTTACTATTTAGTTACATCTAAGGACTATTTCGTAACAATATTTCGTTACTACCATTTCGTTACGTACATTTATTTTGAGAAATACTCACATTCTTACGCTCCAAGTACTACCAAAGTGAATTCGCCCATGTCTTAGCTGAGAATCGCATTGATTGGTGTTTTAATACGCCAGCGGCTAGTCATTTTGGTGGCAATTGGGAGGCGAATATTAAAAGCCTTAAGTCGCACCTGTTTCGGGTCATAGGCGAACAGATTCTCTCGTACGAGGAGTTGAGCACCGTACTCGCTCAGGTAGAGGCGTTGATGAATACGCGTCCGTTGTGTCGGACTTTGTCTAGTGATCCATCGGAGCCACTAGCGTTGACGCCGGCTCACTTCTTGACGACGACTCCTCTTAAATATTTGCCCGCTTTAGATGTCGAGACTGACAAACTGCAGCTTCACCCGCGTCACGCTCTGCTAGATAGCTTAGTTCAGTCCTTTTGGAAGCGATGGAGGACAGATTATCTGCATACGCTGCAGTCGCGTCAAAAGTGGAACACTCCTTCAGATCCAGTCACAGTCGGTACTGTGGTGATACTGAAGACTGAGAGTGCGCCTCCTCTGCACTGGCCTCTTGGTGTAGTGGAAGAAGTTTTTCCGGGTTCGAACGGAATAACGCGAGTCGTAAAGGTTAAAACCGCAACTGGATCGTACCTGCGTCCGGTTATTCGCCTCTGCCCTCTGCCTAATCAGCAGTAGTGGCATAGTTAGTTATAAGTTGTTTCGCTACCTAGTATTGATAGTTTAGATATAGTAATAGGGTTTAGTTTCGCTTTTGTTTTTTCCTTTTCTTTGAAGGTAACCCTTCAAACCCGGGGGGAATGGTTGCGCCAATTTGCTATGATCCGCGATTTTGTTTTTTGTAATTTATTTTTTTGGCCTAGCAATCCTATCCCTTCCGCTTCCCTTCCCCGCACGACCTCAAGAATTGGAATGACATTACGTGTTTGTTCATCGATTGTGAATGTGACCGCTCCGCTAACATCGCCCGCTCGAAATTACAAGAAAATTGACTATTTCGTGATCCAACCATTCAAAGACTCAACAATAGTGCAGTGTAGTGCAATACAGGACCTGGCAGTGGTTAAATGTGCGAAGTCGGGGTTCGCCGGCCGGCGCCACGTGGAACCTTCGAGGTCAAAAGGTCAGTGTTCCTCCCTAATACATCCATCCCATGCCAGGCACAGTACCTGCATATTGTTAACAAACCTTAGATTGCTTTTTAAACATACAGTCCACAGCTTATTCGCGCAACCAATTTATTTTGAAATGTGTGTGTGTGTGTGTTTATCCGAATCATGATGTGGCTTCTTGTAATTGAGGGAGTACACAAGTCTAAAACTTAAGTATAATAAACATTAATTACTTGTGTGTGTACATTCTTAGAGGTCCGTAATAATAAATAAATAAATAAATGTTTGAGAGTTAAAAATAAGTAGACGTAGAATTAGAGAACGAAATTATTTACCACTTAGGGACTTGGCCCTTGTAAAAAGTACGTCTATTTTTAAACCAACATAAATATTTTAGAGGCCAGATGCATTATTCAAAGGACAGTGTATTCATTCATTCCACTGAGTACAAACACGTTTATTGTTATAAGCGTGTGAAGTGGGATTCTCGAAAGTTCTAGAATTGTTCATAGACAGTTTTTAAGAAAATTGTGCAATTACAACCACATGTATACCCTACTTCAGGCCCTGGTGCAGGCCATGGAGCTTGGAGCGAGAAGGAATGGCAGGCAGTCGTTTCTTTTTGCTAAGCAATAATGCTAGCAAAGGAGGAGGCCGCACACGTGAGGCAACGGCCCTTACGCCTCAGCCACCGCCGGTATTCCGATTCCAATTTCCGGCCACCATAGGCGTGGCCGTCCAGCCGTCCAGCCGTCCGGCCGTCCGGTAGTGTTACACGTGCGCCTCAAGAAGTGGTCAGCTAATGGCTAAACGGGGGTCTAAATTTTGTACGAAGATATCCATATTCACGCAGGCGAAGCCGCGGACAAAACCTTCTTATAAGGCGTCCTTATTCCGTGAGAACACACGCAGCATCTGATAAATCGATCGCGAAGATTGGAACTGTTGAATAGTCAATAAGAATTGAACAATAGGATCTAAATGGACGGAATGATTCGTTCACGACGCGCCTGAATGCTACCAGTAAATAGTTTTGGAATTAAATAGCTACCTACAAATATTTATGACTGTGTAATAATATTTTCCACTTAAATAATAATGCTTAGAGCTCACACACAAATGAGCGGTAATGGCATCAGTAACTGCAGCCGTTGACACGTCGGCAGTAGCCGTCGATACTTTGACATCAGCCGTCGACGCGTCAGCGGTAGCCGTCGACTTATATTGACACTTGACATACAAGACGATTGCCGCTAATCTTCATTTTGTTGATACACACGAGCGGCAGTAGTAACTGCAGCTGTTGACACGTTGGCAGCAGCCGTCGATACTTTGACATCAGCTGTCGACACATCAGCGGTAACCATCGACACATCAGCGGTAACCATCGACTTACAGTAAAGTCTTATTGTCATAAGCTCGTAGTGTCTCACTGCATGGCAAATGCCTCCCTGCCTTCTTTCCACCTTTTTTTATCTTGGGCATTATGAACCTACACTTTTACGCCAAGTCTTGATGTCTCCTTTTAAACCTACAACGTTACCGATGGATGGATCCCAATCTGCAGCTATTTTACTGAAATAGTAAGAAACATAGAATAAAACATATCTATCCCCTGGATAAAAAATATCCTGTTCTATTCCAGGACGAGTAGACTATCTACTGATTTGCCAAACTTTATCCAAATTCAGCCGTTTCAGTATAAACTTGAGTAGAGAAGCAAAGTTTTAAATAACACAATACTTTCCTACATAATGAATACACTGTAGTCAAACGCGAAAAAAATAATCATATTTATCTATCAAATGCATATTTTTCATGTCGAGAATGTCCAATGCCACCCCTTTTTCATAATGGGAATTCCCTTAGTGTTCAATATTTCAAATGAAATTGCATCTCTTTCACTCATTCTTTGTCTCACTCTGCCTCTGGTATCAGTAATTCTTTATCCGCTCCTAGAGCAACGCGTGTGTTCTATAAAGTTGTACTTGAATGGTAGTCATTTCGTTATTTAACTTGACAATTCTCGTATATTTTAGTGTTGTCTTTGGTAAAACCATCGACCTATCATATATATCGATGGGTAAAACATATGAAAGTGACTTTTTTTTATTTCAATAGATTTGAATTAAATGAATGGAACTCTTTGGAAGTGCATAAAGTGCATATGGGTGTATTTTGTTACACTTTAGTACTCCTACAGTTTCGTGAAAGACCTGTAGAAGTTCAACTGCAGGCGAACTGTAAGTTTAAACGGTACTTACTTATATATTTATATCAATCCAATTTTAGTTATGATGAAAATGTCTGTTTATCCAGGAGTCTGTGGTCAACTGAGCCCGCTAAAATGATCCTGCGGGATCACTCGACCCAGTCCCATTTTGGATGGGTCGATTGGACCCCCTGCTCAATTTTATTATAAGTACAGCTATGGAATAAAGTTGAATATTTTAGTTTTATTTTTTATGGCTTAAAATACAATACATTTGAAATGTATTAGAACTCAGATTTAGTGCTTTACCGAAAGAAATCGATTTCTCGGATCTATATTAATTTATTCAGAGGCTATTCCTTATGAATTATATCGAAAAACTAGAAAAAAAGGCTTCGGCAGTGATTCCCAGTTTTCCAGTCTCACTAGGATCTACCTCACCCTAGTGACTTAGGATATAGTAACCACTTTATAAAGTCGTCAATTTTTTTTGTTGTTAAGTCATGAAATAACTTCTCCCGTTCTAGGTGGAAAGAGATTGCTAGACTTTTACTGACTAAAACTTCCGCGTCTATTGGGTTCGCCATAATCGCGAAGGTATTGCTAGCAAACCAACATTGTTTTCAGTTTGGATAGCACAGTTCTCATTTGTTTTTGTTGCAATAACTCGCTACACGAAGTTTATTTATTTCATTCTCTAGCACTTATGCAGCTGTTTTCACCCGTGGCAGCCGCGGTTGCGATTCCGTACCTTCTGCAGAATATAAATACGTGTTTTACGCCCGCGGTGTACGCGGTTGTTCGCGGCTTTCGTTCCACCAGCGGGCCGTCTTGCAATGCAACTGGATGCATCGATATATATGTACTACGCACTAGATTAGGCGTACCGTATAATAACTTTGCTTGAATTAAGTGTACTGCAGGCCATACATCTCTTTACATTGATAACTTGATGACATTAGTGCAGTATTGCAGTATTTAAGCGCTGTAAGTTTTAAAAGTTTTGTTAAACGTCATAATGCCAATTTAGCGCTGCAGCGAACTTTTGTTTTCAATATTTTGACAAATAATATCTATGAACGAGTTTGTCTATCACTTAGAATAGAGGGCGATGTCTTTCGATAATCACCCACCAGGTTTGCGGGCGAAAATCGCAACCGCGACGGCTGAGTGACCGCACAAAACTGCGGTCTCATGAGTTTAGAAATAAAGCAGCGGTTTCCTCTACTGCGACGGGCGCGGTTGAAAACCGGATCGTGAATAAACCTTTGGGTGGTGCAGAGACAAATTGTAAATTGTTTCAATTTTGACACGAATTAAATTTTTATAGGTATAGTCTACAGTGGTGCTATTCTCCAAGAAAACGCAGCGGTGCCTCAACGACGAACACCCAAACATTGGATTGTCAACCTAATTAACCTAAACATTGGATTGTTAATTCAATGTATGCTATGTGTTTGTTGATTGGATGTTCGTCGTTGCGGCAGCGCTGCGTTTTCTTGAAAAATAGCACCAGATATCATTCATGTCATTTGCATACATGTGAGTTTTCATGTTTTTGAACGCACCCATGATTCCGGAGTCAATAGTATCATATCTTTTTCAGATAACAATTGGTCACGCAAAATCTCACGAAACAAAAGCATGTAAATGCCTTAAATGAACTGATCACGATTCATTCGAGTGCGATCGTTACGTATAGTTCGGTAGCCTACTACGGGCCAAGGTTGACTTCGTTAAATTTAATCTTTTAAAAGAATTTTTGATACGAACGAAACTGTGTCAGTGTATTTGGTTTAAGTACTAAATTAATTAAGCTAGGTGTCCTTAATTGAGCGTTTACTATAAAAGATAATTAATGAAGTAATGACAGTGCATTTTTTAGTTTATTGGTAAAACATTCGATTAACATTGCATTTAACTTTGAGAAGATAAGCAGCAGTGTTATTTTTGAAAACCTTTTTATTTTTGCGGTCTTACGGAATT
Organism: Leucania comma; assembly: GCA_958295575.1. Taxonomy (NCBI): domain Eukaryota; kingdom Metazoa; phylum Arthropoda; class Insecta; order Lepidoptera; family Noctuidae; genus Leucania; species Leucania comma. The sequence continues at coordinate 5,123,335 of OY282476.1, read as the reverse complement.
GTTTGAATGACTAACCACGCCTTCCTTTCGCCCTACGCGGAACGGGTAAAAATATTTGATGATTTCCTAATCTCAACAAAACAAAAAAAAAACAAAATTCAAAGATCACATATCCGAATTCAGATTTTTATCCATCAGCAATTCATATAAATTAGATAGTTCTTTTTAGTCTGTAGCGACATCTATGGCGCCGCATAAAAACTACGAAGAAATACAAAAATCCTGTATCGCGCAATTAAAGTTCTCCGCGCGATTTGAATACATTCGATGTATTGGGCTGTTACACCCCAGACATAACACCCGTCTGGTCGGAGGATCCTCCCTTTTCAACGGAGTTATGTGGGACTTTACTCTATGTTCCGTATACGTCCAAGTCTTTAGATTAATATTTTAGCCAAAGGATGTTCGCTGCTGATAATAGACCTTCCCAAGTGTTGTCACTACGATTGGTCTGATGCGTCTCTAATCTTGCGGGTTCTCGTAGCCTTCAGCAGGTCATGAAGAAGTTTTCCAATATTACGGTCTTTAGTGTTCTTATCTTGTCAAAGGCATCTCTAGCTTTTAGAGCAGTTATCGTCCAAAGGTCCCAATTGAATGCCGTGGTATCAAACCTACTCTCGAAACGGTTATGGAAAATATCGTGAGAAAACTGACTTGTTCTAGAACTAAAACTTCAAAGACATGTGACTTCCACCATTTCGCACTGGGCTCGTGTTGTGCATTACGACCTATTTCCTCTCTGAAAACTACCTAAAAGTCGCATGGCAGAAAATTCTTTAAACATCAAACAGGTTATATTTCTTCAATATCAGTGACATTATCTTAAAACTCAAGGACGCAGTGTCTTTACGGCAACTGATATCTTGAATGTCTAGACTAAAAACTGATATGAGAGAAATTGCTCTGATTACTAGGTTACTGACATAAAACTAGCAGTTGTAGGTATGCGGAACAGAGAGTAAAATACCGCACGCCTCCTTTGAAAAGGGAGGATCCTCCGACTAGATGGGTGTTATGTCTCGTGGACTACTGTCCGATAAATAATTTTGTGCGGTTGTATCTATTCAAATCACGCGGAGAACTTTAATTGCACGATGCAGGATAGTTCCTTTGTGACGACATAGATGTCGCTACAAAACTTTCATATTGAACCATCTTTTAAATCAAGCAGATGTTATAGTTAATTTAATTCTTATGAAGACTTGAATTCGTTTGTCCGCGAACAAATTAAAAAATGCATTATACAGTTGTAAGATCTTCATCATCATCGTTTCAATCAAAAGACGCCCACTGATGAACATGAGTCATCCACAACGAACGATCCAGTCGGTCTCGCATCCATCGGATTCCAACGACCCTCACCAAGCCATCGGTCCAACTTGTGGGAGGTCTTACAAGGCTGTGTCTTCCGGTACGTGGTCGCCTCTTCAGAACCTTTCGGCTCCAACGACCATCTGTTCTGCAAGCAATGTGCCCCGCCCACTGCCACTTATGTTTGGCGATTCTTCGGGCTATGTCGGTAACCTTGGTTCTCCTGCGGATAACTTCATCAGTGAGATCTGAAGCTGCAAAGTTGAATACTTTTTTTATAAATCGCATCGGTCAACCTCTTTGGTGCAGTCGTGTGGCAACATACAATGTTATTGTATTTTTTTAATGATTCTTTCTTTTCTTTTTCTTTAAAAAAAAACGTTGCCTTACACTAGGAACAACTACCGTTGTTCCGTGCGGTAATCGAACCCGTGACGTGCTGAGCAGCAGCCATTTGATCCAGCTACTACTGTACTGTATATCTGGTGACTATAGCCAAGTAATTATCTTTCTTTCTTTCTTTAAATTCTTTGGAGTTTGAGGGCGTTTTGCTTATACGTTTTGCGTTTGAGGGCGTTTGGGGGCGTTTTGATATAAATGATACTTACAATCATGTAGTTCAGAGTAAACTTCGTGTGTTGAGTACGCGACGATATTATCAGGTTATAAATACCAGTTGAAGGTAACTTCGCATTGTCAATGCTTTCTGTATACTGCTAGATCAGCGTATACTGGTTTCGTGCCACTTACATGCGACCTACTGTACGAGAAACACGTGTTGATCTTAAAAATCATTCATGTCAAATGGCACGAGGATCAACTTAAGCGTTAGAAAATGATTCGCTAGTCAGCAATATATTCAACGACGCTGATTAGAGTTCACCGGACGTGCTGTAACAGTATTAATGTCTCATGAAGGCATGCACTGTATAGATATGAATGAATAGCATTCATTGTCTAAAACATACGGGAAAAACCAACTCAGCGTGTGGGGTTGCGAACCACATGTTATCTCGTAGACTTGGCTTGTGCGTGTTGCATTCTTAGGAACACGTTGGTGTTGCCTCTACCCAAGGAATGCACAACGAGGCATTTGCGTGAAACCTACGAAGGCAGATTATATTGGCGCTTCTTTATCTGTGTCTATATACATAAAAGGATAAACTAAATGACATGTCCACGCACAGATGAAAGTAATGGGTCTAGGAATGTGAAAATTTGCACAACATATCCGTTTATGACATAAGCGAGCACTGAGAGAAGACTTTCCAAAATTCACGGGGGTCCATGGGGGTCACGGGGGTCCAAAGTTTGAATGCAGAAACTTACTTTCACACGGGCGAAGCTGCTGGCAAAAGCTAGTCTATATTATAAATAAATGAGATAGAAGCCCTTCAAAGATTGAAAGACAATTATGAACTCTCCAATATTCACCTGAAGCTGATGTTACTTAAAAGCCTGCCTAACTTAAATAGAACTGGGCAAGACATGTCTGCCGTATGTCTGGCCCAAAGTAGCACAAAATTGGTGACCTGAGACAGTGAGACAGCGTCACGGCAGGCCACGGTGAAGAGCTGAGCCAGACCGATTTTGCTAGAACTGGAAGAAGAAAGCGCGGGCCCACAAAAGAAAAAGTGGAGGGATGCCTAAAAGTGGTTTGCATAAGTTAATAAAAAAAAAACTGCGCCATATGTAGCACAATTTATCAGATTCAATCTTCCACTAGACACAACACCAAACAATTAGTCATAATCTTAGTCATTATACATATTCATGAATAATAAATTACAAACACGTTAAATACTACAACAACGCATTATACAACATGAATATATTGGAATTTCCTTATTGTGTAGATCATTCAACAGGAAACATTTGAGTTGATTTCAAAGTAGCTAGAGTAAAAAGCGCTTTTAAAATCTAGAGGCAACTTAGCAGAAACTGACTGATATATGATCGTATAGCCGAAACTACTTGGGACTATGAAAATGAAATTTTGCACAAGGGTTCCTTCATGATATAGCACAGCATCAGCCTTATAATGTTTCCACTGCTGAGACTCAGGCCTTCTCTCTAGGAGAGGGAATGGGCCGTAATCCACAAAGCGGGCACAGTCCGGGTTGATGGATGTCACATGTCTTCCAATGTTTGGTTCTAGAACATGACGGATTCCTCACAATGTTTTCCTTCACCATATTTATTCACATATTTATATATTTCTAAATACATACCTTTAATATAAATTACACCCAGACACAGAACAAATGGTCGTGTTCATCACACAAACATTTGTTGAGGATGAGAACCGAATCCACGACCTCCGGCATACCAGTCAGGACCACTAAACACTACACCATCAGGCCAGTCAATTGATGAACAAATATTCCTTTTATGCCAGCGATACATTTCCCAGCATGTTATCGTGTGATGTAACGATAAATTAGTAGTTCTACTTCTAATCTCTCGACTTACTGACAATTCGGACACAATACCTAAATTCGGACACAGTATCCGCATCGACACATTTTATTTTCAATATTTTTTCACTGATGATTCGGACACAGTATCCGCATCAACACATTTTATTTTCAATATTTTTTCACTGTCGATTCGGACACAATACCTAAATTCGGAGACAGTGTCCGCATCAACACATTTTATTTACAATATTTTTTCACTGACGATTCAGACGCCAGCAAATTTATTGAAGCTGTACATTCAGATAAAAAAAGTTTTAAAATAAAATAAATAAAAATAAATATACATGTATTAAAAATATCAATATTATAAATAAATTTAAAAAATTACCTAAAACACCCGAAGCTGCCAACTTAAATGCAGCTAAAATTGTTTTTTTCGCTTCGTTTTTAATCACTTTTTTTCCACATATTATATTTCAAAATTTTTATTTGCCTGTAGCCAGAGTGTGTGCGAATCGTCATTGAAATAGATATTAAAATAAAAATGTGTCAATTTGGACACTGTATCCGAATATACTATGCCCGAGTCAATCTCTTCATCGAGATTCGTTTAAATTCCGCCAATAGATCCGTTCGGATTGTCCACTCGAGTTGTACCGTTAACTTGGCTTCGAGCCAGGGATCCACATTTTGAGTGAGCCTTATTTTAATTAGCTTCAAAGTGCGCTTTAGGATAGCATTAGGATCTTTCATGCCAGCATTTTGAGGTTATTGAAACGTCAATCTTGAGGTTTTTTACTTTTGAGCACTTTTAAAGTTTTGCTTGCATGTGCATCGGAACTTATCGTAAGAGAACGTACAGACAGAATGAAAATGAAAGAACTGGTTAGCTTCCGTAAGATGAGTACCTAATTGATGCAGCTGGCTATACACCCAGGACGTATATTATAGTATCCAATGTATTTATTATTTATTTATTTATTTATTTATACTTTATTGTACACCAAGATTACAATATAAAAAGGAAACCTTATAAAAAAAAGAAAACATACAATCGGCGGCCTTATCGCACTTGGCGATTTCTTCCAGGCAACCTAGTATAGATAGAAATTGCCAGGACACAAAATGGGGTTGCACTCGGTGCAAATATAAAAGCAGACAAAACTATATAGGTACTTAATACTAAAATAGATACATATATACATACATACAAAAATATACAGGCAAGAGAATAAGTGATACGTCGAAAGCAAGGTCATAGTGTCAAGTAATGCTCCTTCACAAGCCTTTTGAACACAGGTAGTGTTTGCGCACGCTTTATTGACACAGGCAATGCATTCCAAAGACGAGCGGCCTGGACAGTGAATGCCTTATCCAGGAAGGTACTTGAATGCATTGGCATTTTAAGCTTTAAATTATCTGATGATCTAAGAGTCTTCATGTGGGAGTCGCAAAGAAATTGGAACCGTTCTTTGAGGTAAAGAGGGGAAGAAGGGAAAAAGAGCACCTTATACAAAAGGAAAAGAATATGAGCATTACGGCGAAGGCGAATTGGCAACCACTTGAGTTTAACACGAAATTCAGAAACATGGTCATATTTGCGCAAACCGAATATGAACCTTATACAAAAGTTTTGAAGTCGCTCAAGTTTATCCAGTTGTACTTCAGTGAGGTCAAGATAGCTGGCATCAGCATAATCAAGGATGGGTAGAAGGAGAGATTGTGCAAGCGTTATCTTGGTGGCAGTCGGCAGAAAATTACGTAGTCTTCTCAAAGATCCAGCAGATGCGAATAACTTGCGGCTGACTTCCTGTAGCTGGGCAGCCCAAGAAAAATTCGTGTCGATGAATACCCCCAAGTTCTTAACTTTCTCACTAAATGGAATTACTGAGTTGTTAAAAGACACTTGGGGAAGAGTCGTCCAGTCGATCCTCGAAACCATCCTAGAACTACCCACCACCATAACCTGCGTCTTTACAGGGTTCACCATAAGTCCATACCTTTTGCTCCAGTCGCATATACGGGCCAGATCAAGGTTAATGGTCAATATAGCCTCAGACAGCTTACCAAGAGGAGCTCGTGAATATATTTGAAGGTCATCTGCATAAAGGTGGTAGGAAGAAATTAATTCGTTGGAGATTGAGTTAATAAAAACTGCGAAAAGTAAAGGAGATAAAACGCCACCCTGTGGCACCCCGGCAGAAGTACTACACCAGGAAGACATGATCTCTCCGATGCAAATACGTTGCCGTCGACCAAACAGGTAACTACGAAACCAGTCAATCACCGATGGAGATATATTAAGAGAGCATAGAATACCGAGCAAAACATCAAAATCAACAGTATTAAAAGCATTACTGAAATCTAGCAAAGCCATGACCGTCAGATTACTACTTTCCATGGCTGACCTTATATCGTCCGTAATATTGAGAAGCGCTGTAGTGGTGCTATGACCTGGACGGAAGCCGGACTGAAAGGGGTTGAGGAGATTATTTTTGGAAAGGAAAGTGCTTAATTGGTTGTGGATTAAACGTTCTAGGACTTTGGACAGGAATGGTAAAATGGATATTGGACGATATTCAGAAAAGGACATGGGATTGGGTTTTTTAGGAAGAGGAATAATTTGAGCATCTTTCCATGAACATGGAAAGACACCGCTAGACGCAGAGAAGTTGAGGATGTGACAAATAACCGGGAGAATTATGTCAAGCACCGGCAGTAGCATTTTACGGCTGATACAGTCACTTCCCACCGCATTGGAAGTAATCGCTAGTATGCTCTTCTTAACATCACATGCGGAGAATTGACCAAATACGAATGGAGAATAACTGGGAGTCGGAAGAGATGAAAGATAATCCAATGTATTCAGTTTTGTTGTCCTATCAAAATTGGACGAAGCTGTAAAATGACTATTCATCGCATCGATGTCTAAATCTTTAGGAACCGACTCTTGTTGCGTTTTACCGACCCCCAATGATCTAAGAAAATTCCAAACTTTGGATGCGTCCCCATTTTGGACGGAGTTATGAATATGTTGGCGGTTAGCATTCCTACACACCTTATTACAGTGATTACGGATGGACACATATCTTTCTCTATTAGCGTCGCTAGGGTGACGCTTAAATTTAGACTTGGCTGTAACTTTTTTCTTCATTAATAATTTAATTTCATCCGTCAGCCATGGTGCCGGAAAATGTTTGACCTTGACTGCTCGAACAGGAGCGTGGTGATCGTAAAGCTCAATAAGTTTGGTGGTGAAAATATTAACTTGCTCATCGACTGATGTAGAGGCAAATAGAGTAGACCAATCTATTTTGCTAGCATCCTCGCAAAGACTGTCGACGTTCATGCCACCAAAATTGCGTTGCATGAGAATTTTGGCTTTAGCTTTAGGTGGACGAATCTTGTATGAGAGAAAAATCAGATCATGATAAGAAAAGGCATCAGCTGAGCATTGGCCATACTTAGCGACGCGATCAGGAGAAGAGACAATAATTAAGTCAAGAAGTGAAGGAGTACAATTAGGAGAATGGTGAGTGGCACTCAGTGGAAGAATAGAAAGATTGCTAGAAGCCGAAATATTATAGAGGGAAGAAGACCGATGATCATTCTTCAGGAGACAGGTATTAAAATCACCCATGATTATGCTATGACTGTAGGAAGGAATTAGCAGTTCTAAAAGGTTTTCAAAAGATGAAAAAAAATTAATGCGCAAAGAGGGACAGTAGTAAACGCCAAGAAGTAATTTTGAATGATTAAGTTCGACTTCAACAAAGAGATGCTCGCCAGCATTTGTTGGTGGAGGCTGTGTTGACATATTGACGACAGAAAAAGGAATATATGAGCGGAGATATATGGCAACACCGCCACCACCACCAACCGTCCGGTCATTTCTTATGAGCACGAAGCCAGGAAGAGAGTAACTAGTAGATGGGAGACAAGGTTTAAGCCATGATTCAGAAATAAGAATAGCATGTAGGTTTTTACAGTCAAAGTTTGCCAGCATATCATGGAAATGGGCCGGAATGCTCTGGGCATTTATGTGTAAGACATTGAAGTTCTTAGAAACATCAGAAAACTGCGCTGCAAGACTATCTGCGAGAGAAGGAACACTCGCAAAACTATCCTCATTACTTGTTATAGAAAAAAAACTATCACTAACACTACTTTCGTCTGTAGACATAAATACTTACTTTTTAAACTATAAATATAATATATATATATAAAAAAAAAAAAAAACTCTAAACAATAACTGCTGGTTGCGCGCTATTCCGTAATAGTCTGAATAAAACTTAAAGGAAAAATGTCCGAGTAACAATAACAAAAAAAACACTAAAAAAAAAAAAAATAGAAATAAAAATTACACAAACAATAAGAGAAGTCTACACGAAAAAGAAATTGTTACACTAAGTTACGTGTTACCTAAAAAGGAACGCACCAAACATTCATTGACAATATTGACATGACAGTGACACTGACAGTGCCAAGACGTCACAACACAATATTTTAACGTCGATGTCAAATCAATCTAATAAAATTTATAATGTTTCGTGAAGGTAAAAAAATAACAACGTTACCCGGACATGCACCAATACATTAAAAGGAAGAATCTGTTTTTATCACTTTTTCAATGCAGCAACACGCTTTAATCTTGCGGTCTTCACAGCAGCTGCAGGCGGGACATCGTCTCGTACTGTCGATTTCGGTTCACCTGACTGCGGCTCACCAGAAATCGGCGCAATCTTGTCCAGTTCAGCGAGTGACTCAACTCGGTGCCGCGTATCGTTGGGACCAAGGACGTACACGCAGCCCGCCTTAGTCCAACTCTTGGAGACGCCGCATCTTTCCCTCGCAGCCAAAAATATGTCATGCCGCGCCTTCGTCAAAAATTCGGACATAGTTATACCAGAAGCCCTTAGTTTGGCTTTGGAGAACCACACTTTGTCCCGGACCGCAAGACTTCGAAGCTTGAACAATATAGGCCGTGTTTTGTTGGCCACTGCACGTCCCATTCTATGACATCGGCTGATGTCACCGACTGTGAAGTCGCTCAGCTGTAGCTTACCGCAGATCACCTTAACAATGAGCTTGGCAGTGTCCTCCTTTTGCTCTTCATCAACACCATGCAACAGTAGAATTTTCCTCCGTCCTCGCATTTCAATCTGGTCGACACTTCGGGCAAGAAGCTCCACCTGCCGCTGAAGACCAAATAGTGACTGCGTGATGAATGTGCGGAACATAGTAAACTCCGCAGCCAGACTAGAACTTGTGACAGGAGATGGTGGGGCCTTCTGCAATTCCTCTTCGAAGGCTGTCATCCGTGCGTGGAACAAATCCTTTAGCTCACCCAGTGTGCTTGTTAGTGAATCCATTGTAAAGATGTGTGGTGATGATGATGAGATGAATTGAACAGTTGTAAGTAGTGATAACGCTACACCAGCAGGTAGGGACTATAAACTTTTAAAATATGACATAAATATTTTTAAAATAATGTATATAATAAATTTAAATAAATTTTAAAACGGGACCAAAATTTTTTGCCTGTCACTGTCACAACTACCCAATGTATGTACTTGTTCACATTAATATTAAAGTACTGCAAGTTGCTGTGGGAATGTTCGAAAGAGTTACCGTGCCTTTTTAACGCAAAGGGCAAATGGCAGGTGGTTTTTAGTCAGTAAAAGTTAGAAAAATCTTTGAAACTCCATTCAGAAATTGAACTATTTACATGGATAAGTATGTACAGAACTCTCAGTGTGCGAGTCCGACTCGAACATGCCCAGTTTTTTTTTAATTTTTATTGACGTACTATTACCTATCGCTCTTGATAATAACCGATAGTGTAAACGACGCTACATCACGCTTGCCTAAAATAACCTACTCTTAACTCAAAGACCCCAAGTTACAACTATCAGGAAATAAAGACTACGGCAGGAAATTTGGAGTTTATACGCACAACAGTACCTCGAGTGGAAATAATCCAGTCAAACATGACACGACACGCAGCCGGCAGCCAACTGACTACTAAGCACTATCCAGTGGCTGTATCCCTCTAATTTCGTCCTCATTAGCAACAACTTCCACACTGCCTGCCATAATACCTATTTGGTGCATGCAGACACATCCCGCCATGTTCCGTACTGCCGGCCGAATGTAGTTTACCAGGCCTATCTACGGAGATAATTCTATATTCGGTACGAGATTCTGATGTAGAATCTATCTCGTGGACAATCGTGTATACATTTATGCGTTGTGTTTCTAAGAGCCTTTTTTTTTGGTGGTGGGTAAAATCATCCAATGACATCTCCCGCCCTTGGGCGGAGCGGGAGATAGTGTCAGACTCCTAACTGACTAAAAACCCACCCCGTTCCTTCGTGGCTTAAAATACCAGAGCCGGGCTTTCCTTTCGGAAGCAAAACCTTGCCCCAGTAGGCTTCAACCCTGCCTGCCTGCAGCTAGCATCTAAGAGCCCGTGCACGACACGTTATTTAAACGCGCTTTGACGGCTCGCTTTTATTCTATTAAAGATCTACAGGCTGTGTCTGATACACGTGCGTAGGTATTGCGTCTGTATCGCTACAAACGTGCGACAACGACAATGGCTAGCTTTTAAAAAAACTTGGTGTGCACAGGCCTAAAGTGTGATAGAAAAAAAAACCGGGCAAGTGCGAATCCTTGCTTCATGCCAGATTTCAGAATTTTAGGTCAACAGGAAGTACGTTATGATTTTTGATTCCCTTGAGAGTGTCAAAATACGTGTTTTTTGCAACATAAATGGCCGTATCTTTTTTCCGTCAACTTAGTTTGATTTTTTCACAACTTCAAGGGTTAGCAGATCTGAGTGTACAAGGTTTTAATTTCAACTCGATACCTCCAAGCGTGCCCGGTCTTGACAGACAGACGGACAACAAAGTGATCCGATATAAGGGTTCCTCTTTTTCCTTTTCAGGACGGAACCCTAAAAATTAGTTACATACATGGAACATAGGTGCATATAGGTCCTTGCCCGGGCTCTGGATTGTTCGAAATAGTTACCTTGGCCCTCACAAAAAGGCAACTAAAGCAACTGGGCATATATGGGTCGTATGGATCTTTCGCTGCATAATAGTCATAATATGTGAAATTTAAAAATGACTATCTTCATCAGCCTTTTAATGTTCCCACTGCTGGGGCACAGGCCTCCTCCCTAAGAGAGCGAATGGGCCGTAATCCACCACGAGGGCCCAGTGCGGCTTGGTGAATGTCACATGTCTTCGAATTTTTGGTTCTAGGACATGCCGGTTTCCTCACGATGTTTTCCTTCACCGTTTTGAGAGCAGTGGTAATGAAATAAATTACACAAAGTAATTCGCCTGGCTGTGTTTCAACCCGCGATCTACAACTAGTAAGTCGGGGCCGTTACCACTCGGCCACCACTGTTCTCAAAAAAGTGACTAAGTAGGTATGTTTATAGGTAAAGAAATTATATCAACACCTAAAAATTTAATTTGGCAGGTAGGTTCCTTATAGGGTGTAGACATCCGCTAAGAACGGATTTTATGAAACTCCATCCCTAAGGGTGTAAAACGGGGGTTGGAAGTTTGTATGGAGAAACCGACTCTCACGTTCTCACGGGCGGAGTAGCTGGCAGAAGCTAGTAAATAATATTTCTGCATACAATTCTCACTGCACCGGTCCATGACTTCCTCAGATTATTTTAATGAGGTACTAAGATATGGAAAGGGATGAAACAGTGCTTATTATGGTAAATAGATGGACCGTAAGTCAACATCCTCTCATATCTAACATCTGGTTAACATTATACACCGTTAAATTTTGATCGTTATAATCCCGTGGAGGGTCGATCCGGTACATGAAACACTATCGATTTGTAAAGATAAAAAAACCCTTTTTTTAAAATTTGAATTAATATACGCATGTACGAAATTTACTTTCTTTAAGTAAACGAATAAATGACCTTGTAGGTAGTTGTCGGTCGTTGCGTACTAACTACCTACAGGTCATTGAACTCTCCCAGCTGAAATTAATTTCGTACATGCGTAAATTAATTCGAGTTGGTAAAAAGTTGTTTATTTTTTAATTATATCTTTGCAAATCGATAGTGTTTCATATACCGAATCGACCATCCACGGGATTAAAACTATCAAAATTTAACGTTGTATTAGGTCCGGAAAGTTTAAAGTCTAATTAACATTCGAATTTTAATCAATCAGTATTGCGCTGTAAGTCATTTTGATTGAAAAGTGATATCTTGATTTCCAGAACCAATCAATGTGTTTCGGCCTAATAGGTGTCGTTAGTTATTGTTTACAATTTTTTTTAGGGTCCCGTACCTAAAAAGGAAAACATTGAACCCTTATAGGATCACTTAGTTTTCCGTCTGTCTGTCTGTCAAAACCGGCAACTCATGAAGTTATCGAGTTGAAATTAAAACCATATCCCCAAATCTGCGGTCTCTTGAAGCTGTTAAATAATCAAATTTCTAAGTAAACGGAAAAAAAAGATACAGCTGTTTATGTCTGCAATAAACGTACATTTTCACACCCTCAAGGGAATCAAAATTCACGTGTACTTCCCTATAACCTAGAACCCTGAAATTTGGCATGAATCAAGGTTGTCTAGCACAAGTATAGGAATAAATATGAAAACTGTAAATTTACAGTTACGTCACAAAAAAATACTTTTTTGGATTCGGAAGAATCGTCGATTCGGGAATTGAACTATTTACATATTTTTTTTGTACGGAACCCAAAACTGGGCAAGTGTGAGTCCGATTCGCCCAGTTTTTTTCTAAATCTGTACCTTTCGGGGCCTAAATTGTATTAACTTGCCTCTGGCCAAAGGTTTTTCCATTCTTCACCCTCCTAAAATCTCCTATTATAATTAGCTACCTTTTTTGTGAAGAAAATAAAATAACTTCTCCCGCTCTCTCTCCCGGTGAGGCATGTGGGAGTGTCAGACAGTTACTGACTATAACCCACCCATGTTTCCTTTGATGCCCTTGGCGTTTCAGAAACGCGGTGACTTTCAAAATTTTCAAACAATACCACAACCCTGTCAATAGTCGCTACATACTTGCCTTCTTTTTCCAAACTTGTTTTCCTATCAGCCTCCCCTTTTCAAATTCTGTTTCCCTATACTCTCCATAAAAAAAACTTCTTACTCTTGCAACCAACGAGTAATGGCTAGCTCATCGTTCGAACGTTTAGACCGAACCCAAAGCAATAAAAATCCCGAGAATCAGAACCACAATCCTCCAATAATATCATGACACACTCAAACTCATATCACCGTACTACAGAGTATTTTGACGTGTCTGTCATCTGACACCGACCTTCGCGGTGCGATTACGAGGAATCGCGCTCCACTGCACTGCCCATCCACGTCAATAATGCCATATAATGCTCACAAAGTACAGTCGAGCATAAATGTGTAACATAACAATAGCGCAAAATTATAAAGCAATTTTCTCTAAAGTTTTGATTTACATGTTATGGTATTACGAACATAGTGTGTTCAAAACTAGACTGTTATGAAATATTAAGGTATTTACGATTAAATTACTTGATAATGTTCCCACTGCTAGGACTCAGGCCTCCTCTCGTGAGAGAATGGGCTGTATTCCACCAAGTCTAGTGCGGATTGGATAACATGTCTTCGAATTTGCGTTCTAGGATATAAAGGTTTCTTCATGATATTTTTTTATCATTTTGAGAGTAGTGGTGAATAAATAAATTACATAAAGTAATGCGCCAGGCTGAGTTTGAAACCATGACCTACAACTCGTAAGTTAGGGCCGTTATCACTGTGCCACCACTGGCCTAGTCTCACAAATAATTTAACTAAATGCTATCTATGCTAAATCACTTGTGTGGTGAAGTGTTTATGCTTGGGACTGTACCTACTGCAGAACTGGGCACTAAATCGATTATGTGGACATCCTGTTGCGTTTTTGTAGTATATGGATGTGGTTTTTCGGGGTTTTCTTATGGCTTCTGTATGGCTTCACTGGTTTTTGTGGTTACCTTGAATACTTCATTCAATTTAGGCGTAAATCGTAAATACTTCCTAAGGCCTTGAGTAAAGCCGCGGTCTTATGGCTCGTCGGTAAAGCTCGCCGGTATATCATTGCAATAAGAACGACGAGCTTGGCTCGTGGCTCGTCGTGTTTGCTTCATTTTCTACTCGGCTCGTCGTTCAAAACTGTTTTACTCGCTAGTCGATCAGCACCGACGAGCCGTGAGTAAAACCGCCGTTTTTTAAAACCGCTGTACAGCCTCATACGTCGATCATCAGCTTTATGTATTTAAAAACCTTGAGGCATGGATTTTTTTATCTCTTTGAAGCCAAAAATGGGAAAATTACTCCTCAGGCTAATATTACACAAGCTGGTGAACTTTAATACACTGATATCTTAAAAAAAGTAAGTCGTACAAATCTAGTATATTTTGTAAGACCTACTTGCAAGTTATAATTGGGTGAAGTCGTGATTCTATTTATAGAGATCTGAAACAAAATTTAATAAACACTGTAGTTTCCGTAATTCACATGTAAGAAATTTAAAAATATAAAGTAGCTATACACCGCTGGCAACCCCATAGACAGACATGTCAATTACTTTAGACGAGTCAAGATTATAGATTAATTTTTAAAAATACGTGTTTGTCTCTTCCACATGTTTTATTAATGAGGAGTGAAGTTAGTTAAAACACGTTATATATATATATTCATATATGTATATATATTTATCGTGGACAGACAGATAGTCAGATATGGTGAGGACTTTGTTTAATATATGTATATACACAAACGAAGTCCTTTCCTTCCCAAAGTCTTTTCCTTTGTCCTTTTCTTTTTTCTTTTTGTTTCAAAGGACTTTGACGATTTCCAACACCAATTACGTTAAAAAAAAAAAAAATGGGATGAAATGAAGTTTATTTCGAGCACTAAAATGCCTTGAAAATATGTCAAAAACAGCCAGAATACTGAAATAATACCAGTTGGCAATGCGAAATAACCAAACTCGGCGTTTCCAAAAATATACTGTAACAAAAATTGAACTGAACTGGATTAATCCGGTTTCGAAAACTTGATAACCGGTCACAGCCGGTATGTGTCGCTGTATTGCGAAATATTTTACGCTATCGTACTGTATGTGGTAAGCAGGTCCATGTATGGACCATGAATTACTGTTAGCGATATCATGTTAATTTCTAAGTAAATAAAATTACGGTTTAATGTACGAATAGACTTTTTTTTTGTTTAAATTGGTAGTGTTCATAGAAATTTCTACTTATAAGACGATAATATACTTCCCTTCCATATACGGGTACCTACGTGAACTCATTATTTTTTTCTTCGCAAAACAGTCATTTGTTTTTTATTTTTACAGCTGTTGATATATCCTTATCTATTGTAAAAATGAATAGCTGTTCGTTAGTCTCGCTAAAACTCGAGATCGCCAGGAACGATTGGGCTAATTTTATTCTTGAAATATTCATGATAGTCGAGGGAAGATTTAAACGCTGAGAAAATATGGAACGACACACAAAAAAAAACCGAAATACAACGCCATCTCTAATTGAAATGTCAGAAAATTCATCCTTTTATAAGAAGTGGCGGCCGAGTTGTAACGGCCCCGACTTACCAATTGTAGGTCGCGGGTTCAAACTTAGCCAAATGCATTACTTTGTATAATTTATTTCATCACCACTGCTCGCAAAACGGTGAAGGAAAACATCGTGAGGAAACCGGCATGAAGACATGTGACATGTTATTTTTTTTAGTGGTATTTTGCTTTAATATATATAGATTAAACAACTTCAAATAAGGGGGAAGTTTTGTTTTCGACTAACTTTAATGAAGCAAACCAAGCATTAGCAAAACAAACGATACCTAGCAACAGCGGTACTAACGGCTAGTCACTAACAAAAACCGAGAGTTAATTCCTAAGCTCCTACCTAATGAGTCAGCCTGACAATCCTAGCTAATAAAGTCACTCCCATTCATAAATTAAAAGGTCAAGTAGTATCGAGCCACTGCTAATCGCCACAATTACCAATTGGACGATTAATTTATACAATTAGGATTACTGTAGATTAACTCTGCGTGTATTAGGGTGCGCCCACGTCTGGTTTGAAGTAGGGATGTTAAGAATACGTATCATCATCTCCCTTTTACCTACCTTTCGAGGACTGACATATCATCAAATGTTAACGTTTAAACAATCTGGCCAATTTTAGTTGGGCATATTAAGAAGTGATCAATTTCTATGATCTTGCCACGACATATGTTGTTTTATACGAGTCGATTCTGCAACAACTGAAATCATTTCCTATTATATATGCCTTTATTAAGAAAAAGTCAAATAAATATTAATTACTTACACGTGTACGACTTTATTATATTTAGCTTTTTCAATTTTTACGTTTATCATTAAATTGTTACAAACCTACAAGTATATATTGATTTTTCTAAATTTATTTTATGAAGTTAATAAAACACATCACAACGAATTAAAGGGGAATGAAACTTCTGCCGTACATCGCTTGCATATTTTTTTTTTCTTTTCGCCAAAAGTGAAACCTAGGCCATTTCTTAAAGGACTGTACGAGAAATCAATAGCAAAAAGAATTATGTCTATTAACTGTAACCACACGAAGTTAGAGACTATTTAGTAGATTGCTATAGTTATTTTTATCAGGCTTTATTTTTATTTATTTTTTGGTTTTGATATTTGTGATGTACATGCTATAAATAGTGTCCATCACTATCGCAACACTAACGCGGATCTTTTTAATTCTTTATTACTTATTTACTCGTATTAAGGTTTTTTTTATGGTAGATAAAATCATCCAATGACAAATCCCGCCCTTGGGCGGAGCGGGAAGTAGTGTCAGACTCTTACTGACTAAAAACCTACCCCGTTCCTTCGTAGCCTATCGTGCTGGGGCCAAGCATTCCTTTCGGAAATAAACTCATGACCCCAGTAGGCTTCGACCCTGACTGCCTGCAGTTAGCAGGCTGGGCCTCTTCGGTGTGCTGACAGCTCCTTGAGGCGCGCGGGAACAGAACGCGCCGTCGACGACTTGGGCTCGGTCCGGTCGGTTACCGGACGATCGGACAGCGTGCTACCCATTGCACGCCGTCCGCAAGCCCGCGCCTACGGTGGCCGGAAATCGGGATCGGAATCCCGGCGGCGGCTGGGGCGAGCGCCCCGTTGCCTCTGCCTGATGCGGTCGGCCTCCTCCTTTGCTAGCATTACTGCTTCGCAGAAGGAGGCGACCGCCTGCCATCCCTCCTCACTACGGACCATGGCCTGAACCAAGGCCCGGCGAGAGAGATCGCTGCCGCCGATCGCCCCCACGAGGACACGGCGATGCTCCGCCCAGACGGGGCACACCTCTACAGTGTGCTCCACCGCGTCCTCCGGATGTTCCGCACAGTGGTGACACCCGGGCGAATCCTCCGCACGAATCCGGAACAGGTACTTAGCGAACTTTCCGTGTTCGGTAAGCACCTGCGTCGTGTGGAAGTTGAGAACGCCGTGAGGTCTTTCCAACCACGCCCCAAGGATGGGCCTTATCGCCCCAATTGTGGCGCGCCCCTACTCGTATTATGGTGACCTTTTTCATTTATATTACTTTTTTCTATCAGTAGTTTCGTATCTCACTAAAGACAATTGGGTTGTGCCGCGATTCCTAAACTATGTTACCACAAAAAAAAAACTTTTTTTGGTTGAAAATCATAAAATAAGTTCTTCCTTTCTGGGTGGTGCTTCAACCAGAGAAATATAATCTGTTTTATTGAGATCTCTTTGACTAACAAACATCGCCAACGTAAAATATTAGTTTGATTAATATAAATCTGTGAACTATTAAAATAAACCACAGTAGATGCACGAATCACAATACTCTTTGACCCGACCTAACAGCACACAGTAACCTAACAGGCTCGAAATCCGTAGGTATGTGAACAAAGCCGTTAGTAACAGCAAGTTTAATAATAAAAGAACTGTTATTAATAACATTGTATCATAATAATAAACCACAATTAGTACAATAAGCGCCACAAGCCATGCTATTATGTGGAGTGTGTGAATCATTTGCAGATACTCGTACCAACAAATACATTAATATTCTTATGACATGACAGCGTGCGACGATGTGGGATTTGAACCAGGAAGGGACTAACCACGAGTGTAGCAAATTGCTAAGTACAAATCAACACACCACCTCTTCACAGGATTTCTTATAGATTAGGAACTGATGAGTATGATTTGACTCGGAAGGATAAGAAAGATAGGGAAAAATGGAGCGAGCAATGAAAATATTTTTGCCTTTCGAATATGGATAGTCTTGAGTCGATTGATATTAGGCTTTATTAATCATCGTGAGGAAACCGGCATGTCCTAGAACCAAAAATTCGAAGACATATGACATTCACCAAGCCACACTGGGCCCGCGTGGTGGATTGCGGCCCATTCCCTCTGTTAGAGAGAAGGTCTGTGTCCCAGCAGTGGGAATATTAAAAGGCTGATGATGATAATGATGATGAATCATTTTTAAGACTCTGTAGTCGATTTTTTTCGATTTCGCTTTTGTCGTGTATTAATCATACCTCTGATTTTCATTATTCAGAGACAGATATAATTTTTTTCTTGTTTTGTCTGCTCTAAGATGGTGTGAATTAAATTTAGGTGTCACCAATTCTAGAATATATAGGCTCTTAATAAACTAGTACACTTCACCATCAACGATTCCATCACTACTAACCATCAGGCGATATCACATTCAAGCTTTAGTCTGTATCAATTAAAAGGTCTCTGCTCATTCTTCCCTCCCGTCTTGTGACAAAACGCTGGTTATATTAATACCAACTCATTCAAAAACTTTGTACAAAATAAAGCAAGTTTAGATATCAAGCTGATTGCCTAAGGATAGTTGAGAGACACACACGAAGACCAATTTATCACAAAACAAAAACCGTCATAAAACAGAAATAGAATTATAACCGCAAGTAATAAAGATGAAACTAATAGACTATTGGTCACCACAATTAATCAGAATAAAGTAACGCAGCATGCATACAATGCCTCATTTACATCATCATAGCGAGTGGATGACTAAAAACTTGAATAATGAATTTGAATAATAATTTTAATGTGACCTAAATACTTTGCACAATGAATTTCATTAATAATATAATAAAATGCAGCGTGATCCATCGAAAAACCTGTTTTAGTAGATGTTATTACACAGGTGATGAAAATAAATAGAGACAAAGCTATAATAAATTTAGTCGGCAACAGATATTCTAATGCAAATCTCATAATAGACATAGCAGTTTTATATGTGGATGAAAGGAAAGGGAGAAAAAGGACGGATGGATTGTGTGAGAGGTGACGTGAAAGGAAAGGGAAGAAAAAAAAACGTGTTGCGCGAACCCCGAATAAAACGGAACATGGGCAGGAAGATGATAATAATGAATTCACTAGTACTCTTTTTATAGTTTAAGTTTTGTAGTTAGTTGCACTTAGTTTGTGTCAGCCACGATTAATCCTTTAGACAGTGATATTCTAATAAACAGATATATTATACAATCACAAAATAACCGAAAAATGTGTTCCGCGCAGCACTGGCAGCACACACACACACACTTTATATTCATTGTACATTTATCCAAGTCAAAATAAATAGAAAAGGGATAGCATAATAAATCCAACAAGAAAAAAGAAACAGCTATTATTATTAATTGCGCGTGAATGTAAACAAATATTATTCTGGCCACCAATCACTTAAAAATTTCCTAAAGAGAACCTTTTCGAGTCTTCAGTATTGCGCACTAACATATTTGTTTAATATAATATTATTGCCTGTAGAACATCATAAATATTATAAGTATCATTCTTATCTTCTGTTTTACACACTACACTTGCCTTCAAATAGTCTGCCTGATGTAGTCTAAAGTTAGTTTTCTAGTTTTTACTCTCATGCAGTTTTTATTGGCACATGCGAAACTAATGAATTAAACAAGCAAAACCATAGATATGACTAAGTTAAATAAAACCAATTGGATAAGCTCTAAAAATCTAACGACCTAATAAAAACTGCGTTCAGAATTCCGTTTACGTGTAAAAACAAAGCGATTACTATAAATAAAGCAAAACCAATAGTTAAAGAACTATAAACTCAAATAGTTAAAAATAAACATTCTGGTCTTAAAAAGCATGGCGAATTAACCGCTCATGACTTTGCATGTGCAAGTTCCGTATCAAATCATAATACTATACGAATATACAAAACAATAGGCGAATTAGATAAGAGATGTTTTCATGAAATGCAAAGATAAGAATAAAAAGAACCATGGATGCAAGTATTTACTTAAGCATAAGCACATCAAAAAATGCGTAATGATTAATAAATATGTGGGTGACGCATAGATAGCAATAGACTTGATCTCACTCGTATAGTCAATTATAGCTTCAGTCATTACTTTTAGCAAAATATGTCTTCATCAAGATCAACAAAAATATTATAGGTACGTTTTTGGTTATAGGTAGCTGCACTTTAGAGAAAAACGTTTTTAATGTAAAATGGCTTATAATTATCTATACCTACTAATATTATAAAGGTGAAGTGTTTGTTTATGAATCAATTGAGCTAATTTTAAAAATTTCTTGTTTTTGAAAATATTTTATATCACGCAACGTCTAATAAGAGCAGAGCTAAGATGTGGATTAAATGCTGGAGAAAACTAGTGACATATATACAACATCCAAGTCTTCCTATTGGCCACTATTATAGATGCATTTACATACTAGTATTTTATATGAAGCGACTGCTAATCTGATCTCCATAACTCAGTTACTGGGCAACTGATATTTTTACGAGGAGTAAATATATCAGTTACTAATAAGTTGGGCAGTGGTGGCCGAGTGGTAACGGCCCCGACTTACAAGTTGTAGGTCGCGGGTTCAAACGCAGCCAGGCGCATTACTTTGTGTAATTTATTTCATCACCACTGCTCTCAAAACGGTGAAGGAAAACATCGTGAGGAAACCCGCATGTCCTAGAACCAAAAATTCGAAGACGTGTGACATTCACCAAGCCGCACTAGGCCCGCGTAGTGAATTACGGCCCATTCCCTCCCTTAGAGAGGAGGCCGGTGTCCCAGCAGTGGGAACATTAAAAGGCTGATTATGATGATGATGAATAAGTTATCAGTTGTCATATCTAATATAACATTTTACTTTCCAGATAATCTTCAAGCCAAGGGAAGCATTTCAACTCTGAACTATGGAAGAAATCAAGAAAGAAATCAACCTGGACTCGGTCCTTGAAAGTTTGGGACCCTATGGCAGATACAACCTGCTCAACTTTGTCCTTCTTCTCTTCCCTGTTCTGCTGAGCAGTTTCTTCGAGTGTGGATTCATATTTGAAGCCCAGGAACTGGCTTATAGGTATTCCTAAATTATTTTTTCAACATTAAACAATCACAAGTCTGTTTTTGCTGTAATGACCGATTTGTCCTTATTTTGCACCAAAACACGAGTATAATTTACCATTCAAATGACTACGCAGCTGTTTTTGTTTAAATGATTCGGTTTTAATATACTATTCATTTGGGATCCTAAATTAACCGCCTTGTTTGTGTTATCGAGAACAGAAAAATAAAATTAATTAAATCTTTATGATTCATAAACCTATACCTTGGACAATTCATAGAAATAATAATGAATTATTTATAGAATAAATCCTCTTTTGCCTTCGTAGTTGGTTAGACTGTTAGACTTGTATTGCGTTGCATTGTGTTGCGCAATGCTTAGTATAATTTCGTTTCTCAGGACCTTACAAATGACCTCATGTGAAGTCTCATTATATGGCTTATGTTTCGTAAATACTGTCGGAAAGTACTTTACAACTTCTATTAGTTCTAGAAAATGTGTATTATACCATCACGGATTTTGGATCTTTGAATTATTCTCATCGTGTTGCCACAAAATATCTATTGTATAAAAGTTTTCGTCTGACTACAGTTTATCTTGACTATGTTAGGATCGGGTTTTCTTATACAACCAGTACAAAGTTATAAATAATAGCTATTCTATTTTCTTATAATTACACAGGCCAACGAAAAAAAATGTTTATAAAAACTTTTAAATTAATTTACCTAAATTTTATGCATTTTTCGATGCTGAAACCATATTTGGTATTAATTTTTTTCTATCACCCATAATTCTCACAAAATATAACATTGATTTTAATTTTAACATTGAGGAGAAAATTTATTTATAAAAATTAAATATAAATCTTTTTTATTGCCTGACAATTTTTACTGAGAAAAATATTGAATTATTATGATGCGAATAAAAAGTGTTTGCTTTTTATTCTTTAAATTTTTACAATTATGATTAGCCATTATAGAATACAAATAAATAAATTACAAATAAAAAAACTTTTTTAAAAACAAGCTTTCAATTAAATGGGCTAAAAAGAAGAAAATAAACTTTTCCTTTATAACTTTTACTATCAATTTATAACGGCATTACACAATTTATATGATACAAAAGCTTGTCGCGAGATTTTGAAAATATTAAAATCAATAGATGAAGTTATTTAACTTATTTAATTAATGAAGTTATTTAGCTGTGTATTTACACAGTTAAATCTCGCGACAAGCTTTTATATCATATAAATTGTGTAATGCCGTTATAAATTGATAGTAAAAGTTATAAAGGAAAAGTTTATTTTCTTCTTTTTAGCCCATTTAATTGAAAGCTTGTTTTTAAAAAAGTTTTTTTATTTGTAATTTATTTTTTACTTTTTAGTTATACCTTATTTAAATCACATTTGTATTCTCAGCAAATCCTCACATTTGCTACCCATATCATAGGAAAGCATAAGAAACTTAGTCTGCTATCTTTAGAAGTCTGCCAGGTTTTTTTTATGTTGGGTAAAATGACATCCCCCGCCCTCCGGCTTGGTTCAGTCTGTTACCGGACGGACAGCGAGCTACCCATTGCCCGCCGTCCGCAAACCCGCGCCTACGGTGGCAGGAAATCGGAATCGGAATTACGGCGGCGGCTGCGGCGTAAGCGCTGTTGCCTGATGCGGTCGGCCTCCTCCTTGGCTAGCATTACTGCTTCGCAGAAGGAGGCGACCACGTGAGAAGTCTACCAGGTTGGATTTATGAAACCAAAATGATGGTAGTTGATCGTAAGACTAACAATCAACCTAACTTACATGAAATAGCCAATTGCGAAGTTGTCCAGAGTTTATCTACCTGGGATCCACAATCACAAATCCTAGGAAATGCGGAGTAGATTCGAGCACCGTAAAACGATTGACGCTCTTGAAATGTGACGCTGCAGGCGTTTACTGAGGATAAAACAGACTGCTCAACGCAGTAACGGTTCCATTCCTAAAGAGCTTTGCATCAAAACAAAAACTTTCGTCGATTGTGCAACAGCGAATTTTTAAGCTGTTTGGATATATCATACGCAATGAAAGCTCTTTGGAACGTTTAGTGGTACAGGAAAGAGTAGATGGCCTACGTTCTCGCGGCCAATCGCCTACCAGATGGACAGACCTCACTAAATCATCTTCAGACTGTTCCCTCATTGAATGTACACGAAGTGCCATGAATAGAGAGAGATAAAGAAGTCTCGCAAAAGCCGCAACCAACCTACCAGAAGACCACTACCACTCCACCAAGAGTATGACTGAGAAAAAGGAGAATATTGGATTTAGAGTTATGTCACTTTATTTTACAAGTTACTCTCTGCAAGCCCTTTCAATGGGTATTTTGTAGGAGTGTATTAAAACTAACTAGCTATTTACTTATGTTTTGTACGAAACCCTCCGTGCGCGAGTCCAAGTCGCTTATGACCGGTTAGAACTTATTTTATTCGATCCGAAACTCGATGGGATTGTGTCGTTTTATTGCGGAACTCCTATGGCCACCTTCCAGCTCCATCATCAGATCCCGACTGCCATATTCAATGACAAATTAAATAAAATCATCCAATGACAAATCCCTGTTCCATTCGTTGCCTTCGTCCCAGGGCCCCGGGTGACATTTTCACATAACTTTTGGCCCCAGTAGGCTTCGGCCCTGCTGGGCCCCTACAGTTTGCTGACAATGACTACAGTTGACATGGCCTGAACCAAGCCCCGGCGCGAGAGATCGCCGCCACCGATCACCCCCACAAGTGCACGGCGATGCTCTTCCCAAGCGGGGCACACCTCGACTGTGTGCTCCACCGTGTCTTCCGGGCACTCCACACAGTGGTGACACCCGGGCGTCGTCTCCGCACGAATCTTGTACAGGTACTTCGCGAACTTGCCGTGTTCGGTTAGTAACTTAAGCTCCTATGGTAACCTTCCAGCTCCATCATCAGAACCTGGTTACCATATAGGATCCAAGCACTCGTCAATACAAATCACACGAACTCAAATTCGATGGGGTTGTGTCGTTTAACTGCGGAGTTCCAATGACCACGATCCAAATCCATCACCAAACCCTGGTTACAATATAAGATTCAAGTACTCGTTATTAAAAATCAAATGAGCCTAAAGTCGATGGGGTTAAATCGTTTAATTGCGGAGTTCTTATGGCAACCTTCCAGCTACATCATCAGACCCTGGTTACCATATAAGATCCAAGTACTCATCAATAAAAATCAAATGAGCCCAAACTCGATGGGATTGTGTCGATTTCTTACGAAGTTCCTATGGTAACCTTCCAGCTCCATCATCAAAATCTGGTTACCATATAGGATCCAAGCACTCGTCAATACAAATCAAACGAGCCCAAATTCGATGTGGTTGTGTCGTTTAACTGCGGAGTTCCTATAACCACCTTCCGACTCCATCATCAGACCATGGCTACCATACATGATCAAAGTACTCGTCATTACAAATCAAATGAGTCTAAAGTCGATGGGGTTATATCTTTTAATTGCGTAGTTCCTATGGCAAGCTTCCAGCTCCATCATCAGACCCTGGTTACCATATAGGATCCAAGTACTCGTCATTACAAATCAAACTAACCCAAATTCGATGGGGGTTGTGTCGTTTAACTGCGGAGTTCCTATAACCACCTTCCGACTCCATCATCAGACCCTGGCTACCATACATGATCAAAGTACTCGTCATTACAAATCAAATGAGTCTAAAGTCGATGGGGTTATATCTTTTAATTGCGTAGTTCCTATGGCAACCTTCCAGCTCCATCATCAGACCCTGGTTACCATATAGGATCCAAGTACTCGTCAATACGAATCAAAGGAGCCAACATTCGATGGGGTTGTATCGTTTAACTGCGGAGTTCCTATGACCACCTTCCGACTCCATCATCAGACCCTGGCTATCATACATGATCAAACTACTCGTCAATACTAATCAAACGAGCTCTAACTCGATGGGGTCGTATCGTTTAACTGCGGAGTTCCTATGAGCACCTTCCGGCTCCATCATCAGACCCTGGCTACCATATAGAATGAAAGTACTCGTCAATAAAAACTAAATGAGCCCAAATTCGATGGGTTTTGTTGTTTAAGTGCGGAGTTCCTGTGACCACCTTCCACCTCCATCATCAGACCTTGGTTACCATACAGGATGAAAGTACTCGTCAATACGAATCAAACGAGCCCAAATTCGATGGGGTTGTATCGTTTAACTGCGGAGTTCCTATGACCACCTTCCGGCTCCATCATCAGACCCTGGCTATCACACAGAATCAAAGTACTCGTCAATACTAATCAAGCGAGCCCAAACTCGATGGGGTTGTATTGTTTTATTGCTAAGTTCCTCTGGCTACCTTCCAGCTCCATCATCAGATCAGCTCCATGTTATCATAATGTTGCATTGTCACCCGATTTACACATGCATGTAAAATTTCAGCTCAATCGGTTGAAGATATCTGCTTCAAAATTGAGTTGCAAGATTTGAGCCGAACATACATAGTTACATACAGTGCAAGCTAATAGAAAGCTTGTAAAATAGTCTAGGTTAAACACTACAAGCAAGGGTGTATCAACCTAGAGAAAACAAACAGTTGTATAGTTTATTAGAACTACCCACCAACACATTTGATTTTGTTACCAACCATAAAACACTAAAATATATTGCCAATTTAATGAATTGTAATGATTATAAATCGATAACAATTTATTTTATTATATTGAAATGTGGGAAATCTGTGGGTTGTATAACTTTTTTATAATTTTTTTCGGAATCAGCACATCGAATTACATAAAGATCAGCTAAAATTATTGAAAAAGACTTTTCATCATTGGCCTGTATTTAATGCTCAGATTCATACACTTCGTCACTGATTTCTACAATCCCTTCTACGTCACTTAATTCTTCAAAACTCATAATAATAGTATAA
Source organism: Leucania comma (assembly GCA_958295575.1). Classification (NCBI taxonomy): domain Eukaryota; kingdom Metazoa; phylum Arthropoda; class Insecta; order Lepidoptera; family Noctuidae; genus Leucania; species Leucania comma. Next base: position 5,097,209 of record OY282476.1, on the reverse strand, counting down.
TACTATGACGTCATTTTTACTGCACAGCTATTTGTATTTATGACATTGACCACCGCATACAGCTATCGAATGGTATTAATTACACCTGTTGGTATTATGATACTTTATAATTATTCATTTGAATGACTCATTTACATTTTACATGAAACACCTGTAGAACTTCTCCCATTGTTTCTAAAATGAAAAATATTTAAGACCTTTAAAAACAATGATAGATGGTACTAGATTATTCCTACGCCAATCAATAAAAAATTAATTGAATGAATTTCTCTTTATTTAAATTTACTTTTTTTCCTATATAGGTTTGTCTCATCTGTTCTTTATCTTGAGTCATCTCTTAACCTTATCGTTTTAATGTTATGCTCAAGCATGTTCCGATCAATATCTCTAGTTGGTAGGTGATTGAACTATAGTTTTTTTTTTTAAGTTATTTTAAGGACCGCAACCTGACGTACTGTCTCAATTTGCTCCGGTTGTTGCACTCGTTGTGTACCAAAATAATCTCCGAGTTCATTTTCCTTATAAGTTTTTGTTCCGATTGTTCTATTTTAAAGAATGATACAAAGAGAACAATCACTTATTTTTTTTGATTACTATATTAGTTAGGATTTCCCCATTATTTTTTATGGCCCTTACAGATTGCACGCAATCCAAGAAATAAATGACAAAAAAAATTAACTTATAACACGTCCCTATATATTATAAACGTCATAATGGCGGGACCAAGTCTTGTATTGGAATGATTCTATCACGTACATTTAGTACGTTTTTGTACTATTTTGTACCCGTCCTGAAACTTTTGTACCTCACACGGTTTAAACAGAATTTCACGATAACCATGGCCCCGCCATTATAACGCGTTATAATGGCGGGACCATGCATGTACTCCAAAACTATAACGAATTTCATCATTCTGATCAAACTAGTATTTTGTACCTGATTTAGTACCTCCAAAAATCAACAGTAGGTGACGGAGATCTTAGTAGTTTTTTTACAAACATAATTTTTAATTTTTGACATTTGCTACGCCTGAATAGTTAGACGAGCAAAAATACCTTAAGTAAAAAGTAGCAACTACATTTCGTGCAGGCGCTTTATTATTAATGGTTTTATTTGTATTATTATATAATACCATGTTATTAAATCATAACAATTATTATACGTTTTAATATATTTTATAAAGTTAGTCTAATGAAAATGCGCCAAGAGAAAATGAGATCAAATCAAAAAAACATTGAAACTGATCTAGTAGGACAAAAAGGTTTTGATACTTGAAAAGTACTGTCTCCATTTACATGATTAACTTGGGTCTAACTTAAAAAATTAAGTGTTAAAATAAGTACAACGGTAATTAGAAAAGTTTTTAACCAAGGCCACGGTAATTATATACTCACGTGCTTCATAAGCGGTACACTAACGTTAGAAACGAGCAACTGCTGATGGGCTGCGGCACATGCTGAGCAGACGCGACACGTACGGTAGTGATGTGCAAAATATTGTTGTTTAGAGATATGCACCAGAGAAAAGAAAATGTCACGGCAATTATAACTTTCGACTGGACATGCGGTTACTTAGTGATAGTTAATTATAGACCGGTTCTATTGAGTCCACATTTTGATAAACGATACACGTTGCTTAATACCGTTTCAAACGTTGAATGGATTAAAGTAAATGATGTACGTTACAAAAATTACAAGCAATTTTTAACATTAAGTTGGTGTGCGGACACACTACGGTAATTAGAGAACAGAGGTTCTTTGAACATAGGTTAAATTAATTTAGTCTTAACTACATAAAACAGAAGCCAATGTTTTTGTTTACAGCTAGATACGGATACTACCTAACATATAAAAAAAATCCATGATTGAATATGATAATATTACGGATTATGCAAGCCCGGACACGTAAAACTTGCTTATCGGAGAATGGCCGATATGTGAGTAGGCAGGATATGTCTGCCGCATGCCTAACGAGCTATGGGCACGTAAAACACAGGATCGACGTCTAGACACAGAACGTGGGGCTGCGGCAGACCACGAAGGAGATGATGGGACGACGTGGATGTCTTCCTTAAATAGAAATGAAAACGCAAAGAATTGTGATCGTCGGAAAAGGAAAGTACCGGGAAAAGGTCAATAACGCAAAATGTTAGTTTTTCATCCAAATCTATTTTATTGCTTTCAAATACGCTCATTCAAAAATTATACACCTGGACCAATAAATAATCCAGTCATCGAAACATTTTTAATGGGTTGGACGGAAGCCAGTCGTCCTCAGTGGCTCTTATGCGATTGAGTTTTTTGAGATAAATCAAGTCTTTTAGGAGTTTTAGCAACATGTTTTATATACAATTGAATTTCCAATGGTACGGATCGACTAGTGAGACACAGAAAGTCAAGTAGCTATCTGTCTCAAACTTGAATGAGGATTTACTATTTCCTTCACTTTTGCGATGTTAACAGTACAGTTGAAGACGTTGATGGCCTACCAGACCGTGGCAAATCTTTCATCAGATCTCGACCGCTTTTGAAAATACTATATAATATATAATAATATAATATAATATTCCACAACGTCGTCTAGTCTAGTCCCAAGCTAAGCAGAGCTTGTGTTATGGGTACTAGACAACTGATAAACATACTTATATATTTCTAAATACATACATAATTATAGATAAATTACACCCAGACACAGAAAAAATTATCATGCTCTTCACACAAACATTTGTCCTGAGTGAGAATCAAACCCACGACCTCCGGCATAACAGACAGGGCCACTAAACACTAGACTAACAGGCCAGTCCTACATTATACCAGCATATTAGTAAAGATATTTCTTCTCAGAAATTAGTTTAAGTGTAAAGGTTTGAGGATACTTTTTATTATGTTTATAAAATAAATAAAAAAAGGTTGGAACGATAAGAAAGTTGGAAAAAATCTTTACACTTAAATTTTGTACTGTAATCCATTTAATTCTACTTTTATACCTAAGATTTTTCGGTTAATAGGAACGTATCGTTCAGAGAATGAGCTACTTCTGGTATTCATAAAAGTAGAACTTGGCTTTACGAATTGTATGATGAAAAGATTCAAGTTTACACTGCTGAATTTAGTTACTATGTTAGAAATTATTCGATGGCCGCCTAAGTATGAAAAATTTTAAAACAGGCTTTTTTCTCATAAAGTGTTTTAAGGCACTTTTTACATCGCCAGGACACTCTTGAATGACAAAAAACACATCGCAGCTAAAACCTGTTCGCAAAATAAATATCATTCATCATAATCATTTGTATTGGTCACAGAACAGAGAATACAGGTAGAAGTACCCCTATACTGGCTAAGCACGGGAACCAGTGTCGCCAAACTCACACGATTGTATATAAAATCTTCTATTACACTCATAAAAAACAGTGATATGATTGGCTGCAAATTACGGACACCACTTAGCACGTATTTTCCCACTGCTGCGCAAAGGCCTCCCTCCACTCTTTGCGACGATCACAATTCTTTGCTTTTTCTTGGCATTTTGGAAGAAATCCACGTCGTCCCATCATCTCCTTCGTGGTCTGCCGCAGCTCCACATCGTTGCTGTGTCTAGACGTCGATCCTGTTTTTTACGTGCCCATAGCTCGTTAGGCATGCGGCAGACATATCCTGCCCACTCCCATATATGTTGGGCAGCCTTTTGAACTACATCAACGATTTGCGGTTTTGGAGCGCAGTGTAGTATTTGTTCGCAATCAATTGTGCTCAGTGAAACATGGTTTAAGCTTAGTACCATATTTAACAACTAGATGGCGTTATTAGTTAAGACGCACTTTCTACATCGCGGTGTCAAGATTGTACGTCAATAATCTATATACTGAACTAATATTTTTGGTAGTTCCGTTTCTCTTTACTAGATGGCGTTATTAGATGAGACGTACTTTCTGCATCGCGGTGTAGAGATTCTCCTTCGTTATGCTATATATGCTGTAAACTATTGGTTTTTTCGAGTTTGAGACCGGTGTTGAGGTCACGTCCGCGATACTAATATACAATTAATCGAAGTGTCCGGTGTTTCATTTATTCGAAGTCCGCGAAAGTTCGTACATGGTCCATCGAACCGGATAAGTGAGATCCAGAATCCGGATAGTGTTTTGTGATTCTTGGCGTAGAAACCAGGGTGGATCGCCCTGAAGCGCCGCACACCCAAGCTGGTGTGCACAAGTGTTGTGACCAGTGCTGCAGCTGAATTGGCGTGGAACAGCACCAGGAGTTGGCGCAGGGCGAACGGAGCTGGACACCAGAGAAGTGTGAGGTTGGAGCAGGGCGGACGGACTGGACATCATCAGCGCTAGCTGAGTGTGGCGCAGGGCGAGCAGCGGTGATCATCATACCTGGGTTCAAGACCTGGGTGACGCAGTCACCAGTCCAGTGAATACGGAGTCAGTGGTAGTGAAGTGCGGTTTGTTGAAGATAAAATCGTGAGTACATTCATTGATATAAATTGCAAGTCGGGTTTTCTCAAGATAGAAAATTTCGTCTGGAAGGTTTCTATTGAACAATAGTAGATTTTTATTGTATTCTATTCATAAGTTATAAAGTGAACCTACTTGAACTTATGATATTTGGTGTGTCTTTCTGTGTATCAATGTGCAATATTTGTTATTTTAATAGATTCGAGTGTGTTTGATATCAATCTAACGGGCTATATAAAAATAGTTGAATTTATATTTGATTGCGGTAAAACTTGAAATTATTTTTAAGATAAAATAGCAAATTTATTGTGTGGTTAACATTTTGTTTTGGTATTAAAGTAAATATTATTTAGTGGTCATATTAGCATCATCTTACAGCCTTAATAAAAACCATAAAAATGGAGGCTTTGTATAAATTGCAAAATAACACAAAACTTCTTATTGAAAAAGCTCAAATTAACTTTAAAAAATCCCCTAAAGAGAGAGTGACCAAAACATACGTTGAGACAAGATTAGAAGCGCTTGAGACATTGTGGAAAGAATTCTCCTCAACTCATAAAAATATAATACAAAATGATGCTCAACGAGATTCTGATAAGTATTTTGTTAACGATGTTTATGATATTACTGAAGAAACTTACATCTTACATAAGACTCAGTTAAAAGAAATTATGAGTACATTTGGCGTTAACAGTTCAGACCGTAGTTTAAAGACAAATGTCGACCACACGAAATCACACAATGTTAGGTTACCAAAGATAAATATTCCAAAGTTTTCGGGCAACTATGCCGAATGGACAACGTTTAATGATTTGTTCACATCGTTAATCCACAACAATGATAGTTTGGAAGACGTACAAAAAATGCACTATTTAAAAGGCTTATTGTCGGGAGAAGCAGATCAACTTGTTAGACATATTGCAGTTACTTCAGTCAATTACAAAGAGTGTTGGTCATTACTACATAGTAGATACAATAACAAGCGATTTTTGTCGAATTGTTTACTAAAGCGTTTGTTAACTCAGAATAATGTCACAGAATGCTCTAATGGCCTTAAAGGTTTATTAGATACCACAATGGAATGTATAAACGGTTTGAAAAATCTCGGAGTCGACGTGAGCACGTGGGACATCATAATAATATTTATAATTAGTTCAAAACTTGATATGGAATCACGAAAACAATGGGAGACTAAGATTAGCTCCAAAGACGAATTACCCATGCTCTCAGAGTTCAGAGATTTTTTAGAAGCCAGATTTCGTGCGCTCGAGTTCTCAGATACCAAGTCAAATAATCATAAACCAAAGGTTCTCCATGCAGTTAGTACCGACAATAAGGCCGTTGAAATAACTTGTCCATTCTGTAAGGAAACCCATAAAATTATTAATTGTAAGAAGTTTGCCCAAGAAAGTTACGAATCTCGACATAACTTCGCTCAAACCAGGCGCTTGTGTTATAATTGCTTAAACGGAAATCACTCCATTAAGTTTTGTCGACAAACTACTTCGTGTCGTATATGTAAGAAAAGGCATCATTCACTACTACATCCAAACTCAGGCTCAAACTCCACAGTAGTTAATGAAAGCTCTAATGCAGCAGCTGAAGTTAAGTCAGCAGTGTCTAGTGTTGCGGCATCGTTATCAGATGGCGAACCATCAACTTCAAACATAGTATCACATTTTTCTAAGGGGTCAGTACCTACTCAAGTTTTGTTGGCTACTGCTCTTGTCGAAGCACAGACAAGAAGTGGTTCTACACAACTGCTGAGAGCGTTATTGGATCAGGGATCTCAGGCATCATTCATAACGGAATCAGCAGTGCAGCTACTTGGACTAAAGAAGAAGCCGACCAAGTCGGTAATATCCGGAATAGGCGGAGAGGGAAGCGCCTTTGCTTCCAAGTTTACAGTCACTGTGACTATTCACTCACGCTTAGATCCAAATTTTAGTGTCCAAGTGCACGCCTTTGTATTAGGTAGCATTACGTCGCTTTTACCCTCAGAAAAATTAGAGCAGTCATCTTGGCTCGAGCTAAAGGAGATAGCTTTAGCTGATCCAGAGTTTCATACGCCAAGCAAGATAGACATCTTGCTTGGTGCGGAAATTTATGGTCAAGTTCTTAGAGAAGGTTTAATTCAAGGTCCACCAAATTTACCGGTAGCTCAGAAAACCGCTCTAGGTTGGGTCCTTTCTGGACAGATGTCGTCAACTCGTGACTCTATTCATTGTCATCACGTCATTCACAGCAGCTTAGATCAGGCTGATGACAACGCACTTTTGCAACAGTTCTGGGAAATAGAGTCTATTATCCCTAGTAAGAAGATCCTTTCTAACGAAGAGCAACGATATGAGGATATTTATGCACAAACTACGTACCGTGACAAAGAAGGTCGCTATGTGGTTAACCTTCCTTTCCGCGATCAAGACCCGCAGTGTCAGCATGGAAGGTCGAAAGACCTCGCAATAAAAAGATTTCTTCTTCTTGAAAATAAATTCAAGAAGAATCCGAAAATCAAAGCAAGATACACAGAAGCATTCCAAGAATACATCGACCTTGGTCATATGGAACTGGTACACGGTGATGACTGTAACATGAGCACTGCTGTTTATCTGCCACATCACGCCGTGGTACGTGAAGATAAAACAACAACTAAAGTTCGAATCGTGTTCGATGCTTCAATGAAGGGGTCAAATAACGTGTCTCTGAACGATGATCTCATGATTGGTCCAATGTTACAACCTCCGTTACGTCACATCATTATGAGATGGAGAATGCATCCCATAAGTCTCTGTGCTGACATTATAAAAATGTACAGACAGGTGAAGGTTTCTCCTGAACATGCAGAATTTCAGCGAGTAGTGTGGCGCGATCATCCAGAATCTGAAATAAAAGAATACAAATTAGTAAGAGCAACGTTCGGTACAGCAGCAGCTCCTTACCTTGCCATAAAAACTTTGCAGCAGGTAGGAATTGATGAAGGTGGAGATCATCCGAATATAGCTGAAATCATAAGACAGGAATTTTACGTAGACGATTTGATGACGGGATGTCAGACAGTTGAGGAAGGTTTATGTTTACAAAAGGGAATTACAGAGATACTTACCAAGGGCCGATTCCAATTGCAAAAGTGGGTTAGCAGCTGCGACGAACTAAATAAAAAAATGCAGGAGGATGCGGTAGAAAAGGTAAAGGAAGAAGAGGGAAAGGAGATCAAGTTGGATTCAGTCATCAAAGTTCTAGGACTTTCATGGGATCGGGGAAGTGATGTCTTCAAATACCAAGTGCAACTTGATCAACACCAGATTCCAGTCACCAAAAGAAGTGTGATATCGGACATCGCACGTCTATTTGATCCCCTTGGATGGGTGGCACCATGTGTTGTTACTGCCAAGATCTTCATTCAAAAGCTCTGGCTTGCTGGCCTGGAATGGGACGAAGAATTAACTCCTGAACTTCTTCAGGAGTGGGAAACTTATCGTTCAAATCTTGTCGAAACTAACAAATTCAGCATCCCTAGATGGGTAAACACAAAATCCGATGACCTGTTGATGGAGTTGCATGGATTCTGCGATGCGTCGATTGCTGCTTATGCCGCTGTGGTGTATATTAGAGTCATTGATGCCCACAAAAACATTCATGTTAGTTTGATTACCTCTCGAACTAAGGTTGTACCAGTAAAGCAGCAGTCAATTCCTCGTTTGGAGTTAATGGGGGCAGTGTTACTCTCCGAACTCATTTTTGAAGTTGCTGAAGTAATGAGAATCGCACGCTCTCAAATACACGCATGGACTGACTCATCAGTGGTTTTGGCATGGCTTAGTAAACATCCCAGTCACTGGACTACTTTCGTCGGAAACAGAGTGTCCACAATTCTCTCTTACGTTGACAACTCACATTGGGCTCATGTTCAATCTACTCATAACCCTGCAGATTTGGCATCTCGAGGTTTAACACCACAAGAACTCGTACGCAGCTCATTGTGGAGCCAAGGACCCTCATGGCTTCATGAGGAAATGATAGAATACACAAGACCCAAATCAATTGTCACCAACACGGAACAAAGATCAGTCAAGGTTCACGTCGTGACTGAACCTCTTCAGGAGAATCCTTTTTGGACGAAGTACTCAACATTACAAAGGTTAGTTCGAATAATAGCGTACTGCAGAAGAGTTCTTAGTTGGAAGAAGCAATCACACAGTGAAAAGAGATTTGAAAAATATCTAACTAAGGAAGAAATACAAGAAGCAACAAAGACATGTATAAGGCTGGTTCAGAATGAATAGTTTTCAGAGGAAATTAAGAGTATAAGAAAAACAGGAAGCGTGAAAGCGAAAAGCAAGCTTAAAAGTCTCTGTCCAGTAATTGATGATGATGGCATTCTCCGTGTTAGTGGACGCATTAATAATGCTAATGTAGATGAGGCTGTCAAACACCCCATCATCCTACCACCAAACAGTCACTTCACCAATCTAGTAATTGATGAAGCTCATAAGAAGACATTACATGGGGGACCAACACTAATGTTGAGTCAGCTGCGGACTAGGTATTGGATTCTTTCTGCCAAAGCAAGGATTAAGGCTCACGTACACAAATGTGTTAAGTGCAGGCGGTACTCAGCATCTATTCAAACCCCATTAATGGGTCAGTTACCAGCTAGTTGAGTCACCCCGGCAAAACCATTCCTAAACAGTGGCGTGGATTTTGCTGGTCCAATCAGTATTCGAACTTCAAAGGGTCGAGGTCACCGATCATATAAAGGGTACATTTGTGTCTTTGTATGCATGGTGACCAAGGCGATTCATTTGGAAGCCATCAGTGACTTGACATCTCAAGGTTTCATCGCTGGTTTTAAAAGATTTGTTGCTCGACGAGGTTTTGTCAGTGACATTTGGAGCGACAACGGAACTAATTTCGTTGGCGCTTCCAAGGAGCTTCGGCATTTAGTCGCTGCCGAAAATTCTTCCGTAGCAGTAGAAATTAAAGAGTGGTTAAGCAACAACAGCACTTCTTGGCATTTCATTCCGCCTCATTCCCCTAATTTCGGTGGCTTGTGGGAGGCCGGGGTGAAATCGACCAAATTTCACTTAAAACGCGTAATCGGAAATTCTACACTTACATTCGAAGAAATGTCAACACTTTTGTCCCAGGTAGAGGCGTGCCTAAATTCTAGACCGTTATCAGTGCTGCCTGATAATTCTACAGATCCTACTCCTTTAACACCAGGTCATTTTCTGATAGGGGAGCCTCTGATAACAGTGCCTGACCGCAATTATGAGAAGTCAAATATTAGCAACTTGAGACGTTGGCAAGTTACTCAACTTATGTTGCAAAACTTTTGGAAGCGATGGTCAAATGAATACTTGGTTCATCTACTACAGCGGTATAGATGGACACAAAATACCCCGGAACCAAATATCGGAGATATAGTTTTGGTCAAGGAGGACAACTTGCCTCCCGCTCGTTGGCTTTTGGGTAAAATCATAGACAAGCACCCTGGTTTGGACGAGGTTACACGAGTGGTGACACTCAAGTGTAACGGATCGATGATTAAACGACCTATATCAAAACTGTGCATTTTGCCAATTTCAAATTAATGTATATGTCAAATAGTTCATGTTAAGTGTTACTTATACTATAAGATTATAAGTTGTGTAAGTTTATACAGTCCACAAGATATTGTAAATTAGGTTTATACAGTCCACAAGACATTGTAAATTAGATAAGTTAATATACAATTCATAAGATATTGTAAATTCTTTCACGCCATCATTTGTTGCACACTTGTTGTTATTTCTCTTTTGAGCCCCTGACCTCATGGTGGGCGGTTTTGTAATGAAGGACATAAAATTATGCCCTTGGTGGGCGGTATGTTCGCAATCAATTGTGCTCAGTGAAACATGGTTTAAGCTTAGTACCATATTTAACAACTAGATGGCGTTATTAGTTAAGACGCACTTTCTACATCGCGGTGTCAAGATTGTACGTCAATAATCTATATACTGAACTAATATTTTTGGTAGTTCCGTTTCTCTTTACTAGATGGCGTTATTAGATGAGACGTACTTTCTGCATCGCGGTGTAGAGATTCTCCTTCGTTATGCTATATATGCTGTAAACTATTGGTTTTTTCGAGTTTGAGACCGGTGTTGAGGTCACGTCCGCGATACTAATATACAATTAATCGAAGTGTCCGGTGTTTCATTTATTCGAAGTCCGCGAAAGTTCGTACAGTATTCATTTTTTGAGGTATATACAAAAAACACTCAAGTATCAAAACCTTTTTGTCCTACTAGATCAGTTTCAATATTTTTTTGATTTGATCTCATTTTCTCTTGGTGCATTTTCATTAGACTAACTTTATAAAATATATTAAAACGTATAATAATTGTTATGATTTAATAACATGGCATTATATAATAATACAAATAAAACCATTAATAATAAAGCGCCTGCACGAAATGTAGTTGCTACTTTTTACTTAAGGTATTTTTGCTCGTCTAACTATTCAGGCGTAGCAAATGTCAAAAATTAAAAATTATGTTTGTAAAAAAACTACTAAGATCTCCGTCACCTACTGTTGATTTTTGGAGGTACTAAATCAGGTACAAAATACTAGTTTGATCAGAATGATGAAATTCGTTATAGTTTTGGAGTACATGCATGGTCCCGCCATTATAACGCGTTATAATGGCGGGGCCATGGTTATCGTGAAATTCTGTTTAAACCGTGTGAGGTACAAAAGTTTCAGGACGGGTACAAAATAGTACAAAAACGTACTAAATGTACGTGATAGAATCATTCCAATACAAGACTTGGTCCCGCCATTATGACGTTTATTATATATTAACCTGTACACTAGCTTATTTTAGGATGTATACAGAGTGTAACAAAAATGCATGTTCACATTTTAAATACTGCTTCTGCCCATAGAAATAGCCAACTTTCTTTACATTCATAGTCAATTAGATAGATAGATAGATGTATTCTTATTGTACACACAAAAAAAATAAATTACATAAAGAACTTAAAATTAATAGGGCGGTCTTATCACTAAAAGCGATCTCTTACAGACAACCTTTACTGTCTTTTTGTTCAATTACTATCTTTAGTGTATATATTTATGTTTTTGTGTAATGTTTGTAGGTTTAAGTGTATTACTATCTTTTTGTTTTTGATTTCCTTGAAGAAAGTTTTACATTGTCACGAGCAAAATATGATAACGAATTTCCGTTAAATCCTGTGCAATACGATCGAAAACAAAGATTTCCAAAGCGTAAATTAAGTACGAGATCATGTAAATGATGGAAGATCTGCTATTCTATCAACAGATGTGAAATTGATGGCTGCGAACAACGTTTCAACGATACCTCATGGATCAACTATGCCATCCCGACAAACCAGATACACAACAAACCAGAGTCTTGCAAGATGTACATACCACTCAACGATTCAGAGTTTCAATGTCTTCCACACAATTTTGACTTGAACAAAACGATGGCTTGTGAGAAATTTGTATATGAGGACGAATATTCACTTGTTAAAGAGGTCAGTAAAAGTGTACAATTTTTTTTTTATTAGGTTTTATTTTAATGCCTTGAATGTAATGCTCGAAATGCTTGGTCTAAGGCCGTGTCTACGTAGACGCGGCGCGTTGCGCGGCGCTTTGGGCGTTTCTTCGTACATTGCAGCAGCGGGCCGCGTCATCGCTCGCGCAAACACAAACATATGGCAATGTACGACGGACCGCCCGACGCGCCGCGCAACGCACCGCGTCTCCGTAATCGAGTACTAAGGCTCGTATTCTAGAACGATACTATAGAAAACTTTATTTTAAAGGATTCTGCCCACTACACCGTATCGTACCGTGGCTGTGCTAGGAAAATATCAAGCACCGAAGTAAACACGACACACACACAGGCATCTATGCTTATTAGAACGTATCTACAGCGATTATTAGTTGTCTATAACAAGTGTAATGAGGGTAGAATCCGTATATCATCCGCGTGTTATATTCTGAGAATATGAGAGAGGACATTAAGACACCTGGTTGAATATGAAAAATAATTTTAATTTATTCAACTACTTTCTATAAAAAAGAAATATTACCACTATAAAACAACACAGGGCACCACGTCAAAGAACCGTTTACCGTTTATAATGGTTTGGATTAAAACGGCTATCTTACGTGAATATATAATACGCTATCCCTTCGGCAAAAATCAAAACTGCCATCCGTGCCGTGCACGAATTATATCGACACCAGACATGAACGGTTTAGTGAGCATTCAAAGAATATTTTTACAATACATTAATAAAATATTTTTTTCTTTACACTTACCTAGCACGGTCATGGTATAATCAGGATATGGTACGGTGATGTGGTCCTTTGATTAGTCAATTTTTTTTTCGCAAAAATAACGAATTCAACCCCTTAACGCCCCCACCATTCATCTCCTCAATTTATCAAGCAGTGATCTTATGACCGAAAATAAATGCTTGACTTTCATTCTAGAATACAGACTCAAGAAGCTGTTCAGCTTTTAACATAGCAGTTGATATAATATAAGCGTACCACTGAAAATATTTCCACATTCGTAAAGCATTTGCGTGAAGTAATACTAAAATATTTGCAAAAGAAACTCTTACCCTTATTTGTGTAATATGAAACTGTGTCTGTTTGCGTATTCCACTTTCTCATGTCAACTGCTCTGTGAATATTGTTGATTTTGCCAAAAAAGAGCCTTGTATCATTGAAATGTATACATTCAATTTTATCTGATACATTTACTTTTGCATTTAGTGCCTCGCCCATTTTTTTTTCTGTGGGCGATTGTAGTCCGAGTCCATATGTAATTTGAATTTTCTAACAAATTACACGTAGACTCCTAACCAAGTTATGGGCTTTACATAATAATACTATATTTGTCCGCAGTAATCGAAGTACAGGAGGTGGACGCCACAGCGCGAAATATGTAACTCCACGCTCTAAACATGCTACTTAATTTTAAGACACTTGAGCAATTTCTAAGTTTCCTTCATCTTTCAGTTTAACCTCGGCTGTCAGGAATGGAAGAGGGCTTTGGTTGGGACCATCCACAACTGCGGAATGTTCGTCGCCATGTTATTCACTGGTGCAATATCTGACCGGTTTGGACGGAAAGTGGCTGTTGGCTTCGCGGCTACCACCAGCTTTATATTTGGTTTCTCGAGATCTTTTGCGCCAAATTATTTAACTTATGTAGCGTTGCATTTCTTGGAGGCGGCGTTTGGTGGCGGATTGTATCCGTCAGCTTATGTTTTTAGTGAGTACTTTTATTTTATTTGGGTCATTATAATTTCACTTCCTCCATGCCTTCTAAATACTACTCGAATAATTTCATAATCGAATTTAAAAACATAATTATTCGGAGGAGCTGAGTTCCTTCTCGAGGGAAGCATTCGCAATTAAGTAAATTTGGAATTCGGCAAGTTAGTTAGTTGCCAACTTAGACCAATATATTTTAGCAGCAGCAGCTATAAAAAGTTCTAGTTTTATTAGGCCTATGGGTTATCGTTATCTTAAAATTTATAATCACATACCATATTATCACACCTAATCATTTATCACGAAACGATTGTAACGATATAGTTTTTGCTAATATCGATAATTTGAAACAACAATGATATAATCTGAAAGATCAACATCAGTGAAGCACTTATTGATAGTCTCATAATAATCCTAAAGTAAGTTGCCATATTAAGATTTAATCTCTAAATGGAGACAATTTAGATATAATGATTATTCAGTAACAGCTCACTTAAGAACGATAAAGATCTTTAAATGATAAAATGTTTATTATTTTCTTTTCAATTTTTATTAAAACTGTTAGGAAAGATACCTATCACAATACGCTCTATCTTCAATATCGTTTACCATACACGGTGTTTCTCACGACATGCCCATATTAATCCTAATTTATTCCTTACAGTTATCGAGCTGGTCGGCCTTAAACAACGAGTCATAGTATCCGCCATGTGTAATATGACCTTCGTCATTGGCGTGGTCCTCATCGCCCTGCTAGCTTGGGTCATCGACAGCTGGCGCACCTACATCCTCATCCTCTACTGCCCAGCATTGATTGTTGTCATCTACATCTGGTTCATGAATGAAAGCGCCCGTTGGCTCCTTAGTAAAGGCAAAAGAGACAAAGCGGTGACAGTACTCAAAAAGGCAGCAAAGATCAACAATTTAGATCCTAGAAAACTTGAGCTGGACTCTTTAGGTGATCCTTTATTGAAAGTGGAAAGTAAAACTACAGATAAGAAATCCCAGTTTTCGAAGGCAATACGTTCAAGTATAATATGGAAAAGACTGATGATTTGTTCGTTCTTGTGGATGACATGTTCTTTAGTGTACTATGGGTTGTCAATTAACTCTGTGTCGTTGAGCAGCAACAGGTACGTGAGCTTCATGCTGGTGACGCTGGTGGAGATACCGGCGTACATCGTGGTTGTGATAGTGCTGGACAAGTATGGGCGGAAGCAGACGCTGGTGGCCACATATTTGACCTGTTCGTTGATGAGCTTGCTGTTCGCGTTTTTGCCAAGAAGTAAGTTTTAATTAGAATACTGTCTCTTTAGTTTAGTTTTACGTATATTTTACTATGGGTATTTTCCCATTGCCTATTAAATTCTTTGTTTACACTACATATCTAATAATCTTCCACAGCAATTTCTATTCTAATTCTTCAAACCTACTAATCTAATGTAGATACATATATTTAAGCACCAATTTAAAAGCGATAAAGGAGACTAGGTCAATGCCATAACACAATATTAATATTTATTATGTGTTTCGAGAACTAATGTCCGATCGTACAATTAATCATTTTTATTAAGCATTATATTTCAATCTATCGCCAATTGGTCACGCTATTGTGATATGAAAAGTAATACGTGCGCAATAGATATGTCATTCCTCATGTTACTTGAGGTCGGTGCAATACGTTTTCATCTTCCATTCTTGCCTGTCAATCGCCATGCTAACATTTACAGTAAATAAATGTAAGCATGGCGATATTTTTCATTTATGTTTGCCATGCCTTGTACAAGCTATCAATTTCTTCTTTGGCCTTCCATGTATGCAATGCTCTTCAGCAATAGTCATATCATTGTCGACCATTCATTATTTCTGTCTGTACTATATTTTCCGTCTTAACCTTTACTGTCAAAGATGCACTCCTTTATTTATTGTAACTTGTAAAGATTTGAACATTTGCCAACAAACTACACCACTATTTTTTAATTATGGCAAATACTTAAAGGGTTTATCAGAAAAGGTCTTGTTATTATTTAAGTAAAGTCTCAATGCATAATATTCATAAACAGCAAAGTTATGAGAGTTTGTTTATATCCCAAAATCTCACTCAATTTCTGGAAACATTGTACAGGTTATTGTTTATGAATGAAAGAATGTCAATAAAAATGGAAAAACACTGCGCTTAGTATTTTCTAGTAGTAATTGTTATGAATAATGATTCAATTATGAGTTTACCAATAATGACAAATTTTCGTGCACAATTTTGGAATTTCGTTTTTTGTACTTTTGACTACACAAATATCATCAGTAACGGGTACTGATTGAGCCCCATTTTTTTGTGCACTAATTAAAAAATAGGGGTGTATATTATAAGGCTAACATAATAAAATAACCACCGTGTTGAATTGAAGTATATTCAAATAAGCACTGGAGGATACACCTGCTTATATTACTACCGCATTTCCTCTTTGCTGACAGTCATGTGGAGTACCTCAGGGTATATAGTTATTCATTTTCGAAACATTGATGATTATAAATATGTATTATAAATATGTAAACTTTTGGTCGTTTCCTTCAGAGTCAAACAAAGCATAAAGGGATAAAGGTAAATCAAGAATCAAATGAGCGCACGTGTTATTCCTACCATAACAAGAGTTCTAATATATTAAGAAATAAAACAAAAAAAAAATGGGTAAGTGCGAGTCGTTCTCGCGCACTGAGGGTTCCGTATAAACTTACCTATGTAAATATGTAGTTCAATTCCCAAATTGACTCTCGAAAATTTTATTGAGATGCAAAAAGTATCCTTTTTCGTGACGTAACAAAAAATTTAATGTTTTCAGATTTATTCCTATATCTGTACAAAACTCTGCTTTATGCCAAATATCAAGAATCTGGGTCAACGGGAAATACCCTATGAATTTTGATTCCTTGAAAGTATCGAAATGTACGATTTTTGCGACATAAACGGCCATAATCATTTTTTTGCGTAAATTTAGAAGTTTGTTATTTTCACTGCTTCAAGGGATCGTAGATCTTAATATATAGTTTTAATTTCAACTCGATACGTCCACGAGTTCCCGAGATAAAGGATCTTAAACAGACAGACAAAAAAAGTGATCCAATAAGGGTTCCGATTTGAGGTACGGGACCCTAAAACTGGACAAATTAAACATCTATTTTTAAACTACCTACATGACAAGCAGACAGCCCAACAAAGTGATCTAATAAGGGTTCCGCTGTTTTCCTTTTGAGCTACGGGACCCTAAAACTGGACAAATTGAACATCTATTTTTAAACACACCGATTAATTCATTATTTAATTATAAATTATTACCTCATACATCGACAAGGCTATATCTGTACATAAACAAGCCTACAGAAAACATTTGAATGTAAATAATGAATCAGCAGTAAACATATAATGCGTCTGTAAACATGTTTTGTTTACTACGGAAACTAAACGCGGATATATCGAATTTAGTTTACAAGTGGATTTAATTAAGGCTGGTTACACATCCGCGGTTTTGATCGCGCGACTAATATCCATGACGCGAAAGTTACGAACAGAATTGAATGTTGTTTAGATCAAACATTACTTAATATTACATTTGAAATGTGGTATTTTTTGACTGAAGTTCAGTGCCTGTTTTAATATGACATGTGTATTTTTGAAACAGGTGCGATTTCGGTTAAATAGAACTGACTAATTTATTGTTTTATTAACTGAGTAACTCAACGAAATGTGCCGAAAAGGCTGACTCAGTACATTTACTCTCAAATAATACAAATACAATATCAATCATCATCATCTAATCATCCCTATGCCAAATAAAAATCAATGTAACTGTATTCTAAACCTGATAATGTAGTAACGTGCGATGACAAATCAAAACTAAAAAAAAACTCTGTAAAAATAAAAGCAATTATGATGAAGTAGTAAATTAAACAAAGCCTGTTTGATCAAAAAACAGATCTTGTCAGAAAACTGATCCTGGCAGGTTTTGTAGTTTTGAGATGAAATGTAATTTGGAAAAGACACCCAATCTTCTGCTTACAGGGATTGTATTGTATGTTTAAAGGAAGATAACTACAAACGAGTAAAATAAAGAACAACGGCGAGATATTTGTTTACGAAATTATTATATGTCTAAATATTTCACCATATACTGACGAAATAATTTACTAATTTTTATCAAATTAAGCTAATGAAAAATCGTCATAATTGAAAACTGAATTGAATAGAGTTTTTACGGTAAATAAATAGTCATGGCTTACTTTCCTTTTTTTTTAGCCGACTTGACTTCATAACTTTTGGCTAAACTAAACATTTAATGTTGCCAATAATATAAATAAATAAATAAAGTTGGTCAAGTAACATAATACACTGTTTTATTGGCTGCATTCATATACTTAAAAAATACATTTCCGCACTAAATAATAAAAATAACTATTTGTGCTTAGAATATAGTGGTTATAATGACACATATGACATCGTAGTGCAATTGGAGTATAACAACATTATCAAATAAAACCATGGCTTTAAGACATTTAAATTGTCATCCAGATTTTAAAAAAAAAACACGACATAGCGTCTTATCGTTCGTTCAAAAATACGTTTATTGATTTTTTTTTTATTAATCCTTATGAATTTTAAAAATGACAATAATTTCTATGTACTTCCTTAGGTACGTAGGTATTATTGACATAATATACGAGAATTCTATTAATAGTAACGTCTAAGACAAAATGGTTTAGAAATTTAATCTATATACTTTTGTATATTTTTGATCACTATGTCACTAAATATATATACCAGCAAAATTTTGTTCGGAACTTTGCCATGATCCTTTATGCAAATTTCTTTTACAGAAATCTACAGATGTTTATTTATTAAAAAGGAGTCAGTGTAGCTTACTACAGCCTTAACTAAAATCAAAATTACCTAGTAAAAATGTACCATTAAACGTAAAATATCTAGTTACTTTCAATAGTCGCACAATAAATCGACATTGTGAAAGCAGTCTTCGCAGGCGCGTCAGTGCGTCGACCTTGCAAATGTGGCGAAACATTCTACACGTGTGTACTGCGCTTAGCTTCGTAAACCAACGATCACGATCTTAGGCCCGTATTACAGAACTACAATCAAGACTCAAGCATTACTTAAAACTAGTCTCAGTTGGAGTTTTAATTTTAGAACTTAACTTGAGCAGAGAAACTACAATCAATAATCACCTGAGCAATGTCACTTTAAAATAATATTTTTTACGTATTATGGAACAGTGCTTGAGGCTTGACTGAGCTCCACTCAATGTGTCCTTATTTTAAAATCTCAATCAGCTCAGAGTCACTGCTTGATTGCAAGATTTTCAATAGAAAACAAACAATTATTCAGGGTTACCACAATGATAGCTTACTCACGTAATCAGAGATCAAAATCTCTACTCAAGCGTTGTTTAGTTTGATTTGAGTTTGAGGATAGTTCTAAAATAAACTGAACGCTTAAGTCGAGATTCTTCGCTCAAGCAGTAATCGGTTGAACGCAGTTTAAGTAGTACTTGAGTAAGGTTCTGTAATACGGGCCTTAGGTTCGACCTTAATCGTAATCAGCAGGAGTAATAAAAGTAATAGTTATTATATTAAATGTGACATTATTGCAACCATCTTTTTTTGGCTTTCTTCTTGACTCTATTAATCATATTTAAGGCCCATGCGCTTCATTTCTGGTCCTTCGTTTTAAATTGGGAGCAATAAAAGTATATGTAATACTGATTATTATTATATGACTGACCTGTTGGTCTAGTAGTTAGTGGCCCTGACTGCTATGCCGGAGGTCGTGGGTTCGATTCCCAACCAAAACAAATGTTTGTGTGATGAGTAATTTATCTATAATATGTATGTATTTAGAAATATATAAGTTTGTTTATCAGTTGTCTAGTATTCATAACACAAGCTCTGCGTAGCTTGGGACTAGACAGCGTTGTGTGTGATAGTTGTGGAATATTATTTCAACCAATATCTCTTTGGCTTTCTCTGTGTCTTTTTTCCATCAACATTAATCTTTACGCATGAGCTTCATCTTTGGTCCTTCGTTGACAATACTGGGATGTTAACATTATTATCCTCCCCATCCCATGCTCTGGCGTTAAATTCCATAAATAATAATAATCCTTGTTGTCTTGCTTCTACTAACTCCGACTTCTTTTGCAGACGACTACTGGTCCATCCCTCTGTACCTGATCGGCAAGTGGAGCGTGACCCTCGCCTACAGCTCCGTGTACATCTACGTGTCAGAAGTGTTCCCCACCAACATGCGTCAGACGCTCATCAGCGTGTGTTCCACGGCTGGAAGGATTGGCTCGCTAATTGCACCGATGACTCCTTTGTTGGTCAGTAATGCGAGCTGTTTAGTTATTTCATTTTAGACAAAATAAACCAAGGTTTTTTTTACTATTGGGTGTGGGCACGGGCGTAACTACTGCCGTATCAACCGTGTCAATGATATAGGGCCTTCGAGCTAGAAGGGCCCCAAAGTGTGCAATAATTCGTAACATGTCATCATATCCACAATCTTAAATTCTCTTCTTGATAAAATGCCTGTAATTAATTAGTAAGTACCCAATGACTATAATTGATAGTGTTCCGATATTTTAACTCGGTCCGCTTGTTCTAGAATTTTCAACATAAGATCACAATAAAAATTTATCTACCCTAGTCCAGAATACTGTTTTAAACGAGCTCATTTTCAATCGGGACTTGTAAACCTATCCAGTCATCCAGTCTTGTTTCATTCAATATTAGACACAGGGCCTCTGTCAAACTAGCTATGCCACTGGGTGTAAGAAATGAATAAATATCTTCTCCCAATCTGGGTGGAGCGAAGAATTTTACTGAAGAAAAAAAGCTTTTTACTGACTACCTGTGTTCCTACAGTAAATCTTTGCTTTCCGAAAGCGTGGAAACTCTTTGTAACGATCCCGCTAATGTGAAGGCGCCCTTTATACACACATTGTTTAGCACAGTCAGTTTCAAAATATAATGTGTGGGGGAAAAAGTGTTACCAAAGTTATTGTAGAGTTGTTTTAAAGTGGCTACTAGACACTCCGAATATATAGAGTGCGAATCGTTAGCAACTCGAAAATAGAATACTTTTTGCCTATCTTATCAAACCTAAGCACGTGTATCATTCATTTATTCATTCATTTTAGAAAGTAACCAATATTTTTTATCTTACAGTCCTTGTACCACAAATCCATGCCGACTGTAATCTTCGCAGCCATGTGCCTGATATCCAGTACCCTCGTCCTGATGCTACCAGAAACACGTAACATGACGCTCCCAGACACCATCGAGGAAGCAGAGGCCCTCTCCAGGAACAGAACCAAGAATTAAGGCTGTATATCTTAAAAAATTAACTAAGTAGGTATAAATGTCCGAAATTATAAAGACATTAGGAATCATTTTGTGTTGAAATGCAGCTGGTAATTTGAGAAAAGATTTCGTAAAAAGTTGATAGTTTTAAAGCTAATTGTGAGGTGTGTTCTTAATTTGCCATGTTTTTATTCGTACCTTAAGATGCCATTCCAACCTCGGCTGCAGGCTGTATATGCGGCGGCTGCACGAAGCCGGGTGCAGCTACTCGACTGGATATCTGTGTAAACAATTCCGTACGCGGCTGCGGCTGCAGGTCGCGGTAGCACTCGCAGCTGAGACTCGGCAGCACGACTGGTTTTCTATGTATGGATTTCTGTGGAAACAATTTCGAACGTAGCATCACATGTTACCGCCGCATGCTGCCTGCAACCCAGGTTGGAATGGTGCCTTTACAATAAAAAAAAAATATTGTTAAAAATGCCTACCAAATGTGGGGATTTTTAGGGCGAATTAAGAATACAATAATGTTGATACCCGGTTGATCCGGTGAGATCGTGTTGTATAGAGATGATCCAATGTATCGTCATGTAACATTATGTGTAGTCCTTGTTTACAATGCACTTTTATGTTTAGTTACTTATATACTGATCTTAAAAGACTAAGTACTTACACAAAATACTTAAAGATAATAATAATTAATACAAACAAATTAAACTGTGTATCCTAAACCGCGTAAAATTGGGAACAGAGTGCATAGTCCCAAACACTATCATTGAAAAGGGAGGCTCCTATGATTAGATACGTTTTATGTCTGATCCGGGCAACTGCCCGAGAGATGAAGTCAGTAATCGAAAAACATTTTTTGCGATTACCGACTTATTGCCCGAAGGCGTCGATATGTTTAAATCGCGCGGATAACACTAATTTCGCGTTTCGCGATGCAGGAATTCGTAGTTTAGTTCCTTTTTAACGCCATAGATGTCGCTACACAGTTTTCAAATACACGTATACAGGTTGACTGGTAATAATTAGTGACCGATACTTAAACACGTGATTGTAGTCATTATAACAAACAACTTTTACTACTGGACCAAATCTGAAATGGCGAAAAAAATCTACTGGTACATTTATGTTCGCCTAACTGGTCAAAATATACTGAACTTGCTGAATTTTTTCGCGATTTTAGGTTTAGTCCCATTGTAAATTTGTTTGTTATCGTGACTACAATCACGTATTTAACTATCGGTCACTAATTACCAGTCACCCGATGTAGATAGGTACTACAAAGATTCACAAAATAAATTAAAATATAAAATCATTACCGCGCCATCGTCTTGTTCTCGAATCTGTGAAGTTACACAATTCAATGAGCTTTGATTCTCGTTTACAACTTCGTAGACTATTATAGACACTTTGCTAAACCATTATCATTACTCACGAACAATTTACTTCTGAATAACTTAAGTCTCCTTACAAAATCACTGGAATTCCAGGCTTTAAGTTCCTCTTTCAAAGAATATCGGAAATAAAAAACCGATGACTAAATGGTGAATTATGTTTTGCGATTTGCCATTTTGAAATAAAATAATTTTACCAAACCATTACAATAATACTTTAAATTGGTTACAATGGTTAGGATTTCACCATTAAGTTAAGTAATACATCAGTGCCCGACTACACAGTCCGATTTAGCTGACGAATTGTGCGTGGCAAATAAGTTGAATTAAAATCGCCATCGTTGCTATGGTGCCGCACTTCGGTATACAAAGCATAGCCAGCCTTTCGGTATTTATCAGGATGCATTTTGAAGAGTGTGGGCGGGAATTAATTGACTTGATTGCGCTATCACCTTTCTGCCATCAGACAAGCTGACGTATGGCAAATGTCTATCCTTACATTGTTAACACCTCTGATCTACGGTCCGTTTCGCCTCAACGTTTATACCGCGTATGTACATCGAAAAACTGGAGCAATTTGCCTGCTGCGGTCTTCTCGTCCGATTATAATATAGGGTCTTCAAGGCAAGATCGAGGGAATTAGTCTCTTAATAAACTATTGCGCTTCACCACCAATGATTGCATCACTTGCCATCAGGTGAGATCGCAGTCAAGCACTGGTTTATATCAATTTAAAAAAAATAACGACCATTTTCGTTTGCCTTTTCATGTAAGATAAAATAAGCTGTAAAATAATTTTTCATTCTACTTCGACCCATTGCAAACTCAATGGGAATCTAGAACTCTCTTAGACTTCACCAACACGCCATAAATTTCAAAATGGAATTGCAGTTTTATGACCTTTTTGATATGTTTTATAACAAAGATTCAAACTTAAGCCTCCCTCCATTTTCCTTTGATACATTGTGTTTTATTATCCGATATTCACATACTCGTGACCATATTTTTAATGTGCTAGAGTATGGATTAATTGGACGTAAAGTATTAGAAGTATAACAAAGAGATTTAAAGAGATATTATAGAGCGAAGATCAGAAGAAATGTTTTAGAAAAACTGCCATCCTATATCATCTAGCTTTCAATAGTAAAAATGCGAATTAAATTTATAATTACATGTTTTTACGCTATTTTTTCTAAAACTATTTGCGAAAATGATTGAATTCTAATTAATTACAGAGTAAATACGAAAAATATTTATGAATATAAACTGAAGTTAGGTCGAGTCGGCCACACTAGACTGAACGACTTACTACCTAGATAACAAGTCTCTGATTACGATTTTGTTTGCTATGTCCTGTCTATTGGTAGTATATATTTAAAGTCTTAGAAGTAAAATAACTGCATAGGATTATGCGGTTGGAGTTTCCTTACGTGATCGGATCAGAAATGAAGATATCTGCAGGTTCTCCTCCTGATATATGGCTCTGAAACGTGGTTGCGAATAATAGAGGGCTTAAATTAAGCTTACATCAGATGGCTTAAAGTATAATAGAGAAGGCTTGCATGGAGCGTCATTTTGTGATCGAATCAGAAATGAAGATATCCGCAGGAGAACCAAGGTTACCGACATAGCCCGAATCGCCAAATTTAAGTCACAGTGGACAGGATACATTGCTCATAAAAGTGACGGTCAATAGGGCCGAAAGATTCTGAAGTGGCGACCACGTACCGCAAGACACAGCGTTGGAAAGCCTTCCTTAAAGTGGACCAGTGACCTGGTGAGGGTTGCGGGAATACGATGGATACAAGACGCACAGGACGGGTCAGACTTGTGGTGACACTTAGGGGAGGCCTATTTCCAGCAGTGAACGTCTTTCGGCTGAATTTATGTTGATGATGATTATGGCTGTGTGATCGGGCACTAATCTAAAACAACTTTCCTCATCTGTCTGTTCTAAACCACCAAATCTTCCTAAACCACGCTACAAATATTGATGAGGTTGTCACTTATAGAAATAACCATAGACGAGGAAGGTTTTTGCGTACAATTTGCACCCACACAAAACCGGTGTGAGTCACTGTAGGAAAACCAGTAAAACTAACTTTGAATTCATATATTCAAAAACATTACAATTTATTTGGTTACTTAACTCGAATAAATCACTTAATTTTATTGTATAGTTTAAAGTAATTCACAATGCTCTGCATTACAAAGATAGATAATCATTGAATAAAAATGAAAATGTAAAAAAAAAACAAAGATGTAGTCCAATGTTGGGCGAGGTTACGTTGGTTTTATCAGCACAAAGGTCTTTAAACTTAATATTAAAATAATAATTTGACAATTTATTTACAAAGACGAACTTAACACTGTTTAGATTCTATTTTGGGTAGATTGCACAAAGTTTTTATGTCTGATGGTCTAAAAGATGCAGTTTTTTATGAAAATTAATGTGAGCAATGAGCATGCCGTTATTTCCTTGGTTTAATTAAGTTTGGAGCCATTCATATTAGTGGTGATCTAGAATCGTGTCATTCTTGCAGGGACGCTCGTCATCAGCGTCTATTGAAGGATAAGGCAAAAAATTAAGAGGTTCTCAAGTTAGTGCTCCACCACCTGCATTTCAAGATTTTTTCTTACTTGAAGCACTGGACTGTCAAATTTTGCCAAGTTCCTCAAATTATCAATCGGCTGCTCTTCTTGTGTTTTAAATTCTCCTCTAACCGTTTTGGTCCTTTCAGCTACGTTTTCAAACTGTGAAAGATAGTACTTGTGCTTTTTTTGCGTAATTCTTCAGTACTTTTCTGAAATTGAAGGCTTTTTTCATAATAAATTGATACCTGAAACTAAAAAATGAAATACATTTTAAATAATAATATCATTGCAATTCATTTATTTATTAATTTCTGTAATATTACAAGTTAATTTCAGGAAGAAATTAATTGGTTTTTACAATGATCCTGTGACAATGTTGCTCTCAAAAATGCGAACGAATTGTGCTGAAAACATCAACTATACCAACATCAATCTTAATTTATTTCCTTAATTTACGTTAATATTTAACAGTATTTTTGTATTAAGTGTTTACTTTTCATAATTATTAGTTTTAAAGTTTAGTGTGGGACCAATATATTTAAAACATCGTCCATAAACTACGTTTGTAATTAAATTTGAATCATTTCAAACTTACAATATTGAGGAGCATAGACGAATTTTTATATGAAAATGTATTTCTAAAACTGAATATTGATATAAATTTTATAATTAATGTACACCTAAAGAAGAAAAAACAGATGAAGTGATGCTTATTTCTAAAAATTATAATTATTTCATAATTTTTATTCTTTTAACGAACTCAAAGAGCTATACAAAACATTAAAATTATAAGTTTCCGTAAACACTACAAATCTCGATAAAGATTTGATTAAAACGAAATTTTTCAATATGCATGGCACTTCTTAACATGCGCAACTAATGGCCGAATGAAATTATGATGAGTTTAAAGATGAATTCATTTCTAATGACTAAATCATCACGCAATTATGATGCCACCTTGATTGCTTCATTATTTTCATTATTAATTTTATTGTGATTTCATTGTTGAACATAATAACAATGTCAGCTTACCATTTATCATCTATTATTTACACGAAACTTATATAAAAACTAAATGTATATTTAATCACTTTTTGGATTGGATCGTTATAATCATAATTACTCTGGTGATAGATTATCATCACAATGTAGTGACAGATTTGAAATTATGGATAATTGTCAAATGCATTATTAATGCTATTTAGTGGGGATTTACATATTAATGTAACTATAG
Source organism: Leucania comma (assembly GCA_958295575.1). Taxonomy (NCBI): domain Eukaryota; kingdom Metazoa; phylum Arthropoda; class Insecta; order Lepidoptera; family Noctuidae; genus Leucania; species Leucania comma. The sequence goes on along the minus strand of OY282476.1, from coordinate 5,070,852 downwards.
TTAAGGATAAGAGCTTTGACATGTAACCACAATGAATGATGTCAAATTTTATGTGAGATGATGTTGATTAAAATTATGTCATTTTACTCTGTGAATTAGCATTCAATAATCGAGCATTAGTTATTAACCATTCATAGTTATATTTTTTTTGTACAAATGCCTTCGAATTACAAAGGAAAAGCTTGAAAAATAGATAAAAACAATCTAACGAAATTCATATATAATTTCGTAAACAAATACGTGTTAAAGCCGCCAGTAATATTTTGATCGAAATTCAACACTGATCTGCAAAATAAAAAAATACTTAAGAAATTTTTAATTTATCCATTTACCGTGGCTTTTTCACTTTTATATATTTATTTTCAAGTTTGTTAAATTTAAAGGTGATAAGAGCTCATACACTCACACATCAGAGTGTAGTGTGAGTGTATAAGCCTTTAACACTTTATTCCTGGAAAAGACCAGATGTTAAAGTGAGTATGTATGGATTCAAAAAAATATTAACACCTTTTGGAAAAGGATATTTTTCTTATGGCGTAGTTTGTGGACATACCTTTTGTAGTGATACAACCGAATTACTACTGCACCCAGCATTTTTAGTTTATTAATCTAAAAATACATTTTTAGTATTTTATTAATTTAAGTAATTACTGTAATAATATTACTATTATTGTGTAGTACAGCAGTGATTGTCTTTATTGTGCTTTTATGATACCTATTATTATTTATTACTTAATTTGTATTTGGTACAAATACATTTTTGTTGAATACACAATTTGTATAATAAACCTTTTGTAAAATACTCTTTGTATAATTTATCAGGAAAACCCACTGCATTCATGTTGTAACTTTGTCTTCATTTTCATTTTTAATAGGGAAATGATTCAGTTCAATACTTACATAATCTATTTGTACTAAAATATAATAGCAGTAGCTTGTGCCCGCGGCTTCGCTGGCATAAAACCCTTGTTCACCCCCTTAAGATTTGAATTTCGAAAAACCCATTCTTGTTCCTCGCCTGCATCTTAAAAACAACACCTGTAAAGAAATTCAGCCATCTAGAGCCAGGGGTTTAGGGCGGACAATAATGAGAGCAAACAGGCGAGACAGCGCTCTCGGCCGAATACTGGGTATGTATGAACATAGCGCGGAGTGCTCGGCCCTTGCGCTTATCTCAACAACTCGCTTACATCATTGTCTCGGCCGAGCAAGATTTTACTGCCCTTGTACTCGGTACGTGTGATCAAGGCATAAGGCAGGCCTTCTCTTTATATATTTAATAGATAGTGTAAACCATAAAGCAGACCTATTTCAATAAATAACAGCAATTGAAAACCATAGAGGTAAGGGCCACTTCCTGCAAAAAAATTACAAAGAATTAGAACTAAATATTTATTTATTTATTCATTAATTAAAAGCTTTATGCACACACAAACACAGAGGCGGACTAACAAAAAGAAAATACAAATAATCAGAACCAAATATTTACATTGCAAAAGTTCTCGAAGAAGACGTAATTTAATTTCGCCACGCATAAGTCTTTTGTCGCTTCTCAACCACAACAAGAGAACACGAACCTCCATTTAAGTATCATTACCATAGTAATAGTTTCAGCATACCTGGCTCATTAAACTTCCCCGCAACGCTCCAACTTACTTTAAATATTTAACTAAGCTTAAGTAATTACTTAAGTATGCAAGGGGTGCGATGACGTTGATGGTTCCTCATGATTAATTGTTCTAAAGTATGGCCGCAGTACTCGTGGTTACAGGTTAATGGGCCGATGATATGTCACTCCCATCTGACAGGTTAAGTTCGATACGGGGTTGCGCGCAATCACGATTATTGCTCGAGGGCTATTACAGGATTATATGATTTTGTTGTGCAATTTATGTGAAAGCATTGCAGAGCTTTTGAATTAACTGCTTTAAGTATAGTTGGTTGAAATAGGGGTTGGCATTTATTTGAAGATTATTATGTTGGAGTGAGCTTTTAGTATTTTAGAAGGTTTCTGGCATAGCCCAAAAATTCGCCAAACTTAAGCGGCAGTGAGCAGGGTACATTGCTTGGAGGCAGAAAGTCGCCGATGGTGCTAAAAGGAGAGACAACTGCGTCGTGGCCGTTGCAGCGTTGAAAGGCTTCCCACAAGCCCTGGTGAGGCTCGTGGAAATCCGATGGATGAAAGACACATAGTACTGGTCGTTGTGGTGATACTTGGGGGAGCCCTGTGTCCAGCAGTGGACGTCTAAGAGCTGAAATAATGATGATTTAAATCTTTTTACATCGTATAAAACAAATTCACTTTCTGCGCCGGTTTACTTACCCGTTAACTACTCTTGAATCACGCTACGGATTTTGATGCGGTTTTCACTACCAGAAAAAACAATAAACGAGGAAAATTTATATACATATTTTACATCCGGGCAAAGCCGGGGCGCATCACTAGTTCAGGATAAGAAGGCATAAACATAGAAAATGATCTTGCTATAAAAAATGTCGATGAAAATAACAACTTTTGCTTATACCATGGTTTATCTATCGCCTTTCTAAACAAAAAAGGATGTAATTCAGCTCCTAAGAATATCTTTTATTCGAATTTCCAACATTACCATCGCGCAAAAATATCTTCAAACTCCCAGAACGCTCCAAGAGAAAGCACACATTAAAAAGAAGGCTCTCTGCACGCCACAAAGCATTTTAATTTCACAAAAATTGCCTTCTTGAAACGGAGGCAGTGCTAGTTTTCTCTTGTTTTTCATTTAAAGCTAGACACATGGCCACAGACCGTGTTTTTTGGGGTGTGAAAACGGCCTACAGCAAACTTTAGTGCTCTACCTAACAATGCAGCTAGAAGGAATGAAGTATAGATGTGGGAAAGTTGGATATGCCACCTTTCCATTGCTACATTTATATAGGGATATCATGAAATACCCACTCAAAAAGGTGCGACGGTAACTCTACAGCAGGTTACAAATTGATAAAAATAATAATGATGGCAATAATAATAATGGGCAATGGAAAGGGCTATGCTCGGAGTTTCCTTGCGTGATCGTATCAGAAATATAGGTATCCGCAGGAGAATCAAGGTTGCCGACATTTTACTTTATTTTATTTTGGGATAAAAAACAGGAGTACAATTAATTATTATAAATACTATCTTACTAACTAAACAAAATATTCATTATACTACTAGTAACATTATCCACTTATTACTATTTTCTTGATATTGAGACAATAAAAAAACAATAAACAAAATAATATGAAAGTGAAGAGTAATGAATGATGGAAGGAATTAATGCTATCTAATAAAGAAATATAGGACATAGCACGAAGAATCGCCAAACTTAAGTGGCAGTGGGCAGGGCACATTGCTCGCAGAACGGATGGCCGTTGGGGCCGAAAGGTTATGGAATGGCGACCGCTTACCATAAGACGCAGTGTTGGAAGGCCTCCTACAAGGTGGGTCGATGACCTGGCAAGAGTTACGGGAATCCGATGGATGCGAGATGCACAGGACCGTTCATCGTGGCGACACTTGGGGAGGCCTATGTCCAACAGTGGACGTCTTTCGGCTGACATGATGATGATGATGAAAAATAATAATACTATATTTCTATGACGTACCTAAATGGTTATCAATACAACAACAAAATAACTTATCAAAATATACAATTAGATCAAAAGGTTTATAGCAATTAATGAAGCCGTAGAAACAAAGGCCCTTGACGAGGTTGTCTGCTCTTTGTTGTTATAAGATTGTATACAATATAGGTGGGTACATACAATAGCGAATCCATCAGCCGTCATGACACGAGGCTTCCAACAGTACACGTGTAAGATATTTAATTTTAGACTCAACGATCTCTTCTCTTTCTGACACTGATTTGAATAGCATAATTTATTAGTACACGTATACTTAAAAGTATCAAATACTTTCAGCTATATTTAAAGTCTTATTGAAGACAATTTCCTCCAATCTACCAGAATCAGTCGTCAGGACAGCGGAAAAAATCTTTTACTAATCTATAACAATTCAAAAAACACAAGCTTGCATTTTTTTTTTCTTTTTTGAATGAGAGGGCGCGTCACTGATTAAAACCCACCTTTGCGTTTTAGGCCTTGGTCACACTTTCAAACGTTCTCGCAGCCCAACACAAGTATACCAACAAAAATAAAAAAAAACAATGCCGCATCTCACATTGTTTTAAGAACGTCTTCAGTGCGTGTTCCAAGCCGAGGGAAGGTATCTTGCTGCAACAATAGCGCGGTCCCGCCACTTTTGTGTCTAACACTCGGGTCGCGGCGCCTCCCAAAATATTGCACTTCTCTAAATCGCCACATAGTGCTGTGAAGCGTATCGATGGCACGAACTATCGATATAATGACAACAGAGACAAAGTGAAATTCTGGCAGAAATCAGAATCGTATATTTCAAATAGACCAATTACAGGCACTTTTGAATTGTCAAAATGTAGGTCAGTCCAAAAAAAAGTGAAGCCAAATTGCAAGCACCAAAGCGTAGATCTCTATGGGGAAGAACGTGCAAGAAACTTCATAGACACTCTTTTTAAATCATATTATGAGTTACATAAAACTTGGTTACACATTTCTTGTCACTTCCACTATATGAGCGCAATGAAAAAAAAATAGAAAGCAAAGCCAAAAAAAAGGATACCAAGTAATGAAAAAATTAAATAAACTAATTAAAAAATTGTAATTGAAATTCTGTCAATAATGATAGTTTTTCAAAATATTTGATAACCTCGTAAGTAACGCTTCCCTAGCGTTTTTCAATCCAATATATTTTGAACTTTTTAAAAATGGTTTTGGTTGTCATAATGTCACTTTGTTTAAGCACCTTTATCGTCTAGAACTTATTGTAAAAAATGATGCGAGCCAAATGTATTGTTTGATAAACTCTACTCTTCGTAAATAAACATCCGAAAATGTTTTTACCTGCGAGTAACCGCGACGTTTATATTTATTGTGTGATTTAATTTAAATTACTGCAGTACGTTGATTGAAGCGACGCTGAATTATCTTTTGTGGTTCAAATGAGCGTAAAATACGATAACATCATAAAGAGTGAACGTGTACTTTAAATAACGTATTTCTACACTGATTTGCGTAACAATAGAAAATATAATAATAGGTATGTGTATCGGTTTACTTTGCTTTGATTAGTTAAGGATAATAAATAAGTTTAAAGAAACTAATTGATGTATTATTATGGAAAGTTGTAGTGAAAAGATTTTGCATAGATATGCCCCATTATATTAATTAGATAAAGTTTAAAGTTCTCGTTATTCTGTAAAAAAATCTATAAAACAGCTTTATATTCTTAATATAACAATGCCATGATATATCTTTATAATGCCAGTTAGATTTTTAGTAGAGTAATTATTTAAATAAGCATGCGGGAATCAAAGGAAATAAAGAAATACATTTATTTGAGACTATTATAATGTCCATATAATATAAGTAACAAATGACTAAAAAACTACGTTAGTATTGCAACATTCATGATTAAATTCACTTAAATGTACAATAAAATAATAATAATAGTAATAACATAATAAAAAAAAAACAAAATACATAAACAATACGTCAACGCAGAAATGAAGAAAATCTTTTAGCTTGGTATAATCTCGACATTTACATTATCGCCCATCGTTTGCCGCTTGGGTGGAGCGAAAAAGAGTGTTGGACTTTTACTGACTAAAACTATCCGTGTGTGTGTTATTAGTCGTCCTTTGTATTCAAGGGCCGCGGTTACTCTTTGGAACAATTTGTTAATTAATTTATTAAACACTTTATGCACACAAAAGCCCCTACATTATGAGGTGTACAATAAAGTAGCTTAGCATAGCATCAGCCTCATAATGTTTCCACAGCCGCGACTCATGCCTCTCCTCTAGGAAAGGGAATGGGCCGTAATCCACCACTCGGGCCCAGTGAGATTTGGTGGATGTCACATTTCTTCGAAATTTTGGTTCATAGACATTTTCTTTTTTGTTTCCTCACCGATGTTTTCCTTCACCATTTTGAGACCAGTGGTGGTTAAAGTATACAATAAATATGGATATATAGGCGAACTTAATGCCTTTGGCATATTCTACCTTTGAGCGATGTAAAGAAAAACCCTGCGTAATCCTGCAGTCCCACATCGTAACGTCGTCGTCGTCGTATCGTCGTGTCGTCGTGTATTTAAGATATCGAGAGTGCAGATAATATTCTCAAAATATTGTCCTAATTTATTCCAGTTATTTTAAGTCAATGCAACACTAAAGATCATGGCATTATTAAGTTATCTTCAGTTAATTCAATAAATCATAAAACGTTTTTATCGATATCGATGTTGACAACTTCCAACGTCCCCATCCCTACAAGTTGACACCAGTACAAAGGCTCTTTGTGTGATTGAAGCGGAGGCCGTCGCCTATCTGCTATCAGCACACTATGCTGATCAAGATTACAGGTGCTGCACTGACATTACTATACGCTTTAAGCTTAGAAGGTATTTGCAAGCTTGGGTGTGGCGTTACTGAGTATACCTATTTTTTAGTATTCCGTACCTCAAAAGGAAAAACAGAATCCTTATAGGATCACTTTGTGGTCCGTCTGCCTGTCTGTCTGTTTATGTCACAAAGACGAGAGATAGGGCCGTTTATGTCGCAAAAAAATATATATTTCGGCACTCTAAAAGGAATCAAAACTCATCAGGTACTTCCCGTTGACCTAGAACCCTGAAATTTGGCACGAAGCAAAGCCTTATAGCACACTAGAGACCCGCCTCAGCTTCGCATGGGTGCAATGGTGATATTACCTAAATATATTATGCATGTATTATACATATAAACCTTCCTCTTCAATCACTGTATCTATTAAAAATACCGCATCAAAACCCGTTACGAGGTTTTAAAAATCTAAGCATACATAGGGATAGACAGCGGGAAGCGACTTTGTTTTATACTATGTAGTGATAGTGAAGTATAGGAATAAAATCTGAAAACTGAAAATATGTATTTATGGTAAAGTTACAAAAAAAAATACTATTTTCGATTCGGAAAAATCTTCGAGACGCGATTCGGGAATTAATTTACATAAGTTGGTTAGTACGGAACCCTCAGTGTGCGAGTCCAAATTGCACTTGCCGAGTTTTTATCCCTAGAGTTTGTTGGGACCATTTTCACGCGGGCGACACTGCGTGCAGCAGTCAACTTTGTAAAGAAACACCACAAAGCGCTCAGAAATTCTCCTCAAATCTCTACAGAACTAAATTCTGTCATTTGATTACAAACTCCGAAGTCAGTTAATAAGCAGTGCTTGTAGTTTGTACTTTGTAACTGCAATATACGTAAGCGAGCGGAGCCAAGCGCATAAGTTTCCTGCAAGGCGCTCCAAACTACTATCCGATGATATTAGAAACAGATTTGGGTGATACGAGTTTTATAGGGACAGACATTTTTGTTATCATATTAGAGATAACAAAGTAAGCTTTGTAGTAATTAAAATGAGGTTTTAATATGGTCATCCTTAAGGATTTCAGTTTTTGTTCAGTGAAATTGTCTAGAGTTTTTATTAAGATTGAAGGACTGGAACAGTTTGCCTGCTGCGGTCCTATTATAATTTAGGTGTCTTCAAGGCTAGACTGAATAGACTCTTAATAAACCAGTGCATCTCACCATTAACGATTGCGTCACTGCTTACCATCAGGTGGGATCACAGTCAAGCACTATTTGATAACGTGTAAAAAAAAGATGGTGATTTATGAAGTGATTTATACTTAAAGATATATGTCTTCCTTCCTTCAATCCTTACATATTTATGGGTCACGTTTTTGTGGTATACGGTACAGATTGTAAAGTCCCACATTACCTACGTTTAAAAGAGAGGATCCTTCGACCAGACGGATTTTTTTGTAAGTTCTGGGCAACTGCCCTAAAGATGATTTCGGGCTGTAGTTTATGTTCAAATCGCACGGAGAACTTTAATTACGCGATTTCGTAGTTTAGTTCATACACCATAGATGTCGATGCAATGTTGTCAGAAAACGATCTGTAATGCCTTGATCACACGTACCAAGCAAGCGAGACAGTGCTCTCGGCCGAATGCTCGGTACGTATGAACGTAGCGCGGAGTGCTCAGCCGAACGCTTATCTCTACAACTCGCTTAGATCACTCGTCTCGACCGAGCAACATTTTACTATCTCACCCTTTTACGTAAGTGTGATCAAGGCATAATTCTTCTTCTGAAGACCTCCAAAGAGAAGTCCAAAGTTAAAATAATAAAAGCAAATTGAAATATTAAAGACTAGCTGTGCCCGCAACTTCGTTCGCGTGAACGACGAAACTTATCAATGAGTTTTTTGTGTAAAGTGCTATTTGTGTAGAACGTTGTCTATCCAGCATACTTACCGGTATTAACATTTATTAATACTTCTGTCTCGACGCGGGCCTTTTGTGGCTAATTACAATAGAAACGGGTGACGTAACCTGAGACATACTTATTATTTGCGGTTGGTACAGTAATCAGGCTTAGGGATCGAACCGCAAAATTAAGTTTGTTTTTTATTGTATACACTTTTCCGGGATAAATAGTACCCAGTGTGGTGCCCAGGATATTAAAGAATAATTATACCAAGTTTCATCGTAATCAAACAGGTAGTTTTTGCGTGATGCCTGAACAAACAGACAGACAGACAGACAAAAATATTTTTTAATCACATTTTTGGGTTCGGTGTCGGTCTAGTAACACCATTTATTTTTTTGATATTTTCAATGTACAGAATATTTACTTCTACAGATTTATTATAAGTATAGATATCATGAACAATAATAGTACGACAATCATAAAATATTAAAATCTCCCTTTTCAATTGCAGGAAGCAGGATATACGCCACAGGCGAAAAAGGAAAACCTTTGGTATGCAAATTAAAGTTATCAACAAGCAACTATATTTCCCATTAAAATATCTGCGAATACAAAAACACGACACAAGAATTAATAAGTTTGCTACAGTTCAATTCTTTTATCAAAATAATTTATGATTGGACCAATCTTGAATGACACGGTCCTGTTGTGGTGCTATGCACCTGGATATTTGTCGCGCCGGATGCCCATTCAAAGCGAGGGGAAATCGAAAGAGGTTTACTGAAATAGAAGACGGCCGGAAGGCGACCTACCCATTGCTTGTCGTCCGCAAACTTGCGCCTGTGGTAGCTGAAGATCGTGTGGCGACTCCCGATGCCCGGGGCAGCTCCTGCAGCACTGGCTGTAATGAAAGGATGTCCATTACCTCCCAGTTGCGGCTACCTGTTTTGCTAATGTTACTAATTCGCAGAAGAACGAATTGACCACCTGTGACGCAAGAGGTCACCTCCGCCAACTGCCTCCACAAGGACATGGCGGTGCTCCACACAAACATTTTTAGCCTGATTCTGAAAAAGAAGCCTTACAAACTGGCCAACTCCGGTAAGGACCTACGACCAAACGGAAAATGAGGATGCCGTGGCGCCTCTCTAGCCACTCCTCAAAGAAGGGACTTATTGCTACGGTTGTGGCGTATCCAATCAGCCCAACTCCTAGGAGAAGGATCTAGTATAAGTAATTACCTGTAGTTACAAGTAGTGGAGCAGCCTTGAGTAGCAATGACTGCCGAGGGGTAACGGCCCGGACTTACGAGTCGCGGTCTTGTAATTTAGTCGCCGCCTTGTAATGTTCCCACTGCTGGAACTCAGGCCTCCTCTCTCTAGGAGAGGGAATGGGCCGTATGCCACCTCGCAGGCCCAGTGCAGGTTGGCGGATGTCACATGACATGTCTTCGAATTTTGGGTTCTACGTTATGCCGGTGTCCTGACTATGTTTTCTTTTACCGTTTTGAGAACAGTGGTGTTGAAATAAATAACACAAAGTAAGCGCCTGACTAGGTTTGAACCCGCGACCTATAACCCTTAACTCGGGGCAGTTACCGCTGTGCCACCACTGCGAGCAACTAACCTAGCTGTATATTTCCGGAAACAGTATGTCCGGAAATATATAGCTAGTTTATTTTTTAATTTATTTTATTGTTTTATATTTTATTGTTCTTTATTTTATTTAATATTTTATCGGTCTATAGTAAGGAAGTATTCGCAGCAAATATTTATTGACACTTAGGTACTGTTTACTGAATTAATACAGTTTAAAACAATGGAAATGTATGCCCTTTGTTCCTATGCCTTAGCCTTCCGCGAAAACCTTATGAAAATATAAAAACTATAGACCTCGAGAACGATGTATATAAATAATAATATTAATTAAAAAAAAATGTATAGAAAATAAATAAATAGATAGAGGAAATAACAATAATAAAGTCTAAATCAGTAATAAAGTAATCAGTAGTATATTTTCAGCATCACGCTAACTTCCTTGAGTCTATATATATATATCCTTGAGGATTCCTCTACTATTCTTTCTCTTTGATCTAACCATAAAAAATAATAATAAATTCTAAATCAGTAATAAAGTAATCAGTAGAACAGTTTCAGCTGTGATGCTGCTAACTTCCTTGATTCCTCGACTATTTTTTCTGTTTAATTTCGTTTCTGAATCTCTTCGGATTCATAGATTACTATTTCTATTGTGCTTTTAGGTATAATTTCGTTCGGTCTACACTGTCCTCCCATACCTATTAATATTGTAACATGGAAATTGTAAAATCAATTCTTTTTTTATAAAAGTGTACATTATCATGGAGTTTCTAATGTGAACTTTTATAAAAAAAAAAGAACTAAGGAGTTGAATAAGGAGTAAATTAAGGAGTTGTCACCAAACTGTAGGGGCACAATAGGGCCCAAGCCTACTGGGGCTAAGGGTTAGGCGAAAGTGAACCTTAAACGAAGGCAATAAATGAACAGGGTTGGTTTTTAGCCAGTAAGAGTCTGACACTATCTCCCACCCCACCCAAGAGAGGGATTTGTAATTTGATGATTTTACCTACCATAAAAAAACCATGGAGTTTCTAGCTGTTTGTTCCCAATACGAGACAATCGTGGGAAGGAACCGTGCTAGCTTCTGACGTTTCATAATAGTGTCCATGTAGGCTTAATCATCATCATCAGCCTTTTAATGTTACTGCATAGACTCAGGCTAATCCACCACGCGGGCCCAGTGCGGGTGGCGGGTTGGTGTCACATGTCTTCGAATAGGCTTCCATGTAGGCCTATGTGATATAAAACGATTTTGATTTGGTTTGACCTAGGATAGTTTAGCATAGCATAGCATCAGCCTTATAATTTTTCCACTGCTGGGACTCAGGCCTCCTCTCTAGAAGAGGTAATAGGCCGTAATCCAACATGCGCGCCCAGTGCGAGTTGTGGATGTAACATGTCTTCAAATTTTTGGCTCTAGGACATGCCGGTTTCCTCACGATGTTTTCCTTCACCGTTATGAGAGCAGTGGTGATGAAATAAATTACACAAAGTAATGCGCCTGGCTGGGTTTGAACCCGCTACCTACAACTCGTAAGTCAGGGCCGTTACCACTCAGCCACCACTGGTCTCATTTAAGACAATTTGTTTCATAACAAATACGCGCACAATTAGGTCTCTTATACTAAAACGGATCGGTGGCCCTTAATAATAATAATAACAAGACTTAATTTTGGTCGTTTTAATCCCGCGGAGGGTCGATTCGATACATGAAACACTATCGATTTATAAAGATAAAATTAAAAAATAAAGTACTTTTTTTCTAAATCTCAAATTAATATACGCATGTACAAATTTAATTTCTTTAAGTAAACGAGTCAATGACCTTGTAGATAGTTGTCGGTCGTTGCGTACTAACTACCTACAGTTCATTGGCCTCGCGCAGCTGACGTTTACTTAAAGAAATTAATTTCGTACATGCGTTTTTTAATTTTCACTTTCCAAATCGATAGTGTTTCATGTAGGTACCGAATCGACCCTACATGGGATTAAAATGGGCAAAATTTAACGGTATATATCTCCGCATACGTGACGCATTACAGTGGTGGGGGCAGACGTAACATCGTTCTAAGCGCACCTTAGATGTGGGTGTTTTTGTTTACTAAGATTTAATTACGAGTATGTTGTTGTTACTATTTGCATAATTTCCTCATGCAAATAAGGGCTCAACTTATAATTACTCGCCTACACATGATTATAATTTAAAACCGGTACGCTCAGCTGTACTTACGCAACTGTTTACAGTAATGTGTAGGTACTACATAGTAAGTGAGTTTTTTTAAATTGATATAAACTAGTGCTTGACTGCGATCCCACCTGATGGTAAGCTGTGATGCAATCGTGAATAGTAAGGCGCAGTTAAAAAGCATACTCACTCAAGCCTTGAAAACACCCAAATTATAATCGTAAAGGCAACTTGTTCTAGTTCTTCGATGTAAGCGGTATAAACGACGAGGCAAAACGCTTGGTCCGGACTGTAGAAGTTCCAACAACGTAAGGGTTGATATTCGCCGTACGTCGGGTTGTCCAATGGTAGGAAGGAGATGGCGAAATCAAGTCATATAAGTAATTCCCGCGCACACTCTCCAAAATGCATCCTGTAAAATACCGAAAGGCTGGCTACGACTACGCCTTATGCCATTGGAGCTAATCCTATTGAATAACTTTTTCATCAAATAACCATTGAATGGCGTTAGATGAACCAAGAGGGTCGTATTTATGATTTCAATTATTTCGAAGCTGTAAGTAAATACGTGTTACAGCTGCCAAACGTATATAACTTGATATTGACCTATAACATCCAAAAAACCTTAAGTAAATCTGATTTTCTCTGTTTACTCTGGTACTTTCACCTCATCATCATTTCAGCCGAAAGACGTACACTGCTGGACATGGGCCTCCCCCAAGTTTCGCCATGAACGGTCCTATGCATCTCGCATCCATCTGATTCTCGCAACCCTTACCATCGGTCCACCTTATAGGAGGCCTTCCAACACTGCGTTATCTCGTAGGCATCGCCACTCCAGAACCTTTCGGCCCCAATGCTAAAAGCATTATGGGTTTTCGAATAAGTGTGAAAATATAATTACATAAAACTGTAGCTTTAACTCTGTTCCCGTTACTGGAGATACTGTTTTTTTTTTATATTTTTTTTTTTTTTTATTAAAGTGGAACTTATCATATTAGTACACAAAATAATTACTAAGAAAAATTTGCGCAAACAATGAAATCACTTTATAATTTTAAACAGGTGTTACTTTACGGAAATCAATGATGACAAATCCATTATATTATACCTATTCTTTACAGAAACATTGCTGAACCGAATTATTTTTAAAACATGTTCGACCAACGTCCATGGCACGTGCTTTCTGCAAACATTATTATAATTTACGTATTTATCGTGATTTTTCCTGACGTCTGTTATTGACAATTCATGATTTCAGCCGGCAGCACATGTTTTTTTTTTTTTTTTTTTAACGTAGGTAAAATCATCCAATGACGAATCCCGCCCTTGGGTGGGGCGGGAAATAGTGTCAGACTTTAACTGACTAAAAACCTACCTTTCCATTCCTTGCCTTTATCCTGGGGCCTTTGGTGACCATCTCACATAACCTTTGGCCCCAGTAGGCTTCGGCCCTGCTGGACCCCTACAGTTTGCTGACAACTCCTTGAGGCGCGCGGGAACGGTGCGCGCCGTAGACGACCTGAGCTCGGACCGGTCTGTTACCGGACGGACGGACAGCGAGCTACCCATTGCCCACCGTCCGCGAGCCCGCGCCTACGGTGGCCGGAAATTGGGATCGGAAACCCGGCGGCGGCGGCGGCGTGTCCGCCTTTGCCTAAGGCGGTCGGCCTCCTCCTTTACTAGCATTACTGCTTCGCAGAAGGAGGCGACCGCCTGCCACTCCTCCTCGCTCCGGAGCATGGCTTGAACCAAGCCCCGGCGCGAGAGATCGCCGCCGATCGCCCCCACGAGGACACGGCGCTGCTCTTCCCAAGCGGGGCACACCTCGACTGTGTGCTCCACCGCGTCCACCGGGCGGTCCGCACAGTGGCGACACCCGGGCGTCGTCTCCGCACGAATCTTGTACAGGTACGGACCGAACTTGCCGTGTTCGGTCAGCACCTGCGCCAAACGGAAGGTGACGACGCCGTGGGGCCTTTCCAGCCACGCCTCAAAGAGGGGCCTTACCGCCTCGATCGTGGCGTGCCCAGCACGAGGTTGCGACAATCGTTCTCGCCATTTCACCATGAGATCCCGCCGGAGCTCTGACCGCCATGCCGCGACTTGTCGCGGCAGCGGAGTTTCGCCCCGACGTTGCATCTCCACGCGTAGGTCATGCATGTGTGCAAGGACTGTTGCCTCCAAATCCCACGGTGGTAGGCCAGCAAGGAGGCTCGCCGCTTCGCAGGACACCGTACGGTATCCGCGGATCATCCGGATGGCCATGACCCTCTGGCAGGCGGTTAGCCGGGCCGCCACTCGCTTCCGTAGCGATGGCGCCCACACCGGCGCACCGTAAAGGGCCATGGACCGAACGATGCCTGCGTAGAGCCTCCGGCAGGAGGCGTCTGGACCCCCCAGGTTCGGCAGGAGCCGCTTGAGCGCAGCCCCAGTCGCATTCAATCTGGGAGCCAGACGTCGGAAATGCTCCTTGAAGTTCCACCGGCTGTCGAGGACGAGTCCCAGGTACTTCATCGTCGACCCGACGCCGATGTGAACTCCTCCTACCGTTAATTGGGAGCCCGGAGGTGGCGCGCTCCGAGGGCCGTGAAAACACATGGCCTCGGACTTGTGCAATGCCACCTCGAGTCCCAACTGCTGTAACCTCTCCACGACTGTCGCAACCCCGCGCGTCGCTAGTTCGACCGCCGCCTGGTACGACCGTCCCCGCGCCAGGACCAGCGTGTCGTCTGCGTAACAGACCACGCTGAACCCGTCGGGGAGGTCGGCGCGCAGCACGTAGTCGTACCCGATGTTCCACAAGGGCGGCCCTAGTACCGATCCCTGCGGAACCCCGCACGACATCTCTCGCCGTTTCAACTCCCCCTGATGACCGGGGTAGATGATGAACCTGTCCGACAGGTAGGCCTCGATCACCCGACAGAGGTAGTCGGGCACCCGGTGGTACCGGAGTGCCCTACCAATGCAACTCCAGGGCAGGGAGTTGAAGGCGTTGGCGATGTCCAGAGACACCGCCAAGACACACCTGCCCCGGGACACCGCATCCCCCGTCGTGAGGGCTCGCACGCGCATGATGGCGTCCACAGTGGAGCGCCTCCTGCGAAATCCGAACTGGCCGTCCGCAAGATCCGGCCCCTTCCGTGCCAGATGCACGACGAGGCGGTCTGCAATTACTCTTTCAAAGAGCTTGCCCACCTCGTCGAGCAGCACAATGGGCCTATACGCGGACGGAGAGTCCGCGGGGCGCCCCGGCTTCGCGATAAGGACCAGTTTCCCTGTCTTCCAGCGAAGCGGGAACTGGCCCCTCTCCATGCATGCGCTGAAGAGCCCTCTCAGTCGAGACCCGAGTTCCTCCATGGCCAGGACCCAGGCTTTTCCAGGCAAGCCATCGGGTCCTGGGGCGGTGTTCTTGGCACTCAGCCTTCGCACCGCCACTCTCATCTCCACCTCGGTCACCTCTGGAGCATTGTTGCCGTCGTTGCCGTCGTGGTCCGCATCGGACACCGCTGCTGGTGGCGGAGCCATAGGCGGGGGAGTATGCTCCCCTCGCGTAGGGAACAGAGCGCTCACCACACCCTCCACGAGCTGGGGCCGGAGACTCTGAGTCAGCGGGGGAGCCCATGGGCGGAGTTTCTCCATCACTATTTTGTATGGGCGTCCCCACGGATCGACGTTCAGAGACTCCAGCCACACGTTGCGGGCCTCGAGTTTGGCCCGCTTTATCTCCGCTCGGAGGGTGCGCTTTGCCGCTCTGTATCCCTCATACAGCTCCGCCTCTATGGCCTCCGCACCCGGAGGACGGGTGCGGCGCCTGCGGTGTCTAGTATACCGGCGTCGCGCAGCATTGCACGCATCGCGCAGTGCCGCAATCTCTGGCGACCACCAGTGTCCGGTGCTTGCACCCAGGCCTGTACTATCGCGGCTTCCTAGAGCAGGTCCCTGTCCAGCTGCCTCAGCGCCCAACGCGGACCACACGGGGTCCGTCGGACCGGCACGGTCGAGGTCTGGGCGGAGACGTCAAACCGGATGTACCGGTGGTCGGAGAACGTCTCCACCTCCTCTATGACGCGCCAGTCGACGACGCGCGGTGCCAGTGCAGGGCTGGCGAACGTAATGTCCACCACCGACTCGCCCTGCATCCGCACACACGTGGGGACAGAACCCCGGTTTTGTACGACTAGGCCCTGTCCTAGGGCCCATTCCTCCACCCTTCGACCTCGTTGGTTCGTGAACCGGGAACCCCAAGCCTCGTTCCAGGCGTTGAAGTCCCCGCAAACGACCACGGGGAGGCTGGAGTCAAACCCAGCAACGACAGCATCCAGCTCCAAAAGGGAGTTATCTAGTTCGGCGAGAGATCTGTTCGGGGACAGGTAGACGCCTATCACCACTATGTCCCCGAACCGTGCTGCCACGCAACCCCGGCCTTTCTTGACGGCCTCGAGTGCCGGGGTACCGGCGGCGGCCGACGAAATGAGTGTCACCGAGCCGCTCAGGTCCTGAACCCAGTCGGCTCTGGGCAGGACAAAGTGCGGCTCGGAGACAACGGCGATGTTTATCGACCACTGCGCCATGCTCTGGAGCAACAGATCCTGAGCGGGGGCGCAGTGGTTGATATTCGCCTGGAGGAGACGTAAAGGAGCCGTTATTGACAGTCCATTACAGTCTCCTCCCGGGCCCTCCGTGAGGGTCCTGCCGCGGTGGTAGCGGCGGCGGCGTCTGCGGAGGCGATGGCGGCGGCAGCCAGCGGGGCAGCCGCGGCGGTGAGCATCCTCGCGGGGATGGGCCTAGGGACCTTGCCCTTGGCCTTGGCAGGGGGATCGCAGGTCCTGCTCCCAGCCCGGTGGTCGGCCGGCAGCACATGTGCAATTTACATTAATAGAATATGGAGTCGACAGAGATTATTATATACAAAATAGTACGCGGCAAATAAGTTGAACCATTTGCTATGTTACGCGCAGCCCACACTTCGATTGAGACCCGAAAATTGGTTACTGCGCATCCAAGGTGACCACCATAATAGTTCAACTTGTGTGACGAGGATTATAACCGATTATGCCACGAATTTTTTTTTCTGCATTTGATTACCTTAAAGCATTGTACATTATATTAAACTAGCTTCTGCCAGTGGCTTCGCTCGCGTGAATGTAGGTTTCTCCAAACAAATTTTGGGCCGCCTTTCATACCCATGAGGAGTGAATTTCGGAAAGTCCTCACTTAGTGCTCGTTGCGGGCTTGCGGACGGCGTGCAATGGGTAGCACGCTGTCCGATCGTCCGGTAACCGACCGGACCGAGGCCAAGTCGTCGACGGCGCGTTCTGTTCCCGCGCGCCTCAAGGAGCTGTCAGCAAACCTTAGAGGCCCAGCCTGCTAACTGCAGGCAGGCAGGGTCGAAGCCTGCTGAGGTCAAGGGCCGTTTTCTGAGAGGAAGGCTCAGCCCCGGCATTATAGGCAACGAAGGCACGGGGTAGGTTTTTAGTCAGTAAGAGTCTGTCGCTACTTCCCGCTCCGCCCAAGGGCGGGATTTGTCATTGGATGATTTTACCAACCATACAAAAAAAAAAAAAAAACTTAGTGCTCGTTGCGTAGTACTCATATGATTTGACCATTACATGTTTGCCGTATGGACTTTAAAAAAGACTTTGACCCCTGAGTTTGTTTCGGTGTTTCTTCTCAGGGTAGCCAGCTAGGAAACATGTGTGCGTTGATATGTCAGTCAGCCAGTTTCTTCTTTTATACATATTTTATAGATAAGGCTAGTTCAGACATGCTTACCGTTCTGCATTTATACGAGATTATTCGAAATATTTGACCACTTTGTCATAAGATGCTTGAATACCCAACTGACTTCTGCCCCTCTAGCTAAATTACGACAGTTTCGTTTCCAATTTCTTGCGTCGAACGCCTCGAGCCGGCCACACCTCCGATTCCTATTTATATATTATATATTTATATTATATACATGTACTGATATATATATATATATTTAAGTTTATGTATTATCTTTTGTATAGGTATATTTTATCCATTTTTCGTATTTTTAGTTTTGTTTATGTTAGTTATATTTGCTAGTAGTACACCGCAGACTAACTCTCTTTTTAAAGTTCTTATAATCCATCCTAAGGTTGTCTGGTAGATATCGCTGTCAGCGATAAGACCGCCATTGTACCCAAAGATTTAAGTTGCTGTTAATTGTTACTACATATTTTGGTGTACAATAAAGTTTATTCTATTCTATTCCTTTGTTCTGACCTCGTGACAGCGTTAAGATGACGTCAGTACAAAGGAATTGGAGGCGTGGCCTGCTCGAGGCGTTCGATGCAAGAGAATCGAAACGAAACGGTCGTAACTTGGCTAAGCCTGCTGGTAGTTAATTCTAATTCAATTCCTACAGGTTATTATAACATTTTACTTGAATCCAATCTAACGCAAAATTCATTAGTCCAAATTTTTTCAACACGAAACATTTTAAAAGCTCTCCCCGCTTTGAAACCGCCATACGCCCACACCATGGCCGCAGTCACCACTGTGTGCGGTAGGAATGTTCAATTACTGTCCACCAGCCCACAATATCAACCTCGAACAAATATTCATACACACACACACGCACACACGGATAAAACACGAGACATAGAGTATATACTCGTATTTAGGTTGATAGTGTGACGGTTGCTTGCTGAAGTAAATCTTACAGTACTCAGGTTGGCAGAAAATTATATTATTCTGAATGAAAATAGTTTTTATTGAGTGTTTTTTATTTAATTATTTGACCACTATCTCAAACTGCGCGGGCTTGCGGACGGCATGCAATGGGTAGCACGATGTCCGATTGTCCGGTAACTGATACTGAACGGACCGAGCCCAAGTCGTCGACGGCGCGTACTGTTCCCGCGCGCCTCAAAGAGCTGTCAGCGAACCGTAGAGGCCGAGCCTGCTACCTGCAGGCAGGCAGGGTCGAAGTCTGCTAGGGTCAAGGGCCGTTTTCTGAGAGGAAGGCTCAGCCCCGTTACGATAGGCAACGTAAGAACGGGGTAGGTTTTTAGTCAGTAAGAGTCTGACAATATCTCCCGCTCCGCCCAAGGGCGGGATCTGTCATTGGATGATTTTATCAACTGTAAAAAAAAACAACTATCTCAAATTCAAACTCAAATATTTTTATTTCACATAGGCCTACATGGGCACTTATAAAACGTCAGAAGCTAGCGCACGGTTCCAATTGGTCGATTCCTATAGAGAAGAACCGGCAAGAAATTCCATGGTTATTCTTTTAAAAAAGTGATTGTTTCTACAATATTACCATATTAAAATATTTATAGATATGAGAGGATAATGTAGACCGGTCAGCTTTGTACCCAAAAGCACAATAAAAATTAAAATTCTTGAATTTACGGATTCTACAGTGTTCTCACATCCACATTACTAAGTGAAGCTATAGTCTCACCTGATGGTAAGCGATGATGTGGCCGAAGATGGAGCACGCTTGTCTAGAAGGAACGGAGTGGATTTTCACCAAAAAAAAAGCACGGTGTGTCAGTATAATTATATCGTATTTACCCGGTTCAAAAATAAGTATACACCGTTAAATTTTGGTCGTTTTAATCCCATAGAGTGTCGATTCGGTACATGAAACACTATTGATTTATAAAGATAAATAAAAAAATTAACCATTTTTTTTTCTAAAACTGTAATTAATATATGCATGTACGAAATTAATTTCTATAGGTAAACGAGTCAATGACCTTGTAGGGAGTTATAGGTCGTTGCTTACTAAATACCTACAGTTCATTGGCCTCGATCAGCTGACGTTAACTCAAAGAAATTAAGATCGGGCATGCGTGAATTAATTCTAGTTTAAAAAAAAAGTACTTTATTTTTCATTTTTATCTTTACAAATCGATAAGGTTTCATGTGCCGAACCGACCGTCCGCGGGATTAAAACGACCAAAATTTAACGGTGTATAATATATACACTACTATTTTTTAATTAGTGCAAATACTTAAAGGGCTTATTAGAAAAGGTCTTGTTATTATTTAAGTAAAGTCTCAATGAATAATATTCATAAACAGCAAAGTTATGAGCGTTTGTTTATATCCCAAAATCTCACTCAATTCATGGAAACATTGTACAGGTTATTGTTTACGAATGAAAGAATGTCAATAAAAATGGAAAAACACTGCGCTCAGTATTTTCTAGCAGTAGTTGTTATGAATGATTGATTCAATTATGAATTTACCAAATGACAAATTTACGTGGACAATTTTGGGATTTCGTTTTTTTTTTTACTTTTGACTACATAGATATGATCAGTAATGGGTACTGATTGAGCCCCATTTTTTTTTGCACTAATTAAATAAGGGGTGTATATCTAGTTAATTAAGTGCGTTGACTGTATATAAATAGAAACGGTTAACGTAAGCTAATTCGTCATAAACAGCTCAACAAATATTTGTTTTGACTAACAAGCTGCTAAGAACGACGTTATTTACCTTCTTAAGGACTTGCGTAATAAAGTGTTTTATTTTGTTTATTACATAACAGGTACCTTAAACGATTATGTATCTACAGATATAAGTGAAATCTTTTTCAGTCACATGTTTTTCGATTTAGAGAACCACACTAATACGAAATGTGAATGAATTTTTTATTTGGGAAATCAAATTCAATGATATTTTCTATCCTTGGGCGGAGCTGCATGTCAGACTTCTACTGACTAAAACCCACTCCTTGTTCCTTCGTTGCCTTTTATTTCAGGGCCCGGTTTTCCTTTCAGAAGCAAATCCATGGCCCCAGTTGGCTTCGACACTGCTGGGCTCTTACTGTTTGCTGACATCTTTGTCGACGACTTGGGCGTGGTCCAAATGGTTACCAGACGGTCGGATGACAACCTACTCCTTGCTCGCCGTCCACAAGCCCGCGCCTACGGTGGCCGGAAATCGAGATCGAAAGCCCGGCCTCTAAAGGGAAAGTTCGGTCCTCTATATGAGAGGGAACGGTCGGGCCCAGTGCGAGTTGGTGAATGTCACATGTCTTCGAATATTTGATTTTAGGACATGCCGGTTTCCTCACGATGTTTTCCTTCACTGTTTTGAAAGCAGTGGTGATGAAATAAATTACACAAAGTAATGCGCCTGGCTGGGTTTGAACCCGCAAGTCGGGGCTGTTACCAATCGGCCACCACCGGTTGGGTTAAAGCCGGAGGACACGGTGAAGCATATTCAGTAAAGGTGTGCCCCGCTTGGGCGGAGCACTGCCGTGTAATCGTAAGGGCGATTGATGGCAACGATCTCTCGCGCCTGGCCCTGGTACAAGCCATGGTCCGGAGCGTGAAGAAATGGCCGGCGGTCACGCCTCAAGGAAGTGTCAGCAAAAACTTAGGGGCCCAACGGAGGTGAAGCCTACTGGAGCTATGGGTTGGCATCTGAAAGGAAAACCCGGGTCCTGGAACGCAAGGCAAAGAAGGACAGCAAGAGAGGGTTTTAGTCAGTAAAACTCTGATGAGTCCTTCTCGCTCCGCTCTAGAGCAGGAGAAGCCACTGGATGGCTTCCGACCTAAAAAAAACCCTCCTACACCACCCAGAGTGAAAGAAGTTACCTATTAGATTATTTCTCTCAACAATAAGTTGGTCTACGATAATTCAATTCAACAACGACCTTTTAAAGACTACCAAGATTGTTTGTTTTCCATTCATAATATTGACCGCTCAAATTAAATCATTTACCATTAATAACAATTACTTGCTAAGGCTTGACAATAAATAGCCAATTATGTACACTTTTCTCGGTACAACCTGCCGTGCCAACTGCCAGCCGACATCTTACCTGTCAGATTTATTCGAGTCTTTGACCTCACTAAAGAATCAACAACAGTTATAAAACTTTATCATAATGACACTGAGAGTCAAGGGCGTCGCCAAAGGGGGGCAAGGGGGCTACGCTCCCTCCCCCATTGAGAATAGAGAATTAGAAATTGATTTATTTTATCTAATCTGCCTCATTCGTAACATTTGTTAATCACTTGTAAACTTGTCATTTATAAAAACTCGATTAGTTAAAACGAACATTTGAACAAGTAAAACGGACCGTCAAGGGGGCCATGGTTTTGGTGGCTTTGACGTTTCACTAGCCGAAACTTACTAAGGAAGGTGGGGACAGGTAATATGGTGCCACGCGCTTCGTTTGGTGTTGTGAAATAAGTACTTTCAATGCTAGATTTAAAACTATAATAGTAAGCATTTTGGTGGTGACTACAGCCCCCATGGTCATTTTAGTGTTTATTGCACTAACTTTATAAAATGTTAAAGTTTTCACTTGATATACAGCTTCAAAAGCTGTAACTACAATTCATACTTTTGCCATTCTCTATACATCCAATAGCTCCCCCTCTGTTAATCATCGGCTGGCGACGCCTTTGCCGAGAGAGTACCTAATAGCCCAGTGGTAACGGCCAAACACAGTGCAGTCACACATTTTGACCTTCTTCGGCCTTGTATCTCGACGTGATAGTCAGGACGTACGGCCCAGACGTTGTCGTGCAGGGAAAAGTTGAAGGCATACAACGTGATAGATCACCAATGAAATGGACAGGCCAAAACTAAGTGCTCGGTTTACGAATTTACCTGGAAAGCGTAATAGTGATTGCCAATGATGGCCTCGAACAAACATGGCTAAGAAGAAGAAGAACATCCCCCACTTACCTATGAGTCGAATGTCGCAGGTTCACACCCAGGCAGACGCGTTCATTCAAAATTTCAACCGACATACGCCCACTGTTGAGTACAGGCCTCCTCCAAATGTAACCAAAACGGCTGATCCTGTACATCATGCATTCGTCGAACTCACGCGACTTTCACCACTTTACGGATAAAAAAAAAATGATGAGGAAACCGTTATGTCCTTGAACCTAAAATTAAAAATCGCGACCTCCATCAACCCGCTCTAGGCCTGCGGGGTGGACTACGGTCCATTCCCTCTGTATGAGAGGTGTTCTGAGACCCAGTATAAAGATAACCTTAACAATTTACCTACAATGCGATTCAAATAAGGTAAAATTTTAATCTGTAAAATTCTGACACGCCCTCCTGCTCAGTGGAGCAGGAGGGCGTGTAGAGGGCGTTTAGAGTGCTAAAGCCTGAGAAATCATTCGATGGTTCTCATCTTAAAACAAAAAAGTATAGCCCTACACTGAAACACTACAGTAAACATTGAATACGGCTCTTAATACTCAGCACGAACCTAAATAAGTACGAGTAGCTCTCGGGTAATTAAATCGTGTACCAAAATAACTCCAGGTTCGTATGATATTCCCTACACGAGTACGCACTTATGTCCAGAGAATTATGCCCCTACAGGGATTTAGATGTGTGCTATCTAAATAATAACTCATCTGGAAGATCTGTCTTGAGATCATACGAGTAATTGTTGTAGTAGCACACTGTACATTATGTACATGTCAACAGTGTTGATTACTTTTATTTGATGGTATAATTGCGACCTACACAAGTACACATACAACAACATTATTTTTAGTATCTGCGAAACCTAAATATATTTTGTTCAGAATCAGTAACTGAATCGATTCCTATATTTTTTATACCATGTTATATTATTTTCCCAAATATTTTTAAACCGGGGCACAAGTTGGACACTTTCTAAGTACAACACAGGTCATGACAGGTTATAGCGGGCATTAGACGCTAGCATACAGCTGAGTATAGGAAATGCAAAACAACCCCTAAATCGCCCGCATTATCCGGTGCCCATGTATTTATACGGAAAAACAGGTCACATAACAATCGTAACGCTTTGTAATTTTTCATGATACAGTTATGAAATTTTGTACAAGGATTCTTTACATAAAAAACCCATGTTTCGGGTTTCGTACATACTAAAAATAAGGTTGTATAATCCATGTGTGATTTCTTTTTCTTTTACCTGATGACGTATGACGTACTTTTAATGTAAATTTAATCTTGATTCAATAACCGTTACTTTGTCAGCATCATCATCATTTTCAGCCCAAAGAACAGCATGAAGTTCTAAAATTAATTAATTTGCACACCGTATTAGGTCATACTACAGCGTACCGATTATACCTACATGTAACAATTTTATATACTCACCTGTATTATGCAAATAAACGTATGATTGATTAGAAAATAATTAAATAATAATTACTTGCCTCTGCCGGCTTTGCCTGCGTGAAAGGCAAGGAATTATTCCAGGACATAATCTATCTGTGTGCTAAATTTTATCCAAATCCGTTCAGTGGTTTGAGCGTGAATGAGTAACAAACATACACACACAAAACTTTGACTTTATAAAATTGTTGCTGCTGTCAGTGGTTTCGACCTTGTGATATGTGTTAATAAAGATATGCCACAAGCCATTCCAGAAAACGGTCTACACGTGTGCCAAATCTAATCGAAATTTGTTCTGCCATTCGAGCGTGAAAAAGTAATAATATATGCACAAAATTTCCTATTTATAATATTATTATGACATATTGCAACAGTATTCTATCGAAACCTACATCAGACGAGGCAATAATT
Organism: Leucania comma; assembly: GCA_958295575.1. Lineage (NCBI taxonomy): Eukaryota > Metazoa > Arthropoda > Insecta > Lepidoptera > Noctuidae > Leucania > Leucania comma. The sequence goes on along the minus strand of OY282476.1, from coordinate 5,046,146 downwards.
TTATATAAAATATATTATAATCATTTTAAATAAGTTAAAATTCAAAGTTTGGCTTTGATGGAGCGTCATATAGTCATTATAGTGACCAAGCTCCCTAATTTAGATTAAAAAAAAAAATTACGACATATCATATTATGAGGCTTTGGATTTTTTTTATGTTAAAAAATCTCTCTTGTCTTTGATATTACTTTACAGGTGTAAAGTAAAAAACCGGAGTGCGAATCACATGAATGGCCTTATCTTTTTTTCTCGTTACCGCAGACTTGAGTTCCTCTACGGTTTGCTGACAGCTCCTTGAGGCGCGCGGGAACAGTACGCGCCGTCGACGACTTGGGCTCGGTCCGGTCGGTTACCGGACGATCGGACAGCGTGCGACCCATTGCACGCCGTCCGCAAGCCCGCGCCTACGGTGGCCGGAAATTGGATCGGAATCCCGGCGGCGGCTGGGGCGAGCGCCCCGTTGCCACTGCCTGATGCGGTCGGCCTTCTCCTTTGCTAGCATTACTGCTTTGCAGAAGAAGACGACCGCCTGCCATCCCTCCTCACTCCGAACTATGGCCTGAACCAAAGCCCGGCGAGAGAGATCGCCGCCGATCGCCCCCACGAGGACACGGCGATGCTTCGCCCAGGCGGGGCACACCTCTACAGTGGGCTCCACCGTGTCCTCCGGGTGTTCCGTACAGTGGCGACACCCGGATCCTATAATGGTCCTTTTTTTGCTTTTGCGGTACGGAACCCTAGCTAAAAGATGTTTACACGACTGGCTTATTTACTATTTATCTTAGTGATATCTATTTCCTTCTTGGAATAATTTTCAATTATCACGCAGATCAAGCCGCTTGGAAAAACTAATAAATAATATAACATTTTATTAAACAAAAGGGGTATAAATCATTACACTTCCCTCCTCAGGCACCTCAAATAAGGCAAGTAATCTGTTTACCCAGGAAAGTACTTATAATTTGAGGAAACTTCCACAACACTCTCGGGTCAGATTTTCAGTATTCATAATTCAGAAGTTATTCAAGTAAATTACCATTCGTCCTTAGACCTCTGGGTTGGGGTTAGGGTTGCCAGGGATAATGTGTTAATTGTACTTTACGCCTACGAAAGGATTAAGTTATAAGTAGCTTGCTTTCACAGCTGGCATTTTTTCGGTACTTATTCTCAATATATAATACTAGCTCCAGCCAGCGGCTATGCCTGCGTGAAAGTCGGTTTCTCCATACTAGAACCCCCGTTTTAAATATATTTCAATCAGAACGACAAAAATGCTAATTACACTGATTACACTTACATATATCAGATACAAAATGTAGTAACACATTTAATAAAATATAACACAAATGTATAAACTAAGCCTCTTATTCAATCTTCTACACCCTATAAAGAACCTACCTGCCAAATGTTCAGTTTCTGAAATTTCGTGATTAATCAGTGTGTAATATTACGCTTTTATATACAAATAGATTTTTCGTTAAATTTATGAAGTGGTAGTTATCGAACTCCACCGATCGATTTTTTTTTTGTGTATATTTTTGGTCTAAGGACAGGTCATAAACAGAAGAAAGACAAAGGTATTATTTACCCACCTATTACCACTTTTTCCTTAGTTAATTTATATATTTAAAAAAAACCTTTGCTGGATCAACTAGTAGCCTAACATATTATAAAACAAAGTCCCCCATCGCGACTCTCTGTCTAAAAATCCGTTCAATAGACAGACATACAGCTTTTTTTCTTTAGGTTTAGGTGTTTACATATATATTATAGTACAGAAAAGCCGACATTTGTAGCCCTCGTGCGAAGTGGATTGCTAGAAAATATCAAAACTAGGTAGCCGGCGTAAAAACCTCATTGTTCTCACCTTTCGACAGAAATAATATCAAAATCTTATCTCTCTCTGGTACGCAAATCTACTGACAGATGAATTTGTAGAATTGTAGGTTTGCCCAATTGCTCTTAAGCGCTTCGTATTCTTCATCGTAGTACATACCCAATGTTATCATCATCATTTCAGCCGATAGACGTCCACTGTTGGACAAAGTTCTCCCCAAAGTGTCGCCACAGCAAACGTTCTGTGCGCCTCGCGTCCATTAGATTCCCGTGACCCTCATCAGGTCATCGGTCCACTTTGTGGGAAGCCTTTCAACGCTGCGTCTTTCGGTGTGAGGTTATCACTCTTAGATCTATCGGCCCCTTCGACCATCAGTTCTGCGAGCAATGTGCCCTGACTGAAGTTTGACGTTCTGTTTACGGCCGCTATGGAGGATATCTTCAAGGTTCCAGACTGGAGAGGCCATGGCGAGTTCATCACTCACCTTCGCTTCGATTTGCCGACGATATTCGACTTCGACTGGCCCGTCGGTCTAGTAGTTAGTGGCCCTGACTGCTATGCCGGAGGTCGTGGGTTCGATTCCCACCCAGGACAAATGTTTGTGTGATGAGCACGATCATTTGTTCTGTGTATGGGTGTTATTTATCTATAATATGTATGTAGTTAGACATATATATGTATGTTTATCAGCTGTCTGGTACCCATAACACAAGCTCTGCTTAGCTTGGGACTAGAAGGCGTTGTGTGATAGTTGTGGGGAATATTATATTATTATATTATATATATATTGTAGTCATGAAACTATGAAGGAGCTCGGTACAATACCTGATGACCTTAGTAAAACGGACAAAACCAGTCATTGTAAATAACCAAGTAGCATCCACTCCTATCAAGATCAGAGACTTACTCGAAGCTGTGGATGACTACTCATGTTAAATCTATCAGAATTGAGATTATCTTTCCATGACTGTCATTTGTTTTCACTTGACCCACTTGTTACAGCGTATTTTTTGAGGTCTCCTAATGATAAATAGTAAAACCTTGCACGTGTCAGAAACACAATGGTTGGTTGTCAGCCCTACGAGCCAGCCGCCTTCAAGTTACAAGTTCTCTTTCTATAATTACAAAGTTGCTTTTTTCTTGCCCAAACGCCATTTTGTTTTTACAATAATAGCACTTAACCGTGATTAGTTGGAAAAGTATCAAATAATTTTGGTACTGAAATTATCGTTAATATTTTTACTGCCACTGAATCAGCATATTTTAATTTTATTGGCAGTTTATTGAGGGTATAAAATAATTTATAGGAGTAGTGAAAAGGTCAAGGTCTTGTAATTGTAACTGGCTTTGTCGTGCGATGACTTGAGTGATTATTTTTAACCTGGGATTCCCGTAGATTGTGCTACATGACTAGATCGACTCCGACCTGTTGAAGGTCGATAGGAATCAGAATGTGATTGGGAATTAAAAGCCCTGCCACCCGGCTAGCCAAGTTACAATCGTTTTGTTTAGTGTGAACGCTTGGAGTTCTCCACGCCCCCAATTCCTTTGAAGATGACGTTAGAACAAATTAATTGGGGGCGTAGCCATCTCCAAGCGTTCACGCCAAACGAAACGATTGTGACTTGGTTAGGGGGGCAGGTTTTGAAAAACTTATAATGTATGATGGATTCAATTTTGTAATTAAAACAGATGTTGATAAGAAATGCTAATGTTTTCAGGTAGATAAAAACTACGAGTATATATACCTATTTATTTAGTGACTAGTTAACAGAAATGTTTAGTTCAAATGTACGGCGCATTTGAATTATTTATCCACTAATCAGTTTTAAAACAATCCAGAGATTTATCTGAACAAGGCCCTTAATCGTGTAACCCTTCATCTTTTCGTGCTTGAAAATATTCTAGCATAAATCAACACGGTAAATAGATAATTGATAATACAATTGTCTCGTCTATTACAATGTTTCATTAACAGCAATATTCATAAGTAAGAATTACTAACGCCATTCATTAAAATTAATGATTGGCGTTAGTAATTTTTTTCTTTTTGTAAATACAATATCAATGATTAATTTATTCATGAAGTTTTAATTCACAATTTACTGCTTGCAATAACGTAATTTTCTTGCAAGAAAAAATACGCTCTTACATCAGACGAATTCCCAGATATTTCAATGAAAATAGCTGGTGAAATCATACTCATAGCTGTACAAACGAATAAGATAGCAAGTGGGAAGCATAGCATACATTTGAAGCTACTTGTCGGATAACAATCCCTCTGAGTCAAAAAGTTTCAATCCCACAAAGAGCTTGGCTCCTGAATAGAGTTGGGTAGGGATGGGACATGGCGGTGGAAATGTCGATATTTTTTTTTTCTTAATTCTTTATTGTACACAAAGCAACAATTCATATACAAAGAAAGTTTAACTCCACGAGGAGTTTTCTCCCAGCAAATCTTTGAATGACAGAGAGAGATCTCGTTAGAGAAAACGCAACTGTACAATATAAACCTACATAAATACTTATCCTATAAAAAAAGTGAGATGCTTTTTAATTTTCTTCTCAAAGACATTTAGAGAAGGGCTGTCGCGAAGGCAATATGAAAAAGAATTCCAAAGATGCACTGATTTTATAGAAAAGAAGCAATCATAGCGGCTGGAAGTGTAACGCGGAGTACGAAGGAGAAAAGAAATGGTAGTGCGGCAAGGATAGCCCCTCTTATTGTACGTCTCATGAAAAAAAAAACCAGACAAACATTTCTAAAAACAAGTTTACAATGGGCGGTCTTGTCGCACAGGGCAATCTCTTAAAGACAATGTTTGAATGTTGATTTAAGGGTGGTAATCGAACGCTTATTATAATAATTTTCAATGGTAGATTTATTTATACCTATTATTAGCAATGCTAATATTTGTGTTAAATATTATTCGAAACATGAGTGAAATTTTCATAATTAAAGTTGTCAATAATGCCAAGCTTTGATGTTAAATTTACTCTCGAAAATAAGCAATGTCATTGAAATAATTGTTAGCCAAAATTTGCAATCCAACTTGATGGTTCAATCAATGCTGCTTTATCCTCACGGCATCCAGTATGTTGTCAACACTAATCACTCAAATAACGATTATTGAGTCATTTCAGAATCACGCATCGTTACTCATCCCATTATTAATGGTCCAAAGCTGTACCTGTTACTAGACAAATGCCAACACCACGCCATTATTGCACCATCCTCCTCACATGATAGTATTAGGTACATCTATTGTTTGATTGGAAAAAATTGCAATAAATTTTCAGCTAATTGTGACCTGTAATACAGATTTTTTTCAGAATCCTACTTCAAGCTGTCTTTTAGAGAGCGGCAGAGGTAACTGCAGCCGTCGACACTTCGACTGTGGCCGTCGACATTCCAAGAAATGAAGATCCAGTGGGTCAACGGCTGCCGCCACCTTGTGTCGACGGCTGCAACCTCTGCCGTTGGCTACATGCCGCTTGTGTGTATGAGCTCGTACAGTACGGTCAAAATATGTTGACCAGTCTGAACATAGGCGTTCCGAACTATGCGCATACTCGAAAAACATACGCATTAGCCATAATTATTGCGCAGCCAATTGTTCGAAGTTCCAAGCAGTATATTTTGGCGGTACTGTGTAGAGCCATATTTCCACCATTCCACCATTGTACTCATACAATGGTGGAAAATGTTAACTGGCCTGTTGGTCTAGTAGTTAGCGGCCTTGACTGCAAATAAAATCAAATCTGTTTATTGGCAGTAAGTGCTGGTACAATTATATGTTAACAGATCCAAGACAAATGTTGGTTTGGTGAGCACGGTCATTTGTTTTATGAGTGTAATTTATCTGTCTATAATATGTATTTATTTAAAAATATATAAATATGTTTATCAGTTGTCTAGTACTCATAACACAAGGTCTGCATAGTTTAGATGGCGTTGTGGAATATTAGAAATGGTTTTTGAGTCACAAACATTGTTAATTTAAAAAAAAAACCCATATTATGAAAAGAAAATAAATAAGTTTAAATTGAATTGTATTCTCAACGACTAATTTGGCAGAGAGGGAAAAATATATATATTTTTTTTTTTGCTCAAAGCCTATTGATTGATTTTTTAAGTTCTTTATTAATAAGGTATAACAAAAAAATAGATCTTATTCTAAAATGTAAACTAATCAAAAACAAGATAACATCGCCTCTTATATCATACACGGTAGATAATAATTATTGTTTATCGACTACTGATTTATAAATACATAAATAAATATATTTATAGAATTCAGGTTCTTACTATTAATGCATATATTAATATAAATATGTGTATGTACTTATAATATTAAAAAAGAATAGAACACTTTTCACACAGATTACTTAGTAACCATTGTATTGGTGAGTAAGAGACAGCAGTCATGTGGTGAGGTGGTAAGTGAGCTAACGTTAATCCACTAGGAAATGGTGATGAGGAAGTTTGTACTTGTTGTAAGTATTATAGTCGGTTCAATCTGCTTTTACCAATGTGAGAGACCAGAGTATTAAGATGGCGTGGATTATTAAGGAGAAAGAATTTTCGGCGGATACTTGATGTGATCATGTAGTTGTGTAAGATTTATGGAGAGAGGTGTATTGAATGCTATTTTAAGTGCTTTTTCTGGACAACCTGGAGTTTTTTTGTATTTACTGTCATATATAGCCTATTGGGTATATTTTATCTATCCAAAGAACTTAAAAATAAAAACTTAATATGTATATTACTGGCGTTCTGACTGTTTCTGCACATCTGCAGAATCTTACAGTTATATCGCACATAAGCGTGTCACGACCATTACAGTCTCGATTATAATTTTAAATAATGCAATAGCAAGCTTATCAGGGACGAGTCCACTCGCTCAGAGAAAACTAAATATTGGTGTTCAATTGATAGTTGTCGTGATTAGTTTAATTATTATTTGTTTTATTGCTTGCATACTAATTTAAAAAGGTTTAGTGTTGGTTTGGTGACTATTTTAAAACTTCATTTGGATTTGTCAAAACTAGAGACTCATCCTGAACCAAGAAAATTAAAAAATGAAAAACCCGACTATGACAAAAAAAAACGCTAATAAGTATGAAAAAAGATTTTTGGGATACTGAAATAAACAAGGTTACTGGAGAAACAAGAACAAAACAAAAAGAAAAGCCATAACACTTTAGTAACGTGTGACTACGGCATTTCTTTTTGTTTTGTGAATAAATAAACAATGCCGTAACTGTAAATTAACAATAATCGTCGTAATAAAAAATAATAAAAATGAAAAAGACAATTCAGAAAACAAAAAATTAAATGACAACAACTATATTCTAAACCGTTAAATTTTAGTCGTGTGAAGATAAAAATGAAAACTAAAGTACTTTTTTTTAAACTCGAATTAATTTACGCATGTACGAAATTGATTTCTTTAAGTAAACGTCAACAAATTTTGGTTCTGCAAGTGACCGCTAGAGGCGCTGCAAAATTTGCCATACAAAATATTTACGGCGTCGATATCGAGTAGCGACGAATACTATTGCTTAAAACTCATGGTAGAGGTACTGATCGAGTCCAATGAACTGTAGGTAGTTATTACGCATCGACCGACAACTCCCTACAAGGTCATTGACTCGTTTACTTAAATAAATTAATTTCGTACATGCGTATATTAATTTAGAAAAAAGGATTTTATTTTTTAATTTTATCTTTACAAATCGAGAGTGTTTCATGTACCGGATCGACCTTGCACGGAATTAAAACGATCAAAATTTAGTCGTTTATCAATTTTTGCCTTACAGTTCAACTTACAGCTTCCAAAGATTATAACCAAGAGAAAAAGTAATATTCGATTAAAGATGTCGCTTAAGTGCTATAATTGGCCCTAAATACTGGCTAATCGATTACTCAGCCTTATTTCTTTTGAACACAATAACTTGATTGAGCAATAATAAGCGTTTATCAATGCCGCTTTTATCATAATCCATCTTATCACCTTGCGAATCAGTAGGTAAAGAAAGGTCGCTGCATTCGATTCCAGCCCAAACTTGGTTTAATAATCCTTTGGTCTTTTGAGAGGTAACGGGGTCCTTTCTATGTGCTAATGATGATCACCGGGGTGGTTTTAACGAGGTAAAACTCCCATGCCCCCTGGACTTATCCCCAAAATCTAAGCGCCTTTTGAAGGTTTACCCGCGAAAACAAAAAAAAAGGTAATGAAAGGTCGCTCCTTTCGTTTCCGGCCCAAACTAGGCTTAATAATAACTGAGGGTTTCGAGTGAAAATAAACTAGTCGCAAGGTCCGTATCCATAAATAAAAATGCTTATAAAAACTATAATTTTACTTTTAACAAATTAACAGAACGGTGGCAACGACCTCTGGCGCCAGGCTTTGACACAAGCCATGGTCCGAAGCGAGAAGGAATGGTAGGAGGGCGCCTCCTCCTGCGAAACAGTAATGCTAGTAAAAGTCCGGATGGACGCACGCGCGTTAGGGAACGGCCCTCACGCCCCAGCTGCCGAGATCCCGATCTCACGAGTTTGCGGACGGCGTGCAATGGGTAGCTTACCGTCCGATCGTCTGGTAACTGTCCAGACCAAGCCCAAGTCGTCGATGGAACGTAGTGTTCCACGCGCGCTTCAGGGAGTTGTCAGCAATAGAATTAAAACCGGAGTGGGTTTTAGTCAGTAAAAGTGTGACACGCCCTCCCACTCCATTCTAGAGCGGCAGAAGCCATTAGATGATTTCCTACCTAAAAAAAAAACAAAAATCTTGCCTCTTCAAAAATATCGATAAAGTGTTGGTACATCACTAAACCACAGGACGCGCAATATCGAATACTAGTTCACGTCAACGATATAAAACACGGAAATCTCTTGCAATACGAGTCGTGTGCCCACCGATGTAAATTGTTGGTGCTATTGCATTATATGCTTATCTGATGCTGACAGGAATCCGGTTTTATATTTCAGCCGAGTTTGGAGGCTGAAGACATTCAGCTTTTAAGGAAAAATTGGGAGAAAAAAGTTTGATACTTTTTACATTATTTACATATTTATTACAAATGAAATCTACACATGTACGAGTACAAACACCTTAAATATTAACTAAACTACTTATTTAAACTAATACTTTTTTTTTTAAATTATTGAATGTTACGTGGAATTATTTTTTTTTGTTACTTCTTGACCCCTAGAGGTCATGCAACAAAAGCTACCATTTGATTTGAATTCAAATCTTGATAAGTTAGTGAATAATTAGTGAATGTATTATTTTCCTGTACTTTTTTGAACCATTGTTTTTTTAGGAATAGGGAGGCCAAGAAAAAGATAGATTTTTTTATGGCATATAAAATCATCCAATGACAAGTCCCGCCCTTGGGTGGGGCGGGAAATACTGTCAGACTCTTACTGACTAAAAACCTACCCTGTTCCATTCATTGCCTTCGTCCCAGGGCCCCGGGTGACATTTTCACGTAACCTTTGGCCCCAGTAGGCTTCGGCCCTGCTGGGCCCCTACAGTTTGCTGACAACTCCTTGAGGCGTGCGGGAACAGTGCGCGCCGTAGACGACTTGAGCTGGGACTGGTCTGTTACCGGATGGACGGACAGCGAGCTACCCATTGCCCGCCGTCCGCGAGCCCGCGCCTGCGGTGGCCGGAAATCGGGATCGGAATCCCGGCGGCGGCGACAGCGTGTGCGCCGTTGCTTGATGCGGTCGGCCTCCTCCTTTGCTAGCATTACTGCTTCGTAGAAGGAGGCGACCGCCTGCCACTCCTCCTCGCTCCGGAGCATGGCTTGAACCAAACCCCGGCGCGAGAGCTCGCTTCCGCCGATTGCCCCCACAAGGACACGGCGTTGCTCTTTCCAAGCGGGGCACACCTCGACTGTATGCTCCACCGTAAGGAAAAGATAGATGGATTGTGTAAGGAGTGATATGAAAGGATAGAATGACAGAAAACACGTATTGCACTGACCCCAAGTAACATAGGACAGGCAGGCAGATGATGATTACCTTTGTTTTATTTCATTGAGCAATCATCAAATAACCGGTCCCGCTCTGAGCAGGGTTAAAGAGAGTGTCAGACTTTCACTGACAAAAACCCGCATGTGTTTCTTTATTTGCCCTTTGCGTTCCAAGGCCACGGTAACACTTTTAAACAATATCATTGCTTTTCACTGAACAAAAAATGATTAAGGAATGGTTAGTTGTGAGTTTAAAACTTGGCACACGCTTGACTTTTTCAATTTATTTCATTTGTATTCTATGTTAATTTTAGATACCATAGATTTACAGATAAGGCCATTGTTTCTATAACTTTATGTTCGGAATTGAAAAATGGCAGTTGGCAAGCTACCAATCAGAGACAAGATAGATTGAAGAATAGTGGAATAACAATTGTTTAAGGGTTATCACGGAAGCAGGAAACATAGAGATGCAAATGATTAAAATAGAATTGAGTTACATCATTCGGTTCCCTTCAAAATAGTTGAGCTGAGTGATGCTATATGTGGGGGCTGCGCGTAACCATAGCAAATGAGTTAAACTTATTTGCCACCTCCTATACTCCCTTTCGCTGTTTCCAGAGCGGGGGGAATTATTTGATAACATCTCATGTAAAGAAAAGGATCTATAAACAGAAAGGTCAAATTCTTAAGACAATGTTTTATCAATGAAACTGATTAATAAATCCATTAACGATTCTATCACGTTATGACCACTAAATTAGTATTTACTGTTGATTGGACTGTGACTTTATCACGGAACGTAATCGAACTAAGATAATTCAGTAAATGCCATTATTGCAACATTTGCAACTACAAAACAACTTGCCTAGGTAATTCATAACTGTGCTGAAATACCCAGATGCAGGTACCAATACTTTATATGGAGCGACTGCCTCTTGCTTGACCTCTACAACCCAGGAACTGGGTACAACAATACTGTGGACATCCTCCTTCATACAGATGGAAGAGTATCTATATTATGTACTTCTTTTCTTTCCTTTAAAAAAAAAAGATATTGCCTCACAACAGGACTCCCACGATAGACCGATGTGTATTAATCGCGATTTCAGGTTTGGTCCCATAGTAAAAGTTGTTTGTTATCATGACTGCAATCACGTGTTTAAGTATCATTTATTAATTACCAGTCACCCTATACACTCATAAGTAAAAATAGTGCGCCTCACCATCAACGTTTGCCTACTTATCATCAGATGGGATCGGATTCAAGCACTAGTTATATAAAAAAATACTTATATATTGTACATTTATTTAGTATTTAAGCGACAAGCTTCTGCATTATAATATTTGCCACCATTCAGGTAATTCAAATTGCGTTTTATTCACGACAAATATCTTCCATGAAGCGTTGTGGTTTAGAGTTAGCTAATAAAATTACAAATTATAGTATTGTGGTTAACCTGAAAATTAGTGCAGGGATACACGAGTTTTTATTGTAAGTCTGCAGATTCTTATAAGTCTGCATTTAGTCCTGCATTGATACGTCACCTCACTATTCAATGACAGATTATGAAATTTCTTTGATGTAATCTCAATAATCATTAAAATGATGTAGATATAAAACGTGTTTCGACTTTAGTTATTGTACGGTAAATATCCTGGACTAAACGTTTTGCCTCGTCGTTTATACCGCGTACATCGAAGGACTGGAACAGTTGTAATTTGGGTGTCTTCCAGGCTAGAGAGAATAGGCTCTTAATAAACTAGTGCGCCTCACCATCAACGATTGCATCACTGTCTACTATGGTGGGATTGTAGTCAAGCACTAGTTTTTATCATTATTAAAAAAATAATTTGAAGAATGTGGAAAAGGGTGTAAAGTCCCGCAAACCTTCGTTGAAAAGGTTTTCCCTTTTCAACCTGGCCGACCAGAAAAAGTTGTGTCTGTTGGTTCTAATCAGGCGGAGATATTGATATGTAGGGTGACTGGTAATTAAACAAAAAAATCTGCCATGTTCAGCACATTTTGACCAGTTAGACGAACATAAATGTACACAACTTAGCAGATTTTTTTCGCGATTTCAGGTTTGGTCCCGTAGTAAAAGTTGTTGGTTATCATGACTATAATCACGTGTTTAAGTATCGTTCACTAATTACCAGTCACCTTATATAATCTAAACGCGAAGAACAGTAAATGTATAGGATAGTTCTCATGAGGTGACATAAATGTCACTACAGCTACTTTTCTTCAGCAGTCTTCGCCAGTGCTCCCAGAATTGCGATGGTTGAGAGGTTTACCCTTTTAAACATTTTGGCTGTCATTTAAACTATAAAATAAGGGTTAGCCAAAATGGACTGTGAGATTGTTGTAGAACAGACGCATGGGTTTGAATCAGTAAAAGTCTACGCTGAGATGGTACTAGCGTTTTTTATTTCTTTTTCTGTTTGTTTTTTTTTTTTGTTTGCATAGATGTTTGGATAATAAATTGTAAATTCCTAACTGGCTGTAACATTAGCTTATCATTAAGTAAAATTTGTAAAAGAGCTGTGGATTTTGTGAATAAATAAATAAATAAATCACAAAAAAGGCAAATTAAATAAACCTATTCATAATCCAAAAATTATTTCGACTCAATATTGAAGTGAACAGTGCATTATTGACACGCTTATATCCTTGCAAACACACAATACCCTGCAATTTTCCACTCAATTAGACTTAGGAAACACTAGAAAGTGTGCTAAAAATTAAGGACATTCCAACGGAGGTAAACATTTAATACGCAAGCAGTTTCCTTGTTTGTTTGTACAGTTACTTAGTTTAAAAGATGCGTACTTTGTGATGTTGGCAAAGCTATTACGTAACAAGCTCTAAGAATTGTCAAAGTCAAGTAAACATGTTTAGACTTATTATTATGAGATGCACTTTAAAGTCTTCTGCATGGCCAATGCTCGAGGACTTCAACACTCACAAGCGAGAACTAAAGACTAAGTGCGAAGCATTCACGAGTAGGTACTAAAGACTTGGTGGCCCCACGAGAAGCACTACTGAATTTGTCATAAAAAAACCTCTTTTCTTTTCCTTTCCTTCCAAATGCTGCTAAAATTTTGGAGCTCTCTTCGCTCGCACCTTCCACAATATTTTATGGAAATAAAACAAACGATACATTAATCTCCAATCTGTAGGAATGGTAAAAATACACAGTCTGATGTTTTTTTTTATGGTAGGTAAAATCATCCAATGACAAATCCCGCCCTTGGGTGGAGCGGGAAGTAGTGTCAGACTCTTACTGACTAAAAACCTACCACGTTCCTTCGTAGCCTATCGTGCCGGGGCCGGGTATTCCTTTCGGAAGTTAACCCATGACCCCAGTAGGCTTCGACCCTGCCTGCCTGCAGTTAGCAGGCTGGGCCTCTGCGGTGCGCTGACAGCTCCTTGTGGCGCGCGGGAACAGAACGCGCCGTCGACGACTTGGGCTCGGTCCGGTCGGTTACCGGACGATCGGACAGCGTGCTACCCATTGCACGCCGTCCGCAAGCCCGCGCCTACGGTGGCCGGATATCGGGATCGGAATCCCGGCGGCGGCTGGGGCGAGCGCCACGTTGCCTCTGCCTGATGCGGTCGGCCTCCTCCTTTGCTAGCATTACTGCTTCGCAGAAGGAGGCGACCGCCTGCCATCCCTCCTCACTACGGACCATGACCTGAACCAAGGATACACAGTCTGGTGTGTCTTAACTCCATAAACTCTATTTTTCCATTAAGTCCATAATAGTTTCCATTAAGTTAGAGATGACAAGATGCTTACTCCGCTCACTCTAGTGTCAAATTGGCTTTTGCTTGGAAAAGTATTATGACGCCATTTGATACCATATCACAGTTGTTCTTTTTTTAGAGGTCATTACCTCAAAAGGAAAAACGCAACCCTTATCTGTTAAGTTCTTATCCTTGTCTGTCTGTCAAGACCCTTTGTCTTGGGAACGCGTGGAGGTATCGAGTTAAATTTAAAACTGTATACTCAGGTCTGCGGTCCCTTGAAGCTGTAAAAAATCAAACATCCAAGTTAACGAGAAAAAAAGATACGGCCGCTTATGCCGCAAAAAACGTATTTTTTCCCGTTGACCTAGAATCCAGAATTTTACATGAAGCAAGGTTTCGTAGCACAAGTAAGTATAGCCAAAAATCTGAAAAAGTAAATTTGTAGTTACGTAATTTTTTGCGATTCGGTATTTTTTTTTTTTTTTTGCGATTCGGTATTCAGGAATTGAACTGTTTCATGGGTAATTTTGTACGGAATTCAAATTGCACTTCCCCGATTTCCGATTCCCGATTCATTGTTTGGACCGCCTTTAAAAACACTGATATTTATGTATCAGTCGGTAAGAATTTTTTTTAAAATTTACAATGAAAAACCAATGTCTCAATCTGAACCACAGCCTTATTCATCGAGAATTAACTTTCCTATTGTCATTTTTCTGTTACCAAAGCACTAAAAATATTCTGCAAATCTGCAGAGCTAGACTGTGACACCTAGGCGTAAGGATGGGATGACAGACAGAGTTCTTTCACAATAGTGTCGTTAACTTAATACTTACATTTAGAATAGAATATTTAATCTACCACAAACAGTTAATAAAATCAGAATTGAGTTTTTTAACAATGCAAGTGTAATGTATTCCATTGATTACAGGACTGATATATAGGCAGTATACTTTCTATTTTGTAACCATAAGTAACAGAACTATTTCATTTGTTGACACACGGTTTGCGGAATTATTCAAAAGAATCAGCGATAAATACACCGCTAAATTTGATCGTTTTAATCCCGCGGAGATTCGATTCGGTACATGAAATACTATCGATTTGTAAAGAGATAATAAAAAAATAAAGTACTTTTTTAAACTCGAATTAATTTAGGCATGTACCTACGAAATTAATTTCTTTAAGTAAACGTCAGCTGAGCGAGGCCAATGAACTGTAGGTAGTTAGTACGCAACGACCGACCACTACCTACAAGGTCATTGACTCGTTTACTTAAAGAAATTAATTTCGTATATGCGTATAATAATTGGAGTTTTTGATAAAAAGTACTTTTTTTTTCTTTACAAATCGATAGATTTTCATGTACCGAATGGACCCCCCGCGGGATTAAAACGAATAAAATTTAACGGTGTATATCATAACCCTAGAAGGGTTTTAATTATGATAAGTACACCATAATAAATGATATTTATTTTGCTGCGGGTTTTTTTAAAACTCTTTTACACGTAAATTTTTCGTCAGTATAAACTAGATAAGGTCGGTGTTTCTTAGCTGACTTGAAAAAGAAACACCGAAACAAACTCAAGAGTCGAACTCTCTTTTGAAGTCCATACAACAAATTATGTAATGGTCAAATCATATGAGAACTATGAAGATGAGTGTCTTTTGAGGAAAGAACCATACTAATGTGAGTGGACCTGTCCAGTCAGTTACTAAAAGTCTGACATTTCCTCTAGTGTAATTTCTACCAAAAAAAAAAGAGTTACAGTTCATTACCCAGTTCGTTTGTACCGTTATAGTGAGCATCGTTAGAATATTTGATTTCACTTAACACAACAAGTGGGCTGTAATCGAAGTTTCATTGTGTAGTCGAATCAGGAATCGAGTCGAGTTTACTGACATAGCGCGAAGAATCGCAGTTGACAGTTGGCAGGATAAATTTCTCGCAAACAGAGAGGTGACCGCGAGTCTTGAGCGTTGGAAGGCCTACCTCAAGGTGAACCGATGATCCGTTGAGGGTTGCAAGAAATTGATGTGAAAGTAGTGAAATGCATTGTGGTGACATTTGGGGAAGCCCTTATCCAATAGTGGAAATTTTTCAGTTGAAGCGATGACGATAATAATGATGACGGGACCCAGCGGACTTCTGCGCCGCTTGGGTGGAGATACAAATACATTTGGGCGTCGAAGTATTCCTCCATATTGCTGTCATCTGGGCACGTTTTCTGCGTGTAGCATTACCACGTTAACGATTTACCTCGCCAAAAAATAACTCTCTGGTCACGCAAAGTGTAGTTCAGTTGGTGAGATATATATTAGGCTTAGTTACAAACAAACTGCAAACGTAATGAATTCCAAGGATTTATCAAAATACGATAAAAAATAATTCTGCAACGACTTCAAATAAATTCGAAAATGGGCAGGAGAAAGATGAGCTGAAACTGGATTTTTAAATTGAAAAATAGCGTTCACCTCAAATCTAACTTAGGCCTTGTTTACGGAGCCACGGCGCGTTGGGCGTTCGTCGTACATTGTAGCAGCGGGCCGCGTCATCGCTCGCGCAAACAAAAATATGGCTGTGAACGACGGACCGCCCAACACGCCGCGTCTCCGTAATCGAGCACTTACAATGCTTTTAAAATATTAAAACCATTTGTCGACTGAAAGGTACGTTCACCTACGGGGTAATTACGAAAATCACAAATTAAATAATTAAAGGCATTCAATGCCTTCAATTTTGAAAAATTTTAGGGTTCCGTACGTCAGTCGACAAACGGAACACTTATAGGATTACTTTGTTGTCCGGTTGTTCGGTCAATACTCTTTTTCTCGGGGAACGCGTAGAGATAGCAAGCTGAATACAAGCAAAAGAAGCAAATACTCACGCCGCGTTATCACCAATAAACTTCGCGCGGTCAACCAGTGAACTACGCGTGGTCTACGAGTGAACGCCGTGTGGTCAACGAGTGAACGTCGCTAGGTCCACGAATTTTCGAGTAGTCTGTTAACAATTGGCACTTGGTCTGCATTTTTTGGCACTCGCAAGAAGTCAAAACATATAGGGTACTTCCCGTTGACCTAGATTCCTTAAAATGTGTCAAGAAGCAAAGTCTCATGGCACAAGTAAAGGCAAAAAATTGAAAACCGTAAAGTAGTTATTTCACAAAATAATTAAATACTTTTTTACGATGCGAACACATCTTAAAGTGGGTGATCGACGTACGAGCCAATACCGTGGTTTCAAAGATCGTGGGTTTTACTCGCTCGTTGGTGCTGACGAGCCGAGTAGAAAATGAAGCAAACACGACAATGCAATGATACACCGGCAATCTTTACCGACGAGCCATAAGACCGCGGTTTTACTCGCCCGTCGATCAGTACCTCTACCATGAGTTTTAAGCAATAGTATTCGTCTACTATTGCTTAAAACTCATGGTAGAGGTACAGGGCCTTTACATAAGAGTAGGTAAACTTGTATGGAACTCTCAGTGCGCAAGTCCATCGCGCTCATGCCCGGTTTCTTTTTTAATTTTTCGCATGCACTGTTAAAGACAGTGTAAGGCTTTGATTTCAATGTCCCTTTTCCTCCGTTTTCCCAATACTGCTAACCAGTGAACGTTAAAACTTGGTTAAAACCGTCTGCGGTTACCTCAAAAGACATAAATAACATCATAACAATTTGCCTTAACTTTCCATTTCGGAAAGGAAAACCTTTGCGCAATTTATTGTTTACAACTACATTGTCTTTAGCTAGTGTTAAATAATTAACTTTAACATGTAACTTGTAGAAGTCGATTAGGTCTTATGCTTTGTCTGTGACGGTGAAAGCTGTGGCCATATACTTAAGCACTAGTATTTTCTTTATTAGTCTTATTAACTTATTTAATAGATTTTTTAATATCTATTTATTAAAAAAAAAAAACATTTACAAATAGTATCCCACCGGTATCGGAAACGGGGTCCTAGCTACCGACAGTCAGGGCTCCTGAGAAAGGATCCTCACGACTTTACGGGCCGTGTCCAAAAGTACAGCTTTCTGAATCAAGCCTTTGATTCAGCCGCCTAACGAGACCTAAAAACTTACTTATGAAAAGAGTACAATTCCCGAGTTGAATAACAAAATTTTTTCCGAATTACAAATAAGTTTCTTTTTTGTGACGTAACTACAAATTTACGGTTTTCAGATTTTTGCCTACATTTCAATACTCAATACGTTTATAGCATTTATACTATAAGCTTGCTTCATGCCAGATTTCAAAATTCTAGGTCAACGGGAAGTACTCTATGAATTTTGATTCCCTTGATAGTGTTGAAATTCACGTTTTTTTGCGACATAAACGGCCGTATCTTTTTTTCCGTTTACCTAGAAGTTTGATTTTTTTCACAGCTGCAAAGGACCACAGACCTGAAAGTATGGTTTAAATTTCGCTACTACTTCACGCGTTCCTGAGATAAAGGATCTTAACTGACAGACAAACCAGACAGACAGGTGGACAATAAAATGATCCTATAAGGGTTCCGTATTTTCCTTAAGATTCAAAGATTCAAAAGCCTTTATTTCAAATACACCATTTACAAGCACTTTTGAAAGGTCAAGGAAAAAAAATGATGCTAATTGCACATTCCAAAGCGTAGATCTCTATGGTGAAGAATGTGCATGAAACTCCACGGTCCTCTGAGGTACGGAACCTTAAAAATAGATTTGGCAAAAATCAGGCTAAAACTGTACATCATGGCAATGCTTCAACGTTAGCTATGTAGCTATCTGAGCCCGCTCATGCGATTCTCGGACTTAACTGCTCATCGTGCATGCCTCATATCACAAATTAACGACCAGTACTAAACAACTTGACACCTCCTGTCAATAAGTGTACTTCTCATAGTAAAAGTAGACGTAAATAGTGTAAAGTATCATAGTCAATGTTATCGTAAGTAAACTGCACTTCGATAGGATTTAACTTGAACAATAAAAGCATAGATCGCGACCGTCCCGCGCATTACTGAGCCGGCGACCGACGCCGCACGCGCGTTCCATATTCAAACTTAAATAACAATTAATTATTACGTACCAGTGTTAAATCTATTTTTATTTTTAATAATCGTTATAGTGCTGTGCTATCATGGATCCGGAAAAAAAACCGAATTCCGAAGTGACAGTGGACGATATTTTGACAGTTCTGGGGCCCTTTGGAAAGTTCAATGTTTACAGTTATATTTTGATATTGTTTCCTGTGTTTTTGGCGGGAATGTATTCTTCTGTTTATAACTTTGAAGTTATGGATCTCAAATATAGGTGAGTTGGTTTTGGCAAGTTATCAAAATTAAGATTAAGTTTGATTCGTCTAAATATGTTGGAGTAATGCTAAAAATAAAATTAAATTTTAAAATGTGTAAAAATTCTACTTCACTTATTTTTTAATATACAAAACATACTTGTATCCCAATCACTAAACAATGTTCGTTTTATGCATTTACGTGTAATATAAATAATTTTTATTTTCACACATAATAGAACATTTATTTTCTTGTGGATGCAATTTATGGCAGTTTTGTAATTTTATGACTTTCTTGACGAAATTATTTGATTTAATATGATGCTGAGGAAATAGCTCATTTGGTATAATTCTTCCTTTATGGTCTATTCCCATCAATTAATTCATGTTAAGACATTACAGTAAAGAGGTTGCATAGCTTAGTGTTAAAAGTTATAGAGAACCAAAAATTTGGGTCATTCTGACGAAAAGAGGGACTTAATAAAAATGTGCAAATATATTTCAACATAAAAAGAAGTATTTGATTCATTTGTGGTTAGTATTTATATTTATAGATTAAATAGTTACTTTTTATTTTATTATTCTTTGTCCTGTACGAGTCACAAACAAATGTTTTTTTTTCTTTATTTTTTTGTTCCAAAATTTTCCTTAATTTTTTCTTTCTCTGGCTTAAACTTCTTTTCCACATAAGAGAGGCAATTTATTCATTGGGGTTAACCATTCAAATTTAATTATGCCGCAAAAACTAATTATCTTATCTCCTATCGCTATTATGATTGATTCTGTAGTTTTCTCAGTTTTCCAAATTGAGTGCTTAAAATCATTATTTGGATAGGCAAAAAAGGTCTCCTGTACCGATTTCTGTATTAGCAGTGATTCCTTATTTACCTCCTTTCTGGCCATATCATCTTTCAAACCGTCCATCAGTCTTCCCTTCTTATGGCCATCCAAAAACACCACACTTTACTACAAACATTATTCTCATCACATTCTTCATACTATAAAAATCTATACCCACATAATTTTTCAGCCACTTAGCTGAACGATGATGTGGTCGACGATGAAGCAGACTTGCCTAGAAGTAAACTATTTATTCTTAACTTAAAGACTCTCGGGTTGTAAATATCAGAAAACTTAGACTCCGGCAGGGAATACCTCTTCTTAGTTGTATGCACAATTAAGCTATTTAATTACTAGCTTCTGCCAGCGGCGTGGAAGGCGATTTAATCTGTCCTAGCTCAGAGGACACCGGTGTCCTCTCACATCCACGCCACTATAGGCCTTAATTCCGATGTTTAGAGTCTACTTTTGTATGAACAAGTTGGGTAGTTGTGGATCGAAGTGTTAACCCTTTAGGGGTTTTTTTTTTTTTTTTTTTTTTTTGGGTAGGTAAAATCATCCAATGACGAATCCCGCCCTTGGGTGGGGCGGGAAACAGTGTCAGACTTTTACTGACTAAAAACCTACCTTTCCATTCCTCGCCTTTGTCCCGGGGCCCGTGGTGACACTCTCGCATGACCTTTGGCCCCAGTAGGCTTCGGCCCTGCTGGACCCCTACAGTTTGCTGACAACTCCTTGAGGCGCGCGGGAACGGTGCGCGCCGTAGACGACCTGAGCTCGGACCGGTCTGTTACCGGACGGACGGACAGCGAGCTACCCATTGCCCATCGTCCGCGAGCCCGCGCCTACGGTGGCCGGAAATTGGGATCGGAAACCCGGCGGCGGCGGCGGCGTGTCCGCCTTTGCCTAAGGCGGTCGGCCTCCTCCTTTACTAGCATTACTGCTTCGCAGAAGGAGGCGACCGCCTGCCACTCCTCCTCGCTCCGGAGCATGGCTTGAACCAAGCCCCGGCGCGAGAGATCGCCGCCGATCGCCCCCACGAGGACACGGCGCTGCTCTTCCCAAAACCCTTTAGGGGTGGAATTTCGTAAAATCTGGAAATTCTTAGAGAACGTCTACTCCCTATAAGAAACCTACCTGCTAAATTTTAAGTTGCATTATAGTTTCTGAGAGTGGTATTTCTCTTTTATATATATATGTCAACCTATATAATGATAATTAGTGAACAATACTTAAACACGTGATTGTAGTCAAATTTTTTTTCGCGATTTCAGGTTTGGTTCCATAGTAAAATTTGTTGGTTATATGACTACAATCACGTGTTTAAGTATCGTCCACTAATTACCAGACACCATATATATCTATATATTTAATCTCCACTCCATGCAACTAAAGGTACAAAAGTGGAGTTGATGCCTTAGGCATTTTCTACCAGTCAACCTGGGGTTGTGTTATACTATGTGCACCATGTACCGGTGACGCATCTACGTACAGTACGTTAGACGGTTCTTGGCGCGCCTGAAGTTAGGCTCTGCGAACTTTACCGCTCATAATAAGCGCGTCAAATAAATCATTTATAAAAATAAATGCCAATGACAGTTGTTAGCAGCAATAACAACTGCAATTGGCATTTATTTTTTCAATCCATTTATTTTTTTACGAGTGCACAAGCGCTAAAGTTCGCAGAACCTAACTTCAGGCGCGCCAAGAACCGTTGCACGTACTGTACGTCTAGTAGTCCGTTGACGGAACACACTTGGCTAAATTAAGTTATGCAATACCTACGCATACTCCTCGAAATGCAAGCGATAGAAAACCGACACAGTAACTCGACGTCGATATAAGACTTTGTAGCTTTGACTTGACACTGACCGATTTCAGAACTCCTCTTCTACACACAGCAGAAGAACCAAAGTTACCGATATAAACTGAAGAATCGCCAAACTTAAGTGGCAGTGAGCAGAACACATTGCTAGCAGAACAGATGTCTGATAGAACCGAAAGGTTCTGGAGCAGCAATCTCGTACTGGAAGATGCAGCTTTGGTTTGAAGTCCCATGGATGCGAGACGCACAAGATCTATCGTTGCGGCTATCGATCGATACTTGGGGGAGGCCTATTTCCAACAGTGGACGTCTTTGATGACACACACGTCATACTTTATCTATAATATACACCGATAAATTATGATCGTTTTAATTCCGTGGAGGGTCGATTCGGTACATAAAACACTATCGATTTGTAAAAATATTTTTTTTAAACTCAAATTAATTTACGCATGTACGAAATTAATTAATTTTAGTAAACGTCGGCTGGGCGAGTCCGATGACCTGTAGATAGTTGTTAGTACGCAACGACCGACAACTACCTACAAGGTCATTGACTGGTTGTCGTCATGAACCTACCGGGTCTACCCTCCACGGGATTAAAACGATCAAAATTTAACGGTGTACAAAATGAGGAATACTCATACTGTTGTGACAACTTATAAGCATGGAGATAGGTCAGGTATAAAAATAACTGTCGTGTTAGTAAACAAAAAGTGATGCGATGAAAGACATTTGATACGTATCATTGTTTCCATGCAGAAATCAGCACTTTCTTGTCGACGGGATTGTATAATTATAAATATATAGGTAGCTTATACATGTTTCATAATTTAGATAGTTTGTTCATCAACATTGAGCTAAAAGACGTTTACCATTGTCCCATGTCATTTGGGTTCGGCGCAACACATTTTTTAACCGAACATGTAGCAAAACATTTAACTAGTTTTTTTACAGTTTACCATCAACATCAACCCTCTTTTGTTTTAGGTAGGAAATCATCCGTTGACTTCTCTAGCTTTAGGGTGGAGCGCGAGGGCTTGTCAAACTTTTGTTGACTAAAACCCACTCCTATATTCCTTCTTCGCCTCCTCGCGGTAACCTAAAAGATACGTTCACTGTAGAAGATAGTCTGACGGGACCTGTCAATATATCTAGATAATTTGATGCTTGGTAATTAAAATGTTTAGGAGTTCGAGGCATAGATTAAGATACCTCAAGGATTTCTAAGTTATCTTTAATTCTTTATTGTATACAAAAACTTAACATTAATACATAGATTTGACAATTCATGTACAAAGGCGAGCTTATCTCAGCAATGAGTTTTCTGCCAGCAAACCTTTGAGTGACAGAGAGACATCACATACGAGGGTAGGATCTAGTTGTGGATCTAGTGTACAATTTAACCTACCTATGTAAAAACATCTAATATACATACACATATAAAATATAATATATATACTCGTACTAATATTGTGTCAATTGAGGAAGGAAGTGCTCTTTAATTTTTGAAATAACATGCCGACCGCCGTTAGACGTGTCGGACTAACCTCCAGTGCGCTGAGCAAGTTGTTTTTCTCGTACGTTAATGCTGTCGAAACGTTCAACGCGTTTGGCTTTCTGATTGGTCAAGAGCTTGGAGCGGTCCAATCAGAGCGCCGAACATGATAAACGTGTCGATCGCGTTAACCTGCAACGAACTCGCACTTGGCACTCTGTTTTTCCTCTTTGTCACGAACCACAAGCGAGTCAATAATAGGATAGCGTTAGCTGAGGATATATTTGGTCAGAACATACCGACAATACAGGTCTAAATTATAAAAAATAAAATAAAAGAACTGCTACTACCACCACCGATCCGCTCCGATCCACTTCGCTTTCCGTTCTCTGTTTACTACTTATTTAAAATAATTTATGATGTTTATTATAACATTGCCTTGGACGAGTCTCAGAGTTTTATAATTACTAATTAAAAATTACTACTTAACAACAAAAACAAACCAATTACTAATTTATTTGAAACAGAATATAACTTCAACATACTACTTATAAACAACTAAATATTATTAAAACCTTGAAAAATTTCCTCTGATTTCCCTGTCCAATTGATATGTAAAAAAAGCATTTCTTAAAAATAAACCTTTTACAGGCACTTTTGAAAGGTCAAGAAGTCAGCCTGTCCGAAAAAAATTATGCTAATTACACATTCCAAAGCGTAGATCTCTATGGAGATTTTTAAACATTGTTCAGTCTACCCAAAGGACTGGTATTACCACGTTGTACCTACGTCAGCTGGTGGAACTTCAAGGAGCACTTCCGACGTCTGGCTCCCAAACTGAATCGGACTGGGGCTGCTCTCGGGCGGCTCCTGCCCAACCTCAGGGGACCAGACGCCTCCTGCCGGAAGCTGTACGCGGGAATCGTTCGGTCCATGGCCCTTTACGGGGCTCCGGTGTGGACACCGACGTTGCAACAGCAACCGAGGGCCCAGCTAAATGCGCGCCAGAGGGTCATGGCAATACGCATGGTGCGAGGGTACCGAACGATTTCCCGCGAGGCGGCGACCCTCCTTGCTGGCCAACCGCCATGGGATCTGGAGGCAACAGTCCTTGCACACATGCACGATAAGCGCATGGAGATGCAACGCCGGGGCGAAATTCCGCTGCCACGACAAGTCGAGGCATGGCGGACAGAGCTCCGGCGGGATCCCATGGCGAAATGGCGTCAGCGACTATCGCAACCTCGTTCGGGGCGCGCCATAATTGAGGCGATAAGGCCCATCCTTGAGGCGTGGCTGGAAAGACCTCACGGCGCTCTCAACTTCCGCACGACGCAGGTGCTTACCGAACACGGAAAGTTCGCTAAGTACCTGTTTCGGATTCGTGCGGAGGATTCGCCCGGGTGTCGCCACTGTGCGGAACACCCGGAGGACACGGTGAAGCACACTGTAGAAGTGTGCCCCGCCTGGGCGGAGCATCGCCGTGTCCTCGTGGGGGCGATCGGCGGCAGCGATCTCTCTCGCCGGGCCTTGGTTCAGCACATGGTCCGTAGTGAGGAGGGATGGCAGGCGGTCACCTCCTTCTGCGAAGCAATAATGCTAGCAAAGGAGGAGGCCGACCGCATCAGGCAGAGGCAACGGGGCGCTCGCCCCAGCCGCCGCCGGGATTCCGATCCCGATTTCCGGCCACCGTAAGCGCGAGCTTGCGGAAGGCGTGCAATGGGTAGCACGCTGTCCGATCGTCCGGTAACCGGCCGGACCGAGCCCAAGTCGTCGACGGCGCGTTCTGTTTCCGCGCGCCTCAAGGAGCTGTCAGCAAACCGTAGAGGCCCAGCCTGCTAACTGCAGGCAGGCAGGGTCGAAGCCTGCTGAGGTCAAGGGCCGTTTTCTGAGAGGAAGGCTCAGCCCCGGCACTATAGGCAACGAAGGAACGGGGTAGGTTTTTAGTCAGTAAGAGTCTAACACTACTTCCCGCTCCGCTCAAGGGCGGGATTTGTCATTGGATGATTTTACCTACCATAAAAAAAAAACCTTGTACCTACGTAAGTATAAAAATACTAGCTTTCGCAAGTGATACAGTGGCATTCTACTGGTGATTGATTTTTTAAAATCGGTCCAACGATTTTTGAGTTGCATTATTCTTTTTTTTTTTAATCCAAATCTTTTATCTTATAATAATAGTACAGAAATATAATCTTACGGATTGCGGTTTTCCGTGAAATAAAATGTCACCACTAAATATTTCAATTTATTGACAGGTTTTTTATATATTTTATTTTTTTTATCGTAAAAGTGGTAAAATAAACTACGTTCCTACAATATTTTTTATTCATACTCCTAGTGCCGCTAGGAATTCCTCTCACTCAACCAAGATGAAATCACAAGGACAGGTACTTGCGCTAGTACCTACAATGATTAAGTATTATGCAGTAGCTGACCCGACTGATGTTTTGTCGCAAAATGTTTTAATATAGTAAAAAAGTTTTTTTTTGTAAGTTTCTTATTTTACACCTTTTAGTTATGGCACATGAGTAGAGAGGTAACTCATGTGGTTATGGTACCCCTCAGCTAAACCTAAATAGTGTCCCAAGTTCTATAATGCGGTAGCTACAGAATATAACCATTATGGCCGAAACACATATAACCACGTTGTGACGCCACAACGCAGAATTTTGTGTGCGACGCGACGCAAATTCCAGCGTTATGACTTCATACTTGGTGACATTGATGCAGTTTGTTTCTAGACCATCAAATCGAAAGTTTGCTCTTTTTATTTTATCACAAGATATACTATTTTTCATCAACAATTTAATATAAAATATTTCAAACAAAGCAAAATCACCCATGTATCCATTGGTGTAAAAAACCAAAATTGATAAAATTATTTAAATCGCACAATTAGTTATATTTTACTGTGAAAATAAGCAATTTTAGCATAAAATTTGCTTATTTTCAAAAAGATATTCCTTCCGAAATTTGAATATTGCACTGATTATTTGTGCAATTTTTGAACGCGCAGTGCGCCATTTTCGCGTGCTAATGTTAGCTACTATTGGACCACACTGACTTCAAATATCACCCCACAATTATTTGTTGTGATATTTGTCGGGCCGTTTTCTAAACAGTAATCTAGTACATGTTTCATCGAAGATCCACTCTAAAAAATCACGAGGAACTGGTTACCCTACAGAACGCTCTTTTTCGCGATACCGCAACGCATCACTCAAAAACGCGCTGCGTTGCCGCGCGACGACGCAACACGGTTATGTGTTTCGGCTCTTACAAGCGGAAGACTTCTCCCACTCTGTCACGCACAGAGAGAAGGCGTGTCAAACTTTTACTGACTAAAACCACATCTGTGTGGTCTTAGAATGCAAAGGGCTACTGAATGGCCCTTTGCATTCTAAGACCACAGGTTTCCTTTTCAGAAAATCCTGAAACACATTTATCCATTCATTTTTACTTTTGGGGTGGGAAATCATCAAATAACATCTTTCGCTGAAGTTGGTTAAAGCGAGAAGGAGTGTCAGACTTTTACTAACTTTTTTTTATTTTTCATAGGCTCGCTTTTGACGACTATTTCACCTAATGGTAAGCGATAACCGACGATGGCCGATGATGGAGCACGTTTGCCTAGAAGTAACTTAAGCTCAGTTATGCTCCTTCAGTTGCCTTTTGCGTTCTAGTGCCGCGGTAACTCTATCAAACACTCCCTTACCCCCGATTTCTGGTTTAAGCATTTGAAGTTGAGAATTACTCAAACTCTAGCCTGTGAACTTTTCGAAATTTGGCATTTAAGTATGGTTTGAGACGTTCTTAACTCAAAATTCTCAATTCAGAAACCCGCCTTTAGCCCTGGCAAGCCCCGTGAATGAAGCTAGAACTACATTCCACCGACGCACACGTGACACGCCTGATTTGTACGTAGAACGACGTCGAGTGTTGTGGATCAAGTGTAGCTCTTCCAGTTTAGTGTCCATATAAAATGTGTGGAAACCGTCGCCCCCAGATCGCGTGATAGCGTGTGTGGCACACATACTCGTATGCGCAGTGTAATTCTACCTTTTTGCTCTTTGACGCGCTTGAACACAATGCGCCATCGGTCCAGGATTGGTCCTTATCGTACGGTGACCTACCCATTGTTCGTTGTCCGCAAGCCCGCGCATACTGTGACCGCGGTAATCGCGCTGCAACTCTCGATACTCGAGGCGTCTCTTGCGGTAAACTTCCTACTATGACCCCACAGTCATAAGCAAAAAGTCTTTAAAAAGAATATGAGCACGCTGGGGGCATGCTCATATTATTTTTAAAGAGATATCAAAAATATTTGTTAACCCTTCTCTTGACCCAAGGGCTGAACATACAAGAAAGTTATGCCACCAATCTTTTGAGTACATTACCAGTTGAAAGCAATGACAAGAAATTTTTGACACTACGTTAATATACACCGTTAAATTTTGATCGTTTTAATCCTGTGGAGGGTCGATCCAGTACATGAAACACTATCGATTTGTAAAAATAAAATAAAAAAATTAAGTTTTTTTTTCTAAAGCTCGAATACGCATGTACGAAATTAATTCTTTAAGTAAACGAGTCAATGACTTTGTAGGTAGTTGTCGGCCGTTGCGTACTAACTACCTACAGTTCATTTCACTCGCCTGGCTGACGTTTGACATGATCTTTACTTTTACAAATCGATAGTGATTCATGTACTGCATCGACCCTCCACGGAATTAAAACGATCAAAATTGCTTTGATAAAAGCTTTAACTCCCTTTAAACAGTATTTTAAGGGTAGTTTTGAAAAAAATAATTAATTCATTAATTATTCCCCGAGAGGACGCCGGCGTCCGCACACCTATTGTCTTTCTATTGTGTCTCTTTTACGGTATTCAACAGGTTAAGGATAAAGAATCGTTAATTTTGTTATTTTTACCAAATTTCAAGTTAATTAAACCAAGAAGGACTGGAACAATTTGCCTGCTGCGGTCTTCCCATCCGATTATAATTTAGGTGTCTTCAAGGCTACAGTGAATAGGCTCTTAATGAACTAATGCGCCTCACCATCAACGATTGCATCACTACTTACCATCAGGTAGGATCGCAGTCAAGCACTAGTGAAATATAAAAAAAAAGAAATAAGAATTCTCCATGCAATCTTTAAATCCCTTAAATTGTTCTGTTGGGGGTAGTTTTGAAAAAAAAGTAGTGCAGCAAGTAGCAGCTTCGCCCCCGTGAAAGAAGGTTTACCCCCGTAGTGAGGGGAGTTTCGTAAAATCCGTTCTTAGCGGATGTCTACACACCATAAGAAACCTGCCTGCCAAATTTAAAGTTCGTAATTCGTAGGTGTTATAGTTTCAGATATTTCGTGATTAATCAGTGAGTGGTATTTCGCATTTATATAAATCTATCTATAAAATAAAGTCGTGTTAGTTACACTATTTATAACTCAAGAACGGCTGCACTGATTTGGTTGAAAATTGGGAAGGTAGCTTAGAACCAGGAAAAGCACATAGGATATTTTATATCCCGTTAAGTAAAAAAAAAATCCAACAGCTGCTCATTTATTGGGATAAGGTAGAGTAGGGTAGAGTGGGGTAGACTGGGGTTGAGTGGGGTAAAGTAGGGTAGAGTTGAGTAGAGTAGGGTAGAATAGGGTAGAGTAGTGCAGAGCGGGAGCAAAGCCGCCGACAAAAGCTAGTAGATTATAATTATAGATTTACACAATATATATATTATCATTTTAAGTAAATAGGTTATAAATGCCAATCATAAGGGTAACTATCACTTTAGTGCTCGTAAAGAGTGAAATGAGCAAAATAACCAGATCGTGATAAGAAAATCGATTCGTAAAAACTTTATTGTAGTTTTGTTATTTTTAGACCTTTTCTTTGGACAATAGAACTTTTTTTGAGCGGCCCAGCTGCCTGTCAGCCTGTGACAAACAATACAATTTCCAATTAAGTTCTTTGCCATGTTTAGCCAAGGTCAGAAATGTGAAATGATCTGTTTATTTAAACTTCATAGTATTTTTTTTTTTTTTTAAATATAAAGTAACGGTAAATATTTAAAAAAAAGTCAATTTAGAGCGTGACTAAGATTACCAAAACGTGTTACTCAAACAAAAAGCCTTGAAGTTTTTTTGCCCTCTCTACTCTCAGGATAAAAAATATTATAATTGCTATTCCAGAACATGCTGGTCTACCCATATGTCAAATATTAATCCAAATCCATATAGCCGTCTGAGCGTAAAGGAATAACAAGTTTATTTGCTTATGTGTGTATGTACATAAGCAAATAAACTTTTGCCTATATAATATTGGTATGATAATGTAAAGGGGTCATTGAGTCGTTCGAAAATATACTGTAACAAATTGACTATTGGGGAGAAGATCTAGCCGATCTAGGCAAAGCTACCCTAAGTCTAAGAAACGTCGTAAACAAAATACGAAAAAACCGGCCAAGTGCGAGTTGGACTCGCGCACGAAGGTTCCGTCGCAAAATACGGCAAAAAATCACGTTTGTTATACTTAAATATTTATTTTACTTGTTTTTTTTTTTTATTGATATAAACTAGTGCTTGACTGCAATCCAACCTGATGTTAAGCAGTGATGCAATCGTTGATGGTGAGGCGCACTAGTTTATTAAGAGCCTATTCACTCTAGCCATGAAGACACCTAAATTATAATCGGACGGGAAGACCGCAGCAGGCAAACTGTTCCAGTCCCTCGATGTACGCGGTATAAACGACGAGGCAAAACGCTTAGTCCGTACCGTAGAAGTTTCAACAACATAAGGATGAATATTCGCCGGGTTGTCCGATGGCGAAATTGAGATGGCGGAATTATGTCATGTAATTCCCGCGCAATCTCCAAAAATTTGTTGTTATAGCGGCAACAGAACTAAGTCAGGTGTGTGAATTTCAACTGTCTTGCTATCACGGTTCATGAGATACAGACCTACCTGCCTGGTGGTAGACAGACAGACAGACAGACAGACAGACAGAAGGACAACGGAGCCTTAGTAACGGTCTCGTTTTAACCTTTGCCTACGGAATCGAAAAAAATATACCAACCTTAATGAGTTCACTCTACATTGGAACCTGACTCACAATGCTTCTGTCAATACGCATCAGCTTGCACAAACTGTAACTTAACTCCATGAATGAATGTTGTTTGAACGCACGCGTATGAGTAAAATGTTTTACATTGTAACAATTTCTTTGATTAGTCATCTTCTTCTTTGTCCCACCCCCTTCCCAGTTTAGGCAGAGTCGAAACCAAGCCCAAGTCGTCAACGGCGCGTATTGTCCCTGTGCGCCTCAAGGAGTTGTTAGCCACCGTAAGGGCCCAGCAGGGTCGATGCCTTCTGGGCCCAAGGGTCTGCTTCTGAAAGGAAAGAAAACGAAGGAACGGGGCCGGTTTTTTAGTCAGTAAAAGTCTAACACTATCTCCTATAGCTGCGACAAAGGGCGGGAGATGTCATTCGATGATTTTTACCCACCGAAAAAAAAAAACCCTCTTCCCAGTTTAGCTGCAGTCGGGTCTCCTTGTATGTTTGCGTTAGAAAACTCTGTTCTGGCTTGTCTGTGCACTCAGACTCGCTTGCTAGATTTGTTTTAGCATATTTGACCTCCGGCGGGTAGTCGTTCCATCCTCGTACTGATTAATCATACATAACATAACTTTGATAATCAATAATCAGCCTTATAATGTTTCCACTGCTGGAACTCAGGCCTTCTGTCTAGGAACGGAAAATCGGCTCCAGTGTGGATGCAATGGTGGCTGTCACATGTATTCAAATTTTATTGTTCTAGTACATGCTGGTTTCTTCGTGATTTTTTCCTTAATTGTTTTGAGAACAAAATATTTATTTAGGTACTATACTGTTAATCATCTTTAACAATATATCGTTCTTTTTGCTGGGTCTCCTTTAATATGGGTTGGTAGATATCACATGTCTTTGAGTTTTATTTTTCGAAGACATTCCGGTTTCCTCACGATATTTTCTTTCACCTTTTTGAGAATAGACACTGCGGACTGTTTTTTTTTTTTTTTTTTTTTTTTTTTTTTATGGTAGGTAAAATCATCCAATGACAAATCCCGCCCTTGGGCGGAGCGGGAAGTAGTGTCAGACTCTTACTGACTAAAAACCTACCCCGTTCCTTCGTAGCCTATCGTGCCGGGGTCGAGCATTCCTTTCGGAACTAACCCATGACCCCAGTAGGCTTCGACCCTGCCTGCCTGCAGTTAGCAGGCTGGGCCTCTTCGGTGTGCTGACAGCTCCTTGAGGCGCGCGGGAACAGAACGCGCCGTCGACGACTTGGGCTCGGTCCGGTCGGTTACCGGACGATCGGACAGCGTGCTACCCATTGCACGCCGTCCGCAAGCCCGCGCCTACGGTGGCCGGAAATCGGGATCGGAATCCCGGCGGCGGCTGGGGCGAGCGCCCCGTTGCCTCTGCCTGATGCGGTCGGCCTCCTCCTTTGCTAGCATTACTGCTTCGCAGAAGGAGGCGACCGCCTGCCATCCCTCCTCACTACGGACCATGGCCTGAACCAAGGCCCGGCGAGAGAGATCGCTGCCGCCGATCGCCCCCACGAGGACACGGCGATGCTCCGCCCAGGCGGGGCACACCTCTACAGTGTGCTCCACCGTGTCCTCCGGATGTTCCGCACAGTGGCGACACCCGGGCGAATCCTCCGCACGAATCCGGAACAGGTACTTAGCGAACTTTCCGTGTTCGGTAAGCACCTGCGTCGTGCGGAAGTTGAGAACGCCGTGAGGTCTTTCCAGCCACGCCCCAAGGATGGGCCTTATCGCCCCAATTGTGGCGCGCCCCGAACGAGGTTGCGATAGTCGTTGACGCCATTTCGCCATGAGATCCCGCCGGAGCTCTGTCCGCCATGCCTCGACTTGTCGTGGCAGCGGAATTTCGCCCCGGCGTTGCATCTCCATGCGCTTGTCGTGCATGTGTGCAAGGACTGTTGCCTCCAGATCCCACGGCGGTTGGCCAGCAAGGAGGGTCGCCGCCTCGCGGGAGATCGTTCGGTACCCTCGCACCATGCGTATTGCCATGACCCTCTGGCACGCATTCAGCTGGGTCCTCGGTTGCTGTTGCAACGTCGGTGCCCACACCGGAGCCCCGTAGAGAGCCATGGACCGAACGATTCCCGCGTAGAGCTTCCGGCAGGAGGCGTCTGGTCCCCTGAGGTTGGGCAGGAGCCGCCCGAGAGCAGCCCCAGTCCGATTCAGTTTGGGAGCCAGACGTCGGAAGTGCTCCCTGAAGTTCCACCAGCTGTCGAGGACGAGTCCCAGGTACTTCATCGTCGACCC
The DNA here is from genome assembly GCA_958295575.1 of Leucania comma. Classification (NCBI taxonomy): domain Eukaryota; kingdom Metazoa; phylum Arthropoda; class Insecta; order Lepidoptera; family Noctuidae; genus Leucania; species Leucania comma. The sequence goes on along the minus strand of OY282476.1, from coordinate 5,013,795 downwards.
GACGCTGATGTGAACCCCTCCTACCGTTAGCTGGAAACGAGGTGGTGGCGCACCCCGAGGGCCGTGGAAGCACATGGCCTCGGACTTGTGCAGTGCCACCTCGAGTCCCAACTGCTGGATCCTGTCAACGACCATCGCAACCCCGCGTGTCGCTAATTCGACCGCCGTCCGGTACGACTCTCCCCGCGCTAGGACCAACGTGTCGTCCGCGTAGCAGACCACGCTGACCCCGTCGGGGAAGTCGCCGCGCAGCACGTAGTCGTACCCGATGTTCCACAAGGGTGGTCCTAGTACCGATCCCTGCGGAACACCGCACGACATCTCTCGACGTTTCCACTCTCCCTGGTGACCGGGGTAGATGATATACCTCTCCGATAGGTAGGCCTCGATCACACGACAGAGGTAGTCGGGCACCCGGTGGTACCGGAGTGCCGTTCCAATGCAACTCCAGGGCAGGGAGTTGAAGGCGTTGGCAATGTCCAAGGACACTGCCACGACACACCTGCCCTGGGACACCGCATCCCCCGTCGTGAGGGCTCGCACGCGCATGATGGCGTCCACCGTGGAGCGCATCCTGCGAAAACCGAACTGTCCGTCCGACAGGTCCGGCCCCACCCTTGCAAGGCGCGCGACGAGGCGGTTTGCAATGACTCTTTCAAAGAGCTTGCCCACCTCGTCGAGCAGCACAATGGGCCGGTACGCGGACGGAGAGTCCGCAGGGCGCCCAGGCTTCGCTATGAGGACCAGTTTCCCCGTCTTCCAGCGAAGTGGGAACTGGCCCCTCTCCAGACATGCGCTAAAGAGCCCCCTCAATCGAGGCCCGAGAGCCTCCATAGCCAGGACCCAGGCCCTCCCAGGCAGGCCGTCAGGTCCTGGGGCGGTATTCTTGGCACTCAGCCTTCGTACCGCCACTCTCATCTCTACCTCGGTCACCTCTGGAACATCGTCGTCGTCGTCGTGGTCCGCGTCAGGTACTGCCGGTGTTGGCGGAGCCATAGACGGGGGGGAGTGTACCCCCCGCGTAGGGAACAGAGTGCTGACCACACCCTCCACGAGCTCGGGCCGGAGACTCTGAGTCAGTGGGGGAGCCCATGGACGGAGTTTCTCCCGTACCATCTTGTATGGGCGTCCCCACGGGTCTGCATTCAGAGACCCCAGCCAGACGTTGCGGGCCTCCATCTTGGACCGCTTAATCTCCGCTCGGAGGGTGCGCTTCGCTACCCTGTAACCCTCGTACAGCTCCGCCTCAACAGCCTCCGCATCCGGCGGGCGGTTGCGGCGCTTGCAGTACCTGGCGTACCGGCGTCGCGCGTGGTTGCACGCATTGCGCAATGCCGCAATCTCCGGCGACCACCAGTACACCTGGCGCTTGGCACGTCCTGGACGGACTCGGGGCATTGACGCGTCGCAGATTTGCGACATGCCCTCCCGGAACCACTCTGCCTCGACGTCAATGTCGACAGGCCTGTCCGGTGCTTGCACCCAGGCCTGTACCGTCGCGGCTTCCAGGAGGAGCTCCCGGTCCATCTGCCTCAGCGCCCATCGCGGACCACAAGGGCTCCGCTGGACCGGCGCGGTCGAGGTTCGGGCGGAGACGTCAAACCGGATGTACCGGTGGTCTGAGAACGTCTCCACCCCCTCCATAACACGCCAGTCGACGACACGCGGTGCCAGATCGGGGCTGGCGAACGACAGGTCCACCACTGATTCGCCCCGCATCCGCACACACGTGGAAACAGAGCCCCGGTTTAGGAGGGCCAGGCCGGACTCCTCAGCCCAGGCCTCTACCGACCGACCCCGCCCGTTCGTGTAGCGGGAACCCCAAGCCTCGTTCCAGGCATTGAAGTCCCCGCAAACGACCACGGGGAGGTCCCTAAACCCAACGACGACGTTTTTCAGCTCCATAAGGGAGATGTGGAAATCGCCGAGAGATCTGCTCGGGGACAGGTAGACGCCTACCACTGCAATGTCCCCGAACCGTGCTGCCACGCAACCTCGTCCCCTCGTGACGCGCTCGAGGGGCGGGGTACCGGCGGCGGTCGACCTAATTAGGGACACCGAGCCGTCTAGGTCCGAAACCCAGTCTGCACTGGGCAGGACAAAATACGGCTCGGAGACTACGGCGACATTAATCGACCACTGCGCCATGCTCTGGAGCAACAGATCCTGAGCGGGGGCGCAGTGGTTGATGTTCGCCTGGAGGAGACGTAATGGAGCTGTTATTGACATTCCATTACGATCTCCTCCTGAGCCCTCTGTGAGGGTCCTGCCGCGGCGGCTGTGGCGGCGATAGCGGCGGCGGCTACGGACGCGGCTGCGGCGGTGAGGACGTCACCGGGGATGGGCCGAACCCTGTGCTTCACCTTCGTTGGAGGGTCGCAGGACCTGCAACCAGCCTGGTGGTCCGCCTTTTTGCCTGCCGCCGCACATGCGTAACAGTGCGGCGACTCACGGCACTCGGCGGCTTTGTGACCAGGCTGACCACATCGGAAGCAACGGTCGCTGCGATCCACCTCCGCGGCGCAAAAGGCCCCCGCGTGGTGTCCCACGCGGCAGCGGTAGCACCGCAGAGGTCTGGGCTCCAACAGTCTGACCTGGGCGGAGACCCAGCCCACCAGAAGCCTTCGGCCCTCCCCAGTGATGGTTTTGGCCGCCGACACGGGGCAGCTGACCGTCACGGCTCGCATGCCTGTGCCATCAGTGCGGATGGTGCCCGCCCGAACCTGGTCGGCTGTGCACCCTCCCGCACCAACAATGGCGGCCACCACCTCGTCGACCCCAACGGAGTCGTCCAAGCCCATGATGCGCATGTCGATGCACTTCGTGGGCCTGGACACTCGGGCCTCCTCCGCGTCCAGGGACTCCCTGAGCCTCTTGGCCAGGGCGTCTGCCGCTGGGCCACTGGACGCGCCAGGGACCTCCAGCATTTGGGCACCGGTCACGGTGCGCCGCATGCGGAAGCCCTCAGAGGCTCCGAGCTCCTTGAGATGGGGCAGCACCGCCCGCCTCGCCTTGTCCATGACGGACTTGTACGTCACGCCCCTTTTCTCCGCTTCAGGCTGTAGCGTAATCACTACAGCCTCGGATTTAGGGGCGCGAAGTCTAGCCGCCATGGCGCGCTTCTTGCGCTCCAGCCGCCTCACGCGCTTTCTGGCCGCCCTGGCCGCCTTGCCCGCCTTCTTCTTGGCGCCGACCACCGTCCACTCGGCGCCAGCCGAAGGTTCTTCGGGCGGTTGAGGCGGCCTGGTAACCGCCCCGGCAGGACGTCTTGCCGGTTTAGCGGTGGGAACAGCCGCCGCCTTGCCCTTCGGGGGAGGGACAGCACCTCCCTGCCGCCGTTGCTGCTGCTTAGCCGCCATGGCCCCGCGCCCGGCTTGCCCAGATGGGCCCGCCTTGGGCGCAGCAGCCGTGGCCGCAGCTGCGGCGGCGTACGTCACCGCCCTCTTCGGTCCAGAGGCCGCGAGCGGGGGACGCAAAACTACGCCTTCCAGGACGGAGAGCTGCCGCTGGATCCGCTCCTGGAACCGCTGCAGTTGCTGCTGGTTCTGCTGCTGGGAAGCAGCCAGCTCCTGCCGCAGCAGGGTCAACAGCTCGCTCTCCGGCCCGGGCAGGGACTGGGACTCGCCTTGGCGCTGCTTGCGTCCCCTTTCTGGGGCGACGGGTCCACCTCCCTGGCGATCGGCCAGGTCCGCCTCGAGCCGCTCAATCCTTCTGTTGAAGTCTTTCTCGAGCGGCTCGAAGACTACGGCAAGTGCCTCCGAAATGGAGACGGCCCCCTGGGAGATGGCCGTCTCTTTCGAGGCAAACTTCCGTTTTTTAGACACGGCCGTTAGAGTGGCCGTGACTATTTCGCCAAATTTGGCGAGCGCCTCCTTCATGCCGTCTGGCAAGTTGTCAGACGGCACAGGCGCCGAGCGACCGACTTGGCCGGTGGTCGCCCCGAGGGGTAGCGCCTCCCTGGCAATTTCCAGGGATCGCTGGGTGGCTAACTCCTGAACAGAGAGCCCCCTTCCCCTTCCCGACTTGCGGCCCGCCCCCCGCCCGGAGGAGGAGATTTTGCGGGCCGACGCTTCGTCCGAGGACGACCCCGGACCACACCCTGGCTTCGGGCGCTTTAGGAAGAATTCGTTCCTCTTGGGAGCGAATTCTTCCTCAACCTCCATCCTCTCCGAGGTGAGCGAAGACGCGGCATCCGAGTCCGACGCCGAGTCTCCGCTCACCTCCCTAAGGCCGAAAGTCCTGCCGGCCTGTCCTGTACCTGCCGGCGCCGCGGACGTGCTGGGAACGGGTCCCAGGGACTCCGCAACGCGGGCAGGTGAGCCACCCTGGCTCAATGCGTCCTCAAGGGACGGTACGGGGTCCGGAGACCCGACGCGGTACTTGCCCCCCCCAGAATACGAGGGGCAGCCCGAGCTTTGCTCGGGGGGGGATTCTCCTCCTGCTGGGCAGGTGGTACCCCCCTGGGGTAATATTTCTTGAGTAGCCGCGTTCATGGTTTTGCCTTTTTTTATGGGGTGGGGTCCCCATTAACACGTTCGCCATCCTGGTCATGTCTGCTGAACAGACACGTACCGGAGGCGAACCCACTTCTCCAAGATCGCCGCCCAAGAGCACCAACAGCTGGTTGTGCCGATGCTCCTGGGCTGCGAACCCTCTGTGGCGGTCCGACTGGACTCCGCCTGGGTGTGTTCCTCTTGGTCTGGTCTCTCCCTTGAGGCCTTCCGGCATGAGTAGCTCTACCGGCATAGCCCTCAAGATCACAGAGACACGCAAGCCCCACCACGACGACAACGTGGGAACACAGGCGGTGGGGACACTGCGGACTGTTACCAATAAGACGTTAATTAAGTAAGACATTAAATATAAAAATAAGTTTTAATAAAAAATATACTAACATATTGTACTACTCTTATCATAGTTCACTAGCTTGTCGGGATGACGAAAATTTCAAAACATGAAATCAGCACGTCTATTTATCTTCGTAGGTTTGATGTACCTACCCTTATCTACATCTCGCAATTAACCGCTATCTCACTTGATGGTAAGCGATTATGTAGTCGATGATAGAGCACGCTTGCCTAGAAATAACCTATTTGTGCCTTAAAAAACCTCTGGTTATAGTTATCAGAAATTACAGTCTCATGGAACTCTACTCCTTAGCTGGGCCACAGAATAAGTAATAGTACAAATACAGAAGATTAACTCCGCGATAGCAAACATGCGAATTGAAACTTACTAATAACGCTACTAATGTTCATAATACAGTGCACGGTGAACGTATTCTCAAAACTATAGTACTTTCACAGATGTAGGCCGCTTATAGCCTCGCGAAAAAGAGATTCGCAAAGACGCTTAAAAATATGATGCGTTTCAGTAACTTATCAAAAATTTACAGATTTGATTATAAAATTAAAACTCTACAACAATAAAACGTTGCTTATAGAATAATCTAGCAAACAATCAGAATGATTACATGTATATTAGTCTAATTTTTAATCGTTCAAAAGTATTTTTAGAGGCATCTTCGTGATATATTTTAATCGGACTGAATTAGCTGTATTATCTTTTGAACAAACCATTTATCTAGCATTTATCCTGAAGAATAACGTATATTTTTCTGAGTCTGTTATATTCTTTTTTTTTAGTTTTGGGTTAGCTAGGTGGGTTTGTTTTGTAATAACAAACCCAACTAACTAACCCAAAACTTCAAAGGTTGACTGGTAGAAAATGCCTTGTTGCATTAAGTACTGTCATGTCTTTCCCACTCGCCTATCATCAACTCCGAGCATGGTTTAAAAGGTTATTGCTTAATTTAACGCAATCCAACGCGATGTTTGATGAAAATCAACGCGAAAAAAGAGAAGTAACGCCTGAAAACTCGGTTGGCATCGGTACTTCCGTTATTTACTCGATTATTTCACTAAACTTGTTACAAGAAATATGTGTTTTTTAAAACCCTTAAAAGATTATGAGGAAAATTGTCACCCCTAGACTAGCTACGCCACTGGTACGTCACAGTCCTACATCTAAAGAGGTTCTATATTATATCAGTGCAAAATAAGTCCTTGGCATAGCCTTGTGCATACTGCTAAAATTAAATCATACCATATAAATATGTTTGGAAAACTCATTGGCACTCACACGGGGTCAGAACTACATACATACTTCATACCGTGATTTTGCCTAAACTTTAGTACACAAAGTACTTTATTTGTCATAATATCTTTCACACCTTGACATACATTAGCACATCGATAGTAATGATGCTTAGCGGTTAAACCGAGAAATAATGATCTTTATAAATCTGTACTAGCGGCCCTGGCAAACGTCCTGCTCGACAACAGACATTTTGTCACAAAATTAAATTGAGAACCAAATTGCAGCGCCATCTACCGGGTCCAATTGTATTTTCAAATCATTTATTTATTTAACGTTTTGTGTTTTAGGAAAATAGTACTTAATTTTTTAATTTTATTTATACAAATCGATAGTGTTTCATGCACCGGTTCGACCCTCCACGGGATTAAAACGATAAAAATTTAGTCGTGTGGCAGGATAACATTAAATAAATTCTCCCGTACTGGATATAGCGACAGGAAGTGTTAAACATTTTTTAACTAAAATCCATCCGTTTCCCTTCAGTTGCCCTTCGCCGCAGTGGCTCTTTTGAACTTTAACTTTAATTCTGCAGACCTACTAGGTATACATGAATTCAAATCTTAAAATAAAGAACTCAAACACAATAAAGTTCAAATTCCAACATTTTATACTAACTTTTTAATAAATTTCGGCACTGAAAAATCAATTTAAAATACATAATGTTAATGTCAATATTTAAGGTTTTGGCGATAGAATGAAATTAACTCAAATAATAAACGCTATTTTATTTGAACAAATCAAAGTTTTTGTTTGATTAATTCGAAGAGCGATAATAACAATAATAACACACACACACACATGACACACTGGCACATATGTAGTACATTTCCGTTCTTAAATTGACACATGCGTGGGATATGTCAATATACGACTATTCGTATCTATATACCTAATCATGAACTAGAACCTATAGCGATCTTTCTTTGTGCATTCTTCGATAACCTGCAAACAAACAGGTCAGTTAACAAACGGAACTATCCTTTGTTATAGTGATATCATCTATAACGAGAAATTCTAAGTAAAAAATACTAGGTACTTAAAATACCTTTACAAACAGTCCGTAGTTTGAATGTGTGAGGCACCCGTGAATCGGAAAGCAGGTAAAACTGTTGATCCTTTGCCTGATTTCTATCAGATTGTTCAAAATAGTGGACCTATCGGACTATGAGAGTCGGTGAAGGAACGGACGTCCTCACGTCCCAATCGCCGCCACAGGAGATGCCCCTGAAGGCACATGGTGATCCCAGGTCACTGTAGGCGCGCTTGCGAACGATGAGCAATGGGTAGGTCGCTGTTTGGCCGTCTGCCAAGCTCGAGTCCACGGCGCATCGTGATCCACGCGCCACAAACAGACGTCAACAAAACTGAAGTAGTAGGACTGATGCCTGCAAAATAAAAGAGAAGAATATCCATGTGAATAGGTAGGAGTGCGTTATCCCAGCTAGAAAAATATGGCGCGGAAGAGGGAGGCCAAAGAAAAGATGGATGGCTACATGAGGACTGAGGAGTGATTATATATCACTCCGTGTTAAGTGATTAATAGCGTTCTGGTAATAGGATAGAAGAAAAACCTTGTTGCGCCAACCCCAAATAACATAGAATAAGGGCAGAAAGATGATGATGACGAGCAGAGAAGACTTTTGATGATTTTTAAACCAAATCACGTGTAAACGGCTAGTCCGTATGTTTTAAAATAAATATATGTTAAACTAGACTAGAAAAATGTAAATATTCGTATATCAAATTATTAGGCAAATAATAATTTGATATATGAATATTTACATTTTTTTTTTTCATAGAACTTAATATGATTTATTTTCAGACATAACTTTGAAAATAAATCACTTTCGCAGACAAAAAAGCAAAGATCAGGCAAAAATCATTGGGTGTATTTTTATGAAACTTTTTTTTCACAAACTAAAAGATAATTTAACTACCAATCTTTTGATATATGGCTTTTAATCATATTATGTTTATTAAATGAGGGACATATTATTATTTGACAAATCTTGATGCGCGGGGAGCGACGGTAGCTCCTCTTTTTAACCGACTTCATGTTCGCTCAAGGTCGCTGGCCTTTAGTGTCGCTTTAAGATTTCTGTAATGTTCGTTTTGTACATATAGAATAATCGTACAATCCTCACAGGCCTTCAGGCATCTGGATGATGTATTGAGCATTTCAGATTTTATTAAAATACCTAACATCTTTCAAGACATAGACTAATAAATATATCTCATTTTATTTTATAATACTTTACGTGATTCAAAAGAGTGTCCACAAAACTTGCACGTTCGTATTCGTTCTTACACATTGGTTTGTGCAAATTAGCATCGTCTTCTAACAGATCGATTTCTTAAAAGGTTTATCTTTATTCTTACCTGTTATAAAACAAAGTCTCCCCGCGTCTGTGTGCTTTTGTTAAACTCAAAATCTTTTTCATGCGGTTTTTATCAATAGATGGAGTGGTTCATGCGAAAGGTTTAAGTGCATTATACACTAACGACCCGCCTCAGCGCCTCAATCTGACGCGGATTTTCAGCTGCAGCCCTTGGGTCCCATATGCTCAAAAACAGAAAAAAATATCCACCAGAAAAAAAAAGTCTAAAAGGGTGCTATATTATGCATGTATTATACATATAAACCTTCCTCTTGAATCACTCTATCTATTAAAACCGCATCAAAATCCGTTGCGTAGTTTTAAAGATCTAAGCATACATAAGGACAGACAGCGGGTAGCGATTTTGTTTTATACTATGTAGTGATAGATGTTATAGTAGTGTAAAGCCAAGAATTTTCATATATTTCTCTGTTTTCATATATTTTGCTTTTAGTTTGAGTTGGATCCTCAAGTCCACTATAGGTGTAATGTGGTAGCTCGTTCCATGAATTAACTCTGGAAGTTGGCTAATAATGACGCTTATGTTACTATGTTTTGTTATCTCTATTATGACTTGTAACAAAATTCCAATACCTTGTTTCCCTAATACTTAAATAGACATTTCGAAATCACACTGTTGAAATTTTACTCTATGATTAGAATGTTGAGGAACACACGTACTAATTCAATTATTTGCGCAATCACAATATAATCTATTCGAAGTTAACGTAATAGAGATATGACACATTGTTGATCAAAGTATTTGAGGAAATCAATATTTTCTAGTTATGACCTTTAAAATACTAGTGTCCCATGAGAACAATTTTCCGGATATTTTTTCTGCTTTTCCAGGACATGGTCTACCCATGCACCAATTTTCATCCTAATCCAATCAGCAGGTCGAGCGTGAAGAAGTAACAAACACACACACACACACACACTGACAAACTTTAACCTTTATTATGTGATTTAGGTATTGTGACGCCGAAGGAGCATATTAGCTAACGGACTGGCTTGATAGATGTTTTGAAAGAGGTTGGTAGTTCTAGAATAGGTTTGAAAACTTGATAGGAAAAAAATAGTCTGTTGCCTAGCCAGTCTGCTTGTGATCATTAAAGTGTAAATGAAGCAAAGACATTAAATTATATACTACCAATAGACAGGACATAGCGAACAAAATCGTAATTGTGCTTAGGTATTAAGTCGCTCAGTCTAGTGTTGACGACCGGACCTAACTTGAGTTTATTTTCGTAAATATTTTTCGTATTTACTCTGTAATTAATTAGAATTCAATCATTTTCGCAAATAGTTCTTGAAAAAATAGCGCAAAAACATATAAATTACAAATTTAATTCGCATGTTTACTATTGAAAGCCAGATGACATAGGATGACAGTTTTTCTTGGACATTTCTTCTGATGTTCGCTCTATAGTATCTCTTTAAATCTCTTTGAAATGAAGCGATCAATATATAGATATTTCCTCGCCCTAAATTGTTATTATTCATACAACGATCCCGGAAACCGAGGCCTGCCAGAGCTGGATCACTACAGTATCTATCGGTTTTGACCAACCCAGGAATTGTTGGGCGGAGCATCGCCGTGTCCTCGTGGGGGCGATCGGCGGCAGCGATCTCTCTCACCGGGCCTTGGTTCAGGCCATGGTCCGTAGTGAGGAGGGATGGCAGGCGGTCGCCTCCTTCTGCGAAGCATTAATGCTAGCAAAGGAGGAGGCCGACCGCATCAGGCAGAGGCAACGGGGCGCTCGCCCCAACCGCCGCTGGGATTCCAATCCCGATTTCCGGCCGCCTTAGTCGCGGGCTTGCGGACGGCGTGCAATGGGTAGCACGCTATCTGATCGTCCGGTAACCGACCGGACCGAGCCCAAGTCGCCGACGGCGCGTTCTGTTCCCGCGCGCCTCAGCACACCGAAGAGGCCCAGCCTGCTGACTGCAGGTAGGCAGGGTCGAAGCCTACTGGGGTCATGGGTTAATTTCCGAAAGTAATGCCCGGCCCCGGCACGATAGGCTACGAAGGAATGGGGTAGGTTTTTAGTCAGTAACAGTCTGACACTACTTCCCGCTCCGCCCAAGGGCGGGATTTGTCATTGGATGATTTTACCTACCATAAAAAAAAACCCAGGAATTGTAATATTCATGATATTACAATTCCTGGAAAAGTCAAAATCAATTTTGGACTTTTTCATTAAGATCTGAAGTAGATATACCCCTGTGCCCCAAAAAGAACGTAAAACTATTGATCCTGCGCCTGACTTCTCCCCGGCCGTGTCAGATTGTCGCCCTATCGGACTATGAAAGCAAAGAAACAGAAAGTAGCGCCTGTGTTTGCGCACTCGCCTGTGAACTATAATGTCGACTGCATACTTGGCTCCTCTCCATTGAGATTGGCCTCCGTGATCGAATTTCGATCGAGTAAAACTACATGCAAAAACTGATAAAGTTATACAACATTATTTTTAGTATATAATGCCAAACCCGTAATACGTGTCTAGTGTGTAAAGAATCTATATACAAAATTTCATAACTGTATATCAACCACAAAGTTATAAGCTTAATATGTTACCTGTTTGTGCGGAAAAATTCATGGTGACCGGGCAACTGAGGGGTTGTTTTGCTCTCGCACCTTGCTGTGCACTGGCGCCGTATGTCCGCTATGACCTGCTGTGACCTGTATTATACTTAGTCTCGGTGATGTCCAACTTGTATCTTTTTTTAAATATTTTTGGGAAAAATATAACATGGTGTAAAAATTAATGGAATCGATTCAGTTACTAATTATAAATAATTGAGGTTTCGCAAATACAATTAATATAAATAATGTTGTAAATTAATCATGTTTATTTGCACATTTACATGAATATACTTGCTTCAGTATCCTTTAATATAATTTGTATGTTTTTATTTATTTATATAATTCTTCCAACAAACCTTTCAATCAGCCTTTAACACACTGAATTAATATCGAAATAAAAAGTTGCTATCTCGTTCTGGTAAGGCTGAAATCTGAGATATTATGACGTGCGTACAAAGGTTAACAGGCCAACATGGGGCATTAGGTCCCACCATGAAACGATAAACCATTAGAGACAGACCGAAGGTTCGGATTCGAGCCAGTTACGGCCAAAAAAAACTGGAGTTTCGGTTTTGGCCAAAAAGGGGCCAAACACTCCGCTCGAACAAAACTAGTGTCTTAGTTGGCGGTTATGATAGATACCTAAAAACTGATTGACTCTTTCGTCTAAGTTAGTCATCTTTTTTTATGTTATCGATGATATATTTGGCTATTTAGTAATAACTGAAAGAAAGAAAAAGAATTTATTTGGTACAACATAAGGCACAAACAATAATTATGTAACACGAAACAAAAAAATAAATAGAAACAAAAAATAATATATATAATAGTTTTGTGGGTCACGACTGCACCAAAAAGGTATCAAAATATTATTTTTATTTTTTAATCAGTTTTTCTGTTACCACTTATTCAATTGCCCCATATATCTAAAAAAAGATATGTGATCTTTTTTTTTAAGAGACTCGTGCATGACCACTGACGATGGTAAGCGATGAGTTGGTCGACAACGGAATACACTTTTCTAGAAGTAAAGCGTCTATTACACCACTCGTTATTCAGACAGTTTAAGTAGCGTAGTGTAATAAGAGATAGACTGTCTTACTCGGAATTCAGACAGCAAGATCGGACTCGGCGATGCTTACCGTCTTAAGTCTGAATATTATGTAGTGTAATAAGAATTTAACTTATACTCTTAATGAACCCCAGTATTTTATAACCTTCGTTTATAACACTACTTTTTCTCTCTTCTCCAGATGTGCAGTACCAGAATGTGAAGACAACCCCGAGCATATAAACTTCACCATCCCCCTCGACATAGATGGGGCACCATCCAAATGCCTGCGGTACGCTCCTTTCACCAATGGATCACACTTCGCCAACCTGAGCCAGTGCTCTCCACACTACTACGACACTTCCACGGAGATTGGGTGTGAATCCTACGTGTATTTGGAGGAGCATTCTATTGTGAAGGAGGTAAGGAAGAACTTTTTGAAGTTATAACTTCTTTAGACGACACTGAGCACATTATTTATCCGACTATAGACTAGAAAAAGGAAACAGAAATAGTTACAAAGGTGGCGCTTATTTTTCTATAGAAATCTAATCTAGCATACGTACTAGCGAAAGAAGAGCTGCAAAAAATAGAGATGTAGATATTTTGAGAAAATAGGTACAAAGAAATCAATTATCAATGAAATAATATAACATGCGATTATAATTATATACATACACAAACTAAAATAAATCTCTCAAAAATACATACTGAGTAACAATATAGACAAAATAGAAAGAAAGTATTCTTTCACTCTACTTTTAAAAAATGCAAGAGTTTAAAGCCCTCAATGTGCCCCTATTATTATATATTTTGTGGCAGAGGCGTAGCTACCGCTGTATCAGCCATGAAACGGGCCCCCCCCCGGTTATATGGCCTCCAGCGTACACAAAATTAACTTTTATCCATTTGATATTTTCGTCCTACTCACTCTGCCTCACATGTTTTGTTTTTTGCAAAATACTAAGTTTTGTGTCTTCAATATTCATGATATCTGCATCATCACCACTCTCTTGATTCTATCCCAAATCTACGCATCACGAAGTATTTCCTTTTTTTCTTTACTTAGCAGTACATACTCCTTATTTTGTTTATCTTGAGTTGGAAACTAAATCCATGTAGAACTGTACACTTCCTATACATCATCATCTCCCTGCCCTTGTCCTGTATTACTAGGGGCACACGTTGGTTTCTTGCATTCTATCCTATCACCCATCACGCCATCACTCTCTTTTCTTTAAAATCACTTCTCACACATTTCATCCATCTTTTCTTTGGCCTCCCTCTCCTTTTCCATCCACATGTCATCATTCGTATTTAAGTAACATACGTTTCATCCCTCCTCTTCACATGACCACACCAAGATAAACGATTCCCATAACGGCACTTTCAAACTTTCTATTATAAATCTTTACACAACAATGTCATAATCTATGATATTCTAATGTCATAATATTATATGACGAGAGGTCATTCATATTATTGTTTTGACGGCACACAATGTAATTGTCAGTCAATGCAAACAAACAAACGCTCACTTCATGTTGAGTGTTACTGCTCATTAGACTAAGTCCACTAGTCTATGTAAATATTTACATGATCGCATTTATTTATATGGGTGAAGATTAAACTGTGTAGTAACACGCGGCTTGCTTCCATCAAACCCTATAATAAAATCTACAGGAAAAAAATCATGTCTTCAGGCTTTTTAATGTTCGTTGTCGTACCTCAAAAAAAAAAGAACCAATAAGATCACTTTGTTGTCTGTCTGTCTGTCGGTCAAGACCCTTTATCTCGGGAAAGCGTGTAAGTATCGAGTTGAAATTAAAACCATATACTCAAGTCTGCGGTCCCTTTGAAGCTGTGAAAATATCTAACTTCTAAGTTAATGGAAAAAAGATACGGCCATTTATGTTACAAAAAACTTATATTTCTACACTCTCAAGGGAATCAAAATCCATAGGGTACTTTCCATTAAAAATCTGAAAACTGTTTTGTAGTTACGTCACAAAAAAATCTATTCGGAAAAATATTCGTAACTCAATTCAGGAATTGAACTACTTTCATAGGTAAGTTTGTATGGAACAGAACAGTCACATATAATAAAAATAAGGTTGTATAATATACAAGTATTATAGACACCTATCACAAATTGAATAACTAATTTTTACTAAAAATTTTGTTATTGATTTTTATCAAGTCACTGAAAGAAAACGCTTTAAAACAATGAATTCTGAAATCCTATAAAACCAAGGTTATAATTATTACAAAAATCAATTGTTTATTCGATTAGTTACCATCTCAATAATATGGCCATTATCAAGCAAATGATAAATATTGAAAATGGCTATTATCTTGTCTTCTTAGCCATGATTAGTAGCTATTTTAAGCGCACATTGATGGCTTTTTTGTATTTTAAGTACTCCTCACTCAGTTTTAGTAGAATCACATTAAACAAGAAAGAGAATAGTAGAAATAAATTTAAGAAGCCAAAATTGGATATATTGTGTGAGGACTGATATGAAAGACTAGGGAGTTAGTGATAACGTGATGGTTAAGGTTGATCGAACAGAATGGAAGGAAAAAACGTCTTGCGCCGACCCCATGTAATATGGGAAAAGGGTAGAAAGATAATGATAAAAGTAAAAATTAAGTAATAGTTTTTATGTCACCAGAAGCTCATAGCTTTTTGTCGGGCGCCGTCAGTTGGGACTGGTCATCCCATAGCTGCCAGTAGCTTAATTCAATTTCTATTTTTTTAATTAGTTTATTTTATTTTTTCATTACTTATCTACATTGTGCTCACATAATAGAAACGACAAGAAAAATGTAACCAAGATTTATGTAATTCATAATATGATTTTAAAAGAGTATCCATGGAGTTTCTTGCACGTTCTTATCCATAGAGATCTAGGCTTTTGAACATGCAATTTAGCTTCACTTTTTTTTTATTGACTGACTGACATTTTGACAATTCAAAAGTGCCTGTAATTGGTCTATTTGAAATAAACTATTCTGTTTCTGATTCTGATTTGTAGAGAATTATCCCAAGGGGACATACTCTCTGGATTGACTGGCCTTTTGGCCTAGTAGTTAGTGCAATGGACCCAATGGACCTGACTGCTAGCCTGAAGTCGTGTGTTCGATTCCCACCACGGGCCCCGGGACAAAGGCGAGGAATGGAAAGGTAGGTTTTTAGTCAGTAAAAGTCTGACACTGTTTCCCGCCCCACCCAAGGGCGGGATTCGTCATTGGATGATTTTACCTACCACAAAAAAAAAAAAAAAAAAAAAACCCAGGATGGTGGATTTCCCCCCACAAATGTTTGTGTGAAAAGCACGATCATTTTGTTTTGTGTCTGTATGTAATTTATCTATAACATATACTTACACACCATTAAATTTTGGTCGTTTTAATCCCGTGGAGGGTCGATTCCGTACATGAAATAATATTGATTTGTAAAGAGAAAATAAAGTACTTTTTTTAGACTTGAATCAATTTACGCATGTACGCAATTAATTTCTTTAGGTAAACATGAGCTGAGTGAGGCCAACGAAGTGTAGGTAGTTTGTACGCAACGACCGACAAGTCCCTACAAGGTCATTGACTCAATTTTTTAATTTTATCTTTATAAATCGATGGTGTTCTATGACCCGCATCGACCACCCACGGGATTAAAATGACCAAAATTTAACGGTGTATATATTTAGAAATCTATAAGTATGTTTATCAGTGTCTAGTACTCATAGCACAAGCTCTGCTTAGTTTGAGCACGGTAATATTATCTGTTTGAGACTAGACAGCGTTGTTTGATAGTTGTAACAAAAGAGAATTCTATGTGCTATTCCAGGATATCATCTACCCATGTACTTACAAAGTTTCATCAAAATCTGTTAAGCCATTCGAGCATGAAGAAGTAACAAACATACACACACACAGACTAACTATAGCCTTTATATTTAGTATGATTAGATAGTAATTGACCAATCACCATAATCACAGGCGAGCAGTGGTGGCTGAGTGGTAACGGCCCCGACTTACGGTTACGAGTTGTAGGTCCCGGATTGTAACCCAGCTAGGTGCATTTACTTTGTGTTTTTTTTTTTATCACCACTGCTCTGAAAACGGTGAAGGAAAAAATCGTGCGGAAACCGGCATGTCCTAGAACCAGAAATTCGAGAACATGTTTACATCCATCAACCAGCTTTGGACCTGAGTGGTGGATAACGACTCATTCCCACTCCTAGAGAGGAGGTCTGAGTCCCAGTAGTGCGAACATTATAGGGCTGCTGCGATGCTATGCTATGCATAATTAAAGAAAAACAAAAACAAAATGTCCCCCATGAACTCCGTCAAATACAGATAACAACAGCAACTTCATTATATTTTTTTCCTTTAATAAAAACGTATGTAACGCTTCTATGAGCAATCTAACTATTAGAATCGTAATCATTATTATAATTTTCCTTGATAAATAGGTGCGGCATAAATTGCTATGCCGGTAATACATTGTTCATTTTAAATGCTCAAATTGCCCCCAATTGCTCTTCAACCGCTTGAAGTTTGCCGGTTAATGATTTTGAATGGGACAAATTGCCCAGTTCCTATAAGAAGTTGGAAATAGAACCAACAACACCATTACCTGATCATCATTTCTAAAATAACTATATATACATATAATCTAACAAATATTACAACTTAACCTATTTATAGACAAACCAAAAACAATAATATGTACACACGGGTAGAAAATGAGCGCATAGGGCATCAAAAAATTCATCCGCATCGATGTCAGTGGGAAAAGTGGCAGCATTGCCACGTTGAATGGCAATGCTGATTCGTTGATTGAAGAAAATCCCAGCCCTCTGTTCACGCGAAGAGTCGACCAACCGTTTGCTGATATCCCGAACGACTCGATGCGCCCGGACCCCATGACCGTTTCAACCCCAAACGGCTCAAACATATAACTTCCGATGAGGTTATTATATTTACGCCGTTTGAGGTTTTCTGCACCTGCAGCAGCCACCCCCGCACAGCCCGCCGTACTCAGAAGATGGGTTGGCGCAAGGTTGTCGACGATTTCTAAAATGAAATGATTTTTAAATTTTGGAACAACAAACTAATACAAATCGTCACTGAAGAATAAACTTACAATATACATCGCTTTATCAGTTCATCATCATTCATCATCATCATCATTTTAGCCGTTCACTGTTGGACGTAGACCTTCCTAAGTGTCACCACTACGATCAGTCGTGTGCGTCTCTCATCCTTCGGAATCTCGCGGCCCTCAACAGGCTATCGGTCCACCTCCTGGGAGGCCTTTTAGGCACCCATTTTTTAAATGAATTAAATATTGTATTTGATTTGGAAGAGATCACTAACAAAATATATACCATTTTTTATACGGCAATTATTTTTCTATGATTGATAATACGATAAATCAATAAGAAAATACATACCTACGTACATACCTACGTATAAAATTGAGGTATCTGTTTGTAATATCAAAATAACATTATTCTTTTATACTAATGGCATATGAAAATATATTTGATACCTGTAACACAATCTGTCTGTTTGTTCCGACTAATCTCCAACACGGCTGGACCGATTTTGACGGAACTGCTACCTGGTAGATAACTGATATCATAAGAAGTAAGCATAAGAAGTATCTAAGTAAAAAAAAACCGAGCAAGCGTGAGTCGGACTCGCGCTCTAAGGGTTCCGTACAAACTTACCTATGAAAACAGTTCAATTCCCAAATTGAGTTACGAAGATTTTTCCGAATGGCAAAAAAAGTTTTTTTTGTGACGTAACTATAAATTTACAGTTTTCTGATTTTTTCCTATATCTATTAGTGCAATAAGACCTTGCTTTATGCCAAATTTCAGGATTCTAGGTCAACGGGAAGCACCCCATGAATTTTGATTCTCTTGAAAGTGTCAAAATATACGTTTTTTGCGACACAAACGGCCGTATCTTTTTTTCATTAACTCAGAAGACTGATTTTTCCACAGCTTCAAGGAATCGCAGACTTGAGTAGGTGGTTTTAATTTCAAGACAGACGGACAACAAAGTGTAGGACCAAGTGGTCACAACGGACAATCAAGTGATTGTCCGTCTGTAAGGGATCCGTTTTTTCCGTTTCGAGGCACGGAACCCTATAAAATGAATTAGGGTTTCAAGCAAAAATAAAATTCTATATATCAACACTAAAAAAACCAGTCTCCATCCTTCCTTTCCATTATTGGCAGTTCGTCTTCTACGACATCCCTCACACTGCTCTGGGTTTATCCATTCCTCCTTTTTTTCCCAGACTATATCTCTTTGGAATGAGCTCCCTCTGAAGGTCAGGATAGCGACCAAGTGGTTTTTTTTAAGGTGAAAGCACGTGAATGCATTCGAAAGAAGTTAGTAGAATCACCACAGCATTGATTGGCTGGATTTGTTTTTTCACGATTGATTATTTGTACTTATTTCTTTTCTTTTTGTCTATTTATCGTGTTATGTAACCTAAGGTCGAGAAAAATGTGTGTGTGTGATGTGTGGTCTAGAAAATGTGTAAGGCATTAAGTCCACCTTGTCCATAAGGTTTTAATTATTATATATATATCTTTATTTCATCAAAAACATTGTAGTACATGATGACAATTAATATAATATAATAATCTTTTCCAGTGTACAAAAACTACAACAAATTGGTGGGTGAGGTGGTGTATTCCTAGCTAGGTTAATATAATAACCTGTGTTAAGGAATACAGTGCCGATCCCCAAGGAAGGAAATAATGTAATTAAATTAAATAATGGAATAAATTAATAAATAAAAGACATTCTTCTGTAGTTATAAAAAAAGAAGTTCTCTTGTAAGGGGTGATGTGGAAAATCACCAACTGACTTCTCCCGCGGAGGGTAAAGCGAGAGTCTCCTTTAATAGCCCTTTGCGTTCCAAGACGGTAATTCTTTCAAAAATTCCTGTGACCCTAGCAGTCTTCGGCTCGATTAGGTTCCGTCGGTTTTGCGAATATCTCTTTGCAGATGGGACTTGAGGATGTCCGTACCCTCACGGAACTCTACACTGCGCGTGGCTCGACACGCACTTGGCCGGTTTTTTCACTAACTGGGAAGGTGCTTTTTATATTATTCTGTGAAGCTAATAATAATGTCTCACGCTTTAATTTATGATTTCCTTTGTCATATTATTATATTATATGATTACGTAACCCTCTAGTCTTAATGTACACTTTATCCTCCATATTGCAATACCTAATTGTCTTTTAATGGTAACTGAACAGGTAATGTCGTCTATATGTATTTTGATTGATTGTTTTTACAATAAAAATCTTTTTGCAATAGAGGCAATCTTAGTTACCTTAACATATAAAGAGAGTGAATTTTGTAACTTATAAAGAGAGTGAATTTTGTTAGTTTGTTCCGACGTGTATTCTCTGGAACCACTGTTTGAAAGATTACTTTTATTTTTCTATATTGCTAGCTGACCCGACAAACGTTGTTCTGCCTTATAGACATAGTATAAAACAAAGTCGCCCGCTGTCTGTCCCTATGTATGCTTAAATCTTTAAAACTGCGCAACGGATTTCGATGCGGTTTTTTTTAATGAATAGAGTGATTCAAGAGGAAGTATTGTATGTATAATACATGCATAATATATTTAATATTACCATTGCACCCGTGCGAAGCTGGGGCGGGTCGAACAATCGACAAATATATGTCTGACTTTGAAATCCAATAAATCTTTACGTAAGAGACTAGACTGCTATATAAACTAATAATATATTATATAATACAGTATTATTATTTACACACATGTGCCTTTTATATTTTCATATTAGTCCCACGTCGTCATTGGTTTAATGCCTTGGAAACAGCGGGTATGATAAATTGATAATATAATCCATTTACCACACTTATGTATTGTAATTCAATACAATAATGTATATTTTATCCAAAGTCAATGTTACCTGGCATGGCAAAGTCAAGAATGCAGTTATAGATTTAATTCACACAATGCCGTCTAGTCTCAAGCTAAGCAGAGCTTGTGTTATGAGTACTGATAAATAACACTGTTTACAAAATTAAAAAGTAAAATGATATTCAAACTGGATAATGATAATATCATACTTATTACTGTTGTTCTAGTGGTCAGTGGCCCTGACTGCTATGCCGGAGGTCGTGGGTTCGATTCCCACCCAGGACAATTGTTTGTGTGATGAGCACGATCATTTGTTCTGTGTCTGGGTGTAATTTATCTATAATATGTATGTATTTAAAAATATATAAGCATGTTTATCAGCTGTCTAGTACTCATAACAGAAGCTCTGCTTAGCTTGGGACTAGACGTCGTGTGACAGTTGTGGAATAAATATAAATACTTATGTCAATAACGAAAAAAACTGGCTAGGCAACATAAACAAATATTACATACCCCCGATTTCTGATTTGAGCATTTGAAGTTGAGTATTACTCAAACTCTACTTTAGCCTGTAAAACTGTCAAAATTTGGCATTTAAGTATGGTTTGAGACGTTCTTAACTCAAAATACTCAATTCAAAAACCCGCCCATAAACTTGACAACTGACTTGGTTAGTTGATTTTTTTTGTACAAAAGTTTACTTTCTTTTATTTTTCACTTTTTAGTTGTACCATTTCACAGCTGAAATTAAGCAGTGAGCAAGTTCTCTGGTAAGGTGTCTCTTTTTGTAAACTGTAGTGAGAAATCTTGATTTGTATGACTTTGTTAGCTCCACTGAAGGAACGTAGGTGGGTTTTAGTCAGTTAAGTTTAGTCCTTACCGAGGCAGATCTTTCTTTACACATCTTTCTTTAGATATTTTAGAAACACAAGATATCTTATAGATACTCGTATTATATAGGTTTCGATTGAAATCAAATAAACCAAAGGTTATGTGAGAATGTCACCACAGGCCCCGGGACAAAGGCAATGAATGGAAGGGTGGGTTTTTAGTCAGTAAGAGTTTGACACTATTTCCCGCCCCACCCAAGGGCGGGATTTGTCATTGGATGATTTTACCTGACATAAAAAAAATACAGAGTTATAACTTTACACAACACAAAAGAATTATCAAGACCGGTCCATAAACCAAAAAGTACGTAAATTGATGCTGTCAGCACACCGAAGAGGCCCAGCCTGCTAACTGCAGGCAGGCAGGGTCGAAGCCTACTGGGGTCATGGGTTTATTTCCGAAAGGAATGCTCGGCCCCGGCACGATAGGCTACGAAGGAACGGGGTAGGTTTTTAGTCAGTAAGAGTCTGACACTACTTCCCGCTCCGCCCAAGGGCGGGATTTGTCATTGGATGATTTTACCTACCATAAAAAAAAAACCCAATAATATAGAATTGAACATCATTAGTGAAGGGTAAGTATTAAGTATACCTATCAGTGTGAACTTTACACATCTGTGCAAAGTTCATCGTTCCTTCAGAAAGTACGGGCGTGGTGTTATGTTATGAAATAGCGTTAACAAAAAATAAAGATACGATTGCTGCAATCCCGGACGATTGCTAACATATATGTAGAAATCCATAAGTCGAATCAGGAATGAAGATATCCGTAAGAGAACCAAGGTTGCCGACATAGCACGTAGAATCGCCAAACTTAAGTGACAGTGGGCAGGGAACATTGCTCGCAGAACGGATGGCCATTGGGGCCGAAAGGTTCTGGAATGGCGATCGCTTACCGGAAGACGCAGTGTTAGAAGGCTTGCTATAAGGTGGACCGATGACCTGGCAAGAGTTGCGGGAATCCGATGGATGCGAGATGCACAGGATCGTCCATTGTGGCGACACTTGGAGGAGGCCTATGTCCAACAGTGGACGTCTTTCAGCTGATATGATGATGATATTGAAATGTTCCATGGTCTATTTCCAACTTCTTCACCAAATTTCAATGCGGTCACCTGGTAGATAAACTCGTTGAAACTATAATTGATTCATCTTTGGCAAAAATCAGACGAACTAAGTACCTTCTCTTAGAAGTCGCGACTTCCAAATAAGGTTAAGTAAGATTTTATTTGTTTTCTGTTCAAAAATGAATGGATTATTTTTATTTGGTCGGTAAAAAAGAATGTAATGGAGCTCTAACATTTAACATTACAAACCACTTTCGCTCCGTTTACGTTCATACGTCTAGTCATAAAATGCACGCCTGTCGTGAATTTCTATTGCGGCACCTGACCTTTCTGAAGGACATCACTAATAAGGCATTTACATGTACTCCTAGGGCGTCCGGAATTTGATGTCTATTCTATTTCTATCCTAATCTAAGACAATGCTCTTCTAAACCTTTGTCCTTTTTTCTCTTCTTTTTTACTATCCGTTACCTTCTCTTTTCGTATCGATCTGACTCAAATTTTGACGGACCAATATGTAGTCTCTTACTAATAGCTTTATGATAGGCTTCATTTAAGCGTCTCTCTGTCCGGCGGTTTTTTTTATGGTATGTAAAATCATCCAATGACAATAAAAATATAGTATTGCGATTTCAAATGCCTGGTGCACCCTCGGCTGCTAGCCCTCGGAAACGCAGAATCAAGCTAAATAAACTCTCTACCCTGTCCTCTTTATCTTCTTCAAACCGCACTTTTGTACTTCTACTTCAGGCTACACTTTCTGCTCAATCAATTTAGAAATTTTTCCATCTTCCTCATTAAGAAGCATTAACGAGTATTTTATCCTAATCTAAAACCTTAAATGTATCGAATCGATGTTCTATTGCACGTGTAACGATTTGCCTTAGAGCGGCGCATATGCTCATAATGAAACCAATGCAAGCGTGTATGGATCCGATACGGTTCAACGATAAGGAATTTTAATATCGATATGCTTGAACGAAAAAGAAATGGAGTTGCTGTTTATTACAATTTTTTTCGAGTCTTTAATAAATTTCATGAATGATTTAGAAGCTAAAATAGCTGACTTTTATGATATACTGTCTGTTAATATGTTTGATAACGTAATAAAAACGGCAGATTAGGTGAACAGTTTTCACTAGGTGTTTGAAGTAAAAATCACAAAACAACTCCTCCAGCACTGGGTGGTGTGAAAGAAGACTATAAAAAAAAACACAAAACCACCTGTGTTCTTTCAATTGCCCATAGCCAGGGCCAGGGTTCCAGGGCTAAAGTAGCTCAACAATCCCGCAGCGCATGATGTATGAGTACGAGACGTGGAGCGATGAGGAATTAGTTTTGAATGATGATAATCCATCATCTTTGAATCTAAGAGTAAAGGTAGGCCAAATAAACAATGGAAACATTATGTGAAGGATAAATTAGCTAAAAGAAACACGATTATTAAGAGGTATTATATTAATTTTAAAAAAAAGGTAAATAGATCTCAGGAAGAAGAAGATATACTACACCGACGTCAAGTAAATGAATTGTCATGAGAATGATGGTAAGAACAGAAGCTAAGATATAGTTAGCATAAAAGTAGAAACTACCGATTTTTTGAGTAACCAAAAAAATATTAAAAGATCCCATAAAAAAATATATCGCTTGAAGTGGACAAAGTCATAAGCGCATCAAGTACAACAGAATAAAGTTAGTAAAAACTAGCAATCATACACAATCGAGGGTGAAGATCTTTACATACCTACAAACGAGCCAGGGCACATCCTGACATCTCATCGATAATGGTTGTTACAAATTGAAAAAGGTATTCTATTCCATAAAGTCACTCCTAAATTTACTTTTGCATAATCATTAACGCCAATAGAACGAACTCCTTCGTTAATGACAGTCTATAGACAACAACAATTCTTTGACAATTCTTTGTTTTTGCAATGTTATAAAACATTAACTTATTGGTTTGGATAATAAGTCCTTTCAGCCACGTATTTGTCACTTTTCATTAGTTTACAAAAGTAACACATTCTAATGTGTTTGGTGTTTGCAGAATTTGACAGTCATCGAGTCATCCTTCCCGGTAAGCGTCGCTGAGGCAATCAATTAATACTACAATGAAATTTTCAGCTATATTTTACCGATATCGCGTTTATTTTATGATTCTACATAAACAAAACTACCCCAATTTAAGATCATAATATATACTAGGCATCAATTTCAAATCAATAAATACTAGAAAATACAATTGGAAAAATCTCGCCAAGAAACTCCACAGTCTTCTTTAGTATGACTTTTTTATTTATTTATATAAACTAGTGCTTGACTGCGATCCCACCTGATGGTAAGCAGTGATGCAATCGTCGATGACTAGGCCAGAACATAATAAATGCAGTAATTCTTGCCACCACTGACGCCTTTCCTGTCGAATAGTGTACGACTATTGTTTTTGTTCCTTTATAGACTAGAAAACAACACGGTTTCATTTAAGACGATGTGGTCAATTGGTCATCACGAATTTTTTGCTTACTAATCAAGGTGCTTTTGTTTTTATAGATGCTTTCGCTATGGTGTTTTCTAAAATAAAGTTCGTCGATCAAACTCACTGAATATACAATTATCAAAAGCAGTCTTTTGATACGTTATTGGAACTTATGAAATATTATTTGGTTTTCCTTCTCATAGAGTTCTTTGGCCATTATCAAAAGATTTTGGAAATTAGACACTTTGAGAGTTGATCCTTTTTGGGATTAAGACCTTCTATAAAAAACTGAAAGGCTGCAGGATTTTATAGTTTAGTTTCTATGAGGCGATACAATGTCGCTACAATATCATGGTGAAAACATGTTCAAAAATCAGCGAATCTATCACTACCATTCTGAATCTGGAGCAATAATTAGATTTTCAGATTATTTAGAACCTATTTGTACATCATAATTCTACGCTTTCTATACTTCCAAAGTACACGCTGAAGGCTACACAATAAAAACTGATTCAGCACAAAAAAATAGTTCACACAAAAGACCAAATCGATGGCATTTCGCTGATTCGTTGACCGTGAATAAAGGCCCGTTTTGATTTCCGTACTAGTGTAGAAACGCATTAATAATTGAATTTCACAGTACCTATGCAACCTATGCCGTAATGTGCCGTGACTTCTCTCATGTTTCAATTGGACGTCATGATTGTTGGAAAACACAGAATGTATTTTGTTTAAATGTCCTTGTATTTCGATTTATTATTAACTATATAATACAAAAACTATGACACTTACTTGTGTCAACTTTAAAAGTATAAATATATCCTTTCAAGGACTGAAGTAAGTTCAGTACGTGCATAAAACCAGCATTTTTTGTACCTATCTACAAGTTCCTTTAATATGTTATTTTTCCGTATAATTTGCGTTATAATTATGATGACACCGAATTGTACTCTTGTACCCTTACCTTGTACCCTTGTTGTTATACTGTGGGAAGTTAGTTCAGGTAGGTAGTCTTCGGTTTCCGGCATGTGTTCTTGAAGATTAATTTATCGGCATATCGATTTAATCATGTATATTTTACCCAAGCTGTTCACAAAATTTACAAGTCCGTGATAAACCTGTGATGCGGTATGGATCAGAATGTTGGGCTGTGAAGAATACGGATGAAAGATGATTAAAGGAAGTGGTGCCAGTGACTGAAAAGTTGAAAGGGAATTGTTTATCATGTGAGAGGAGAGATGAAACGCATATTACTAAAACACATGCATCATCGCATGTTACAAAGGGATAGATGGACAGGGAGAGGTAAGCCAAAGAAAAGTGGATAGATTGTATAAAAATGCTAAGAAGGACTAGACATTCAATGAGAGCGTGACTACTGACAGAATAGAATGAAAGATAAAAAAACGTGTTGTGATCGACCCAAGAAATACGGAACAAGTACAAGAAGATGACGATGACGTAGTCTAATCACATTTCAACCCAAAAATCAATTGACTTAAAAACCATCAAATGATTTTATTTATCAATTTTAAAACCTATTCTAAATTTGCAAAATCCTAAGCAGTACTCCAGCTAATAAGAGCAATAAACTCATACGATCTCCTTCGATATCATAGTACCTACGATATCAACTACACCTTTGATCTTACACCCATATTTGCGACGAAATTTATCACAGGCTAGAGTTCTGTACTTGTAAGAACCGTCTACATTAACATCTCATTCGCAAAATATCAAAACCTTTTTCTTCATTTTGGCATGTTTTTGACATTGCTTACTGTCAATACTTTTACGTGTTATTGGCAAAATTGTGGTGTCTCTTCCACAAAGGCCATTAATCAAGAGCTGAAGTTGAAACTTGAATGTAAACTTTTTTAAGTACGAGAGTTAACCTTCCGAATTTGAATTTACATCCAAGTTGACAGTCTAGCCTAGTAATTAATACATAAATTTACTCTTTCTCGAACTTTCCTTCGTGAAAAGTTTAACTTTAACCACAAATTATCTTTCTTTATTTCCAGTTTGACCTCGCCTGCCAAGACTGGAAGCGGTCTCTAGTGGGAACAGTTCACAACGCAGGATTCTTTATCGCTATTCCTCTAACCGGACTGATATCAGATAAATATGGCCGCCTTCCCGCGCTCGTGTTCGCTTCGGTCTCCAATGGCGTCTTCGGAGTCATTCGGGCATTGTCGGTTAATTACGACATGTTCGTTGTGTTTGAATTTTTGGAACCTGCGCTCGGTGGGGGCGTTTATACAGCGTGTTTTGTTCTTGGTAAGTAAGCTTATTTAACAAATAACACTTTAAATAATATTTTGGACCCACCAACTTCTCTATTAGGGCCACCCAAAAAAATTGGTGGAAACAAAGCATTGAAAAGTACTACCCGTCTTTTAGGTATTTATGCCGAACGATTTTAATTTACCGCATTGGCTATTATTACTCTATTGACCTTAGTCAGCTATACTTACTCAACCTGCGGCTCGTTGGGTTTCGTTATTGCTCCATCTGGTTTTAGGTAATTTATTTAAACCATTTTGCAGTTTTGCGCCCATTTGAAAAAAATAGAGAGCACTAAATAAATAGGTCATGCTGTACCGTTAACACTAATACCGCAGAAGTTTAGTATCAACATGGTCCAACAGGTCCAGGTATTCATAGTCAACCAGGTCAAAATGGACCTGATCTAAACATGTTTCATTACAGTACCTACATAATTATATAGTTATTTATTTTTTATATACCGTTAAATTTTGGTCGTTTTAATTCCGTGGAGGATCGATTCGGTACATGAAACACTATAGATTTGTAAAGATAAAAATGAAAAATAAAGTACTTTTTTTTCATTCGAATCAATTTACGCATGCACGAAATTGATTTCTTTATGTAAACGTTAGCTGATCGAGGCCAATGAACTGTAGATAGTTAGTATGCAACGATCGACCAGTCCCTACAAGGTCATTGACTCGTTAACCAAAACGAAATTAATCTCAGACAAGCCTATATTAATTCGAGTTTTAGAAAAAAAGCACTTTATTTTTTAATTTTATCTTTATAAATCGATAGTGTTTCATGTACCAAATCGATCCTCCACGGGATTAAAACGACAAAAATTTAACGGTGTATATGTATTAACACTTAAATAATTTGATTTAAATTACTGCTTGTGTACACGGACACTGCAACGTGTTTAAAACTTCAGGAAATGACAAAAATATACGTGATAAATCTGTTCATAGTTTTTTAAACCAATTTCTTATAATCGCGGAAACCTTAGAAATCATTAGGTACCTATTTTTTTTTCTTAGCGGCCTGCGACACTATCTATCAGGTGTTTGTCGCCAGTATGAAAAAAAAATTGAGTATCACTGATCCGAATCCGTGCTACATTGGAGACCATAGTCTGCGACGCCATCCACATGGCGAAAAATAGTCCACAAGAAAGTTAGTCGTCGAGGTCACGACCCTCAGCATTGAGGATAAACGACGCAAGGAGGAGGGACCACTGATATTAGTAATGGTTGCGAGCGCTGTTGCTTCGCATGAGACCTCGGCACAAAATGTTTTTGGATGTTTCCATCTGCAATATCTCAGTAGCAATCCAAAGTCTGAAATCGTGCCAGGATAAAGGCAATTGGCTCTCCATTTACTGCATAAGCAGAGTCAGCCTTATTATGTTCTCACTGCTGGGACTTAGGTCTCTTCTCTAGGAGAGGGAATGGGCCATGACCCACCATGCGGGCCCAGTGCGGCTTGGTGCATGTCTTCGAATTATTATTGGTTCCATACCGTTTTTATCACAATGTTTTCCTTCAGCTTTTTGAGAGCGGTGGTAATAGATAAATTACACAAAGTAATGCGCCTGGCTGCAATTGAACCCGTGACCTATAACTCGTAAGTCAGGGCCGTTACCACTTATTGCGTAGGATTAAATCATAACTATGAAATACAGCGAGGATCCAGGGTTTACGTTGTTGAAACCTTTACGGTCCAGACTAAGCGTTTCGCCTCGTCGTTTATACCGCGTACATCGAAGGACTGGAACAATTTGCCTGCTGTGGTGTTCCCATCCGATTATAATTGGGTTGTCTTTAAGATCATAGTGAATAGGCTCTTAATAGACTAGTTTGCCTCACCATTAACGATTGCATAGCTGCTTACTATCAGGTGGGATCGCTGTTAAGCACTAGTTTTTACCAAATACAGGAGATTTTTTTTTTTTGATCTGAGATTCCATCAAATAACTCCTTCCACGCCAGGTGAAGCGAAATAGAGTGCCAGACCAGAATGCCAGGCCAGA
This sequence comes from Leucania comma, assembly GCA_958295575.1. Classification (NCBI taxonomy): domain Eukaryota; kingdom Metazoa; phylum Arthropoda; class Insecta; order Lepidoptera; family Noctuidae; genus Leucania; species Leucania comma. The sequence continues at coordinate 4,984,945 of OY282476.1, read as the reverse complement.
ATCCATCGGTGTTCCATCAGTTGCACTTTGAGTTCCAGGGCCGTAGTATTGCCTACCAGGTCCAGAGTTACCTCCTTGACAGGACTTTTCAAAAGACCTCAGCAGTCATGACTACACAATATCTAATCAAATAATGCAGCAAATGACGACCGATTTTTTTAGAGATCGTTTTATTATTATTGTATGTAATTTTAAAAGATTCCAGTATTTGACCTCGTTCCCACATCATGGTAAACAGTGATGCAATCGTTGATGGTCACATAGCACCCTAATCTATTAAGACCCTTTTCACTCTAGCTTTAAAGACAGAGAGACAGATTTAATGTTACTTTTTTACTTGTAAATGTAAATTTTACTAACAAACATTTTTATCCGTTTATCCAATATTACCTTTAGTAAATCGAGGTATCGAAATACATACCGCTAACACAAGCACGGCTGAATAACTAAGGTCGTTGTACGCGGAACACTGACTTCTGAAGTACCACCATTTTCCTTGAGATTGGAACGGCGAAGGCGAAGTGACAGTTCTAACGGAAATAACTACCCATAGATATTGATTATGTTGTAAACTTAATATGAAGTTCTAATACAAGTATTTCGTAGTGTGAGGAAAATTCCAAACTAGTATTTGCTTAGTTATGAAATACCGGAGAAAAAAACCGGCTAAGTGCAAGTCGGACTTGCGCACGTAGGGTTCCGTACAAATTTACTTATGAACAGTTCAATTCCAGAATTGAGTAACGAAGACTGCCTAATTACGAGTATTTCTTACGATTTTTTTTTTTACTTAACTACAAATTCACCAACAGTTTTCATTTTTTTTTCCTATACTTGTGCTATGAGACCTTGCTTCATGCCAAATTTCAGGATTCTAGGTTAACTAGAAGTATACCCTATTTTGATTCCTTTGAGGGTGTCGAAATATACGTTTTTGTGACATATTTTTCATTAACCATAATATTCAGAAGTTTTATTTTTCACAGCTTCAAAGGACCGCAGACTTAAATTATATATGGTTTTAATTTCATCTCGATACCTCCACGCGTTGCCGAGATATAGGGTCTTGACCGACAAACAAACAGACAGACGGACCAATAAATGATCCTGTAAGGTTTCCGTTTTATCCTTTTGAGGTACGAAACCCTAAATACAAGTGGATTGGTACGGTTTTTACCACTAACCAGGGTGATACATGAGGAAGGTTCACACACACAGCATAATAAAGAAAAGCCGAAAATTTAAGTTTAGTAACACACGTGTGAACGTGTGAAGCTGAGGTGAGTCGCGTTTGACATAAAACAAACGTAGGTTACAACGCTCTTCACTTGTTTCCTTATAGCACAGCCATTATACTCGATGGTAATTGGTAATTGATATAAAGAGTCTAATGTAATTGACTGTGACAAAGATTTATAGCACTTTATTATTACCGTCTTCATCATCATCTTACTGCTCTTGTCCCATTATGTTGTCCATATTTGGAGTCGGTGTAACACGTTTTTTAAACGAACATGTAGCAAAGTATTAGAGCTAGTGAGAATGCGAGGAATAGATAGCTCGACGTCTGGCCGTCCGGTAACCGTCCGGACCGGGCCCGCGTCATCTACGGCGCGTATTGCTCCACGCGCCTCAAGGAGATGTCAATAAAACCCAGCCCAGCAGGGTCAAAGCCTACTGGAGCCATGGACTGAGTGGAAGAAAACCTCGGTTCCCTGAAATGAAGGCAAATAAGAAACATAGGAGTGGCTTTTAGTCAGTTAAAGTCTGACACGCCCTCCCGCTTCGCCCAGAAGCGAAAAAAGTCATTGGATGACTAACTTATAAAGGCTAAACATTATAGTTACCAGTAAACAGTCTTGATGAGAAGAAATAATAACACTAATAACGTACCTGATTTCAGTAATTAGTTAGCTTTTACTTATGACGAAAATGTTGCCGACTGAAGTCAGAGGTCAACTTCAGTTGGTAACATTTTAAACATCAATATGCAATAAGCTCAAGTGCCGTTCAAATAGCGAACAAAACTAATTGGATCCTCGTCCACGAATTTTGACAAGAAAATATTCGAGTTTACTTTTTTTCCTTAGCTCCGACTCCTACGCAAACGCCTCCCACAACACCTTCCATCTCTTGCACGCCCGCGCTTCCTTCTTTCAGTTCTGTCGAAATTTATCTAGTTCATCCAGCCATCTTCTTCGTGGTCTGCCACGACTCCGTCGCACTGTTTCAGGGCAGACACTTCGTGCTACTTTGGCGCACAGTTTTTCGGGCATGTATTTCCTGCCCAGTCCCATTTCAGTTGGGCAGCCTTTTAAGGGCTGATTTCATCATTCAATATAAAAACTTAGTTCAATTAAACTGAGCTCAGCGTAATCTAGTTCAAAGACCCGTGTCGTAAAAATGGGCGACAACAAAAGAATTGAAACTGAGTTTAGCGTAAACTAGGTTTAATTCAACGCGGTGAAACGCAAAATGAAGCTAAAACCTCGATTAGTCGCTCAAACTGCGTTTTGGTCGAACGAATCGCGATTAGTTTATTGGTGAATTTGGCTCTTAGGGCTGATTTCATCATTCAATATAAAAACTTAGTTCAACTAAACTGAGCTCAGAGTAATCTAGTTTAAAGACCCATGTCGTAAACATGGGCGACAACAAAAGAATTGAAACTGAGTTTGGCGTAAACTAGGTTCAATTCATCGCGGTGAAACGCAAAATGAAGCTATAATCTCGATTAGTCGCTCAAACTGCGTTTTGTTTGAACGAATCGCGATTAGTTTTTTGGTGAATTTGGCTCTAAGGGCTGATTTCACCATTCAATATAAAAACTGAGTTCAGCTAAACTGAGCTCAGCGTAATCTAGTTTAAAGACCCGTGTCGTAAACATGGGCGACAACAAAAGAATTGAAACTGAGTTAAGGTTAAACTAGGTTTAATTCATAGCGATAAAACGCAAAATGAAGTTATAATCTCGATTAGGAGCTCAAACTGCGTTTTGTTTATATAATCGCGATTAGTTTCTTGGTGAATTTGGCCCTAAGTCACATCAACTAACCTGGTTTTGGACCGCAGTATAGTGTTTCGTACTTGATGTTTACTGCACTCCATTGCTGGTTGGCAAACCCTGAGTGAGAGCAGTGGTGGCCAAGTGGTAACGGCCCCGACTTATGAGTTGTATGTCGCGGTTTCACACTCAGCCAGGCGCATTACTTTGTAATATTTATTTCATCACCACTGCTCTCAAAACGGTGAAGCAAAACATCGTAAGGAAACCAGCATGGCCTAGAACCAAAAATTCGAAGACAAGTGACATCCATCAATCCGCACCAGGCCGGCGTGGTGGATTACGGCCCATTCCCTCTCCTAGAGAGTCCCAGCAGTAAGAACATTATAATGCTGATGCTATACTATGCTAAACCTTGAGTACTAAGTTGAAATATTATTTAAAACATTTGCCTCAACTGTATTTTTTGACTAGTTATCAGAAAACATCCCTAAAGACCATTTATATTACATAGGTTGGGGTCTTTAAGACAAGAGTGAATCTCCTCCATCATCGGCTACATCATCGCTTACCATCAGGTAAATAAGGTGGTGTAGGGTAGATTAGGTTAGAGTAGAGTAGGGTAGAATAGGGTAGGGTAGAGTAGAATAGAGTAGTAGTTGACGTGAGCGAAGTAACAGGCAAAAGTTAGCCATGAATATAAACTGTAGTCTTTGTAGTACAAAATAACAATTAAGAACTTAAGTTCAGAAGTCTTTCAACTAAAGGTCAAAGTATTAAGATCTATTTCAGTTCAATCTATTTTCGTACAGCCAACCAATTTAGAAAATCTCTCTTTACTTAACCAAATTAACACAACTCAATTTAAAAAGTAAAGCAGCAGTATTTACTTAAATTGTGTCACCAAATTAATGTCAAGGTAAATACCAAAATTAGTTAGAGTTTGTCCTAAACAAACTGGCTAGGACACAGTTAGGGACCTTCCTCAACAAATACTGGCGTCCTACCTAAGTACCTAACAACCCTGGCAAATTATAAGATAACTCGAAATTATCGTGACCTCAAATTTGAAATTGTTGAAAAAGGGGGGCAAAATAATAAGGAGTGATATTGGTCATGTCGAAATACAAAAATCGGGGGCAGTCTTTTGAAGGAACCCAGGAATACGAAAAAAAAAAACAAAAATTGTTAATTTGTACCTAACACAAGAAATTGTAAAAACTAAAAAAAAAAAATTAAAAAATAAATTGGTCACTATAATTAGTTCGTTACAATTTGTACCGTGGACAAATCCAGAGACTGCATAATTTACTGTTCCCAACATTTAATCAGGTTATGAAAGTTTTGAATGTAGAATCTGCGTTCCTCTAATAATCTCCTACTGCTCTGTCCTTCTCATACTTCTGATTTTGTCCATTCTTCTTTCTATATACAGTCCATTCTTCTGTGGAATGCGCTTCCTTTCGAAATCAGGGCGGCCGAAAGTCGGTATGCATTTAAGCGGAAGTTGCGGAATTATTTTCTCCACTAATAGCTGAATCATCTCAATAACTTCTTTCGTTACTTTATATTTATATATTTATGTATATATATATATATTTATTATTTATTAATTATATATGTATGTTTATTTGAACTTTAAGTATCTATACTTTGTACTCATGTTTTCTAAAAACATGTTTCTTGTTATGCACCTACCACATTGTCTCTTCACCACCCTAGGTTGACTGGTAGAGAATGCCTAAGGCATTAAGTCCGCCTTTGTACGTTGTGTTGCATGAAGATTAAATAAATAAAAATAAATAAATAAATGTAAACAGTGTTTTCTTTTAGATATAATTAATTTTTCAGAAACGATTCCTTTGTATTACTTTTTGTTCATATTCAGAATTAACTGTCATCCTGGAACCTGTCTATTTAATAATAAAAAAAAATCTTTAGTTCAGATCCATACATTGTTAGTGAGTTAGTAACAGAAAGTGCTTACATACTATACTAACTTCTGCCAGCGGCTCCGCCCGCGCGAAAGTCGGTTTCTCCATACAAACTTCCAACCCCCGTTTCACACTCTGGGGGTGGAGTTTCATAAAATTCGTTCTTAACGGATGTCTACACCATATAAGGAACCTACCTGCCAAATTTTGAGTTGATAGGTGTTATAGTTTCTGAGATTTCGCGATTAATCAGTGTTACGGTGTTCGCTTTTATACACCGTTAAATTTTGGTCGTTTTTATCCCGCGGAGGGTCGGTTCGGTACATGAAATACTATCGATTTGTAAAGAGAAAATAAAAAAATAAAGTACTTTTTTTAAAAACTTGAATTAATTTATGCATGTACGAAATTAATTTCTTTAAGTAAACGTCAGCTGAGCGAGGTAAATGAACTGTATGTAGTCAGTACGCAACGACCGACAACTACCTACTAGGTACTATAACTACAAGATCATTGACTCGTTTGCTTAAAGAAATTAATTTCGTATATTAAATCGAGTTTTTGAAATGAAAAAAGTACTTTATTTTTTATTTTTTTCTTTATTAATCGATAGTATTTCATGTACCGAATCGTCCCTCCGCGGGAATAAAACGACTACAATTTAATGGTGTATTATATAGATTAGTGTTATTAGTAACCTATAGCTAATTCCACCCAGTGTCTCTGTATGGGGCAGTCCGGCCTGTTTTTTTTTTTTGGTAGGTAAAATCATCCAATGACAAATCCCGCCCTTGGGTGGGGCGGGAAATAGTGTCAGACTCTTGCTGACTAAAAACCTACCCTGTTCCTTCCCTGCCTTGGTTCCAGGGCTCTGGTATGCATTTTCATACCTTCCCAGAGCCCCAGACTAGGCCTCGACCCTACTGGGCCCCTACGGTTTGCTGACAACTCCTTGAGGCGCACGGGAACAGTGCGCGCCGTAAACGACTTGGGCTCGGTCCGGTCTGTTACCGGACAAACGGACAGCGAGCTACCCATTGCCCGCCGTCCGCAAGCCCGCGCCTACGGTGGCCGGAAATTTGGATCGGAATTACGGCGGCGGCTGCGGCGTGAGCGCCGTTGCCTGATACGGTCAGCCTCCTCCTTTGCTAGCATTACTGCTTCGCAGAAGGAGGCGACCGCCTGCCACTCCTCCTCGCTCCGGAGCATCCGGCCTGTGTGGAAACTGCTTTCTTAATCATGATGGCGTGAAAACCATCCGTGTGAGCCGTAGCTAACCTTCCCGACGCACTCGACGCCGCGGCAACCGCGACAGCGTCCCTGAAAGCAATGCTATATAGTACGCGCAGGACGTTGTAAGCCCGGTTTGTATATGACACCCACAGGCCCCTCGAGTAGAAAGACTGACAGATAATTTTCACGTCTGCCGTGCAGCGAGTGAACCTATCAATAATTGACATTTATTTCAGGTAAAATACCTATAGGGTGACAAAAATACAAAAACACACAAAGCGCAAACAAACACATTCTGTTCCATTCTTTACAATTCAATGACATTCATTCATGACAATTTGTTATGCCTAATGTATAATTATCTATTTATATACAAGCGAAATACCACTCGCTGATTAATCACGAAATCTCAGAAACTATAACACCTACAAACTTAAAATTTGATAGGTAGGTTCCTTATTGTATTTAGGCATACGCTAAAACGGATTTTACGAAACTCCACCACTAAAGGGAGTGGGAAGTACCCGTACAAGATTAAATTAAAAATGTCCAGTTTTAATTAAATTAATAATGAAACCTACGTAAATGAAATTAAAACAAATTAAATTATATTATTAATAAAAATTAAATTCGATTATTAATATTTATTTTGACTATAATTGAAATCGATACGATGGACAATTTCAAAATGAGTGATTGAATGTTTTTCTTTCAAATCTAGTTTATAATGATTTAATGTACAAAAACAATGAAATTTCCAATACTTAAGATCTTTCTAACTGAAAGCCTTTGTCGGAAGCGGTGAAAAATCTGCAGCATTAACGCTGATGACCAAAAGACCAATGAACCGATTGAGACAAATTAAACAATTTGCCACTTCATTGACTTTAATAGTCCCGTTTTAGCAATCTTGAACTGTCTCAGTTATTTCATTCAGAATATTTTTATCAACTGCCTTATGTTTTTGTTACTGTTTTTCTTTTATTTGAATAATTTAAAGCAGTTTTTATAGCTCATAAAAAGACTAACATTCACTTCGTCGTTGTACTTTTTCTTTTATTACGAACATGAATTCTTAAAAGGCAATTTTATATTTTATATCGTTCGATCTCAAGAAGTTTAAGCTGGATATTGTGGCGGAAAAGATTCAAATCAAATTAGACATGTCATGCAATTGCAATTCAAATATCTGAAAATAATTTATCAGTACACAATCTGATATTTTTTGCCGCATATACTCTAGGAATTTTTAATTTACTCCAGTCAAAATAGATTTTTTTGCAAATCAAATGACTCTTTAAGTTCTAAGAATCACTGAAAATTTATGACAAGCACTTTTTCCTCAACATTTGCAGTTATTGCAATTGTCACCAATATTAACAATCTAAATTTAACCAGCACCCAAATAACCTTCGCGATTGATTGCTTTATAATTCAGTTGAATGAAACTAATCTACGATTTTTTGTAGCTCATCTTCCGGTCTTTGTTTTAGATCCTTTCTTGCACTGTTCATGGGAAACCGGTAGTTAGGCTTTGTTGCTTCATGGGTACCAAAAAATTTGCCATTCACACCTTTTTCCTTTTTTGCGAAAATTTAATCAAGCATTGCAAGATTGGAATCACGAGTCATAGCTTGTTTATTTATCAAAAGATTTGTAAGAAAGTCAATGACACTTCAACGTTCTTTAAACTCGCCAGTATACTAAAAATAGGAGAAGTGTTTAACATCTTAATTTAACTTTAACAAAATTTTATTTTCCAAATATATAATATTTGGAAAATAAAATTTTAATAACTTTATCTTTATCTTTTTTTGATAAAGCGAAGCCTTTGTCTAACATAAAATCTAATTTATATTTATTCTTGTTTCAGCATTGGAACTGGTCGGTCCTAAAGGCAGAGTTTTTGTCAGCCTCCTTTTTAACACCATGTTTATCCTCGGAGGAGTCACGGTCACCCTACTCTCCTGGTGGCTTCTTAATTGGCGCTACCTCCTCTTCATCATCTACACCCCTGCAGTCTTTGTCTTCGTCTACATCTGGACTCTTACCGAAAGTTTCAGATGGCTTTTCAGCAAAGGAAGATACGACGAAGGTTTGAACGTTCTTAGCAAACAAGAGAAGATGAACAAAGCTAATGTCCCAAAAGAACATTATGAACAAGTTGAGAAGCATGCTACCAAGCAGAGAGATGAGAGAAAATGTGAAAACGTTGAAAGAAATCAATCAACATTCAACCAGCTTCTGACTTCACCAATGATTTGGAAGAGATTATTCACTTGCTCTTTTCTATGGATATCTTCGACGCTAGTCTACTATGGGCTTTCAATAAATGCTATAGAGTTGTCTGGGAACAGCTATGTAAATTATATCGTAATATTAGTAATAGAAGCACCGGCAAATGTATGCAAGTTGATATTTTTGGACCGATTTGGCAGAAAAAGAGTGATTGCTACAGCATATTTCATGACTGGGTTGATTTTGATCAACTATGCATTTGTTCCAGGTATAGTAATGTTTTTTATCTAATAGTTAGTAGGTAAAAGACAGATTGTATAACAGACGAGGTGAATAGATTTGAGTGAAGGCATTCTGCATACGTATAATTTCAAGAACAAGAGACATTTAGCATAGACAAGGGAAGCATAACTCAAAAGGCAGGAATACCCAATAGTGCAACTAGGATACCGATGATAACGATGCGCTTTAACTCATACCATAGAACCTGCTATCGGCTCGTCCGCCATCCAATATCACAAAAAAAATGTATATCAATATATGTTGAAGGAATATTTAGAATATTATACTTCTAACTTGATACAGCTCTTTGATTTTGAACTAACCTTACAAAATCAATATTACAATGTGTGTTCTTAATGTATTTAAATGGTAATATACCATAAACTATTAATGTGTTTGTACATATCGATATTTTATTAGATAAACAAGTTAATCACATGCTCATACGATCGACGATGATGTGATGTGATAAATAACATAACATCATTGTCGTTTAATTTTATTGATGTATCATAATATGTCTTTAATTTAACAAATTTAAATAACCAATGCTATGTTAATTCTAAATCAGTCTTTAGTGCAAGAATTGTACATTGTTGTTATGTCATCCTTTTCAACTTGGTTAACTTTAATGACTGGACTTTGTGGCAAATCTGAGGTCTACGTAGATATATTGTTTTGGAAGAATTCCTAAGGATAGTGGCAACTAGTTTACATTCGTATCCAATAGTTCCCCTTGATCTCATAATGAGGCATAATGTGGTCTCTGAAACTATACAATTATAGATCAACCATCATCATCATCTCCCTAGTCTTTTCTCAATTAGTTTAGGGTCAGATTCCAATCTAACCAGGTTCGGCTGAATTATAAGATCCACCATCATTTAAGACCTTCTTCTGCGAAGCAGTAATGCTAGCAAAGGAGGAGGCCGACCGCATCAGGCAACGGCGTACACGCCGCCGCCGCCGCCGGGTTTCCGATCCCGATTTCCGGCCACCGTAGGCGCGGGCTCGCGGACGGCGGGCAATGGGTAGCTCGCTGTCCGTCCGTCCGGTAACAGACCGGTCCGAGCTCAAGTCGTTTACGGCGCGCACTGTTCCCGCGCGCCTCAAGGAGTTGTCAGCAAACTGTAGGGGCCCAACAGGGCCGAAGCCTACTGGGATCAAAGGGTATGTGAAAATGGCACCCGGGGCCCTAGGACCAAGGCAAAGAATGGAACGGGGTAGGTTTTTAGTCAGTAAGAGTCTGACACTACTTCCCGCTCCACCCAAGGGCAGGATTTGTCATTGGATGATTTTAAATACCGAAAAAAAAAAACCATCATTTAAGAAAATTATATTGAGAGCCTGATGTAAGAAGCCTGTCAGCCAAAAAGTTCATTGATATTTCTGATTTAAGAAAACCTGTCTAGTTTTGGCAGTACAGTAGTAGTTAGGTAGGTTTTACACTTTTTTAACTCCAAACATCTATTTAATTCAGAAACCAGCAGAGCCTTATATTGATGAAATACTTATTTGTTTATATGTCTTCTGTTACAGCCGGCAACTGGTCGATACTCCTCTACCTCGGTGGAAAGTTCTTCATAACATTAGCATATAACTCTCTATATGTATTCGCTGCTGAAGTATTTCCTACAAACTATAGGACATCATTATTAGCCATGTGTTCTACGATTGGAAGAATAGGGTCTACTGTAGCACCTCAAACGCCTTTACTTGTAAGTATTGTAATTTCTTTTTTGGTAATTTCTATGTCAAACTCCTTTTATCAGTAAAATATTATATATTAAAATGGATACTTGTAGGCATTAGTAGGATACATTTTTAGGATTTTTTCTGACTTTTTTTAAATGTTTTCAATACTTTCTTGCTGTAAACCAATAAAAAAATAGATATTTTTTTACATAATGATTGAAAAGGCTCAATCAATTTCACGATCTTTGTCTGCCTGTTTCAATATCAATAACAAACAAGGATAATGTAATAAAAAAAGATAAATTATATTTATTTTGTTTCAACAGTAATATGAATGATTGAAATAATAAAATTTTATATTTTCCTTCTTCAGACAAGGTTCTACGAGTACCTTCCAACAATGTTATTCGGAGGAATGGCGGCATTATCAGGATTCCTTGTACTCACATTACCAGAGACAAATAATCTTAAGTTACCAGACTCTTTAAAAGAAGCAGAGGATCAAGATAGAAGAAAAAACACTGACAAAATAGTAGAAAAAACGGCGGAGAACAAAACTAGGTTATAATACAAGTAGCAAGTATTAGGCCAAAGAATTGTTGGAACAAAATAGTGAACTAAACAAAACAAAATAAACCGTGGTTTTTGTAAAGAGGCTGAATGGTAGCAAAGCCATAGCCCAAAAAACTGTGACATTTTATAAAATAAGGGTCGGTTTCACTGCGCAGTTTTCAGATTATTCATAGAGAATCAATATCTAGTAACAATATGTTAACATTATGGTATAGGACGATATTAATGAATCCATAAATACCTTAAGGAACCCCGACACGATCAATTGCGATTGACTATTTTGATGCAAAAAGTTTAGTTTACTATAATTCTATCTATAATTAAAAAAAAAAAAAAACTTTAAACGATCGAACATACATTCTTCAGAAACCATGATCAATCTCAATTTACTGTTTCGGGTATCCTCTTTATTTCTAAAAACAGTTAAACTACTTTAAGTGAAACTATGACATGAAGAAAAAACAATTAACTTTTAATAATTTAGCAAGGCTTGTGATTATTCAATTACATTACTATTAAATTACATGTCAAATTAAAATATTAGTAAGATAAGATTATTATTTAAGATAATAATGTAATAGTTAATGAGATGAAGTGTACCACAACTATTGTCCGTTTCTTATATTATATTATTTTTATTGAGTTTCCTATAAAACTGTAAAAACAAACCTAAAAAATGGTACAAAAAATTGTATTTTAATAAGTATTAAATGTAACTCGAATATAGTTTTGAATGTACAAATAATACAAAGCAATTATAGACAAATAGGTACATTAAAATACTAATTATACATAAAAATATTAAGCTGTTTCGTAATGATCTGAATTCATCATTGTGATTACCAAGCAAACGTCACACTTAAGGGAAGACAAGAGTTATTTTGGATGGATAAAAATCTAAGATCAAACTACGAAGCTAATGATATGTAAGCTAGATAAATAAAGCTAGATAGACAAATAAGCTGGGGCGGGGGCCATTAAATTATTATTTTAAAGGGGGCCCCGCCCCAGCTTTGTACGAGTGTTAAAAATCTCTAAAATTTGCGACTTTACTCCTTCTCGAATCGATGGTTTCCTTTTCCCTCAAAGTTTTTCGGCCCAGTAGGTTGCCACGTTTAAAGCGGCGTCAATGGCGTTTTTAGGTCCTCTAGGTAGGTTTTAGGTACTCCAATAAGTGGACCATCGTCTGGTCAGGAGCACCGCACTCGCGCTGGGTGTCGGAGGGGTCTGTAATACCCCACTTTGCCAGGTTGTGTTTGCAACGGCCCACTTGCGTGCTTAGTCGCTTTCCATAAAGACCATTGCAGATCGCGTCCGAGTGGCAGATGTTCTTGGGGTTGAACGAAGTCGGGCGATGGAGGGTGATGTTCCTCCCACAACTTACATCTTACTGTGGATGGTCGTAATACTCTACTGTAATCAAATCTAAGAATCATACGATACCAAGAATTTGGTACCAATTCTTTGAGCTGAAACTTTGTATAGAGTCTCTATACCACCTGTAATCTTCAGCGCTTCTCGATGTAAATACCCTTTGTTTTACACCCTGTGTATGTATTATACACCTAAATCTTCCTCATAAATCACTCAGTTTATTGCTGAAAACCGCAAGAAAATTCATTCCATATTTTTTGAGTTTATCGTGAACTTAAGCATACATAAAAATTGTGGTGGACTTAGTTTTTTAAGGAAGAATAAAGATAGGTTTTATATCTGGTAATGTCTAATAGCTACATTTTATCGACCATCATCGCTCCAGCAGTGCTAATTTCTAAAAAAAAAACAGCTTTGAGCGCAGCGCTGGCCCAGCGACGAAATCCAAATAGGTACATTGGATTTGAATGAACATAATTGGATTTCATAGCTGGACCAGCGTTGCGCTCAAGGCTGTTTTTTTAGAACACTGCTGCTTATCTTGACGTATGACGAATGCTTAATTTTGTAATGCAATACCTAATATTAACAATTTTAACTACGACCAGGATAATTTTATATTTTATTATAGATAGTACCGTGATAGTAGAATAAATTAAGATTTTCTTTTTAATGTCTCTTTAATTTATTTCCTTTGCCATATTGTGCATATATTTCTACGTAACGTGTAGCTTGTTCAAGATTTTTTCAATGATTTAGGGCTGATTTTATCATTCAATATAAAAACTTAGTTCAACTAAACTGAGTTCAGCGTAATCTAGTTTAAAGATCCGTGTCGAGAAAGAAACATGGGCTACAACAAAAGAATTGAAACTGAGTTTAGCGTAAACTAGGTTCAATTCATAGTGGTGAAACGCAAAATGAAGCTATAATCTCGATTAGGCGCTCAAACTGCGTTTTGTCTTGTATAATCGCGATTAGTTTATTGGTGAATTTGGCCCTTATTCGTTTGAACGAGAAATAGGGTTGGAGCCCCCTATACACCGTTAAATTTTAGTCGTTTTAATCCTGCGGAGGATCGATTCGGTATATGAAATACTATCGATTTGTAAAGATAAAATTAAAAAATAAAGTACTTTTTTTCTAAAACTTGAATTAATATACGCATTTACGAAATTAAATTCTTTAAATAAACGAGTCAATGACCTTGTACGGTCGTTGCGTAATAATTACCTACAGTTCATTGGCCTCGTTCAGCTGACGTTTACTACGACGTGCCGCGAAACGCGCCGAGTCTCCGTAATCGAACACTTAGGTTTCTTGCTTAGGAATTGTCAAGATGTAGTCCAGAGCCAGGAACAATAGAAGGAATGGAGTAAAGCCTTTACCCAGCAGTAGGACAGTATAGGCTAGATATATTAAAATCCAATAGTTTTCTAGTACAGAACGAAAACTTAATAATTAAACAGTAGTAGAACGTAGAACTATGAGTTAGTTTTTTTTTGTCTAGTTACAATAAAATCAAACCTTAAGTCCACAGCTACTTCATAAATCCATACTATTCAAATTCTCTCTGAAAGCCATGGATAAAAATGAATCTACGGAAAAGTCATTCAGTACTTAGACCTTTTTGGTAAAATAAAAATAAATAAAACTGGCAAACGATAAAACCCAAACGGTTCACGTCCGAGTTTTAATTTGAAAACGGATTAAAAACTGACGTATTACCCCTGTTTCACATGTTGGAACCAATGTTTGATCAACATTGGCTTTAGGATTTTTGGGACAGTTAGTAAATAACAACGATCCGAAAAATATTAAAATGTCTGAAATTTTCAGGACTTATTTGAAAAACGAGTCTAATGCTGAGTGATGAGAGATTGTAACATTTTTTTAAAATTCTGTTCTCAGTTCTCAGGTCAGGACAAGTTGTGAATGTTGAAATGAAAGAAATTTTGGAGTGGTGTTTTAATTACTGACTAATTGATTCTTAGTGGATATTGTGATTGTAAATGTGTTGTAGTTATGGCACTTGAAATACTCAAGTATCTGAATAACTGGATGTGGAAACACTGAACAGTCACAATCTCGTTAGGATGGTGCTAAGAATTTTATTACAGTATTGACTAACTCAGCCAAGCTTGTCGAAAAGGCTGGCTCTGAAAACTACTGCCAAATACTTTAATAAATATTATAATTTGTTACATTCGCATTCTAATGGAAAACAAAGTGGCAATAACATAACAAAGTGACTTTAACATTCTGTGTCAAAAACCGAAGAAAGACACTTTAGAAAATCTACGGTAGATTTAATTAAGGCACTATATTATTATATTTTATTAAAATCCAGTGATCAAATGTTAATAATAGAAAATTTCAATGAAATACCTGTAAACAAGGTTCTTTGCCCAAAGACAAAATTGCTCAACCATAGATTAAGCACCCACCTTTATAGTTACTGCAAGATACATAGTTGTCATTTTAATATCATGTTTTCTGTTCAATGGAATGTGCCGTAACTACTGATTAAGTAAGCGATATTAAATTACCAAGCGAATAAGTTATTTTAACGTAATGCTTAGGTACTATAACTCGTTCTTGTCTGTCAATGTCAGTCAATGGAAAGTCTATGCCCCGCCCTCGATCAGTTCCTTGATCCCTTCATAAATACCAACCTACAGAACAGATACACTTTGATATGTTCTGTTACTAAAGTAACACATATTTGTTTCTATTGCTCTAATTATTGTTTAATATTATAAAAGTGAAAGTATGTGTATGTTTGTTACATCTTCACGTTCGAACGGTTGAATGGATTCGGATGATATTTGGCACACTGTTAGAACATATCCTGGAATAACACATATGTAGGTTACTTTTTACCTCGGGAGTATGTTCCCTACAGATAATTTCATACTTACACGCGAGCGAAGCTGCTGGCAGCTGCTTAACTTATAAAAGCTATCTAATGATCTTGTAAAGAGCTAATGATCCGATCTTATTTTTTGAGGTTATAATCAAATAACTTCTTCAACTCTGGGGAGGGAGTGTCAGACTAAGACTGATTAAATCTCACCTGTGTTCCTTAGGTTTAGGAACCACTACAGTTTTGCGTTCCAAAGCCGTAGTGGTTCAGAACGCAATCGTGGAGCTCTGGCAGGCTTCCACAGTCCTGGCAGGCGTTAAATATGAATGATTACTGCTAGCAACAAAGAATATTTTTTAAAATTCGGAATCATAAAATTCATAATTCAAATTCTTTACGTCAAAAACATTTGGCGCCAACTGCCAACGTTCGCGCCAATAACCCAACTAATATTTTTTTTAAACGTTCCATTCCACGGTCCTTTGCATCTAACGGGGAGCGTTCATTGTAATTATGCGTTTACTACGTGATCCCATTTCGTTGGACGTGACTGCGTGGACTTAGCAATATTATAAATATAAAAAAGGCTATTCATTTTACTGATAACGTTAGAGATAAGCTGATAACGGATGTGATTTTCTTGTGTTGATTTCTTCCAGTAGGTTGATTTGGAATTTCATAATAGTAGGTCTGTACAATAGTATCATCACGTCAGTAAGTCTGCCCAACAGTTTATCTTAGGAGTATCGTGTTGTCCAGTAACTAGATTGTTTTAGGTTAAAACTTTCCCGTATTCTTTTGGTTGCTCTTTGCGTTTCAGGGTCCGATGACTCAATCGAACCATTCTATAGCCCATAAGCTAACATCCTCCTGCAGCAAGCAAGCATGTAGCAACTGGACAGTAGGTACAAACCTATGCTCAGTACGACTATGTGGGTATCAGAGTACTCCGCAAATTAATTAACAGTATTTAACTGAAGGTTCAGAGAATTCAATTTAAATCATAATAAAAATAATCAGCCTGATAATGTTTCCACTGCTGGGACTCAGGCTACCTTTCTAGGAAAAGGAGCCCAGTACGGGTAGGTGGCCTTTCAGAGCGTACTACCGGCGAGAGGTTGCAGCAATCCCGGAAGATTGGCTACCATTAATTGAAGAGTTCCACGCTCTATCTCCAAAGTTCTTTAAAAAATAAGCATAGCGTAACCCGCTTTATAATTTTCGCACAACAGAGACTCAGGCCTCCTCTCTAGAAGATGGAATAGGCCGTAATACAACACGCGGGGCCAGTGCAGATTTGTGGATATCACATGCCTTCGATTTTTTGGTTTAAGGAACCGGCATGTTCTTGTTCACAGTGTTTTCCTTCACCGTTTTGAGAGTAGTGGTGCTGAAATCAATTACACAAAGTAATGCGCTTAGCTGTGTTTGTTTCAACCCGTGACATTCAATTCGTAAGTCGGGGCCGTTACCACATGGCTTAAACTTCGCATAAAAAACTTCTTCGCATAAAAGACTTCAAAAAAAAATGAGACCACATGGAAAAAAATATTTTTGCAAACAAAAAAGGATCATCGAAATCGGTTTACATTTGGTGAATATATCGCTGAAGAAGATCCAAAAAATACACATTGGTTATGTTAACATAAACTCCTTTTTTTAAATCTCTTAAAGAAGACCCAAATAATTAATTCAACAATTACTTCAAAATGAAAAAAAAAAGTTTATCCTAAAACAAATCTAATATCCCTCTATTTAGATTTACACTGTTGGGTAAAAAAAAAAAACTGGCAACAGTCGGTCAGAGGGCAAACGTTATTCGGGCAAAAACAATTTGTAAGTTTTTGTTAGCGAACCCTTGGGCCCTTTTGGCTGAATACATGAATACGTTAGGCCGAAAATACCCTTTATGATAGCTATGGTTTTTCACAAAGCGTTGTTGGGTTAAACTCTATAATGTATGAGTGATTGTATTAAGGATCTTGAGTAAGGAAATAGGGATTTTGACATGACTACTGGGCGAACAGGTTAAGTTAATATGGATGTAACATTTACTTACCTCACAAGCACTGAAGTCTATTGTCCACAGATGCGTAGCTCTGTCGACAAAGCGGCAACGACACGACGACGGCACGACGCTACAGATCCGTCGACAGGGTTTCATAGTTTTCTGTGAGTAGCAGTACCTACACCAAGCGTATAATGACGAATACACGTTTATGAAGCTACGCGTCCATAAACAGCAGGTCTAAATCTACCAGGACTGCGGGAATGTTCGAAAGAGGACAAGGACAACTAATGGAACACAGGTGGGTTTTAGTCGTCAAAAGCTGACACTCTCTCTCGCTTCACCCAGTGCGGGAGGATGATTTCCCATGTGAAAAAAAAAGTACGAAATATAATCGTCTTACATCTGTGTCTAGTTTTAAAATGTGCCTAATTTAAGGATTGTTATGGAGTCATCAAAATCAAAGTAGATGTTACTGTGGTGTCAATATCGTTTGTTCCGAAACGAATTGGGGGCGTGGACAACTACAAGCGTTCACGCAAAACGAAACGATTGTAACTTGGCTTGGGGGGCAGTTTGCTTACCAAGTATGGTGTAAGAGTCTAATACTCGTACAACAATAATTGCGGTATTAGACTCAAAACTATTTATTATGTTTGATTGTGTGTTTACGTTTGTAAAAGTCTCTGGAAGTATTTGATCGATTACGAAAATTCTTTTTGTTCCCAAAAAAATGGAACAGGGAACTGTAATACTTATAATAATATTATTAAGCTAGTTTAAAACTGAATACACTGTAGTGTAGAACGGTTATAAGTGACATATATTATACAGTTATTCTAACAAAAAAAAGTAATTCCCACACGTCACGAGTTACGTATTTTAACGTGATCATATTAAACTTAGAACTAATAATAAAGCACCACAATAGTCCCTTCTACCTAGGTTACGACTGATTGCGGCCCGCCACGCAATGACGCGGCTAAATTATAGCACTGCATCGATGGCCGTATAAAAAATTGTACAAATGTCCCTCACATGTGAACGCGACATTTTATTGTCACGTTGGTACTATGTATGTACGTAAGTGACGTTTTAGTTGTACGTGACGTTGGTCAAAAAAGTTTGAATATGGAACGTGTTCTTTTTTTAAAGTGAATGTAAAATTGTTGATGGGTTTATTAGTTCAGCTTTTACAGGCCTATTACTCAAAATAGGTCAAATTCACTAAGAAACTAATCACGATTATTTAAAACAAAACATAATTAGAGCGTCTAATTGAGATTATAGCTTGATTTTGCGTTTCACTGCTATGAATTGAATCTAGTTTACGCTAAACTAAGTTTCAATTATTTTGTTTTCGTATGTTTTCGACACGGTTCTTTAAACTAGATTACGCTGAGCTCAGTTTAATTGAACTAAGTTTTTATAGTGAATAATGAAATCAGCCGTCTCAATAATCCAAATTGACCATTACATGTTTTTTTTTTTATATTTGTCTCTATCATAGCGATGGAGTTGAAATTTAGCCTTCAAAATAACTTAGAATAGGGATGTGAGAACCAAACATAAGGCAATCAGATCTACTTTACTGGGAACTAATTTACTTACCGAAATACACCAGTACCTCTACCATGAGTTTTAAGCAATAGTATTCGTCGATACTCGATATCGACGCCGCAAATATTTTGTATGGCAAATTTTGCAGCGCCTCTAACGGTCACTTGCAGAAAAAAAAATTACCATACAAAATTTTTACGGCGCCGATATCGAATAGCGACGAATACTATTGCTTAAAACTCATGGTAGAGGTACAGTACCTGTATACCTCTGCCTACTCCATCGGAATACACAGTCCTGATGCCAAGTAAGCTTCCTGTTTAATTGACTCATCTGACCGAGGCAGTTTCCACGCTCAACGATTCATCTTACTAACCGGAACTTCTCGAAGTGATGGACAACCGAGTATCATCTTGTCTGTGGTCAGCAAGACGCTTTATCATTGTGGTTCTGATAGCCATTAGGTAGGCCCTCTATTTATTAGAAACCTGTATAGTAATATTGTATACTATAGCTAACGCCTTGAGCACACGTACCAAGTAAAAGGGTGAGACAGGAAAATGTTGCTGGGCCGAGACAGTGATGTAAACGAGTTGTAGAAATAAGCGCTCGGCCGAGCACTCAGCGCTATGTTTATACGTACCGAGTTTTCCATCGGGACCCGGGAGCACTGTCTCGCCCGTTTGCTTTTTTTTAATATATATATATAAACTAGTGCTCGACTGCGATCCCACCTGATGGCAAGCAGTGATGCTTTGCTCGGTACGTGTGATCAAGGCATTATTATGTACAATACCCACATATAAGTTGAACCAAAAGAGTAACAAATTAGTCTGCTCGTAACGCGTAACTATATAAACGTCGGCCATTTCAGTTCAACTTAGTTACTGCGTAGTATAACAGATTTTCGGGTCTCAGTTGAAGCGGGGGCTGCGCGTAACCATAGCATAGGATTCAACTTATTTGCCGCATACTATACTCGGATTTGAACGATTTCTGTCTCCGTTTCGGACACACATTATGGGAATGTAACAACCTCCTTTTTTTGGTGGTGGTGGGTAAAATCATTCAATGACATTTCCCGCCCTTGGACGAAGCGGGAGATAGTGTCTCTTACTGACTAAAAACCCACCAGGTTCCTTCGTTGCCTTTCATACCAGGGCCGAGCCTTCCTTTCAGAAGCAGACCCTTGGCCCCAGTATAGTCTTCGACTCTGCCTGCCTGCAGTTAGCAGGCTGGGCCTCTACGCTTTGCTGACAATTCCTTGAGGCTAGGTCCGGATGGTTACCGCCTGCCTGGTACTGGTTACTGACTCTGCCTTCTCTTTATATCTTAGAAAGTATTCTGTACGTTCGTAAAAATTTAGGACTTTTAAAAATTAGAAGCGATCTTCATAACAAAAATACGCGCATTAAACACGAAATTGTTTTACCCAAATGGAGGTTAGCTAAGACCAGCAAGTAATTTTTAGTAAACAGTATACGCTTCTTTAACAAGCTGCCAAAAGCAGTAACTGAACTTAGTGAGGGAAAGTTCAAAACTCATATTAAGCGTGTCCTAACCAAAAAAGCATATTATAAGGTTAAGGACTATGTCAAAGATACGCTTGTTTGGCAATGACTGCTTCTGCACATGTGGCCCCCTGGTAACTCATTCATATTGTGTCTATTGACAGCTCCATCTTTGTTTCAATACATACATTGTTTTTTTTTATTTTATTTTTTGACACATTGCTTTTGCAATATTATTTAGACCTCAGCTATCACAAATCCATTAGTAATTTATTTTATTAGCATCTGATAGTGTAATTGGTGATAGTTGTATTTTTTTTTTCCTGTTTTGTTTTCGTTTCTTTATATAGCTTTTCTTTACAATGTGAATGTGAGAACACTGTAGACTTCGAATTCCTATTACGAGTCACTTTATCTTTATTATTATGATTATTTTTACTGTGCTCTTGGGCACAATATTGACTGGTCTACACTGTCCTTACATAATTATTAATACTGTAATTTGGAAATATTGTACAACAAACCATTTTTTTTTAAAAGAGTAACCATGGAGTTTCTTGCCGGTTCTTCTCCATTGGAAACGACCAATTTGGAACCGTGCACTAGCTTCTGACGTTTTATAAGCGCCCATGTAGGCCTATATGAAATAAAAACATTTTGACTTTGACTTGACCGGACGGTCGGACAGCAAGCTACCTATAGCTCGCCATCCGCAAACCCTCGCCTACTTTAGCTGGAAATCAGGATCGGAATCGGAATCCCTGCGGCGGCTGGGGCGTAAGGACCGTTGCCTCTCGCGTGCGGCCTCCTTTACTAGCATTACTGCTTCACAGAAGGAGACAAACGCCTGCCATCCTTCCGCTCGTTTCGGACCAACCTCCTTGGATGCACACTTAACTTCCTGCAAGTCCTTATGGATATACTTACGTTTTACCGTAATACATTAACAGAAACACACACAAACCTCATGATTTATTCACTCAAATCCCCACTAACAGGCCGTCACCAATTAATTCCAGCAATATCTCAGGAGATCGTAACTGATATACGACCTGCTTGGTGCGTTCGCGCCATCACTCAACCAATCCAATATGGAAGCCGTAAATCGCTTCAAGTCATGTGTTAAGTGCTGTGTTGGTATGTAATTAAGCATTCCGCGTTGAATCAACGCTGTACACAAATTAATGGTGGGTCACCGCGTAGCCTGCGACATTCAGTATTGCGAATTCCACTTGCAACGGCACCTGTGTGTGAATGTCTGTATAACACGCGCTTACAGACGTGTTATATTAGCTGAGGGAGCATTGTTGTACAATTTATGGTTGGGACTGCAATTTCTGATTGAGGTAGAAGTCTGTTCTAGGGGGAATTTCAAATTATCTGTATCTCGTAATGATTTCGTGTGCATTCATGAGTATATAAGTCTCCATGAATGCACCAGCTTCTGACGTTATTAAGTGCTCATGTAGGCTTTGTTTTTTTATTTACTCGCATTTTGCTAAATAGCAAAACATCTGCCAAACTGCACAGCAACTGAAAAGTAACTGATGTATTTTATAACATTTAATATAATATGCCCCTAAAATGAAACATCACGAAACCATCGGTTGCTAAGACACCTCTCATGGAATTTTGTCGTCCTTTACTTGAAAGCCGGTGTGTCAAAAGGAGTAAAACATCTAAGCTAACCTTGTTACTTTCTCACCTCGGCAAAGCTTAGCGAGACACTCCCTTTACCATCTCTAAAAAAATTCATAAAGATGACCCATTCACAGTCAGAAAACCAGAAACATTTAACTCGACAGACGAAACAGAAACGGTTCACAAAATCACAACGTTGCTGAATAAGATTCTCATTTCAAAGAAAACCGAGGAGAAAAAACTGACTGCCAGTGACACCAGCCTTTTACTTTTTTTTCCATCTACCGCCACAGTCAAATAATAGTGTTCATTATAGCGGCTGACGTTTTTCCGCAAGTTGGGCCCACAAAGGGTGTCGGGACGTAAATGCAAATAACTGTCACGGGCCAGATGATTTTATGAGGATTTTCCTCGTTTGATTTGTTAAGACTTTATTTAATGTTGTATAGGCTTTATGGGATAAAGTTGTCTTAATTTTAACGTTTGTTTTGCAGTATAAGTACCTAGCCAGTCTAGTTTCAGATAGGCACCTGTTTGTAAAACACTGGATATATTTTTTGCAGTTGGAACAAGTCAAATAAGATGATTCAGAACTCCTTATACAGAAATGATTCTGCACATTAATTTTTCAAAATACTCTTTTGAAATTCATGTGTCCATTACATAGAACCATACATTTCCCCACTAACCCAGATTCCTTGCACCCAATCTGTAACCACACAATGGCTTATAATAAATCGACCAAATCTAAGCAGCAATCCAGGTGTTACACTGGTATTTGCAAAATGTCCGCCACCGTGCTATGTCGTGCATTCAAGCTCTATCCGCAATATGTATGTCGGGTAGAAAATGGCACAGAAGGTTGCTGCTTCATTGAACAAGCGAAAACAGCTCTGGTAGGTTGTTCTGTTTCCAGATCAATACTTGCCAGCGTATGTTGGCCAATCGTCACCAGTTACGTGAACATTTTCCATTCATTATTGTGAATGTGAAGACTATGTGGATTGCTTTTTTTTCTTTTCTTTTCGGTAATTTTAAAATATGTATGTTTGGCAGTTTGAGTATTTTCTGCGGCCTATCCAAATGTCCTGTCTTTGGTATTGTTCGTCAAGTTGTTGAGCTCCTTAGTAATCCTGAGTTGAGCTTCACGAATACTGACAAATGCTTGCACTGACTGGACAGGTCTACTCAAATCTGCATGGTTCTTTCTTCAGACCATCTCAGACAAATCTGCATAGTTCGCATGTGATTTGACCAAATTTAATGTATGGACTTTAAGAGACTATGACCCCTGAGTTTATTTCGGTGTTTCTTCTCAGGGTAGTCAGCTAGAAAACACCGGCCTCATCTAGTTTAAACTGACCAAAAAAAGTACTGACGTGTAAAAGTGTTTTTTAAAATCTATTCGCAAAATAAATATAATTTATCAAAAGGGACTACCTAGATGAAAAGTTACCTAGTGAGGAAGCGGAATTGTGCCAGAACTATATACTCTGCCTCCTCTTCTATCCTCTGTATCCCAATAGAATCCAAAGAAGTCTCGGAAAAGGCAAAGTTTTGGGCTTTTGTATGTCATTAATACCAGCAACACGAAGAATAGGGCACTATAAATGCTCCCTATCTCAAGTTCGCGATTATGTCTCAATGTCTGTAAAACATGTCTATATCTCTGTTAATTTTCTCTCATTGCATGAAGTTATCCTTCTGCAACTGTTTCTTATGTGGCTTAGCTCTACGATAAATCGCGTTGGACCTGAGAAATGCTTCATTACAAGTCGCCACACCACTCGACTGCAATACGGCTGTGGACCTGATAAGAACGGAAAGCAATGCTTGCTGCTCGGGGCTATTTATGATTGTCGAAGTAATATCCAACCGGCTATCAGATTGTATCTATTGTAACATTCTTATATCGGAGAGGGTATTTCAGGACTTTCAGGCAATTTAATACTGGGGTATCGTTGTGAGTGGTTGTTATGAGGGTATTTCGATTTTAAGCTGCTGTGCATTGAGTGTGAGTTGTTTTTACGTTAACGCTATCGAAAAGTTTGCCGCGTTTGGCTCTCTGATTGGTTAAGAGCTTGGAGCGAGCCAATCGGAGGCTCGAACGTCATAAACGTGTCGATCGCGTTAGCTTAAAACAAACTCACACTAGGCACTCAGTAGAATAATCCAAGTTTGCCTTTAAAACTTATCGAAAAAAATTTTTATATTTTATTCGCGGAAAAGGATTATTTTCTGGTTTATGCCCAAAGTAGGCCAGACACCCTACCACGAACTCTTAACGCGATCCATTTTACAACCTAATATGAACTGTTGGAGGGTCGATTTGGTATGAGTCCCAGCAGAGAGAACATTAAAAGACTGATTTTGCTATATGCTGATGTATAGACATAGTTATGCATCGTTAAATTTGATCGTTTTAATCCCGTGGAGGGTCGATTCGGTACATGATACACTATCGATTTGTAAAGATAAAATTAAAATATAAAGTTCTTTTTTTTAACTCGAATTTATTTATACATGTATGAAATTAATTTCTTTAAGTAAATGTCAGCTGGGCGAGTACAATGAGCTGTAGGTAGTTAGTACGCAATGACCGACAACTACCTACAAGGTCATTGACTATTTTATTTAAAGAAAATAATTTCGAAAATGCGTATATTAATTCGAGTTTAAAAAGAAGTACTTTATTTTTTAATTTTACAAATCGATAGTGTTTCATGTACCGGATTGACCCTCCACGTGATTAAAATGATCAAAATTAAACGGTGCATAGGGTGTGTAGCCCCATCCCTGTTTCTAGCTGGCATGCTTAGCTGTTGGAATTTTAACACGTCATGGCCACCCTTTGTTGTTTTTCCAATAAAGCTCACCTTCCTTAGTGGACAGATTCTGCCAACCTAGCAGACATGAAAGCAACCTTTTTGCCACCAACCGTGCCCAAATCTAGACTTCAGGATCACACGATCAACAGTCACACTTGCAAATAAGAAAACTAAATTATCTTTTCTTTTACACATATTTACCTAGAATATTAATAGACTCATCTCGTAGCAAATTCCTATCACGAACTAAGTAATGTCCGTGTAAGCACGAACCTAGGTAAATTCTTGGTCGTATGTTGGCTTTGTTGGGCCTCGGTCTAGCCACAAATGGGTCAAGGCATATATACTCCATGCCATGTGGTCGCTGTAATTTGGACGAATATATTAGCAGTATGTGATGTAACGGAATTAATTGGACCTGGAGAATGTTGAATTAGTTGCAAGGACTTTCTTGATATTTTGCTTAACAGAACTTTTTTGAAGCCGGTTTTTTTTTTAATAATTACCCCCGTAATCCACCAGGAGTGGAATTTCCTGCCGGAGTCGGTGTTTCCTGATAGCTATCTTAACCGAGGAGTCTTTAAGTCAAGAGTGAATGGGTTACTTCTGGGCAAGCGTGCTCCATCGTCGGCCACATCATCGCTTACCATCAGGTAAGATAGTGAACAAAGAAAATAATGCATAATAAAAAAGATTGAGAGAGCCTGTTATACTTCATACACGGCGTCCTCAATTTCGCCTAACGCTGGTCCTCACTGGATATGGGAGTCCACTCCCAATTCAGGAGGTTCCTGCTATGGATTCAGAATCACCCGGAAATCATAGTAGAGCATATGCTGGAAATCTGTCCCGCTTGGGTGGAGAACCGCCGCGCGCCGTGTCCTCGTAGAGGTGATCGGCGACGTCGACCTTTTGCGACCGACTCTGGTTCAGGCCTCAGTCCGGAGCGAGAGAGAAAGGGATGCGGTCGCCTCTTTCTGCAAAACAGTAATGCGAGCGAAGGAGGTGGCCACAACAGAACTGTGACGGACATCCACACACGATGACGAGCAATGGGTACCTATAACTTTACGACGGGCTGCCCGGTACGGATCAATCAAGCCCGAATCAACGGTGTTGTGTTCCACGCGCGCCACAGAGATGCCAGTAAAACTGAGGGACACAGTTTTAGTCCCGTTAGGACCGCGGGGATATTCTGAAAAGGAAACTCGTAGCCCTAGAACGCAAAGGGCCACTGAAGGACACACGTGTGGTTTTAGTCAGTCTGACAAGTTCTCCCGCTCCTCCCTGACCAGAAAGTCATTGGATGATTTCCCATCCAAAAAAACTGGGCAAGTGGGAGTCAGACTCGCGCACTGAGTGTTTCATACAAACTTATCACCCACCACCACCAAATCACAGCGGGAAACTCAAGCATTTACTGACTAAAACCTTTGTGTTTGCCGCCATCTTTAAAAAAAAATCTTTCAAATTAAACAAGAACATTATGCTGTAAAATATAATTTATTCCTGTATATATTTCATCAACTTTCATCAAATACAATCTTTTTACCTTCAAATGGTAAAAGACCAGATTTCTTCTTCTTAGCTTCCCAAGATGGATGCAATTTCTCTGGTTTTTCATCATTATTCCTATCATTTCTATTATTAAAACCTCTTTTATCATTAAAATCATTATTGAAAGATTTCCTATCATTGAAGTTTCTTCTATCATTTTGTCTATCATTGAATTTGCCTTTAAAATCATTTCCTCTGTCATAACCATTTTGTTTATTAAATCTGTCTTCATTATTGTAATTGTTCTGTCTAAGTTTACTTTTTGGGACAAGACCAAACTGTACTGCTCTCCTTAGTTTCCTATTTCCTCTGAAATGCTCTTCTTTAACTTCATCAGGTGCTCTTGGTTCTACTACAGACATATAATTTTCTCCAGTTGATGTTATAAAGAATGGATCTACAATTTTGTTTTCAACTACAGGAGCATCTAAGTCTTTCTTTAGTTTCTTTTGGAGTATTTTCTCATTGAAATGTTTAGTTTTATTTAATTCCTTTTGTTTTTTTACTGGATTCTTCTTAACAATTTCTTTAAGTGGATTGTTGTTTTTAATCTCTTTAGGTGGAACTGTCCTATTGTTAATTATATCTTTTTTTACTGATTTTGACTTAGCATTACCTAACTTAACTTTAGGAGTGACTTTCAAAATATTACTAGCTTCTTCTTTGACTTCATCATCACTACTTTCTTCAGCTGCATCACTTGGATCTTTTTCAACTTCTGAATCATTCTGTTCTTCTACATCTTCAGGACCAGAATCACCAGCAGGACCGTTCTCTCCCTCTGACTGGTCACCATCATCATCTGACAGTTCATTATCATCATTTTCATCTGATAATTTTTGGTCACTACCCTCATCGCCAGAAACATCATTATTCTCTCCTCTTCCACTCAATTTATTATCATCATCCATATTTACATCTTCCACATTCCAATCTCCCTCAGAATTTACAACTTTATCATTCTTTGCCTTTTTCTTATTCTTCTGCTTCTCTTTAGCCTCCTTCTTCATTTTCCTTCTTTCTAATCTGGACATAAATAGATCTTGTATTGGGACATTGGAAAATCTGCCTCTTATGAATTTATACTTATCTTGTAAAGCTTTGTGGAGGAGTAATCTGGCACATGCCTTGTCTTCATCCACTTGGGGCTTATTTAAGAAGGTATTCAACTCTCCCTTGTGTGTTACTATGAATTTTGCTAGATCCTTTGGTTTGATTTTCTGCAAATTAAAAAATAAATAATAAGTATTTAGCTTAGTCAGTAATAGTACTGATAAATTTTTCAGGTACATCTTAAGTTACTCAATAATGCAACTTGGTGAGGGTTACCCTCCAACATAATTTGTTTATGTTTGTTGTGCAGTTTAGTCAAAAGTGACTTAGCTTGCCGAGTCTTTATAATTGTCTATCATCAGCTAAGGGGTAAATGGGTATCCAAATATTTGTTCCATATTGTCGCTATAGAATGATAACCTTGTATGTCCAGAAATCCCAACTTCACAGTGAAGTGAAATGAAACAAACGGTTAATTATGACAATTTTTAAAATATTTTATGTGTTATCATACAAAAGATGAGGCGAAAGTCATGTTTTGAATGATAAAAAGGACTTATTTATGTTATTAACCAATGTCTTACCTAAATATATTAAGACGGAGAAATGACAGAGGATTCCTGTTCCTACATAAAAAAAAAAAAAAAAAAAATTGACATTGAAGTATTCATTCTACAGCAACGATATGGGAATCAAACTTGCAACACACAATTGCTCAACCACTACAGCAACTCTGTCATCTGTACCTTTATAATCAAAACTTCTTTTACAGCAGACTGTGCTTTCCTTTTTAACTTTTCTTGTAGCTGCTCCGGAGCTTTCTTCTCTGTCAGTTGTTTGGCTTTCCTGGTCAACTTGTGTATTATCTGTATTTTAGCCTGATTTAGTTTCTTTTTCAGTAAAATAACCTGAAATGTTATGATAAAAACAATTGTTTAGTCCAGACATAAATTTTATAAAAAAAAAAAATCAGTCAAATTAAGACAGGAGGGTCTTAATTTGACTCATTTTTTTTTTTTTGAGTGGCCGGAACAATCATACTTAATGGAATACCTTGACACTTAGAATTATAGAAGTGTCTGACACACTCAGTTAAATAATAATTTGGTGTGCGCCTATACGTTATCCACTTGCTAAGATTGGCAGCTGTATTTAAAAGACTGGACACCAATTTACGAAGTACATTTAGACAAATTACGTAAAAACAGAATCAAGTCGTTAATACTATAACATGGAAAAGTTCATACCTCAGTATTGAAATCTTGCTTCACTGCTCCAACTTCCATTTTAACAAATAATTAGACTTATTTCTAAAGAATAGGTTATGTCACCAAATGTGTATATAATGCCAGTCAATGTGGTAAACCACGATACAGCTCAACCAAACGAGTTAGGTATCAGGTTCTTTTATTTTTTTTAAATTATTTCTATATCGAATAAAGCATGGTTTTACAAAAAAACACTCGTGTTGCAAAATTTATCAACAACACGAGACGGGAACACATTACTTCCAAAATGACAGTTGGCAGTCAAGTGTCAACTTGACACTCGACAGACTTGACAATAACGACATTAAAGACAGCTGCTGAACAGATTGATATTTTGGTTACTCTTACTGATGATACTGGTTTAAATTATATTTCTGAGCTCTGCTCTAAAGTCTCAAAACGCTTACTTTAACTTCTAACAACTAACAAATCGTCAAACGACGTATTTCGATAACCACTTCCTTTGATTTCTGTGTATGACCAATAACCGACACTTGTGATAGGCGAGTTATTTGTTTTTAATATGAAATCACCTGTTAACCAAATCAATACAACAGAATTAACTATCTGACAAATCGACTAAAATGTTTATGATAGTTTATTTGGAATGTCAAAATTCTCTCTTTGGTTATTTCCATAGATTTAGAATATTATATCTATGGTTGTTTGAATACATCAAAAAAAAGGTAAATTCTTTCTGGTCGGATCTGTCAATCCGAAATGTACGTAAAAATTTTGTAAAAAATAATTTCCATGATAATCAATATAATCTAAGTGTTTTCTTACATTGTTATAATGAATTAAGATTATACATATTTAGAGAAAAGTGCTAGTGACTTTATTTCGTCTTTACAGTTTCTGTGTTTGTTATTTTCAGCATGGCTCCTCGGTTTGAGTTAGCAGTCGGTCTCCGAAAGGGACACAAAACCACAAAAATATCCGCCGGCAGGAAGGGTATTACTGACAAAGCCATCAAAATCAGACCCGCTAGGCTAAAGGGTGTAAGTATAACAATTTTTTTTACAATATTAACTTATTAGGAGGTTATGTTTTGAACCTGGTCAACGTTGTAAAATTTTGTATTTTGCTGAAATTGCTTCATTTCACTAATATTAGGAACTTAAGGTCTACTTCTAAATTAAAACCCTGGTAGAATTTGAAATAGAATAACTTATTGTAACTGATCATTGTTGTTAGCTCACTCGTTGTTTTTGACGACTTTTGTTAAAAGCGGTGAATCGTCATGAATCATGATCTCTGAGAATACCATGCTCCTTAATAATCAAATACGACATACTCAGTAATTCACCTAAGATGTCATCGATTTTACACATTTTTATTACTTTCTCTCAAGTATATTAAGTATTTGAAAATTACTTCTTGACACTATATGCTTTTCGTTTTCATCTCCATTGATTCCTTGTTTTTTTCCTAATGATCTTGATTCAATTCTTACCACTTTCTATTAAAGTGATTCAGAAATGATTATCATGTCTATGATATAATGATATTTACTAACAATATGTATATTTGTTTACAGCTCCAGACCAAGCACTCCAAATTCGTGCGTGACCTGGTCCGTGAGGTTGTTGGACACGCTCAATATGAGAAGAGGGCTATGGAGTTGCTCAAGGTTAGGCACAGTTATAACTATTTTTCAAAATCATTAGATACTCTGCATAATATATTTGCTATGATGCAGATCTTATTCTGCCCTCGGTTTCATTTAGGTGTCTTCAAGGCTAGAGTGAATTGGCTCTTAATAGACTAGTGTAATTCAGCATCAACAATTCATTGCTGCTTACTGTCAAGTGTGATTGCAGTCGCTAGAGCTTGACTGTATATAATATAAACAAAAAAAAACTCCAACAGGACTTCCTACCAGCTGTAATTGTTAAATGTTCTAAAATGAAAGAATGTCTTTAGAGGATCACAGATTCTGTTCTCTTTATAAAAATGTAGAATTTGCAGAGTGTGCCTGAACGCATCTACCAATTGTATCCATAAGTTACAAGTTCAGCCTGTTAGTCCACTACATCCAGTGTTTCTATTTACCTGTTGGAACTAGGGATGATAGAGATATGAAATTTCAGTTTTTTTTTACGGTAGGAAATCATCCAATGTCTTTTCCCGCTCTTGAGCGGAGCAAGAGGGTGTATCAGACTTTCACCAACTAAAACCCACTGCTGTTACTTCTTTGCCTTCATTCCAAGGCTACAGGGCAAAGTTTCGCACAACCCATGGCCCCAGTAGGCTTCTCTTTGAGGCGTGCGTGGAATTCTACACACCGTCGACGACTTAGTTCGAGCTAGTAGATCGCTAGACGAAATATCGGATTTGGATATGGCTATAGGAATAATATTACACTAGTTTCAGAAATGGACACTAATATGGAATTATTTTCGGGTTATCTACTTTCAGTTGCAGATATAAATCGAATTTTAAAATTATAGAAATAAAAGATAAACTATAGCATCTTTTATTTCTTTCTAGTGACTTTTTTTGACCAGGTAACATAATATACAAAAACTTGTGGTAACCTGTAGTTTAGACACTGCCTTTATCTAGAGCTTTATAAGATCCCTTTATTGAACTACGAAGGTCTTTTTTACATAGTAAAACATACAAACTGACAGGTAGGATGACAGCAGGACGAAAATATCTATCATGATGAGAGGGAACTTTACTTTGTAGGATATTGGATGTTGCGGGTGTCGGATTTACCTACAGCTGTCACCCGTGACATCCCATAGCAATTGTAGTGCAGCCTGAAACCAATCAAGCTAATATCAACTCTCAGCAACAGTTTTCCTTATAACATTTCCTTTCTCCAGGTCTCAAAAGACAAGCGCGCCCTGAAGTTCCTGAAGCGTCGTCTGGGCACACACATCCGTGCCAAGAGGAAGCGTGAAGAGCTCAGCAACGTCCTGACACAGATGAGGAAGGCCGCCGCGCAGGCACATCACGCACCACACCCCACTAAGTGAACAATAAATTAAGTAATACTTACATGTTGTTTTATTGAAATTTAATGTTTTGTACTATAGTGCCTAGTTTACATGTTGGCCCAGCCTCGGCAAATCGCCATTATGTATTCATTGTACAAACAGGGAAACCCCGATTGCACAATGGCTATTGGCCGAGGCTGGGCCCACATGTATACTAATGGTCCCATTTCTACCCTTTGTGTATGGAACCCTCGGTGCCATACTCAGCATGTTGCGAAACTGCGATACATATTTTAAAGCAATAATAACGCAGTGCTTATAATCTGCTAGGACTTGTGACACCACGGACACACTGCGGTAAATATTGTCTATATCTCCGAACGAATCTGTTTGTATAAAGATATTCCAGATGGAAACACTCGACGGGTATCGTAACTAAGTTCAAAGGTACCAAATCATTTAGGTAGAGGTATGTACTGATTCATACATTTAGCACCTGCGATCATTACGAAAATCGGCAGCTTCAAATAGTAATGAATGACATGCCACCTGTACCTCTACCATGAGTTTTAAGCAATAGTATTCGTCGCTACTCGATATCGACGCCGTAAATATTTTGTATGGCAAATTTTGCAGCGCCTCTAGCGGTCACTTGCAGAACCAAAATTTGCCATACAAAATATTTACGGCGTCGATATCGAGTAGCGACGAATACTATTGCTTAAAACTCATGGTAGAGGTACCGATTCTAATACAAACAAGTATGCCTGACATCCACCGTTGTGACAGTTTACACTGCCAGTCATGTCGAGAATGAAATACCGCAACTAATGATAACTGCTGCCAAGTTACCGAGATGATTCAGACGAGAAAATAATTTCATTTTTGTCCCGGCAATCATTTTCGAGACGGTAAGTATCAAGTTTCAATATCTTTATTGTGGATCATAGGTTTGTACATAATACAGGTCTTAAACAATTAAATTGATCAGCTACGTCCCGCCCTTAGGGCATACAATAGTCGCATAGGAAAACAGGTACATTATTATTACAAATTATATTAATACTTTACTTAAACCAAGAAAAACTAAACGAAATGTATTAAGGTTGGTAGATACACATCTAACACATCAGTGGCCCACCGAACACATCATGACTGAGGGGGACTATACTGCAGCAGTGATTTGTCCAGTAGGAAGTCTTTTATAGAGTAGTAGCACTTGTATAGTGTAGTATACATGTAAGTTGAACTGAAATTGCAAACGGGCTTGAATGCGCAGTAACAGATTTTCGGGTCTCAATCGAAGTGGGGGCTGTACGTAAGCATTGCAACGGCGGCCATTTTGGTTCAACTTATTTGCCGTGTACTTTACCCAATACAAGCTAAAGAGACCTTACAGTAACGTGTTATGTCAAAGCGTGAAAGTGAGAAATAGGGATGGAGCTAATACTACATAGTTTAGGTCGTCAAATGGTTTTTATTTTTAGAGTTCTGTACGTCATAAAGAAAAAACCGTCTCCCTGTCTGTTAGGACCCTTTACCTCGGGAACGCTCAGGCATCGAGTGAAATTATATAGTACCTATACTATGATTTTTTATTAGATGAACTAAAGTGACAGCTATAACAATGGTTGTTTGACAGTTGGGCATTGTCCACTGCTGTCACTTTGGTTCATCTAATTAAAAATCATGGTGGGTAGTGGTGAAGGCTTAACACGTGCTTTATCAGTGCTACGAATTTTTTCGATTTTTGTGAACTTTTAACTCAGTGAAACTTAATCGAGACTGTTCTTTGTGTGTGTGATCTTGGTATAAGGTTTGTTTTTTTTGTTTGTGATTGTCCTTTTTAATAAGTCGCCAATATGAACTCCAAAAAGCCTCCTGACCCTGATCCCCCGGATGAACCATTTGATAGTTCACCTGGTGTGCTCACTGTTACCCTCCCTCATGCGACTGAAGTACCCCTGCAAGACCTCACCATGGATACCGAAAGTCCGAATCGCAAAAGAGTCGCTGGTTCACCCCCTGCAATTTCCAATGTACCGCCAAAAATGGCTAAAAGTATCCCTGGTAGATTGACGTATACAGTGAGGGATAACCCACCATACATAGTCCACGTGTCCTTAAAAAGTGATCAGACCTCAGGCACTGTGCTGCAACCAATTAAGTTTGGTATGTTTTTGACGACCAATAATGTCAGCAACATACGTCTCGATGGGATCAAACGTATTGGCAGAAATCGTGTGTCAGTTGAATTCAAGTCTTACCAGGACGCAAACAGTTTCCTCAACAATGCAGTTTTAGCCAAAAATAATTATATTGCAACCATCCCACAATTTAATATAACTAGAATGGGCATCGTTAGGGATATACCGGTTGAGTGGTCGGAGGATGATGTTATCAAGAATATCCAGGTTCCAGAGGGCTGTGGCCCTGTCATCAAGGCCAGAAGGATGAGCCGTAAGGTGATTTCTTCTGGAATTACAGAGTGGAAACCCACTCAAACAGTGGTACTAACTTTCGATGGACAGGTCCTACCTAAACGCGTAATCAGTTTTTACTCATCACTGCCTGTTGAAAGATACACGTACCCTACAATCCTTTGCTACAACTGCTGTCGTTTTGGTCATACCCGCACCTTATGCAGATCAAAACCAAGGTGTTTTAAATGCGGAGAAAATCATCCAGGCGATGGTTGTGATATCACTCAGGAATCAAGCTTCTGTGTTTCATGTACAGGTAACCATTTCGCGAATGACAGTGCTTGTCCTGAATTGGGCCGACAGAAGAGCATCAAAGCCCTGATGTCGGAGAAATCAATTTCATATGTAGAGGCAAGTCGAGTATTCCCTCCTGTTTCTCGATCTTATGCAGATGTTTCCAAATCCCCTCCTCGTAACAAGCTTAGGATAAATTTACCCCAAGCCCAGTTTTCAAGTCCTATTCCCATTACGCAAAAATCATACCGTAAAACGGTCCTCTTAAAACCTAAATCCCACATCTCTCTGTCACCTGGCTACAATAGACAGGCTCACCGGGAACTAACTCAAAATTACTCTTTTTCCCCAACAAGTAACGGCTGTGCTCTTCCAACGGAAGTTGTGGAGCCCATCACGTATAGACAGGAGAATAACTCCACAAACATTTTGGACTTCATCACTAACATGCTAATGTCAGTGTTATCTAGTCCGACCCGAAAAATACCTGACCACGTTGCCTCAAAGTTGACCTCGATCCTTCATTATATAAACGATGTTCCATCCCCTGACATTCCTTCAATGGAACGTGAGGAGTATTACTCCCCGAAAGCCTGACCTTACTTTCTTAGTTAATAAATTTAAACCATCAATCTGCGGCATCGCTGAGACATGGCTCTTGCCTGATAGTAATTTCAGGTTGCCATGTTTTGGTAGTGTCCGTAATGATAGATCTGATGGATATGGGGGATGTGCTTTGCTCATCAATAGCAAAGTATCATACTCCCAGATTCCTCTAACCTTTGTTGGTGACAACATAAATGTTGTTGCTGTTAAGGCTGAAGATATAAATATTTTTTCCTTTTATATTGCGCACCCACAACTCGAATATCTTGCAGTTATTAAAAACTTATTAAGCAGTGTTAGCGGTCCAATACTAGTTATGGGTGATTTTAATTGCCATCATTATCGTTGGGGTTCAGATACTTGCGATAACTTTGGCATAGGCTTGCTGGATATATTGGATGATCTAGATCTTTGTCTTGTCAATGACGGCCGTGCTACGCGCAGGTCTGCGCCTGGGCAGAGTAATAGTTGTGTTGACTTGACTTTCTGTTCATCCAATATGTCTAGCCTTCTCATTTGGCGACGCTTGGATATGACCCATGGAAGTGACCACTATCCCATCATGATTGAATTCCCTTCCAAAAATATCCCATATAAAGCATCCCCACCTCTTCTAAAATACCAACTTAACTCGGCAGACTGGAATTTATATTCAAAAATTTTAGACCTTAGAGTATCTTCTCTACCAAAAGTTGACAGTCATAATGCCCAGGAATGTTTTTCATCCTTTTCCTCCACCATCTCCTCTACAGCAGAGGATTGCCTTCCATCCAAAAAACCTCCCTCTGGTAAACTTCCTTCTCCGCCATGGTGGGATAGGGAATGCACTGACATGATTAAGGCCAGGAATGAGGCGGAAAAGACAGTTAACCTTGATATGAACCTGGAAAACCTCCTCTCCTTCAAGCGAATATTGGCTAAGTCCAGGAAACTTTTTAAAAAGAAAAAGCGTGAAGGTTGGTCAAAATTCTGTAGTTCGCTGAGTCCGTCCACACCGGTTTCGACGGTCTGGCGAAAGGTGAGACATTTTAGGAGCTGTTTAGCACCTGCCCCCTCAAACAACATAACAGAGGAACTGGGATACCAGTTTTTCTTGAAAATCGCCCCAGCTTATGTTCCAAGCTTAGAGGAAAGCAGTGTTGGCATTGATGATGTAGACAACGCTGCTGACCCAATGAACAGGCCATTCAGCCTAGATGAATTAAAAACTGTGCTATCCCATGTCAGAGACTCTGCTCCGGGAGTGGACGGATTCACCTACTCCTTTATTTCTAAAGCTGGCCCAAAGATCCACCAATATTACCTGGATTTGGCTAACTTCTGCTTTACTTCCGGTTATATTCCCACAGAATGGAAGGTTCAAACTGTCATCCCAATATTAAAACCAGGCAAAGATCCAATCGATCATTGCTCATATAGGCCTATTGCTTTATCGTCCATACTCATAAAACTTTTGGAACATTTAATCAAAAATCGTTTGGAGTGGTTGGTGGAATCCCGGAGGCTGCTTCCGACGACTCAGTTTGGCTTCAGGAAAGGTCTGGGCACAGCTGATAGTGTGGGTATCCTCACGTCAGCGGTCCGGCTGGCCCTCAGCAGGAATGAGTCTGCGGTTGCTGTCTTTCTGGACATATCAGCTGCCTATGATTCTGTCCTCCTCCCTAATCTCAGGCAAAAGCTGCACGAGCTGAGAATCCCGGCTAGGATATGTCGTATCATCGGTAGCATCTTTACCAACCGCACCATCCAATTAAGAATCCCTGGAGTGGACTCTGATAAAAGAGCGGTCTGGAGAGGATTACCTCAAGGATCTGTTCTTAGTCCCCCACTGTATAACATCTATACAGCTAACCTACCCTCTTGCCTCAATTACGACTGCTAAATCCTTCAGTATGCTGACGATATTGCACTCCTGGTCACTGGCACTTCCATTCAAGATGCCGTTCTATCAATGAATGTCTCTTTGTCTTCGCTAAATCAATGGCTTCTTGATCACGGTTTGTCTTTAAGTGCACCAAAGAGTACAGCGGTCATTTTTACTCGTAAGCGTTCTGTACCTTCAGTAGATATTAATATCGATGGACAAACCATCCCAATTAAGGACAAGGCTAGGTTCCTGGGGATAACGTTGGACTCAAAACTGTCTGGGGTCGACCACATTAACAAGACGGTCAAGAAATGTGAAAGATCTGTGTCGGTCCTTAAGGCCTTGGCCGGAGTGTGGTGGGGAGCTCACCCAAATACCCTCAAATTAGTCTATAATGCGCTAGCGAGAAGTGCTATGGATTACTGCAGCTTCCTTATCGAGCCCTGCAACAAAAATGCTCTGAAAAGACTAACCAGCATCCAGGCCAAATGTTTGAAGATTGTTATTGGAGCTATGAAATCCTCTCCTATAAATGCGCTTCAAGTCGAATGCCAGAGCCCCCTCTACACCTTAGAAGACAGTATTTGGCAGACCGCTTCCTGTCGAAAGTTTTTTCTCTTTCATCCCATCCCTTACTTCCAATTTTAGAGCAAATCGACCTCTCATTTAATAATTCTCCTTATTGGAACAATAAAACTGTTCCTTTATTGATAAATAGGTACAGAGAACTTAAACAACTCTCTGCGCCAATTTGTCAATATCCAACTCTACCGGTCTTCTCCTCTGCATATGAAGCGATTCATTACGAACCAAAAGTCGTCTTGGGACTAGGTATATCAAGGAATCCCCAGGACGCGAAAGATGACTTTGAGTCAGCTCTCAAGCGTTACTGGGTAGGATGGAACTTATTTTACACTGATGCTTCAAAGTTGTCCGGAACAGGAGGTACTGGTGCAGCGGTTTACTTCCAGAATTCTAGAATTGCTCTACTTTTCCAATGTCCGCCGGAAGCGTCAGTATTTACTGGAGAGTGTATTGGTATCCTTGAAGCCATACAATATATTAAATCCCATCAAATAACAAGATCAGTAATTTTTTCAGATTCCCTTAGTAGCATTCAGGCCTTAAAACAAAATCAGCTCTATAGTAAAATTCATAGCCAAATCATTATAGATATTAAGAACTTGTTATTTGATTGCTCCCAAAACGGCTTGGACATCGAGATAACCTGGATCCCCGGTCATTCGGGAATTGTTGGCAATGAGTGCGCTGATTCGTTAGCAAAGTATGCCACATCGAATCCGGTTGATCGAAAGCACTACGTGGTTCATAACTACGATTTGCGGAATGGTGCCAAACCTAAATTATTTAACTCGTGGACTGAAACATGGAAGACGACCTCTAAAACCAAGGGCATTTACTATGCAGCTATACAGCCTGAAATCCAACGAAGGCCTTGGTTTTTTAAATGCCCTAAACTGTCGAAGAGTACTGTTTCGTCGCTCTGCAGACTAAGACTCGGACATTGTTGCAGCCCAGTGTTTCTGAACAAAATTCATGTCCGGGATAGTTCCCTGTGCGAGTGTGGTCTTGAGGAGGGTACTTTAGACCATATTTTCTTTTCCTGCCCTTTAAATGATAAATCTTTTGATCTCTACCGACAAATTCCCAAATTTAACATTCCTCTTCCTATTAATTTCCACTCCTTTCTATCCCACTTTTCTCCTAAAATTATAAACCTTTTGGCTAAATTCCTAAAAAAAAATAATTTAAAATTCTAGCTGGTGCGTAATTTTTTATTATTCTATATATGTTGTACTATAGTTGTGCTGTGTATTTTTGTAAATTAGATTACATGTTTTTACTAACCCTTGTGTTCGTCTTTTCAGCTAAACTAACACCTACCACGAAGTACAAAAGTCGACGGTTGCTCTCACTGGGCTGCCGTCCCAACGTGACACTGGCAGAATAGTCGAAATCGACTCAATTGCCATAAGAAGAAAAAAAAAAAAAATCATGGTATATACCTTTGTATATACTCAAGTCTGCGGTCCCTTGAAGCTGTGTTGTGCGAGCCACACAGCCAGCAGTCACGTCTATAAAGGCTTTATAAACCGCCGTAACTATTTTTTCCGTTAACAGCTAAATTTTTTCACTGCTTCAAGGGACCATAGACTTGGCTTGAGCATAATGGATTTATTTTCAACTGAACCTCCACCTCCACGCGTTCCCGAGATAAAGGGTCTTGGCAGACAGACAAAAGTGATCCTATAAGGATTTTTTTTCCTTGTGAGGTACGGACCGGTACCCTAAAAATAAGTATCTTATCAGCAGAGGTCTCAGTAGGTAGACTGATTTAGGTCGTTGACGTCAAACGAAGAGGATAATATTATGGATATGCCTCCAAAACACCGGAACTTCATATTTATTGTGATATTTGTTCCGGAATTTTGAAATTAGCACGAATTTGTGTTTAAGGTGAAAAACGTATTAATAATACCAATGTACGCTGCCAGTGTTAGCTAATGGTGAAAGAAATTAGTATTTTATTTTATACAAAAATACCTTGGAATAGGTACACCGTATTTTGTCCCTTACTGTTGAATTAGAAATGACGCTTGACAGTATGACGCTTTATTTTATTTTAGTCCATAATTCCAATCCCGGAACTTTTCCGGTACTTCCCGCACATTATGGAAAAAATGGCATGTCCATATTATAATATCTTGACGCAAATATATAAAATCAATCTACTTACTCCGACCTCTGCTTTTTTTTTTTTTTATTTTTTTATTTTAGCCCTTACTGTCCCACTGCTGGGCAAAGGCCTCCCCCAAGTCCTTCCAAACCTTCTTCTCCCGCGCCGTCTCAAACCAGTCCTCGCGGTACGCGTCCAGATCATCCCGCCACCTCTTTCTAGGCCGGCCTCGACGACGCTTTCTTCCATCAGATCTTTCTTTCTTCGACCTCTGCTTATCAGATTAAAAGTACAAGTATTAAGGCTTGCTGTAGAGCACCTCCCCAAATAAAAGGTACGCGTTTCAACTGTGCGGCCATGAAGATTTTTAACAAAACAACTATGATTTTGTAAAAGTTGATTCCCAAAACCATTTTGTCAAAGTTATGGTTATAAAATTATAAGGGTTTGAATGTGGGCGAGCCATTGCGACAAAGACCTGTAGGTAAATAACAGATTCATCATAATCATTTCAGCCGAAAGACTGGCTGAGACTGTTGGAGATGGGGAGGCCTATCTCAAACAGTGGATGTTTCGCTGAAGTGTCGCCATCATAGATATTAGAAAGGAGGTCGCCACAATGAACGGTCCTGTGCGTGTCGTTCCCGCAACCTATGCTTTACCAGGTCATCCACCTTGTAGGAGGCCGATTAACAGATCAAAGTAAAAATATAGAAAAAAATGTAAGGTTTATATTTTAGCAGCTAAAAGACTAAAACCCCTTGGCCGCGCCATTGAAACAATTACGAACATGTAATAGCTATAGATATCTCGCTAAAAAACCATCGCAGACGTTTGAAGTTTTTTTGTAAAAATACAACAAAAAATCCAAGTTTATATTTCAGGAGCTGCAAGACTAAAAGCAGGGGGTCGCATGTAACCATAGCAACGACTGCCATTTTGGTTCATCTTATGTGCCGCATAGTTACTATAGCGAGCATAGCACTGCTGGAACTCAAGCCTCGTCTCTAGGAGAGGGAATGGGCCGAAATCAACCACGCGGGCCCAATGCGGATTGGTGGATGTCACATGTCTTCGAATTTTTGGTTGTAAGACATCCTTCACCGTTTTGAGAGAAATAAAAAAAAAAATATACACAAAGTAATGCGTCTGGCTAGGCTTGAACCCGCGACCTACAATTCGTAAGTCGGGGCCGTTACTACTCTGCCACCACTGCTCTCAACACAGCGAGCGTCATCTTTAAACACGTCACTAGCTCTGACCCACACCACATCTATAGAATTTTATACGTCATGGGGGTAGGATTACGTAAGTAAACAAACACAACAGACATCTAAAGGTCAGACAAATATTTGCTCCGATGCACGAATCGATTTCGTGACCCTGACTATTGAAAGCGATTGCAGCACCCTTGCGTCAATTAGGACATTTAATCGCAAGTTCAGTAACCCCTTGTGTCTTGTGACCTTCATTTGAGTCTCTTAGTGTGTCATATTACATAACTATCAATTAAAATGTCCATTATAGTTTGCGGCAAATAAGTTGAAGCATTTGCTATGTTTACAAGTTGAACCATCATGGCGGTCAGCCTAGAATACCCAGTAACCGATTTTCGGTTCTCAGTCGAAGTGGCGCGCGTTTAGGGTTACCATATCTCAGGATTTGTCCTGAGATATCAGGATTTTTGGACTCTTCTCAGGATTGCGGCTAGATTTTGCAAATGTCATGAAATGTCAGGATTTCTTCAATTTTCAATAAAATACAAGCTAAAGTTAAACAAACTAAAATGATTCTTTTTTGGTAAAAGGGTGTGCTGCCACTAGCCCCCCTCCTTCCACTTTGCGTGCGATGTGCAATGCGCGAGATCGGCAGTGCAAGAAAATTCGCAAACTGTAAAAAACTCAGGATTTTTCAATGGAAATTAGGCCTTTTCTCCGGACTTTTGATTTTTTCATCTGGTAACCCTGCGCGCGTTAGTTTTGCGCAATTTTGCTGTCAGTCAGAAAATTATTATAAATCTGCTAATATTATAAAGATTTTTAAATTAAAAAAAAATCTCTGAAACTACTGAATCGATTCTGAAAATTCTGTCACTATATTACATAGATCTGCACTGCAATCCATGACTACTATTGTAAATTATAATATTTAATGTTTTCTGGACAAAGCAACTGGCAGAAAGAAGCCTAATATTCTTATAACTCTTTTTTATGGTTCACTACCCAAAGGAAAAACGGGACCACGACCAGTAAGACCACGCTTTAAGTCCTCTATCACCAGGCTGTACCTATCTTGTGAACTGTGTTATACAGTTGAAAGCAGAGAAATTTATCTCGCTTCCACGACAAAAGCATGTATTTTTAGGGTTCCGTATCTCAAAAATAAAAAACGGAACCCTTGTAGTATCACTTTGTTGTCTGTCTGTCAAGACCAAAGAAAGTCAAGAGCTTTATCTCGAAAATGCGTGGAGGTATCGAGTTGGAATGAAAACCATATGTTCGGAGCTGCAGTTCTTTGAAGTTTTACGATACAGCCGTATCTTTTTTTTCGTTAATTTAGAAGTCGTAAAAAACGTATATTTCGACACTCAAGGGAATCAAACATAGGTACTTACTCGTACTTACCGTTGCCCTAGAACA
The DNA here is from genome assembly GCA_958295575.1 of Leucania comma. Classification (NCBI taxonomy): domain Eukaryota; kingdom Metazoa; phylum Arthropoda; class Insecta; order Lepidoptera; family Noctuidae; genus Leucania; species Leucania comma. The sequence goes on along the minus strand of OY282476.1, from coordinate 4,942,845 downwards.
CACACAAGTATAGCTAAAATCTTTTATTTGTGTTTGTAAAGATGGATAAAAACGATTCAAAAGCATTTATTTCAAGTAAACCATTTACAGGCACTTTTGAAAGGTCAAGGTGTCAGTCTGTCAGAAAAAAAAAACGAGTCGACCAATTTTAAATTTCCCGCCAAGACGATAGGTGACAGTGACATAAATATCTAAGTAAAATGTGTCTTAGAACTTACCTATAACAATCTTCAAAATTTCGATCAATGTGCTTAATAAGATTTTCAGTATCATCATGATGAATGTCTTTGGTCTATTGCTTTCGTACCATCAGTTCCATAACTTTAACGAACTCTATCATAAGTGTACATAATCTATGGCTTGCCTTGGTAACAAATCAGCCAGCTTCATTGTAGACAAATTGTTTAGAAAAAAAAAGTCGGCGGTAGGCGGACGGATCTAAAATTAAGTCAATGACAACCAGTTTTATGAATCTATTCTGCCTAAAGATAATAACTTTTATCATTATGCGATAAAAAATATGTCTTCATTTTATTTGCACTTCCGCCTCTCGGATCGTAGCCATTTTAGCATTGAATCGGCTGTTTTAGTCACAAACACAATAGGTAAAAATAAATAAACATGGTTTTTTCGTGGAAGCGACTTCCCTACTTTCATCTAACTGTCACGGTTTACGAGAGACAGCCTGGTGACAGACGGACGGACAGTCTACTTAGTTTTAGTAATAGAGGTCCCGTTTTACCCTCTAAGTACGGTACCCTAAAAAAGAAACAGGAATATTAGGCCTTTTTCTGGCACCTGCTTTGCCCAGAAAACTCAAAATATTATAATCCTCTAGCACTCAGAGATTATAATGCAGCTATGTACTAGTGACAGAATTTTTAGAATCGGTTCAGTACTTTCAGAGATTACCCCCCACATACAAATTTACAAATACCTAAGGTTCAACTTGAGTGACGAGGATTATAACCGATTTTTTTTTTAAATATTTATCTTTATCATGTCTATGAAAGTTTTAATGAATGCTATTAGAAAAAAAAACACTTCAATTTTAATCGACTAGACTGTGTTGCAACGCCGCGTGCCGGTTGCAATCAAACGTTAATAAGGGGCCAAGCCAAAAATTGTTTCAATCTACTTACTAAATAATTTCGTTATATTCTTATTCAGAAGCCATTATAATTTCAGATTAAGTATTACACACCTACAGGTGCTGAGGATTGGTTCCTTTTACGTCGAGTTCGCTTCTCTATCGACGTGACAGAAATCATCAGTCGATGATTTCTGTCACGTCGTTTCTTTACTTGGCCCCGTTCTATTACCTTTACGTCGAGATTAATAATATCACATTTTGAAGTAGGTACAGTCAGGTGTGAAAATATGTGAATAGTTTTATGTGATATTGTTACACATATTTGAATCTGCTGAAATATATTTTCAGTGGTAACGGCCCCGACTTAAACCCAGGGTAGGTTAAACTCGTGGGTGCAATTTCAAAATTGGGCAAGCGCTTCACTTTGTGTAATTTACATCGTCACCGCTGCTCGTAAAATGATGAAAGAAAACATCTTGATGGAACCGGGATGTCCGCAAGTCTTAGAGCTAAAAATTTGAAGTTATGTCACATCCACCAACCCGCAATGGGCCCGCGTGGTGGATTACGGTCATATCATCAACGTCTCATAATTAAGGCCCATTCGCTGCCCTTAAGAAGGGACTTGAGTCAAAGCCGTGGGAACATCCGTTCAGCCGTTTTATGCTTAAATACGCACATAAGCACATACTGAAATGGAAATATCAAAAATAACATGTTGTGATTATTCTATGGTAATAAACATTTTTGCAAAAACATATTTATTATTTGCATTTTATCTTTGAACTGTGATGATGACGCTTGTAATACCTAGAGGGGGTCTCAGAAAGGTCGGGAGTTATCGGGTTGCGTCAAGAAACCCGAGTAGATATGACGCTAGTCGCTACGTGGCACATCTCCAATTACTTTTGCTTTAGTAGTTAATATTACGTGTACTGTTATCTAAGTGTGAATAAACATCGAAAGATGGTAACTAAACATTCGCGACTATATTTAGATTATCATTAGCGTTAGCGCTACCGAATTTTAAGGCATTCTCCTTGTTTTAAGGAAAGTAAAATACGTACTTCGAAAGGAAAAATCAAAACCCTTATAGGATCATTTTGTTGTCCGTCTGTCTGTCTGTCAGGACCCTTTATCTCAGGAATGCGTGGAGGTATCGAGTTGATTGCAGACTTGAGTATATAGTTTTAATTTCAACTCGATACTTCCACGCGTTCTCAAGATAAAGGATCTTGACAGATAGACGGACAACAAAGTGTTCCTATAAGGTTCCGTTTTGTCCTTTTGCGGTATGGAACCCTAAAAATAAAGTCAAAATTAAAAAATGTTTTTATTTCATACAGGCCTATAAGGGCACGTCAACTATAAAACCGACCGGATCGAGCCCAAGTCGTCGACGGCACGTACTGTTCCCGCGCGCCTCAAGGAGTTGTCAGCAAACCGTAGAGGCCCAGCCTGCTAGCTGCAGGCAGGCAGGGTCGAAGCCTGCTGGGGTCACGGGTCAGCTTCCGAAAGGAATACCCGGCCCCGGCACGATAGGCAACGAAGGAACGGGGTAGGGTTTTTAGTCAGTAAGAGTCTGACACTACTTCCCGCTCCGCCCAAGGACGGGATTTGTCATTGGATAATTTTACCTACCATATAAAAAAAAAAACTACAAAACGTCAGAAGCTAGGGCAAGTTTAATATGAGTGGCAGTTAAGAGATGACCAATCTTGAGTGACATGACGGCGCCCGTCCTCCACTAATATCTCCCATGGTCATTACGGTAGGCAATTGGCGGGCAATATTGGAAATCATGCATAACGTCAATGACAGTTAATCCCATCCATTAATTTATAGGTAACTCGAAATAATCCTATCATAACGGAATTTCAGCCATGGCCGCCAATGTTAGCGCAGAGCAGATTAGACATCGCTCGACGCCTGAGATATTATCTATAATTCTACCATATTGCACAATTAGGTGTACTTCTATAGAAGCTTGCTTGCACATTTAATCGAGATTCTAAATAACGATAATTTTTCTCAAAATCTTTTAAGGGTTTTAAAAAAAAACTTGTATTTCCAGGGACAAGTTTTGTGAAATATGCGAGTAAATCACGGAATTACCGAATGCCAACAGAGTTTTCAGGCGTTTTCTCTCTTTTTTCGCGTTGCCTTTTTATCAAACATCGAAGAAGTCATTAGAAGAAGCAACAAGCTTTTAATTACTCAAGCCCCAAGCGAACTCCGGCGTTCGCACACCTATTGTCTTTCTATTGTGTCTCTAATTACTGTATTCAAAAGATTAAACCATGCTCGACGTTGAAGATGCGTGTAGGGAAGGGCCACCTTAAGTATGAGGTACCGGTGCATCATGTTTCAGATTAAATAGTGCATCGATTGAAACGGACTACTACTGACACAGCTACTGAGAAAGACACATTAATGTTCTCAAATTCATCGTAACACAACCTTGACCTTGGCTAAACGTTGATGTTGATTTGTGCAACTTCCTTTACGAATTGAGGAGGCAAATTGATTAATTTTGCTATGTCGTACAGATAGGGTAACTCAACAGTTTGAAGTGATGATGGGTAAGGTCAGGATTTGTCCTGAGATATCAGGATTTTTGGACTCTTCTGCATGAGATAGAATAGAATAGAATAAATCTTTATTGTACACCAAGAAAGTTACTTAATCAGTACTAAACTTAAATCTATGGGTACAATGGCGGTCTTATCGCTTAAAGCGATTCGAGCGAAATCTCATGAAATCACAGGATTTTAGCATTTTCAATAAAATACGGTTTTTTTTTATGGTAGGTGAAATCATCCAATGACAGATCCCGCCCTTGGGCGGAGCGGGAAAAGTGTCAGACTCTTACTGACTAAAAACCTACCCTGTTCCTTCGTTTCCTATCATACCGGGGCTGAGCCTTCTTTTCTGAAAGCGGCCTTTGATCCCAGTAGCGTTCGACCCGGCCTGCCTGCAGCTAGCAGGCTGGACCTCTACGGAATAAAATACAGCTTACAATTAAAAGTTAAACAAACATAAAAAAAAAACTTAAAAATAATCTTTATTATTAAAAATTAACCTAACACCGGTTTTTTTGGGGTGGAAAATCATTAAGTAACCGCTCTGGGGTACACCCCTACACTCTCGCTACAGCGAGAGAACATGTTGTACTACTATTGACTAAAACCTACGTTCCTTCATTTGTCCTTTCTTTCTAGTTCCTTCCGCAGATATAGCTCTTCGTCTCTTTACGCCTGAATTCGAAACAAAAACAGGCACCTGTACCTCTACCATGAGTTTTAAGCAATAGTATTCGTCGCTACTCGATATCGACGCCGTAAATATTTTGTATGGCAAATTTTGGTTCTGCAAGTGACCGCTAGAGGCGCTGCAAAATTTGCCATACAAAATATTTACGGCGTCGATATCGAGTAGCGACGAATACTATTGCTTAAAACTCATGGTAGAGGTACTGCTCCCGATATTGCCATGTAGGTACCTATGTCCAGTTTGGACCTGTGTCATGCGGAAAAAGCCGTGGCGTCTCTGGCCCCTCCTCATTCCTCAAAGAGTGGACTTACTGCCGCAATTGTGGCGCACAGACTAAGACAAACCCTGTGAAGCCTAAAAAAAACCGCGCATCGGTGATAGCGCCTTGGGTACGTGTGGTGCCACATTATATGTACTACTTATGTGTTAAGCTGTTACTGAATAATGACACATAATACATTGTTTATTAAAAATATCCCAATATGTTTGTATTTCCGAAACTTCATCATCAATCAAGATTAAGTACATGTGTTAATTGTTACTTGTTACCTAACTACATCATACTACATAGATAAACAACTGGTATTAAAACGTCATTGCCTGTCTGGATGCTGGTCGAGGAGTACTAAACCTTCGGCTACCCTACCGTACCATAAGGAGTTGTACAAGTACATCCTACATAGAATACTACTTGCCCTGCCTGAAAAAAGTGTCATGGCTTGTACCATGCGTCCCAGTAGGATACCTATATAAGATCCTTGGTCCCAAATAAGAATAGGATCAAGATTGCCATGTTGTGACGTCACGTCACGTTACACTGTCAAATCGAAAAAGTTTTGACAAAATTGAAGAACTTTACATAATGTGACAATGCCCTTAATACAGTCAATACCTATTGTTTTACTGTAACCCTGCTCATATCAGCTGTTTATCTCGCGGGCTAAAGATGTCATCTGAGGTCAGAGGAATACTACAATTCAAGATATCTTCTTAAAATTAACACTCGTATAACTTTAGCACATACTCTGGCCCGGAGTCAACAAGATTGTAATTAATTTATTGGTAATAGGATGTAGTACCCACTAATATAATTATTTAGGAGGGAACAGAGTGAGGCAGTGATATAGAGCATAGTACTTATAAAAAAGCAAAAAGAGTTGTCTCATTTTACTGTTTAATGACTCCTTTTAGTTTGACACTACAGAATTACCTATATTTTTTCAATACACTAGCTCAGAAAGTGGCTCTTATTGCACTATACTTAGGTGTATAATGGCACCTGTTACTAAAGTGACATTTTGAATTTTTGATTACCATTACGCTCTGGGGGCGTATAATTATATTTTAATTTGGGGGGTTGGAGTTGCTCGCGTCCGTAGGATTTACCACCTTCTCCAAGGCCCACCCTACACGTGCCCCCCGGGTGGTGCAAAACGAGCAACAACGCCGAGCAACAGGCGGCGGTTAATTAACCTGTCCTAAGGGAACTCACTGTCCTTGCGGAACTAAATCTCCCTAAAAGAGTGACGCTGATACCTTGGGAAAGTATCAGTTCTATATCTCCCAACCCCCCCTTTTAAATGAAAATGTCGAATAATGAGAATGTTTTGTCATGCGATCCGGCTAACCCCCGGCGCCCTCCGGTATCCGGGCCGGACGGTGTGAAATTGGCTACCGAAGACTCCGTAGAAGTAGGCAACCAGGCTCCTACGGCTATAAATACTACTGGAAATCGTAAATTTGTTCAGCAGGCTTTCCACCCTAGCCTATTCTCAACGAGACCAAGAAGTGCGTCCATTGGGAGTACACCAAAAACTAACCCACCCTTGACCTCTAGTACCACTTCAAAAGCATCACAAAAAGATATGATAGAGCAACCTAGACCCCCAGACTGGCAAAGAGTACCCATAAGCCAGAATAAGAAGCGGAAAACGATGTGCCATAGTCCATCACCAGAAAGGTTGCAAACAACTAACAGATATAGCGACTTACCCATAGATTTAACAGAAGATATAACAGACGAGAAACCTATGAAACTCAGCAAACCACCACCTATTGTACTATATGGAGTTGAAGACCTTAATAAGTTAACTGAACTACTAGAGACTGTAGCAGAAAAAGACCAATTTACCTACAAAATTGTCAACAAAAATCAGCTTAGAATAAACAGTTCAGACACAGAGGTTTACAAAAAATTAATTAATCTTGTCCGGAGTAATGGACTTATTGGGCATACTTTTAACAGGAAAGATAAAAGACCAGTTAGAATAGTTATTAAAAACCTACACCCTTCCACACCTTTGAACATTATCAAAGAAGAAATAGAGGCTATAGGAAATGTAGTAACAGGTGAAATAGTAAATGCAAGATTTGGCCCTGAAAAAAAACCTACCTCCACCTTCTTCGTCAACTTGGAACCAAGCCCTAATAACGTAACAATCAAAGAGTTAAAATATATTTACCACCAGTCAGTTCTTATAGAAGACCCGAAAAAAAGAAAGACAATAGTCCAATGCCAGAGGTGCCAGCAATACGGGCACACTAAGAATTACTGCATGCGACCGTACAGATGCGTTAAATGTGGACAATCCCATAAGACATCAGAATGCCAGAAGCAAGATCGTAAAGCCCCGGCAACATGTGCACTGTGTAATGGACCACACCCAGCCAACTACAAAGGGTGCCAAGTGTATACAGAGATTTTAGCCAGAAGGGGAAAAAATATTACAGATAAAAAAACACGCTTCCATGCAGACATTAATAGTAAAAAGGATACACAGCATATAGATAAAGAACCTAAACAATACAATCGCAAGGTTGAAAAATCATATGCCGAAATCCTAAAAGAAAAAGCAAAAGATAGCACTTCAACAGAAAAGCCTTCAGAATTCCAAATGACAACACAAAGCCAGACTTTAGAACAAATACTTTCAAAACAGAATGAAAAGTTCGAAATTATCCTCCAACAAATGAGTACTCTTATGAGTCTCATAGGTAAACTTGTCGACAAGTTAACAAAATGACCTCGCTACGCATAGCCACCTGGAACATAAATGGTCTTGCCCCAAATAAATATGATGTGGAACTGTTAATGTCGATGCAGAAACTGGACGTTTTACTCATATCTGAAGCTCACTGCACTGCTAAGATACCAGTTAAATTTGACAATTACCAATGCTATGTCACACACCACCCTGACGAAACAGGCCATGGTGGGTCTGCTGTAGTCATAAGAAAATCGATAAAACATCATCAAATGCCAGACTACAAAACTGAGCACATACAGGCAACGTCGGTCGCTGTAGAAGACAAATCTGGAAACATCAATCTCTCTGCGGTGTACTGCCCACCTAAGCATAAAATCTCAGAAGTAATGTTTTCCCACTTTTTGCATACACTTGGCAATCGGTACGTTGCAGGTGGCGACTGGAATGCCAAGCATACTTATTGGGGTTCTCGACTTACTACAACTAGAGGCCGACAGTTAAAACTAAGCCTTGATAGTAACAACGCTCGAGCCATTTCTTCATGTGAGCCAACATACTGGCCGAGTGACACGAATAAAACACCAGACCTCTTGGACTTTTTCGTAATCAGGGGTGTTTCCAAAATGTACCTAAAACCAGAATCCTGTTATGATGGCTCTTCTGATCACACTCCAGTCCTACTAACTATAAGCACGAACGCTATAGAAATAACCACTCCAGAAAACCCTGTATAATAAGCATACCGACTGGAGCTACTTCAGAGAGTACATAGATAAAAATATACAGCTAAAGGTAGCTCTTAAAACTCCTAATGACATAGAGGACTCAGCTAAATACATAACAACTCTCATACAGGAAGCTTGCTGGAAGAGTACCCCTGAAAAGAACCAGAATAAAACAAAGACTGTTAACTATCCGCTAGATATAAAATTAGCGATACTGGAAAAGCGGCGACTACGCAGAGTGTGGCATCTAACCAGACTAAGAGAAGATAAAACAAACTTCAATAGAGCAACTGAAGACTTGAAATGCAAATTAAAAGAATGGCATGATAACACATTGCAGATGCAGCTGGAATCATTATCTGCTACAGAGGCAACCAATTACTCCTTGTGGAAGTTCACTAAACATTACAGTAGACCTCAGACTGCAAAGCCTCCCCTAAAATGCAATTCCAGCTGGGCACGAACCCCACAAGAGAAAGCAAACGTATTTGCTGAACATCTCTCTAAAGTCTTCGTCCCAAATGATACAGTCAATAAGGGATTTGATAAACAAGTAGAGCTAATCCTCAAACAAGATTATCAAATGGCTTTACCACCGAAACCGGTAACTGCACGGGAAGTTTGGAGAGTGTCAGCTGAACTCAAAGATAAAAAAGCGCCAGGATTTGACTTAATTACTAAGGAAATTATAAAACAACTACCTAAGAAAGCATTTGTCTTCTTGACAATGCTATATAATGGTATATTGCGAGTGCAGTATTTCCCAAAGCTGTGGAAAGTATCACAAATAACGATGGTATATAAAGATGGCAAACCACCTAATGAAGTCAGCTCTTATAGGCCTATAAGCTTGCTGCCAATACTTTCAAAAATCTTTGAGAAGTTGCTACTACGCAGAATACTCCCCATTCTGGAAGAAGAGCACGTCATACCAGCTCACCAGTTTGGATTCAGGCAGCAGCACTCTACAGTGGAGCAGGTTCACAGAGTCTATGAAAAAGTTAGAAAAACCCTCGAAGAAAAAGAGTACTGCTCCGCCGTGTTCCTAGATGTTCAGCAGGCTTTTGATAGAGTGTGGCACGAGGGCCTTCTCATCAAAATTAAAAATAGCCTCCCACACAGCTATCATCAGATTCTTGTCTCTTATTTGACTGAACGGCTATTTCAGGTCAAGGAAGGAGATGCAATGTCGAAATTGTTTGAGATATGTGCTGGTGTACCTCAAGGCTCCGTTCTGGGACCTGTACTATATACCATATTCACAGCTGACTTACCGGAGACAGATAATACCACAATTGCGACGTTTGCTGATGATACGGCCATCTTAGCCAGCGACAAAGACCCGAGCACTGCTACGAAGACCCTGCAGGCAGCATTGAATAAAACAACCAAATGGCTACAGGATTGGCGAATTAAAGTCAATGCATTAAAATCTGTACAGGTTACTTTTACATTGCGAAAAGGTAATTGCCCCCCTGTTCAACTGGAAGATACCACTTTACCACACCAAAGCAGTGTCCGTTACCTCGGACTACACCTTGATCGGCGCCTGACATGGAACCAACACGTAAAAAAAAAGAGAGACGAACTTAATATACGCTTCAAGCACCTTCTTTGGCTTCTGGGTCGGAACAGCAAATTGTCCATGGACAACAAGCTTCTCATCTATAAAGCCATATTAAAGCCGGTATGGATGTATGGCATTCAACTCTGGGGTAGTGCCTGCAACTCTACTATCTCATGCTTGCAGAGAATGCAAAACATAATACTCCGAACGATCAGCAATGTCCCTTGGTATGTGACCTACCAGGAAATTCACGAACATCTGAAAATTCCCACTATAAAGGAGGAAATCCAAAACGTAACCTGGAAATACCGGGAGAAGCTAAAGAAGCACCGGAACAAATTAGCAGCACAGCTCACGATGCGTAGCTACGTAAAGCGTCTCAAGCGAAAAGACATCATATAGATAGACGATGAGGAGACGTTCCCAATGGGGAACGCACTCAAACTGACATAGTGCACTCACCAAATTTGCTCATAGTGTCAAACACTGATCGCAGATTTAAAAATTAAAGAAAAAAAAAAAAAAAATTACGCTCTAGTGCTGTAATGTAGCTATAACCTTTTTGTTTAACCTCTTTGTTTGCGAAACAAATGAATACTAAAAATAAAAATTGTTTGTAGTCTACGGCCATCATTTTAAGATGCGCGCGGTTTATGGCGTGATTTTTTCGAGTGAAATTCATGGGCTGTATTAAATCAAATCAAAAACTACAAAAACATTATAAAATGTTACATCCATATTCTATTGTCACTACGAATGGCATTAACGTAAAAACTTTTCACACAAGAAAACAAACGATGACTAGAAATATGATCAAAAGACCATCTCATCATATGATCCAAGACAGAAGCCTAGCGCGTGCTTATGAAAATAGATTTAATTTTTCACCGCCATGTTATGATAAATTTTACTAGTTTTACCGTTGTAATATCAGTTGGCTAAATAATTTTTCTTCTCAAGTGTATTGAAAAACGTCGTATGAGACCCGTGAGTAATGAACGGTTACCGTTCTTGGCTCTCTTAATACCGCCTCGACGGTAACCTCCTACATTACACACTTAAATCATAATGTACTATTATTTACCTGCTATTGCTTAGATCTTAACTGCATAAATATTATTAAAATAACAAAATAATATTTGAGGTCCGTTGAGAATTTAGATACTGTCCGACCAAAGACATTAATAGTATCTCTTTAAATCTCTTTGCTTCCGACATTTTTACTTATTTGTGTTCAACACTCTTTCTTTCATCATTGGTGTCCAAGGATATTTATATTCTAGGGGTCAAAACTAACTTTATAAAAATATTTTTTCCATTCATTAAATCCATTCAAAATGAAGTTATAGTACGCGGAATATTTAGTACATTTTGATACAAGTGCAGAAAGTTTGTCGAGGCTGCAGTGACAAATTTGTACGTATGTCAAACGACGTTTTTCAATACACATAAGTACGACTCGTGGGGGTCGACGCGCACCCAGCCTGATACGATAAACAATTTTTTTAAAATAAAATTGTGACAGGGGTGAGCACGCGCTTTTTTTCGTACTAGTGCGGAAAACAGACCATCGCGTGCCTAAAAGCGGTGGGATAAGAGCGGATTTCCTAGTAAGTGTATTGAAAAATAAATTGAAACATTTGCTATAGTTACGCGCCACCACTTTGATTCAGATTGAAACCCGAAAATCGGTTAAAATCCTCGTCACACAAGTTGAACCATTATGGCGGTCGACCTTGATTGCGCAGTACTCAATTTTAGGGGGGGTTTTCTCAAGGGGAAACAGTCAAGTGACAGGAAAAAATGCACAAACAAAAATGTGACGTCACTACCATTAGGTTATGCGCGTACAAAAGCGATAGCGAGATTTTATTTATTTATCCTCACCTCAAAACGCCTTACAGCAGTTACACCAATGGAGCACAATTAGTTCAGAATCTGCTGCGCGGAGATGTTCCCACTACCACGCCCCCGCTTTTCTTCATACCAATATTTGAAATGCTAATTGCCGTGTTACATTCAATGATTAATTTTAATGCTATTTTCAGAAAAGGGTATAAATTAAGGTACCTGCTCAATATATGATGATGACGTTTGTAAACTAAATTTTGGTGTAAGTAGGCCGTCTTCTTCTTTGCGTGTCGATGAACTCAAATTATTTTTTTCTGACCAATATTTCGCAACCTGTACAGCTGCGTCATTGGCCTCGTACAAATCCCGTAAAGTGCAGGCTGGACAACACAGCAGGTGACGCATGTCTAGTGTAGCGGCTCCACACTGGCACTGTGTCATGGGTCGAGGAAGCCTCATTTGGCCAGATTATTTTTACAGCGACCAACCTCACGGTTACCGATATTGTTTGACAGCTATTGACAGAACCACACGCTGGCCTGAGGTATGGCCAATGCAATCTATAACCGCGGAAGAGGTGGCAGAGACATTCACACGGGAATGCGTTGCTTGTAGGCCGTGTTTTCAAGCTTCATGAAATAAAAAAATTGTAGCAAATATGTAAAGCGTCACAAGCTTTGGGAAGAACTATAGTACCCAGACTTTCCCAGACAAGCCGAATGTCCCATCAGATTATAAAAAATCTTTTTCTCCACTCCTGAAGCTGATATCCAACCGCCATCCAAAGAGTACAGTTTAAGTAGGGAGACGCCATTTTGCTTTTCTAGATTTCACGAATTACGAAGATAGAAACTTTTTAATTGGGCATAGATAATTTTAAGTCCATTTTTTTCTATTATCTGCCACGATTGTGCAATAAGCGATAACTCCTAATCTAGATCGTTCCGTTAGTGTGTATTATTGTGATGGTTAGACGCACCCACTGACAAACAATTTACATCATTGGCCCGTGACCTTAAGGTCAGTTTTCATATTGATACTGTTAAGACTTGTACTGTGATGTAAGAAGGTCATTTGATATATTTATTGAGTCTTTATTTGAACGAGAGCAAGTGGAGAACCGAAAAACATTTTGCTGAGATGACTGGAAACCCAAAGGTTTGGTTGGATCGAAAAGTTCTGGAGTGGTGGCCGCGTACCGGAAGGCGCAGCGTTGGAAGGCCTCCTACAAGGTGGACCGATGACATGGTAAAGGTTGCAGGAATCCGATGGATTCAAGGACCGGTTATTGTGGCGAAATTTGGGGGAGGCCTATGTTCAACAGTGGACGTCTTTGGGCTGAAATGATGATGATGATGACTGGAGAAAAGAAATTAGGGTGTTCTCTATCTAATATTACTTAGACTTAGGGCTGTAGGATTGTTAGAAAGATTTACCCGGAATCTTGTGGCCCGCGAACGCAAAGGGTAATTGGAGGAACACAGGTGGGTTTTAGTCAGTAAGTCTGACACGCTCTTTAGCTCTACCCGGACCAGGAGAACTTATTTAATGTTTTATCCCAAAAAAGGCAAAAGAATGAAGAATCTTCTCGAAGGGGACAAATTAAGAAATAAATATCTCATATTTTGTTGTTGTTACTCAACCCAAGCAGCACAACAAGCTGTACAAGAGCTGTATAAAGGCTGAGGTATAAACTCTAAGCCGTATAGTAAGCTGTAGATCACTAGTTCTTTATTTGCGATCGATGTTTGTAGGCCATACAAATATTAATTATCCCGTGCGGGAATCGTACCCGCGACACGGGAAGAGAAGGTACAATTAGTACCTACTTATTAGAGATTGCAAACCGGACCCGGCCGGGCCGAACCCGGCCGGGCCCGGTGCCCTTTTTTGACATCTACCGGGCCTGACCATTCATACTGGGCACGGTGACCAGCCCAGCAATTCATACCCGACCCGGTCACCAGCCCGGTATGAATGGCCGGGCCCAATGAATGTCTAAAGACACCGGGCCCGGCCGGGTCCGGTTTGCAATCTCTACTACTTATGCTATTTGGGCTCTCTTCTGACTCTTTCAAGTTTACAGTTCAACAGTTGGTATAAAATTCTGTGTTTTGCCTTAGTCGCTGCGAATGTACAGAGAAATCGATATCAATGAAACCTTTGGTATGACCGAGTTTCGTGACAGTTTCACTAACATTGTTTGGTGGAGTTCTCAAGGGCAGTAGGTAAATGCTACAAAGTCATTATGTAGCCTGGAGGTGGTCCCTGATTTGGCACAAAAATCTATTATCTACACGACAAATAAGTTCAACCAAAACGGCCGGCACCGTTGTAATAGTTACGCGCAGATTTTCGGATTTTCGGGTATCGAAAATCTGTTACAGCGCATTAAAGGTCGATAGGTAATTAAATTACAAGCCGTGTATTGTACTAACATTATATAGCTGAAGAGATTGTTTGTTTGAATACGCTTATCTCTAGTATTATTGCTTCGACCAAATGTTTCATCGAAGAATTATTGGTTTGTATTGAAAATTTTTTTTAGCCTACCTAACCAATTTATTACATGATTCCACAACCAAAAGTATTCAAAGATACGGGTGAAACCGTGGGAGATAACTAGTGGTTAATATTTTCATACCAACAGGCCCTGTTTATATGCGTCTATTGGCCCAAGTAACGACAGGTAGATGCAATTTGGGACACCAATCTCAAGCCTTCAAAAATTCCGGGAAGCATAAAAAATGGTCGTCCCGTATTTCTCTCGTAAAGAAAGGGTGTTTTTACTGCCCGGTCCGTACAATAGGTACATTCAAGGTCTGCCTTCACTAAAAACAGACTTTTGTTTGAAATCCTTGGCTTTGTCAAAGTTACCCTTCACGGGTTCTTCAAGATATTACGCAACCCTCCTTTCTTCGAGAGTTTATTGTCCTGAAAACTAATTAAGTAGGTACCACAGCAGCAGGTCAAGGAAACTATTCATACAGTCTGCGAGTGACCCGTAATTATTTCGGAAATCCCTAAGCTCAAACTCCTAACACTCAAAAGACATTGTCCATTATTTTATCTGTTCCAGTAGCGCCTCGGCTTATTATAAAGTTATTGATGGTTGGACGATGACCTTTAGGTTTTCCGCTACGTCATTTCAAGGCTACAACGTAGTCAACACGTTTGCGTGTGAATGAAAACCGAATTTGAAATACCTTATACCTAGGACCTGTGGCATCACCCGATTCAATTCATAACAGCCAGAATGAAACAAAAAACAAAAAAATATTAGTAGCTAGTAGATAAATGCCGATCTCATCATTTTCATAAATTGGGTTGTTACGCGATACGCGAAATATAAATTGAACCAAAATGGTAATCGACCTTGAACGCGTAGTAACAGATTTTGGGCCTCAATCGAGATGGAGGGCTGCGCGTAACCATAGCAACGGGTTCAACTTATTTGCCGCGTACTATACACATTTTTTTACGTTTTATTCAAATAAATAATTTGGCTAATAAAATACTTGTTTTGTTAAATCCTTTTTATTATCTTAATCGTAATTATCAGAACCAAATATACATAATTCTTTTTATATAAATTTAGAAAAAAATATACAATTTTTCTGGCTATTTGTTTTTTTACAGTACATCAATCTGTTTCTAATTTACTATTATTTGCCAATTAACAATAGCCTTGGATTATGCGTACGTAAATGTATAGCAATTGACAATTTAAAAATGGATATTACAGTAATTTTGAATTTTTTATGGATTATTTTTTATGTAGCATTTTCATGAAAATTTAAAACTTAATACATTTCATTGCTAGGCAGTTCGTAACACAACTTAAACTAAATTGAAAAAAAAAAAAGAAAAAAACAAAATTCATTAAAATACACAGCAGGATGTTTGTAGCTTCACTATTCTCTTTCCAAAATAATAAAAATTTGATTTAATGAAAATGGGGTTTACGTATATTTTAGGCACACTTTATACTTCCATAAAAAAACTGACTACTGAACCATAGATTAGAGCAATCATTTTAGTTTTTCAAGTTCATTGTTGTTAAATCCTTTGTCTGGTAAACAAACCCAACCAAAACCATAAATTACTGCTATATAATATAATTTTTATTGTCTCTTTTTTTATTTTTTATTGTTCTGGTTTTTGTTTTTTTTTTTTTTTTTTGTTCTGTTTTTTGTTTACCAATAATATAATTCATGGAGCCATTTACAAAAAAAAAATTCTGCCAACTTTTATAATAAATAGCAAAGCAATAGATATTATGAATTTGTTTCTAAACATTGTTTTGCTTTATTTGACATCAGTGCAATTTGGGTACTTACAAATTGATGACCATGCATGTATATTTATTATTATTTAATTCCCAAGAGGACGCCGGCGTCCGCACACCTATTGTCTTTCTATTGTGTCTCTAATTACGGTATGCAAAAGGTTAAATGCTCCGCTGTTAATAAGTATGAAATTAGAATAGATACACTCTTAACATCCTAGCTGCACTTAGAGATACATAATTAAACAACTAAAGTGTCTTTTATTTTAAACTAATAACTGATTTTGTCTATAAAAACGGTTTTAGTGAGGTTCTCAGGTATGGAAGTTAACATCTAAAAATACAAATGCAGACCTAATTTCCAAAAATGATAATGTAAATGGAATGAAGTGCTATCTGGCAGAAAAAAATATTTTAACTTTAAGATTTCATTATAAAATGATAACATACTAAACAAAAACATTGTAAAAAATGGCATTTGCAGACAAAAAACTGAAGGTAGTCTAAATATTTAGTCAATAATCATATTTTGCTTATAAAATTGTGTTAAGTGGTTTCGCAAAACGCAACTCATTTTTTGTATAAAACTTACTAAATTTGAATACCAGGATTTTCTAAAAATAATACATTTTTCTTCTTAAAAAATTAATCACTTACTTGCGTATCGCCATGTCTGATTCCTAACAGCGGGTTACTCAGACAACTGAGGTCCAACAAAAAAAATCTTCCTTCACTTTCATAGCTCAATATAAACTAACTTTTTTTTTTCATAACAAATATATGTAACACTAAGATTTACTCGAAAGCCATTATAACAATAATGTTACGAATTACATGCCTTTTATTTTATGATACGATTCATAACACTCACCTATATTAAAGTAAAATATCATGTAAAATAAAGAAAATTATACTAGTATGGAACATTAGAAAATAGGTAGGAAACAGATTCTCCGTTGTGTGTACGTCTCACGGCTTCCGCAAGCATCATAGACACATCAATACACTGGATTTTAGGGCACTCCTGCATGTGCCTCTCCTGAGGGATTGTGTTTGTAACAACAACAGCTTCTAGACACGCATTATTGATCCTTGAGATGGCCGGTCCAGAGAAAATACCGTGTGTAAGTATAGCATACACTTTAATTGCTCCTGCTTCTATCAGTTTTTCAGCAGCATGACAGATAGTTCCACAAGTGTCCGCCATGTCATCAACCAGAATAGCTGTTCGGTCCTTTACGTCACCGACAAGTACCATTGAAGCCACCTCATTAGCCTTTTTCCTCTCTTTGTGAATCAGAGCAAACTCAACATTCAATCTGTCAGCAATGGATGTGACCCTTTTGGCTCCTCCAGCATCAGGAGACACCACAATACTGGTCTTCCAGTCAGGAATATTCTCTTTGATCCATTTCAAGACAGCGGGTTCAGCAAAGAGGTTATCTACAGGAATGTCAAAGAATCCTTGAATTTGAGAAGCATGGAGGTCCATTGTGATGATGTGGTCGGCGCCCGACACCGACAGGATGTTGGCGACCAGTTTAGCGGTAATGGGCGCTCTGCTCTTGTCTTTTTTGTCTTGCCGGGCGTACGGGAAGCACGGTATCACTGCTGTCACCCGAGACGCAGATGCAATTTTACACGCGTTAATCATGATCAGTAACTCCATCAGATTGTCGTTTATCTCGCCGCTGCCGCTCTGCACAATGTAAACATCCTCGCCACGTACAGATTCACCTATTTCCACGCATGTTTCCATGTTGCTAAACTTCTTGGTTACAACTTTTCCTAGATCAATGCCCAAACGATCGACGATCTTCTGCGCCAGGTCAGGGTGGGAACTCCCGCTGAACACTTTGATGTTAGGCATTCTGGTAGTTAGAGGTAAGGATACGTGATCTAATTTATTTACTACTTCTTGGATAGTTACGGTTGATTTCATCAGCACAACACCGATACGACTCTTCGACCGTCACTCGCGGTATATGCGACGGGAATAACAAGATGAACTATTTATGTGTGTCTAATTACCGATAAGAGACACCAGCGGCAACGTGGGGACCGCCGCGCCGTGCTGTAAATACGCACCGCACTTGACCACACTTCACGCGTTCGCCTTGTCTCGCACGTTTTTTATTTTACTAAAAATTGATTTGACCTGTCAAGAATGTCAAGAACATTGAACTGTTTACGTTAGGAACCGTGTGCCAAAATATTTAAAACCGTTAAACTTATATTTTACCCTTTTGTGGCTGTGTAAATATTATTTAGATTAATTTTTGAATTTATTAATGACCTAATATTTGCGGCAATATAATCAATAGCATTTTTTTATCGTTTTGAAAAAGGCATAAAAATGGATTTTGTGAAAATTAACGAGTTGGTTCTTAAAACGAACGTACCTTGTTACCGATATCGAGTTGAGTGGAAAAAACCAAAAAAATCCTTACTAGAAGCAAGCAAGCAAGTTTTTTGTAGAACCAACGAAATAAACTGTTGCAAAAAGTGTTTCCGGTGTGAAAATAGAAAAACTTAAAAACAATTGTGAAAGAAATATTTTGTATTTGGCAAAATACAGTATTGGTAGAAATGCATTATTTGTTATACTTAAATACAAAAGTACTTTGAGTTTGTTGTTGAAATTAAATTGGACATGCTCTAGTCGTACTGAAAAATCGCCTAAATATTTAAAAATACCATATTAAGTCGTGCCACTACTAAATAAAAAAATACTATGTTGTCAAAATGTCAATGTCACATTGAAATCAAAATACACCGATTTCGTCGATATAAAAAACGAAGGGTATTCAATTTTTTTGAATAAATGCTTGTATTTTTTATCACAAAATGTGACACGGTGTTGTATTTGTAATTGGGATAGCAATTAATCAAGAATAAAAAATAAGAAGCAATAATAATGGGTGACGAATCATCTAGCAGTACCAAAGATGATAAGCAGAAACTCGTACGCTGTATCGAATGGTTGCAAAAACAAAATAATGAAGACACAGAGAAGTTAGAAAATAAAAACGACATACAGTTTATTATACAAACCCATGCTGCTAGGAAGAACTTTTTATTAGCTGTGGCAGAAGACGATGCGACTGTGCCAGCTGGTGTTAATGAACCTTCACTGGAACCTCAAAATGTTGTGAGTGATACAATAGTAAACTTCACTTAATTTTATTATTCTGGTTCTCTTTTGGTACAGTGTTATGGCACTTAATTTTGTGAACTAGAAAGTTCAGCAATGACATGTCAAGGATGTTTGAAAAGTAATTACATAAATTATATTGGGAATGAATCCTATTAAAGAAACATTAACTTTATATTTAGCCAAATACAATCAATATATATACTGTGTATGCCATGTGTGTTTGCCTAATTTATGCTTGTTTGGAGGTAGTGGAACAGAGAGTAAAGTCCCACATACCTCGTTGAAAAGGGAGGATCCTCCGACCAGACAGTTGTTATATCTGGTGGGCTACTGCCCGATAGATGATTTCGGGATTGTTCTATATGTTCCAATCGCGCCACGAATCTTACTTGCACGATGCAGGATTAGTTCATTTGTGATGACATAGATGTCGCTACACTTGCATACAAAATAAAAATAAACAATATTTCCAATCCAAAAAATGTTGATTAAAGTTAAAAAAAATGCCATTCTGTGAGGCACCATGAACATGAGTTAATTTAAAACATTTTGGATGTTTAATAATAATTTTTGTTGTTTATCTTAGCCCTCTTATTCAAAAAATAATTCAACAATACCCTAAAAAAGGTTGAGTCCTCATTTATTTATTTATTAAATTGAGAATTAAAGAAATTAAAATAACAATTATTTTTTTTTGATATTTTAATTTCTATTTTAACTTTTAATAGTTTTTACAGTACAGCAATTTTTTATGCTTACAGTCTCGATATAAGCTGCGTGTCGCCAACTTGCGAATGGAATGTGAATGGCAGGGTTGTCGACTCATAGTTACTGATTATGATAAGTACCAGAAACATGTCCTCAACCACTCTTCAGACGTGCATGTCATTGAGAATGATATTGGAGGTTGGTATTGCCATGCTTTTCTTGTGGTGCATTTACATGTGTGCCCAGCCAAGGTCAATTGCCCAGCCAAGGTCAAACGCCATCCCTAGCCATTGTGTAAACCCACAATGGGTAGGGATGGCGATTGACAGAGGCGGCACCAGTAAGTGTAATTAACAAAGGGCTGATTTCACCATTCAATATAAAAACTCAGTTCAACTAAACTGAGCTCAGCGTAATCTAGTTTAAAGACCCGTGTCGTAAACATGGGCGACAACAAAAGAATTGAAACTGAGTTTAGCGTAAACTAGGTTTAATTCATAGCGGTGAAATGCAAAATGAAGCTATAATCTCGATTAGGAGCTCAAACTGCGATTTGTTTTATATAATCGCGATTAGTTTCTTGGTGAATTTGGCCCTAAGAGTCCAATAAGACTAACTTCTTTTTTAAGAATAACCATGGAGTTCTTGCCGGTTCTTCTCCATAGGAAACAACCAGTTGGAACTGTGCTCTAGTTTCTGTCATTTATAAGTGCCTATGTAGGCCTGTGTGATGTTTTGAATTGATTTGAATCATCAGCAACATAATTATGCATACAGTAGGACACTTGTTAACAAAAATGGAATATGCTCACCTCTAATTGCTCTACACCAGCTTGTAGCTAAATAACAACAGGATTGGTGACTATCCATTACACACTAAGATTTCTTTATACCTTGACAGCACTTCATTTGGGTAGTCTCAAGCCAAAAAATCTGATACTTGTTTTCCTAAAGGGTTTTTTTTCCTATGGGGTACTGTATCAACCAGTTACTATATGTATATGTTGTGGCAAGATTTTAAAAATTGATCACTTCATGATATGGCCATGTAAAACTGGCTAGATTGTTTTAAATGTTAAAGTTTGATATTTCAATCTTTTGGCCAGCTTGCTTTAGACCTTTTATTATCATTGAAATCCTACATCTGCTATAGCCAAGGTTTGACATATCACCAGATGTTAGCGTTTAAACAATCTGGTCTGTTTTGTTGGCCATATCATGATGATTCTCAGATCTGGCCAAGATATACCATGATTTTTAATTAGATAGACTAAATTGACAGCATTGGACAAAACCCAGCTGTTAATAAACAATGCCCAGATGTCTTTGAAAAATGCCCAGCTGTCTATGAATTATGCCCATTAAACTGTTGTTAAAGTTGTCACTTTGGTCCACCAAATTAACAATTATGGTATAGATTGTCCACAACCACACTGTCTATAGTATCTCCAGATCATAAATAGGCACTTACTCAATATAAAATACTGCTTCAACTAGTTAAACTAGTAACCAATCGTAATTTAATTGAAAAAATTCTAAGCAGATTGATTAGTTGCCCTTAGATCAAGCAAAACTGTAAATATGTACAGTATTTGTTTTCTATTATGAACTTACAATATTTACGGTAACATATAGGTAAACAAGTCTTAATAATAAATAATAATGATAATACTGTCATTGACATCTATTGAGAAAATAACATTGATTGAATAAGTTGTTGATATTTTGTTGTTACTGTATATCATTATAGTTATAAATAGTATGAAATATGAATGTAAGTTTTCCCTACTTTCTAGGAAAATATTGTTTGTATTTAGTTGTGCAATCTTTATGATATAATTATATTTGTGTGTTGCGGAATATTGTTCAAATTATGCTATGATGGAATTAGATTCTATATTTTTTATTATAGGTTAAAATCGGTTAAACGGGTTACAACCCGATTTTGACCTTTGTTGCATTGGTGCTTATATTAAATCAAAACAGCGGAACTCGCCTCTAGTGCGTGAACCGCTGAAATCAGGCTTTTATGTCCTAACTCCTAATTTCACTCAGTCGCAATCGGCGAATGAGGGTATTACGCAATTATTTTTTTTCGATTTAGTTCGTACGACAACGCCTGCTCTTTTCTCTGTCATTGTCTACCAGTGACTGGGTTTGCGACTGTGATGACACTGATCATAGATGTGCGAGTTTCGAGTCTAGGTTTTCTGATTGCGATGTTAGGGCGTAATGTATATTCCCTTATATATGGGTATCAATATGTTGGTGCCATGATAAATGGCGGTGGTACTAAATAGTTGGTATTGTAACCTCTTTCTTGGCCATTGAACGCCGGCGTTCGCCCACCTATTGACTTTCTATTGTGTCTAATTACGGTATTCAGAAGATTAATACCATCCTTATGCCTATGGAATAGAAGTTAAAATCGGTTGATTAGACAAAAGGTTTGTTTAAATGTCTAATCTTATTTTGAATGAATTCCTCAAGCATGATCCCAATGGCCCTTTTGCGCTGATGTGACGCATATCTTCCTTATATAATGATGTAGGTTTGTTACCTAGTGTTAATATTGCGTCATATCCTTAGGCCGTTGTTTACGGAGACGCAGCGCGTTGGGCGTTCGTCTTACATTGCGCCAGCGGGCCGCGTCATCGCTCGCGCAAATACAAACATATGGCAATGTACGACGGACCGCCTAACGCGCCGCGCAACGCGCTGCGTCTCCCTAATCTAAAACTTAGATTAAATCAAAACGGCGGAAGATAGGTGACTCGCCTCTAGCGCATGGACCGCTGAAATTGTGCCTATATGACACGATTTCACATCGGTCACGACGATCACACACATTCGGCGGCTAACGCTATTTCGCTTGCACGACAGCGCCGGCTCCTATCCCTGTGCTTGTCTATACGTGACTACAGGTAGTGTAGATGTGTGAGTTTCGAGTCCAGGTTTTCTGATTGCGATGTTAGCGCGTAACCTATCTTTCCTTATAATATATAAATGGTCATATCGCGTAAAGAAACTGTTTTTCTTTCTTATTTCTTTCTTTCCAAAAAAAATTGTTTTAGGAATAGATTCCACAAAGTCAAATCATCAGATAATTTCGCCTGCTCTAGGTGGAACGGGGGGGGGGGGGAGTAATAATAATAATAATAATATTCCACAACTATCAAACAACACCGTCTAGTCCCAAGCTAAGCTGAGCTTGTGTTATGGGTACTAGACAGCTGATAAACATACTTATATATTTCTAAACACATGCGTATTATAGATAAATAACACCTGGAGTGTCAGGCTTTTATTGATTAAAACCCACTGTTTTGAACAGTCCCGCAGTATTACACACAAATATTTATGTATAATTAATCCTTTTTATTACCAGTTGAATACGTCTGCCTCTGGGACGTATGCGGTCACAAAACATCAGACTTCAATGAGATGGTGCGTCATCTGAACTACCACGCTTACCATGGCAAGTTGTTGGCCATCGGCTTCAATGGCAGGGCCACACTGAAGCTGGCTCCGTGCAAGAAGGACTCCAGTAAACGGAACCAAATACCGCTGCAAGTTAACGATTATAACTGTATGTGGGTTGGCTGTGAGGAGAATGTTAAATATAACTCGATTCAGGTGAGTGTTTGTTTATTCACTTGTTAAATCTTTCTTTCTTTAAAAAACTTTGCTCGACACTAGGATTTACTCCTGTATCGTGGGTGCGTTCACAAACAAGTAAACTGACGTACACAAGTCACCCAGACCCGAAACATTTATCTGTAGGCTATAAAATATTTGTTCCGTGTTTGAATTGAACCTGAGACACATAGCAGCCGATCGCTCAATCACTACGCCAACCAAAAGTTTGTGGACAATGGCGAACTAAATGATCAGGCATTCTCTACCAGTTAATTAAGGGTGATAAATAGAATAACATAACCAGGTGTGTGTTATTTAATTTGTATCTGAACCTCAATAAACAGCTTGAGAAGAAAATTAAAATTTCCTTTTGACTTACCAAAAAAAACATTTGGTAAATACGTCAATTGCGTTCAAAGTCATTACTGAAAACTTAGCTGGCATTTTGACCTAAGTCAAAGATGATATTCTTGACCGAAATTGGTATTTTTAGCTAAAGCTGGTATTTTTGGCTGAAGAACCTGGTATTTTTGACTGAAAAAGGAGTTATTTTTGCCGAAGGTGGTATTTTTGGCCAAAAGCGGCAGAAGACGAAATTTTGGTCAGGCATTATTGACCATAATCTATTTATCACATATGAAATAACATTTTTCCCTTCTTTCAGCTATTCCTAGACCATGTAAAAGTCCATACAAACTATTCAGACAATATCCTTTGCTCCTGGGCTGGTTGCGGTGCCATGTTTCCTCGTAAGGAGATGTTAACAGTCCACGTCAGAAGTCATACAGGAGAAAGACTAATCGCTTGCTACCATTGTGGACAGCACTTTGCGAATAATAGGAAACTTTGCGATCATTTGAGAAGGCAGGTATGTTTTAGTCGTATTTTTATTTAGACATTAGCTTATATAGAAATGGTATGTTTTTGCAAAACAAAAGCCATATGTCATTGACATAAGATTTTTTTATATGATAGATTTGATGCATGCTCATGAAATGTAAAAAATATAGTGTTTGTTAATTTTGTATTGTCTACTATTCTGTTAGCTATTGCATAGATATTGTTAGAAAGTTAGCGTTCTGTGTTGTCAATGGCTATTGTGATGTACTAAATAAATTAAATTAATAAATAAAATATTCAGCATAGTCTGACAAATTGCACCCTTATGGCAATGATTTCTCATTACAAGTATGTAAGCAAACATGTATTTAGTATGTAGCATGTAGTTTGATAGTCTTTGCTTTAGAGATTTACTTAGCCAGTTCTTGTTTTTGCTGAAAACAACAAAAAAGATGTCTCATTTTGTTTTAAGTCCATCAGAAATTCTTCTAAATCTCACAAATTCACTATCTTACTTCCAGAATGTATATCCAACCACTCCCTACGTCTGCGAGCTATGTGGCACTCGCTGTGCCACCGAGTATCTGCTAGGCGAGCATACCCGCCAGCACATATCTACGTACGCTTGTACGCTATGCGACATGTCGGCCACGTCACCGGCTGCGTTAGCCAATCACGTGCGCTACCGACATCTGTCGCGGAAGGATACTAGGACGCATGCGTGTCCTCACTGTGAATACAAGTATGTTATACCATAACTTAACTAATAGCTAAACAAATACCGATCTTGCTGTTATTGACATAAGGTTGAAAATCAATATGCTTCTGTATAAAAATCTATAAAAGGCTATACTAATAATGCTCTTGCAATTTTATATAAGGTGTTAAAAAATTAACTGCAAGAAAAGTAAGAACTGGTTTAGAATTACAAATAAAAAAAATTGGCGAAAAAAAGATTTTTAAATAACAACCCGTTTCGGAGATATGCAATATTTTCACTTCACACAAAATTATTGAATATGCGCACTGTACCACCGCACGTGCGTCGGCGCGGCCGCCCCGCCGTTGGTACGCGTGAGTCGTTCACCCCTGTGGCACGACACGCGACGGCGCAAATTCGTAAACAGCTGATTCTAATTTTTCCATCACATTTCTCAGACTTTGGACTGGCATATTATCGAGCTTACTTACAAATAGAATATTTTATTATACCTATAGGACTATTAAAAGCACTGGTAGACTCCTAGGATTGTTTGGACAGCAGGCACTCGTCGTTGCTAACCACACCATACAGTTCACGGTAACGGTTACGTGCCGCAGCTAAACTTTGACCAGTCGTAATGTTGCACACTACCATATCTAAATACTCTCGATTGGAATACGTAAACGGCATTATTAAAAGCACGAAACTGCACGAACGCACGTATTCGCCGTAATGACACAAGAAAACACCCTTACCGCGCGACGGATTTCGGACAACTAAGGGTCGGGAGGGGTAGAGAGAGCTGCGGGAAGAGTAGCGGGCGGCGGGGGAACCGCTAGCAAGCCGCTCGCGCGCGGTACGATGGCGGCCCAAGCCGCAAGCGCAGCCCTGGGTACAGCGCACAAAAAAATATTATACTAAATTATTTTATTTATGTGAAAATATAAAAACGCTCAAAAAAAAATTTTTTTTTTTTTTGATGTGTTCGTTTTTCGATGGCGAGTAAGTGGACAAAATTCTTGCAGTTAATTTTTTAACACCTTATATATAGCCTTTTTCTTTATCCTGTAAATATACAACTTATTTCTTTAAAACACACCGTTCATTTACTACAAAACACGCTTAAACAATCCTGACTTATATTATTATTTTTAATTCATGAATTTTAGTCTTGAGTAAAAGCCACCTCCAAAATTTTCCTTTTGACTCTATCAGTTGCTTTAGTCATCCAGCCTTTTCCCGCAACTCTTTTTATTTCATCCTCCCATCTCTTCTGCTTATCCTTTAAAAAAATTTGAAATCATACTGCCAAACAATCATCGAGTTAAGATAAAAATCAATAAGTTTCTATTAGCCCAAGAGCGCATCACATTGGATGTTGATAGCGATGTTTCTTTGTCAGTGTGCTTTGCCAATTCTGTCTGCTGGATTCGTCTTATAATATAACTGTTGTAGGAGCGAAATTGAACGTGTTATCGCCTGCTACTGTAGACTATTTCCTTTTCTGATTATCGACAGTGTGTCTCTTGATTTACTTTGTGTACCCTAAAAAGGGCAGAGTGCATCCATAGTACTCAGCCATCGCGAACGGTCTTGAGCTTCGCCTCACCACAAAGTCATTATTTGCTCCTCACTTCTGCCAACCCGATGCGATGCCAGGTTTGACAGGGACGGCCACGCTTTTCCCTTGAAGATTCCAGTCTAACGCTTACTTGGTTATGGGATCGGAATCCTTTCGGAGTGTTTGTCTCCTAATAAAGTCAAAATTGGACATCCTTAACCGTATATCTTCTGTCTGTGTGCTAGCTCTTTCACAGATCCAAGTATTTATATTAATCTTTTATTTAAAAGTTTATATTAGTTTACCGGTGACTACCGCGCTATGGCTAACCACGAAAATATACTCCCAGAATGCTCCTTGACTGCATAAGTGTCACTGATAAATGAATGCGAAACCTAGGATCCCTGAATTCCCTTACAGATGCCCTGAAGAACCTGGAGGTGAGCTGGTTGGAATAAGCGCACCAAAGGTTGGCCGCTAAGACCCACGCACAATGGTCCTCATAGGTGTCTAAATGCGGAAACCACACTCTGCTAAATAATTATACACTCTCAGAATATCTATTCAAAACATTTTAATTTTTTCTTTTGTCTCCCTCAGAGCCATAACAAAATCGGACCTTCGTCAGCACATACTAACACACAAAAAGAAGAAGAAGAAAGGTAAATCAATCAAAAAGGAGAGATTTTCCGATGAAGACAATTCAGATTCTGACTGTTATGAAGTTAAGAAGGAGAAGAAAGGGAGTTCTGCTAGGAAATATGCTTGTCATTTGTGTCCGGAGAAGAGTATGATGATATTTTCGAGAGGGAATCGGTTGACAACGCATTTGGTGAAGGAGCATGGTGCCCAATGGTCGTTTGGACATAGTAGGTTTAGGTAAGATGGATTTTTGCTTGGCTTTACACGGGTATAAATGAAGTGTATGAGAAATGTTATGGAGCTCCCTTATCGAAATTATCAGATATCTGAAATAAAAATCCATGTAAGTGCGAGTCGGGTTCAGTACGGTTTTTTTTATTTCACCTGTCCGGTGTTTGGTGAAAATCACCTTTGTTGTATGGAAGCCCCACTTACCTATTTATTATAATCTGTTTTTAGTATTTGTTGTAATAGCAGCAACAGAAATACATCATTTGTGAAAATTTCAACTGTCTAGCTATTACGGTTCATGAGATATAGCCTGGTGATAGACAGACAGACAGTGGCATCTTAGTAATAGCACAATCTTTCTTTTTTTAATTTCCAGGTACCAAATGAGCGAAGACGGCATGTATAGACTGACAACTACCCGCTATGAATCCTTAGAAGTTTCCGAAAAAATAATGGACGGCTATACCAGTCCAAAGGTGCCATTAAGTAATCTTGGTTTTAAACTAAAACAAATTGCTGGTCCTACCGCAAACACGCCGAGATGTTTCGAGATCAAGTTCAAGAATGATGACATTGACATAAAGGATGATATCGATGAAATGGAAGTCGATAAAAAACCCGACAAAGAGAATAAGGTCGAAATTATGATGTGTGATGTCGATGAAGAAGGGAATATTATTAGTTCGGAAGTTATCGATAAGTCTGATTTGATACCGAAGTTAGAAAGGTAGGATTTTCTTTTTAATTTTGTAGAGGTGTGGTCTGAGGCTCAGTTTTTTGTTTATTTGTTTTGTTTTCCTGTTTATTTCTGACAAAACAAGAAATAAGATCAAAAATAAATTGAAATCTGAAAACAGCTTCAAAATTAAGTTTTCGAAAAAGGCAGATCCATCTTCTAGACGATGCAGTGTCTAGTCCGGGCAATTGCCCTGATCGTTGATTTTGGACTGTTGTTATACGTTTTAATCACGCCGAGAACACTAATACCGCGTTGCGGGATTGTAGAGTTTAAGTCTTACGTGGCGTCGTAGATACACACGCTACAGTTATTTTAAGAAGCAGCAATTAGCATTTAAAATATTGGTATGAGGAATAGTGGGGGCGTGGTGGGAACATCTCGCTATCTCTTTTGTACGCGCATAACCTAATGGCGGTGACGTCACAATTCAGTTTGTGCATAATTTTTGTTATTTTTGATAATTTCCCCTTCCGGAAGATTTTATAGGTTTGCAAGTTACTTAATTTTAAATAGGTTTGGAAAATTCTTTTTTTTTTATTTGCAATTTTAGATAGTCACTTTTTATAAGTGAACTACTATCCAATTTGGTGTAATATACTCGATTGCGTGTAAAAACTGTAGTAAAACTGGACTAAATTTTTTACAGCTGGGAGCTGTAAAAAATTTAGTCCAGTTTTACTGATGGTGTTACAGTTGTTTCTAATTGAAATATGACTGGTCAAATGTGGGTTTAAGCTGAGAGCTGGTTCGGTCGTGCCATGTTTATATTGTTTTACTATATGAAATAATTATTAAAATTAAAGATAGAGACAAATGGACAAAGGCGTCATAAAAAAAAAATCTTTGTATTGTAACAAATGTCAAGTTGACAAATCCTCATTCTTATATTTACGCATATAACCTTCTTTGGACACGTTTTGACGTTGCATTATAATAATACATAAGTATGTTTTGTCTTTATTTCATAAAGCGGCAGTTAAAATCTTATAAAAACTTAGGTTTTTAATAGATATGGCCATTTTTATAATTCTGTTGTGTAGGAATCAGTAAATAAAAAAAGGTGCGTTTTATTTTTATTGAAACGTTTTTCAATTTTTTACAATAACGAAGGCATGTAAAACACATATTTAATCATGATCGAGTAGCGTAATAAATAAGCTTTTTATATGGTATATCACATTGATGTTCCAATTAATTCGGAATAAAAGCCCATTTTTGACCTTTCTTTTGCTTCCAAATACTCCAAAAAATATTAGAATTTATTAAATCTGCGTTCAAAGCGCATTGTTTAAAATTGCGATCAAGAAGTCAAAGACTCACTTAAAAACCTCTGTAACCAGATCTTTTGATTCCTACAAAAAAAAACTGATCTTTAAAAAATTTTAAGTCTATGTTTGTCAATTTATAACGCCCGCGCCATAATGGCTGAACTAAACTTGGCATATGGACCGATGACCTGGTAAGGGTTTTTTTTTTTTTAATGGTAGTAGGTAAAATCATCCAATGACAAATCCCGCCCTTGGGTGGAGCGGGAAGTAGTGTCAGACTCTTACTGACTAAAAACCTACCCCGTTCCTTCGTTGCCTATAGTGCCGGGGCTGAGCCTTCCTCTCAGAAAACGGCCCTTGACTCCAGTAGGCTTCAACCCTGCCTGCCTGCAGTTAGCAGGCTGGGCCTCTTCGGTGTGCTGACAGCTCCTTGAGGCGCGCGGCACGCGCCGTCGACGACTTGGGCTCGGTCCGGTCGGTTACCGGACGATCGGACAGCGTGCTACCCATTGCACGCCGTCCGCGACCTGGTAAGGGTTGCAAGAATCCGACGGATGCGAGACGCACAGGACCGGTCGTTGTATCGACACTTGGGGGAGGTCTATGTTCTGCAGTGGAAATCTTTTGTCTGCGCGAAAAGGCTGGCAAAAGTGTATACCATACCTTACCAATAGGAAAATGAATGGATTGCATTATGAGACAGCAGAGCTTCAGTATTAGAAGACTAAATTGTTAGATTGTCAGTGTATTTCCAGAAGTACATATTTTTCCTATTAGTAAGGCTTTTATGACTGGAAGCTAGGAGGTTATATTACAATCAAGTGGGATCGCAGTCAAGCACTAGTTTATATAGATTAAAAAAAAAATTGTGTTATATAATGATATGAATTAGTATTCTTTTACAGACCATTTATAAAACTTGCAAATCATATTTTGTGCTTAGTTTAAATACTGATCAACGGATTCAAATTAATAAATAATTTTTAATTAATAACCTCATAGTAATCAAAGTTTTTTTTTTATAATTAACCATCTTAATTTTAAGGATAACAATTTTAAAACTTGTGACTTTTGTGAGTTGTGCTGTGCATAATAATAATATGTATTAAAAACCTCACATTTCCAAGTTCTCGAAGTCTCCGCTAAAACACTTATAGGTACAAAAGTTATTTTTACTTACAAAAAGGTTTTTGAAGTGTCCAATGTATGTATGAAATAACTATTTACAAATTATATTTTTTAACTCATTTTTGTTGAGAAAAAAT
The DNA here is from genome assembly GCA_958295575.1 of Leucania comma. Classification (NCBI taxonomy): domain Eukaryota; kingdom Metazoa; phylum Arthropoda; class Insecta; order Lepidoptera; family Noctuidae; genus Leucania; species Leucania comma. Next base: position 4,912,308 of record OY282476.1, on the reverse strand, counting down.
CACAAATGTTAACTTCCATTCCAAGACGTATCTTTTTTTTTTTAAATTAGTGATAATTAGGATTTTTTGTATAAGGAATTGTTATTGAATAAATATTAATAATAATGATATGTTTGTAAGTTGAACCTGAATGATTTTGTCGTGATTGTGATAATTTGAATAAAAATAGCATATGTATAAGGATAAACTTGTCTTTTATTTTAATAATATAATCATACAAAAAGCTAACAATCTGACAACAGTCTTAGGACTTTACAATAGTTACACATGTATATAATTTTATTATAAATATTAAGTCACAAAAAAATGCTTCAATTTTGATGGAGTAATTTTTCAAGAACTGTCAGATAATTTTTTTATAAAGCGTAAATATTTCCAAAATAAAAGTAATCGTCATATTTATTCTGCAGATAAAAGTGACGTTTGTATAAACAGTCGCAGTGCTACATGGACCTTTTGGCATTTGAATGAAATCGATAGAGGCGCTGTTGGCAAACAGTACCTAGTTGACATATCTATGGAAATTGTATTGACAAAACAAAATGGCGGCATTAGTCCCTATTTTCCGCGCGAAAAATGCTTTTCAGACTAAAAAAAAAGTTCATTTTGATAAACCATCAACAACCAGCCAGTATTTATTTAAAACCAAACTCCTTAAAACTTCCAATCAGTCGTTCAGCCTCTCTGAACCCTGACTCCACCGCTCCATGGACGCAGGTGTGTCTATGATGTGACGTTGCTTCTCCAGCAAAACATACTACTGGGAACTTGTTAGGATGGTACAGGGGTTCTGATAACTGGATAGCACCACCGCCGTTCTCTTCAGTATAGACTGTTCGGTAAGCGTAGGATCCTCGGGCGAGGGGGTTTGAGGCCCATTGTGTTCTGAAAGGGTTGAAATTAATGAATAGCTGTTTAAAAGACTGGGGTATTTACTTTAGAAGAGTATGTAGTAGATTAAAGAGTGATTTAAAAGGTGTGGGGTATTGGCCCCCGTTTCTACAAATTGTTTCGCAAAACTCATTTAAAGTCGGGCGCCTAATTGCAAATAGATTAAACAAAAAAAAAAAAATGAGTTCACGCTCTCACAAAATTCCATTTACCCAACCATCACAGACATTTAACACTTCGATCCACAACTACCCAACTTGTTCATACAAAAGTAGACTTTAAACATCGGAATTAAGGCCTATAGTGGCGTGGATGTGAGAGGACACCGGTGTCCTCTGAGCTAGGACAGATTAAGCCTGTAAAATATGTTCTTTTTGTGCTTAATTTATAACAAAAAAATTGCATAATTAAAACGTCACCTTAAAATGTTCTTAACCGGCGACACATCAAACTCTTTCTTTAAAACAACATCAATTAACTTCTGGATTCCCGCCTTCACTTCTTCAACGTCAAGTTTCTCCATGGTCTCAGCTCCTTTACCATAGATCCAAAACAGTATAATGTTAGGCTGGTAATCTATCGTCCAAAGACCATAGATCTCTGTGATCCATTTGTCGTTGGGTTTGAATTGGGCCTTGTCTTCATCACGCCATAACAAGACAAATTTAGCGGGAGATTTGGGCCACCAGGGTGTCTCGAATTCAACGTAGATTTTGTCCAGAACAGACATGTCCAGGTTTTGAATGTTGGTCACTTTTTCTGCTGGCAGTTGGGGGTGGAAGAGCTGTTCATGTCTATAAACAAAGGTTTCTGTTACAAATTACAATATTAGCCTTATAATGTTCCCACTACTGGGACTCGGGCCTCTCTAGGAGAGGAAATGGGCTGTAATCCACCACGTGGGCCCAGTGCGGGTTTGTGTATGTTACATATCTTTGATTTGTTGGTTCTAGGGCATGCCAGTTTCCTTACGATGTTTTTTTTTCCTTCATCGTGTTGAGAGCAGTTTTGATGAAACAATTACACAGTAAAGTGACTGCCTGGGTTTGAACCTGCGTTGTACAACTTGTAAGTCGGGCCATTACCACTGGGCCACTATTGATCTTAGGTGTCAGTTAATCTGTGGTTTTCTCGAAAAAACAAAATTTCTTCATTTGGCACAGAAATGATGTTAATACCCGTATTTATAAAGAAGTAATTACTTGTTACTAAGTAAATGTTATTAATTCATTACTTGAGGCTAAAAATCTTCATTCAAAATTAAAAAATTTCTTAACTACTTATAGAATATTTTTATTATTTATTTTTACTTAAGTAGTTACTTTTACTCAAGTAATTAGTTTTACTTGTTTATAAATACGGGTGTCAGAGTTCTTTAGAATTCTAAAGGATTTCAACTGAAATTATTTATTTATTTAATCTTCATGTACAATAGTGGTACATAGGCGGACTTAATGCAACAAGGCATTCTCTACCAATCAACCTTTATTTTACCTTTCAAAATTCTTCTACCTTTTAAGAAACGAGAGTAGTTCTTTCTAGTGATAATTTAGAAAAATACATTTATTCTAAGTCCAATTTTGAGACACTACGTAAATCATACAGCCATCTCAACCGGCGATCGGTGGCAACGGCCTCTCGCTCCGGGCTCTGCTACAGGCCATGGTGCGGAGCGAGGAGGAATGGCAGGAAGGCGCCTCCTTCTGCGAAACAGTAATGCTAGCGAAGGTGCACAATCCCCCAGCTCTGGCGTGTGGAATACAGGCCGTCGCGTCAACTCGGGCCTGGTCCTTATCGAATGGCGAGCTTCCCATTATTCGCCGTCTGCAAGGCCGCGCCTAGGGTGGCTGGGAGTCTCCCCGTGATTCCCGACGCCCTGGTTGTCACCTGCGAGGGCTGGAACTTAAGGACTCTCCTCACGCTTTCGGCTACGGCCTGTGCTTGCATTACTACTTCGCAGAAGGTTACTGCTTCTCATTCCTTTTCGTTTCAGTGACTACCTGGTTTCCGACCGGCAAGACTTCATCATCCCGCTCTAATACGGAACTTTTAACTGAATAGTATGGGTATACCAACTACGCGAATCAGCCTACTTCTTTAGGCAGTATAGACGTGATATTTGAATAGGTAACGAAAGATTACTTTCAGGAAACAAGGAAGCGAATTTTCCTAATAAATAAAACACTCCTCACCTCTCCTTCAGAACTCCAACAGACACGGTAATAATAACGCTCTTAGCCGCATACGAGCTTCCATCCTTACACTTCACTTCCACCAGTGGGTTGCTAGGGTTGACGCCCCAGTGTATGTTTTCTACCTCTTTGTTGAAGAGTATCTGCAGGGGTATCTCCTTGGACGGGTCGGGGTATTTGTTCTGGTAAATAAGGGATAAAAATCAATAATGCTAACGGTTAACAAAAGTAGGCAAAGGACAGTAATTGTTACGTATCGTGCGTCTCTGTAATTCAACACCAGATGAGCTGTTAAACGTGGTAGTTGGCATGGAATGTTCAGTTTAGATGTTGTACATAAGAGACGACTAATTAGGTCATCCACGGAACTCATGAACCTTGTGTCGATGCCTATCCATCAGCAAAGGAAATTTATATCCAGATTAGGGCTTTCAAATGCCAGTATCAGTTACCGGTATTACTATAAATACCGGTATCAAAACCGTGATCACGGTATTGAACATAAGTTCACTTATGACATTGATAAAACCAGTAAAATACGTCTTTTTATTTTCAAATCCGCCTATAAATATTACAGTTTCTTTCTAAAAGTAACCGAGTTTTACCTCTAAAGTGTACCATCGTGAATGTAACGAAAAACTTCGGAGATCAACCATGAAGTTCTTCAATAAATAGCAAATCTTCAGCAAATGCTGAAATCGCATGTCTGTTTACTGTTAATGCAATTTCATAACATATGAGTAACATAACTCCAGTAAGATCTGAAAGGGTACCAAAGATGTGTAAAATTCACTCTAGTCTTCACTAATTATGTTCAAATTATTTTGTTTTTTTTTTTTGTGCTGGTTTAAGTTATAACACCATAGTAATCTTTTAGATAATTCAAATAACTATGGGTATTTTTTCAATTCCATACGTAACTTACCAGTTAACACATTTAATTTTAGCTGTGGGGTCTATCAAGTGAAAAATTAAAAGCTTTTTACAAAAAATACAAAATTCGAATGCAAAAAAACGAAAACTAAAAATTGTAAAATAACTTTCGAAAGTCGATGTCAAAAAACGAAAAAGCAAAACTAGAAACACAGACTTCCAGACTTAAACGTTATTTTGCTTTGAATACGGCTTAATTTCGGGAATCGGCTTAAGAGGTGCGACAGGTCTTTTTAGGCTTGAACTTCTCCCGCTCTAGGGTGGAGCAAGAGGGCGTGTCAGACATTTAGGGGCTAAAACCCACCTTCAGCAGGCATCGGCACTGCTGGGCCCCTACGGTTTTGCTTCTTAGAGGCATGCGTGGAACCCTATACGCCCTCGAAGACATGGACTAGGTCCTTACTGCACGGGAGGATGGTGCGCTTGTCGTTCGCAAGCCCATGTCTTCGGTAGCCGGGAATTGCCCTACTACTTCTGACGCCCAGCTTTTCTTGTCGCTGGGGAATGAAGATGTTCGTTCTCTTACGCTTGCGGCCATCGCCTTCGCTAGCATTATTGCAGAAGGAGGCAACCGCATCCCATTCCCTCTCGCCTAAGACCATTGCCTGACTCAGGGTCCGGCGCGATAAATCGCCGCTGCCGATCGCCTTCACGAAGACACGGTGGTGCTACAGCAAAACGATGCACACCTACACCGTATGCTCCTGGCTGGCAATACCTGACACTGGGGCGTTTCTTTCGCCTGAATCCAAAACAAGAACCTCCCGAACTCGCCATACCCGATGAGGACCTGTGTGATGTGAAAAGAAAGGACGCCATGGCACATCTCGTCACTTTTTAAAGAGGAGATTTATCGCCGCGACTGTGGCGTGCTCAGCGTGAAAAGGAGAGCCAAACATTTGAGTTGGTACTTGCTCTTGCAAAAATAAGTGTGAGAGTGACATCACATCGTAAATTATAACACATAATACAATTTCCTTCTACTTATTACTACAAATCGCAATAAAATATACTAATGTTTGTAATACCGTGATCACGGTATTGGCTTGTCAATAATTAAAAAAATACCAAAATATATCCGGGATCACGGTATTACGGGATCCCGGAATACCGATATTGAAAGCCCTAGTCCAGATAGATCATCGATTCTTCCACGAAGTTCCAGTTCCAGTTTAAAAAACCTGTAAAATATTGCCCACATTCCTCCACAAGGAAAATGAGGAGTCACATGACAGAAACCATATCCAACTTACTGTCAAAACATCAAGAATGGTCTTGAATCCTCTTCCCTTCCAGTTCAGGAATTGATCACCCTCACATTCCCAAAACTCCGACAGCACTTTCAAGGACTTCGCTTTCTTTGGATCGTCCTGACCTCCCAGGTGGTTGTTCCTTTCAAACCATTCGATGAACGAGCTGGATAGTTCTGGGTCTTCCTTCAGTTCGTCGTTGGAGTTCACTCTGGGAATTAAGAATAAATTAAAGCGAAGAGCATGTAAGTAATAAAATATGTTGGACACCCTGAACTTAGGCATTCCGAACTATGCGCATACTCGAAAAAATACGTAATTGTCACACGATTCTTAAAAAGAATTACTGCGCAGCCGATTGTTCGAAGTTCGGAGCGGTCAAAATATTTCAGCCGTACCCACTGTAGAACATATCGTGAAATTTTCGTCTGGCTGGAAGGACTGGATATTTAAGCTTTTTGCTATAGGACTAAATACTTTATGACAATAGAACTGAAAATGAATTGATGGCATTTTGATCATACGACTAAAGGGAATTTCCCGAAGTAGTAACATCATTTTTTTTTTGACGTAAACTTTACTTAGTGCTTGACTGCGATCCCACCTGATGGTAAGCTGTGGTGCAATCGTTGATGGTGAGGCGCGCTAGTGTATTAAAAGCCTATTCACTCGAGCCTTGAAGACACTTAAATGTTATTAAAATCGGACGGGAAGATCATACTAAAACCTCAAAATCATGGGCATTTTTTTTTAAATCATCAAAGTCCTCTCCTGCTCTTGGTGGAGGGTTTACTGACTAAAACCCACCCATTTTCCTTCAGTGGCCCTTAGGGTTGTAGGGCCGCGGTACTTCTTTCAAAAATCCCGCATACTTCATATACTGAAATCGTTAACATGCAAGAGGTTTTCTACAGGTAATGGGACAAGAAGCTTTTGAGTTACTGGCTGATATTTTTTATTTTTTCCTGTAAGCATAGCATAATCAGCCTTATAATGTTCCCACTGCTAATACTCAGGCCTCCTCTCTAGGAGAAGGAATGGGCCGTAATCCACCACGCGCGCTCAGGGCGAATATGTCATGTCTTCGAATTTTTGGTTTCAGGACACGCCGGTTTCCTCACGATGTTTTCTCTCACCATTTCGAGAGATGAAATAAATGACAAAGTAATATGCGCCTGACTGGGTTTCAACCCGCGACCTACAACTCGTAAGTCGAGGCCGTTACCAGTGGGCCATTACTATATGTCGCTGTTCTTTCCTATGTTAGAAGATTAAAAATTGCCTGGTTAGCTTATTAACACAAATTTTTTGTTTACTAACGCGCCCTTCACAAACTGCGAAATGGATTGCTTGATGTTCTTGTCAGCACCTTCCACCGTGTCTCTCAAAGCCTTCAGGATGCCATTGGCTTTGTCTTCAGACACCAGCTCGCCGTTAGACTGCACGTAGAAGTATGTATCAGGATCTGATCTGCCCAGAAGACCTAATGGGTTGACCATTTCGAAGATAATGTTGTCTTTCTCTCCTTGGCACCTAGAAATGGTTACAATGTTATTGATATACATCGATTAGAAGATACGGGGCTAATAGCACTCTCAACAACGGTCCAAAAACGGTCACTAGCGGAAAGTGATGTCGACTCGCAATAGTCGCAACAAAGGGGCAACATATCTGAGGTGCTTGAAGAATGAAGAGGAAGTGAGGAAGAACGGTCAAGGTCACCAGCACCTACAAGGATTCTACTCGACAAAATACACAAGCGCAATTCTGCTAATATCTCATTTATGGATATGGAGCTATATAGACAATCGAATGTATCGTTGACATTCATGAATCAGAATTGGAATATTAATCGTCGAAGAAACAATCTTGCATCTTTTAATGATAAAAATGGCGACTATGGTATGGACATACGGGTTTAGACATAGCTATATAGTTATGATTTTTCATATCTATGTATAAGATAATCACAGTGAAAAGATCAAGTGATCAAGTATTATCTTACCAAGCACCGCCAATGTCAATAGGTTTTCCTGCAAAATCCGCAGTATAGACTCTGCCGCCGATCCTGTTGCTGGCTTCAAGACCCAGGACCTGAAGACCAGCGTCGTGCAGCTTCCGCATCGCCGCGATGCCAGCCGCGCCGCACCCGATCACAATAACGTCCATTATTCGCCTGGAAAATGTGAATTCAGAACTTAAATATTTACTGGCCGATTTTCTCAAGTTTATAAGCTTCAGTCCAATGACCAAACCTTTTTAGTGATGCTGATTTTTATAGAATCTTTGACCCAGTATCTGACGACTAACTTCAGTGCTAAAACATTAGTTTTCCAAGCGAGAAAAAGAGATGGAGCTATATAAGGTGTATAGCTCCATCCCTTTCTTCGAACGACTGACATTTTAAAACGTCACGGTAAGTCCCCTGTATATAAAAGATCTGTCCATCCTTATATCAAAAATAGTCTATCGAGTATGGAAGGCTTATTAATAGTTTTGTTTATTATAGATTGGCTCGCGTTTGTCCATTATTTCACCTGATGATGGTACTATCAAAGACACTTCCGCCTGACCACCGCTAAGTTCATTTTTGCTTGCACTCGAAACAAAAACTACAACGAGTTTGGTTTGGCGCTTGGCCGCAGGGTTCAACCCACGGATATCGAGGGATATGCCTTGGGGGCGTGGCACGTGGCGCTTCGATTTGGTCAAACGACCCTTATAATCGAACAGCGGTTGTACGCTTCATTCATTCGCTTTGCAATTGCGTACTAACAGGGTACTACTGATGCGTAAAAAACCAAAATGCCGAGTTGTGCAGTAATTATATGCAAAATAGGTCACATACCATCAATCTGAAGACAAATGGCGTATCCTGCCACCGGTAATTAAACAATTATGTCACTGTTTTATATTTTAAATAATTTTTTAAATATTTCACGAACTCAAGTTCGGAACGACACGAACTAGACCGAACTAGCCCGAATCTTCCCGAACGCAATGACCGTTCAAGATTTAGAGAGGTGCAATCGAGTGCGTGAGGCTGATTTTATCGATATGCATATTATTCGCAGTTCAGTATATTTTTTTACATTTCTATGAATATTGTCGTATTACATGTATAGTAAGAGTTAAATTAGTAATTGAATGAATGTTGTTTGAACGAAATTAAGGTATTGTTATTTCAATACTCGTGAACTTAAATTGACATTATATCTAAAGATTGAGATGATCAAAAATTATAGTACAATATGATAAGTAGCATGATAATCAATTATATTTTTATATAGTTATTTGGTTTTGGTCAAAAGTTACAATATTTTGTGTTCGCTATGCAAAACTGTTAAATTATTATTTTTTAAATCTGGATATTTGGTGTTTTCGTACGCCCTAGTTGTAGTGGAGCCGGACCAGCATTGATCCAAGCATTTTTATCTTGAATATAATTCTCCAACTTATAATAATACAATTTCTATTCCAAATCCTTCTGTTTTCATGCAGTACGACTATGTAACTCACTTCCAGCAAAGATTTGTGATGACAAAAATATCTTTTTTTGCGATTCGGAAACGTCTTTGAGAAATTTTGGAATTGAACCATTTACATAGGTAAATTTGTACGGAATCCTCGGTGCGCGAGTCGGATTCACACTTGACCAGTATTTTTTTGTTAGATGTATTTATTTTGAGTGGTTAGTGTGAGTTATTTCATCCTAACTAATTCGATCCTGTCAGCATCAACTACCTACAATTTGATTAAAATTAAAACGAGTTTGCTAGATGACGCTATTTTGATTCTAAAGAAATTTATGTTAACGCTAGCGAGTTTGAATACGTGTATAAAATTTACCTAAATGTTTAAACCAACACTGAATGTAGGTAGTCACATAAGATTAAAATCATATAGTTAAGATTAAGTAATGTATTGTATAATAATACAGCATGATATTTAACAGAGAACGTTCCCTTTAACCGGTAATATGATATAAAAAAACTTATTCCTATTTTATTTTATAATCATTACTCTCTTTTCGGATAAGTATATAAAAAAGAAATTATTTAAAGAAAATTAGACGAAGTAATTATATTACAAGAATATGCTGAAATTAAATATCGATAACAATTATCGACAATCGGTTCGATTTCTTAATTGTATGCGTGTGCATTGAATGTTTCCGTGCTTACAAGCGAATGCCTCACCCATTCTATTTATGTGTGCTATTAGAAATTGATTTAGTGTAGCTGCTTTCTTCTTAGTGTGCGTGTACAAATTTTGAGTGTGTGTCGTAAATACAGTATTTGTGAATGTTGTAATTATTTTGGTGGGAGATAAGCGGTTGCGCAAGGATTTCTTATTATTTTGCAATGAAGGCATATCTCCGGATATCTATGGTTCAACCGAATTTTTTTTTAAAGATTAGGTGGAAATGACCGTGATACTTGATAGTACTTATCGAAATGTTGATGTCGTCGATGACAGAGCACGTTTCTCTAGAACTTAACCTGTTCGCACAGATCTCGATTATAAAGCACTAATCAATATTAAGACTAAAGACCTATTAGCAGCCCTGTAGCTATTTTTCCCCTAAAAAGATATCCAGAAATAAAAACTCCTAATAACATGAATAAATAAGGTGCGTTGGGGTAAGATCGATGCTGGGGTAATAACGTATAGGTTAAATATCTCACTTAATTAGCTATATTTTTAATGCTATCCACATTACGTGCCACGTCATAATGATGTGCTGCCGTACAATGTAGCTAGTATTAAAATATGTAGCCCAATAAGTGAGATATTTGATTTATATGTTTTTACCCCAGCGTCGGTTAAGACCGAACACACTATATTTACTCACGCCACTTTTGCAAATTAAAAAGACTCCTTGTATCTCACAAATAACAATGCCACTAAACAGCAGAATATAAACAAAAGATTGCAGTGGCGGAACTACAGGGTGGCAAGGCTGGCAAAATGCCAAGAGCGCCCTGTCCGATAGGGCCCCTAGTCATTAAACTGTGGCGGACTGATCCCCGTTAGGAGGTGTTACGCGGTAGCGGGTCGTACCCTGCTAAGCTACCGAGCCCTGGGACAGTTCAACCCAATGTTGACGTACGCTGCCTGACAGATCCGCTGAGACGCCGCGAGCTCAAAAGAAGTAACAAAGAATATTTTTTTTTAAATCTTTGTGACGCGATTTTTTTAGGGGGCCCCATCCAATAAATTTGCCACGGGCCTCGAATTACATAGTTACGCCACTGAAAGATTCATCTGTTTATTCATTCAATATCTCACGTTATTTCTTCTTAGGTAATATCTGTAATCGTGGAACCACGATGTTATCAATTTTTGCCGCTGTTTTATGGATATATTATGACTGTACTTTTTAAAAAAGTATCATAGCTCATCTGTAACTATAGGTAGGTTTTTTTTTTTAAGTAGGTAAAATAACAATAGCAAAAGTAAAGAAAACCTATAGGTTTGAATTTGTAATGACATGTTATATTATAATCCAATGATAATACATACGAATACTTGATTAAATTGATAATATAAAATTGAATAATAATAATGTATAAATTTATCTAGTAATTTAAAGCAAAATTGTAAGAGTAATAATCAGATAATAATTTTTAAATATTTGCATGCCGAACGGTAAAATGTGGCTGAGCTGTAATGTAATCCTAAGAACTACTATGTACTACTATGTCGTCTATCATTGTTTTTCTTTTTAATAAGTTTTTTTTTATAAGCTGTAAGTCCTCCAAGCTGTATTAAATAAATAAATAAATAAGTACTACCCATATTTGCAAAATAAAATTCTATTCTATTCTATTCTATCATCCAATGATATCTCCCGCCCTTGGCCGGAGCGGGAGATAGTGTCAGACTCTTACTGACTAAAAACCTACCCCGTTCCTCCTTTGCCTTGGTTCCAGGGCCCTGGGCCCTGGTATGCATTTTCATACCTCCCCAGAGCCCCAGATTAGGCTTCGACCCTACTGGGCACCTACAGTTTGCTGACGACTCCTTGAGGCTCGCGGGAACAGTGCGCCGTAAACGACTTGGGCTCGGTCCGGGCTGTTATCGGACGGACGGACAGCGAGCTACCCATTGCCCGCCGTCCCCAAGCCCGCGCCTACGGCCGGAAATTGGGATCGGAATTACGGCGGCGGCTGCGGCGTGAGCGCCGTTGCCTGATGCGGTCGGCCTCCTCCTTTACTAGCATTACTGCTTCGCAGAAGGAGGCGACCGCCTGCCACTCCTCTTCGCTCCGGACCATGGCCTGTACCAAGGCCCGGCGTGAGAGATCATCTCGAGAAATTCATTTTCCCTTTTCAAAGCAGTTAGTTCCTTTTTACGCAAATTTATATGTACTAGCTTATGCCAGCGGCTTCGCCCGCGCGAATGTCGTTTTATCCCCATAAGGTTGGAGTTTTGTAAAATCCGTTCTTATCGGCTGTCTACACCCTATAAGAAACCTAGCTGGCAAATTTTCTGTGATTTCGTGATTAATCAGTGAGTGGTATTTCGCTTTTATATATACACCATTTTTTAGTCGTTTTACTCCCGCGAAGGGTCGATTTGGTACATAAAACCCTATCGATTTGTAAAGATAAAAATGAAAAGTAAAGTACTTTTTTTTTAAACTCGTATTAATTACGCATGTACGAAATTGATTTCTTTAAGTAAACGTCAGCTGATCGAGGCCAATGAACTGTAGGTAGTTATTACGCAATGACCGACAACTCCCTACAAGGTCATTGACTCGTTTACTTAAAGAAAATAAATTCGTACATGCGTATATTGATTCGAGTTTTAGAAAAAAATATATTTTATAATTTTATCTTTATAAATCGTAGCTATAGCTAATAGCTATACTTAATATACTAAACGGACTGTCTCTAGATCAGTTAAATTTCGAATTTGTCTAGCAGCGTATGCTGCAGAGCTAAGTTTTTTAGATAATTAGTGTATTATATGTGGGCCCCACTGAAGCTTAGCGTCTAGAGTTATGCCCAAGAGCACTGTAGTATCTTCAGGACTCAACTCTTTACCTTTGATTAGCACACTAGTTTCTACTTGCCTAACATGAGGCATGGTAAACTTAATAAAGTCTGTCTAACGAAAACGTGACCTGGAGTTTTTTTTTTTAAATTAAATTGGCAACATAATGTTTCCGTCAAAAGCACGTCAAAGTCTGTGGTTGGAATTGGCAGTATTTTGTAACAAAGATTAATTTTAAAAATATAATTGCTTATCATGGCTAAAACAATAAAAAGTTATGTAGGAAAGCTGTGAAATATTATGATCAGTAAGTTTAAAGAAAAACAAGAAGAGAAAGTAGTTGTTTTCAAAGAAAAACAATAATTTTTATATACGATCTCGGGTTTTTAAGTTAGTATGACATTATAATCTTGATCATTGTTGACTGAATTAGATATATTTTAAGATATGATAATATTTTTTCTTATGTTTATAGATAATTTTGAAGATATTCAAGGACTGCGCGAAATAAATAAAAAAAATTGAATCGTTAAGGAATTTGGAGAAAAAACCTTTACACTTAAAACTAAGCTTTAAGAAGAAATATCTTCACTACCGTGCTTTATACGTTCAAAAGTGGTCGAATTGATGTGATGAAATAGCGTACTTTGAGGATGATAAAATTCAACATTTTGTGTTATTGACCTTTTCCCGTGACTTTCTTGATAGAATAGTAATATACTAATAAATAAATCTTTACTCGTTTTTGTATTGTATTGGTTATTATAGCTATCCAGTATTGTTCTACTGCTGTGCAAAAGCCATCCACTCTTTCTAATGGTCTCAGTCCCTTACTCACATTCCATTTATTAAGAAAGACATCCAGGTCGGTTGGCAAACCTTGAGTTTAGACTTTTGGATGTTAGTCAAAGACCAAGTCTCTATACACTATAGGTCAAATGAGGAGATTACACATGTCCATGCTTACGCTTGAGTGATATGGGCAAAGTGCCCTTAAATAGTTCCTTGATGGACCAGTAACTTTTTCAGGTATTTTCTGTTCGACACGTTATTTCTTTGTCTTATCTGGCCCAGAAAGAGACTACTTGGCCCAAGTAGACAATAATATATTTTAAGACGTATTGTATATTCTGTCCGCCTACGTGTACGTTCCTTTTGGAGCTGCTGGATATGATTTTGGTCTTCAGCATTTTTATATGTAGACCAACCAGCATTTGCTCTAGTCCTGTGGCTGTAGGAGAGAAGGACAATATTATCAGAGAAACGCAAATTACTTAACTTAGCTTCGCTGATGACAATGCCCTTCTCTTCCCATTCGACTGCTAATGTCTGAAAGAAGTGGTGAATAACTTTGGGAACAACGGGACTTTGACTTTGACTCCCTTAAGAGTTTTAAACAAAGGATCTTCTCAAACTTTCTGGAAGAAGTATGTGTGGATTCTATTTTTTGTTTTGTGAGGGAATTGAATATTTCTGAGTGTGTGATGCTGTTAAAAGGGTGAATTTCCCAAATGAGTAATTTTTTTGTCTTCGGTGAAATTAGTATTTGAAAAAAGAATTTTAAAAAGTGTGTTATTTCTCATGTCGCTGTTCTCATATCGCTGTAATCGGTGGTCTTTATTACCACCGATGTGATAATTTACACCGAAATGATACGAAAAATTCAATCGGTGTCTTAAATCTAATATCGGTGTTTTGATTCATGATCAAAGCACAGATTTGTCACATCGGTGGATTGCTTTATCATATCAATAGATCATTTTATCATCTCGGTGAGTCGTTTTATCATATCGGTAGATCCCGTGTCATTTCGTTAAGTATACAAAGAAACAAATAAATTACCACGACACCACTGGGTAGTAGATGTGGCCTCCCCTAATGATACATTATACATCTTTTGATATATAACAATAATAATTGTTAAACCTAGAAGGCTACAATGTTATAAGTGCACACACGGCAAAACAATTAGCTGGATCGTTCACAGTAATAAATGTGTGTTGTGCAATTTTAACCTATAAATTTTTTATTTATTTTTTATACTTCATTTTAATAAAAACAATGATAATAAAAATAAACATTCTTTTTTTTAAATTCTAAGTACCTATAGTAAAAAAGAAGAGAAGAAAGTAAATATAATAAAATAGGTATATAATTTCAAAAAATATATTTTAATTGGATTTCTAAGAACTCAGTTCTCTTTGGATGTGATCTACTTATATAAGACCCTCAGTTCAGGCCTACAGTTCTAATTCACCCTTCTAAAAATATATAGGCACCTACTAACTATTTCCTTTTAGATGTAAAAAGGTGGATAGATTACCATATCGCTGGATATGTATACCATTTCGGTGGATACACATATTATATCGGTGTACAGAAAAAATAATCGGTGCCGGTTTGTCACATCGGTGGAAAACAGAAATCAAACTGAATTTTCTCCTTAGTCTTAAATGTTACGTTGATGATATTAAATTTTGGGATATTTAATGTCCTAAAGATTACATAAAACCTGAAAAGCATACAAAAAAAATATAAATGAAAAAGTTCACCGATATGATAAAAAAAATGGCATTTGTTGAAATTCACCCAAAAGCGTATTGGTTGAGTATATTTATTTCTAAACATTTTGTGTTCCTCATATTAGGAATATAGTTCGTCAAAAAGAATTATACGAATCGATTGTCGCAAATACAAAAAAATACTAAAGTATCAAAAAATTTTTCTCCTAGTATGACAGTAAAACCATATTCAATATTTTTTTATTTGACCTCATTTTCTCAGGTCGCGCTTTCGTTAGACAGACTCTATATTTAGTTTTTTTTCATTAAGAAGAAAGTTATTTACTCTAAAGCGGACTTACGAGTATACATAATTATTATTAGGTAAGTTTGTTACTTTCAAGATTTTATAAGTTTTGTTAGGGACTTAGGTAATTTAAGGCGATTGTTCGAAAAACTTACCGCTGCGCTAGAACGCAAATGGCGTCCTTTCAAAATTCTTTTTGACAATATTCTTTTTTTTAAACTCGAGTTATGTTTACCTTATTTATAATGTGCCATTACTTCTAAAGTCTCTAAAGTGGTACCGATGAAAGAAAAAATTCTACGATTGTGTAATAATAAACAAAATAATTATATTCTATTGGTACTCACTCTAACTTTTGCCCAAATCCACTCCTTGACTGCTGTTGATAACACTGATGTCAACCGCCTGTCTGTTGAGCTATTCGAATAAGACGGAAATAAATTTGACCTTCTACATAGTGCCTCTTGTGTTATGTGTGACTAACTTCAGTTTAGAATTTGATAAAGAGATTATTTTTTATAGATAGATTTAAATTTGGTCTGAAGTTCGTACGATCTCAAGCAAGGACAGTGACATCCAGTGGCGTAGCTAGGCGTGGGCGAAGTGGCCCCATGCCTACGACCTCGCACTCAAAGGGGCCTCATACGATGAAGAGCGAGGGTTGTTTAAGTGTGAGCTTTAAACATTATGTAACAAACTATTATTATTATTTATAAATTCGTGCTCTTGTATTCACAAAAAGATGGCAAGATCACTGCATTCATCGTCCTCTTAGTTTTATCTAACTAGCTTGGGGTCGGCTTCCACTGTCTAAACAGATGCGGCTGCTACCCCCTGTTAGGCCGTGTTTACGGAGACGTGGCGCGTTGGGCGTTTCGTTGTACATTGCAGCAGCGGGCCGCGTCATCGCTCGCGTAAACACAAACATATGGCCATGCACGACGGATCGCCCGACGCGCCGCGCAACGCGCCGCGTCTTCGTAAACACGGCCTTAGGGTTTATATGTGGATGCCAAAGGAAAGACCGTACTAAAGATTTCAATTATAAATGTTTATTGTTCCTTTCATTATATACTGAAAGGTGTGTTCCAGCAATAAGTTGTACTTTTGTGTACAAAGCTGACCGGTCTATGTTATCCTCTCATATCTATTAATATTTTAGTATGAAAATATTGTAGAAACAATCCCTTTTTTAAAAGAGTAACCATGGAGTTTCTTGCCCGTTCTTATCCATAGGAAACGACCAATTGATACCGTGCGCTAGCTTCTGAAGTTTTATAAGTGCCCATGTAGACCTATGTAAAATAAACGATTTTGAGTTTTTTTTTAATATTAGGTAAATGAATCGTAAAAAAAAAAAAACATGAATCGTGTGCCCCTAAGCAAGGGTAATGGAATACACTAACTGTAACCACACTAGGGTCTACTACACTACACTACACTACTTTTCAGTCAAGTGTTGACAAGGGGCTCAGATGAATTAAATATAATATTTAATGGTTAGAAAGAAAAAGACCAGAAAGAGAAGAGAAGAAGAAGGAGAAGAGAGAGTGTTGGATGAGGATGGATTTGTTTTTGTTATACTCCAACAGTTTTACATGGAGCGGTTGCCTATCAGACCAGGCATTGATTGATCTTGTGAAAAAAATAGTACAGAAGGCCTCGCTGATGTGCCTACGCCCACGCCTAGATTAGTCCACGCTACGCTTTTTGTGCCATTCGAGAATTGGATTGGTTTCTCTGGTAGCCAGAACATGGGTTTTTCCGTCTTCATGAAAGACGGAAAAGCCTTGATAGTTTATGATGCATGATTGCATCTGTCGTGTCTCTTTTTGTGCTCTTTTTTTTTCGTGCTCTTTTATATAGCAACACTCAAGAGAGATACCATAGGAAACGACCAATTGATAAAATAGCAAAATCTTATAACTACTGGCTGGGCTGCAATGTAACCAAACTTTTATAGCAACATCGCTGTTCGCATCGCTTGCCATGCCAATTTTATATAAGTTGGGGCTTCCGTGCCGCAGTTTTCGTACCTACCGGGCCCGGTGGATATCTAAAAGGGCACCGGGCCCGGACGGGCCCGGTTTGCAATCCCTAATTGTAATATTTAAATTTCGTCAACTTTCATTTGCTGACGTTTACTTAAAGAAATCTCGACGTCTCGACTCTACGTCTTCATGAAAGACGGAAAAGCCTTGATAGTTTATGATGCATGATTGCATCTGTCGTGTCTCTTTTTATGCTCTTTTTTTTCGTGCTCTTTTATGTAGCAACATTCAAGAGAGATGCCATAGATTGTCCTTCTAGTTTACTCTATAGTTCCGCAACCCCGAAAAGTTGAGCGGCGCACGTGTCGTGACTTGTCGAGTGAATCAACGGTCGGCGCTCCACCTAAGTTTGGAGATGCAACGTCGGGGCGAAACTCCGCTGCCGCGACAAGTCGCGGAATAGCGGACAGAGCTCCGGCGGGATCTCATGGTGAAATGGCGAGAGCGACTGTCGCAACCTCGTGCTGGGCACGCCACGATCGAGGCGGTAAGGCCCCTCTTTGAGGCGTGGCTGGAAAGGCCCCACGGCGTCGTCACCTTCCGTTTGGCGCAGGTGCTGACCGAACACGGCAAGTTCGGTCGGTACCTGTACAAGATTCGTGCGGAGACGACGCCCGGGTGTCGCCACTGTGCGGACCGCCCGGTGGACACGGTGGAGCACACAGTCGAGGTGTGCCCCGCTTGGGAAGAGCATCGCCGTGTCCTCGTGGGGGCGATTGGCGGCGATCTCTCGCGCCGGGGCTTGGTTCAAGCCATGCTCCGGAGCGAGGAGGAGTGGCAGGCGGTCGCCTCCTTTTGCGAAGCAGTAATGCTAGCAAAGGAGGAGGCCGACCGCATTAGGTAAAGGCGCACACGCCGCCGCCGCCGCCGGGTTTCCGATCCCGATTTCCGGCCACCGTAGGCGCGGGCTCGCGGACGGTGGGCAATGGGTAGCTCGCTGTCCGTCTGTCCGGTAACAGACCGGTCCGAGCTCAGGTTGTCTACGGCGCGCACCGTTCCCGCGCGCCTCAAGGAGTTGTCAGCAAACTGTAGGGGTCCAGCAGGGCCGAAGCCTACTGGGGCCAAAGGTTATGTGAGACTGTCACCACGGGCCCCGGTAAAGGCAACGAATGGAAAGGTAGGTTTTTAGTCAGTAAAAGTCTGACACTATTTCCCGCCCCACCCAAGGGCGGGATTTGTCATTGGATGATTTTACCTACCCAAAAAAAAAAACCTAAGTTGAGTATTTTTGGGTTTTCCGGGGCCGGGAGTAGCTGGCGTCTTCATTGACTATGGGAATCGTCCGTAAGTTACAGGAATAAATCCCACATGATGATCCTCACTGTACGGCCAAGTGTGGGTTCTTACGGTGATCACCAAGTTATGATCTAACCAGAGTGGCTGGGTTAGATTATCATCGATGGGTGTGATCGTATAATGATCCTGGTGCGTATCGCCGGATTCGATGAACTCATTGAAGTTTTATGACTGTTCAGGCTGCTTAGGTGAGAGCGGTAGAAACCTGATGATGAAAATGTTCCTTTGATCCTCTCGGTTGAGAGCGGTAGGAACATGATTATGTAAATAAGTAGATGAGCTATATATGTGTGTTTATTATTTTTTCATTTACAGTTATAACGGAAAAGGTATACGCAGATGACGTAAGGCGGGCGTCTCTCTGCGGCTGCCTGGTTGCCTAGAAATACTCATGTTGCTATAATTCAAATAGGTGGAGAAAGGAGAATACAAAGAGAATCATAATCGAAGCAGAACTCTTCATAACCAGTGATAAGATATACCCAAGGAGGAATCCAGGTACGAGATTTATTAATTATAATAACCTTTGGGACTATCGGGGGTAATTAGAGCTGCATCTCCCTGATTGATGAACCTTTCTTATAAGAAACCAATATAAACTAGTAAGATTACACCCAAGCCGTCCCCACAGCATCATCGATTTGGCTTATGGTTTTTGTAATGTAGGTAGATTTATATTAATAATTAATTAGTAAGTATGTCGGTAGATTTAAGTTGAAGATGTAATCAGTCGAATTATAGCTCTGCCGTGGAACGCTTGACTTTTATTTATAAACCCCGAATATCACATTAAAAAAAAAATAGAAATCCAAAAAAGTAGAATGACAGCAAATGAAAGTTGACAAAATTTAAATATTACAATGTCCAAATTAAATTAATTTTTAAATTAACTAATTAATTAAGTTATTACTTATTTATAAGTAATACGAAATGTCAAGAAAAACATAATAATAATACAATAACAGCAAAAAAGAAAAAGCAAAATTATCATTTCAAAATAATATGCCTTATCAATCAATAATTTAAAAAGCAGTGTTATCTAATACAATTTGATTTAGTAATTTATTAAGCTTTGAAGCCATTGCATATATTTTTTTATGGAAAATTTGGTCTTTGTAAAAAGTAAGTGCAGTTTATGTGAGCGTCTTTGACTTTCGACAGGTCTAAAGAGATGCATATTGTTTTTTACAAAAATACAAGCTTCATAGATATGAAGTGATGGTACAGTTAATACTTTCAAGTTTTGGATATGGGGCTTGTATGAATCCGTCCGTTTTATTTTGCATATAGCTCGAATGCATTTTTTTGTGCTATAAGTACTTGCTCGAGTTTAGCACCATTACCCCAAATTATCAGTCCATATCGCAAAGTGGAGGCAACGTAACCATGATAAGCTGATAAGAGTGCGGTCATGTTTGCAATTTTACCTAGCATACGAAGAGCATAGGAATACTTACTAAGTTTACCACATACAATTTGCGTCCTCCAAGACATATCGTTATCAATATATAGGCCAAGAAATTTTGTTACATCAGATTCTAGTATTGGATCTCCATTATAATTGACTGGAAATTGTAATTTTATGTTTTGTCTAATTTTAAAATTCATTATTTTAGTTTTTGTAAGATTAATTTTAAGATTATTAGCTTCTAACTATTCAATAATCGTAACCAGACTAGCGTTAATGTCATTTTCTATTTCTTCTTTACTACCATTATTATATACAACAGTGCTGTCGTCTGGAAATAAACACATCTGATGTTTAGTGGCAAAACGTTGACACTGACCTTCCTGGAGGACTGATTGCTGTAATGAAGTACTGGTACAGCAACCAGTCCAACTGCGTTAGATGGGCTGGTGCTATATCCGATGCGTACAGGTTGGAGTGCGGCGTGAGACAGGGGGGGCTTAGCTCACACAGGCTCTTTAACCTGTATGTCAACAGGCTGATTTGTGAGCTCAGCAACACCCAAATCGGTTGCTCCATTGATGGGCAATGTATCAATAATATTAGTTACGTGGATGATATGGTGTTGCTGAGCCCATCGGTTAGTGCGTTAAGAAGGCTCATCCGAATCTGTGAAGACTATGCGGTGGCTCATGGTCTCAGGTACAACTCAGCCAAAAGTGAGCTCTTAGTGTTTAGGGGGCAAAATAAAATATGTGACTCCGTTCCACCGGTTTTCTTGGGTGGAGTTCTGCTGAAGAGAGTCACTCGATTTAAGTATCTGGGACACTGGGTCACCGATGGCCTGTCGGATGATGCTGACTTAGAGAGGGAACGTGGGGCGTTGGCGGTCAGGTGTAATATGCTGGCTCGCAGGTTCGCGCGGTGTACGCGAGACGTTAAAATAACGCTGTTCAGGGCCTACTGCCGCTGTACACGTGTGCCCTGTGGGTCAGTTATGCACAGGGCTCGTACAGCGCTCTACGAGTCCAGTATAATAACGCGTTCCGGGTAATGCTGGGGTTGCCGCGTTTCTGTAGCGCGTCGGGGATGTTCGCGGAAGCGCGTGTTCCAGATTTCGGCTCGCTGCTGCGGCTGAGAGTCGCATCGCTGATGCGTCGGATGCGCGACAGCCCCAATAGCCTCGTGGCTACTGTAGCCGGCAGGGTGGATGGCGTAATAGTGTCTCACTGGATGACGGTACACAGACCGTCATTTAGGTATGTTATATAGCCTGCGTCTTTTTTTTTTTTTTTTGCTCATATTTTGGTTTTGTTTTTTATGTACTAGCTATGGATTATTGTCTGAAAATAAATGTTATATTATTATTATTATAACGACTAGTTGCACCCTTATTAAAGTCTTATAGAACATATACGTTATCAGAAACCTTCTCTATAATTTTGCATTTAATAAATTTAGGAGCAAGTTTAGCCGAAAAATAAGTAGGTGCATAAGATTTAACAAAACTTCTTCTCCACACAACATCACCCACATCAAAAGAAATGACTAGACGACCCTTGTTATAATAGCGAGCATTACGCTGATAAGCATTTATTAAATGAGTTTGAGCGATGCAAAGAAGCATTAAAAATAAGCTCTCTACCAAACATCAAAAAATTTGGTGTGAAATCTGTAGCAAGATTAACACTATTATATAAAGCTAATTGGACATGAGGTTAATATTTAGATCAACTCCTATGATCATCCTTAACAAAACAAGCTATGCAAGTCTCAACAGTTTTGTTATATCTCTCAACAGGATTATTTTGAGGCGTGAACAAAGTGTTATAAAATATTTTATTAATGTAGTCTTTTACAAATTCTACGAAATGTTTAGAAGTGAATTGTGTACCATTATCACAAACAATTATCTTGGGACAACCAAATTTAAGAAATATTTCCTTTTCAAGAAGCTGATTTATCACTCTAGTAGTAGCATTTATCATAGGAAAAATCCAACAGTACTTAGTAAAGACATCAACTACCGAGAGAATATACTTATGACCTGAATAAGTTTTAGGTAGTATACTAATAATATCCACTGATAGTATCAGCATTGGTTTATCGACTTTTTTAGGGTTAATCATAATACCAAAAGGGGGATGAGTGGTGTGTTCATAAGCTTTACAAGTATCACAGGCTAGAATATGTTTTTGAACGTCATTAAACATTTCTTTCCAAAAATAATGTTGTCGCAATTTATTTAAAGTTTTATGAATGCCAAGATGACCCCCGAATTAATATCGTCATAATTAGGGCGGATTGTATCTAAAATGTGTTCTTTTGGAATAACTATTTTCCAATTAAGACGACTATTAGGATCAAATTTACTTTTACAAAATTTATATAAAGTTTTATTTTCTACTCTAAAATTCTTATATCTGCAAGGAGATTTCTGACAATTAATAAATATCCTCTTATACCAAGGGTCTTAAATATCATCATCAGGTAAAACTAAATTATTCTGAGAGATTCCTATAAGGGCAACTTCAATACGTGATAAAGCATCTGGGACTAAATGTAAAGATCCTTTCTTTTAAACTATATCAAAAATAAATTGAGAAATTCTAGCTGCCCAACGTGCTAAGCGTCCGCTAGGGTTACTGAGACCTAAAAGCCACTTTAAACTAGCATGAGCAGTGATTACAGTAAACTTCATTCCTTCAATGTAAGGTCTGAAATGTTCTATTGAAGTTAAAATAGCGAGTAATTCGCGTTCTGTGGTACTATAATTGCGTTCACATTTATTGACTGTTGTAGAATAGAATGCAATAGGATGTTGATCTCCATCTTCATCATCTTGGACTCAAAACACTACCAATGCCAACAGAACTTGCATCACAATGTAAAAAGAAAGGTTTTTCAAAATTAGGGCATTGCAAAACAGGAGCAGTAATCAAAGTATCTTTGAAATTATTAAATGCACTTTCGGCTTCATCATTCCAACAAAGTAACCTCTTAGAATGTTTACTTCCAGCTGTTAATTTAGTTAAAGGAGAAGCAATATCAGCGAATTTAAAAATGAACCTACGATAATATGAGTATAAACCGAGAAAACTACGAAGTTGTTTAACGGTTTCGGGACGTGGAAAACTTTTAATGGTATCTAATTTAGAAGGATCAGTATGCAAATCATTACTATCCACTATATAACCAAGATAATGAAGTCTATCTTTACAAAAATTTCATTTTTTCAAATTAACTGTAAATCCAGCATTTTTCAGAATATTAATATACGCAAGTCAAAATCCGAGTTTACGCAAATTAAATCGTCCAAATAACAAAACACTGTATTATCAAACTCAGGACCAAAAAGTTTATCTACAAGTCTCTGCAACTCAGCCGTATTAGTTAGACCGAATGGCATGCGAACAAGTTCAAAAAGTCCTTTTCTCGGAACTACGAAAGCAGTCTTTTCCCGAGAAGATTCTTCAAGAGCAATCTGTAAGAATGCTTTAGAAAGGACAATTGTACTAATAATATATTTAGCTCTACCAAGGTTATCTAATATTCTAGAGGTATAAGGAAGAGGATAGGAATCCTTTATTGTTATCGAATTTAAACGTCTCGAACCTAAACATATCCTAGTATCCTTCTTTTCTACAGCTAAAACAGGTGAACATCAAGGTGATTTAAAGGGTTGTATGATACCTTCCCTTAATAAAACCTCAACTTCATCAAATAGTTCCTTCTGCTTGCAGGGCTTAAAGGCCAATATCTTTGCTTGAAAGATTCACTAGTAACATTAATTCTATGTTGAACGAGATGAGTCTGACCTAGGTTCGATTCCCACCTAGGACAAATGTTTGTGTAATGAGCAGGATCATTTGTTCTATGTCTGGGTTAAATTTATCTATCTATAATATGTATGTATTTAGAAATATATAAGTATGTTTATCAGCTGTCTAGTACTCATAGCACAAGCTCTACTTAGTATGAGACTAGATGGCGTTGTGTGATAGTTGTGGAATATTATTATTATTATTATATTATTCTTAGTTCATCAGAAATTCTTCTAAATCTTACAGATGCACCATCTTACTTCCAGAATGTATATCCAACCACTCCCTACGTCTGTGAGCTATGTGGCACTCGCTGTGCCACGGAGTATCTACTAGGCGAGCATACCCGCCAGCACATATCTACGTACGCTTGTACGCTATGCGACATGTCGGCCACGTCACCGGCTGCGTTAGCCAATCACGTGCGCTACCGACATCTATCGCGGAAGGATACTAGGACCCATGCGTGTCCTCGTGTTGTGCTCTCTAGCAACGCCACCTTATATATTTTTATTATGATATAACCCATTTCTATGTACGGCCAACGTACATGACGTACATGCATTGTTTGTGAATGTACGACTTTTAATTTAAAAGAAAAAAGTAAATTAATGTGGCGTTGCTGCGGAAAATTCTCTGTAGCAACGCCACCTGTAATCAATATTTATAGATACAATTTCAGCAATTTCTTTGAAGTTATCTATTGTACGAACGCTGTGTATTATGTACACGTGATAAGTATGAAAAAATAGGGTCCGTAACGATACTTCGAGAGTCACATGGTCGATTAACGGAAAGTCGACTGAACGTTTGATCGAATACAATATATTTGCGAAACAACCTTTTATCGCCTTTAACCTTTTAACGGTACTTCGATTAAACGATTTATCGAATATTTATTAATCGATAGACTGCTCTTTCGAATGAGTTTTAGTTGTGATAATAGTTTAATAATTAAAATTAAACTAAAACAAAAGATCCTAAATCTATTAACCTTATATAATATTTTTTTACACGACTGCCCCAAAAAAGGACTGTTATGTTTTCAGGGTTCATGTATGTACGTGTCCAGTTGGGTAGGTCTAACTTCGAGAAAGAGGTCAATCGTCGAATCCGACTCGGCTGGGCGGCGTTCGGGAGGATGCGCGATGTCTTCTCGTCCAACATACTACAGTGTCTCAAGACGAAAGTCTATGATGATTGCCAGTGATGACATAGGTCTCTGAAACGTGGTCGCTTATAATGGGCCTCATAAGAAGACTCAAAGTCATCCAAAGGGCAATGGAAAGGGACATGCTCGGAGTTTCCTTGCGTGATCGAATCAGAAATGAAGATATCCGCAAGAGAACCAGGGTTGCCGACATAGCACGTAGATTTGCCAAATTTAAGTGGCAATAGGCTGGGCACATTGCACGCAGAACAGATGGCCGTTGGGGCCGAAAGGTTCTTGAGTAGCGGCCGCGTACCGGAAGACGCGGCGTTGGAAAGCCTCCCACAAGGTGGACCGATGACCTGGTCAGGGAATCGTAATATCGTTAGAATCCTTGCATCGTCCCGAGTAACAGTGGCATTGAAAAAATATGGAAATGCAATGTGGTGGGTAAGATAAATAAATGAAAAACCCACCCATTTTTTTTTTTATTCTGTTTATGCATGTGGTTATCGTCTAGGATTTGACGAGTAGATTTCAAAAATATAAATATTTTGTTTTTATTTGCCTTATTATTATGAAACCCCAACTAATAATATCAAAAACAAAGATGAGCCAAGTACAAAGATCGTGACGAGGAAAGCCAAAACAGTTAGACATTACATGAATATTGTAATTTTCGTTTGTTGCCTTTGATGAGCCTAATATTCACTATAAAGTGATAATGTGCATTTATATGAGACCGTGACTATTTAATTTGCTCTATCAGTTGATGTGACGATACACATACAGTACGCCAGTAAGCAAATTGTTTTTTTTTTAATTTCTTTACCAGAAGGGGTAGGACGAATTTTTGCTATGGTATATTAAAACTAAATTTCAACCACCAAAACGGCATTGCAGGTTCAAAGCAAATTGGGTGTTATATATTATATTTATGACTCGTCTTCTTCCTGCCCTTTTTCTATGTTATTTGTGGTCGGCGCTACACGTTTTCTTCTTCCATTCTGCCCTGTCACCCGTCATGCTGTCAATAACTTCCTTCTCTTTCATATCACCATTCACACAATCCATCCATCTTTTCTTTGGGCACCCTCTCCATCCATCCATATGTATACTCTTGACCCTTTTACTAACATGTATTTCATCCCTCCTCTTTACATGACCATACCAAGACAAACGATTCCCCTTCAACTTTTCTGTCACTGGCGCCACTTTCAAACTTCCTCTAATATACTCATTCCTCACTTTAACCTTTTTTGTCACACCATACATCTATCTCAACATTCTTATCTCCGCTACATGCATTCTTTTTTCGTCAGTCTTTTTCACAGCCAAACATTCTGATCCATACAGTATGACAGGTCTTATAACGGACTTGTAGATTTTACCCTTCAACTTGAGGGGCATCCGTGGGTCACAAGTTGTTCCAGTGGCCTGTCGCCATGAGTTGATCCGATGTGTTACGTCTCGGTATACCTCTCCATCTGCTTTGATAAACGACCCGAGATACCGAAAGTCGGAGCAGATTGGGGACTTTTTATACTATTAGAAAGTATTTTAGAGTAGTACCCCGACTGCGATGAAAATTACAGTTTTGTAGATCAAGTAGTTTCCGAGATTCCGTGTTTAATCAACGAGAGACTACTTTATTCACTTTTCTATAAATTAAGAAACATCTGATTTTTTATTTTTAGTTAAATTATTTGACATAGCAGTCGTGTTTTTTTTTTTAATTATTTGATTTTTTTAAATACCTGTTTGGGAAAAAATATGGCTTGGTGTAAAAATTCTTGGAATCGATTCAGCTACTGATTCTGAACAAACTATGTTCAGGTTTCGCATATACTAAAAGTAATTTTACATAACAACTTAAACTTATTCGAAAGATCAGTCTGTCGATTGATAAATATTCAATGAATCGTTCAGTCAAAGTAGCGTTTGGAGATAAAACGTTGTTTCACAATATATTCTATTCGATCAAACGTTCAGTCGACATTACGTTAATCGACCATGTGACTCTCGAAGTAGGTACCCATCGTTACGGACCCGAAAAAATATGTTAATTCTAAAGTTTAATTCTCAACTCACAAATTGTCCCATAAAGTGTATTAAACTACTGTATTTTAGCGGTTACTTCAAATTGACAGGAAAATTTAAACAAAATAAGTTTCATAAATAGAAGTTATTTCGACTGTCTCTATACCTAGAGTAGAATAACTCTCGAATCTGATTTATATTTCTTTTTTTATTTCGGTTTTAAGCTTAGCTTTAAAGATATCTATATGGTATCTTTTAATGTGTGTAATAAAAAAAAATATAATTATCAGGGCTTATTCCTTTTTTGAAATCGAATAATATCGGAACGTAACAGTTTAGCCGTTGTATATGAACGAAAGTTAAGTATCGCGAGCGTACGTGGTAGTGGCGACTGTGAAAAACGAGACGGAACTACCGGTTTCCCGAGTGTTCGCCGCTCTTCGAAGCAGGCCGCCGCAGTCAGAATATATATAAAAAAAAAAATATAACCGACTTCAATATAAAAAAAAACCACAAAAAGTGTAAAATAACTTTAACTTCGTAAGTCGGTGTTTATATAATACATAGTTTGGTCTCCTCGTTACATAACACCGACTTGCGAAATTAAAGTTATTTTGCACTTTTTTTTTTACATTGATGTCGGTTATAATTTTTTTTTTAAGTTTTTTATTTCACACTTTTTAGTTGTAGTACTTGTAAGAAAGTACCCGTCAGCCAAATTTAAATAAATACCTTCCGCCATTCGGTTCCATCATCAAATCATCATGCTTCTTTCTTCAGTCAGTCACCGACAACAAGTATAAATAAAGAACTTACTTGTTACGACAGTTCTGCTATGATTTTTTGAAGAGGTCCGTTCTATGGAGAGAGATAAGAGTACCTATCGTCACAATTCCAATGTCGACCGATCGGAATTAAACTCGAGAGTAAGCCCCCAGATCAAATCAATATTTTTATGGGACCAACTCGGGACTATAACTTTTCAACCAAAAAAAAAAAAAAAAAAAAACAAAATTGGTTCACAATTGACCGAGATATCGGTGAACATACATATAAAAACGACAGTTCTGCTAAGAAATTTTTAAGAGTTTCGTTCTATATCTTCAAAGTTCATCATCAGATCAAAAATATATTTTTATAGGACTAGGAAATCGGTCTACAATTGTCCGAGAAAAATACATACAGTCGAACATAGAATACGCCCCAAAAAAAAAAAATCCCAAACCCCTCCTTTTCGAAATCGTTTAAAAAGCCGTTTCCGATTGTGTACGTGGAGATACAGGAGACGTAAACCTAACTTTTATTTATGAAATCAGTTTTCCCTGTCAATCTGAAGTAATCGCTAAAATACAATTTGTGAGTATAGAATTAACATATTTTTTTATACTTATCACGTGTACATAATACACAGCGTTCGTACAATAGATAACTGCAGAGAAATAGCTGAAATTGTATCTACAAATATTGATTACAGGTGGCGTTGCTACAGAGAATTTTCCGCAGCAACGCCACATTCATTTACTTTTTTCTTTTAAATTAAAAGTCGTACATTCACAAACAATTCATGTACATCATGTACGTTGGCCGTACATAGAAATGGATTATATCATAATAAAAAAATATAAGGTGGCGTTGCTAGAGAGCACAACACGTGTCCTCACTGTGAATACAAGTAAGTTAAAACTCCTTTACTGTATATATTTATATATGTATTGTGTACATACAAATATGATTTCTGTAATACTTGTTTTCAAATTAATATAATCTTTTTTTTCTTATGCACCTGCCATATTGTCTCTCCACCACCCTAGGTTGACTGGTAGAGAATGCCTAAGGCATTAAGTCCGCCCTTGTACCTTTGGCTGTATGAAGAGTAAATAAATAACCAGCTAAACTTGCGTTAGTTGTAGAAAATCAATATACTTCTGCAGAGTACAGAAATTTTCTAATAGGCGGAAGTATACTGCCAGAGGCGTAACTATAGGGTGGCAAGGCTGGCAAAATACCACGGGCCCCTGGACTAGTGGGGCCCCCGGTCTAGAAGGCCTTGAGCTCAGAATTAAATATATAAATTCAAGAAAATTATTCAAATTTATTAAACGCATTCACAAGAACAGGATCAGTTTCCCTCACGTTATAGATACGATTTATTAGAAAACCTGCCGAGTTATTAATAATTAAGAATATTTTAGGCACTACTTACGTGTACTTCAGTGATTAATCTAAATTAAATTAAAAAGTTGACAATTTAGCTTTACTTTATTTTTTTGACTGACCGACATTTTGAACCTACCTGTAATTGGACTATTTGAAATAAATGATTTTGATTTTATCCGGGGGCCCCATCCCCAACCAATGATTTTGCCACGGGCCTCAGATGGTATAGTTACGCCACTATATACTGCCAAATAAATATCGTGCTTGTCAAGGTTAAGATAAGGTGAAAAAATAATAATTATGTTTCTATTTGCACAAGTGCACATCAAATATGTAGGTGTCGATGTTTCTTTGTCAGTGAAAACTGTGTCTTGTTAAATCTGTGCCTGCTTTGAGCTAAGGGCAGTTTCCAGATTCATCATACAATATAATTGTTGCAGAAGCGAAAATGACCGTTTTATACGCCTACTATTGCAGACTTTCCTTTCTTGAGTGTGGCTCTTCACTTAATTCACAGCCCACAGTAGTCGTCTACCGCGAACGTTATTGAGCTTCGCTCTACACCTCGTTCCACGTCATTTCATTGCTCGTCGCTTCGGCCAACACGGTGCGTAGCCGTCGCTAGGTTTCACAGTGACGGTAACTTTACTTTTTCCCTTGAAGATTCTAGTCCAACACTTGTTTAGTTATGTGATCAGAATCACTAAATGGTCAACCTCAACCGCAAATCCACTTTCTGTGAGGTTTTTCATGGACTAATTCAAGTATTATATTCAAGGTTCGTATTAGTTTAACGGTGACTACCGCTCTATGCCAAGCCATAAAGTACCCGCGAAAATATACTCCAAGGATGCTTCTTGACTGCACTGCCACTGATGTCACTAATACACGCATGCTTTCTAAGATCCTTGAATTTCGTGACAGGCGGCCTGAAGTTCCAATAGGTTTTTGGAGAGATGTGAGCCGGTTGGAATCAGCCTAACAAAAGCCATGGTCCATGCACAATGGTCCGCATAGGACTAAGGGCGCCTTCAATTTAGCCGCGAAGGGCCGCGCGAAAGCAGTGGTGCTGCCGTGCTGCCGTCGCGCTGCTTTGTTAATGACTTAATGCATACAAATTCAAAACGTGTGACTACAGCGCGACAGCCGCAATGCGGCCGCGCGCCAGTTCATCGGTTAACTAGTGATGATACGCACTTAGTTTTTGTTCAAATCTAAACATGAACGAAAAAGAGGTTGAAGAATCTATTGATAAGATTGATAGTCGTCCAGCGAGTACATATAATTCTGAAAATATTGGCTACAGTACTGCCCCCGATAGTAAAAAAGACGCATCTAACATTTTTTCCGGATTTGAGTTATATACATTTCCGGAATCAGAAAAAAAGGCGCATCTGCCTGTATTTTTAATATTTTGCTACCTTTCTCCAGTGCGTTTTTAACACAACGAAATAAGGCGCTTCTGTACATTTTTTGAAACCCAATTGAAGATGAAAAGACGAGTTTATCTGAAACTTAGTTGAAAAGTCGCATTTGTGTAGATAATGTCCTTATAATCTGTAGTTTTTTCTTTAGTTCGGTAATGTAAAAGACGCATATTTGTCCCTATTTCTAAGAGGAAGTTAATAAGACGCAAATACGCGTTAACGTCTAACGCGCTTAATAAAAACTGATTTCATATTAAGAAAAAAAGATCACATCTGACCACATGCGCCCTATTTACTTCGTAAAATAGTTTTCGCATAGACGCATTTGCCATAAGCGTCTTAATACCTTACGTTGAATAAAAATAATACAACTTATTACTTAATAAAAGAGGCGCAAGTGTGCATAAACGTCCGTTTTTCTTAAAATTGTGAATGTTTAGTACGGCGCCTGACCAGTTTCTACGCTAGTTGCGCTCGAGTAGTCTGTTGGAAAACGGATGTGTCGCGGTCGCGCAAGTTTTCGCTGCGTGTATTATATTTCCTTTTATTCTTTGTATATACATATAAATTACATTCTTAAATATTTTTTTTTAGAATGCTATACAAGAAAATATATATATAAAAAATAGTAGCCCACCGGCATCGGGAACAGGGTCCAAGCTACCGGTGGTCAGGGCTCCTGAGAGAGAAACCTCCGGACAATACACGCCTTGTCCAGGAGTACTGCCTTCTGAATCAGACCCTTGATCCAACTGCCTAACGCGAGCCTCCGCAGATGTTGGTCGAGGCTCTTGGCTATTAAGCCATTGGCCGTCACGACTATCGGCACAATGACTGCTGTATCCACTTCCCACATATTGACAACCTCGCGAGCCAAGTCAAGATATTTAGTTTGTTTATCCTTCTCAGCTTTCACGAGGTTCTCGTCATGAGGGACCGCTATATCAATAATCATTGTGCGACGCTCTAGTCGATCTGCGACCACTATATCAGGCTTATTGGCAACAACAGTCCTGTCAGTGATGATAGATCAATCCCAATACAATGAGATATTGCCATTGTCGAGAACTGGGTCGGGCACATACCTATAGTACGGTACTTCTGATTCCACAAGATTGTATTTAAGAGCAAGTTGCTGGTGGATAATTCTGGCTACAAGGTTGTGCCTATGCAAATAGTCTCCGTTAGCTAGATGAGAACATCCAGAAATAATGTGTCGGATTGATTCCCCGGGCCGGTGGCATGCCCGACAGTTGTCAACCGTACCGTACCGTACCGTATCGTAGTATATTTTTTATTATTTTACAAAATTTTTAGGCTATAATATGGTCAGAGCTGTGTGCAATTTTATTTTACCGTAGTGTGCCAAATAATATCATCAATTGTTTATGACTTGGTAGCAAAATAATAATATCAGACTTACTGTAACTACCTAAGTTATTTACAAATTGTAGTAAAAGTATAAGAAATTAAAATTTATAGTAAAAATAATAAATTAAAGTAAATAATTCATTGATATGAGTTATTTCATACATTGACATTTTTATGAGGTACCTACTTACCTATATCATTTCTTTGATTTTTATTCAGTTATTTTTATTGAATTGTGTGTTTTTCGGGATTATATTGCTGAAGAAATTTACCAAGTCCCTACAATTGACAGTATTTATTCTGATAAAGTCTGCGATAATATCACCACTGCAGCTACTACCAGCAGCATCAGCAGTTCAACACTAAGTAATTTTGGGCACGCCTTAATTATGGCGGTAAGGCCCCTCTTTGAGGCGTGGCTGGAAAGACCTCACGGCGTCCTAACCTTCCGCATGACCCAGGTTCTCACCGGACACGGTAAGTTCGGGAGGTTCCTGTTCCGGATTCGTGCGGAACCGACGCCCGGGTGCCACCACTGCGTGGACTGCCCGGAGGACACGGTGGAGCACACGGTCGAAGTGTGCCCCGCTTGGGCAGAGCATCGCCGTGTTCTCGTGAGTGCGATCGGCAGCGGCGATCTCTCGCGCCAGGCCCTGGTACGGGCCATGGTCCGAAGCGAGGAGGGATGGCAGGCGGTCGCCTCCTTCTGCGAAGCAGTAAT
Organism: Leucania comma; assembly: GCA_958295575.1. NCBI lineage: Eukaryota > Metazoa > Arthropoda > Insecta > Lepidoptera > Noctuidae > Leucania > Leucania comma. The sequence continues at coordinate 4,879,784 of OY282476.1, read as the reverse complement.
GCTAGCAAAGGAGGAGGCCGCACGCGAGAGGCAACGGCCCACAAGGCCCAGCCGCCGCGGGGATTCCGATTCCGATCCTGATTTCCAGCCAACGTAGACGCGGGCTTGCGGACGGCGAGCTATGGGTAGCTCGCTGTCCGACCGTCCGGTAAACATCCGGACCAAGCCCAGGTCGTCAACGGCGCGCACTGTTCCCGCGCGCCTCAAGGATTTGTCAGCAAACCGTAGAGACCCAGCCTGCTAGCTGCAGGCAGGCAGGGTCGAAGCCTACTGGGGCCAAGGGTTTGCTTCCGAAAGGAAAGCCCGGCCCTGGTATCTAAGGCCACGCAGGAACGGGGTGGGTTTTTAGTCAGTAAGAGTCTGACACTATCTCCCGCTCCGCCCAAGGGCGGGAGATGTCATTGGATGATTTTACCCACCACCAAAAAAAAAAAAAAAAACACTAAGTAATTTTGATTCTGATGATTCAGTTCTTGATAAAGATTACGTTCTTCCAGAAAGAAAAGGCAAAAAAGTAGTGTTATCAACTCTGATTCAGATACTGATTTTATAGAAAACTCACCACAAAACATTTGCGTATCAGAGAGTCACCTAAACGAAAAGATTTTGAGCCCGAAAACCACGCTGTTCTGGCTTCTGAAAATGTAATTCAACTGACCAAGAAGGGAAGTATACGACTGATTAAGCTAAACGTTGCTCAAGTATTACACTTTTAAAGTTCTGATTTTAATTATAGTTTACTGTGCCAAGAATAGCATTTTGTTTTATTATGTGGGTCAAAAGACTTTAAAATAAATATTTGATTATATCAATTGTGTTTTATATACTAATAATACATTAGGCTATAGCTTATTATGGTAACTAAGAACTTATTAATACATTTCCTTAAATAAAAGAAATATCAAATTATTTTATAAACATTCTATCTTAGTCAAGGGTTATCTATATAGTTATTAATCCTTAAGAAAAAAGGCGGAAATAACCATATGCGGTCATTTCTGTTAAAAATATGTACTAGATAAATAATCTAAATAAATAATTAAAGGACGCATCTAGCTATTTACGTCCATTCAATTAAGTATGTGATATATTTCTTAATTTTTTATGCTAAGATGAAAATGTTTTATTATTATTTTTACTATAATGATTTGATAAATTCATATTATTATTAAACCAAGTTAAAGCTCATTATATTGGGCTTTATTTTCAACTTTCAAAATGTAAATATTTTAATTTACTCGAAGACAGCCAACGATTTCCCGTTTCATTCATTAAAACATTTTTTTATCCATTTTTACTTTTTGTTAGATACGTCTTTTTTACTATCAGGGGCAGAGTAGCTTTTTACTTAATGAAATTTCCATACACTAAATAACGGCAATCTTATAATACGTGTTTTTTCTTTCTCCAAAATCTTTTTTCGGTTTAATAGTATCATTTTAATTGAGAAACTAAATGTACAACACTATCATAGTGTTGTTGTGTGTTGCTCAGCGGTTCTAGTGCGGCGGCCGCGCTGCTGTCGCGCGGCACGTTGCGACTAATTTGAAGGCGCCCTTAGTGCGGAAACGATAATGTTTAGATAGATAGATACTCTCAGAATACCTAGTCAAATGTTCGTTTGTCTTCCTCAGAGCTATAACAAAATCGGACTATCGTCAGCACATCTAACACACAAAAAGAAAAAGAAAAAAGGTAAATCAATCAAAAAGGAGAGATTTTCCGATGAAGACAATTCATATTCTGACTGTTATGAAGTTAAGAAGAAGAAGAAAGGGAGTCCTGCTAGGAAGTATGCTTGTTATTTGTGTCCGAAGAAGAGTATGATTATATTTTCGAGAGGGATTCGGTTGACAACGCATTTGGTGAAGCAGCATGGTGCCCAGTGGTCGTTTGGACATAGCAGGTTTAGGTAAGATGGCTTTTTTTTATCTTATACCTACTTCATAGATATCCGGAGATATGCCTTCATTGCAAAATATAAGAAATCCTTGCGCAACCGCTTATCTCCCACCAAAATAATTACAACATTCACAAATAGTGTTTTTACGACACACACTCAAAATTTGTACACACACACTAAGAAGAAAGCAGCTACACTAAATCAATTTCTAATAGCACACATAAATAGAATGGGCGGGGCATTCGCTTGTAAGCACGGAAACATTCAATGCACACGCATGCAATTAGAGAATCGAACCAATTGTCGATAATTGTTATCGATATTTAATTTCAGCATATTCTTGTAATATAATTACTTCGTCTAATTTTCTTTAAATAATTTCTTTTTTCCTTATCCGAAAAGTGAGTAATGATTATAAAATAAAATAGGAATAAGTTTTTTTATATCATATTACCGGTTAAAGGGAACGTTCTCTGTTAAATATCATGCTGTATTATTATACAATATATTACTTAATCTTAACTATATGATTTTAATCTTATGTGACTACCTACATTCAGTGTTGGTTTAAACATTTAGGTAAATTTTATACACGTATTCAAACTCGCTAGCGTTAACATAAATTTCTATAGAATCAAAATAGCGTCATCTAGCAAACTCGTTTTAATTTTAATCAAATTGTAGGTAGTTGATGCTGACAGGATCGAATTCGTCAGGATGAAATAACTCACACTAACCACTCAAAATAAATACATCTAACAAAAAAAATACTGGTCAAGTGTGAATCCGACTCGCGCACCGAGGATTCCGTACAAATTTACATATGTAAATGGTTCAATTCCAAAATTTCTCAAAGACTTTTCCGAATCGCAAAAAAAGATATTTTTGTCATCACAAATCTTTGCTGGAAGTGAATCACAGTCGTACTGCATGAAAACAAAAGGAGTTGGAATAGAAATTATATTATTATAAGTTGGAGAATTATATTCAAGATAAAAATGCTTGGATCAATGCTGGTCCAGCTCCACTACAACTAGGGCCTACGAAAACACCAAATATCCAGATTAAAAATAATAATAATTTGCTCGTATTGTTAGGAGGTTCCTTTCTCTGGAGCCCTGACCGCCGGTAGCTTGGACCCTGTTCCCGATACCGGTGGGACACTATTTTTTATATTTTTAAATGTTTTTTTTATATATATATATATGTTAAAAATATTTAAAAATGTAAAATAATATGTAATACAAGAAGTAAAGGAAATAATAATTTAATAGTTTTGTATAGCGAACACAAAATATTGTAACTTTTGACCAAAAATAAATAACTGTATAAAATTATACTTGTTTATCATGCTACTTATCATATTGTACTATAATTTTTGATCATCTTAATCTTTAGATATAATGTCAATATAAGTTCACGAGTATTGAAATAACAATACCTTAATTTCGTTCAAAAAACATTAATTCAATAACTAATTTAACTCTTACTATACATGTAATACGACAATATTCATAGAAATGTAAAAAAATATATTGAACTGCGAATAATACGCATATCGATAAAATCAGCCTCAAAATATAAAACAGTGACTTAAGTGTTTAATTACCGGTGGCAGGATACGCCATTTGTCTTCAGGTAGATGGTATGTGACCTATTTTTGCATATAATTACTGCACAACTCGGCGTTTTGGTTTTTTACGCATCAGTAGTACCCTGTACGCAATTGCAAAGCGAATGAATGAAGCGTCCAGCTGCTGTTCGATTATAAGGGTCGTTTGACCAAATCGAGGCGCCACGTGCCACGCCCCCAAGGCATATCCCTCGATATCCGTGACCTACTATTAGAGTAATCGAAATTCCTTAATCGAAATTATCAGATATCTGAAGTAATAATCCATGCAAGTGCGAGTCGGGCTCGCACACGTAGGATTCCGTACCTAGCATTATCTATACAATTTTTTTTTATTTCACCTGTCCGGTGTTTGTTGAAAATCACGTTTGTTGCTTTAAACCAGAATAAAAAAAAACATGTAAGTGAGGCTTCCCACTTCCCACTTGGCGTGTGATGACACGCCAGGGGGTATTATTATTACGTATATTATTATATTTTTAGAAAATCATATAAAAAAAAAAAAAAATTAAAAATAAACTTTTTCGGGTTTTTTTCAGGAAAAATAAATATAATTATATAAAAACAAAACTTTTCAAAAAAAGTCATTTCTTATATTTGTGTGAACAGTAAGATAATTAAAGATTTTCAAGGTTATTCAAGTTGTACAAACGTATGTACAATCGGCCTTTGAGGGGTTAAAATATTGGTATGAGGAATAGTGGGGGCGTGGCGGGAACATCTCGTTATCTCTTTTGCACGCGCATAACCTAATGGCGGTGACGTCACATTTCAGTTTGTGCATTATTTTACTGTTTTTGTGATAATTTCCCCTGCCGGAAGATTTGGCGGTCGTTGTGGTGACACTTGAGGGAGTCCTATGTTCTGCAGTGGAAATCTTTTTATACTAGGAAAATGTGTTGATTGCATGATGAGACGGCAGAGCTTCGGTATTAAGACTAAATTGTTATATTGTTAGTGTATTTCCAGAACTACATATTTTTCCTATTAGTACTCGTAAGGTTTTTATGACTGGAAGTAGGAGGTTATATTTTATTCTGTACAATTATGTTGTTTATTGATATGAATTATCAGTTAGAAAACTTGCAAACTATATTTTATGCTTAGTTTAAATACTAATCAACGGATTCTTAATTCAAATTAACTATAAATAATTATTTTGAATTAATAACCTAGTAAATAGTCGATGCCTGGTAATAATCAGTGTTTTTTTTTATAATTAAGCATCTTAATTTTAAGGAAAACAGTTTCTAACTTTGTAACTCTTGTGAGTTGTACTGTTCATAATAATTATATGTATTAAAAACATCACATTTCCAAGTTCTTTAGGTCTCTACTAAAGCACTAATAGGTACATTATTTTTATTTACAAAACAGTTTTAATAATTAAGTACTTACTGAACTGCAGCATAAAAGTGTCCGATATATATTATGTAAGAAATAATTACCTTGTGTTGAAAAAAAAAACAAATGTTCACTTCCATTCTAGTGTTAATTAGGACTTTTTGTATTTTTTTTTTTGTATAAGGAATGGTTATTGAACGAATATTAATAATAATGATGTGTTTGTAAGTTAAACCCTGATTGATTTTGTTCTGATTGTGATAATTTAAATAAAAATAACATATGTATAAGGATAAACTTGTCTTTTATTTTAATCACAAAATCATACAAAAACCTAAAATAACTTGACCTTTAACTGGACAACAGTCTTAGGACTCTACAAAATAGTTACCAATGTATATAATGTGTTTACAACTCATAAATAGGAGAGTATTTTTTCAAGAACTGTCAGATGACTTTTCTCTAAAGAGTAAATATTTCCTAAATAAAAATAATCGTGATATTTATTCCGCAGATAAAAGTGACGCAAAAGGTCCATAGCACTGTGACTGTTTATTTTATAAACAGTCAGTCAGTTGTGTTGTTTGTTTGCCATTTGAATGACATCGATAGAGGCGCTGTTGACAAACAGTACCTAGTTTAGTTATCTATGGAAATTGTATTGACAAAACAAAATGGCGGCATTAGACCCTATTTTTTTCCGCGCGAAAAAACCTTCTCACATTAAAAAAAAGTTCATTTTGCTAAACCATCAACAACCAGCCAGTATTTATTTAAAACCAAACTCCTTAAAACTTCCAATCAGTCGTTCAGCCTCTCTGAACCCTGACTCCACCGCTCCATGTACGCTACTGTGTCGATGATGTGACGTGGCTTCTCCAGCAAAACATACTACTGGGAACTTGTTAGGATGATACAGGGGTTCTGATAACTGGATAGCACCGCCGCCGTTCTCTTCAGTATAAACTGTTCGGTGAGCGTAGGATCCTCGGGCGAGGGGGTTTGAGGCCCATTGTGATCTAAAACGGTTCAAATAACATTAAAATTAGTGAATTGCTGCACTATTTTAAAGACTTTTGAAGAGTTCCCTTTCCCGAATCCAACCATTGGTTCGAAGGACAGATAAGCGAATTTACAATTACCCAACTAACACAGACTTTTGAGCTTTCTAGACTGGCTAACAATTCCTTTTTTGGCATCTATATATCTGTGGAGTTAATTAGTTTCAACGCCTTTGAAATGGGTTATGGTTGCCGCATTGTTTTTCAAACATTATGACAACCTTTTTAAAATTCCTAACCACACTTTATTCCATGTTCCGCTTGCTTACTATAAAAAAAAAATAGGTACATATTTAAAACCTCACCTCAAAATATTCCTTATCGGCGATACATCAAACTCTTTCTTGATAACAACATCAATTAACTTCTGGACTCCCGCTTTCACTTCTTCAACGCCAAGTTTCTCCATGGTCTCAGCTCCTTTACCACAGATCCAAAACAGCAGAACATTAGGTTGGTAATCCACCGTCCAAAGGCCAAAGATCTCTGTGATCCATTGATCATTGGGTCTGAATTGGGCCTTGTCTTCATCACGCCATAACACTGTGAATTTTGCTGGAGATTTGGGCCACCAGGTAGTCTCGAATTCGACGTAGATTTTGTCCAAAACAGACATGTTAAGATGATGAATGTTGGCCACTTTTTCTGCTGGCAGTTGAGGATAGAAAAGTTGTTCATGTCTGTAAACAAAGATGTCAGTTACAATATTAGCCTTGATTTCACTGCTCGGACTTGGGCCTCCTCTCTAGGAGAGGGAATGAGCCATAATCCGCCACGTGAGCCCAGTTCGGGTTTGTGGATGTTACATATTTTCGATTTGTTGGTTCTAGGTCATGGTGGTTTCCTCACGATGTTTTTTTCCTTCATCGTGTTGAGAGCGATGAAATAATTATACACAGTAAAGTGACTGCCTGGGTTTGAACCTGCGTCGTACAACTTGTAAGTCGGGGCCATTACCCAGTGGTAATGGCCCCGACTTACAAGTTGTCTGTGGTTTTCGCGAAAAAACAAGATTTCTTCATTTGGCACAGAAATAGATAATGATGTTATGAGTTCTTCTTTAGAATTCTAAAGGATTTCAACTGAAATTATTCTACCTTTTAAGAAACGAGAGTAGTTCTTTCTAGTTATAATTTAGAAAAATACATTTATTCCAAGTCTAAGTTTGAGACACGACGTAAATCGTACAGCCACCTCAACCGGCGATCGGTGGCAACGGCCTCTCGCTCCGGGCTCTGCTACAGGCCATGGTCCGGAGCGAGGAGGAATGGCAGGCAGGCGCCACCGGCTGCGAAACAGTAATGCTAGCGAAGGTCGCGGCCGCACGCCTGAGGGAACAGACTTCGTCACGCTCCGGCCACCGGGAGCCCGACCCTGATTTCAAGCCACCGTAGCCGTGGGGTTGCAGATGATGAGCAATTGGTAGCTCGCCGCCGGTAATCTTCTGGATTGAACCCGAGTCGTCGACAGCGGATAGTGTATCACGCGCGCCTCAAAGATATGTCAGCAAAACCGTAGGGGCCCAGCAGGGTCGAGGCCTACTGGGGTCAAGAGTTGACTGCCGACAGGCAAAAAAGGAACATAGGTATGAGTTTAGTTGTAAAATCATTGGAGGATTTCTCCTTACAAAAAAAACTTTTTATAATATTCACCTATTTACTAGGAACTTACTTTGTAATTGTGTGTAGTACTTATGTGTTTCATCTAAACAGATTTAATGGACAGTTGAATGATGTTATTTTTAGACTGGGCGGAAATAATGTCTAGCCCGAGAACCCAAAATTACTACGACGACGCCACACATTACCAACGGTAATTTTGTTTACTTAAAGAATTAGTGCTTAGCAGTTTAATGTGCTTTGATTCATAAGAATAGGTTTGTGTATCTGTTTACTTTTTTACAGGTTTTTACACAAATTGTTTTGATAAAAAAATTGAAATGCTACGAAATATGACTACCTTATTTGCTAGTGGTTTAATTCCTACTTCAGGTAGGTAATGCGATAATTAGTTAAAAATTTCACTTTCCTTCTTTTTTAGTGGAATATCATTAAATAACCCCTCTCGCTTTAGGCAGAGTGAAAGGGAGTGACAGACTTCTACTGACTAAAACCAATCTGTGTTCCTTCAGCCCTTTGCGTTCTAGGACCACGGTAACTCTTCCGAACAATCCCCCAGCTCTAGCAGGCATCGGCCCTAGTGGTTTCCGTAAATTTTGCTGATATTTCTTTTTGGCGCGTATGGAATACAATACGCCGTCGCGCCGACCAGGTGGCTAGGGGTTTCCCCGCGACTCCCGACGTTCTAGTTGTCACCTGTGGCGGCCAGAACGTGAGGACTGTATCCTCAAGTCCTCATGCTTTGGCTTGTGTTTGCATTATTACTTCGCAGAAGGTGACTACTTCTCATTTGATCCCTTTCGCCTCAGTGACCACCTATATTCCGTCCGAAAAGACTTTCCCGCTAATACGGTGTATCAACTACACACATCTGCCTACTTCTTTAGGCAATGTAGAGACGTGATATTTGAATAGGTAACTAAAGATTACTTTTAGGAAACAAGGAAGAGGGATTTTCCTAATAAAAAATATACTCCTCACCTCTCTTTCAGAACTCCAACAGACACGGTAATAATAACGCTCTTGGCCGCATACAAGCTTCCGTCCTTACACTTCACTTGCACTAGAGGGTTGCTAGGGTTGATGCCTAGCTGGGTGATGCCCCAGCGAATGTTTTCCACCTCTTTGTTGAAGAGAATCTGCAGGGGTATCTCCTTGGACGGGTCGGGGTATTTGTTCTGGTAAATAAAGGATAAAAATCAGTAATGCTAATAAGAACGATTGAATTTTGGGTTCTTGGTTCACAGACGTAAGTATAGCCAGTTACGTGTAGACGCTTTTGTATGTCAATACAAGATGAATAGTTAAACTTTTTTAGCAGTTTGCACTTGATTTCCAGTTTAAATGTAAGAGATGACCAACTAGGTCATTCACAGAACTCACAAACCTGTCAATCAATTCAACAGCAAATGAAACTTATATCCAGATCATTAATTCTTCTAAGGAGTTTCTTTAAAAAAAAAAACTTGTAAATCGCCACCTTTCTCCATCCATGAGGAATTATTAAACCATAGCCAACTTACCGTCAAAACATCTAGGATGGTCTTGTATCCTCTTCCCTTCCAGTTCAGGAAGGGATCACCCTCACATTCCCAAAACTCCGACAGCACTTTCAAGGACTTCGCTTTCTTTGGATCGTCCTGACCTCCCAGGTGGTTGTTCCTTTCAAACCATTCGATGAACGAGCTGGATAGTTCCGGGTCTTCCTTCAATGTGTCGTTAGAGTTGGCTCTGGAAATTGGAGCAGAGTAAGTACAGTTGTGATCCGATCCGCTTAGGGCCTGCGTCGTGAATTACAGCTCATTCCCTCTCTTAGAGAGGAGGCCTGCGTCCCAGCTATAATTCAGCCTTATAATGTTTCCACTGCGGGGACTCAGGCCTTTTCTCTAGGAGAGACAATGCCACAATCTACCACGCGCGCTCAAAGCGAGTTGGTGGACGTCATGTCTTTGAATTTTTGGTTCTAGGGACCGCCGGTTTCCTTACGATATTTTATCTCAATATTTAGAAAGATGAAATAAATGACAAAGTAATGCGCTGGGTTTCAACCCGCGGACCTACAACTCGTAAGTCGAGACCGTTACCAGTGGGCCAAACCACTGTCACTGTTCTTTCCTATGTGAGAAGATTTAAAATTGCCTGGTCAGCTCATTAACACAATTTTTTTGTCTACTAACGCGCCCCTCACAAACTGCGAAATGGATTGCTTGATGTTCTTGTCAGCACCTTCCACGGCGTCTCCCAAAGCCTTCAAGATGCCATTGGCTTTGTCTTCAGACACCAGCTCGCCGTTAGACTGCACGTAGAAGTTTGTATCAGGATCTGATCTGCCCAGAAGACCTAATGGGTTGGCCATTTCGAAGATTATGTTGTCTTTCTCTCCGTGGCACCTGAAAATGGTTACATCACATCTTATTGATATACCTTCATTAATTAAAAGATAAGGGGTGAATAGAACTCCAATAATGGGACCTAAAACGGTCACTAGCACGAAGTGATGTCGAGTCGCAACAAGGGGGCAACATATCCTGAGATGTTTGAGAAATGGAGAGTTATACCACGCTGCTATCAGGAAAATCTAGAAAGTACAGTCAAGATCCTTACCAGCGTCTTCCTGGATTCTAAGTCCTTCTCCCATGATATTATGCATGTTATTATTATTATTACTTCTAAGCTATACAAATTTGGACCTTTTAACCTTTTACAATGGGAACATCATGGAATAAAAAATACTAAAACTAAACTAACTAAAACTAAACTAAAACTGAAATTTTCATCGCAGTCGGGGGACCACTCTGAAATACTTTCTTATAGTATAAAAAGTCCCCCGACTGCGATGAAAATTTCAGTTTTGTAGATCAAGTAGTTTCCGAGATTCCGTGCTTAATCAACGAGTGACTACTTTCTTCACTTTTCTAATCATCTTGAATCATCATCGAAACATCTTGTTTTTTGATTTTTAGTTTTTTTTTTGACATGGCAGTCGTGTTTTTTATTTTTTTTTATTTTATTTTAATCCTTTTAGTGATATGTCACGAAACTTTAAGACATGAGAATGGTTAGTATAGATTAAGTCAGAATAGCAGTAAATGGTATGAAGAATGGTAAGACCATTGGTCCAGATGGAATGCCAGTTGAAGTGTGGAAGTTACTGCGAGTGGATGGATGGACGTGATTAGCTTTGTTCTTCAATAAGTTGTCGCGGAAAGAAGCCATATCTGATGATTAGTGCAACAGTTAATTGTTGCCCATCATTAAGAACAAGAGCCATGTGCTTGAGTACAACAATTATAGAGGAATAAAGTTAATGTCACATAGTATGAAAGTTTGGGAGAAAGTTATTGAAAGGCGGCTAAGAAAAGAGAGTGTAATTTCACAGAACCAATTCGGTTTTATGCCTGATCGGGGTACAACGAATATAATTTTTGTTTTACGCCAGCTGTGCCAGACATACAGAGGTGCGCATAAAAACTTGCACATGGTGTTCATTGACCTCGAGAAGGCATACGACCGGGTACCTCGTGAGGTTCTCTGGTGGGCCCTTAAAGAGAAAGGTGTGCCAAGGAAGTAAGTGCAGTTGATCCGAGCGATGTACAGTTAGTGCAGTACCCAAGTCCGGTCTACAGTGGGCAACACTGTCAGCTTTAATGTGGCTGTCGGCTTACATCAGGGGTCGGCTCTCAGCCTTTACCTCTTCCTGATGATAATGGACGCTCTGACGTCGGATATTCAGGAAGAGGCCCCCTGGTGGATGCTGTTTGGTGACGATATTGTGTTGGTTGCCGAAAGTGGCCTAGAGGTCCAGAATAGATTGGAGGTGTAGTGGCACAGACTTAAGAGTGTTGACCTGAAATTGAGCAGAATGAAAACGGAGTACTTGTTTTGTAATTTCGGCAGTCTCTCCGGTCCTGTGCCCTTAGCTCTCGCCGGAACGCCCATACAGATCTGCTCCGACTTTCGGTATCTCGGATCGCTTATCCAAGGAGATGGCAAGGTAGACCGAGACGTAACACATCGGATCAACTCAGGATGGATAAAATGGCAACAGGCCACTGGAACAACTTGTGACCCACGGATGCCCCTCAAGTTGAAAAGTAAAACCGACAAGTCCGTGATAAGACCTGTCATAATTTATGGATCAGAATGTTGGGCTGTGAAAAAGACAGATGAAAAAAGATTGCATGTAGTGGAGATGAAAATGTTGAGATGGATGTGTGGTGTGACAAAAAAGGATTAAGTGAGGAATGAGTATATTAGCGGAAGTTTGAATCGTTTCTCTTGGTATGGTCATGTAAAGAGGAAGGATGAAATACATGTTACTAAAAGGGTTATGAGTATACGTATGAGGCCAAAGAAAAGATAGATGGATTGTGTGAAGAGTAATATGAAAGAGAAGGAAGTTAGTGATAGCGTGACGGGTGACAGGGCAGAATAGAAGAAGAAAACATGTAGCGCCGACCACAAATAACATGGGAAAAAAGGCAGGAAGAAGAAGACGAGTCATAAATATAGCATGTAACACCCAATTTGCTTTGCTCCTATATGCCGTTTTGGTGGTTGAAATTTGGTTTTAATGTCTTTTTGTTACTCAAACAAAGACTTGTAAAGTATATAAATGATTTTTGACTACGGGGGTCACCATAGCCAAAATTCGTCCTACCACTTCTAGTAAAGAAAAAAAAAATTTTTTTTCTCGACAGTTTCGATTAATAGTGTAACATATATACACCGTGTAATTGACAGGTTGGCAAAAACTGAAACAGTAGCTTCATGACCATGATTATGACTGAAAAACGTTGGAATTTTCTTCAGGAAAATTGTCGAATTTTCCGACCGTTTTTCAACTAGATTTGTGTTCTATTCATTTGTTACAACAAAATCCAGCCCTAAAAACACAATTTTAGTGAAAAAAAGCAAAAAAACTTAAATTCGGCAATGTAATCGTAAAAGAAAATTCATACAACCCGCGCGGAATCAGCTGTTAGCTGTAAAAGTTTACTGGCCTCGTAGTGCCTACGACAGACAGAGACAGCATACCGCTCGCTCGCTCGCTCCTTTTGTGTGTGCGCCTTTGCTTACGCGCCGACACTGCTAGGGTTGTACCGCGTACGGAATTTAATACCTACTTGTAATTTTATTTTCTTTATGTAAAATGCTTTAATAATAATTAGATACTCAGGAGTTAGAAGTTACGGTGGAATAAAGAAACTCACATACATACATACATGAACCCTGAAAACATAACACTCCTTTTTTGGGGCAGTCGTGTAAAAATGGCGACTATGGTTTGGACATACATAGTGGTCATGTTTCTTTATATCCATAAGATCTCTAGGATCGAAAGGCATTTTTTTTTCTAATCAAAGTGAAAAGATCAAGTGATCAAGTATGTATTATCTTACCAAGCAGCGCCGATGTCAATAGCTTTCCCTGCAAAATCCGTAGTACAGACTCTGCCGCCGATCCTGTTGCTGGCTTCAAGACCCAGGACCTGAAGACCAGCGTCGTGCAGCTTCCGCATTGCCGCGACGCCGGCCGCGCCGCACCCGACCACAATAACGTCCATTATTCGCCTGGAAAATGTGAATTTAGAACTTAAATATTTGCTGGCCGTTTTCTTCAAGTTTATGAGCTTCAGTCCAAGGACCAAACCTTTTTAGTGATGCTGATTTTTAAAGAATCTTTGACTCAGTACCTAACGACTGACTTCAGTGCTTCTTAGATGTTTTACATCTACCGAGAAAAAGAGATGGAGCTATATAGGGTGTATAGGTCTATCCCTCTTTCTCGATCGAACGACTGACATTTTAAAACGTCGCGGTTAGTCCCCAGTATAACAAAGATCTGTCCATCCTTAAATCAAAAATAGTCTATCGAGTATGGAAGGCATAGTTATATTTTTTTTTATTATAGTTTAGCTCGCGTTTGTCCATTATTTCATCTGACGATGGTACCTGACCACCGCTAAGTTCATTTTTGCTTGCACTCGAAACGAAAACTACAAAGAGTTTGGTTTGACGCTGGGCCGCAGGGTTCAAGCAAATTATTTTTTTCAAATGAGGCAGAAATGACCGCGATAGTAGCTATCTAAATGTTGATGTCGTCGATGACAGAGCACGTTTCTCTAGAACTTAACCTGTTCGCACAGACCTCGATTATAAAGCACTAATCAATATTAAGACTAAGTACCTATTAGCAGCCCTGTAGCTATTTTTCTCCTAAAAAGATATCCAGAAATAAAAACTCCTAATAACATGAATAAATATTTACTCACGCCAGTTTTGCAGATTAAAAAGAATCCTTGTTTCTCACAAATAACAATGCCACTAAACAGCAGAATATAAACTAAAGATTCATCTGTTTATTCATTCAATATCTCACGTTATTACTTCTTACGTAATATCTGTAATCGTTGGACCACAACGTTATCAATTTTTGCCGCTGTGTTATGGGTACATAATGAAGAATTAATGAGCCGTACTTTGTTTATCGAAGTTGGGGATAAATACTCATCTGTGTAGGTAGGTTACCCACAATATTTATTTTTTCTTTATTTAGGGTTCTGTACATCAGACGGCAAAAACGGAACCCTTATGTAGGTTATAGGATCATTTTTTGCCTTTTTTTCCATCTGTCTGTCTGTTAAGATTTTTTTTTCTAAGGAACGCGTGAACGTATAGAGCTGAAATGAATATAAAGTAATCAAGGATAATACTTTTTAAGCAGTGAAAAAATCAAACTTCTAAGTTAACCTAAGCTAAAGATATATAGAGCTGTTTAAGTTCTATAGTATATGTATGTTAGTGTGAGTGTGTGTGTGTTTCAATGTCAGATTCAAACAGTCGGTGGAACGGAGTTTTCTGAAAATTGGTGCATCATGCCCTGGAATACCATATTGGAAATTTTTTCCTTTGGATAATTTATATTTTTAAAAGTTAGTTTTATATTTTTTGCCTTATGACATATTAAGAACAATTTTTTTAATATTTGATTACAATCTAGCCTAAAAGACTAATAAGTAATTTAATCTGTCCTAGCTCAGAGGACACCGGTGTCCTCTCACATCCACGCCACTATAGGCCTTAATTCCGATGTTTAGAGTCTACTTTTGTATGAACAAGTTGGGTAGTTGTGGATCGACGTGTTAAATCTAACTTATTATTACACTATAAATATATTTAAATAACTTATTAACTTATTATTTCTTTTAGAAATAAGCAGTACCTTTGTACATTTTTTTTTTCATAATACTTTTGTCCTTTACATTTATATGTGTGTACATAAATTATAAAATAAAATAAATAAATAATATATAGGGTGACTGGTAGTTAGTGAACGATACTTAAACACGTGACTGTAGTCATGAAAATAAGCAACTTTTACTATGGGACCAAAGCTGACATCGCGAAAAAAATCAGCCAAGTTTAATACATTTTGACCAGTTAGGCGAACAAAAATGTACTGTCCAGCAAATTTTATTCGCGATTTCAGGTTTGGTCCCATAGTAAAAGTTGTTTGTTGTCATGACTTCAATCATGTGTTTAAGTATCGTTCACTAATTACCAGTCACCTTATATATTTAACTCTAATTTATAATACTTATTTGTTCAACAAATCTATAAAATTTTATTCAATAACTAGGTGCAAACAAAAAAATCTTATCACAACAGTTTTTAGTTCCCACCAATTTTAAAGCTACTCTAACTACCCGGTTATGGTATTGTACATAATGTGTCCACGTTTAGTTAATGTACGTTATTACATAGAGCCTGATAGAGCCAGTGCTAACAGGATCAGCGGCATTCTTAGACCCATCCCTGTGACACGCGACCGACTGGTAGAGGCACCATGCGCTCTGCGTAGATCCGGACAGGATAATTCTACCTAGCTGCTCCTAGATAAAGCCAACAGAAGAAGTCATTTTATACGCGAAAAGCAAACAAGTAGGTAACTTATTTAGATAACCAAATCATCAATTAAATATTTTATTAGGTACCCACTTAAATAGAAAAACTCTTTTTTTTATTTCTCTTTTCAAAGCAGTTAGTTCCTTTTTACGCATATTTGGAATGTACTAGCTTCTGCCAGCGGCTTCGCCCGCGCGAATTTCGTTTTATCCCCACAAGGTTGGAGTTTTGTAAAATCCGTTCTTAGTGGATGTCTACACCTTATAAGAAACCTAACTGCCAAATTTTAAGTTTGTAGGTGTTATAGTTTCTGTGATTTCGTGATTAATCAGTGAGTGGTATTTCGCTTTTATATATAGACTAGCTTCTGCCAGCGGCTTCGACCAAACTTTCAACTCACGTTTTACCCTCTTGAGGGTAGAGTTAGGTGTTACAGTTTCTGGTTTTAATCCCGCGGAGGGTCGATTCTGAAATACTATTGATTTGTAAAGAGAAAATTAAAAAATAAAGTACTTTAAAAAAAAATCGAATGAATATACGTATGTACGAAATTCATTTATTTAAGTAAACGAGTTAATGACCTTGTAGGTATTTGCCGGTCGTTGCGTACTAACGATCAGCTGACGTTTACTTAAAGAAATAAATTTCGTCCATGCATAAATTAATACGAGTTTAAAAAAAGTACTTTATTTTTTAATTTAATTTACCGAATCGACCCTCCGCGGGATTAAAACGACCAAAATTTAACGGTGTGTATATAGATTACCTATCCATTAGGTTCTGTTTTCCTGTATTTAAATAATAAAATAACTAAATTGTGGGAAACATACTAGTCAAGTGAAGTAAATCAATCACTAGTTTATATAAAAAAAAACAATACATAGTATATGGAAGTAATTTGTCCGAAATAAAGGCTCACACTCGGTTTGGGACAAGAAGATTATTAGGATAAGAGATAGGCGCTTTATAATAAGACTATCCCGTGTTCTACAAACTCATGGTGTCCCCACAGAAAATGCAAGTTTTTGCTTGACGAGCGGACAACGTCCTCTGGCTTATATAACATGTTACGAGTACGACTATAAACACAACACCAGTAGCTTTCCTAGAATACTAGCTTATAAGTATCAAGTATATACCACCAGTTCTAGTGCTGTACCTCTACCATGAGTTTTAAGCAATAGTATTCGTCGCTACTCGATATCGACGCTGTAAATATTTTGTATGGCAAATTTTGCAGCGCCTCTAGCGGTCACTTGCAGAACCAAAATTTGCCATACAAAATATTTACGGCGTCGATATCGAGTAGCGACGAATACTATTGCTTAAAACTCATGGTAGAGGTACTGCTCGCCCTGTAAGACGCGGCGCTAGACGTCGACGTATTCAAAATAGTTTTGTCTGCCCACGTACTAAGTACTAATTAAGTTAGCTTTACAAGGTAGGTTGGTTTATGTTTGGAGTTCAGAAATAAAGTACTTTTTTAAACTCGAATTAATTTACGCATGTACGAAATTAATTTCTTTAAGTAAATGTCAGCTGAGCGAGTTCAATGACCTGTAGGCAGTTAGTACGTAACGACCGACAACTCCCTACAAGGTCATTGAATCGTTTACTTAAAGAAATTTATTTCGTTCTGAATGCGTAAATTAATTCGAGTTTAAAAAAAGTACTTTATTTTTTAATTTCATCTTTACAAATCGATAGTGTTCATGTACCGAATCGACCCTCCACGGGATTAAAACGATCAAAATTTAATGTATATGGATTTTGTTGCAATTTTCCAAATGGGTAGGTCAATTGCATCTTAACATACTCTAAAGCGGTCTTACGAGTAGGTATGCATAATTATTATTAGGTAAGCATATTACAAACAAGATTTTAAGCTAAGTTAAGGAAACTTACTTAACTTAGGAAATTTAAGGTTGCTATTGTTCGAAAAAGTTACCGCGGCCCTAGAACGCAAAGAGCATCTAAAGAAACACAGGTGGGTTTTAGTTAGCAAAAGTCTGACACTTTCACTGCACAAGTTCTACCCAGGGCGGGAAAAGTTATTCGACAATTTCCCACCTAAAAAGAAAGTTTAAAAAGGTACCTACTTACTAAGGTTTTAATTAGTAAGAATAATACAGAAATTAAGAATCGGAGATAATAAAAAGGCTTATTGGTGTATTGGCTGTAGGATTTGTTTCTACAAAATCGTTTTTTCAAATTAAATTAAAAAAAAATATTCTCGCCTCTCGGCCTTCCTAAATTCTATTTGACAATATTCTTTGTTTTAAACTCGAGTTAGTGTTTATCTTATTTATAATGTGCCATTACTTTTAAACCCTCTAAAGTGGTACGCATGAAAGAAAAATCTCTACTGTTCTATACCCCTATTTTTTAATTAGTGCACAAAAAAATGGGGCTCAATCAGTACCCGTTACTGATCATATTTGTGTAGTCAAAAGTAAAAAAAAACGAAATCCCAAAATTGTTTACGAAAATTTGTCATTATTGGTAAATTCACAATTAAATCATCATTCATAACAACTACTACTAGAAAATACTAAGCGCAGTGTTTTTCCATTTTTATTGACATTCTTTCATTCATAAACAATAACCTGTACAATGTTTTCATAAATTGAGTGACATTTTGGGATATAAACAAACGCTCATAACTTTGCTCTTTATGAATATTATGCATTGAGACTTTACTTAAATAATAACAAGACCTTTTCTAATAAGCCCTTTAAGTATATGCCATAATTAAAAAATAGTGGTGTATAATATAAACTATGTTAGAGAAAATTATTATCTTCTATTGGTACTCACTCTAACTTAGGCCCAAATCCACTCTTTGACTGCTGTTGATAACACTGATGACAACCGTCTGTCTGTTGAGCTATTTGAATAAGACGGAAATAAACTTGACCTTTTACATAATGCCTCTTGTGTTATGTGTGACTAACTTCAGTTTAGAATTTGATAAAGAGATTACTCTAATTTAGATAGATTTAGATTTGGTCTGAAGTTCGTATGATCTCAAGCAAGGACAGTGCCATCCAGTGGCGTAGCTAAGCGTGGGCGAAGTGGCCCCAAGCCTACGGCCCCGCACTTAATAACGGGGCCTCGTACGATGACGAGCGAGCGTGGTTTAAATGTGTGCTTTAAATATTATGTAACCAACTATTAGAAAAAGTAATAGTTTTTATAAATTAGTGTTTTTGTATTCACAAAAAGATGGATCACTGCGCTCATCTTCCTCCTAGCTTTATCCAACTAGCTTGGGTTTGACGTCCAGTCTAACCTGATGCGGCTGAGTACTCCCCTGTTAGGGTTAATAGGTGGATGCCAAAGAAAAGACTGTATTAAGGATTTTAATAATAACTGTTTATTTATATATTGAAAGATGTGATTCAGTAATATTACGTGAAACAAAAGGCTCGTGGAATACAGTAACTGTAACCATACTAGGGCATTCATTCAAGTGCTGACAAGGGGCTCAGATGAAATTTAAATATAATATTTATTGGTTAGAAAGCGAAAGACCATAGTGTTGAAGAAGGATAGATTTATATTTGTTATACTCCAACAGCTTTACATGGAGCGGCTGCCTATTAGACTAGGCATAGATCGATCTTGGGAAAAAATGAGTACAGAAGGCCTCGCTGATATGCCTACGCCCACGTCTAAATTAGTCCTCGCTACGCTTCTTGTGTCTTTATTCGTAAATTGGATTGGTTTCATTGGTAGCAAAACATGGATTTTTCAGTCCTAATGTCATTCTATGATATGATAGTATAAGTGCATGAGTGCACAGATTTCGGAAAGGAGAGATACGTTACGTAATGAAAAATGTATTGGAACACGATGTCTCCAGTTGTCCCTACCACCACCGACACCACTACATATGCCACAATAATTACACAGTCGCGCACACTCCCGCAAATTATAAATCAGACCATATTACACAGTCAATTATAAACCTTATCGTCCTTAGCACATCGTGTATTTTCCATGCACCGTATAACTTACGCACACATATAAACATCAATGTGCTGTGCAAAAGCAATTTATTTTACATTTACGCTAGTTTTTGACTAAATAGAAAAGTTATCGATATTTTCATTTCTTTTTATGCAATTTTTTTTTTTGGGGTTCCAAAAACAAATGAAATAAAAACCGGTATGTTCAAAAAATTATATATTAATAATAAAACAATAAAAATTAAAAAAAAACAGGTTTACTAATTTCTCAGGAAAAAACATACGTAATACCGGCCTCATCTATTTAAACTGACGAAAAAACATTATAACCAAATTTCAAGCTCATAGCTCGTTTATTGTGCTTTTTTTAAATAATATAACTTAACTAGTGTTTGACTGCGATCTCAACTGATGGTAAGCAGAAATGCAATCGTTAATGGTGAAACGCACTGAGCCTATTATTCACTTTAATCTTGAAGACACCTAAACTATAATCAGACGGGAAGACCGTAGCAGGTAAATTGTTCTAGTCCTTCGATATAAGCGGTATAAACGACGATGCGAAACGCTTAGTTTGGACCGTAGAGATTTTACCAACGTAACCCTTGTGTTGTTGAAACTCGCCGAACGTCAGAAAAAGGTGATGGCGAAATCAAGTCATGCAATTTCAAAATGCATCCTGTAAAATACCGATAGACTGGCTACCATTATACAATGTGTAGAACTAAAAGTCAAAACAGGCATTGAAATTTCTTCCTTAACATTTCTTCCTTAATCTTTGCTTTTTTATTAGGTTTTCTTGCTGAGTAATTTTGATGCGCAGTCTACGTTTTCGAGGTGTTTCTAATATTTGTATGTTATCAGAAGCGTCTACTGGTTTCTGAAAAAAAAAAACAGTGTTACATCTAAATATTTAATTTTATAGTGTAATTATAATTTTAAAAACTTTATACCAAATCTTGATTTTGGGTTTCTTGACTTTCTTCTTCCTTTTGACGACTGCTAAGGCATATACGTTTTATAGGCGGTTTTTCAGATTCCTCGTTTGACGGTTTTAATTGTTGCTAAAAGAACACATGATATTTAACAATCGTAAAAAAATACAATGTAACAATTTTTGTAATTTCAAATTAAACAAGGGGGGAAGTTAGAGTCAGATATTAGTTAACTTATTTGACCTATCAAATAAAAGATGCATGTTTACTTACGTAACACTTTAGATCAGAAGGTCTTGGTGATACGGATGGTGGGGCTGGTCCTGGTTCTATAAAATCCTGAAAAGTTTAATAACTAATATTATTAAGAATTATTACATGAAAAAGCTTTCAGTTATTAAAAAAAAAACTTTAACTCACTTCTGCAAAAATAAGTTCTAGTCTTAATTTAGGGATTGCCCATTCAAAAAGTCTGCGTCTTTTCTTTAGAGGCTGAAACTTCTGGTTGAAAGTGAATTGAGCATATGGTACTGTTTTTTGTAGGGAACCAATTAGTTGGTTTTCCAGTGGCATCAATCCATTGCGTTTTTAAAATTGCGTCTTTCGGGAAACTGTAAACATAAAATAACATTTTAGTTTTAATTTTTACCTAAGCTACTGCTAAACCTCACCACGTAAAAGGCTTTTGTTAGACAAAAAAAATAGTACAGAGCTTGTTTAGTATATAAAATACAACACACACCCATGCACAACAAATAAAGAGCTAGAAAATGTTGTCTTATTTTAAGCAAAAGTCGGTAATATATTCTGAGTCATATTTATAGCCCATTATTATAGCGCATTCGAAGCTTTTAAAGACAGAAGGAAGAAAAAATATCAAAATCTGAAAAAGTAAGGAAATAACACCAAGATAACGCATAACATACTACATCCGAAACCAAAAAATAGACCACCGACTATTAACTTATAATTTAAACAACTTACTTTACGACAGTTGCTTACGTATTTCTCAACTACTCTGTAAAATAATAATAAATAAAAATACATTATTTCACTTCGGATATCCAAACAATCGATAGTGTTATCGATAGTCTACATTTTTACCTACATTACGGACAGCACTAGCTCACCGCGTCAAACAGCGGCCGTATTATGAAATATACCGCACTGATAAAGTATCGTTATGTTATTTTTACATTGCTGGTCCAGTTATTGAGCGTCAAAATTCGGTAGTGGTTAAAAAGCAATGTATTTACTGTAACAATAATAAAGTCGCTTTCATCTTTGAAAATAAAAATAACGTAGTAAAAGTAAGGGATATTACAAGATTTGTTGTTTTTCCTGATTTTAAAGATAAATATACTATTAAACTTGTACTTACACATGGTAAGAGATTCCTTGTTGACCCAGGCTTTTTTTATCGCTTCGATTCTTGCACGAAACCACTGCACAACACGGCATTCTAAATTTATTTACGAAAACGTTCGCGATCTCGCAAGTTTATAAATGACAGGCCGTTTGCCAGTATGTGCCCATGTAGTGCTTGTGCCGCGGACTCGGTCACGCCCCCATGCCGCTTCTATGTTTTTAAGATTTCTGTGGCATGAGTGCATCATTGGTTTTGGCTTATGGTTTTTTAACGACACGTTTGACGCAGTGGCTGAGCTATCGGCTACTGTGCACGTGTCAAGGGTTCGGTTGGGTATGTGTCTATGTGTTTGTGTACATAGACGCACCCACTACAGGAGAAATTCCTCGCAAAGGGAAACGTTTCATCATCGAACCATCAGATGTATGGTGGTGCGCTACCGGAACATGGTGGACATCCCGCCTATACGCACAAACGTTTTGCAAACACATTCATTGTGCTGTGGGGTAGAATTCCTTGTCGGAATCTGTGTTCCCCGATAGATTCTTTAATTAAAGAGTGAATATGTTACTTCTAGGCAAGCGTGTTCCATCGTTTACCACATCGTAGAAACGATGATGAGCAGAAGCTCATTAAGTAAGATAGTGGTCAGGCGTGGGCCTATAACCGTTAAAAAAAACCGGGCAAGTGCGAGTCGGACTCGTGCACTGAGGGTTCCGTACTAAATAACTTATATTTATGTAAATAGTTCAATTCCCGATTCTAGTCTCAAAGATTTTTCCGAATCGAAAAAGTATTTTTTTTTTTATACTAGTAACTCTACGACGTTGTTTCATGCCAAATTCCAAAGTTCTAGGTCAACGGGTCTACGGTCCATCACGTCTTTTTTTTCATTAACTTAGAAGTCTGAGTTTTTCACAGCTTCTAGGGACCGCAGACTTGAGTGTATGCTTTTAATTTCAACTCGATACCTCCACACGTCCCCGAGTTAAAGGGTCAGGGGACAGACGGACAACAAAGTGATCCTACGAGGATTCCGTTTTTCCTTTAGAGGTACGGAACTCTATAAAAATATAAATAGTTTTATATTGCTTAGCGTTTGTGTTCTGCAAATGCCACATAACAACATCTAATGTAACAGTTGATTGATATTTGAACAGGTTTCTAATATTACACCAATGAAAAACAATTGAAACTTGATGTTTTGTCTACACCAAGGATTTATGAATGAAATTCTACACATTGTTCTAGGATTTACAAATGCGGCATGATATGCTGACTGACTTTTACTGTAAGCAAATTAATTATGCAAAGGCCGTTTTACATAAATTATTTCGACTTGCAGACTTTCATAAGCCTTTGTCTGGTCGGAGGAGCCTCCCTTTTCAACGGAGGTATATGGGACATAACTATCTGTCCCACACTCCTGCAAACTGGTTTTTTTTTATGGTAGGTAAAATCATCCAATTTTTTTTTTTATGGTAGGTAAAATCATCCAGTGACAAATCCCGCCCT
The DNA here is from genome assembly GCA_958295575.1 of Leucania comma. Lineage (NCBI taxonomy): Eukaryota > Metazoa > Arthropoda > Insecta > Lepidoptera > Noctuidae > Leucania > Leucania comma. The sequence goes on along the minus strand of OY282476.1, from coordinate 4,856,527 downwards.
TGGGCGGAGCGGGAAGTAGTCTCTTACTGACTAAAAACCTACACCGTTCCTTCGTTTCCTATCGTGCCGGAGCCGGGTATTCCTTTCGGAAGCTGACCCATGACCCCAGCAGGCTTCGACCCTGCCTGCCTGCAGCTAGCAGGCTGGGCCTCTACGGTTTGCTGACAGCTCCTCGAGGCGCGCGGGAACAATAGGCGCCGTCGACGACTTGGGCTCGGTCCCGTCGGTTACCGGACGATCGGACAGCGTGCTACCTATTGCACGCCGTCCGCAAGCCCGCGCCTGCAAACTGGTGACCACGACGTGATTAAATTCTCACATTCCTCCGTTGTCAAGAGATTGCCGCCTTAAGCGCGGGCTTACAGCTTACTGACGGCAAGCAATGGGTGGCTCGCGCGTCTGATAAGGACCTAGCTTGGTTCGACAGCGTGTTGTGTTCCAAGCGCCTTTAAAGAGGGCAACTGAAGGAACTAGAAAGAAAGAAAAACAGTTTATTTAGTAAAACAGTAACATATTAAAGGAAAGATATGCGCTACATCCGTGCAAAACGGCCGAGCGCTCAGCATAAAGCTGTGCCCTCATGCACAATGCGATGAGCACACAGCGCTGGTTTTCAGCGTTGGCCAGTGCTGACAGAAAGACGCCGGAACTGGTGAGACTTATAATTGATATATCTGCCAAATTCTCGCTTTTATCCGCGAGAGCCGCTCATCCACGACCAAATACTCAACTCGTCAGCTTTTTCTTTCATAGAGAATTGAAGAGCTTAAGGAGATAAAGTAGCCAGTAGCAAACACGATCCAGGCGAATAGGACACGAAAGCACTCGTCTCGACTCATTAAAATATGTTCTCGATAATTTTATCGCATTTCAACTCGTCACTCCAGTTTGCTTTACGTTATAAAATTCCACAATATTGCACTGTGGGAATGAAGCGCTGCCCAAACCGCAGCCAACAATGGCGTAACGGGATATTAAAATATTATGTTTACCTGCCCTCGCATCTTGACCACAGCGTATACTGTTACTAAAATGCCTGGTTTATCCTTGACAACGGAATATGCTGTAAAGCCTGAAATACCGACGTGTTTTTTAACTGGAAAGCTACAAAGAAGTGGTTTAAATCATCAAATAAGTGGGTTAAATCATCTAATAAGTGTATTGAACTATCAAAAACTCTCCCTATCTGAGTGGAGCTAGAGGGAGTGCCACACTTTTACTGACTAAAACGCGCTTTTATTCCTACAGTTGCCCTTTGTGACCTTCCAGCGCACTGGAAACTCTTTCGAACAATCCTGCCCAATCAATTTGAAACTACTGACCAAGGTAAGGCAAAGTACCAACAGCATTTCAGTTAGGTGTTTATAAGAAACTTATGTTGATGACTGGCCATTGGCGTCCTCACCTTCCATATGACGCGGGTCGTCACCGGCATGGTAAGTTCGGGAGCTTCCTGTATCAGATTCAGGGTAGAAGAAACGCTAGGGTGTCAACATTGTGCGGACCGCCCGGAGGACACACGAAGCGGGAAACCATCTTCACCGCCGCGGTATGTGGAGCATAAGGTGAAGATCCGTATGTGGAGCATATGTGGAGCACTGCCGAGGACACGGCAGTGCTCCACATACTGGATCCCATCAGCAATGGAGGTGATCGGTAGCGGCGATCTTTCACGCCTGGCCCTAGCTTGGCCATGGTCTGGAGCGAAAGGGAATGGGACGCGCATGTTTCCTTCTGCGAAGCGAAGAAGATGGATACATCCTTATGCCCCAGCCACCGCGGAGAATTTATGAAAAGGAGACCCGTTGTTCTAGAACGCAAACGGCAACTGAAAAACACAGGTGCGGTTTTAGTCAGTAAAAGTCTGACACGCCCTGTCGCTTCACCCTGAGCGGTAGAACTCATTGGATGATTACCTACCCACCTACTAAAAAAAAAAGATGACTGGCCATTAAAAGTCTATTAGCCTAAGGTACTATATCTAAACATTATCTTTCTTTAAAGCTGAGGTAGAAGGATGTTACATTTTTAATTAAAACCATCGCACCATTTGGTCAACATCTTTTTCCTGCGCAAGCTCATGCTTCAAGGCTCCGAGGCACACGTTGCAGGCGCTAGATGTTTTTGTGATAACTTGATACACGTGCACCTGCGCGACAGGTGCGCACGTGCCATGGGTGGGCTCGGAAGAAACCATCTTCTTTGTCAGTTCATTAAGGAATTTAAATGATTCTCATAAGAAGTCAAGTTCAATTGCAAGTGTTATATCAGGATTCTTAAATAGTGCGCGGCAAATAATTTGAACTAAAATCGCCGTCGTTGCTATGATCCAAAAATCTGTTACTGCGCTTTGAAGGTCGATCGCCATTTAGGTTCAACTTATATAGTCTTCGATTGTAGTCGTCTTTATTTATGAATTGCAGGGCGTGAAGGAAGAATGATGACGCCATTGGAACTTAATATCTTCGCCGTATAAATGTCTGGTTGGCTTGATAAGCGCAGTGGTTAAGGGATAGGCTGCTTCACTGCTTATAACGGGTTCGATTCCCACAAACACATTATGTATGGTCTACCTACAGCTGTTCCGAGTCTGACTGTCTTGCGTGTGAGTTTACATATTTGTAAACCCACCCACGATGCAAGTGAAATTCTTATTGCAAAGCAGTTTAAAAAAAAGTAGGTATTTGTTGCTTTATATGTCTTTATCTAAATTTCCCAGATTTCAGTATAGTTTTGATTGGTTGGCTATTTTATTTTTTGAATTAATTTCGTACATGTGTAAATTAATTAGTTTAACAAAAAGTACTTTATTTTTTTAATTTTCTCTTTATAAATCGATAGTATTTCATGTACCGAATCGACCCTGTGCGGGATTAAAACGACCAAAATTTAACGGTGTAAGTATATATAGATAACAATAGGTACTCTAGTTTTTTGATTACTCTACAAATACCGGTAGGTATTGGAAATATAAATCCCAATTTTTGTCCACAATTTGTGGCCATTCCTTTCACATTAAATAGTCTCTCTCAAATTAATTTAGAAGTTTCATCGGCATTTAATTTTCTTAATTGCTACATCTGTAACGCATCAAATGTCATGCAATTCTAGTTCTAAAACAAAGGTCATTTAAATACCACATCTCTAATTGCGACATTCCGGTCTTAGCGCTGTTACAGCCATTTTATTTGTCTTTCAAGATGTTATTATAGGAAATTATCTCAAAGACCGGCGTGAAGGTTTTTACATGGAATTTCCTGTGTTGGTACCTAGATAATTTTGTTTTTAGTGGCTTCATTCAATGGCTCCATTCGCGTGAATGAAGAAAATTATACCAAGCAACAGACTCTTGGATTATAACGTTTCCTATACAGGATATGGTTTAGTGTGCCAGTTTTCATTAAAATCGACATAACCAGGAAGGAGTTACCTACAAAATACAAATACACATACGAACCAAGACCCGGCGAGAGAGATCGCTGCTGCCGATCGCCCCCACGAGGACACGGCGATTCGTCCGGTAACTGACCGGACCGAGCCCAAGTCGTCGACGGCGCGTTCTGTTCCCGCGCGCCTCAAGGAGTTGTCAGCACACCGAAGAGGCCCAGCCTGCTAACTGCAGGCAGGTAGGGTCGAAGCCTACTGGGGTCATGGGTTATCTTCCGAAAGGAATGCCCGTCCTCGGCACGATAGGCTATGAAGGAACGGGGTAGGTTTTAGTCAGTAAGAGTCTGACACTACTTCCCGCTGCGCCTAAGGGCGGGATTTGTCATTGGATGATTTTACCTACCATAAAAAAAAATACACATACGAAGCTTCAGTTTTGGGCATCGACGCCGAGTTGCTAGCCGTTGTGACGGCTTTCTACTGTTTGCATTTCGAGGAGTGTGCGTCGGAATTGCCTAACGTAATTCCGCCAAACCCGCTTCGTCATGGGACCACTCATACGCGCAAAACATTTACACTTAATAGAGTCCATCAAAAGTAAAAATTACCCATCTCATACAGAGCCTATGTGGAGCTGCTTCACAGGACATTCGTCACCTGCTATGCCGCCTGACCTGCATTAACTACCTAAGTACCTACTTGCTTCTTTCAGGATTTATACGAGCGAGGCCAAAAACAGAGAGAGAAAAATTCGAGTCCTTCGACACGATATGGAGAAGAAGAACTTTTGCCTTTATATTATTAGTGTGATGGTTCTGCTCTATCATAATATTCTACGGAAGGTAAGGCAGAGGTGCACTTACAATCATTATCATTTCAGCTGAAAGACCTTCACTGTTAGACATAGGCCTTCCTCAAGTGACGCCATAACGACCGGTCCTGTGCGTCTAGCATACATCGAACTATCGCGACACTCACCAGGTCATCGGCTCACCTTGTGGCAGGTCTTCCAACCCTGCGCTTTCCTGTATCTTCACTTTAGAACCTTTCGTCACTTATAGTACCACATCGAAGGTCTTAGGTAGTGAGCTTAATGCTGTTCGTACTCTAGACTCCGAGCTGATGTATGAATCAGAATCAGAATCAGAATATTTTATTTCAAATAGACCAATTACAGGCACATTTGAATTGTCAAAATGTCGGTCAGTCCAAAAAAAAAAAGTGAACTACATTGCACGTTCCAAAGCGTAGATCTCTATTATTGACAAGGCCCGCTAAGACCGATACCGTAATGTCAGGGCTGCGGGTTGTTTGAAGGAGTCACCGCGGCTCGCGGCTATGGAACGGAAAAGACTACAGAACAGAACGAACACAAGTGGGTTTCGGTCCACCCAAAGCAGAAAAAGTGATTTGATGATTACTAGACTTTTGCTGATTAAAGCCCATCTATATTCCTTCAGTTGCGGTTTGCGTTCTCGAACCAGGGTTACTGCGTTTTTTATTATTCCACAACTATTACACAACACCATCTAGTCCCAAGGCAGAGCTTGTGTTATGAGCACAAGACAACTGATAAACACACTTTAACATATTTCTAAATACATACATATTATAGAAAATTATACCCAGACACAGAACAAATGATCGCGCTCATCACACAAACATTTGTCCTGGGTGTAAATCGAACCCACGACCTCTGGCATTGCAGTCAGGGTCAGTAAACACTAGATCAACAGGCCAGTCAAAATCAGTGTGTATTTCAAACTGTACCGCAGACCTGGGATAATCCCGTAATAATGGTTGACTACCTGCTATTGTTTCACTAGTACCTGTTTAGCTTTTAGTTTTAATAAAAGTTAAAATAAAAATACTTTATTTGCATAAAAACATGGTGAATTTATGGCCTTATCTTAGAATTGTGGTATTGTTGTTTGAAAAAAAAAAAACGCTTTTAGCGTCAAGAGCGCCCATTGTTACACCTTATGAAATTTAAGCTCCATCTGTAATTATTTTATGGTATGCAATAAAGAGTATATCTCTTACTGGTAATCTGTATAATTCATATATTCTATACAATACCGAATGCGCAGCCAGTAATGTGTGTAAAAGACGAGCGCAGGGAAGGAGGAGATGTAATTTTAGGGCACCCCGACACGGACAGGTTAGGTTAGGGTGTTTTTTTTATCACCACCTGAAAATAAAAGCTCTACTCTAAACCGTATTCTATATATTGCCAACGTATTGTATAGAATACCGGTAGATCGTTCATATTTTGTCATTTACTGGCGCTTCAATATTTAAAATTGAGGACTATTAGTAAATGTGATATACTAGGTATTTTAATTTAATTATTATAATAATAAAAAATATATATCCTGATACTAGCGTCTAATAAATAATTATATATAATTATTACGTTTACATCCTTGTACCAAGTATGTAAACGTAATAATTATATTTTATAGTTCCATGGGGATCAAACATACGCAATAATAATTTGGGCATACATATTTATTTATTAGCATAGGATAGCATATCATCAGCCTTATAATGTTCCTACTGCTGGGACTCAGGCCTCTTCTCTACGAATTTTTGGTTCTAGGACATGCCGGTTTCCTCACTATGTTTTCCTTCACCGTTTTAAGAGCAGTAGTAATGAAATAAATTACACAAAATATTACTTTGTCTGCCTGGCTGGGTTCGAACCCATGACCTGGAACTCGTAAGTCGGGGTCGTTACCACTTGGCTACCACCACCCCTGATCATTTATTAATTGCGATTTATAAAAGGTTTGAAATGCTTTGTTTGTAGAATGTGTGCAATATGCCATAGACGCTTAGACAAAATTGTTCCCACATTATTCGCATATGCATTATTGAATGTTGATCTAGTGGTTATTGGTCCTGACTGCTATTTCGGAGGTCGTGGGTTTTGTGCCCACCCAAGACAAATGTTTGAGTGATGAGCACGATAATTTGCTCTGTGTCTGGGTGTAATTTTTCTATAATTATGTTTGTTTTTAGAAATATTTAAGTATGTTTATCAGTTGTCTAGTGCTCTTAGAACAAGCTATGCTTACTTTGGGAATGGATGGCGTTGTGTGAGAGATATCAAAACACTATGTACGTTTTCGACATTTTTCACATCAACTGAGCAATGTTTTCACTAAAAGCTCATTTTGTTTATAAGTTCGTTGACACTTGTTCGCGGTGTTATCATAAAATCCATTATGCGTTGATTTCCTGTTTCGTTGGACGCAATGAAGATGTGACATCTTCCTAGTGTCCATTGGACCACCAAGTACAGCGATGGTAACAGAAAGAAATAAATAATAACAGTAATATAATTTAAATATAAAAAAGAGATACGAAAATATTTATTTTAGTACTTGGTTGGGAATATTATTTAAACACTCTTCCTTTCTCCTTTTATTTAAAATTTTGTTTTGCTCGACAGGCAATATAATTGTTTTCAATAATTTATCAACTATCCGAGTATTATCCGGAATGCAACTACTATGCGATTATTATCATCTTCCTGCCCTTGTCCCGTTTTATTTGGGGTCGGCGCAATGCATTTTTTTTCTTCCATTCGCGATTACAGCCATCTGTAGAAGGCAAATTTTTGTTTAAAAATTACGATTACAGATTTAAAATATGATTAACATAAGAGTATAGTGGAAAATAGTCAATTATCCGCAGTTTTCCGTTGTTGAATATAAGAACACAATCGGGATTCTATCAGTTAACGATAATTTATCAGCTGTAAAGTTTAAGTTTCATCATCATCATCATCAGCCTTTTTAATGTTCCCACTGCTGGGACACAGGTCTCCTCTCTAAGAGAGGGAATTGAGTTTAAGTTTAATGAACAATATTCTAAATATTATAGCAATAAAAAGAGATAGGAAATAAAGAGACTAAGCCGAAAAGAAAAAATGAAAAATTTTGAGCAAAGAAACTTTTATGCATTATATTTTTTTAGATTGGTAGTCACTCAATGACTTCTCCCGCTCCAGGGTGGACCGGGAAGGTAAGGCCGTGTTTACACAGAGGCGCGCTTTTAGCGGCGCGTTGGGCGTTTCGTCGTACATTGCAGCAGCAGGCCGCGTCATCTCTCGCACAAACAAACATATGGCAATGTACGACGGACCGCCCGACGCGCCGCGTCTCCGTAATCGAGCACTAAGTTAGAGTGGTTTGAGTGTGTGCACACAGGTGTGGCTCTGTGTCTTTCATTTGCCCTTTTCGTTCAAAATGATATAACAGTAAGTTGGAGTGAGCAATAAACAGCCACTTTAACTTAACCAACAAAACAATAGGTACTCCTCATAAACTTAGTTCTATTATTGTAACATAATGTTTATGTCGTATTGTAGTTGCTCGTTTGCGACAGAAGATGGACGCCTCTTGATAACTGTACACCTGATGCCAGGAAGAGGCAGGTACTCGGGTGCAGGTTTTTGTGCCCTTCTTAATGTGTCTACGTAATCATAGGCAGGCATCAAGGGCTGTCAAAGCTGATGAGATGTTTCGAAGTAGTGAAATAGAATCTGAAATGAAGAATGTCTGCGAAAAAAAAAATGTTGCGTCGATACCAAATAGATTGGAAACTGAACATAGGGATGGTTATGTTAATCAAGAAAAAAAAAATTGCTTATTTAAAAAAAGGTCCGGCGTAAATAATAAAAATAAAATTAATTTTGTTGCTGTAAGTCAGTTGCGAAGGGTAAGTTACTAAACTGCACTTGTTAGGATTCCTTTCGGCTTCCCTTTTGCGAACTTCTCCCTTCAATTCAATGTAAATTTAAAAAAGCTAAGACAGGAAATTTTATCCTTAGGTCCGTACCTAAGGACCAATTTTTTTTTTTGTATTTAGATATATTTTTTATAATATGCTAAAGGTATGGACTTTGTAAATATTTTTAACTAAAAAATATAGTTATTGAAAACATTGCGTCTACAAGTGAGCCAGTTAAATACAACAACACTGACTAATGTCTGACAAGCAACTGCAAAAGTGATGTTTTGTAAACATAGCTATTGTAGCCATCAATAGCCCACTTGTTTATCCAAGAAATAAAATAGTGTCACTAAACAGCCATTATTCTATTGTCAGGGTAGATGAGTTGACCGGTGCGGCCTAGCTCAGTCCTGCAGCCCTCGTTGATTGACATACATACGCGCGAGCGCAGGTACGAACCGTCGTCAGTCGCCCCGCGCACGTCGCCCGAGCGCCCGCGTCGCTGTTTCGAGCAATCAAACCGGCCCGAATGCCGGAGAACCAGTCGGCGGGATGGCGAGTCTCGGCGCGCTAGCAGCGCCATGTTGAAACATACACAGCGGCCGCCGGCGGCGAACGATGCCGACCACCGCTACCAGAACATGCCGCGGCGGCCGCACCACCACCTGCCCCTCAACGTGTCGACCCTGGACTCCTCCAAGCACTCCGTCGGCGGGACGTCGGCGAGTGTCAGCCCTGGCGCGCAGCCGGCGGCGACTCCCGCCCCAGTGTCAGTCGTCGCCCCCATACCGGTTGCGTCTCCCCCGAAGCTGGCGAATGGAAATGCGACTGGCCTTCCGCCGCACCGGCCCGCGCCTGTTAGGAACAGGAGCACGAGAGCGGCCACGGAGGAGGCCCTGACGTCGCTAGCCCTGCTGTGCCTCGTCAGCTTGCTGCTGGCGCTCCTCGCGTTGCTGTTCTTGCTCAAGATCTCAGCGCCTGCCACCAGTGCCCCCGAGGAGTTCGCAGTGGTGTACGAAGTGACATTAGCGTTGTGTGCGTTGACGTTATCATTGAATCTTTGCTGTTTGCTCGTGTGTGCAATACAGTTCCTCTTTGCTGTGAAATTGGTGCATTCCCCTTCAGCGCCGAATGGACGGTAAGTCATTCATACAACCTTATTTTGTTTGCTTTAAAACCCTTAGATTCAGAACGATCTTTGCGAGACATAGGAATCCGAAGATTACCAACACAAATATTATAATCTGTTAGGTTATTACTTGCGGCATGCGTCGCTGGCTCAATTCCGAACAGACTTATCTCAATTCAGGTTATCTCTTACACAACGGCATAACTGTAAGAAAACTTCAAGTTTTCAACTCGTCTATCGGGTTTTTAAGTATTTTTCGTATAATTAATGCCATAACTGTTGATGGCAGAGAATTCTAAGGTTTATTATAGAATTCGGCACTTCGTTAAGATTGGTTTGCTTTTATCAGCGTATGTTTGTGTAAGGTAGGCAGAGCAGGTGTTAACGGTCCGAAGTGGCGGTTATTTGTGAATGGTTCGATAAAAAAGGCTCAGTGGTCAACGGTTGATATTGGCTCGCACGCGCCTAGGCCGTTCTTTATCAAGTTTTTCATTCCACAATCCACATCGTAGCGTAGATATTAATATTGTTTTCAGTTGCGTGAGAATCTGATCCGTTATGCTATCAAATCAATGCGTTGTACAGTTGTGTTAATTCGCCGAGCTCGTTAGCTACTGTTATCGTTTTTTCCTCAAGATGTTGATTGCTGCATCCATTTGACTATTATGGCATTTGGACCGGTTTACATCAAAGGCATGTAGGCAATCAGACATTCATTCCATACAAAAACTTTGATACCAGACCAATTCCAAGTTCTACGATGTAATTTAGTGAAAGAATTTGACAATGATGGTACCGTAAAATTGTATTCGACAAATTGAAATACTTAGATTATCTGTTTATCGAAGAACATCCTATGATAACAAAAAACAACATAAACGAATGACTTCTTAAAGAGTTGCTACGGCAAAATCAGCTGTTCACTAAGTATTATTAGCATAAGTTGCTGTAGTTAGAACTCGGATTACCGTCAAACACAGCTATTTTATCACTACTACATCTGAACTGTAGCGGTTTATTTTCTTGGTAAGCGAGTAAATAAAATGTATGATACTAAGCTTCCACCAAAACTAAAGAAAGAAGTGTCTCATATTCTTTCACAAAACACAAATTTCCAACCTGCTATCGAGTTTACATTCCAATAAAGAAATCGATGAGATTTTCATTGCGAATATCTTTTGTCCCTGAGTACAAAATTTTCAGAGATGCGAAGATTATTCTTTTAAAATTATAAATCATGTTCAAATCCAAACAGTAATTTGGAAAAGCAAAACATGTAGGACAGTGCATGCGACCCCATGTTACGTGCCTCAACCGGTATTACTTTCCGGGTTGCCTGTATTTATACCGTGACCGCATAGCTGAGGGAGCACTAGCACAGAGACAGGTCACAGAGTGCTATTTTGATGTTTTAGATAACGAAAATATTGTGAAAGATCGTGTAGAGAAAGGAACCTCGAGTTAACAAGAAGGACCAAAATTTTGTAGATTATTTTACAGTTCTTAATAGTGAAGATATAGAAATGATTTAAATGCAACGTGTTTACAACTAAATTAAAGATATAAATAAATCCAGAGACTGTTTAGAGAATGAGTAATACATAATATACTAAATAAAGAGTTGATGAAGACGAAATAAGTATTACAGAATCGCGATATCTTCTACAGCTTTTACTCTATTAACAAGTTCCCAGCCTCTTCATAATATCTCTATTTCATAAGGCATTAGTCCTAAGACTACAAGTAATTATTTCGTAGTGTTTATATACATTCACCAGTCACATACCAATGAGCGCTCATGGTCAAAGGACAGAGGTGATTTAAAAGACACAATAAACTAAGCACGATCACAAAATAAAGCATAAAGTAGGCAAATCATTTTCTACTTTGTACATGGAACCGGTTGCAGAGGTCTCTTGGTTGACCTTTGGTGACTGCAAATTGTTGTAAGCAATGCCATCGATGGTATTCAGACACTCCATTTTTATATCGAACTTGTAAGTAAAAAAGCTGTTAGCATCAAAGGATCAACTTAAATCAGCCTTGAAGTTGTTAATAGTTTGTAATATCAATATCAACTTGAAGAACCTGTCGTGAGGAAAGTTTTAAACACAAATGTCAATAATTAGGTATAAGATTCAGGTGTTGACTGGCTAGACAGAGGAGTACAAATACAAACCAACGATGGACGAATTGATCGGAAAATGGCTAGTAAGGAAGTAACTATAATATATGGAAAAAAGCACGCTGCTCTGATCCCAAATAAAGTATGAGAGCAGAACGATGAAGATGAATATCAACTTAATGATAGATTAGCTGTCTTTTAAGATTTAAGTTAATTTACATTCAAAAGAGGACTTGGTGCTTACAGCAAATTGAAATATCAATCAGGATCCGATCAATGTCAGATGTTTGTCAAAATATGAAGTTGTATCTGTGGACATAAATCATCTTTGAACAACTAACATTTATATTTCAGATCTGGATCAAATATGCTTTAATAATTCTATTCAAATATGGATACAGCATATAGAATCCACAAGACCACCCAGATTTTAAACGATTAGAAGTATTAGACCATCGGAAGCAACTTAATACTTCAAGTATAGCTTGGAGTCTTGCCAAACAACTAGTAATGTAACAATAGACTGTCGTTAGCTGCTCAGTACACCTCGTTAGAGAAAATATGTGTGAAACTGTGAAGCTGTAAATTGAACTGAGTCTAATTTTAACTCCTGAATTCTAAAGGTTTTAAGTTTTTTTAAGTTTTTTAACTGTTTAGGACCAAATATTATCTGTTGAGTTTTGTTGTGGCCTTAAGGTTGTCCTCATGTGAAATATTTCTATCCCATGAAGATTTGCTATAAGAAAACCCAATCGTAGATTATGCTCAAACATCAGCAGTCCTGATTAAAATTGTTGAACTCTAAAAAATGAAAGGATTCGACTTTAAAATATCTAAAATTAGTTAAAATTCTTCAATCGCAAGTTCTTTTCGCAGAGCTTAAACTATAACGCTCCTGGTTTTTCCCCCAACTACCATCTTCTCTAAGAAAACGCGACTCTAAACTACATTCTAGACTTCAAGTCTCATGTTCATTACAAAATATCTATTCTCGTCGTTCTCATAGAAACACGACCAAAAGAATTCAAATAACATATTTCTCAAGAGCTATCGGACTATAATTGCGTACAAACTTGTTTCCTAAGCAAGAATCGGCCAGTGTTCGTAATTTATAGCAAAATCGGGAGGCAGGTGCAGGCTTCCACCGCGAAACGCGTAACAGATGACATGGTTAAACAACATCGAGATTTGCATGATCCATTGCTACAATTGAATAGTTAAATGACAAGAGAATAGAAGGATATCGTCAATGTATTGCAAACTAAATGAAATAAATATACGCTATGGTCCAGTATTTCGGAGAACGTGTGCAGTTTTGTTTAAATTGTAGACAAATGCATTGTTGGTGTTACGGTTTCGAGTAAATATTTCCTTTAATTAATTTTGTAACAGTTTGACAATGTATTGAAAATGGAACATGTAGGTATAGCTCGGATGACTTAACAGGATATTATAAAGCAAAGTAAAATTACTAAGATGAAATACAATTTGGTCCTTCGAGACGGTATTGTATAATATACAGAGAGTAACGGACAGATCTCCGCGAACTATAAGGGCTTGTTCAGTAGACGTCTACTGAAAACTAGTCCCTTACCCCTGCATCTTTAAGCAGTTTAGTATTCGGTTAAATGGGAAGACATTTTGTCACACATTGTGAAGTTACGTAGGTAATAAAAGGTAGTAGCTTTCATAGATTTGCCATCTAGGTAACACTAAAACTGGGCATTTATTTGAGATTCAACAAGAAATAAAATAAAACTCTTTGAATTAAATGCCTAAGGATCATCATCAATATCTGACCTGAGGTGGTCCAGTGATAACGGACTTATACCTCAAACTCAAGTAAGCACTTAGTGTAATTTGTTTTATCACTCTCTCAAAACGGTGAAACATTTTCATTATTCTCAAAACGGCGAAGGAAAACACCATAAGGAAACCGACATGGTCCAGTTCTGGAACCAAAACTTCGAAGACATGTGATTTACACCAATCTACACTAAGCCCAGGTGGTGGATTATGGCCTATTCCTTCTCCCAAAGAAGGAGTCATGAGCAGCGTGAGGACTACGCAAAAGTTTTGCTATTTAAAATTCTATCAATATCTGCATTCAATTAAATTATATCTAAAAAAGTAAAAAGTGTATTCAAAAGTTTAATGCACCCTCACTTAATGTCCAGGTCAGCTCTACTGCACATAGAATTGAAATAATGACATTATAAACACATTCTGTACACATTTTGTTCTATGAAACGTGCTTGAAATATTAGTCAAATGTTTACCAATACATAAGCTACTGACTGACAAAGTAAATTAATATGGGAATGGCGTACATGCCATTGATTTAAACTGTCGTAAGTAACTGTGTGTTGTAGTGGATTTATAGTTTGTAAACATAGCATCTACAAAGTACAATGCCACACATAGCTAAGGCTGCTTTCATATAAGAAGATATTAAAAGCAGTCTTGGCCCAGCTTCGCCCGGGTCTTATAAATCTTTGAAATTATTGGTTCTTCTCTGCTATAATATGCATCTATTATACAGCTAAACCTTCCTTATACATCAGTCTATTTATTAGTAAGAACAAACGCGGTAAGTGTTTATATTTAATGTGAAGACTTTCCTTAAGAGTGGATACTAATTTACCCTAAATATTAACTAAGTATTTATACTAAACCAAGAATGTATACTAATGCTAATACTAATGAAACATAAAAACTAAACTAAGAATGTATACTAGGCCTAAATATGTATAAATATAATACAAAAACACCAAATACACTCAGGCATCGAAATACTCCTCCACATCGCTGTCATCCGGAAACGTACCCAAAAGATTTTACCCAAGCTCAATCTATTAATACTCTATTAGATATATATAATAAATCTATTAATACTCAATCTATTACTCGTAGGGCTGATTGGTGAAAGAGAAGAAAGAGATCTTATAGAGGGGACCTTAACTCACACAAGTCATCTTGAATCTGTAGCCTAAATATACGGACAGCAAGACCACTCTTCCCCAATTTTGTTTCATGCTGAATCCTAAATAAATGCCCAGTTTTGGTCTTACCTTCGGGGATCTAAAGGCGTCAAATATTTCACAGTTTTTGGAGTTTGGTCTCCTTGTAGATAGAACCTTTGGTAAAAGGAGTGTACTGGCCTTCTAGCAATACGATGCGTTCACTAAAAGTGAGAATGCGCCGTGTTTTTTTTGATGAGGCGAATGGTATTTGTGTGGACAGCCTTAATCTAATTAGTGCGTTGTTCTGTTTTAATAATAATCGTCTTTGTTCCACGGTTAACTGTTTGATAATTGTATTGCCAGCAAGAATACATGGGATTAGTCTTGTTGTCTTGTGTCTTTAGTGAGACTAAAATTATGATAATAATATCAATTGGATGGTTACACAATTACATACATAAAACTAATACCTTTATGTGTAGGTAGAAACTAGAACACTATTTGCTTAGATCATTATATATTCAGAAAAATTATTATCTTCCTGCCCTAGTCCCGTGTTATTTGGGGTCGATGCAACACGTTTATTTCTTCCATTTTATTCTGTCACCCGTCACGCTATCACTAACTCCCTTTTTCATTGATATCCATCTATCTTTTCTTTGGTTTTCCTCTCGATGCACCCACATGTATAATCGCAACTCTTTTAGCCACATACGTTACATTCTTCTTTTCTAAATGCCTAGCTATACCAAGACAAACGATTACTATTCAACTTTGCAAAAAATTCAGCATAAAATATAAAGAAATAAGAGCTGTAAAAAATTTCACAAATATTTATTCCTAGATTGATGAGAATTGCACACTCGTGTCTTAATTTTACTACAAATTACCAAAACAGAAAACCACTTTTTCAGTCTTAAGAAAAAACCGAGAAAAAAAGAAGAAATAAAGGGTCCAAAAATACAAAATCTTTTGAATGAGCTTTCTCATGAGAACAGACGTTTAAAAACTCCTGCCTTTTGTTGAAGAATCTCGATCGTGTGAAATTGAATTCTTTTTATTTGAGTCTTATTCAGGTGCGTGCGCTTATTCCCTGCACGACCCTTCATGTTTTAAAAACTACCAGTTTAGATTGATAATTCAACTGTGATAATGTTTGGCAAGCAATGGATAAAAAGCTTTATACTTATATTTTTTTTTGTGATTGTCTTCTTGGTGATTAACCTATGATGTTGTTGCCTGCTTAACCGGACTTGAAATATTTACAAATCTGCTAGCTTTAGACCTTGTTTACTACGCACGAACCCAAAAACAAATATTGGCTTGAACATAAAGGTAATGTAAAATTCCTCATTTGACCATTACATGTTTATTGTATGGACTTAGAGACTTTGACCTTTGAATTTGTTTTGGCGTTTTTTCTCTGAGTAGTCAGCTAAGAGACATTGTTTTCATCTAGTTTAAATTGACGAAAATAAACTAGATGTGGGCGGAGGGTCTCTCATCTGTTAAGCTGTGTTTAAATTCCATGCCATGGCATGATTTATGAATCGGTAACTAACCTATTTAAAAGCTTCTAGACTTGGTCTATTCCCATTTTTTTAAGAGGATGGTAGTATCTTCAACTATTTTACATATTACTCTTAGGTATATTACTCTGAAACCTTGCTGTACCTTGGTATTGCTAATTACATCTCCTTGGTCCAAGAATGGCGCACCTGCATCTATGCCGCCTTCCAATAACGGAAATCCGTAATGTTACACATCAAGCCTTGTGAACGAACCTCGTATGGAATTTTGAATCGTTATTCTATCCGTATGTTCCATACCCGAGGTCATTCAAGACCGGTTCTTTTAATACCACATTATACAAAGAAAATTAAACCTTATGTAATTGTGAAAAGAATTGGTTTATGTTGGCAGAATTGGCTCTGGTCAGTGGATCGTGATTGATACATTCGATGTCAAATTAAGTGCTAGAATTAAGTCAGGTTAGTATTCAGATGCGTCTTAATGAATTTGTTGGTGAATTCTTTATTCTGGTTTAATCGTTTTAAGATTTGAGTTTTTTTATCCTTTTAATTCCAACGCAGCAAATACTAACAGAAACCCAGGTTTTTTTATTCAGAAGAATTATGAGATGACCTAACTGCAGTTAATATAAAAATTTACGGGAAAATAGAAATAGAAATTGGTAAAGAAGACTCTCTAACTGTTTGGAACAGAGTTAGAAGTTGTTGAATGAAATCTTTAAAATTGCACAAGAAAGAAAGAAAAGAGACAATCATTTTATAATGTCAATCTTTAAAACCTAAAATCTTAAGAGTAAATTAAAAAATAGTAATCACAATAAAATCTAATGACGTATCATCTATACGCACTGTTTCGGTTATATATATAGAAACTATGGAATGTAATTTACTGTAATAATATTAGTGAGTGATGATGGGCGACCTTTCGCCATAGATTTTTTCTATAGCAATTCTCAGTACCGTTCATAATCTGTTATTTTTGTATCGATAAGGAAAATATCGCTAACTATATATTACACATTCCTATAATTTTTTTTCAATATTTATGGTTGGTGTTGTAAATCAGAAACGAGTTACATTGTTGAATTTGACTCTTTTTTGATTAAAATAAAATAAGAAAAGAGCAAATCTCAACTTCCTGATCTTTATTTGTTTGATTTAACACCATTCATTACACAACTACAAAATGTCATTAGTAAAATTTTGCAGGTGAGCTGGAAGAGATTTCTTTAGAAATAAGCATCACCTTTGTACCTATTTTTCTGTTCCCTTCTTCTTTTCTTTTACGTGTGTACATAAATGGTTAAATAAATAAAAAATAAATAAATTCATTTTTACCTTCTTAAGATCTAGCTTACCTAAGTTGCGAGCCAGAATATGATGATGAGGATGAATACCCGTACTACTATCTTTATTGCAATTCTACAGTCCGTTTTTTTCTACTTTTACTTTTGAATTTATAAAGGTGAACATCGTGTCTCTTAGTTTCTTCGACCACGTAAATTATTTCCTCAAAACACACACAATCAAAATTAAACACTATCTTTACATCCAAACCACAAATCGTAACTCATCAAATTGAATTCCGAACACAAAAAGTAAAGAAAAATCCGAATCCAAGGGCCAGTCCTTGGGCAAGGCCGCTTGGACTATCCCAATTATTTCCGGTCATCTACGAATCAAGTTTTTTATAGAAACAGTTCTGTGGAAACTTTGAAATTCGAAGAAGTACCATGTATCATTTTGATTTAATGTTTTAATCGTTATTTGGGGCAAGTCGGTTTTAGTTTAGTGATCTTTTTCTTGAATGTTGATGAAAAGGAGTTTAATTACTGTTGCTACTACAAAAAATATCTACTTTTTGGTCCTATGATTCGGGAGACTACCTACATTAAGTTAATATTTTTACTGCTTAAGCTGTATAGGTACGCAAATTGATTCTAAATTCCGCTGTTTTAAATCGATTTCACAATTGACAAGATTTTTTTTTCCATCCGTATGTATTTATGTGTTTTTCTTAATTACCCATTACAATATTATTTCGTTTGTTTCGTTGTTTGTATAGGTATATGAAGCTAATAGAGCCAAGGTTTCTTAAATCATCAAAGACAACTTCAAATCAAATGAATAAGTAGAAAAAGGAATTTCCTCGTCATCAATATCGTCTTACGCCATTCAATGTGGTGTCGAAGGTTTTTTACACAACTTTGACTTAACTGAGTCATCAATACTGATTCATTAGCACTTCAGTTTATAAATACTACGCCACACGTGCCAAGTTCACCGACTTAGGCTATTGTTAAAGTGGACTGTAATTACTGTTACGGGCCAGTGTCAATGAGGCTTAAGGTAAAAGAATTAATGAGTTGGAAAAAGCGTGTCTTATGTAACACTTAAGGCCATAGTGATGGGTGACTTGATTGAGGAGAACTGAAAGGCCCATTTAAAAACAAGCCTAACAAAGCATTGGTGCATTCAAAATATCATTTAATTTCAAGAACTATTGAATTTGTTCGTAAAATATTAAGAAGAGACATTAGGAAAAGGTTCAAAGAAAGTTAGAAGACATGAAGTTCGAACTCTTTCATGGTGTGAACCTTTGTAGTTGATTTACTACCCACGCTTCGGAAGCAATTTGAAACGTACTGGTACATGAAGCTAAAGTAGATAGATAGATGTATTCTTTATTGTACACCAAAAAGTAAAATTACATTAAGAATAATAATCACAATTCACAAGATTGCATAGCAATAGCAATTAAAATAGCAAAGATTTAATACCAACTATTTAAATTAGACCTAATAATAGAACTGACATTTAAGTAATCAGTGCCACTCTAAATTTAAATTCGATCGTTGAATATCTCAAATTAATTTCCAATTTGGAAGATTGAGATTAAGTGTTTGAACCACAAAATGAGATTTAAAAAGTAAATGAAGCGTGTAATAGTGTCATTTGTTACTTGGAATGGCTTAAGATTCCTTTAGTTGTCTTTAATGACCCAGTAATTACTGTTGCCAAAGTTTTGTTTTAGATGACTAGATACAAGTCCTACGCGGACAGAAAAATTCACCATACTTAATGTGCCAAGTATCTGATTGCCATCTGGTCTTAACAGTTATTAGGAAAATCAGGTCGAATGCAGGTTGTTCGACCCATACTATATTCCCGTGGACTGATTTGCTGGATGACCAATGTTATCTTTAAGTACATCGTTAATCTAATCACGTTTTACGTTATAACAAGGTTTGTAGCTTCACTCATTGTACCTAGTTCCTTGACCAGCAAAAGCACAACTCATTACAATTTACCATCCTGGGACCCCAAAATACTCCCGTGGGACACTCCACGCGGCATTACCAATTTTGAGGTGCTTATCCTTTATAGAGTATCTTAAGAGTCTATGTTGTAAAAGTGTCTGTTTTTAGTTTTTAAAAGACTCAAATTAAATTGCGTTTTCAGTATCTATATTGTTAGACCTAAGCTCAAGCACTCGAACGCTTAACCCAAAACCTTTTTCATTGGGGTGCCATGACAGAAAACCTCCACGAGTGCCCGCAGGCTATAGTTCCCTCGCGGATACGTCCGGAGCGAAGGCTAGTCTGCGGGACGGTGCACCCTGGGAGGCGGCCAACAACCCCCCTTGGGCACTCCTGCCTAAGGGGCCTCGATGGCCGTCTGCGAATGTTCTGTTGGGAGTACGCTTCAACGCGTGTCCCTCTGCTTTAGCAGAGGGCACAGTGGCGAAGCAAGAGCGGGCCCGGCGTGCACTCACCCTGCCACCGGGCAGGCAGGAGGAAGACTTGTTCCTCCTTCTGTCACCGTTGTTCTCGTAGCCCCAAAGATTGTCCAAGGTCATGTTTCTGACTTTCGATGGGGGTCGAGGGTCTTGGCTTAACCGCCCGGGCCGCGAGGAAGAACACCTCTATAAAAAATTACCCCAAACCTCCAAGCGGCGGCGCACCGTGAGGGAGGTTGTTAGCTTGACTAATGGGTAGCTAAATTAGTCACTAGTGCGGACCACTATCTTGAGCCAGTAAAATATGATTATTACTCGTGGGAACAACATGGAAAAACGATTATCAAAATTTTTTAACATCCCTACAGAGAGTGATGCGCGGTCGGAGTCCGACGCGGCATCCGGAAGGAGCTCAGGCTCGGAGTTGGAGGAGGCGGCGGGCGTCTCCGGAGGGAACGCGAGTTCCTTCCGTAAGCGCTCCAAATCGGGGGACAGATCGTCCTCCGATGAAGAGAAGGGACCAGCCCGGAAAATCCCCACCAGTGGACGGGGTGCGGGCCGTGCGGGAGGAAGAGGGAGGGGCCTTACCTCCCAAGAAGCTGCTCAGCGAGCGGAGAAGCTCGCCGCAGAGGGGCGCCACCCCGGAGCGACTGGTGCTGAGGACCCCTCACGGCCGTCTGGCAGCGAGCCGGACACCGAGGTAGACTCCGCCGAGGATTCGCGGAAGAAACTGGGGGAGCTGGTCGTCGAAGCCCTGACGACCATGTCCCGAAAAAAGAAGTGGGAGAAAGGCACGAAGAAGAGGGGTATCGCCGATTTCGCGACCTCTATCTTGGGGGCGGTAGACACTGTCCTCGAGAAGGGGTTCGCGAAGCTCCGTAAGGAGCTGATGGGTGCCCATAAACGTGCCCCCCTCCAGGAGGAGGCACCAAAAGGTGGGCGCAACCAAGGGCAAGGGCAGGGCCAAAGTCCACCCCAGCCCCAGCCCGAGAACGAGAGCCAGCTGCTGACGCTGGTGCAGCGGGAGCTGGCTGCCTTCCAGCAGCAGCTGCAAGAGCAGCAGCAACAGTTCCAGCTGCGATTCCAGCAGCAGCTGTCTCTCTTAGAAGGCATCGTGCTGCGCCCGCCGCTAGCGGCGTCGGGCCAGCGAGGAGCGGCGTCTTATGCTGCCGCCGCGGCTGTTGCTGCTGCGCCAAAGCCGGGCCCGTCGGGGCAGGCCGGGCGCAGAGCCGTGGCGCCAGAGCCTGCGGGGCCAGCCCCGGCATCCGGGCAACGGCGGCGGCAGGGGAGGACTGCTCCTCCTCCCCCGAAAGGTAAAGCGGCGCCTGCCGCTAAACCGGCAGGCCCTCCGGCTGCGGTGGCGACTAGGTTGCGCATGCCGCCTCCACTACTCGAAGATCCCTTGGCTGGCGCCGACTGGACGGTTGTCGGCGCCAAGAAGAGGGCGGGCAAGGCGGCTAGGGCGGCCAAAAAGCGAGCGAGGCGGCAAGAGCGCAAAAAGCGCGCCATGGCGGCCAGACTTCGCGCCCCGAATTCCGAGGCTGTAGTGATCACACTGCAGCCTGAAGCGGAAAAGAGGGGCGTGAACTATGACTCCGTCATGGAGAAGGCAAGGCGGGCAATCCTACCCCACCTTGAGGAGTTCGGAGCCTCCGAGGGCTTCCGCATAAGGCGTACGGTCACTGGGGCCCGAATCCTCGAGGTCCCCGGTGCGGCCAGTGGCCCTGTCGCGGATGCCCTGGCTGCACGGATCAGGGCGTCTCTCGATGCGGAAGAGGCCCGAGTGTCCAGGCCCACAAAGTGCATTGACATGCGCATCATGGGCCTGGACGATTCCGTCAAGATGGAAGAGGTGGTGGCCGCCGTCGTCAGGGCGGGCGGTTGCGCGACCGATCAAGTTCGGGCGGGCACCATCCGCGCTGACAGCACGGGCATGCGAGCCGTAACGGTTAGCTGTCCCGTGTCGGCGGCCAAGGCCATCACTGGAGAAGGCCGACGGCTTTTGGTGGGCTGGGTCTCCGCGCAGGTGAAACTGCTGGAGCCCAGACCTCTGCGGTGCTACCGCTGCCACGTGGGACACCACGTGGGGGCCTGTTGCGCTGCAGAGGTAGATCGCAGTGACCACTGCTACCAGTGTGGTAAGCCCGGTCACAAGGCTGCAGAATGTCAAGCGTCGCCGCACTGCTACGCATGTGCGGCGGCAGGCAAGCAGGCCGACCACCGGGCTGGGAGCAGGTCCTGCGACCCCCCCGCCAAGGACATAGGCAAGGTCCGTAGGATCCCCGCCAACGCCCTCGCCGCCGCGGCCGCGTCCTTAGCCGCCGCCGCTGTCGCCGCCGCAAACACCGCGGCAGTGCCCCCGCAAAGGGCTCCGGAGGAGACGATGGAATGCCAATAACGGCCCCATTACGTCTCCTCCAGGCGAACATCAACCACTGCGCCGCCGCCCAGGATCTGTTGCTCCAGAGCATGGCGCAGTGGTCGATCAACATCGCCGTGGTCTCCGAGCCGTACTTTGTCCGGCCCAGACGAGACTGGGTTCAGGACCTGAGCGGCTCGGTGACCATAATTTCGTCGACCGCCGCCGGTACCCCGCCCCTCGAGGCCGTCACGAGGGGGCGGGGTTGCGTGGCAGCACGAGTCGGGGACATTGCAGTGGTAGGCGTCTACCTGTCCCCGAACAGAACTCTCGCCGATCTCCATATCTCCCTTATGGAGCTAAAAGACGTTGTCACTGGGTTTGGACCCTCCCTCCCTGTGGTCGTTTGCGGGGACTTCAATGCCAAGAACTTGGCATGGGGTTCCCGTTACACGGACCAGCGGGGAGTGATGGTGGAGGACTGGGCTCTGGAGTCTGGCCTGGTCATCCTAAACCGGGGTTCTGTCCCCACGTGTGTGCGGATGCGGGGTGACTCAGTGGTGGACATTTCGTTCGCCAGCCCCGCTCTGTCGCCGTGTGTCAATGACTGGCGCGTGATGGAGGGGGTGGAGACGTACTCAGACCACCGTTACATCCGGTTTGACGTCTCCGCCCAAACCTCGGCCGCGCCGGTTCGACAGAGCCCCTGTGGTCCGCGGTGGGCGCTGAAGCAAATGGACCGGGAGCTCCTCCTGGAAGCCGCGACGGTACAGGCCTGGGTGCTAGCACCGGACAGGCCTGTCGACATCGACGTCGAGGCGGAGTGGTTCCAGGACGCCATGTCGCAAATATGCGACGCGGCAATGCCCCGAGTCCGTCCAGGACGTGCTCGGCGCCAGGTGTACTGGTGGTCGCCGGAGATTGCAGCACTGCGCAACGCGTGCAATCACGCGCGACGCCGGTACGCCAGATACTGCAGGCGCCGCATCCGCCCGCCGGATGCGGAGGCCAGAGAGGCGGAGCTGTACGAGGGTTACAGAGTGGCGAAGCGCACCCTCCGAGCAGAGATTAAGCGGGCCAAGTTGGAGGCCCGCAACGTGTGGCTGGGGACTCTGAACAGGGACCCATGGGGACGCCCCTACAAGGTGGTTCGGGAGAAATTGCGTCCCTGGGCTCCCCCGCTTACCCAGAGTCTCCGGCCCCAGGTTGTAGAGGGTGTGGTGAGCACTCTGTTCCCTGCGCGAGGGGAACACTCCCCCCCGCTCATGGCTCCGCCACCAGCAGTGTCTGACGCGGACCACGACGGTGACGACGACAACAATACTCCAGAGGTGACCGAGGTAGAGTTGAGGGTGGCGGTACGACGGCTGAGTGCCAAAAATACCGCCCCAGGACCCGACGGCCTGCCTGGGAAGGCTTGGGTCTTGGCCATGGAGGCTCTCGGGCCTCGACTAAGGGGGCTCTTTAGCGCATGTATGGAGAGGGGCCAGTTCCCACTTCGCTGGAAGACGGGAAAACTGGTCCTCATTGCGAAGCCGGGGCGCCCTACGGACTCTCCGTCCGCGTATCGGCCCATTGTGCTGCTCGACGAGGTGGGCAAGCTCTTTGAAAGAGTAGTTGCAAACCGCCTCGTCGCGCGCCTTGCACGGGTGGGGCCGGACCTTTCGGACGGACAGTTCGGTTTTCGCAGGATGCGCTCCACGGTGGACGCCATCATGCGCGTGCGAGCCCTCACGACGGGGGATGCGGTTTCCCGGGGCAGGTGTGTCGTGGCGGTGTCCTTGGACATTGCCAACGCTTTCAACTCCCTGCCCTGGAGTAGCATTAGAACGGCACTCCGGTACCACCGGGTGCCCGACTATCTCTGTCGTGTGATCGAGGCCTACCTGTCAGACAGGTACATAATCTACCCTGGTCACCAGGGAGATTGGAGACGGCGAGAGATGTCGTGCGGTGTTCCGCAGGGATCGGTACTGGGGCCGCCCTTGTGGAACGTCGGCTACGACTACGTGCTGCGCGGCGACCTCCCTGGCGGGGTCAGCGTGGTCTGCTACGCAGACGACACGCTGGTCCTGGCACAGGGAGAGTCGTACCAGGCGGCGGTCGAACTAGCGACACACGGGGTTGCGACAGTCGTGGAGAGGATCGAGCAGTTGGGACTAGAGGTGGCGCTGCACAAATCCGAGGCCATGTGCTTTCACGGCCCTCGGAACGCACCACCACCAGGTTCCCAGCTAACGGTAGGAGGAATTCACATCGGCGTCGGGTCGACGATGAAGTATCTGGGACTCGTCCTCGACAGCCGGTGGAATTTCGAGGAACATTTCCGACGTCTGGCCCCCAAACTGAATCGGACCGGGGCTGCCCTCAAGCGGCTCCTGCCGAATCTGGGGGGTCCAGACGCCTCCTGCCGGAGGCTCTACGCAGGCATCGTTCGGTCCATGGCCCTTTATGGAGCACCGGTATGGGCGCCCACGCTGAAGAAAAGGCCAAAGAACCAGCTGAACGCGTGCCAGAGGGTCATGGCCATACGCATGGTGCGGGGATACCGCACGGTGTCCTGCGAAGCGGCAAGCCTCCTTGCTGGCCTGCCACCATGGGATCTGGAGGCAACAGTCCTTGCACACATGCACGATAAGCGCGTGGAGATGCAACGCCGGGGCGAAAGTCCCCTGCCACGACAAGTCGAGGTATGGCGGAAAGAGTTCCGGCGGGATCTCATGGTGAAATGGCGACTGCGACTGTCGCAACCCAGTGCTGGGCACGCCTTAATTATGGCGGTAAGGCCCCTCTTTGAGGCGTGGCTGGAAAGACCTCACGGCGTCCTAACCTTCCGCATGACCCAGGTTCTCACCGGACACGGTAAGTTCGGGAGGTTCCTGTTCCGGATTCGTGCGGAACCGACGCCCGGGTGCCACCACTGCGTGGACTGCCCGGAGGACACGGTGGAGCACACGGTCGAAGTGTGCCCCGCTTGGGCAGAGCATCGCCGTGTTCTCGTGAGTGCGATCGGCAGCGGCGATCTCTCGCGCCAGGCCCTGGTACGGGCCATGGTCCGAAGCGAGGAGGGATGGCAGGCGGTCGCCTCCTTCTGCGAAGCAGTAATGCTAGCAAAGGAGGAGGCCGCACGCGAGAGGCAACGGCCCACAAGGCCCAGCCGCCGCGGGGATTCCGATTCCGATCCTGATTTCCAGCCAACGTAGACGCGGGCTTGCGGACGGCGAGCTATGGGTAGCTCGCTGTCCGACCGTCCGGTAAACATCCGGACCAAGCCCAGGTCGTCAACGGCGCGCACTGTTCCCGCGCGCCTCAAGGAGTTGTCAGCAAACCGTAGAGACCCAGCCTGCTAGCTGCAGGCAGGCAGGGTCGAAGCCTACTGGGGCCAAGGGTTTGCTTCCGAAAGGAAAGCCCGGCCCTGGTATCTAAGGCCACGAAGGAACGGGGTGGGTTTTTAGTCAGTAAGAGTCTGACACTATCTCCCGCTCCGCCCAAGGGTGGGAGATGTCATTGGATGATTTTACCCACCACCAAAAAAAAAAAAAAAAAAAAAAAAAAAAAAAAAAAAAAAAAAAAAACCTTTTTCATTACGGACATTTAACACCGTGTCAGGTATAAGTTGACGATTCTATTATGGTGTTCTGCTCTAGTTGTGTTGAATGTGTAACCGAGACGAGTGAATCTGCCGTAGCTTATGAGTTAGTTATGCCTTGCTGGGTCTACTGTGACCAACTTATAATTGCTGTGCTTTAGATCGTGACTGGTCATTGTCTGGAGGTTTGGAGTACGGTTTCTATTCTATAAGAGATGTTATGGAAGTTCAACATTTCTTATCTACAGATTTTGTTATCTACTGTGAAATATTGGCAGGATCGTGTTTTTGAGAGGTATAAAATTCATTTTGCTACACCAAAATTATAACAACATTTTGTTTTTTTTTTCAGATATCGATGTTAAAAAATTCTGTCTAAGATATATTTTAGATATATTTTTAAACCTATCTCGTCTCTGTAGCACATATTCAGAAATTAATTCATTTATTATTAACTGACGCAAAAGTATCAACTTGCGAAACTATATTTCGATAATCCAGATTTGCCCCTTCATTTTTAATTCCACGCTTAACATACTTATTGACATTAAATTCCATATCAATGCTCTTAAACACGTTACTACCTGTCCCAACACGTTTCTACTGAACTTTGTGACTTCAGTTGCACCTGGCTTTGATAAACGTGTTATCTTCTTCCTGTGAAGGGATCGAAGCATAAAGAAATAATTCTTATCGACACTATAGTTGCACAGATTACAAGGTATTTCCGGTATGAAGAATGTTACCTTCACCGTTGACCGGATTGCGAGGGTCAATGTCTTCAAGCGTACTCATATCGTATAGTAAGTCAATGATCATTAGAGATGTTTTGACTATTATGACAAACATTTTGCGTTGTGTCATCATTCTTATTAGATTTCTACATTATTTGACGTTTGTCTACTATTATAGCTTCTAAAGAATTATTCAGTGTTTCTTCATTAGTATATACGGATCCGTCAATTATTCTTTCAGAAGCAATATGACCGTGAGTTTGATTTTAAATGATGATTATTATTGCCTCAGGGTTATGTATTCGTCATTCACAATATCCTCTATAAAAACACAAGAGGCGCCAATAAATGACTAGTGTTATAGAACATGATATACCTACGCCATGACCTTGATGACCACAGGTTTCAAACGAGCGGGACATTAGCGGTTATATGTGATGACGTGACGTTACCTGAATATGTCAATTTCTGGTTAGATTAAATATTATATTGATGCAGATTTATTAAATTTTACACAGTAGATCTATAAAGCCTACACTTTTTGCCATCATCAGCTGGTTTTTACGTAATAAACTGAACATTAACTGCCTACGATTTTCCTTTTACATATAATATGAATGAATCCACACTAACATTATTACCTAGAATATAATATATAATACCTTTGCATAAACTTATATCTATAGAGTTATTGGATAAAGGTACAATGACGGTCACATCGTTGACAGCGATAAAAACTGTGAAAATAATTCTGTTACCTCTTCAAGTCTTAACAGCCTTACGAACTGAAAGTTGCATACGGGTTGACTACAACCTTTTCCTATTGGCACAAGTTGTTAGTAATAGCCAAGACTTCATTAGAGTCATCATTACTATTGTTGTCAGTTTTCTAGAATGTATCTCCAAATATCTCCTCCCGCTCGAAGCTAGGAGTGTCAAGCTTTTACTGAGAAAACCCCACAACCGTTTCTCCAGTCGCACTTTGCGTTCTAAGGTTACGTTAACTCTTCCGAACCATCCCGCTGCCCTGGCTGGATCAAAATCACCCCGCACGGCTATTTAGTGATTTTCTTTCTTTATTTCATAGTTATCCCCTTGTCATTTATAGGAGTACTAATAGGAATGGTCGAAAGAAGTTCGTGACAATTTTTTTATTTATGTTTGTGGTTTTTATTCACATTGATACGCAAAACCCATTGTCCCCTCATAATTCTAATTACACTAACTTAAGTAACTAATTTGAGTGTGAGAGAAACATCAATTAGGACTTGTCAGAATTGTTTGTACTAACCCAACATCTAGACAATTCAGTTTAAATTCTTTGATTACTGATTCTCCCTTATCTTTGTTTCTTACACAATCATGACTATCTAATCGAGTTAACTAAAAGCTACCTTGCATGACCAGTAACTCATTGAGTCATTCAAAACTATTATTAAATTAATGTTAATGTAATCAACGGTTATTATTTCCATGGTTCTTTCATCATTAGATAGACAAGATTCGTGAGTTATGAAGTTATGATGGCTTGCACGAACCGTCTGAGAAGTCATGCGTGCAACGAATTGAATGGTTAAACCATTTGATGGGTAAATCAAATTACTGTGGGATGTGGTTGTGTGTGGGGATTTATCTATCCAGTAGGTATAATTACTTTTCATTCTAACTATATAATACCAGCTTCTGTATAAGCTTTGCCAGCGTAAAAGTAGGTTTCTCCATTCAAACTTTGAACTCTCGTTTTATCTCTTTAGGGAGCAAATATTGCAAAATCCTTTCTTGTTGCTCGCCTACGTCATAAAAGAAAATCTTTAAAAAGACCAAAATTTCACATTTCTAGTCCCAGCAGTTTCGACTGAACGTTGATTGTCAGTCTGTATATTCGTCATTGTGTAATATAGACTACAAGTCTTGCAAATGTTTATCTATGGGGTGTTGATGCAAATCGACCTGCAAATTAGGTAATTTAGGTAGAATCATCCAATGACAAATCCCGCCCTTGGGTTGGGCGCGAAATAGTGTCAGACTCTTACTGACTAAAAATCTACCCTGTTCCATTCATTGCCTTGGTCCCAGGGCCCCGGGTAATAGCTATACCTCTATATATAACTTGCACTTTAACTTCATTCTAAAAAATATGGTAGGCATATGTAATTGGATCGTCAGCAAACATCGACAAGCAACTTAAACAATACTTTGATTTATTATTTAATAGAACCTTTCACTTCAATATTATATTGTTATGATCCAATTTCTGCTAATATTTCAAATTCATTTTTCTTTATTGTGTTTGCTTTTTTGTCATTTATTCGATATGAGCTGTGCCTTTCTATGATTATTACGACTATAGTGTCCACTGTAAAAGATTTAATTTTGTATGAACCTAGAAAATTAATTTCTAGCATCATTAACCGTAAAAATGGTTGACTGGCTTCTGCCCGTGTAAAGGTACTCATAGTTATAAAGTAGCATTCGACATGGTGAATTTTTAAAAGTGATGCAGTTAAAAAAATAAAAATAAGAATTGTTTTACCTTTGTAATATAATAATAACTAATATACTTAGAATAAAATCATGAGAGGTTATGGTAAAAATCATGCCTAACTTATTTATGTCAGATATTGTTCACCCCGATGAAAACATTACGTAAATTGATAATGATTTCATCAATAATACAGGACACGACCGCTCTTCTCAATTCACAGCATGAAAAAACGTGATGGTTATGACCTAATCTTTGCCAAAAGACACATTCTTCAAGAATTAAACTGTTCTCTCCATAACCGGTTCCTATACAGTCTGATTAAATTATAACAAAACTATATCAAAAATGCATAAAAAATTGAAAAAGGTGTGTTTGCCGAGGAAGTTGACGTAATTCTTCCGTGGGTGGTCCGTTATTACGACTTGGGTCAGATAAATGCTTAACTACAAATCATAGAAATCCTCAAGTTCCTCGGGCATATCACCCGTAACGAGGACTCGATAGAGCGATTGGTGGTGCAAGGGAAAGTCGAAGGGAAAAGATCACATGGACGCTCTCTAACACGGTGGACGGACCTCATCAAATCAGTGACACACTATAGCGTTAATGAAAACGCCCAAGTCGCCAAACACAGAGCTGCATGGCGTGGTGTCGCGAGAGAGGCGGTGGCACAGGACTCGACCGACCCATGACCACGACCACTCTGTCAAGAGTGCACTACTAAGAAGGACATAGAAAAGGGGTGACAATTAAGATGACGACTAATTGAGAAGACTTGTATTTATGTAACCCACCACAGTTAAACTTGCCCAGGAGGACGATAAAGCTAGAACTACATTATTCCGACGCACACGTGTGACACGCCTGATTAGGACGTAGAACGACGTCGCGAGGCGTGGATCAAGTGTAGCTCTACAAGTCTAGTTTCCATGTAAATTTATGGAGACCTAAGCGCCCAGATCGACGTGTGTAGTGCACGTGTGCACAGTATAGTCTGAAAATATTGCGATTAGTGATTTGTAATGAAATAGGAATAAATTAACAATGGTAAGTGCATTTCATTTTTGCCTTAATGAACGATAATAACCATTTTGGTGACAATGATATCTGCCAGCACCATTACATACCATTGTCAATTTATTCCAATTTTAATACAAATCACTAATCTCAATATTTTGAGACTAAACCTTAAAGAATAATTGAATAAGTTGTTGCAACAAAAATCCTAAGTTCTAGAATATAAGCACTTTGAGATACAAAAATTCAATGAAAATCTGCGTCTGAACTAGATAAGTGTGCCTGACAGCAGCGCTCTTGCCTTGCAGTTTATACATTTAATTGTAAAAAAGACATTAATATCAATTAACAATTTGGAGTTATAGAGTGTAGGTTAAGCCTCTTTGTGTGTGATGTAACAGTGTGTGTGTGTGTGTGAGCAGGAGGTTAAAATAAAAATTAAAGAATGTTCTACAAATGGACGCAAAATAAAGCAGTCAGTGGTTTCTTTAGTTATTTCAAGTTCGCTAGGTCACCGGGCGTGGGTAAAACAGGCTTGCCCACGCGCACTCATTACATCGAGGAATCCTCATATTGCTGTATTTGAAACCTTATTCGGAATTCAATAATATTGGGTACTTTACTAGTTTCTTTGAGTAATAAATCAAGTTTTGCTGTACCTGTTTGGGACCATAATATTTGAAAATTTGCATTATTTAGGTAGGTACAAAGAAACGGCGGATGGATGGTTTGAAATATAAAATAGCTAGAAAAGAGGTTTTTTATGATAGGTAAATCATCCAGTGACATCTCCTGCTCTTGGGCGGAGCGGGAGATAGTGTCAGACTCTTACTGACTAAAAACCTACCCCGTTCCTTCGTTGCCTTGGTTCTGGGGCCCTGGTATGCATTTCCATACCTCCCCAGAGCGCCTAGAGTAGGCTTTGACCCCGCTGGGCCCCTACAGTTTGCTGACAACTCCTTGAGGCGCGCGGGAACAGTGCGCGCCGTCGACGACTTGGGTTCGGTCCGGACTGTAAACGGACGGGCAGACAGCGAGCTACCCATTGCTCGCCATTCGAATACACTGGGTGCACTATTCGGTGGACTAACGAGCAATCAACGGCTGGGTATGGTTAAAATACACGCTCTCATGCCATTTATGTGCGAAATTAAAAACGTTGTGATACTAAACTACTGCACCGTAACATAAAAAATGATGCGATGAATGCGAATTTTTTCATGAACCATTCTTCTTCTTCTTATCGTATCGATGGTTTTCTTTTCCCTCAAAGATTTTGGGCCCAGTGATGAAGTATGAACTGTTGGGCGTATGAAGTAGCCTTACGCTTACGGACCTTAAGAAAATAGCAGACTAGGGCCCCTGGTGGAGTGGTCCTGGTCATGGATAGTCTGGTAGGGTAGGTTGGTTGCGGCTTTTGCGAGAATTCTCCATCTCTCTTTATTTATGACACTCTATATTTATGGCACTTCGTGTTCAATCAATGAGGGACCACTGTCCATCTGGTAGGCGATCGGTCGCGAGAGCGCTGGCCCTCTACTCTTCCCTGTACCACTAAACTTTCCAAAAATCTACTCGTAACAATTTTTAGTGTAATAAAAATTTAAGATAATTGTAATAAATAAAACACTTAAATGGTTCTTTTAATTAGTTACCATACTAAATCCTTCATTTACTTCTTCAAATTAATATAACTGTGGTGTTTATGGGTTTTTTTTATGTTCACAGTTACTCGTAGTGTTTAGGTACCCAGGTTTTACCTGGTTTTAACGATGGTTAAATAGAAATAGTACTGAACGTTGCGTTGTGTAAAACATAGGAATTGTGTTGTATCTATTAACTTTATATAATAATCATTTTTAAGGTACGAGCAAACCTACACTTGAAGATAATTTTTACGGTACCTACCTATTTAGATTTTAAAGCGAAGCAATTCTCAGTCGACTGCAAGCTCCGTTGCAAGAGATATAATTTGTTACAGTTAAATATACGGCGTCATATTATTAATGTAACTGCCTCATTAGTCTGGAGATCGCGGTTTGTGAGGTCCTGGGTTCGATTCTCGGGTGGGGCAAAAAGTGCTATTGGGTTTTTCCATTAGGAATTATTCTGTAGCTGCCCGAAGTTTGGAAGTTGGTGGTGTGACACCCTCGTGCTTCGGAAAGACGTTGGTCCTACGCCTGATCTCTTTCCGGTCTTGTCTGATTGCCGTCCCATCTGACTATGAGGATAAATCAACAGAGAGTGCACCTGTGTTTGCGCACGCTCTTGTGCAGTATAATATCTCCTGCGTAGAAGTGGCTAATCGCTGTTGAGACTGAGAGTGGCCACCGTGACCAAAGACGGTCGGAGGATTATACATACATAGTAACAAACAAAATTTCAGACACGCAAGGTTACTTAACCTTATTAAGATGGTTATTTATGTTAATACAATTTGCTAGTAAGTTGCACATTGAAATGAATTTTTAAAATAATATCGTCTTTAATATCCACAATAATTGTAAATAGCATGTTTCATTAAATTCCAAATAGCTTGATAATTTAAAAACTGTTTACCAATATGCCTTCTATTTAAATTTTGAAGGCGAAAATGGGAAAGGAATCCATGGCCACCGGACCACTGAAAATTTATACAAAACTTGCATAAATTGGAGAGGCTCAATGCCAAATATAGAAATATGTTTACAGAATCAATTTGTACGATATTTTGAAAGTTGTATCGTGCTATTGCAAGCACGAGATTTCGAAAGAAAGAGTTCAAATAAAAGATTTCTTGTTCCTCAGTCCCAAAAGAACCAGTGTGATTAGCATAGCATAGCTTAGCATAGCATAGTATCAGCCTTATAATTTTCCCACTGCTGGGATACAGGCCTCTAGGGGAGGGAATGAGCCGTAATCCACCACGCAGGCCCAATGCGGATTGGTAGAAGTCACATGTCATCGAAGTTTTGGTTCTAGGATATGCCGGTTTCCTCACGATGTTTTGATTGAAGTTTGATTGTTTAAAGAAATGTAATACAAACCCCGATATACAGATGCCTATTAATCTATATATATAAAAGAAAGTCGTATTAGTTTCACTATTTATAACTCAAGAACGGCTGAACCGATTTGGCTGAAAAATGGTGGGAATTGAAAAAAAAAATGGTAGATTAGAACCAGGAGAACATAGGATATTTTTATCCCGTTAAGTAAAAAAAAGTTCCAAAACCTGCTCATTTATTGGTATAGGGTAGAGTAGGGTAGTGTCGGGTAGAGTAGGGTAGAATAGGGTAGGGTAGGGTAGAGTAGGTTAGAGCGGGAGCGAAGCTGCGGGCAAAAGCTAGTACCTATATAAAAGCAGAAACTGACCAACTGATATATTGTATGACTGCATACATATCTGTGTTAATTTTGGCTGTGCTACTTTGCACAGCCAAAATTACTGGGATTAAGAGTGAAATTATTTTAAACTAGGCTTCCTTTTATGACGTAAGCAAGCACCAAAAGAACAATTTCCAAAATTCACTCCCTGAGGGGATGAAACGGGCGTCTTTTGTATAGAGAAATCTACTTTTAAATGGGCGAATCCGCAGACAGAAGCATAGTCGTGAATATATTCCAAGGTAAAGTAGATAGGTAGGTAAGATCCCAATTATCTTCATAGCTATAAAATTTATTACAGAAATTGAACACTTCAACCACCCTAATACCATTTGATACCAAACATATCGACATGAAACCTTTCAAGTAGCATATCTTTGCGTCTTGAGGAATTAAGGTAACGCCACGGAAGTGGAACACCGGATAGAATGTAATTAAAGAAATAGTGTTAATGGTATTAAGAAAGTTAGGTTATTGAAATATGTAGTTTATTGGGAGTGAAAGGTACTACATGAAAACTTTTTTGATAATGTTTAACAGTATAGAGCTAAAAGATTGCGAAAGATTGATTGAGAAAGCCAAGTAGACACTGCATAAGATAATTCAGAATATTTTATTTCACATAAACCAAAATGGGTACCTACTTATAAAACGTCTGAAGCTAGTTTATTAGTGAATAATTGAACATAGTACCATTGTTTATCTAATAGAAAAAGTAAGATTTTTTTACAAATGGCTAATTGGCAGTCGCCACTTCCTCAAGATTAATTTTAAAATAATTTATAGGAAACTGCATATAACCAAGTTTTTTTACTAAAACTAAGCGGATAGAGAAAAAAGACACGTATAATAGTTTTATAAAAACAATCTTTTAGCGATTTAATGTGGTTAAAATGTTATTTAACAAAATAAATGGGATTTAAATAATCTCGTGAGATTCGCACCTATACATTATACTGAAATGGACCTATTTGGCGCAGCCGGTAGACACACAATGTTATTGTTATTTTTTTTATTTAAGTTTCTATATATTTGATGCTTTATTGTTTGTGTCTGTGTGCTAAATAAAAGTGTTTTCTTTCTTTTTTTCACACTGTATGGTTTTTTTTTAACGTAGGTAAAATCATCAAATGACAAATCCCGCCCTTGGGTGGGGCGGGAAATAGTGTCAGACTTTTACTGACTAAAAACCTACCCTTCCATTCGTTGCCTTTGTCCCGGGGCCCGTGGTGACATTCTCACATAACCTTTGGCCCCAGTAGGCTTCGGCCCTGCTGGACCCCTACAGTTTGCTGACAACTCCTTGAGTCACACTGTATGGTGACACATATATTTAACTAAACGCAGGAAACTTTTGTAAATGAACCTATCTGAAATGAGACAAAGACAAGGGACCACTATTCATTACCTTCTCCCTCATTCATTCTATTAACTTTAAACCCAATGACAGTTCAATTCCCTTCAGTAATCTCGTCTACTATTGTATGAAGTAACAGGTTTACATTGCTACGGATTCCGACCTCGGTGCACAGACAAACAAATAGCTGTCCTAGCATATCAATTAGTTGCATAAACTACTACCCGTTAGTTAGTACATCGGTATTTGTGTGATGGTAATGGCGGCATAAATATAAATTAGGATCAGCCTAAGTAGACGCACACTGATGAGACAGAATTTGTAAAATTGGAGTCGATACTGGACACAAAAATAAGAGTATATAGAATAATAACGGCGACAACAAATATTTGGGTAAAAATTAAGATAATTTTATTGGAGGAAAAATCATTGAAAGAGTAATGGTTTTCGAGATTGTGAAAGTAAATTTTTGTAAGTCTATTTCTTTTTAAATCAGTGAATGAGTCATGCATAACCAAAGATTTAAGGAAACAGTTTTCAATTAAGTAAGTATCGTCTAAGCTCAAAGCGAAGTCGATAGATTTTCTGTCGGGAAGTTTTTCATTTTGAAAAAGAGCCATGCGCTTCTAGAAAATCATATTAAAAATTAAATAGATTAATTTAAAAATAGTTTTACGATTTGATTCCTTACATGTTTCGCAGTTTAGTCGAGACGTGAGTTCGATATTCAGGCCTATTCAGGCCAATCCAATAAATGGTTGTCCAGATGCGGAAATAGCAACATTAACACATCATTAAAATTTCAAGCTTCCTGTACAAGTGAACGTAAGTACATGATAGTCTGTAATGATGTGAAGAAATGTTTATATCTGGAGGATTAACTCTACTTCAAATCGATATCTATAAAAGGAGAAACTGAATAACATATCAACGCACAGCCCAAACTATTGGAACTGATACTATTAGGATTTTCGAAATTCGCCCCTTAAAGAGATGAGACGGGGTTCCAAAGTTCGTATGGAGCAACGTACTTTCACACAGTCAGCTTCGCCTACGTGAAAGTACGTTGCTGGCTGACGCTAGTTACAGATAAATTGCATTAAGGCAAGAATGAAGTCAAATAGAATTGGGCAGAACACATGGCACTGTGCGGTGATGATAGGCAGAGTAAGGCAGTGACAGAGTGGTAGAAGGAATGTTGTCGACTAGCAGCGAGATGCGCAGATAATAATGCTGTCATCGCATGTAGAGAACGTGGAGATAGACATGCCAAAATTGAGACCTTTATTGCAATGCGCGAAGTTGGGCTGCGGTTGATGATAAGATTAAGTCGAAAATTGAAGTTTCAATAACAATAGAGTATATAATATCGATATCAGACCACAGGAAGGAACTAACAATGGTGTGATTAGTATCCTGCCTTTCTTATAGTGCAGTCTTTGAAACAATTTGAGATCACGCTTGAGCAGTCACTAATTGGCTTCAAACCGTCGTGGTTATAATTCCCACACTAAATAAAATGTATATGCTACCGATCTTACAATGTGCTGTGGCTGTGTTATTGAATTTCTTAATCGCGAAAGGATACGGAAGAAATATTTTGATCTGATTATTAACTTTCAGTAAAAGGAAAAACACACATTAAGAAGAATGACCTACAGAATGATAGCATACCAGATTTTTACAAAGATGACACGATTAAAGAGACATCTCATCTTGACAGCGACTGGAAAACTGTACTAATCTATTCTGTAGTTGAAATGCAGTTAACATTGCACAAAAGATCCAGACATTTGAAAGATTTTAGACATAACAAAAGAATATTGTGGAAAACTAAAGATGATCACAAAGGTTGGCTTTTACAAGCAACTTCACAAAAGATTTGCAGTATCCGCGTAAAATTGATAATACGGATTGAAGAGCGTGACTCTTTGAGGATTTCTGCAGTAGCGGGATTTATTAGCTTGTCTAATGTTCGTTATGTTTCTTATTATTAGGTATCTTTACGCTTGTCATATTTCAAGGGTAAAGCGGTCAGGTAATTAATTGAGGTAGTGTAATCATTTGGAAGACAACCGGATTGGCCCCACTGGCATATATCTACTATAGAAACCTTGAATGTGAACAATCTAGAGGGTAGTCATAGTCAGAGTCTCATACTTTTCAATACCAAAAATATTTTTTGTCTAAGACTTTCCTAGCACGGTCATAGTATGATCATGGTATGGTATGATGTATTGGACAGATTTCATAAAACGTAAACACGTGAACAATGGCGTAATTTTTCTTCAGAGTAAAAATTTTGCGTGATCAGTATTGGCTCAGTAAATACTTGTAGAGAATACTTTTTAATCCAGCTTTTATTAAAGCCAAAAATAGGGTCACACAAAAAAGCATTCCCCAGTAGTATTTACTGAGCCGATACTTAGTAAATACTCCTGAAGAATCTTTTTTAGTGAACTACGACAACGCCAAAAGGAGGGTATTTTGGGGGGGGGGGGGGGAATCATCCAATGTTTATCTCCCGCCCTTTTTGTATCAGACTTTTATCGACTAAAACCCACTCTTGTTCCTTCCTTGCCTTTGTACCAGGGCCCTGGGGTTCTCTTTAGCACAGTCCATAGCCCTGGGCTTCGACCCTGCTGCCCAGCACCAGGATCCCACGAGGACACGGTAGTGCTCTGCCCAAACGGGGCACATCTCTACCGTATGCACGACCGTATTCTCCGGGCGGTCCACACAATTTTAACCTCTCTATAATAATGTAGTTACCTACTTAGATAAGAATATTATCAGGACATTTGTACATATTATCAGACTTAACAAGAATCCGCCCATAAAAGGAACGACACGCTAACCATAGTCCAAAACAAAATCATCGTTTAGCAAGAGAGACTTGCCGACAATGTATGGAACTAGATAAAACGCACTAATAAAATAGAACAGTAGCTTCATATCGATTCCGATTAATCGATTACACTTAATTAAACACTAAAATAGCGATGGATAAATCAGTTTTAAAAGGACAACGC